>BQMI01000598.1:0-2572500 GCA_026005395.1 Asobara japonica
GGGGGAGGGAGGGTTCCATCGTAGACGCCCGCCATCGCAACACAGGGGTTTCTGGAGGTTTACCCTGTGATTAGAAATACGATGAGCTGAAATGGCGAAGTCGGCCCCAGCCGCAATGGGTGGGTACTCTGATCCGTAGTATTGCCCATGAAGTAATGCCTAACAGCGGTTACGTGGGTGAATACGAATAGAGAAAGAGTTAAAAAAAAAAAAAAAAAAAAAAAAAAAAAAAAAAAAAAAAAAAAAAAACACACACACAGACATTTGTTCTAAATTCGGAGGAAGCATTTTGGTATACTTGAGAATGTGGAACCATGAGTGTTACAAGAAAGAATGTTTGTTTCTACATGGGTAACAACTTTTATTTCAAAGTTTTCCATCTAACTCTTACCGCTCGTGCAATAGAGCGATATGAGCAATTGAACTGTTAACCAGTGATATATCCTAAGCTATGAGAGTTATGAAAAAAAGTCATAAGACATTATGTGTGTACTTTTGCATAAGGAACAACATTCATTATACACTTTTTCACCTATCTCTAACCGTTCTCGCGATAGAGCGATTTAACTAATTAAAATTGTTAATAACAATTGAAGGAATTGTTTTTCAACATTGACACTCCTTTCCCGCCTGGACATCAGTGAGAGGTGATTTCCTTTCGTCTCTCCTGGTGGCTATAGGATTTCTTTTCCGGAGAGACTTTTATTCGGGGACTATTTTTTCTGGGAAAATTTTGTCTGGGAAGACTTATCATTCTTTCTATTATGATTGTCTTAAGGTTTTTTTCTGTACTCTTGGCTTGCCTCTTTATCACCAAAATACTGAGTACATTTTCGAATCTTTATCCACAATATCTTACGTTTGGATATGCAAATTATTATGGTTATGCTCAACAAAATTGTACCTGTTAATTGAATTAGCAATAAAATGAACTCGGTGGAAATTGAATTTTCTATAAGGAATACCTTGTAACATTTTTGTGTTAAGTCACTTGTTAACGAGATAATAATATTTTTAAGGAAATCTTGAGAATCAACTTTTCCAATGTCCATCGGCAAATTATTGGTGCGAGCCCATCAAGGTTCACACTCACATGCCGTTTATTAAATTTCAAATTTCCCTAAAGTTCATTGAACCAGGGCATCCTGTCCTATTGAAAACTGAAGGGAAATTGCATGTGAGATTTAATTAGCCAATGAGTACTAATTATTCAAGACAGTCACGTGAACAATTGCTAATGACACATAGCTAATTCTTTGACAGTTAATACGTCAAAATTGTCATTATTACTCACGCAATAATCACTATTACCCGACAAAAATTGCATTGCTATATTACCTTTATTAAACATTGTTAATTATCATGTGGAAATATTGGTTTGTCAATATCTCTGTGTGTAATTCAGATAGCAATTTTTTAGTGGTTACAATTTTTCTAGAGAATTTCAAGAGCTACAAAAAAGTTTTATTAAAGTTTTCGGTATCTCCCATAGACATTGAGATATCTATGGAAATAGGGAACGCTCTGATATGCTGGAATTGAGGAGTCGAGAACATTTTGTTTACATGATTTCGATTTGTTAAATAAAAAAAAAAAATTGCTCTGAATTTTATTTATTTCTTCATTCTTTTTTTTTTTTTTTTTTTTTTTTTTTTTGGCAGCCCCATCTATACTATATATTGTTCGGTAAATTCCTGTACAGTATCCTCCAATTTTTTTAACAAACACATTTTTAAGTTGAGTCATTGATTTCACATTTAAAAATGAGATTTATTAATTTTTTTTTAACTGAGTGCGGCTGCGCGCGCATTTCGGTGTGACAAAATTTTGAAACATTTCGATTGTTTATCGATATCAGATGTATATGCCTTTTTTAATAGGAATAAGATTGTTAACATTGTTACCTCGCAATTCCAATGGCCATCATAACATCCGTTATTTAATTTTATTAACAATTGATGATCCATTGTGGATGGATTATCCGGTGATTTTTATTCAACGAACGGACATTGGAGCTGTGATTCATACCATCTGCCCCAGGTTCATGTCGTGACTGTTTCCTTTACGAAATGTTAATTAACATCCAAATGCGATTATTCTCATTATCGCATGTGTTGAATGGGCTTTTTTAAGAGTTAGTTTAGATCAAGTGAGACTTACTTGTCAATATTTTGAAAATTATTCGGGGTGTCAAAAATTTTTTTTTTAATTTAATTTTTTTTGTTTTTTTTTTATGTTTATGGAATTTTTTTTAATTTTCGTATGACCAAATTTATGAAAATTTTGAACGTCTCCAAGGGTTGACTAGTTTGGCTAATTTTGACGTCGTCTAAGGTTTTCAATTTATCGTTTTTAAAATTGGGAAAAATTTGCAAATTCAAAAATTTTTTATTTTTATTTTACACTTTTTATTTTTATTTTTGCTTAGTTTTTTAGAGGCGAACATTCAAAAATTTTAGAACTGTTGAAAGGTTTTTGATAAAACTTCCTCTCAAAATATTCAATTTTTAGCAATTAATTTAGATCTTCGATTTTTCAGATTTTTCAAAATTGAAATTTTTGACAATTGCGCAACTTTTAGAATATGGAAATTTTTGAAACTTGAAGTTGTTTATATTTTCGACAATAGCGAAATTGAATTTTTTTGTTTGACGTGTTGGAATTTTTGCAATTTTTGAAATGTTTCAACATTTTTTTCAATTTTTGAAATTTCTGGACTTTTTGAAATTTCTGAATTTTTTTGGAATTTTTGAACGTTTTGAACTTTTCGAAATTTTTCGAACTTTCTGAACTTTTTGAAACTTTTGAGAAAATTGGTTCCCCACAATTTGTTCCAGGAGTTTCCTCTTAAGGATTATTTGCTGACGCAAAGGCGATCAACGATCGCCCTTGAGCTTTTCTATGGCTTCACTGAAAAATATTATTTATAAACACCCGCTAATTCTTTCAGACCAATCTTCCGGTGTTCAAGGTCAAGGAGTCGAGTGTCAGGAGAAGGTACAGTGACTTCGAGTGGTTGAGGAACGAGCTTGAGCGAGATAGTAAGGTATGAAATTCCAAATGTCGACGCTCCAATATCTGCCTGGCCTACAAACAAAATCTCCCCAATGTCTGCGATGTCTCTACTTTCTTTCCAATCTCTCATTTTTCTCACCACAGAGCTCCCAATGATATCAATTATTCACCACTCTCTAACGCCGAAACGGTTAAAGATACGAAAAAAGTCAGAGGACACAAAATATGTATTTTTTTTATAACGAACAACATTTATTCGACACATTTTTGCCTATCTATAATATTTCGTGAGATACATCGTTATAAACAATTGAAATTGTTAATAGCAATGGAGACCAGGAGACATATATGGAGCAAAAACTAATGAGCTCGAAGTTAAAAAAATAATTAATTATTCACAGATTGTTGTGCCAGCTCTACCCAGCAAAGCCTGGAAACGACAGATGCCTTTCCGAGGTGATGACGGAATATTCGAGGACGATTTCATCGAAGACCGACGAAAGGGATTAGAGATTTTTGTTAACAAGTTAGTTCAACAACTGCAATGTCACTCTACAGGGTGACCCATTTGAAACAGTACACCTGAATAACTCCTAAAACCGTTTTGAAACAGTAAAATAAGAGGAATGGGCATACATGGCCATATGACTGAAAAAGCCTCATCAAGAGGAACAAGTTTTGTAGGACAAAAAATTGTGATTGCCATTCTAAACTTAACTTTGTGCTGGCAGCTTGCAAGCTCAAAGTGAAGCTCGCATCGGATGTGCCCCTCAGAACCCTACAACTTTCATACGATACATTTTCTGATTAACCCCTTATTTTATGTGACCAACACACCCTGTATATGATTTTATTTAATCGACAACTAAATCCCTGACCAGAGTTCGAGGAGAGATTTATCGAAATCTGAGGGAGATAGGGCATTTTCTGTAAGAACCATTTTTGTAGAGCCAACTGAGAGCTACAAAAAAGGTCCTCTTGCAAATTTTGCAGCTCCCTCCGTTTTAAAGATATCCACGAAATTCAATGGTGATTTTTCGGCATTACCTAATCTCGGTCACAATTGATTCTATGCAAATTTCTCTATAAAAAAAATCTGAGAGATTTTGGTTTACAAAAATTTAGAGGACTGTAATTATTAGCATTCTCCTCTTCGAACAGTTCCATTTGTTTATTTTTATAAAAATAATCTGCCAAAAAATCTGAGAAAAATTAAGTGACTGCGATTGGACCACGAAAACTTCCAGTAATTTTCTAGGAATTTTCTGAAGCCATGTTGGCACTGGTCCCAACGGGGATTCCCCTATCTTCATCCACGAACATAACCAACAATTTTCTTCTGTTCAACTCGCGACCGCAAAACGTAATATTCATCTTTAATTTTGTGATTAATGTGATTACAGAATTGCTGGGCATCCATTGGCTCAAAACGAGCGATGTTTACACATGTTTCTGCAGGAGCCAATGATAGACAAGAACTATGTGCCAGGAAAAATAAGGAACACGTAGACGCCATTTTCCATGAACCCCAATGCCCCCCCCTCCCCCAAAAAAATTTTCCCAATTTTTTATGTGAAATCATGTCACATTGATCCAACCCCCGATAATAACAAATCTGGAAGTTTATCGATGTTATCACAGTGTATTTATTTCTTTCTGATGAACAAAAATTGGAGATTTTAAGTGAGTGGGTCAAATCATTTGGGCGCCTCTCCAGTGAAACTTTTGATGGACGCGCATGCGCAGACTGTCGCAGCAGATCTATTCTCTTGTTTTGAGCAAATTATTGTTGTTAAAAATTTGGGGAAAAAAATGGAATTCTTCGGTGGATGTGTTTGTAAAGCAATTGCCATTTTAATTTTGCTAAACGAAGAGATCTGCAAGTTCAGGGGCGAATTTCGTTTTGCGAAAGTTTGAAAATGCGCGGGAAACTGTTGCCAGTGGCGCCACCATCGAAGGCTTAGAATTATACGGATCAGAAAAGAAACTCGGACTATTTTGCAATGTTAAAGATAATTAACTAAATCGACACAATTTTGTTTTTTTTTTTGTGGAAAATGAAGTAAACAACCATGACAGGAGATTTTTTTTTTATATTCACTGTACGGAAAATAATTTTTATGTACTAGCTGTATTTATGTTATGAATATATTACGAGTGTATTTGATTTGGTAAAGAATGCTCTTTTGGAGTAAGAAATCATTGTTTTGTTTAATTATGGGGTGAGAATAAATGGGAAATAAAGAGAGGAACATAATGTTACAGTGTGGAAGAAGGTAGAGTTACGAATAATATCTCTTGTTGAAGGATTGAAGTGTGCAGGATGTAATGGGGGATGAAATATTTATCAAGGGTATGGTAATTTTGGTCTATTTTTGTTTGGCACCACAATTTTTAATACTTTAGTTCACTTATACTAATGTTGGATTTTTTTCGACAAAATCACTTTCATCAAAAAAATTTTTGTTGAAAAAAAGTGATTTTTTTACTCAGAATTGAATATTTACTGAGAAAAGTAATTTTTCACTGAAAAAGTGATTTATCACTGAAAACGTGATGTCTCACCCAGAAAGTGATTTTTCTCTGAGAACGTGATTTCTCGCTCAGAAATGGATTTTCCACTGAAAAAGTGATTTCTCACAGAGAAAGTGATTTACCACTGGAAAAGTGATTTCTCACGCAGAAAGTGATTTGCCACTGAAAACGTGATTTCTCACTCAGAGAGTGATTTTCCACTGAAAAAGTGATTTCTCACGCAGAAAGTGATTTGCCACTGAAAAAGTGATTTCTCACAGAGAAAGTGATTTTCCACTGAAAAAGTGATTTCTCACAGAGAAAGTGGTTTACCACTGGAAAAGTGATTTCTCACGCAAAAAGTGGATTGCCACTGAAAAAGTGATTTCTCACAGAGAAAGTGATTTAGCACTGAAAAAGTGATTTCTCACAGAGAAAGTGATTTACCACTGGAAAAGTGATTTCTCACGCAGAAAGTCATTTTCCACTGAAAAAGTGATTTCTCACTCAGAAAGTGAATTCTCATTGAGAAACTGATTTTCCACTGAAAACGTGATTTTTCAACAAAAGTCACTACCCTAAAAAAATCACATTTTACAGTAGTTACACGCAAAACTTTTTCTCGTTTACCAAGAAAAGATTTTCCACGGAAAGTTCTGCCACAACTCGATTGTTTTCGTGATTTTAGTCATTAAAAAAAGTGATTTCCCATCGTATTTTCCTCCATCGATATTTTTCCAACAAAATCCATCAGACAAAAATAATTTGATGACCAAAATTACCATACCTGTTTATTAGTTGATCACTATTTCATAATTTAAAATAATCTACTTTATGGTTAATGCAATGCTCACATTATTTTATTTCTCAATTTGTTCCCTAAGAAATAATGATGAATGAATAAATTCAGTGAATCCCATTGTGATCGGAATATTGAAAATAATAATGAATAAATTAATTGATAATGCAAGGTAATAGATATGAATTTTTAAGTAATTCTTATCGTAATTTGTACATTGTACGTAATTGAGTGACCTGTCAAGCACCTTTTTTTTCGGCAACTATACCGTATTATATCACAATTTGTGGTGTTTGTACCAGTTTGTTGCACTCAATTATTGATAAACGATGAATTAAAATTGGATTATGAATAAAGTCATAAATTTTCAAGAATTTTCACTTTTATTTTTGGATTTTTTAGGATTATTTTCCTCACAATAATTCTCCCGTTAATATATATATATATTTGTTTTTTTTTCTTACGATCACGGCATGTGGTATTAACATAAATTTTCCTCATTTTCCACTCTTCATACAGATTGTCCAACATGTTCGCCGAATGAAGCAAGAAATTTTGGGGCAAGTGGAAGGATAAAAGTCAACAAATTTTTGGCGGCATAAACTATGAAAAAGTTTCAGCAAAAATTACAATTTTTTAGACTCTTTCTCTTTATGAATTTCCTGCAAAATATTGATCGGATTGTTATAGTTGTATGATAAGATGCAGAATTTAGTTGCACTCGGGTGTTCCTTAGGCTGGACCTCCCATTTGTCAACTTCCCCAACCTCCCCCACTCTACTACTCGACAGGGAGCGCCGCCTGGTGGCTGCGCAGTAGAGTGCGCAGTAGCGCTAAGTGGAGCGCGGGTCAAAAAATTTTTTATATTTTTTCATTAAAAGATCAATAGTTGCGACGAAATAAACAAGGCAAGTGGCCTGAAGAGTACTGAACATTTTTGGCAAATTGTGAAGTTAATTGATGGGAAAAATGTGTCACTTTGAACTTCTTTAAAAACTGTTTTTGAAAATTGGAGAAATGGAAAATTTCTTGAGCAAAAAATGTCTTTTTTCAATCCGATCAATTTGCTAGGAAAATAAAATAAATGGTGAAGTTTGCTGGAAGAGCATATAGCATCCTTAAGGGGTTGACGAAATTTTCGGAATTTTTACGGTACGTGTGTTACTTTTAAGAGTAGATTTTTGCTTTTTGCATGTGACACTTTTGTTCAAAATTTTGGTCTATTTGAATTCACCTTCTAGATTTTTCGCGAAAACTTGAATATTTTTGAAGTTTAGTAGATGGAAAAAGTTTGGACTTCTTTTGAAAATTTGAAGATTTACCAAATTTAGAACCGAATTAAAGAGATAAAAGAAAATAAGGACTTTTTCATCAATTTGTAAAACTTATAAAAAATTGGAAATTTTGTAATACCATGACAAAATTTTTATGTTAGGGGTATTCAACATTTGAGAAGTGAACCAGTGTTCTTCGAATTGTTCTCCAGGATTTTCCGAATTTTCGTAATTTTTCAAATCTCAGAAATTTCAGGAAATATAAAAATATCAATAGCAGAAACTTTTTGAGAGGCTTTCAAAAAATTGAAAAATTTCTAATGAAAATTTGAAAATGTAAAAACAAAGTTTGGGCATCTCGAAAAATGGAGCAGTAAAAAAATGTACATTCGAAAAAAAAAATCAGAAAAAATGTCACAGCGAAGAATGAAAAAAATCGAATCGTGAAAATTCTGGAAATTTTTGAAAATCCCACAAATATAGAAATTCGTAAAATTTTGGTTAGTAATTTCAAAATTTCCAACACGTCCGAAGTTTGAAAAAAATTGCATGAAATTTTCCAATCTCAACAAAAACGTTAAAAATAAAAATTGAGAAAAAAAATGTATCGGAAATCTGGAAATTTACGAAATTTTCTAAAATTATTAAAAATTTGGAGATTAACCAAATTAATGTTTTCAAAATTCCAAAAATTAGAGCCTTCCAAATAGCTCAAAAATTATGAAGCTTGGAAGACAGCCAAGTCTCCGTCAAATTTGAAAAAATACGAGAATGATGGATGACCAAAATGTCAAGTTCAAAACTTTAAAATCGTTACAACTTTGCATAACCTTGCACAAAATCTACCTAATTTTAATTCCAACCACAAAGGGTCCAACTATAAGTAAAGTACGAAAATCTAAAAAGTTTTCAAAATTTCAAGTTCCAAAAAATCTTTTTAAAATTGAAAAATAAAACAAGTTTGTACAGAAATTTTGCCTCTCACGTATAAAAATAAAGACAAAATTCCCACTCAAGTTTTCGTTTTATCAACTTTTTTCCCTAAATAGGCCGTAAAATATTGAGTACGTAACTGCCTTCAGAAAGCCAGGTTTCGATAGAATAGAGGAAAAAAAAGTTGTAATCTTCACTAATCAACATAAGGAAAGATCTTGAATTACTGGCAGACTTTGGTACTTAAAAATTAATCGACAACTGAAAGATCTTGTGCAAAAGGACATCAATCCCACTCTCCCTTCACAAACTAAATTTCATCCTCGACAACACAAAAAAAAAAAATCACAAAAATCGAAAACGATTAAAAAAATTGGTAAAATAATGCAATTCCTAAATTCTCTGAGTAGATCACAATACCATACTTATATCATCCTCAACGTTAAATTGATTCCTAATACTTATAACGATCTGTTACATAGATACTATCACTTAATTTTATGTACATTCTCCCCCACCAATTCACTTCATCAATAATTAAAAATTAAAATTAGGCCAGATAAATGATGTAGTAGAATATTTTTTTCCAGAAATTACGAGAAATTGACAATTCAGTTGATTGGAACAGAGTTGAGAATTATATGGAACTAGAATTTTTTATCATATGGCAAAAGTGATTTTTCAGTGAAAAGTCATTTTTCTTCATAGATTTTATTATGTATTCTTTTACAAAAGTGGGCTGTGATTTGTGAGGAGCGACGCCAATGAAAAAGGAATGTTTCAATAAAGGCTTTTTATTTTTTTCCTTTAAGAGAAGCTTGTTCGTGAGATTAATTTTTTAATTGAAAATATGTTTTCAATGAAAAAAGGGATTCTTCAGTGGAATCGTGATTTTTCCATGGAAAATTGATTTTCCAATGAAAAAGTGATTTTCCAATGAAAAAGTGATTTTTCAATAGAAAAGTGATTTTCCAATGAAACTGCGATTTTTCAATGAAAAAGTGATTTTTCCATGAAAAGGTGATTTCTTCACTGGAATTGTGATTTTTCCATGAAAAGGTGACTTTTTCACTGGAAAGGTGATTTTTCAATGAGAACGTCTCTTCTTAATACAAAACCCATTCTTCGCCGCAAAAGTGATTTGTCACTGGACAAATTATTTGTTAGAGAGTGATTTTTCAATGAGCGTGATTCTTTAATAAAAGAGAGGTTTCTTACTGATCACCGGATTTTTCAAAGTCAACTGATTTTTTTTAATGAAACAATGATTTTTTTCATGAACACATGATTTTCCAATGGGGAGTGATTGTCCAATGCAAACGTGATTTTTCAATCTAAAAGTGATTTTTGAATGCAAAGAGAGTTTTCGAAAGAAATAGAAACGTCATTTTTAAATTAAGCAGTGATTTTGAAATAAACAAAATAACATTTTTACAGAAGATAAATTGGGTTAATTAATTTTTCACATGAGAATTAATAATCACAGGCAAAAAATTTTCCGCAAAAAAAAAAGTGACTTTTCATTGAAAACGTAATTCCCTGAATTGATTATTCGCCTGAAAACGTGATTGCGGGAAATTTCCAATGTGATAAACACATGTTTTTGATGAAATACTTTTTTTTTCTGGTAATCATAATAATATCAATAATAAAAAAAAAAATTAATTGTTTGAAACTATTAAATATCTATGGTACTTCATACTTATAATATACACTCACTGTACATATTTACTTTTGACAAAGAATTTCTCCAACATTTTTGAGGAAAACAATTGATCTCAAGAGTTGAATAGATTGACTATCTCTTAAAGACATCTCCGAGATGTTCATCTTGCCATTTATTTATCTTCGTTTGGTGATTCGCAAGCTGGAACTTACGTGATGCAGGATCTTATTTGGACGTGTGCAGAGGTCATAGCATTACGTGTTTTCTACCTTTTATACGATTTACTAAGTTACAAATCTTCAGTGCTGGTCCTAATTTGAGACCCATATACTTCATCATCATATCGGAGTTAAGGAGTAGTAGGGCTTTTCCATCAATTTCCTAGAAATCATAAAATTAATACAGTCTTTTATTCCAACTTTATTGACAGAAAATTCAAACTTAAATCTGAAAATAGTATTTAACGAAAATACGGGTAGATATTCAGATGATGCCTCTGTGTGTGTGTGTGTGTGTTCTCTTGCTGTTCCCATTTTCTGGGCATTTCTTTTCCGGAGAAATTTTCATTCGGGGATTATTTTTCCTGGGCAAATTTTGTCTGGGAAGACTTATCATTATTTCTATTATGATTGTCTTAAGGTTTTTTTCTGTACTCTTGGCTTGCCTCTTTATCACCAAAATACTGAGTACATTTTCGAATCTTTATCCACAATATCTTACGTTTGGATATGCAAATTATTATGGTTATGCTCAACAAAATTGTACCTGTTAATTGAATTAGCAATAAAATGAACGCGGTGGAAATTGAATTTTCTATAAGAAATACCTTGTAACATTTTTGTGTTAAGTCACTTGTTAACGAGATAATAATATTTTTAAGGAAATCTTGAGAATCAACTTTTCCAATGTCCATCGGCAAATTATTGGTGCGAGCCCATCAAGGTTCACACTCACATGCCGTTTATTAAATTTTAAATTTCCCTAAAGTTCATTGAACCAGGGCATCCTGTCCTATTGAAAACTGAAGGGAAATTGCATGTGAGATTTAATTAGCCGATGGGTACTAATTATTCAACACAGTCTCGTGAACAATTGCTAATGACACATAGCTGTGTAAATTTCTGACAATTACGTCGAGTTTGTCAAAGCTTATATCTCAAGTTTAATTTTGGTCACTTCGCAAGGTTTATTCATTGAGCAATTAAATATTAAACGTGGATTGAAACTTTTTCCGCCAACCAGAGCGACGAAATCAGTTAATCCGAGTGGCCTTACATGCTTCCTAAAAAGATCTGCATGCACCCCCAAAGCTGGATCCGTCACCCCAATATAATGAATAACATCCTCAATGGTCCATTCAGCCGGCTCCGTCGACGATATTCTGCTAGATGGTGTTTCCGGTTGGGTCGTCGACGTCGCTGGTTCTTGCGTTGCAAATTCTGCCCAGGAAAAAAAAACATTAGTTTTCGATACTATTATAATTATTCAACTTACTTTCTTATTTGACGGTTGAAAAAACCGTATATTTATGGATATTGCAAAAGTTTTATACTTTTTTGTGTCATATTTTCATTTTTAATGAAATTTAGTTATCAACAAAATTTAATAAAATTTTGCAAATTTTACGATTTTTTGGCTCAAAAAAAATTTGAGTTGACATAAAGAAGACGAAAAAAATCGTGGGACAGTTTTTTTTTTCAAAATTTTCGATTTTTTTTTTAACTTCCCGATCTAGGGAAGTTATTGTAATGAGCCCGAAAATGAAAAGTGCCAGATAGATGAAATTTTCACGTTTCTGCCTTTTTTCGATAATTTGCATAATTAAGGAGGTATAGCAGTCTCCACAATGATGTATGTAATAAGTGAACGAATGGAGCCAGCGCTGTCATGACGGTCCCAATCGAAGCGTTTTCATGCAAAATCGAGCGGATCACATTTTGGATGGCATTTGTGCAGTATATGCAATGTTATTAGCAATTGCAATTGTTTATACTGTTCCACTGGGTAAAATATTAAAGTTTTTGTTTTGCAGCCGCATCCTTATTGGCGTCTCACTCTCACTCAAGTACCACGCATAAGTCTCATCCCCATGCTCACCATGCGTCTACTCAAGTATTCATAATTATCTGCTTCATAAATGAGTCAGTTTGGAATTCTAAAATAGGCATGTGTTCGTTATGATAATAAGAGGGGTCACACTGATTAACCGTAGTATATGGGAGAAGAATAAATTTAGTAGGTTGTGCTGAAAAACCAAATTGGGAAGTTTCGTGTGTGCCCCGAGTGGGGCACACACATGCACACACCACTAGTTTTTTTTTCCTTACCAAGCACCGATTTTCTAGGTTGTTTAGCAGGACTGGGGGCAGCGAGGGTTGTTTCTGGGATAGTGGGTGTGGGTGGAATTTTTTCCTGGGCTTGCACCAGAGTTTCAGGTGTCCAACGTCGTTTTTCTGCCACAGGACTATTTGGTCTCTCATCAGCGGCTAATCTTGGACACTTGTCGCACGTTTCCTGCCTCCTCCAGATCATTCTCTCACATGCGCACAAGTCCTCCAATTGTCGTCTCACGTATACATAAAAATCCTCCTCCTCAACGAAAAGTGGAAGTCTTACAGCAGTAGGTTTGCTCTCGAGGGTGAGGGTGATGGCCTCGCCCTCGCCGCGCTTCAGCAAACTCAGCATTTGCCGGGGGTTCATGGCCGCCATAAGGAAGGCCTGGAAGACGTCTCTGAGCACACCAGGTATGGGACCTGGGCCAAATTGCGAGGGCAATGCCTTCACCTTCTTTGGATCGAAGTACCGTCCACAGGAACAATTGTGATTTACGTAAACCTAAAACAAGCATTATTATTTTTTTGATTGGTTTAAAATTGACCACGCAAAATTTTTTGAAATATTTCAGCCTTTACCAATTTATGAAATGTTTGAATGTCTTCAAATGTGAAAAAAAATTTCAACCTGCTTTCTTCAGTTTGTAAATTTTCAAAAAAAATTAATTAACAATTTGCGTGCAACTTCACGATTGGGAGAGGTGAAGGGGAAAATTTTTTCGATGCAACCAAAATTGATTGGAAATTTTTTTTGAAGGGATGAAATTCTTTGGGATAATTTTTTGAAGGGGTACAATTGGCCGGGAAAATTTTTCCAAGGGATGAAATCAATGGGGATAATTTTTTTAAGGGGTACAATTGGCTGGGGAATTTTTTTGAAAGAGAAAAATTTACTGGGGAAATTTTTCCAAGGGATAAAATTCCTCGGATAATTTTTTGGAAGGGGTACAATCGACCAGGAAAATTTTCTCAAGGAAAAAAATTGCCCTGGAAAATTTTTGCAATGAGAAAAATTGGCTGGGGAAATTTTTCCAAGGGATGAAATTGCTAGGAACATTTTTTCTGGAGGGATACAATTGACCCTGTGACCAGGCTAGGCTCAATTCAATTTTACAAACCGTGATATTATCCAGAATTCGTGGTTTATTGTTGGCGGTACTGGTGTCAGGTTCAGTAGCAGGTTGTGGAGGTGCACTGGAGCCCGCAGGACTGACCAAGCCAACAGCTGGTTCCGTTCCACTTCCGGATCCCGAGACCGCCATAACCGGAAGCACATTGCTGGTTCTCGATTTAAATCTATTGGGCCCAGTGGACTTTTGCCGTGGTGGTTGAAGGGGATGTCCACTCTTGAAGCACCAGCCTGCTGGGAAGATATCCCTAGAGTCGTACCTGCACCAATAGTCAAATGCACCCCTCCATCCATCGAATGTCACATGAATCATGTCATCCTTGACAGCTCCAATGGTCGCTGTACAAATCAACTGGGGATTCTTCTTGTCAATTGCTTCAAGCTTCTGCCCTACCTGAAAGCACAAATTGAGACACATTGATGTAATAGGGAACACTTGCTGCATTTGTCATTCGAATGCTTATGCACTTTAGGGTCGTTTGTTTGATTTTTGGTTGAAGTTACCAGCCAATAAATGCTCGAAAATTTCGGTAAATTGTACGCGAAAAAGTTGGTGCACAGCCACGCAAAATTCGTACTGAACAACATGGTAACGACTCCTGGGGAGGACAGGCGGATCCATAGCTGCACTCGCCGCTCCGTATGCTGCCTACCCATTACATCTTCAATTGTACCACCATCAACTCATCATCAACTATGTAAACCCATACAACAACACTCAGCATTTCTGAACTCAACCACAGTACTTTATAAAATTACAAGCCCGAATGCGCGCTTCGCGCGCTGAATTACAATTTGCTATTTGCAGTGACAATATATTTTCCGAAATTAAAGATACTGTTAATCATTGACTCCGAACAAAATGAGAGCTTCCAATTTTCGAATTTGGTGCACGCCTCTTTTGGGTTTTCTGTAATTATCGCGTGCATATAAAATTTGTCAACACTGGACAGAATATGTAAAACACTCGAAACTTAATAAATTAACAGAGCGTCAAAAAATATTCTGTGTATATGATTTTCAATAACTACATAAGCCAATGCGATTATCAAACCAACTTGAGGATGTTATCTGACCAATCTGATCAATCAATAAATGAATGGCGATTGGAAAATAGGCTAGTGGTGTGTGCATGTGTGTGCCCCACTCGGGGCACATACAAAACTTCCCAATTTGGTTTTTCAGCACAACCTACTAAATTTATTCTTCTCCCATATACTACGGTTAATCAGTGTGACCCTTCTTATTATGATAACGAAAACATGCCTATTTTAGAATTCCAAAGTGACTCATTTATGAAGCAGATAATTATGAATACTTGAGTAGATGCATGGTGAGCATGGGGATGAGACTTATGCGTGTTACTTGAGTGAGAGTGAGACGCCAATAAGGATGCGGCTGCAAAACAAAAACTTTAATATTTTACCCAGTGGAATAGTATAAACAATTGCAATTGCTAATAACATTGCATATACTGCACAAATGCCATCCAAAATGTGATCCACTCGATTTTGCATGAAAACGCTTCGATTTGGACCGTCATGACAGCGCTGGGTCCATTCGTTCACTTATTACATACATAATTGTGGAGACTGCTATACCTCCTTAATTATGCAAATTATCGAAAAAAGGCATTCTACATAAAATACGTATTTTTATATGGCAAACAACTTTTCTTATATGAATTTTGCGCTAACTCTAATAGTTTATGCAGTAGAACATTATAAACAATTGACATTGTTAATAACAATATAAGTACTGGACCACTTTTACTCAAAATTTAACCAGTTATAAAATATGCTTATATCTTTCAACTGTGACATTGAGTACCTGGATTACAACATTTTTGTGTGAATGAATGTTCATTATCACTATTTTCGATTTTTGCTCAACATGAATTTCTCAAAAACAGGGGAACTACTCGATGGATTCGATCGAAAATCTAATCAGCTCTAAGTTACAGGGAGACGCAACGATTGAAAAAAAAATTAATCGAATCGCACGATTCGTTTCCGAGAAAACGTAAACGAAAAATTTTGCCACATACAGACGAACACACACACACACACATACAGACACTTTTCTGAAATCACTTCAGGATGATGGAAAACGTGGAGAAACGTGAAAATTTCATCGATCTGGCACTTTTCATTTTCGGGGTCATTACAATAACTTGCCTAGATCGGGAAGTTAATTATGTCACGATTTTCGGGATATTTCGACTCTAACGATGTTCATTTATGTGTATACGCTTTTTTGAATAGGATAGAGCTAATGTTATGTTATGTTATTTTTCTTTTTTGTTTCTTATCACGTATTCATAGATTATATAAATATGTTTATGTTGTACACACTTGGCTGAAGGCCCTCTGGCGATGGACAATTGTAAGAGAATTTTTTTTGCTTTTTTTTTTCTTGCAATGATGCCCGTTAAAACTTAACTTGTACTTGAAGTCTATGGGAGTTTTATGGGACCTTTAAGAAAACTTTACTCAACAGGAACTCATCTGCTGAATGCTCTTTAAGCTTTGAAATGGTAATGCTTTTCATTCAGAATGTCAGCAGTCAAGTGGTCAATCGAAATCAAATCAATGGAGTCCCATTCACTAATTAAATTTTTTTGGATCAATTTTTTGCATAATTAGAATTGCGATTTTTTCTATGAAAATTCTCATGGCATTTTTGGATTTTCTCTTCCAGCAAAAGAACTTATCTAGAGATTTTGTGATGAAAATATATAGCGAAAAGGAAGACGAAAAAAATGATATTTTCTGGAATTCCAAAATTCGCTGAAATCGCAAAATCGTTCTAAGACCTTTTTTTTATTTTAGAATTTTCTAAAATTGGGAGGAATTAAAAATTTTTTTTGATTATTAAAAACTGTAACGTTTTGCAATATTATCGCAATATTTGAAATTAGACATTTTCATCTCAAGCCCCACCTGGAAGATGTTGGTCTTGGGTGTTTTAGGTTCTCTCTTGAAGACTTTGGGTGGTGCCATTTCTGCTCCAGTGAGTGTTTTCACGAGGAAAACGGGCCACATGGATGCGTTCATTCGGAAACCAAGAGGTGGCTGTAGCATGTCGTCGGATTTTTCACAATGGCCAATTGGGTGGATTTCATTGCTGTCTACGAGTCTCCAGAAGTCGTTCTTGTTGTCGGAGCCGTCCAGACGTAACCTGAGCCTAGGGCCCAGGACCCCGACCACCGAGGCGATGCACGTGGAGGTCAGGTTTCGAGGATCTAGAGCCTCTAGCTTCATACCTGAAAGTTATGATATTTCTTTAATTCTATAAATTAATAAAAAAAATTTTGATTTTTCTCTTTTCTTCGTGAAAATTATTAGCTCTCTTAAATTTTTAAATTCTTCGAGAAATAAAAATTGCGAATTAAAATTATGATATTGAAAAAGAAAAGAAATTTTGATGTTATGAAGTGGTTCATACCCATCTTGAACTCATTGGTGGGAGGGACCACATGCTGCTTGAAGCACTCGGCTGGTGCTGCTGAACTATTTGTCTCCTTGAGGTAGATCTCCCAGTCGAAGGTCTGGTACGTCTCGTACTGGAACGGTCCCGTCGACGTTGAGGGCGCCTGGGTGGGCACATGGGTGGGAGTGGACTGGCCCGATGTCCCATTGGTCTTCGATGAAGTTGGAAGTGGGGAAAAAGCATGAGGAAGCATTCCACTGCTGCTTGGAATACCCGACGGCGCCGGGGATGCTGCTGGCGATGGTTGCTCCGATGTACCTGAATGTATTCAATTCGTTTCAATCATACACGTAAATGAACATCGTTAGAGTCGAAATATCTCGAAAATCGTGACGTGATTTATTTTTCAATCGTCATTCATTTATTGCTTGATCAGATTAGTCATATAGCATCGTCAAGTTGGTTGCTAATTGCGTTTGCATCGATGAACATCGATATTTGCGATATCGATTCGGCTTGAGTTTCCAAAAGTATGACAATTGTTCAAATTGTCATAGCTTATGTAGTTATTGAAAATCATATACACAGAATATTCTTTGACGTTCTGTTTATTTATTAACTTCCCGATCTAGGGAAGTTATTGTAATGACCCCGAAAATGAAAAGTGCCAGATCGATGAAATTTTCACGTTTCTCCACGTTTTGCATCATCCAGAAGTGATTTCAGAGAAGTGTCTGTATGTATGTGTGTGTGTGTTCGTCCGTATGTGGCAAAATTTTTCGTTTACGTTTCCTCGGAAACGGATCGTGCGATTCGATTAATTTTTTTTTTCAATTGTTGCGTCTCTGTGTAACTTAGAGCTGATTAGATTTTTGATCGAGTCCATCGAGTGGTTCCCCTGTTTTTGAGAAATTCATGTTGAGCAAAAATCGAAAATAGTGATAATGAACGTTCATTCACACAAAAATGTTGTAATCCAGGTACTCAATGCCACAGTTAAAAAATATAAGCATATTTTATAACTGATTAAATTTTGAGTAAAAGTGGTCCAGTACTTATATTGTTATTAACAATGTCAATTGTTGATAATGTTCTACTGCATAAACTATTAGAGTTAGCGCAAAATTCATATAAGAAAAGTTGTTTGCTATATAAAAATACGTATTTTATGTAGAATGCCCTTTTTCGATAATTTGCATAATTAAGGAGGTATAGCAGTCTCCACAATTATGCATGTAATAAGTGAACGAATGGAGCCAGCGCTGTCATGACGGTCCCAATCGAAGCGTTTTCATGCAAAATCGAGCGGATCACATTTTGGATGGCATTTGTGCAGTATATGCAATGTTATTAACAATTGCAATTGTTTATACTGTTCCACTGGGTAAAATATTAAAGTTTTTGTTTTGCAGCCGCATCCTTATTGGCGTCTCACTCTCACTCAAGTAACACGCATAAGTCTCATCCTCATGCTCACCATGCGTCTACTCAAGTATTCATAATTATCTGCTTCATAAATGAGCCAGTTTGGAATTCTCAAATAGGCATGTTTTCGTTATGATAATAAGAGGGGTCACACTGATTAACCGTAGTATATGGGAGAAGAATAAATTTAGTACGTTGTGCTGAAAAACCAAATCGGCAAGTGTTGTTTGTGCCCCGAGTGGGGCACACACATGCACACACCACTAGTTAAGTTTCTAGTGTCTTACATATCCTGTCCAGTGTTGACAAATTTTATATGTACGCGATAATTACAGAAAAAACAAAAGATGCTTGCACCAAATTGGAAAATTGAAAACTCTCATTTTGTTCAATCAATGATTAACGGTATTTTCACCTTCGGAAAATATATTGTTACTTCAAAACTCAAATTGTAATTCAGCGCATTCGAGCTTGGACTCCAACAAGAGTATGATTTCTCTACAAAAAAGAGTGCAATTGTCCATGTTCTGCATACACACCTTTTTTGGTCTCCGGCTGAATGTCCTTCTTCTGGTGTTTGTTCAAGCAGAAGGACGAGCAGAAGTCCTTGGTAGGGCCGTCCTTCTGCTCGAGTTTGACGGGAGAACCCCGGATGACATTGTCGCATTGTACACAAGCGCCGCGAATGTAGGCTTTGCGAAATTCGGAGAGACATGTTTCCGAGCAGAATTCTTTTCTCCCGTGCTGGGTTGGAAGTACGTACTTCAGGAGTTGCTTTGTCTCGTTACACCAAGTACAAGCGTGCTTGGACTTGGGCGGACGTCCCGGACCTGACGATGAGAAAATAAATACTTTTTAGTAGGATCAGCTGTTAAAGTTGTACAATTTTTCCCCATTTTAAATTTCATACCTTCTACTTATTTTAGAAAAATATTTTTGCACATTCAACACAAAAAAAAAGAGAAATAAGACTATTTTTTTTTTAAGCATATAGCAAAACTTATTATTCAAAAATTGAATTTTAACGAAGTCGATTGTAATTATCTTCAAAAACACTTGCAAAATAAAACGAAAAATAAAATTATAAAAAATAAGCAAATTTGTTTTTTGCGCTGATTCAGTTTGTTTTTCAATTTACAGTTTTTCAGAAAATGATATTGTAAAAAAAAAACAATTTGTTTCAGAATACAAAAAAGAAGCGCAAAATGAGCAAATTTAAAATTAATAATTGAAATTCACAAAAAAAAAGTTATTTCAATTCAAAACAACAGTCTCCAATATTATTATTTTTCATTACACCAAAAACACTTATTGCGCTACTAAAAATATTTTTAAAAAAGAAGACATTGCAAACGCCTAACTTTCATTACTCCAAAATTGAATTTTCTCCTGCCGCTCAGATTTCACTTGTCAACCTAATTGTCAATTCTGCAACAGTCACCTTACAAAAAACTAAAAATGAAGGTTAACCATATATCTTACCCCGCATTTTATTCGGCACACTTGCCATTATCGCTGGATAACTTTCAAAGTGTCCGTTATAGATTAATTATCACCCGGATGTTGGTAAAACACCTATCCGTCGTATAATCCAGCTTTTATTCAGCAAAATTGCGCTCATATTACCGCAAAATCGTTGAAAATAATGTGTCTCAATAATGAAAGGGAAATTATTCGGCGAAAAATAGTCTGACGCACTGGAATTTCACTTGTTCTCCATTTTCGCGCGCCGACGCATTTGCCAAAAAGCGCGCCAATTTTCTCCCCCTCAATTCCTTTTTTCTTTGCAATTGGGTGAAAAATGGCGTGTGAAATTTCGGATTTTTGTACAATTGGGGGAATTATTGACAAGCCTTGGATAACTGCAATTGCCGACAAGACACGAAAAACTATTTCTTACGCCGCCATATTGGTAATGGCGTTGCGCTCACGTACAGTTGTGTGGGACCGCTCCATCACATGAATGGGAATGTTGACATGTGTGAGTGCAACGGCGGGAGACGACGCGATTCGTCGAGAAATTGTTTTCTCAACTTTTTTGTGGCAAAGAGGGAAACTGCTCCGGCACTTTTCACGGCGAGTTAATCCGGCTGTAGTCGCGTAGTATTTTTAAGAAAATAATGTCATTACAAATATGTCGGAAATTTGAATTAAGTTGATGGGAATTATATTGTTACAGTCGAAAAAATGATCACGTGTCATGCGTATCATTGGAGGATCTTCGTTGGAGAGTGGCTGCGGCGGGAAACGGAAGGTATTTTCGCGGATATCTTCACAATTGAAAACATTAGTTAAAAAATATTAGACTTTTTTGTAGCTCCAAGTACTACAAAAAATATTGTCATGAAAATTAGAGTAGCTCCGTTATATTTTGAACTATATGATCTTAAAACGAAATGTGAGGGATGCGCGCGTAATGAGCGATGACATAAGACCGCAACCGCTGATGAGGTCTACACAATTTGCAAGGACCAACAATATCTTGCTTGCCCAAAGTTAAGAGTTTGAAAGAAATTTTTTGTTTAAACAAAATATGTGCGATATTAGTGTGACCAATTGTGACACAACAAACTTTGCGATTAGCGCTTTGCCAATTTCTACCTATAGCACCACTTTCTTCAAGATTTACTTACACATGGAATTACCCCTCACCGAATGGATTTAAGGAAAAAAGTCATAGAACATTTTTTGTAGAGAATTTTATTTCTGATAAAAAATGTATATGTCAAGTGCCTCTGCAGCCCGTCACTCTCGAGCTACATGTGAAATTCACAAAACGGGATGTGCGCGTCATATATAGCGTATGAGGTGAACCAAGCGATTTGATATCACCGCATCTCCGAAATTATGGAATTGGAGAAAGTCATACAGCATAAAATTTGCATTTTTGAGAGAAGAACAATATTCATGTAACACTTTGCTTTTTACCTCTAACAGTTTTCATAATAGAGTGAGATAAGCGATTGAAATTGTTATACCTAAAAAAAAAACTGTACCTAAAAAATGGGAAGATAATTTTTGCCGCAAGTCAAATATTCCACCAAACCAAAAACATTTTTCCTTTCGTAAGAAGTTATCAGAATTAAAAAAAAAAAACTTGAAAAATGAGTAATGACCAGTTGAGAAGTTTTTTCGGTTTTTTTCTTTTTTTTTTGGAAAATGTGACACGTCAGTTTCCACGCGGGAAGTGTGCGCACAAAAATCTGGATCGCGCCCACCCGAAAGCAAAGCTCACCATAAAATCCCAGTAAAAAAACATCAATCCCCTCATTAACCCCCCCGCTGCCGCTTCTCCCCCCCCCCCTTCCGCATCCACCCACACGTGTAATGTGTAATTGACGTTTCAAAGCCCGAGTTGGAGACGCAACTCTCGACCAATAGAATTTCACAAAAGCCACGGGCACTTGGCAATGTTAACCAAGCCCTCATTATTTCGCCGCGTGGAGAACAGTTATCGGTCTTCTTGCGCGCAGAGTCTTGCGATTATAACCTAAAAAAAATTTTCTACAACTCCGCGCTTTAACTCCAAAGCGAGCATTAAAAAGTCCATATAGCAGCCGGAAAAATTTCCCTTAATTATCGTTCAACTTAGTGCCTAATTAGCGCTTGAAAAATTCCTTCTGTCACCTTGAACACTTGTCAAGGTGTAGGGAATTTAAACCAATCCCAAAAATCCATGAATTTTCCCGCGAGAAAATCAGCGAAAGGGCCAAACGCAATTTGACGAATTGTCACGTTTTTTTTTTACAAGGTCAAAAGTGAAAATAACATTGTGAACAATGGCTGGAACTTATAAAAAACAGGAGTTTGGGGTGGCCGAGGAGCAGACGCTCCTTAAGGATGCCAATGGAGCGCGCGTTGTTAAGGGTGAGTCTTTGTTTTTTTGTTTTTTTTTTTTTCGTTTTGTTTTTTTCACGTGATTTTGTGACATAACCAGTTTTTGGGGAGCGCGCGAATTAATGATAGGTAGAAGGAGAGCCTGTGTAATTTTTAACTGCCTTCATTGTAAGTCGTCAATATTTCAGAGGTCGGTAATTACATTCATTCATTTAAAATCCAGTCCACAATTTTTTTGGAAATCGCATATTTTTTTTTACAATTTTTGTCTAATTTTTTGAATGAGCTAAACCAAACATAAAAAAAAACATTTTTGAAAATAACAAATATTATGAAAATTTGAAGGCGCTTCTATAAGCAAAATATAGATTTCCCTAAAAATGCGCCAAAAGATTTTCTATCTTTTTAAAAAGTGAAAACATGAAAGTTACATGAAATATTGCAGTAATTACATAAAATTACATGTTGCATTTACATGAAAACAATTGAAAGTGTTTCGTATAGATAGATAGTTAATAATAAATGATTTCTAGCAATAAATAATCTCCAAACTCCGACTTTGAATACGGGAGAAAATGGCGGCAAATTTGAATTTGAATATGGCCACAAGTAGCAACTTGGAGTTTTCATGAAAACTTTCTAAATTATTGTTTAAAAATGGAAAAGTCATGAAAAAGTTTTTCGGTTCACCTAGATTACTAAAAAAATGGTTCAATTACACTTATTTAATTAGTAATTTGAGTGAGAAAATTGATATTGCTGTCATGTATCATTTGTCACTTATTTAAGCGTTGATTTGCCGCGCGGCCATTGCAAAATCGAGAGTTGACTATGTAATTTTTTAGAAACACCTGAAATGTCAGAGCTTGTCAAACTGTCAAACTGCACCATCATTGTTCAATAATTATTCCACACTATTGCAAAGTAATTAAATCGTAATTTTGGCTCTTTCGAGTTCGCGGCCTCTTAACCTCAGATTAGCGACTTTATGATTTTTTTCCCGCATTATCTTTCCACTTGCAATAACAAGCGGCGTCGACATAAAAAATCAAAAAATTTGAAAAAAATTAATTGAATTTTGTTCCGACCACGTGGTAAAAAATCTGACATTTTTTTTTTTTCAAATTCCGTTTCAACTTGATTGGATTTAAATAAATGTCAAACCAAAAAAAAAATTAAATCGAAAAAAAAAATTATTTTTTCGGAAATAATTGACGTAAAAATTTAGCAGAAAAATCTGGGGAAAAAAATAATAAAAAAAAAAAAAATACTGATGTCTGTAGTTGAGCGCGAAAATCGGGAATGATGGATTAAGGGTGCTATAGGGAGGCCTTGTCTCCAAAATTTTTGGCCATACTATCTGCTCCCTATTCTCTGCCCGAGTCCTCTGGCAACCCAGCATGCATATGTTTTTTTTTTCCTCCCAAGATGCGAAACGCTACTCTCTTTTTATCGAGTCAGGTTCTTCGGGTACGCTGGCTCTTGGTCAGTACGATTGGGTTATCTTATCGTTTGGCAAGCTAGACGGGACATTGGTCGCGAATATCGAGACGATTTAGCGAACATTTAGGGAAACGTGTGTGGGACTACTCACAGGCGAGAGTTCCACGAGCTTCAGTAATTGTTTAACTGTTTTTTTATCGACAAGTGCATGTGACTAACATGGAATTTTTTTTGGGGAATTTTTTGGTGCAAGATCGCGTAGTGTTGCCGCGATAGACGAGCAAGTCGAGACAAGACGAGAAAAATTTGGTTTAAACCAATCAATTTCACTCACAAACTAATGATTTTTTTTTTCGTCAATTTATGGTGACCCTGAGAAATAATAATGATGATAATAAATTATTCACACATTTAGAAAATTTCATTAATTCAACAGTGTGAAAATTTGAAGATATATATATATATATATATATTAGTACCAATATAATATATATAAATAATATATATATATATATATATATAATTTATATATATATATAATTTATATATATATATATATATTAGTACCAATCAATATATATATATATATATATATATATAGGAAATGTGGGAATGGAAGAGAGACATGGATGCATGTGGTAAAGGAATGGATGGTTGAATGGGAGAAGTGTGACAGAAGGAAGGAAGAAGAGAAGGAATGGGAAGAGGGAAGAAGTGAATAAGGGAGGGTGAACCGTAGGGAGGGTACTGGAACAGAAAAATTGAAAAATTGAGAAAAGTGTTTTCAACAAGACCGGAAACCGAGGTCCCACTCTCAAGCATGATAATATAGAAGCAAGGCAAAATGGTCTCGTCTAGGTTGAGTAGTATTAAGGAAGATAACATGTAAATAATGTAAGAACAAGAATGGAGGGATGGAAAGTAGGAAGTTGAGGTGTGGATGGAAGAGATATGGAGTTGGAGGAGTAGGAGGGAAGGATATTAGGATGGATGTTGGAATGGTGGTTATGCATAGGATGTAATGAAGGATGGAGGTGAAACGGAAGTTCATTATAACCCTGAGGGGATTAATAAACAGATACATACATATATATATATATTGATTGCTACTAATAACTAACCAACAACATGGTTAGTTATTGAAAAATTCAATTGTTTAGATCGCTCTATAGCAAGAACGGTTGGAGATACGAAACGAAGTGTCCAATGAAAGTCGTTCCACACACAAAAATACACATTTCATGTTTTATGACCTTTTCACTAACACTCGTAGTTAATTGTTATTAAGGAATTGATTATTAACTCTATCGTAAAAAAACGTAATATTTTTGAAAAATCTTTTTGCATTTTGAGAATTCTAAAAAATTTCAATATTTGGAAATTTTGAAAAGTTTGAAAAGTTCATAATTTGAGACATGAACCGAAATTTTGGATATAACATATACGGGGGAACGATCGGGAAGTTATTGGTGCGACCCGTAGAGGGTTATACCCACGTGCGGTTATGAATTTTGGCGGAAGCATTTCAGCATGAATATTGCTCAATCAATTCCTGTGTTTTCGTATTAATAAAACAGCCTTTGAGAAGAGTCCTTCTGAAGCTGCACTCAAAAAATGAAAAAAAAAGTCGAGACAAGACGAGACAATACGAAATTGAATTGCATTCTCGAGCCTCGAGACGAGATAGCAATTGGTTTCATAATTGAAATAGAATTTTAGAATTGAAATTATCGCCGCGTCTCATATCCCGGCAACACTACATCAGAATTAATGGGCCTGGGATAAAATTCCATTTTTTTTTTATTTAAAAAAAATCACTCGTTAATATTTATTCATGCTCATCCTCAGTCCGATTTTTTGTTTTAGGTAAATATCTCAGAATGTAAGGCGGCCAGCAGGATTTTCGTTATGATCTTTTTTGTAGAGCATAGCTATTGCTACAAAATTGTTATCATGTGAATTTCTCTATCTACAGTAGATTTTGAGATATTTGCCGAAAACGGAGGCCAGGTGGAGGGAAATTTAACTCAAGTGACCACTTCCCTATTGATATTAATTATTTACTTATAATTTCAAGTGTCACCAATTAGTACTATCACTGTTATCAGGCATGATATTCATAATATTATTATTATTATTATTATTATCATCTATTCAAATTTACTATGTAGAGTGTGATGGCAATTTCATTGCTTTGTAGATATTGCAGAAATTTATTTGTTATACAAATTTATTTGCAAAAATTTGCAAAAATTTATGTGTTATAATACTTATATGCATAGTTGTATGTGTATGAAGTGGGCAAAAATAGTTTTTATTGAGATTAGTTGGAGCTACTTTTAAGGGCTGGAAGACACACTTCAGTGAGAATTTTTTTTTTTTATATTTGAGTTGAAAAATATTAAAGAATAAGAGATTTTTTTAAAAATGAGAAAAAGTCCGTTCAATTCCCATTTTATTGAATATATATTCGTAAATGAAAATGTTTGAGCGAAATTTTTTTGATACTTGAAGTAACTCTTCTAGTTTTTTTGGGTGGAGATCAAAATTATTTAAATCGCACGATTAAGTTGATGGGAATTATATTCTGCGAGCCGAGGGAATTCTCGGGAGTTGCGCGCGCAGCTGTACCCGGAATCGCACTGTCCATGGGGAAATTTCGCGCCACTGGCCGAACGCATTTTTGGCAGATATCTTCAAAACTAAGAGTATTAACGAATGATCATATGGAGCTTTATTGTAGCTCTCAGTATGCCCTACAAAAATTATTGTCATCATAATTGGGCTAGCTTGCTCACATTTCGATGTATCACGCGAAAACAAAATGCGCGCCTAAAGTACGGAAGTTTGCGACTCCTGACGGCTCAAGTGGTAACTGACAATTATTGCTTACCAGTCAGAATTAACTCTGAAGAGGCTCTGAATAATTCCTCCAATCAAAAACGATTCTAATAATTTGTGAAAAAAGTAGCTCGATTTTTTTTTTTTTTTTTTTTTTTACAAAAAAATATGCGATATTTTTTCCATCACACGGCTACATATATCGTAATAATTTACTTCCCAATACTCAGTTATTAAGCAAATAGCAAAGAATTAGTTTTTCGATTTAGAATTATTTTATTTAAAAAGTCTTGCCTTCTCTGAGACAATTTTGCAGTTCTGTCAATCCTAAAATCTATCATGAAAAAAAATTCTGGTATTGCCAAATTTGATTTTTTTTTTTCATATTTTTCTAAACATTATTTTTGTATTTAATCAATTTTTTAATTACAATATTTCTTTTTATTCTAAATCACATCAAAGATTTTGATTGATTATTACCGCATAGTGGCGCAGAAAAAAGACTTGTATAAAACGTGTCTAGAAATACACGTGGTCCAACTAAATTTGAAAAGCCATTCCCTTTTTTTTTTCTTACAAAATTTTTTTTTTTTGGTAAACGGAGCCTTCAAACACTTGTTTGCAAAATTCCCAAGTTTTGCTAACTCTATAGAATCTTTGGATTTTTATTCAATATTTTATTGCACAACCAATTTTTCATTGAACGTTTTTTTTAGGACCAATAATTATTTTCGTATTTTGCAAAAAAAAATAATAATAAAGAAAAGCACATATAAATTTTTTTCACCGAAATAAATCATAATTTAATGATCTCAATTTTTCCACTAAATGCACATTTTTAGCCAAATATGGGCACACAATTTGTTTCAATAAAAAAAATTATTTCAACCATACATTTTTTAAATTTATTTTTATAATTTGAGTCCATATTTTTTCAAGCAAAAAATTCTCTTCATACATTATTTTTTGGTACTTCACTTCTCTTGATTTTGTAACACTAAATTTTCCCCCACATTAGTTTTCTCTCCAAAAGGTCAGAAAACCTGTTTTGAGGGAACTCCCTATTTCTATCCGCCACTTTGTATTTTTGGAATACCACTCCTTCACTGGACCATCCACCACACGAGCCTACATTTTTTTAATTTAACTCTTAGCATTTGCACCACAAAATGCAAATAGTGTGCACCTGAATTTATTCAAAGTTTCGGTAGAGAAAAAAAATTGCAACCAAGTGCAAGGTAATATTTTCCAATAAACTCATTTTGGGTTCTCGTTAATTGCAAGCCATTAAATTTTCCAAAATCCCCCCCCCCCCCATCGACACTCACCCTCCCACCTACCCACCCTCCCACCTACCCACCCTCCCACCCATCCATCCAATCAACCAACCAACCATCGATCCGCTCCCCTATTGATACCCACCCACCCAGCCACTCACCCACTCATCCGCCTACCTACTCATCCACCCACCCACCCATTCATTGACACCCACCCACCCATCCATCCGCTCCCCTATTGATACCCACCCACCCACTTACCCTCCCACGTACCCACTCACCCACTCATCCGCCTACCTACTCATCCACCCACCCACCCACCCATTGACACCCACCCACCCATCCATCCAATCAACCAACCAACCATCCATCCGCTCCCCTATTGACACCCACCCACCCACTCATCCGCCCACCCAACCAACCATCCATCCGCCCCCTTATCGGCACCCACCCGCCCACCCAACGGTCCATCTCCCCCCCCCCCAACCCCCTCATCGACGTCCACCCACCCATCAACACCCGCCCACCCACCCATCAACACCCACCCACCCACCCATCAGCATACACCCACCCGCCCATGCATACACCCACCCGCCCATGCATCCACCCACCCCCCAAGAAAAAAAAACCTACAGTATCACCCGTTAATTTATGCTAATCTACTCTGTTTTCAGACACTAAACAATGCAAACTAAAAGCTTATAGCACTTTTCTGTCACGGACTATCGGTAAATTTCCTGCTTACTTATTTGATTTTCCTCATTCACTAGATCAACAAAAAAAATAAGCCCCATTCGATATATCATTTTTCAAATGGAATTCCTCCATTGGGGCCCTCCCCACAAAGATAAAATCAGAGCTCGGCACATTCCACTTGTGAAACTAGCTGATGTACGTTGATACGTTGAATGGGTCGTGATAAATGCCCGTGTATTAAAGTGCCAAATGTCTCCAATTGAATTATCAAATTGCTTTGAATTGGTCCATTAATTTTCTTATTATTCATTATAATTAATTGGTTTATTTGATATCGCATCATGAATTATCTGATTGATCATTGATGCCGGCTGTTACACTTATCATCAAAGAGGCATTTATACCATTAAAATGATTGATAATTTGTGATATAACACGTATTGTTTATTAGGTACTGAACCTGTCAGGCTCTCACCTGGGTGGGAGGGCACTGGAAGACCTGAGGACGAGCTTAATTTTAAGGGTGTAACTATGGATCGAGCGGATCTTGAGCTAAATCCCCCACGGGATAGGTGAGTTGTTTGTGAAATAATTAGTGAGGTGGATTGGTGTGACTGATTAGCTGAATGATAAGGAAATTTTGTACACACACACACACACACACACACAATCGCGCGCGCGCACACACCGTGGAGACCACTATTAAAGCTTGCGTGAGTGGGACTCCGATAGACTCATGAGCGGCGCATGCGTGGGAGCGAGACACCAACAGCAGTGCGGTGGCTCGAGTGCTGAACTCACTCCAGCTCCTTAATTATGCAAATTAGAACAAAACTCATTTGACATAAATCGTGTATTTTTGCATAAGGAACAACTTTGGTTATTATGATTCTTTCGCTATCTCTGACCGTTCAGGCAGTAGAGCGTTATAGATGAGGGAGATTGATCTTCTGAGCATCCACACATCTACACCCACCCACCCACACACACACACACACACACACACACACCCGTCGGACATACTCTGCCTACTACGTCGAAGGTCCTAGGTTCGTGCCCGGCCCCCGGAGAATATTTCACATGATGAAATATTTGGATGGGTGTCCAGTACTCCCTTCCGAAAAAATTCTGAAGAGCAGCTACCGTAGTTAGTACAACAGAGCGGGATGGAAAAAAAATACAGCTCAACTGAAGAAATGTGGAATTTTTTGCGGGTGATTACAGTAACTTGTCTCAACCGGAAGTTGTAAATGTCATTACAAAAAAAACAAGTAGTCTTGTGATATTGACCAATAACTTACATCGGAAAGACGTCTTTTCCTTTTAAACTGTGCAAACTTGAATTCAAAAAACTCTTGCTCAATGTGAGAACACGAAATCAAGATATAAAAAAAACAATCGGGGAAAAATATATTAAAAACGTATTTTGCTCCTTTGCAGGCTCAACATCGTATACTTCATAATGCTGCTGCACGGTATAGGTGCACTGATGCCTTGGAACATGTTTATCACAGCACAGGGGGTGAGTGACTTAGATAATAATTGAGCACTCCATTATCAGAGTGTCAATTGAAACTCACGTAATTTTCCCTTGACGTCACATTCTACGTAACACCTGTAGAACAGATGGTCAAAACCGCAAAATTTTCACTTTTTTCCAAAGTCAAAAAACAAGTCCAAAAAAAACAACAAAAAATTGAAAAAAAAATGACAGTCTTATCTTCATGCACATGCAAAATGGAACATCCTCGAATTTTTTCGCTCCTCCAAGCCGAGTCTACTCGCATGGTGAGCGACGCGCCGCCCGCACTTTGAACTGTCAGCCTTCCCACATCTACAGTTCTGAACTGCAGACGTATGAATGTAAATATGAAACTCAAAAATTTTCAAATTTTCACGTTGAAGTAACTTTTATTTTTGGATTCAACTTGCAAATTTTGGAGAGAAAATTCTCGGGGAACTTCCAAAATAATATGGGAGGCATTCCATCTTGTTTGGCTCATGTGGGAGGGAGAAAATTGAACATGAAAAAAGGGCGGCGCCGCGCTCATTATGCGAGCACAGGGGGGCTATTTTCGCAAATGGTGAATCAATGAAAAATTGAGTAAAAAAATTTTTTTTTTTTGGGTTTTCAGTATTTCGAAAAATTTAAACTTTCGGAAAATTATACGGAAGATCCAGCGGCCGCTGAGTATGGAAAAATGTACGTGGGAAGTGTCAGTTTTGCAGCTCAAATTCCCAATTTGCTGTTCAATTGGATCAACGTGTTCATTCCCCTAAGGTAAAAAATTCTACAATGAGTAAAAATAATAACAATAATATGAGAATAGGGAAAGACTTCTTGAGGCCCAAAAACCGGAAAGTTCATGGAAAACAAATTAAACTAGAGGAGATAATTATGTCATTAATTATGTTAATTTTCAGTGGAAGCATGACAACGAGAATCGTCTGGGGCCTGACAATTCAAGCTGTGATCTTCGTTTTCACCGTTGTTATGGCAATGGCCGACACTTCGGGCTTTCCAATTGCATTTTTCTGGATGACAATGGTGTCTGTTGTTATCTTAAACAGTGAGTCATCTAATTATCTGATAATCCGCATGTTGTAATTGAATACGGTAGCACGATTGCTACTTGGAGATTGCTACTGAGTTGACTATATTCAGAGACTGACAGTACGAAGGTGAAATTAAGGTAAAATTCTCTCCATTGGCAGAGCTATTGACAATCAGAGGACTGTGACGAAAAAAATAGTTCTTCTCAAAATGTTTTTTAGGTGAAAAATTCGGATTTCTCTTTTTTAAAATTTTTTTCGAGCTGATAATTATAGTTTAACTGAAAAATTATGATTGAGAATGCAAATTCCAATTATACATGCGAATTAATTGTTTGTTCATCAAAAATATGATTGAAGCCCCCCCCCCCCCCCCCGACACTTCTTCCACGTCTCGGCATCTCTCGGCAAGTTTCGGGATCTCCCCAAACAATGGCGGAATCGCTAGCGTCATGAGGGAATCGACGCGTCTTTCTGTTTTTTGTGTCTTACAGGCCAACCCCGTGATTGAAAAAATCTGTAAAAATTGGTATTCCTCTTATCAAACTCAGTGAACATATTGCGATCATTCAGAGAGCCCATATCCATAACCGTGAAGTATTAAAAATCTTTGAAAACTCGAGGTGGGCCCAATCCTTAAGCCTGACCTGTAAGTTTCTAAATGTTTCCATCAAGTCAAATGGAATTTCTGGACAATCTCACGATCATGTTTTAAATTCCGAATCTTTATAACTTTTTTCCTATTTTTGCCTATTTGTTAATGGAGCCGTTTTATTATTTTTCAGCATCCAATGGAATTTACCAGAACTCCGTCTTCGGTTTGGGAGCAAAATTGCCTGGGAAATATACTGGAGCAATTGTCCTCGGCTCGGTAATTGTATTTTATTTGTGTGTGTGTGTGTAAGTGTGTGAGGCGATATCTGTAAAATTTCAAATGAAAAAGTCAAAGAAAAAAAAATCTCTAAAGTTCTACAAAAATGAAAAAAAAACAAATGTATTTAATGAGAATAATTTTCTTAACAAGATTGGTATGCTCAATGACTATTATATTGCAGAATATCAGTGGGACGCTGACTGCAGTCATCAATATTCTGACACAACTGATGACACCAAACCTACGTACAGCCGCAATATACTATTTCCTAACAGCGCTGTTCATTCTTCTCGCGTGCTTCGACACATACTTCGCTCTCCCAATCAATGTGAGTCTTGGTAAATTTCCGCTAATTATAACGTCCCCTCAATCCATCATTGATCAACTGATTTTAGCACGTCTCGTTCAAATATTCTAACATAATTCGGGAGAAAAAATTGAAAAGTTGTGCTTCTTGGATGAAATGACTTGATACATGTTATATATATATGTTATAAATATAATTGAATGAAATTTTTGTGGCTAGTAGAGGAAGCTATGATGAACTGGTCCTAATAATTTTGGAATTTTCTGGCGTTTAATACTGGAGAAAAAAAATCCCAAAGTTAACCTTCTTCAAGCCTTTTAGCATTACGCCCACAGGCTCGTAAAAATTCTCTCTAGAACTGCTCAATATTTTTTTTTAGTATAAAAACAAACAGTAAGGAAGAGATACACGAAAGAGATATTCACTAATATTAATCTTCATCTGACGTCTGGCTCATTTAAATACCATTTATAGAGACACGATAAGGTCAATTATCTGAGGCTATCTCTCTTGCAAAAATGATATTTCTCACAGAATTCGACAAGTTGAAAATTTTTGATTGAAGAAAAATATTTTTTAATATCGAAAACTTCTAAAAATTACATTTAAAAAAATTCTTTTTTATTTCAAAATTCTGATAATTTTCGCAATCCATTTTTTTTTTTACCTTGATAATAATAATAATAATAATGAAAACATCTCCAAAATATCGAAAAATTCCAATAAACCCAAAATCACAAAAAAAAAAATATTTTTTTTTAGGATTATTTGAAAGATGAAAAAAAAGTGATTTTCCAAATTTGAAAAAAAAAATCAAAAAATTTCCCTCTTGAAAAATTTGCATTTTTTCACCCGCTCGAGTTCACTAGGAAAATTGATGACAAGTTCAGTTAATAATAACCGTTAAAATTCCAGAGGTTTTATCGCTATCATGAGCTGCTTGCGGAGAAGGCAAAGAAGAAAGATGCAGGGCGGAAGGACAGGCCCCCTTACTTCAAGATAATACGCCAATGTTCCGTGCAATTGTTCAACATATTCTTTGTCTTTTTCGTTACACTCTCCCTGTTTCCGGCAGTTCAGTCAGCCATTAAAAAGAGCAATTCAGAATTTCCCGTCCGCGAGGACCTATACACACCTATCATGTGTTTCCTATCATTCAACGTGACGGCTATGCTCGGAAGTTTATTGGCTCCTTTCTTTCAAATTGTAAGTAGCAAAATTCCTTACAACAAAAAAAATATTACATTCACTAACTTACCGCTTAAGAAAATTATTGTAACCAAACTGTTTGGGATCATCCTGATACGTTTTCGAACTGTCTGTCTATCTCTGTGTGTGTGTGTGTGTGTATGTGTGTGTGTGTATGTGTGTGTGTGTGTGTGGGTGGGTGGGTGCGTGGGGGTGGGTGTGGGTGGGTGGGTGTGAGTGGGTGGGTGGGTGGGTGTGTGTGAGTGTGAGTGGGTGGGTGGGTGGGTGCGAGTGGGTGGGTATGTGTGAGTGGGTGTGTGTGTGAGTAGGTGAGTGGGTGTGAGTAGGTGGATGGGTGTGTGTACGTCAATGTTTTTTTCCCTCGACAAATGAAATAATTTTTTTCTGAATAAAATTTTTGTCAAGATTTTTGGAGTTCTCAAATATTTTTCATTTGACAATTTTTGTTTCAGCCATCCAAGAGATACCTCATCTTCCCAGTGGTCCTGCGCGCAGCTTTCATCCCCTTATTTTTGTTCTGTAATTACCACATGGGTGATGATCTAACAGTGAGAACATTACCAGTGCTGATAAGCAACGATTGGGTATACTTGTTTATTGGCATTCTCATGGGACTTAGCAGTGGCTACTTATCATCCCTTGGCATGATGTACTGCCCTACGTAAGTGTGGGCTAATTAACAATATTGGCACATGAAAAATACATTGATCATGTACAGAAGCCTATTCAAGAAAGCGCATACACATAAATGAACATCGTTACAGTCGAAATATCTCGAAAATCGTGACATAACGAAAACATGCCTATTTGAGAATTCCAAACTGACTCATTTATGAAGCAGATAATTATGAATACTTGAGTAGACGCATGGTGAGCATGAGGATGAGACTTATGCGTGTTACTTGAGTGAGAGTGAAACGCCAATAAGGATGCGGCTGCAAAACAAAAACTTTAATATTTTACCCAGTGGAACAGTATAAACAATTGCAATTGCTAATAACATTGCATATACTGCACAAATGCCATCCAAAATGTGATCCGCTCGATTTTGCATGAAAACGCTTCGATTGGGACCGTCATGACAGCGCTGGCTCCATTCGTTCACTTATTGCACACATAATTGTGGAGACTGCTGTACCTCCTTAATTATGCAAATTATCGAAAAAGGCATTCTACATAAAATACGTATTTTTATATGGCAAACAACTTTTTTCATATGAATTTTGCGTTAACTCTAATAGTTTATGCAGTAGAACATTATAAACAATTGACATTGTTAATGACAATATAAGTACTGGACCACTATTACTCAAAATTTAATCAGTTATAAAATATGCTTATATCTTTCAACTGTGACATTGAGTACCTGGATTACAACATTTTTGTGTGAATGAACGTTCATTATCACTATTTTCGATTATTGCTCGACATGAATTTCTCAAAAACAGGGGAACTACTCGATGGATTCGATCGAAAATCTAATCAGTTCTAAGCTACACGGAGACGCAACGATTGAAAAAGAAAATTAATCGAATCGCACGATCCGTTTCCGAGAAAACGTAAACGAAAAATTTTGCCACATACGGACGAACACACACACATACACACACGCATACCGACACTTCTCTGAAATCACGTCAGGATGATGCAAAACGTCGAGAAACGTGAAAATTTCATCGATCTGGAACTTTTTATTTTCGGGGTCATTACAATAAATTTAAAAAAAAATTCTGAATATATATTTTCTTTTTTGTAATTTTTCATATAATTGATGCTAATTTTTTTTGCACTTGCAGAGAGGTCGAGCCACGTCATGCAGCAACCGCTGGCATGTTTGCAGCTGCTGCCCTCATAACTGGCATATTCTGTGGTGTATTGACTTCCAATTTGATGCCACTCATCATTAACAATCTCACCTGGTAGACGCTGCAAATTCCGTAATGATAATGAGGCATTAAAGTTACTAGTGATAAGAGGAAGGGTTTTCCGCGTTGAGATGTCGAGGCAGTGTGGCCGAGGCATGGGGAAGAAATATGAGACAGGCGCGGAGAGAAAAATGTTGTAATGTCAGACGAATCTTATCAACTGCAAGGTTGCAAATTTTTTAAGCCCCATTGAGATTCCTACCTGAAAGAAAAAATGCGACATCAAACTCTGGAGCACAATTTTGGAAGAATTTTTTTTTTTTTTGCTGTAAAACAAGTTGATCTACAGATCAGAAAAAAATTTCATTATTTTGTGTTGCGTTCTTCTATGAATGATATCTCAGAATCTAAGAGAGTTGGCCAATGTTTCATAATCAACTTTTTTGCGCAGGAGGATACGTACTACAAATTTTGTAATTATCGGAATTCCTATATCTCTGATAGATTCGGAGATATACGTCAAAAACTCAAAAATACACAAAAATTCGAACAGTACGGTTTTAATCAAACCATTAAGAAAAAAATAATGGAGTTGGTAGCAATTTTTTTAGACACTTTTGAGTATGTAAACTACAATTTAAAATTTTTTAAATTGGTAAAATGTTCCATAACATCACAACATTTTTCTCTCAATGTGAAAAATTATGAGACATACACACATGATTCGCAAATGATGGATCCCCCATTTCTTAAGTGAATTAATGTATTGGTTCGACTCGTGTGTGTGTACCAGTCGGCTTTGCTCAGTAGCTATTATACGCCATGTTTTATCTACCAATTCTGCCTTTCAATACCGTATTTTTCATATGGCTAGTGCCATTTAAGGATGTTACGATGATTTGTGTTTTGGAGATTTTCTTTCAATTTTTTTTTTTTTTTTTTTTTTTTAATTGTGCACTCCATATATGATTCAATGAAGAGGAGGGAGGTTCTTGGCGAAGCTGATTTTTTCGCGCACAAGTAAAAAATGTCTGTTTTTCAAAAAAAATTTAATAGAAAAAAATACAAAGTAAATATTTTCAATCAAAACGTGAATTGAAAAATTTGAGTGAAATTGCCCGAAAATTCTGAAGATTTGAGAAAAAAAATTGCCAACTTTTTGGGAATTTTACAATTTTTTTTTCGCAAATTTGAAGTAAAAACTTTTGATAAAAAATGAAGTTCATTAATTTAGTTTGATTCGCTAAATTATTTGGTGGAATTAGGAATAATTTTTGGATATTTTTTTTTCATTCATGTTTTTATCATTTATGATATTTGTAATTTTTATTACATAAAAAAATGAATTTATGGAAAATTTAACAAGTATGTGTTACTCTATTATTTTCGAACTAATTATTTTTTTCATACGTTTTCATCGACGTAACATCCTTAATATGCGGTATGCCCACCCGTTCCAATGTAAGATCGGACCAAACCGCCTTAAATGATTAAAAAAAAGCCCAGAAATAATGACAAAAGAGGTAATAGACTCGAATAATTGATTGAGCTCAAAAATAATATACATGCGGTATTTATATCAATCGTATAAATGTATCGCAAAAATGCAATAATTAACATATAAATGAATGTAATTTTTCCAAATCCTTAAAAAAAGGTCCGGACAAAATTTTCAAGCCTAATTTCAACATAATTTTTTTTAGCATTTTTTTATTTATGACCACACATAAAAAATTGGAAATAAAAAAAAATAAAAACCATAGGAAAGGAGGTAACTTCCACCCTTCGTTTCTGCGCATATCTCAAAAGGAAATAGAGATATGGAAAATTGTATATAAAACTTTTTGTAGAGACGACTAAGCTCTACAAAAAAGTTCCTATGCAGTTTATACCAATTCCTCTACATCCTGAGATATTCACCAAATACCAAAAATCAATGCACAGCCTGATTTTGGCATTTCGTTGCGGAGGCCAAAAAAATCATTATTTTCAAAATATTCAAAATTTTTTAAATTTTCAAAACTTTCACAATTTTCAAAATTTTCAAAATTTCTCAAATTTTCAAAATTCTTAAAATTTTCAAAGTTTTCAAAATTTTCAAAACTTTCAAAATTTTCAAGAATTTCAAAAAAATTTAAATTTCCAAAATTTTTAGGATTTAAAAAATTTTTAAGATTATCAAAATTTTTTAAATTTCTAAAATTTCCAAAATTTCCAATATTTTAAAAAAATTTCGAAGTTTTCAAAATTTTAAAATTTTTGAAGTTTTCGAGATTTTCGAAATTTTGAGACATTTAAGACACCTGAAAAGTTTGGTAAATGCCTCACTATATAATTTTTTATATAGATATGTATGTTCATCATATATATATTGCATTTTTTGCTGCACATTTTTATATGTATAATCGACAGATATAAATATCCGCATATATATAGATATATGTATATCATCGGGGAGAGCCGTTTGAGTTGTAGCACATTTAAATACGCAAAAACATATTTAGTATTTAAGAGTTGATTAATGGGACAATTGACGATAATTATAACTATATATTGCGAATAACTGTTTGCAAAGTTCGCCTGAAACCACCGACTGCAGGTTTTTCTCATGAGATTTTTTCTATTTTGTAGAAATTGTTTGTACTTTTGTCTTATTTAATTTACAATCTACGGTTGTTAATGAACAAAACTTTGGTTTAAGATTAAGGAAAATTCTATCATTACGACTATTGTTTTTACGAAATGTTTTTTTGTGTTAATGCATTGTGAGTGTGGATGTAAGGGCGCGTGTGTTCTCCACTGTCTCTCCTTTTGGTACCAAAGTCGTGTACAAGTTATTATTATTGTTTTTTTTTTGGGCAGTATGGACTGCAAATGCGTCCCGTTCCTCTTGCATTTTCAACTTGTGTTAAGATGAGATAATGATAAATGTTAAGTGACTTTGGTACACACGCCCCTTTATTATTCAGAGGAGAGAATTCAATTTTGGTAGATCATACGTTCGTTAATTTTTTAGGACTTGGGAGGGAGGAATTTGCGACTCTTCCTGGGTTATCTACAACTAAAAAATTATTCACTATTTGCAAAAAAACACGCACAAACCTAAAAACATTAAAGTTTCAACATGGAACAGGTCCACTCAAACAACCATTTTGGAGTTTGATTTTTTTGGAAGAAATACGAATTTCATTTTTTTTAAATAAATCATCATTTCAATTCCATTTTTTTTAATTTGGAATTTTCTTTTTTTTTTTAATGTTTCGCATTTTTTTTTTTTTTTTGATAAAAATTGTGAAGATTTTTGGGAATTTTCTGAATTTTATAATTTTGAAAATTTCAATTTTTTTTTTGTTTGCGTTTCAAGTAGTGAGAAAAAATTTTAGAATTTGAAAATGTAAACTTTTGAAATCAAAATTGTCTTCAGAAAAATTACTTTTAAAAATTGTAAAGTTTGAATGTTTTTTAGAACTTTTACTTGTCACGAAAATTGTGAATTTCAAAATTTTTAAAGTGCTCAATTACAAAATAAGACCATGCACAAAGTCTTCAAGAATTTTCGAAGTGACAAATTTCCAACGGTGGCATTCAAAAAATTCTGAGAAATTTTCTATTTCCGAACTTTCAAATTTTGTATCTGAACTTTGAAATTTTCAATGAGTTGCATATCTTCGCTGGAGAACAAGCACTGTGCTTTACACACATATCATGATCTCAGTGTCTGTCCAAAAAAATCATGTATTGAATTTGTCTTATATTGAGATTTGCATCGTGGACAGTCCTCTCCCACTTGGACCTGGTTTACGATGTTGACTCTCGAACACTTAGTGTGAGGTATCCGAGCCAAATTTCTCCCGCCAAAATTTCTCTTCCCCGATTTTTTTCAAATTTCTCTTAACAAAAAGTCCTCTTCCAAAAAATTTTCTCTTTTTTTCAAACATTTTTCTTTCAAAATTTTTTGTTTTTCAAATTTTTTTTGTTTTTCAAAATTTTTTGTTTTTCAAATTTTTTGTTTTCCAAAATTTTTTGTTTTTCAAAATTTTTTGTTCTTCAAAAGTTTTTGTTTTTCAAAAATTTTTACTTTTTAGAATTTTTTGTTCTTCAAAATTTTTTGTTTTTCAAAATATTTTTGTTTTCCAAAATTTTGTTTTTCAAAATTTTTTGTTCTTCAAAAATTTTTGTTCTTCAAAATTTTTTGTTCTTCAAAAATTTTTGTTCTTCAAAATTTTTTGTTTTTCAAAATATTTTTGTTTTCCAAAATTTTGTTTGTCAAATTTTTTGTTCTTCAAAAATTTTTGTTCTTCAAAATTTTTTGTTTTTCAAAATTTTTAAAAATGTGTACTACTAAAATCTGTACTACTCTGGTCACCTCCCCAAAATGTTTTATTTTATGTTGCAGAAATTTTCGGGTAAGAAATTCTAGTTTGGAGAAATTTTGGTGGAGAAATTTTGTTAGAGAGCTTTAGCCCTAGAACCGTGTTTTGGTTGGGCAAAATGCATTTTTCTTTCCTGGTCGAGTTTTCCGTGACGAATTGTATGAGACGTTCTGACACACTCACTTTCACTCACAAAACTTTGTATTTTGGGGGCTACGCGCCTTTGCTTCCAAAGCGATTTACTTTTACTGATCTCCGTGAAATTTAAGACGTACCAAATGACGCTACCGGACAATGCCATGTGGTAATTCCTCGACAATAGCCGATCATCCTATTTTTGCGGTGTTAGCACATACGACGTCTCGCGTGGGAGGACACAATTGAACAAATTTCATATTCTCACTCATACAACTTCAAGTGGAAAACACTTTTCTTCATCTCCTCCCTCGTAGTTTAGTGGAGACAATTCCTAGGAATCCCAGTTTGAACTCTCACTTGATAACGCTAATTAGGAGGATGGGTGCCCAGTATCCGCACACGACCAAAGTGGAACTTTGAATGGGAAATCTTTGAGGTTTTTGAATTGAAAAAATTTTTGGTTCAATTCTCCGAATTCTCACACTTTGGAAAATTTTTCAAATGTCTCTATGACCTAAAAAAATTCGAAAATTCTGAAATTTTCGAAAAATGAAAAAATGGAAAAATGGAAAGGAAAATTTGACGAAATCTCAAAAATTTTCAAAATTTTCAAAATTTCACGGAATTTGACAAAATTTGACAAAAATTTCAAAATTTTCAAAACTTCCAAAATTTCCAGAATTTTCAAAATTTTGAAAATTTGACAAATTTGAGAAAATTTTTAAAATTTTCAAAACTTCCAAAATTTCTAGAATTTCCAGAATTTTCCAAATTTTCCAAATTTGACAAAATTTTTAAAATTTTCAGAATTCTCAAAATTCGCCAAAATTTTCAAAATTTGTCAAAATTTTTACAATTCTCACATTTTCCAAAATTGAAAAAAAAACTAAATTTCCTTCCAAATATTTCAAGTTTGTCAAAATTTTCAATTTTCCAAAATTATCGAATTTCTAAAATATCTCACTCTTTCTTGGGTAAGCAGCTGAAACTTTTCAAAATTTTTCCAGGAGAAGTTTCACTTCTAAAAAAACGACAATTCAGTAGTGAAGAAATTTTTCATCATTAAGAAACCTTTCGAATGAGACGAAAAAAGTTATGTGCAATTTTCCATCATTTTTTATTTGCACCTGCAAACTAAAAATTCAGAAAATGAATTTGAGTCTCAGTTTCACTACTGAATTGGGAGATCCACTAACCATTATACGTCTTCGCATTATCCGAATTGCTATAATAATAATAATAAATAATAATAATAATAATAAATAAGTGGACAATCCTTACGACAAGCAATGCCGACAATAAATTACAAAATCAAGGGATTTTACTGAATTGAAAATAAACTAGAACATAAAAATTAAAAAATCGTTGATATTGATGCGAATTGTAGTAGATTGGATATTTTTGTATTAAAAAAAAAAGGTTATAAACCGTTAATTTCTCATGCATATCATATATACACTCTTTTACATTTGTATTTTTTTTTCAAATTTTGTTGTACAATTTTTCAAAATTTCCAAACTTGTCAGTTTTTTGAATTTCAAATTCTATATAAGTTAAAAAAAAATGGAAAATTTTGACTTTAGGAAATTGAAAAAAGAAAGAAAACCAAAAATCTCAAATTTTCAAAAATTTTCATTTTTTTTTTTATTTAAAAAATTTCAAAATTTCGAAGTTCTGAAAATTTTCACAATTTTGGAAATTGAAAAAAAGAAAATTGGAACCTATTTTCTAACGTTTTTTTTATTAATCTAGAGTTAAAAACTATGAGTTTCAAAACCACTGCAATTGATTACAATTGCGTAGAATTTTTTTTCTATGACCAATTTATACGTAATTTTACGAATGGACGTAACTAATTGATACCGCAGTGTCGTCCAAAAATTGAGCGAAAATTGAGCAAAAAAAAAATTCACTATAATTATGATAAATGACTGACAAAAATTCCTGTACAGGTCGTAGTGATAGTTTGTTGAAAATGTAATATTACTGAATTAAAGATTACAGAATAAACGAATTAATGAAAAATTTTTACTATACATTGTTTTTTTTAGAAAATATATTGTATTTTGTCGCCCCCCTTACAGATTACACTTAACATCGATTACACGAAAGCATTCGATTACGTTCTACAATCTAAGAAACTTAATAGTATAAGCGGTGATTACAACGCGAATAATTCGATTGTGATATTGAGAGGTTTTTACATTTACATTACATACACTTTTTCGATTTTTTTGAATGGAAATACTTCTTTGGTTTTTGGACATACCACAGCGCCATTATTGTCCTTGGCCATTTTTTGGAGTGCCTGCAAATGATAATCAATTTTATTTATCAATTTTTCTTATATATATTCATTCAATTAAGTTTCAAGCAAGTCTCAGTTTTTTTATATTCCTTCCAAATTCAGTCAGTAGCATTTCTTTTTTTAACTTCCCGATCTAGGGCAGTTATTGTAATGAGCTCAAAAATGAAAGGTACCAGATCGAGGAAATTTTCACGTTTCTCGACGCTTTGCATCATCCTGAAGTGATTTCAGAAAAGTGTCTGTATGTGTGTGTGTGTGTGTGTGTTCGTCCATATGTGGCCAAATTTTTCGTTTACGTTTTCTCGGAAATGGATCGTGCGATTCGATTAATCCAGGTACTCCAGGTACTCAATGTCACAGTTGAAAGATATAAGCATATTTTATAACTGATTAAATTTGAGTAAAAGGGCTCCAGTACTTATATTGTTATTAGCAATGTCAATTGTTTATAATGTTCTACTGCATAAACTATTAGAGTTAGCCCAAAATTCATATAAGAAAAGTTGTTTGCCATGTAAAAATACGTATTTTATGTAGAATGCCTTTTTTCGATAATTTGCATAATTAAGGAGGTATAGCAGTCTCCACAATTATGTATGTAATAAGTGAACGAATGGAGCCAGCGCTGTCATGACGGTCCCAATCGAAGCGTTTTCATGCAAAATCGAGCGGATCACATTTTGGATGGCATTTGTGCAGTATATGCAATGTTATTAGCAATTGCAATTGTTTATACTGTTCCACTGGGTAAAATATTAAAGTTTTTGTTTTGCAGCCGCATCCTTATTGGCGTCTCACTCTCACTCAAGTAACACGCATAAGTCTCATCCTCATGCTCACCATGCGTCTACTCAAGTATTCATAATTATTTGCTTCATAAATGAGTCAGTTTGGAATTCTCAAATAGGCATGTTTTCGTTATGATAATAAGAGGGGTCACACTGATTAACCGTAGTATATTGGAGAAGAATAAATTTAGTAGGTTGTGCTGAAAAACCAAATCGGCAAGTTTTGTTTGTGCCCCGAGTGGGGCACACACATGCACACACCCCTAGTTTTGTGTAAATTTTGGATGGAGATTGTGTCTTACCTTTTCACCATAGACGTATCCATTGGGCATCATCATGGGCTGATTGTACTCATTGAGGGCCTCACCGCTGATGCTACAGACTAGTCTAGACTGGGAGCAATGTGCAAATGGTAGGGGTGCAGCAAGTTCATTAAGTGCTTCATGGCACACTGGACAACTTGCATTTTTACCCTCCTTGTGACCGCTGTAACACTGCAGTGTTTTCAGGGCTGATAGACCCGCTTGTAACGCCACTGTAAATACACTCTGGCTAGCCAATTGGAAAAGCCTGTAATTCTCGTGGCGAAATTGCTCAATGAGCCTGTCCCACCTGCAAGGAAAAAATACATGGAGGATTTAGTGGTGTGTAAGGGCTGTAAAGGCACTTTGAGCTAACTGGAAGGTATTCAAACGAATTCAAAAAACAAAAAATTCAAATAAAAAATTTACGAATTTCAAAAACATTTTTCAAATTTCCAAATTTTCCATAATAATTTTTCAAATTTTTTTTTAACTTTTAGAAAATTCAAAAGTTTTGTACCATTCAAAAGTTCCAAAAATTAAAAAAAAAAATTTTTTTGAAAAATTGAAAAAAAAATTCAAAATTTCAAAAAGTTAAAAAATTGAAGAAAAGTTTGGCGATATCCACCTTTTCTCGTCCAACAAGTCCTTATAAGGACTGAAGTATGGATTGGCAGGGAATGCCAACTGGCCCATGCAGCTCTGTATTTCCTGGAGTTGGTAATCATCATATGTGGAGAAGTACTTTCTGGCGTGTTTAACAGCATCAAGTCGCCGATCGGCCCTGACGAGTTCAATGAACTCTTGAACGCGCAGATTAAACTCCATGGTGCTGCCCAATTTTCGGAGTTTTGATCTGTTATCGTGGCACCAGCCGAGACACCTCGTAGTCTCGTGATTCGCCAGTGATATCTCCACTTCCCTCGAGACCATGAAAACATCTGGAATTATAAACAATTCGATTTGAAGCGAGTCAGAGATACCGGTTGATAAGATATTTCTTTCGCTCTTTTTCCTTTAGTTTCCTCCAGAACTTCTTATCAGTTTGGCCCATTTTTTATATGTCACGTGTTTCTTTTATTTTGATAATTCTAAAAAATTTTAAATCCCCCGCCAAATTTTTTAAAGAAGGAAAAATGTCAAATTTTCCAAAAATTACAAAATTTTCGAAATCTTGAAAATTTTTCGAATTGCAAAATCTTTTTAATCTTCAAAATTTCAAAAATTATGAAGAGTTTGAAAATGTAAAAAAATGAATTTTAACAATTTCGAATATTAGGAAAATTCGGAAAATTGTGAATTGAGAGTAATTAACATTTTGTCAAATTAAAGAAAAAAAAGCAAGTTTTGAACATTCGAAAAATGTCGAAATTTTAGCTTTTTTAACTTTTGATTTTTTCCACTTTCAAAGAATTAGATAATCAAAATAACGTTCGGAAATTTGAAAATTACACAAAATAAAAGATAAATTACAATACTGACAATTTCTCGTTTTTTGATTGCGAGAAAATGCAAATCACAAAAAAAATAAATAATAAATGCAAAAATCAAATTTCAAAATTCAAAAAGTGGTCGGATAGCAAGAGAACTCTAAGGTAATAATAAACTCAGAAACTTGCAAAAAATTTCAGAAAATCGTAAATACTAATTTTGTGAAATTCCCAATTTTTGCCATAAAAAAAAAAAAAAAAAAAAAAAAAAAATTAGAAAACGGGAAAAAGGTCAAATTTCAAAATTCAAATAACAGTGAAAAAAATAAAAAAACTGAAATCAGTTAAATTCTCGAAATCGCAAGCCTCGCAAAATCAAAAAATCATAAAACGCGAAAAGTAAAAAAAAAATTGGATCTGGGAATCAGATTTTCGAAATGTACAAAAAATCGAAAAAAAAAATTGTAACTACCAATATTGGTGAGATCCCTGAGTTCCGTGGTATCAGCAAGTTTCTGAGCAGTTTTGTAGTAGCCCTTCCTCAGGAAGTACTCAACGAGCATGCGATCGAGCCTCTGCCTCCTCCATTGGTTAACGACACTTGGAGTAGTATTGGCATGCTCCTTCAGATGATCTAGGCGTCGTTTGCAGACCATGCCCGCCTGAATTAACAAATGTTAGCAATTATTGAATTTTGTTTTGCAATCAGATATCAAAATGTAAAAAGCTAACAACTAATTTTGATAAAAAAAATCTCAACTACAAACAATAATAAATTTATTTTATAATTTATAAAATGATTTATTTTATAAAATATACAATAAATATATTTTGTATGTAGCTCCAAACTGAGTGCTACAAAAAACTACATGTGAAAATTAAGTAATTAATTTAATTAGTCAACTAGTTACGGATTCATATCTGATCTGGAGGGAGTGAATCTCAGTCCAAACTGATAGAAGATTTTTTCGAAAAAAATTACGAGTTTAAAAAGAAAATTCCCAAAATGCTCGAAATTTTGGAATTTTTGGTCCCAAATATTCTGATTCATAAATTAACGAAAAAGCGAAGAATAGCAAAAGTCTAAGTTACGTTAATGGATCCATCAATTATAAATTTATATATATATATAATATAATTATATAAAAAAATAGATAATAAATAAATAAATAGATGAATAAATGAAAAAAGACAGAGAGTCAAAATTAAAATGATAAAAAAATTAAAAATTTAAAAGATGAAGAGTAGTGAATAAATCCAAAACCACTACGAAAAATTGTGAACGGTTCAGTAGGGAAGTGATCAATTGGAGTTCAGTCTTTTGATTGGGGCCGTTTTGTATAGCGCAATAAGAGGCTTTTGTGCACTCTTCGTCGGATGAGGAAGATATGTGGATCATATGCCTTCTTAGGTTTTGGGATTTTTCACGAAAAGTGGTTTTCCAGTGCCGACTTTTTTCATGGGTGTACCTGATGTTCCTCGGAGATGGACTCCTCGGCTTTGCGTTTGAGCACTTGCAATTTTGCAACTACACCTCCAAGAAGACGAGTTATTTCGCCAGTTGCAACGGGTGTCCCATTCGAAGTGAGGCCCTTCTCGAGTTCTGAAGCTGTCCCCTGCACGTGTGACACCTCCCTGTCGAGGACCTTCTGGGTCGAACGAAATTTCTTGTTGAGGAGTTCATATGGCACCTGGATGTTAAGAAAATTGGAAAAAATTAGAACAGATTGTAAATTAAAAGAAATAAAGAACACATTAGATAAAGGTTGTAGAAAACTTTCAGAAAATTTAGAAAATTCAAATTCAAAACTTAAGATTCGCAGATTGAGGATTTAAATTGTTTTAAATGGAAAGTTTAGAAGAGCAAAATATAAAGTTGGAAAATTGGAAAATCAATGAAAAAATAAATAAAATAATTTTTTTTTTTAATAAATCAAAAATCAAAAATTTTGAATTTGAAAATTGAATTAAAATTTCAAGAAAGGCCAAAAATGCAAAAAATAAGCAAATGAGCAATGTATATGATTCAGCAAATTTTCCACTCGTTTCTGTTGTTTATTATCATATCATAACGAAATTGTGTAAAAAATGCTGTGCAAGGTGTAATGCACTTTTGTAATCCGTTCTGGAATAAAAAGCAACAATCCCAAAACTTCAAGGTCGTTTTCGTTTGGTTCAACTGATATCCCAAACTTTAAATTTCACGTTGGGTTTTCTTGGGTTTGAAAAAAACAAGTCCAGAAATTCCTAGAAAAAAAAAAAAAAAATTAAACAAAAATACAAAAATTGGAAACTTGTGGTATCAACTTTGATAAACGTTGCAAGTTGTAGGAAATTTCCACGTTTAAATTTATCGCAATTTACCACTTGCCTATATATACCGCAGATACCGACACTGGCATTGACATTGAATACAAATTGTTGCAAAATTATATGTACAATTTTGATATCCCAAAATTTGAGATTTTTTGATTTTTGTCTCTCTTAAAATTTTTGAGGTCTGCTAAATATTCCTCGAGTCAAACTCAGAACAAACTTCTAATAAAAAAATTGTCAATTGTAATAACGTTTAAATTAAAAAAAAAAAAAAAAAAATACAGAACCTCAAAACTTCTGAGAATCCTCCAAAAATAAAATAAACCAAATTTCAAGTTTTACGTAATGCCGAAGAAAAAAATTGCAAACAATTTTTTTTGTAAGAAATTCGTGATTTGTTTTCAAAACAATTTTCCAAAACCCAAAATGTTTTCCCCATTTCCATGGAAATCAGGTAAAAACCCGATTCCCCTCTGACATGATAAAAAAAATTTAAAAACTGCGAAAAAAAAAACCAAAAAATAATAATAAGATTTTGAAAACGAGTGAAAAAAAAAAGTGGGGCACATGACTCAGAAATTCCAATAAAATCTTGTCACCCCAAGAAATTGCAAAGTGCGCAACTTTCCAAAAAGTTCAATGAAAAATAATGATCCTTGACATTACCTTGAGGGTGGGGTGTTCCATGCTCTTGATGTCCGACATTTTCGATGACAGCTCGAGCCTAATCACGAAAAAACCCAGAGAACAGTCGATAACGAAAAAAAAAAAAAAACGCTGATTACCCCCACTCTTTGTTTTCCTTTCTTCTCTTTTGCCTCGCAAGTATTCTCCAAGCTGCCAAAAAAAATCACCTCATTTTCCCCTGTCACTCCGTGCCCATAAAATCCTGACTTTGCAAACCGGAAATCCGTGATTTGAGACTGAAAAAAAAACGCAATATTATTTATTCAAATGGTGAACGTTTCAACTCAACTGCGTGTAACGTTGCCTACAGACCTTTAACTTCTACTCATGCACACACGACAGGCCCGAGCACCTCGAATTCACCCACACACATTAACACAAAACAGCTGTGTCTGTGTGTGGCAATGTGTGCGATACAAAGCCTCATGTCTGAGGTTAGGATTCCAATGTACTTGCCTACGCAGAACAGAAAAATTGTGCTATTTTTTTACCCAACCATTATCGATATATGACGCTTTTTGCAAAAACCAAAACACAAAATATCTATTGAAATTTTATTACATATATATATCAATACTACACATAAATTTAGTTTTAGCTAATTACATGAAAATTATTCAAAATTTACATTTGAGATTAAACATGTATTGTAATATTTGTATTTAGAATAGACGCGCTGAAAAGCGCGAAACTATATATATATATATATTCACAGGGATAATATATATAGTATGTACACAGTATGTTTTACACAGCTATATTGCCATGTGCGTGTTAGTTTTATTCACTGTTATTATTATTATTATCATTATTAGTAGATAGATATATATATATATATATATTAGACATATACTGTTGCGTTTTCGGTACACCAAGGTTTCATTATGTAAATTTTTTTTTGTTTTTATTTCTTAATTTTTGAATTCTTGACGCCAGATTTGACATGTTAGCCAGCAGGAAATTTGCAAATTAAAAATTACTTAATTTTCTCTGTACTATATAGTTGGATCAACGGGAAACCTTAAGTTTCATTATAATTAGCACTGCAGCGGAAATTGTTGCGGAAGATCCCTTTTTGAATTTTGCGTTTACTTTTATACATACAAGCCCGAATGCGCGCTTCGCGCGCTGAATTACAATTTGATATTTGAAGTAACACTACATTTTCCGAAGTTGAAGAAACTGTTGATCATTAACTCCGAACAAAATGAGAGCTTTCAATTTTCCAATTTGGCGCAAGTATCTTTTGTTTTTTCTGTAACTATCGCGTACATATAAAATTTTTCAACACTGGACAGAATATGTGAACCACTCGAAACTTAACAAATTAACAGAACGTCGAAAAAATGTTCTGTGTATATGATTTTCAATAACTATATGAGCTATGACAACTTGAACAATTGTCATACTTTTGAAAACTAAAACGATTTCTACTGAAACGTTATAATAATAATGAATTTGAATGCTTACTTGGCCGATACGCTGCCGCGTATCTCGATTATGTTATATATATGTTATGTATGGTATGGTATATACATGTATAAATGGAAGAATTATGAACTATCAATATGTATATACTGCAACGTTTTGCTTTCCGGGGAAGGTCTCTCCCGGAGTTCTTTCCGCCATTACCCCTGAAAAACTAATTCTCTGGGAAGCACAGGGGTGAGTTGCATCGTGAAGTTGCAGAGAACCTTCTGGTTGTTTCATTTCAATATAAAAAAACCTTCAGATTGCTGAAAATGAAGTCATTATCAATAATACCAAAGCTAAAATTGAATATGGTGGTTGGAGAAGCGCGCTGAAGAAAAACACTTGTTACTATTTATATACGTATAGTGATCATGCAGGCTTGTCCGTCTGTTCTTCCCTGATATTGTCTCCTTGATATTTTTTGGTTACAACAGTTTCCCCTCGAACACTTGTTCCTCTTAGGGCCAATTTTTGGTTAGGCGCCATATTTAACTTTGACGTTAAGGCTTCTGATTCGTCGAACATTTTACTTCGGCCAATCACAACGCTCAATTTCAACTTTAACTCCTGATTAACCGCGACTCAGGTACTTTCTGAGCCTGGTTCCGGAAGTAGGCCTCAACTCAGGTTCATGACCAAGAATTTTTTTTCTGCTGCGAAAAACGTTTTTGAACAATCAAATTAATTGAAAAAAATAATGTGACGATACATTCGCGCTCTTATTCAAAATGTTTTTATTATGAATTGCTTATATGTAAAGTATTTTAAAAACCCTAGTTGTCACCAGGCCAATCAACATAACGCGCGAAAACCGCGCTATTTATGAATACATAATACAAATGTCACATTCAAATTTCCCGCACCACATGCCATGTGGCAACGTCGCCATTCCGCTCGGCACATTCCGCCTTACCTCGTACATTCAGTGGCGCGCGCGAGTCATTCGGGGCGTCCGGGGGCCGCCATTTTCCTCCAGTGAGGTAGTGAGCATCGTGAAGCATCGGTTAATCCAACAATCGTGAAAAAGTACCAAACAAATTCACCCGTAACCGCCAAAAAAAGCCGCCTCAACACCACCTGCCCTTTAATCTCCCCACTCGTATTTTACTAATTTTCCCAGATATACAATAACAAGTGGTAAATTCACCTCGCCTCCCCCCCGAGGGCCCGTATCATTGTTTAATTCGCCAAACACCTGAGGGGCAAAAAACTCGCAAAAAGTGAAAAGCCGGAGTCCCCCCAATAAGCCAAGGATCTCCACAAAAAAAGTGCGGAAAATTTCCCATGAAACGGGCCCCGAAAAATTAACCAGTGAATCAACAAAATAGTGAATAGTTGACACTGTGATGAAACAAGGGGGGGGAAAACATATAATAATAATAATCAATTGAAAATTGAGAAATTGATAAGACGTCAGCGGTGGATTAGGCGAGGATTTGCAGGGGTCTCCGACAGGTTAGTTTCCTCATACACACTATATATATATATATCGGAAAAATTTATCACAATGAGTGCATAAAAAATTGTATGCGCGTACTTTTTTTTTTTGTGAAAATATAGTGTATAGGGAGAGTTTGGGAAAATTGAATTTTTGATTGCGCGCTTTTTTTTTTTAGTCACTCCTGCCGCCGGGGACACTGCGCGGGGCATCAGTTTTGTTTATTTATTTGTTTAAATTATTGGTCCACGCGGCGGCACCTCGTGGAACGCCATGCACGGAACCCGGGTAATGCATGGCACACGCGTGGGCTGGCGCGCGCTACTCCATTACGGAGTTAGGGGTTTTTCGGAATAATTTTCAAGTTCGGGGGGGGGGGCTCGTAGAAATTGTGCGCGTGGGGGGGGGGGGGGCATATTATGATTATAGTAAAAAAGTATGAGGTTATCTACTCCATTAGCTATACGGTTTTTTCGGAACAAGTTTCAGGGGGGGGGGGGGGGGGACGAAATGGGAGCCCGCGCGAAAAAGTATAATTTCAAATTTATGATTTACAAAAAAAAATGCAGGCTATCAGTTATAGATTTTTTACGTTTTGCGTGTCATAATTTCCGAGATTTCGACTCTAACGGTGTTCATTAATGTGTATGTATTTTCTTGAATTTTCTTGAATAGGAGTAAATAGAGTAGAGACGGCGAAGGCGCGGCTGCGCGCGCATCTCGGCGCGACATAATTTCGAGATATATCGATTGTTTATCGATATCAGATCTCCTTTTTAAAATAAGAAAGATAGGAATAATAGGATATATATATATAGGTGACAGTGTTTGAAGTTTGAAAAATATGCGGGAAATTTTGAAATTTTTGAAAGTATCCCTAGTTATGTCCAGAAGATACTTCCGACTTAAAATCGCAAATTTTATATATATATATATGTAAAAAATAATATAAAAATTTTATAGAAAAAATATACATGATATATATATGATATATACATGAAAACGCTGAGGAAGTACCTCAAGAGGCGTCTGAACCAAACAAAAACACAAGTGCATGCGCTATAGTATATGGGCTAACGGGACCTCCTCGATGTTTGAAAGGTCAGGGGTCATTCTGCTGACTGCGGAGGCATCCGAAAATTGTTGCCAATAAGTTTGACCCGATTCTCCACTACCCAAAACAATATTCACGCAATTTTCCTTAAAAATTCAGGCGAACGAGCAATTACCCCTCGAGAGGTCGCGCTATGCTCTCCATGTTGGCGCTGTTCGAATTTTTTCACTTGTCAATCAAACTAAGGAATGGAAAAATACGAAAAAAATTGCTCTTCTACTCCAAATAGTAGAGAAGAAATATAGCGCCTAATTTTTGCCATTGATGGCGGAAATTGAGGGGTATTCAGGTTTGAAAGTGAGGTCGATGGGAAGTTCCTTAACCTCCAACTAGTCATGGTTTTCCCAGAAAGTGGTCAATTGTCGATGATAACCGAGCTTAATTAAGCTCAAGCAGCATATAGATTTTTTTAAATAGAGAAAATTTCTGAGCATTCAGAAGAAATTTCACATTTACTTATGAAATTTTAGACGTTTTGGTACTTCATGCAATTCAAGGTATTTTCACTACGAGGAATAATTTTTTTCAAATTTAAGAAAAAATGAGATAAAAAATTTGTTAATTAAATTTTGTAAAAATTAATGAATTGAATTGTTGAAAAATTTTCAAATGCAATTTTTCGAATTTTTTATCCTAATAATGTGGAAGTTTTTGTAGCACAAGTCCGAGACAGAGCTATAGTTTCCTATAGGAAAATAGATAAAATAAAAAGCATTATCAATATGTGGGGCTTTCATATCGGCAAAAAAAAACAGTCCACTTTGGCATTCAGCTGAAACTTACGTCATTTGCTGAATTAACAGATGATTGGAGATGTGCTTATTCAGCTTCACTACTGTGACCTGTATTCAGTGTTTTTGTATCAGCCCCCTTATGTTTTCTTTCTCACTCCTGAACATGCAAATTTATCGTGCTGCAATGGCAAAACACAGTTTATTGGGAATCCTTATTGGCTGAATTGGGAAGTTTCTGGGCTCTCAAATTTTTTATTTGAGTCACCACATTTTGAGAAAAATTTGAACCTACACGCCGACCTACCTACCCATCCACGCACCCACCGGCCCACCCACCCACACCCACCTACCTACCCACCCATCCACGCACCCATCCACGCACCCACTTACCCACCCACACCTACCTACACACACACCCACCCACTTACACCCACCTACCTACCCATCCACGCACCCGCTTACCCACCCACACCTACCTACACACACACCCACCCACTTACACCCACCTACCTACCCATCCACGCACCCAGCCACCCACGCACACCTACACACCCACACCTACCTACACGCCCACCCACTCACACCTACCTACACACCCACCCGCACCCACCTACCTACCCTTCCACGCACCCACCGGCCCACCTACCCACTCACACCCACCCACCCACTCACACCCACCCACCCACTCACACCCACCCACTCACACTCACCCACCTACCCACCCACCCACTCACATCCACCCACACCTGCCCACCCACCCACTCACAGCCACCCACCCACCCGCACCTGACCACCCACCCACCCACTCACATACACCCACACCTGCCCACCCACCCACCCACCCGCACCTGACCACCCACCCACCCACTCACATCCACTCACACCTGCCCACCCACCCACTCACATCCACCTACCTACCTACCCACCCACCCACCCGCACCTGCCCACCCACCCACCCACTCACATCCACCTACCTACCCACCCACCCACCCAGATACACAGCTTTTTCAGAGCCATTACAAAAATACCTACATGCCTGAAAGACGTGATTTCGGATCCTTAGACATATCAATGGTTTAACACATGTAATCGGAAATATCGCCTGCGGTGGCCGTAAAATGTGATCGGTGCTTGGCTCAGCGAAAGTTCGGATGGTGCGGAGAAGGTTGCGAATGAGACGCGTAGAGGTCTTTGTGGGCGGGGAAGGGGGAGGACTAGGTGGTTGGGGGAGTCTCGATACTACCGCAGAGTGTGCAGACCCAAGCACTTTGACTCGGGCACATGTTGTGCCAACTCAGGGAAAATCCAAACGATGAAATATACGATGTGCCCTTCATGGCCTCAGCCCTCGACCGTGATTGACTGCTGACATGTCGCGTGTAAGTGTGTCAATTCGAAATCCAATGGTATGATGTTTACGTAGAGTACAAAACTTTCGCCTTTTGGTAATTTTCCAATTTTTGTTTTTTTTTTTATTTGAGATATTTTTGAAAAAAAAATTGAAAATTTTGAAAATTTTGAAATTTTGAAAATTGGGAATTTCAAAATTTGAAATTCTGACAATTTAAAAATTTGAAAATTTTGAAATTTTTGAAAATTTAAAATTTTGAAAATTTGAAAATTTGAAATTTGAAAATTTGAAATTCTGACAATTTGAAATTTTCAAATTGTGAAAATTTGAAAATTTTGAAATTTTGAACATTTTGAAAATTTGAAATTTTGAAATTTGGAAAATTTGAAAATTTTGAAAATATGAAAATTTAAAAATTTGAAATTCTCAAAATTTCAAATTTTTTAAATTTGATAGAGAACGGCGAATCGCCCATAACGGCTCCACAAAAATCGTATTGATATCCTCCCCCCCCCCCTCCCCCCTGAATATTGGGTTGGGAGGGAAAGTTGCTTCCTGGTTAGACAATAATTGGATAACTTTGCCCTCTCAGCGTACCCCCTTGTCTCACCCTATAAAAAGTCGGCTGCCCTCTGAGATTAAGTTCGAGGGTAAAATCAAACTGCAAGTTGGACACGTGAAGAAAAGCTCTTCATCATTTTCCGGAGACATGATGAGAGCCCACGATTGGGCAAATAACCAACCTGCACAAGGTGTGATTGACACACATGTGGCATTAAACCCTCAGCGGACACACTGCGTGCTCTGGACAAGTCAGATGACGTGTCTCCTGCGGATCATCTGGACCCAGCATCCCTGTTCCCATTCAAGAAAGCGCATACACATAAAAGTCCATCGTTAGAGTCGAAATATCTCGAAACTCGTGACATTATTTATTTTCCAATCGTCATTCACTTATTGCTTGATCAGATTAGTCAGATAACATCGTCAAGTTGGTTGCTAATCGCATTTGCATCGATAAACATCGATCTTTGGGATATCGATTCGGCTTTAGTTTTCAAAAGTATGACAATTGTTCAAGTTATCATAGCTCATATAGTTATCGAAAATCATATACACAGAATATTTTTTCGACGTTCTGTTAATTTATTAAGTTTCGAGTGTTTTACATATTCTGTCCAGTGTTGACAAATTTTACATGTACGCGATAACTACAGAAAAAAGAAAAGATGCTTGCGCCAAATTGGAAAATTGAAAGCTCTCATTTTGTTCCAAGTCAATGATCAACAGTATCTTCAACTTCGGAAAATATATTGTTACTTCAAATATAAAATTGTAATTGAGCGCGCGTGGCGCGCATCCGGGCTGACGCACATATATACATCGAGTGGGCGAAAATATCTGAGAAATATGTGAAAGAACTGTCAATGTAATGCATAAAATTAGGTTCTCTTCCCCCCGCATACCAAACTCTGAAAATTCAATTTCACATAGAAAACGATTGCGCCACAAATATTTCCAATCCCGGAATTACTCCATTGCAATTAATCCCCTCGACTTCTCTCCTTCCCTCAACTGAAAAGAAAGAGAAATTCATGGGAAGAGGTTAACGGAGAATACAACCGTGGACAAGTTAACGCTCGAGGAAAAAGGGTAGCGACTACTTAAAGTTTGCGGAAAGTTTGAGTTCTCCAGCAAAGTTAACTCAGTTAAGTTTGTGCCCCCCCCCTCCCCCCGCCCAGCCTCCCCCCACCCCTTTCATCTCAAACGAAACTTTGCTACTTCCACGGATTCACTACCTCCATCTCTCTTTCCATTTTGTCTCTCTCAATTCTCCCATCTCTCTCTTTTCTTTCATCGCATAAAAAAATCGCTGAATATTTATGCGCAAAGCCTATATTATGATAATTGCAAGGAAAAATGTTCTATTGAAATGAAAACAAAAAACACATGCTCACTGACGGTGTTAGTGCTCCCATGGAGGATAGGAAAAAGAATTTCCCGTTTATCATTCTTGTCTGACATGTGTTTTCCCGAGATTTTTCAAAACAGTAAGTACATATGGGTAATCTGGTGAAGGATCCACCTGCCCGCCCACCCACTTACACCCAGCTACCCACCCACCCCTATTTACACCTACCTAGTCCCTCACCCACCCAGCTACCCATCCATCCACCCACTTACACCCAGCTACCCACCCATCCACCCACTTACACCCAGCTACCCACCCATCCACCCACTTACACCCAGCTACCCACCCACCCCTATTTACACCTACCTAGTCCCCCACCCACCCACTTACACCTAGTCACCCACTTACACCCAGCTACCCACCCATCCACCCACTTACACCCAGCTACCCACCCACACCTACTTACACCTACCTAGTCACCCACCCACACCCAACTACCCAACCACCCATCCACCCATCCGCTCACACCTACCCATACCCATCTACCCACCCACACACACACACACACACACACACACACACTGCGGGTTTTCTCATTTTAAGTTCACAGTCATTACAAAACCTTACAGCATCAGAAAGTTAAAAAACCTTATGAAGTTTCGTGACTTCAATAGCCCTTGTACTTACGATCTCTGTATTCCGAACCATCAATAAATAAACCACAATCCATCAATTTCTCCTACTTTCCCCAAACCGCAACTCATTACATCATAACGAATCCCTCTCATTTATTCAACCCCCCCAAAAACTAAAAACCTTACGCGTGACACACGTATTTACACGTGCCCCCCACCCCCCACCCACCCCCACCCGCTTCTACTACTCCTGTTTACGGAAAGTTTTGCCTCTGAATAGGCAAACAGTTACTGCAACGAGTAGTTTGAGATGAGGTGCGCGGGCTTGGGGGGGGGGGAGGAGGGAGGGCAATTTGAGGGGAAGTTTGGGCGGTTTTCGGGGGTATTTTCTCGCATTGGAATGGCATCTTGACTTGGTTTGTTATATAGTTGAGTGGTGGCAAGCGATGGCCGGCCCCCGATCGATGTCCCAGCAACCTTCCTCTCCTTCTCTCTTCATCTCGCTCTCTCAGTGTTAACCTCCACTCGGGCGTTCGCGGCGGCGTTCCACTCCCCCCCCCCCCTCCCGCACTTGCCCTTCGCCATCAAAACCTTCTGCGCCTCTTCATCGCCTCTTGACTCGACAATCCCAAAGACTCACCCTCCCCCCCCCCCCCCCCCCTCCTGTTTACAATGGACCCCAGCATCACGTAAAACTGGTTAATAGTTTCACAACTCGTGTTGCCTTATCACCAAACGCAATTCTCTCGCAATTTCTTGGAGATAATTAACGTGGGTGGGATACAGGAGGGGGGAGGGGGGGGGGAGTCATTTGTCCTCAAGTGACTGAAACTCATCGGACTCAAAATTTCAATTCAAATTCATCATAACTGGTTGTTAGTGAAAATGTTAGTTTGCCTTGGTTTGTTAATAGTTCAGTACATTTTTGGGGAGAGCCAAGGGGGTGGTGGGAGCTTGTCCACGGTTGTATTGTCCGTTAACCCCTTCCCATGAATTTCTCTTTCTTTTCAGTTGAGGGAAGGAGAGAAGTCGAGGGGATTAATTGCAATGGAGTAATTCCGGGATTGGAAATATTTGTGGCGCAATCGTTTTCTATGTGAAATTGAATTTTCAGAGTTTGGTATGCGGGGGGAAGAGAACCTAATTTTATGCATTACATTGACAGTTTTTTCACATATTTCTCAGATATTTTCGCCCACTCGATGTATATATGTGCGTCAGCCCGGATGCGCGCCACGCGCGCTCAATTACAATTTTATATTTGAAGTAACAATATATTTTCCGAAGTTGAAGATACTGTTGATCATTGACTTGGAACAAAATGAGGGCTTTCAATTTTCCAATTTGGCGCAAGCATCTTTTCTTTTTTCTGTAATTATCGCGTACATGTAAAATTTGTCAACGCTGGACAGAATATGTAAAACACTCGAAACTTAATAAATTAACAGAACGTCGAAAAAATATTCTGTGTATATGATTTTCGATAACTATATGAGCTATGACAACTTGAACAATTGTCATACTTTTGAAAACTAAAGCCGAATCGATATCCCAAAGATCGATGTTTATCGATGCAAATGCGATTCCTATTTCCCATTTTTTGATTTTTCGAATTGACGGAGGTCAGGCACCGGGATTACCATAAAGCAACTGAGGAATAGATAAAATAAGGAAAACACCGTATTGGACGGAGAAGGGGCCGAAAGGATAAAGCAATATAAATAATTTGCGTAGGTTATAAAAAAAAAAAAAAAAAAAAAAAAAAAAAATGGGCTCTCAAATTACGAAAAAAATATGAAAATTAATTTGATCATTTTTATCTCAAAAATACTTCCAAAATTTCGAGAAAAAAAAAGGAATGAATAGTAAGACTTCTGTGAGGTGTCATTCACATGTTCCATATGAAATCGTTTGATAGTTGCTCCGGTTAAAACGCGCCGCGCGCGAGGGGGGAGCCGGGGGGGAGGGCAACGATAAGCTGTAAAAGGGGGAGGGGGTGAGGCGACGAATCGACGAGAAAGTGAGAGGGCAAAGAGAGAGAGAGAGGGGAAAAAACAGAATCGAAGAGCACTGAAGGGGGTGGGTGGGAGGGGGAGGGGGGCACCTGTTACAACTTTCAAGTCCAAACGACTTGTCCCGAGCCTCACAATCACCAATCCCTCTTCATTTTCCTCCTGCCTACTCAAGTTCTTTCGCCCAGTGGTCCTTTTGTCGAGGCGAGATGGTTGTTGTATGGATTTATGGGGGAAAGTAATGGGGAATTGGGTACCGAGGCCATGTGTGAGGAAATTCTGATTGTATTTTTTTTTTTTTTTTTTTTTTTTTTTTTTCAATACAATTTAGTTCTTGATCGGATAATTTTTTGATCTTGAAAATTACTGATTTTGGACAAATTGAATTTTTCAAAATTATTTCAAATTTTTGTTTCGAAAATTATTTGAATTTTTGCCGCAAATTCTGTGGGACAAACCTCTTTGGCAAATTCTGTTATATGTTGCAAGTTGGCTTGATACATGGCGGGGATTTGTAGAAATATTTCGAAAGCAATCAGAGATAGGGACAAAAGTGTTTAATGAACATTGTTCCTCTCTTAAAATCCGATATTTCATGTCTTATGACTTCGTGGCTTAAAGTTCATAATTTGGGACATACGGCAGTCTCAAAGTTGAAAGCTCGGCCCGCGTACAGTGTCGCCCACATCCCCTCCACGGGAATTTCACAAATATCTCGAAACTGATTGGCCCAAGAAAAATTCCTCAAATACCTTTTTTGTTGGCAATAAAATTCTCTACAAAAAATATCTTACAACATTTTTCCCTAAACCCACTCGTTGAGGAGCTACTTCAATTTTTTCATCTGAGAGTTTTTCTGTGCGGCTGCAATGGATTACACTTGTTTAGCACCACTTGTTCGTTCTATATTTCCCCTCAATTATCTGTGATTCCCCTTATTTCCGTTTTAATAAAAAAAATACCCAAGACTCTTACACCGATGATGATGCGCACAAGATGGCGCCACGAGTCGGCAAATCGCGGGGGCACACGAAATCCGGCATTTTCCAGGAGAGCTCTCTTTGAGAAGACGCATAAAAGCGCACACGAGTTGCGTGCACCCCCCCCCCCCCCCCCCCCCCCCACTTGCCCCCTCCCCGCGCTCCCTGAATTCTCAGCACCTTGTGCACGACGATTTGCGGCGAAGGGGGTTAAGTCCCAGAAAAATTCTTATGTGCTTAAGAATAATTACATATATATATTTTTTTGATTAGTCAAATTAGATTTTTATAAAAATGTGAAATACAAATTTGAAAGAAAATTTATATATATATATATATATATATATATCTATATGAGGATATATAAATTGGCAAGTATATGTTTTTTGTGCGACAATTTCAAATAATTGTGCACTTTGCGGAACTTCTGGAACGATTTCCGGTGGGCCTGAAAATGGCGGGAAAATTCAAAATTTTTTTTAATATTTCAGAAAAATTTGATTATGGTGGAAAATAAATTTTGTAAGAAACAATTGTGCTTCATAATTACTCAATTTTTTGTAAGTTCATCCTTTGGACATAATAATAGTATTTTTGAAAAATTAGGCGGGAAGTTTAAATAATCGGGACTTTTGAATTTCCCGCGCTTTCAATTGCGACTTTTGCAATTTTCGCTAGCGGCCGTCTTCCATGTTTATTTTATTGCTACATTGATATTCCCAGACAATTCACTATTTAACTATTTATTAGTAGAGAAAAAAACATTTTCGGTTGATATTTGTACGCACTATATATGACATTCTCATCGCAAAACATTTTTTACTGTACAAAAAAAAAAAATTATACCCTTTACAAATACATCGAAGAATGTGTACCAAAATCAATTCCACAATTTATGGAAACAAAATTGTGTTCGCAGAATGTTATTGACCCAAAAAATCGACCAACAATTACTACCACAAGGTTTTAAAGTTCGGTGAAAATTTTCAAATTTTGCCGCTTTGCGCTTACAAGGATATCAAATATATATAGTACCAAAATCCATAGTAAAGATACCTTCAATATATATAGCTACATATACATGTAACACCAGTGCTATATATCCACGCGTATCTATTCATATCCATATACATTTTAATGACAGATGCCGCATAGAGAAACCCGCGAAATTTGAATTTTACCTGATTGGCGCTCGCCGAAAAAAACAACCGTTTAACTCTGTTTCTCTTTTCAAATATAGACATATAACTATATCCGATATAGACGCTGTAAAAAAATCAATATCGGATACACATTCCTATATATATATATATATATATGTATACACATGTGCATATAAACACATGACATGTAACTTCACTATTATATCCACCCATATATATGTATGCTTTAATGACAGATCCGCGGTAGAAAGCCCCGCGAAATTCAAATTTCGCCCGATTGGCATTTGCCACAAATTGCGTTTGAGCAGTGAAAAAAAACACTCGACAGAAAAAGAAAAACTCGTTATAAATCAATTGTTGCGCCCAATTGTCGCAGCACTATCGAGCGCCAATGTCCCTCGCCTAACTTAATAAATCTGCCCGTCTGCTGCGTTACAACAGATACCTAAAAACATAGTCCCCCGCAAACGTTAGAAACACTGTGCAGTTGTCTCTCCCCCCCCCCCCTCCCCCTCCTCGTCCTCCTTGCCCCCTCTCTCCCTCTCCCCCTTGCCATATCCCACCACCACCCATATTCTCCCATGGTTTGACCAACGCCATGGCCGTTTTTCCCCCTACCATAATTTCCAAAAACATCAGCCCCAGCCGACAAATCGAGTACCTTTTTGGCTACGCAAAGGGTGCCTTTGTGACATCTTAACCGGTCAATTAATTCCAAAATTCTCCCTAAATTCATAACAAATTGTGTTATTGTATTATTAAATTAATTAATATGGTGTTAGTAATGTAACGGATGTTGAGTGAGTGAAGTAAGGTGGATTAGTACACGGTGTAAAGCCGGCGCGCTTCGAGGTAACCTCAAAAACTACAAAACGGTATCAACTTTGGTGTACGCACCACAAAAATTCTCCAACAATCTTTGCCACTTTCACCGCGCGCCTTCAACAGTACTAAGACCGTTTTTTTTTTTCTTCTACTTATATTGCAATGTTGTTTGTTGTGCGGTGATACTAAATTCAGGATATTGCAACGATTTTGTGGGATTCGTTGGGAGGGAAAATTGGGGAGTTGAGGTTCTTTTAATTTGTCCTTTTTTTTTATTTTTGAGGATTATTTTTTTCGGGCACTTGGTCATAAATGGAGCGATCAACATTGCGTGGAATACTAGGTTTGATAATTTTCCAACAATTGTTAGAGTGAAGTTGCACAGTGTGGATAAGCAAATTAGACGCTGTGTATAACCACAAAATGTTGATGTCGGTTGGTAGAAATTTGTGTTTTTTTTTTAGCCACAATTTTCTAATGGGATAGTTGATTTTTTTTGTGCACATATCTGGGAATTTTTTATAGAAAAAAACCTGACCATCCTCCCAATGATCTCAATTAATTACCCCCCCCCCCCCCCTCCCCCTGAAATTCCATATCAATTAGTCTATTTATTTGTTGCAGGATCTGTCGGTAAAAAACGACTCCGTGATGTATTGGAGATTCGACGATTCACCCTCAAACACGTATGAAACAACTGTAGTGAAGAAACAATCAGTGTGACGAAGCATTAAACAAAGTGTGCGATAGAGAGAGAGAGAAAAAACAAACAAACAAAATAAGTATTTGGAGAATACCACGGGTTTCGACGTAGCCGTACAACACTGGTGATCCCTTTTATTTTGGCACTTTGGTTTAGAGTAACTGGACCGAGCGGTGGACTCTAACGACATAATCTTGGTTTTTTTTATTTTTCGTTTGATTTTTTTACCAACAAACGGGTGAGCTGATAGTGACTTTAAAGAGGATTTTTCTTGTTGTTTTGTTTTGTTTTTTTTTTTTTTTTTTTTCAACATTGACAACTCCCAAGTGAAAATAATTACAAAATTGGGGGGCTGTCTGACAGATGGACAAACGTAAGATGCTGACGAAACGCCCACGAATGGATACCATGAGGGGCCCAATTGCAAATGGGCCCATTCAAACTAGACCGCTTGTTGCACTTCTAGATGGACGTGATTGTTCCATTGAAATGCCAATTCTTAAGGATGTGGCGACAGTTGCCTTTTGCGATGCACAGTCCACATCGGAAATACACGAAAAGGTGAGCTTTTTATAAGTATATTTTTCTTTTTTCGTCAATTATTCTTAAGTTCAATGCTTAGGAATATTGAGATTAATTTTGGATTGCAGGAAAATTAATGAGAGATACAATCAATTTAAAATACAAAATAAAAAGAAAAATGTATTGACATATTTTGACATAAACGAATGTTTATGAAGTTTTATTGTAAACGATTTTATCAATGATTTCTTCAGATTTTACTATCACGCAATCATCAATGAAAGTCGTGTGTTACACGTGGCATCTTATTCTGTTTTTTTTTTTTTTATGTTTTTTGTTTAAGCACAAAACTTGTGTTTATACAAATAAAAAAAATGTTATGTATATGAATGATAACAGAATTTTGTGTCAATTCAAAAAATGTAAGAATTTGGTAATTGTTAATTGGTTAAAAACGAGATCTGAGGAAATTATGAGAAATCATTGTGCACAGTTGGTATTTCATTTCGGATTTTTGTAACCCTTAATTTAACGTTTAAAATTTTCTGAAGTGTCCGAAACTTTTTAAACAAGTAAAATTGTGGCTAGAGAACATTTTGGGCCAAGGAATATTTTTCTTCGAATTTCCAAAAATTTTAGAAAGACAAATGGGTTAGCAACTTCGGGTCATTTTAAAATCGGCTTTTAAATAACAAAAATATTACTTCGTTCAATAATAAGTGAGTTAATTTTTTTTTTAATGTAGCTTGCTATCTCCATGGGACTTTAAGCTAGCTCCATTAATTGGAGCTCCATAATACGTGCATTTAATATTCAACCAAATGCAAAATTCAGTGTTAAGCAGGTGAAATAAAAAAAGTGGTTGGTAATTGTTAAGTTCTACTTGAGCTGCACAGGTCCATATTTCGATACAAAAATTTCACTCATCAAGAACTCAATTTTTGGAACTCAATTTTTGGAACCCATTTTTGGAACTCAATTTTCGGAACTCAATTTTCGGAACTCAATTTTTGGAACTTCATTTTTGGAACTCAATTTTTGGAACTTCATTTTTGGAACTTCATTTTTGGAACTCAATTTTTGGAACTCATTTTTGGAACTCAATTTCTCGCAAGTGGCATGGAACCCACCACGGTCACCCGTTCCACTACACACCCAAATTTACCGTACATGCACGGTAAATCCGAGACGAGAAATTTTCGTATAACAAAATTTATCGTGTCCAACTTTTTTGCTCCAACTCCTACCACTCCACTATCGCAATACCAGTAACCTACATAATATAACTAACCTACCTAATTTTCTCCTTTGCAATTTTTTCTACGCACGTGGCAGTCGGAATGGCCCAAAAAGTTCAAAAGAGTCCCCTATCTCAGGGGAGTAAAACTATTTCCCGGGTCACGTGATTATCATACCATATAAAAGTCACACGCGACAGCAAACACTTTTACTCCCTTAAGGATATTCCACCTATATTCGCGAAGATATAAGAATTGCTTGAAATTTTGACATAATGTTTTTGAAGCGGTAACACATGCCTGTATGAAATTTGAGATAGATTCACAACACCGTTTTGTAGTTATTAATTATCAAAGTTCTCAATTAACACAGCCTCTTATGGGAAAAATAAAAATTTCTGTAAATACAGTTCAAAATATAAAAATTTGTTGAAATTTTGAAAATTTACTATTGAAGCAGATATAAAACGATGGTAAAAATTTCATGACGATTGACTAAAATTTTTTTTCATTAATTTGTTTAAACAATATAATATTGATTGGCAAAATCAAATACAATATAATAATTTTCGATGGCTATGACTTCAACTAATGAACGCATTGAAATATTAATTGAAAATTATTGGCGATAAATATAACGCATTATAGAAAGTGTCATAAACTTTTGTTTTGACTATACGTGTTGACTATCCTTAAGGGACACTATTTATCACAGTCCGCAATGCAGATCACCGCAAAGTCTGTTGCAAAATAGTTCATTTCGAAGTAACAATATATTTTCCGAAGCTGAAGATACTGTTGATCATTGACTCCGAACAAAATGAGAGCTCTCAATTTTCCAATTTGGCGCAAGTATCTTTTGTTTTTTCTGTAATTATCGCGTACATATAAAATTTGTCAACACTGGACAGAATATGTAAAACACTCGAAACTTAATAAATTAACAGAACGTCGAAAAAATATTCTGTGTATATGATTTTCGATAACTATATGAGCTATGACAACTTGAACAATTGTCATACTTTTGAAAACTAAAGTCGAATCGATATCCCAAAGATCGATGTTTATCGATGCAAATGCGATTAGCAACCAACTTGACGATGTTATCTGACTAATCTGATCAAGCGATAACTGAATGACGATTGAAAAATAAATAATGTCACGTTTTTCGAGATATTTCGACAGGACAACATTCCCTAATTGTTCGCTTTTTCACTCTAGGTACTGAATGAGGCAGTTGGAGCACTGATGTGGCACACTATAATTCTAACTAAAGAGGACCTCGAAAAGTTCAAAACCCTAAGAATAATCGTAAGAATTGGCTCCGGTGTTGATAATATTGATGTCAAGGCCGCTGGTGAACTTGGTATAGCAGTATGCAATGTACCTGGTTATGGGGTTGAGGAAGTCGCTGACACAACCCTATGTCTCATCCTTAATCTGTATCGTCGCACATATTGGCTGGCGAACATGGTGCGAGAGGGGAAAAAATTCACGGGTCCTGAACAGGTGATTCATTGATTTCCAAAATTTTTGACAATTTTTTTTTTAAATGTAATAACAAAATTTGATGGTAAAAATTTTTTTTTTTCAAGATGGTTGCTTTGTTTCATGAATCCCCCTCTTATTGCCCACTTCAATCTGACAAAAAAAAAAAAATAAACATGCAGAGATAAGAAAATACCAATTACCAATTCGGTATAATTACAAATTTTTGTCGAATTTCCCTTGCGTCACTTTTTCCCTAATAGCTCAAAGATAAGACGAGATAGGGCATTTTTCATATAGACCTTTTTTGTGGGGAACAATGAGACCTACAAAAGTTGTGCTGAAGCACATTTCGATAGGTCGCTTAGTTTTCGAGATATTCGCCGAAAACTGACTAGTTACTTGGGTGCCATTTTTTAAATATTTTTCCCCTTACCCTCTACGTTAATTACTAGACTCATTTTGTCAATATGGTATGTATTAGGTGAGGGAGGCTGCCCAGGGTTGTGCCAGGATACGAGGTGATACATTGGGAATTGTGGGATTGGGTAGAATCGGCTCGGCAGTGGCACTGCGTGCCAAAGCTTTTGGATTTATCGTAATGTTCTACGATCCATATCTTCCGGATGGCATTGAAAAGTCACTGGGACTCACGAGGGTCTACACACTACAGGATTTGCTCTATCAGTCTGATTGTGTCTCACTACACTGTACCCTCAACGAGCACAATCATCACTTAATTAATGAATTCACCATCAAACAGGTGGGGATTATAACTTTGTATATATCCCTCTGAGAACTTTGCGATGTTTTCCGAATTATCAACTGCATTCATTCGCTTATTTTTTTAATTAAAAACATGATTCATGAAATTGTTATATTTTCACAAATCTATAAACAATTCCAATATTTAGAGTTTAAAAATTTGGTAAATTTTTGAATGCTTAGAGAATATTATAAAATTGCCAAAATTGGAAAAAAAATCTGAGAAACTTTTTAATCAAAATTCTCGTTGAACAAATTTTTTAAATTTATTCATTTATTTTTATTTCTAATCAATAAAATTATGTGTTTTAAAAATGGAGAATTTGGGGTTTTAAGGAGTTGAGTAGTATTCAGTTATTTATGTTTTTTTTTTCTTTTTTAGATGAGACCTGGAGCATTTTTAGTAAACACAGCACGAGGTGGTCTAGTAGACGACGACGCCTTAGCGGCTGCACTCAAGCAAGGCAGAATTCGCGCAGCAGCCCTCGATGTCCATGAAAATGAGCCATATAATGTCTTTCAGGGTCAATCCAATGCCCAATGTGAGTTTGCAAGTCTGATTCGTTTGAGGCATTATATAGTAGAGTGGCACAGCATAGCAGCCCTTTTAACTGATAGTTTGCTAATCTTTTCTAAATTGCGTGAATTTTTCCAAGTTCAATATTTTTGGTCAAAAATTTCTAAAATTTCTAAATTGCCTGAATTTTTCCAAGTTCAATATTTTTGGTCAAAATTTTGCTGAACAAATTTTCAAAATCTGTTTTTTCAGTCATTCATAATATTTTTATTTTATTAAAAAAAAAAAAAAAAAAAAAAAAAAAAATGAATAATGTGAGCCCTTTGATAAAAATCCAATAACCACCATTTTTATTTTGTTATCCAGGTCCGCTAAAGGATGCACCAAATCTATTGTGTACACCACACGCAGCTTTTTACAGTGACGCCAGTTGCTCGGAATTGCGTGAAATGGCAGCAACTGAGATACGACGAGCCATCGTCGGTCGTATACCCGATTGTCTGAGGAACTGCGTTAATAAGGAGTATTTCCACGCGTCTACTGGGTAATTACTTATTTATTTTTATACATTACAGAATCATTTTGTAAGAATTCTGAAAAGTTCTGGACTTCTTTGGAATCTTTCAAATCCATCGGATTTTTTTTTGCAATTATATTCATCTGATGTCTTTACAAAATGTGAAAAAGATGTCATTCGAGATCATATGGGGTATTCCACGCCACATTTACCACTTTGAAACCTGACCTAGTCTAATACAGGTCATATATTTTTTTCTCGATCCTAGCTAATGAAAAAAGTATTCCATTTTTTTTTTAGATTTTTTTGTTGATCAACATTTTTTAACCAATTTTTGGTCATATATTTTTTTCTCGATCCTAGCTAATGAAAAAACTATTCCATCTTTTTTTAGATTTTTTTTGTTAATTACCATTTTTTAACCAATCTTTCAAAGTCAATTCTCAATTGCCTAAAATTTTTCAGAAAAAACAATGATTACGAAATGTTAATTAACCAAAGAATGTAAAAAAAAAAAATTGGGATGCTTTTTTCATCATCTAGCGAGAAAAAAATATATGAACTGAATTAGACTAGGTGAGATTTCAAAGTGGTAAATTTGGCATGGAATGTCCCATATTTATGAGATTTATTTTTATCCCAACTTTTTGGGGATTTTTCCTGATTATTTAAAATTTTCACAGGAGCTATCCAGAAGCAATAAACGGTGGTTATTATGCGGGGGCCCTGCCAATGCAGCAGGCGCACTCAACGACACCTCATGATTCAGCTCCACCACCACCTGGTGGACATTCAGTGGTGGGTGCAGGTGGTGGAAGTGCAAGTGGTCCAAATTCGTCAGCTGGTGGTGGAAGTACTGGACCAACAGTGGGTGGTGGTGGACCAACAGTTGGTGGTGGTACAGGTGGACCACCAAGTGCACCACCAAGCGCTGGCCTTCCTGGTCTACCCCACAGCATAGTTACTGATCCCGATCCACGACCAAGTCCACCGGCTCCAAGCCCACGTTGACCATGAGAATAATTTTTCTTTCGTAAATTTTTTTTTTCCATAATTTTCTTTCCATATTTTCAACATCCACACGAAGGGAGAAAAAAAAACAAGAGGGGGGGGAACACTGGAGAGCATTTTCGAGCAAATGGAGAAACGATTTTTGATACTTTTTGAGGGGGTCGATGGGAATATTTGATTAAGGGCTAAGGCAAGGGGATATTCAAATTGCGCGGGAAACAGACGGAAATTAAACCGAAGGCTGGGAATTTTTTTTTGATCTTTGATTGTGAATATTTCGCAAATTTTTTAAAAATTGCAAATTGGAAAAAAAATGGAAATATTAATATTCGGGAAATTTTGGGTTTTTTGAAAATTGGAAATTTTTTATAAATTTTTATTTCTTTTTTTTTTGGAAAGTGAACATTTGCAAAATCCTTAGGATTTGGTAGAATTTTTAAAATTTGGGGAAATTTTCGAAAATTTGGAAATTATAGTTTAAAAAAATTTTAATTGTAAAAAATGGCAGATTAAAACTTGAATATTGGAAATTGTAAGAGATTCGGAAATACAAAATGTAAAATTGAAATTACAAATAAAAAAAAAAATGCTTAAATATTCAGAATTGAAAGAGTGGAAAAAAAAGCATGCCTTGGAAGATAGTGACAGTTTTGACAGTTTCAAAAATTTTCCAATGGTTTATTATAACAAGGATTAGAGTGAGGCAATTTCAATATCGCCAAACACTATCAAGTAAATTAAAAGACGTTAATGAATATGATAAGACACTAAGTTAATTATTCTGATTTTCGTTCAAAGCATGAAATATTCGAAAATCTCATCGTATTTTGAATCAATTTTTATTTACATATACATAGTATATAATCAAACAAAACTCGAGATTAAAAAAACAATATTTACTCTTTAGTCACTTGGATGTTTTTTTCTTGAAATTAGTACCAGGAACAAAATATGAAAAATTGGGTAAATGACAGTCCATGAAATCATTGAAGGAATTTTTTTTTCAGATTTTTACAACTAAAACTATTGTATATTTTAAATAAATGACGAAAAAAAAATATGAAAAAAAATTTGTACTTCACTTAAATTCTACGCTTCGATTCCTTTTTTTCATACTTTTTGCTGGTGTCAAATTTGAGGAAAGAAAATCCGAGAGCCTGAAGACTAAATAGTTTCAACAAAAGTCTCAATTCTGTTTGTCCCTACAGCATGTATGTGTGCATAAAAAAATTAAAAATCGGCAGATGCAATTTTTGGAAGTTTTATCTTTCAACCCAACTCAGTTTTTTCTGATTTTTTGAAGTGGAAAAAGTTCCTGCAGTAAATTTCAATGCAGTTTCCTGAAGTACTCAGAAAAAAATCAAAATTTCGAAATACCGAAAATTATAGAAACGAAAAAAAGGACAATTTTTTTTTGCCTTTTATTTAATTTTTCTTATTTTGTAAATTTTAGATGGAGAGTTCAGAGACAATTTAATTTTCCAAAATTTCTAAATTCTCAGAAATTTTAAGAATTTGAAATCTTAAAATTAATCTGAAACATAATAATATTTAAAATACTTATTTTTTTTATATCGAAAGATTTTGTGTATCTCTTAACAATTTTTTAGGGAAATTAAATTCGATCTATATAGCGAAATTTTGAGGACATATTTTCTGAGTTGTCTTAACCAATTGGATAAATCTCTGCCCTTTTACAAATTGACAAAGTGACAATTGATAATATGAAGACGAAAAATTTTTTTCCATTATAATGACGATTATTCTGTGGGTCAAAATACTTGCATAAACTGTTCCATTTTATAGGTACTTTAATTTCAACATTTTCAACTCTTCGTTTCTATCTTTTAAGGAGAGGAAAAAGGATCAATGACATCATCGTTTTTACCTTTACTGGTGCATAATTTGCACAAATGATATTCCAAAATCTGTCCGCTGCTTCCTAGAACAATTAGTATAATCAATCTGGGCATATTGCACATGTGGTATTGGTCGTAATTAATCTGCGCTTGGAAAAATACCTAATGTTCACAAAAAAATGAATGCAAAAAAAATAATTTTTTTTTTCATAATTATAATCAAAAATATCCACAAATTTCTTGAAAGTGTAAAATTTTTTTTAGTAAAAATCGAAATGACACGAAAAAAAATTTTGAGATTAAATACAAAATAAAAAAAATCCGAAATTTTCACTAGTTTTGAATTCCAAAAATTTTGCGGAGCCAAAAGTTTTGCAAATTTGAATAATTTGAATTTTTATTTCAGATTTCAGATTTGATTTCAGAATAATTTGAATTTTGTAATTTTTTTAGTGTGTCCCCTATTTCCCATGGGACATTGGTTTTTTGAGAAAAAAAAAATTGTAGTCAATTTTTGTCACTCCCCCATATTTTTTACATTCATCAAGGTCAGTGTTAATCACTCAATCAGTGATAGTTTTTAGTTAATTAAGCACAAACGCAGAGTCAAAGTTTGAAGACCAACATCCGAATCGATTGGTATTTTTTTCACTCGCAGATTTCTTTCGGACAATCCAAAGTTGAGATTGATTAGACTAGAGGGAAATAACAATTACCTAAAGATTAATAATGGAGTGTAAGAGTGCATGATTATAAGATAAAAGTTATTTTGCGAGGGAGGAGAGAGAGGGAGATGGATTAGGAAAATTTGAGCGAATGGAGTGGGACTGAGCATTTCCTGAATTTTTACTTCGTTTTTTTTTTTTCTTGTGAATCTTTTTCGGTGCGTTGAATATATTATTGTGGATGTTTATGTTAAGATCAATGGACTAGTTTGAAAGGGTAAAATTGGCGATTGCTGTAGATACCAAGGGGATGGAAACAAGATGGCTTCTTAGAGAATAATTTGTAGATTTAATGAGAAATGAAAAAAGGGCTTTTTTATTCTAGTGGTAACACACTTTTTTAAAAATTTTTTTTTTATTTAGGCACTTTGTAACTGTTACTTTTCTGACTCCTCGTGATGATCTGCAGCAGAGCTTTTTTTTCCGAATTTTGTGGACAATTTTCACATTAAAATGAGAGAACAAAAATTCAAAAACGTTGAGTAAATTTTTTCTTTGTAAGTGTCACGGGTTTCCTTCATTTTTTGGGGGTAGTGGAGATTTTGGTCAGTGAAGTTGAGTGGCTTTTTTTTTTAATTGAGGTTTGGTACTGTAGAAATCTATAAAAAATTTTGCAATTTTTTATATTTTTAAAATTTGTAGGAAAAATTTTTGGATTAAGAAAAATCGCTCGACCACTCATTAACTCGACCAATTCTCGACATTCAAGATACAATTTTATTTAAATACTTTGTAATATATTAATCGTAGCGAAAAATTATTTAAAGGTTTCTAAATAGTTTGAAGGAGCTCCACATTCAATGTCACTGAACGAATTGGAAATTGCAAATTATTTGACAAAAAAAAATTTATTAAAAAAAAACTTATGAAAAAAAAATGTTTTCAAAATTTTGGAAATTTTTGAAAAATCAGATGTGTAGAAAAAAAAGTCGATTTCAGTCTCGCAAATGTGTTATTTGGGACTATTTGGCATGTTCTGTTCTCGATGTACAGGTTGGAGGATAAAAGTTACATTTAAGTTTCCCGCCACATTTGCGGGCCTAGTAATTTAAAATCTGATGGAAAGATTTTAACGTTTGAATTGCCAAAAATGTTCGGATCAATTCCTCATCAAATCAATCGATGATCCAATTACCTCTCCCTGCGTTTTTCTAATCATTTTTTTTCAACGAGGAAACGTGATGGTAGACAATTTTTTATGAAAAAAGAATCAGTGTATTTTTAAATTTTTTTATACTTTACCGAATTAGAGTAAGTGAGACAAGCTGCTGCTGAAAAATGAGCGAAATGTTAATTTTTAGTAATTAATTAAGGGTATGAATCATTGTAGAAATTAAGTCAAGTTATATTGAATTTTATGGTCAATTGGACGATTTAAGTAATTGTGAAAAATTAGTGACATTGATTTTTTTTCGGATTTTTCAGACCTTGAACCTAAATTTTTTAGATAAATTTTTTTTTTTTTTCCGGAAATTTCAAAGCTTTGGAAACTTACCATTTTTTGAGTTTTCGTAATGTTTGCAGTTTTTCGTTCCAAGCAAAAAGCATAAGAACTCAAAATTTTTTAATATTTTCAAATTCAGAAATTCAAATTTTTGAAGAATTTTTTCAACACGTTTGGCAAATTTTTGTGATTTTTTAAATTCTCACTGATTGTAAAGTCATGCAAATTGTCTATCATTGTCATAAATATTCACAATGTTACTATGTCAAAAATTTTGTAAACCTTTGTAATTGTAGCTCCTAAAATTGTGAATGGATGGTCCATTTGTAATTTTCAATTTTCTGCACATTTAACTTCTAGTGCCCCAGGAAAAATTCAAGTCAAATAGAGACTTGACCATTCCCCATTTTCCAACGCTCGATTTCCCCCACAATCCACCAAAAACATAATTCATAAAAAATTCGGCTACCATTGCGTTTGGTCCTACAATTGGCCAATTCGGTATCGAAAGAGTTCAGTGGCTTGACTTTGTTTTCCTCGAATACCGCAAAATCTAAGAGCCCCATCAAAATGTCATTCCTCAGAAATTTGTAGCTCTTCCTCTGCTCTACAAAAAAGGTCTCTATAAAAATTTTCCTATCTCCCCATCAGAATGAAATATCACCCACCTTATCGCCCCACAAACCCACCTCAACCCTTTCGCTACTGAATTACATAATAATCCATCAAAAAATTCGTCAAAAATTTTCATTTCAATGAAATCGAAGAGGTTTTCACAGAGCAAAATTTTCGACGATCCCCAAAAAAAAATCAATTTCCAAAAAGGAAAGAAAAAAAAAACACAAATCTAAAAAAAAAAAAATACGTGGAAAAACATCACATAAGCAATTCATGTACACAAGAAAGTGACGAAAACGAGGATAAATATTTCTATGTAGATTACGTGCATAAAACTAAAATAAACGAAAAAAAAAGGTAAAAAAAAAAATCAAGTAAAATAAAAAAAATTCACTGAGTACGTTTGCGACTGATAAGAGGACTGACGAATCAATATGAGTTAAATGATGTTTAGATATAATGAAAAAAAAAAGAAGAAGAAGAAGAAGAAATCAATTGATCAACTCGTCTTAGCGCACTCGTACAAAGTATTTACAAGTTAGGAGCATTATAGAGTTTTTCTTTCATTTTTCTTTTCTTTTCTAAGAAATATTAATTATACATCATTATACATATTAGAGAATCGCGAATGAGTGAGTGAATGTGTAAATGACTGGAGAAATTGACGGTAATGAGGAAAATGATGAGAGAGAGAGAGAGAAAAAAATTGTTCTTATTATAGTTTTTAATCTGAGAGAATCAATGTGGCGATGAGTAATCGAAGTAAATGTAACAATTTCCTTCATGTTTCCATTGTTAAATCAATCCCCTCCTATTTGCAAAAGAAACAAATTATATATATGAGAATGAATTGAAAATCGAAGACCCTCTTGTTCCTCTTCGTCGAGCTGTGAGGCCCTTTTTGGCCACTTGGAAGTTTGTGGGGGATTTCAGAAGTTTGCACATTTTACATTTCAATTTTTTTTTTTCGAATTTTTTAGTTTTAGGAAACTTTTATTTTTGACCATTTTACAAATTTGACAAAAAACAATTATTCAAATTTTTGGAAATGTTGAATGATTTAGGGATTTTGAGTTTTAGGAGTCTCTGAATTTTTACGCTGGACATTTCGAGAATACTATAAATTCCCCAAATTGTAAATAATCTGGGATTTTTAAAAACATTTTTTACAGACCTAATATTCGGATAATTTGGAATGGCGATAATCGGGAATTCTGAGATTTTTTCTGAAAACTTTTCAACATTTCCAAAAGATCCCCAAATTTCTCAAATTTTGAGGATTCGAAAAAATTCGAAATTTTGAAAATTATGAAAGTGTTAAAATATCGTTTTGAAAATTGAGGAAAAGTTCAGATCTTCAGAATTTTGTAAAACTTGAGAACGAACAAAACTTGGAAATCTGCAATATGAAGGAAAAACGAGAAAGTATTGACAACTAAAAAAATGTAATAATTCTCAAATTTAGAAAAATTGCAGTGGTACCATAAATTTTGCAACTTTGAACAAAATTCGAGTATGTTTCCAATTTTTCACATTCTGAATTTTTTCTCAAATTCTGAAAAATGTTTACACTTTGGCCCTTCTATGCCCACAAAAAAAGATATGTACTTTTTTCACAGCAGTGAATTGATTATGTCACCAGAATTTTTTCCTTCTAATCTTTGGGAGCTAGTGTCGTATTCTCCGAAAACTTCGTCAAGATGTAATGGATATTTTGTAAAAATATCCAAGTGCTTCATCAACTTCCCCGCAGGATGCCCTCTTTGCATGGTTCCTAACTGTTCCAGGCGGAACTCCAGTTACGTGAAGTGTTCCAACTAAAAAATCAGTCTCAGGACCTGATCAAGGTCAGCTGAAGGTCCGGGATTTGTTCTTGGTGGAAATCGAGGCCTGGAGCTCTACTTAGGAAGGTTCGTTGGCCTGTGTTGTTTTTTGCACCTGTAAGAAGAGTTCCAGGAATCGCACATCCACTTGCAACAGTTCTTTCGACGCTTCCTCCACCTGGGGGAACAGTTCTCGGAACAATTCTACAGGAAGTCAAGTGGAGGTCCTGGTTCCAAGCTCAATACTTCCAGCAACTGGAGTTCTACATGCAACGGTTCTTGTTCGTAAATTCTCGGCTGGAACAGTTCTGGGAACTTATCTTTAACCTCTTACATGGCTGGATGGAAATTTACATCCACCTGGACCTTTACTCCAACCTGGAACAATCCCCACAACTTGGATAGTTCTCCGAACTCTACTCCCACGTGGACCAATTCCCGGAACTCTACTTCCACATGGAACAGTTCCTAGAATTCTCCTTCCACGCGGAACAGTTCCCAGAACTGTACTTCCATATGGAAAAGTTCCCAGAACTCTACTTCCACGTGGAACAGTTCTTAGAACTCTACTTCCACATGGAACAGTTCTCAGAACTCTACTTTCACGTGGAACAGTTCTCAGAACTCTACTTCCACGTGGAACAGTTCCCAGAACTCTACTTCCACGTGGAACAGTTCCTAGAACTCTCCTTCCACATGAAACAGTTCCCAGACCTATACTTCCACGTGGAACATTTCCTAGAACTCTACTTCCACATGGAACAGTTCTCAGAACTCTACTTTCTCGTAGAACAATTCCCAGAACTCTACTTTCACGTGGAACAGTTCCCAGAACTACTTTCCCCATGGAACAGTTCCCAGAACTCTACTTCCACATGGAACAGTTCTCAGAACTCTACTTTCACGTGGAACAGTTCCCAAAACTGCACTTTCCCCGTGGAACAATTCCCAGAACTTGACTTCCACATGGAACAGTTCCCAGAACTCGACTTCCACATGGAACAGTTCCTAGAACTCTGCTTCCACACGGAACAGTTCCCAGAATTTTACTTCCACACGGAACAGTTCCCAGAACTTTACTTCCACGTGGAACAATTCCCGCCACTAATCTCCACGAGAAGCAGTTCCTACTTGGAACCCATTCCGTAATTGCAATTCCAATCAAAATAGTTCTTGGAACTGCACCTCTGTTCGGAACAGTTCTCAGAACTCACCCTTTATGTAGAACCCCTGATCCCAAGCGCTGAGCATCTCTGATTTATGAACTTCAATGCTGAATAACTTGATATCGAGGTGGTGCAGAGACATGTTGAAGAGGAACTTTCGATTCCAAATTTTGCCCTGCTCCCACTCTTAAAAGTAAAATCCAGAGGTTTAGTAAACCGGGTTTAAGTTCGTTTGACAAACGTCCAATATAAGGGAAATTAAGGAATCAAAAAATTCAAATATTTCTGACAAAAAAAGCCAAATTAAAATTCGATTTTCGACTGATGGCAATTTATATGTTCGAAACAAATTGAATTTTTTGCCGAGTACTGAAAGTTTGCTCCAGAAGTTCCGTTACATTCTGGATGTGCAATTCTCCAAATTGGAGAATTCACATTTATTTTACAATAGTGAAGGAGCGGAGGGAAATTATGCAGGTGAAATTATGGGTGAAAAAAATTCAGGAAGAAACATAGATCATGGTTTTAATAAATGGCGCGGTGATGAAAATACCGCAACATTAATACTAATTATAATTAATAATTATTAATAAATACAATATTTGTACAATAATCAACGGTGCTGTGGTGAGTGGCTGGGGGATTTTGAGCCGATTTTTTTCGCGGATTTGGGGTCCCTTCAAGTGAAAATTCATTGGGCAATTGAATAATTTTTGGGGGTCATTCGATAAATTTTGAGGTGTTGAAATTTCGAAATTTGGTACGGAGAATTTTTTTTTTTTTTATTATAAACCTTTCCAAAATTATGTTTTTTTTTTAATTTAAATCTGGATTTTTTAAATATATTTTTTTTTTTTGCTTTTTTTGTAATATTTTTTTTCGACAATTTTTCATTTTTTTGAAAAACGTGAAAATTTTGAAAATTTTTAGTATACAAAATTCAGCCGAAAAAAATTTTATTCACCATTGGCAAAATTTATAAAATGAAAGTGAAAAACGAAAACGATTTTTTTTCAGTACTTGACCATTTGGTATAGATTTTTAAAAACATTTAATGGTAATGTGTCTCTGACGGATTTCGAAATTTTCAACATTTTCAAAATACCGAGCAAGTACATCGACAAAACAACAGTTGCTGGAATAGTCAATGTGCTAAAGATTAAAAACTTTTTTTAAGTTTTGTAAAAGTGACTGGAAATTTCAAGAGCTTCTATAGGGGTAAAAGACAAATTTTAAACGTGCAAATTACTTCAATGTAGGTGTGACAAAACAAATAAATAAACAAAAATTAAAATTTATAATTCAGTAATTAAATTTTTCATGGGCTCATAATCACATGAAACGAATTTTCGATCATTAGCACATTGTAAAAAATTTTCATCATTTTTTAAGAGCTACCTTAAGGTTGTTATGTCGAGATTTTGGAGCAAGTCTCAAAAGACGTTCGCAATTTTTTCGTATTTTTTAAAGCGTAAATTTTTCACATTCACATTTTTTTGAAATTTTCAACTTTTGAGTTTCTCAAATTTTTTAAGTGTAATTTTTGAATTGAAAAATTCTGGAATTTTAAAATTTTTGAGTTAAAAAAATTTTGAATTTTAAAATTCTGGAATTTTAAAATTTTGGAATTTAAAAATTTTGGAATTTAAAAATTTTGGAATTTAAAAATTTTGGAATTTAAAAATTTTGGAATTTAAAAATTTTGGAATTTAAAAATTTTGGAATTTAAAAATTTTGGAATTTGAAAATTTTGGAATTTTAAAATTCTGGAATTTTAAAATTTTCGAATTTCAAAATTTTTAAATTTCAATTTTTGTTTTAAAATTCCCGCGTTACTGAGAGCGTGTATTTCGGCGGGAATTATTTTTGAATTGCAACATATGCAAAGAAAATTTGTATGGGATATTCCAAAATTTGAGAGATTTGTCAAAAAAGTGTGAAAAATTTCGTAATCATCCAAAGAAATGAAACTTCTTTTTTTTCTCAAATATTGCGAGGTTTGTTATTTTTTTGGCGATGGACCACCTTAATAGAGAAACTCTGAAGGGTTGCGCACCGAAATGCCTAAATTTTTTTGTGGTTTTTCGTTGATGTGGTTCGTTCCTTCGACGATTGAAGATCTTCAGAAAATGCAACTGGGATATTAAAATTTTTTTAATACATTAGTTCATCCATTCAACAATACTGTGTAAGTTGAGAATATACCTAAAGGGCTGTGTTTCATAGGAACAAAATTGTGAAAGTGTTTGCAAATGATTTTTTTAGAACTTTACAAAAATTGGGAAAAGTCCAAAAATGAAAGAGAAATAATTGCACAAATTTTAGGAATTTAGGAAAATTATTTTTGTTTTTAATTCCTAAAAAAAATGAAAATCTGAAATAAGGAAAAATGTCAAAAATTTCAGAAAGAATCATTTTAAAAATTCCGAAATGGAGAAAAAAATGAGGAAAATTTTCGTTACTGAAATTCTTTTTCTGAAATTGAGAGCACTAAAAATTTTAGGAATGGCAGAGATGTGGAAACTTCCACAAAATTGAAAAAAAAAAAAATAAAATAAAAAACAGATGAAATATCGTTGGAGAAAATTTTCTTATAATTTTTCACTGAACGTGAAAGTACTGACTGAAAATTCTGACCAAAAATAAAATTGAAGAAAAAGTGCCGAATTTCGAAAGAGTCTAAAAGCCCTTCAAAAATTCTTAGTTCGCTCCCTTAAAATCAAAATATTCCCAAAATTTGAAAAATGAAATTTTAAAATATTACCAATTTTCCGCACTTTAAGAATTTCGACATTTTGATTTTTGTAAAAATTGGAACCAGATAAAAGTTAAAATTTCATGCGTTCAGAAATTTTGAAAACCCCAAAAATGGTGCAGAAAATCGAGCTAGCGTTGCTTGTCATCAATGAAATTTTTGCCATCGTTTTATATGTGCTTCAATAGTAAATTTTCAAAATTTCAACAAATTTTTATATTTGGAACTGTATTTACAGAATTTTTTATTTTTCCCATAAGAGGCCGTGTTAATTGAGAACTTTGATAATTAATAACTTCAAAACGGTGTTGTGAATCAATCTCAAATTTCATACAGGCATCTGTTACCGCTTCAAAACCATTATGTCAAAATTTCAAGCAATTCTTATATCGTCGCCAATATAGGTGGAATATCCTTAATCCAATGTTACATCATTTTTGGATCTTACCTAGAGTCGTCAGTTTATGTGCTATCATAGTCATTCTTGGCCCAAAAGGTGGGTAATCAAATCAGGATCACTGTAGCGTACATAACTCAAAACCGACAAAGTGGTCCCTTTTCATATGGACCTCCTTTGAGTGTTAATCAACGACGGTGGTCTACGGTGTGTTTGTAAATGGAGTACTTCTAAAGGAATTACATTGGTGATCGTATCAATCAGCCCGACTTGGATTTGAACTGAGGACCTCATCGCGGCCGGTAACGTAGCGAACCTGCTAAACTTGCCGACGCCGCATCTAACACCATGAACAATCAGCAACTTCAACACCAATTTTCACTCGGACTCAATTAATTACAACCAATTTTTCTCCACTATTCATTAATGAGTCGAAGTTAATGAAAGTTCATGAAAAAAATTTTGCATCGCCGTTTGCATTTTTTGATTGAACCTTCAGGGCGCCTGGGAATTCATTCATACTCGAATATCTTACACTCCTTCACCCAGTTACACAGTTTTGCAGATTTCTACTAAACTGTTGATCGCATTGGCGAGAAAAAATTCATGTTATCATCGTCCAATAATTTATTATTCCTTATCGGACAATTTTTTTTTTCAGTCAGGATGCTAAAAAGATTAGTAGAAATCTGAGAAAAACATTGGGTGCACAAAGTGGAGAACGGACTTAATTGGTGATCTTGACCCCCCACGTACGGGCTCGCTGCCTATGACACATCATCTTTGAAATGGAGAATTTTGGTGGTCCTCAGAAGTTGCTGGAAGTATTGGTTGGATTTTTCTGATAATTTTTTGCCATTTTGTTGTACAATAAAAAAGGGTTAATTAAGACTTCATGCATGGACTAAGTGAACTTAAAGTCGGGTCGCTTGTGCCGACAATTTCGATGGAGAAGTCACAATTTTGTACCAAAAAAACGGCGCAAATTGCATGAATAGTTCTTTTGTTGTAACGAAACCGAGCGTTCCGAAATATAGTGACTAAATTTCAACAAAATCCTCCACAATTTTTGACAAAATTCCCTTGATCATTCGTCTATCAAATGTTGCAAATCAAATTTCAATCGGATAACTAGTGCTTTTGTTGTAACGAAATCGAGCGTTTCGAAATATAGTGACTAAATTTCAACAAAATCCTCCACAATTTTCACCAAAAGTACTTTGATCATTTATCTATCCAAAGGCGTCAATTGAATTCCAATCGCATACATAGTTTTCTCGTTTGCAACGAAACCGAGCGTTATGGAATAGAGCGGCTAAATTCCACCCGAAAATTCTGTAATTTTCACCAAAAGTACTTTGATTATTTATCTATCAAAAGGCGTCAATTGAATTCCAATCGCATACATAGTTTTCTCGTTGCAACGAAACCGAGCGTTATGGAATAGAGCGGCTAAGTTCCACCCGAAAATTCTGTAATTTTCACTAAAAGTACTTTGATTATTTATCTATCAAATGGCGTCAATTGAATTCCAATCGCATACATAGTTTTCTCGTTGCAACGAAACCGAGCGTTATGGAATAGAGCGGCCAAATTCCACCCGAAAATTCTGTAATTTTCGCCAAAAATACTTTCACCATTTCCCTATCGAATGGCGTAAATTGTATTCCAAACGCATAGATAGATTCGTCGATATAATTAAATTAAGCATCTGAAATTGTGGTCCACTGATGTGAAAAAGGCAGTCCACGGTGGATGGTCGCCGTACGTGAGGTGTTAAAATTGTGATAATTCGCTAAATATTTAATAATTTCGTTGTAAGCTGGAGCTGAGCCGAATTGAGGCGGGTATTCGGCAATATGGATATGTGGTGCATGTACATTCGATTAATAATGACTGATTGGGTAAGGTGTGTCACGTTAGGGAGCCACCGTGCACCCTCATGTGCCTGTTCAAATTGCCACTCTGGCTAAAACGTAGTAAGCACAGCTTGCATTGGTATGGCTTCTCGCCGGAGTGAATACGCAGATGCTTCGTCAGGGTTGAACTGTCCGAGAAGGCCTTTTTACAGAATCTGCAGCTGAAAGTCAAAGGAAAATCAGTTGAGTCCAATTGCTTGTATGAAGAAACTTATTGATAGAATTGATAACTTGAGAGTTGGATTATCTCGTTTAGTTTTTCACACTCATTTAACCTGCTTGTGAACCTTGGTCCATGGTGTGAATCGTCGTGAATTGGTCGATGAGGGATGAGAAATTCACCATCGACCGCGACTTAAGATTCGGTTCCATGCGATGTTCGTTCACGTCTCTGCTTTGACTGAAGCCTCGACCAGTTGTCGAATTCAGCGCAAATTCACAGCATCGACCAAGGTTCCAATGGCGGTCGAAGGAGTACACCGCTGGGACCCGACGTGAACCAGGGTCATGACTCGAGGTCGATGAATATCGACAAATGACGTAAAATAAATTTCGCCAAGTTTTGAAAATCACTTAGAGCCATGCTCCATTCCTGGAACTGAGGTTCCATTTGGAACAGTTTCCGAAACTGAAGCTCCAACTGGAACAGTTCCTGGAATTGAAGTTCCGTCTGAAACAGTTCTAGGAACTGAAGTTCCACCGGGAATAATTCCTGAAGCTGAAGGTACACCTGGAACAATTCTCGGAATGGAAGTTCCACCTGGCACAGATCCAGGAACTGAAGTTCCACATGGAACAGTTCCTGTAACTGAAGTTCCATATGGAACAGTTTCCGAAATTGAAGCTCCACCTGGAACAGTTCCTGGAACTGAAGGTCCATCTGGAACAGTTGTCGGAACTGAAGTTCCACCTGGCACAGTTTCCGGAACTGAAGTTCGACATGAAACAGTTCCTGGAACTGAAATTCGACATGGAACAGTTCGTGGCACTGAAGTTCCATATGGAACAGTTTCCGAAACTGAAGCTCAACCTGGAAGAGTTCCTGGAACTGAAGGTCCACCTGGAACAGTTCTCGGAACTGAAGTTCCACCTGGAACAGTTTCCGGAAACGACGTTCGACATGCAACAGTTCCTGGAACTGAAGTTCCGTATGGAACAGTTCCTGCAACTGAAGTTCCATCGGGTACAGTTCCCGGAACCAAAGTTCCACCTGGAGCAGTTTCTGGATCCGGAGTTCCACCTGACGTAGTTCCCGGAACTGAAGTTCCACAGGGAACAGTTCCCGGATCTGAAGTTCCACCCGGAGGAATTTCTGAAACTGAAGGTCCATCTGGAAGAGTTCTCCGAAATGAAGTTCCATATGGAACGGTTCCTAAAACTGAAGTTCCACTTGGGAGAGTTCCCGCTATGGAAGTTCCACTTGGAAGAGTTCCCGGAACTGGAGTTCCAACTGGAGCACTTCCCTCATGGGAACCAATTCTTGGAATCGCTCGTTCCCTTGGAACCGTTCTCATAACTGAAAGCACTGATCCAGTGGACTATTTAAGCGCTACAACTATTCAACCTTAAACTTCAATAACTTCATAGGCGGTTGAAAAGTTACAGCACTGATGAAGGGGACGTTTCGACTTGGAATTTTGTCCGCAAAAATCAATTCCGCAGTTTTGGAACACCCTCTATAATCCGCCTTTGGGGGTTGAATCATCGTGTAGTTTTTCAAAGGTTTCTTCATGAAGACACCCCCCCCCCCCCAATTTTTTTTTTCTTCAACATTAAGATTGAATATGCACGTGATAAGTCAACAGCATCATTTTAGGAAGCTGAAGGTCAGATGTGAGTTCTTTTCTGATAATAATGTCGGTATCAATTTGCTTGGGATGCGTTGTTGGTCATAAGTTTGGCGGGGTTGAATGTTCCAAGATCAGGCTTTTTAGATTATTACAGGAACTCACCGGTATGGACGTTCACCCGAGTGTGTCCTCATGTGCGTCGTCACCGAACTGCTCTGGGAAAATCTACGATCACAAACTGGACAGCGAAAGGGCTTTTCACCAGAGTGGGTTCTCGCATGGGCTGTCAAGTTTGCTGCTTGACTGAATGCCTTGGAGCAGGCGTGACACCTGAAAATTTGTAAATAGTAAATTTAGGGAATTATGGAGAGCATTTCCCTCGTTGGGAGCACGAACCAAACTTCCCGATTTGTAATTTATGTTTTGCCATTCTGAGATTTTTCGACACGTCAGTTAAGATACTTTCTAAGCCTCGTCACTCACGTTCTACATGCTGTTTTTTTGTATACATTGCAAAGAGCAACCTTTCTCACGTCTGCTCAAATTTTTTGAGAATTTTTTCCCTATTAATTAAAAAGATATCAGTACATAAAGAAGTACATGATTAGAGGGAGCGGAGCAAAAATCTCGGTTTTTCACCGGAAGTTACTTGCCTATAAAAAAGTTTGACATTCGACCTGCTGAAAAAATATACCACCAGGAAGAACAATCTTTTATCTACGTCTCATTGAAAAATTGGCTCAATTTGCCTTGGAATTAGTTATGAAAAACGTTGGCGAATGTTTGTCGAATCGCTTTCTCACTAATTGTGGCTTGCCCAAAAAATGGCGCCCCACTAGAAATTCCCCGAGAATTTGACAAGTGGCATGGCGCCTCACAGCTGTCAAAACAGTGCGAGTTGTGGGATGCGAAGTTTGAGGTAACAACGAGGTTGCACTGTTGTAATTTTTCAATCTATCGAGAGTTTTTCTACGTCGTTCAAGCTGGGATTTTTTAATAAATGCTCCATTTAATCGAAATCTCTCCGCGCGTTGCGCCATTGTTGAGGTTATGTATTCATAAATATCGCCATGTTCGCGCGTTATGTTGATTGGCCTAGTGAAAACTAGGGTTTTCAAAATACTTTCCATATAATCCATTCATAATAAAAAGATTTTGGATAAGAGCGCAGATGTATCGTCACATTCGTTGCATTATTTTTTCAATTAACTTGATTGTTCAAAAACGTCTTTCGCAGCAAAAAAAAATTCTTAAATCATGAACCTGAGTCGAGGCCTACTTCCGGAACGAGGCATAGAAAGTACCTTAAAGACTTTTGAGAGAAAAAAATCATGAAATTTGGAATACTGGAATACGACAGGTGTCGCCACATGCGAATATGTCACGTGACGTACTGATCAAGCACACTGCGCGGCGCGTAATTTAAAAAAACTGTTTTGAGAAGTTGTGTTGCCAATATTTTTTGAAAAATGTTTTCAAAATCGAATAATATGTTGTCACAAGCGTCTTCATCTATATACACTGTGACACACACACACCCACACACACGCACACACACACACACACACACACACACAGAGGTCTAGTTAAAAAACGTGTAAAATGGTCAGAGATGTCATGAAACGTGACGACATATATATTGAAAAAAATCTGATGTTTCACCCCATGAGGAACCTTGAAATTTGTAAAAATTCACGGTACCTGAACGGTTTTTCCCCAGAATGTGTTCTGAGGTGGGTCTTTAATGTGCTAGGCCTTGCATAAGTTTTGCCACATATTCTGCATAAATTCGGTCTCCCATTGTCGTCGTGCATAATACTCGAGCTGGAACTATTACCGGAAATACAGAGCGCATGCTCATTGACAGTGGCCTGGAGTCTTGCGTGGGGGTGGGATGGGTGTGGACCAGTGAGACTATTGGCTGGTGTTTGGTTCACCCCGCGATTGTGATTCCTGCATGGGGTTGTATTGAGGGGCGGGACTCAATAGGGGCTCCACGCCCCACGCCGATGCATAGCCCTGATCGTATCTAGAAAAACAAAATTCGATAAAGCAAATGTGATATTGTGATTGTAGAGTTTTGTAATGTGCGTGGGAAAATAATAATAAATGCGATGTAAAAATAAGGGAGGTCATTCCAGGAGACAATTGATGGTCTGTTGTGTGTGTGTGTGTGTGTATGTGGGTGGGTGTATGGGTGGATATGTGTGTAGGTGGCTGGCTGGGTATGAGTGTGTGGGTGGGTGGGTGTGTATGGGTGTAAGTGGGTGAGTGTGTGTGGGTGGGTGAGTGTGTGTAGGTGTGTGGGTGAGTGTGTGTGAGTGGGTGGGTGGGTGAGTGAGTGTGGGTAAGTGGGTGGGTGGGTGAGTGAGTGTGTGTAAGTGGGTGGGTGGGTGAGTGAGTGTGTGTAAGTGGGTGGGTGGGTGGGTGAGTGTGTGTGTGTGTGGGTAGGTGGGTGGGTGGGTGAGTGTGTGTGGGTGGGTGGGTGGGTGAGTGAGTGTGGGTAAGTGGGTGGGTGGGTGAGTGAGTGTGTGTAAGTGGGTGGGTGGGTGAGTGAGTGAGTGTGTGTGGGTGGGTGGGTGGTGGAGTCAGTGTGGGTGGGTGCGAGTGGGTGTGTGTGTGTATGGGTGGCTGTGCGTGGGTGGGTGAATGGGTGAGATTGTCTCCATTTATCCATATAATTACTCGTTAACAGAATAATTGAATTTTCAGAAAAGCCAGACAAGTGAATTCTCAAATTTCAATCAGCCCGCTATAAATTTGCCCTGTAAAATTTTCACACTTACATCGCAATCATTATTCATGCAGCCAGTACAGTTGTTAGCTTACCCCGGATGCATGTTCATGTTCATGGTCATGTTCATGGAGACATGACGGACATTGCAGGCCCAGTGGAGTAGTGACTAGGTGCAACTGGGGGTGGTCCTAAATTTTGACCATACTCCTGGGCATAGTGATGATTACTCACTGGGGATGTGTAATAGCCTCCAGTTGGACTTCCTGGATGTACCACAGCATGCTTCAGTGATAACAGGACATCAGCTACACCCTCGCCATTGGGATTCCCCGTTCGCGGCATGCAGTCCGATCTCGTGCATCCCCAACTAACAACAAATTAATCTCCTTTATTTTCTGGATGACACAATTATAGATAAAATTGAATGAAATTTTTATCACATATAGAGGACACTATGTTTGACCTGCTCTAAAAATTTCAGAATTTTCTGACGTTTAGGAATGGAGAAAAAAATCCCTCCACCCCAGCAGGGCTGTGAACGCAGGGCTAGGTCACTCCGACTTGGCCACAAAAAAAATGGGGCAAAACAGGTCAATATTTTTTCATCCACCCTAACCTATGGAATCCCCCACGAAGGGGTTTTCCCCTGCTCATGCCCCAGGACCACCTTGATGAACCGAAGGTGCCAATGACAATCAGAAAAACTTGGATCTCCAAAAATTATTATAATTTTTTTTTCTTTGCTGTAACTCACTTGTAAGTGGCAGAACAGGGGCTGAAGAGTCCAGGTGGCAGTGGATCGAGGTCCAGCGGTGGTAGGGGAAAACCCGCCATATCGTCCACCCAAAAGCTCGCCCCGAACTCTCCAACAACTTGGGTTTGCCCGTTGCCCTGGTCCGTTTCGGGATTTATGTCATCACCAGGACTCGACTGGAGCTCCTGAAGATCACCTAGAGTGGGTATTTAAAATAATGTAAAAATCAAGTAGAGTTCCAAGTATGGGATGAACAAAAAAATCCATGAGATAAATTGAGATGTATCTCTAACCTAGAGCCACAGCAGCTGCAGCTGCCGCTGCATTGGTCGCTTCATCTGCTGTATGAGCTTCGGACAGTGTCTCTTCACCACCTAGAACACCCAGGACACCAGCACCACAGAGGCCGTTGGGAATGCTCGCCTCGATGCTGCCCACTGATCCTAGCAAGGCGTTCAAACCTTATTTAAAGAATTAGGGATGTAATGGAAGTTGCGCAACACATGCCCATTTAATTACCACCGAACAGGTTCAGGGGTACATGGGCTAATTACAACTTTTAACACCGTTTCCGCGGATTTTTTTAGAGCTCTTGTCAACTGGGATGGATCAGTTATTGTTGATAAATGGATTCGATTGCCGGATTGGCGTGATGTGATTAGCACAAATCTTTGAAATTGGTGATCAATTGGTACCTAACAAGTAGGTTGTAGAATTGGCCGAAGGCAACAGCATCTTGGGTACCACTGATTAAGATGTCATCCGGATGTTAGTAGTTATAGATGTAGTTATAATTGTAGTTATAACGGTAGTTATATCGGTAGTTATAATTGTAGTTATAACTGTAGTTATAGCGGTGGTTATAATTGTAGTTATAACTGTAGTTATAGCGGTAGTTATAATTGTAATTATACCTGTAGTTATGATTGCCGTTATAACTGTAATTATAATCGTAGTTATAACTGCAGTTATAATTTTAGTCATAACTGTAGTTATAATTGTAGGTATAACTGTAGTTATAACTGTGGTCATAATTGTAGTTATAACTGTAGTTACAATTGTAGTTATAATTGTAGTTATAATTGTCGTCATAATTGTAGTTAGTCGTTTGAAAAGTATGAGTTAGTTTTTACTAAACATGTAGATACAAAAGATGACGGCTCCGGAGAGAGATGCTGGGACGTCGGCTTTTTGGAAAATATAAACTAACTAATCACAAGGTAATACTTGTTAGCTCCTCCGAATGATGGATGATCTGAAGCCTGCATGATGATCGCTCAGGCCAATTCTACAACCTATTTCTTTCTCGACGGTCAATCAATATTTCAATTAATAATTAATGGGCCCAAATTACGAAATTGGTTAACTTGGTTACCAAGTGCTCAATGGATTCCTGAGGGCAATTTTTGCCAAAATCGTTGCATAGCCATCTTTTCGCTTCTTCTAATAACACGTACTGTCAGCGATTTACAACAATTGTTGAACCCCCCCCCCCCCCCCCCCCCCCCCCCCCCCCCCCCCCCCCCCCCCCCCCCCCCCCCCCCCCCCCCCCCCCCCCCCCCCCCCCCCCCCCCCCCCCCCCCCCCCCCCCCCCCCCCCCCCTCCACCCCCACGCTTACGTAATACTTGAATAGCCCCTCTACTGTGCGGGGGACCAACATTGCCTTCTATTACAGGATGATTAGACGGCGGAAAAATTTCTATCTAATGTTTTTTTTTTTTAATTTTTGTAAAGATTAGTTTGAGGCAACCACGCGAAACTAGTAAAAAAAAATCGGGATTTTTGGGCCTGTAACGAATCGCCGACACGTGATTTTTTCCCGCGTTAATTCGATCGATGCAGTAGAACCTCGTTTATCCGACTTAATGTAGGAATAACCAAAAACACGGATAACCTGGTGGGACATCGAAAATTTGAATAACTTTTCCTGTATCTACAATTCATGGTCGCATATCCTATCCTATTATCCTATTATAAATAGGAGATACATCTGATATCGACAAACAATTGATATATCTCGAAATTTTGTCACACCGAAATGCGCGCGCAGCCGCGCCTTCGCTGACAATCGTAGTCTCTATCTCTAGGTATTCCTATTCAAAAAAATTCAAGAAAATTGAAGTCCTGGGGCGACACCCCCTAAGGACTAATGAAAAATTATACATGAGTTTAACTTTGATACAAATATTGTTTACAAAGATTATCAACACAAATGACAGAGTAAGATCGGATTTCGACAAAGACGTTTCATTTATAATATAATTTACAAGATCATCGTATGTTTTAAGTTAAGATCATTTTAGCGAGTCATAACCTAGTTGAAGAGAGCCAACAGTAGAATTAAGTTTGCTTTAGATTAGGAATTATAGTTATAGTCAGCGCTACGATCAACTAGGATTCATTTAAGAAAGTTGAACACCCGCAAGAATAATTGCAAGAAAAATAGGAATACATAGAACATGGCTAAAATGCAAACAATACAAAATCTATAACTAACTATAACTTGCCAGTATTTCACATTTTTGTTTATCTAACAAATACTGATAGAGGCTAGAGTCGAACACCTTAATTGATTTAGCCTTGCGGATCGATTCAGGAATAGAGTTCCAAAATAGTGATTTTATCTTCAACTTCGGAAGAGAATTGTTTTTACTTCACGTTGCATATCGTAATGCAGAGCGCGAAGTGCGCGTTCGGGCTTGTAAATGTAAAAAATTGGTACAATATGTAACTGCATTTTTGGGTTATTCTTAGTAAGTTCAAGCTTAAATTAATTTTTTTCGCCGAAATTTGATCTAAAATATATTCTGGAAATATTTTTGTAATGCGCGAGAAGTGACTTAACGATTTCCAGAAGTCCGAGTTCGCCTCGCGTCACTCTTCCTCGAAATATCTCAGAACTGAAGCAAGGTACCGCTATTTCCATATAAACCTTTTTTGTAGAGCACACTGAGATCTACAAATTTGTATTAACCCAAATTTCGATATCTCTCTCAGTTTTCGAGATATGGCCCAAAAACGGCCCCAGGTGAAAACGATTGCCCCACTGCGCTCCCCAACGCCAATTTTTCCAAGTGTTCTTTTTTTTCACCAATCAATTGTTAAAATTAAATATCAATCTTATTATTGGCGCGGAGTTTGGCGATACTTTAGAAAAATGTTATCCTTGAAGGCCAGGTCCAGACAAATTTAATTGTTACCATGAGCTTCAATTTTTTTAACGAGATAAACTGAGATGTTTAAGGCACTAGTGTTTAATATTATTAATCACCTACCGAGGGTATAGGCAGGCTCCGAGCTGTTGGTCGAATGGTGGTTCTGCAGAAACTCCATCTCGGGTTAATCTGGGCCGTCAGCCGCCCCCAATATCGCCCCTTGCCCCGCTTATCAGCAATTGCCTCCCTATCCCGAGTGATGCTGCGTGGTCCAGCCCCTCGGCGTCGTCCTGACAACGCCGCGTGATATTCCACTGCACAAGTCACGCAACAATATTCCATCAGTATTTTCCAGGAGAATTTCACTCCCATTCTTCACCCCCCCCCCCCTCCCCAAACATTTATATTGATAGAAAGAATCAATTGAAAACGGTTTGAATTCCGCGGAAGCCGCGAGGGCGGGGGCTGCGGCGCCCGGTCCATAGGCCTTAACGTGTCACGCGGAAAAAAAATTCTCTCGCTCTCCAAAATTAGGGAAATTAACGTCAGATTATTTTTTAATTTTTAGGATAAATCTCGAAATGTCATTAATTTTGCTATGGGGATTTAGGTATTCATCAGTTGATATGTCCGCTGACCCTAATAGACAGTTTCATCCTTGTATAATGGCAAAATAATTAGTTATTAATTTTTTAATCAAGTGCCGATCAAGGAAAATGGCGCCGCGCTCGTGGTGCCACCGGATACGTAATGAAAAAATTTCGCGCGCTGTTGCCAGCTCTCGTGTTGTTTTGAAATGCCGTGTGAGAAATGGCGGGTAAGCCAGCTGGTACCGCACTGTGATATTATTACGGCACATTTTCGAGGTAACTAATGCAGGTAATTAAGAAAAATTAACTATTTTACAATTAAAGTACCTTGTCAATATTTTCAGTAAATATTTTGCGTGAAACATATTCATATAAATTACAAGAAAAAAGTTATTTGTGTGACCGATGTTGAGTCTCACATGCTTCAAGTGCCTAGAATCAGAGAAAATATGCACTTTCTAAGCTGAAAATCATTCCGGGTGATTTGTTTTATATAATGAAAACATTTTCGTGATTTATAAATACGATAAACAAAACCATGGGAGGTTCAGTGAAGGACAATTTGTAGGGGATTCCCCTTCTTCCATGAAACTACTAAATGATAAGCAAATGGTTTGCCAATAAGAAATCCTCCTTCCCTCATTTATTCATTATTATTCGTCATTCAGTCAATATCTGTAAATTTATAAATTAGCAAGTCAACTGGGTATCCATAAGTTTCATTCTATTCAATACGCGTTTAAATTGCGCGGGCTCGTTGTTGGACTGCAGAAAGGCAGCGGCAACAGCGCAGTTGGGGATACATGGACGGCGCTACGCTCATCACGCGACGGAGCGCGTTCGGCGGTGAGATGTGGCGGATGGAGAGTATGCCTGTATGTGTGTGTGTGTGTGTGTGTGTGTGTGTAGCGTTGACTCTTGACATGCAATTGGGCTCGATTTGATGTTAAGATTGAATCGTTTAGAACGCTTCTGAATGCTGCACAAGCTCGCGCCCTCTTTTCCAATCATATATTATAGACTTCAAACTCGATTTTTCATGGGATCCCCATAGAATTTTTTTCACAAATTACCTCGAAGTGTCCGCCCATAATTGACTACATTTTCCCGTCATGGGACTTGGTTTTTTCTCTGCTAAGTTGTATCCAAGGGTAGGTCACAATTTTATCCAAAAGCAACACTTGTGTTCCACATGATGACTATCACAAACACAAGAAAATTGTGTTCGTCTGGTGAGATTGATCAGTGATCGTCCGATGAGATTGATCGGTGATCACCCGATGAGATTGATCAGTTATCTTCTGGTCAGATTGATCAGTGATTACCCGACGAGATTGATCAGTGATCGTCTGACGAGATTGATCAGTGATCACCCGATGAGATTGATCAGGGATCGTCTGACGAGATTGATCAGTGATCGTCGGATGAGATTGATCAGTGATCACCCAATGAGATTGATCAGTTTATCGTCGGATGAGATTGATCAGTGATCGCCCGATGAGATTGATCAGTGATCGTCTGGTGAGATTGATCAGTGATCGAGTGATGAGATTGATCAGTGATTGGTTTGGTGAGATTGATCAGTGATCGTCCAATGAGATTGATCAGTGATCGTCCGACGAGATTGGTCAGTGATCGTCTGATCAGATTGATCAGTGAATTGATCGACGTCAATTTTCGGACAATTTTTTGGGTCAATTTTGAATTTGGTTTAGCGCAACTAAGTTTGTCTCAGTTGCGGTTCTCCGCATGATCACAATCACGAATTACTTTATTGAATTAATAGCGATCAATTTTCGAGAGCAGTCAATTATAATTATAATGGCATATTTTGTTTTTCTTTTTGGTTTAATTTTTAATTTGGTTTAACAAAACAGGTTTTATTTGAATTTTGGCACTTGGGACTTTGCACGTGATCACAATCACAAAATCATTTTGTCCAATTTCCGATCAATTTATTTTGATAATTGATCAATAGAATGATGATTGATGTATTTGGGACGAGTAGTTTTGGTCAAATGTTGGTTCAGGTTTTAATTTGCGGTCTTTAATTCTGCTATATTTTGTTACTTTTTTAGGCACTTGCAGTGATCACAATCACAAAATCACTTCATTGAATCAATCTCCATCAATTTTTAGCGGCAATTGATTGTTAGCTTTGGAGCAGAGCTTTGGATGAGTCGTTTTTTGGCGGATTTTCGAAGTCTTTTTGAGTTCGGCGATTTGAAATAAAATGGCGGGAAACTTTGAATTTTTGAATATTGGCGGTCGCGGTCGTGGTTATTTCTTGGCCCTTTGGGGTGAGCCGATTGATGAAAATTTGGTGAAGCTCCGTTTCGCACCCCTTGACAGACTGACAGGCCTAACTTGTATACCTAACCGTCCCTTGGTCACACCCCACTACTGTCGCGGGCTCTCGCCCACACGAGCTCTTCTCCAATGACGATGTGCTCTTCCCTCTTCTTCATGATACCAACTTTTAATTTCTCCGCTCTCCTTAATTTCGGTGAACATTGTTTTTTCGGTAAGGGGAAGAGGGAGGCGGAGGGGGAACAGGGTCGGGTAACAGACAGGGCATAGCTACATTGAAATATTTTGAGAATTGAAATATTTTGAAAGTTGAAAAATTTGGGAAATTGAAAAATTGTAAAAATTGAAAAATTGTGAAAATTGAAAAATTTTGAAAATTTAAATATTTGGAAAATTTGAATATTTTGAAAATTTAAATATTTTCAAAATTGAAATATTTTGAAAATTGAAAAATTTGGAAAATTAAAAAGTTTTGGAAATTGAAAAATCTTGAAAATCAAAAAATTTTGAGAATTGAAATGCTTTGAAAATGGAAAAAATTGGAATATTGAAAAATTTTGAAAATTAAAAATTTTGAAAATCGAAAAATTTGAAAATTGAAAAGTTTCGGAAATTGAAAAATTTTGAAAATTCAAAAATTTGGGAAATTGAAAAATTGTGAAAATTCAAAAATTTTGGAATTGAAAATTGAATTCAAAACTTCAAACTTTTAAAAGTTGAGAATGCTTAAAATCTCCAAAATTTTGTGATGAGTCAAAATAATTCTCAAAATTCAATTTCCTCGTCCAAAATTTCGAACTCATCCTCAAGAGTAAGAGTGTCCGTCCGCTGTCAAAATCACTAGTACAAGTAGACAAGGAGCGTCAGAGATAGAGCATAATTTGAAAATTTTTGCCGGAAACGTTATTTCGCGCCCATCGATCGGTGGTCATGCTACTTCAATCCGTCCGGCATCTGAAATTTGCTCATCCGCGTTTTTTGGCGCATGGGGTGGGGGTAACACTAGACGGCGATGGGTGTCGTCCATCGATCCCTGGTTCCTCATCGGGATCCTGGCGGTATAGACATGGACAAAAAAAATTGAGGAAAAATTGAGAGGCATTGCATTACGACACCACGCCGATCACGGTGGTCCTCGTCCATGAGATTCAGTCGATCGTAATGCCTTTTTACGCGATGGTTGTCGCTTCGTGACCTAAAAGTCAAATGAGCAATATTCTCTCATTTTGGGAAGTGCCAAAAATTGTCGCTTGTCCGAATTTTTAACTTCCCGATCTTATTCCCAAACTAATCAATTTTTTTTTCGTAAATTCATGGTGACCCTAAGAAATAAAAATGATGATAATAAATTGTTCACACATTTAGAAAATTTCATTAATTCAATAGTAAAAATTTGAAGATATATTTCTGTCACTATAACTACCAACATGAACAGCCACTTGTTGCCAATATTTTCATGCTTAATAATTGCAACGGATATTTGATGGCACTATTCAATCTTGGTGTTAATGCACACTGGAGTCAAGAATGAAGGCACAGAAGCATTTCCGCATGAATATCACTCAATCGATTCCTGTGTTTTCGTATTAATAAACCAGCCTTTGAAAAGAGTCGTTCTGAAGCAGCACTCAAAAAATGAAAAAAAAGTCGAGACAAGACGAGACAATACGAGATTGGATTGCATTCTCGAGCCTCGAGACGAGACGTGATAACAATTGGTTTTATAATTTTGATACAAGACGAGAGAGTTGAAATTATCGCCTCGTCTCGTATCGCGGCAACACTAATGGAGGAAGGATTGCCATGAGTTTCATCTGAAGTAATACTTTATATGCTACTAATGAATCTATTAATTGAGTTATCTTGTAAATCTTCGATGTCTGCGAGTTCTCCTTTCAACTTCAAAAATTCGATATCACAGCTTCGAAATGTTAAATAATTTTTTTTTACTCAAACAATTTTTTTTGTTTAATCAAATTCAAGAATTCGAAAGAGCGAAATGGAAGTTAACAATTCCGGCGGGTGCATGCCGCTAAGTGGATGGCCTCAATAACATGCCGGACGTGGAAACTTCAGTGAATACACATATTCCACATCGACGTTCGAAAACCCGTCGTTAATGATTTTGTTTATGAGTCGTTACCGAGGAAATTTTCAAAACAATTTTTGTAGTGCCTTCAGACATTTACTTCAGTAATTCAGAAACTGCCGCGATTGACTTTGAAAATTGACCCATTGGTCTTCGTATCGACGGGAATGGGGCAAAATTACAAACAAAATCACACACTCATCCACCCACCCATACACACTCACCCAACCACCCACCCACCCACCCACACACATACAAACACACATACAGACACACTCATCCACCCATCCACACACACTCACCCATCCACCCACCCACTCACCCACCCACACTCAGCCACTCACACACGCTCACCCACCCACCCACACACACACACACACCCACCTACACATACTCACCCATCCACACACACTCACCCGCCCACCTACACACACTCACCCACACACGCACAAACACACCTACAGACCCACACAGCCATCCACCCACACAGGGACACACACAGATGATGATTACGATGAATATCTATAGTATATAGTATGATAAATACTCCATTTTTTTACTTTTCGGAGTCTTTACAATATCCTGTTTCAGGAAGGTAACAATTCCAAACTATCTGCATTATGATATGCCAATAAATCTTCAAATAAAGAAGTCAAAATTAGGAATTTGAATTTACGTGATAATTTTTCGGAGAAAATAAAGTAGACTAAATAATGAATTAAGATTTGAGAAAAATTTCATTTATTCGTGACATATGTTCCTCTTCCTCGATCTCGGGTTACATATATTGCTCTCCAGCGGGGACACACCTGACTCGTCTAGTTCCGACGAACGTGGAAACAGGAAAAGGAAGTCGACCACATCGCGCATGCTAGAGGATTGGGTGGACAACGTAGCATAGGTGGTATATATATATGTTTTTTTCTTCTTTTTTTTTTCTCGTTGGATGTATCGGATAGAAGTCATTCGCGTGGACACACCGAATGTCAGAGTGCCATGGGATAGGGCCGCCTTTCTCACTTGGCCGGACGGTTTAACTTCCATGATCAAAGTATTGGTTTACATGTTGCCAGGCCATTGGGCTCGTGGTATTTACCCAAGGACCCAAAAGTTAAAGGTAACGTATCGGTTATTTATAAACGCTGCGATATTTCGGAATTTTTCGTGTGAAACTCGTAATTTTTTCAATTTTTTTCATCAAATTTTCTCTCTTTTTTTACTTCCTCAATTTTTCTGCGATTTTTTTATAAAAAAAAAGGGTGAAAGGAAATTTTGTAGGTTGTAATTCTCATCTGATATATTTTTTCCAAGATTTTTCTAAACCTCAAGTACCTGTGGGATATCCGGTGGAGTGCGCGCGCATCACATATAAGCGCTCGAGCGCCATCTGCAAATTTCACCAGCGGTTACACTACAATTATGCATCTTAGAAAAATAAATCAACACTCGTGCTCATCTTGCCGTTGTGTGTATCACACAAAAATTGTGTAAATAAAACCATTTGAGGTATAAAATTAGGCATGAAATGTCCATAGTGAAAAGGAAGACGAAGAAAATGTTGACATATATCGGAATCCTGATATAAAAAGAACAGGGAACAATCGACAGATCGACAGGAGAATCGACAGATCGACATGAAAGTCGATTAGATGCAAGTCATCGACTGTTTTGCCACTGACGTCGAGAAATCGACACAAAATACATGAATTCTCATGAGCGACACATGTGTAATGCGTACGCACAATTTGCGATTGACGTTTGCGCAGAAACATTTTTGCTTCTGCGCATGTGCAAGGCATGCGTGCTGTGGTCCCGCGCGATAGTTACGTACTCTGAGTGTCATAACCGTCTTTTCGTCCAGGCACGTCCTCGACTAAACGTGTTGTTTGTGCATCGTCGACTTCATCCACCACTAATCCTTCCTAAAAATGACCAAACATGTCATGCCAGCGGCCATTACACTGACTTCAATTGTCATGGGCTGTCATGTCGCCCGGCATACTGTTTTCGTTCATGCTCAGTCTGATCGGCTTTGAAATGCGCGTCGCCATGTTCCTCTTCGCGCGGGCTCATATTTTAAATTCAAAAAATTAACAATTTCATTTTTCCAATTCTGAAATTGAAATTCACATTGAATTCAAATTCAAATTCCAATGCAAACATTCATATCTATTCTTAAATTCAATTTGAAGAATTCGAAATCAAACTCAAATTTAACTATTACAAAAATTGAAAATCAAAATATTTCAAATTTCATTTCAAACTCCAAATCATTTAAATAAGAAATAAGTTCATTTGATATGTTTATCGATGCAACCCGGTTACCAATCAACTTCTCCATGTTATCTGACTAATCTGATTTAATCATGTCACGATTTTCGAGGTATTTCGACTCTAACGATGGTCATTTATGTGTATGCGTTTTCTTGAATAGGATTGTGTACCAAGACCGGGCGAGAAATCTGATTTTGCACCCATTGGGACGGACGAGTATGCTACCTCCCGTGCGCGGGAGTAAACTCTTACTTTACGCCCGCCGGGTCGGAAAACATATCGTTGCCCTCTGATAAAAATGTCTTCACGCTTGCAGCATAAAAACATAAGAATCTCGAGTTCATCAGCATTGAGTTCCCCCTCGAACCGCTCACCTTTTGTACCAACTATTGTCAATAGTGTTCTCCGATGCCATCAAAACTATTTCGGTCGTACGCTCTCAAATGGAACACCCTGTATAATATACCAGTAATCGTATCGCTAAGTCCACCGTCTTGGACAGTGAGCACTTAGCACTAATAATTACGCAGGTAGCATCAACAAGTAGATAACAAGCATCGACAATGGCTTGACCTTGTCTATATCAAAGGAATGCCCAATACGGAAATGCTCGCAGCATAAGGGAACAGACCGTCCAATCTGAAGGAACAAGTCCGCTCTGAGAACTACTCTAACGCAATGAAACTCGCCACACTTTATCAATTTCTCGGCGTTCTCGTCTTTGGGGTGTCAATTTGTCATGGACAAGAGTGTGTTTCAGGTGATATAGCGATCGGAGCAAGAAAAAAATGCCTCAGTGAAAGTAAGTATCAATGTCCTCATAATTTGTCACCCATTCCATGGCACTCATCATCATCATCTAACCGAAAAAGAAACCCATTCTGCCCCAAGGTGGTAAAACGATGTCAGTTACTTCTAGACCTGTTTTTTGCCGATTAGATCAGCAGTAGGAAGCAATGAAGAAACTTCCATATGTAACTTTTTGTAGAGACAACCATTTCACCCGTTTTGCCCCGCTGAACCATTACAACAATTTTTTTTTACATATTTCTAATGAGGAATTAAGGTTTAATCAAATCACACAAAAACTGGAAAATTCAATGGCATCAACAGGCAACAAACATACACACAAGTAATCCATTAAAATATATTTCAGTGCCCCAGAATGATGAATGCTTTTGGAACTGCGTGGCGAAAAATCTCGACGATGTAAGTTGAAGTATCGATGAGGCAATTTTTTTCTCTTCAATAAATAAAATTTTATGGGGAAAACTTTCAGCTCGATGATGCTGGAAAAATGGATGGAGATAAACTTCTTAAAGGTGTCAGCAAATGGGCTCCTAGTGAGGACCTGGTTGCAGCTGCTGAAAAAACTTATGCAGCGTGCTTTGCAAAGAGTAAGTTTCCTATTGCTTATTATAATTATCCTGCGGGAGAAGTTTGATTTCCTCAACAATAAATTGAAAAAAGGTAAATGAAAAGTTTGATAAAAATTGCGATTCCATTGAGTAAACCTGGAATCTGCACTGCCTTCGATGTTCTCCCACCGACACACACCCACACCCACGAGCCAACCCACACCCACCCACCTATCCACAAATACCAAACCATCGACCCAGCCAGAAGCACCCACCCACTTCTCTGCAAATAGCCACCCACTCACCTGCCTGTCCACAAATACCCACCCACCCATCTAGAAATACCCCCCCCCCCCCCCAACAACAAATATGGACTCACCCACCCATCTACAAATATCGACCCACCCACCCATTGCAAATACCAACCAAGCCACCCATCCATCTACACCCACCTACCCCTCCACAAACATCGACCCACCCATCTACACATATCGACCCATCCACTAACATCCACCCACCCACTAACACCCACCTACCCATCCACAAACATCTACCTATCCACAAATACCCACCCACTTACTCGTCTACAAATACCCACCCACCCACCCACCCATACACACCCACCCACCCACCCATACACACACACCCACCCATACACACAGACAGCCACCCACCCACACATCCACACACCCACCCACCCACCCATACACACACACACAAACCCGCCCGGCCATCCACACACACACACACACACACATGCAGACCTGCATGGAAAATTATATACCATATCGGAGGCTCATATATTTTCACAAAGCCGGGATAAACTTTATCGGTGTGGTAGAACAAAATTTATCTGACCATAGTCAATTTTATTCTCGAGGGGTCAATCAAAATTTTTGAGAATGTCTCACATCGGTGAATAAACTTTCATTTTCGCTCTGAACAAAAAAAATTGCGGATGTAGGACGACATTACCACGTGGATGGATAATTTTATCAAGCTTTTCCCTTCGTCATAGAATAATTCATAGGTCATAATTCCACAATTATAGTTATAAAAAATCGATTGATGGATATTCTTCTTGCAGTTGATTCCACAATGAGTGCCTGTGAGGGATCCGACTTTTTCCATTACTGTGTATGGGGTGATGAGGAATTTCGAAATAGCTCCCAATACAACATTTGCGCAGAGGACTTCCTGTACTTAGTGGGAGATATGCCAAGTGTAGCTTCCTCCAATTAGTTCTTGCTCCAAAATTTTGTTTCATGTTAATTGTTTGTTAATGATAGATTACAGGACGAGGTGATACATTTAATTTTTGCCGATTTGTTGCGTCAAAAAAGGGAATTTATAGTACGGCGTGCAGTAAGTTGAGTTTATCGAACGCTGCGCTAAGCGCGGCGTCCGATAAGCTCGCCTTCTCGCCCGTCGTAACGTAGTAGACCTTAGCCCATCACGTGCGGCGCGTCCGGAGCGCAAACTTACCACACGGCCGGGCGACTTATGATCCTCAAATTCGCTAGTTCAATCAGCGATTCACTCCCATATTCATTTTTTTTTTATTACGACATTGTCTTGCCATATTTTTTTCTCAATTTTTAAGATAAATGGCCGCAATTTGTTTATAACAAATGAATTATTTAACCAATCGAAATTTAACTTGCGCCACTCGATAGAGTAATATTCAACGTATTTTCAGTGCAGATATCAGAATTTTCAGTGAACATTTCCTCGACAACCGAGGTGGTCGAATATAATATTGTGAAATTTGTAAACTACAACTTTGCAAACTGCAGAGGCAATTTGTGAGAAGAACCTAATGAAGCTATTGCAGGAAGTATGAAGCTGGTCACTCCAATCCAGCATGAATACTATTATTTATTACATATATACTGCATGAAGGCTACGCCGTATTGTTAGGATGTAACTGATGTAAGGAAGAACTAGTAAATGAATTATGAGCAGTACAAGACCACAGAATCGAAGTGATTGTAGAGTAGTAAGTAGATTGCCTACCATTGATTGGGATATGATTTGAGAAGATGGTCTCCAAGCTGTTAGCCACCAATACAAGCCCTGCCTTGATTGGGGCTTTGGTGGAGTGGGTAGATTGTCTGACTACTGCGTTGAAGGTCCTGGGTTCGCGCCCAGCCTCTGGAGAATGTTTAACATGATGAAATATTTTCTCATGGATTCCGACCGACAGTAGGAATATTCTCTGTGTGCTATCGGTGGTACCCATAAAATGAGAATGCAAGGCCGGGCGGGAACCTAACCCGACGCAGGGAGAAGGGTCCATCATAGGTGCCCACCATCGTAGCACAGGGGTGTCTGGAGGTTTACCCTGCGTTTAGAAATACGATAGCTTAAATGGCGCAAGCCGACCCCAGCCGCATGGATGGGTGTGCAGTAGTCCCCTACGAAGAAATTGCTGAACACATTGGGGGTTCTAAACTTTCACAACTTTCAAATACTAGCGCCACCCCGACCGCAAGTGGCCGGGATATTGACCAACGGTTGAAATGAACTTTTTTCTTATTAAAATGATTTGCCGTTTGAAATAAAATTTGAAATATTTTGTTTTTTAATTTTTGTAGTGGTTAAATTTGAGTTTGATTTTGATTTGTTGTAATTGAATTTAGAAATCATAGGTGCCCACGGATTGTAACGTCTGAATTAAGCTACGCGGAGGGCGAGACTTCAATGGAAATTACGCAACAAATCACCCCGGGAAATGCGCGTCCGGAAATTGAGGGAGGGAAATCTGATTTTGCGCCCACTGGAACGGAATAGTATGCTACACCCGTGCGCGGGAGTAAACTCTTACTTTACGCCCGCCGGGCCGGAAAACATGTTCTTGCCCTTTGATAAAAATGGCTTCACCCTTGCAGCATAAAAACATAAGAATCTCGATTTCATCAGCATTGAGTTCCCCCTCGAACCGCTCACCTTTTGTACCAGCTATTGTCAATAGTGTTCTCCGATGCCATCAAAACTATTTCGGCCGTACGCTCTCAAATGGAACACCCTGTATGATATACCAGTAATCGTATTGCCAAGTCCACCGTCTTGGACAGTGAGCACTTAGCACTAATAATTACGCAGGTAGCATCGACAAGTAGATAACAAGCATCGACCATGGCTTGACCTTGTCTATATCAAAGGAATGCGCAATACGGAAATGCTCGCAGCATAAGGGAACAAACCCTCCAATCTGAAGGAACAAGTCCGCTCTGAGAACTACTCTAACGCAATGAAACTCACCACACTTTATCAATTTCTCGGCGTTCTCGTCTTTGGGGTGTCAATTTGTCATGGACAAGAGTGTGTTTCAGGTGATATAGTGATCCAAGCAAAAAAAAATGCCTCAGTGAAAGTAAGTGCCTCAGAATTTGTCACCCATTTCATGACACCCACCATCATCATCCAGCGAAAAAAAATCCAGGTGGTTTCCATATCATGTTTACAGAAAAAAGTGACTCTGCGTGCTGGCAAACATACACACAACTAATCAAATAAAATATATTTCAGTGTCCAAGGACAACGAATGCTTCTGCAACTGCGTGGAGAAAAATCTCGATGATGTAAGTTGAAGTAGCGATGAGGCGCTTAGTGGTGTTCACTAAATGAAATTCTCTGGGGAAAACTTTCAGCTCGATGATGCTGGAAAAATTGATGAAGATAAACTTCGTAAGGGTCTTGATAAATGGGCTGGTAATGCGACACTGCTTGCAACTGCCGAAAAAAGTTATTTTGCGTGCTTCGCGAAGAGTAAGTTTTCTGTTGGTTTTGCTAATTACCCTGCTCGAATCTGCGTAGCCTTCAAGGTTCTCCTATTGAACAAAAAAATTCGTAGACAAACATTCACATACACTCACACACACACGCACACCCGCCCGCCCCCCTATAGCCACCGGCTGTCCCACACCGACCCACTCACCCGCCCGCCCACCTGCTCAGTCACACCCCCACCCACACACCCACCTGCTCACTAACACCCCCACCCACAAATTCGTACACTCACCCACCCACACATCCATATACCCATTCACCCACCCACCAACCTGCTCACCCACCCACCCACCTACCGAACTGCCCATTCACCCACCCACCAACCTGCTCACCCACCCACCAACCTGCTCACCCACCCACCCACTCACCAACCTGCCCATCCACCCACCCACTCACCAACCTGCCCATCCACCCACCCACCCACCAAACTGCCCATTCACCCACCCACCAACCTGCTCACCCATCCACCCACCCACCAACCTACCCATCCACCCACCCACTCAGGTGGTGGATACAGTCGCTGACACACACACACACACAAAGTCGGGGTTTTGGTATAGTGGGTAGAGTATCTGCATTATCAAGTAGATGGATAATTAACTTCCCGATCTTAGGGGAGTTATTGTTATGGGTCGGGAAATGGAAATTGGAAATTTCACTTGATCTCCACGGTTCATGACCCCTAGAAACGTTTCCAACCATTTTGACCGAGATGTTTGTCTGTGTGTGTGTGTTTTTTTTCTTTTTTTTTCTACTCTTTCTCTATTCGTATTCACCCACGTAACCGTTGGTAGGCATTACTTCATGGGCAATACTACGGATCAGAGTACCCACCCATTGCGGCTGGGGCCGACATAGAGGGTCAAACCGTAGGTAACCGTAGAGGGTCAAACCCCAATCCCGTTTATTTTTTTGAAAATTACCCCTTCGTCATACAATAATTCATAACTCCAACGTGCTGTAATTTTAAAAAATTGATTGATACATATTTTTCTTATAGTTGATACCACAATGAGTGCCTGTGAAGGATCCAAATTTTTCCATTATTGTGTATGGGATGATGAGGAATTTCGAGATGCCGCCAAAGGCGCCATTTGTGCGGAGGACTATGCGAGCTTAGTGAAGAGCGAATGGAGCTGTTAGTTGTCGCTCCAAGATTCTGTCATCTGTCAATAGTTTGTTAATAGTAGATTAGACTACAAGGTGATAAATTCCATTTTTGCCGATTTGTTGCATCAAAAAAGGGAATTTATAGTACGACGTGCAGTAATACTATAAGCTCGCCACATATGTTCGTATGTGAGTGATTCTTTGAGAAACGGTTCCCGGTAAACGGCTCCATCGATTTGTTTCTCCTTTGACCCAAAATTACCTCTGACCGATGTCCAGGGCGGAAAGGACCGTCAATGTTGAAAAACTATTCCTTCAATTGTTATTAACAATTTTAATTGTTTATAACGCTGTATCTCGAGAACGGTGACAGATACGAGAAAAAGTGTCAAACAAAAGTTGTTCCTCTCGTGAAACTACATATTTCATGTTTTATTACTTTTTTTGCTAGGCATCATATTTTACGAGATATCGATAAAAAATCGTAATAATCGATCAATAGTCGAATTTGCGTAACTGATATACAACTTGACTTCATACGTGTATCGTCACACACACACACACACTGTTAGGAAGTTATAGATGCAACCCGTCGAGGGTCACACTCACGTCCCATTTATTATTATTAAACACTACAATGTCCAAGTCAATGCGTAATTAGAAAAAAAATATAGGTGATTCCTGGTTAATTTTGCACAGTTTTGTTGGGTCCAAAGTACTCATTGCAATTATAATTCTGCATTGTCAACAAGCGAAGAGATAAGTATTGACCGTTAATTATCCCTGTCCATACCAAACGAGTGTTTCATTGCGGGAACTTTAGCAGCATAAGGGAACTGAACGTTCATGAGTAAGTGGCTGATTTTGGAACATTAGCGCAGAGAAAATGAATAGAGTTGCACTGTTTATGGGAATTTTCTTATTGAGTAGGTCAGCTTGTCTTGCAGAAGACTGCGCTAAACCTGAGAGGTGGGAAAACGCAAGAAGCGATTGTTTGAAGCAAAGTAAGTACTGACTTATTTTGAAATGTTTTTGAGATAGCAAGCGCATGTGTGTGTATGTGTGTTTGTATGTTTGCGACCGAAATTTTGAGCGCGCCTTCCTCGCGAACGGAGCGCACGAGTGAAACGATTAAGGTACTTTCCAAGCCTCGTTCCGGAAGTAGGGCTCAACTCAGGTTCATGATTTAAGATTTTTTGTTTTGCCGCGAAATACATTTTTGAATAATCAAATTAATTGACACAATAGTGTAACGAATGTGACGATACATTTGCGCTTTTATTCGAAATGTTTTTATTATGAATTGTTTATATGGAAAGTATTTTGAAAATCCTAGTTGTCACTAGACCAATTATATAACCTAAAACGTGCTTAAGGATATTCCACCTATATTGGCGAAGATATAAGAATTGCTTGAAATTTTGACATAATGTTTTCGAAGTGGTATAAGATGCCTGTATGAAATTTGAGATTGATTCACAACACCGTTTTATAGTTATTAATTATCAAAGTTCTCAATTAACACGGCCTCTTATGGGAGAAATAAAAATTTCTGTAAATACAGTTCAAAATATAAAAATTTGTTGAAATTATGAAAATTTCCTATTGAAGCAGATATAAAACGATGGTAAAAATTTCATGACAATTGACTAAAATTTTTTTTCATTAATTTGTTTAAACAATATAATATTGATTGGCAAAATCAAATACAATATCATAATTTTCTGTGGCTATCACTTCAACTGATTAACGCATTGAAATATTAATTGAAAATTATTGGCGATAAATATAACGAATTATAGAAAGGGTCATAAACTTTTGTTTTGACTATACGTGTTGAATATCCTTAAAACCTCGACGGCTGGTTGGGATGAGCCGTATATTCTGAAAGAGATATAGTTGTATATACAGCGATCTATTTTAGTGTCCAAGGAGGATGACTGCTTTTGGAATTGCGTAATGAAAGTTCTGGACAATGTAAGTTGAACTCTTAAAAAATCCATTACCTTTTTAGTTCTTCCATGAAATTTTCTTGGGAAAATTTTCAGCTGGACGATTCTGGGAGAATGTCAGCAGAAAAACTTCATAACGGCCTGAGCAAATGGGGAAACGACAAGTCTCTGCTTGAAATGTTTGAAAGGAAGCATGCAACATGTCTTTCAAAGCGTAAGCCTCGAAAAGTTTTGAATTGTGAATTCGGTACATTGCAGGGAGAGAAAAGGCATCAAGTTATCGGGTCATGTTTCTTCGCATTAGATGAATGGCTGATCGATTTTTTGATAAGGTCAGCTCTTAAGTTGACTGTTTTGAACATTTCAACGTATCAGTTGAGTGTGTCTGGTTGGGTGGGTGGGCGCTTGGCTGTAGGTGGTTGGTTGGGTAAGGGAATGGGTGGATAAGGGAGTGGGTAGGTAAGGGAGTGGGGGGTTGAGTGATTGAGTGGCTCATTCAGTAACTGAGTGGGTGGGTGGGTAGGTGGGAGAGTAGGTAGGGGGGTGGATAGGCGGGAGAGTAGGTAAGGCGGTGGGTAGGTGCGTGAGTGGGTAGGTGAGTGAATCGGTGTATGGGTGAGTGGGTGGATGAGTAGGTAAGTGGTTGGGTGGGTGGGTGGGTGAGTGAGTGGGTGGGTGGGTGGGTGGGTGAGTGGGTGGGTGAGTGGGTGGGTGAGTGGGTAGGTGGGTGGATGGTCGGGTGAATAGGTGGATGAGCGGGTGAGTAGGTGAGTGAGTACGTGGGTATAAGTCAGTAGGCGGGTGGGTGGGTGTATGGGCAGGTGGGTGAGTGCATCGGTAGGTGTGTGGGTCCGTGAACGACTGGGTGGCCGGGTGGGCGATAGTGGGGTAGGTGACTGAATTCTCGGATGAGTGGGTGGATGGGTGTCAGGTGGCTGATTGACTGGGTAGATAGGTGTATGGTTCGCGAATAGAGGGCAAAAACTCAGATTTTTTTGGGGAGATCTCGCATTGCTATTTTTAACTCTTTGTGCGCACTTATTCACCATTTTCCCTCAGTCGATAGCTTATGACTTTTCTCTCTGTGTAAACCCTCAAGATATTCTAATTATGCGAAGTTGCTCTATAGATATAAACATTGCAGTTGATGACACAATGGATGATTGTAAGGCCACGAAGGTATTCTATGAATGCGTATTGAAAGATCCTGAACTGCAACAGGCCTTAATAGGTCCTATCTGTGAGCCTGACCGCATAAAACTATTGGAAGGAGTATAATACTTTTATAGTGTCTGAATAGAATCCAAAATTACATATCCACGAATGATTGTATTGAATGTCAAAATATTCGGTCACCACAGCATTTGGTGATTTAAAAAAATGAGTTCTCTGAATTCTTGAGATATGTTGTTTTTCCACCGTCCCTCTCTCCGGTACCCCTATGATAGCTGCTCTTCAGTATTTCTTCGAAAGAGAGTACTGCATGGAGCTCCCCCCCGCCTTGCATTGAGTTGTCTCATTTGGTGGGTACCGCCGATAGCTCAGACGAAAAGGCCCCACTTTTCATTTCATCATGTAAACATTCTCCGGAGGTTCGGCGCGAACCTAAGACCTTTACCGTAGTAGGCACATGTTCTACCCTCCACACCAAAGCTCCGATGGTGTGTGTGTGTGCGTGTGTTCGTATGTGGTTGAATGAGTGGGTGGGTGGGTGAGTGGGTGGATCGTTGCATGGCTGGATGAGCAAGTGGGTGGGTACGTGGTTGGGGGTCGACGGGTAGGTAGCCGGATGAGCAAGTAGGTGGGTGTGCGTATTCACCTACAAGATGCGCCGCGAGGCCCTGCTCCCCGAGCACCCAGGTGGGAATTGACCATGCGATGAAGCTTGATCAAAGCTTGGACGAGGCTTGACTAAGCTTCGCCAAAGCTGTGTTTTGAAAGCCCGGTCAATCTGTGCAGAACATGCGAATGCAACACCAATCCCAGCTTAGAGAATAAGCTTCGTCCTGGCTTGGTTACGTAGGTTAATACAAGCTTCGAACTTTATCTTCATTCAAGCTTCAGACTTTATCTTGGTACAAGCCTCGAAATTCATTTCCGTCCAAGTTCCAAAGTTTCTCGTGGTCAAAGCATCGAAATTAATCTTGCTCCAAGCTACCAAATTTATCTTAGTTTAAACTTCGAAGATTGGAACATTGAGGTTGGACCAAGCTTAGTTGAACATCCGTTTCCAAGCTTGGGTTTAGGTGGTGCAGCAATCCTGGATTTATATATGAATCCAATAGTAAGCAGCGTTTCGCTGAAGCCGGTAAATCGAAACTAGGAAAAATATGCTTCAATCCAGCTTAGTTCAACCTTAGTTCAGAAGCTTGGGGTTAGATGGTATGAGCAATCCGGGATTCATGCTTGTTAAAGCGAAGATTCAAAGCTAACAAAGCTGAGCTCGGACCAAGCTTAGGACAACATGGTTTCTGGAGCTTGGGTTTGGATGATTCTAGTAAGCTTAGATGCATGTATGTATCCAATATTGGACGTAGATTGGATTCTGCATGTGGACCAACGCTAGGGACGCTAAGATTGAGCCAAGCTTGGCACAAGTTGGGCCAACAAAGCTTGGATATATTTGATATAACTAAGCTTGGTTTGATCTAGACTTATGCCTAGGATGAAGCTAAGTCGATGCTATCAAGTCCAAGCTTCGGCATCGAAGGTCGGACCGAGATTGATCTCATCGTTCAAGCTTCGAATTCGCCACCTGGGCAACAACCTAGACCATGCAGACCACCTATCGCAGCACATGTTTCCATGGAATATTCAGCGGCAAATACAATTTTCGATCCATAACGACTCCCAACATTGTTGTTCGGTGATACTTTCTGGTGGATGAACAAACATGTTAACCTTGCACGAATAATTGCATATGTGATAGCAACAACCATGTAGATAACAAGTATTGACAATGACTTCTTCAAGGTTCGTTGCAATTGTCTAAACAACTGCTGATTGAAAAAAGTTTATTACCATAAACGAACTCGCCGTTCTGCACTAGAAAACGAAAATGTTCTTTCCGGTGGTCGGAATTTTCTTCCTGTGTTTTGCATATGGTCGTACACAGGAGTGTGTCTCAACTGCAATATGGGAGCAGGGAAGACTCGCCTGCACTCTCGACAGTAAGTAGTAACGAACAAAGTATTATGGCCAATCAAAACGTTTCTGACATTGAGACACTGCACAAAAGCCCTGCACAAACTCCCGATGGAGAGCGCGCTTGTGGGTCGGGGAAGAACAGAAAGATAATCATGTTTAGACTACTGTCCCTCGTTATTTCTCAATGTCAATTGATACTTCAATTATATTAGTTTAAAACTGAAACCCTGCGTCGTTCCTTTCACATTTCGGCGGCCTATCTCTGGAATTCCCTACCTTCTGCTATCAGGGATTGTTCCACAGTTGCAGCCTTCAAGGGTGCGCTTAGGGCATTCCTGAGAAACAGCTTTTAATATGCATCTTTCAATATTAATATTCATCAGCTCATCTTTCTCTTCTCGGCATTGCACTCCCTTTCCTTTATAGTCTCCCTTTACTTTTTTCCAGTAACGTTTCACTTCCCTCCTTTCCTGCTTACATTGACCTTGCTGAGAGCTCGATGAACCTTATGATTACTGTTTTTGCTATTTTGACTTGGCTTAACCTTGTATTTCGATGATAATACGTCTGCTTTTCCTATATCTATGCGATATATACTACTGTATTTCTCCTCTGTTTTCTAACTATTAATGTCGGAATCTTTTGTACAACATAATGTACAGTGCATAAAATCTCATTCATTCATTCAAATACATTTCAGTGAAAGCAGATGATCCATGCTTTTGGCACTGCGTGAACAGAAAGCTAGGAAACGTAAGTTGATGCATTGTAAAATGGATTTACCCTCGATTAAAACTCCGAGTGGAAATTACGTCACGTTGACCTGGTCGAATGGTTCTGGATTACAAACTTTCAATTATTATAAAAGAATTACTTTCTATGTTCGATGAAACTTCGATCTACCCACGGTACCAAAATTTGCTCAAACTACTCGGGGGGGGGGGGGGGGGGGGGGGTACCGAGCTGACGCAAGTTCTCTGATTGAGAAAAAAAAAATTTCAGTTGGATGAATTTGGGAAATTGACGGAAGTCTCACTTCGTGAAGGGCGCCAAAAATGGGCCGGCAACCCTATGCTGCTTATGAAATTCGAGGAAGTGCATTCGACTTGTTTGGCACTACGTAAGTATTCCATCTCCCCATGTGCATAGGAAGAAGCATCAGCTTGCCAGAAATATCTTAATCACCAGAAATTAATCCAGAGGTATAATTACTATAGTTGAGGATACAATGGAGGATTGTGACGCAATCGACTTCTTCCACCGTTGTGTATGGCGTAATCCGGAACTGCTACAAGTCGCTGCAAGCGCAATTTGTGAGGAGGACCTAATGAAGCTATTGCAGGAAGTATGAAGCTGGTCACTCCAATTTAGCATGAATATTATTATTTATTACATATATAATGCATGAAGGCTACACCGTATTGTTAGCATGTAACTGATGTAAGGAAGAACTAGTAAATGAATTATGAGCAGTACAAGACCACAGAATCGAAGTGATTGTAGAGTAGTAAGTAGATTGCCTACCATTGATTGGGATATGATTTGAGAAGATGGTCTCCAAGCTGTTAGCCACCAATACAAGCCCTGCCTTGGTTGGGGCTTTGGTGTAGTGGGTAGATTGTCTGACTACTGCGTTGAAGGTCCTGGGTTCGCGCCCAGCCTCTGGAGAATGTTTAACATGATGAAATATTTTCTCATGGATTCCGACCGACAGTAGGAATATTCTCTGTGTGCTATCGGTGGTACCCATAAAATGAGAATGCAAGGCCGGGCGGGAACCTAACCCGACGCAGGGAGGAGGGTCCATCATAGGTGCCCACCATCGTAGCACAGGGGTGTCTGGAGGTTTACCCTGCGTTTAGAAATACGATAGCTTAAATGGCGCAAGCCGACCCCAGCCGCATGGATGGGTGTGCAGTAGTCCCCTACGAAGAAATTGCTGAACACATTGGGGGTTCTAAACTTTCACAACTTTCAAATACCAGCGCCACCCCGACCGCAAGTGGCCGGGATATTGACAAACGGTTGAAATGAACTTTTTTCTTATTAAAATGATTTGCCGTTTGAAATGAAATTTGAAATATTTTGATTTTTAATTTGTGTAGTGGTTAAATTTGAGTTTGATTTTGATTTGTTGTGATTGAATTTAGAAATAGATATAAATGTTTGCATTGGAATTTCAATTTGAAAAAAAAATTTCAACGTGAAATTGAATTTTAGAATTGGGAGAGGTAACTTGTAAATTTTTTGAAATTAAAAAATGAGCCCGCGCGAAGAGGAACATGGCGTACGCATTACACAAGTGTCGCTCATGAGAATTCATGTATTTTGTGTCGATTTCTCGATGTCAGTCGCAAAACAATCGATTACTCGCCTCTGATCGACTTTCATGTCGATCTGTCGATTGTTCCCTGTTCTTTTTATGTAAGGACTAGTTCCTTGCCGGTGGCTGCTACGCGGCCACATGCCTTTACTTCTGTGTATTCTCGTTCGATTTCGATTGTGCTAACTATAATCGAAATTTTTCCTTCGACTTTTGAGTTTTCGAATTCGATAATCGATTTATTTTCCTGGTCGAAGCTCTCAATTATTTATATACTAGTTCCTTTCCGGTGGCCGCTACGCGACCACATGCATTTCCAAATGCGATTTCGATTTCAATTTTTATCATGGCATCGATCATCGATTTTTTTTTTCGATAATCGAGTTTTTTCTTCGATAATCGATTTATTGGGATTCTCATTCGATTTGTGGTCGAAGCTCTCAATTATATATAAGGACTAGTTCCTTGCCGGTGGCCGCTATGCGGCCACATGATGCCTTTCCTTCTCTGTATTCTAGTTCCATTTCGATTGTGTTATCGATAAATAATAAAAAATCGAGATTTTTTTTTCGACTTTCGAGTTGTCGAATCCGATAATCGATTTATCGAATTCGACAATTGATTTATTGAATTCGATAATCGATTTATCGAATTCGACAATTGATTTGTCGAATTCGGTTTATCGAAATCGATAATCGATTTATCGACTTCGATAATCGAATTCGATAATCGATTTATCGAATTCGATAATCGATTTATCGAATTAGATAATCGATTTATTTTTCTGGTCGAAGCTCTCAATTATTCATATACTAGTTCATATACTATATACTATACTAGAATTAAATTACTCTTAACCGTCATTTAAAGGAATGAGAAAAAATTAATTCTCAAGTGGTTGCTCCTAACCCATATCAAATATCTCATTTTCTTAAAGTCGAATCGAGGGCAGCTGTCTCTTGAGTAAATAATCGGTATTATTCTTACCCTTTAGGATTACTGGTGATGTCCCTTGTCTTTGGTAGAGAATACCACCGATTAAATTACCAGGGAGGTCCGGGGCGCGTGCCGGGCCCCCAAAAGCGGAAACGCACACTACCAGAAGAGATTAATTTTATCATGATGCTTCCAAATATTATTAGCTTGCTGTAATGTGCTATAATCATTCTGGAATTTTTTTTCAACATTTATTGTTTGGTAATATTGTTTATTTGTTTATTCATTCATTTACTTATTTATTATTTTTTTATTATTCATTAACTTCCCGATAGAAAAAGTCGGGGCATGAAATTCCGCATTATTTTTTTTCTGCGCAAAATATTCCACTTCCATTTTTTTTTGTTTCGGAAAAATGACCAATGGCACTGAAATTTTTTTATTGTGGGAGCAATTTTTATACAACGTTTGGTAAAATTCCATACCCCTCTATAATTTTTCCTGAATTTTACTGCATTTTTTAAGTCTTGAAATTGTGCAAGATTGAATTGTGCAATTTTATCGATTCCCCTCGAATTTCTGACAGGAAAATAATGTGAAAAAAAATCAATCTTTTCCTTTCAGCTCGGACCCCATAAACGAAGCTAATCTCTCGATTGAAAAACAGTTTTTTTCTCTGATCTCTTTTCGAGATGTCATTACGCCGATGACAAGATAAAATCCGTTAGCATTTGCGGTCCAATATTGTCTGAGGGATGCGACCGCAGTTTAATTACACTATCCTCCAGTGGGCTTTATCGTGTGTCGGGATTAGCCGATGGGCAATCACTTTGGCCGAGACCATCGTGTCATGCGGAGCAGTGGATCACTCATTGCCCGCCCACTTTTTTCCGCCCTTCAGTTTGAGCGGAAAATTTTGCAAACGATTTTTAAAAAATTTGAGACCGGTAAAACTGCGGCGGGAAATTTAAAATTTTGAAATTAAAACTAGTGGTGTGGACACAAACAAAACTTGCCGATTTGGTTTTTCAGCACAACCTACTAAATTTATTCTTCTCCAATATACTACGGTTAATCAGTGTGACCCCTCTTATTATCATAACGAAAACATGCCTATTTGAGAATTCCAAACTGGCTCATTTATGAAGCAGATAATTATGAATACTTGAGTAGACGCATGGTGAGCATGAGGATGAGACTTATGCGTGTTACTTGAGTGAGAGTGAGACGCCAATAAGGATGCGGCTGCAAAACAAAAACTTTAATATTTTACCCAGTGGAACAGTATAAACAATTGCAATTGCTAATAACATTGCATATACTGCACAAATGCCATCCAAAATGTGATCCGCTCGATTTTGCATGAAAACGCTTCGATTGGGACCGTCATGACAGCGCTGGCTCCATTCGTTCACTTATTACATACATAATTGTTGAGACTGCTATACCTCCTTAATTATGCAAATTATCGAAAAAAGGCATTCTACATAAAATACGTATTTTTATATGGCAAACAACTTTTCTTACATGAATTTTGCGCTAACTCTAATAGTTTATGCAGTAGAACATTATAAACCATTGACATTGTTAATGACAATATATGGACTGGACCAATTTCATCCAAAATCTAATCAGCGTTGAAGATCGCCAAGACGCTTCGATTGCATGAGAAATCGTTTTAGAAAGAATTTGACTACATACATACACCGTCCCATACACACACACGCGCATACATACATCTTGTTAAAAATGCTCTAAAATGGTCAGAAATATCATGAAACGTTGAGATATGTTTAAAAATCCATTTTCAAAAATCGAGGGGATTTCAATAACTTACCCCATTGGGAAGTTAGAAAAAAATTGCAAATAATTTTTTTCAATTAGGAAAATGTGATAATTTTTATCAAATTTATAAAACTTGGGGATTTTTTATCTCCATTTGTAAACGTCAGAAAATTCCCAAGTTTCTGGAATACCTCATTCATCCCCTTCTCCCCCATCCACAAAATTTTTATTAAATTGTATTAACAATTCATCGATTTGAAATTGCAGAAGAGAAATTAGATAAATGTGCTTCATATGCTTATAGACTCCATGTTCCAGTGCTTTCAATCGCCCACCGGGATTATCCGTTGGGCAATCACTTTGGCGGTCGACGATGTCACGCGGCCCACTGGACCAATCACTCAATCTCCGCGCGGCTTTTCAACCGGGCTCTTTGAGCCCACCAGGCGGGGAAGGGATCACCCCAATTTCAATTCAGGTGCGGGTAAACACAGGTGTTGCTATCGGCACAAGCATCAGTGGGTTGCGGGTGGGTGGGGGGTGGTGGTGGTGGAATTGAGTAATTTTATGGGTGAATAGAAACTGATGAAACAATTACCCTTCCCGCAAAATGGATTAATTTCTGACGTATGCAATGATAGAAAAAAAAATGATTAGCAATCGTCTGGATCAACAGGGCGAGAGCTAATCATTATCACCATGCTGCTTCCGCAAACGGAAGAGACTCTCGGAGTCGGCCCTTTGCAAATGTGGTCACCCGAACCAAGACTTAGATCATGCTCTCTGGGACTGTCTCCGGCATGATCAACAGAGACAATCCACGTATCTAGCACTTCAAAAAAACCAATGTTATTCCCCTTATACGAGTCAAGAATTTCTCAATGATCCAGATGTAAGAAACCTTAGAATTCTCACTAAATTTCTGACGGAATGTCACCTCAAAGTGTAGAACCTCATAGTGTTGAGTGCAACCGAAGGTGATTCATCCGACCAAAACAAAAATGTTACCAACAACTATTATTAGGCTCATCAACTCAGGAACTATAGTTGTATATCAACCAGTCACATATTTTTCTCTTTTGTAGCATATAGTTACAAAATTATTATTATTATTTCTTGATTGCACTCCATGGCTGTATGAACTTTTAAAGTTTCGAGCGACTAAAGAAAAACCGAGATAATTCTCATTTTTTTACAAAGTCAATTTTTTTTGAAGTCTTCAAAATTTTTGAGCGCTCAAATTTTTCTTGCAGCTGTCAAAAAAAAAATTTAATCTCAAAAATTCCAAAAATTTCAAAAACAAAAAATCCAGAAATTTCTAATTTTTCCAAAATTGAAAAAACGAGAATTTTTTTTTTTTCAAAAAATCCGTTGCTAAAATTTATCGAAAATTGTAAAAATAAAAAAGACCCCTCATTTTTTGCATTTATAAAATTTAGCAAAATTGCATTAGTTTCTCGTCTACGAAAAACACTGTAGACCCGCCTCGTCAGCTAGTTCGTTCAAGATGGCTGCCTCTCCCTGGCTCCGCTCCCGGTATCGACGTTTAGCCGTTGGAGGGTTTCCCCGGAGGTAAGCTCATCGGAAATTGCGGGTCTTCCCTCCCCTAGGTCCACCCCCACCTCCCTCGTCAGCCTCAGCTACCACCCTGCCACGCTTGGCCCTTGAAAACAGAGAAAGTTAATTAACATTGTCGTATTTTTCACTCTCCCCAATGCAAAATGAGCAAAAATACTTATTCCAAATCTGGCCATAGACCTCCCCAGCCGTCATCGTCAGCGAGCTATACACCAGAGAGAAGCTCCCTAAATTGCCCATAAAATTAATGATCACCTGAATGAGAGTGCCCAAACAAAAAAAATTCAGATTTTGTATTTTCCACTGCAAACCATTTTTCAAATATTTTGGGAAAAATTTAATTAGCCTCCCATGGAGAGATTTCCTCCGTCATTGGTCGCCCTATGAGCGCGACGCCGACGGACATAGTTAAACTAGAAACATTGACTTTGTCAAACTATTTGGAGTATTATATGTTTTGGACAATCCAAATTTCCAACGAAAAAAAAAAATTTTCTTTGGAAGTTGAACGAATTTTTCACTTCCAAAAGCAGAACTGTTCTGTTCCTAAAAATAAAAATTGGGATTTTCGTGGTATCTCCGTTGTTAAAGTTCTTGACATATTCCAGATTTATAACAATTTGGTTCAAATATATCTTGTAGTTTTTTTTCTCTCGTTCATAACAATTCTGTTTTTTATAATCATCAATATTGTAAGACCAGATGAAGTTGCAACAACTTTTGTTCCTTGCATTACAATTTACATTTCATGTTTAACAACTTGTTTTCTAACATTCATAATTCAGGAGTCAATGTGGCTGGAATGATTCCGGGTGGGTGAGCTCCGGCCGGTGAACTGCACCACGTTTTCTGCCAAAAGGAGCAGCCATAGCGGAAAATGGAGTTCCTGTAGTAAAAGGGAGAGACGAAAGAGACTATCGATATATATCGATATTATCGAAAACCGAAACCAACGCCACACCAGTAAATGCGGCGTAAAAAGGAAATGCGCCACCGGACGTGTAACATAAAATATTCGGTGTAAAAATTCTATTAATCAAGTTCTATGACTTTCTCATTTATTATTATTATTATTATTATTATTACGAGTTTGATGGTACGTGTTTCGCCCGCGCATTTCCTTTTTCCGCCGCACTCATTGGTGTCGCGTTTCGATCTTACGGTTTTCGATAATTTCGATATGTATCGATAGTTTCTTTCGTCTCTCCTTTTTACTATAGGATATAGTATTTTTAACGCATTCGATCTACAGTCGGTTCTCCCATGAATTGAGACCCGGTTAGTTGACGATCCCATTAGTCCACTGACTCCCGCTCCTTCTAGGTTGAGCCCTCTCAAACGCACTGTCCGCACCACATCGAACATTCTCGCACCGTATTTTGAATGCCACCTTATTGCGCACAATATGAGATAGGAAACTGCTCGCGCGACGGCTCACGTGATATGCGGGAGTGGGGGAAGTAGGGGACTCAACCTAAATTCCGGTACCCGAAAAGATTCGAGTTACTTTAATTTTTCTGATTAACATCCAACATTTTTGTTCGCACATCTCCTACAGTTCTTGTCATAGAGACTTGAAATGTTACACAAATGTTCCATTTGGTAGCCTTCCAAAGCCGGTACCATTCGGAAGCATACCACCAATGAAATTGGCGGAAATAAAAAGGCAACGTTAAACTAAATAAAAATAACCGTTATGCATTCGAATGTGGGCACTCGATGACCGTCTGCTTGTTTGCAACTTGTATTTGGTTTGCGCTTTATCTTCGGATTCACTCATAATTTGAATGAGCTCTGAGATATCTTCGGCTGCACGATACGCTTGATTGTGACGCATTTTAGTCGCTAAAAGCATTAAGAGATGGGTCGAATTTTTAATTGAATATCCTAGAAGAACCTCATCAGGAGGCATATCAGGTGGAAAAGGAACTGGAGGCATATCTTCACGTAGAGGACCATCATTCGGGCTCTGTTAGTCTTCTTCAATGATATCTAATTGGGTGCCTTGCTCGTTATATTAAATCGATATAATAGAACAATAACTATCATGTGTAGATATCTATGGAGTTATATATTATTTTTTTTTTATTGGTTTAAAGTGATGGAGCCCTTATGTAGGGTTATTTACACTATCGTTTACAAATCGCTTAATGTTTATCTTAATGTGTACGTCATATAACAAGCTATATCTGTAGTTTACAGTCTTTCAGGAATTTACATATTTCTTTTATGAACTTGTGATCAGTGGCTTCTGCAAATTTCTCTGTGGTATAGGGCTTACGACAATTCGAGTTAGACAGTCTATTCATTAGGTTGGCCCTCTCTTGGTCATAAGTTGAACAATGCCAACGGATATGGTCAAAGGTTTGACTTTCTGCACCACAAGGACAACTGGGGTCATTCGTTATGCCGATCCTCTCCAAGGAGGCTGCAAGGTGATAATGGTTAGCTCTAATTCGATTCGCCGTAACTACAGCCTCCCTGGAGAGTTTTATATATTATTTGTATATTTTGTATATACGTAGCATATACTCTCCAATGGGCCCATTTGATACATGCTATATATTTCAGTTTATAACGTTTTTATCCCTACAAATATTATTATTTTATATCCTCTTACATTATAAAAATATATTTTTTTAATATATAGTGATATGTAAAGAAATATATTTTTTTCTATGGGGGTGGGGGTGTGAACCCTACGCTGCAATGCATTTGCATGATAAGACACAGGAATTGCAAATGTAGAAAACATACCAAATATAGAAAATATAGAAAACATATAATATATAGAAAATATAGAAAAATGAATGCAAAGCACAGATTCTTTTCCAAATCGCCTTTATTTGATCGTTTCACATTTATTACTTGTGTATGCTACAAAATACTGTCTGGTAGCAAAAGATAAACATTTTACGTATATACTCTAATACAACGTGAAAATATAGATTCAGTGACGAGAGCCTTGGCTTCACTCGTCCACAGAATTAATTCAATAACATTTAAATAAACAAACTAATCTGAGAAAAATTGTTCTATCCTTCACATGTCTCCCTGATCACAAATTACAAGTCTCAAGACCAGATCCGAGATTGTCAAGATCTTCAGCTAATTCCATGTTGCTGATTGCCCTCAGTAACCAAATCACGAATTTCCTGAAAAGAATTGGAATCGGGAACATTCAGAAAAAAATTTATGAGAAGATCCTTTGGACCTTTATTTTGGCAGTTTCTGTCAAATATCTCAGGAGTATGCAGATCTACAAAAAATTCCATACCAAACTTTTGGCAGAGAAAATTGAGATCTACAAAAAAGTTCCAATAAAGATTATCTCAATTCTTCTAGATTCTGAGATATTCATGTAAAATAGAGACCGCCGATGAAGCAGTTATCATCTTTACCACTTAGTTACAGAAAGAAAAAACGGGGAAAAAATGGAAAGAGGAATTGGTATTTTTTTTCGTTTCAGACCAATACACCTGATCATAGTGATCTACCTGTAATCTATTCCGCGGCTCCTTTCCCAGCTTATCGCTTCTCCACTCTCTATCTTGACTGAGACTCGTGATGTCATTTGGCTCCAGGAGTCCAAAATTCCAGCCGCCTTCGCCATCGAACCTCAGCACATACCTACGCAAAATTACTAGATTAATTCCGGAAGTACCTATACCGGATATTGGTGTTTCAGAAGGAGAGTGAAGTTTGCCACTCGAATACGAGTGGCGGCAAGATCACCCGAGTTTGCAATGACGCGGAGCACCCACATGATGAACACTTTTTCTTGACCATGAAAAATTTTCCTCGTCTGATATCTCCTCCGGACTTGATTCTGAGCGACGATCTGGTATAAAATTAACCTCAAAATCTCGCAATTTTTTTTTTGTATAGATTTAGTTGAGTTTGGGATTAGTTACAATGATACTGATTTTGTATTGTGAGGTCAACCTTACAATGTTTACGTTATTAATCCCGATGGTTGAATGGGATGTACGACTCAGTGACGAACTTCAAGCAGCTCGTCGGCCACCACAGGCGGTGCCACACGTTGGTCGCCGACTTTCAAAATTTTTACGCATGTCGGAGGACCTATAGTTATATGCCAGATGCGTTCAGTGCCTATGTGCTTGAATCGTTCCATTGCTGTCGCCGTCCCAGTGCCAAGCACCGTGATAAGAGCAATCACAGATCGTTTTGTCTTGTTCGATTTTTGGAGGTCAGTTGAGCTCAACATTTTTCATCGCCTTTGAAAAAATTGGGACTTCCGGTTTAACCGCTCACGTACTGCGGCCCAGCGCCACATTCTGTCCCACCGTCTGGGGGGCTTACGACGACCACATGCGAATTTTTGCTTTACAACGTTTATTAATAAAGATAAAATATTCCAATCTTGAGTAAAAAATGAAAACCTGTCATATCAGAGGTACTTTCATAATCATTTTTCAGAATTTCGATATGTCAATGAATACTTGAGTAAAAAAAATTTTTCTTTCGGCGGAAAGTGTCGATGCCTGGCATCGACCCCGGCCGGAGGGACAGGCTTGTGGGTCGATGCCGTACGTGAGGGGTTAAGCGGGTACCATTGGTACCAGGGCTACAATGGTTCCAATGGTAGCTCTCGTGCAATTGAGTAGGACTGTAAGTATGGGAATGTTAAATAACCATGAAGAAGAATCTACCAATGTCTACTGGCAACTCAAATTTTAGGATACCTGTGGTACTTGGCCAGTGACGATACCCTGTGTGTGATAGTGAGAAGCGTAATTCCCCGTTGCTTGGCGGTCTCGTACATGAATCCCTCAGCTTCCAGGCTGACGGCGCTGGTGCACTCGTCCAGAAGTGCATACTGCGGTGCATTATAAAACAGTCTCGTCATGGCGACTCTTTGCTTTTCACCTCCGGATAGAGTTGAGTCCCAATCGCCCATAGCATTGAGCCCTTCTGGCTCCCTCTCAGCTAAACACCTAAAAGAGGTAAATGTGTTTAAAGTCAAGTTCCAACTTTGGGAACAGTTATACATTTCCCACTTTATCAAAAGCTGGATAGGAAAAATCCTTATGTATTATTTTTATTTATTGAAGTGAAACTTGTTATGGGACTATCTGAAGGTGTTATGCTGTCCGGACACTTACGCTGAGGTATTATAGCAACGGGCCGTAGCAACGCACCATAGCAACGCGCCATGGCAACGGGCCATAGCAACGGGCCGTAGCAACGGGCCGTAGCAACGCGCCATAGCGTTCCTCCTCAATTGGAGATGAGATGTAGGAGTTAATGAATGTATAATAAATATACGGAACCCGCATTATGAACAATAAAACAGAGTCAAATGTTCTCATCTCATCCTGTCATACCGCTGTTTTACTCTTCTATGCTTTCATCGTTCTACCCAAAGTATTATTTCAAACGCATAAAAAAAAATTTTATTTCTCTTCTGAAGTTTCACTTCTCTGGCGCGTCAGGAACTACACGTCCATATATTTTTTAGTTATTTTTTCAATTATTAACTTCCTGATAGGGGAAGTTATTGTTTTGGCCCCGAAAGTGAAAAATCGATTTTCCATCAGATCTCAACGTTTCATGGTATTTCTGACCTTTCTAAACTATTTAAAATGAAATGGCTGTATATGTGTGTGACTGTGTGTGCGTGGGCAGGTGTATGTATGTAACCAAAAATTTCCCGGAACGATTTGTCGTAGACAAATTATCCGAGCAAGATCGAAGGGTCTTGCCGTAACTTTGAGCTGATTAGTTTTCGGTCCATATATGTCTCCTGGTTTCTATTGCTAGTAACAATTCCAATTGTTTAAAAGGCTGTATCTCACGAAATATTATAGATACGCAAAAATGTGTCCAATAGATGTTGTTCCTTATAAAAAAATACATATTTTGTGTCCTCTGACTTTTTCCGTAACTCTAGCAGTTTCGGCGTTAGAGTGTTATAAACAAATGAAAGTAAGTGCACACACACACACACACGCAGACTTCGGGACGTTATAATCCTGGACGGCGGTGGGTCAAGCCCATTTATTATTATTGATTTATTTGAAAATTTGGAAAACAAAATTCTCATTGAATTTGAGCAATTTGAGGTACGATTGAGCAAACCTCAGGTCCACTAGGTCCAGAAGCTTGAGAAGTTCCTCGTCCGTACAGCTGGCGTTCGTGGAATCTGCAGGATACGTGATTTGTTCCCTGAGACAACCAACAGTCATGTACGGTTTCTGGGGTATGTAAAACATTGCTGATCTGCCCGTTCTCATCAGGTACGAATCCCCAGGTCGTGTCAGAATGCCACCTGGATGATTGTTTCATACATGTAAGGACATTTTTCTTCTTCGTCGTCATAAAAAATATTTCGTGCTAGGATATTTTCCGGAATGTTTTCAGAAAACTTTTTTTTGGGATAACGAAAATTTCATTTCTCCGATCAAGTCTCTTTCAGGTCTTTTTATTTATTAGTTCATGCAGTGGCCGCTACGCGGCCACATGCCGTTACTTGTCTGTTGTCGAGTTCAATTTCGATAATCGATTTATTTTCCTAGTCGAGGCTCCCATTTATATATAAGGATCGACAGAGATAGAAACTACAACTGTCAACGGAGCGGTTGCGCGCGCATTTCAGCGTGACAGACATCGAGATATTTCGAGATTCTGACATTGTCTTTTTTATAATAGGATTTCAATAATGAACTTTTTGAGAACTGAGATATTAAACAAAGCATATTTTTCAAAAAAATTCAGTGCACGAAGGTTTTGAGGAATTCAAAAATTTCAAAAAACAAAAAAATCGAAAATATTTCACAAGTATCAATGTTTTTAAATCACGAATTTCCAAATTTCCAAAAATTAAAAAAAAAAAGAAAATTTTTCAAAAAATAATTGAAACCAACTACGGTCATACATACCATAGACGGGCCAGAGTCCAGAAATCACCCTGAAGAGTGAGCTTTTTCCGCAGCCATTGGGCCCAGTGATGAGAAGATGATCTCCGGGGTTTATCGTTAGAGTTAAGCTCGGCACTATCACCTCGCAGTTGGGTGTGACAATGGGAACATTTTCAAGTGCAATGCTCCCATCCAGGGACTCCTTAACGATTCCTTTTATGACAGGAGCGCCATCCTGAATCTCCAAAATTCGCGGTTTCAAGGAATCCTGCAGATGAGATCCACGTACTAGTTGCTGGGACAAAACTGCATTTTTCTGGTACTTGCATAGGGCGGTGTCCTTGAAAACATCGAGCATCTCCGAGACCCGGTTGGCGTAGCCCGCGAGTGCCACCAATTCCTGAGTGAGAATTAAATTGCGTAATTATTTATCAAGATTGATAAAACCATCCTTCCGCCATATAAAAGATTTTTCGACATTGCTGCTACGTTCAGCTCGTGCCGAAAAGTAACTATTTCGGCACTCGTAGAGCGAAACATCACTGTCAAAAACTATCGTTCGACACACGTGCGATGGGGTGTTTCAGCTCGTGCGATTGGCAGCGGTCGGCTTCGCCTCGCGCCGCCAACTTCGCACTCGTGAACACCCCATCGTACTTGTATCGAAATATACTATTTTCTTCTTCCCCGACCCGAAAGTACGCTCTCCACCGAAATCTGTTACGCCAGAAACCCCGGCTTTTGTGCAGTGCCTCAATGTCAGAAGCGTTGTGATTGGCCACAAAACTTTGGTGGCTCGCGTGCGCACGCATGCGTCAAACGACCAACTACATATATAAAGGTGTGCCAGAACTGATCACTTTTCCTTTGGGGGGTCGTTCTTGGATGAATATGGGTTGAAAAGTTTCTCTGAGACTTTTCGATTGGACTAAAAAATAAAAAGTTCGAGTTAATATGATTTCGGTCAATGCGGTGAGATTTTCAGGGCCGTGGCCATCCATTGCCGGATCTTGTTGAGAACATCTTCGAAAATGAGCTGGAGCGTGAAAAGGTGTTTGCCTACAATGATTATGGCTAAGTTATCCGCAAAAGCTACGAGTTTGGCCCCCGCCGGTAATGCTATTTTGAGCAATTCGTCATATACGATATTCCACAAAAGAGGACCCAACACTGAGCCTTGGGGTACACCCCCAGTAACCTTATATGTTTTAGGACCTACTTCTGTGTCATATCTAAGGAGCCTGTCGGTAAAGTAATTAGCTACCACCTTTTGCAAATATGCCGGTACCAATAGCTTCGACAATACCGCCAGGATGGAATCCCACTGCACTGAATTGGAGACATTGTGATGTCCAGAATAACAACCAAACAATATTGTTTCGTACCTCCTTTCCATGGCCGGCCTCGATTGCTTTCTTGGCTGTTTTCCCCACCCGGTCTATGGCATCCAACGTAGATCGTCGTCGTCTGAAGCCGTATTGGGCTTCGGCCAACAAGGGTGCCACCACTGCCTCAATTCTCTGGTGTATTATGCGCTCCAGGATCTTGCCCGCCGTATTCAACATACAGAGTGGACGATATGATGACGGCTCGTCCGGTGGCTTTTTTCCCTTAGGAACAAGTACGATTTTCACTTGCTTCCATCTGTTGGGGAAGATACCCTCCTGAATGCAAGCATTGTACATGTCTAGAAAAATTCCAGGTTCTGCATTAATGGCTGCCTTTACCGCTAAGTTTGCCACACCATCGAGAACAGCGCCTTGTTGTCGCCCACTGTACTACAGGCCTGTATACGTTCTAGTAAGATTTGGTTGTTGAAGAAATAAGACAGACACAATACTCTCCAGCAGCTCAGGGCAGGTCGGTGATGGCATCGGTTGACTCTTAATTCGCGCCATAACCACCTTGTACGGTCTACCCCAAGGATCCTTATCCGCTTCCTCCAAGAGCTCGTTCCTACACTCTCGTTTGCGAAGCTTTATGGCCTTAGTAAGTTTACGCTTAGCAGCTTTGTACTTCACTTCGAGGCTTTCGGGATTGGACTTCTTCCTTGCACGCTGCCAAGATCTTCTCGCTGCAAAACACTCCTTGCGAAGCATAGCTATTTCATCGCTCCACCAATACACCGGTGGCCGTCGGTTTCGACTGACTTGCCTGGGCATACTCACGTCGCAGGCATCGGTCACTCTCCGCATGACTCCATCCACTTTTTCGGTGGCATTTCTACCACGTACTGAGTCGATCTTTAATGCTACAAGAAAACTAGTTATGTCGAATTTTCTCACATTCCAGCCTATTTCGTTCGTTTTATTCGATGTGGGCGCAGACCTCCAATCAACCGACACCTCCCAGAGTACCGCTCTATGGTCACTTGCAGTGTAGATCTCGGATATCTCCCATGCACACTTTCCTTTTATCAGGCTGCTGCTGACGAAGGTGAGATCTATAAATGAGCTCGCTTGTCCTCTGCGAAATGTCGGTTCATTTCCATCATTCAATAGGACGACATCTAAAGTCGAAAAGGCTTCTAGTAAAGCACGTCCTCACTGATTCGTCTCCTTGCTACCCCAGTCGACTGCCCAGGAATTGAAATCTCCCGCAATGGCCACCGGGCAATGCTGTTTCGCATCCACCACCAATCTATCTAGAAAGGCTGTGAAGTCTCCATAACAAAGGCTTGGTGGTGCATAGCAGCTATAAAAATAGATACGATTCACCTTGGACACCACAAATCCAGACTGTTTGTTACCGTCGTATCCCTCAGACGGCAAAGCACCGCAAAATCAAAAGGCGGCTTTATGGCTAATATCGGTAACCCAAGCTTGAGTATATAGGTTCCTATACGGCTCCGAAATGATGGCAACATCAATCTTCCCTAACGATTTGCGTCAGCAGATCCTGTGTGGCTGCACAGTGGGCAAGGTTCACTTGCAACACTCGCACTATGGTTTCGTACGGATCTTCTGAAGTGTACTCTGATAGACTGGGCACTTGATAGTACCAGCTACATGGGCGTGATCCTTCGTGGGTTCCCGTTCGAGGCATAGAACACATTTGGGAGACGCCTTGCATTCAGAGCTTTTATGCCCTTTTTCGCCGCATTTGTGGCACAGTTCTGATCGGTCCATTGAGCTCTTACAATTAATGGCAAGATGCTCGTAGATGCACTTGAAGCGCTTTAGTGGCCTTGCGACTGTCACGATACGGGAATATCCCCGGCTTATCCGTATCTTACTGCCCTTCCTCAGTATGTTCCTTGCAGTCGCCGTAGGAAGTATTACGGAGGCAGATTGTGTCCCCCTGTATGACTTGCAAAGAGACCTGATGGCGCTCAATGAAATGTCACTGTCCGCGCCATCAGCCTGTCTTAAGGCATCAAGAATGTCCTCTTTGGTCGCGACGTCATTGAGATGCTTAATTTCCAGTTCTTGTTGGGGTCCTTTGTTGAGGACTGTTGCATCGTTTTTGAGGGCTCCAAACAGGGCCTTCTCCAGCTCAATAGCCTGTTCCTTCTTTCCTTTGGCAAGAATTAATAGAACATCTCCTAAGGCTGTTTTGCGGATTTTATCTACGCGTGTGCTAGCCGCATAAACGCTCTCATCTTTCTTTATTCGGCCTAGAATTTCAGAGTACATATCTGTACATATCTAAATTTCGACGATACACTGTTACTCACAAATTGACGGAATTTTCGGAGAATGAAAAGACTTCAATTATGACCAACGTTTTTCTTCGTCGAAATTTATCTGTTCTTCAACAAATAGAAATCTGGTTTTATAAAGAATCTACCCAACCTAATTGATTATCATTTTTCCGGTTTTATTGCACTCCTAGGAACTGAAGAATCGAAGGCCGATCTTTCCTGGTTTAAAGATTATGCAGATCCGGTTTTTATGAGGGGTTATCTTTTTTTATCAATGTAGAGACTCCCGGGAAATTATTCATCGCATGAGAAGCTGCTATCAGACGTCGAATTTCATTACTTTATTGTGTGAATGATTTAGCAGAAATGGAAACAGAATAACCTTGTGCTGAATGTAAGATATAAATTATTGAAACCTAGGAAGTCCAATTTAGGATGAATCAAAAGGTTATCCGGATGGTAGATACTAGATACTATGTCGCTGAGGACAGTTAGAACAGGAACAAAACGTGCAATATTATCTTTGGCTATTAATACTTGTCGCGCAGTACGTATGTACTCATTTCTATCGATCTTATTCACTTTTAACTTCACTCACCTTAACATTATTGTTTTCGTCGTCAATTTAAAACTCAGCCGCTCATTGGATCTCCACGTTTCACGGGATTAACGACATCTACGAACCATGTTCAATAGTGGTGTGTGTATGTGTGTGTGTGAGCGGGTGGGTGGGGCGGTGCGCGTGGGTGGGAGGATGGGTGATTGAATGGATCTGGTGTGTGAGTGGGTGGGTGTGAGTGAGTGGGTGGGTGTGAGTGAGTGGGTGGGTGTGAGTGAGTGGGTGGGTGGGTGTAAATGTGAGTAGGTGGGTGCGTGTGAGTGGGTGGGTGGGTGTATGAATGTAAGTAAGTGGGTGTGTGTGAGTGCTTGGGTGTGAGTGGGTGAATGTGAGTAGGTGGGCGGGGGTCGATGAGTAGGTGGATAAGAAAGTGGGTAGTGGGTCGAAATCCTGCGGAAATAAAGATGAATAGGAAATAGTTACCTTGTACGAGGACATTAGGCGCTCTACAGCGTCAGCACCGGAACTTAGGAGGTTCTTGGAGGTCGTGAGATAGCGGGTCCGTTCACTGACACCACCTGCGGTCATAAATTGGTAACAATTGCAAAACTGCAGGAATTCATTGTAACAAAATGACAAACTCAACGAAATCAGGTAATTTTTTTTCAAATATTCTAGTGAAGCAAATTGTAAAAATTTTACAGTAAAACTCAGAACTGACAAAAATCTCAAGCGTTTCGAGAGAGAGGTTTGAAAAAAAGCGGATGAAATAAAATAAAAATTTTCCCTTAATTTGCGGGAAGCTCATAGTTTTTCTTAACCAGTGCCTTGCACAAAATGTGTAGTAAGCATTGACACCGTATATGAAAAAAAAATCGAAATTGCATCTTGGTAATTACCCCTTTCCCACAACTCGTTTTTTCATTCGCAAAGACATCCGGTCAAAAACCAGTCCTCATGACGATGATGGAAATAATAATAATAATACTCCTAATAATCATAATAATGAAAAAGGGGTTAAAAGTATGTGATGTAAGGTGTGTGAAGACTAGGCAAAAAATTCAGACTTCATTTAATTGCTTGAAATGAAAAGAAGTTTTTCCGGTTTAAAGGAAAAAAATAGATTGGAATCACTCGCCCATTGATTGGTGCACTTTATCGATTGATTTATCACATCCAGTTCTGAAGACGACCAAAAGACTAGTGAGATTCAGAAAAATGAATATAGTTTTCGCCCAGTCGCTTTCAGCGATCTTGCTAGCCATCGAAATACACCCACCCCCACATACACCTCCCTCAATACCCTTACCCATGCAAATACATCGACCCATAAAAATACAGCCACCCATCCACATACACCTCCCTCAAAATACCCTTACCCACGCACATACGCCCACTTCCGGGTGGATCATCAATCCATGGCTATTGTTAATCTTCAGGCAGGGTTTATTTAGAAAAATTAATTTCAAAAACTCAAAAAATGAGGTTTTGGGGGCGGGTAATAAACTTTCACTGAAAAACATGGCAACTGCGCTCTGGACTGCGCGGCACGTATGTACAGATGGTGGCGCGTCATCACAAATGACAGTAATTGCAATAAAATTTGCGTATTTTAAAAACTCGTCCATTTACACAAGTTCCTTTATAACGAAATCGTTCCGACATTTCTATTACTTTTTGTTTATTAATAGACCCATGACATCGACACTAAGTTAGAACGGTAATTCGGTAGACTGGACGTATTTTAAATACATCGAGATGGGGGAGGGGAAAAGAGAGGGAGCAAAGAAAGTGGGATGCCTGAGCGCTGTTGCCTATGTCAACATTTTCTGCCTCGACCGTCTGCGGGCGCATCTGATCTGTAGAATTGAGACTGTACATCATCAAAAGTTAGCGCTCCAGTCAAAGCGTTTCTGTGTCGAGCGATGGGTAGGCGACGCGCGCCAACTTTCTACACCGATCTTTTTGGATAACAGCCTTAACTCTAGAGCGGTGGAAAACTGAGTCCTCGAGAAATTGGCGCGCGTGAAGAGCCGGAAGCGCCGGGCCAGTTCCGGATAGCGCGGCCATGCACGGCCGATAAAACAGCATACGCAACACATCCAGCCATCCGAATACACCCACCCACATCACCCCGCCCCCCAGATACACACCCACATCATGTAGGAAGTGTTTAATAACCATCCTGGACCTTTAATATTCACTCATATGCGCACACACACACACACACACGCAGAGAAATCACTCACCATCGCCATCACTATAAGCACTCCTTGACAGTGTTTTCGAGCTCGTAGACAGTAAGGGCATGGCAATAACGAGAAGTCCGGTCCCAGACCACACATACTTCATGAGTAGTTGCTCCAACATAACATACCACAGTTTCACTGCTAGTACTTTTCTAAGATGTATTACGAGCGATCTGTACGCAGTATTGAGGTACTGATGTTCAGTGTTATGTCCACCATAGAATGCAATTTCCTCCGCATGCGCGGAAATTCGGGCGTGGGCCTCCCTTAGGCGTCCCCTCCTCGTCGCTTCTTCAGCTACAAGTTGACCGAATCTTGGAGATGCTAATCGCAGAACTTGACCGGTCACTGCAATTACTCCTGCAGCTAATAATGGACCTGAAAACATTTGTAAATAGAGTTCAGAAACAATTTTTGATGTGAATCATCTAATGCGGCGCTTGCTTTGGCAACAAATTCTCGCTGAAACAGGCATTTCCAGTACAAATGTATATATAGATATACTCTGATGGTTACCCATCGCTCCCTCTCTGTCATCGACGCAAAGGCGATGCGCACAAGTTGTATGTACATATTGAGATGCGCTACAGCGGTTCAAAAAAATTTGAAAAGAATTGGAATTTTTTTTTAACAAATGCGAAAATTTGTGACAGAATTTCTCAAAAATTGTAGAAATCTTTCGAAAAAAATTTTAGAAAAAATTTGGCTCATTTTAGAAATTTTTTGAAAAATTAACAAAAACTTACAGAGAAATTGACAACAGAATTGAAAATTTTTTGCAACTCAGAAGAATTTTGAAAAAATTTTCATTTTTTGTTTTAAATTTAAACAATGTTGCTACAAGTTGGAAGAAATTTGGAGCACTTTTCTAAAAATTAGAAAAAACTAGTGGTGTGCAAATGTGTGTGCCCCATACGGGGCACAAACCAAACTTCCCGATTTGGTATTTCAGCACAGCATAAGCATGCAACCATTCTGATGAGCAAACTCAACAGTGATATCAATAATTGACCCTTGTGACGTTTTCTGTAATTTTAATAATTTTGGAAATGTCCAAAATTTCCAAAAGTTTGCTCCAATTCTCGCAGCTAAAACACCAATGGACGGTTTTGAGGAATTAACTATGACAGAAGTGCGTTAGCCCTGAACCGTGGCATTGTGGAAACTCTTGATGCAAGAAGTCAGTGAGAGAGGGGAAATTATTGCCCATAGGGGTTCCCCCCACCACGTGTTACCGAGCGTCGGGACATTAAGACTTCCGATCTTTAAAACTATTTTTTATATGAACCACACGTCAGATGGGGATCGATTTTTTTCTCAAGAATTCCCCAAACATTCATTGGTCACTGTTTTGTTTTATAGTAAAAAATATTGAAGAGTTTAGCCGCACCGAATTTTTCCGTGTCCAAGTTGGAGTGCTACCCCTACGCTCGCCGTGTGAAGCGGGATGAGACGGTCAACTTTGGGAATTTTTTCCTCGATTTCTACTCGTCAAAAATTTCTCAAATTTTTAGGACTGTCTAAACACACACTCCTCTAACATCCACAAAAATTTCAGCTAATTCAATTCAGGTCTTCATAAGAAAAAAAATACAGAGCCTATTAAACTGCGACGTGCGACGAATAACTCATTGCATGAATTGAATTAAATTAAAATAAACAAAATAATCAAATTAAATAACATGTTTTTTTTTCATTTCACCTTTGATACATGATTGATCTCGTTTTCCCAGTGATCCGAGGTTACTGATAATCGATTGAGAAAACAGTCAGCACCAGATAAACTTGTTTTTCTGATTACTTGACAAGTTGAATGCGCGAATTAATAAATTCAGCGCAAGATGTGGAGGATAAATATCCAAGGAGAATGCAACAACTGATTAATTTTCCTTATCTTCTAAGATATAAATTACCCATTGAGGCAACACACCGTAGAATTTTTTTTCAACAATCATTTTATTGTTCAAAAAAAAATTTCAGGGGTGGAAGAAAATTTGAATGATGAAGATTGAATTTTTTCACTATTTTACAACATCCAAGAATTTTAATGAGGAAACTTATAAACAAAATTGAATGAAATTTTGGTCGTTATTAGAGCAGTGTATGCTTGAGTGGTCCTGAAAATTTGAGAATTTTCCGACGTTTGGAAATGGAGGAAAAAAATCGCGAGTTTGACCTGTTTCACTTGCGCTTATATTGTGAGCAAAGGGATAGGTCAGTTGGACTTGGACGTGAAAATTCGGTGGGGCAAAACTGTTGAATATTTTTTTATATAAAAAAAGGACGTGGTCAGAGAATGTTTGTTGAATACTTGAAAAATAATTGAACTTGATCTGACGTGTGGTTCATTTAAAAACTATTTTTGGAGATGGGAGATTCAATGGAGACACCTTAAGGGTTTGGTTACCTGGAATCGTCCGGGCACCCATCCCATGGGAAAATGAAACCAGGGCAATTCCAACGAGGGCCAGATCCAGCAAGGGTTTGGTTAGGCTTGAGTATAGATGTGCCACGGAAGAAGCTAGTTCTGATAAATCATCAGTCAGTCTTTGCTCAGCACCACCGAGCCGGTTGTCAAGAGCTGATACTCGGTAGTACGTTTGTTGGGACAAGTACATCTTGTAGGCGTATTGGACCAGTCGTTCTCTGAAATTGAGGTAATCGCTGATTATGTAGGGGTAATTGACATTTTTTAAAATTCTGGAATTATTCGAATTCTCAAAAGTTTTAAAATGTTTGGAATTTTCAAAATTGTCAAAATGTTTATAGTGTCCAAAATTTTTGAAATCTTTAAAAATTTTGAAGTTTTTAAAATTTTGAAATTTTTTGAGATTTTTAAAATTTTTGAATTTTTTGTAAAATTTTAGATTTTTGAAATTTTGAAATTTTTGAAATTTTGAAATTTTTGAAATTTTTGAAATTTTTGAAATTTTTGAAATTTTTGAAATTTTTGAAATTTTTGAAATTTTTGAAATTTTTGAAATTTTTGAAATTTTTGAAATTTTTCCAATTTTTGAAATGTTTGAAATTTTTGAAATTTTTTACATTTGTGAAGTTTTCAAAATGTTTCAAAATTTGTGGAATTTTCGAAATTGTTGGAACTTTTAAAATGTTTTAAATTTGTGAAAAGTATGAAAATTTTTTGAAATTTTTCAAAATTCTGAAATTTTGTCAACCATCTTCAAATTGTTTAAATCTTCAAAATGTTCTCAATTCGTAGCATCTTTGAAATCGTGGAGGTGTTGGAAATTATATTTTTCTGAATTCATCAAAATTTATAAATTTGCAAAATATTTAAAATGTCAGAAATTTAAAAAAATAGGGAAATTGCATAATGTCGATGACATATAGGACATGATAACAATACTCCTCTGATAACAATCTCTATTATCATCAATTTGCAACGTATTGTTTCCGTACCAATGAACTTTACCCATGGAAGACGCACTTTTCAATGTTTTGAATGTTTATTACATTTTCAATTTCTTCATCAATTTCAATCTTTGAAATTTTCCTATATATGTATATATATATATTTCTAAAACCATTGATATTCCTAAACATTTTACGAATTTTCGAATTGTTTAAATTTTTTAAAATTTTGAAAATTTTTGGTCATTTTTTAAATTTGTTGAGTTCTTGGAATTTTCTAAACTTTCGAAACATTTCTTGAAACCTTAAGTCAAGGTGCATTCATTACGGTTTACTTAAAAGGAGGCCTACAGTGAAATTTGATAATGCCTCAGGCTTATCCTCTATTGCGATAACTCAACTACTCACTCTTTATCTTCAAGGAATACCATTAAATCAAAAGTTTGGCATTTTGTAAATAGATTGGTTCCCTTCAGTTCCCAAAATCTTTGACGTTTTCTAAACTTTTGAAATTCTTGACCAACGAAATTTTCAAACTTCATAAATAAAAAAAAAAAAGTTTATAAATATCTGATCTTCACAACATTTCTTCTATTTTTAAGATCCTTAATTTTTTTCGAATCTAGAACATTAAAAGAAGTTAATTTCAAAATAACTCAAAATTTCAAATTTTGAAAATTTCGGAAATGATTATTTCAGAAAATTGTAAAATTGTCAAAAATTCAAATTTAGTGAAATGTGAACTTTAGAATTTTCAGAAATTTTTTTTGATTTTTTGAAACTTCAAATTTTTCGAATTTTTTAAATTCCTCAATTTTTCGAATCCCTCAATTTTTTCAAATTTTTCAATTTTTTCAAAATTTTCAAATTTTTCAAATTTTTCAAATTTTTCAATTTTTTCAAATCTTTCAAATTTTTCAAATTTTTCAAATTTTTCAAATTGTTCAAATTTTTCAAATTTTTCAAATTTTTCAAAGTTTTCAAATTTCTCAAATTTTTCAAATTTCTCAAATTTTTCAAATTTTTCCAATTTTCCAAATTTCTCAAATGTCTATTTTCTAAAATTCTAAATGATACCATACCTAAAGCTGAGTGCAAGTCTCCCCTCCAGATACCTAATGGCCGAGTTAACAAAAGTAGCAGGAAATGCAATGGCGAACCACCTAGCAAGCATCCTGAAGAACCCATTGACATCCTTCAGCACAATTCTCTTAACGATTTGTCCCTCAAGAGTGGCAACATAAACCGAGATGAAGGTCCTAGCGAGAAGTGTAAAGGCAGCACAAGTGAGTAGCCCAGCCTCCTTGGACCTCCACCCAGGCACCATGATCTTCAGCAGTTCCAAAAGCTGCTTAGCAAAGGCCCTATCCAGTCCGACATTAAGAGCCCTCTTCCTACCTCCCTGCTGGGCCTTCCCACTCTTCACCCCATTAGCTTGTCTACCACTCTTGACATCTCCACCACCTCCACTATTAATCCTCTTCCTTAGCTTAACAATATGCGGATAACTCAGCCTAAGTAGATACAAAACAGTAACAGTACCAACAACTCCGCGCGTAAGTGTCTCCTGCCTAAACCCATACCTCTCCGACGTTTTGTCAATCAACTTGGAGAATACTGACGACATTGTCTAGCTTCACTCGTCACAACTCATCGGAGACCACAATATCACACATAATAACGATCTAAAATCATCAAGTTCTTATAAGACAATTGAGCATGGTGCAATCCAACTTGGTCTTCTAGTACTCAGCTCCTTTTAGCCCACAACTTTTGGTGTAACTAACGGCCACTGTTGTTGAAAACTCAAGTTATATTATTGAAATACTCAACACTCGACCACCAGCTGGCAACTGGCTTCCCTCTCCGCTATCTATTTCTCGTCCATTCTCTTCTCCTACTACCCAGCCACGAACACATGAATCGGAATGCTTGTACGATCTCACGCTTATGTACAATCTCTTCTGGTGGCGTGTTTTTTTGTTCTTTTGCTCGTGTCATAGTTGGAAGAGTGTGCATCGTTGGGGGATTTATGTGGATGATTGTGGTGGTCGGTCGAGTCATTCAAGTGGAACTTGGACTCACAATGCTGAGCTGTTTATGCGACTTATCACCTTATCTCTTTTGTTTTAGGATGATTATTGGTGGCTAATGTGCGGTGTCTCGAGCGTGATCAGTAGCTCCAGGGATACTTTGTTACACATGTAGTAGTATTTATTACTTAAAAGGATCAGTGGGTTTCACACCCTTACAGCCTGGAGTTCGTACATTATAAACGTTACACATGTAATCGGTTATCATGGACAGCAATTTTTGTCAATTACTTGATGAGTGCTGATAGAAAAAAATTGAAATCGTTGTTTGTCATTATGGCAATCTAACACAGAATTCAACAGGATTTCGGGAGGCGTGAAGATAGAGCACGTTGGGGATTGACACGTTTAACATAAGAGTGTCACGTGGTGTTTTTTTTTTTTTCTGTAATTGGATTGTGCATTCAAGTCGAGAATTGCCGAAACTATTTTTTGCGGGTAAATTTATTTTACAGAAATTCATACTTGACTCGGGGGTATTTATATATAGTCAAATAATTTTTTTGGCGGTGTATTTGTGTGTATGTGTGGGTGGGTGGGTGGATGTGGGTGGGTGGGTGTGGGTGCGTGGGTGTGGGTGCGTGGGTGTGGGTAGGTGGGTGGGTGGGTGTGGGTAGGTGGGTGAGTAGGTGAGTGGGTGGGTGAGTAGCTGTGTGTGTGTGTGTGTGTTTTCCACCACCAATTTTTAAGGAACAATTGATTTTCACACACGTAGGATCTGATCAAATGTTTGGCTAAAATCGGTTGTACTATAAAAATGGTTGGAGATAGAGAGAAAAGTGCTGAACAAATATTGTTCCTCGGTTAAAAACAAACATTTTATGTAGTATAACTTTCTTCCATAAGTTCCATAATTCAGGACATATGGTGATCGTAAAGTTAGCGGTGAGGCCCGTATGCTAACCCAACGATCTTCCGCGTAATGTAATTTTGGATCTGCATGGAGAATGGGCTAACAGGGAGAAATTTTCTTTATACATTTTTTGTTGGGGATCAAATTCTCAACAAAATATGCAGTATGAAGTTTTCCTTAAAACCACTCAGTCGCGAGTTAATTGCACTTTTGAAAAATATATTGAAGAAAACGGTCTTAGGGGGAAGTTATAAATCGGAGATTTTTTGGGTGGTACCAATGATGGTTCCTTTTTTAAATTGCTTTTTAAATTTTCATCTACATTTTAGGGGCATCATTGGGCTATTAACGACTGGTAGAACGATGCATGCCCAACTTGTTGCATTATTATTGCTATTGAATTTACGTGAGAAGCCCGAATGGGCGCTTCGCGCCCTGAAATACAATTTGATATTTGAAGTAACAATATATTTTCCGAAGTTGCAGATGCTGGTTGAGTTCGAAAAAATGAGAGCTTTCAATTCTCCAATTAGGTGCGAGCGTCTTTTATTTTTTCTGTAATTATCGCGTGCATATAAAAATTGTCAACAGTGGACAGAATATGTAAAACACTCGAAACTTAATAAATTAAGGTACTTTCTGAGCCTCGTCACTCACGTTCTACATGTTTTTTGTATCCATTGCAAAGAGCAACCTTTCTCACGTCTGCTCAAATTTTTTGAGAATTTTTTCCCTATTAATTAAAAAGATATCAGTACATAAAGGAGTACATGATTAGAGGGGAGCTACGCGACCACATGCCGTTCCTTGTCTGTTTTCGAGTTCGATTTCGATTATGTCATCGATAATCGAGATTTTTTCTTCGACTTTCGAGTTTTCGAATTCGATAATCGATTTATTTTCCTGGTCGAAGCTCTCAATTATTTATATAGACTAGTTCCTTGCTACGCGGCCACATACATTTCCAAATGCGATTTCGACTTCAATTTTTATCATGGTATCGATAATCGAGTTTTTTCTTCGATAATCGATTTATTGCGATTCTCATTCGATTTGTGGTCGAAGCTCTCAATTATATATAAGGACTAGTTCCTTGTCCGTTTTCGAGTTCTATTTCGATAATCGAGATGTGTTATCGATAATCGAGATTTTATTGTTCGACCTTCGAATTCGATACTCGATTTATTTTCCTGATCGAAGCTCTCAATTATTTATATAGATTCATCTGCACGACATCGAGAGGGGGGGGGGCGGTTTTTCTATTGGCTGTAGATTCGAAAATGATATATTAAAATGTTCGCCAACAAATTTTGAGATCATGTGTGTGTATAAACAAATTGGCTTGCGATAAAAATGTTACCACCCACCCACCTACCTACACCAACCCACCCGCCTACACCAACCCACCCACCCACCTACACCCACCCGTCCACCCACCCACCTACACCCACCCGTCCACCCACCCACCTACACCCACCCACTCATAGACACTCAACCACCTGCACCTACCTACACCGACCCACCTACACACACATACACACACACACACACAGGGGGACATTGGAAATACACATAGTTATACATACGTACCTACGCTGACAGACACTAACACACACTTACCATGGGGAAAATTAATAATTGCATATAAATGTTTTATCCAAACTTTCCAAACTCCGTGCACCGATGCCCGATTGAAAGTGAAGTTATGAGCGTTGCTCTGGTCCATTGTTGGGGATAATAGATGTAATAGGAATAATAAAAATTGGACAAAGGAAACTGAGAGCAGACTTTCGAGAATGGGAAAGCGGACGATTTGCTGTGAGCTTCTTTCAAGTGTTTGGGTCATTTTGCAGTTTTTTTTTCTTTTTTTTTTCTTTGTAACAAGTTGTGCGTGAAAGTAAAAGGCGCTCGGGGAAGAGTGAATAACATATTCTGTATAAAAGTGAGCCTTTTTTGTAAGACTCACTTTCGGTCCGGACACTTACCTCGGGAATGGAATTGCGTTGAACTTTTTTTTTTCCTTAAGAAGTTGTTAGTGGTTCTTTTGGGGAGCTAAAATTGGTTTAATGGTTAAGTGCCAGTAGTATTTCAGCGTTTTACGGTGTGATTTGGAGCGCGGTAGAAAAAAAAAACATTGATTTTATTAAGATTGTTTTTCCCGGAAATGTTAGATTTTTCATGTGTCTGGTAATGTGAAAGATTTTTTACGCTGTGAACAGTCTGCTCTGAAAAGTGGATATTGTGGAGTGCGTACATGTACGTGTCAACATACGACATTTGAGTCACATGTTAGGTGCAATAGAAGATTTTTTTTTTAATTTGTATCTTGCTGAGAGGGAAAGTTATGATAATCACCTCGAAAATCAAATGTCATATTTATTTATGATAGTTGGACTGTTCTGGATGTTCCATGAACCTCTGACAGTTTTAGATAATTGAATATGTGTGAGTGGGTGAGTGAGTGAGTCGGTGGCTGAGTGGGTGGGTGGCTGAGTGGGTGAGTTGGTGGCTGGGTAGGTGAGTGAGTGGGTGGGTGAGCGAGTAAGTGGGTGGATGGGTGAGTGAGTGAGTGGGTGGGTGGGTGAGTGGGTGGGTGGCTGAGTGGGTGGGTGGGTGAGTGGGTGGGTAGGTGAGTGGGTGGGCGGGTGGGTGAGCGAGTGGGTGGGTAGGTGGGTCAGTGAGTGAGTGAGTGGATGGGTGGTTGAGTGATTGGGTGGGTGGCTGGGTGGATAGGTGGGTCGGTAGGTATAGATACTCCTGACTTTGTATCACAATTTGTACGATTTCCTTAGCAAAATATGAATTATAATCCCATTGCTTCCAAAATATTTAAGTCATAACCCATACTCTAAACGAAATTTTCGTCAAATTTTTCCGTTCTCTCTATGGTAGGAGGTCTTTGACGCGGAATTCACTAATTGGATTAGTGGAATATTCACGTCTAGGATTGTATTGAACTGACTCATATCTTTTTTTATTGGCTCAACTACTCAACTAATCTTATCTGAGGCATCCGCTTTCGTCACTTTTGAATCATAGCGGATGGGCAATATTTTTTTGAATTTTCAACAAGTTGTACATACACACCCGCACGAATGTACACAGAAGTGTTCACGGATTCACAACATTTACACGCAGGAACACCCACACATGTTTGTCAAAATTGCTCAAAATACTTAAACACAGACACAGATAAAAAGACAACTCTTTCCGCGCAACTGTGCGCGCGCAACAGAAATGCGGCGTTATAAATATTTCAAATTAGTTACACCAAAAATGCTGGCCGACTTTTATCCTGAATCGAATATCAGCTGCATGAAGACCTGTCGACCGTTACCTGAATGACCTGAATGGTATCATCAATTTGCGCCCAATTGCATGTCAAGAATCAGCGTTACCCGAACACACACACACACGTACAGACAGAGGCCTCATCGCAAGATTTGTTGAGGAACATGTTAGTAGACGGAACTCTCCGTCCGCTACATCACACCGCCGAACGCCCGTCGTCGAGTGATGAGCGCAGCGCCGTCCATGTATCCCCAACTGCGCTGTTGCCGCTGCCTTTCTGCAGTCCAACAACGAGCCCGCGCAATTTAAACGCGTATTGAATAGAATGAAACTTATGGATACCCAGTTGACTTGCTAATTTATAAATTTACAGATATTGACTGAATGACGAATAATAATGAATAAATGAGGGAAGGAGGATTTCTTATTGGCAAACCATTTGCTTATCATTTAGTAGTTTCATGGAAGAAGGGGAATCCCCTACAAATTGTCCTTCACTGAACCTCCCATGGTTTTGTTTATCGTATTTATAAATCACGAAAATGTTTTCATTATATAAAACAAATCATCCGGAATGATTTTCAGCTTAGCAAGTGCATATTTTCTCTGATTTTAGGCACTTGAAGCATATGAGACTCAACATCGGTCACACAAATAACTTTTTTCTTGTAATTTATATAAATATGTTGCACGCAAAATAGTTACTGAAAATATTGACAAGGTACTTTAATTGTAAAATAGTTAATTTTTCTTAATTACCTGCATTAGTTACCTCGAAAATGTGTCATAATAATATCACAGTGCGGTACCGGCTGGCTTACCCGCCATTTCTCACACGGCATTTCAAAACAACACGAGAGTTGGCAACTGCGCGCGACATTTTTTCATTACGTATCCGGTGGCACCACGAGCGCGGTGCCATTTTCCTTCATCCGCACTTGACTAAAAAATAACTGATTATTTTGCCATTATACAAGGATGAAATAGTCGTTTAGGGTCAGCGGACATATCAACTGATGAATTTCTAAGTCCCCATCGCAAGAGTAATGATACTTTAAGATTTGTCTCCATAGTGCGGCGGATGGAGGGTTTGGCGTTGCGTAGCAAAAGTAGATTTTTTGAAATTGTGGTCATTACAATAACTTCCGAAATTCAGAAAATATGAAAATGCAACGATTGCAATGCTTCCATTCGAATGTAACAACACGTTGTAAAAGCATTCTTCATTTTTTCCCTCAATTTTTTATCAATATATGAAGACTTTGTACGGATAATGAGGATACCAGTTATCCTGCGGAGCACGCAATTGCTCTTTAGAAACCTGTCCATTTTCCACTATTTCCTCGGAGGAGTACCTAGGTTCATGGAAAGTTTTGACCTGGATAGAATATAAAAAATAAAATACCCCGTATACTTGACGAAATAAGTGAAGTTCATGTGTGCACATTTTACTATCAACAATTTTTCAAGAGATTTATTGGACTGTGAACTTTGTGGGTCATGAACAATCAGATAATAAAACGTCACGGAAAAAAAAGAGGGAAATACAGAAAAAATTCAAGTGAATGTCTCGCAATTGACGACTCCTTGTTTGTGCAGTATTTTTTTATTCTCATTTTTTGTTGCACTCGAAGACCGGTTGCTAATTAAAATTCCCACTTAACACTTTGTAGGTGTGTTTAGGCATTGGGAAATTATGCGCAAATTTAATGGAGCCAAACAATGTTTTTTTTTTTTTCTACGATTTTGGTTGATTTTTGTTGTGGAGGAGAAAAGCGAAAGGACGCTTCAGACTCTGGTTTTCGTCGAATATCTCAGGTACATTTCTGTAAGAGATATTTAGCAGCTCTTAATTTTAGGCACGAGAAACATTTCATGGTCGCTTAGTTGCAGCACATGGATGCACATTCTGAGATATTCGTGGGAGAGATTTAACGGGGTAATGGATAATTCGTTAAGATTTCCACACATTCTTCCAAAAAGTTTCTTGGTTCCAACGGCATCAATAGAATTGGATAAAAATTTGGTGGTTGCTAGAGCACTGTCTGCTTAAATCACGTCATGAATTTGAGAATTTTGCCGAGATTAAAATTTCTCGAGTTTCAAATTAAGTTTCATATCTAACTCACGTTTAACAATATTCCACCCAATTTCCATATATTTCTTTAACAACCGAACAAATACAATGATTTCCTTTTTCTTCAGATCGTAACTTTATTCATCTCTAACATATTCAAAATTGAGTGGCCTTCTCATAAGACGCAATATTGAATCACAGTATTTTTTCTTTACTTACAAAATTTGAACGTTTAAAAAATTGAGTATGCGAACGATTGAAGAAAAATTGTAATTTTTCAACGTGAAAATAGAATAAAAATATGCATGTTTAAAGTTAAATTAATACTGCAGATATTAAAATTATCACAATTGTTTATTACGTGGTATAGATAACAATAAAACAAATTTTTTCAGTGAGTATTGCATAAACTTTTTTCTCAAGAAATTTTTTCTTTGATCGTGGCAAAACGAGATCAGTGGACTTATCTCTACGCCGAGTTTACGTGGAAAATCTCAGATTCTAAGAGAGGTGCATTAATGTTTATTAGAACTTTTTTGTAGAACACAGTTTTTTCTACAAAAAACTTCTTGTGAACTTTTCCCTATGCCCCCAAATTTTTGAGATATCTCCGAAACAACTAGCATGGAGGTGAGTTGCCTGATTTCCCCACATCATTACGCATTTCCATTACATCCTTAAGGCCCCCAGTGCCTCCTTAATTCTACAATCTAGAACCCTCATTTCTCAATATTACCATGACCTTTCATGAGCAAAAATTGACGCTTGATGCCCAAATCTGTAATCCATAAATAGTACTCAACACTTGAATAATTCTTTCAATGACACAATACGCATCGCTAAAAACCGGAATATTAAAAAAATAAAAGTCTCATCGTTTCGCAATCACTTTCATTTGCACTTTCACTACAGCCCATCGAGTACATATCGTAAAAATTGATATGACTTGCGATCCTGGGCATCGTAGTCCCGTCAGGAGGTCGTTCTTGATGGTAGAGCTTCGAGAATTCGTGGTGGAACTTTTTTTGATTGTCCTGAATTGAGGATTGCACGGGTGGCTGGGTCCTGGACCAGCCAGGCATTGAAGGATCCTATGGGACGTCCGGCAACCAAGTGTCCTGGTGTTTTACCCTGGGTTTCCACCGTGGGTGTACTTGTCTGGAGGTTAAGGGCATTCAGCTGAAGATAGCCATTGGTAGAATCGTCTGAGCCACCTGACTTGCTCACTCTGCCATTCGTTTCTGTAATTTAATTCAGACAAGTGTAAAGATTACCGCGAATCCTTTCACAGGCGCAGACTCGTGGGCATACAGTCTCTGAATCTGGAGAATTTTGGAGAACAGGGTGGGTGAGTGGGTGAGCCGGTAGGTGAGTGGGTGGGTGATTGGGTGAGCGGATGGGTGGGTGAGTGGAGGAGTGGGTGGGTGAGTGGGTGGGTGGATGGGTGAGTGTGTGGGTGGGCGAGTGGGTGGGTGAATAGGTGGGTGGGCAAGTAGGTGGGTGGGTGAGCGGGTGGGTGGGTGAGCGGGTGGGTGGGTGAGGGGAGGAGTGGGTGGACGGGTGGGTAGGTGGGTGGCTGAGTAGGTGAGTAGGTGGGTGAGTGGGTGGATGGGTAGGTAAGTGGCGGGGTGGGTGGGTGTGTGTGTGGGGGGGGAGGATGGGTGGGTGGGTGTAGCATTTTTTACTTGGAATCAACACGGTTCATCTCAGCTGACTTTCAATGACTGAGCCTGAGGGCTGCTGGTAAAATGTACCCACCCATTTTTTCCATAGGGACAGACGTCAGTAAGTAGGTGGATGCTGACTGAGTATGTCAATCAACTTATCAATATTTACCAAAAGTCTTGGCCTCCCTAGCCCGCGCGAGCAGTTCATCAATCCTATTCCTTTTGAAGTAGGTACCCACAATGTCCTTGCGCTGGCCCTCCTTGATCTCATCCCTCGACTCATCTTCACTGTTCTTATCGTCGCTATTATTGTTGTGATCCGGCTTGAACTTTCGATCATCGCGACCCAGAGGTGGCGGTGGTGGCAGTGGGATTCTCGATGAGGCATCCGGTAATCTCCACCTTCCAAGTTCATCGCACCTGGACATGGAATTTGCTTTCTTTATCTTACTTTACGTTGCTGCGATCCAATTTCGGGATATGCTGTCGATTAAGTCATGACTGTTTATGGTTGGATCTCACGATCGACCCAAATTATGAGAAGCCATGAGTTGAAAATTCTCCTTTAAGGTACTTTCTAAGCCTCGTCACTCACATCCTACATGTTGTTTTTCTGTATCCATTGCAAAGAGCAACATTTCTCACGTATGCTCAAATTTTTTGAGAATTTTTTCCGTATTAATTAAAAAGATATGAGTACATAAGGAAGTACATGATTAGAGGGGAGCGGAGCAAAAATCTCCATTTTTCACCGGAAGTTACCTGCTTATAAAAAAGTTTGACATTCAACCTGCTGAAAAAATATACCACTAGGATGAACAATCTTTTATCTACGTCTCATTGAGAAATTGGCTCAATTTGTCTAGGAATTAGTTATGAAAAACGTTGGCGAATGTTTGTCGGATCGCTTTCTCACTAATTGTGGCTTGTCCAAAAAATGGCGCCCCACTAGAAATTCCCCGAGAATTTGACAAGTGGCGTGGCAGCTCACAGCTTTCAAAATAGTGCGAGTTGTGGGATGCGAAGTTTGAGGTAACAACGACGTTGCACTGTTGTAATTTTCCAAACTATCGAGAGTTTTTCTACGTCGTTCAAGCTGGGATTTTTTAATAAATGCTCCATTTAATCGAAATCTCTCCGCGTATTGCGCCATTGTTGAGGTTATGTATTCATAACTATCGCGATGTTCGCGCGTTATGTTGATTGGCCTAGTGACAACTAGGGTTTTCCAAATACTTTCCATATAAACAATTCATGATAAAAACATTTTGAATAAGAGCGCAAATGTATCGTAACATTCGTTACATTATTTTTTCAATTAATTCGATTGTTCCAAAACGTATTTCGCAGCAAAAAAAAATGCTTGGTCATGAACCCGAGGTGAGGCCTACTTCCGGAACGAGGCTTAGAAAGTACCTTAATTACGCGGTGCGGAAACAAGTTTTTCCGTCACTAGGGCGTCAAGAACTTTTTCTGTGATTGCGATGTTGCAGTTGGAGGTGTAACCGAAAATTGCAATCACAATTGACAAAGCGCTTCACGGCCGAATGACGAACATTAGTTTGCTCAACTTTTTGATTTGGTCTCCATCAGTATTGCAAAAAAGATCGTCAGTGTTGAAAACACTCTCAGTTAACAGAAATATCAACGAGAAAACGTTAACATTCAGTTAAAAATTTGGCGCGTTAAGTTAAGGCCAAATGAGGACCAATTGTCGGTCAGTTAGCGCCATATTTAATTTTCGGGTCAAGGCTTCTGGTTGGTCGAAGGTTCAACCGCAATCACCAGGCTTAACTTCATCTTTAACTGGTAATGATAAATAAAAAAAAATAAAAAAAAACTGGTATTTTCTGAAAATGTTATTTTTGGAAAGTCTATTAATGGTAAACATGAAAGTACGTAAAAATGGTGGGTGCAGTTGGTTGTACTTGTTCTTTCCATGCAAAACGATCGTCACATAATCAACTCATCAGCAATGACACCGCAGGTTCCAGTTTTGTTAATCTAAGGACGTTGGTTGTTTATAAACATATCTGCAAAAATGAGATGTTTCTACTGGTAGGAAACAACACATTCAAGTTTCTCTGATGACATTTCAACGATGAATCCCCTGTTGTACTTCGCGGAAAGTGAATACAGTAAATAATGTGCGCTATCCAGTAACGGAAACATCAAGTTGAACGAGCGCGGGAAATTCAAATATCTCGATCGTTTACCGCGTTTGTAACTCGAATGTTTCTCATTAAAATTTTCAAAAGGCATATGAGAAAAAGAACTTGAAGAAGAAAAAACTTTTTACAGATATCGACACTTATACAACTTTCGAAAACGTCTAATATCGAGATAAAAATTTTTAAATCTTAAAAAATTTCTATTTCTGATGTGAAACATCTAATGCGGCGCTTGCATTGGGAAAGAATTCTGGCGGGGACCGGCATTTTCAGTACAAATGTATATATAGATATAGTCTACTGGTAGGCGCCAGTACATCGCCCCGTCTCTGCCATCGACCCAAAGGCGATGCGCACAAGTTGGATGTACATATCGAGATGCGCTACAGCGTTTAAAAAAAATTTGAGAAGAATTGGAAATTTTTTTTAACAAATTAGAAAATTTTTAAAACAATTTCTCAAACATTTTGACAAAGTTCGGAAAAATTTTGAAAAGATGTGGAAAAAGTTTAAAAATTTTCAATAAATTTTGAAAAATGTTGGAAGTGTGTGGGAAATCTAGAAAAATGTTGAAAAATTGGAAAAATCTTTTGGAAAAAAAAATTTTTGAAAAAAATTTGGCTCATTTTAGAAAAATTGTAAAAAAATTAGCAAAAACTCACAGAAAAATTGACAACAAAATTGGAAAATTTTTGCAAGAATTCAGAGGAATTTTGAAATAATTTTCAACTTTTATTTTAAATTGAAAAAAAAAAATTGGACAGATTTACAAAAAACTTCGAGAAAAGTTAGAACAAAATTGGAAAACAATTTTAATAATTTTGAAAAAACTGTGGAAAAATTTAGAAAATGTTTGGAACAATTTTTAAACAATTTGCAAATTTTTGAAAAATTTGAGAAAGTTTTGTGAAATTTTGGAAAATTTTTCAAACATTTAAAAGAACTGAGTATTTGAAAATTTCCAATAATTCTCGAGAAATGGTAAAAAATTTTGCATCAATTTAGATCAAAATTAGTGTTTCCATGTTTCACATCTACCAGGTGTCCCATGACGCCTCAGTTTTTTTTTTGCAGTTTCCAAAATTCTGAAAAACCCAAATATTTTGGACGATACGGAACGTTTCATCGACGTCAACTGTCATTGCTAGAACTAAGCCTACTGGCGCATTGCTGATAAAGAATTGTCGGTCATTTCGAGGGTCAGACAATTTTCCAGTATCTCTAATCGCACCATGTAGCTGCTGCACGTACAGCGGTGAGGTCACGCAACGGACACCCAGGACGCAAATGTGGCAGCATAGCTTCACATATCTGGGCGGCCAGTAGCTCCCTCCGCAAGAGTTCACGACGTTCCGCATCCCAGGATGCCTAGAGGTATAAACAACATAACGGGGCTCAAATAATTCATCTCATAAATGCGGTTGGATTAACGGGGCTTTCTCTATTCTCGAGATCGATCAACACACCTAGTGAAAATTGGGTCGTCAGATCATGTCAAATTGTGTCATAAAATTCTGTCAAAATCTGTCAAACCTGGGTCAAAAAACATTTCTACGTCTCAGAATTTTCTGTCTCAAACTGTTTTCCACTGAACAATAATTTTTATCCCAGATGTATTCAAAGTTAGAATCGTTCTACAATTTTTTTCATCTCTAAGCACACGTGGCCTTAGTTCATAGAGGCCAAAAATAATTTCAATGTCAGATGTCACTATGGAATTACCGATAAAGCATTAATGAATTCTCAGACGTCTCATCAGCCACAAAATGACTCGTCGTTTTTCCCCTATCATTAGTACAAAAATAGCGAAACTGTGACGGTCAATTTTGGTGAGTGCGTAGAACGATTTGCGATACTCAATTGATGAATGTAACTTAGTTGTTTAGTGGAGCAATTATTCTAGTAGTTGTATGATTTTTTTGGGGCTTATACTCGTAGCTAAGTGGTCAATTTCAGTCGGTTTTCACTGAATATCTCGAAAACTAACAGAGATATAAAAATTTACTTTAGTACAAAATTGTAGATCTCCTTTAGCTCTACCAAAAAGGTTTTTATAAAAAAGTTGCTATGTTGATTAGGTTTTGAGATATTCGCTAAAAAGCGAGTCTTTACTCTTGACCACATCGCTACTCATATCAAATTTATAATTTTTTTTAAAGTAAATTTGTTAATTTGCAGACTATTTCTGGAGTGGAGGAAAGAATGGTCTCGGTACTTTCATTGAAGAAATCTTGGATGAGAAGAAATAGTGCAAAAGGTCAAGAGAAGATTTCTTCGTACGTGAAATCCACATTTACCTGAAGATCAACGGCCTCTGCTTCGAGCTGCTTGGTCCTTTTGGCCATTCTCTTGAGCGATTCCTCCGTATTTCTGAGTTGGCCATACACTTCGAATGCCCCTCCACTGCCCTCCTGAGCACTTTTCTCCAGGGCCGATGCGATGATCTCCAGTCTTCTTCGTCTCCTCTCCCTTCGCTTCCTAAGCTCAGCATCCCCTTGGGCCTCACCCCCAATTGTCAGTCTCTCCAACCTTCTCATTACCTCCCTCTTTGCAGCCTCCCTCTTTCTTCTTCTCCTCTCATCGACCTCCCTCGTTGTCGAGGTCCATACCTTGCTTTCACCCTCGCCCTCTCTACTATTTTCGTATCTAAGCATTCACAGAAATTTTAGATAATTTTGAAATTCAGTTAATTGGGACTTTGGAAATTTTATACTTTTCAATTTTAGCAAGATTTTTTTCAAAACTTTACCTATTTTTGAAAAAATTTACTCAAAAGAAAAATTGATTTTTGGGACACTTTTGAGATCCAAAAATCTCAAATTTCTTTTGAGCCATTTTTGAAAATTTTTGAAGTGTTTGATTTTCGCAGATTATTTTTTTCGATTTTTTGATGTGAAACATCTAATGCGGCGCTTGCGTTTGGAAAAAATTCTCGCTGAAACAGGGATTTCCAGTACAAATGTATATATAGATATACTCTACTGGTTACCCATCGCCGGCCCCTCCTGCCTGCCATCGGCGCAAAGGCCATGCGCACAAGTTGTATGTACATATCGAGATACGCTACAGCGTTTCAAAAACATTTGAAAAGAATTGGAATTTTTTTTAACAAATTAGCAAATTTTTGAAACAATTTTAAAAGACGTGGAAGAAAATTTTGAACTTTTCAATAAATTTTGAAAAATGTTGGAAATGTTTGGAAAATTGAGAAAAATGTTGAAAAAATTGGGGAAAAAATTTTTTAGATAAAATCCTGCAGTAAAAAGTAGAGACGAAACAAACTATCGATATACATCGAAATTATCTAAAACCGTAAGACCGAAACTAACGCCACACCAGACAGTGTGGAGGAAACGGAAATGCACGTGCGAAGCACGCGCCACCGGTCTCGTTTGGACAAATTTTACAAAAAATTTGGCTCATTTTAGCACAATTTGATAAAAACTACTTTTTCAAAAGCTTATACAAAAATTGCCAACAAAATTGGAGAATTTTGGCAAGAATTCTGAAAAAATTTGCAATTTTTGTTTTAAATTGACAAAAATTTGAGAAAGTTTTGTGAAATTTTGAAAAAACTTCCCAAACATTTAAAAGAACTGAATATTTGAAAATTTCCAATAATTCTCGAGAAATCGTCAAAAATTTTGGATCAATTTAGATCAAAATTAGTGTTCCCATGTTTCCCATCTACTTTTTGCAAATTACTTCAATTTTCTAAATTTTTCTTATTGTTGTTTCAAAATTTGAAAGATTCATAATTTTCGAAATCGTAATTATTAACCCAGATATCAGACTTGGGAATTATTGTGTTGGAATGATTATTATTCTGGCGATTATAAAAATCAATGGATCAATTTTGAAATAGTGAATTGCAGTCTCGGAATTGTAAATCGCAAATCACAATTTGAATGTTGTGGATGACATTTTTAGAATCTCGAATTACCTTTTTCGAAATTGTGTGACAGTTTTTCCGAATTTATATTCATGTTAGAGAGAGCGTAATTCGTGATAGTGAAACGGTGATTAGCGTTTTCATTTTTCTGTATCATGTGCCGTGTAGGAGACAGTATGTGTGGGCAATTAATAAATCATACCTCCCCCTCAGGGCTTCCAATTCCTCCCTCAACCGTTGCGCAGAAACGTTCGAGTCCTCGCACTCTCTTTTCAACCTTTCCACTTCACCACCATATCCCATATCATCCCTCTCACCATCATCATAGTCATCGACGTCCTTACCCTCCAAAAGCTTCTTCAATCTCTGCAACTCGAGCTGATATTGCCTCAAAAGCGCGTCCTTCGGGTCCTCATTCACCACTGGCTTATTCTTGATACACCTCGCCCTTGCAGCATACCTGATACATTCAATTTTTTCACATATTCAACAAAAAATTTCGACACTTTTGGAAATTCTCTATATTTCTGGGTGTCACGATTTTGGGAATTTTGAAGATTTTGAAAATTTTGAAAGTTTTGAAAATTTCAAAACTTTTGAAAATTTTGAAAATTTTGAAACCTGAAAATATTGAACATTTAGAGAATTTTGAACACTGAAAGTTCTGGAAATTTTAAAAATTTTGAAAATTTTGAAAATTGGAAAATTTTTAAAAATTTGAAAATTTTTGAAAATTTAAAAAATTTAAAAATTTTCAAACGAAAACTTTTCTATTTATGTTAAATGAACTTGTTTACGGGTTTTGAAATTCTACCTAATCAAAAATCTTCAAATCTATTGAAATGTTCAAAATCTGAAAATATTCGACATTAGTAAACATTTCAATGTTTTTATTATCAATTTCCCTATTTGCCATTTTTTAAAATACATAAAGATGTTATGAGTCAACCTTCCATCCATACCTGAGTGTGCTAAGCGTCTCCTCCCCATTATCATTAGAAGGGCTAACGCAAGCGATCATCAGTGTCCTAGCATTGCCACCTAAGCTATCCCTGAGTAACCTCGTGAGTTTGCTATCCCTATAAGGTACATGTCTTCCATTTCCGGCCGCAAGTGCACTGATAACATTTCCCAGAGCAGATAGACTGAGATTGATGCTGGCAGCCTCCTTCAGCCGATCTCCAGCAGCACCAGTTCTGGATTGTCTCTCAGAGCCCGCCAGATCGACTAGATGCAATCGACCTCGACGCACAGCGCCTCCACGTTTTTCCGCATCGTCACCCATGGCCAGGGCCTCCAGGGATATCGTCAGGACAGCATGACTCCTTGACGAAGTCGCATTCATCTTCGTCGCAGCTAAAGCGCGCCTCCTATCTCCCTGCTCAACAAGTCTAGCACATTCTGCAGCATCCTTAACAGTCACCTTACCAAAAATGAATCAGTTTGTTAGATGATGACAATAATGTCAGTGATCCTATAATAAAAAGGAGAGACGAAGGGAACTATCGATATATATCGAAATTATCGAAAACCGTAAGACCGAAACCGACGCGCGCCACCAGTCCGTGTGGCGGCGAAAGGAAATGCGCGTCACCGGACTCGTATAGGAAAGTTACGAGTAAATGGGCAGTTACTTTCCAGAATAAGTGTTTTTCGATGGTATTCTCTCGGTCTCCTTACCCCTCTTCTGCTGATTACGTGTTAGGAGGTGAACCGCTACAAGTCACATCTTCTATAAAGGATTTGGGAATTATCATCAACAATAAGCTGACGTTTACCAACCATGTAGATCATATTACCCTTAAAGCGTTTCGTATTCTGGGTCTTATCTTTAGATGTGGAAGAGACTTTAAGAATGATTCAACCCTTGTGCATCTTTACAAGTCACTTGTTCGACCGATTCTGGAATATTGCACTGTTATTTCGTGCCCATACACCCATAAACTTATTAGCAGAGTGGAAGTACTCCAACGCAAATTCTGTAAATTTTTATGTGCTCGTGAACGACATCGTGGTTTTGAAGTATCTCCCCGACAAAGTTGTAAGAACTTTAAATTGAACAGTCTTTCCTGTAGACGGCAACATAATGATCTTGTGTTTTTTTACAAGATCATCAATGGATTTATTACATCTCGTGAAGTTCTTCAGTGTATGAAATTTATTTGCCCTAGAGCTGGTCTGAGACATTGCCGTCTGCTGAATAAAGTGAAAACATCTAAAAACTATGTTCCATTTGGCCCATACAACAGAATTGCCACTGTAGTTAATGATCATTGTATGTCGCTTAATTTCTTTGATCGCTCTTTACCCACATTCATTGCTTCTGTAAATGCCATCAATGATGTATAATTCTCCTCTCTATTCCTTTGGTTTTTCTTCAAATTGAATTTTCCATCATGAATTTATAATTTGTGCATACTGCCGATTGGCGTTATTAAATAAATAAATAAATAAATGACTTTCAGTCACTGTGCAAATATTGGAGAAGTCATAAATCAGCCTGAAGAGGTGAACAGACCTCGAAACAAGGCTCCAATGAACTATTTCATGTCCTTTTAATGAGGTATTAAACGTGAAGGGTAAACAGTAAAAATTTGACCGGATGACAATCCAGAGGAGGAATACTATCGTGACTGAGTAATTGGGAGAATCAGTACACACCTCGCGCAGACCTCCCGCTACGTAGGTACCACGGCCAGGGTCCTCCTTCAGCTGCAGCGTTCCCTCGACACAGTTGTCCTGGAGAAGATCCCGCAATCGCTCATTGTAGATCTCGAGGTAGGAGAGCAGTGCTAAGTAACGAGTATCTGAGGATGACGTTGATGTTGCTTCGAAGATGTGTTCCAAGGTCTTCTCCACGAAGCTAGAATCATTGGTTCAGATTTTTAGAAATATGCTTCCAAGCGAGCTTCCAAGAGTGATAATATCCAACGTTTTGGCATATTACCCATGCATTGTATGGGACTTTCCGCAACCGGTCTGTCCATAAGCAAATACTGTGCCATTGTAACCCTCGAGAACAGCCTCAACGACGACCGAGCCAACGTCTTCGTAGACCTTCTCCGTTGTACTATCCGGACCGAAAGCAGCATCAAATTGGTATACCTTGCCAGCTCCATTAGCAGCGTCGAGGGTGCAGGTCTTAGCGATCGGATCGATCGACAGAATATTCTGAAAGGAATGAGAAGAGTCAAGATGTTTCGTAATTTCGTGAGAGTTTCAGCCTGTTCAAGTTGGTGATACAAGCTCCAGGGTGAGCGCTGGAAGCTGAAAAATCTGTCCTGTACATCTATCTGCATTCGGTCACTATGACCAAGCCAAAATGTTTGATCAATTTCTGTGATAGCCTACATATGTCATCCAGTGCCCTATGTAACTATAGATATATAGGATCAATATCATGGATAAACATAATATTTATTTTCTATGGAATAAACGAATAATATAGTTTAAGGTAAGTTCTAACGGTCTTTATTGCAAGAAAATAAAACACAAAATTCCCGTATTTTCCACATCTGCAAGTTCGGTAGTGCAGTCTAGTCCACTTATCGCGGAATGCCCTATATACCCCACCGCCACTATCGCCGGATGTAAAAACGGGAAAATGTTTGTTGATCATTGGGTTTATCTAGTCGGTGTAATCTGGAGCAGTGGAATCGATTAATTGATCCGCCAGTTTTCTCGGTAACTTGTGGAATTCTATCGATTGTGTTTGTTCCCTCGGAAATATTGAAGAGGACAATTCATTGCCAGCGTCTTTAGTTTAACCAATTAATTATTCAAGCGTCCTCGAGACTAATGTCATTGCGACAACGTCGATAATGAAGAAATTTTATTTACCTCTCGCGAAACGCGCGAAATAAACTTTCTGTTTTTTTCTACATTACTTGTGAGCATAAAAGTTGGAAAAAATCAATTGATAATTCGTAATGAATTATTGAAATTTGAATAAAATTTCAGCGGAAGTTATAATGCGCTATGCCACGTGCGTCGTTGCCAGTATATATAGATATAATAAATGGGAATAAAGAATGCAAGTTCGTTACCAAAGATCATTTTCACAATGTATGTGACAATACTTGTTTATGAATACTTGAGTACGCAAATACTCGGTTATGCATGAATATAAAAAAGGGGTAAATGGGGAAAAAAATGTGAAGGCTCAATCGCGCATGTTATGCTTGCCGGGTCGCCTAGTTACCCATTCCAACGCTCGATACATTACGATGACGATTTTTTCAACGATGAAGATTCACCCGGGGGCAAAACGGACTGAAAAAATGCTCATGGATCAACATTGAAAAGACTCGATTATGAGTATCACTCAAATTTATTTTTTGTTTTAAGAGTTGTGCGTTTCAAAACATATGGGTCAAGTCGCGCCAATTCAGAAATCGATTTGGTTTTTTGCAAATTGGGAACTTTTTTAACCTCCTTAAAACAGCTCCTTAAAATTCTCACACTCTCAAAATTGTTGTCACATTTTTCTAAATCCACGTTTTTTTTCTATTTTTTAAAAGGTCGAATTTGGGTTCCGATTTTGGTTTTTTGAAGTTCTCAAGTTTTATCAATTTTCAAACTGTTTCCTATCCTATCTATTGCAATGTTATCGGAATAAATGGTAAAATTGTAGAGATTTTTTCTTCAAATGTTGGATGTTAGTGATACTGGACGAATCCTATTCAAGGAAGCGCATATAATACATAAATGAACATCGTTAAAGTCGAAATATCTCTAAATTCGTGACATGATTTATTTTTCAATTGTCATTCATTTATTGCTTGATCAGATTAGTCAGATAACATCGTCAAGTTGGTTGCTAATCGCGTTTGCATCGATAAACATCGATCTTTGGGATATCGATTCGGCTTTAGTTTTCAAAAGTATGACAATGGTTGAAGTTGTCATAGCTTATGTAGTTATTGAAAATCATATACACAGAATATTTTTTGACGTTCTGTTAATTTATTAAGTTTCCAGTGTTTTACATATTCTGTCCAGCGTTGACAAATGTTATATGTACACGATAATTACAGAAAAAGCAAAAGATGCTTGCACCAAATTGGAAAATTGAAAGCTTTCATTTTGTTCGGAGTCAATGATTAACAGTATCTTCAACTTCGCAAAATATATTGTTACTCCAAATATCAAATTGTAATTCAGCGCGCATTCGGGCTTGTAACACGATTTAATTGAGCTGCTCACCTGACAACCGGCTGACCTTTCCCTCTGGTTGATGGGTCTGCATCTAACTGCAACCTTCACTGACTCGCTCATCTGTAACACGTAATCCGTAACCGGGTCATCATGTTAATTAATGCGAAATTCGCAGGCAGATATGAATAACGAACCACCTCGTTGCATGACCAATTCGGTAGCACGTCAAAACAACACATTACAATGATATCACATGACAAATATGGGAAAAAAAGGCAAAACAAAGACCGACATACCCTGAAAGCTACCAGCTTCATTAATAATGAATTCGTTAGTTTAGTCTATGAAACTCTCAAAATGTTTACACTTTTAGAAGTTTCGAAACCGATTTTGCAGCATGCCCCTAATGGAACCAGTCGACTGTTAGTCGAGAGTTTGTCGATAGTTAGTCGACTGTTTGTCGATTTTTCTCTCGACCGGTGGCAATTTTCGAGAGTAACTATCGACAGGTTCCGCGAGGGACATGATCCATAAATCATTATCAATTAATGATACTAATAAATTAATAGTAAAATAGTAAATTATTTCATTAAGTTTCGCAAGTTTTTAAATTTGTGGATTTTTCGTCTTGACATTTCTGATGTTTGTAAACATTCGAACACCTTCAAATATTTTCGGAGGTTTCGCCATTTTTGGCTTTCAATGTTTCAAAAATTTTGCAAAATGGTGACACTCATATTTTTTAGTACAAACTTTGTTATTCATTCTATATGTATACCCTTTCGGATTTTTACAATTTGGTCCTTTGGGATGCAGCGCCATTGGAAGCTGACTTTCGCCCGGAAACATTCGTCCTCAGCGTACCCTCTTTGCCGTCAAATGTTCTGTTTTAAAATTCAAATTCAAGTTTTCAAATTTCTGATTCTCCTCTTCACATTTTCAAAATTTCGAAATTTGGTGGAATTGTCAAATATTTATAAAGAATTTACAATATTTTTCGAATTGATTTTGTCTATTTTTTTTCGCATGTATTCTCAGCGCGTGTACTTCCGTTATTGTTGTTTTACATGAAAGGACAAATTGGGGCTTGTCCTTGAATGACTCAAGACATTGAACCACTACCCGAATATGGAATTAATCATGGGAATGGGAGTGGGGGAGGACTTCGAGTGTTACGGTGTTTTTTACTCACGCTATGCGAGGGTTTCCCAGCAACTCGTGAAAAAGATCGGCAGGGTAGATTAGCTGACCCGATGACCGACTCCCTCAGGCTCTGTTTACCTCAAGCTATTTTTCCTCGCCACCATAATCAGATTTATTAAATGAACACTTTCCCTGTGCACCTGTGAACCATGAAAATTACTTTCTTCAATTTTACGATGCGGCTTTCAGACAAATTTTAGCTTTTTAATACTTTTCACATCTTTGAAGCACATCGCAAAAAAAAGTGCGCTCAAGAAAGGCGGGTCAACAAATGTAAAATTTTTAAATCTAAAAATTTGTGATATGTTGAAGGATTCAGAAATAAATTTTGGAAATGTTTTGAGCTTGGAAGATGTTGAATTGTTTTGCCAATTTGTTGTGTTCTTATGTGAGAAATGTTATGTAGAAACCTTCGAAATTTTGGAATTCTCAAAACCGCTATAACACGATCGCAGCTCTTTGCGCATTGCACAGTTTTTTTCACATTTTCTTTTCATCAGCTACGCGCTTTTTGCACTGCATGTTAAAACTGCGAGTTTAAAATGCGCAGGAAATATGAATGGATTTCCGGTACTGAACACATTTTTAGCAGTTTATTTTCGATTAGTTTATATGGGATTTTTGTCCGATTTGAGGGAGGGGGTTTTGAGGCAATATGGCGGCGTTCGATAATAGCCGGGTTGTCACTTGAAATTGCCACACAGGTGTCAATAATATTGAAAATAGCTGAGTTAAAGAAAGTGGAGCACGACACGCTGACCGAGCTTCTGAAGCAAACTACCCCTGTTGTTGAACAGATTATGTGTTTATAACAGTTTGTTTCCCGCACATGCGTATAATCAAATTTTCAAATTGTGGCGGCACATGCGCGCTGATAGGTGATGTTCCACAACTAAACGTTTTCTCACTGGAAAATAAGGAAAGGTATTACCGCCGAAAATTATCAATGATTTGAAAACATTTGAAATTTTCAAATTTGTAAACTTTTGAAACGCTGTAAAGTTTTGAAATCATAATTTTCCGCAAATTTTCGCCATTTTTAAAAGTCTTCCGTTTCAACTTTCTGCGCATGCGCAGTGTCGTTCTATTTACTTTCTCTATCGGTATATCAGACACAGCATAGTGCAGACTTGATTTCGTGTTTCACGAATTCATAAAGTGTAATTGTATATATATTAATAAATAGTAGTCCGAGTTGACATAATAGATAATTACCAGTTATGGCATTCAACTTTAAAAACGAAGAAGATGTGAAGGAATATATCAACAATATTTACATGGAATATCGTTTTGGCTGCGAAAGCGAAAAAAATGGAAATGGTGTGTCCATATAACCATAACCTAGCCGGTTCCTATCGAGGCTATAATTATTTGTTTATCCACTATTTACAGGACAATTTCATTTTTTTTTTATGGAACGCGTAATCAACAATGACAAAAATTCCGAAATTCTAGAATGAATCAGGAAAATGACACAAACAATACTTCAAAAAATCCGATTTCAAAAAAAGAATTCACAAATACTCATGACATACGATTGTAATCTAAATCAAAATTATAACGAAAAATTATTTCCAGCTTGTCACCTCCTGGGAGATTATGCCGAGGCCATTAAGAAAGATCCAGAGCAGGCTGCTAATCTTTATAAGGAAAACTGTGATGAGAGAAATTGGCCGAGAAGTTGCGCCAAATTTGGAGGTTATAAATTTGAAGGTAATACAAAAGGCTACTTTATTATTATTATACTGATTGAAAGCCTCAGAAACATGAGAACCTCTGAGATTTATTGCACAAACAATATATTTTTGTATTTATCAAAACATTATACAAAACGGTTTACAAAATTAATTTTCCCAATTTTGCGAAAAATTCGTCACCCCAAAAAAGGTTCAGTCAACATCAGTAACAACATCTGGTTTATTCTGTATTTTTTTTTTCATCCAGGCAAAGGATGCGAGAAGAACATAGATGAGGCCTTCAAGTACCTCCAGAAAAGTTGTGAGCTTAAAGACGCTAGAGGATGTTTGCACGCTGGTATTATGTGCACAATTAAAAATATAGTGCTGCAAGAGGACCCAGTAGCGCAAATAAAATTAGGAATGGACATGTTACAAACTGCTTGTCACGAATTCAATCAAGAGAAGGCATGTTTCCACTTAGCCGGCATTTACATGGGAGCCCGTAAGGAACACATAGAACCCGACCTAAGAGAAGCCTACAAACTTAACCTGAAATGCTGTGAAATGGGGAATGCCTTTGCGTGTGCAAATATCTCCCAAATGCATGCAAGAGGCGAAGGTGCACAGAAGAATCAAGAACTTGCAAATAGTTTTAAAGAACGCGCCATGATTCTTCATAGAGAACTTAGTAAATTACAAAAGCAATTGCAATTCCAGCAAGGCATTGATCCCTAGTCTTTTCAAGTGGTTGTATTTAGATGAAGAAATATAAGATTATATTATGGTTACGAGTGTTGTTCATTCTCCCGAATATGTGTCGAGAATCGGGCTTGTGTAAAATAAAGCAGCATCTACATTATGACACATGTCATAATGTGATAGATTTTATTATCATTTGGCATTTTCATATGATGAGAGTTTATGACAGATTTCATCTCCACTTCGTTGCCAATAATACTATATTTCATCGAAGCATTACATACATTTTACCCATTTTTGACAGACAGTTTAACAGTCTGTCATACTGGGACATTTTGCATTCCCTAAAAACTCAATTTCCAAAACGAAATAAGTAACAAGTTCGCAAAACTGTGGATAAACTTTGACAAACGTTTGAATCGACATCTGCATGCGCACATTATCTGCGCATACCCCCTCTTCTTTCGAAAGCCCATGTGACACGTGTTAGTTTGTGTTGATACTTGACGGAGCAGACAGTTCAAGACAATTCATAAACAGCTGTTATCACTCGAATTTGTCAGTGAAATTTTCTACAAAGTTCATTATTGACATGGAGGTAATATTTCCCGAATGAATTAAAGCGTCAACTATCTGCTCTATTCTTTCTTGTGGAGAATGTGTGAAGTTTCCACCAGTTCATTTTTCAAAATTGTGTTCGTAAGCGGCTATTTTGCTCGCCGATAATCTTTTTCTTGTAATCAATTAAGGATTAATGAGTTAAAAACTATACATATATGTAGTCAAAGGAAACGGTTCGATTGCCCTCCGTATTCCTCTTCATTAGGTCCATTCAATATGCCTAAAAAAATAACGAAGAAATCTTATAATAGCTCCATCATATTCAATTCAAAATATAGATTGTTTATCAAATTAGATGGAATTATGGGGACTTTTGGTGAATTACAAAGAAACATTTCTTTCTTTTCCTATTATTGATTTATTGTTAATGACCTTGTTATTGTTAAAACAATATTTCGCGGCTTTCTAACCTACAAACATACTCATGAGTTAATATAAAAAGCAATGAATATTAATCAATTTGCTTTTATAGTAATCTTTCGCGTCCACGTAGATTTTATCAAATTTTAACACATGATGCATGATCCATTATTTAATATCTTGTGTTATTGGAATCTCAAAATAGGGCCCCTTCAAACCGGAGTAAGTGTCTATATACATAGGTTTTTAATTAAAATGTTTTGTTAATTTAGGAGCAAAATTTGCCGATTGACATCAACGCAGGAAAACTTCTGGATTGGTTGATAAATCGTCGTCATTGTCAACGAGGATGGCAGACAAATATTCTCGTAATCCGAGAAAAAATTAATAATGCTATTCAGGACATGCCTGAGCATGAAGGCATCACTAAATTATTGATTGGAACCCGTAAGTTTTGGCCAATTTCACGAACTTCCTGTCAGATTTTCGGCAATTCTTTTAAAATTGTTCTTTGGTTGTTGCAGACATTAATTATTTCCACTGTCAAAAAATCATTGATATACTGAAGGAAACCGAAGCAGACACGAAAAATTTATTTGGGCGATATGGATCGCAACGCATGAAGGATTGGCAAGAGATCATTCGATTGTACGAAAAAGACAATTTGTATTTAGCTGAAGCTGCACAGATGCTGATTAGAAATGTCAATTATGAAGTTCCCAGTTTTAAAAAACAGATACAAAAAGTGGAACAAACTGGGAAAGTGAGTGGAAAAATTCGCTCGAAACTATTGATGTCTTAAAACCATTCACCATTTCAGACTTTTCAAAATTTCTGCAAACTGAGAAAAGAAATGTTGAAAATTCTAGAAATTACTAAATCATAACATAATTTTTAAATTTTTTAGATTTTTGAATTCTTGATCTCAATTTTCTGAATTGCATTCTGGATTTTCATCTGTTGTAAATTTTAGAAAATTTCTGAAATCTCTGGAATTATTCGAATTTGAATTTTTGAAGTTTTCAAATTCGAATTTGGTTTCACTTGTTTCATCTATCTATAAAAATCCGTTTTTTACGGGAATATTTATATTACCTAACTTTCTATACTTTTGTTTCTATGAAGATTTTCACATTTCTAAATCTTGAAATACAGCCAAAATTATTTTTCTCAAATTTTCTCAAATTTTGAAATTTTCTAAAAGTGTAGAATTCTTTAAAAATATCCAATAATATAAAATGTTGATGAAAAATGTGAAATTTTTCTTTAATCCAAAATTTCCTAATTTTTAAAATTCTTTTGCTTATCAAAAATTTCCTGCTGCCGAATTTTTGATATTTTCAAATTTTCGTAATTTTCACAAATTCAATTTTTAAAAATCGAAGTTATCGAAAAAGCCTAGAAGCTCTCTGCAATTGTTGATATATCATTGAAACCGTTGATAAAAATTTTGGTTGCCCCTAGGAGCTGGAGAAAAAGGTGCTGGAATACAAAAAGTCAGAAGGCACAGCAAGAACAGAGTTTGCCAACCTGTGTAAACAGTTGGGGATACCTGGAGAACATATCAAAACAGAACTAGTAGAAAGGATTGGGGAATTGGGAGATATCTACTCGAGAATATCTGACAAAGTTGGAAGTTTAGCTTCAGTTGTTGAGTTTTACACAGCTTTTGTCGAGTTCTCATTTGGGAAAAGTCATGCTGGTGGTTGTGTACCAATGATTCAATACATCATCGATAAAGGAAATACGACAACTTACGAATGGACTTATGGAGAGGCGCCTCTTTCAGTCGTTGACCCTCCATTGAACATAAATCTTGACGACGAAGCTAAGGTATTTAATCAGCAATGTTTTTTCTACTTACAAAAAAAATCGACTTCTAAATTTCAATGGTCAAATTTTACTAACAAAAATTTGGTCTGTGACTGAACAAAACAATACAAAAATAGTACACCTTTCATTTTTAACTTCCCGATCTAGGGAAGTTATTATAATGACCCCGAAAATGAAAAGTGCCAGATCGATGAAATTTTCACGTTTCTTGACGTTTTGCATCACCCTGAAGTGATTTCAGAGAAGTGTCTATATGTGTGTGTGTGTTCGTCCGTAATGTTCTGCTGCATAAACTATTAGAGTTAGCGCAAAATTCATATGAGAAAAGTTGTTTTCCATATAAAAATGCGTATTTTATGTAGAATGCCTTTTTTCGATAATTTGCATAATTAAGGAGGTATAGCAGTCTCCACAATTATGTATGTAATAAGTGAACGAATGTACCCAGCGCTGTCATGACGGTCGGAATCGAATCGTTTTCATGCAAAATCGAGCGGATCACATGTTGGATGGCATTTGTGCAGTATATGCAATGTTATTAGCAATTGTAATTGTTTATACTGTTCCAATGGGTAAAATATTAAAGTTTTTGTTTTGCAGCTGCATCCTTATTGGCGTCTCACTCTCACTCAAGTAACACGCATAAGTCTCATCCTCATGCTCACCATGCGTCTACTCAAGTATTCATAATTATCTGCTTCATAAATGAGTCGGTTTGGAATTCTCCAATAGGCATGTTTTCGTTATGATAATAAGAGGGGTCACACTGATTAACCGTAGTATATTGGAGAAGAATAAATTTAGTAGGTTGTGCTGAAAAACCAAATCGGGAAGTTTTGTTTGTGCCCCGAGTGGGGCACACACATGCCCACACCACTAGTTTCCTCTTTTTCTGGTGCTTTTGCTGATTTTGGTTCTTGGGCATGAAAAAAAAAATATGAATTTGGTATTAAATTAAAAATCTGAGAGTTTGCCAGACCAGAAATTACATTTGCGATATAAACAATGAGTAATATGGACCTAATTAACCTAATCTAAAACAGGGAACAAATCGCCCAGATTTCCCCCCATAATCACACAATAAAGTGGTCGGACTTAGTGATTGTAAAAACCCTGATGATGAATTTTAGGAGCGTTCCGCACTTGTGAGACTGCATTTTCTGACCTGTGTTCCATTATTTCCAATTTTTCATCAATTTGATTTAACCCTTGCAGGCGACTATTGCCGATGACATAATTGAAGACGATTTGAATGCCAATGCTGAAATTGACTTTGGTGATGATATCAATTTGGAAGCAGGAGGGGACATTGACTGGGGCAATATGGGGGAAGTGGAGGAGCATGGGGACGCAATAGATTTTAATATTTCTCTGGAAGAGTCTGGAATTGTTGTGGAAGCCGCTGGTAATGAGGGGGGTATTGCTACAGGCAATGAAGCTCTACCTGTACTCGATAATCCAAATACAAGACGTGACTTCATTGATCAATTGTTGGAGGTAATTTTTCGTAATAAGAGGAATAATTAGTTAACGATGGGTGCTGGCGGCGAAAGTCATCAGCCTTAAAATGTGTATTTTTGAAGCAGGAACAATATTTATTACAAACATTTTTCCCCATTTCCAAGGGCCTTTATTTATTTTTTTAATTTTTTTTATTTTTTATTTTATTTATTGCCGTGGAACGTTTCAAATTATTGAAATGGAACACATCGAATTGATTGATTTGTGATGTGATTGTTATCTGGTAAAAAAATATAGATCAGAGTCATTTTTTTTTAAACTTTAGAATAAAAAGATATGGATTAGACACCTGAGAATTTGCTACCTCAAATGAATTATTTATCATGGATTACAGCTGGAAGGATTCCTAAAATTACGCCTATATGAGTTGAAGAGCCAAAATCATGGCAATCTTTTGACGATGACTCAACTGCAAGACGCTTCACCGATTATACAGCATTCCACTGTTGACAGTACTCAAAGTATGCTGGATAATGTTCAAGTGGTACTTTCGGAGATGCTGGACAGTCGCGTACAACATTTACACAACATCAAACACTTTCCCAGGTAAATAATTGTCCAGTGAGAGGAAATATATATATATATATTTCCTCTCACTGGAGACTATACATATATATATATATATCGAGTTGAAACATCGTAAAAATTTCTATAGATTTTTACTGTGTATTTTTCAATTCTGGCGAAATGATAATTCTAAAACTACCTCCCAATACATGCTAAATGTAATCAGAAATATCTAGCGATATACCGATATAATATTCAAAAGCCCACAATATTAAAAAAAAAGTTTTGATTCATTTATCCAAAATTTGTTGGATGGGTCGCACCAAAAATGACACAATATTAAATAGTCGTGATAGAAAGTAAACCTAAAATGATCAATAATTTCTATACATGCCATACAAAATATTTTAATTTTTTTCCAATTTTATTGACCCTAATTAGCAAAGAAAACAAAAAGGTAAAATAGACGGTGTATTGCGTATGACAAGTTCTATTGCACGTCTTTTTCTCAGATACGTTGACGTACTAGCTGGGAATTTACATCAGAAGCTGGAATTGGCGAACAAAATGGTTACAATGCAAAAAACGATCAGCGAGAAACAACAAAATGCTAGGGAACAGGCAATAACTCTTCAAGGAGTCCTGAAACTTGTCATTCAGAGAACTAGGGAATTACAGAGTGAAGTAAGTTGTTCTACAACTTCTCTAACGATGCAATTTTTTTTCAATATTATAAACTTTTCTATATTTTTCAGATTGAACAAGACATTTCGAAAAAATACAAAAATCGTAAGGTGCGTTTAACGGGCGGAGTCACGACTTTATAAGAAAAACAACACTATGTTTTTTAATACTGTTGGGAGATATGCAGGGGGGAAGAAAAAGCACCAGATTATCAACTAATGCTTCTTTGCTATAACGAGCCAAGGGAGTTGTCACACCTAAGATAAGGACAAATATCTCGAAAACTAAGAGAGAATTTTTTTCCCACTCTTTTCTGGAGTATAAGTGATTTTTACGTCGAGAATAATCAACTAAAAGTGTCACCTGACACATCAAAAAAGTTACATTGGAAAATTTTTAATTTTGGGGTATATTTTCTATAACACTACATAATTACTATTGAAAAAAACACTTGTTTATAGTCTATAAATTTGAAAATCGGAATTTTAGTAAATTGTCAATTTTAGAATATATATACTGGGCACTTTTGAACTTTTTCTTGAAATTTTTTATAGTAGATAGATTAAATGAATTTTGGAAAAGATAACAAAATGGCCCAATACTTGAAATTATTTTAGAAAAAAACTATTCATTCCTGCAAAAATCGTTTTGGATTTTTTGGATTTTTTTTTATTGATCTGATTTTTTAGGGAATTTGTGAATAGATTTTTCCAGTCGTACAAATTTAAGGAATATTTTTTGGAACGAACAAGCATCAGCTGGTAACTGAATAATCCTTCCTGTTTTTAGCAATCTCGGTAAGTGAGGAATTTCTAGCCCAAGGTTAGAGCGAATTGTAAATAAAAATATTGGTAACAAAATAAAGGCTTTACATAAAAGTTATAATGGATCACTTAAAATATCATAAAGATGTTCTGTACAAGGCGAAAGGGGGAGGATGTGCACACAGCCTTTGAGGTCGGGCAGGGAAAACGCCGAAGACAATTCGCCAATGCTCTATCGCACTCGCATAATCGCTGAGCACAGGAGCCTGATCCACCCCAGCTGCCGTGGGTCACAGCTGTAATCATGATAGAATATTTTTAGAGGTCGTCGGGAAATTTTTCTTTTTTTTCCCCCGGGACAAATATTCCAGGGGCTTCTCGAAAAAAAATTCCCGGAAAACTTTTTCAGAGGAAATTTCGTCCGGGTCAGAATTTCCCATTTTCTCGACAAATAATGTTTGCAACAAGATTTTGCTATGTTCCATACATTATGAGATATAGCAACTGATCCACAAAAAACAAAATCTATTTGTTTATTGCAAATTTGCACCTAGAAACCCACGGCAAGTAAATTGATACTGACCACAGATTGGACGATACCCGTGATAGCATTTCCAATAGTATGGGATGAAATACTCGGAAAAGGTCGGACAGCCAGTTGCGTCATAACAGCGATCATGCATCCAGCAGCATCTGAAATGGTTAATTTCAAAGAAACGTGAGGTAAAGTCCGTCACTTTCACGATTGAAATCGCGTTGGTGGAACAAATTGGGGGCATTGTGGTAAATGGCAAATGAATTATGTAGCTGTGGACCTCCTCTTGAATTGTGTTCACGTTGAAGGATGCGTACCAGCGTTTCCCGTAGAGTTTTCATAGAGTATAATTAGAGAATTCCATAGGAATTGCATGGCGTTCTCCTAGGATTCTTATAGCAAACCCATAAGTTCCCATAGAGATTCCGTAGGCTTCTTATTGAATTTCCATAGGAATCCTCATAGGAATCCTCATAGGATTCGTCATAGAAATCCTCATAGGATTCCCCATAGCAAGCCCATGGGATTCCCCATAGGATTTCCCATAGAAATCCCCATATGATTCCCCATAGAAATCCCCATAGGATTCCCCATAGAAATCCCCATAGGATTCCCCTAGGAATCACCATAAGAATGCTCATATGATTCCCCATAGGATTCCCTTCCATAGAATTCCCATAGAATTCTCACGGAATTCCCATGGAACTCTCATCGAATCCCCATAGAATTCACATGGAATTCCCATAGAATTCACATGGAATTTCCATATAATTCCCATGAAATTCTCAGAGAATTCCCATAGAATTCTCAGAATTTCCGTGGAATTCCCATAGAATTCTCCTGGAATTTCCATAGGATTCCCATTAAAGCTATATCCTCATAAGATGTCACAAGAACACCTACTGCACCCTTTTCCTGAGTCACACCACATTGCATTTACCAAAACTCATGTGCTTACCAATAATTTGAAATTTTCAAATTTGACTTCTAAAATATGTAAACTTTTCGGCACCTTCCAATCTTTTCCAAATTTGTGCAATTTTTTTTTCAATTAAAAATTCTTGAATGCCAATTTTTTCATTCCCAAATGGTCGAAATTTTTTGATAACGTTAGTGTTCAAAAAATTGTCAAATATTTAAAAATTAAAAAATCTAACTTGTTTAAGAATTTTCCATGGTAACATGGTCATATTAATTACTTGAAAATTTCATGCATTTACAGTACCGATCAATACCGTCCACAGGATATCCGGAACCGAGGAAGCCACAGTAACAGCCATATCCCTTGTATGCTAATGGATTGCAACCAGTTGCACAGACAACCATGTTGAACAAGTGAACGACACTTCTTTTACGCCTTGGTCCACTGGTGCTCTCGCTAATTTTTTCAGGTAAAAATCTGCAATGGGTCATTTATTCAGCATCCTTATCTACCCATTTATTCATTCATCTCGAGTGAAAATCTTGAGTGGTCACTTAGGACTTCATTCATATCAATATAAATTTTTTTTTTTTTTTGTTTTCAAATCACTAAATTTTTTAAGCCTTCGAACTTTTTTCGAATCTATCAGGGTTTTTCAAAATTGTTCATTTTTAATGAGAAAAAATTGGATAAAATTTTAGAACAATATTATGACCTTGAAATCGTAAATTGCCATTTTCGAATGGTCTTGTACGTTTTTCAAATCATAAATTATGAGTCCATCTTTGTTTGCACATTCCGAAATTTATTCTTAAAAAAATTAATCTCATCTGAAAAATACTTGATGTAAAGTCTATAAATAGTCTGGACCCAGAATATAATTTCCACTCGAGATTTTTATCAGAAAGACAAACAAATACTGTGCATCACTAGAACCCCAAGGATCTGAACTGCGCCCTAGTAAAAAATCGTCGAGATTCGATGTTGGCCATTCCCGAAACCTGTTGAGAATCAATAAGTAGTGGAGTGTGTAGGTCGTATAATCCTTTCTTTTTATGATAGTCACCTTGAGGAATTTGTTGAGATATTGGTTGTTGTTAGCTTCTCTTCTACGAATTCGCCTATAGTGTCATTCTGAAGATCCTTTCGAGCTGAAATATTTTTTACAATTCTATTCATTAATTTAAATTTTAATTGTTCAACTCTTCATTTGCACATAGGCGATAGTAATGATGCACATTTCAAGAGAAGTGTATAGTTATTGAAACCGAATTTGAAATTCGGGAAAAAATTTCTTCAATGATTGGGCATATTTTTAATCGGAATTTTTAAAAATTCGAGAATTGGAATATTTATAAATTTTCACAGATATTAAAATTCAAAAATTTGAAAAAATTTGAAAAATTTGGAAAATCCGAAAAATCTGAAAAATTTGAAAACTTTGAAAAATTTTAAAAATATGAAAAATTTGAAAAAATTGAAAACTTCGGAAAATTGTAAAAATTGTACAAATTTGGGAAATTTGAGAAATTGGAAAAATTTAAGAAATTTGAAAAAATTGACAAATTTGAAAAAATTGACAAAGTTGAAAAAAATTTGGAAAAATTGAAAAATTTGAAAAAATTGAAAAAATTGAAAATTTTGAAAAAATTGAAAAAACTGAAAAAATTGAAAAAAATTGAAAAAATTGAAAAATTGAAAAAATTGAAAAAATTGAAAAAAATGAAAAAATTGAAAAAATTGAAAAAAATTGAAAAAAATGGAAAAAATTGAAAAATTTGGACAATTTGAGAAAGTCGAAAAAATTAAAAAAGTTGAAAAAATTGAAAAAATTGGAAAACTTGAAAAATTTGGAGAATTTGGAAAATTTGAAAATTTTGAAAAATTTCCGAAAACAGGGAACTTAAGTCAGAAGAAAAATCCCAAACGTGAAGTTGTTTTCGGATGGCGAGTTCCAAAAATCGGAAAAAGCCGAAAATTCAAATGAAAAAAAAAAAAATAAATAAATCAAAAATTCTCGGTTTAAAAAGTTTTGAAAATTCTGAAAAAACAGAAATTTGTAAAAAAGAATTAAATTCAAAATTTCGAAAAATTTGAGAATTTCAAAAATTTCACAAACATTGAAAATTAAGAAATAATAATAATACGAAAAACTTTCCTCAATTTCGAGACATAGAAATGCAAATTTTAAGCAAAATGACACACTCAAAAGGCTTGAAAGAATCTCAACACCTCCCGAGATGAGATCTCCACCGAGGTCTCTGCAATTAGTCTAAAAAACTTTCATAATTTTTTACCATGTGAAATACAAAATCCATCACCACATGGGATAATTATATTACGACAATTATCATCTAGTACATCTCTGCTAGACCCTCAATACAGAACTGAAATGAAACTCTTCCCCTCTCTAACAACTTCAATTAAATTAATTTGATGCATTGCAATAGAAGAAGAGAGATCTGGAATTGAAATGGGATCTCAAAACTTGGGATATTTATTTAAAAAAAATTAATTTTATTCCAAAAAACTGTTAAAAATTTCAAATCTTTAAAAATTACAAAATGATTTAGTGTTCAAAAATTCCTAAATAAAAATATAATAATTTTATTAACTCATTTAATCAGTTCAAAAATATTAAAAATGGAGAAATGTGATAACTTGAAGAATTTCATGAATGGAAAAATTAAAAAAATGAAAATATACAAAGGGAGGGGGGGGGGCATAGTCTAGCCATTCACAAATTTACTGAAAATGAATCCGTCATCTTAAAATTGCGACAGTTGAAAAGGCCGGAGAGAAGAAAACGGTAAAAGAAAAAGTAAACAATCGCCTAGACAATGTGCATCACGGAAACACAAGTCAGATCTGCACGTGGTTTTGACAGAAAAAAAAAATGGAAATAACGCGTTGAAACGCAAAAGTTTTCTTGCATCGTTACGAATGGATGCACTAGACTAACTTGTGAAAAGATGCTCAATTTTTGTGAGTAACGGGTGTGAGCTCAGTCAACCAGACTGAGCAGGTGCTCCCGAATCGACACTTTTTTGCAATCACAATAAATCCTCTTCCCTTCCTTTTTTTTCTTCTCTCTGTCAAGCCGTAAGACTTTCACAAAAATTTTCATATCGAAAGTCTGTTTGAAAATGAAAATATTTGAGCGAATATTTTTCAACACTTCGAGTAACTCTTCCAGTTTATTCACTGAGAAACAAAACATTAATACCACCCAGTTAAGTCGTGAGTTGCGCGCGCAGCTGTACCCGGAACCGCGCTGTCCATGGCAAACCTCCGCGGCATCAATCGACTGCGTTTTTTGCAGATATCTCGAAAACTAAGAATATTGACGAAATTTCATACAAACCTTTTTTGTAGCTCTCAATGTGTACTACAAAAAACATTTATATAAAAATTGGGCTATCTCTTTTAGATTTCGAGATATGATCCGAAAACAAAATGAGAGATATTTTCTCGATGCGCGATTGGAGAACGTTGGAAGAATGTTCATGTGTTTGTAATCAATATATGGTTTTTTCACAAGGTAGAATATCCTGACAGATACATTATCGAGCTTTATCCTGCAGTAGCAGAATTTACACCAAATATTTCTTTCCATTTTGAAGAGAACGTAATTGTTATAAGTGATTTGTCGATGAACTTCTTTCACCGACATTTGCTCCCCCAGCAAAATTTATTTAAATTATGAAACTTCTATCCATGCTAATTACTTGGGGCGCAAAATTATCCAATTAGGAGCGACTTTAAATTAACAGTAATTAGGAAAATTGGGCGCGTGGCTAGATGTAGCGGTCGCAATAGAGTAATGACGAGAGGCGTAACTGTACAAAACTCGTTACGGTCAATGGTACACAACCGTGTTTAAACAGCTGCTGCTATCTGGGATAATGGCATTTATTCCTCATGATCATGGAGTTATGAGTTAAGTATTCTAACACACACAGCTAATTATTCTCAAAAAAAAAAGAAAAAAAAATAGAAAGATCACATTTAGCTGGACTTAATTTCAATATAATTTTGATTGCTTATAACGCTCTTCCGGGAGAACCGTTGGAGGCACAAAAAAATATGTATAACAAAAGTTGTTCCTCGTATAAAAATTCATATTTTAGGTCTTATGACTTTTCACGCTAGCTCGCATACTTAGTGAGATATTGCACATTGTTGCGAAAGACATCACCAAAATTAATCAGTTGAAATTTTTCTGCAGTTCATGGAATTGCAATTAATAATTTCAATGATCGACTAATGAACATTTCCCAGAAAACTAATGATGCGGGAATTACATAAACCATCGGTTAACCGCGTTTCTTTTCAGTAATTCTTCGAATTTAACCGAACTCAACTGCAAAATGTGAGGGAAACGCGGGAATTTCCTCCATTGTTTGAAAAACAATTATCCCATTTTCGAGTAATTTTCGCGTAGCGAAAGGAAATTGCACTTTATACGCGGCATTTAAAAAACTCCCGCGAAAAGTTGAGTTTTTTATGGGATATCCATCACGTCGCAGGTTTATTAAAAAGAAATTATTGAAGTTAGGCGCTACCATTGATTCGCATTACCGCGCTATATAACGTAGAATTATTATACTGAGATTATTTCCTGGAGTCTAGGAAGCTATACGGAAGAAAAATATTCTCAATTTGGGTGTATTATGAACGTCAGTTTGGGGATGCAATATCCTTCATTTGGAGATAAACCCTTCAATAAAATGATAAATGATAAAATATTTCCGTGCGTATTAATATTCCTGTTATGGGGATGGAATATCCCCAATTCGGGGATGGAATATCCCTGAATATATAGTGGAATATAGCATGCCCAAGGTCGTGATGGTCAAGTGGGGGGGGGGGGGGGGGGGATATTGGATCTTTGAAGTGGGCATCTAACATCCCCGTAGTGGGGATACTTTGCATCCCCGAAGTCAGGATATTACATCTCCAAAGTGGGGATTCTGTATCCCCAGTGGGGATATTGCATCCCCAAAGTAGGGATATCACAGCCCCGAAGTGGGTATTTTGCATCCCCAAAGTAGGGATATCACATCCCCGAAGTGGGGATATTACACTCCTATAGTGGGGATATTTGGCATCCCCATAGTGGGGATATTTGGCATCCCCATAGTGGGAATATTTGACATCCCATAGTGGGGATATTTGACATCCTCATAGTGGGGATTTTTGACATCCTCATAGTGGGGATATTTGACATCCCCATCGTGGGGATTTTTTGCATCCCCATAGTGGGGATATTTGGCATCCCTGAAGTGGATTTCCATCATCGAAATGGCAAGATCACATCCCCGAAATGGGGATATCTCGACTCATATTGGGGATATTTTGCATCCCCGAAGTGGGATATCATATCCCCAAAGTGGGGAAATTACATCTCCGAAGTAGGTATAGTAGATTCCGGAAGTGGAGATATTCTATCTCCGAAGTGGGGATATTACATCCCCATAGTGGGGATATTTGACATCCCCCATAGTGGGGATATTACATCCCCGAAGTATGGATATCACATCCCCGAAGTGGAGATATGATATCCCCGAAGCGGGGATATTACACCCCCACAGTGAGGATATTTGGCACCCCCATAGTGGGGAATGTTTTGTATTCCTATAGTGGGGATATTTGACAGCGCCGAGGTGGGGATATTCCATCATCAAAATGGCGAGATCACATCCCCGAAATGGGGATATCGCTACTCATATTGGGGATATTTTGCGTCGCCGAAAAGGGGATATTGCATCCGCGAAATGGGGATATTAGATCCCAGTAGTGGGGATATTTTGTGCAACCGAAACGGGGATTTTGCATCCCCGAAATAGCCATATCACATCTCCGAACACTGAATATTTCTGTCTCTAGGACATTTATATCCCCGAATCGGAATTCTGCAATATGAATATACTCTCCTTGGGGATACAAAGATTTTTGGGGATGTAAATCTCTCCGATTCGGGGATGAAATATTCCACGATGTTTTATCTGCGGAGTAGAGATATTGCATCCCGGAATGCGAATTGTCTAACCGGAAGTGTTGTACCCCTAAATTGAAATATTCCAGAACTTTCAAGATCGATTTTCAATTTTCAAAATTCGAAAAAAAAAAAATTTAATTTACAAATTCCAAAAGTTTTCAGCATTGTAAAAATTGCCGAAATTTTCGAAACGTAAATAATTTCACTTTCTTAAACAAGCCAATAAAACGAATCAAAATTTTTGACAATGCAAAAAAAAAATAAAATAAAAATGTTGAAAACTTCAAATTTTTGGAGTTTTCAAAAAACGACCTTTGTCAAAGAATTTTTAATTCTCAAAATTGAAAAAAAAAAATTCTTATTTTTAATTTTTGAAATTGGAAAGTGTTAACAAATAACATTTATGAATTTTTTTTTCACAAATTTTGCCCAAATTTTGAGACATTTGGCACGAAAATGACTAAAAAGTGTGTAAAAAAAATCACCATGTGTTCGGGTAGAGAAGGTCACCAATAGAGCCACTGAATTGATGAAAAAAAATCGGTTAAAATTCTTTGATGAACGGTGAATTCCACTGGGAAATGGCAAAAATGTCTTTTTACTCCACATTTAGTATAACAATACATCTGCACGGATGTGCACAATCTTTGGACTAAACAAATTAACTAAAGTCGCACTTGGAATTCATCAGAGAGTCCATAAATGGCCATTCACATTCTCCATTTTCACTTTTTTTTTGGCAAACTTTTTGCGAATTTATACTTGAAATATATGAAATGTGGATCGGACAACGAATACGGGTCACATAGCTGCGAGTTACGAGCTTTTGAATGCTTCGCGGGAAGGAAAAAAATGGTCTTTCTCGTATGAAACACTGTGCAAGAATGACTCACCTGAGATGATCCGTCGTATCTTTCTCCCTCACTCGGCAATATTGTTATACTTCCACTTATTTTCTTCCTTGATACCATTCTCTCAACTTTCTTTCTCACTCGCCAATTTGTCTTTCGATGGACAAGTCCGAAGCCATCTCTGTCTACCTCTTCCACTCTCAACAAAACAAGTCGAAAAAAAATTCGAAATGTTGCGCAAACTTTGGGAATTGTAAAGAATTTCGAAATACTGTACATAATTTTCGAATTTTGCCTTAAAAAAAATCATACATTTTGCACATTGTTGAAGTTGAGAAAATTTTTGAAATTTTTGAAATTTTTGAAATTTTTGAAATTTTTGAAATTTTTGAAATTTTTGAAATTTTTGAAATTTTTGAAATTTTTGAAATTTTTAGAATATCTGAGATTTTGAAAATTTGGAAATTTTTGGGAATTTCCGAAAATTCTAGAAATTTTAGAAATTTTGGAAATTTTGCAATTTTGAAATTTTCGAAGGTGTAGAAAAGTTCGAAAATTTTGAATCATTTTCCAAAGTTAATTAAAAAAATTGTCCAACATTCAGGTTGAGAACACTGGAACTTAACATTTAGAAATTAGAATTTTCAAAAGTTTAAAAACTAAGCCAGTTTTCCTTTGCACTATTATCACACTTCTACCTATTGTTCCTCCTCCTTGACTCCATTCTCTCAACTTTCTTCGCAATTTGTGAATTGTTTTTCTCCTATGACAACACAGAGTGCATTCTTCTGTTTACACAACATTTTAATGTTAATTGTATCTCTGAAGGATGTAATACACGTTTTGTGAGAATTCGAGCTCAAAAGCGTACTTTACAATTAAAAGAGGGCACGCAAAGTCACCTGACAGTATTTCCATACACTGATCAGTGTAACGGTTTTTTCAACTATGAAATAAGACACTTGACAACTGTCAATCGAAAACTTGAAGTTTGTAGATTGCAGACGATGATGTACAGTTGACAGTCAATTACTAATTTAAATGACAGGCGCCTGTCATCTGTCATTTGTTAGCGACAACCGACTTGACAATCGACTATTGACAAGTTACAATTGACAATTGACAATTGACAATTGACAACTGACAATTGACAACTGACAACTGCCAATTGACAATTGACAACTGACAGCTGCCAATTGACACCTGCCAATTGACAACTCCCGATTAACAACTGCCAATTGACAACTGCCAATTGACAACTGCCAATTGACAAACTGCAAATTGACAAACTGCCAATTGACAACTGCCAATTGACAAGCTGCCAATTGACAAACTGCCAATTGACAAACTGCCAATTGACAACTGCCAATTGCCAAATGCCAATTGACAACTGCCAATTGACAACTGTCAATTGACAACTGCCAATTGACAACTGCCAATTGACAACTGCCAATTGACAACTGCCAATTGACAACTGCCAATTGACAATCCACTATCGGGTGTCTATGAATGACGCACCGTCACCCATAATTGGCAATTGACAATAGAGATTTCATATTCGATGAACTAGAGACTACAATCTACAGCTGACTGACAGCTATTAATAATTCAACTAATTGGTCGACTATGTAAAAAAAAATGGAAGTGAATCATGCATGGTCTCTATTGTCTCCTCCAGAAATGGGCGGCGTCGACTCTGCACTCGCTTGATACCAGCACGAACTTTTGTTGATGAGCCTTATCTCCATCTGTGATAGTCTATGAGCCATGGGTTAGAGATAGTCTGAGCATGTACTCATTACCTCAATGAAATACACACCCCATTCTCACTTCCTGTTATGCTACTTCACATGATTACCCGTCGAACTGCGAAACTTGGAGGAAAAAATTAGTAATCGCACCGATTTTGGTAATCAGAAAATTCAAAACTCCATCTAAGGTACTTCTCCAAGCCCCGTTCCGGAAGTAGGCCTCAACTCAGGTTCATGATTTAAGAATTTTTTTTTTGCTGCGAAATACGTTTTCGAATAATCAAATTAATGGAAAAAAAGTGACGAATGTGACAATACATTTGCGCTCTTATTCAAAATGTTTTTATTATGAATTGTTTATATGGAAAGTATTTTGAAAACCCTAGTTGTCACTAGGCCAATCAACATAACGCGCGAACATCGCGATATTTATGAATACATAACCTCAACAATGGCGCAACACGCGGAGAGATTTCGATTAAATGGAGCATTTATTAAAAAATCCCAGCTTGATCAACGTAGAAAAACTCTCGATGGTTTGGAAAATTACAACAGTTCAACCTCGTTGTTACCTCAAACTTCGCATTCCACAACTCACACTTTTTTGACAGCTGTGAGCCGCCATGCCACTTGTCTAATTCTCGGGGAATTTCTAGTGGGGCGCCATTTTTTGGGCAAGCCACAATTAGTGAGAAGGCTATTCGACAAACGTTCGCCAACATTTCTCATAACTAATTCCTAGGCAAATTGAGCCAATTTTTCAATAAGACGTAGATAAAAGATTGTTCTTCCTAGTGGTATATTTTTTCAGCAGGTCGAATGTCAAACTTTTTTATAGGCAAGTAACTTCCAGTGAAACATTGAGATTTTTGCTCCGATCCCTCTAATCATGTACTTTATGTACTGATATCTTTTTAATTAATAGGGAAAAAATTCTCAAAGAATTTGAGCAGATGCGAGAAAGGTTGCTCTTTGCAATGGATACAAAAAAACAACATGTAGAATGTAAGTGACGAGACTCAGAAAGTACCTCAATATTTTTTGCCTATGTTCCGAGTCTTGAATGCACTCCTCTTCAAGGGCAATTTATTTGGAGTGCCAATCAATTCATCAACTTCCCGATAGGGGAAGTTATTGAAATGCACCCGATTAAAAAAATAGTAGATTACATACCTAGGCCAGCAAAGTTACCCAGTAAACACGGATCTGCAAATTTACCGCAAAGAAGGCTATTTTGCCGATAAGTTGTCGCAAATTGTCGAGTTTTGCTGTCTGGGTAAGGAATGTCTAAGATCACATTTAGTTGTTGGCCGAGGCGAAGCCGAGGTCATGTAGCGACACCTGTCGTAGTGAGGCATGTAGCGACACCTGTCGTAATCCAGTATTCCAAATTTTCTCTGAATTTTTATTTTGTACTCCTATTTTTTTCTCTGAAACCAGTCTTCAAACATTTAATTGGCATGTCGAAAAATGTAGGAATGGCAGACAGAAATTACAAATCGAAAAGTTATGTTTGTGCTTTCAGTCGGGGGCAGATCCACTTCCATCCTACTAGTTTCTTAATTAACAGTGGCTATAAAACGAAAAAACAAAATCGTAGTCCGTCCAAAAATTCAGGGAATCCCCAATGTCAAGATTTGACAATTCGTCCAAGCTTGTCGCGAACTTTTACTTTCCGCGCGCGCAGATCCTCCCACCACTACCATTCTGCATTGTCGATTTTCTACCTCCATAGTCATAAAACATCCATCAAGTATCAGCGAATGCAGAAGAAAACAAAGCCACTCACAGATTCTCCAGAAATTCAAGCACATCTGCGATAATCCATGAGCCATGGTAGAACCGTATCCTTAACGGATGAACTCATTCCCTCCACATAATAGACACCCCATTCTCATTTCCTAGAATGCTAATTCACTTAATTACCCGTGAAACTACGGATAAAAATTGCCGCAGGTATAAAGTGTCCAATACACCAATGCTCACCAGTAATAACAGAAAAAATGATAATCTCAATCTACCTGTTTGTTCTCTTAAGCTATACCTCAATTTCGGCCGAGTCCATCGGCAGTTCGAAATCGTTCATCTGTGCAGACGGTGTAGAAATCGATTTGTCCAAAGTTTGCGATGGATTGGTCGATTGTCCGGATTCATCAGATGAATTGCAAAAATTGTGTTATCACTTGATGTACGTTCAAGCTCTGTTTGTCATATCTGGTAACTTTTGAACTTCACGACCTAGGGAAATTAATAGTAATCGCTACGAACAAGAAATGTCCCAGTCATGAAATTTCACTTTTCTTGACGTGTCAAAGGCTTCTGACAGATTTCAATGGGAATTTGGTGTATGTTTGTGTGTGTATAAATGGGTGGGCGGGGTTAGGTGGGTGGGCGTGGCTAGATGGATGGGCGTGGCTAGATGGATGGGCGTGGTTAGCTGGGAGGGCGCCGCTAGATGGATGGGCGTGGCTATAGGTGGGTGGGCGTGGTTAGATGAGTGGGCGTGGTTAGATGAGTGGGCGTGGTTAGATGAGTGGGCGTGGCTAGATGGATGGGCGCCGCTAGGTGGGCGGGCGTGGTTAGGTGGGTGGGCGTGGTTAGGTAGGTGGGCGTGGTTAGGTGGGAGGGCGTCGCTCGGTGGATGGGCGTGGCTCGGTGGATGGGCGTGGCTAGATGGGTGGGTAAGTAAGTGTCTGTTGATAGATACCAATCGAATGAAGGTCCTACCCATTCATTGGGCACCCATCTCTCGTTGAAAATATGCCTTTGATGTGCATTCCATCATTTATTTGAAGTGTAAAAATCATTTCCTGATAATGCGATGTCACAATAACGAAAGATAATATTTCGCAATGAATTTGACAACATTGTACGCACAAATTCATGGAATAACACAATCACCGAGTTCATGAAGAAATCAAAATATTTAGGTGATATACGGAAATACGGTACTATGTTATGTTATGATGAAATACTATAACATAAATTTGCTGTTTTATCTTGTGTTATCGGCAACTTGCAAACGAGACCAAAAACAACATTTCCTTGTCTAACTTTTTACTACGGAACCTTTAATTCTCGTTTGTGGGGGAGGAATAAGACCATTGCTATCGGTCAGTGTTCCAATTGGAAAATTCGGTAATTTGCCGCGGGATGGCTGGTCGTTTTGTATATCCGAGTGAGAAAAAAATTAAATTCTCTGTTTATACTTCCACAACACATTCCATGACTCCATTCACCATCTATATTTTTCAGTATAACTTTTTTTTTTTCAGATGTCCCTTATCGTATTATCGATGCAATTATGGAGCGTGTGTTCCAAGATCGGCTAGATGCGACGGCGTGCAAGACTGTATGGATGGTACTGATGAAGTTGCTTGTGATGTGTCGCCAGCTTGTTCGGATCGAGAAATTCGCTGTGCAAAATCAATGGAATGCATCTCACTATCAAAAATTTGCAATGGTAATTTCATTCGGTGCAGTCTTTCGCCCAGAATGGATGCAGCGTTGTAATTGTCCGTTAAAAAAATTTGAATAGCTCTGCGGGAATGCGTCGGACAACAAAATTGTCAAGTTTCCTCTCCAAATATCACCCCTCATCCACCCGCCAAAGAAAAATTCGCAGTTTAGGAACACCCTGTATACATCTGTATATACCTATACTGTAAAATTCTTAGCCGGGTGAATGAATTGTAAATGAAATTTTAATTTTAAATGTTGAAATGCTTAACATTTCGGTTACTTCTCCGTAACCAGCTGCAGGGGTTACATTTATTTTCTAAAACGAGGAAATAGTAATTAAAAGTAATAGCAAATTAAGGAAATAACTGACGGCAATGGTCGTGTGGTTAGAGCGCTGGCCTTTGGCACATGAGGACCAAGGATTGAATCCCGTGCGGGGAGTCTCCTGTCGGTATAGTAGAGCGCGATTGTCCAGTCTCTAACTCATACGTATTCATCGTTGACCTGTCCTTGACTTGTCTTCAATTACTGGATAAACTGAAGAATATAATGCCCATTGGGCATTGTGTTCATTGGTTTAAACTGTGTGAATACTGTTCAGGTTGGGAACAAGTCGGCTTCGATTGTTACCGCCGGGACGGATTGCAGTATCTCCTAGAACGGATCAAAGCATAATTCCAAAAAAATCGCTAAGTTCAAAAAATTGCAAAGTGGGGTGATCATGATTGAGAATAATGTTATCAAAAGCTTGTGCATCAAATTACAAATGATGTTTCATTTCTACGAAAATAGTATAGGCTTTAACACCCATTGGCCGACATGTGTAACCTATAACCGGGATTGAAGTAATTTTATAATACCGGTTAAGGATATTCGGATTGTGCGGATGGCACCGACGAGAGCCAATCGTTATGCCAAGATTTCCCGTGTCCACTGCATTCTCATCAATGCGACTATGGTGGGTGTGTGCACCAGGAGGTTATGTGTGATGGAGTTAATGACTGCGCAGATGGCAGCGACGAAAGAACTTCAGAGTGCGCAGCAATGAACTGTCGAGGTGACGACTGTCTCCAATATAGCTGCAGGTAATGCTAGTTAGTCTTGAAGGAACAATTGAACGTTAAGACTGGAAGCAAATGGTGTGTGCTGATTGACGTGTGAGAAACTGAAACTGCAAGTGAAATCTGCGCGTATATACCTAACTCAATATCACCCGACTTGACATTACTTACGCGGACTTTTTGCATACACGATGTCCCCAACTTGCGCCCTCTACATTTGGGCATGTAGGGAAGCTAACATTTTTGGTTGATAGGTCTTCCACCTTTCTCTCCCAGGCCCAATGGTCTACATATGAACTCGATGACTTTTCCGCTAAAGCGCAAGTCACACGGCTCAGCTGCTGACCCAGCGCCTCGTCAGCCGGTAATGGTACTAAGTTTAGCGTAACTGCGCATGCGCGGCATAATCCGATAGACCGGAGAGCGGTCTTTTTGCATCAGACGCGCTGTACATTTCCTTCCGGGTTAATGCAAACCGCGATACGTTAATGAATGGTTAAGTCGACCAATCAAAATGCTGATTAACTCCCTCGATGAGTGTTTCTCCAATTAATAATTGTGAATTGAGAAAACAGTTCAAGCTCTGAGCAGCTCGCGGTGTAAAACAACCCCAATTTTTCTCAATTTGAAACAATTCAATGAAGAACCACTGGTCGAAGGGGCGGAGCTACTCTCTGATTGGCCGAATTAAAAATGAAATGACTTGGCACGGCGGCCACGGAGAGAAAATTGGAGAAGGAACTTCCGTGCTCAAATTTCAACCTTCTGCAATCCCCAACTTCCGAACGTGCAGTTGTGGGGGTAACTAGTCTAAATATTTTAATGATTTTTTATCTTATTCAGGTGCATTCAGGATAACCATCATGTCTTATGCAATTCAACTTTCAGATCTGAAGAATTCGCATGCGCAAGTGGTCACCAGTGTATTCCGAAGTCTAGGATTTGCGATGGGATCCGTCAATGTCGGGACGGATCCGATGAGACTTTCGAAACTTGCTCCAATGAAACGTAAGCTTCAATCTTTCTATTCAATGTGGTGGACACTTACCAATTCTGTCTGAAGCCTATTCAGCATGATCAACCCATATAGTGCTGATGAAGAAGGCAGTCTCGGCTATCTCTTCCGAGATTATGGAGGAGAGGGGAGAACACATCTCCACGCACCCACCTCCATGAAGACATAACTTATACCCTTCTACGATTCTTAGACTCAAAGAAATACGTTTCCGTCAATCGTACATTTTAGTTTTGGAACTGAAGTGATATCATCGAACATGTTACCCAGGCAACAAAATGATCGGATAACCTAGTAACTTACAGGATTTTTTATCAGTGAATTAACTAATAATTGTTGCAGACATTTCATCGACAAACTTCACAGATAACGATTGATCATATCGCAACATCAATCTGCAAATTACCAGGAAGGTATTTCGGGAAATTATCTGTAAAATTTAGGATTAAACTGGCATTAAATATTTGCCCTTAATTTTTTCGGTCAGTAAATCAGAAAAGACACTCCAGATTTCGGGAAAACGGATCCTATAGATTGTCCGAACCTTTTCGGATAAGTTTATCTAACAACTTCCGGTAAAATTTACCGGATCATTTTTCTGGAAATAATCATTTTCCGATCTACTTACCGAGAAAATTAAGGGCAAATCTTTAACTGAAATTTACTACTGAATTTTCCAGATAATTTCAAGGAATACCTTTCCGGCAATTGACAAAGTGATGTGATGGCATGATCAATCGTTATCCCCATATTTTGTCTTGTGTTGTTACCGACAAAATATCGGTAAAAAATCGGATGATTCGGCAACGAATTTCCGACAAATTACCGGCACACTGTTGGCTGAGTAGCGTTCTTCGCGAGATTCTTCCTCGAGAATTCGATGATTCAACGGATAATCGAATAAATAAACAAGAGATAGACTCCGTCATCTAGCAACAAGCTGGTATTCAGCCGTGAAATGCAAGATTAGCTAACCCAACATCATTTTTCCAGATGCCCTGACGGCCATTTCCGTTGCACCTACGGTGCTTGCATCCCGGCTACCCTAAAATGTAACCTCCAGCCGAATTGTCAGGATTGGAGCGATGAAGAGGACTCCATTTGCGGAGTTGGTCTCCCTCGAGGTGCATGCCGCTCACCAAGTGCTAAAGGAGGAATGCACATATCGTTTGCTAATTGTCCTTCATGTCGTCCTGGCCAAGTGCTTCCTGAGCTCAGCCGCTTGGATTTTTCTTGTGTTGCTGGAGGGATTTTAGATGGCCCTGCCAGCGCCTTCTGCCAAAACGGCCATTGGATGCCTTCCATACCAATTTGTTTCTCTGGTAAGATGTTGAGGTAAAATATTTGCTTTTTCCTTCTACATGAGAGACCTCCTGCCTGCTCAATATCGAGGAGACTGTGCAAAACTGAATATATTTATGAACATATCATTGAATTCACTACTATTTTATAATGTATGTGAATAGGAAATGCTACTTTACGTATTGTAATGGATTTTAGATATTGAGGACATCACTTGTCCACCTCTGGAAGCGCCTGGCGCAAGGAAGACATGCGAAGTTTTATGGGGCCCTAGAGAAGGATGGATACCTTGCAATGATTCTTTACCCGTTGGCACTTTTGTCTCACTAGACTGTCCTGAATTCTATGAAAGAGAATCTGGCGCCTCTCATACTACTTGTCTTCATGATGGATCTTGGAGTCAAGCACCTCTACGCTGTAAACCTATGTGTGGAGTAAGGGAAGCATTAGGTAAGTTCATTGGTAAGGATCCTCGTGCATCATCTCCAAAATTTTCCTGGATTTCCTCTCCAAATTTTCCTCAAAGTTTATACTGGTATGGGTTCGTTATTGGATTCTATGGGTCTCTTTTGGTGGGCTGATGCTAAGCAATGCCTGCGTTAAGTAGGCGCGACCAGACCGTTCTTTTGGTTAGTAGCAACAGAAGAGATAGACGCCACCAGCATACGTCTTCACAATCTGAAACTACCTCAAACTTCAAAACTTTCTAAAGCCAGGAGGAGTTTTTTGTCAAATCAAACATTCTGATTGGAGAACAATTCGAAACCAACCAGAAGGCTCAGTTCAAAAATGTGTGGGTGTGAACGGTAGGTGTGAAAAGAAGGAGGCGATGGCGAAGTTAAATTGTATAGATATATTTGCACTTAAAAGTACAGGTGCGTAATGGTCGTACTGAGAAGTACGGGTGAACGAATTGTGGTACTGACAGGTACCGTCTAGGTTCCGGCCACTGGTTGCTAACGGGGCTGCCAAGGTTTTCCTCTGGTCCGCTTTTGTTGCCTCCTTTGGCAGGGCTCCCTTGCTCGAAGCGTACTGCTGGACTGCTCGTTAGTGAGTGGTGATTTGGGGACTGTCGGTCCGCCTTACATAGGGTCTCAGTACCCTGCGTGCGAGCCAATGAGGGTGCATGGCCTACGTGCCATGCCGCTTGGTCTACGTGCGTCGCGGTGACGTCAGTGGCCTAGAGTCCCCAATAGGCGCCGATACGGCGCGCTTCATTGTGCAGGAACAAACCTGCTTGTGGGCCTTTCGGATGAGTATGAGTGGAATGGATAACCGAGTTTGGTTTGATTTTCACTTAGTCGCCACAGTACCCCCCTGCTAGTGATTTACATCACGAATTATAGTACAAGTGGCGAAAAATATGGAACCGTAATATGACATTCACGTGAGTCCTGCTTGGTAGCGGTTGGCGAACCTCACGCGTCTGCCAGAGCGCGTCGTCATGCCACCTCGTGTTGAGGATGGTGCTGGAACTGGTGGTGATGGTGGTGGTGTCCCTGCTACTGCAGGTCGTGGATTGGTGTGCCAACTGTCTGGGTCGTCATCCCTGATGACGTATGCCGGTTTCAGTCGGTCAATGGATACGTTCACGTCCTTCCCCTTGATATGGACAGTGAACGTTTTGGTGCCGCGCCGCAGGACTGGAAATGGGCCCTGATATGGCATCTGAAGTGGCCCCTTAGGAGCGTCGTGTCGGACAAACACTTGCTTCGTTGTGGCCAAGTCCTTGAAAACGAATGTGCGGTGTTCGCCGTGTCGTCGAGTTTTGGCTGGGCGCAATTCGGCGAAGTGTTGCCTCAACTCCTTGACGTAGTCCGCTGCGTCGTCGTGGCGATTCCTTGTACCCGGTGCTAGGAACTCGCCAGGCAAGCGCAGAGGTTGACCGTACGTTAGCTCTGCTGCCGAGCTGTCGAGGTTCTCTTTCCAGGCCGCTCTGATCCCCAGTAGGACGCTCGGGAGTACGTCTGTCCACCTGGTGTTGTTGTGGCATTTGATCGCTGCCTTCAATTGCCGATGGAGCCGCTCGATCATGCCGTTAGCTGCGGGATGGTAAGCAGAGGTTTTTATGTGAGTCGTACCTGTCAAGCAGTTTAAATGCTTGAAGAGGTGCGACTCGAATTGACGTCCCTGGTCGGTCGTTACTCGGAGGGGGACCCCGAACCGGCAGATCCATCCATCGTAGAAAGCGCGGGCGACAGTGGGTGCTTCCTGGTCTGGTAGAGGGAACGCTTCGGGCCATCTGGTGAATCGGTCAATGCACGTCAGGCAGTATCGACACCCCTCGGAACTGGAGAGGATGATCAGGCCCATGTGTATGTGCTCGAACCTGCAAGATGGCGGTGCGATGTTGCCTAGCGGTGCAGAAACATGGCGTGTTATTTTTGCCTGTTGGCAGGGGATGCATGCGCGTGCCCATTCACGGCAGTCAGTCTTGATGGACGGCCACACGAATCGCTGTGTCACCAGTTTGATCGTGGCGTTAATCCCCGGATGAGCTAGGTTGTGCACAGAGTGGAATGCGCTGCGCCGGAACGCTGGTGTGAGGTACGGCCGTGGTGATGTGGACGACGCCTCGCAGAAGACAGATACGCCAGTGCCGGGAATCGGGATTTGCTTCAGTTGTAGTCCCGATCCTGTGCGTAAAAATGTCTTCAATTCCTCGTTGTCTGCTTGTGATATTGCCAGTGCTTCATAATTCAGGGGTTGCGAGACCTCCTCGATCCGAGACAGGGCATCAGCCACGACGTTGTCTTTGCCTGCAATGTGGCGGATGTCGGTGGTGAACTGGCTGATGAAATCTAGGTGACGAGTTTGCCGAGGTGAAGATTTTTCTGCTTTCTGTCTGAAGGCGAAAGTGATAGGCTTGTGGTCAGTGAAGATCGTGAACGTTCTGGCTTCTACCATGTGCCTGAAATGCTTGATGGCGAGGTAGATTGCGAGAAGTTCACGATCGAATGCGCTATACTTCACTTCCGTGGGACTGAGCTTTTTGGAGAAAAATGCCAGAGGTTCCCAGTCACCGTTGACCTTCTGCTGCAGCGCTGCTCCGACGGTGTGATCCGAAGCATCGCAGACCAAGGCCAGGGTGGCATTGGCTTCGGGATGAACCAGGAGCGTGGCGTCGGCGAGGCTGGTCTTACAGTGGTTGAAAGCCAACTCGGCTTCCGGAGTCCATAATATCGGAGCTTTTCCCTTGAGGTTTCCCTGGAGAAGATTGTTCAGCGGTGCCTGTTCCTTGGCGGTCCTAGGTATGAATCTCCTGTAAAAATTCAACATACCCAGGAACTGGCGGAGCTGCTTTGCGGTGTCGGGTAGTCCCGGATGGCTTGGATCTTCTCCGGTAGTGGACACGTTCCTTTCCCAGTCACGAGGTATCCCAGGAACTGGACTTCAGGCTGGCCCAGGACGCACTTCTGTGGATTGACGAGGAGGCCATACGTTTGCAGTTTCTCGAAAAGGAGTCTCAGGTGATGGAGATGCTGCTCTGGAGTTACTGACGCAATGAGGATGTCGTCGATGTATGCGTAGCAGAAATCCAGGTCTCGTAGAACCTCGTCGATGAATCGCTGGAACGTCTGGGCTGCGTTTCGAAGACCGAATGACATGAATGGAAATTCAAACATGCCAAACGGAGTGGTGAGTGCGGTTTTTGCGATGTCCTCCTCGGCGACTGGGATTTGGTGGTATGCCCGGATCAAGTCGATCGTTGAAAATATCTGCTTGCCCCGGAGCGTTTGGCTGAAGTCCTGGATATGGCGTACTGGATAACGGTCTGGGATGGTTCGGGCGTTCAGTGCCCTGTAGTCTCCACAGGGTCTCCAGCTGCTGTCTTTCTTTCTCGCCATATGGAGTGCCGATGACCATTGGCTTTTCGATGGCCTGGCTGTGCCGAGCTGGACCATGGACCGAAACTCTCTTTTCGCGTCAACCAAGCGATCTGGTGTTAGTCGGCGAGGTTTGGTGCTGATCGGTGGCCCTGGAGTCGTCTGGATGTAGTGGACAGTATCGTGCTGCGGTGGCTTGCCTGCGCCATCTGGTCTGGTCAGATTGGGAAACCCCTGCAGCAGTTGGCGATACTCGGAAGTGCCTATAACAGTTTTGACGCACGGGAAGTCGATTTCCTCGATTTGTCCGAGCGCCGAGAGTGAGGTGAGGGAGTCCACTAACCGTCCGCTGCGAAGATCCACGAGGAGACCGTAGTGGTACAGAAAGTCTGCACCGATGATGGGCTTGGAGACGTCTGCAATGACGAACCGCCAGGGAAAAATTCGCCTAAGTTTGAGGTCCAACGCGACTGTAATCGTGCCGTAGGTGGGAATAACCGTGCCATTCGCCGCCGAAAGTTCGTACGTGGATTTTCTCTGCGGCCCACGAACTAATCGGCGTGGGAATACGCAGAGGTCTGCTCCGGTGTCGACCAGGAACCTTGTTTTGCTGCCCTGGTCGGTGATGAAAAGGCGGCGGGTCGAAGATGCGGAGTCACTAGCCGCCATTAGTGACCGAGCTGCCCGTTTCCCGGGGCGTTACACGGCTGTTCACACTTCCTGGCGTTCGATCCGAATCTCCAGTGGTACCAGCAAGGTCCTTCGGCTCCAGGTGGACGACTCCTTGACCTGGACCTGGGTCGGGCGCGCCTGGAGTTGCTGCTGTCCCCTCGGCTGGATCTCTTGAGGCTCTCGATTTCACCTCGTAGGGCGCTGAATTTATCCTCCAGGTTGAGAAGGAGCTGGGACATTTTCAGGCTGAGTAGTGCTTCTACTCCGTGGGACTCTGTTTCGGCGATTTGCGCCGTTGTGGGAACGATCCGAGGCTTCAGAATTTGTATGGTCTTGTCAGCAAATTCTGCGGCCTGTTCCAGTGTGGCCGATCCCTGAGTACTGATGAGTGCCTGCACCTCTGGCGGTAGCCGCGTGATCCATAGCGTCTTCAATGTCCCTTCTGGGAAGGCTGGTCCTGCTAGCTCCCGGAGGTGTCTCAGAAACTGGGTTGGTTTGCGGTCACCCATCTCCGCTGTCTCTAGTAATCGCCGGGTTTTCTCTTCCTGAGTTGCGCTGAGAGGCTTGATCAGCTCAGTCTTCAGGAAAATATATGGGTCTGCCGGTGGAGGGTTCACAATAATGTCCCTCACTTCCATGGCGTACTTGGCCTCCAGGCTTCCGCAGACGTGTCCGAACTTGGTGTCCTCGCTGGTGATGCCGGCAGCCTGGAAACTGCGCTCGACCATGCTGGCTGGACTGCGGCGTGGACTGCTGGCTGCTTCCGTCGCGTTCCAAGATCATTCCTTTTTCTTACACCGTTGTTCACTTCCCACCGTTTACAGATCACGTCGGGGTCACCAGTTTGTGGGTGTGAACGGTAGGTGTGAGAAGAAGGAGACGATGGCGAAGTTAAATTGTATAGATATATTTGCACTTAAAAGTACAGGTGCGTAATGGTCGTACTTAGAAGTACGGGTGAACGAATTGTGGTACTGACAGGTACCGTCTAGGTTCCGGCCACTGGTTGCTAACGGGGCTGCCAAGGTTTTCCTCTGGTCCGCTTTTGTTGCCTCCTTTGGCAGGGCTGATTGCAACTCTCCCTTGCTCGAAGCGTACTGCTGGACTGCTCGTTAGTGAGTGGTGATTTGGGGACTGTCGGTCCGCCTTACATAGGGTCTCAGTACCCTGCGTGCGAGCCAATGAGGGTGCATGGCCTACGTGCCATGCCGCTTGGCCTACGTGCGTCGCGGTGACGTCAGTGGCCTAGAGTCCCCAATAGGCGCCGATACGGCGCGCTTCATTGTGCAGGAACAAACCTGCTTGTGGGTCTTTCCTATGAGTATGCGTGGGATGGATAACCGAGTTTGGTTTGATTTTCACTTAGTCGCCACAAATGCATTAAGGGGTGACCCCGGTGAAACTTCGAAGACCTCGCCCGGCCTTCGGACTTGCCAATGGCGTTTTGATATATGAAGGCATATCCAAAAAAGTAAGAAAAATTCCGGACCCAACCCATTTTGCCCCATATACCCATAAGAAACATTGCTTTTCGTGTTTTGAGCTTCAAAGTGCTCCTCGGTCCGCAATTTTCGTCCGATTTTCATTTGTTTTTTTTTTTAAACGTTCGTCATACTCCAAAGAACAAAGTCAAGTATGCGTTTTGTTCTATTCGCTTTATATCATAAGGAAAGAGACTTTTTAGTTTGCGCGTTTTTTTCTTTTTTTCAGAAACTCTCAAAATTGATCGTTTTCACTAATTGATTATTGTAATCACACGTCATATGTGCCTTTAAGCACGGATAGCTTGACTAAAAATTGTCCCTGAATCGTTGAATGCTTCTTCAGCTATAGCATTGATCATCAAAGGCTGGGAGAGTTCGCCAGAGGAGCCGTTACCCTGGCATGCTAGTCTCTTCTCCCACGAAGACGGTCATTGGACATTCTTCTGCGGTGGAAGCTTGATCGCTGAACGAGCTATTCTCACAGCAGCTCACTGTGCATGGAAGACTGATCCGAAGACCATTCGCGTTGTTCTTGCAGGTTTCTCCAGCAACTTTACGCTTAATCAAAATGACGAAGACACACAGATTTTCGATGTATCGAGAATAGAGATACAGAGAGCTTACCATGATCATGAAGGAGAATACGGATCAGACTTGGCTATTCTGGTGTTGAATAGGCCTGCAGTCATCAACTCTCATGTGTCACCGGTATGTCTGGATTGGTCGCCTGAGTCTGATGTGCTGCTTAGGAATGGAGAAATGGGTTTGGTGGCAGGTGAGTCAAGACATACTTAGCTTGGTTGATTGGGTGTAGATATGAACGAATCGTGACAGCTTTGGGTTGATGCTAACCCTTTGTGGTGATTTTGAATTCCGTTCGAAGTCGGCAGACATCGGGTACGTTCGGGCATTGGGATGGGGGGAATTGGCGGTCGGATGGTATCGCTGAGCGATGTGTTCGCTCTCTTGGATTCCGGCCTCGTTTCGATATACACCTAAAATTTTATTTCTGAATCTGGAGCATAGCATCTTGATACACCAGGCTTGAGTGCGCCAATTTAAAAAGAAGAAAGAATGATTTTTCTATATCAAATTTACCACATTGGACTCACTTTGAGATTTTGACATAACTGAATATCGTTCTCAGTTTATGATTTGTATTCGTATTGTATTTGGAATTGTGTGAGTTATGAAATAAAAGAGCGGCTACGTGTTAAACTTGCTCTTCCTTTGAGTAATTACTTAAATTTCAGTTGTTATATAAATAATATTGGTCGGGCAATTTTGGAATTCATGCTTCAAAAATCTTGAAGAAAATCAAGACCCGAAACATTTACACCTTGAATGGTAACGCAAGGTCAGCTGCTGCTGTCCGAAGCAGATATCCGTGCTAGTTTAGGAAAAACGCTGGAGGCTTGATGTGTTTCGGGGCACTTTGCAACCTCTTCCCGATTACCAGATACGCGTGACCAGGCGCTAACATTCCAAGGTGCTACCAATAACATTAACATAGGAGGGTTAAATATCTTATGAATATTATAGTCTAGTTCTGACAAATGGTTGGTTTCACCAAAACTTCGATCAAATCAGGCTTGGGTATCACCGAGAATAGCACCGTCAGCCAACGACTTCGCGTGACAACGGAAAAAATTGTTTCCCAAGAGGAGTGCCGAACGAGTCAGAAGCGAGATTTCCGGAAATATGTGACATATACGACATTCTGCGCTGGATGGAATAATGGTACATCGGTGTGTAATGGAGATAGCGGTGGAGGTCTAGTTCTCCAGCGAAAGAACTCGTCTATCTGGGATCTCCATGGAATAGTGTCCCTGAGCCCTAGGAAATTATCAACTCTTACATGTGACCCGCAATACTATACAGTTTTCACGAAGGTGAGGATCATCTACTTGTGGAACAGCTTGTGGATATTGCATAGTCTCCATGTTTTTCAGGTGGCAGTTTATGGCAATTGGATAAATTCTGTTCTTGAGAATCTTCAAGTCATGGGACCACCGGATCTAGATCGATTGCCCAATGAAGATGTCATTGTTTAGTATTGATGTGGGAAGTCTGTTTGGTTCATAGTTATAACGATGGTGTACCATCATGCTGGTCCAATGATTACTATCGACATATTCGTGTCTTAACATCATCACCAGGACATAATCAAGAACAAAAATTTAGATCAGTGCTGTACTATCATAATTGTGTTTTGAGATGAATATACATATGCTACCATTATCACCAATACCGTTTCGACTTCCTTTCCTGAAACTTTACTTAGTCTGACAAATTGGTGTCGGCTCTTATAAGTCTTCCAGTCCTCTAAGCACTCTTTGAAGCACATGCATATTATCATTCCAACTTTATGTAAACTATAGTTGTAAGAAATATTACGAAGGCGGACTCGCAATTGGCCAGAGCTGGAAGTTAATCTGTGGGCTTCCTCGGCAATGACTGGAAGCGGATGGTTAGCATATGGTAGTGCTGAACTGGTATTCCTGCCAGTTCCATCATTGCTGTGAGACCAACACTGCAGGAACCTCCGAGGCTCCGACTAACGAAAATCCGTGTGTATGTAAAGATGTATCGAGCGATGAAGAGTTCAAGAAACCATTCACTGATCCAGCACCAGTCGGAAAACCGAAAAATACGAAAAGGTGGATTTTACCATGTTCTTGTAAGTCTCGTAGTTCATATTCACAACCTTGCCTGCTGTCAAATTGAAGGGATACTTAGTTCTCATCATGATAATGATGATGTCTTTCATGATGTCCGCTGGCAGATTGTACCAGGGGATATTGTAAACAGCCTCATGTAGACTTTCAGTCTGTTGGGATAGCGCCTGACCAACGTAGCTAACCATGAAGACTTCGATGTAGAAAAGATAGATTCTGATCAGCTTCGGTATTCCCATAGCACGACTTCGAAGTTTGATAGCCCATAGGAGTATAATACCTGGAACGATGCACAACTTCCATAACTTTGACAGGAAGAACCTGGAAAGATGCTTACCAGATATGCTGATGATTGCTGTGTTGTTAATGACTTCAATCAACACCGGCAAGTTGAAAACATCTTCAATTGCCTGAGCCACGTTCAGAAGATGGTTATGTCGTCTGATGAACCTAACCAGCTGCTGATGCTGTTCATCGTAATTTTCAGTACCACTGATCTCCGCAAGTTGGACATGCAACAGTTCAAACTGTCCGCACATGTGCATACCCAGACCAAACAGATAAATATCACTACCAATGTACGTGATACCTGCTGACAGCCAATGAACACAGATCAACAAATAATACCCCTTGTAGTAAGCTACTGGCATTTCTGTTGATACCCAACATGCCGGACCGTAGGGAACCACTCTTGATAGTATTGTGGTGTTCGCGAAATTGTCATTGACTTCCACTGTATCCGGCAATTTATGCAGGATGTTGCGGATAATCAAGAAGGCAGTTATGAAAAATTGGAGAACACCCACTACTCTGCCTTTATAAGCGTACTTCATCATGATTTTAATTGATTTCAGATCACCAACTGTTGCCCAATCGTCGACCATGGAGTTTAGAACGAAGTGCATTTTGCTTGAGTGATACCATGGTACCATCGCTTTCAATATAGATATGTTGCTGAGAGACAGTATTGTAATTATCTCGACTAGATCCAGAATTCGACCGCAATATCCTATCATTATCAGGTGCACGATGTAAGTGAGATTGACGGACAACTGAAAACGGGTCATCAATAGATAAGTTGTTCGGGGCCATATCTCGGTCTGAACTCCAGTTTATTGCACGAATAGTATATTACACCATAAGGGCAGAAAGCCCTGCACTGTTCAGGGCTTTCAAACTTCTGCCCGTGTGGTGTATACTATTTTTCTTTATAGCCGGTCGAAAGTACGAAAATTGATAATTTGGGTTATAGATACTGATACCTACCCTGACATTTGCAGCACGAGCGAAGCGAGTGTTGCTGGTCGGGGGCAGGCATAACATAAAAAAGAAACGCAAAGAAAATTAACCTTTAAGATATGTTTATGTATCTATGATCAATCGTGCTTCTGCATCAAAATCCCTCATAAGCTCTTTCTCGTCCATCGACTCATCGCTGGACGTCATTGCCTTTATTAATATTTTTTTCAATTTTTCATTAATTACAGTGAAGTAATTTTGAGGTTACATTTCACATTATCGTAGATAGAGGTGATGACTAGTGACTGACAGCCGTCCCACGCACCGATGCGCGGAAAAAAATTTTGTCCCGCTGTTGTAGATGGCGTGCGTGTAGTTTCATCGATGCACGAATCTTAGACTTTCTACTTCGAAATTGATGACGAATATACGTACTTTCGACCGAGGTATAAAGAAAAATTATTATCAGTCTTAACAACGTTTCGAAAGCTCTGGGCCTTCTTCATCCGGTAAACGAATTGTCTCTCTTAAAGATCCTGTCCGACAATCTCCGCAAATATCAATCAGCCATAAACACCCTTGGAAGCAAGGCTCCCTTCAACTGCACTTTCACAGGTATAATGGATTGTTCATAGATGTTTCTGGCTGATTGATGTTTGAGGAGATTATGGTACAGGATCTTAGGACAACGGGGCATGATAAGTAAGTCGTATAGTTAAATAGATGCAATGTCGATTACCTGAATCATTATGAATATTATCAGGCGCAATGTAGGAAGTATAGTGTTGTTCTCCAAGGGCCATATGCCTACCAGGGTAAGATAACTTCTATACAAGCCCAAAGCATATGTCGTGTCTTCATTCCAGGGAATAGGAGTTTGTCTCTTCACCACCATTATCTTGAAGTGCAGCTGAGTTTATTTCTGTAGCCAAATAAACAGTATCTTCGAGGTCGTAGGAAAACCATGAGTATAGACCCTTCTTCGTAAATAATTCATGGGAAAGCGCTTGCAGAAACTCGAAGATACTTTGACATCAATTGATAATATGGTTGCGTGACATTTATTTGGACAGCTGAAGAAAATAGTCGCGCTTCTACTAAAATATGCATGAGCATAATATAAGTTTTGTATGTTCGTGGAGCAATAGATCGAGAATGTTTATTTTAGGTAAATGTGATGTTAGGGCTACGTGGTCTAATGTGGACACCGTGGGTGGTACCTGGTGGTTTCAGCTGGAGACAACGATATGAAAATGCTGTGGCTCTTCCAGTAGCATGCAGAAAGTGCAAGGTGCTGTCTCCAATTGCTGACAGAAGGTGACCGAAGTGCTCCATCTACAGATTCACTGATTAATCTCCAATAATGGTCTAATCAAAGTTGACAATGGTAGTTTTCTCAAAGTGGTCAAGGTGTTAGTCAAAAGGATGGTCAATGAACCTGTTGCGAATCCCAGCAGCTGATGGGGAAACCAGGAGGCCGGTAACATCGGACTGATTCGCCGGCCGCTTTCGATGACCCACACGTGAGGCGCCACGTCCTGGGCGCATCAATTACCGATGGATCACCCGAAATCCTTGCTCGAAAAAGGGGTCCCATCTTGGGTTTTCCTGCCCTGCGACCCATGTGCTCACTCACTTGCTTCCGGGACGTTCTCACGCGCAGACGTGTTATCTCGATTTACTGCTTTAAGTTTTGCTCACGCGTGACTCATTCTACTCACGTTTTTTTTCAATAATTGTGTCCCGCTCAGTGTACTCAATTTATTAAACTCCTATCAAACCTAGTGTACTACTCTAAATTGTGTGTAATATAGATTTTATTTGTGTGAAATCAGACTCGGTGTGAACTCATTTTTCGGATCATCTCTTTTCATCCCTCGAAATATTCCTCCCCTGCACCCATCCAACAAATATCTCCACAGATCCAGGCAGCTCAACAAACAGAACCTATTTAAATATCAACTTGAGAACTGAAAAGTAAGAGAACATGAGCCTCGTTATGTCTTTAAAAGCATCATATTTCATAACGAAGATGCCACCAGCGGTCAAATAGCAGGAAGAATTATTCCGCATCATAATCATCTTGATATCTTTAGCTAGATATGCCGGCATGTGGTACCATGGACAGTTGTATACAGCACTGCGCAGCTTTTCAGCTTGATGCGATAGCTTTTCGCCAACGTAAGTATACATAAACAATTCCATGTACCAAACGTAAATTCTGGCACTGAAGTTTGCCACATCATGACCATTCTTCAAATTAGCAAGGATTGCAATTCCTGACTGTGATTTTGTTTTTCTTTTTATTAAGCTGAATGTAAATGATGATTTACATGTAGGTTATAGTCTTAATTATGCTCTACTGACCTGAGATGCAAATGAGGAATCCATTGCTTACTAGCTCTGCCAGAATGATCAAATTGACAGTGTCATTAAGCTGACTGCCCACTACCAATAAACGATCATGACGCTTCACGTACTCCTTGATCTTCAATTGCTGATGTACACACCCATCTTCACTGGAAATCTTTTCCATACTAGTGTTGAGTATTTCCAGCTGCCCACAAATATGCAACGCAGCATTGAACGTGAAAGCATCACACCCTGCAGAGAGGAATTGATGGTGTTAGTCGATCACTGCAATCACTTTTTGGATGAAATATTGATGGTTTGCCGGGCTATCACATTGATGTTTGAATCCTGTATATTAAAGAAAAGATATGAATCAGGTAGAACTGAGTTGGAGGTTCTAGAAGGTAGGTTTCCTGGAACATCGTTCTCGAAAATTTTTTCGATAGAACCGCCTAAAATCTGGGCTCCGCCACTCCGAAGCGGCTAGTACATTAGGAGGTCGCGGTGAAGTCAGCTGCCCCCAGATCAATCACCCTTTGGGAACCAGGCAGAGTGTCTTTAGAAATTTCTACACAAGAAAGAATCTCCCAGGAACGATATTCCAGGGAACATCATTCCGGCTGCCAAGTTAGATCAAGTATGTCTACAAGTGACCCTAGTTTCACCGGAGGACGATTCTTGTATACCGGAATTGCATTGGTGCGGTAACATTAGCTAGGGTAGTCTTAATGTGGAAGCTGAACGCTTGGGATGCAAATAGATTCCATTCATTGTGCACAGAATTTCTCATCCAGAAAACGAACTGAATAAGTCATTAACTCTGATTATAACGGTCAGCTCCGAGGAATCCTTAACGGTGCAGTTAGGAAAGCAGTCGAGAGCCAAGATGACTTTGCTTCCGATTTCATTACAGTCAATGATTTCTGATAACCCGAGTGGTTATGATGATGAAGATAGAGTTCGACGTCCAGGCAAACTGGAGGCAAGTGAGATAAACTGATGTGTCCTTCTCAATCGGATGAGGCAGAAGGCTGCAAATGCAGCAGGTGGTCCGAATCTTTCTAAAAGCTTGTTGACTTGTCAGACCACAATTGGTGCAATGTGCCGCATACAAAATGAACGTTCGAAATGGAGAAATGTATACACAAATTGGGTTTTATGGAGGCATCTACATCAGAATAACGATTCTAATTTCATCCACCTTGAAAAGACCTACATCAGCATGGATGCTTTCGGGAGCTTCAGTTTTTCCAAAGTACCTTCTATTCCTACCTGTATAGACAAGGGCAGCACCCCATAGTCCAATGAGAATCACATAATAATGCACCAAGTACAGGCTAATGGGCATTGTGATGGGAATCCAACAGGAAGGTCCTAAAATTATATTTCTTCCCTCAAAACTTGCGTTTATAGGCAAGTCAACTCTAAAATCTGGAGGACGCATGAGCGTCATCTCTATAACAATCACGAAAGCAGTAGACATCTGAATGATGAAGGCTAATCGTCCCCAATAAGCATAGTGATTCATAATTTGACGGGAGTCTGTCTCCCGAATGTTCGACCAATCCTCCATCGCTGACTGGATGATATGACGCAAACGTTCTTGTCGGAGCCATGGCAAGAATATTTTGAGGGATGCAACAATGAAGACAGTAATTCCGGTTAACGCCTCTATGAAGTGTATCATCAATCCACATGTTCCATATATAAATACTCGTTCTAGTAACAGTGCCCCAGCCGCCAGCTTCATGAAACCAGAGGTTAGCGGGCATCTTGGAGTCAGTTTCCAAGCTTACCTCCATCATCAACAGAAATCCAGTTCTCATTAAGGAGAGAATTTCATCGCGTTCCCACGGCCATATGCCGACGACTTGACACCAGAGCTTCGAAAAGCCCAGGGCATAATACATATTTGGATTCCATTGTAGCGCCATGTCTTCGTTGTACTTCATTAGCTTTCATTGCATTCTGGTGCTTGATGCTCGAAAGGTATAGGCACACTAAAGGTTGATCATTTGTGAGGTACTACATATACGATTTATTATTCATTTGCGCATCCGCTACAATCACTTTATAAATGTAATATGAATATACAGAAAAGACCTCGATACTTGGTAGTCATGCATTATGCATATTCTCCCCCAACGCCAGCGACGGAGACCCTGCAGGAGATATTATGAAAAATAAATCATCATACGGTACATCATTCCAGGAATCATCAAAGTATTACGATGTACCAGAGAAAGAAAATTCCTTGGGAGACAGCATTCATTTTGTTCCAAACCACTAGGCTTTCGCTGTTGAACATTTCTCCATGTATCACCTGACAAAACCTTTAGCGATGAAGAGTTGAGCTGTAAATCCTGCTCCATTGATCATCGATTACTATTTCTTCCATTAGCAGCAGTTCGGAGGTTCATTCAAATCTCGTCTGACGTCTCAATAAATAAGTTGTCTGGGGCCACATGTCGGTCTGAGCTCTATTTATCGCACGAAAAGTGCAATCGGCCTTTGCGACGTTTTGATAGCTCTGGACTTCCTTCGCCAGGTAACTGAATTTTATCTAAAAGTAAAAAAAAACAATATAAATGCCAGGGGTGATTTTGAAGGAGAAATGGTTTTGTCACCCGAAGTCCTGATAGAAATTTTTTCATGTTTGAGTAGACGATAGACGAAGTCTTTAGGAGAAACATCAGATGTATAATGTTTGTGTGTGAAGTGGTTCAATTTGCTCATGTAGGCTATTGTTTAGTGTATTTTTCATTTTAGTGATATGAAAGGAAAGTTAAATTTCAAGCTGTTTTATTTTTTAAACAAGTATCTGACATATGGTCGAACGCCAAAACTATGTTATCGGCTGTATTTTTAGGGGCTTACCTTCGACGGATGTAGTTTTGCCGGACCTTCTTGTTAACGGACTTCACCAAGTCTGCAGCAGTCAACGGTATGGATTGTGGAAAAAATCTCCAACCTCTTGTGAGAAACCTACTAGATGTTCTTCAACCATTCCCTGGATTTCGTTGAGACGCACATTTTGATAAAAAAGAAATTAAAAAATATCCATTAGTTTCTGAGATATGAGCGATCGGAAAAAAAAACAAAAAAAGTCGATTTCTAACGGACCGATTTCACTGAAATTGCGCCCACAGCTATATGTACTCAATACCAATTATTGATCTTTTTCTCAGATTTTATTCTCAAAATTTACTCCGTTTTATGTTAAATTTTGTAAGTGAAGATTTTCGAAAAAAATTGATTCATACAGACACTATGCTCAAACTTCGTTTTTGTACGTTTCAAACCATTATATATCGTTTACAAGCATAATTAGCGAAAGTGAAAATTGACCGATTGCAATGCTTCCATTCGGAAGCAAAAAGAATCAAACATAAAGAAATGTGTAAATCAATGAACATTATTAATAAACGTTGATTTGTTTGTAAGATCAATTGTCCGCATGATAAATTCTAAGTAAGATGAATTGTCTGTGTGATGCATTGTACGTAAGATGAATTGTCGGCCTGGTGACTTGTCTCTATGATGATTTGTCAGGATGAGATGGATTGTCAAAGGGATATTTAGTCCTCCCACCCCGTAATGTAAATGGAGTAGCCTTTTACTGCCATGCTTCCATCCTAGCTACAACTATTGGTAACTCTAATACAGTCTAGACCGGTAAGTCAGGCATGGTCGAGTACCTCTGTCGTAAGATGCGCCTGGCGATCCGCAGCGTATTTTAACTGCAGCGATCTACGAACCAGCGCACTCCTCGTTTCATCTTCCGATGAACTTTTCAGGGCTCCTTGGGACTGCGCCAAACATAAAATCATACTGGGAGATTTCAATGCTGACCAAATGTGAAATAATGCAGATGCTAAGTTTGTTGGATCACTGTTACGTGATCTCTCATTGATTCTGGTGGACCATGGTGTAACTCATTCCACCTCCTTCTTCCATATGGCTGGACTTGTGCGTTATTGATGAATCGGATACAGTTCTGCATCGGTTCACCACTGAATTTCCCATGGTAGCTGCCCATCATCTCATTTCTGCATCCACTGAAATCGCTTGCAGCAAACCTTACGTTAGCACCATCTCGTCTCGCTAGTTATCGCAGCTGCAGCATGCTGAAGTCACAACCGCGTTCTTGAGTACCTCTGAAGGCTTTTCGGCGCTTGAATCGGCTAGGGTGGAGGGGTTAGCTATGGATTTTACCAGTTCTTTCATTCACCTGGTCGCCGAACATGCTCCGTCGCGAGGCACTATAGTCAACTCATCCAGCATTGACCCCTGGATCACGAATGGCATCCGACAGTCTGACCAACAGCTACGTTACCTATACCCCCCGCTACAAGCATGTGAGAACTATTGAGCGCATCGGCTCTCGGCGGGGTAGGAGTCTCCACTAGTTATAAGTACAGGCTGCTTGCACGGACTACTATCCAGCACGGTTATCTGCATTGTCTGGTTCGGCTTTATGGAACGCACTAGGTAAAGTGGCGCTCGTGGCTTGCTCAGATAAAGGACTTACAATCCCTACCGGCGTCAGTGCCCGCTTCGCCGCTGTCTCGACGGTACATGTTCCAGAACCACTAGATACATCACCTCCAGACCGGGTCACAAAGTCACTCAAACGAATTTACTCAGGCTTGTGAATGATGTGCGACTCAACGCTGATCATCGAAGACTCACTATTGTTGTGCTCTTCTCTTTTGTTGTGCTGTTTGATTTGTCAAAAGCGTTTGATACGGTTTAACACCAGTTGCTGCTATAAAAGTTGGCTGGTCTAGGTTTCTCTACTGGGGCTGTGACCTGACTTCGTTCCTACCTAACTGGACGCTCTGAGGCAGTTGAGGATGAGCATAGGCTTTCGCCCTTTTTTGACGACTAACGCCGGTTCCATTTTGAGCCCACTGCTATTCTCCATCTTTATTAATGACATTGGGTGCTGCATTCGAAATTTACGGTACCTCTTGTACGCGGACGATCTGCAAGTCTACATAGATCGTGATCGCAAAGACCTACATCATAACATTGAACTGCTGAATGAGGATATTGCTCGGATCCAGACGTGGTTCACCACAAATCAGCTCCAGCTGCATGTGGGCAAGACTAAGGCCATCTTCCTTGGAGCTCGACGGTTTATTACTGCGTTGGACTTCGATGACCGTCCCCGTCTTGGAGTCGCAGCCGCCCCACCCATCGAATTTGTGAGCACTGTGAGGAACCTAGGAGTCATACTCGACAGCAAGCTGACTTTCCGTGAACATGTGCAAACGGTGACGTCTCGGATCAACTCTGTCTGTTATCAACTGTATAAGCTGCGCAAGTTCACTGATGAATCGCTGCATAAACACCTAGTTACGCCCTCGTCTTTCGTCTCATTCTATACTGTTTGCCCGTCCTCCATGGCGTAGGCTCGGTCCTGGACCTTCAGCTTCAGCGACTAATAAATCGAGCTGTACGAGTCGCAACCGATGTGCCTCGTGATGCGCTAATCTCTGCTGCCAGATGAAACCTTGGATGGATCTCTATGTCGGATTACAGGGCCTTAGCTGTGGCTATAACGATGTACCATATTCGGCGAAGTGACTACCTTGCCGACTTCTTCACGGTTTACACAGCCTCGAGCCCCCTCCGTCAGACCCTTGCACAGCCGACATTTGTGGTTCCAACTACAAAACCGACACCTACCGAGCCGCCCTGGGCATTGCTGGTGCTGAGTTGTGGAACTCGACTCCTCCCTATGCCCACGACCTCCAAACAATTGGACCGTTCAAATGGCAACTACGTTGCTGGCTACAGTCTCATGATGTGTGCCCCTGCTTAGTGACGTTAAGCAGTAGTTCCCCGGTTCTCTCATTCTACCAGTTATTCTCAGCTCATACCCAAAAGGAGAAGAGAACCTCGTCTACATTCATCTGTTCTGCTTTTCTTTTATACCTACCTTGCTCTACATAAGACTTAACTATTAACTATTACCTTTTTATGTATGCTGTTCTTCGTTTAGATTTCTAAACAATAAACGTCTATCTATCTATCTATCATTCATTCATTTTGTTCCAAACCACTAGGCTTTCGCCAGTGAACGTATTTCCGTGGATTTCCGGGCAAAACCTTCACCGAGGCATAGTTGAGCTTGGATCCTGCTACATTGCCTATTGATTACATAGGCACATTTGAACATATTCAAGGGGCGAATGAAGAAAAGTAAAGGTATTTTAACGGGCACCCTAGAGCTCAGAGATACGCGCTTAAGTCCTGGTCTTTCTAACTGCACCATACTATTTAAAGCGGAAGCGGATTACCACATTCTCTAGAATCATCAGGACAACTTTCTGTTGAAGTTCAAACGCTGAATGCTGGTCGGTTTGGGAAATAGTCTGTTTCCATTGGCACCACCAGGAGGGGTTGCCTTATATCGTAAATTAGATCGAAGTGTAAATAAAAAGATAGGAACAGATTGAAATCTCCAAATATTTACTTTCTATCTGGATACTCTCCACAATCTAGTCAGCTCATTGCAATATCATTTACTCCAAATTATGAACAGGCCATCGTTGGTCCCAATGGAGCCCCTCGAGGCCCTGTCCTTTGTATAGAATACAGGTGGTGGTTATTGTATTGGAGGTTGGTTGGCCTCTCCGGTCATTCTCCCGTGATAGGGAAATTATGTTGCGGACAAGTGTTAATGCTCCATTTCTTATTTTACTCAACGTTTCGGTCACAGTTTTGTGGCCATCTTCAGGGGTGCATCTAGTTTGTGATATCAACCTATGTGATGTCAAAGACAAGGGTAGTGGTTTTTAAGGGGGGAAACCATTTTACCAGACCGAGATTCGAGTGTTTTTTGTGATTTTTTTCACTGAGAAAAAATAATTTGAATTCGTCTAAACTTCGAGGGTAGTTCATCCCTATTTTGGACTATACTTTTAAATTTTTGTATGCCATTTCCGCCAGAATTGGTGGAGTTAGGGGCTGGTGTCCATTGATGATCGCCATCAAAGTTGACACCTTGCGGGACACCAGGAGGTCGAAGCTTTGATCCAAAATCAAATTAATTTTTTTTTTCTTTCGTTAGTAACATATTTTCTAAGAAGATGAACCAAACTCTGGCCAAAACGGTTGAAAAATGAATATTTTGGAGGTGTTTGAATAAAATGTCATGTTTTTATATCATTTTTTTTCACCGTACTTACATAAAAGAAAACATTTTACTTATTAATATCATTCCAAAGTTTGGTTCGTATTTTTCGGACTTGAAATTTGAATAATATTTACAAAAAATTTCAGATCGATTCGTCAATAACTTGTCCAGCTAGGATTCCCGCAAGTTAAAACAAAGTCGTTTCGAGAAAAACGCATTCGAAAACAAAACTGCACCGGCACTGAATCGACCGGTGTTTACTTGAGTGCTCATATGATCGGAACTAATTGGAATTTCGTTTCGAAACTTCAGCAATATATTCTTGAATAATTGTACTAACAATTTATGCAATACAAAAAGTCGATTTTCTGAATCATCTAAACTGGTTAGCCCCCTTCAGTAGATCCAAGAAACACCATAAGAATTCATTGCAGCATCACTATTCCAACTCTGCTCGACTGGACTCCCATAATGGGATGCATTTTCGTGGATCAGCAACCTGAAACGGTCTCAATAACCTGAAGGCTCCGAAAGGTATGAAGGGAACCAAAGATCCCATGGAGTTTAAAAAACACCCACACCTTTGCTTGTTATTCCCATATTTAATGCCAATTACGTCGTACATATAAGGCTCTGGTAGGAACACGCATTAATCTTCAAGTCTCATTACTCATTACGAAAAATTACAAATTAATTTTCTTTAATTAATACGTCAGCATTATGGACCGTTAAACAATTATTGTTTACAATGGTAGTGTCATACCTCGTATTCAATTATAATTCCAATTTCAGGATATGCACAATGGTGAAAGACATGGTGGACAGGTGTCTGATACAATATGTGGACGATTCAGGACGGATGTCTCCATTCAAAATAGTATTTTATATGCATATTGCTGAGTTAGGCGAGAAAAATCAATGATTAGTCCAAATTTTATTGTGAAGAAATAACAGTGGGAAGCAATTTCATACTCAGCATAATTGTTTTTCATCATTCACCTATCCATTGCCTTCAGCATGATACAATTGGCCGATGAATATAGTCTACATATTGCATCACTGATGATCGGCTGAGCGATAGACCACACTCATCTTCCTTATTTTTCGTTCCAGAAGTTATTGTCAATGTGATCAAGAGCCGGCTCTAGTTGACATTCAATATTGATGATGTTGACCTGTGAATAGAGTTTACTCATATCAGAATTGTCACCAACAAGCGATCATTAATGGCCATATCAAGTGATATCGAAGCTCATCGTGAAATACCATACATTCCAACATGAGCTCAGAGTTTTTTCAGCACAATAGTTCACATCAATGATCGTCAATAGTCGTCGTCATCCGGTGTATCGTCAAGATTGTGTAGCCAGTTGAATATCATCATGTTCCTATCGTACTTGGTGAGCTGTTTGCCACGTTCTCGTTCAACATCATTGACAGTCAGTGGATGGTCTCGTGATTTTCGCACTGGTGGTGCCGATCCTGACAATACTGGTACGGTACCAGGTACCACAAGCGTAGTGCCAGGTGTAGCTTGAGCTGCTGATGCGGCTGCCTCAAGCCGATCCAGATTGAATTCACTCTGCGATAAACGCTCCAAAGCACGATAAGTTGTAAGCAACCTAGCGCAAAATACCCATATATTTGTTTACTTGGTAGAGAATCAAATTAACAAGTATGATATAGTTGCATGGTGTGCGATAGTCTGAAATATATGTACTGGCGGCAAAACTGTGTTATCGGCTGTATTGTTAGGGGCTTACCTTCGACGGATGTAGTTCTGCCGGACCTTCTTGTTGACGGACTTCACCAGGTCTGCAGCAGTGAACGGTATGGATTGTGGATGTGTCGTTGATAGGTGTTGTTGTGCTGTACCACCATGTGGACTTGGCAGTTGCGAGGTACTAGCGGGATCGCCGACGGCTACCCAAGTGCTGCAAGATCTCGATGCATGATCTAGCCTTGTCTGCTCCAAGAGAAAGCTATTCCGGTGGACTGAGTCTAGGGCAAGAGCTGAGACCGCTGAGCGCAATCCATGGGAGCAAGTGGTTTCTGGGGATGGTAATTGAAATACATCGGTTGTGCTGAAGCTCTTCTGCAGACCAAGGGCCGATGATAGGGCACCGCAACTGCGAATCACTTCGGTTTCCTCCTCGAACCATAGAATTTCAGGTATATCCGCTGGTCTGAAAGACCAAAGTTAATGGATTTTATTTGGGCCATAACATGGTCCATACTAGAAATTGATGACCAAAGTGAGGAAGCGATTATTAAAATATATTCTGAACCAAAGGTCTGAATAGTAATATCGAATAGGTACTCAGCAAAATGTGTGTTTGTGTGAGTGCACGGACATCCATCTGTAACCAGGTTGCGTTATTAGGTATATCTTGCCGATGTAGAAATCGATGATTCCTTCTACATGAAATTTTGATGAAGTTAGAATTGACGATTGACCAAATTTTGATGCAGTGAGTGGATCGAGTTTTGGTCAAATATTTAATGCAGAATTTCATCAAAGTTTCAGGGAATACATTTGATCCCAGCTGGATCAAATTGGTTTGATACTGGCCGGAGCATGACCATATGATCCAGTTTAGACCTAATGTCGCTCAGACTTCAATTAGGTCCATCTGATCCTGTTCGCATCAAGTCTCTCTGATGCTATTTCCTTATATATAATTGAGAGCTTCGACCACAAATCGAATGAGAATCGCAATAAATCGATTATCAAAAAAAAACTCTATTATCGAAGAAAAATCTCGATTATCGAAGAACACTGTAGATTATCGATGCCACGAGCAAAATTGAAATCGAAATCGCACTTGGAAATACATGTGGCCGCGTAGCGGCCACCGGCAAGGAACTAGTCCTTATATAAAAAGAACAGGGAACAATCGACAGATCCACATGAAAGTCGACTAGATGCGAGTAATCAATTGTTTTGTGACTGACATAGAGAAATCGGCACAAAATACATGGATTCTCGTGAGCGACACTTGTGTAATGCGTACGCACAATTTGCGATTGACGCCTGCGCAGTAACATTTTTGCTTCTGCGCATCTGCAAGGCATGCGTGCTGTGGTCCCGCGCGATAGTTACGTACTCTGAGTGTCATAACCGTCTTGTCGTCCAGGCACGTCCTCGACTAAACATGTTGTTTGTGCATCGTCGACTTCATCCACCGCTAATCCTTCCTAAACATGACCAACCATGTCACGGCAGAGGCCATTACACTAATTTCAATTGTCATGGGCTGTCATGTGGCCCGCCATACTGTTTTCGTTCATGTTCAGTCTGATTGGCTTTGAAATGTGCGTCGCCATGTTCCTCTTCGCGCGGGCTCATATTTTAAATTCAAAAAATCTACAATTTCATTTTTCCAGTTCTAAAATTCAATTTCACGTTGAAATTTTTTTTCCTAATTCAAATTTAATTCAAACTCCAATTCCAATGCAACCATTTATGGCTATTTTAAAAAAAATCAATTTTAAAAAATCAAAATCAAACTCAAATTTCATTCCAAACGCCAAATAATTTAAATGAGGAAAAAGTTAATTTGAAACGTTAGTCAACATCGGTAGTGTTGGAAATGGTATACATTCGTACTTCATCAGTGCTGCCCTCATCTGGGTTACGAGTGAAATCGTGTATGGCGTATATGTGAAGTTAGTTAAGTTAAACTGGATATGAGAGATTGTTATGTGGCACTGATGAAATGGACAATATTAGTTATTCAATAAATAACTAACGGTGGATCATTTCAAATCAGAATCGACTTGTACTCGAAAACTAATCGACATACTGCAGAAGTCGATTGTGTAATCGATCCGTCTGCCAGGGACATTCCCTGGACTTAATTGATTACAAGACTACTGCATCCAGTTTATATAAAGCGCCATTATGGATACTTCAAGTCATTGAAGACTTGGATCGAAATACATCTGAAGATTACTTGATCAGTGGTATTCACCATTCGATCACATTGATCATGTAATCAATCCCAGTTGCCTGCAGCACGGTCAAATCGCGGTGGACAAAAATTTTTTAGGTGTTGCACCTATTCAAGACTTGAGCACAACAAGCAGTACTTCCCTACTCCTCAAGGACAGCGTCTAATAGCATACGCGAACTACGACTTGAGTTACTTTGTTACTAATGAATGGCACCCACAAAATCAATACGTAATTGAAGCCATACTACTCATTCTTCAATTGATGTTGATATGCCAATCCATGGATATACCGATCTGAATATAATGATCCTGTACGCGGGTAGAATACCAGAAGGTCGATTTCACGTTCCGGCGAAAATACATTTCGGCGATATTGACTATGCATACTCCAGCAACTCTCATCAGATTCCTCATACTGGAAAATGCGATCGGTATCCAAGATCAAAAAATCAAATCAACATTAGTCTAGATGAGAAATGTGAAGAGAATAACGTGAGCATCTTGGAAGGTAAGTTCGACAAAGTGGTCCCTTTTCATATTGATGGTCACATACGTTGGTACCCAACCATGTCTATTTTAGGGTGAACCGTACACTGATAGAACGGTCCAGCGATTGTTAACGATTGCATTCAGTTGACAGATTGGAGTGATTTGGTTCTCTCAAATGCCCATCCGTCGATGGTTAACAAATTGACTTGTCTCAAGTATGCATTCGTCAACTATCAACGAATCACTTGGCCATTCATGAACTATCGACGAATATTCGTTTGGCCGGATTCAACTGCGCCATCCGGTCGCAGTTAACGAGCCCCGTTAATGACAACTAAATCCTTCTGCTCTGAATATTTTTTCCAGACCTCTTTTCCTGGAATAATGCTAGGATCAAGCGTGGAGGTACAACAAAATCTCTCTCCTGCTTAAACCTACAGCACAAATGTCGATGGTTAACGAGGCTCGTCAATGACCCTAAGCGCTTCTATCGGTGAAGGTATTCGACACAACCTAGTAAGTTGGATCTACAGTCAAATGCTAGCAGACTACCTGATGCTTCCAGACTAGATTCTCACCTGCTTCCCTGATTGTCCTTAGCATCCGGATTCGGCGATGGACCACGACCAGCTAGCTGCACATCGCTGTAGGATTTGAAAGCAGCAAGACGATTGCCCTTAGCATCGCTTGCAATCGATGACACACTGAACAGCGACAAATCCGTTGTAACACTCTCATGACTTGGCGAGCGTAGCATACGACATTGCGGGGGTGGCTGAATTGTTACCATCGTGGGAATATTTGTAGGTGCCAGTGACGCTACCTTGGATTCCGCTTCGGACATTATTCCAAGTTCCTTCAGCCAATCCTAATTCAATTTTCGATCAATTCACACCATAATTTGTCAGCATTTACCAAATCCAAGGGTTTCCAGTAAAGCACCATCAGACACCACCTACCACATGCTGAATTGTCCCATTCACATCAACGTATTATCAGCGGATTAAATTTAACCGGAATGACTAGTCGTAAAAACTCATTCGAATCAATAAAACTAATGTTGATTCCGGGCATTAGTACATTCCTGGTATTGAGCAAATTGTTGATAACACAGCTTCACTCTGCGGTTTAGATTACGATGCACACACGAAATTGCACTGTGGTGATTTTCGAAATCGTTGTTTTGATTATTGGTGAAATAAGGAGGATACTTAGGGGCAATATAAACAGTCCGTACGGAGTTGCAGATGAGCGACGATTGTTTCCGGTGTTGTGAATGCTAGTGGGAGAATGTAGGAGGGGGTGGTATGTTACTGCACAGGCGTCGATCGATAAGGGCGCGGGAGGGCGAAACACCCCCGCGTAGACATTTGTGCTGTAGGTCTAAGCAGGGGAGAGATTTTCTTGCACCCCCACCCTTGATCCTAGCATTTTTATTCTAGGAAAAGAGGTCCGGAAAAAATATTCACAGCAGGATTAAGTTGTCATTAACGAGGCTCGTTAACTACGAACGGATGGCGCAGTTGAATCCGGCCAAACGAATATTCGTCGATAGTTCATGAATGGCCAAGTGATTCGTTGATAGTCGACGAATGCATACTTGAGACAAGTCAATTTGTTAACCAACGACGGATGGGCATTTGAGAAAAGCAAATCACTCCAATCTGTCAACCGAATGCAATCGTTGACAATCGCTGAACCGTTCTATCAGTGTACGGTTCACCCTGAAATAGACATGGTTGGGTACCAACGTATGTGGCCGTCAATATGAAAAGGGACCACTTTGTCGAACTTACCGTCCAAGATGCTCACGTTATTCTCTTCACATTTCTCATCTAGACTCATGTTGATTTGATTTTTGGAGCTTGCATACCGATGTCATTTTCCGATATGAGGAGTCTGTTGGGGGTTGCTGGAGTATACCTAGTCAATACCGCTAAAGTGGACATGCCGCATGGATTTCAACGATGTTAGGGAGTCATTCAACCGAATATTTGGGGTTGTCTGACCACCGAATTCTTGGAATGACACTACTCGGGGGTGCGACACCTGGTGGCCACTAGGAGGCTCTCCGGTGACTTAATGTTTAATTGCCCATAATTTCTCATGTTCTAACAAAATTTTGTCCGCTTCATTCTGACCCTTATGGAGCTCATTTCTAGAATGGTACTGGCGCCTTACATAGTTAGGGGATAAATCCAAGTGGAATAGGAAGTTCATTTCTAGTCCAAGTCCCAACAAAACAATTGGAAATAAAAATCGAAAACGGACATTAGAATAGTCTTAGCGCTGCCGGTTGGGTTCCTAAGTTTAACGCCCCGACAGGGCGAGAATTTTTTCGGATTGTCTGATGAGCGGGGCGAATTTTACCCAGTGGAACAGTATGAACAATTGCAATTGCTAATAACATTGCATATACTGCACAAATGCCATCCAGAATGTGATCCGCTCGATTTTGCATGAAAACGATTCGATTGGGACCGTCATGACAGCGCTGGATACATTCGTTCACTTATTACATACATCATTGTGGAGACTGCTATACCTCCTTAATTATGCAAGTTATCGAAAAAAGGCATTCTACATAAAATACGTATTTTTATATGGCAAACAACTTTTCTTATATGAATTTTGCGCAAACTCTAATAGTTTATGCAGTAGAACATTATAAACAATTGACATTGTTAATAACAATATAAGTACTGGACCACTTTGACTCAAAATTTAATCAGTTATAAAATATGCTTATATCTTTCAACTGTGACATTGAGTACCTGGATTACAACATTTTTGTGTGAGTGAACGTTCATTATCACTATTTTCGATTTTTGCTCAACATGAATTTCTCAAAAACAGGGGAACTACTCGATGGATTGGATCAAAAATCTAATCAGCTCTAAGCTACACGGAGACGCAACGATTGAAAAAAAAATTAATCGAATCGCACGATCCGTTTTCGAGAAAACATAAACGGAAAATTTTGCCACATACGGACGAACACACACACACACACATACAGACACTTCTCTGACATCACTTCAGGATGATGCAAAACGTCGAGAAACGTGAAAATTTCATCGATCTGGCACTTTTCATTTTCGGGGTCATTACAATAACTTCCCTAGATCGGGAAGTTAAAAAAATTATCGAAAATAATTCCATCCATGCAGAATCAATAACAGCCGTTTCAAACTTTCTTTTTCACCTTCCCATTACAGTTTGCTCCTCACGCAGTCCTGTCTTCAAAAACTTTACATTCTTCAATTATTTCTATCACACCCGAAAATATTTGGAGAACAGCCTTAAATCAAACTCATCTCACAACATTGAAAATTTCCATGCAGCTGTTCATGAAATTCCACCAAAAAAAAAAAAACAAAATCCAACGGCGTACTCTCTCACACATACCCATTGAATGTTATTTGCGCGCACGTGGGCGCTCTTATGTTGGGCTGGTGCGTGTGTCAGCAGCTCGAGGGATCTCTCGCCCATCTCTGGCAGTTTAGTTTTAGGCTTTAGTGAGTGACGGTGTCTCTCGAACGACCGCCTGTGTGCTAATTATTTTTTCTACTGACCATTTTGGATTTGCACACACACATACAGAGTGTGATAATTACGGACTTAATTGGAGGTGGAAAAAGTTTTCAATTCTATTAACGAGCGACGCGTCATCACAAATTGGTATCAGTCATCACCATTATTACTAATATTATCTTTATTATTATTATCATTATTATTATTATTATTATATTTCATGATATTAGTAATTGTTATTAATTAGTTTTGATGAAACAGATAGAGCACATGAATAATCATCATTGGGTTGAACTCTGAACTTTGAGACTACAATATTACTTACGTTGTTTCACACACACCCACCCACCCACACACACACACACACACACACACACAGTCGGGGCTTTGGCGTAGTGGTAGAGTATCTGCCTACTACTCCGAAGGTCCTAGGTTCGCGCCCGGCCGCCGGAGAATATTTTTTCAAAATATTTTTCTCATGGATTCCGACCGATGCAGGAACTTCCGTGTGTGCTATCGGCGGTACCCATAAAATGAGACCGCCCGGCCGAGCGGGAACCTAACCCGACGCAGGGGGGGGGGGTGGGTTCCATCATAGGCGCCGCCCATTGTAGCACAGGGGTTTCTGGAGGTTTACCCTGTGTTTAGAAATACGATGGCCTAAAAATGGCGAAAGTCGGCCCCAGCCGCATGGGTGGGTGTCCGGTACACCCCCTGAAGGAATGCTTACACGGCCGCTACCGGGGGCGTACAAATGAGAGGGACGGAGGAAAAAAAACACACACACACACACTAAGACATAAACCGCCCTGGAAATGTATCAGGAGCACGTGAAACGTCGAGAAACGTAAAGTTTTAATGATTCATAGACTTTTCATTCTCGGGGTGATTACAATAACTTCCTAACGGGACGTTAATAAATTTATTGATAGAGCAAGTGTTCATGAATTTTGTTTAAAAACAAATTTGTTAATTGACTGATTAACTATTTTCATTATTGAGTCATGAACATAGGGACGCTTCACTTCCGCATTAGAATTGCCCCGGGGGGCGTCTATTTTAGTATCAACTTCCAATCCACCCATCTCAGCGGGTAACTGTTGCTGTAAACAAAAATGGAATCAATCCTTCAATCGTGGTTCGGTCCCACTGGGCCGTGCGAAATATACGCTGGTGTCAAATGACATATCTGTTAAAATTAGTGAAAAAGTTTTTACATTTCACATTTGGGTGGTTGGGGTGGTGACTATGGTCACAGCCGTCGCTTTCTGAATGTCTCAATTTTGTATTATAACAAGCCTGGATGCGCGCTCCGCGCGCTGAATTACTATTTGATATTTGAAGTAACAATATATTTTCCGAGGATGAAGATACTCTTAATCATTGACTCCGAACAGAATGAGAGCTTTCAATGCTCCAATTTGGTGCAAGCATCTTTTCTTTTTTCTGTAATTATCGCGTACATATACGTACATATACATATATGAGTGAGATGGAAGTTGTATGGTTCGATGGTGGATCCATGACCCTGAAGAAATCTATGATCTCACATATAAAAAGGCTTTCATTGCACAACTACAATCAGAGCAAGTTGCTCCAGATGTTGGTCTGAACTCCAGTTTATTGCACGCTAATTATTATCAGTCTTTACAACGTTTCGAAAGCTCTGGGCTCTCTTCATCAGGCAAACGAATTTTCGGTACAATTTAAAAATATACAATACTGATTGTACAGTTGAACGCAAAATTGAATAATACCTTATTAGTATTGAAGTTTAGTGTTGAATTGAAAAACTAGTCTCTCCCATAATCTCATCTAATACCATTAGCCGTAAACATTCATGAGAGCCACACTCCCTTCATCTGCACTCGTATATGATGTCACGCATTATATATCTTCATGCTACCAGCGTGGGTGCCATTTTTTTTAATGACAACACTACTTTCGGTCACGATCAAGTTGTACCTCTCTTCAAGACGAATTCAACGATATGGTATTTCATTATAATTCCATTGATTTTGTATGTCCTAGCGCATGAAAATGGAAAAGGAGATTATCCTTATTCAGATCTTCTAGCTCGACTGAGGGCTCACGCAGTGGTTACTCGCTTGTCGAGTGCTGAAGTAAACCAAGAGTATGATTCGTTTTCTGAGCGAAGGAACCTTCAATAGGTGGCTATAAGGATTTTAAAAAAATTAATAGGGTGACTGAACCAATGCCCGCACGATTAAGGGTCTTGTAGGTTTCGATGAGGGATTTAAAATATAAAGGTTAGGTATTTTAATGTAAGGCGGGAGTTCAGCATAGAAAAATGTATAAATAATGAAAAGACAATCGATGGCCGGTGAAAAATTGAGGACTTAATTAAGTAAATGACGAAAAAGTCCGGTCGTGCTCATTGTGCCAGTAATGAAACGGTCCATCCAATAGGGGACGTGCCGGTTCGCAATTCGGCAACCATTTGTCATTCCCGCCAACAATCTTATTTTTTTTTGGCAGTTTGAAAATTCGTTAAAAAAATTTAATCACTACTAAAATATCCTAAATTAATGATTTTATTGGAATTCAAGTCGAAAATGTTATTTTTAAGAAAATTTCTTGAATAATAATGAATACTAGTTAGAGTTGTGCGAAGACTGGGCGAATTTTTTTCCCTGCGAGCATTGGTCCTGTTTGGGGGACCCTTACATTTAAATAAATAAGATAAAATTTAATATAAAAAATAAATATTTAAGGTTTTTTGGAAAAATATAGAAAAATTGACAGATCTCATGACATTTTCTTATGGGACTCTCATAAAATTTTCCATGGGATGTCCAATTGGGAATATCCTGTAGCAGTTTTACTATTCGTAGATGGAAGGGTAGAATGAAGAAGGGTATGAGGGGAAGATGAGGGGGCCAAAGTATTAACTGAGACTGAATCTAGGAGAATTCGAAAGACTTACGTGCTATAGCACAGGCGACAATTTTCCATAGCTTTTTTATCGGCATCTTATTGCATCCTATAAGAATTGCATGGCATTTTTTTCACATGAGTGGATATTTCATTGGAATATATTTTTAGAAAATTTTCAAACATTTCGGGAATAGTCGGAAATTTAGAACATTACGGAAATTCTGAAGTTTTCCAAAAATTTGGGAAAATTCAAAAGAAAGCGATCTATATTGAAGATGCCATTGACAATAATAGTGGAATGGACCTTGGCTCCTTTCCACATTATGAAATCTCAAATGTTCTTTAAAAAAATTCGAAGTCAGTGGACTTCATCTCAAATTTTTCGTACGTTTTGCACTTAATTTGTTTCCGTTCAAATATTAACTTCTACTCCAACTTTGACTCAAAAAAGAAAAAGGAATTCCAAAAATTCTAAAAGACAGGTCTTTTTTTAACTTACAATTTTGGAATTCCAATTTTTTTGAAATTTGCAAAGTGTGGAATTTTTTTGGAATTCTTTAATTTTTTTTTTAAGTCTTTTTTTTATTTTGTGGAATTCTTAAAAATTTTAGATGTCAAGGTGTGTGTGTGTGTGTGACTAGTCGGCTAAAGTTTGCTTCCAGTAATGGCGAACTCAAAATGGGAATTTTGAATTTATCTCGAGAACCCGCCGGATTTCGAAGAAATGGTCGAAAACTTTCTTGTTCGTAATCAAATTCTCTGCAAAAAATGTTCAATAACCTTTTCACGTGAAATAATTCCTTCACGAGATATTGAAGTTTTTGCGAATACCTCTCATGAAGTTATTGCTGTGGCCCTATGGGTCACGCTCACTTGGTCCGCTTGTTTTTTATTCGAACGCTCTAGAAAAAAAATAATGCAATGAACCCGTACGCTTGAGTAATCTCAAATAGGAACAAGAGATCAGACCATTGTTTTTAATCAATTAAAAAACGAGAGCAACAGACGAGTTGGGAACCATCGGGCTGAGGGCGCGGCCAATGGGCCGCAGCTATGAATAGTCGTCGCGGCTCATACACACTAAAACGACTGTTTTGTAATGTCACTAAGTCGCACGGAGATCCGCCGTGCCCATCAAAATACCAATGCCCTCTGCAAAATGCGACGGGGGAAATTTCATGGAAACGCTAAAATAATATTGAAGCAGCTTTAGATCTACAACTTAAGGATGCCGTGGATGTTCGTAGAAGTTGCAGAGGAATGAGAAATTTCTTACTGATTGAGAGCAACGTATTAATCCATTTGGTATAATTTCTAGTTGGAGAAAGGAAAACTTTTGGAACTTTTGGAATTTTTAAAATTTTCGAAATTTTTGAAAGTTTTGAAATTTTTGAAATTTTTGAAATTTTTAAAATTTTTAAAATTTTTGAAATTTTTGAAATTTTTGAAATTTTTTGAATTTTTTGAAAATTTTAAAAATGTGAAAATTTTTGGAAATTTTGAATTTTTGAGGCTTTTGAAATTTTTAAATTTTTGAATTTTTAAAAATTTTTGAAGTTCGTAACAATTTTGGGATTTTGGAAATTTTTGAATTGTTGAAATCGCTCCTGAATCGCTGAAAAAAAACAGCCGGTTATATTTTTTTCAAATAAAAAAAATCAAAATTATTCAAATATGTGTCTCATTAAATTGCTCGATAATTTGTAACGATTTGAAAATGTTTATTTATAAAAAGTTGAGCTTAAACCACGCTATTGAAAAATTCATTTCCTAGATAAATGAAGGTGAGGATCTAACAGTATGGACCAACAATTTATCATGATTTTCAAACATTAAAATCTAGATAAACAGTCGAGCTACTTCTACTGTCTACTTCGACAGAGTGTACCTCAGTTATTTCTGGACCATGTCCAGTTGTATATTTTCCACTCGACTTATCTATCGCTAGAAAATTGGAATTCGCTGGCGATATATGTATGATAATACAATTATTATTGATATGAATAAATATTTTTTTTTTCAATTCCATCTCTTGTCTCTCGTGTCTCGTCTCTCCCCTCTCTCTCGTCTCTCGTCTCGTTTCTTGTCTCTTCTCGTCTCGTCTCGTCTCGTCTCGTCTCTCGTCTCTCGTCTCTCGTCTCTCGTCTCTCGTCTCTCGTCTCTCGTCTCTCGTCTCTCGTCTCTCGTCTCTCGTCTCGTCTCTCGTCTCGTCTCTCGTCTCGTCTCTCGTCTCGTCTCGTCTCGTCTCTCGTCCCGTCTCGTCTCGTCTCGTCTCTCGTCTCTCGTCTCGTCTCGTCTCTCGTCTCGTCTCGTCTCGTCTCTCGTCTCGTCTCGTCTCTCGTCTCATCTCTCATTCCTAACTGAAAAAAATACTTGAGGCATTAAAGAAGTTGCTCTAATATATTACAATTTTCGAACCTATTTTCGGTTATATCGAAAATTTGAGCATAGCACGGTTTCACAACGCGACTACAGGAGAGTTAAGGATTTAATGAATCTATGGTAGAAATATCAATAAAAAAATGCCCCTTGTTTTCAGTAGCTTTTTCGAACATGAGCTCTTGCGTTTTAAATCTCGCAGCGGACAAATTAATGAATTTTCAGCAACTCCGATGCTTTCCAGACGAATTATAAATAGAAACTGAGTCTGGAGAAATCGCGTGTAACCCTCCTGGTTAGTATAAAAAATATAAAAGTTGTATAGAAAAAACAACTCTATTTCACGAGTAGTTTTGTGATATTTTTGGTATACTCAGATGGATGACCATAATTCATTGGACTTAAGTGCCGTTTATCTCGTGAATAGAGTTCCCCTTCAATGATGCTCTAATTTACATGACATCCCTGTGAGTCTATATAGTAGATTTTGTTTCTCATCGACAAGGTTATAGTAGCATTTGCTATGTGGAATAGGGTATGGACGGGGGAAAATGAAAATGTCTGTGTGTGTGTTTTTTTTCTCCGTCCCTCTCTTGTACAATCCACAGTAGCTGCTCTTCAGCGTTTTCTTTGAAAGGGGGTAGTGGACACCCATCCACGTGGCTGGGACCGACTGTTGCCATTTAGACCATCGTATTTCTAAACACAGGGTGAACCTCCGGAAAAGCCTGTGCTACGATGGCTGGCGCTGATGATGGAACTCACCTCCCCCCCCCCCCCCGCTAGGGTGGATAAGTGGGTGGGTGCGTGAGTGGATTGGTGGGCGGGTGAGTGGATTAGGGGCGGGTGAGTGAGTCAGTGGGCGGGTAAATGGATTGGTGGGCGGGTGAGTGGATTAGTGGGCGGGTGGGTAGATTGGTGGGCGGGTGAGTGGATTGGTGGGCGGGTGAGTGGATTAGGGGCGGGTGAGTGAGTCGGTGGGCGGGTAAGTGGATTGGTGGGCGGGTGAGTGGATTAGGGGCGGGTGAGTGGATTAGGGGCGGGTGAGTGAGTCAGTGGGCGGGTAAATGGATTGGTGGGCGGGTGAGTGGATTAGTGGGCGGGTGGGTAGATTGGTGGGCGGGTGAGGGAGTCTGTGGGCGGGTGACTGAATTAGGGGCGGGTGAGTGAGTCGGTGGGCGGGTGAGTGAGTGGGTGGGCGGGTGAGTGAGTGGGTGGAGCGTTCCGTGGGTGAGCGGGTGATTGAAAAATTGGAAAATTCGATAAGAGGCTACGCAGAGACTTTACCGCGACCTCTCGCGGCTAGACAAACTCCGTAGATTTCCAGGGAAGCCTCACAAAGCCAATTCCTTTCAAGAAGGTTCTTTCGGCTGATGTGTTTTATTGTCCATTCGCTCAACAATCATGTTTCCCTTCCACTATTTCACTGGTGACATGTTTTATGTCTCTATTAAAAAAGAACACCCACATACAATAGATGCCTACAAAGATATTCTCTTCTTCCATAGAACGAACGACAATGATTTCCACTGAGAGAGACACCGTCACAACGAATACCGCGGACCACCCGACCCCATCAGGGGTCGGTACGTCAGACGGCACTGGCCTTTGTCCTTCAGCGCGGGTAGAAGCGAACCCCGTGACTCGGAAGCGACGTATGCCAGAGCAACCGTCTTCACAGTCGCCGAAGGCCCCCCGACAGGGCACCACAGGCACCACGGAAGATCAAACAAATCGAGTTACAGGTAATGATGCAACGTTATTTACATCGATTTTTTTCTCTTCGCCTCTTTTGAGAATTTCATGGATATAAATAAAGTGCGCAATTGTCCAACATCATCATACAATGCGCTTTTTTTGATGTGAAACATCTAATGCGGCGCATGGGATCGGAAAAATTTGCTCTTAGGATAGGCAATTTCTATGACAAATATATATAAATATACTCCACTGCTTACCTCTCTCCCCCTCTCTGCCATCGACGCAAAGGCAATGCGCACGAGTTGTATGCACAGGGTTTGGAAATTTTTTGAATAGTATTGAAATTTTTTTTAACAAATTAGAAAATTTTTGAAACAATTTGAACAAAATTGCAAAAAAAATGCTAAAAATGTTGAAAAACTGTGGAAAAATTTGGGAAAAAATTGTAACGATTTTGGAAAAATTTTGGAAACGTTTGGAGAATTGGATTTTTTTTTTCAATTTGGGAAAGTGTTGTAAAATTTTGAAAAAAAATTTTGAAACATTTTAAAGAGCTGAGTATTTGAAAATTTCCAACAATTCTCGAGAAATCGTCAGAAATTTTGGATCAATTTAGATGAAAATTAGAGTTTCCATGTTTCACATTTGCCAGGTGCCCCTGAGGCCTCGCTTTTTCCACGTTGTATAAATTCTTTCACACAATCTACTCCTTCGGCCTCTAGGTACAGTATATCAACACTCTGCTGTTGTGCAGCCTCACGCGCAACCCCACGCGCATGCCAGGCGCCCGGAAAGCATTCCGTACTTCCAAACGATATTAACTACAGTATTATTGCATTATCCATAACAGATCTTTCCGCCAGTGGAAATGTCCCCGTACACGATGAAAATCGACTGTTCAAAAAGCCACCACTTCATCCGGACGTCAACGGGAAAAATTCCCCAGAGATACACCCGTCAAATCGACGTAACGACACAGCAAGACTCCGCAAAAGTATCCAATGGCTCGAAGAGGGCGCACGCCGATTGCGCGAGGATCTTGCTGAATCGAGATCCGAACTTTATGAAGAGCGAAAAGCCTCAAAACTCATGAAACGTGAACTGGAAATTGCTGTGCGCGAAGCGCGATGCATGGAAGCGGCAAAATATGAAAAAATTATTAATGAATTGAAATTGCGCTTTGCACAATTACCCTCGCGCGCTCCAGATCCAGCACAATTGAACAATGTTAAAGTTGAAATGCTGAAGGACGAGAATCATAGGCGTGAAATTGGTATTGCTAGGAGGCGGCTTGCTGAGGCGGATGAAACAATACGAAAGCTGAGGTCAAGCTCACTTGATCCTGGTGGCAATGATACTAATAAAAGACGCAGGATGAATAGTCCTGATTTATTGAGGATGGAAAATGAGATACGACGATTGCGGGAAGCGAATAAACGACTCGAGGAGCGGCTTCAGGTGAGCATAGTCTGTTGTGGTTGAAGAACAAATTTTAGATGAGGGTTTTGTGTGTGTGTGTGTGTGTATGTGAGTGATTCTTTCAAAAACGGCTCCATCCGGCCACATCCGGAGTTCATGATGCGACTCGTCGAGGCTCACACGTATATCCTGTTCACTTTTTTTGAACATAGTAGACATAATTTTTTATTATGGACGGTGAGGCGGTGGTACTGATCGAATTTGAACATGGAAAGGGTCTATATGACCGGTAGCTTAGTTGGAAAAAAACATTTACTCAGTTGGAAAAAAAACAATAATTTTTCATGATGGGAAATGGAGAGTTCCGGTCTGCTTGATGGATCCTAGGAATCTCAAAATTTTTGACGTGACCAATTTGAGACATTTGAAAATTTTTGAGATAGGCGCAATTGGAAAAAATTGAAAAAAATTTTGAGACTGCCAAACATTTGACAAATTGCAGAGATTTCGGACATTTGACAATTTTTTCGGATGATAAAGAATTTTCAAAAAAATTGTTTCATTCAGAGTCCGAGTTGGAACCAATTTTTTGAATTTAGTGTAGGAATAGACGGAATTTGAATCGGGATTTTATTGTAGAGGTTGTTATAGATATCTCTTTCAGATCACATAGAACAGAAATTTTGGGGGAATAAATTTTACAAATTTTGAAAATCTCTCGAATTTCATGAATTTCATGATTTTAAAATAGCTTTCTCAAATAAATTCGAAAGATTCGAAAATATCAAAATTTTTGAAAATCTTAGAAATTAAAAAAAAAATCCAAAAAAATTCCAAGAGTTTCCAAAAATTGCAAAGAGTTCAATGCAAAAAAAAATAAAATTCCAGGTTTCAAAAATTTCGAAAATTGTCTCAACTTCATGTATTAATATGAGACAAAAATTGTTTTATATTAACTTCAATTGTGATATCAAAATTCAATCACTTAGGCGCCATCTCCATGGGATTCCCATGGAGATGGCGTCCCTGCATTATCCACACGAGAGAAAGTAATTTTCTTGAGGATTCAACCGCGGCAGTAGATAAAAAGGGACCATATGAGAGAGATAAGCTGGGACTCCCCTAATAATAAGAAGGTCCAAATAATTTTCTTTTTCAAATTCATTTCACTTTTTTTTTACAATTACAAATTAATGCCAACCTCACCTGCGACAATAGCAGTCGACAATTACAAAATAATTTTTCAAAAGAACTGAATGAAGGAGTACGACCGGCGATTCGAACCAATGACTTACCGAAGTGTGTATGTGTGTGTCTATATGTTTCCAAAGTATCTTCCAGATCCCACCAAGACGAGCTTTGAACGAAAAAGTTGATTATTTCGTTAACAAATGGATTTACGGAGAAATGTTATATTACTTTTTTGTGGAGAATTAGATTTCTGACAAAAAAGTATTTATGTAAATTTTGTCGAAACTGCGTTGTTAGTGAGAAAAAATCGTAGTTTTCAGGGGACAACTAAGAACCTGCTATGATCGTTGTTACCAAATTTCACACACACACACACACACACACACATACACACACACACACACACACCAACAGACTCACCTTCCCCCTCCTCCTCCCCCTCACCCACACCTTCCAGAAGAATATCGAATATTGAGAAAACTGAATATCGCTTCTTTATTTTTGTCCATTACAGTAACTTCCCTCAACAGGTAGTTCATAAAAAAAAAGAAAAAAAAATTGATCATATGTAAGAAGTGAAGAGCTTTTCCATATCGCCAAATGAAAAAAAAATCACCGGAAATGGAACGGTGCGAATAACGACACCATTCAATTACTGAAAGACGCTAATTGGCGTTTCACTTTCCATTAAAGTAATTAAGAGCCATACTCTAATGCAAAACATGTTTGATAAATGCTGAGAATCGAGGAAAAAATTTGAGTATTTAAAAAAATTTTGATTGTCAAAAATTTCTGATATATTCATTAACTTGTGGAATACCATTTTTTAATACAGCTCAAGATTTTTGGTTTTCGATCCCCTATTTTCCTGTTTTTCTTTCCGATTTTTATATTTAGGTAAATGGAAGTTGACTTTAAAAAATTGATTAAAAGATGTTAATTAACAAAAAAATCAGAAAAATTTTACCAGCCTCGTTATGCGATTTTGTTACGCGCAATAGACCGGATCAAAATACTCAGGTCTCGAGAGGATAACACATGGTGGAATCTTTAAAAATATTTCAAAGGGTTGCTTATTTTTATTTTCTATGATACTCAGGTTGTCATGGATGCTGAAAGGGCCCGTACTATCGAGCTCCGAACTCAACACGAGAATCACGAAGCCGAGATGAGTGCTCTCAAGAAGGCACAACGTGCCGATACCATTAGAATGGTGAGTCACTAAAAATTGCTCCGCAGTATGATTTACATGTTGGTAAATATTCCGCCTTTCGGATCTCCATGGGATCTACCAAAATTTCCACAATTCTCAAACTTCTCACAATTTACAAAACAATTTAATTTAGAAACAATTCCAAAGAATATGAAAAATTCCAAAATTTCCGCAATTTTTAAAATTTTCAAAATTTTCAAAAGTTCCAAAATTTTCAAAATTTCCAAAATTTTCAAAAATTTTAAGATTTTCAAGTTTTTCACAGATCCAATCTTTCCGAAATTTTCAAAATTATTGAAATTTTTAATATTTCTACAATTCCGAAAATTTCCAAAATTTCCAATATTTCCAAAATTTTCAATATTTTCACGATTTCCGAACTTTTTTGAATTTTCTCAAAATTTTTTAAAATTTTAAAATTCTTGCAATTTCCAAAATGTTTAAAATTTGGCAAAATTGAAAAAAAGAACCAACGAATTGAATAATTCCATGGTGATCTGCTTACATCTATTTCCAAGATCACCTTACATCACAATTTTCAAAATTTCCAAAAATTTCCAAAATTCCCAAAATCTGCAATATTTTCAAAATTTCCAAAATTCTCACAATTTCCAAAAATTCCCAAAAATTCCCAAAATTTCCAAAATTTTCAAAATTTTCAAAATTTTCAAAATTTTCAAAATTTTCAAAATTTCTAAATCTTTTGAAATTCCCAAAATTTTCAAAATTTTTAAAATTTGCAAAATTTTCAAAATTCCCAAAATTTTCGAAATTTTCAAAATTTTCAAAATGTTCAAAATTTCCCAAAATTCGCCAAAATTGAAGAAAGGACCAACAAAGTGACTAATGTCATAGTGATCTGCTTACATCCATAATCCCCCTAGACGATCACAAGCTGTATCGCGCTCATGATGGAGTATCCTCTGCTTGGCACGCAATACTCCCACAGTTTTAGTCGGGGTGGGGTTGGTTATTAAAAACTGGGCCTCAGGCCCCACCTGAGTGCCTGTTAGTCATTCCAGATGGCAATATATTGTCCGCTCCTACCATACGATTTATTATACCTTACCTTGGACAATATTTAAACGTTTAACTGGAAATGCCGGCCATGCCACTGTAGTAGGAGCCCGCGCAACATATAATTACATCAAATATCTTCCCACACTATTTTTAAGGATTTTTGCGTGCCTCACTCTAATTTTCCAGACCCATTCTACGGTCTTACTTTTTGTTCCCTTGTATTAAAAATTATCATTTATTTTTATTATCCTCAACTCAAGGGAGACAAAGCCAATGGTCTCGAGGCTGTTTCCAGCGATTTATTTTCAAGTTCGATGATTGAACAATCTGCAAAAATTGCCCATGAAATTTAATTTTTGTTATGATTCAATTATCACTGGCCTATCAATCGCTCGAGTCCTCAGCAAAAAGTGTTTATAGCGTCTTAACCAAGCAATCACCCAAAAAATTAGCATAATCTTCCGTTTATGATTGGGGAAAGTCTAACAGTACTTTCATTTTGAGGCAATAATCACTCTTGTCATTTTTATCGCTTGTATTTGAATGATTGTTTAACGAAAGAGTGTGTCGCGCATGCGCGTGCGCGTCATGCCCCGTAGGCGCGTAATGTCGGGTGCGCGAACAATGTTGCGCGTGAGTGGGATGCTGCAGTGCCATACATGCGGGTAATGCCGCGCATGCGCGTGCGGATAATGCTACATAGACGCGCAATGTTGGGGGCGCGGAGAATGCTGCGCATGCGTACGAGTACGTTATTCGCTTTACCTGTTATTTGAAATTGTGGAATAACTTGAATGAGGTAAAGAAATTGAAAAAATAGTTGGAATAAACTGGAAAGTTTGAATGAATTTAAGAAAAGATCAAACACTTTGGGTTTATAGATTGATTAAAAGATTTTATTGAGGAAGATAGGAAAAATTTCAACCTGATGGCTTACACAGAATGAATTTACAATGGACCACATTACTGCACGTCATATCAGGAGTAACTTTTTCCAAGTGGATGCTCAGATACCACTGATACCTCAAGTATGATTTATGGGCGGGTGAGTCAGAATGATGCTCAGGTATGGGGACCATAAAGATTGGATCCATATCATGGCCCGGCTTCTCGACATTGAGCAACGGAAGGATCTTTTGGCCCTTGGAGGCATGGGGACATATCACAAATTTTTCCCATTTTAAGGGCCTTAAACAGCTTCGGAAATTGAAAGTTATGCCTATTCTCGAGATGTCAAAGATCTGAAAAAATAAACTGGCGAAAGCCCGAAATTTTAGGAATTTCGGAAATATTGTGAATCCCACAAACATTGAAACATCACGAACATTATCAGATAATAATTAATTAATTATTACTAGTTCAACAATTCAAAAGCTTAGATTTGAATAACATCACAATTTTCTTTTTTTTTCATTTTATCCAACACACTTTTATGTTCATTCAGCTCAAAATTTTGCCTCAAACATTCCAATTGCCAAACATTGCATTTCCGAGAATTTAAAATTTCAAGAATTAGAACAACTTTTCAACAATTCCAAAAATTATTTTCTCTTATTGGAAAAAATTTGAACGGTTTCAAATTAGGATTTTTTCTCAAATTTTTCAAAATTTTCAAAATTTTCAAAATTTTCAAAATTTTCAAAATTTTCAAAATTTTCAAAATTTTCAAAATTTTCAAAATTTTCAAAATTTTCAAAATTTTCAAAATTTTCAAAATTTTCAAAATTTTCAAAATTTTCAAAATTTTCAAAATTTTCAAAATTTTCAAAATTTTCAAAATTTTCAAAATTTTCAAAATTTTCAAAATTTTCAAAATTTTCAAAATCTTCAAAATTTTCAAAATTTTCAAAATTTTCAAAATTTTCAAAATTTTCAGAGTTGCAAAATTTTGAAAAATGGAGGAAAGTCAATTTCGGAATTCTACAATTTTCCCCAATTTTGTAATTCTGAAAAATTCCAAACGTTTTCAAATTCGGATTTTTTTTTGGAAATTGAAGACTCAAAACAAATTCAAAATTAAAAATTGAAAAAATGTAAAAAAAAATAAAAAAAATTGAAAATTTTTGAAGTTGCAAAATTTGGAAGAATTGAGAAAATTCAATCGAGAAATTTTACAATTTTCCCCAATTTTGAAGTTCTGAAAGATCTTTAAAAGCCACATCTATGTTGAACAACCGAAGTATCCTTAGGCCCCTGAAGGCACGTGAAACGCATTCGCGTGCCAGGGCGTGCTTTGACGTTTCTCTCCGAAGAACTAATCCATCGACTGCGCATCCTCCACCTTCTCCCTTCACCCTTCCTACCTAATTCAGAAAGCAGGGGAATTCATCCTTGGGCTCAATGAACTTGTAGATTTGCTCGTTTCTTTCGAGCGTGTGAATTTCTGGAGCCAGTGGTCAAACCTGGTTCATTATGACAAAACTGCTTCGCTTGCGAATTTTTCGGTGTATCGTATAATGAGTTCAATTATGAAAGGAATTTCGGCGAAAAATGTTTCTACGATTACGTCATTACATATAGATGGGGATATTTCTATTTATGATTTTTTCTTCCATTCCTGAAAATTCACTAAAAAATTCTGTAAACTAAAATTTTTGATTTTTCAAATTTGCTTTATTCTGTTTTGAAATATTTAAGATTTTCAATTCGGAAATCTCCGAATGTTTTCATATCTTCACGTTTCATGACCCCCTGAGTCATTTCGGGACATTTTTGAGACGACCCATGTGTGTATGTTGGCTAAAATCGCTCCATTGCATTAATTGTTACAAACAACTTTAATCGTTTATAACGCTCTTCCGGGAGAACCGTTGGAGGCACAAAAAAATATGCATAACAAAAGTTGCTCCACGTGTAAAAATGCGCATTTTACGTCATATGACTTTTTACGCTAGCTCGCATAATTAGTGAGATATTGCAAATTGTTGCTAAAAACATCAACAAAATTAATCAATTGTCGGAATGAGTCGATCTACGGCGGCTGCATCTGCGCATGTGCGCAAAATAAGTAGCAAAAATAATCCAATAATGTGTGCAACGAAAACCTGTCGAGAAGTTGTTGGTATGGATTTCCTGGAGTCCCTTAAAAAAAATTTCCAAAATGCCAAAATATATTTTTGAAAGAGCTTATTGCAAGATCTTTTGAATTTTGAATTTTTGCCAATGTGTTTAGGATGTAGGAGAAAATGGCTTAGATCGCATAAAACAATTTTCCCAAAGAATTCTCGTGGCAATTGTAAGCTGGCATGTTATGCCGAGACACAGTGAGAGGACACAGAAACTCTCGGCTGGAAGAGTTCAAGGATAACCTCAACGATAACATCGGTACATTGTGCACGGGTTAACTCATTACGTGGCCGTGTATTAAATCGATATCAATTGATTAACGAGTGTTATTTATCATGCATAACTATGGTGTATTCAGCATTCTAAACTACAATGCTATTCAAATTGACAAACATAACTTTCCAACAACATGAGTATGTCTTCGGTGGTGTGAAACCGGATGTCGTGTAGGTGGCGCGGTTTTTGTAGCTTCTCGGCGTTAGCGGCGCGTCACCTATTTTCGATTTCTCCATTTTCTCAACATCGGCCCGGGATTAAAATATGAAACAATTTAGATGCCTATCGTCACCCGAGAGGAAGTTGTCCAATTTTTTTTGAGTCCCTACGACGCCCCAATCGAGCGTAAAAAATGTTTGAAAATCGGAGGTGGGCGCAATGCGCATGTATAGGGTATAACACGATTTTCTATATTCTGTAGGCGATATTTCAATTTTGTGGGAGTACTTCTGAATCATTGAAAGTTTTGCATTTCGCAGAGAGCCATTTTTGTTAAGTCCCTGGAACACACCAAAGCTCCAACAGGGTGTGTGTGTGTGTGTGTTACAAAGGGGGACCAAACATCGCCCCGTATTTTTTTTATACACATTTGGGGACCGAGGACCAATTCAAATGGGTCAAAGAAAGTGTGGACCTACACGATGTCTACATATGTGTGTGTGCGTTTGTGTATGTGTTCGTCTGTAACTGAGCATGTAGGTAATAAAAAAATTTCTCCAACAATTTCGGCCAAACAGATCCTAATATTTTGGCATATATATATTTTGATATATATATTTGAAATTAATTTTAATAAATTATTATTCATAATGGAAGTAATCACGCTAATATTATTTTTACTTCATCAAACCGGATGTCACGTAGAGCGCATCGCGTGTGCCTGTATATTTCAATAGTCGTCAGGGTATGTTACAATTGCAAATTAAATTCGAAAATACAATGATACCTTTCTCCTTGGAGTCAGTGTTTTGCATCGATTTCTTGGGTCAATTGATAAATAATTCCAAGTGTCAAGTGAAAGTCCGGTGGAGATAGTGCCTGGGGAGATAAGCAGTATTGGTTTTTGCTGTATTGTTCTTACTTTCTTTACCTGTGAAAAATTTTGAAATTACGTGGGCAATCTAGTAGTAATTTTCAAGGGTTATGCTGAGATTAATTTATGGAGAAAACGCTAATGTATTAGCAAATTGAAATGCAAATAATATTGAATGGAAAAATTCTGAGTAGATATAATGCGGAAATTTCCTAATTCCTAATTTTCTCTGTGAGCAACGATGAAGTTTTAGAGTGTGAATAAAATGTCTATTTAACAACTCGAAAGTTGTGAAACACTGTCCAAAACGTAGGTGTATGTGTGTGTTTTTTTGTCCCCCACTCGTTTGTACTCTCTACGATAGCTGCTCTTGAGCATTCCTTCAGATGAGTACTGGACACCCACTCATGCGACTGGGCCCGACTTTGACCATTCAAGCCATCTTATTCCTGAACACAGGGTAGATCTCGGGGTGGCGGGCACCTATGATCCAAGTCGACCTCCCCCCCCCCCCCTCGGGTTGGTTGTGTGTGTGGGTGTGTGAATAGGAGAGTGTGTCAGTGGGTGGGTGGGTGTGTGAGTGTGTAGGTTGGTGGGTGGCTGGACGAGTGGATGGGTGGGTGGGTGGGTGGCAGGTGGGTGGGTGAGTGGAAGGGTGGGTGGGCGGTGAGTGGGTGAGTGGATGGGCGGGTGGGTAGTGGGTGGGCGGGTGGCTAGTGGGTGGGTGAGGGGATGGGTGGCTGGGTGAGTGGATGGGTGGGTGGGTAGTGGGTGGGTGAGGGGATGGGTGGCTGGGTGAGTGGATGGGCAAGTAGGTGAGTGGGTGGGTGAGTGAGTATGTGGGTAGGTGGTTGGGTGAATGAGTGGGGAGGTTAGTGTATGGGTGGCCGAGTGTCTGTGTGTGTGTGTGGGTCGGTGGATGAGTCTGTGGGTGACTGTGAGGGTAGGTGGGTGAGTATATCGGTGGGTGGGTGAGTGTCTGGACGCGTGTTTGGATAGGTGAGTGTGTGGGTAGTTACGTGGGTGGGTGCGCGGGTATGTGGGTGGGTAGGTCTACGAAAATTACAAATCGTGAATGTTTTTTTGTAACGAAACACACTCAGAGCACTAGCTATACTGTTTTTATACCCAACAATCCAAGCACCATCGTAGAATCACTTAAAGTGTGATGTTCTTAAGTGAATCAGGTTGACTGCACTTGACAGCAAAATTATCGAATATTTTGCCGTTTTTAGTTTCCGTAAATACGAGAAAGTGGAACATGCCGTCAAAGGTGGCAGTGTACACGAAAAATAAAGTGTACATGTGTATGGACTTGTGCATCTTGCCAGACGGTCATCCGGAAAAATTGACCGGGTGAAAGTTGGCGTTCGGTTGTCCAGCCGGCATTAATCATGCACTTCTTTCTCTGCATCCACATTTTACCATTATCGGTTAATACGATCATTACTGGTTTATTGATAAGGGAAATCTGTAATGATTCCGAAAATGAAAAACCGATTTTTCATGATGAGCATCAACCCACGGCAAAAGGGAAGCGCGAAACTCGGTTTGGAATTCCGCGAAATGGCGAAACTCGTAATTGACGATTCCAAAATCAGAACTTACAATTTTGAAACCGGTATCAATAATTGTGGAAAGGGTGAGTTGAGGTCATGGAAATCACTGTTGGTGATATTTCGTTAATCACCTTGATGAGATCGTGCTTGGCAGTTCTATCGATGTGCAATTATGATGAACGATCTTGGAAATCCACGATTCTGAAAACCGTGATCCAGGATTCTCTAAAAAAGCTCTGCTCCAAAGCTCTGCCAACACAAACTTGAGCAAAAAAAAAATGATGTTGGGGGGAGAAATTATGAAGCGAAAACCCTTGTATGGACGAATGGATCACGCTAATTTTAACCCACTCTCGTGATTCTTTGTTTCATGCTTCATATCATCAAAGATGGAAGAGATACGGGGTAAGGAGAAAGATATCGAGAAACTGGAGAAACTAGCTGAGCGAAAATTGAGGGCCCGCGAGAGCCAACTGGTAAGTATCATTTCCTATAGCACTTTTTATCATCAATAGGAAAGGCTTGATATGTAAATTGATACAATAATGTCTATAATTTGGTAAACGTTGTTGTTATTTAGAAATTCATGAGTGAATGGGGAACCTGCTATTATTAGGTCGTCCATAGTCTTTCAAGTCGTTTGAGACCGATGTCCCGTTAAAATTGTGATTTTTAACTCTGGAGTTACCAAGTGGGTTTAAGTCCATCTACCCACCCACCTACCTACCTACCTACCCACACGCCTACCCACCTACCTACTTACCTACCTACCTACTCACCTACCTACGTACCCACCTACCTATCCACCCACCCACCCACTTATTTACTCCCCCACATACCTACCAACCACCTACCCACCCGCCCACTCGCCCACCCACCCACCCACTCACCAACCTACCTAACTACCTACCTACCGACTTAGCGCACCCACACACACACAACCCCCCCCCCCAACCACCCACCTACACACCCACTCACCTACCTACCTACCTACCGACTTACCCACCTACCTACCTACTTACCTGCCTACCTACCTACTCACCTATCCACCCACCTACCCACCTACGTACCCACCTACCTATCCACTCACCCACCCACTTACTTACCCACCTACCCACCCGCCCACTCGCCTACCTACCTACCTACCGACTTACCCACCCACACACACACACAACTACCCACCCACTCACCTACCTACCGACTTACCTATACACCCACCCACACACTCACCCCCCCCCCCCACACACACACACACATACACATACACACACACACACACATACACATACACACACACACAAACATCCTTCCCCATCTATCATTTCCAAAATATCTTTCACCATTCATTTGCAAGAAAGAAATATTTGAACAAAATAATACATTGCAGAAGGTACTACGGATGCTGCTTGTTTATTAAAAACAATATGACAGCACTTCCAAAACTTGAGCAATATTGACTTAACGGTGTAGTCTTAATGACTCCATCCTCTCAAATGCTCTCAGGATTCCGATATGCTCAGTGTTATTGATGTCAGCTTAAGTGCGTAATGCCTCTCTCGTTTACATTATCGTTATTAGTTAAGGAATCACCTCCTAAGGTGGCCAGAATCGAATTCCTCAGTGTCACCAAGGAAATACAATCGTTAGCACTAGAGTGAGTGCCTTGAGCGCTAATAATGAGTACGTGGAAGCGTTTAATCGCGCTGAACCGCCCTACCAAGTGTTGGTGTGTAAAAGACGGTATATCTTTATTGAGAAAGGTCTTCGTGTAGTCACTTTGAATGGCCGTCTTCGACATTATTTCGTTTTTTTTTCTTCTTCTTCCTCTTCTTCTTCACCTCTCGTCTCTCTTTGAGTCCTCGACTTTTCTTTCTACTTTGCCGCGCGACACATTTTTTCGATTCCGGACATCGCGGCCGCACACCGCCCGGTGTCTCACAAACACACTACGGGTGGGGGAACACCCAGAAGTTGAAAGAAGTTGGAGAAGTAAAATTATTCTCACTGTGGGGTCCTGATGAACCCAGCAGATTGGCACTTGGGTGGGGGGGAGGGGGGGGGGGGGTTATGTGTGTGGGGAGTGAATTGGTTTGTAGAATTTTCCGGAATCGAGCAAATAGGTAGGTTGCGCTGACGGGCTGAACATTGAAGCTTCTTTGCTTATGTCTGCTATTTTTGCGGCATTGACATACCAGCAAGGTTCTCAGGATTGTTGTGGAAGACAATAAAAATTCTATAAAAATTGATTAGCTTTCAGCTGAACTATATCTATAGTATAGTCTTGGTATAAAACCAGGTGACCCATATGAGCTGATTGTCATCAACAGGTTGGGTTAACAAGAGACATCAATGCTCGAAAAGATGACATTCTTTGGTGTTCCAATGACATCATCGAGTAGTCATTTTTTTGGAATTGCTGAAGACATGCAAAGCACTATTGATGACCGTTGTTGGTGGAATGAATGAGTTTTGGCTGAAAGTCAGAAGGTGTAGCAGACAAGGTGGAAGGTGTTTCGGGTTTGACGAGGTGTTGGACCTGTTAAAATTATGGAACCCGACAATTCTCCTGACATATAGGGGATGAGTCTATATCCAGTCTCTGATCGAGTCTATAGCTAGTCTATATCCAGTCTATATTCAGTCTATAGCTAGTCCATATCCAGTCTACAGACAGTGTATAACTATATAGAGCCTATAGCCATGTAGGAGCTATAGCCATGGAGAGTCTACAGCTAGCCTATAGCTAGTCCATATCCAGTCTATAGCTAGTATATAGCCATATATAGCCAGTCTATAGCCATATAGAACCTATAGCCATATCGAGTCTATAGTCATATAGAGTATTATAGCCATATAGAGTCCTATAGCCATATAGAGTCCTATAGCCATATCGAGTTTATAGCCATGGAGGGTCTATAGTCACGGAGGGTCTATAGTCATGGAGGGTCTATAGCCATGGAAAGTCTATAGCCATGGAGGGTCTATAGCCATGGAAAGTCTATAGCCATGGAGGATCTATAGCCATGGAAAGTCTATACCCATGGAAGGTCTATAGCCATGGAGGGTGTATAGCCATGGAGGGCCTATAGCCATGAAAAGTCTATAGCCATGAAAAGTCTATAGTCATGGAGGATCTATAGCCATGGAGGGTCTATAGCCATGGAGGGTCTATAGCCATGGAAGGTGTATAGCCATGGAGGATCTATAGCGATGGAGGGTCTATAGCCATGGAGGATCTCTAGCCATGGAGGATCTATAGCCATGGAGGATCTCTAGCCATGGAGGATCTATAGCCATGGAGGATCTATAGCCATGGAGGATCTATAGCCATGGAGGATCTATAGCCATGGAGGATCTATAGCCATGGAGGATCTATAGCCATGGAGGGTCTATAGCCATGGAAAGTCTATAGCCATGGAGGGTCTATAGCCATGGCGAGTCTATAGGCATATAACCTATGGTGAGACATGTGCAAACTATATGTGTGGCCAAAATATATGTGTATATAATATATATAATCCCATCTATATATTGGTTCCCGTGCGGGTCCACATCTTCTTTATCGCAATGCTGTTTATCTCGAGACTGAGTCGCCGGCTGGAAATTTCACATACAACTTTTTTGTCAGGAATCAAATTCTCTATAACACATGTCTAATAACATTTTCCAGTGCAACCTCTCAGTAAGGCGCTAGTTCAATGTTTAGGAGCATTGTGAAGAAAAATGGTCTGAGGTCGAAACGATGAGGAAGTTGTCTGCGTGGCGCCAATGGACCACAGTTATTTTTATTGAGTATTTATGGTTTTATTGATTCATTCTAGGTCTTTCTCACTTTAGACTGCCTTAAAAAAAATTAAATTAGCGCACGTAGGATTGTTTAGGACTTAATCGATGAAGATCAGTCATGATGCATGCATGGACAACCAGATCGAAAGTTGAATAGAGAGCACTTAAGTGTTGACAGTTAACACAAATATAAACAATGCTTTCAGGCGTAGAAAGAACTGAGACTTCTTTCATTAGGTAATCAATATGCCCTTGGTCTTTGGTTTGTGACCGGTTTTCATTCTCGTGAAGAAATCCATGGAGTGCAGATGCTTCTTCCTTGGCGGACATTCAGTAAATAAAAAAAGTTGAACATTAATGCACAAAATTCTAATATTGCAGTTGAAAGTAAAAATGATTTTTTTGTACTCAAAATTTTGTTTTTTTTTCAAAGTTTTAATATCTTTCAAATTTTCTTCAGATTTGATAATTTGCATTATTTGTCAAAATTTTGTACTCTCCCAGTTTTTACATTTTTGGAATTTTTTTCAGTTCTGTTGGATATTGTGAATTTGTTAAAATTTCTGCTTGTAGCTTGGAATTTGTGTTTTCCAATTTTTGAGAATTTTGTAATTTGTCAGTGTTCAGTTTTTCAAACTTGGAATTTTTTTAATGCTTTCATAATAGGTGAGGGAGAGAAGTTGGAGATGAAAAATTATTCTCATTGTGAGGTCCTGATGACCCCGGCAGATTGGCACTAAGGGTTATATGTGTGAGGGAATGGTTGCTAGAGATTTCCGGATGGGTCGGGACAAGAAGTGCGTAGTAGAGACGGAATTTTAATTTTTGTCTATTTTTAAAATTTCCATAAATTTCCGAAACTTTTAAAGTTCTTTCAGTATTTGAAAATGTGGAAATACCTCAAAAATGCTCACCCACCCAAGTACATCACATGATCACCCACTCACCCACCTGACCATATTGCCTCCCTCCCCACCCCACCCGCCCACCTAACCACCTACTCGACCACTCATCCACCTACTCGACCACCCACCCACCTACTCAACCACCCACCTGACTACATTGCCTCCCCCCCCGGCCCCACTTGACCACCTAACCACCTACTCGACCACTCATCCACCTACTCGACCACCCACCCACCTACTCGACCACTCACGTACCTACTCGACCACCCACCCACCTACCCGACCACATGCCCACCCACTCAACAACCTGACCACATCGCCTACCCCTCCCCCCCCCCCGGTCGACCACTCGGCTACCTACCCAACCACATTCCCACCAACTCACCCACCTGACCACGTTGCCTGCCCACCTACTCGACCACTCACCTACCTACTCGACTACTGACCCGCCTACCCGACCACATTCACACCCACTCACCCACCTGACCACATTCCCACCCACTCACCCACCTGACCACATTGCCTCCCCCCCCCCCCTGGACCACCTAACCACCCGCCCACCTAACCACCCGCCCACCTAACCACCCGCCCATCTGACCACATGCCCCTCCACCCACTCTCCCGATCACACACCCATTTCCCTTCTCTGGGTCATTACAAATAACTTCGCTAGGGAAGTTCAAAATTTCCATACCCCACCAAATCCTCACCTCATCTCCACGAGAGTACCCATGAACTTTGAAATTTATATTACCAGCCTACTTTTCCATGAATCTCCCATGAGAATACATTCAGGCACCATTATATGTATATCAGATTAGGTGAGGCTTTTGCGTATTCCGATATCAATCTGGCCACATCCTCGACATTGTAACGGTCGCTGAATACCTCATCTTTATTTCCATCCGCGTGACGCGGTTTTTCTTTTCGTGGCTCATTGTTTTCAGGCCTGTAATTATTTCGCATCTACTAGGCTTTCCTGGGGAGGCGCCTCAAGGTGCTTCGGTGGAAAACCCGTTAGGAGGAGTAATGAAAGAGATTTTTCATTACCTTCCTTTTTTCGTCGGAAATGTGTGCGCTCTGGTGGTTGAGGAGTGGTGGCAACTTGGGTGACATACAGTGAGGGCTTCGAATTGTTGTTGATGGTCGGGATTGCTGAGGGTCATGGGAAATTGGAAATTAGGGAGCAATACTTGTTTGCGTTTCCAGTTCCAGCAAGATTTATTGGCCAAGACAATGCCGGTAACGATTTCGGTGAAATGCAAACAGGGCTTTTGGAGTTGTTGATGTTAGGGAAATCAAAAATTGGGGAGAGACTTACTCCTCGAACCGCAGCGTTCCGATGGAAATACATCGAATGACACAATTGTAATTCACTAAATTGTCCAAGATGAGGCTGTTGAGGGTAGGGTTCAATTTGAAGAGTTCCGAAATTTTGACAGTTTTTGAGTTTTTAACGCCCTACTTTAACGCAAACTGAACATTCCACGCGCGCTTTATGGAGCTTCCAAAAAGTGCAAATTTTAATTTCTAGATTTTCATAATTCCAAGTTGTCGAGTTTTTCAGGTTCCCAGAAGATTTCCAAACTTCCGGTCTGTGTAATTCCTATCTAAAATCTTCGGATTTTTTTCCAGAGAAATTTTCGGAAAATCTCTAACCCCTTTTATGCCCCCTCCACCCCGCTCCGTAAAGAAGCACCGCGGAGAGGACACTATGACAAAAAGTGATTTTTCTGGCTTTCACATTTGCAATTTTTTTCAAAATTTTAAAAATTTTGCAAATCTTTTAAAACTTTAAAAGTTTTCACAATTTTCAAAAGTTTCACAATTTTCAAAATTTTTACAATTTTCAAAATTTTTACAATTTTCAAAATTTTCAGAATTTTCAAAATTACTAAAATTTTCAAAATTCTTAAAATTTTCAAAATTCCTAAAATATTCAAAATTCCTAAAGTTTTCAACATTTCCAAAATTTTCAAAATTTTCAAAATCTTCAAAATTTTCAAAATCTTCAAAATTTTCCAAATTTTCAAAATTTTCAAAATTTTCAAAATTTCTACAATTTTCGAAATTGTCAATTTTTAAGCTTCTCTTTTTTTTCAAAATTTTCCAATTGGTCAACTTTTGCAATTTTTTCAATGCTTCCAGTTTTCGAAATTCTTCATTTTTCCCAAATTGCTATAAATTCATCAAATTGATCAAATGTACAAGATGTATCAAATGCATAAAATTTTTTTCCAATTTTTCAAAAGCGCGTCTCAAATTCACGATATCCCCTAACTTTCGCCTCCCCTTGCGTGGGAGTAATCCAGAAGTCGAAAGAACTTAATGTACCGTTGAGTTTTCCGCGTAATCCCCTTGCCTCGCCCCCTCGAGAAAAATTACAACGATGGATTAATTATTCCTGATTCGTATCATGGCCCATTATCGTTTTATTAATTATTATTAATGCAACACCTTCTCGCGCGCCGTTGTAGCGCGGCATTTGGCGCTAGGCTTGAGAGGATGTACCTGACTTTTTATGTGTTTTTACGGGGACTGTCGGGTGGGCGGGGGGGGGGGGGGGGGGGGGGGGGGTCCGTGCCTCTTTGGAGAACGGACAACACCATACCAACCCAACTTTCAGTCTTGTCTAGACTTTGGTCGAGTGCGCACGCTCCGGTCAGTCGATATATCGAACTCGCTGTTCGCGTCAAAACTTCAAATCTTTTTCAATCGATCGATCATCAATTATCAATCAAATCAATTGAAAAAAACTAGTTTTTTTGTGACAATTTTCTTCTGCTGACTCAGTGGCCACCGGAAGTTTTTATAGTGTTATATGTGTTGTTACACTCACACATGGGATTTGCATGGCAAGAGGTAATTAATTCGATTTGAAAATTTAATGAACAGAATGTAAGTGGCCCCTAGTGGGTCCCACCCATAGCTATAGATAGAATTTGAAGAAGTTAATTGCTGGAAGTTGAATCGGTGGACAATGGTTGTCTCATCAACAAGTGGCTGAGCACAAACTTGCATAACACATTTTTATAGAGAACAAGCCCGAATGCGCGCTGAATTACAATTTGATGTTTGGAGTAACAACATATTTTCCGAAGTTGAAGATACTGTTAATGATTGACTCCGAACAAAATGAGGACTTTCAATTTTCCAATTTGGCGCATGCGTCTTTTGGTTTTTCTGTAATTATCGCGTACATTACTATTCTTCAAACCATTTTTAAATTTTTGTAATTTTTCAAATTTTCAATTTTTTCAAATTTTTCAAATTTTTCAAATTTTCAAATTTTTCAATTTTTTCAAATTTTTCAAATTTTTCAAATTTTTCACATCTTTCAAATTTTTCAAATTTTTCAATTTTTTCAAATTTTTCAAATTTTTCAAATTTTTCAAGTTTTTCAAATTTTTCAAATTTTTCAAGGTTTGAAATTTTTCAAGTTTTTCAAATTTTCAAAAAGTTTCAAAGTTCAAAATTTTGAAATTTTTCCCACTTTTAAATGTTCATATCTTCAAATATTTCAAATTTCCTCATCACGGCAACTCGAAGCAATTCGTTAACTTACATAATTTTACACCTTTGATTCAGGTTTTTTTCCTCCCATTTATCACCCAATAAGTGGGTTTATCGCTTTCACGGCGGAACTAGAGACGGGTGTAGACAAATCCCCGGCACTGACCTTCCCACAAGTCTGACCCCCTTGCGAATTATTTACTCATAACGGATAATGCACGTGAGAAATACGGTTTCAACCGAAAAAATTCTAGGCAAATATTGACAGGGTCTATTGGGATGTGTCAATTTGCCGTGTAAATTATGTCTTAATCACACAATAAATATTTACATTTTCAAATCAGAGAAATTACAGTGAAATTTCGCAACAAATTCGTAATATTTTTGACTTTTTCAATATTTCTGAGGTAATCAAATAGGAAATATTTCATTCTCTATTGAATTTTGTTCTCCAAAAATTCAAAAACCGTCAAGACTTCCGCAATTCCGAGTTTTCAGTCCATGAATATTCGAATTTCGCGCCAGCGACGCCATGTTGAATCATTTCTATGAAACTTCCACGCTACAGTGTGGCGGTCCTAACCTCAACCGTACAAGAATACGTAAAATGCGCGTATCTCCAGAACCTCTCGATATAGAGAAAAACCGTAAAGAACTTTTTTGTTCGTCATCAAATTTTCTACAAAAAATGTCTTATAACATTTTTCATCAACTCCATTTGTTAACGCTCAATCAACTCCCGACGCAAATGCTTCATCGAAATTCGACTCCCACTAGGAACTTGCGGTACTTGGTTCCACAATATAAAAAGGTCATAATGATCTATAGACTCAAAACGTCGTAGGTATTGTTGAGTATTTTCCTTCTACCTCTATCGACTTCACGTACGTCTCTTTCGATTCATTCTTTTATTTTATCACGATCTTTAGTCCGCGGACGTGTCATTTCAACTCTTGCAACTTTTACGCCCCGAAGCTATTTTTTTGTATGAGCCGACCTATAAATAGAATCAGTCGAAATTTTTGTAAATTATAAACGAGTAAATTTCCGAACGACTGAATTTTTTTCAGAATTTTTTGGCGTTTAGAAATGGATAAAAAAAATCTGAAAGGTGATCTTCTTCATGCGCAATTAAAAGGTGCGCATGGGATGAGGACACTCCGACTTGGACATAAAAATTCGGTGTGGCAAAACTGTTCAATATTTTTTTTTATGAGACCAGAAAGTGCCGAAGTAATGTTTGCTAAATAGTGGAAAAAAATTTCATCTTCACCTGACATGTCGTTCATTAAAGAACTACAGTGAACTCTCCCAGCGCCAGGGAGCAGAGGGGAATGCGTCCCCACTACTCGTGACGTTAGAACTAGCGCTCAAGGGGTATGGTCGTTTCGTAGCATACCGTAGCGCGTGGGCGCATGCGCGAAGGAGTATCAATATTTTGGAGAGGGGAGGACTTAGAACAACATGTATGGTTCACTCGAGTCACCACAATGTCTCTCTCTGTCTCTGGACACGCCTATCGCGAGTGTGGAGGGGGTACTCTGTAACTCTTCGTACGCAGAAACCTCAGCCCGCGAACGGGAAAATTATGACACAAATTTTGAATTATTGCACATGGCTCAGAAATCTTCATACACAACATTTAGCTTTCTCACTGAATCCTTATGAGCTTATTACTCATTACCTAATCCTATGATTTGCAATTGAAATAAAAATTAGTCGCAAATTCATTTGCGACAAGATATAGGTTGCTAGAAGCAACATACATTTTTTGCGCGTACAAACCTGGTATTTAGAACAACAATATTCTCTTGATTGCGCCTATGATAATACTGTATGGAATAGCAACTCGCCTGGAGGAATATCTACACCAACTTTGTTCTTGGACTCTGTACGCAACTGTTTCTCCATTTTGTGCGGACCTCATTAGTCCACAAGCTTGTTTGAATAAATACCTGTGTGGATTCTCTAAGAGATTCCTCTAAAAAGTGGAGAATTCCAGGGATAATTTGATGATAATTGCCAGAGAGGCAACTTGAATTCAATTTCATTTCAAATTTTCTGTAAGGTTCAATAAAGGTTTATTAACTTTGATGCGAGAGATGAGCTGGACCCATTCGCTTTTTTAAAATCTCAATTTTTCAGTTAGAGGCAATTGCATTTGGGAGAACTTGGAGAGTTTTCAGTACCAACATACCCTGAATTTTCAGAAAAAAATTGGAACAACCTTAAGCGATTCTCACAGAAGAATTTGTTAAATTTTTCCTCCCATTTGTTTTTTTTTTTTTTCTAAACTACATATCGAATCATCGATATGTGCGAGACAGGTCAGACGTAACGAGAACGAGAATGATGCTGTTGTGTATGCCAGCTAGGGCGTGAACGCACCTGACTTTGAAGCTGCGCCTTCATAAAAGAAACTCCCGGACCTTACTGTTCGATTTATTTTCAAACCTATCTCGCTGGACGGCGCGGTAATAACGCACACCGGCCACGGTCAGTCCCTCGCCTCGTGGGAAAATATTTTAACGTCACCAATAGATCGGCCTAATTGCACATTAAATCCGCCAGTAGTCGCGCCATTCTCCCAACGTTCTTCAGGTGCGCACTCAGAGATCCTTATATTTTGTTTTGGGATCATATGTCGAAACGTGAAGGAGATCCCCTAATTTTTATGAAAATCTTTTTTGTAAAAATGCTCAATCATTTTCGTTCCCCATTTTTCATGTATATAGTGACAGTACGATTCCGGCGTGCGCAACTGGCGAGGGGTCAACTCGAAGAATATCACACAATTTTAGTTTCTGTACTGAAATATCTCTTTAACAAACGGTTTTACGAGAAAATAGTATTCAACATTTTTTGTAGAGAATTTAATTTCAGGAAAGAAATGTCTTTTATCATTTTTCCCTAAACCGACACAATCTCGAGATAATCACATATCTAAATATTTTGGGGGGGGCTTTTCCACCCAGCTTCCCAACCTTTCCGTTGCGTTCTTAATTATTTTTTACTGTATAAATTTAGTTTGTTTAGTAAATATTATGTGGGAAATTACAATGGAGTGTCCTGATTGCATAGACAATGTCATCCCACGACTGAGAATTTTTTTTTTCTTTAGGTTTTTGCGTAATTAACATCACTTTGTTAAAATTTTGCAATGTGTCAGTTTTTGTTGCCTTGTAGGAAATATTGGAAATTGGGTGAAAATGTTTTTCTATTAATTGTTTTTACTGTTAGAAATTCAGTTTCTAGGTTTGTTTGATATGATAATTGTAGGTGATTTTTCGTTTTATTATTCAGATTCGGAAAACTGTTGACTCACTTTTGACAAATAAATTAATCGTTCGTTTTGTCATCGATTTTTCTTTCCGTGATTCATCAGTTATGATTAATCGTTTTTGAACACTATTTTCTATATCAGTCTCATTCCATAATAATATATTTCCTTTCTACTTTCATTCGCTACTAAATAAGGAGCAATTTCAGTTTAGTTTCATAATTCAACAGCCGCTGAAAGAAAATTTCTTGCAATTAATATAATTTCTCTATTACATAATTAAAAACCATCGCCAAAATCATTCAAATTTATTACAAGTTTTTTAACTGTTTTTAACTGCAACTTTTTCGAATTTTCATCATTTATGAGTTTCCTCAAAATTTGAAAAAAAAAGTTTTTTTCAAATTTCGACCATATTTGAGTTTTCTGAATTTCAAAATTTTCGATTTTTTCATATTTTTTTCAAAGTTTTTGAGGTTTTCAAATGTCCATTTGTTTTAGTATGTCCAAATTTTGAAATTTTTTGAGTTTTTCCAATTTTAAATTTTTTGCAGTTATTTTGAATTTGGAAATTTTTTAAGTTTTTTCAAATGCTCGAAAATCTTTGAGGTTTTCACATTTCAATTTTTCCTTACGTTTTTTCAAAAAATTTCAAAAAAATTTTAGTTTTTTTAAATTTTGAAAATTTTTAGTTTTTTTGAAATTTTAAAAATTGTTGAGTCTTTTTCAAACTTTGCAAATTTCCGTTTTTTTCACATTTTTAATTTTTTGTTTGTTTTTTTTTTCAAATTGGGCAAACTGTCAATTTTTCAAATATTTTCAAAATCCGTTCCAGCATCGGTAAAAAATTTTTGCATTGATTATTTTTCAAGGTCATTGCTATATTGTTATTATGAAATGTCCCTTGTGACGGAGGATAGGTGTCGGAGGACATATACAGCGGTTAAACATGTCAGTTTGGTGGGTAGGCGGGGAATGAGTGAGCGGGCGTCCTGAGGACGTCCGGCTAACATGGGCCGGTGCCTTGCTCTCAGGCCGGTGGAACACAGGTCCATCGATATTGTACAGTGTCTGATACGTGTCTAATTTATTAGTACCTCATATTACTTGCAAAAAAAAAGATTTTTTACTGAAAATATTCACTTGACGTTTTGTCCGCTGATCTTTAGTGTATCCATTCCAACGTACATGACCACGAGTTTTTTATGGATTGTCCTGATTGCATGCACAATGTCGTCCCACGACCGGAAAAAAAGGACAGTTTTCATTTTGTCGGGGCTTCTTTCAATGGCGTCGATGAGTAATCGCAATTGAATTGATGTCTCGCTTCGTGATTTTCTTGTTTCTGTCCGCTGGCTATGCGGCATGGGAGGCGCCCGGTCTTCATGCAGACCCCGTTCGCTATTTTTTGTTGTGAGTCACACATCATCGCGATATATCGCGTTAAGAGGATCGATAATCGGTGATGTGATTACTAATTGCGCCAGTAAGCATTCCTTTTGCTTTGCATCGCCCCGAAAAGGTCAATGACACTTCGTTGTATGCAGATTATGCAATTTGTTTGTTTTTTTTTACGGTTCGGAATATATAGTTCATTTCGTCATTTATTGGAAATCTTAAATTTTGGGTTTTTTTTTAAGTTTTGGAAGTTTTGAAAATTTTCGAAATTTTGAAAATTTTGAAAATTTTGAAAATTTCCAAAATTTTGGAAGTTTCCGACTTTTGGCAATTTTGAAATTTTTGAAAAATTAAAACGTTTTTTTTTTTTGGAAGTTTGAAAGTGGCTTCATTATCCAGAACAAAATTACACCTGAATAGTATTGAAATTTGAAAAACATTATGTCAAAATTTCAAGCATTTTGTATATCTTCGCCAATATAGGTGGAATATCCTTAACAATTTTGATAGGTTGTAATGAATCCATTAATGGGGTTACTTCGTCAATTTGGGCTGCACGCAAGTTCTCCACTGCGGAAAATATTTTTGAAGGATCTAAAAATTGGATTGATCCCCGATGGAATTGCGCCTGGAGAAATAGCTTCACAATTTTTTGGTGTAATCCGGAGTTGGAATTATCCTCCAATTTTCTCGATCCACCATGACTATTTGCATCGCTGAATAAACCCATAGGATCGATAAAAAATCTATTAGTCTTAAGGCCACTGGGTGCATTGGGGCCCAGTGATGCATATCCTGGCGGCGCGAGCTGAGACTCCACGGTTGCCTTTTATTTATTTTTTTTTTTATTTATTCTATCTGTAGTGCTCCAGAAGATGCAAATGAGAAAGAGGATAGAAATATGTGCGGTAAACCATGGAAACTTTATGAAGGATGTGTGGACCTCACCGCGTGGGAGAGCATTCTCTCACTGCGGCTCACGCGGATACACCTTCTTGAGATATCAATTATTAAGGAGGCAATCGGTGAATTGTATAAATATCAACGAGTTGAGGTTTTGTTATTATATTATAAGGTGGCACCAGTATTCTTATTAATTTTTTTTTTAATTTTCTGTATTTTTTTAATTTCGTAAATTTTGGAAATTTTGGAAAATTTTGGAAAATTTTGGAAAATTTTGGAAAAGTTTGGAAAAGTTTCAAAAATTTTGGAAAATTTGAGAAATTTTGGAAATTTTGGCAATTTTGCAAAATTTTGGAAATTTTGGAGATTTTGGAAATTTGAAAATTTTTGAAATTTCAGACATTTTTTCTTTTAATTTAAAATATGAAACTTGGAACCTTGGAAAAGTTTGAAAAATTCGAGAAACTTCAAACGTTGTTGGAAATTTGGTAAATTTTTAAATTTGTGTGGAACAATATTTTATAATGGAGTTTTTACTCTCCCAAAATTGCTTGAACTTGCGATACATCGCGATCTCCGTTGTTCCCTATAGCAATTTGCTCAACTCTCCACCTGATTATTCAGAAGTTTACTGTGACCTACTACCGAAATCGGTGGCACAGTTTCTCACTGAGATCTCCACAATGTTTAAATCCCCTAAAAAAATTGCGGAAATTTCTCAAAAATTTTACATTGACAATTCATGATTTTTTTACGTTTTTCACCATCCCACCTCCCTGCCATTTTTGAAAAAACATACCCTATCAGAGAAACCGTTGAAGATAGGAAAAAATGTTTGCAATAAAAAATATTCCTGATTAAAAAGTGCACAATATAGGTCATATGACTTTTCCCACCAGCACCCGTCCTTAAGGAGCTATAGCAGGTTGAAGATATTACACTCACTGGACTCATCTCGTAAAACCGTTCTGTGACTTCACAGAGATACCGATTTTCTGAACTGTGTTGCGCCATAGCTCGTAAACCGTTGCGTTTAGAGGAAAATCGAATATGACATTTTTTGTTGTAAATCTAATTCTCTATAAAAAGCATCTAATAACATTTTCTCGTTAACGCATTAGTTAACGAGATAATCGCTGATTTGAGGAAGTCAACTCATCCCAATTTTGCCAAACGCTCAAGTTCGTACGATTAAATATGATTGTCTACTTTCCACTGGCCTGAAATTACTTGAACTTGCAATACATCATGATCTTCGTTGTTCCGTATAGCACTTTGCGAAATTCTCCACCTGATTATTCAGAAGTACACTGTGACCTACTGCCGCCAGCGGTAGAGCGGTTTCGCGCCCGCGGCCAACCGCCACTGCAGCGCAAAAATCCTCCAGACAATAATTTCTTCTCCACACACACACACACACACACACACAATACATATTCCTTTTTCTTCCCTTTCTAACGAATATATCCACTTCATTCTCGCAATGTGACATTCAGTGGGCAATAAATCTCGCGCACCCCAACGTTTCATTCTCTTCCGCTTTGACTTTGTCCAATGCCGACAATCCGTTATTCCCCAGTGACAAAGAGCCGGATTATAGAAATTCACCTGTATTTTTTTTCTCTCTCTCTGTCTCACTATTCAATGAAAATTATCCGGAATACATGGGGAGAGAAAGACGGAGAAAATGTGGGCGGAACATGTACAAGTGACTGAAATCGGATGGACCTGATCACTTTTCTTTTTCCTCTTTTTTTTTCTCCAGTTACGAAATTTTTGGGATGTTCCCAGTTTTTGTTCAATAAGTCTCGCGACATTTTTATGAGAACTTGTCCCGATCTTGGGAAATTATTGCAATTACCCCGATTTGTTTTACGTTTGTCGGCGTTTGACATCATTTTGATAGGTTTTTGATAAGAGTTTGTTTTCGCAGGTGTGTGGGTGTGTGTGTGTGTCTGTGTGGGTGGGTGGGTGGATAGGTGTGGATGGGTGGGTGGGTGGATAGGTGTGGATGGGTGGACAGGTGTGGGTGGGTGGGTGGATGTGGATGGGTGGCTATGGGTGTGTGAGTGGGTGTGAGTGGGTGTGGGTGGGTGGGTGGCTATGGGTGTGTGAGTGGGTGTGGGTGGGTGAGTGGGTGTGGGTGGGTGAGTGGGTGTGGGTGGGTGAGTGGGTGTGGGTGGGTGAGTGGGTGTGGGTGGGTGGGTTGGGGGGGGGGATGGCAGGTCTGCATTTTTTTTTACTCATCGAATTTTAAAGTTTTAAAATCTTCAAAATTTGGAATTTTTTTTTGAGTTTGTTTATCATTTTTGAAAATTTTTAATTCTATAAAATTTTTAAATTTTGAGCTGTTTAGTCAATTCTGAAATTGAAGTTACAATTTATTCAATATGAATTTTTGAGGTAATATAAAAAAAAATGGGAGAAAAGTCGTAATTACAGGAGTCTCATTGGTGTGAGGAAAATATTGTTGTTAATCAAATATCATGAGACTTTTTTGACATATGTCAAGGAATTTCTGGTAGTGGCCGCTCACTGTTCCACTTTTACTTTCCTCGATTCCCTATTCATCTAAAAAACCTGAGAATGTGAGTAATGGAACTTGAAGTAAGACCATTAATTGCCCACAAAAACCCCCACACAAAGTTTCTATTTCTCCTAGCATTGTCCTCCGGGCATTCACGGCAAACATATAATGTCAATTTTTCCTGGTGAAATGAGAATGTTAAAACATAGACATGAAGAAAGCCAATGTAAAATTAAAAACTAGCGGGCCACATAAATACCTTGGTCATTTCATATTTCCCTCCAGTATGGTGTCTCCGGAAAATTCTCCAAAAAGTTCGTGTGAAAAATTGTTATTGATGACTGTTTGTAGAGAATTTCATTCTGGAAACAAAAGTCTTGTATCAGTTTTTTTTTCAGAAAGTGGCTTGATTAAGACCTACATCCATTTACTCATCCACCCACTCCCCCCTCTCCCTGACCCATCCATTGCCCCACTCACCCACCCACTCGGCCATCCACCCTGTCACCCAGCCAACCACCTATTCATCCACCCACCCACGTACTCTCTCACACACACGCACACTCACATCCAGCCACCTACCCGCTTACACGCACCCACCCACTCAGACCCACCCACCCACCTACCCACTCACTCACTTACCCACCCTCCCACCTACTCACTTACGTACCTACTCACCCACCCACGGACCCACTCAATCACCCCCACCCACTCACTCACATCCACCCGCCCACCCACCTACTCACTCACCTACCCGTCTACCATCTCACTGACCCACTCAATCACATCCACCCACGGACCCACTCAATCACCCCCACCCACTCACTCGCATCCACCCGCCCACCCACCCACTCACTCACATCCGCCCACCCACCCACTCACACTCAGCCACCCACCCACTCGCACTCACCCACTCGCACACACACACACACACACACACACACACACACACAAACACACACACACACACACACACAGAGGCACGCACGCGTAAGTTTCCACCAAGTCAGAAACTGAGCCAATCTCCTTTACCTCAAATACCTATGATCACGCGACTAAGTGATCAATGGAGATAAAATTCCGTCGTTCCTGTATCATCATTCCTCTTTCCCTCAAAACGGAAATTCCCGCGTCTCAAGATCGAGGTTACCGTACACGTTACAGCTTAATGTCCAAGATGATACAAGAAAATTTGTATTTTCAGTCTATCGTTATCTGAAATTAGATCCGCACCCAGATCTCCTGAATATTCAACAATTTTATTGTCAAAATGGGACAATTGACCCAGTAATTTCGATGCTATCACGGACTGCCTCCCATTCATCACCGGATAAATAAAAAATGACCGACCGACCGTGAAGATAAAATGAGAGGAGACCATGTTGTATGGAATCAAAGTACCGTGAACCGTAGTTTATGTACCACAATCTCTGGAATGACTCGCATGTGCGTCGTACTTCCTAGGCAGCTGATGTTTTTTTAATCCTTTGGATTTTGTTAATTTAATATGTTCTTTTTTTAATTTTCAAAATTAAAAAAAAAGTTCTTGGAATGTTTGAAATTTCGGGAATTTGAAAAATTTGAAAATTTTGAAAATTTTGAAAATTTTGAAAATTTTGAAAATTTTGAGAATTTTGAAAATTGTGAAAATTTTAAAAATATGAAAATTTTGAAAATTTTAAAAATTTGAAAATTTTGAAAATTTAGAAAATTCAGAAAATTCAGAAAATTTTAAAATTTAAAAGTTTGAAATATCGAAATTTTGAAAAAATTTTTTTAATGTATGGTGTAAAAAAAATATCCGTCATTCGAGATGAAATTAGAGGAGCCCGTGTGATACCGGCTCCAAGTGGCGTGAACCGTCCTTTACGTACCGCACGCCATGTACACTCAACGTTAGTTCCCCATGGGACTTTATATTTATATATCTGCGCATTTAACTTCTGGAAATGGCCAACTTTTTCCAATTTACAGCCGCAATCCGCGGAATGACTGGCATATGTGGGGTAGTAGGCACTTGAAACGATTCGTGTTTTCACACCATAACCGAGTGAAACTCGCCTCAATTGAGATTTATCAATGCAAGTGTATACATAACTTTTTCCTCGTAATCCACCGTGACTTTGACCATCTCAGGACCAAATTACTGCCTGGGGTGATGAGAGTCAAGGCGTCCCAACAATCACAAATCAGCAAATTTGCCGGCAACATCAAACACCAAATTTTCAAATGTTTTTTGGAAATTCAAATTTTTGATAATTTTCAAATTTCCCGAACAAAAATTTCAAATTTTTTTTTCACTTTTTTTCCAAAATTTTGAAAATTTTGAATAAAAAAAAAATATCTTTCTGTTTTCAAATTTTTGAAAAAATTTTCCAAACATTTGTAATCTTCGTAAGACCCAACCAGTTTAATTTAAACCCTTAAAAGCTTCAAAGTATTTGAAGTCCTTTGCGGACGTTTGCCGGCTGAGACTTCCGCGTACGAAGAGTTTCAGAGTACCCCCTCCACACTCGCAGCATTTTCCACCGGAAGTTACTTGCCTATAGAAAGGTTGACATTCGACCTGCTGAAAAAACTATACCACTAGGAAGAACAATCTTTTATCTACGTCTCATTGAAAAATTGGCTCAATTTGCCTAGGAATTAGTTATGAAAAACGTTGGCGAATGTTTGTCGAATCGCTTTCTCACTAATTGTGGCTTGCCCAAAAAATGGCGCCCCACTAGAAATTCCCCGAGAATTTGACAAGTGGCATGGCGGCTCACAGCTGTCAAAAAAGTGTGAGTTGTGGGATGCGAAGTTTGAGGTAACAACGAGGTTGCACTGTTGTAATTTTCCAAATCATCGAGAGATTTTCTACGTCGCTCAAGCTGGGATTTTTTAATAAATGCTCCATTTAATCGAAATCTCTCCGCGTGTTGCGCCATTGTTGAGGTTATGTATTCATAAATATCGCCATGTTCGCGCGTTATGTTGATTGGCCTAGTGACAACTAAGGTTTTCAAAATACTTTCCATATAAACAATTCATAATAAAAACATTTTGAATAAGAGCGCAAATGTATCGTCACATTCGTTACATTGTTTTTTCAATGAATTTGATTGTTCAAAAACGTATTTCGCAGCAAAAAAAAAATTCTTAAATCATGAACCTGAGTTGAGGCCTACTTCCGGAACGATGCTTAGAAAGCACCTTATGATCTTGGATTGTTACTGCAGGTCTTGGGACAATGTTTCCATTTTTTCGGATCAATTCAAATTTTCCCCCCATACGGCTCTTTTATAATGCGATATTTGCCACCTGAGAACGTAATTTTGCTCCTTGCTTTAGCGCTATCCCTCGGGTGTCCCGTTTCAGTACACCAAGTCCTCCAGCAACGAGCACTCACGAATTCCGATCCAGGTGTCTCGGGTTTCTCCATTGGTCCAACTTGTATCCATCCGCGCCCCCTTTTTTTTCCTCGCGTTCCCTTTTCCCAGTTTCATTATGCGCTCGACGATAACGGGGCGCGAGTGCATGACCGAGAACCGTTTCAATCACGGCTTTCCGAAAAAAAAAAAAAAAAAAAATTGGACGGGATGTGTGATCCACAACGGATTGAACCGATAACTTTAATCCACCCATCCACCTGATCACCTACCGTTCCACCCACCTACCCACTTACCGATCTTCAAACCCACGCACGCACCCACCCACTCACCCATCCTCTTACCTACCGAACTACCCACTCACCCACCCACTTACCCACCGACGCACCCACTTACTTACCGACCTACCCTGGTCACCCACCCACTTACCGACCGACCTACCCACTTACCTTCTCACCCACACATGTACCCACCTACCCACTCACCCACCCATCCACACACGCACCCACCTACCCACTCACCCACCCACCCACCCACCTACCTACACACCTACCCACTCACCTACTTACCCACACACACACACATACACAGAGGCAGACAGACATGCTCACACACACGAAAACTCGAGAAAAGTGAAAACGTCATGGACAAAATTGATTTTCAGCATGATTACAATAATTTTGCCTATCGTTAATTAGGCAAATAAAACAAATTTTTTTATAAAAATTGCAAAAAAATGAAGTTGCAAAATTCGTTTCGTGATTTCATTAATAATTGTAGAAAATAAAGTCATTTCGTGGGAAGAGGCGTAAACACAAGAAAATCCTATACGGAATTGTCTTCCGTGCAACGAAGGGAAAAACATGTTTGTGAGAAAAACTTACATACGGAAAGAGCGAAATTAGCGGTTGTTTGACATGATGTTTTACGAAAGAAAGCAAAGTTGTCTAGACACTCGGAAAAATAACCGGTTTTTCATGGCCGATTTGCAGATGAATTATTGAAACTTTCTGATGATTTGATTAATGAGTGAGAAATGTTCTTTTTTTTTCTTCACAACTCGGCAATTAAATGCCACTCGATGGATATTTTTTTTTTCTGAGTATTGAGCGTTTCACCACTTCAAGGTGAAATTTGATTCTCCTCATCCGCTCATTCTTCGTTACCCCGGAGACACAATTATAAATCGTTTATACGAACGATTGGCCGACACTGCATTACACAAGCTCAAATGTGAGCCAACGAACGTGACATGCTGTTTGCTGAATGGGCATGTTTAATGGGGGTACATCGATTGAGAAGAAACTAGAACCGTGGTGTTGTAACAGCGTCAGGTACTTGGAAATCTTAGCTCGACTTCATTTAGCATTGTTACGCTTTTTGAAAGTTACAATTTTTTTTTCATTTAATCATATCTTGATATTTCATGACCTCCTGAATCATTTTGGTACGTTTTTGAGATGGCGTGTATGTGTGTGTGTTTGCGTGTTTGTGTGTGTGTGTGTGTGTGTGTGCGTCTGTATGTTTCTGACCGAAATTTCGAGCGCGTTGTCCTCACAAACGCAGCGCACGATTGAAACGATTAAAGTACTTTCTAAGCCTCGTTCCGGAAGTAGGCCTCAACTCAGGTTCATGATTTAAGAATTTTTTTTTTTTGCTGCGAAATACGTTTTTGAACAATCAAATTCATTGAAAAAACAATGTAACGAATGTGACGATACATTTGCGCTCTTATTCAAAATGTTTTTATTATGAATTGTTTATATGGAAAGTATTTTGAAAACCCTAGTTGTCACTAGGCCAATCAACATAACGCGCGAACATCGCGATATTTATGAATACATAACCTCAACAATGGCGCAACATGCGGAGAGATTTCGATTAAATGGAGCATTTATTAAAAAATCCCAGCTTGAACGACGTAGAAAAACTCTCGATAGTTTGGAAAATTACAACAGTGCAACCTCGTTGTTACCTCAAACTTCGCATCCTACAACTCGCACTGTTTTGAGAGCTGTGAGCCGCCATGCCACTTGTCAAATTCTCGGGGAATTTCTAGTGGGGCGCCATTTTTTGAGCAAGCCACAATTAGTGAGAAAGCGATTCGACAAACATTCGCCAACATTTTTCATAACTAATTCCCACGCAAAATGAGCCAATTTTTCAATGAGACGTAGATAAAAGATTGTTCTTCCTAGTGGTATATTTTTTTCAGCAGGTCGAACGTCAAACTTTTTTATAGGCAAGTAACTTCCGGTGAAAAACCGAGATTTTTGCTCCGCTCCCCTCTAATCATGTACTTCTTTATGTACTCATATCTTTGTAATTAATAGGGAAAAAATCCTCAAAAAATTTGAGCAGATGTGAGAAAGGTTGCTCTTTGCAATGGATACAAAAAAACAACATGTAGAATGTGAGTGACGAGGCTTAGAAAGTACCTTAAGGTCGCAATCGAAGTGTCCCCGCGAACTCTCACGCGGATAAAATCGGCCCAATGCATTAATTGTTCTAAACAATTTTAATTGCTCATGGCGCTCTTCCGGGAGAACCGTTGGAGGCACAAAAAAATATGTATAACAAAAGTTGATCCACGTGTAAAAATGCACATTTTAGGTCATATGACTTTTCACGCCAGTTCGCATAATTAGTGAGATATTGCAAATTGTTGCTAAAAAAATCAACAACATTCATCAATTGTCGGAACGAGCCGATCTATGGGTGCATCTGTGTGGGTGTATGCAAAATGAGGTGCAAAAATAATCCAATAATGTGCAATGAAAAACTGTCGGGAAGTGTTGGTGGACTCGGGGGTCCAACTCGCGGCTTCCTAAGCGCAATCCATCGTGTACACTATAAACGCGCTCTAGCTGAAAAAAAAGGAGTTGAGAGGTTTAGGAAATTTTGGAAAGTTCTATTTTTTTGTAATTTTTTTAATTGAAAAAAAAATCGTGTATATAGTGTATAGTTGCTATTACGTGATTACGTTTTTAATTGGATAATGGAAAATTCTTACAAATTGATTACGCGTTCTAAACGTCATAAATGATAATTTAAATTAATGAATGTGCCTCCTATGATGAAAGGTGAATTCAACAGTGGGATTATTATCGTTGGATTGTGGAAAATTCTGCAGGAGTTGATGGAGCGATTTCAAGATGAGAATTCCCGAGAAAATGATGCTATTACAACACTTGCAGGTCTAGTTTCTTCTTGATTAGTGTTCAAGCTTGTCAGTTATTTTTATTACTTTTTTGACTTGTCTCCGTTACAATTTTGACACTAAACCACTTTACAATTTTTCATTTTTTTTTTTACTTATAAATTTCAAAATATTGCAGCAATAGCGAAAATTTTGGGAATTCAAACAATTTTCAAAAACTCCAAAAATTTCAAAAAAGTCAAATTTGAAAAAGTCTAAATATTTAGAACAATTTCAAAAAAAAAATCAAAATCCCAAGTTTCAAAAATTCCACAAAATCCCAATTTGTAAAGAACTAAAATTTAACAAAATCAAATGCAGAAATAGTAAATTTTTTTTAACAATCTGAAAATTAATGTCCCAAAAATTCTGGAAATTTGAGAAATTTTGAAATTTTTTTCAATTTACAAAAAATAGAAATTAAAAAAAAATGAAATTTACGAATCGTAAAAAAAATCTAACGATTGAAAAATTGAAATCTCAAAAATTTAAATTCAAAAATCCAAAATTGGAAAAAAACAAATTGAAAAATTGTGAAAAGTTTCGAAAATTTTTGCACTTTATAGAGAACAAAAATTGAAAAAAAAATAAATTTAGAAATTTTAACGATTTTGAACTTGTTTGAAACTTTGGTAATAGCATCGTTAATTGTAAAAAAAAAAATAGAAAATAGTAATTAATGCGAATCCCGGCCTTTCAGGTGGGACTCAATGAGAATTAACCATCACGAGGTTATTCCACTTGTGGACCGCGTGTTTCTGGGATAAGAGACGGAGTAAGTGGGACAAGTGGTTAGAACAAAAAGAGAAAGATACTTGTGGAGTCACGACTTCATGAAAGAATCGTGAACGTTTTGTGGAGATACTAATGCAGGTGTTTTGGGGTGATGACAAAACATAGCTCGCGCATTTTTTCGCGGAAGAAGGTCAACTGCGGGGTGCGTTTCTAAGGAAAAACGAGGGCTTTTTGTAAATTTTTGCGATAAATTGACACTTGACGTTTTTGAAAATTTCGGTCTTACATTTTTCCAATTTTGTAAATTTTTCTTTTAATTCTTTCCAAATGTTCAAATGTTCTGAACTTTTCGATTTTTTGCAATTTTTTCCCATTGCTCATATTTCTCAAAATTTCCAATTTTTTCAATTTTGCCATTTTTTACATTTTTTTCGAATTTTTCAATTTCTTCCAAACTTTCAATTTTTTATTCAGATATTTCAAACTTTCAAATTTCAATTTTATCTCTCATTCTTTTTCCTAAATTTCTCCAATTTCTTTTTCAATTTTCGACCGAAATTAATTTTTTGAGGCAACTTTCGAAAAGCTCCATTGCCAGAGTCTTCCTCTAATTCTTGTGCGATCCTATTTTTGTCAATCAGCTTGTCACGATGTGCGAATTTTTTCACAACCATTTATTTATTACGTGACGGGTAATCGATCCAATCAGCTTGTACCGCGCACGTGCTAGGAGGCAACGAGTCCTCGATCACGATCATACCGATCCTTACTCGGATAACAATGGCAACATGGAATTCTTCATTTAGTACTAGCGCCATTAGAAAGCACCGAATTATTGCACGTTGAATCGCAGCATTATTATTGTAGAATCGTACGTGATTAAAATGAGGGAAAAATATTATAGACAATATATGTCAAAGGAACATCATATGTTGCATTGGCTGCATAATCATTTTTTTGATAACTTCGGATTTTTCCTTTTTTTTTTTGAGTTTCTCAAAAATGTGAAATTTTTATCTATATATATATATATATTTTTTTTTTTTTTCAAATTGTGGAATTTTTCCCAAATTTTAAAATTACCGAACTTCTCATTTTGTTGAATTATTTAAGATTTTCAAGATCTTTTTTCAGAATTTTTGGGATTTAAACAAATTTGTGGGTGGGTGGAGAGGTGGGAGGGTGTGTGTGAGTGTGTGAGTGCGTGTGTGTGTGTGTGTATGTGTATGTGTGTGAGTGAGTGGGGAGTGGGTGGGAGTAAGTGGGGAGTGGGTGGGAGTAAGTGGGGAGTGGGTGGGTGTGAGTGGGGGCTGGATCGGTGCCATTACAAATTCTTCACTCTGGGAAAGCTACTATGAAAATATGAGAAACGGGGGATAAATCAAGTGAAATTATCCCCGACTTTCAGGAAGTTTAATGACACTCCATCAGCCATCAACTTTAATTTATATAATTTCGTAAAAAACATTGAGTGAGGCCATTGTCATTCTGGCGCTGCCTACACACTGCACATTTTTCACATGGTTTCTTGTTACAACTTCCTGCTCGCATGATAACTGTTTCCCCCGGTGATTTTTGCTCCTCCACGTTGCGCTCCTTACTGAGACATAAATTTTTTTTCTTCGTCGTTTTCGTTTTGGAGAGTGAGATTGTGAGTTTCATTTATTGTTTTCCCCAGTAAGTCGCGGTGAGAAACACCCATACAAGATTAGTCGAATAAAGTTGTGGATACCATATTTTTCGATTATTCTGGGCGATATCGCTCTCCACCGATCATGATGACACACCCAGCCACCCGCCCACCCACACACACCTATCGCCCCCCCCGCCCACTCACCCACCCACCGACCCAGTTGCCCACCCACCCGCCCACTCACCCACCCCCCTACCCACCGACCCGTCCACCCACCCACCCGCCCACCCATCCACCCACTGACTCACCCACCTACCCACCCACCCGCCCACTCACCCACCCACCTACTCGGCCACCCGCCCGCCCACTCACCCGCCCACATACTCACCCACCGACCCGCCCACCCACCCGACCACCCACCCGACCACCCACCCAGCCACCCACCCGCCCACTCACCCACCCACCTACTCACCCGCGCACCTACTCACCCACCCATCTACTCACCCACCCATCTACTCACCCACCCACCCACCCACTCACTCACTCACACACACATACACCTGCACCTCCCACCCACCCACACGCCCGCCCATGCGCACACACACAAATTCGAGGGCGCCCGACATCATAGCACAGAGGTTTCTGGAGGTTTACCCTGCGTTTGGAAATACTATGACCAAAATGACTTTCGAACAAACGGCGATAAAAATGAGATAAAGCCGAAACAAATTGAAATTTTTATGCATAATTAACGAGAATTGATGAATTTCAATAATCTCAAAAAGCAAAATTTCAGAATTTTTTGTCGATGGTTTTTTGGAAACATCCATCATATCCTTAACGCATGACAACATATGCAAAGACGATTCGAATAAGGTGGAGAGAAATCGAGGATATGATTTCCGGCTCAGAGAAATCTCTGGTCATCAAACGTAATGATAAAAAGTGTTAAAGACCTGTGAATTATGAATTTGATTGAAAAACAGTGTGAAAGTTAGATTTTCCTGACTAAGGCATCATCCATCAGCATACTGGTTATGATTTTCCGATGAGTTCTATTGGGGTCTCTGAAATGTGTCCTATCATTCTCGAGAATAAATTTTCAATCATTAAATTTGAAGAAATTTCTTTCATTTTTTCACAATAATTTTCTCAAATATTGCAATTAATGAAATTTGTTAAAATTTCGGATCTTTTAATTTTCGTTCTTTATTTTGTTAAAAACTTCGCAAGATTTGGAAATTTGAAAGATTTTTGGGATTTTCCGAATTTTCCAAATCTCTTCAATTTTATGGAATTTTCTACATTTTTATAAATGCTGTAACCTTCCAAAAAATTTTTTTTGTTTAACAAAAAAGTTTAGTCGAGGACGTGCCTGGACGACAAGACGGTTATGACACTCAGAGTACATAACTATCGCGCGGGACCACAGTACGCATGCCTTGTAGATGCGCAGAAGCAAAAATGTTTCTGCGCAAACGTCAATCGCAAATTGTGCGTACGCATTACCCAAGTGTCGCTCATGAGAATTCATGTATTTCGTGTCGATTTCTCGATGTCAGTCGTAAAACAGTCGATGACTCGCATCTAATCGACTTTCATGTCGATCCATCGATTCAACTGTCGATTGTTCCCTGTGCTTTTCATATAAGGACTAGTCCTTTGCCGGTTACTTACTTGCTTGTATTCGAGGTCGATTCCAATTGTGTCATCGATAATCGAGATTTTTTCTTCGACTTTCGACTTTTCGAATGCGATAATCGATTTATTTTCGTGGTCGAAGCTCTCAATTATTTATATACTAGCGCCACCGCGGCCACAAGTGGCCGCGATGTTGAATCTCCTTTTTCAGTGCCATCTGTCGGTGTCCCTGTGAACCTTGTCAAATTCGATTCGATGTTCGATTAGTCGATTCCATTTCAATTCGACTGTCATGTCTTTTTTATATTAGGACTAGTTCCTTGCCGGTGGCCGCTACGCGGCCACATGCATTTCCCATGCGATTTCGATTTGAATTTTTATCATGGCATCGATAATCGAGATTTTTCTTCGATAATCGAGTTTTTTCTTCGATAATCGATTTATTGCGATTCTCATTCGATTTTTGGTCGCTACGCGGCCACATGCATTTCCCAATGCGATTTCGATTTGAATTTTTATCATGGCATCGACAATCGAGATTTTTCTTCGATAATCGATTTATTGCGATTCTCATTCGATTTTTGGTCGAAGCTCTGAATTATATATAAGGAACCAATTCCTTGCCAGTGGCCGCTACGCGGCCACCTGCCCTTACTTGTCTGTATTCTCGTTCGATTCCGATTGTGTCATCGATAATCGAGATTTTTTCTTCGATTTTCGAATTCGATAATCGCTTTATTTTCCTCGTCGAAGCTCTCAATTATTTATATAGATAAACTAGTTTGGAAAATGTACGAGGGCCATGCTTAAAACACCATGGATTTTCTCATTGAGATGGAGTGTGGACCAGCCTATGGGGTTTTTATTAGCATTTAAGATGGGTCATAACTGGCAAGCACCTGACCCTGTGCAGGTTCGATCCCAAGAAAGCCAGTTCCCTCGGTTTAAAGAGACGCGACTCTGTGTCAGGGGGCCAACGTAACGGTTCGGTGGCTCCCCCCCCCCTCCTCCCACCTACCCCTCCCTCCATGGGCTATCCTGTTTCGCCGCAATCGATCTTCATCCGCTTGAATAAACTCCTCAGCATCCCATTGTGCGTGTAACACTGGACCAACGCCAGTTATCATGATGATGACAATCGTGATTTTTGGATTGAAAACGATGGCACTGGGGCGAGATCGACAATTAAACACCGCTATGATTGAATATGAGCGCGCCTTAACGGCAGGTGAAATGTTCGGAAGGTTTTTTCAGATCTGGGCGCTGATTGGATAAGTATTATATTGAAAAGTGGAGTGTGTCGCGGAGATGTAGTTTGGAGAAATTTTAGATTTTTTTTCTTTTGTCTTTTTGAAACTTTTTGGACATTTTGAAATTTGGGAATTTTGGAAAATCGGCGCCAAAAATGAGCATAAAAAAATCTTTAAAAAATCGTTCTAAAAAATAGACTTTTTGAATAAAATAAATCTTAAAACCTCAAAACATCCAAAAAATTTGGTCCCAAAATTTTTCAAAATTTGTCCAAAAAAATTTTTAAAAATAAAAAAATTAAAAAAAATCCGACTTCCGAAATTTTTAAAAAATTCCCACGCCTGAATTCGCGAAAAATATGGAGAGCGCGGGACTTTTCCAAATTTTGAATCATCAATTTTTCGGATGCTGTAGAGCGCGGAAGAGATTCGCAACTCCGTCGACCGGTGAGAAAGCAGTTTCGCGAGTTGGAAAGCGCTAATAGAACCATTTGTCATCATCGCCAGAAGCCAAAATGGTCAAACAGCTTCTTTGTGAAGGAAACTTTACCCAGGACATACCGTGAGAGTGCGCACTCTAGTTACCTGAGAAAGAAATCACATTTGTTTTCCCATCGACTCCAGGTCTCGTTCGATTGAAAGTTCGGACGTCAATTAAAGCGGCTCATATACCACGTGGACCGAAAAAAAAAATTGCTCTTGGTGCTATATTACCAAGCTCGTTTCTTGAAAATTTTTGTTTTGTTGTTTTACAAGTTTTGGAAATTGTAAAAAAAAAATTTTCAAAGCCGAAAATTTGGCAAATTTCAGTTAATTTCTACTCCTGTTGGCGGGACGTCCGCCGGACGTCCGCGCTATCCGTATCCACTTTGCCGTATATTACTTATAGCAAAATTATATTGAAATTTTATCGGACGAAGTTACAAGCAAAAAGTTCAATTTTTTTTGCCGATATTTTCGGAAGAAAAACATCAAATGTATCGTTAATAATTAACGTTATGCTCGAGAAAATCAAGCATTCTTCCGGTTTCGATTACGCTTGCCCGTTGAGTGATAGAAAGTTTAGGTGATGATTTATTTATCAGGGATCTTACGTGAGTTGAGTAAGTGGTCTACTTATTTTTTGCACTAATGAAAAACTTGAACATATTGGAAAATGTGAAAGACGGCCTGAAAATGGGAGCAGTAGTCATGCACACATATACATAAAAATTTTCAAATTTCACGAAATTATCGAATTCTGTAATTCTAGCTTTTGTAAATCTTTTGAAGATTTTGTTCTTTTTGTTTATCTCCAAAATTCCGAAACTTTCTGTAAATTATAATTTTTTAGGAAAATATTGGAAGGAATGTTTAGCCAAAATGGAAGAAATTTCAGGGTTCCGAATTTTCTCAAACCTGAATTATTCAGAATATTGAAATATCGAAAAATTTTTACCCACCCACTTACCCATCTACCCACTCACCATTTGCCAACCCACCACTCACCCACCCACTTACCTACCTACCCACTCACCCATCTACCCACCATTCACTCACCCACCCAGCACTCACCCACCTACCCACTCACCCACCAACCCACTCACCCACCAACCCATTCACCCACCCACCCACTACTCACCCACCCACCCACCGCTCACCCACCCACCCACGACTCACCCCCCCCCACCCCCCGACCTACACATTCGCCCACCTGCTCACCCACTCACCCACCCACTCACCCACCCACTTACTCACACACACACACACACACACTAATGACACGGAATATCCTGAGACATGTAGCTGAAAAATTGTCTACCTATTGTCACCCACCCACTTACCCACCTACCCACTCACCCATCTACCCACCATTCACTCACACACCCACCCACCCAGCACTCACCCACCTACCCACTCACCCACCCAGCGACCTACCCACTCACCCACCCACCTACTCACCCACTCACCCACCCACCCACTTTCTCTCTCACACACACACACACACAAATAACACGGAATATCCTGAGACATGTAGCTGAAAAATTTACCTATTTTTTCCTTCCCCTCCGTGACAAATGACCCCTTAATTTTTCATATCACCGCAATAACATCTCCCTTACCAGGCAGTCAAAAATTGGAGATGAAGACGAAAAGTGTGCCAATAATTGGCGGAATGAACCGTATACATGTACTCTCGGTATCACGAAGGGAAAATTCAAGTTGGAATTTTCTGCGGTCAACTCATGCATTGAGGCCAAGCCAATGTTTCTCATTGCCACTTTAGTCACGCGATGAAAATATCCGTAGGTTTATCGCTTGTTGAGATTTTTCGTGGCAATTGTGACATCGCGTAAGAGAGAAGCTAATAGAAAAGAGGAGAAATTTGTATGGGTCGAGAACTATCCATTTCTTGGGGGCTATCAAAAAATTCTTGCACGATTCTTGTTTTCGGTGGAGTGGCTCGCTTAAACCTTGGTATCGCCGCTTATTTTATTTTTTTAATTATTAGTTAACATAACGTCTCGTCTCGAGGCTCGAGAATGCGATCCAATCTCGTATTGTCTCGTCTTGTCTCGACTTTTTTTTTCATTTTTTGAGTGCTGCTTCAGAACGACTCTTTTCAAAGGCTGGTTTATTAATACGTAAACACAGGAATCGATTGAGTGATATTCATGCGGAAATGCTTCTGTGCCTTCATTCTTGACTCCAGTGTGCATTAACACCAAATTTGACTAGTGCCATCAAATATTTGTTGCAATTATTAAGAATGAAAATATTGGCAACAAGTGGTTGTTCATGTTGGTAGTTATATTGACGGAAATATATCTCCAAATTTTTACACTGTTGAATTAATGAAATTTTCTAAATGTGTGAACAATTTATTATCATCATTATTATTTCTTAGGGTCACCATAGATTCATGGAAGAATTATTAGTTTGTGAGGGAAATTGATTGGTTTGAAACGATTTTTTCCTTCGTCTCAGACATCTCGTCTCTCGTCACATCTCTCTCGTATTGTCTCGACTTGGCGATAATGAAATTTCTGTATCGCGTTGGAGATATAATAATAATTCTGTTAATTGAAAACGTGGGAAAAGCTGAACTACTTAAATATTAGTTTCTACCTAATTTAAATAGCCTTCAATTAACTTCTCAATCGTTATATTTCTCCAACTGTTACAGATAGCAATAGTACTTTCATTTATCACATCATTACCATTTGAAATTTCCCAATGGTCTACATCTTTAATTCATAACTTTTTCATGATAACTCATTAGTTATGATTGTCGATGAAAATTGCTGAACTTTCACTGATCAGCTGTAACTCCTGGGCAGTCTAATCTTTATGGACTTTGCTTTTTAAAAACGACCAAATTCTTGGGAGATTTCAAAGATTTTGAAAATGTACCAATTTTAAGAGCTTCGGAAATTCAAAAAAAATTGACAAATTTCGGGAAAAAATTGGGTTGAACAAAAATTTTGAAAAATGCTGAAAATCTGAAGAATTTAAAAAATTTGAAAAATCTTGAAAATTAAAAAAAAATGTCTTACATTTAAAAATTAAAAAAAAAATCTTTAAACATTTTGAAAATTCCAAAAATTTTTAAAATTTGAATAATGTTTAAAGTTTGAAGACCTTTGAATATTTGAAAAATTTTGAAAATCTGAAATTTGAAGAAAATTGGAAATTGAGAGATTGAAAAATTTTAAAAGGTCAAAAAATTGAAAAATTTGAAAAAATTGAAAAATTTGAACAATTTGAAAAATTTTAAAAATTTGAAAAGTTTTGAAAATTTGAAAAGTTTTGAAAATTTGAAACATTTTGAAAATTTGACATATCTTGAAAAGTTGCAAAATCTTTAAAAATTCGAAAATTTTAAAAACTGAATAATTAAAAATATATAGGAAGTGTCAAAAATCCCAAATATATTTGATGAAAACTGCCGACTCTACTTTCACTGATCAGCGGTATCACCTGGTCACTCAAACCTCGGATGTCCATTGAAATTCATACCCCCAGATCGTATGGTACATATCGAGCGTCCACGATTACTTTCGCCTTTGACACTTTTAGAAAGGTGTGCATCGAACCCATGACATTTCCCCGGCTAAAAATCTGTTTCGAACCTGTTACCAATCGCTCGATGAATATTCTACACCTTAGAAAAGAAAAATGTATAAATTCAAAGATCACTTCCGCCAATTTCGCTTGTTGCGCAAAGTATTAATTAGTCCACTTGTTTAATTATTATTTGATTTTCATTGCAGATGAGGAAATTACGGGAGAGCGAAAGAGGTCACCAGATTCGGTTGGGGCCACCGATTGATGATAAAATTAATCGACAACGAACTAGTGTGAGTAAATGACTTGCACGTATTTATACAATTACACTTCGAATGAGAAAAAAGACTATCTAATGTCTGAAATAAACCTGGAAAAATAATCCATCATATACTATTGAAAAATCTGGTTCCATGACTAAATATCATAAAACAATTCCATCAGGACACTTCATCAAGTAACAATTCATCAACCAGACAACTGATCACTGAGACAAATCATCGAAGGACAATTGATCTGACAAATCTATAATAAACGTAACAACATCATATATTTGATGTTGTTACCTCCTCGAACCCTTTCCCCCTTCGGGCCGCCACATTCGGGTGGGGTAGTACACATTTCAGGGTGGTAATCTCCTCAGACCACCCACATACACACACATAGATTTAGATAGTATACCGAAAATGAAGGCCGTTAAAAAAAAAGTGAGGAGTCATGGGACACCTGGTAGATGTGAAACATGGAAACACTAATTTTGATCTAAATGGATCCAAAATTTTCGACGATTTCTCGAGAATTATTGAAAATTTTCAAATACTCACTTCTTTTCAATGTTTGAAAAGTTTTTCCAAAATTTCCCAAATTTGAAAAAAATTGGCAGATTGTTTGGAAGTTGTTCCAAACTTTTTCTAAATTTTCCAGTTTTTTGAAATTATTAGAATTTTTTTCCAATTTTGTTCTAACTTTTTCCAAGTTTTTAATAAATCTTTCAAATTTCTAGAAAAGTGCTCCAAATTTCTTCAAACTTGTAGCAAAAGTTTTCCAATTTAAAGCGAAAATTGCAAATTTTGATCAAATTTCTTCTGAATTCTTGCAAAAATTTTCCAATTGTGTTATCAATTTTTCTGTGAGTTTTTGCTAATTTTTCCATTTTTTTCTAAGATGAGCCAAATTTTTTCTAAAATTTTTCCAAAAAAATTTTTTTTGACAGATTTTTCCAATTTTTTCAACATTTTTCTAAATTTCCCAAACATTTCCAACATTTGTCAAAATTTATTGAAAATGTTGAAATTTTTTCCACATCTTTGCAAAACTTTTCCAAACTTTGTCAAAAAGTTTCTAATTTATTTTTAAAAAATTTCAATTCTTTTCAAATTTTGCATGTATGTCATTATCATGCATTCTCGGTAACTCCGAATTCAATTTTGCACTTTTATCACTATCCAGATTCATTGTAGCAGGAATGCGTGTTAGAGTATTTATCATTTTTGTCAATATAAATAAAACAATCACCGACACAGACCACGCGTATTTTCATCTCCCCAACTCTCATTCTATACATACATATATATGCATATACAACTCGTGCACATATCCTTTTGATGGCAGGCAGGAGGGGCGGGCGATGGGTAACCAGTAGAGTATATCTATATATACATTTGTACTGGAAATGCCTATTCCACCCAGAATTTTTTCCCAACGCAAGCGCCGCATTAGATGTTTCACATCCAAAATACAATCATAATGCTTGGTTACAAGGTTCAAAGAGATTGAAGCCACTTGAATTCGTCGTTATCAGCCCTAGTGTATTCAAAATATTCGAGTTGTGTGCCGACCAAGGTATAATCACTATGATTAGAGCTGCCTGTTTGTAAGATGAGCTGTCTGTGTGATGAATTGTACGTAAGATGAATTGTCGGACTGGCGAGTTATATCATCGATGATGATTTGTCTACCTCTATATGATGATTTGTCAGGATGAGATGAATTGTCAGAGTGACATTTAATCCTGCCACCAACAATCTTCTATTGAAAACTCCCAAAATTACCATTTCAGAACTCATGTAAAGATGTCTTCGACATGGGTGAAGTTGAGCGTCTCCGCGAGGTGGCACTGGAGCAGCAGGACATAATAGATTTCCTGCGTCAGGCGCTGAAGGAGCGCGAGCGTAAATTGGACCAATTATCGAACAAAAAGCGAAAGGAAGAGTTCTACAAGCAGTGGCTAGAGCTGGAGCCAGTGGCCGAGGTGGACGATGAGGATGATCACGAGGAGGGTGATAGTGCCCTCTCAAGTGGGCCCTCCTCCCTATCCCCACAGCCTGGAAGTCAATGGCAGTCCAACGGAGTAAGTCTCAAAATCTCTAAAAAATATCCATGTAACCCATAAACTATGGCTCAGGGTTGCTTGGTACGAGTTCCTAGTTGAGAACTAAAACGAGCTCATTCCCAAAACCACATTCCTAATTTCTCCCCCCATTCTTCTCTGCTTCCAGGCACTCCTCCTAGAACTAGAAGAGCTGCACACCAAGTTCCTCGAAACCCAGCAAGAGTTGGCCCACGCAAAAACTCAAGTCCGAGACTTGGAGCAAGCCTTGCTGCAGGAAACTCGAGGCAGCCAGACAAGTCGACGTGCCTTGAGTGACAAACTAAAAGAAATAGAAGAGCGCGAGTCGTGTTTGCAGGCTGAGATATCTGATCTGCGTGAACAGAATGAGCTACTCGAATTCCGTGTCCTAGAACTGGAAGAGACTGGTGGCCCCAGGGAGTCACCTGACACTGCTGACAGTGGTATTGTCTCACCTGAACCAATTCAACTGTTCAAGGATCAGAAACAACATCGTGCTATAGCTACAGTAATACCCTACAACTCGTACAATACTCAAACGTTATCTCCAATGCCAGTGCTGAAGCCACCACTGTCTCTTCAGGAAAGTGGAATCTTTGAGGATGAAGAGGATGAAGCTAATGACCTAGAATGGACAACTTGTGGAACACAGACTGAAGCCCCGTCTGGTGATTTATTGCAGGAAGTTCAGAGACTTCAGGAGCTACGTGAAAGGATCCAGGAGAGGGCAGTCAAGGTGCCGGTCGAGAGCTTAGAGACTGAAGATCGTTTAACCACCTGCAAGGAACGAATCCAAGATCTTGAAGAACGCCTAGCTATCTATGAAGCTGCTGACACGAGTAGGCTGCAAGAGCAGGCATTAGCCAAACAGAGGGAGGAGGATGTTCTCGATGAAAATTATCGGCTGACCGAGAGGGTATACTGGCTCGAGAACGAGTTGAGGAATTTGAAGGATAATGACACCAATATGACAGACGCATCAACCATGACAGATGTGCAGACTTGTGTTGAGGCTGGCTCAATCAATGACCCTCAACGATCTTGTAGCAACATCTGTCAGCGAAACATCAAAGAGACACTACTTGTCCATCAGAAAATGGTGGCGAAGATCAGTGAACTCGAGGAGATGATTAGAAATCATGTCTGTGATTCCAGGGATGTCGATCAAGTTGATATGATAGAGCGAATAAATTTGGTGGAGGAAGCCATTCAGACAGATGAATTGATGGAAATTGATCTGCATTCACCTGATAGTGGAGTTCAGCAATCTACCCAGACCCTAGAGACTGATTGTGTACAGGACAGACATGTAAGTATTGAGAAGTTGGGAAAATCTGGAGTGAAACCTTGGATGATGGCGCTGTGAAACTCTGATTGTTAAGGGTTGAAATAGCAGAACGTTTGAGTTGGATTCCAGCTTGATCTGTCTATCATTGATTGAGATAACGTCAGATAGTTCTCAAAATCCAAACTCAGTTGGACTCTTGTTGAGGAGTTCTGATTGTATATACCAACAGAACCAGATCCATGACACCTAATCCGAATTTTCATTAGAGGCTTCTCTCTATTTTTGTGTTGTTCCTACAGTGTTTGTACATGTTTCAGACTCCTACCAGTTAAAATTCTTCTATTGAGATCAGGTAGGTAGAACCTGAACCATTCTAAACCAACCTGAACCACCCTGAATCACCCTAAACCGGCCTAAACAACCATGAACCATCCTGAACCACCCTGGACGAACCTGAACCAGCCTGAACCACCCTGGACGAACCTGAACCAGCCTAAACCAGCCTGAGCCAACCTGAATCAGTCTAAATCACCCTAAACGGTCTTGAACTAATCTGAACCAAACTAAACCAATAAGCTAAACCATCTCGAACCACCCTGCACCAACCCGAACCACCCTGCACCAATCCGAACCATCTTGAACCAATCCGAACCATCTTGAACCAATCCGAACCATCTTGAACCAACCTAAACCACCCTGAACCACCCTTAACGACGCTGAACCACCGTGAACTAGCCTCAACCTAAACCAACCTCAACCACCCTGAACCAACGTAAGCCAACCTGAACCATCCTGAATTAGCCTAAACCATCCTGAACCAAGCCGAACCAGCCTAAACCAACCTGAACCACCCTGAATCACCCTAAACCAGCCTAAACCACCCTGAATCAACCTAGACGAACCTAAACAACCATGAACCATCCTGAATCAACCTAAGCCGACCTAAACCGACCTAAACCGACTTAAACCGACCTGAACCAACCTGAACCATCCTGAACCAACCTTAACCAACCTGGTCTCAAAGCAGAAATCTTGATTATCTTGACCTCGAGTCTGAAATATGACATTCCTCTTACTCCACTTCATTCCTACACGAACCTAAACCCTCGGATTTAATTTCCAGGGAGAACTTCCGGATACTTCAGGCCGAATCATAGCTGAGCTAGCTCATGAGGCGCGCGAAGACGATGTGGCGATTGAACCAATTTGCGCAGTGTCACGTATTCGCGTACCTGATGAGGCGACCTCCAATCTTGTTGAAATAACTCAGTCCGATATGGATAAGAAGGTTAGAAAATGGCGAAGTGGTCGAATTGAACGAGATGGCTGGGTGATGAGAGTGCGAAATACATCGAAGGGTAGTCGTAACGCTAAGAACGTCAGGGCAGTGGTTAATGGTCATCGTTTTGTTCTTTACCCAGAAATTTGCGTTTAGTTTATCGTGTTATCATTTTAAAAAAAATTAATATCAGTGAAACAACTGTCAAAATATTCCATGTTTAAGAGTATATGAATCCTGAACTTATATGGTCAGTAATTGATGGAGCGCGTGGGGTGTAAATTGGGATTAAAAGCTGAGGAACGTGCTTGCGGTTGATTAATTAGAGTCCAATGGATCGAGAGTTATGATTAAGGTCTTGCGCAACGAGAACTTTGAGACTGGGATTAAGTACTTGAAGGAGGAAATGGATTGATGAGACAGTGAATTGAACCCATGCGGCTTGGCTGGCTTCGAGACTGGCCCAAGGTCAGTCTGCAATTCTTTTATCCTAGATATCTGATACATTGTCAGATGGGATACAATTCCTTAGACCCCAATTTTTTTTTCTTTTTTTACTAAGTGAAACTTCTGTGGCGCCTTCAGGGACCGGCGGATTTCGCATGCAATGAGGACTATTTCTCTTTCTTTTTTTGGATTGCACAAGTTGTGGAAGCTTCAATTTTATTCGAATATTTCGAGCATTTGAAGTTTCGAAAAATGGTAAAAAAAAAATTCGAAAATTTTTTTTTTTAATATTTGTGAAATTTGAGTTTCAAGCAGTTCACAAAGTTTCATTCAATCATTCAAAAACATTCAAAGATTTCGAATGCTATGGGGGGAAAAAAATTGTGAGACATTTTTACATTTTGGAAAATTTCCGAAATGTGAAAACATTGATTTCAAAAAACTTCAAAAATTATAACAATTCAGAACTTAGAAGATCGTTCGAATAATGAAAATCATAGAGACCTTAAATTTCCAAAAATTCAACAAAGTTTTACATAAAAATTCCAACAAAAAAACATGCAAATCACGTCAAAAGTTTCACTCCTCCCGCGTACCTCCCTTACGCAGTTCTTCTGTTTTAATAATGTCTAAAAAAATTAATTTCTTTTTTTTTCTACTACTCAGAACCACAAAACTTGTTCTATAACTTTAACTCGAGCACGACGGCTATTGTTGCAGCTCGTCGATAATTGTTGAAATCACTACCTGTACTGGACTTCCTGTAGTTTGTGTGTATTGACAATCATTCATCGATCATTAGTTAGTAAAGGGATAGATGCGGTTTAGATATTTAACGTCTCACGTATATTCTACTGGTAGTTAGGGATGTAATGGATATTCTGTGAAAGTAGAAAAAACAATCTACGAGTTCATCGAATAAAATGTCAAGAAAACTGAAGTTCAAATATCGAATTGAACTGAAAATGCGGGAAAAACTTTGCTCTTTGAATTCTTCGTCCTCACACCGCGAAAAAATGTGAAAATCCTCCGAAAAAAAAGTTCTTCTCCACTTCATCGAATGAAACACATTACAAGTGATCTAAAAGCCACAAATAATAGGTAAAAACGGTCAAAGATTCGAGTTGACGGACGTGGGCGCCGCCATCTTGCTTACACGCATCCAAAATGGCGGCGCCCGCCAAGCTCCTCACCTCACATGTTCAAACAGTGTTTTCCATCATTTATCTCCGCCGGACCCATGCCAACTTGTTTTATTCCGTCTGTACAGAATGGAACACAATTTTTTTAGTGGTTTTTCATATTGTTTCATGTCAATTTGGTGGAGACTTTACAAAACTAAGTTTTTCACTGAGTGTACGCCATTTTGTTCTCTATTGCAAAAAATGAGGCATAGATTTATAAATACATAATTTCTCCATGATTCACACAAAGTTTGTTTATTCGTTTTCTGGATATTCATTGGCGCGAAAATGTCAAAATTTCAAAGTTTTTCGATGGGTGTTGCCTCAGCAATTTTTGCAAGATTTCCATTACATCCTTAAAGTAGCTCCCTAGCTATTCAAAAATTGGTATTGCGCATTCAGTGTTCCTCCAATTTTGAGGAAATCTTCATATATTTATTTACTTATTTCTTTATTTTGTTTTTGTTGGAGAAATGAGATAAAAGTGGTTTTGAAATTAATTTTTTTTCTAAATATATTTAGTTTTGTTTTTCGTGTAAACACAAATTGTCTTACAAAATATGATTAAAAATAATGGATAAAAAAATTCAGGTTTGAAGAAAAATTAAATTGTCAAACATTGTAAAAGTTCTTATTGACAATTCAGAAATATATACTAGAGTATTATTGTATATTATAAGACTCAATGAATCTGAATGCAGCTATGGAGCTACTCCGTCCTAGTCGCGCTTGAGGTGATGGGTTGATTTACAATTTAACTCTTTTTGTATTTGTGTTTGCATTGAATTTTTGTCCCCGGCGTTACCTCAAGTATTTTCTTTTTGCAGATTGTTTACTTTCGTTGGAGATAAAAAATGCGTCCTATTCTGCGAGTTAGCTAGTACATCAAGCTTGCCATGTGACCAATACATGCGGAGTGCGATCAGAAGCTGTTGTTTTACCAACAACGACAAGGTAAAGTATATTTGACAATATAGAAGAGTTTCTCAAATTCCCAAAATTTTAGGAATTACCATTTTTGTAACATGAAAATTTTGGAAAATTTGTTTAAAAAATCAACATTAAAATAACAAAAAATTGGATTTTTTAATTTATTAAAATTTTTCAATTTTTCAAAATTTTGTGCGCTAATTTTTCTCTTCAATTTTACAAATTTCGGAAATGCCAGACTTCAAAAAATTGTTCAAGGATTTTTGATTTTTTTAAACGGGAATGTATGGGAAGTTTCAAATTCGGAAGTTTGAGAATTTTTAAATTTTGAACATTTCCACAATTTTCCAAATTTTCAAGTTTTACAAAATAATTTTTTTTTTTTTTTGCTAACAAGTTACATCAAGTATTCTCACTTCACTAGAAAACCCATAATTTTGTTTCTTTTCGTGAACATGAAAAGCCCCAGACCAATAACCATATTCTTTCCCTTGACAGGACAATATACTGCTGGCGCTGCTTGGTACCCAAGTGATGACCAGGAACGGTACGTCCTGCTGCACGAAGGACACTTCAAACGATCGTAAAATACAAATATCACCACTAAATGCTGTCATACAACATTCGAATTTCCTCTCCAATGTTTTCTCCAATTTATGAGAGGCTGACCAACCACACTCGAAGATATTCTTTTCGAACAAACCTATAAATATCAACATTTTTCAACCGAAAATTTTTTTACATGAAATGTCGTCTATATCTTTTTTCTATGAAAGTATTTTTGCATTTTTTCCGCAAGATACATATTTTTCGAGGTAGAAAGTCCAGAAAAATTTGAACCTTTTTTGAGGTTCCAGTCTTGCAAAAATTCCAATTTTATTTTAGATTGTGCGAATTTTAGATTCGAAAATTTATCAACATCTTTCGAAGTTGAGTTGTCAAAAATAATTTTTAATCTTCATGATCCGAAAGTTTCAGAAGTTGCCAAATTTTTTTTCTCGAAATTGTGGAATTCTGAATATTAAAATTACTTTTTTGAAATATTATTGCGATCGACCGATGTCACGAATGAAATTTTAGGGAACGCTCCGCGAAAAATTGAGAAATGAAAAGTTAGTACTTGTGTATTACGTATTTACGTTTGCGTATTATTGTTTTTTCCAGTACCACCATATACTCGTATATACATGATCCCATCAGTCGATTAACCAAGTGTAATCATGGTAATCGATTTTGATAATTCTATTCAATTTTTTTTTTGCTGTCTTCCCAATTTCGAAAATTTCAATTTTTCTGTTTTTTTCCCTCCATTTTTGAGAATTTCACGATTTGTGAAATTTTCATATTTCGCCACATTTTTCGTTTTAAAAATCTCCAAAATATCAAAAATTTTAAAAATTTTAAGCATGTGAAATTTCTGGCTAATTTTCTCTTTCGACTTTTTCCAAAATTTAATTTTCAACTTAAAATCTCCAGAAGTGGACAAATATTTTTGGAAACTATTTTACAAATTTTGAAAATGGCGATTGTAAAGAAATTGAATTTTGACTATTTTTGAAATGGCCAAAATTTTCACGTTTTCCAAACTGCCAAAATCAAAGTTTCAGAATTATCAAAATGTTCATTTCTTTCCAAAAACTCCGATTATTTTTTTAAATTTTCAAGATAAAAAAAAATGTGTGCTTATGTATGAATATTGCATATGACCAATCAATTCAATGTAACCGTATATATGCAAGAAGATCCTACCAATCGATTAGTAAATTGTACCCATACCTGCTGATCGATTTTGCCCCCGTTCCCGATTTCGATAATGACATATAGGGTTCAGGTAATCTCTAGTCGATTTTTTTTGGTAATATCAAAGTTTATAACCCAGTGTTTTTACTCAATAAGGTTTAAACTATTTGCCGAAACTTGCGTTAGTTATACTTACTGTAATTACTTTTGATTGATTTTACGAATGATTGCATGATTATGTTTATTATAATAAAGAAACATGCTCATTGTATTGACATGCTGTTTGATTTGTCCCTTGATAAGTTGCCACATTTAGGTCCAGAAGAATTTTGGGTGGAGTCATCACAGATCTTAGGATTAGCATTTTTATCCATTATATGACTTGCGATTCTTGAAAAAACGAGAGAGAAACATGGAATGAGATTACTTCAGCATATAAAAAAATCTTCTAGGAAGGGTCCTAGTTCTCCATCGCATTCCACGGAAGTTCTTAATCCGTCTGTGCTCGCAATTCTCTCATCATTCTTTAGGCGGACGCTGAGAAAATCTTTTTAACTTGCCGATTTTTCGGGAACGCCTAAATCGATTTTGTTTATTTCGATTCATAACTAGGGTTTTAAGTATACCAAAATGCTTCTCGTCGAATTCCGAACAAAGGTGTGTGTGTGTGTGTGTGTGTGTGTGTGTGTGTGTGTGTGTGTGTGTATGTGTGTGTGTGTGTGTGTGTGTGTGTGTGTGTGTGTGTGTGTTAACAATTTCTCTCGAACGGGCCAAGGGTCTAGCTCATCGATGACTTCGGCGCATCTTTATGGAACTGAGATCGGATTAGTTTTTGGTTTAAATTGACCGAGCAGTTTTTTCGTTATTAACAATTGAATCGTCCACACCGCTCTATTTCAATAACGATAAGAGATACGGCCAAAAGTATTAAGCAGAAAATTCTCAAATTTTTAGGACTGGTCATAGATATACTCATCTGCCAGCCACAAAAATTTGGTTATATTTTCTGTGTTAGTTCATACAAGAAATAGCTTTTCTCTAATTGCCATGTTGAAAGTTCGTATTATGAACTTATTGATCTTTAGCACAGCAAAAAAATATTTTGTGAAATTTTTACACATTCATTATATTCCTAATATATTACCTGTCAGCCGGTAATGGATTTAGATTAACCACAACACCCATTAGCACTGAAGGTAGAGCCAACTCCATCATCTTGACCCGCTCGGCTAAAGCATCATGGCGCCTTTCTAATGAAGCATTTCGTTTCTCGTAATGGCGGACCAAATTGCTCCAACAACTCTTCCTCTTGTGTCTGTCGGAGTTCTCCAATGGATTCGACATGATTCAATCTGTTGAATAGAAAGAAGATACTTAATATCAGTCCTTTAATTAGTTCCCCATATTCACCGCAACTTTATGTTTATCAAATTGACTGCGGTTCACTCAATTTCAACATTTTTCCAATGGAATCCGAAATTTGGTTATGACCGGAAAACTACATTAACCTTATTCTAACGATGAATATAACTATAGATAATTAGGTACTAACTGAATAATGACAACAAGAATTTACACGAGAAATTTGCAACTGAAGACAACCAACGCAAAATGGCCGACGTTGAAACAAGATGGCGGCGTGGCGCCATCTTGTTGGAACGGTTTGAATTTTCATTGAATCATTGATACTTCCGGGTCTCCAAATTAAATGTTGTACAAGATCACGTGATTTGCTTTGCAACGATTCACGGTTATAATTATCCTCTTAATTTGAATTTGACTAATGATAGTATTATGTCAAAAGTCAATTTAAATCAATTTTTTCTTGATCATAAGAATATTCATTATGGCGCCAAGATTGTAAACTTAAAAATTTTAGGGAATTTCGATTTCACGCGCTTTGAACAATTTTTTTCACGCAATCTTTTTTTACATGTTTAGCTGTGGTGGAAAAAATATTGAAAGGAAGTAACACCACCTGGCCTGTCAAATTTGAATTTTCAATTATTTCGTTGGCTTTTCCAACCTCTAACAACGTGGTACATTGGGCGGAAAAGTTGGGAATAAATTACAGTGATTGCGAATGAAATGGGACAGACGTCCTCGGGACTCGACTCACGTCCATCACACGAAGTGACCACCCAGTGTTTCTATTGCGAAAATCCTGATTGCTATGAAGAGGTCGAGTTAGAAGCGACGGAGACTTGCGCAGCCGTAGCCGAAGATCTTCAAGCGCTACCCGAGAATCTACAAGGAGTGGATCGAAGCCCGAGTTTGGAAGAACTCGCAAGGAAGTTCGACAACCTTTTAGACAGAGCTAAAGTGAGAACAGAATTCAATTTCCTCAATTTTTTTTCAATTTTCAAATTTTTCAAATTTCTCAATTTTTGGAAATTTTTACAATTTTTTCACTTTTTTAAATTTGATTTTTTTTTCAAAATTTTCAAAATTTTCAATTTTTTCAAAATTTTCAATTTTTTCAAAATTTTCAATTTTTTCAAAATTTTCCATTTTTCTAAAATTTTCAATTTTTCCAAAATTTTCAATTTTTTCAAAATTTTCCATTTTTCCAAAATTTTCAATTTTTCCAAAATTTTCAATTTTTAAAAAAAACTTTCAATTTTTTTTTAAATTTTCAATTTTCTTAAAAATTATCAACTGTTTCAAAATTTTCAATTTTTTTCAAAATTTTCAATTTTGTTAAATATGTTCAATTTTTTCAAACTTTTCTTTTTTTCTCAGTTTTCGAAATTTTCAATTTTTTTCAAAATTTTCAATTTTTTTCAAAATTTTCAATTTTCCCAAAATTTTTATTTTTTTTTTAATTTTCAATTTTGTCAAAATTTTTTAATTTGTTCAAAATGTCAAATTTGTTCAAATTTCACAATTTCTTCAATTTTTTGAAAAGTTTCCAATTTTTAAAATTCTGTTCAAATTTTTATAAATTTTCAAAACCTTTTCAAACTTCCCCAAATTTTTCAGCTTCCATCAATTTTTTCAGATTTTCCCAAATTTTTCTGAATTATTAATACTTCCGTAATTTTTTATTTCAATTTTTTGCTCGCACACAACTGAATAAATTGAGAAATTGTTGCAATTATCAGAGCCTGGGGCTACAGGATCTAATTAAGCCGATCGAGGAGGCTGCATTGACATTGAAAGATTTCGCTGAGCCAGCTCAATCATCATCCCCTCCGGAAGTGAGTTAGTAAAGTGTTTTGCCAACTTCGAATTTTGGCTTTCCAGGAAGTAACTTAGACTTTTTTTTCGTAATTGAATGTTGGAAAATTATGGAAATTTTATCATTGCAGAATCTTTTGGCCCTGGAAAGCCATTCCAATTAATCGTTTGATAACCCGAAATCTCACAAAATATCAATATTTCATAGCCAGGAACCTCCTGCAACTGCAATCACTGGGGCCCGGATTACATTGGCCCTCGGGGCAAATGGATTTGCAATGCGTGCGGTGATAAATGCCAATGCGATAAGACCTGGCGCATTCCATATGTCGGACAAATATCACACACGACAGACCCCCAGGTGAAGTTAAATCAGTTCATGTATTTTTTTAAGCTTACGATGATGAGAGCACGGGTTCTCCAGACTTTGAATTTTTTTTACCTTTTTTAAGTTTTAAAAAAAAATCACAATTTTAAAGATTTTTGACAATTTTCACGATTTTCAAAATTTTCCCAATTTTCAAAATTTTTTACAATTTTAAAAACTTTCACGATTTTGAAAGTTTCCACAATTTTGAAAGTTGTTGACAATTTGGAAAACTTCCACAATTTTGAAAATCTTTGACAATTCCCGAAATTTTCACAATTTTGATAACTTTTGACAATGTCCAAAAAAATTTACAATTTCGAAAATTTTCAAAATTGTGAAAATTTCTGAAATTCTGAAAAGTTTTCAAATTTCTGTCAATCCTTGAATTTTCTCAGTTTTCCAATTTTTTAAATGTTCACACTTGGAGAACTTTATGAATGTTTTTTTTTTAATTTTGGACAGTCTTAACATTTGATTCGTTATTATTTGCTGAGAATTGGCATTGCTATTAAAATTTAGTTTCGAAATGGTCAAATGGAAGTAGAATTCAAGTAATATAAAAGAGAATTTGACCAAAATTGTTCATTAGTTATCACATTTACAGTTGGTGAAGAAGGAACAGGATCGCGAAAAAATCGCACCAATTCCCTCGATCAGAGCTCATGGAGATGATGCTGCATCCGCATCTCTTCACGCTGAGATGAAACAATCCACCGATCAACTTCTGGTGAGTGTTGCTTGTCGTGATAAATTATTCGCTCAATTTCGAAGATAAATAAATCTACTTCAGTCCATGCCATCGCAATATTCATCGAAACCTAGTCTGAAGCAAGAGACTGGAGAAAGTGGGGCCACTTGTCCATGTGGATGCGGATACTTCCAGGAGGGAGAATTCAAAGTGTGTCCTTGTGGATGTGGAACAATCATTGAAATCGTTGATGATGATGGAGAACTTGGGAACAACAGAAGTGGCGGGTAATCATTTTCGACACTTTCATTTTACCTCGTAATCCAAAAAAAAAACAATTTTTTTTATCCAAAAACAAAATTTTTTTTATCAAAAAAATTAAATATATTTTAGTACAAATATTTTTAAAAATTTCACCAAATTATAATACAAAACTTCCAAATGTTCCATAAAATTCGTAAAAACGTCAAAATCCTTAAATTTCAAAAAATCTCAAAAAAAAATAAAAAATGTCAAATTGCAATAAGAAAAAACATTCTCAAATGTTGGAAAAATTAGAGAATTCCAAAACAAAAATGTTCGAAATTTTGCGTTTGAAAAAAGTAAATGAAGATTTTCGAAAAAAAGGAAAATAAAAAATTTAAAAAAAAAATGGAAAAAAATGAAAATTTTGAAATTGCCAAAAATTGTCTAAAATTCAAAAAAATTGAATTTTTGTTAAACACGTATGATGCAGCTATTCGCATACTACCTAGTACCTGATCTAAAAGCAAGTCTACATTGACCTTTTTACGTAACATATCGATTATGCAACATTAGGAGCTGTTCGAATAATCGAGCAAAATTACTAAGCATTACTTTGAATGATTAATCAACTAGGCCCTGCTGTGTGTGTGGCAATGACCTCAATGACGATCTGAGCGAAGGTCCGAGGGAGTTATTCAATATTTCGTTCGAGAAAAATGATGAAGGTTTGACAAAAACTATTAAATCTTATAATTCCTGTGAAGGTTGTTCCTCCACTAGAATTAAAAAAATGACAAAATTATAAAAAAAAAAAATCTTGGTACAGTTGGAATTCCTAAAATTCCAAATTTGCAATTTTCAAATCTCAATATTTTGAAAAAAAAGTGAATCTAAAAAAATGCGACCATCATTTTTATACCTCTCATTTTGAGTCCTACTTAGAAATTACATCGGCCCTGGAAATGTTGCAAGCCAAATGTCGTATCAAGGATGGTATAATCGCAGTTCTTGCAGAAGAGCTCAGGAATACCGGCGATGTCAATCACATTGTCGAGCATTTGGGTGCGCCTTGTCTACCCCACATTGCTATAGACTTCGATCGATCTATGCTCTGCGATTATCTCAGGAGTGCATCACTTCCGGTTAGTTTAAAGTAGCTGAATCATCATAGAAATTTCAAAATTTCTTGTGCCAAGGTTGATATTGTTCAGGTCTTACATAACTTTTGAGGAGTAAAAGATGTTAACTGAAAATTGGGACATTAGCCCGGTTGAAGATTGGGACACTTCCGCATTTAGCAATTGGGATATTGCCCCGGTTGAAAACTGGGACAGTGCCCGGGTTGAATATTGGGACAATTTCCCATTTATCAAAATGGGACGGTGTCCCGGTGAAACTTTGGGACAATATATCGGTTGAAAATTGGGACAGTGTCCCGGTTGAAGATTGCGACAGTGTCCGATTGGAAATTGGGACAGTGTCACGGTTGAAGATTGCGACAGTGTCCGATTGGAAATTGGGACAGTGACCCAGTTGGAATTTGGGACAGTGTGCCGGTTGGAAATTGTGGTGTTGTCCCAATCGAAAATTGGGGCATTGTCCCAATTGAAATTTGGGACATTGTCCCAATTTCCAATTGGGACGGCATACCGGTTGAAAATTGAGACATTGCCCCAATTGAAAATTGGAATACTATCCCACTTGATAATAGAAACATTGTTCAAGTTGATGATTGGGACATCGTTCCAATTGAACATTGGGACAGTCTACGAGTAGAAAATTAGTACATTGTCCCTACTATTGACTACTGGAAGATCGTCTCTTCCTGATCATGCTGTTTAAAAACTGGGACAGTGTCCCATTGTACTATTGGCAGATTGATTCAATATTAAAGTGCTCATAATCAACTAGAAGAAGGTTTCAAAATTCAATATTAGTTGATTACGCGCTTGTCTCAGTTGGCTACTGAGACACTGTAGCAGTTGAGAATTGGGACACAGTTCCAGGTGACCATTGGGACATTGTTCGAGTTGACAATGAGGATATTGACCCAGTTGAATATTGGGACTTTATAGAATGAAACATAGTTCCAGTTGAAAAATGGGACAATAGCGTAGACGAAAATGGGACATTTTGTACCAAATAGAATTTCAGTCTGTTCAAAAATTAAGAAGTTGAACCAAAAATGCATCGACTCAGAAGATATGCCATGTTTTCCATGCTCTCCCTCGTGCACTATTTTTTGTTTTCATTTATTATGCATTATATCTACTAACAGGATGTGTCTGCTCGAGAAAATGCCGTCGATGATGATATTGTACCTAAACCCACGAATTTCCGAGTGGTCAGGTCGATTCTCAACTCGTTGTTCGTCGAATGGGACTCGCCCCAATCACTTTGCAAACTTCGAGGATATGAAATTACCGTTAACGGGTATGTTTTTTTTTATTATCCGAAAAAACTATTTTTCATCCAATCGTGCAAATGTCGAAACTCTCATAAGATCCTCAAGGTACTTTCTAAGCCTCGTTCCGGAAGTAGGCCTCAACTCAAGTTCATGTTTTAAAAATTTTTGTTGTTGCTGCGAAATACGTTTTTGAACAACCAAATTAATTGAAACAATAATGTAACGAATGTGACGATACATTTGCGCTCTTATTCAAAATGTTTTTATTATGAATTGTTTATAGGGAAAGTATTTTGAAAACCCTAGTTGTCACTAGGCCAATCAACATAACGCGCGAACATGGCGATATTTATGAATACATAACCTCAACAATGGCGCAACACGCGGAGAGATTCCGATTGAATGGAGCATTTATTAAAAAATCCCAGCTTGAACGACGTAGAAAAACTCTCGATAGTTTGGAAAATTACAACAGTGCAACCTCGTTGTTACCTCAAACTTCGCATCCAACAACTCGCACTGTTTTGTCAGCTGTGAGCCGCCATGCCACTTGTCAAATTCTCGGGGAATTTCTAGGGGGGCGCCATTTTTCGGGCAAGCCACAATTAGTGAGAAAGCGATTCGACAAACATTCGCCAACGTTTTTCATAACTAATTCCTAGGCAAATTGAGCCAATTTTTCAATGAGACGTAGATAAAAGATTGTTCTTCCTAGTGGTATCTTTTTCAGCAGGTCGAATGTCAAACTTTTTTATAGGCAAGTAACTTCCAGTGAAACATTGAGATGTTTGCTCCGCTCCCCTCTAATCATGTACTTCTTTATGTACTGATATCTTTTTAATTAATCGGCAAAAAATTCTCAAAAAATTTGATCAAACGTGAGAACTATTGCTCTTTGCAATGGATACAAAAAAACAACATGTGGAATGTGAGTGACGAGGCTTATAAAGTACCTTAAGAAAAATCATACAAGAGTTCATTTCCTCAATTGTTTCTGGAAAATTTCCTCAAATTTTTTTCCTTACAACTTTGTCTTCTACTTTTTTCTTTTTAAATTGTAACATTTTGGAAAACTGTCAGCCTTTTCTTCTCTTACATTTGGTTTTTAAAAATTTTGAGAATTATTAATTTGCCCATTGATTAATTTTGTTCCAGAATCGTAACATCCAGAGTTGGATCACCAACGAGAACACAAGCTGTTTTAACTTCCGTTGACTTGACAAAACCAACGGTTCTCACCTTGTACGCCGTTGCCACGAATGGTCACATATCAGACTCGTCGACAATAACTTTCCCAGCCAGTAACTGCAAATAAATACAACTGGAAAAACCATTGACCCCTTTAGTTTGTACTGTTGAAACCAGATATGTTGGCTCGGTCATTCATCCAAAGTCTGATTATTTTTTCACATTTTTTATTACCGTTACGTCAATGCCCCCCCTTACTCTCTTTCAGGCTAAATTGTGAGAAGTTTACGAGGCACTTGTATCATACAATCATGATGAAAGCTTATAGGTTGCTCTTACGTCACGTGTTTTCATTCCCATTATGCTCTTAGGTTTCCCCAATTTTTATTTCGACAGAAAACTTGGGTGATTAATTTTCGATTTTTCAAATAATGTGACGGTAAATGAATGGATTCTTATTCGGAATGTTCAGAAAATTGATGATTGGTACAGTGTGGTTAATGCAGGAACTGTTTTCTTTCGGTCGGGCCCAAGGGGCGTCGCCAGACCTCCCATTTGGTAAGTTCCCCACCTTCCCCCAGTCTCTACGGCTCAATATAGAGCGCCGGCTGATGGATGCGCAGCAAGGTGCGCAGCAAAGGTGCGCAGTGCGGTCAGAGGTTCACGTGACTGATGTAGTGGGGACGGAGGAATCGAGGAGAAGTTGCCAAAGCAGAGTTCTTCGCGTTATCATCAGGGGAAGTTTCGCCGAATGAGAGGTTGACATAAGAGAGTTCCGACTGTACATAAACAGTTTCCAACGAGTTTAAATGTGTTTTTCATGTTGCCCCCGCTGAGCCAAATTCAAGAAATTAGTCGTATAAAAACTTATTCTCAATTCAGGATTTTGGAAAATCAATTATTTTCGAAAAATTTTAATCTTTCTTTAATGTAGAGTTAACGAACATTTTTAATCAAAATTCGAGTGACTTAAAACTTCAATAAAATCTGATTTTTTTTTTAATTTTCCAGTTTTATATTCAGAATTTTGAATTCTTTAGAAATTTTCCACAATTTGAAAAGTTTTCCATAATTTCAGGATTTCGCAAATTGTTCAATTTTTTGATGGGTTTATATATATATATATATTTTTTTTTCATTTTGAAAGAGTTTCCAATTTTTGAAAATTAATTTTTTTTTTCGTTGCGGAATTTCAAAAAATAATTGGATCATATGATCAAAAGAAAAACTTGTAATTTACTCTTACAGCTTTCGTTATGCTCTTAGATTTTTCCACATTTTTATTATCATGATGGAGATGTTACGCGGAGTTGAGCAAAATAAAACAGGCAAAAAAAATAAAAATAAAAGGAAACCTCTGAGCCACAACATTTTATTTTAATTTAGAAAATTTTTAAATCCTTAAAACTTTCAAAATTTTCAAGTGCTTTTCTATAACTTTTTTTTTAATGTTCCAAACTTTGGAACTAGGAAAATTTTGTAACAGTTAATTTTTTGTTTTGCGAATAATTGGAAAAACTTGGAATGTGGATGCTTTTCAATTCGGAAAGTCCCAAACTTTACAAATTTTAGAATTGAGCAAAAAATCACTTGAATTTTTTTTGAAAACTTTTTGAAAATTTTACGGACTCACAAGATCAAAATAGTTTCCCAGCCCACGTCAAAAAATCCAGAATTTTCCTATGTGTTACTCTTCTAACTTTTGCCGATCACTTCTAGAAATATTTGAAAAAAAATTAGAAAGACAATTTTTTAAAAATTTAACTTGTATTATAAAAACTACACACACATTTTCCTCTAAAGCAGCCTAACGAACATTAATGCACAAATACAACATAAAAATGTGGTTCCTAAAAAAATATATATAGAAATCTTCACCAGTTGGCATACATTGACACTCACTATACACAAAAATAAAATTTGATAAAAAATGCCCATTCCTCCTAAAGCTGAATGTGTCATTTTTCTCATATGCAAATGCACCCAAAATTCGCAAACGAAAATAGAATTTTCCAATGCACAAATCCTACTGTAGCTAAATCTCAAGCTGTATCATTTCTCTACAAGTTCAATAATTTCCTTCTTCATTTAAAAAAGCTTTACTCAACGGGAGGTTAAATTTCTACCAAAACGAGTCGGGCCGCGCGTGCGTCGCACGCGCATTTCCTTTTTCCGCCGCACTGACTGGTGTCGCGTCGGTTCCGATGTTACGCCTTTCGATAACGCCGATATATATCAACATTTTCTTTATCCTCCCCTAATTACGATTACCAAACTTAAAAATCGGGGGCATTGCTTCACGTATTTTTCAAATATCACTATAATAGTCCCTAACCACCACAATACTTTTGAGTTCATTCACACTGTCCCTCCTCTCAAAAAGAGCTGACCTTCGGAATATACAAAATCTTTCGCCTATCCACAATATCATTAACACTATTCAAATCCGGAAGTACATCCGGAAGCTTGATTTGCACAGGTTTGGTGAAGATTCTCTCCGTTGCGGAAAAGCCAAATGGCCTACTAATCTTGTCTTTCGCCAATGTATAATAAATTTCTGTACTAGTTCCATGTTTTGGATAGTAAGGGTCCTCCTCACTTCCATTAATCTCGGATACATCAATATCAAAAATGGGAATTGGAAATTCAGTTCCGGCAGTTGTAGGTCTTGCAGTAGTGGAAGCACCACGTGCGCGCGCTCCCGCCATTTTGTGCATAGACCTAAGTGTCTCACTATACGGATAATTTCCGCGAAAGTCGAATGGCCTAGATGTGGTCTTGCCCTCTCCAAATTTCTTCTCCACTTTCAAGCTCCTCGATTTTCCATTCCCTACAAATTCATTCGTATCTCGAGATCTTTGCGTCACGTGCAACGGTTGAGCCGTTTGAATTCTCCCCGCGTTCCCGCCATTTTTTTTCAAACTAGAATCCCTCAAAAATACTGTAGAACTCATAGTGAATGTTGTAGATTTCTTCGAGCTGTCCCGCGGCGCCTCCAGGAATATCGACGGCTCAGGCGTTATCTTAAAAGACCTTGAAAGCGCGCTTGAACTTCGAGAGCTGTCCACCTTGGCGCTCACTTCACTTCCGGCTTCTTCCGTATGCGCAATCAACTTCACTGCGCTCTTGCAGTCAACCAAATGCGCATGATCGCAAACCAGTGTCTCTTGACAAAATTTTGTCTCTTTTGGACAATAGTATGTGAACTTATTTCCATGATTATCACATGTGTGGTAGATTGCACAATTGGATTCGATGTCGGCGTAAAAACCAGTGGGCCGCCCTCTGCAGGAAAAATTGGCGTTCTCAGGTGGGCCGTTCTAAAACATTAGGGAAGCCTGTTAATATTCTTGATCCACTCTGGGAATTGAAGGTAAATATAGAATTCTTCATCCTGGAGTACGAGAACCATTCGACAGTACTCTCGAAAGAGCTCTCCCAAGATATTAGGAGCTACCTTTTCACCTACAAGACATAAGCCTTATAGCCCCAGGCTTGCGCTTACTTAACCTCCTATCATGACTTAACTATCGTGTACTTACAGCGTCCTTTTGTCCTTGAACTGCAACTACAAGAGCAAGGATCCATGTGACACAACTTAACGTCATTTTCGCGTGTGAAAATACTGACTATAATAGCAAAGAACGAAGCGGGCATCCAACAAGATGAGCGGAGTGAAAGTGAGAAGAATGTTTAGGACTGTAGCTGTTTGCATCGTAACCACCACCTTCTTCAACTCCTTCTCCTTCATCGTGTTGTGTTTATTTCCCGTTACCTTATCCAGCATTTGTTGCCACCATGAAAAATGACGAGATGGTTTTTTTGCCCGCGTGAAAGGCCAAGGGAGCATCTACAATTGATTGAGGTAGAGTCCGTAGGAGTGGGAAAAAAACGCCAGTCGAGCGAAGAACAATGTGATCGGCGCAACTTGTCAATGATTCGTGGCGCAATTTCCCACCTAGATCACCAGTTGTGAGTGTGATGCGTTGGCTTTGGTCTTTTAAGGCGCTTTATCAGCATGGGCTTCAAATTAGCCGAACATCGATTATATGTTCTTGATCGTCTTCATACATTGTCGAAGTCAGCTGATACTGTCCAAGTTGCAGAGAGCTCTGCTGTTTTGGGCAGAATGCTATGAAGGACTATGGATGACAGCGAAGTCAAATTGATCAGTCAAAATTGTGACAAGAAACTTCTCAAGGTTCATATCCTTAAACATCTTCTGTACGCGACAACAGTAACTCCAATAAGTCTCCTAACGATTATTTGCGAAGCGGGCAGAGGGAGAAAATAAAAGAGTGCTGGGGAGATCGGTAATGGATCCTTGGCATCGTGACCTATTTGAGGGGATCGTCGAAAGGTCGGAGCCAGGTTACAGCAGCGGATCATCTCCTTTTCGAGTTGGCACTTACCGCAGTGGGGAAGGGGAAATCGGCTTGAGGATATTCCACCTATATTGGCGAAGATATAAGAATTGCTTGAAATTTTGACATAATGTTTTTGAAGCGGTAACAGATGCCTGTATGAAATTTGAGATTGATTCACAACACCGTTTTATAGTTATTAATTATCAAAGTTCTCAATTAACACGGCCTCTTATGGGAGAAATAAAAATTTCTGTAAATACAGTTCAAAATATAAAAATTTGTTGAAATTTTGAAAATTTACTATTGAAGCAGATATAAAACGATGGTAAAAATTTCATGACAATTGACTAAAATTTTTTTTCATTAATTTGTTTAAACAATATAATATTGATTGGCAAAATCAAATACAATATAATAATTTTCTATGGCTATCACTTCAACTGATTAACGCATTGAAATATTGATTGAAAATTAATGGCGATAAATATAACGAATTATAGAAAGGGTCATAAACTTTTGTTTTGACTATACGTGTTGAATATCCTTAAGTTGAGGTGCGGCGCACATGCGATGGAACTACTTATAACATGGTAATTTCAAACTGCGCTTCTGCGGATTGGTTGATGCTAATGTGCAATTAATACCAACATGGTATGCCAGAATAAGAGTGTAATTTTAATGACTTATTATAGTAGCCTAAGAAAACTTTGTACTTTTGGGGAAAATATGTAAAGGCAAACTTTGCAAATTCTCAAATGTCAGATGTGCGAATTTGGAAAACTTTTTACGCGTTCTTGCGTCTCTGAAACTATTGAAAACAGTAGAAATTTACAAAATGTTAAACATTGTCAAAATACCTTTTCTACAAATTTTAGGAGTTCGAATAATCTAACAGACTTTAAAAATCTCAAATACTTAATCGCGAATTTTTATGTTGAAACATATAATTAATGAGAACATAATAGTAAAAAAATTGCAAAACGAACAGTATATATTCCTATATATATATATATATATATATATATATAAATTCCTATATATATACCATTTCAAACCATCCAAAATTTATCCTTTCGAACATTTCTGAATTTATTGCTATTCAAAATTCAAAAGATTCAAAAATTGGAAAAGTTCAAATAATCTCAATGAAATATCTGGAGCTGATCAAAAACGTGCAAAAAAATTCAAAAAATTTTCAATGTCCCACCCACCTGAAACATCACAGAAGATGAAAGAAAAAAAGTGAATGACTCAAAATTACCGAAAACTAAAAAAAAAATCCCGAAACTCGAGAACTGTCAAAAGCGGCAAATCTGATCCGGTGCATACATATATATATATATATATATGTCTACCCCCACCACGTCGCTCGCATAGCGACACGCACCCTAACCTCTTCGCAACAGAAGAGAGACAGTGAGTGTTAAAACGTCACAACAAAAATGTTAAAACAGTGGAGTCGTTCAAACAAACTTTTAATCGATATGACAATGCAGAAGGAATGACAGACAGTTTAGTAGTGGTCACGCGGCCCTGGTAGTTGCCAGGATAGCTAATAAAAAAAATGAGTGACAAGCCGAGTGGACTTAAGAAAAATCCGAGGGAAAAGTCACATTCGCAGAAGAACCCGCCAGCTCGTTTACCAAAGGACAAACCTGAAGTTGATAGTCGCAAAAATGGGGAGAAAACTGTCACGAAAAGGACCTCGAGCCAGCTGTCAACTAAACCCGTACCCGGGACCAAAATTTCCACCCCTAAATCTGAAAAGTCCAGCCAAGAAGTTATGCCAACGTCGAGCAAAAAGGTACAAATATGTAAAATAATAAATGGGCTGTGGGTTCGCCCCTTCGCGGGCCAAAATTATAACTTGCCGATGTCTGCGTGTGTGCGTGCACTTTCTTTCCATCCTCTCATTTTTCTCACCACGGAGCTCTCTAACTGATGTCAATTGTTTATAGTGCTCTAACGCCGAAATGGTTAAAGATACGAAAAAAGTCAGACACCACAAAATATGTATTTTTTTATAAGGAGCGACATTTATTTGACACATTTTTGCGTATCTATAATATTTCGTGAGATACAGGGTTATAAACAATGGAAATTGTTAATGTCAACAGAAACCAGGAGACATATATGGACCAAAAACTAATGAGCTCTGAGTTAGGGCAAGACGCTTCGATTGCGTCATAGAGGACCTTGATCGGATTATTTGTTCACGAGAAATCGTTCCGGAAAATTTTGGGTTACATACCTACATCGGCGCACACACACACGCACACATAGAGACATTTTGTTTTGAATAGTCTAGAAAGGTCAGAAATAGCATGAAACGTGGAGATCTGATGGAAAATCGATTTTTCATTTTTGGGGGCAAAACATTAACTTCCCCTATTGGCAATTTAAAAAGCTCCCGAAGACTGATACCTGAATATCTGAATGACTTCGTAAATTTCTCCTGCAGACTACGGGATGCTGGGTCCAGACAGCTCTCATCTCAATCTTCTCCGTCTGAGTCTCAACACTGAGATCATCCTCGCGAGTTTGCGTGCAAAATAATAATTTCCCCTATCGGAAAGTTAAAGATGTGCAATTGTTTGATTGCGAGGAGAGCTTGTGACCTTGAGAATTTTGAGGAGAAGAAAAAACTGATCAAAGTGTTTAACTTACTTTTTCATTTCAAGGTGCAGAGGAAGCCGATGGTTGACCCTGAAAAGCGTGGAGTGTCCTCAGTCTACGTTCCAAGACAGTCCTCGAGGAAGGCCCTACAAGAGATCCCGAAACCCCCCAAAAAATCGGACTTCAAAAGACTGCCCTCCAGAGAGCGCCGAAAATCGCGAACATTGAGTCCATCAGAGGTGAAAGTTCTCAACAAAAATTACGTCAGATCGTCGAAGCCCCAGGAGTCTTCCTCGGAGTACGAGTACGAGGATGACTTTGAGGATTACGAGTCGGACTTCCAGGAATGCACAGACTCCGAGGCCTCACAAGTGTCCGATGAGTCCCAAGCACCTGAGGATCCTGAACTACAGCCTGTAGTGCTAATGTCCAAGGAGCCCTCAAAACCCTTGCCACAGCCCTTGAAGGTGACCAGTGCTCATTTAGCATCGGATTTAAGTTTGTACCCGAATCCGCGCTTCGCGCGCTGAATCACAATCTGGTATTTGAAGTAACAATATATTTTCCGAAGTTGAATATACTGTTAATCATTGACTCCGAACAAAATGAGAGCTTTCAATTCTCCAATTTGGTGCAAGCATCTTTTGTTTTTTTTCTGTAATTATCGCGTACGGTAAATATTACCCGAGATACTCTGTTGTACAATGCATCTTCCTCTCTTCGCTTCTATTAAGGTACTTTCTAAACCTCGTTCCGGAAGTAGGCCTCAACTCAGGTTCATGATTTAAGAATTTTTTGTTTGCTGCCACATACGTTCTTGAACAATCAAATTCATTGAAACAATAATGTAACGAATGTGACGATACATTTGCGCTCTTATTCAAAATGTTTTTATTATGAATTGTTTATATGGAAAGTATTTTGAAAACCCTAGTTGTCACTAGGCCAATCAACATAACGCGCGAACATCGCCATATTTATGAATACATAACCTCAACAATGGCGCAACACGCGGAGAGATTCCGATTGAATGGAGCATTTATTAAAAAATCCCAGCTTGAACGACGTAGAAAAACTCTAGATGGTTTGGAAAATTACAACAGTGCAACCTCGTTGTTACCTCAAACTTCGCATCCTACAACTCGCACTGTTTTGGCAGTTGTGAGGCGCCATGCTACTTGTCAAATTCTCGGGGAATTTCTAGTGGGGTGCCATTTTTTGGGCAAGCCACAATTAGTGAGAAAGCGATTCGACAAACATTCGCCAACGTTTTTCATAACTAATTCCTAGGCAAATTGAGCCAATTTTTCAATAAGACGTAGATAAAAGATTGTTCTTCCTAGTGGTATATTTTTTTCAGCAGGTCGAATGTCAAACTTTTGTATATGCAAGTAACTTCCGGTGAAAAATTGCGCAGTTTGCTCCGCTCCCCTCTAATCATGCACTTCTTTATGTACTGATATTTTTTTAATTAATAGGCAAAAAATTTCCAAAAAAATTGATCACCATGTGAGAACGGTTGTTCTTTGCAATGGATACAAAAAAACAACATGTAGCATATGAGTGACAAGGCTTACAAAGTACCTTAATTTTCCAATTTCTAACACTTCATCTGTATAATTAACGTACCTCTTGTATGAATCGATTTATGAACAGAATTGAATGAAATTTTTGTGGTTAATAGAAAAGTGTATCCTAAAATTGTCATAAAAATTTCGGAATTTTCTGATATTCAGAAATGGAGAAAAAAAATTAGACAATCCAATTCCCTCCAAAAAACTTATCCAAAATATGAATCTCAGTAACCTTTCATTTTTTTTTCTCAATCATTTTGCAAACAGCCTCGAGAACCGGAGGAAGCCCTCGACTCAGGCCACTACGATCTCGAGGAGGCAAGACGTCGAGCTGCGAGAATGACACTGATGTCATCGAGATCGCGGCTTGCGCACTCGACCCAGCCCTCAATTTTCCCAGAGGAAAAGCCCTCAGAGATCCGAAGTCTTCCCTCCTCAGCTGACGAGGGCTTCGAGGACGGTCGATCCGGGGACTTCAAGTCTCCACCACTTCCTGGCAGTCACGACTTGTTGAAGGACATCTCCAGGAAACTTGCGGCAAAGCCCAAGCCCCTTTCCCGGGGAAAAAAGCTCCTTCAGATGATCAAGCTGGATGTCATAGAGTGGTCAATCTACGAGTCAACACCAATTAATTACGAGGAGTTTATTGGGCTTCATGGGAGGATAAATACCCGGCAAATTGCCACGCAAACTCGCGAGGATGATCTCAGTGTTGAGACTCAGACGGAGAAGATTGAGATGAGAGCTGTCTGGACCCAGCATCCCGTAGTCTGCAGGAGGAATTTACGAAGTCATTCAGATATTCAGGTATCAGTCTTTGGGAGCTTTTTAAATTGCCAATAGGGGAAGTTAATGTTTTGCCCCCAAAAATGAAAAATCGATTTTCCATCAGATCTCCACGTTTCATGCTATTTCTGACCTTTCTAGACTATTCAAAACAAAATATCTCTATGTGTGCGTGTGTGTGTGTGCCGATGTAGGTATATAACCCAAAATTTTCCGGAACGATTTCTCGTGAACAAATAATCCGATCAAGGTCCTCTATGACGCAATCGAAGCGTCTTGCCCTAACTCAGAGCTCATTAGTTTTTGGTCCATATATGTCTCCTGGTTTCTGTTGATATTAACAATTTCCATTGTTTACAACCCTGTATCTCACGAAATATTATAGATACGCAAAAATGTGTAAAATAAATGTCGCTCCTTATAAAAAAATACATATTTTGTGTTGTCTGACTTTTTTTGTATCTTTAACCATTTCGGCGTTAGAGCACTATAAACAATTGACATCATTTAGAGAGCTCCGTGGTGAGAAAAATGAGAGGATGGAAAGAAAGTGCACGCACACACGCAGACATCGGCAAGTTATAATTTTGGCCCGCGAAGGGGCAAACCCACAGCCCATTTATTATTTTACATATTTGTACCTTTTTGCTCGACGTTGGCATAACTTCTTGGCTGGACTTTTCAGATTTAAGGGTGGAAATTTTGGTCCTGGGTACGGGTTTAGTTGACAGCTGGCTCGAGGTCCTTTTCGTGACAGTTTTCTCCCCATTTTTGCGACTATCAACTTCATGTTTGTCCTTTGGTAAACGAGCTGGAGAGTTCTTCTGCAAATGTGACTTTTCCTTCGGATTTTTCTTAAGTCCACTCGGTTTGTCACTCATTTTTTTTATTAGCTATCCGGAGGGTCTAACCCATCGTCCATTTATTATTTGACATATTTGGGTGGGTTCAAATTGACATTAGTAAGCGGAGATACCTAATTTAGACGACTGGATTGTTATTACTAAGTTACTTCCATTTTCAGGAGTTTGAGAGGGAACTTTTGGGAGTAGGCCACGAGGGGGAGGACTCCCAGGTGCGCAGGCCAGTCTACGATTTTCTAGCGCTCAACGACTTCCTGGAGAGGGCCGGAAGCGTGGTTCTGGCCCTGCTCGAGGAGCAATTGGCGAGGAGAGCTCTCGAGGAGGATGCAGCAGGGGAAATGCCCTTTAGTGAAAGCACGATCAGACTGAAGGCCTCCAGGGTGAATTTCCTTGAAGGTCGGCCGGTGATGATGGTCAGGTAATTTCACAATCCCAAGTTTAAATCATTCCAGGTAAAAACAATCCCAAGTTTATTAAAATTTAACTAACCTCAGAACACGGCCAAATTCAACTGGCGGGCTCAATTCAAAAAGCTAGGATGATTTTTGGAAAATTATAAATGTCAAATCATCAAAGATAGTTCGAATTTTGAAAAAAAAAATGTCTGGCAAAACAATTTTTTAGCAGGATCAACTGAAAGAATTGCCAGCTCAATTTTGTGACATGACACAATTTGCATTCTGAATAAGAGCGCAAATGTATCGTCACATTCGTTACATTATTGTTTCAATTAATCTGGTTGTTCAAAAACGTATTTCGCAGCAAAAAAAAAATTGTTAAATCATGAACCTGAGTTGAGGCCTACTTCCGGAACGAGGCTCAGAAAGTACCTTAATATTATATTTCTAATTAACAGTGTAAATAAATCTTATGTATAGATTTCACCACTTTAAATGAATAAATAAATAAAATTGTAAATAAATCTTATGTAGAGATTTTACCACTTTAAATAAATAAATGAAAAAGTTGTCTCGATTGTTTACAGATATGCTGGAAGTCGAGTACTTTTGAGCATTCACGCGAGCGCGGATGAGGATGTCCGAGATATCGAAATGTCGGGTCAGTCCCAGATGGCGGACTGCTGTGTGGGCTGCCAATGGAACATCCAAGAGCCATCGAGACCTATCAAAATGTTTTACTCTGGAAGTGACGTCACTGCTTTAGTGGTGCATCCTGGTAACTGCAATGTTGTGGTTGGTGGACTGGAGGATGGGTCGCTGAGTTTGTGGGACCTGGAGGAAGATGAGATGTATCATCCCAAGATTCAGGGCCTGGACAATCTCGAGCAATGGGCTCTGAGGTCACCCACATTCACCACTGTGGACGCGTTTGAAGATGTGGGGGAAGTGGAGGAAAAACCCTCGAAAATTGTAGCTCTCAAGATTCTGGATCACTTTGTCAAGGATGAGAAGGAGTATTCCAGAAAATTTGTTCCAATTCAAGTACGATTTTTTTTTTATACACTTTATACATTTTTCATATTTTGAATTTTTTTGGGAAATTTGAAAATTTTGAAATTCCCAAAGTTTAGAAATTTTTTTTCAAATTTTACGATTAAAGAATAGACAATTTTAAGAAAAATCATAACTTTTGGAAATTCCAATGACTACAAAATGACAGACATTTTGAGTTTCAAAATTGCCATTGTCAAATATTGAGTTAAATATTTTAGAAATTTAGAGTAATTTAAGAATCCTATGAGTTCCACAAATTACAATTTTTATTCAAACTATTTCTAATTTTCGAAAATCCCTAAACCTCAAAAAAAAAAGAACCATTTCCAAGCAAAAAATTTATTTTAAAGTAAATGTACTTTGAAAATTTCTGACTGTAAAAATTGTAATTGTGAAATTCAAAAATTTCAAATTTCTCAGATTTGAAAAGTTGTAATGTCAAAAATTTCGAAAAGGTAACGCACTTTCTCCAGTTATTAACTCTTGGAATCAATTTATATTCAATTTTTCTCCTTCTCTTCAGATTTGCAGTCTGGACGAAGCAGGAAATTGCACAATTTGGAGTGTCCTAAGAAGCTTGGACACTGCGACACCATCGATATCCCAGCAATTGGGCCAATGCTGGTGGGGAAAAACAAGACTGGTAAAAAGCCATAAAGTCAGTCTGGCCCATGGAAAAATAACCAAGAATATCATTGGTGATGATTGCATGACGGCCTTCAGAGATCTCAGTTTAGATAGCATTGATACTAACAATTTATTCATTGCAAATAACACAAGTAAAGTTTTGCATGCCACGAGGACTGGAAAGAGACGAAACCCATTATTTTACGATGGGGATTCCATGGGTAAATGGGCATCATTATTACATCAAATATCAAATTTGTACTTTGAACCCACTTGTAGTCGCATCACCAGACACTAAGAACATTTTCAGATCAACGAAAGTATGTTCGAAAGTTAAAATATTTCAACGATTTTTTTTTCAATTTTAATTTTTTAATTTTAATTCTTCAATTTCAATTCTTTAATTTTAATTGTTTAATTTCAATTTTTCAATTTTAATTTTGTAATTTTAATTTTTTAATTTTAATTTTTTAATTTAAGTTTTTTAACTTTAATTTTTTAATTTCAATTTTTTAATTTTAATTTTAATTTTTTAATTTTAATTTTTTAACTTTAATTTTTTAATTTTAATTTTTTAATTTTTTAGTTTTAATTTTTTAACTTTAATTTTTTAATTTTAAGTTTTTTTAAGATGAGAAATTATCTTAGTACGCGCTTAAGGAACGTCGGGAAAATGGCGCGACTACTGACGGGTTAAACGGGCACTTTGATATTTTTCATGATTAACTACTTGACCATTTTTACTAACCATTATTTTTATAATGATTTTGATGTTTATTGGATTGGAAATTTTCAGGGTATTCAGCAACAACTTGCATCGAGAGCTGCCCTTTTGATCAGCCTTATTTTTTCGCTGGCTTCACTGATGGAACTTTACGACTTTTTTCCTCGACGACTGAAAAACCTCTCGTACATTTGAAGAATTTAAACAGCACTGCCCCCATCAAAATCATCCAGTGGTCGAGATCGAAACCATTCACAATTTATGTTTTGAACGATCAATCAGAGTGAGATAAACCACTTAATATATTAATTAATTTAATGCCTTCTCATTAATTTGAGATTAAATTCGTGACTGATACGAAATATCTACGCAAAATTATGTTTATAAATACTTCGAGTATGTCACAATTTTGAAAACTTTGGGAATTTCGGAGATTTCATAGTTTGAAAAAATTTGGAAATGGGAGAAACTAAAAAATGTGATTTCGTTTTTTATTACTATTTCCGGAATTATGAAAATTTTGAAAATTTTAAAATATTTCAATGTTTTCTGAAACGGACGTTGAGAAAAAAAAATCGAATTTGGAATTATTTTCTAAAACTTTGGAATATTTCAAATCGGGATTTTTTTTAGAATTTTGAAAACATGAAATTTTTTCAAATTTAGAAAATTTTGGAAATACAAAAAAAATATTTTTCAGGAGAAAAACAATTATTTTTAATGTTTTTTAAATTGTTCAATTTTGGAAATGGTGGGAATTTTGAAAATAGAGAAATTTTCAGAACTGTGAAATTTTTTTGGAAATTTTCGTAATTTTCATTTCTTTGTTATGTTTGGGAAAATCTTACAACTTCCCAAAGTTTTGATAGGAAAAATATGAAATTGTGGAAAATATTAAAAATTTTCAGTTTGTAAATTTCAAATCTCCAGACACTCTAATCCATTCTAAATTTCATAATTTTTACAACTGCATGAGCATTTAAAAAAGAAAAACAAACAATTTCCATCAGTTTCAGGGAAAATATAAAAGCACCCTACAGATTTATTTTCCTCCCTCAATTTCAGAATTCACGTTTGGGACCTGAGCAGAAGTGACATATTTCCTCTGCACAGTATATCCCCGAAAAAACCGCGGCGCATTGGGACCATGGAGTTGTCTCCCTGCAGATCTGACTACGACATGGCAAATCAGTATTTGGTAACTAAAAAATTTCAATAACCACCCAAAAAATTCCGTGACCACCTGAAATGTCCCTTGATTATTATACGTATTTACACGTCCTGAATTCTCAACCAACACATGATAATTTGATACCTACGTCCTTGGACCCTGTCCTATGCATTTCATCAAGATTTTCAAAAACTCAGTACTTCAACGATTTCATGTTGAAAATTTGAAAAATTGTGAAATTAAAAAAAAACTAGTGGAATGGAAGTGTGTTTGCCTCGTTGGGAGCACAAACAAAACTTCCCGATTTGTAATTTCTGTTACCCATTCCTAGATTTTCCGACATGTCAAATAAATGTTCAAAGACTGGTTGCAGAGAAAAAAATAGGAATAATGAAATTTTGAATACTGGAATACAACAGGTGTCGCTACCCGCGACTATGACACGTGACGCACTGACCAATCACACTGCGCATCGCGCATTCAGACTCTCCTGTGTAAATGCTGGCCAATACGCATCCGCCGGCGATAGTCGGACAACTTCGGATCTAGACCGAATATGAAAGTTTGAATAGTCATTAAAATTTCGCGCCACTCAAAATCAACCAATAACTAACAATTCGCTATATGAAAGTGAGTCAAATTTTGATCGTAGCTAAGGTACGCCGAGACTCCAATTGCGACATTGATTAGCTAGTTCACAACTTTCCTTCGTAAATAATGCTTGATTAAAAAAAAATCACAAGAATTGGGTATTGGCATGATTTTTATATTCATAAACTGGATATTTTTACATTCTATATAATTTGTAAAAAATTAAAAAAATATATATATATTTTGTTCCTAAAAATTTAAATAATTTAATGAACAAAAGTGGTCATAAATGACATAAAAATCACGTGATGTGATTGGCGTGACGTCATTGTGCTGTTTGTAGCGCGTATATTTGAATGGACAATAATTCATGTATAATATTTTATAGTGCTGAAAAAATGAAAATTAATATGTTTTTAATTTTAAGTTTTATACATCATATTCTTAATGCCAGATTTTACTGAAAATAATTAAAATTGAAATGCATTTTTGTGAAATGTTTTTCTAATTTTAAAGTGCATGTGTTTGGAGGTTATGAACATGTCAGTGTTGTTATACTAAGACTTTTGAGAAGCATCAGTTTGATAGTTTAGTTAGTGATTATCAACAAATCAATAAAAATGTCTAACCAATTTTTCCGTTTCACAGAATTCAATGAAACATTAATTAAATTGTTTTCTGGTGTGGCTTTACTAATATTTGTACACGTTGGAACTACACACCAACAAAACTCGTTTTTTGACGACAGCTCGAGTAATTAAATAATTTTATTTTAGTATAAAGAACACTACCAGATGTATTTTTAATCAAGCACAACTCAACACAACAATTGTTTACACTTGCTACGTGCTTACGAGATTGGCGCTCAAAATTTCAAATGAAATAGGCATCATGGCGTCACATACGCGAGATGGAGCTACTTATTCATTTAAATATTGGCTTTTTTCCATTCATTAAATTATTTAAATGTTTATGAACAAAATCGATTTTTTTTTCAAAAATATTTAAAAATTATATAGAATGTGAAAATATCCAATGTTTATGAATATAAAAATCATGCAAATACCCAATTTCAATCAAATCGGAGCACGTCCAATGGGTCATCGGTACTCGCAAAACCAAAAATCTTGAAATGAAAATATTTATTACAATCAATCATTCGTTTCAGGCACTGGGGCTGGAGGACGGTACAATTGAAATTCACAAATTCAACGAGGAATTTCATTACTCCAACGAGGCATCTAGAACTGCTGAATTGAACACATTTTTACATTACGTAGAAGTGAGCTAGTCACTTAGAAGGCACACTAGGTCCGTCCAACCCCTCCAACTATCTTTCGTACAGTTTTTGCAGTTACAATAATAACTATGAAGTATTTTGGCACATTTTAAGTAATTGGCAAGAGAGTATTTACATCAAATTAGTAATATAAGTTAATGTACAAATATAGATTGATTTATAAAATAATCTCCTTGGTTTTGAGCTTAATTACACTTTCCATTAAAAAAATAATATTGACTATTTTCATATCGGTCCTGAGCATAGAATTGGTTAAAAATGTTGGGCCTTTTTCAGTAACTACAAAGAGGAAAAAAATTGGTGTTTGTTAAATCATGATATATCTCGAAAACTAGTGATTGTAGAAAAAATGGCAGAATACAATTTTTGTGGGAAATTTAATTCCCTACAAAAAATGTCTTCTAACATATTCTCTTAAGTCTGATAGTTTTCGAGATAATTGAAGAATTGGTAAGACCATCAATTTTTTTTTTGGGCAAATTCACATTTTTCTGAAATCTGGATTTTCTCGAGAACTAATTATTTTACCGAGAAATTTTAGAGGACTTTTTTGTCGGAAATTTAAATATCTAGGGAAAATGTTGTATAACATTTTTAGGTGGAACCAATTGTTCTCGAGATATATTCACGTTTAAGAAAACTGACAAATTCTGGATATCACGATTGTCACTTAATTATTGAATGAGTATTGCAACTATCACCATTATTAAAATGTTACTATATATAGTTGGTGCTCCAGATCCACAGGTGTCAAGGTGACCTCTGGTTTCTAATTGGTCCAGAATCCCGGGGTAGGCCCGGGGCAATTTTATATAGCTAACGTTTTGCAGCACATTCACAGCTAATTCCTGAAAAATATGAAATGATATTAATGTGTCAAAATTTCTTGGGAAAAAATTATTCGAAATTTCTCCGTTCAATGAAAACTTCGTGGAATATTTCGTTGAAAATTTTTCTAAAATAGACTTCAGCAATTGTTCTTTCTTTTTAAGTTTCCAAAATTTTTGAAATGGTCAATTTGGTCGAGTTTCACAATTTCTGGAAATGCAAAAATGACAGAAATGTTAAATTTTAAATTCTTGAAATTCCAAAAAAAATTACCTTTGAAAGTTTGAAAGATTTTGACTATCATAATTTTGGAAAAGTGTGAACCATTCCAAATTTTTGTACGTTTATAAAATTTTCAAAATTCCTTAAATTCTCAACCCCTTGATATTCCCTGTTCTTCTAATTGAAAAAAATAGTTCAATTTTGCACATATTGAAGATGAAAATTTCCCCAAAACTATTAAAATTGTAAATGGCATTTTCAAATTGTTTAATTTAACCAAGTTTAAAATTATATTTTTTGCTGCTGGTTCATCAAAATCAATTCCATATGTTTCGCAATGTTTAGATGTGCCTAAAAATTGCAAAAAAAATCAGTGGTTGCTGGTGAGCAATCGCCCGAGATAAACCCGAAAGAATGTGTTGTGGGCGTAATAGCTGGGAATTCAGCGATAACTTCCCAGTATCAGTCAATTTCCGCCCAGCCACATCTGTTCAAGGACGTAAAATTTTTCTAAACCAAATCATCTGCTTTTGGTCCACTGGGAGACCAAATGTCTTCGGCCCCTGATTTGGCACTCATAATTTCCGAACGAGACCTCAACTCAACACCAAGTGGGCCCTTCTCCCATAGATAGTTGGAGTTCATGAGAAAAGAATTGTTAGCAACTAAGTTAATTGTTCTGGCAGGTGTACTCACAGGAAATATCACGTTGTGCTGGCCATCATAGGGCTGGTAGAGACTTATTGCGGGGGTTGGAGCTGGGTAGTGAACTCCAAACCATGTGTTCAACTCCTCGAGGAAGGATATTATCTCCCGACGACGAACCTCGGAGATATCTTTGGCAACCACCACCTAGAAATTGAGGTAATGAGATCCGAGTGACTGAATCCCCTCAATTAGATTCTCTTTCGAATATACAAGCCCGAATGCGCGCTCTATTACAATTTGATATTTGAAGTAACAATATATTTTCCGAAGTTGATGATACTGTTAATCATTGACTCCGAAAAAAGGAGAGCTTTCAATTATCCAAGTTGGTACAAGCATCTACGAGTATATCTATGTGTGTAAGTCGAAACGTCATGGCGTCAAATGATCCGGGTAAAATGGTATTTGATAAAAGTGGCAAAAAACTCTTCATATGGAAGCAAAAACGTGTGTCGGAAAATTTATCAAGAGAGATTAAGCCAGGTGCAAGTGGGTAAAAGTAGTAAGGATTGTGTGAGTGTACAGATGAGGAAGAAAATGGCTGAGTCGGACATAAGTTTTGAAATTATTTGTGATACATTTCGAACTCGTCAAGAGAATGGCATAAAAACACTTCTAGGTATTGATGAGAATGGGGTTGTAAGAGTTGCAAAGAGCAAAAAAATTATCCAAAGCATTGTTGATTTTTTAAAGAAATTTCCTGGGGACATATAATTCTATATTTAAATTGAAGTTCACGAGTTGTTTGAGGTTTGAGATCCATGCAATGGCTATAAAGAGGTTAAAACTTTATTATGTCTCCAGACATTTTTGTTATTTGTATGGTGTGACTGCCAAAAATTAATACCAATAAAGTTGGTTTGATAAAAGTTCATCTTTGGTTACATAAATCCAATGATCCTATGCCTTCACGTGCGGTAAGCCGGTATACCACGAAAAGACCCTTGAATTTGCCGCTACTGCCGCGCGTCACTGCGGCGTTGTCACGTTGAACGAAAGGGAGATTTTTTGTAACTCGACGGGTGAAATAATTCATTTAAATATCGCAAAGCTCCCTAATGTTTTTAGAAAAAAATTTTTAAAAATCTTAATAAATTTTGCGAGTACACCCAAAAAGTTTCAGATTTTTATCACTTTTTTTAAAGCCAACAGATTTTATTTAACGCTTTTCCCCATAAAAATCTATGTTAATTTCAAACTTGATTATCTCCTACAAGAGCTTTCTGAAGTACTTGAAATTTTTACTGAATTTTTAGGACTTTTCTTGACGTGATGCCCTATCATCCTTAAATGAAGTGCGCATCGAAAAAAGCGACAACCGCGTAATTGGAACCACATGGTGCTGCCCTCATACGGACCAATACGTTGAGTGGAGAGGCGTGGTCAAAGAAGTGTTAACGATTATTTCTTACCGATGCAAGAGAACTCCAAGTGAGAATGCACTCAGGATCAAAGTAATCTTCCACGCAGATCCTCCTGACACCTTCAACATCCCTGTACTTCATCTCGAGAGTCATAAAAGCTACATCACCAACACCCGACGTAAGGCACTCGAAGGTTTTTGCCATTCTATCCTCTTCGGGGACATCTTCCCCAGGGATAATGACGGACTTGAAAAAGGTGGACATGGCCTGTCTGTCAGAGCAAGTCCAGGTGGCGTTCTGAGTGCGATTGCTCATGAGGGCAACGAAGGCGTTCCAGCCGACACTTCGATATTTGGGAAAACAAACTCGAGCTCCCTGCAAGTCCTCAAGAGTTTTGTAGTGGGAGTCGGACTTCACCAGAATGGCAACATTGTGGAAGTGCTTCAAGTAGGCGCCCACCAACTGAACAGCGACCGTCAAGTTCTTCCTTGAATTGGACCAGAATTTCTGATAATCCGACAATAGAAGAGTTTCATGCAGCCCAGATTTATGAAATAACCCCATGAACGGTCAGTTTTTAGCTAAGTTACCCGTAGTCAACTCGTGGCGAAAGTTGAAGTTAAATTCCCCCACCATGTTCGCCGCGAGAGGGGAAGTGCCTCCCCTATGGCCGTGGATATGTAGTATCTTTCCTTGAATCGGATGTCTGATAAACCTTCAAATGGATTCACCGGATGTACATTACATTGTAAACGAAGATTTCCTTCACCAATGAAATTATTGATTACATTGTTCATTACAAATCACTTATGTTACTCCAATTTCCTACATCATTAAACTTCCTACATTGATAAAACACGCTCAGGCTAACAGTCGCCGTCATTTCCCCAGCCGGAGGGGCTGGTGGTGGGGGAACTTAACTTTACCTTTAACCACGAGACAACTACGGGTAAATTAACTAAGATCTGGCCCTGAGAGATTCATTATTAGATCCCATCAAGTACTACTTCACACAACATGCAAGTTTCCTACTTCAAAAATATAGCGACCCTGACTGCATTTTTCCCCACCCTTGCTAGCAGGTTTGCCCTTGAAACATGCTTGCAACCTGGATGCAGGCAAATTGAAGATGGTTGCTTATTGGAGCTGTTGGGTCGAGCAAAATCATCCCAGATTGAAATTTACATACTCTCTAGCAGTTCTCAGGTCCTCGGGCTGGGCGATGTAGAAATCGCAGAAGCCCTGTGCAACGCCTTCCAGGGAAGCGTTTCGTCCTGCTTGCTGAAGACACCGAATTTCCGGCTCGAATCCAAAGGCGCGCGCCGAATGGTGGAGCCACTGGCACTTTCTATCCTCAATGTTGGACGCCACACACCAACGGAGCATTCTCGATGGATAACACGTGGATCTAGCGTAGGCGCTGCTGAGTCCTACGACTGAAGTATTTTACGTCTTTAGGTTCTTCCAGAAAAATTTTTTAAATTGAAGATTGGTAATAACTATGACAGTGTGGGGAACGTGATTAGCGGATGCTGAAATTTTAGTCCACATATTTGGATGATATTGATGATGAAGGTTTGACTCCAGAACTAGCGTTATTTCAATCGAACTGAGTAGGGGCATAGTGGTCCAATAGGAGTTGAATAGTGATTGGACTTACATTGATGGAGAAAGTCTTCGGGAGTCTTGAGGGACTCAATCCTTACTGGAGTGGCCCGGTATCCCTCCAGCAGCTGGAGAAGGAGCCTCTGCCACAGAGCAGTCGGATCATCCAGTGCATCCACAATTTTTGCTATCCTCATCGCAATATCCCTGATAAAATAGCACATTGTCAATTAGCAATCAGTCTCTTGGTTCCATGACTATTATGAATATCATAAAACAATTTCATCACGACAATTCATCAGGTAACAATTCTTCAACGAGACAATTCACCATTTAGACAACTCATCACATGGACAATTGATCACACAGACAAATCATTAAGAAATTAATCTTCTTGAGTAGAAGGCAATTAACTTCCAATGGTTACATCTACAATTTTGCCAGCGAAAATAAAGATGACATAACGTGGAGGTGTTGTGAATATTACACGGAATGCAAATATAGAGCATATGCTACGACCACTTCGATGCTAAAAACTGATGAGAGAATTACATTTATTTATCGCAATTGCAAATTTAACAATTCGATATTGCTCGTGGAAGTATTGAAAAAACAATAAGCTTTACTAGATTATTATCTGAGTCTTTTCAGGCTCGGAAATTTTTCAAATACAATGTTACAATGAATTGACAATGTCTATTTATAATTATGAAAATGAACCACATCAACTACAAATTTAAGTGGTGATTTGTTTGTAAGATGAATTATCAGTGTAATGAATTGTCTTTGTGATAAATTGTACGTAAGATGAATTTTCGCACTCGTGAATTGTCCATATGATGATTTGTCAGGATGAGATGAATTGTCAAAGTGATATTTAGTCCTGCCACCAGTCTCTTTTATGCCTGGCATAATATAGGTATGATAAGGAATTCATGCAATCCTAGTCAAGAAAGCACACATACATAAATGAACATCGTTACAGTCGAAATATCTCGAAAATCGTGACATGATTTAATTTTCAATCGCCATTCATGTATTGCTTGATCAGATTAGTCAGATAACATCGTCAAGTTGGTTCCTAATCGCGTTTGCATCGATAACCATCGATATTTGGGATATCGATTCGGCTTTAGTTTTCAAAAGTATGACAATTGTTTAAGTTGTCATAGCTTATGTAGTTATTGAAAATCATATACACAGAATATTTTTCGACGTTCTGTTAATTTATTAAGTTGTGAGTGTTTTACATATTCGGTCCAGGGTTGACGAACTTTATATGCACGCGATAATTACAGAAAAAAACAAAAGATGCTTGCACCAAATTGGAAAATTGAAAGCTCTCATTTTGGTCGCAGCCAATGGTTAACAGTATCTTCAACTTCGGAAAATATACTGTTATCTTTAAATAGCAAACTGTAATTCAGCGCGCGAAGCGCGCATTCTAGCTTGTATAAAATAAGTGTAATGTATGTAATGAACTACATCATTATCGAGTTACGAGCAGTAATGAGTGGGAAGTCTTCGAGAACAATTGTGTCATGATCACACCGGAATAATTAGTCGGTTTCCGGTGAGTTCAATGAATAAATTGATTTTTTTCTGTATCTAATTGGATACAGAAAATATATATATATAATTGTTTAAGACAGCAAAATTATCGAAGAAACAGGACTAATTAGCTAAGTGTGTGTGTAGAAATAAAATCGTACAAAAATAATTTATACAATGTTTCTGTAACACCACTCATTAACGAGATAATCCGTTTCTTCATAAAATCTTACGAATCAAATTAGTCAATTTTTATAAGCAAGATATTTTCGGTTTTGATTAGACTCATAAACAAGGAGTGATATTCTGTTATTTTTTTCATTTCGTATAAACTGGGAAAATACTCACCTCCGGGCACCAACAACTGGCAAGGGTCGAGTGATCCAGGCGCAGGGCTTGCCCCAGTAATTCCTCAATGTACCATCGGGACACAAGAACTTGTACTGTGATGTGTTGGTATTCGCCATCTTTCATAATTATTTCGTTAAATGTTTGTTCTTTGTTAGTACGGGGTGTTATTATTTTTTTGCTCGCTGAAACAATCACCAGGACACAGAGGCTTTACCTTGAAGTGGTCCTGAGCGTCCGACAGCCTCACCCAGGCAACATCACCGGCATTCTCAGTTAGACATTTAACAGCACCAGAACGTCCATGATACATATCGGAGGTTTGACAAGCACGATTTTCACAAATTGCACACAAGCTCCTGTATTTTGATTCTACGCGAGCAAAAGTTGGTTCAATTTTTTTTATATTAGTCGTAAGTTCAGGTTGAGAAAAATCAAGTTAGAAATTTTTTTTTTTCTCTCTTTTTTTAGTGTTTTGTGAAAAATTTTGAATATGTAAATTGTGTGCAACTGCCAACGGATGGTTTCTGTAATGAGTTGGTAAAGTACGACAAGTGTTTTTTTTTCATCATGATTTTCTCTGATTTAATAAATCTAATTTAATTTTGAAGCTCTCCTGGGGAAATTTCTCAGTGTGCAATTGTTGTAATTTGACAATTTCATATGGATTTCGGGGGTTTTATACTCACTCAAGCGCGCGTCATTCTCCCAATCGGAAGAGAATGCCCAGACCCCAGGGAAACACGAGGCGTGGAAGTACTGCGAGAGAGCTTCGAATCTATTTTCCAGAAGGGTCAAGGAGGAATCGCAACCCTTGGGAATTATTTGATTCTGCATGTACTGCAAAAAAACGGAAAAAATTTTACATAATTTTTTTTTTTAATTTTTTAATCAGACGAAATTTTTTTTTTAATTATATTTCCAGTTATTTCCAAAGTCATCGATTTTTGTCAGCATGGAAATTATGAAGATTGCCAACCCTCTGGTATTTCTTTCTTTTTTAATTGCTAGAAATTCCTCGAGTTTTTCCACAGTTACTCTTCTATATTTTTTGCGCACTTCTATATTTTTTTTTTTTTTTTAATTCAAAAATTGATTAAAAAATAGCCAAAAATTTTTTATCGAAATTCAAAACATTGATGGCTTACGTCTGCATATATTGGCGTCCAATCATTATCCATACTGTCGTATCCAGGATGGCAAAATCTTTTTTCATGAAGGTCGGCCATACTCTGGATGCCCTCTCTGACAAGTACCACCATTTCATAATTCGCTGAAGCTATTAAAAAAAAAAGATACTCTCATTAATTTTCGTTGCCTTGCATAATACAGAGAATTCATGAATTAAATTAATTAAAATAATTTTGTAAATATTTTTCGATTTTTTATATCAGCTCTCTGCATCCTTTTCCATTATCTGGCAAGCATATCTTCCCCAAAAATTTTTACCTCTAAAAAAATCTTGAAGTAAACAAAATAGATAACAAAAAACAAAAAATCGACCAGACAGTTTCTGATGATGTGGAGAAAAAAAAATATATGGAGAGAGATGGAAGTGTACATAGCATATTGAGGGAGGCAGGGGGGGGGGGCGAGAATTCTAAAAATTCTGGTCCAATTTGTCTACCTGACCTCTAAAAAAAAACCAACAATTCTCCCAAAAAAAAATGTGAGAGATTCTGGGAAAATTTAGGAAAATATTGGGAAACTTGTTCTCACTATTTGGAAAGAGCCTCAGCTCATGGGTGACGAGAATATGAGCTTCCTCATAGCTCATGGAAGTGAACAGGTCCTCCGGCTCGAAGACAGCAAAGTCAGCCTTGCCCTGGACTATGGTTCTCAGGCATTCAATCCTAAAAATCAATTGAAATTCGTGAACTTGGTTCTGTTATCTTAATCGTATTCCTACGACATATATGTGAATACTAAAAAATTGAATGAACCGCCGACCCCGTTATAGGGCGAAGACCCTGAATGGACTGGAATAAAATGGGGCAAAACATTTTTTTTTAATTATATCAAAAATTTGTAGCGCTCTAATTTCACAGTTTTACTGGCGAGCGGTAGTGTCGTAAAAGAGACGACTGTACCTGGGCAGATGTTTCCCTCGGGTGAGGTTTTTCCTCGTCCCTCGGCGAATGCGGTACAGGGCGTTCAGAGACGGAAAAGGGGTTGGGATGGGAACAAATCGGAAAGAAGAATAAATGTGTGAAATGAACCTTGTCATAGTTCATCATTTTGCTGGATAATTGTTCAATTACTCTACCATTGTCACTCACTAATTACCTATCACTAGCTGTAACACACTCCACAATAGACTTCTCAATGCGCCGACAATTTTCCTCGATAAGCCTTCCAGTATGGGGATTCCTTACCACACAGAGTTTTACTAAAACCAAGCAAAATTGTGGGAATTACTAAAAATTTCCTATTTTCAAAAGATTTCAAATTTCCAATTCCCAAAATTTAAACATGAAAAGTTTTTTAAAAAATCATCTATCTGAAAAATTGCAAAACACTGAAATTTTTTGAAAATTTTTGAAAAAAAAGAAAATTAAAAAAATGACACACATGTCAAAAAATTCAAAAGTTTTTGACAAATTTGGCGATTTCAAGAACTAAAAAAATTGCAAATATCAAAAGAATTTTGAACATTGAAAAGAAAATGCAAATTTTTTTGGACTTTTAAGAATTTCAAAAATTAAAAAATCTGCAACGAAAAATGAAAATTGCAAAAACCTTGAAATATTGGTTAATTAGAATTTCGTAAAAGTTGGTACACTTCCAAAAAAATTGGTGACTTGAAAAATGAAAAAAATTAACCACATGTTAATCTTTTTCAAATCTCATTATTTGTTAAAACGTTAAAAGAATTCCATAAAAAAAATGACGAATTCAAACTCCCCCTGAGCATGCGCATAAGGAGCGCTTTGAGCGCATTCCTCCACACTTCTAAAATCGGGATAATTCCGTTCTCCACAAAAAAAATTTTATATCTATATAAATACAGCCTCCATAAAATATAACGCCAAAAAAAAAAAAATGCGTTGTCCGCATTCCACTAAAATTCGGTTTTTCCGTTGAGATTCAAAGTCCACGTGTCCCGGACTTTCCCTACAAAGATTAAAACCTCCATAATCACATTCAAAAAAATTCGTCCAGAATTCTTCTCAAAACAAAATATACATTCATATTTTCTGAAATTAAAAATTCCAACTTTCAATTAGTATCCACAAAAAAATTGCCAAGTAAATCCTGAGAGATCCCAATTGCCGGGAAGCCATTTACATTTTTTACCCAAAAATGAAAGTTTCCTCGTTGGGTGTAACCTTCCTCTTATCAAGTTTATTGAAATGAACGTATGGTCAAAAAGAAGTGTGATGAATAAGAAGAATTGACTCTAATGAATATAATATTTAAGCTGAAAAAAACCGTTATACCTTTGGATGAATGTGACACCGGTATCAGCGCCAAGGTCGCCCAGATCAACAGGTAGAGTGGACAGTATAGATTCATTTTCAATTAGAAATAACCTCTGTAAAACTCGCCGCTGGCAATTGGTCCAGCGCAGATGTTGGGGATTCTGCAAGTTGCGGAGGCCAGTGATAGCGGACTAAAATGATTACAGCCAAATCACACTCTACACCACTGACTGATATAACACGAATAACATGCCCAGTGGATAATGGTAATAGCTCATTGTTACATACTGACTAGAGCCGCGAAATTGGTGGGAAAAGTGCCTCTGTTTTGATGAAGGTCCAATCATGTCGACGGTGATGTAAACAATGAGTTTGTATGTGTGTCACTACCGCGCTTGTACCAATTGACGAACATGACCCAGTGAGCGACCATCAAATTGTCGATGTTTTCGTGGATTATCATTCTGAACTAATTTCATAATAATGAACTTGTCGATCTCATTGGAATTACCCTGAAAATTAAAAATGTCAAAAAAATAAAAGTTTCACTTTTCTCGAAGTTTGATATTTTTCTGACACGTGTCCGAAAAGTTTGGGTGTGTGTGTTTATGGATCACAGTTTCTCATGAACGCATCGACCGAATTTATTATTATTATTATTACCATTTTCAAAAATTGCCGCTCGTGGCATTGCGCATCGCGGAATGAAATGTCAACCTTGAAGAACAATTGTTTGAAAGGCTCTATCGCAAGAACGGTTAAGGATAGGAGAAAAAGTGTCAAACAAATGTTACTCCTTGCACCAAAATGCACAAATAGTGTTCTATGACTTTTTTCCACACACTCATAATTTAGGGCATGTCATTGGTTGAAGCTGAACGGGTGGCGCGCGCTCTTCATGACAGGCGCGTGAGTATGGTAAGTATAATATTTTGGAACGGCGGTATTTCCAATATCAACAGAATGGAAATCTTATAGTAAAAAGGAGACACGAAACAAATTATAGATATATATTGAAATTATCCTATAGTAAAAAGGAGACACGAAACGAACTATCGATATATATCGAAATTGTCGCAAAGCGTAAGACCGGAACAGGCGCGACACCAGTCGATGCGGCCGAAAAAGGAAATGCGCGTGCGCACCACGCGCCACCGGTCTCGTTGGGTAAAAACGAAGTGAAAATATGGGGTAATACGGTTTTCATTCTCATGTCACTTATAAATAACTTCAATACGAGTCAATTGACATCTTAATTGAGCCGAATGAAAACGTTCGTGGAATTATAATATCAGTTCATTTTTTAATTTTTATGAATTCATTGATGAATTAAAATATGAAGTTACAGTCTAGCGCAAAAGCGGAAGAGGAACTTTTGGCTTGGAATTGGATGCTTTATCCATATAGGAAACAAAAACTATGAGTTTAGTGACACCCTATATAGGCCGATGTGAACCATACAGTAAAGCGCCTTGACAAATATCAGCTGTTGCTGTTCAGTTAGTCGAGACTCGAGTTAGTCTCAGTCGGCGAAGCCGGCATGACGCTCACTCGAGGGTTATCATTTTTCGTTGAATCATTTGTTCATTTATAAATTGCTTTTCACTAATGACCTCATACAAGAAATGCACGATATGAGAAGTGTAACGCTCACAAATACTTTTTCCAATTTTTTCCGTGATTTTTTTAACAAATGACAAGTGTATAATTGCTCGTCAAAAATAACAAAAAATTGGAACATATATATGTATAGTTGACAAAAGTGAGACAGTGAGTTTATCTCAAAGGCAATGAGGCGGTATTAAAACTTTCCACAATCGACAAAGTAAGTACAACGAGGGGAGTCTGTTTGAAAATTGGCGGGATATTTGAATGACATACATCATATTGTTACCCTTGATCATTTCTCTATTTAACGAGATCGCTTATGTACAGACAATAAGAAATGACAATCATATGTACAAAAAAATAATCAGCGATAACAACCATCGTAAATGCTTTTTTTACATTCAAAAACAGAGAAAAAAAATTCTGGATGCAAACAACTGATAAGAAAAAAAAAACTGCTGATGAGGTTAGCAGTTAGTAACGGTATTATTCAAATACTTTTATTTTCATTTCCAATCAAAAATCCTGAATTTATTTTTTTTTTACCTGACAGATTTTTTTATACAAACTAGTTTTTTTATGCCATCTTTGAAAAAAATATTTAGAATTATTTAGTTGAATGTGCATTTGTAATATAAAAATTCGAAATTAATTATTAATACATAATTGTTAATCTCGTTTTTTTGTATAATTTTTGTATAGTTATTTTCTTTATCCTAACTCTATTTTCCACATTTGTACAGTCACGCCCTTATTTCAAATACATATATATCATTTAAAAAAAAATTTTGTATTGATCGTCTTTTTCATTTTTGCTTATCTCAAAATTTCGGAAAACTCACAGTACTCTCTTGAACTGAATTTATTCATAAAAAATCGTCTATTTAATTGAGGAACTACTCAAATTTCTTTAGTACCAGAGCTCTTCAATATAGGTATACTTACTCGTCTTGATGTTTCAGAATGAGCACCTATTCCTGAATTGTTCGAGAATTATTTGGAGATCCAGCATCCAGCTTCTTGACATTTGGTCCGAACATGGTAAAGATGAAAATCAATCCGCAGCAGCTGCCAATAAAAGCGCACTACTTTTTTTTCATGGCAGGTACAGTATACTGGGCAAATTTTAAAAATCGGCTTCAGGCTTACAAAACATATATAGAATATTACACATAGCTAGAACAACGTTTTTATAGTAAATTTTATGATCTACAAAAAAGCGCAAATTTCACTCAAACATTTCCATTTTCTAGCGATGGGTCCCATTCTTCCCTTCCTCCCAGTATATGGAAAACAATTAGGAGTATCAAGTGTGGCAATGGGAACCCTAACAGCAGTCCTCCCATTCTTTTACTTTCTATCAAAGCCGGCCTTGGGATTTCTCGTTGATTATTTTCGCAATTGGAGAAAGAGCATCTTCATCGGGATAATGGTCGGTACCTGTGTATCCTTTTCGCTACTGTACTATCTCCCGAGGATCCCGGAATTGCCAAAAGATGTTGAGCACAATGCGACCTTTACGAGGAATATACTATGTGGACGTATCGGAACCTGCAGGGACAAGGTGAAAATTCTCATTGCATTTGGTCAAGTTGACGGACAAAAAATGCAGTCAGGGTGTCCAAACTTTGTTAGTACACTCTTTAGTAGATTTTGAAACGGTTCCTTAAATGTGAACGTTCATCACCGGCCTAATTACAATGGAAATTAATTTTGAGGTCACGTTTTTCATATGGGGCTAGATGAAGTGTCGATACGTTTTGTGAAATTTCTACGTTATCACTGGGTCGGTAATGTTGGAAAAATGCTAAGCTCTTGGCTTTTTCGTCTCATCTATGCATCGTTAGCAACTTGAGGAGCAATTTTTGTTGTTCTTTCGTCGAATATCTGTTTTCAAATCTTGGACATTGTTTGTAAATCGAGTAAAGTCGGTGTCAGAAAAATTTGGAGCTGCTAGCTGCATTTTTTATTACCTTCGATCTCGCCGAAATGTGCTTGAGTTTCAGACCATTTTAGAATTAAGAATTGTTTTTTTTTTTAATTTTTCACGTTTTGTGCAAACACAATTTTTAGAAATTCTGGGAAAATTGGAAATTCATAACAAACTTCAACGATTTTTTAACATTGCTCTGAATTGCAAATTTTGGTAATTACCTAAGTTCTATCCCAAGATAAGATATGAGATCTGCATCAGACTTTATGATAATTCCACTTGATAATCGTTATCAGCACCTATTACATTATGAATTTGAATTATCGAATTTTGTGGTAGAGAAACGTCATATGCATCAGAATCTATAGTTTGTTTTTTTTTAAATTATGAAAGTTTTAAAACGTGTCTTTCAATTTTCGGAACATTTGACAATTTTGAATTTTAGGAAATATTTCAAAAGTTCAGATTTTGAATTTATAAAAATTTGCAATTTTTCTTTTAAGTTTTTGAAAAAGAATTTTTACAAATGTCGCGTTTGTATGCTCTTGGGTTTCTTTCTTCTGAATTTTTTCGAAAATTTTTAAACCCATAAAAAATTTGAATTATTATTATTCGATTTTGTACTAAAGCGACAACATTGACATACTCAAATTTTCAACAACCACCTGATACTAAGATAAGATAGGTTGTCTGAATCAGAGCTTATGACAATTTCGCTTGATAACCAGTATCAGGGTCAATTATCCAACTAAATTATCCAATTTGGCAGCAGAATTTGTAAATCTAAAATTCCAGGAATTTCGATTTTTTTTCTTTTTCAACTTGTCCAAAATTTCAAACTTTTCAAAAAAAAAAAATTTCCCAAAATTAAACAAAAATCCGAAAATTCTCCAGAATTTCATTTCTTTCAAAATAAGATTAAATAAAAAAAAGCTAGTAATGTTTTGAAATTTTTAAAATTTGTAAAAATACTGAATTTCGTATTTTTCAAATGTTTGGCATTGAAGATTTGTACCTAAATTCCCACTTCGAAATTATTAACATCTTTTGACTTTTTACATTTTCTTTAAGTACTCAACACTTTTGAAATTTAGAAATTTTTCAAATGCGTTCTTCGTAATAATTCCAAACCTTTGAGACCCAAAAAAGGAAACTGGACCCAAATTTCCTCAACCTTGCATTATATCCTCAAACTCAACTGCTCACTATTTTCAAAATCATCCCATTGCTATCCAGAGATAACATCTGTGTCAGAGCTTATAACAACTTATCGTAATTACTGAATTTTATTGCAGCGAAACGACACATGCAGCAGAATCTATACATCTACGATCACGTGCTCCCACGTGTGCAATATGACAAGTCAAACGGTTCGTGTGACCATGAGATTATTAGAACTCAATGAAGAGCACCTGGAACCTGAGTGCCTGATGTCGGAAAGGTCCAATCTTGGAACAATTGATCCGTCAGTCTGTACAGGTGAATCCACCTGCAGCATCCTGTGCCCGATCAGGCAAGATGATATGGAGATCGACAGCACATGCCTCATGCAGAGCTCAGTCTTCTGGATTTTTGTCCTCCTACTTTCACTCGGGAGCATCGGATTCAATGTCACCAACTGCCTCAGCGATGCCATTTGCTTCGACCTCCTCGGTATTGCATCCTTCTGCTTTCTCATTTTTCTGAGGTGGAATATATGACGGACAACTTCAGACGTTGGCCCCTTAATTTTTTTTTTGAATATTTCGGAGATTCTAGAAACTGAAAAAATAAGACCGGGAAATTACAAGATGGTAATTTGGAAAATTTTATAGGCTTCGGGAAGTTGAAAGGGGTGGAAATTTTGTAAATTTTAAAAACTTTGAAAATTTGAAATTTTTTTGACCTTCGACAATTCTGCATATTTTGAAAATTTTAAAAAATTTGAAAATTTGAAGAGATGTGAAAATTTTAAAAAATTGGAAAATTTGAAAATTGTTTGAACTTCGAAAATTTTGCATATTTTGATAATTTTGAAAAGTTTGGAAAGTTTGAAAAGATTTGCAAGCTTTGGAAATTTTCATAATTTTCATAATTTTCATAATTATGAAATGGTTTTAAATTTCTCGAACTTTTGAAATTTTTTGCACTTCTTGAACTTTTCGAAAATCTTGAATGTGTAAAATTTCGATTTTTTCGCCTTTTCTACAATCTGTTGAATTTCATTTTTAATATCACTCATTGTGAATTGTCGAAATGTCATTACAAGTTTCAAAAGTTTTCTGAATTTTTTGTTTTTCCAATTCTAGAATCTTAAAAACGATCTAAAACTCTTGTTTTCTTTATCCTTCCTTTGAGAAATTTGTGACTCCAAGTTCTCCTCATGTTGTCACCTGAACGATTTGCTTTCATTTATCCACTATGCAATTTGAGGCATACATTTTTCCTCAGATTTCATATATTCCCCAAATTTCAATTTTTTTGCAAACTTGGAATGTTTGCAATTTTTCCTAATTTCTTAAATATGCACAGTTCAAATTCTCTGAAATTCCAAAACCAGTGAATTCAATTTTTTGCCAATTTAAACAAAAACCAAAAAAAAGAATTTTTAAAATCTCATTTTCTTTTCACATTTTCAAAATTATTTTCTTTCTAAGCTATTCTTTTTTTCTCCCCTCAGGTGAAGGGCAGCACATGAGTTATGGAAGGCAGCGTGTATGGGGTACCGTAGGCTACGGAATCGCAGCACTCATAGCAGGTGGAGCCATTGATCTTGTCTCCAGAGGACACATCGTAAAATCTTATACTCCTGCATTCGTCCTCGTTCTGATCTTCATGACTGTGGATGCCTTGTGCTGCAAGAAGTTAGAGGTTCCTGTATTTCTCATACCTTTGAAAATTTCCCCAGAAAGAATTTCCCCTAGAAAAAAAAAGTCTGGACGAAAAATCTCCCCAGAAAAAAATTCTACAGCTATTTATTTATTTATTTATTGAAAAAGATAATTTTGTTTTTCATTTGAGAAAACTTGCAATTGGATGAATCGTTGCAAAAAGATCCATGTGCTTAATGCTAGTAACTTTTTTCATCTGTGCAATAAGATTAATAGAGCTCCATTTCAGTTTCCAATAATTTCGGGTTCGGAGAACATCGCAAAGGACGTTGGCAAGCTCTTGAAGCAGAAGAGCATTGCGATATTCCTAGTTTTTGCAACAATCGTGGGGATCCTCGACAGTTTCCTGGTTTATTTTCTGTTCTGGTACTTGGAGGACTTGGCAATCCAGACCCATCACATGGAGCACATAAAGCTCATCGAGGGATTGATCATTGCAGCTCAAACTCTGGTCGGGGAGGTTGTCTTCTTCAGTCTCTCCAGCAAGATTCTTAAGGTGATCATAAGAAGTTTGTTTATTCAATTGAATAACATTGAATTGATTTTTTGGAAAGTCGAGAAATTTTTAACTGAACATTTTTTAAATATTTTATTTATTTTTTTTTTTTCATTGTGGGATTCTTTCAAATTTTCAAAATATGCTTTCAACTTTTAAGTTTTTAATTGAAAATGAATAAATAAAAAAATCTGGACCTTTCAATATTTTCATTGATGAAAAATTGAATCTCGAAATTTTTGTAAATTTTTTCATTGAAAAGTTTTTCATTTAATATTTTCAGAGGTTCGGATATGGAATCAGCTTGACTTGCTGTTTTATCGCGTATGCTCTACGACTGGGCCTCGTATCGCTGGCACCCAACCCCTGGTGGGTCATCGCTATTGAACTCTTCATGCAGGGACCGACTTATGCTCTTTGCTATACCATCATCGTGGGGTTCGCGTCAGTTGTCGCGCCACCAGGAACTTCAGCGACAGTCCAGGGCATCATCGCAGGCATGGACGACGGCCTAGGTCCATAATTAAAATTTTTGGAACTCCTCACAAACCTTGATATATTTTTATTTTTTGAGTTTTTACAAAAAAATTTCAGTTTTTCCCTTAAATTTTTTTTCCTCAGTTTCCAAGGTTTTTTGCTTTTTGTTTCCCAGCAATTTTTCTCTTCTTTTTTTCTTGACTTTCAACATTTCTTGAAACGTTTCACAATATGTTTGAATTTTCGCAAAAAAAGAAAAAAAGTTATAGTTCAATTTTTTCCAATTTTTTTTTTGTCAAACTTGTCGGGTTTGAGTTTTAACTTCAAGTTTCTTAAAATTTTCAAATTTATTTTTTTTAGTTTTTCAATAATCTTTTCTATTCTCCAGGTTTTGCAATAGGGAGTTTGCTGGGAGGCATCCTGTACGAAAAATTCGGGGGTCAAACTACGCTGCAAATATTTTCGACTCTTGCTGCAATAACTGCTGTGACTTATTTCGGCATCTTCTGGACAATACTGAAGGAAGAGATGCCAAAAACTCGACGAGATAAAAATGAGATCGAGTGGAAAACGCCGGAAGCTGCGGTCCAGGAGTGTCAGACGGTTGACGCTTGATTAAATAGTTAATTGAATTTTGAAAGATTTCCAAACCTTTGGAACACTAATTTTGAATTTCCAAAGTTTCAATGTTATTTTTTTTCTATTCTGTTTTTTGCATATTTAAATGTTGACAGTATTAGAATTTTTTTAATTTTTCGAAATTCCTTAATTTAGAAACTCGAAAGGAAAAATCGATATTCCCGAAATTTTCCATTTTTTCTTAAGCTAGAAAATTTTTCCGCAACTATTTCCAGTCTTCTAATTTCTTCAAACTTTAGGAACTTGGGCTTGAAACTTTCCAAATTTTTGATGGTCGAAAATTTTTTTGGTCGATTAACTTTCGATCAATCATCTCCTGTTGATCAATTTAAATAGTTCAATTTTTTTTTTGAATACGTCAATGACAATGGCATTCACGTTTTCTTCAATAAATTACAGAAAATTTTGCCATTTTCCTTAAAATCAATATTGCCATAGTCGAGTGACTCAGATTAATCAATTGATTAGTCGATTTTCACAAAGCCATAATTCGTTGATCCAACGAATCTTCTACCTGACAACAAATATTCAATATTACAATATTACATTTTATAAAAATATTTTTACACTATTTTGTACTTTTTACTGCGCTCCGTTTCTGGCGCCAAATGATTGTGATGTAAATAATAGCATAATTAACAATAAACAGATTTATTTACTTAGAAAGAGAGACGTTTTTCGGCCATGGTATTTCTAAACACAGGGTAAACCTTCAGAAACCCCTGTGCTACGATGGCCGGCGCCTTTGACGGAATCCACCCTGCCCCCTGCGTCGGGTTAGGTTCCCGCTCGGCCGGGCGGTCTCATTTTATGGCTACTGCCGATAGCACACACGGAACGTTCCTGCATCGATCGGAATCCATGAGAAAATATTTTTGAAACATATTCTCCGGCGGCCGGGCGCGAACCTAGGACCTCTGGAGTAGTAGGCAGATACTCGACCACTACGCCAAAGCCCCGACTTGTGTGTGTGTGTGTGTCTGTGGACATGAAAACTTTGTCGAACCTATCCGGATGAACCAATGGACCAATTTGGAGTTTTTTTCTTGATCGATGCGTCTCCATGGTAACCGGGCCGGAAAGGAGTGTCAAAGTGAAATAGCAATTAGTTCTATTGTTATTAACAATTGCAATTGTTTATAACTCTCTATCTCACGAAATATTGTGAGTGCGCACAAATGTGCCTAAATTTTGTGCCCTTTGACCTTTTGATTCCGAATGGAAGCATTGCAATCGTTCAATTTTCACTTTCGCTAATTATGCTTGTAAACGATATTTAATGATTTGAAACGAAAAAATACGAAGTTTTTTTCAAAAATCTCCATTTACAAAATTTAGCATAAAACGGACTAAATTTTGAGAATAAAATCTGAAAAAAGATCAATTATTAGTATTGAGTACATATAGCTGTGGGCGCAATTTCAGTGAAATCTGTCGGTAAGTTTCTTAGAAATCGACTTTTTTTGTTTTTTCTTCGATCGTTCATATCTCAGAAACTAATGCATATTTTTTAATTTTTTTTTTATCAAAATGTGCGTCTCAGCGAGATCCGGGGAATGGTTGAGACCCTTTAATCTCTCCTTTTACCATAGGCCCTGCTGATCTCCCCTTTAATCTCTGACATTGGTTCAATGAGTGTCTTAACCTGGGGTATCTAGTTACTACCTTGCTCGCGGTTAAGGTATTATAGAGGATCCTCTATGATACCTTAAAATTTATTTCCCACTCGTGGCTCCATCTAGCGGAGTTTATAGAAACCCTCCAATGGCCCACGACATCTGTTTAAATAGCGAACTTGGAAAAATTGTAGACAGTGCCTTGAATTTATTCGATTTTTTATTAATAATTTTATAAACAAGAGTACCATACAAATCGATAATGGGGGTTCCTATTAGATGATAAACACTCACACGGGGCCAAAAATTCAATTTTAAAAAAATTAAGTTTGCCTCCCCATAAGGTCCCAATGTTAAATTTGGCCAAAATCGAAAAAAATTAATTTGACTTTTTCGACCCAAATTCGACGGAAATATCTTCTAGGGGCTCCTATTGGATAGTATCAACGCACACGGGGCCAGAAATTCAATTTTAAAAAAATTAAGTTTGCCTCCCCATAAGGTCCCAATGTTAAATTTGGCCAAAATCGAAAAAAATTAATTTGACTTTTTCGACCCAAATTCGACGGAAATATCTTCTAGGGGTTCCTATTGGATAGTATCAACGCACACGGGGCCAAAAATTCAATTTTAAAAAAATTAAGTTTGCCTCCCCATAAGGTCCCAATGTTAAATTTGGCCAAAATCGAAAAAAATTAATTTGACTTTTTCGACCCAAATTCGACGGAAATATCTTCTAGGGGTTCCTATTGGATAGTATCAACGCACACGGGGCCAAAAATTCAATTTAAAAAAAATTAAGTTTGCCTCCCCATAAGGTCCCAATGTTAAATTTGGCCAAAATCGAAAAAAATTAATTTGACTTTTTCGACCCAAATTCGACGGAAATATCTTTTAGGGGTTCCTATTGGATAGTATCAATGCACACGGGGCCAAAAATTCAATTTTAAAAAAATTAAGTTTGCCTCCCCATAAGGTCCCAATGTTAAATTTGGCCAAAATCGAAAAAAATTAATTTGACTTTTTCGACCCAAATTCGACGGAAATATCTTCTAGGGGTTCCTATTGGATAGTATCAACGCACACGGGGCCAAAAATTCAATTTTAAAAAAATTAAGTTTGCCTCCCCATAAGGTCCCAATGTTAAATTTGGCCAAAATCGAAAAAAATTAATTTGACTTTTTCGACCCAAATTCGACGGAAATATCTTCTAGGGGTTCCTATTGGATAGTATCAACGCACACGGGGCCAAAAATTCAATTTAAAAAAAATTAAGTTTGCCTCCCCATAAGGTCCCAATGTTAAATTTGGCCAAAATCGAAAAAAATTAATTTGACTTTTTCGACCCAAATTCGACGGAAATATCTTTTAGGGGTTCCTATTGGATAGTATCAATGCACACGGGGCCAAAAATTCAATTTTAAAAAAATTAAGTTTGCCTCCCCATAAGGTCCCAATGTTAAATTTGGCCAAAATCGAAAAAAATTAATTTGACTTTTTCGACCCAAATTCGACGGAAACATCTTCTAGGGGTTCCTATTGGATAGTATCAACGCACACGGGGCCAAAAATTCAATTTTAAAAAAATTAAGTTTGCCTCCCCATAAGGTCCCAATGTTAAATTTGGCCAAAATCGAAAAAAATTAATTTGACTTTTTCGACCCAAATTCGACGGAAACATCTTCTAGGGGTTCCTATTGGATAGTATCAACGCACACGGGGCCAAAAATTCAATTTAAAAAAAATTAAGTTTGCCTCCCCATAAGGTCCCAATGTTAAATTTGGCCAAAATCGAAAAAAATTAATTTGACTTTTTCGACCCAAATTCGACGGAAATATCTTCTAGGGGTTCCTATTGGATAGTATCAACGCACACGGGGCCAAAAATTCAATTTTAAAAAAATTAAGTTTGCCTCCCCATAAGGTCCCAATGTTAAATTTGGCCAAAATCGAAAAAAATTAATTTGACTTTTTCGACCCAAATTCGACGGAAACATCTTCTAGGGGTTCCTATTGGATAGTATCAACGCACACGGGGCCAAAAATTCAATTAAAAAAAAATTAAGTTTGCCTCCCCATAAGGTCCCAATGTTAAATTTGGCCAAAATCGAAAAAAATTAATTTGACTTTTTCGACCCAAATTCGACGGAAACATCTTCTAGGGGTTCCTATTGGATAGTATCAACGCACACGGGGCCAAAAATTCAATTTAAAAAAAATTAAGTTTGCCTCCCCATAAGGTCCCAATGTTAAATTTGGCCAAAATCGAAAAAAATTAATTTGACTTTTTCGACCCAAATTCGACGGAAATATCTTCTAGGGGTTCCTATTGGATAGTATCAACGCACACGGGGCCAAAAATTCAATTTTAAAAAAATTAAGTTTGCCTCCCCATAAGGTCCCAATGTTAAATTTGGCCAAAATCGAAAAAAATTAATTTGACTTTTTCGACCCAAATTCGACGGAAACATCTTCTAGGGGTTCCTATTGGATAGTATCAACGCACACGGGGCCAAAAATTCAATTTAAAAAAAATTAAGTTTGCCTCCCCATAAGGTCCCAATGTTAAATTTGGCCAAAATCGAAAAAAATTAATTTGACTTTTTCGACCCAAATTCGACGGAAACATCTTCTAGGGGTTCCTATTGGATAGTATCAACGCACACGGGGCCAAAAATTCAATTTAAAAAAAATTAAGTTTGCCTCCCCATAAGGTCCCAATGTTAAATTTGGCCAAAATCGAAAAAAATTAATTTGACTTTTTCGACCCAAATTCGACGGAAATATCTTCTAGGGGTTCCTATTGGATAGTATCAACGCACACGGGGCCAAAAATTCAATTTTAAAAAAATTAAGTTTGCCTCCCCATAAGGTCCCAATGTTAAATTTGGCCAAAATCGAAAAAAAATAATTTGACTTTTTCGACCCAAATTCGACGGAAACATCTTCTAGGGGTTCCTATTGGATAGTATCAACGCACACGGGGCCAAAAATTCAATTTAAAAAAAATTAAGTTTGCCTCCCCATAAGGTCCCAATGTTAAATTTGGCCAAAATCGAAAAAAATTAATTTGACTTTTTCGACCCAAATTCGACGGAAATATCTTCTAGGGGTTCCTATTGGATAGTATCAACGCACACGGGGCCAAAAATTCAATTTAAAAAAAATTAAGTTTGCCTCCCCATAAGGTCCCAATGTTAAATTTGGCCAAAATCGAAAAAAATTAATTTGACTTTTTCGACCCAAATTCGACGGAAATATCTTCTAGGGGTTCCTATTGGATAGTATCAACGCACACGGGGCCAAAAATTCAATTTTAAAAAAATTAAGTTTGCCTCCCCATAAGGTCCCAATGTTAAATTTGGCCAAAATCGAAAAAAATTAATTTGACTTTTTCGACCCAAATTCGACGGAAACATCTTCTAGGGGTTCCTATTGGATAGTATCAACGCACACGGGGCCAAAAATTCAATTAAAAAAAAATTAAGTTTGCCTCCCCATAAGGTCCCAATGTTAAATTTGGCCAAAATCGAAAAAAATTAATTTGACTTTTTCGACCCAAATTCGACGGAAACATCTTCTAGGGGTTCCTATTGGATAGTATCAACGCACACGGGGCCAAAAATTCAATTTAAAAAAAATTAAGTTTGCCTCCCCATAAGGTCCCAATGTTAAATTTGGCCAAAATCGAAAAAAATTAATTTGACTTTTTCGACCCAAATTCGACGGAAATATCTTCTAGGGGTTCCTATTGGATAGTATCAACGCACACGGGGCCAAAAATTCAATTTTAAAAAAATTAAGTTTGCCTCCCCATAAGGTCCCAATGTTAAATTTGGCCAAAATCGAAAAAAATTAATTTGACTTTTTCGACCCAAATTCGACGGAAATATCTTCTAGGGGTTCCTATTGGATAGTATCAACGCACACGGGGCCAAAAATTCAATTTAAAAAAAATTAAGTTTGCCTCCCCATAAGGTCCCAATGTTAAATTTGGCCAAAATCGAAAAAAATTAATTTGACTTTTTCGACCCAAATTCGACGGAAACATCTTCTAGGGGTTCCTATTGGATAGTATCAACGCACACGGGGCCAAAAATTCAATTTAAAAAAAATTAAGTTTGCCTCCCCATAAGGTCCCAATGTTAAATTTGGCCAAAATCGAAAAAAATTAATTTGACTTTTTCGACCCAAATTCGACGGAAATATCTTCTAGGGGTTCCTATTGGATAGTATCAACGCACACGGGGCCAAAAATTCAATTTTAAAAAAATTAAGTTTGCCTCCCCATAAGGTCCCAATGTTAAATTTGGCCAAAATCGAAAAAAATTAATTTGACTTTTTCGACCCAAATTCGACGGAAATATCTTCTAGGGGTTCCTATTGGATAGTATCAACGCACACGGGGCCAAAAATTCAATTTAAAAAAAATTAAGTTTGCCTCCCCATAAGGTCCCAATGTTAAATTTGGCCAAAATCGAAAAAAATTAATTTGACTTTTTCGACCCAAATTCGACGGAAATATCTTCTAGGGGTTCCTATTGGATAGTATCAACGCACACGGGGCCAAAAATTCAATTTAAAAAAAATTAAGTTTGCCTCCCCATAAGGTCCCAATGTTAAATTTGGCCAAAATCGAAAAAAATTAATTTGACTTTTTCGACCCAAATTCGACGGAAATATCTTCTAGGGGTTCCTATTGGATAGTATCAACGCACACGGGGCCAAAAATTCAATTTTAAAAAAATTAAGTTTGCCTCCCCATAAGGTCCCAATGTTAAATTTGGCCAAAATCGAAAAAAATTAATTTGACTTTTTCGACCCAAATTCGACGGAAATATCTTCTAGGGGTTCCTATTGGATAGTATCAACGCACACGGGGCCAAAAATTCAATTTAAAAAAAATTAAGTTTGCCTCCCCATAAGGTCCCAATGTTAAATTTGGCCAAAATCGAAAAAAATTAATTTGACTTTTTCGACCCAAATTCGACGGAAATATCTTCTAGGGGTTCCTATTGGATAGTATCAACGCACACGGGGCCAAAAATTCAATTTAAAAAAAATTAAGTTTGCCTCCCCATAAGGTCCCAATGTTAAATTTGGCCAAAATCGAAAAAAATTAATTTGACTTTTTCGACCCAAATTCGACGGAAATATCTTCTAGGGGTTCCTATTGGATAGTATCAACGCACACGGGGCCAAAAATTCAATTTAAAAAAAATTAAGTTTGCCTCCCCATAAGGTCCCAATGTTAAATTTGGCCAAAATCGAAAAAAATTAATTTGACTTTTTCGACCCAAATTCGACGGAAATATCTTCTAGGGGTTCCTATTGGATAGTATCAACGCACACGGGGCCAAAAATTCAATTTTAAAAAAATTAAGTTTGCCTCCCCATAAGGTCCCAATGTTAAATTTGGCCAAAATCGAAAAAAATTAATTTGACTTTTTCGACCCAAATTCGACGGAAATATCTTCTAGGGGTTCCTATTGGATAGTATCAACGCACACGGGGCCAAAAATTCAATTTAAAAAAAATTAAGTTTGCCTCCCCATAAGGTCCCAATGTTAAATTTGGCCAAAATCGAAAAAAATTAATTTGACTTTTTCGACCCAAATTCGACGGAAATATCTTCTAGGGGTTCCTATTGGATAGTATCAACGCACACGGGGCCAAAAATTCAATTTTAAAAAAATTAAGTTTGCCTCCCCATAAGGTCCCAATGTTAAATTTGGCCAAAATCGAAAAAAATTAATTTGACTTTTTCGACCCAAATTCGACGGAAATATCTTCTAGGGGTTCCTATTGGATAGTATCAACGCACACGGGGCCAAAAATTCAATTTAAAAAAAATTAAGTTTGCCTCCCCATAAGGTCCCAATGTTAAATTTGGCCAAAATCGAAAAAAATTAATTTGACTTTTTCGACCCAAATTCGACGGAAATATCTTCTAGGGGTTCCTATTGGATAGTATCAACGCACACGGGGCCAAAAATTCAATTTTAAAAAAATTAAGTTTGCCTCCCCATAAGGTCCCAATGTTAAATTTGGCCAAAATCGAAAAAAATTAATTTGACTTTTTCGACCCAAATTCGACGGAAATATCTTCTAGGGGTTCCTATTGGATAGTATCAACGCACACGGGGCCAAAAATTCAATTTTAAAAAAATTAAGTTTGCCTCCCCATAAGGTCCCAATGTTAAATTTGGCCAAAATCGAAAAAAATTAATTTGACTTTTTCGACCCAAATTCGACGGAAATATCTTCTAGGGGTTCCTATTGGATAGTATCAACGCACACGGGGCCAAAAATTCAATTTAAAAAAAATTAAGTTTGCCTCCCCATAAGGTCCCAATGTTAAATTTGGCCAAAATCGAAAAAAATTAATTTGACTTTTTCGACCCAAATTCGACGGAAATATCTTCTAGGGGTTCCTATTGGATAGTATCCACGCACACGGGGCCAAAAATTCAATTTAAAAAAAATTAAGTTTGCCTCCCCATAAGGTCCCAATGTTAAATTTGGCCAAAATCGAAAAAAATTAATTTGACTTTTTCGACCCAAATTCGACGGAAATATCTTCTAGGGGTTCCTATTGGATAGTATCAACGCACACGGGGCCAAAAATTCAATTTTAAAAAAATTAAGTTTGCCTCCCCATAAGGTCCCAATGTTAAATTTGGCCAAAATCGAAAAAAATTAATTTGACTTTTTCGACCCAAATTCGACGGAAATATCTTCTAGGGGTTCCTATTGGATAGTATCAACGCACACGGGGCCAAAAATTCAATTTTAAAAAAATTAAGTTTGCCTCCCCATAAGGTCCCAATGTTAAATTTGGCCAAAATCGAAAAAAATTAATTTGACTTTTTCGACCCAAATTCGACGGAAATATCTTCTAGGGGTTCCTATTGGATAGTATCAACGCACACGGGGCCAAAAATTCAATTTTAAAAAAATTAAGTTTGCCTCCCCATAAGGTCCCAATGTTAAATTTGGCCAAAATCGAAAAAAATTAATTTGACTTTTTCGACCCAAATTCGACGGAAATATCTTCTAGGGGTTCCTATTGGATAGTATCCACGCACACGGGGCCAAAAATTCAATTTAAAAAAAATTAAGTTTGCCTCCCCATAAGGTCCCAATGTTAAATTTGGCCAAAATCGAAAAAAATTAATTTGACTTTTTCGACCCAAATTCGACGGAAATATCTTCTAGGGGTTCCTATTGGATAGTATCAACGCACACGGGGCCAAAAATTCAATTTTAAAAAAATTAAGTTTGCCTCCCCATAAGGTCCCAATGTTAAATTTGGCCAAAATCGAAAAAAATTAATTTGACTTTTTCGACCCAAATTCGACGGAAATATCTTCTAGGGGTTCCTATTGGATAGTATCAACGCACACGGGGCCAAAAATTCAATTTTAAAAAAATTAAGTTTGCCTCCCCATAAGGTCCCAATGTTAAATTTGGCCAAAATCGAAAAAAATTAATTTGACTTTTTCGACCCAAATTCGACGGAAATATCTTCTAGGGGTTCCTATTGGATAGTATCAACGCACACGGGGCCAAAAATTCAATTTTAAAAAAATTAAGTTTGCCTCCCCATAAGGTCCCAATGTTAAATTTGGCCAAAATCGAAAAAAATTAATTTGACTTTTTCGACCCAAATTCGACGGAAATATCTTCTAGGGGTTCCTATTGGATAGTATCCACGCACACGGGGCCAAAAATTCAATTTAAAAAAAATTAAGTTTGCCTCCCCATAAGGTCCCAATGTTAAATTTGGCCAAAATCGAAAAAAATTAATTTGACTTTTTCGACCCAAATTCGACGGAAATATCTTCTAGGGGTTCCTATTGGATAGTATCAACGCACACGGGGCCAAAAATTCAATTTTAAAAAAATTAAGTTTGCCTCCCCATAAGGTCCCAATGTTAAATTTGGCCAAAATCGAAAAAAATTAATTTGACTTTTTCGACCCAAATTCGACGGAAATATCTTCTAGGGGTTCCTATTGGATAGTATCAACGCACACGGGGCCAAAAATTCAATTTTAAAAAAATTAAGTTTGCCTCCCCATAAGGTCCCAATGTTAAATTTGGCCAAAATCGAAAAAAATTAATTTGACTTTTTCGACCCAAATTCGACGGAAATATCTTCTAGGGGTTCCTATTGGATAGTATCAACGCACACGGGGCCAAAAATTCAATTTTAAAAAAATTAAGTTTGCCTCCCCATAAGGTCCCAATGTTAAATTTGGCCAAAATCGAAAAAAATTAATTTGACTTTTTCGACCCAAATTCGACGGAAATATCTTCTAGGGGTTCCTATTGGATAGTATCCACGCACACGGGGCCAAAAATTCAATTTAAAAAAAATTAAGTTTGCCTCCCCATAAGGTCCCAATGTTAAATTTGGCCAAAATCGAAAAAAATTAATTTGACTTTTTCGACCCAAATTCGACGGAAATATCTTCTAGGGGTTCCTATTGGATAGTATCAACGCACACGGGGCCAAAAATTCAATTTTAAAAAAATTAAGTTTGCCTCCCCATAAGGTCCCAATGTTAAATTTGGCCAAAATCGAAAAAAATTAATTTGACTTTTTCGACCCAAATTCGACGGAAATATCTTCTAGGGGTTCCTATTGGATAGTATCAACGCACACGGGGCCAAAAATTCAATTTTAAAAAAATTAAGTTTGCCTCCCCATAAGGTCCCAATGTTAAATTTGGCCAAAATCGAAAAAAATTAATTTGACTTTTTCGACCCAAATTCGACGGAAATATCTTCTAGGGGTTCCTATTGGATAGTATCAACGCACACGGGGCCAAAAATTCAATTTTAAAAAAATTAAGTTTGCCTCCCCATAAGGTCCCAATGTTAAATTTGGCCAAAATCGAAAAAAATTAATTTGACTTTTTCGACCCAAATTCGACGGAAATATCTTCTAGGGGTTCCTATTGGATAGTATCCACGCACACGGGGCCAAAAATTCAATTTAAAAAAAATTAAGTTTGCCTCCCCATAAGGTCCCAATGTTAAATTTGGCCAAAATCGAAAAAAATTAATTTGACTTTTTCGACCCAAATTCGACGGAAATATCTTCTAGGGGTTCCTATTGGATAGTATCAACGCACACGGGGCCAAAAATTCAATTTTAAAAAAATTAAGTTTGCCTCCCCATAAGGTCCCAATGTTAAATTTGGCCAAAATCGAAAAAAATTAATTTGACTTTTTCGACCCAAATTCGACGGAAATATCTTCTAGGGGTTCCTATTGGATAGTATCAACGCACACGGGGCCAAAAATTCAATTTTAAAAAAATTAAGTTTGCCTCCCCATAAGGTCCCAATGTTAAATTTGGCCAAAATCGAAAAAAATTAATTTGACTTTTTCGACCCAAATTCGACGGAAATATCTTCTAGGGGTTCCTATTGGATAGTATCAACGCACACGGGGCCAAAAATTCAATTTTAAAAAAATTAAGTTTGCCTCCCCATAAGGTCCCAATGTTAAATTTGGCCAAAATCGAAAAAAATTAATTTGACTTTTTCGACCCAAATTCGACGGAAATATCTTCTAGGGGTTCCTATTGGATAGTATCCACGCACACGGGGCCAAAAATTCAATTTAAAAAAAATTAAGTTTGCCTCCCCATAAGGTCCCAATGTTAAATTTGGCCAAAATCGAAAAAAATTAATTTGACTTTTTCGACCCAAATTCGACGGAAATATCTTCTAGGGGTTCCTATTGGATAGTATCAACGCACACGGGGCCAAAAATTCAATTTTAAAAAAATTAAGTTTGCCTCCCCATAAGGTCCCAATGTTAAATTTGGCCAAAATCGAAAAAAATTAATTTGACTTTTTCGACCCAAATTCGACGGAAATATCTTCTAGGGGTTCCTATTGGATAGTATCAACGCACACGGGGCCAAAAATTCAATTTTAAAAAAATTAAGTTTGCCTCCCCATAAGTTTGCCTCCTCTATGATACCTTACTTGCGGTAGGGCGGCGCCATCTCCATCTCCTGATAATACAGTGCAAGCCCTCTATATTGTAAACCAACAATTCTGTTATTGACTACAGATAATCCAGGAAGCATCCAGATTCACCGATCACCTGACATAAACAAGGGCACGAACACGTGGGGGCGTGGGAACCGTTCCATAATCAACTTCTGACGTCAAAACTCCCTCCACATTTTTCTCCCGTCGTCCAGACAACAAATTTATCGTCTCCATGGATATATGTCGATAAGTCCTATCGATAAATTGGATTATTATTATTATTATTATTATTTTTTGTTTAGTCCTCTCTGAAGATGTGAATTAGTCAGTTATTTTGGGTTAAAATTTTGAGCGGTTTTTCGCACAAAATTTCAAGTGAATTTTTCGAGTGGTATTTAGGAAATTCAAATTTGAAGGTGCAAAATGCCACCGAGTCGGCTTGATGCTGTTTACAGGAGAATATTGTTAACTAAATTTTTCACTAAGGGATGGGGAAACCCGGAAAGCCTGCGAAGGTAACCTATAATAATAATCATTAATGTAGATCGTATATATTGGGAATGAAATCAAGGACTTCCGGTCATTATTGCTTTTGCAAATTGTAAATGTCAAAAATTCCTGATTTATATTTTGCATTTTTTGGAGATATTACATCTTCGATTTTTAATGTTTTAGGACAATCTTTCACTTTTGCAAAAACAGAACGCTCTGCGTTTTGAGTGATAGCCTCAATTTTTAGAGATGACAAAACTGTTGGAGTACTCTCAAATTTTGAAATTTTTGGAATCGTTTGGATGATTTCGAAATTTTAGAAATTTCAGGAATTTTTTACAATTTTTTAGTTTTTATGTTTTTTGGATTTTGGGATTGTTCCAATTTCGAAAAACACTTTTTTTGTACTTTTTATTTTTAGTACAGAGGAATTTTGTTAAGCAGTTTTTTAGTTGAAAACAGTTAAAGCCTTGAGCGCTTCGAAGGTTAGAAATTTGGGGAAATTTCGTTTCTTACGAAGTTGTTTCTCCAAATTTCTATTATTTTTCTAATTTGTAAACTTAGTGTTTTCATTTTTAAAATTGTCCTCCCAACGTTGGTCTCATCTTAGAAACTTTCAGTTTTTTAATGTGAGAGTCTAAAAATTTCGGAAATTGTTGACTGTTTGACTGAAACTCAATTAATTAATAAGCAAAATATTCGTAAAAATTTTCAAGATATTGGTTTTGAAAAAATTTTCTGTACAAATTTTTGAATTTTTTTATATCCTAGAATTTTTTTTAATTCCAGGAATTTTGCAATTTTTCAATTTTTCAATTTCAATGTTTATAGCATTTTCGGAATTATCTTATTTTGTACATGATCATTTTTCTAAGATATTCAAAATTTTCCAAATTTTGAAATTGCTTAATTTTGTAAAAATATTTAAACAAGCAAATATTGAACATTTCGAAAATGAAGAATATTAATTTCATCAAAACCCAATAAATTAATTTTGTATTAAGCACAGATTTATTCTTTCCAGCACAATTACTATTTTGAACTTGATTGATTTGCTTCCAGAATATTCGAATTTAGAAAGGTCGTAGCAAATCGTGACGCATGTTATAATCTAATCCCTCGTGATTATCCAATAACGATAACTAAGGTAAGACAACAATACGATAATAATTTGGCATTAGAGAAAATTCTATAGCATATGAGAGAATTCTTATACAAGTTTCTCTACACTTCCTCTTTCTCATAAAAAGTTCTCTATGGGTTACTACAGAAATTCTCTAGCGAAGAATGAGTTCTTCATCCATACTTTTATTTTTCGAAATCCCAAAAGAATGCTATGGGGTTCCTATAGCAGCTCAGACTGAAAATCCCATTGCAAAATTATGAAAACGAAGACGAAGATACAGTCAGAATTTCTTGGAGTACGAAGGATCTTATGGGAGTCCCATGGGATTTTCCATAGAATCATCTTCAGAATATCCCATAAGTTTCCCATGAGAACCTGATAGAACCAGTCCCTATAAGAAACGTCTCAATTCTCCATCTCTTATAAAAATGCTAGCATATAATTTCTATACAATTTTCATTGTTTTTTTTATAGAACTTACAATTTTTTTTTCTATAGAACTTTCAATTTTTTTTTCTATAGAACTTTCAATTTTTTTTTCTATAGATTTTTCAATTTTTTTCTATAGAACTTTCCATTTTTTTTCTATAGAACTTTCCATTTTTTTCTATAGAACTTTCCATTTTTTCTATAGAGCTATCAATTTTTTTTCTATAGAACTCTCCATTTTTTTTCTATAGAACTTTCCATTTTTTTTCTATAGAACTTTTCATATACTTTTCTATAGGTTTCTATACGTTCCCATAGATTGTCTTAGAAAATTTCCCGTAGAAAATTCTCCAGAGTGTTTTCTATAGAAATCTGAGTGATACGTCTTGTCCCAAGCTCCTGTCGATTTCAGATGAGGGTGAATGACAAAAAAAATGACACAAACAATTTTTTAATATAGAATTTTTTCATGTGTAATTAAGAAATGATGAAGTAAAAAAATTTATTATTTCTGGAATCCAGGATGAAGAGTGGTCTGACTGCCATATTATAGAGGGCTCCTTCAAATCTCCGTTTGAACATCATCTGCCCAATATCATGCCTGAGGAAACTAAGGATTGCCACTTTCAGCTCATCCTGCCCCATCGGTGGACCTCCCATAAAACTAAACCCGTGTGTGTGCATTTTGCAGGAACTGGGGATCATGTAAGCCTTTGCCATCACCTTCTTTCGCACTTTGCATTTCTGTTTCTATGTTTTGGTTAACTTTGCAGAAAAATCGCACAAGTTTTGAAAATGTTTGCAATGAAGAAATTTTTCAAAAATTGTCAACTTCTGAAGATCCCTAAAAAAATTTGATGTTTAAAATTTTATATTTTAGGATAAGTTTGGAAAGTTTGGGATTATCAGTATTTGTTCATTTTTTGCAAATTTTTTGCATTCTAAAAATTCTAATTTTTGGAAACTATGAAAATTTTTGAAATTTTAAAATTCGGAAAATTTTGTATCTATTCGGGTTTGTAATTTTCTCTCAATATGTACAAAAATCGTGCAAGTGTCAAATAAAATTGAATATTCGATTTTTGTTTCTCCGCTATACGACACAATTTTGGTCGAAATTTTTGAGTCTTAAATACTTTTTAAAAATGACAATAATCCATTTTGTTTGCAGTTTTTCTGGAGACGGAGAAATTTAATTGCAAAACCATTGCTCAAAGAATTTGGCATCGGCTCGCTACTAATTGAAAATCCATTCTACGGGGCGAGAAAACCCAAAGACCAAATGTGAGACCTAAATTGTTAATTACCAAAAAATATTGTAAAAATATTTAAAATTTCTGAATTTTTTTTTTCAAAATTTTTTTAAATCACACAATATATGGAGATGATAATTTGAGAACTGTCATCATCTTGAACCAATTTCGGTTTATATTTATTCTCGTCTGAAATAACTTTCCAGTATTTTTACTCAAACAACATTTTTTTTTTAAGTTATGAATTCATCTTGGGAGCCAATAAATTTCGAAAAAATTATAGAAAACTCTTTTATCATAAATAAGTTTTTCGACATAAAGTATAAAGTAAGTTGTGCGTTTACTCCATAAACTTCAATTCTCCCTTCTTCTAAAAATCAGTAACATATCGAATCTTCTAAAAATCTAAAGATTAACGTAGATTGATCAATACACTTCGAAGCCATACCAAGAGATTCGAAACGAAAATTTCATGCAGTTTTTTCTACTTACTTTACAATGGGCACATCACTACTTCATTGATTTATTTTCAGCCGCTCCAGCTTGCACAACGTCTCAGATATTTTTATAATGGGCGGTTGTTTAATGATGGAGTGCATTGTATTGCTCAATTGGTGTGAGCAGCAGGGATTCGGACCAATTGGCCTAACCGGCCTATCAATGGGTGGGCATGTGAGTGAGCTCCAAAAGCCAAAACCAGAATTACAAATTAAGTCATCTGCAAAACTTTCACGGAATTTTTTATATTATCAAAAAAAAATTAGTAGACAATTGAAATATTTGAGCCAAACTTTCTCAATACCTCAAGTAATTTTTTTTCTATTTTTTTTTGTTTTTTTTTTTATTTTTGTTTTTTTTTTTCTAAATTTTTTGTGTTTTTTTTTCAACTTCTGTTTTTTTTATTTTTTGTTTTTTTTTTATTTTCTGTTTTTGTTTTGTTTTTTTTTTAATTTTTTTTTTTTATTTTTTGTTTTTGTTTTTCTTTTGTTTTTGTTTTTTTTCAGATAAAAATCATTTATAAAACACACTCAAGTTGAATAGGAAATTATGAGCCTCGACCAGAATTTACTAAAATTAAAAATAAGTACTCGATCAATAAATCCATTTTGGATTAAAAAATAAGATCTGAGACATGAAAAAAATTCTGTTAACAGCTGACGTTTTGTACTAATATATATTTGTAGATGATGCAAAAATGGAAAAATTATGAGGCTGTGTCTGGAGTCTGAATTTTGAAATTTTAGAATTTTTCGAAGCTGTAATGGAAATTGAAGATTTTCTATGTGTGTTTTTACAGATGGCCTCACTAGCCGCCACCAACTGGCCAAAACCGATCCCATTGATTCCCTGCCTATCTTGGTCAACTGCTTCGCCTGTATTTACTCAAGGTGTCATGGCGGGCTCCATCAACTGGTCACTCCTGCAATCCCAGTATTTTTCGGATGCCATGTACAAGAATGATCTTGCAAAAATGGTGAAAATTGTGGATCAAGATGTAAGCTACTTTTTCTAAATTTAGTTCTCGGATGAAGTGATTATACACAGAATTGGATGATATTTTTGTGGCTGGTAGAGGGGTGTATGCTCAATCAGCCAGACAAATTTGAGAATTTTCTGGCGTCCAGAAATTAAGGAAAAAAATCCCAAAGTCGATCTTTTCAGCTCCTTATTCATAAGGAGCATAGACTTAGTCCCCCCCCCCCCATAAATATTCAGTATGGCAAAACTGTTGTATACTTTTTCGTATAAAAACGAAAGTATTTCTTAAATTTCCAAAATTCCGAATTTTTCAAAATTTAATTTTTGTTATTAATGTTGTCACTTTCGGAAATGCCCAAATATTTTAAAAATTTTTTGGTTCCCCCACTTTGTTTTCTCGATATTCCACTTCGTAACTTCACAAATTTTATAACTTTCCTCTCAACTTTTTTTCCTAATTTCCTAATTGTTTTCGTTTATCACAGGATGCGTTTCTAGCAGGACAACACTTCGCCCAACACTTTCCGGCGAGTATAACTAGGATACGACAATTAAAGAGTGAACAGCTGGACAGGGAGTGTACGAAAAATAATGGGAAAGCCTTTATGAACCGCACGAAGTTCGACGTGAGTGAACAATCGAATGCTGCAGAAAAAGCAGCAGCTAGAATGTTCCCATTGAATCTTATCTCCAGCCAGTATAAACCAAGTGATCCTCAAGCTTTGAAAGGTGACATATGATTTATAAATTTTGATTATGATAGTTCACTTTATTTCTAACCCACCGAACATTCCCTCCCCCTCACACCCACCCACCCAACACCCCCTCCCCCTCCCTCTCTCACCCACCCACCCAACACCCCCTCCTCCTCCCTCTCACAGCCACCCACCCAGCACCCCCTCCCTCTCACACCCACCCACTCAACACCCCCTCCCCCTCACACCCACCCACCCAACACCCCCTCCTCCTCCCTCTCTCACCCACCCACCCAACACCCCCTCCTCCTCCCTCTCACAGCCACCCACCCAGCACCCCCTCCCTCTCACACCCACCCAACACCCCCTCCCTCTCACACCCACCCACCCAACACCCCCTCCCCCTCACACCCACCCAACATGCCCCCCCTCCACACACACACACACACACACACACACACACACTTCGTTATAAATAATCTAGCAATGTTGGGGAGTCAGGGAATTTGTTAAAACTCATTTGATGCCGCCTGAACGATACATTATCAAAAATTCATTATACGATTTTCCAGATATTTGCATACTGCCAGCAGAGAAAGAGTCTCCAGATGCGAGTGGCCGAGAGCACGAAGCTTTGCAATTTATGCGAGGGATAATGGACGAGTGCACACACCTACGAAATTTTGAGGTACCAGTGGATACAAATCTGATAGTTGCGGTTTGTGCTAAAGACGATGCCTATGTACCACGTGACAATTGCATGAGCTTGGGAAAAATTTGGCCCGGGGCAGAGATCAGGTACATCGATGCTGGACATGTGACGGCCTACTTGCTTCACCAAAAAGTGTTCAGGTATTTTTTTTTTTTTTTTTTTTAATAATGAAGGACATGGGGAGGTGGGCGTGATCTGGAAATATTCTGGAATTGTTTATAACGCTGTATTCTGAGAAACAAAATATTTAGTGCTTAAGTTTTGAAAATTCTGATTATGTGTCAGATCCGAAAGAATTCAAAATTTCGAAAATAGAAAATTTGTAACTGCAAAGAACATTGATATTTGGGAAAATGTTTTTCGTCCAGAATTTTATGACTTTTTAAAATAGTAGCGACCTTAATAGAGAATAAAATCCACAATATCTAATAGTTTTAGAAATTGTGAGCATTGGAAAAACTTAAAAACTCAAAAAGTTTCCAAAAATTTCTAATTTTCAAATCTTCAAAAATGTGAAAAATTCAAAAAATTCTCATCAATTTTGCAGTAATTTTGAAATTACCGTTTTTTGATGTCTCAATTGAAAACTTTGAGTTTGAAATCAAAATTCCAAAATTTTACAAATTTACAAATTGTGAAAGAATTGAAAAGGATTGAAACATTTTACAATTTTTATAAATCTCACAAACATTAGAATTTCTACGCTCGAAAACTTCAAAATTCTATATCTCTTGACGCTGTTAAAAATCAGAGAAAAAAATGCAAATTGTGCTGCCAAAAATAAAAAAAAAAATCCACATATTTGAAAAACTTTTCAGGTTTGTCGAAATTTAAGAAACGAAGGAAAAAATAATTAAGTAGCTAACAACGATTGATAATTCTTCATTCCAGGTCTACAATAGCCGAAGTGTTTGATCGTTACTCAAAAAAATACTCAGTATCCAGTTGACGTCAAATAGTCCTAAGGGCGCTGTAAATTTTCTAAAAAAATGAAATTCCTCTCCACATCTCTAATTCTGACTTCAGCAACCACTACACCAGAAGACGCAAAGTATAAACGATATTCGAGTCACAAATAATGTACAAATGCAATATATTACGAATGCAATCAATTTTGTAAACTATTTCGATTTTTATGAATATTAATGTGAGTATTTAATAAAACCACGATGTTGAATTGCACGTGTTTAGTGCCATTATTGAAATTTGAGGAGCAATAAATTATCTATTTTACAAGCAAAAAATTTGGAAAACTTTTACAAACCATCATCCCTTGTGATTAGTTTTCAAAATTTTATGTTTTCGTTAAAGCGAATGAATTTTATGAATGAATCTTACTACACTGCATCTAGAGGTCTTTCTATGTTTTAACTTTTTTCACCACGAGTCCGGTGGCGCGTGCCTCGCACCGGCATTTCCTTTTTCCGCCGTGGCTGACTAGTGACGCGTCGGTTTCGGTCTTACGGTTTTCGATAATTTCGATATATATCGAGAGTTTCTTTAGTCTCTGCTTTTTACTATAGGAATTATATACAAATGGGAGAAATTTTTTTTGGTTCAATTTCAAAAATCAAAAAAATATTGAAAGGTCAAAGTACTTAATTGAAATTTACCAAATGAAATTTCTTTAAACCTGTTCTTTCAATGACATAATCTAAAGTTAAAGTGGAGCGTTGTGATTGGCCGGAGTTAAATTTTCGACCGATGAGGGCTTCTTTGTGGTTAGTGAGCACCATATTGAACTTTGACGTGAAGGCTTCTGATTGGTCGAAAATGTAACTCCAGCCAATCACAACGCTTAATTTTAACTTTAACTCCTGATTAACCGCGGTTTACTTGATCGAGAACTAGCCCTCAGAAGCAACTTGCGCAACTCAGAAGCCGGTTTTTTCCCATAGCGTTTCTACAGAAACCTGACAGAGTGGGAGTATAATATAAGATTTCTGCACACAAAAAGCAATCCCCAGCAATCGCCAGAAACTTTGGAGGTGTCCCATTTTATGAAAAAGCGGGAAATATTGGCGTCAGATTGGCGGGTTTTCTCAGATACCAACGCAAATGTGTTCATATAACATCTTAAATATCACGTTTTAATTCCGTTCTTGTACTGTTTGTTTATTCGGAAATATCATTCAAATTGATCTAATAAACATCCTTTCGCCGGTCGTATGGTGAAGTAGGTAAGGTGCCCGGCTACGGATCTAAAGTTCCTGGCTTCAAGCCCAGGTACCGGTGGACTTTTTCTGGATTATTTGATTTAGTCAAATAATGGACACCACAAAAGTAAAAAACAGTTCACCCCCAAAACTTATAAGACGAGTACCAAAAACTGTTTACAACTGAATGTTCCTACTCTCATTGTGAACGAATAACATCCGTAACTGTGTTACAAAGGAAAAAGTCGTGAGCGTCTAACGATTATAAGTCCAGAGCCGGCGCTAAGAGCCATTGTAGTTGATGCGTCGATAACAACAAACCGATCAATTTAAAAAAAAAAAACACGCAAATATGCGGTTTTGGTCCCCTTGACCAAGCTTTGCAAGGATTTTTTAACGCATATCATAGTCGCCCAGTGCGCTTCATCATTTGGTTATTTAATTGCTCTGATAACTTATAATTGACAACTTTTTTTCCATTATTGTTCCTAAGGTCACGTGACGTACAGGGAAGCTCATTTTGGCGCCCAATTCATTGTATGCTTCCGAGAACTGAATATCACCGCTCTAAGTCAGTTCAAGATTTTTTTTAAACAATTGAGATCTATAAAAATTGGTTACAACATTTCCATAAATTTTGAGAAATTTAGAAATTTCATAAGATTAAAAAATGTTTGTATTTCCACAATTCCATTTGATAAATCGATTGAAAAATTGATTTCAACGACAAAAATTTGGAATGATTTCTGAAAATACAACTTTCCGGTGAAAATGAGCCTTTTAAAAATCTGAAATTAATGACAAGATTGATGAAATTTTTTCTCGCGTTAAAACACGTTATAAGTTCAAAGACTCCCGCCAACTTGCCGGAAGCGCGTATCCCCCTGACGCGCGCCGCTCAAACTACACTGCCCCCTCTTTCATCCTTCGCACGGTCCAACATCCGGTTAACCGGAAACCCGGCGAGTCTGTCCCTCCGCTCAACATTTCAGCCACATGTCTCTACCCTCTTTTCCCATCGAAAATTCCAAAGTCCCGTGCTCTCGCGATGCCCCGCGCTTTACGTAACACCCCCAATAAGTGCACACACGGCTCATTGACTAGCCGCTAATCGGCCCCCAAAGTTCATCAAAGTTCCTCGGCCCCCTAAAAGTGCCTGCTCCAGAATCTCGATAACGTGCCTCGTGCTCAGTTCCAGCGAATCTCTGGTATTGGTAAGTCTCAATGTCTTTTTTTTATTTTAAAAATTCCCTCGAAAATTAAAAATGCCCCAGACATTTCAAAAAATCTAAAACCCATGTGAATCGCATGAAAAGTCGCTGGGATGTATCAAAATTACCCGAAATTTTTTAAATTCAATGACAATCTGTTAACCAGCTTTTAATGAAGCTGATAAACTCAAAAAATTGTCTCAAAATTTACGGCATTAATTTACCGTGTGCGCACGCGGTCTACCCCCTCTCCGCCCCTCCTTTTTCCCCTCTAAAATTCTAACAACTCTAGCGCCACCACGAGGAGTCGCATTTTGCGACCCAGGGTGGTCGCAGTCACGTTTTTTCTTCCTTTCATCCGTTAATTTCCCCCCCAAAAATTCGGAAAGTCCTAAAAAAAATTGCTCCCAATTGGAAAAATTAATTATCGCAAAATTCTCAACAATTCGAATATTCGCGCCAAAAACTATCCTACAAGTGTTAATAATTAATTTACAGAAAAGTGTCGACCATGCGTTCGAGAAGGTGCAACTGAAAAGCCAAAATGTGGAATTTTTAGACAGGAAGGAAAAACTTTGAAGAGAAATTTGAAAAAAAAAAAGTCACTTTTGGATGATAAATGATAATCGCGGAGGACTAATGGTCCCACGTGTCCAGAAACGTTGGGCATTAGCTGGTGAATTGTAAATTTATTCGGTGAATAAATTGAATTTTCACGGGCCCATAAGTTGCGGCTTTAACCAACAAATTTTTGGACCTCGTGTTATTCCATTTTTCTGCTGACGATTTATCGGAGCAATATGGCGGCTAAAGTGGCGAACCAGGGAAGCGGCGATAATACCGAGGGCCCCGGGGTGTCTTATGCCAGTGTATTGAATCCTAAAAGTGGCCAGGGGGAGGCCCAGGAAAGGACATTCAGCAAAGAGAATAATAAGGAGAATATTGGACAGGTGAGTACTTGGGGAAAAAATTAGAAAGACATGTTTTAACATTTCGCCAGTAGCCTACGTGGAACCGTGAAATTTTTCAATTGTGGGGGGGGGGGGGGGGGGAGAGAATTTTCGAAATTAAAAAAATTTTAGTTGCGACTTTTTCGCGCCATTTTTTCAAAATGCGCTCTCACCTGATTTGAAAAAAAATATATAGTTGCGGACTTTTATGAAGCGCGCGAAATTCAAAAAATATGGTTTATGGTTTTTGTGGATGAAAAGTGTTTTGTGGTATTTTCAAATGGGGAATTTATGCTTTTTTGAGTGGAAGAATTTTCTCGGATGGCCCGGAATGAGGAACATATTGGAGTTGGGGGGGGGGGGGGGGGGGTTTAAGGGGAACATGCCGGCATCTTGGTAGCGCACGTGGAACCCGATTGAGATGGCTCTTTGGAGATTGGCGTTTTGAATTTTTTCGGTCATGCAAATGCGTTCCGCGTTTTATTTAATCTGAAATTATGAGAAATAATTTTTTTAAGAGGAGTGTTTTTTTTATTTTTTTTTGCATGTGCATTTAAACATTTTTTTTTTGCTATTTAACTATTACTATATATTACTTTTTTTCTTCATTATTATTTTTATTTTTTTTTTGTGATACTGAGGAACATGTTGATCTTGGTGAAAACGTGAAAATTCGAACCAGGAATGTTGGCGGCATGTTAGGCGCGCACGTGGAACCGTATTGAAATTTCTGAGTTGGAGGAAAAGTTTCAGTTTCTTGGGGGACGATTAAGGAAATACTACGAATGAACAACATATTGTTGTTAAAATAATCGCGAAAATTTCGAAGATATAATTTTTCAATTTTTTGGGAAGGAGGGAGGGGGGGGGGTGTAATTTTATATTTAATACGTCCCTTTTTAAAGATAGTGTCTTTGATTAACGTTTTTTTGCCCCAATTTTTTGAGATGCAGAAATACAGATTGAAGGTACCGAACACATTGATGCAAAAAGGAAAATTCTAATGGAGATCATTTTTGGAAATTTTTTTAAGGGGCACATTTTTTTGGTCCTCGTTTTTGGGGTGTTTTGCAAATTAAATTAAACGCTTACTTTGATTTTTGGTTCTAGTACTTTATGCCCAGTATTTTGCTGGTCTCGCTATTTTCTATTCTGCCCTAACCATCGAACAACTGAACAAGAAGAAATTAAAAAAAAAAAATTATAATGGGAAAAAAGTTTACAAAAGTTTACACGAAATTTACAATTTTTCCACTCTTTTTTTTCAAATACGGAACTCATTGGAATAATTACCACACAAAATTGAAAAATCACGTGACCGCTGACTTGGTAATTGCGCCTCTTTGCGTGTATGGTAATGAATATACTATTACAATATAATGTGAATAATGATCTCGAGTTTTTCCGTCAGCCGAAAACATGCAAAGATCTATTTATAAACTAGTAATAAAAGTGGTATTAATAATGATCGACTGAGCTCATCACTCATTAATTTTTCAGGTATTTTTCATTGATATGAAATTGCGTAAAAATGTCTGAATAATTTTATAAAGCCATTTCCTTTTTTTTTTATCTTTTTTTCCCCCGAAAAAACTCAAAATTTGATAAATTTTGAACTTTTCAGAAATTGGTTGGGAAAAATTTTTCAAAAATTTCCTTAAACATTGTTAAAATAAAAAACAAACAATCGGAAATTGTTTAATTAAAAAGAAATAACAATTGAAAATAGTTAAATGCATAAAATACAAAAATCAATTTAGATATTGCAACCAAAAAGGGGAAAACATGAATAATACGGTTAAAATGATGACAATACAATAGGGAATCTCTCTGAAAAATCAGTGAAGATTAACGAAAGTAGAACTGAAACCGTTAAAATTCATTTTTTTTCCAAAACTCACTTTTTAGGTAAATGTCAATGTCGTAAAAAAAAAAAACTTGGTTATGAAAATTTTCTCACAGAACTGCTCAATTTTTTTTACAGAGAAAACTTTTTTGATGAAAAAAAGTTTGTCATTTTCTTCTAATTTCTCGATTTCCTGGAAATTGTCAAAATCTTTATTAATGATTTCCAAAGAATTGTTGAAAGTATAAAAAAAAAAAAAATGGAAAATCATGAACATTTTCAAAAATTTCATAAATTTTGAAATAGTAAAAAAAAAAAATTACAAATATTTTGTTTCATTGTCATATGCAGGTCAGCGGTGCATCAGTTATGAAAGAGCGAAATCAGAGTTCAACCAGAGGAAAACCTTACCAGAAGAATACCAGACGATTTTCCTCATTCCCAAATTTCAAAGGTGAGAGACGACCGCAAAATGGAAACGCTGCAGCAGGAAAAGCTAGTCAAGTTGTTGATAGAAACGATAAAGAGGATAAAGATCCTAAGGATGATAATCAAAGTGAGGAGAGGCTGAATGGAGAAATGGGAAGCGATGGAGAATTTCAGACTGTTGCTCCGAAATCCGCGAGGAGAAAGGAAAAATTACAGGAGAAAACTCGTGAGAGAGGACACAGAGAACGCCGTAGACATCATGAGAGACACCATCCAAGGGCGAAAAGTGATGGTAGTAGGGAACGGCTTCACAGGTAATGCATTTCCATTCAATTCATTTCAATTCATTTTAACTCCTCCCCAAGGAAACTTATTTTAACTCCACTTTTTAAAATTCTCAAAATCAAATTATAAAATTAATTAATTGAATTAAATTGTTTAAATAGAAAAAATATATTTGTAAATATTAAAAATATAAATTGAAATGTTGAAACTTATATATAGATATTCAAGTAATTTTGTTTTTTGTTTTTGTTTTTTTTTTTAATATTGCATGAAATGAAATCCCTCCAATAAAATAACTACAAACTAAGAAGTATTAATAGACTTGAATTTATGTCGAGAATTGTATAAAAATTGGGAGAAAAATGACAAAATATATTTCGTTCACAATTAAATTTTCTGCAAATTTTCCGAAAATACAAAATGAAACATATTGAACAAATATTTTAAAATCTGAGAAACCTGAAAAAATTTCCATCTGCTGACTTTTTTTTTCCAAGAAGAAAAAAAAAATGAATTGATTCTAAACAGAGGTCCTTATCAAAATGCTGGAAGCTCTCCTAGATTTTATGATATTTATGAAACCTTAGTCTGGCGATAAGTCGAGTTATCTTAATTCTTCACTCACAGAAATAATATTGTTATCTGTTTGCAATTGAAAAACTGTATAAATATGCGGTACCAGTGGATGACCCTCCACAGGTCGTAGTTATAATCTTCCGATCATGATATCTCCTAAGTTATGGATGATAAGAAAAAAATGATTTTACATAAATTGTGTGTCTTGATGAGAGCAAAAAAATTGGTTCAACATTTTTTTGTCTATCTCTAACGCTTCTCGGAATAGATCATTATAAGTTATAAAGTTTGGAGGGCTTGTTGGAAGTTTCGTTAACACCTGTGTCGAGAAAATAGGAAAAAAAAAATCCCGCCCACACACACACACATACACACTTGTGATTGCAAAGGCCATTATGTTTTCCCATCGGGAATTAAAAAACCGTGTTTTTATATTCCATTTTGCATTTCCTGATCGTCATTTTGACTCGAAAAATCTTTTATGCTGTCCACGCAGAGAAAAGCCGACAGAAGGCAAGGAGCGAGTTGAGGAGAAAGGAGAAGATGAAGAGGAAGCAGCTCCAGTCAAATATGTAGAAGCACCTTTGCCCGTTGTCAACCCCTGGATGAGGGGTCCAGGGCAAGCCGCTGCTGCGGCACCTGAAAAATTAAGTGATAAGGGAAAACGTGTCCTACAGCCTCAACAGCAACAGGAGAAAGTTGTCGGTGAGTAGAGTACCAAGCGAATTTACTCATTTTATCGGTTTCCTTCGGCTTTTTTTTCTGTTAATTACCGATTTCTGTAGCCAAGTGGTCAACTGGGTTATTTATGTTTTTGTCTGACGGTCTTCGCTGAATATTTCAAGATCCAGGCAAGATAGCAACATTTGAGTTAAGACCTTTTTTGTGGTCCATGAGAAGAGCTATAACTTTGTTATGACCCAAATTTCGCTATCTGCCTTAGATTTTGAGATTTTATTCTCGAAACTCTTATATTCATTGGTGCAATTTTCTAACATTTTTTTTTTTTTTTTTTGTGGGCAAATTGTTCTGCTAAAAATAATCCCAGCCCGCTTTAAGGTGGCTCATCATTAGAGAAGGTTGAAACATTGACAATGTCCTCTCAACAGGAAGACACTGCTCTCCTCGTGCATGAGTGAACGATTTTAGTTTGGAAATTGGTCGCGCGATGCCGTTCACACGCGCCTCGTGTACTCGGTGTACAATTACGTGGATCTTTTTTCGGTTAAATTGATTTTTTTCCCAAGCGTTTTCCTTATTTGATTTTAATTACCAGCTGTCTTGTATTCGCACTAACCACCTGAGATAACCGCTTATCTCGATTTTGAGATCAATTCAGGGAATAAAACTTGAAAAGTCCAATACCGGAAGTTAATGGCTGTGACATGCTACCACATATTTTCCAATTATCGAGACAAATAAATCGATGATAATTTGTTGAACTATTTGCTATCTGTGAAATTTATTTTTATCCAATTAAAATGTTTTTATTTTTTTTTATTGACGTACAATTTTTTTTTCTTCATATTTCGTGAAAAATAGCAAAATTATTCATTTGGAAATATTTCTTATATATTATATATGCAGAATTTTCTAAATGATTTCGTTTGCTAAAAATCAGATTTTTTACATTTTTCCCAATTTCGGAAATTTTGGAGACTCTTAATTTTTTTGAATGTAAACAAATATCGAATTTTTTTTTTCTTTCATTTTTTTTTTCGTTTCCAAAAACTTCCCAATTTTTTTTACTTCGGTTTTTTTTTTTAATTTGACGTGTTCAAAAATGCAGGACGTATTTGTTTTTACCATTCTCCGATTGTTAAATGTCAAATTTTGTCATAATTCTCTCGACAAAGATTACAAAGTGGAAAAATACAAATTTGACAATTCTTAATGACGTCATTAATCTCCACTTGATTCATAAATTTCGAATTATTGATTGACGTAGTGATTACGTGACAGTAAGTTGACTGTACGTGGAACCCTAGCGGTCCCCAAATTATGTTTTTTTTTTTTTCAAGATAAGCGATCAGAAATAGTCACGTAGGCTCGACACTAAGAAAACTACTGGTCTCATACTTTGATAAGATTATTATGTGCAAACGGATAATGGCTCAATGATCTGGGAACAAATAATTCGTGGGAATCACAGTTTTGGTCTCAATTTTTTCCGCTCCATTTTGTTGAAGCAGATATTAAAAAAATTTTAGCTGAAAAAAAAATGTCTAATTTCTGATATTCTCAACATGATTGAACTTTCAAACTTGAATTTTTTATTAAAAATTCTGGAGACACCGGATACGAAATGTCCGACCGCTTTCCATACAGACTTAAATATTTTTATCTAATTGAGGCATTGAAAAATTTAATGGAATTTAATGTAACATCTGGGGAGCTAATGTCGAGTGGACAAAGTTTTTGCCATCTTCGAAATGAAACAGTACTTTGACCATTCCCCAAATACTCGCGGCAAGACTGCGTGTCACGTGACAAGCGCGCATGCGCACAGTGAACGGCTCCATTCAAATGTTCATCAAGCTGTTTTGTAAATAAATGAAACATTTAACACCCATCACTTGATATTGAATTTTCAATGCATCAAACATCCCTATTTCAAATCTCACTAATTTCCCGCCAAGTAACAGCTTATTGCGCAGACGTTGCCACATCGATTGCGCTTCGATTTGTCGTTCACTTCTAGTGATTTTTCCATGACGAAATTTTTGTTTTCTTCCAATTTTTAAGTGTAACAATTTGGTCAGAAAATTGGAAAATTGGAAAAATGGAAAAATTGAAAGATGAAAAATGGGAAAATTGAAATATGGAAAATGGGAAAATTGAAATATGGAAAATGGGAAAATTGAAATATGGAAAATGGGAAAATTGAAAATCGGAAAATTGGGAAATGGAAAAATTGGAAAATTGAAAATTGGAAAATTCAAAATTGGAAAATTCAAAATCGGAAAATTGGGAAATTGAAAAATTGAAAAATTGAAAAATTGAAAATTGGAAAATTGAAAAATGGAAAATACGGAGTGCGGCACTTTGTTCATAGCGCGACCTCTCAAAGCGCAAAATGTTCCATTATCCCGAATCTTACCAGAATCCCCAAAAATGGACCATTCTATACGGAATACAGCATCCAATGCTAATCGAGTGATTACGGTAGCATGTGTGAAGAAAGTTGGGGGAGGAGATCATTATGACACTGATGGTATGAAAATAGAATTGCGAGGACACGAGGCGGGACGGTCGCAAGAGCCCGACGAATGCTCGAATTATTTCGCCTTGTTTTTCTTTTTTTTTTTTTCTTCTTTTCTCAAAGTAGTTCAACCCCTGCATAAAATTAGACAAATTTTGGGGGGAAAAAATAAATAACTTCAGTTTTTTACTAAATAAATTGGGAAAAAAACGGATTTTAGTTTAGAAATTCAGATAAGGAATCGAGAAAATATTGACAATTTTTTGTATTACAAGAACCAGAATTTAAAAAAAAACAGATGCGAAAAAATGAGAATTATAAAAAAAACACACATACACACAGTCGGGGCTTCGACAAAGTTGGTAAAGTATCTGCCTACTACGTCAAAGGTCCTGGGTTCGCGTCCGACCGCCGGAGAATATTTTTCAAAATATTTTCTCATATTGCATGGATGGGTGCCCGGTAGGGCCGCTGAAGTGATGCTCAGAGAGCTACCGTGGGGGAGTACAAATGAGAGGGACGATGACAAAAAGAAACCACAATTTACGAAAAATGTTCCAAAATGAAAAACACACGCACACACACACACACACAAACACACATTTTGCGCGCACGTGTATGATGCGAAACGGCGAGAAAAACGTCTTTATTCATCACTCGGCCACCCTAAGAATTACCTGAAGATACGGACAGATGGGCCCTTAACCGTTATTACCTGGGCGACGCAATTCGGCTGAACCCAGAGAAAAAAAAGCAGGGACAGCTGCGGCCGTTGGTTCTCCCTTCGCACGTGCAAACCGCCTCTTAAGATACTGCATAAGCTCTTGCACTCGCCAGTCCCACGCGATCCTTCGTACTTTCAAGTGCGCCAATCGGCGGAACTTTCAGAAAAAAAAATCAAAATAAGAAAAGTCCTAAAAAAATTACCTGAAAATAAATTTGGAAAAAAAAAATGCTACAAATAATATCAGGCAAAAAACAAATAAGTAAATTAAAAATTGACGCTCTTAAAATTTGAAATTTTAACAAACATTTAAAAAAAAAATTTTTTTTCATTTTATTAACTGTTAGCGTGGTCTTTATCAAATTCTGTATATAAATACATTTATTACGAGTTGAAAAAACAATTCGGTTATCACATGTTTCGAACAATAAAGGAGAGCACAAGCCAGGAGGTATTTGGGAAAAAAAATTGAAGGAATCAAGTAAAAAATCATTGGAAGAAAGCGAAGCCTGGAATAAGGAAAAAGGAGTGAAATTAGAAAGTTAAAATCCTCAAAATTTGCCATTAAAAAAATTCTTTAGTAGAGATTGTATGGATTGAAAAATAACAAATTTTAATGAAAAATTCGGTTTATCAAATATTTCAGTTAACAATAAACGAAGTGAATGAGAAGTCATGACTTGAGACACGTTGAAAAAATAAAATTTTCGCAATTTCAAAAATGTTCTATACAAGATAAACTTTATGATAAATTTGATAATGAAGTATATATATATATACATAGGTTTATTATGATGTAAAAAAAAATATTCTAGAAATAAAAAAATCGTGTATCAACGATTTTGAGTAGTAAAAAAAATTGTGAATACAAATATAGTAAATTTGTGCCTTCGAATGAGATAGTCCCTGGCTCCAATATTGACTGGCTATTTATTTTAAAAAATATTCCAAAATGTTGGTATTTCAACGATCCCATTTTTTGATTTTTTTGAAAATGTTATCATCTTTTTCTCGCTTGGTAAATTCTACATTTTTTTAAATATTTGAAATAATTTTCCAAGATTAAAAGTTGGATATTTTTGAGAAATTTTATTTTTTTAATCATTTGCAAAAAAATTGAACATTTTGAGATATTCAAATTCTTTACGATTTACCAGATTATTTTTTTTTCTAAATTTGTTCACAATGTTCAACATTTTTTCAAATTTTTTAACGTTTTCAAAATTTCCATATAATTTCGCCTAAAATCTTCTAAAATTATTTTCAATTTTTTAAAAATAAAATCGTTAACTTTGTTATTTTAGAACTTTGAAATTTTCCAACTTTTCATTTTTTTCAATACGTTTTTCGAACAAAAAAAGCATTTATAAACTTATTTACATTCTCAAAATTTTAAAATAAAAAAAAATCCTTAATTTTCATATCTGCAAAATCTGAAAGAAAAAAATTATAATATTCAAAACTTTTCAAACTTGAAATTTGTTGAACATTAATTTTTTCAAAAATATTCCACAAATTGCCCCTCACTTTTCAATGTTTCCTCCAAAAGTGAGTGAATCCAAAAATTTTCAGCAATTGTGTAGATGTCAAGTGAGTGATTAAGTGTAACTTCGGCGATACGAAAAGAGTCGAAATGAAAATCGAAGATCCCGATGTGCGCGAACCAAAACGTAAGTTTATTTATGCGTTCGGTCCCAGTCGACTTGGTTCTATTCAATTACGTAATGTTGGTTTAGTGCCACTAGAAAATTCAGGAAATCGTATTGTATTTCACGACCCAACTTGTGACACTTGTTCCCTCAGTTTTTTGTCGATACTTCGAAATCTATCAGAGCTACATAAAAATTCAATAGGACGTGTTTTGTGCATTTAACGTTTCTCTACAAATAACGTGCTCATGAAAATTGCCATATCTCGCTTGGTTACTGAGATATTTAGCAAAAACAAAATTTGGTAATTGAAAGTGATTTAAAAAACGTATTTATTCTGTTTCTTTAATTTTTTTGTATTCCATATTTTTTGTTATGTTAAAAATTAGTGATCCGAACACACACACACACACACACACAGTCTCATAAAAACTCCTCTAACCTTTTTCTTTGGATCCCTCAATATCTAACTCAACATTTTTTTGTAATCGAAAATGAAAAAAAGAGCATTCATAATTGTCCTAACATTCGAAAAATCGTTTAATTGAAAATTTATTAAGATATTTCTTACGATTGGTTTAACGGTTCTGAGAATATTAATCGCTTGACAACCGCAACGGCTGTAAAGTTGCCTTATCCCAAGGCCAAAATATTGTTATCGCCTCAAATGTAAATTGCACTGGATGAAGTATTGAAAGTCGACAATGGACATGAACTTATTGAATTACACAAATGGGGTATAATTGTGGTGAGATGTCAAAGTCTCATTTACTTTCAATGATTTTTTTTTTAACTTTTTAACTTTTTTACTTTTTTATTTATTTATTTTGTTTTTGTTTTTTCAGTTCATCGATGAATTTGTTTTTGACGCCAAAATACTCAATTCTGGAATTTGAATTTTTAGCGCCAAATTGTCACTCGAAAATTGCCTGTCACTCTCACAGACTTCGAGATTTTTTTTTGCGAATTCCAAGAATGAAATTTTCGACGTTTCAAAAAATCGAACCCTCAAATACTGAAAATTCTCAAAATAAAAAAAAAAATTAAGGAGGAATTTCCATAACATTTTCAATTTTCGTTACAAAAATTGGGAAAATTTTGAGCTGTTGAAAAATTAAATAATTTCGAAAAATGAAAAGTTTAAAAAAAATGAAGATAATTCCAAAAGCATAAAAATTTTGTCAAAATTGAAAACAAGGTCAAAATTTTGTTTTCAAATTTTTTTTTTTAATCTCAACTTTTTTTCAATATTGCAACAAAAAAAAACACAGTTTATGAACGTGAAAAAATCGGTATATGGTAAATGGTAATGCAAGAAGATATGGAAAATTCAACCACTTGTGTTATTCGAAAATATGTTTCGCATTTCTGTTCTTTCTTCTTTTTATTTTTTATGCCAATTGAAGGTGGACGTGCCTTCAGGCCTGTCAGTGACGCTGAAAGAATAATGTGACCAGTGATATTATTAATGGCGATGTCGGTCTCTTGTTTGGTCGATTTGAGTCAGTAGTGGGGCGGAATAATGCGAATTGTGAATTCGGAAAATCTTAGAATTTATGAGAAGAAGATTATATCTCGGAAACTAAATCAAATAGCAAAATTGTTTGTATGTGCAATTTTACAGATTTCGATTTTCACTAAAAAAAATTGTATGCAGAAATTTTTATAGCTCTTATAGTTTCTTCAGAAAAAATGAAAAAACTTAAGCAAAATATTCGGATTTTCTAATTTCATATTTTTTTTTTGTTTTCAATTAATTTAGAAAATTAATTTGTGTTTTTTTATGTTTCAGAAAACGGTCCCACACCTGGTGTACAACCGACAATTGTGAAGGCACCAAAAGACAGAAGAAAATATAATCAAAAGGTGAAAAAAAGAAACCAAGTTATTAGACTTTAAAAAATTAAAATTTGCAAAAGTTATAAAAAAAAAATTAATTAAAAGAAATTCAGAAAAATTGAAATTTTTAACACGAGAAAATTCATAACTAACAAAAAAATTGAAGAACAGAAAATTGTGAAAATTGACACCTTCCAATTTTCAGAAAATTGAAAAAAAAATTGTCAAAAATTCTCAAAAACTTGACAAAAATGGAAAAATAGCAAACCTGATTTTTTTTGATGATTTTCAAATGATGACAAAAAAATAGGGAATCTCTCTGAAAAACAGTGAAGATTAACGAAAGTAGAACTGAAATTTGATTCCAAAATTTCAAAAATTTTGTATTACAAGAATTATTTGTAATCTCTGATCTTTGCATTTTTCAGGCAAGCGATTTCACGGATATCGGTGATTGGCCGTCTTTGGGAGCTCAAGGCGAGGTACCCTTCCTCTTTTTTTATGACACGTGAACTTTAATCATCCCAACTCATTCCACTATTCACTCTTGACAATTGCCTCTGCTACTGGGCAATGCAAAAACTAGAGCCAGCAGTGTTTTTTTTATGCACCTGCAGGTGTAGAATTTTTGCAATATTAATATTCAACGCTCACTGTTCGACAAATTATTCCTTGAATAAATTGCAAAAATCGCGTTGAAACATTTTTTCCTTCACCAAAAAATTTAAATCTTCTAAAAATTATTAAAAAATAATTTCAAATATTTTCATGGCTGCGAAAATTGATAAAAATTCAAAAAATAGATAACTAATAATTTTATAAAATAAAAAATAAAATAATTTTGAAATTTTGAAAAAATGAAACAAAGATTTGACGTTAAATTTTTTTTTATTATGAGTTTTCAACTCTTTATTAATAATAGTTTCCAAAAAAAAAAATTGAAATTTTTAATCGAGGTATAGCTTGGTATTTTTTTAATTACGTATTTTGGATTTTGCAAACTAATGACTTATCTCATCTGATTCAGAATAAAGTGCCCATCCCAACGGCCAAGCAAAACGGCCTGGCAGAGCCTAGTAACTCCAAGGAAGGCAGCGCCGGCAGCGTGGAGAGCAAAGGAAAAGAGAATAAAGAGCAGAATCACTGTCAAGATGACAGTGATGAACACACAGATGCCAATGATAAAAAAAAGAAGAGTGAGTTTCAAATTATTTTTTCATTAGCCTCCATGTGTTATCGTAGTCGCATGAAATTGCTCAGAACTTGGTTCACTTTGCTGAATTTCTCAAAACATTGGACAAATTCAAAACTGAAAAAAAAGATTTTTTTAGACATTCAAATGAGTTACAAAATTTGAGGAACATAATTTTTGAAAAACTTTGAAAGTATTGAGGAAGCCAAAAAAATGTGGCAAACAATTTTTTTTTAACATTGGAACAGGCACGAAGAATTCCACAAGTTAGAAAAAAATGACGGACATTTGAAAAAGTTTGATGAAAACGGTTAGAATGATGACAATACAATAGGGAATCTCTCTGAAAATTCAGTGAAGATTAACGAAAGTAGAACTGAAAACCGTCTTTTTTAAAAATTTCCTTTGCCCTTCCCAGGAATGCCAGACATTCTTTTTTTTTTCATTGAAAAACATGGAAGTTGTGCGAATTTCAATGAAAAAATTAATAAAGAATAAAACTGAGTTCCTTACATTTTGGTTTTGAGAAATTATCTTAAAGCAAAAATAAAAAATTAAGTGTTTTGTTCAATTGAATTGCTATCCTTTTTTTTGCTACCCAATAATTCCATTCACTAATTATCCAAATGTATGATGAGTGTTGTTCTAACTGTCATACTATTAATATTATTTTGTAGTTAATAAACAAAAATGGGTGCCATTGGAAATTGACATTGCTAAAAGTAGGGGAAAACGAGAGCGATCCCCCAAGCCCCAAAATAGCAGAGAAAGAAATAATGAGAGTGAGTATTTACTGAGCATTTTGATAATATTTTCAACATTTCAAAAACATAAATATTTCCAAAATTGTAGAAATTTCTGAAATGGAAAAATTCAAACTTTCTAAAAAAGTTTTCAAAAAAATTAAAAAACAAAATTCCCAAATTTTGAAATTTAAATTTTCATTAAAATTCTGAAAATTTCAAAACATTCTAGGACAGATTTCGAATTTTCCAAATTTTAAAACTATTTTAAAAACAGATTTTAAAAAAATGAAAAAGTAAAAATTGTTGCAATATTGAAAATTATGAATTTCAAAAATTTTAAGTTTGAAAAATTCAAAATGATGACAAAAAATAGGGAATCTCTCTGAAAAAAAATCGTGAAGATAAACGAAAGTAGACCTGACCAAAATACCCTGATCGATGATCTTCGAGACTGGCTTGATGATAATATTATTAAAGCAATTATTTTTATTGTTTTACTGTAGCCGAGGAGAATTGGAGAGAACGGGAACACGGCCGTCCTGTATATGGCTTCAAGAGTGGACGAGGTGGGCGGGTTAGTTTTAGGGGGAGGGGTGGCAGAGGTCGGGGTTCATCGAGACCAGGATACAGATCTCGACAGGACGATTATCCTGGGGAGTATCCTGCAGATTTTAATCAGGTACGTTTTGAAATCTGTCACATCTTTAGCGTTTTTAAAAAAATTTCAGGCTCCTCTAAACCTCCTTTTTTAAAATTTTTTAAGGTTTTTCAAATTTTCCTTTTTCTTTTTTTTTTTTTTTTCATTATCAAATTTGTCAAATTTGTTACGTTTCTCACTTCTCAAAATTTTAGTCAATTTTTTTAGTTTTTGAAAATCCAAATTATTCAACAACTGTCTATACGTTATATCTAATGATGATCATTAATAGGGAATCTCTCTGAATCTGTTTGAACGAGAACACAATAAATTCTGATGAAAAAAACAAATAAATAACCTCAAATAGAAAAAATTGTGAAAATTTTAATTAACCAAATTTTCTTGAATTTCAGATGAAACAGTTTAACAATGCGGATCTATCGTATATGATGCCGTATATGGGCACATTTTTCTTCAACACAACGAGTTATGTTGATCTCGATACAACGACACTTAAGGAGTACATAAGAAAACAAATTGAGTACTACTTCAGTGAAGAAAATTTATTGAGGGACTTTTTCATGCGCCGTAAGATGGACTCAGAGGGCTTCCTCCCTATTACACTTATAGCGTCTTTCCATCGGGTTCAGGCACTCACGACAGATGTTGCATTAGTCATACAGTCAATCCTGGAGTCGGATAAATTGGAAATGATCGATTGTTTCAAGGTACTTGAATTCAGCATTATCAGAAAAATTACATCTACAATATTTAATGATGATAGGGCATCACGTCAAAAAACAGTGATAAAAATGTGAAAAATAATAATTTGCATTAAGTTTCCCCTAAAAAAAATTCAGTAAAAATTTCAAGTACTTTAGAAAGCTTTTGTAGGACATAATCAAGTTTGAAATTCACATAGGTTCTTATGGGGAAAAGCGTTAAAAAAATCTGTAGGCTTTAAAAAAAGTGATAAAAATCTGAAACTTTGTGGGTGTACTCGCAAAGGTTATTAAGATTTTTTTTTTAATTTTTTCTAAAAACATTAGGGAGCTTTGCGATTTTTAAATGAATTATTTCACCCGTCGAGTTACAAAAAATCTCCCTTTCGTTCAACGTGACAACGCCGCAGTGACGCGCGGCAGTAGCGGCAAATTCAAGTGTCTTTTCGTGGTATACCGGCTTACCGCACGTGAAGGCATAGGATCATTGGAGTTATGTAACCAAAGATGAACTTTTATCAAACCAACTTTATTGGTATTAATTTTTGGCAGTCACACCATACAAATAACAAAAATGTCTGGAGACATAATAAAGTTTTAACCTCTTTATAGCCATTGCATGGATCTCAAACCTCAAACAACTCGTAAACTTCAATTTAAATATAGAATTATATGTCCCCAGGGAATTTCTTTAAAAAATCAACAATGCTTTGGATAATTTTTTTGCTCTTTGTAACTCTTACAGGCCCATTCTCATCAATACCTAGAAGTGTTTTTATGCCATTCTCTTGACGAGATCGAAATGTATCACAAATAATTTCAAAACTTATGTCCGACTCAGTCATTTTCTTCCTCATCTGTATACTCACACAATCCTTACAACTTTTACCCACTTGCACCTGGCTTAATCTCTGTTGATAAATTTTCCGACACACGTTTTCGCTTCCATATGAAGAGTTTTTTGCCATTTTTATCAAATACAATTTTACCCGGATCATTTGACGCCATGACATTTCGACTTACACACATAGATATACTCGTATACGCTGAGGGGCCCATGATTGGACGCTCCTTGCAACGTTGTCAAGATGAGAGAGTTACTGCTAGTGATAATTCTCTAGCCTGGGGAATAGCGATGTTAGCTTAGACGCACTATATTTTTTGTTAGCTACAATGGACTGTAATGCCCTATCATCCTTAACAGATGTTATAGTTGAAATATCTCGAAAATTGAAAGCTCTCATTTTGTTCGGAGTCAATGATTAACGGTATCTTCAACTTCGGAAAATATATTGTTACTTCAAATATCAAATTGTAATTCAGCACGCGAAGCGCCCATTCGAGCTTGTGACAAAAACATGCAAACACGTTGTAAGAAAAATTTGTTTTCACTTCTCAGGTGAGAACGAAGCTGGAGCCATCTAAGTGGCCAATCGCAGTGGACGCAGCAAATGCTCCATACCCAGAGGAGTCCTCGCAGCCAAGTGCCACCCCCTTGGATCACGCACCAGAGACATCAAAATTTTCTCCAGTTGCTGTTCCTCTTTCCACCCTCCCAACACCACCTCTACCTCGTGTCCTCCAGTCCGTCATACTCCCGTCCAGACTCAGTGAATCCGATAGTGTATCCTCGTCCATAGGTGAGACACTAAATCCCGATGTACCCGAATTTATTCCCGTCAAAGTTGCCCTAAATTCTGAGCCACCAATTATTTCCAATAAAACCATTTCCTCAAATGATAATTCTAAAAATGCCGATGCAACTAGCCGGAGTCAACTTGGGTCCCAGGTAGGGATGTGAAAAAAAAAACTTTTAAAATGTACCTCAATTACTTCACGAAATTTGAAGATTTATTGAGGACTCAGTAACGAAGTAGTAACCTAGGACGAGTACATTTAACCTTTACCACAGTTTTGGCAGAAGACCTTGCAATGGAAAAATGGTAATTAGTTGACGAAACCTTTTTTTAGAGGCAGTGCGGTCTATCGGGGGGTTTTTTTTTTTAAAAGGTTTTTAGGGAGTTTTGAGTTGCTGTGACTTTCCGAGGTGTTCTCCTAAGACTGTGGTGATGTACAAATGCAGTTTGTCCTGGTTTAGGAGCTCGGTACTGAACTGAGACATTTCGCAAATACCTGGCCTCGATTTTAGCATAGTCGGGAGAAGTATTGCATACTTTCATTTTCAATTTATCAACCACGTGTCCACTTGGTCGAAAATAGTTTCCCAAATATTTCCATTTTTCAATATTGAATGGATTTTTTTAATGAGGTTTTCTTGTAGGATTCAAAAATTAGGAGACTATGAATTTCGATGAATTTTTTTTTCAAATAATTTTTTCTTCATGGAAGGAATTTGGACTTTTTTCTGTGGTAAAATATTTTTTTTATATCTTCATTAATTACGAAGATATAGTGTAAATAATTGAATACCGGTAATTTATCGTGATGATGCATGCATACATAAAAAATGAGGATTATGCTAAAGGCTGTTGTGAAATGTTTCAATTAGGAAAAATTATAAAAAATTGCGACTAGATGATCATGAAGTAGACGTTATCAAGTAGATTTTATGATTCGTTTTTGGAAAATATTTCAGAATCTAATAGAGGTAGCGAAATTTTCGTATAGACTTTTAAGTAGAGCTCGTTTGGTTTCATAAAAAAGTCTTCATGAAACATTTTATACCTCTCTTAGCTTTTGCAATATTTCTAGAAAGCTCAGTTATGATGGAGCCTCTACTCGATACGGTCAACTTCATTATGGATTTTTAATCATATTTTTATTTGCTTGATTGAAGGATGTAATGGATGCGTTGTAAAAATGTCATTGGAAAATTGAGTTTTGTTTTATTTTAAAACAGTTGAGAAATTGAGAAATGATATATATTTAGTTGAACTCATAATTTAGGTGTCAGTACAGGAAGACTTTTCTCATTTCGACTTGAAACATTTTCATGGAAAATTCCATACTCTAAAATCGTGAAATTTTATTTAAAAAAAAAAAAAAAAAAAAAAAAAAAAAAAAAAAAAAAATGTCGATGTTTTAGATAATTTTTGGGAATCCTCGGAGAGTCGAAATTAAAAGTGTTTTACTGTAGTGAAGTGGTGCAGGAGTTACTTTATTAGCAAAATTAGTTACTTTATTAGCAAATAATAATTTCCCCACTTTGAAAAAATTCTTGTAAATATGAACAAAAAATATGATTTTTAAAATGGATTACACTATATAAGTTTATGTGGTAAACCTCAAAATTGAAAATAATTATGGAATATTCCGTATATTTTTTAATTACGTATTCCGCACTATAGGTAACGAAAAATAATTTTTTTACCGTGATTATTGCAAAGAAAAAAAATTCGTTGGAAATTTCCATTACATCCTTAAATAACGTTTTAGTTTTTAAAAAATCCCAGCGTCTTGTATGAAAAAACGAATATTTTTGTAGTTACTAAAGACTAAAGTGTAAATTTTTGCGACTAAAATTAAGAGACCAAAAAAAATTAATAAAAAATATTGACATTCATCTCACAAAAAATTTGCAGTACAGTTTTATTCATATTGAGGTGAGATCGCGGTGAAAATAGTTCACGATATCTCCTAAACTATGCACGTTATGAAAAATAATCATAAAACATAAAGTGTGTATTTTTGAAAGAGGAACAACATTAATTGGACACTTTTTTTCCTAACTCTAACCGTTTTCGTTAAATAGAGCGTTATAAACAATTGAACTTGTTGACCACAATTCAAGCGTTTTTTTTTTAGTTGAAAAAAAAAATTCCCTGACCCTGTTCTTAAAAAAAATTATTTCAGGTTTTTTTTTCAATCACTTTGATTTCTTGAATACTTATTCATTTTTTTTTCTCATTATTTTTTATTCCTAAAATTGTAATAATGACAAACTTTTGATTTTGCAAATTTTGGAAATTTTTAATATTTCTGAAACTTGAATTTTTTTATGAAAAAAAAAAATGTGATTGGGGGTCTCACCCTCATTGTCACTTTCACGAATTATATTTATTCGTGATAAATTTTTTAATGCACTATACAAGACATCCAGTTGCGTCTGATGGTGACTGGATGCCAGAAATGTGCAAAAAAAAAAAACAAACGCGAGTTCGCTAACGCCATTAGGGTTCTTAAGAACTCGATGAATGGAGTTTGAAAGTAGATCGCGTTACAATTGAATTGATAAAACGTTAAAAATCTTTCAAAAACCATTCAGTTTTTAAAGGATTGAGTTGAAGTTATATATATAGCTATGAGTAACGAAAACATTAACAGAAGAAAAAACGAGTTTTGAAATTTTTGATGAATCTTCAATTCTTCTCATCTTCACAAAATTATTCTTATTATTATTAGAAAAAAAAAAAAAAATTGCAAGAGCAAATTGTCAAAAAAGCTCTGTTATTTATTTATGTCACTGTTTTCTTCGTATGAATATAAAATTTCAATCCAATCAATTGAACATTGATGATACAAGAAAGATTTTGATGGTTGCCTTCAGCTAGAGCCCACCTAGCCTCATGTGCTCATGAAAAATGGCAAAAGTCGATTTAATATCATATTCTGTACATAACTGGTAAGTAATCAAGAAATCAACATGGTAGATATAAAACACTGGAAGTTTTATTTTTCACCTCGGTCCTCCCCCTGAACGATAATCAGTAGAAGTTAACGAGAGTTCAACATGGCAACATGTGCTCGATCAGCTGTTACTTGACGGGAAACTAGAAAGATTTCAAATTAAGGGTGTTTGATGAATGCAAGGAGACTTCAATAAGAAGCGATCGGTATTGAGTGTTTCATTTAATAAACATTTGTTGAAAGGGGAATAATGATATAGCATCGGGGATATCAATTTGAATTACGCAGTTTATTGGGCTCGTTTCGCGCTTATCACGTGAGTGTGAAGTGTTGCTACGAGTATCGCAAGCCAGTCAAATCACTATTCCTTGATTTTTCGATTTAGAAAAATCAACAAATTTTATAATCGTTTGTAGAAGCAATGTGGAAATACAGAAGATTCTTAGACATTGTTTTTTTTCATGAATCTAACGTCTTTAACATGGAATCACCATGCTACGTGCGACCATCATACTGCATGGAATCACCATGCAGCATGTGATCATCATGCAGCATGTGATCATCATGCAACATGTGATCATCATGCAGCATGTGAGCATCGTGCAGCGTGTGATCATCATGCTGCATGATATCATCATGATGAGTGGAGTCGTCATGCTGCATGTGATTATCATCCTGAGTGTGATCACCGTGCTGCATGCGATCATGCTGCAACAATTGATCACCATGCAGCATGTGATCATGTTGCTGTCAGTGATCGTCATGATACATGTGATCATGATGCTGCAAGTGATCACCATGCAGCATGTGATCATGACACTGCAAGTGATCACCATGCTGCATATGACTATGGTGTTACATGTCATCACCATGCTACATGTGACCACAACGCTGCATGTAATCATGATGCTGCAAGTGATCACCGTGCTGCACGTTGGTATCGTGCTGCATGTGATCATGCTACATGGGGTCACACTACTGAAGTGATCACCATGCTGCATGCGATCATCAGGCTGCATGTGATCACCATGCTGCATGCGATCATCAGGCTGCATGTGATCACCATGCTGCATGTGATCACCATGCTGCGTGTGATCACCGCGCTGCATGTGATCATCATGGTACATGAGATCATCATGCTACATGTGATCAGCATGCTGCATGGGGTCGTCATGCTGCATGCCATCACCATGCTGCATATGATCATCATGATACATAGGATCATGCTGAATGGGATCATCAGCACTATACTCCCTTCTCACCTATGATTAATCACCCTATTTTGAGATAGCCTTGTTTTGAGACCAATTCTGGAACCTAAAAATGACGGCCATTTTCATCCATTTAGTCGCAGGATGCGACAGAGTCGACAAAAAACTCGAGGCCAAAAGTCCAGGTGAATGGAGACGATCATTATGTTTGGAAAGAGGTGAAAAGGAGGGTCAAACAACCACCTCGCGATAGGCCCGAAGGCAGTTCTAGGAATGACCAGCAAAAGGGCGAGGAGAGGGAGGAACTTGACTTTCAATTCGATGAGGAACTCGATACACCCCCACCCACCGGACGACACAACGCTTTTTCGGAATTGTGAGTAGTCCTTCCCATCTTTTTAATTCTCAAAAATCCTTTTTACGTAAAAAAAAAACTTTTCAATTTCTAGAAAACTATTGATTAACCGAGAATTACAAAGAAAAAATTAAGTTTGATAATTTTTGAAAATTCCATAAAGTTTTCACCCTTTACATGATGATTCCCATTATTTTTGTCTTCTTTTCCCGGCTGAGATAATCATGCTGCGACTTTAAAATCTGAAGTTAACCCTTGGATATTCTTTTCCAACACCTCACCATTTTTCGATTACTAAGTTTTGTTAATTTTGGTAGGTCCGAGGATGACGATGACTACGAGTTATCGGATGGCGATATAAACAAACTTTTAATCGTCACTCAGATCTCTCAGCCAGTAGCGACCTCGCGAATTCCAAAACATGAGGGACACGATCGCACTGGGGACTGGACCACGCGAGTTAAAATGACCCAGGATCTGGAGCAGACAATCAATGATGGACTTTTTTATTATGAAGAAGATCTCTGGACGGAGGACGGCCAAAGGTATCAATAATCAATTGTGCAGCACTTGTTTATTAAGTTTTTTTCCATTTTAAGTTATTTACTTTATTATTTTTTTTATTTACATATTTATTCATCATTTTTTAAACTTATTTCTATTTAATTTTTAAAGTTTTGAAAAAAAAAATTTAGAGTTGAATTTTCCAAAAAAAAAAAATTTGGTTTGATTTTTTTTTCAGTCTTTACACCAGTCGAGACTAATTTCAAACTTCTTCAAATTATCCTGAATTTTTCAAAAACCTGAACTGTTCCCAATTTCGTACTTGGCCCTATAGCTAACTACAATTATCATAAAATAAATACTAAACAATTTTTTCTCCAGATATGGCTCGTCGTCGTCAATCGGCAGTTACAAAACGGTGAACGTTATAAGTCAGGCTGCTTTTGAAAAAATCATGCCTAAGGCCCCGCGAAGGGCCAATCCTGACGTTCCACCACCCCCACCTACCTCCGAGGATGTGGAGATGTCTTCGTCGCTGCCAACGACGGATAGACGTGAAAAACGAACGGATAAACGCCTGGAGAGACAGCGAGGACGAAGACGAGGAGGAGCTGTCCCAAGGTTTGTAAAATTAATTTTTCATTTTTTCAGCACTATAAAATATTATACATGACTTATTGTTCATTCAAATATACGCGCTACAAACAGCACAATGACGTCACGTCAATCACATCACGTGACTTTTGTGTCATTTATGACCATTTTTGTTTATTAAATTATTTGAATTTTAAGAAACAAAATCGATTTTTTTTTTTCAAAATTTTTTAAAAATTATATAGAATGTAAAAATATTCCAAGTTTATGAATATAAAAATCATGCAAATATCCAATTCAGAAATTTGGATGGAAGTTTTCATCAAAGATTTTATATAGAAAAAAAAAATAATTTAGAGATTTTAATAACGAATTATTAATTTCAGGTTCTTTGCCGTTGTCAAGGATGAGCCGGCGGTTGATCCCCGGACACCGAGAAAACGAAAAACGAGGCACAGTAATAATCCACCGGTGGAGCACCACGTGGGGTGGATTATGGATGTCAGGGAGCATAGGGCAAGAACTTACTCCACGGGAAGTAGTGCAGGAACAAGTCCCAATGAGGGCTATCTTGCCAGCAGCTATGGGAGCCAACCGTCCTCATTACCCACCTTCCAGCATCCAAGCCATGCTTTACTCAAAGAAAATGGATTTACACAGCAGGGATATCACAAGTATCACTCAAGGTGCCTCAAAGGTATTCAAACTTCTTTTTTTTTACTTTACAAAAAATGTCTCTAACTGCAAAATTTTGAAAATTTGCACAAAATGTAAAACAAAAAAAATGCACACTCAAAACGTCTCAAAATATTTGAATGTTTTGTTCAAATATTTGAACAAAAATTTCAAACATAAAAATTCATAAAAATGCAAAATGAAATTCACAAATTTTAGAAATTTGACCAACTTCAAAAATCATCAATGTTAAAAAAGAAAAAAAAATCCAAAGTTTTCAACCCTTCAATTTTTCAATAACTTCCAAACTTTAAAAAACTGAGAAAAAATTTGAAGATTCAAAAAATATCGAAAGTTGAGAATTACCAACAAATTTTGAAAATGAAGAAAATTTTGGAAATACAAAAAAAAATTGACAATTTCATTCAGAAAGAGTTTAAGAATTAGGAAATATTGAGCATTTGAAAAGTTTGCCAATTTCGAACTATTTACAAATAATTCATCGAAAAATTATTGCGACAATAAATCATAAGAGTTCTGATTTACAAGAGCAAATTTTCTCGTTATCATGATGATTCCACCTATAAATTGTCTTCTTTTCCCGACTGAAAGAAGCTCTGTTGAGAAACTTAGATCTGAGAAGTGCAAAAACTCTACAAACGTGTAATTCAAAAAAATCTGTTACTCTAACTCAATTTTTAAATTTCAGAGCGAAAGAGATTGGGTATTGGTCAGTCGCAGGAGATGAACACACTCTTCCGTTTCTGGTCCTTCTTCCTACGAGAGAATTTCAATCGCACAATGTACGAGGAATTCCGAACAATTGCTAAAGAGGACGCTGTCGAGGGCTATCGTTATGGTCTCGAGTGCCTTTTCCGTTACTACAGTTATGGATTGGAAAGAAAATTCCGACCAACGCTGTACAGGGACTTCCAAAATGAGACCATTGTCGATTATGAAAATGGTAATTTTCAATCTTGGCTATTTTTTTCCTCTATGCCCCTCAATTATTTTTATCGCATAAACCTTTTTATACTGCAAATTATCATTTTCTGTGGTAAAGTCGGTTTGTGCCAGAATAAATCTGTGGATTCGCTGACGCCATTAGGCCCACGTGGCCCATGATTGGAGTTTGAAAGTAGCCCACAGGATATTTCGTTACACATAATCTATTCAATTAACAGATTTATTAATTTTAATTTTTTTTTTAATTTATTTTTAAAAAAAGTTGACTTTTTTTTTTTTTTTTTTTTAATAAGCCTTCAAAAAATTGAGCAGCAATTCAGAGCTTCTCATGAAAAACATGGTTGCATCGTTTTCAAAAAAAATTCAAAAAATTGTATTGAAAAATAAAAAATCAATTATCCTGCGAAGAACGTAATTAAAAATTATGTTTTTATTACAGGTCAACTATATGGACTGGAAAAATTCTGGGCCTTCCTAAGATATTATAAACACGCTGCTACACTACACGTCGAGCCACAGCTCCAGGAGTATTTATCGAAATTCAAAAATATTGAGGACTTCCGCGTCGTTGAGGTAAATCTCTCAAAAATTCTTACTATCATGTTTTTTTATTCATGAAAAAAAAAAAAATATATATTTCCCAATTTTGTTCCATTATCTGGAATTTTCTCAAAAACAATATTCTCATAATTTCCAATTCTCCAATTTTAATTTTTTTTTCCAATGATCCAAAGTTTTCGAAATTTTATAATTTAATTGTTAGAAATGTTTACTTTGGCTTGGTATCTTAAAAAAAAAATCCTCCCCATTTTTACGATTTTAGAAAATTTTTCAATAATTTTAAATTCGTTAAATTTGCGAAATTGCAGCCCCAGATAAACGAGATGCTGCAGGGCTTTGGTGGTAATCTGCGTCCACTGTCGTCGAAACGAAGAAATCGTAGTGTTTCTGAGAGTGGTGGTGAAACATCGCCAACGAGTCGAGTTCGCCGTCTTTCGGGAGGCTCCAGCACTGTTACTTTGGCAACTGCTCCTGCCCAAACCTCCCAAAAGGGATCCATGTCTCAAGCACAGCAGCGCAATAGGACTGGCTCATTTGGCTCGGGCAGACTCACCAAACAGCCACCCAGGAGTCGTCACAATTCTGGATCTTTCACTAAGCCCCAGGAGGTACAAAAATCTACGATTAACAAAGAATCACAAAAATGAGGAACGGAGAACAACCCCTCGTTCTCATCTGCTTCACAACTGCCCCAAAATCAACAAAGATATATCTATAGAGTCACATCAGGTCTTATTTTGGAAATTTCAGCATAAAACTATTTGGTTTTTCTTCAAAGATTTTGAGTTTTTAGAAAAAAAACAAAACTTGAAAATTGGGGAAAATTTTTAACACAATTTTTCGAAATTTTGGAATTTTTTTTAATGTCTGAAATTTTGGAAATTTTTGCTAATTTTCGAGATGTAGGTAGGGAGGTCCACGCCCTTATCTGCGTCACAACGGGCCTAACTTTATATAGATTGCATATATATATATATATATGTAAGCAACGCCAGCGCTTACTTAAAAAAGTTGGGCATAAATTAAAATGTTGCAAGCTTGAAAAAAAAATTCAAATTATATGAATTTTCATTTTCTAAGTTCTTTCATTTTTTTCTGAATTCTGGGAATTGATTGTTTTCATCGGAATTGTACGGTGTTTTAAATGACAGAAATTTGGAATTTTTAAAAAATTTTAAATTTTTTTTTGATTTTTCTCAAATTTTTGCCATTTTTGGGATTTAAAAATTTTTTAGAAACTTTTTTTTTTTTTTTCTCTTCAGTAAGTATCAATGTTATCTCATCAATTCGACCAAATAAAAAAAATGATAGAACTGCTGAAATTGGGGCAAAGCCATTTGTGAACGTGTAACGGAATTTTTATCGAAAAAAATTGTAGCACTTCCAAGCACAATGTCTTTTCGTTATTGTAGAAAAAAAAGGAATTTTGATTTGAGGCCAGCAACTGAAAAAAGGCAGATGACATATTTTACAATTTTAACTCCAAAAATTTAGGGAAAAAAAGGGGGAAAAAATTGACAATTTGAAATAGAAAAATTGGTGGATTTTTTCCCATTTTTGATGTCTTCCATGTCCTGCCGAAATAGCCTAATAAGCCGGTACTGCCGAACTAGAAAAAAAGAATCAATCATGAAAATAAAATCATGAAGTGAAAAAAAAAGTGAGCGGCCGATTAAAAACTCAAATACATTTTTTTTTTCAATTTCAAACAATCTAGAAAACAATTAATTTCTGAGAGGAATTAGAGTACACTGATTTCTAACTTTAGAAACTTTATCAATAAAAAAACAAAAAAAAAATGATAAGTAGGTGGAAAAAAATTGATTATTGCAATAGGAATTGTGTAAATGAAATCGAAAAATAACAAGTAATTTCTTTTCAATTGAATCGTCGCATAAAATCTCGATTTTCTCATAAGTGGTTGGTGCTACGAGAAAATGTTAAAAGACATTATTTGTTGGAAATTGATTTTGCTGCAAAAAATGTTATTAACATTTTCGAGTAGGATCAAAATTTGCAATTTTATAAAATTTTCAAATTTTCCCATTTTTTTTGCACTTTCAAAATTCGCGTAAAATTTGAAACGTTTCTGAAAAAAAATAATTTTCTCTAAAAGAAAATATTGAGACCATTTTTTTAATTTTTAAAATTGTTGGTTCGTAACTACCATTTTTTTGAGATAAATCGAAAAAAAAACTGATAAGGAAAATGATGAATTAATTTTCCCCCAAAATCAGTGAATTTTTTATTTATCAGTTGAATCGAAACCTTAATTAATTAAATAAATAAATAAATAAAAGGGGTAGTCAATTGCCACCGAAAGGCTCACAAAATCTAATTATAAGCACACATATTCGGTAATTAATCGAGTAAAACAATTAAAACAATATATTGGGAGGTACCATATATAATTAGTTTTGTACATTACAAGTAAACAAATGATGAGGCGTATTATATATGCAAGAAAAAAAAATACCTAATAAGTGATATTAATTAACAATTTGTTGGCTTTTTAAATTAATGGATGAATATATGCAATTATAGATAGCTCAAACACAGCGTGTCCGTTGATTTAGACTGTTATATATATATATATTCTTTTCTCCGCCCCCCGCCCCCTTCTCCAATGAGTAGACAACGAGACACGTCGCGAGAGTCCCAGGCTGGTCCGCTCCGTTATTATTTTTTTTTTTTAAATTTTTTTCCCCAATTTTTTTCCCCCATTAATTTAATCGATACTTACAGACAAGGTCCATTCAAATCATTTTTGTTAAAAAAAAATTTTTGAGGATTTAGGGAAGTGGAAATATCGCACATTTGACTCAAATAATCTGACTGATTTTTTTTTTGGCCGAAAAAAAAACGATTGACCCTTTAGAAGTGATGAGGTTGAGAAATTGCACAATTAGTTAAAAAAAAAAATTATTGCACACTTGATTGGAAGACCAGGGATTTCCCTGTTCAATGTGGATATGTTTGATTTTTTTTTGGAGGGAGTAATGACTTGGAGATATTGTATGGAGTTTCAATCTGTTCTCAAATTTCAGCGAAAATTTCGCGAAGTTCCAAAAATGTGGAAATTTTTAACGATATTTTTTGGAAGTTTCTGGATAATTTTGAACGTGTGAGGAAATTCCAAGAACGGAAAATTTGCAGAAATTTTTTTAGGAGTTCCAGAACTTAAAAAATCAAAGTTCCAACAACCTGACTGAGGTTTAAGCTTGGGGGAACTTGAAAAAAATTACGTGGAGTTCCAAAATTTTGTACCGAGTTTAACTTTGGGGAACTTTCTAAAAAAATTATGTGGAGTTCCAGAATCGGGAAATCTGTGCAGATTTTTTGAAAAAAATTCTCAACAATTACAGGACAAATCTAGGAACTCTGGGAAGTTTCACAAAGATTTCTCAAGAGTTCCAAAAATTCTGGAGTTCTCTTCTCGAACTCGGAGTTCTGGTCAGTTCCCGAACTGTCTAAAAAGCCCTGTCGAGTTCCAAAAATTGATTCACACTGGAGTTCCTATGGAGTTCCAGAACTCAGAACTCCCCCAGAACTTTCCACAATTCCACACGAAAAAAAAATCCAAACTATTTTCACAACTAGAATTTTCCACTTTCTCAAAAAAAAAAAAAAAAAAAAATTACCTGATAACCATGAGCGGAACTTAACAATTTCAAGTGCGTGGTTGATTAAATATTTTTGTGTTCATTGATACCGTCTGCCTCAACCGCACGACGTGAATTCACCAAATGGAGCATTTTTTTATATTAAGGAAAAAGAAAAAAAAATGAAAAAGGTGCCCCCTTTACCCCCCCACCACCACTGGCTGTGTCATGCGTAAATTGTCGAAATATTTGCACACTGTTATAATTTCCCCCTCCTCCTCCTCCCGCCCCGCCCCCTCCTTCGAACGATGAAATCACATTACATGTACGATTACAGAGCAAATTAATATGATTTATGAAAAATGAAAAAAAAAAATTGTTTATTTAGCGATATTGGTATCACCTAGGGTAGAGACTTAGATATTTAGATGTTTAGTTTTAAGATTTTTTTTTTTTGTGAGCCCACATGCTCCGCTGTAATTATTTTATTTTCATTATATGCGTATGTTTAAGCACAAGAATCATTTTTTTTAAGTTTTTTTTTTTTTTTTTTTTTTTTCCTTGAATTGTGGGAGGGCTGAAAACACCTTTTATCCATAATTAGACCATGTTTTTGTGACTAATTTTGATGAATTTAATTGGATTGGACAGCTGATACTATCCCAACAAAAAAAAAACGGCATGTAAAAATATAAATACCATTTGGATATATCATTACTTATACCATTGTTACTTATACTGTATTATTATACAACCCTGGCTTATTTTTTTTTTCTTGTATTAAGTCCCTATATTTGCGATTTTGTAAATGGGTGGGGGTGAACATCGTTGGTGAACAACGACCCAAAAATGTATAGAGAAAATAATAATTACGTAGATTTATAGTGTATGATTTTGGTTTGAGGTTGAAACCCGGATAGTTGGCGAAGGAGGGGAGTGGTGGAGTTGGCATAAGGAACTTTTTTGGGGGAAATTTTCAGAGCTACAAAAATGGGTCTCATCGTTTTTACGGTAGCTTTGGTAGTCTTTGAGATATTCAAGGAAATGTGCAAAAAATCGGGAAAATTCGATTTTTTTTTTTTTGAGATTTTTTGAAAAAAAAATTTGGAAGATGTGTGAAAGTTTAGGAAATTTTCGGAATCGTTATTTTGAAAATTTTTCAAAATTTGTATTCACTTTTTCCGTCGCCCAACTCCCCCAGGCCCTGACCTTGAAAAATTATTGTCATAAAAATTTCCACCCATCTCCACGACTAAAAAAAAGTATATTCAAAAAATTGAGGGGGAAGTCAAATAAAAAAAAGCTAATCATAATTTCGCCTTTCGAAAAATTCCACTAAACTGCCAACTCAAATTTCCCCATTACCAAATTTTTGTACGGCAATTGAAGCTCATTTTTTTTTCATGCAGTGCCTTTCACCACAAATTTCCATCAAAAATAGACCAGAAAAATCCGAAAAAAATCCACCCTTATTTGGGAGCTTCACCCCTAGTTATCCCCCCCCCCCTCCCCCTAGAAATAAAACTAAAATGCAGCACTCATATTTGTTATGATGCGAGCGGTGTAAATATTGAAAAGTGCATGAGCAAGTGGATATACCTTCACAGTGAAAATACGCAAAATAAAACATGAAAATATTTGAAAAAAAAAAATGATAAAAAGGCTGTTTACCCAAGACCGCAATTGCAAAAAAAACCCTGACGTTCAGCGATGGAGAACCCATCGTTTAATTTTCAAAAATTTCTGCCGATGTCTCCCACTCGTCAAAAAACTCGGTTTTTTTTTCATGGAGCTCGCAAAAAAAAAATCCATCCGCGAAAAAGGGGTAAACAGCCTTAATTGATATAGCGACTCCTAGCGATACTGCAATATACTTGCAACAGTGAAAATGTATCGAACGTGTGGTATGACGAATTATCTCGGGTCTTATATTACTACGGAGTATTGTAAGCGTTTTGTGAATACATTTAACAAAAAAAAATATATAAATAAATAAAACAAAAAAAAACGAATAAAAAATGAAGCAAAAAAAAAAAGTACAAAAACAGCATTTCGATGAAACCAATGAGAGCGATTTTTTATTTACCCTTAATTTTTATGTGATAGCTGATGTATGATAAGGGGGGGAGGGGGCGGCCTGGGACTGGCTGTCGCGGGGAGAGACGTCACTTGCCGCCAAACTTCTTTCTTACTTACCAAATTCCTATACTAAAAAGGAGAGACGAAAGAAACTATCGACATATATCGAAATTATCGAAAAGCGTAAGACTGAAACCGACACGACACCTGTCAGTGCGGCGGAAAAACGAAGTGCGCGTGCGCAGCACGCGCCACCAGACTCGTTTTATAAAAAACAAAATATCTTGTTAACAACTAATTTTCTGGGAAAATTTCGTTGATTATTTTCTGTAGAGAATTTGATTTCTGACAAAAAAGTTCTCTATGACTTTTCTCTACACCTACTTTATTCACGAGTAGAATATAAACCAATTCTCTTGTTGAGTGACTGAAGAAAAATTCAAAAGATTCGGACGTGAAAAAAAAGCGGAAGTTTATTTAGATGAGAAAAAATGGTAACACACACACACACAAAGTTTTGAGCTGTGTAGTGGATGAAGTATCTGCCCACATTATGCATGAAATAGTTTTTCATAAATTTCGAGCGATAACGGTGGTACCCATGAAATGAGACCGCAAGGCCGGTCGGGAGCCTAACCTGACGCAGGGGGTGGGTTCCATCATGGGTGCCCGCCATCGTTGGGGTTTCTGGGGATTTACCCTGTGTTTAGAACTACGATGAATTAAATGGCGAAAGTCGGCCCCAGCTACATGGATGGGTGTCCCATACGCCCTATCGAACAGATGCTGAAGAGAACAACAGGAACGGACGGAGGAAAACAAACACACACGCCGAGACAATCGACAACATTCCATCAATGTTAAACTTAAATGTGACCATTACCAAAAAAATGTTGAAAACAATTTTTTATACCTACGAAATACCAAAATGGCAATTTCATGAACTAAAGAGATTGCATATTTGTGTGCCAAATTTCATCAATTTTTTTATTGAAGTGAAACTTTTTCTGGGACTATCTGAAGGTATTACGCTCTCTAAACACTTACGGGGGGGTGAGGGGAGGGGGGGGGGGTGAATCCGAGGGCGTTTTTCGGTGTCACATTTTGTACAATTATTCCGATTTCCTAAACTTGAAAAAAAAATTCTATTCCTCTTCTGAAGTGTCACTTCTCTGGCGCGTCAGGAACTACACGTCTCTATTTTTTTTCTCTCATTTATTGACTGGTTCATAAATTTTGGGGCAGGGACCAGGAGGGGGATGGAAGGCAACCAATAGTGTCAGAAAAATTGTTGACTCCAAAGACGATAGCTCGGAAAAGGGTTAATGTTGGGAAGGGGTGGGTGGGGGGGGGGGGGGGTGGAGGTGTAGTGGTAGCTGGAAACGACTGAAAATGTTCTGTTTGCTTGAGGATTTTACGACTACTGTTACGCCGTAACATCACCACATGGCCCCGGTTCCGGTCTCTGCCTCCGCCCCCCCCCCCCTCCCCACCCACGTGCGCGAGCAATTTCATCCCCATCACGGAAATAATCTTGGGAACCGCGAGAAAATCTGGGGAGGTGGAGTAAAGGCTTTGGAAATTTCCCCAAAAGAGACTCACAAATTGAGAAAAAACGAATTGAGGAATGCCCGGATAAATCACCTTTGGTGGCACTTAACACTATGCTGCTCTACACCATGTATAAACGTATCTAGCACTTCAAAAACGCCAAATATCTCGTTAAGGAGTGGTTTTACGGGAAAATGTTATTAGTCATTTTTTGTGGGGAATTCGATGAGAGATATAAAAGGTTGTGTATAATTTTTCTCTAAACCCTCTCATTTTAGAGATAAATCCGAAAATTCGTTATTTGTTTTTGGAGGTAAAAGAAGAAGTGAACTCTTCTGGAAAATTTGATTTTTATTGCGTGACGATTAATAGATGAAGATACATGATGATTCAAAATTCCCTAATTCGCAGTATAATCAGCACGAAACAGTAAGCGACACAACAACCTTAAGATGATTCAGTATTAATGGTATTAATTCAGTACAGTAGACTCCCTCTAGCTCTCCGCACACTCCCGAGCGAGGGGAATTTTTCCCCCACTACGCACGGGGCATCAGACATGGGCGGGCGCTCTAGAGTGGAAGCGGCATTAGACTACCCAGTATTTTGTTTACAATTGTCGGAGTTCACATCGAAGACTCTCTCTTGGAGTTCGAAAAGAGACACGATAGAGTGATGACGTGATGAGCGGTGCTCCGGTAAAAGAAAATTAGCTGAAACCAACTGGACCTAGAAGATTGAAATAAAACAGATAACTCATCGGGAAAAGAAACGGGAATAAGAAACAAGAAGTGGAAAAAAGGGGATTACCAGAACAGAAGGAGGAGAAAGAAAAGGAAGTAGAGATCAACTGGTAGGAGCACCGCTCTGATCATCAACAACTGCCATCTATTTGAATTTGTCCTGAACACGGGTATTACCCGAAACATTGGACAAATGGCGTCTTATCACGACTCCAATCCACAGAGAAGGAATAGACACTTGCCTCTTTTCTAGAGGATATAGTCAACCAAAGGAATAGAATAGAATAGATTTTGTTTACAAACGCCTAAGGCCACAACGTCAAAATGAGCGACGTAAAACAAAAACGCAAAACTACTGAAATTGAGTTACACATAAAATTGAAAGCTTTGAAAGAATTAGACGATGGGTACCCGGTTGAAGTTATTGCTAACACTTTGGGTGTTCATCCGAAACCTGTCAAAGGGTGGGTTAAAAATAAGGAAGAATTAGACAATTGGGTAGTCAACTCGCTTGGGAGCTACCAGAATCGTTATGATCGTTAACGTCACATCGCCAAAATGATATCAGCAAAAAATATATCATTCAATAATTTTTTTTATTTTTTTACTCACTTTTTCACATCAATTTTTTTCCAATTAATAATGTGGGTTTTTATAATTGTTGCATTTTGCAAAAAAAAAAAAAAAAAAAAATGCGTTGAGAATTTTTAAGGGTATGGGAAAAATATATATAGTCACTTCAGGCTTTCCGTTCGAATCGCAAGTGTCGGCCCAACCTTGGCGACGGATTGTAGCCCATGTGACGCCCAAGTCGCGGAGCAAATCGCGGAGGTGGCGGTGGGGGCGGCACCTGGCGCGGGTCGAGATTATCGGGGATGAGATTATCGACGAGTCGTGGTAATCGATTAGTCTCGAAGTCGTAGCCCAGGTAGCTTTCCATCAAATCGTCAGCTAATTCACGACCGAGCCGAGGGGTGAATTGCGTCGTGTGACGCTTATCTCCGGCACCTGCAAATTGAGATTAATGGTCCATTAAGAGGGGGCGCTATTTTAATTGCAGAAGGAACTAATGGGATGAAAGTGTGTGTGTTCCCCGTTGGGAACATAAACAAAACTTCCCGATTTGTTATTTCGGTTTGCCATTCCTACATTTTCCGATACGTCAATTAAATGTTCCAATCCGATTTATCAAGCAGATAATTATGGATATTTGACTAGCCGCATAGTCAGCGTGAGGACGAGAATCATGCGCGTCACTGGAGTGGGAGTGAGACGCCAATAGCGGTGCGAACGCTCGAGGGTTAAACCCGTCATACCTCCTTAATTATGACAAATATGGAAAAAAGTGATTAGAAATTAAATATGCATTTTCACTTACAGAGCAAATTCTGCTTAATACTTTTTGCCGTATCTCTTGCCGTTTTTGAAATAGAGCGTTGTAAACAGTTCAATTGTTAATAACGAAAAAACTACTCGGTCAATTTAAACCAAAAACAAATCCGATCGAACTTTCACGAAGACGCTCCGAATTAAACCTCGATGACGCAGATCGTTCGACCCGTTCGTGAGAAATCGGTAACGGAAAATTCCGATTTTATACATACAAACACACACACACACATTTGTTCAGAATTCGACGAGAAGCATTTATAAGTTATGAATCGAAATAAACAAAATCGATTTAGGGGTCATTACAATAACTTCCCGAAAGATCGGCAATTTAATTATTGTGCGAGTTAAATTGTAGATTGAATTTGTCCAATGTTCGCAATTGAAATTGGAAATTTTTGGTATTTGTGGATAATTTTGCAAATTGCAAATATTCCAAACATAGAAAAAAGGACATAATCAGCATTTTGAATTTTCCCGCGTCAGATAGTTTTCCTTACCCGGATAGGCGACAAATGACCACGGCCCTTCGTTGATAGCGTCGGCGATGGCGCTGATATCTTCGTCAGTCGTTTCAATTTTTTCATCAGATCTTCGCTTTCGGCCCAGCCTCGGACCAAACCAGATCGCACCGGACATTCCGTTTGATATTTGTGGGCATCTAACGCCGTTGCACAGGCCCCCAGCATCCGAATTTTTGGTGCCGAAGCTCAATCCCTCATTCATATCTGAAATTTTCCAGATTTCTAAAATTTTTGGAATGTTTTTTTCTCAAAAAATTTCTTGCAATTTTCCACCTGTTACTAAAAAATTCAAAAATAGTAGATATACGTCAAATACCGATTTTGAAGGAAATGCGATTTTCGCGCATAGATTCGCGAATTCTGAAAATTTTCTGTCCTCGTAAAATTCAATAGAATCACGCCCTCCCCTCCCCCCCCCCCCTTACACCGCCCCCCTCTCGCGGCTTAGTTAAAAAAAATTGTTACCATAATCACAGGTCACCGTCGCGATGTTCGCGACCAGGGTCGCGACAATAACACAAGCACTAGTACACGAGACGCTCGACATTGTGCCGCCAGCGGATTGTCCCGATAAAGTGGTGTCGAGATTCCCTAACCCCGCGTTTTTATAGTCCTATTCCCCTAATCCAGGTGGAAAAACAAGGGGTGAGTTCTCCTCCCCCCCCCCTCCTTATTCTCCTAGATCACTCGCGCGCGCACCGCTCAACAGATAGGAAAACCACAACAAAAATGCCAATTTTCGAATAAAAATCAGTTTTTCGAATGGCAATTCCGAATTTGAGGGTCATGATTTTTTATTCCAAAAGCATATTATTAGCAGAGGAATACATATTCCTAATGGTAGTATCAAGTCATACTTGATCCAAATCTCAAGTCATACTTGATTTAAGCATCAAGTCATACTTGATGCAAGCACAATATCATACTTGATGCACGTATCAAGTCATACTTGATTCAAATCTCAAGTCGTACTTGATTCAAATCTCAAGTCGTACTTGATTCAAGCATGAAGTCATACTTGATGCGAGCACCAAGTCATACCTGATGCAAGCACCAAGTCATACTTGGTGCAAAGCACCATATCATATTTGATGCAAGTACCAAGTCATACTTGATTCAAGCACCATATCATATTTGATGCAAGTACCAAGTCATACTTGATTCAAGCATCAAGTGATACTTGATTCAAGTATCGAGCGATACTTGGTTCAAGTATCAAGACATACTTGATGCAAGCCCCATATCATACTTGATCCAAATCGCAAGTCGTACTTGATTTAAGCATCAAGCGATACGTGGTTCAAGTATCAAGTCATGCTTGATTCCAATCTCAAGTCGTACTTGATTTAAGCATCAAGCTATACTTGAGTCAAGTATCAAGCGATACTTGATTCAAGTATCAAGTCATACTTGGTTCAAGTATCAAGTCATACTTGATGCAAGTATCGAATCATACTTGATTCAAGCGCGAAGTCATACTTGATGCAAATACTAAGTCGTACTTGATTCAAGTATAAAGCGATACTTGATTCAAGTATCAAGTCATACTTGGTTCAAGTATCAAGTCATACTTGATGCAAGTATCGAATCATACTTGATTCAAGCGCGAAGTCATACTTGATGCAAATACTAAGTCGTACTTGATTCAAGTATAAAGCGATACTTGATTCAAGTATCAAGTCATACTTGGTTCAAGTATCAAGTCATACTTGATGCAAGTATCGAATCATACTTGATTCAAGCGCGAAGTCATACTTGATGCAAATACTAAGTCGTACTTGATTCAAGCATCAAGCGATACTTGGTTCAAGTATCAAGACATACTTGATGCAAGCCCCATATCATACTTGATCCCAATCGCAAGTTGTACTTGATTTAAGCATCAAGCGATACTCAGTTCAAACATCAGCCTCAAGTCATACTTAGTTCAAGTATCCAGTCATACTTGCTTCAAGTATCAGGAAATATTTTATTCCTGATTAAATTAATACTTGATTAAAGCATCATATTAGGTCATATGACTCAAGCATCTGATACTAGAATCAATTATGCCGGAATTAAACGAAAGAAAAAATATTTCTGCGTGTTTGTTAGCCACGTGTTGGGACGGAAAAACCGCGAATTTCAAAAAAATTTCACTCTTCATCCACATGTCGAATAATTTCCAAATTTTCAGGATCTATCAAGCACATCATCCTACATCACTCAAAAAATTGCTTTATCATCTTTATCAAAATTGGTCCATTGAACTGTGTAAACGCAGAATCATTGAGAGTACGTGAGATGCATCTCCACCGACAAGCCCCATCAATTTACGCAATGGCCCACAATATGTAATTATCATTGCAATGATTTTTAAGGGAAACTAACCGGCGACACATTTTGTGATTTTCTTTTTTATACGTGGGCTAAGATCTTTATTTCCACGTGTTTATCGGAGAATGAGAATGAGGAAGAACTGCGGGGGTGGTGGCAGAATTGGAGGGATCGGATGTATCGAAAACCCCCCGCGGGCAATCTCCGCCACCAACGATTTGTCTTAATTTCTTGGGAGACATCCAGTCGCCCATATCCGATGAAGTGACTTGCCAGAGCATTCACGGGGGACACGAGAAACGAATTAATGAGAATTATTGGTGGTATAAGCGCTGCACGTACCCCGCAATACCTGGCATTGGTGGGTAGCCAATGAAATCAATAACATCGGCGTTTAGAATTTTAGATTGCGGGAAAATGGTGAAAGTATTCACGAGTCTGGAATAAAATATTACAGAGACGGGAATGACATGTGGCAGAATACGAAATGAAATATTCTAAAATTTGGAGTATAATGTTACAAATTTCGAAATGAAATATTTCTAAATAGGGAAGAGAATATTCGAAATATTTGAATTTCGTATGAAGAATATATTGCAAACTGGAATGAAACAAGGAGAATTGGAGATGAAAGAGTTTGAATCATCGATTGATTGGTCGATTGATTGATTAATTGGTTGATCGATCGATCGATTGATTCATAGATCGATTGAGAGATTGATTGGTCGATCGATTGATTCATAGATCGATTGAGAGATTGATTGGTCGATCGATTGAGAGATTGATTGATTGAGTAATCATTAATTGATTGGTTGATGGATTGATTGATCGATCGATTGATTGATTAATTGATCGATCGATTGATTGATCCATTAATTGATTGATTGATCGGTTGATTGATCGATCGACTGATTGATCGATTGATTGATTAATTGGTTGATCGATCGATCGATTGAGAGATTGATTGATTGAGTGATCATTAATTGATTGGTTGATGGATTGATTGATCGATCGATTGATTGATTAATTGATCGATCGATTGATTGATCGATTGAGTGATCCATTAATTGATTGATTGATTGATTGATTGATCGATTGAGTGATCGATTAATTGATTGATCGATCGATTGACTGATTAATCGATTGGTTGATTGATTGATTGATAGTGTATTGCTGTACAAATGAATAGGACCAAGGTCCATAGCGGTAAAGAAGAAAAAAATTTCAATAGTTGATGACACGAGCAGGACCATTAAACAAGAGAGACAGAGAGAGAGTAGAACATTCGATATTTCCGAATCTAGAATAAAATATTCGGGTTCAAGCCCAGGTACCGGTGGATTTTTTCTGGATTATTTGATTTATTCAAATAATGGGCACCACAAAAGTAAAAAACAGTTCACCCCCAAAAGTTATAAGACGAGTACCAAAAACTGTTTACAACTGAATGTTCCTACTCTCATTGTGAACGAATAACATCCGTAACTGTGTTACAAAGGAAAAAGTCGTGAGCGTCTAACGATTATAAGTCCAGAGCCGGCGCTAAGAACCATTGTAGTTGATGCGTCGATAATAACAAACCGATCAATCAATCAATAAAATATTCCGGAATGTGGAGTACCAAAGTCAGGGATAGAAGATGCTGCAATATGGACCCAAATACTCCGGAATCTGAGATAAAATCATTCATACTCGGAAATAAAATACAATATTCCGGAATCCGGAATAAAATATTTTCAAATAGATAATGGGTTGAGGGACAAACTGACTGACGGTAACCATAACGAAAAAATTACTGGATGAATTTTTCTGATGGTTTTTTTTTCTCGGATACTTGTCCCGAAGTTATTTTCCCATCGGCTATTTTTTCCGCAATCCAGATAATCAAATAGATATACGCATACGTAATCTTGTTTTGGATAAAAAAATAGCTAATGGGGGTTGCCCCATACTGCGTAATGGATGACAAACCGTGACACTGCTTCCAAAGGGCATTTAAACCCTGTCAATTCTATTTAGACGTAATTTGCCGCTGAGGAAATTCGGGATTAGGAAAGTCCTTCGCAGTTCAATCTCACATGTGGATGTTGTTTTTTTTGGTAATCAATTTTGCCCCAGATTTTGCGTCATGATCTACACGTGCCTAGATCAATATTTCCAATTTTAGCCAATCATATATATATATATATATATATATATATATATGTATGAACCATATCAAAATTTTGGAAATAACTTAAATTTTGAAAATTTTCAAATGTATTTATTCGTTTATTGATTTATTAACTTCCCGATCTAGGGAAGTTATTGTAATGACCCCGAAAATGAAAAGTCCCAGATCGATGAAATTTTCACGTTTCTCGACGTTTTGCATCATCCTAAAGTGATTTCAGAGAAGTGTCTGTATGTGTGTGTGTGTGTGTTCGTCCGTATGTGGCCAAATTTTTCGTTTACGTTTTCTCGGAAACGAATCGTGCGATTCGATTAATTTTTTTTTTCAATCGTTGCGTCTCCGTGTAACTTAGAGCTGATTAGATTTTTGATCGAATCCATTGAGTAGTTCCCCTGTTTTTGAGAAATTCATGTTGAGCAAAAATCGAAAATAGTGGTAATGAATAGTGGTTCATTCACACAAAAATGTTGTAATCCCGGTACTCAATGTCACAGTTGAAAGATAGCATATTTTATAACTGATTAAATTTTGAGTAAAAGTTGTCCAGTACTTATATTGTTATTAACAATGTCAATTGTTTATAATGTTCTACCGCATAAACTATTAGAGTTAGCGCAAAATTTATATAAGAAAAGATGTTTGCCATATAAAAATACGTATTTTATGTAGAATGCCTTTTTTCGATAATTTGCATAATTAAGGAGGTATAGCAGTCTCCACAATTATGTATGTAATAAGGGAACGAATGGACCCAGCGCTGTAATGACGGCCCCAATCGAAGCGTTTTCATGCAAAATCGAGCGGATCACATTTTGGATGGCATTTGTGCAGTATATGCAATGTTATTAGCAATTGCAATTGTTTATACTGTTCCACTGGGTAAAATATTAAAGTTTTTGTTTTGCAGCCGCATCCTTATTGGCGTCTCACTCTCACTCAAGTAACACGCATAAGTCTCATCCTCATGTTCACCATGCGTCTACTCAAGTATTCATAATTATCTGCTTCATAAATAAGTCAGTTTGGAATTTTCAAATAGGCATGTTTTCGTTATGATAATAACATGGGTCACACTGATTAACCGTAGTATATTGGAGAAGAATAAATTTATAACTCCGAGATTTGTAACCAAACGTATATTCGGCCGTCGTTAGAGAACACAAAACGCGACAGAGACGAACAAAATAGAGGTGTTGTCTTGTTTATGTTCACAAGGGACTACCGCTTCGATGCCCCTTGGTGGCCCTTCACCTATGATTTGCCACCACTGTAGAGGGTAAATGGTGGGAAATAGGGGTAGAATGGTATCTACTTTTTCTATGCCAAATTTAATTCTCTACAATTTTCTATAGAACGTTCCTCGTCGTATCTTGCTTGGATTCCGAGTTATTTGCGAAAAACCTGTTCTGGGCTTTTGATTATTTTCCACTCCCTGCCGGGAAAGTTGTACTTTATGTCATCCATGAGGCGATTTCTACCCTCAAAATACGTCATTGGAAACGATTGTAAGGCTGGTCGCTTGAAGCATGTAGGAGTGGGGTAGGGCCCCCCCACCTACGACCTGCCGTAGCTTCATCCCATGAAGTCAGGGATGTTACTCATACAGAACCGTCCATGCGTATTAGTATATAAAATTTTCTACAATATCGACTCTTTTTTTCTCATCAAGTATAATAATTTGGCGCAAAAAATCAATGACTCGTGGGTGGGCCTACAATGACGCACCTGGCGTTGGTCAAGATGACATTTTAATTGTGTAACAGATTGCCAGCCTAGATGACTATCCAGCCCCGCAATCTGTCAAATGGGAATTGTCATTTTGATAGTCCCATGGGGCACTGGGGCTTCCAAGAGATCCAGAGAAATAGGGGGGAAAATTTGATTACTCTGAAAATGATTTCAGTGACTTCCTCAATGATGATTCAGTGAGATGAACTCAATGAATTGCCTTAATTAGCCCACAATTTTTTGGTAAAATGCGAAAATTTCCATTGAGAACTTTTTTGGAATTTGCAAAATTGAGAAAAATAATGGGAAGCTCCAAAATTGGCAGAATTTTGTTTAAAATGGTTATATGTTATATCCAAAAATTTTCTTCTGATTATTATTATTTTTACTATTATCGTTCAAGAAGGAATTAGTTATGAGGAGAGAAATTCTCCTTTTTCGTTTGTATTACTATTAACCTAATTCAATATATCAATTCAAAATTTCTCAAGACTTACCTTTATTTTGATTCGGAGAATAAAGAACCAGCAAGCCTCGTAATCGATTATACGTATTTTCTACTTATGACTTTTATTTGATACTGATCTTTGTTAATTGATTCAGATAATTTATAGGGATTTTTCAAGAGTAATCTAGGAATTACGTCTCAGGTTTGGAAGTGGGAGATAGGTGATAGTAGAATAGAAATACTCAGATTACACCTAAGTTACCTTACTTTTCCTTACTTTAAATATTATTTCTAAATTACATGCTTGAATTTTGATTATTCAAGATTATAGTCTATAAGCAGGTATACATGTTAAAAATAGGGAAGAAATGGGTCCGGATACAACATATAACATATTATATCGGTGAACATTACAAACCAATTTCCATAATTCATAAGTTCATCTTAACATTTCAGCAGTAATTTAAGGGGTAACACCACTGTAGAATTTTCAAAAAATCTATTTTTTTTTTGCTTAAAAAATAGTTTAACTATCCTAGAATACTGTAAAACAAAAATTGGGTGGTTAAAAAAATTTTGACTCCCATTCTAGTATGAAAAATTTTAACATTATCATAATGTAATCACATATCAAAAGTTCAATCGTGTTTCATTGGCAGGCGCCATAACTCGAACAATTTTCAATATTTTCGCTTGAAATTTTGACTCAAAATTCATCGTTTTCACTAACTGATTATCGTAATCACAGGTAATATGTCTTATGACGAGAAAAATCATTTGTTCAAGATTTAAACGAATTTCATGATTTATTTCTGTATTTTTTCCTGAGCAGATTGCTACATATGTCTGCATTTTCTCAGATATCTCTCACAGCAGACGCAAGTACTATAATTTTTTTGGTCTTTAATGTGAATTCTGTCATGATTTTTATCGTCGCAAAAGACATATTACGTATGATTATAATAATCAATTAGCGAAAACGATAAATTTTGAGATTTTTCGAAAAACTGAAAAAAATGCACAAACTAAAAAATCATGTTCTCATGATGTAAAGCGAATAGAATAAAACGGATACTTAACTTTGTCCTTTGGAGTATGACGAACATTTTTGAAAAAAAAAAAAAATTAAAATCGGGCGAAAATTGCGGACCGAGGACCACTTTGAAGCTCATAACACGAAAAACAATGTTTCTTATGGGTATGTGGGGCAAAATGGGTTGGGTCCGGAATTTTCCTTACTTTTTTGGATATGCCTTTATATACCAAAACCCGATTGGTGGGTCCGAACGCCCTGCAAGGACTTCGAAGTTTCACCGGGGTCACCCCTTAATTAAGCTGAAGAGTGGGGGGAAGGAGTAATGTAAATTTTTTACCGATGTTTCGGGAAGTTATTGTAATGACCCCTATTGTTTCGATTCGTAACTGGTGCTTCAAGTATACCAAATAGACCGAATCAGTTTTTGGCCGAAATTGACGGAGCAGTTTTTTTTGTTACTAACAATTGAATTGTTCACAACGCTCTATTGCAAAAACGGTAAGAGATACGGCAAAAAGTGTTAAACAGAACTTGCTCTGTGAGTGGAGATACACATTTAATTTCTTATCACTTTTTTCCATAATTGTCATAATTAAGGAGGTATAACGGGTTTAACCCTCGATCGGTCGCCCCTCTATTGCCGTCTCACTCCCACTCAAGTAACGCGCATAATTCTCGTTCTTACGCTCATTATGCGCCTATACATCGGCGCCTATACTCATTTTACAGTCCGAGATAATAAAGCTGCATGTAGATTACTTTCATAGATTTCAAGTTTAGCTCCTCCACTGTAATAAACCTGATTTTTTTTTGACGACTTAATCACATCATGCGCTGATCCAATTTTGTTAATTGCAAGTGGAATTGGACGGAATCGAGGCGCACGAGAGGGTCCTGACTAAAAATAAAATAGTGTTTATCTGGATTAGGTGTTCTGGGCTACGTCAAAGCCGCGAGATTTACGTGTGGATTTGCGCGTGGGCTCACTCGTAATTGGGTCTATCGGCGGGGGGAATTTTTCCGCGCAATTTTTCGCGGCTCTGACCGCGATAAACGGGGGATTCCCCGTCGAAAAATTCAGTCCGTTGCCATATTCAAGGAGGTATCTCGTAATTATTTTTTTTGAGATTTTTAAAACTTGGGAGGTCGCAGTGACTATTTTAGCATGTATGGTCGCGCGTATAGCAGGTCGCCGACTCATTTTCCAATTTCGGGAAAATGAAAATTCTATATCTACATCTCAAAATAAAATACAGAAAACTACTTTGATCTCATTTGAATTTTTTTTTAAATCCGCGCCAAGAAAATTTCAGAATATCCAGTGATTGCGAAGGCCATTTTAATTTTTCCCCATTTTAATTAATTAGAATTTTCTGGAAACAAAAAAGGGTAAAAATTGGTGGTGACTCGTTGGTGCTCTTATTGCTCTTATCATTATCTCGTGTTGTCTCGACTCTCTCGACTATCGTCACATCTCTTTCGTATTGTCTCGACTTGGCGACAATCATGAAATTACTCTCTAGTATAGCTTTTCATTACTATCTGATCTTCTCTCGACTCTCTCGTCTCTCGTCACATCTCTCTCGTATCGTCTCGACTTGGTGACACTCATGAAATTGCTCTCTCGTATAGCTTTCATCATTATCTCGTCTTCTCTCGACTCTCGTCACATCTCTCTCGTATTGTCTCGACTTGGTGATAATCATGAAATTACTCTCTCGCATAGCTTTCATCATTATCTGATCTTCTCTCGACTCTCTCGTGTCTCGTCACATCTCTCTCGTATCGTCTCGACTTGGTGACACTCATGAAATTTCTCTCTCGTATAGCTCTCATCATTATCTCGTCTTCTCTCGTCTCTCGTCACATCTCTCTCGTATTGTCTCGACTTGGCGATAATCATGAAATTACTCTCTAGTATAGCTTTTCATTATTATCGGATCTTCTCTCGACTCTCTCGTCTCTCGTCACATCTCTCTCGTATCGTCTCGACTTGCTGACACTCATGAAATTGCTCTCTCGTATAGCTTTCATCATTATCTCGTCTTCTCTCGTCTCTCGTCACATCTCTCTCGTATTGTCTCGACTTGGTGATAATCATGAAATTACTCTCTCGCATAGCTTTCATCATTATCTGATCTTCTCTCGACTCTCTCGTCTCTCGTCTTCTCTCGTCTCTCGTCACATCCCTCTCGTATTGTCTCGACTTGGCGACAATCATGAAATTACTCTCTAGTATAGCTTTTCATTATTATCTGATCTTCTCTCGACTCTCTCGTCTCTCGTCACATCTCTCTCGTATCGTCTCGACTTGCTGACACTCATGAAATTTCTCTCTCGTATAGCTTTCATCATTATCTCGTCTTCTCTCGTCTCTCGTCACATCCCTCTCGTATTGTCTCGACTTGGCGACAATCATGAAATTACTCTCTAGTATAGCTTTTCATTATTATCTGATCTTCTCTCGACTCTCTCGTCTTGTCTCGACTCTCTCGTCTTGTCTCGACTCTCTCGTCTTGTCTCGACTCTCTCGTCTATCGCAGCTACTACTAACCATAGCGACGCCCTGCCGCGATGCCAGCAATAACGGCGTCGACCAGTTTCCCGCGGGAAACCACGGAAGGAGGTGTTTGACTGCTAAAAAAAACGGAAAAAATTATGTTGCAGCCTCCGTGGGTCACACTAGTCTTTTTTTTCATTTAATTTGGTCTCTTTTAGTCTCTTCTTCCCATTTGTAACGCACCATCGAGAATAATTCGACTCTCACTATTTGGGGTGAATACTTGTTCTCCTTCAGCGTCTCAGATTCTGTTTACACGCAGCACCGATCCTTGTCCACACGGAGTGTCTCTTATTTGTCAGTGACGGAAAGGCCCTTTCTGTAGAGGATCGCTCGCTCATCCTCGCAGAAATTTGATCCTAATACGTCTCAGTGTCTCGCCGAGGATAAATTATGTGGCGCTTGGTGCCACTCTGGTGCCAGCGGGGTTCCCCAAGCGTCTATCCACTTGTTCGACTCTCCAATAATCGAATTTGTCTCGGTCCATGATCTCCTTCCAGACTCCACGGTAGTTTCTGGACCGAGCGACTTGTCAATAAAATTCAATGAAATTTTTTATATTATTGCAAACCAATCATTGATAGGTGAATGGGCTGTGGATTTACGTGTGTGTTTGTGTGTGTAGTTTCTTTCCAACTTCTCATTTTTTTTCAAATATTAGAAAAAGAATAAAAATTTTAAAAAATTGAAAAAAAATTTGAAAAATCTGAAAAAAACTTTAAAAAAAATTGAAAAAAATTTGAAAAAAATTTGAGTAAAATTTGAAAAAAATTTGAAAAAAAATTGAAAAAAATTTAAAAAAAAATTGAAAAAAATTTGAAAAAAAATTGAAAAAAATTTGAAAAAAATTTGAAAAAAAAATTGAAAAAAATTTGAAAAAAATTTGAAAAAAATTTGAAAAAAATTTGAAAAAAATTTGAAAAAAATTTGAAAAAAATTTGAAAAAAATTTGAAAAAAATTTGAAAAAAAATTGAAAAAAATTTGAAAAAAAAATTGAAAAAAATTTGAAAGAATTCAGAAATTTCTTAATTAAAAAAAAAACAACAGAAATTTCCAAAATTCTACAAAAAGTTTTTTTACCGAATTTTTTTTTTGCAGAGTTCATATTTGTCTAAAAAATTATGAAGGATTACTCATCCGTGGCCCATGTCATAAACTTGTCGATGAGCCGCTTTAATTCATCTTAATGAGTGCACGTATTCACTGAGTGTCATGAATGAGTAAATAGAATAGGGGTCCCGATGGTCCCGAGAATTCGGATCAATAAACATTTCTCACAATGACTTTAATCCCTGCAATGGAGCTCGTGTAAATAAACATTTACGAGGGACTTGCGACGTAGTGACTTAATTAAGCGTCCACTTTTTTTTCACAGTTGTATGTGTGCGGGGAAAATAATAATGGTCCTAGGGACTTTGTTGCAAATGAAAGCTTTTTCCGCGAGTTGTAGATTCACTTTTAGGTTTTTCTTTGATTATCTGAAGCGAGAAGACTTCGAAAAATTCTTAAAAATTGGGAAAATTTTACATTTTTAAAAAATCTGGAAAATTCTCAGAAAGTTTAGGGGATTTTTTAAGAATTTAGGAAATTTCACATTGTTAGAAAAATTTGTAAATTTCGAATTTTCAAAAAAATTGTGAAAATTCCAAATTTTTGAATTTTTTTGAAACTTTCAGATTTTCAAAGAATTTTCTAAATTTCAAATTTTCAAAAAAATCGGCAAATTTCCGATTTTAAAAAGAATTAGAAAATCTCGCATTTTCCAAAAATTTTGAAAATCTCGAATTATCAAAAAATTTCAAAATTTTTAGATTTTCAAAAAAAATTGAAATTTTCGAATTTTTAACAAATTTTCAAAATTGCACATTTAAAAAAAAAATCGAAAATTCCGAATTTAAAAAAAATTTTGAGAGCTGCACATTTTCGAAAAATTTCGAAAATTTCACATTTTCGAAAAATTGAATAATGACTTACCTGGAGTGGCTGTCGTCATTATGGAAGTAATTAAGGTATGCACGGAGCTCTCAAGTCTCTGGTCCTCGGATTCTATTTTTATTTTAATTTCATCTGGAAATGTCCATCTAGTGACTAGAGGTTGAAAAATTTCAGAGTTTTTCAAAATTGCGAGAAAATAAAAAATGGAAGGAGTTGCGAAAATTCAAAAAAATTGTGAATCCAAAAAAAATACATTTTCATCGCACAAATTTAGAATAAAATTCAGAAATAACTTTGAAGTTCCAAAAATTTCAGGAACTCAAGACACAGAAAAATCGAAAATTTTTGGAAATTTCTATGCTTTTTAAAATTTCAGAAAATTTCAAAATTTAGAGAATTTTAGAGAATTAGAGAAAAAATTTAGAGCACTTTAAATAAATAAATAAAAAAAACTTCAAAAGTTTCATATATTTAAAAAAAATTAACAATTTCAAGAATTTTGAGAATTTAAAAATTTTTTAAAAATTAAAAAATCTCAAAAATTTTCATAATCTGAAAAACTCGAACAAAACGTAAAAAAATACAAAAATTCGACTAAATTTTGAAAATTTCAAAATTTTGATAATTTCAAAAATTCGAACAAAATTTAACAAATTTCAAAAATTTGAGATGATTGTAAAAATTTCAAAATTTTCAAAAAAATTTAAAAAAATTGAAAACTTTTAAAATTTCGAAAAAAGCCTGAATCATTTAGCCAACTTAAAAAGTGTGAACAGATTGAAAATTTTCCATTATAGTTGAAGAGATTGGAAAATATTTCTCTTCCATGAGATCTCCATTTCTCTTCTGTACCACCAAAGATCATTTCAGGTAAGGATTTTGGGCTGTGGGGAGTCAATCACTCCAACTCTTTCTCCAAAAACGACAAGGAGCTCATTGAGTAGAAAAATCTGTGCTCTCGGAAACTGAGGAGCGGATATCACTTACCGGGGTCTAGTTGCTCATTTCCAAGAGGTCTTAAATTCCCTTTCTGAACAATTGATCTCTTCACAAATTGAAAAAAAAAATTCGAAAGAAGAAAAAAAATGTCCAAAACTTTTCAACACTCAAAATAATGGACTTTCTCCAAAATTAAAAAAAAAAAAAGAAAAAAAAATCGATAAAATTTAAAAAATCTTCGAAATTTCGAAGAAAAACAAAAATTAAAATTCACTTTTTTGGTAATTTTTTTTCTCAAAATTTGACCTATCTATAAAAATTAAACTAAACAATTCGTGCAAACTCGCATTAACTAACATATTTATTAAGATACTTCGTTTTTATACAAAAATTTTACAAACTTATAGCACCTAGAGTTCCCGTAATTACAACAGAATAAAAAATTTCGTTTATATAAATAATAAAAATTGAGGTTTTTGCGAAATTCGGCAATTTGGGATTTATTTTCCAGGCGATCAAAAATAACAAAATAATTTTTTTTCACAAAAAAAAAATACTATTTTTCTCACAAATTCTCACATAAAAATCCAAATGAAAAAAAATTTTTTTTTACGAACGTTTTTCACTGGAATTTATTCCGAACGTAAACTGAGTTTGTTTACTTCGAATAATGATAAAATAAAAAAAAACAAAATTTTGGTTGTTTAAAATGTTTAACTGAGAAAATTGAGAAGAATTGAATGAAAAAAAAATCCTGCAAAATTGCTGCCTTAAAAATTGTTTATCTGCTTTTTTCTGGGTAACACGACTTTTCATCCGCGGACAATAATTCCGGGACAAAATCTCCGAAGACTGCTTGTCCGCACCCGGAAATATTGTCCGCGAACAAAAAGTGACGAACACTTTTCTGAATGGTCCTATACATTAAGATGCTACCTATGCACTATATACATGAAACACTGGCATCGTACTTTGGTATGTTTATGTACAGACTAACTCATACATTTTTACACCACTCGTCACGTGACTCGGGAGTGTGGGTGGGGGTTCAAATTTTTTCAAAATTCCAACAATTTCAAAAATTCAAGAAACATTCAACCAAGATATTCCTCCACAGAAACTAAAAAAATGACTCTTCTGGGCTTTCCGTAAATTCAAAAATTTGCAAAAACTGTGACCATAAAATAAAAAAATTGAAATTTAAAAAAAAAAATGGAAATTTTTTTTCAAAAAATTGAAATGTTTTTCAAAAAATTGAAATGTTTTTCAAAAAATTGAAAATTTTTTTCAAAAAATTGAATTTTTTTTTCAAAAAAATTGAATTTTTTTTTCAAAAAATTGAAATTTTTTTTCACAAAATTGAATTTTTTTTTGAAAAAATTGAATTTTTTTTTCAAAAAATTGAAATTTTTTTTCAAAAAATTGAAATTTTTTTTCAAAAAATTGAAATTTTTTTTCAAAAAATTGAAATTTTTTTTTCAAAAAATTGAAAATTTTTTTTCAAAAAATTGAAATTTTTTTTTCAAAACATTGAAAATGTTTTTCAACAAATTGAAATTTTTTTTCAAAAAATTGAAAATTTTTTTTCAAAAAATTGAAATTTCTTTCCAAAAAATTGTCAAAATCCAAAAATTGATAAAAATGTCAAAACTGCCAATAATCCCACCACACTATCATTTTTCACCGTCTAATTTATCCTTTTTTTTACATTACCCCGGCGACGGAGACGGTTATTGGGTTGGCATCGAGTGCTTTGGCATGAAGAGACAATCGAGGATTGATTTATTGTAACTGACCCAGTGACGTCGCCGTCTGTGCGCCCGTTGCGCTCGTCTCTTGCTTGAGCTCGAGGGCCCACATGTGCTGCGGCCAGCCCGTCCGACCTTTCCCCTTCGCCAGCTCCTCCGGGTAGGTCTCCATTGACTGACACATCTCATTCTAAAATACAAATAAATCACACATTAATTTCTATTTAATTTTTCTTTTTTAACTTTTCGATTTTTCGGAAAGTTATTGTAATGACATCTGAATCAATTTTTTTTTTCGCTTCGGAACTGATGTTTTAAGTCTACCAAAATGCTTTCCGTGAAATTTTGAACAAATGTGTGTCTGTGTGTGTGTGTGGGTGTAAGTGGGTGGGTGGGTGGTTGTAAGTGGGTGAGTGGGTAGATGTAAGTGGGTGGGTGGGTAGATGTAAGTGGGTGGGTGGGTAGATGTAAGTGGGTGGGTGGGTAGATGTAAGTGGGTGGGTGGGTAGATGTAAGTGGGTGGGTGGGTAGATGTAAGTGGGTGGGTAGGTGGGTGGGTGAGTGTAAGTGGGGGGGTGGGTGAGTGTAAGTGGGTGGGTGGGCGAGTGGATGGGTGGATATCAGGTGGTGGGTGGGTGGCTGTGAGTGGGTGGCTGGGTGGGTGTGAGTGGGTGGGTGTGAGTGGGTGGCTGGGTGGGTGTGAGTGGGTGGCTGGGTGGGTGTGAGTGGGTGGGACGCACCCAAACCCACAACCCGCGCTGAAAATGTACCAGGAACATGTAAAACCTCGAGAAACGTAAAAATTTCATAATTCTGAGACATTTCATTTTCGACGTAATTACAACAACTTACTCTATCGGGAAGTTAAAAAAAAAGAGTTGTGAACCGACTCACCGTTATCTGTTGCGACTTGTTCCGTCGGCCGTTGTTCAATATTTCAGCTCTGAAGGTCTGGGGTTCTTCCCCCTCCTCACTATCGAGAACTGCCATGAGGTAGCCTATGTAGGAAGCGGCAAGCCTCAACGTCTTGATCTTCGAGAGTTTGGTGTCTGCAGGAACATTGGGAATGCAATCCCTAAGATCTGCAAATGCATTGTTGATGCTCTGAGTGCGTCTTCTCTCCTTTTTATTCGCGGTGTTTCGCCTCTTGGGCCTAATTACTAATCCATTCTCCACCCGCGACGCGAGATGCTGTTGGAGATTCATCTGGTGGCCGACGGTCATCTGCCGAATTGAGCAGAAATTGTTAGCAAAAGGAGGACAAGAAACGTGGATAGCAAGCTCATTTGCGCAATGCAATCTCACCTGGTGAATGTGATTTCCAGAGTAGTCGTGTGAGGCTGTCCGCTGGACCTCCTGGACCAGAGGCTGGCACTCCTGGAGATGCTGGTATCCCATTTGCGAGTACTGGGGATGGACAGTGGGGGGAAAGTGCTGGACCGGCGAGCCGAACACAGCATCCGGAATACCGATCTCCTCGATGATCGGTGGTGGTGTTGAAGCTGCTGGACTACCGGCTCCAGATGAGCCCGATATACCGGAATCAGCGCCACCCCAGTACGTCGATTGGCTGTCTGCATCAGGAATGCTTATGTGACCTAAGGAAAAACGGGTAATCAAGGTGAGCAACAATTTCAATTGTTTATAACGCTGTATCTCACGAAATATTACAGAGACGCTAAAATGTGTCGAATAAGTGCTGTTCCTTATAAAAAAATACATATTTTGTGTCCTCTGACTTTTTTCGTATCTTTAACCGTTTCGGCGCTAGAGTGTTATAAGCATGAGAGATTGAAAGACAGTACACACACACGCATACAGACATCGGGAAGTTATAATTTTGGCCCGCGGAGGGTCAAACCCACAGCCCATTTTTTTTTATTGAGTATCGGTTCCATGTACAGTAGAGCTCCCTTAATTTTCCGCTTCCTTTATTTTCGCTGTACTCCCCTCACGACTTGTCTCCCCTCAAAAACCTTCTCCCACTCCCCGTACTTTGTCTATCCTTGTTTTCGACGTCATGCGCTCCAGACTGCGCAGCGTCTCAGTAGTGGGACCGAGCATTCATGAAACATAACCTATTTACTTGATACATAGTCCGTTTACTTCTGCTCTTATTTCCCCTTCCGCTCCCGGCAACCCCCACCACGCCACCCAACCAGTGGACAGAGTGGGGGGCTTCCTTAATTTTTTTCTCCACGAAATTGCTTCAAGGTCACCCCCCGAGCACGGAAAATAAAGGGAGCTCTACTGTAATATTATCACTGCGACAAAATATTCGGCAATTTCACTGGGCGACAAAATATTCGGTACAAAAATAATCTACGACAATATATCCAACCTCGGAGGCTTTCCTCCTTCGGGCCCTACATTCGGGTGCGGTAGTACCTCATATGTTTGATCATTATAATGACTAACTATAGTTAGTTTCCATCATCTTTCTCACATTTTTTTCCCGGAATAATTTTCCACCGGCTGTATTGTCGCAGATTATTTTTGTAGCGAATATTTTGTCGCAGTTGTAGAGAATTTAGTACATGAATATACACGAATGGTGCTGTATGTGTAACACCTCTGACGTCACAGGGCGAAGCTATGGCAGGTCCTACACGGAGAGAAAAATTCGATAAAAATTACCAGAAAAGTTCCGTAAAAATTACGGTCCGAAACGTAACGCGCGAATGAAATGAAACTCTTTAAAAGTTACGAAACGAAACAGAATTTTCACATTTACTTCAGTAGCGGACGGACCTGGGCAATGGTCACCGAGGAGTTAATCCGCTTGTGGACATAAACAAGACAACACCTTTAGTCTTTTGTATTTCCTAGCAACGGCAAAATATACGTTTGAATACAAATCTCTGAGTGAAATTTATTTCTTACACAGTGATGGAATTACGCGTCACCAAACGAGGCGTTTTTTTGTCTTTAACGCCTTCGCACCATTATGGATACGCGGGCTTGTGGACCATACGCTACACCGCATTCGCATGATAAGACACAGGAAACCACGGGAAACCTATGTCGGTATAGGCGGCTACTCTATGAGGAACTTGCCGCTCATCAGGCGTTCCGAAAAAATTATCACCCTGTCGGGGATTTGAACTTAGGAACCCAAGCGCCAGCGCTAAGAGTGCGCGCTTAGTTTAATGTCGGTAACCGAACGAGGCTGATAAGCCGATTTAGTTACTGGTAACAGATGCAGCAGGTAGGTAACTTGGTGTAATTTAGTTCTCCAAGTGCGCATCCGGTAATAGCTAACGAATTGGCTGATCTCGAGTGAGGATTTGTTAGCTATGAACGAGACATGTTGCTGGTCGTTACCTATCAACGAAGCCTCCTTTGACCGCATTCAACTGCACGATTCGTTAATAGTTGATGAGAACTGTTATAATGACAATTGAATCCTTCTATCAGCGTGACGCCAGGTCATCTTCATCAGGGTCTCCATCTGGATAGTAAGAGGCAGAAAAAACCGCCCTTCAAGGTCAGTCCGTGCTGATCCGAACTTGGTGAGAGTGATGCCGCCGAATCGACGGTTCATTTGGAACCCCGTCCAACCGGATCAAAATGTGATGCGGAGCTTTGTTTCGGCGTCAGGCCCGCCTGAGCCGGACTTGATTAGAATGAGAAGGTGGACTCGATTGAAATGTGATGAGTTCCTCATCAGGATCAGCTGATCAGTGAAACTTGACCACGGATCTATGAAGCTCTGACTGAACTGAGTCTTCCCCGAAGCGATGTTCCCTCGGGTTGACACACACACACACACACACACACACACACACACACACACACACACACACACACACACACACACACACACACACACACACACACACACAGCTCAGCGAGTACAGGAAAAACGGACGGAAGAAACACACACACATACACAGATGGCCTTTGAAACGTGGACATTTACTGAGAAATCGATCTTCCATCTTGCACAATTGAACACCTTATTAGCCTCAATGGCTTGCAGAGAATTCATATGAAGATCTGTATTATCCTTGCTAATCCCGGACCGAAAATTCGAGAATATGCTCTCTTCGTAGTTGGAAATATGTGATCAACATTCGAATTGACTTTCCCTTGGAATTAAGTGGTGGCAATTTTTTTTGAAATCTTAAATTTTGGGTTTTGGGTTGGAGAAACGCGATGAGACATGGATACTGATGATAATAAGTCAAAACAGAATTGTGTGAAAACAAATATCTCGAAAGCTTTGGAGCTTTGGAAGGTTTGGAGCTTCGGAAGGTTTGGAGCTTCGGAAGGTTTGGAGCTTCGGAAGGTTTGGAGCTTCGGAAGGTTCGGAGTTTCGGAAGCTTTGGAGCTTCGGAAGCTTTGGAGCTTCGGAAGTTTTGGAAGCTTTGGGGCTTTGGAAGTGTTCGAGCTTTCGAAGCTTTGGAACTTTGGAAGGTTTTCAGCTTTATGAGCTTTGGAGCTTTGCAAGCGTTGGAGCTTTGGAGGCGTTCGAGCTTTCGAAGCTTTGCAAGGTTTGGAACTTTGGAAGCTTTGGAAGGTTTTCAGCTTTGGGAGCATTGGAAGCTTTGGAGCTTTGGAAGCGTTGGAGCTCTGGAAGCATTGGAGCTTTAGAGCTTTGGAGCTTTCGAAGCGTTGGAGCTTTGGAGCCTTGAAGCTTTCGAAGCTTTGGAGCTTTGAAAGGTTTGGAGCTTTGGAACCTTTGGAGTTTCCGAAGCTTTGGAGCTTCACTCAATTGGAACTCAATGTTTTTGCAAAACCTCCCCTTTTTGTTCAAAAAGCTCCTTATCCCACTGCACATCTCATTCAGGGTGCTTTTTTCCGTTTAATCATGCCATAAATTCCAACAAAAATTCTCAACAGCCCCCCCCCCCTCTTAAGTTCCCAATTTTAAGGTACAACTTAAATTAACTGCCTCAAACTCCAAACTGTAGAGTCGGAAAGAACTTTCCAAGTTCCCAACGGAAAACTTTTTTTTGCAACTAAATCTTGCGACTTACCGTAGGGTAATTGCGTGATGTAATCGTAGGGCTGGTGCCACTGGGGATAGTAATCCGCCTGAGCCTCGTACCCTCCCAACATCTCAAAATTTCAACGAAAAAAAAATCGTCCAAAAATTGTCTCCAATCACTCGCACTTTTTCAATTAATTTTGTTTTTTTTTTTATTTCTTATTTTTCAATAAATATCCACGAGGTTTGGAACGCTGGAGCTTTTTGGTAGCGATTGAAGCTGAGGTATATTCTGCGCGAATCCGAAAGCCGCTGAGACCGATTACCGATTACTGTTTTAGCGCACGATAATTACTTCAACCTCGGATGGACGCGTGCGCGGTTGCGGATGATAGGGAAGTGGAACTGATCCCCGGGATCATGGAGCATCGGTATCACCATACAATCTGGAGAAAAAAAGCTCGGGCCAGTGGGATGCGCCCGCTACCCAATAGTTGCATGGCCACGCCCTGCGGGCGGAGCTAGCCACCCACGCGAACGGGCGCCTCCAGGATTCAATTAGTAAATTGGCGGCTGTGGAGAGGGCTTTTTTTCTTCGGCGAGATATGATTTAAGAGGCTGTAGGTGAATTAACTCGATTTGGGGAATTGTTTGTGGAAAGGGGGGGAAACGGTTGAATTATTTTTGGACATTTTGTGGGGGGTGTCACTAAACGGAACCATGACTTTTTCGGTTTGTATACGTATTGGGTAAGTGGGTGGGTGGGTATGGCGGTGTGTGTAGGTGGGTGTGGTCGTGGGTGGGTGGTTGGGTATGTGTAGATAGATGGATGTTGGAGGGTATGGCGGTGTGTGGGTGTGTGTGTGTGAGTGGTTAGGTCTGTATGGGTAGGTGTGTGTGGGTAGGTGGGTGTTGGTATGGGTGTGGGTGGGTGTGGGTGGGTAGGTGGGTGTGGGTGGGTAGGTGGGTGTGGGTGGGCGGGTGCGTGTGGGTGGGTAGGTGGGTGTGGGTGGGTGGGTAGGTGGGTGTGGGTGGGTGGGTAGGTGGGTGTGGGTGGGTGGGTAGGTGGGTGTGGGTGGGTGGGTAGGTGGGTGTGGGTGGGTAGGTGGGTGTGGGTGGGTAGGTGGGTGTGGGTGGGTGTGGGTGGGTGGGTGGGTAGGTGGGTAGGTGGGTAGGTGGGTAGGTGGGTAGGTGGGTGTGGGTTTGTAGGTGGGTGTGGGTGGGTATGTGTGTGTAAGTGGGTAGGTGGTTGGGTGTGTGTGTGTGTTAGCAACAATTCTTGCTTTTGAATTAGAGACTTCTCTACAGGGGAAGTTTTGTTTACTCGATGGAACACACACACACACTTGATTTTATCGGTAAAAAATGCTCTCAATTTTCTTCTGCTAAATTGACTTAACAACTTCCAATATTTCTTCTTTAAATCGATTGGAAATATAATGCCAAAAAAGAGGACGTTGAACAAATTTTGTTATTTTTTTTTTTTCTACATTGTGTTGAAGACGGAAAGATCTGTTTTGGTTGAGCTTTCAGATTTTCGAAGGTTTTGGGTATCTCAAAACTGTTAAAAAAAAAAAAAAAACACGAAATCTGGCGCCGGCCACCTCGGAAGTCATAAGGAGACAGAAGCAGAGGAGACACGCGACGCTGGACCGTAATAAAATGTAACCGGAGTCTGTCTGCGCAACAATACGGAAATGATGCGCCCTCCGAGGGTCACCAACAATGGCCACTTCCCATTGATACACTCTGAGGTGCCCCATTTACGTCAATCTGGTCAACACGTGTCATATACAGAGGAAAAAGTTGAGTTTACGGGCGTTGCGCGAAATTCCGCGGCGTTACCTAAATTTGGAAATTTTTCAAAATCTAAAAATTGGAAATTTGAAAAATTTAGTAATGTTGAAAATGACGTAATTAAAAAATTCTGGAAATTCCAGTTCTTTTGGAAAAACTTTTGAATTTTCGAAAATTTGACAAATCGGAACATTTTGTAAATTTCGGGAACTTTTGCAAAATTGCGAAAATGTAAAAAAAAATTATGAAGATTAAAAAAAATTGACAATTTTCAAAATTTTGAACTTTTTGACCAAAAAAAAAAAAAAAAAATAGGAAATCTTGAAAAATTTAATGACTTTTTAAAATTTCAAAATCTGAAATTTAGGTGGCTCAAAATCAAACCAGCATTCACATATTCACCCATTTTTTTGTTTTTTAGTAATGCATTGACTTAATGCTCAATTGGTGAAAGATAAATTCGTGAATAGTTCCTCTGAGATTTTAAAATTTCGTCAAAAAGTGAAAGATAGAAACGAAATAAATAGTAGAAGAGAATTCTCAAGTGGTCATTGAGATTTTCTCATACACGTGGAAACTCATAAATCCAAATGTCTTGGGCGCTTGTTGGCGCCATCGCGAAACCTTCAGTCTACCCTATTTTTTACCAACAGCATTATCCTCGAGCCAAACAGAAATTGGGGAAATAAATAAATAGAAATTATGAAGGAACGAAATTTGAAGAGCAATTTCTAGGATCGGTATTGTCGATTCTGAGATTGTTGATCACTTTTTCAGAATTATTTTTCCAAAGTCGTGAATCACTTTTTTGCCAAAATCGTAAATCACTTTTTCCAAAATCGTAAATCACTTTTCCCAAAATCGTGAATCACTTTTTCCAAATTCGTGAATCACTTTTTCCAAAATCTTGAATCACTCTTTCCATACTTGTGAATCACTTTTTCTTTTCCATATCGTGAATCACTTTTTACAGAATCATGGATCACTTCTGCCAAAATGGTGAATCACTTTTTCTTTTCCATATCGGGAATCACTTTTTACAGAATCATGGATCACTTCTGCCAAAATTGTGAATCACTTTTTTCAATATCGTTGATCACTTTTCCCAAAACCGTGAATCACTTTTTCCAAATTCGTAAATCACTTTTTACAAAGTCGTGAATCACTTTTCGCAGAGTCGTGAATTACTGTTTACAGAATCGTGAAGCACTTTTTCCATAATCACGAATCACTTTTTACAGAATCGTGGATCAATTTTTCCACCAACGTGAATCACTTTTTCAAAAACGTGAATCACTTCCAAAACTGGAAATCACGTTTTTATCACGGTGAATCACAATTCCAGAAACGTGATTCACAATGTCAAAATCTTCAAAACCGTGATTTACAATTTCACAATTGCAATTCACTCCTCCAATGTAAAATTCGCTGGTCAAATAGTGATTCAGTTTCAGAAACGTGATTCACGTCTACAACCTTGTGATTCCCCTTCTTGAAAACCGTGATTTAGTTTTTCAGAATAGTGCATTACCGTTTTAAATCACGACTCCAAATCACTATTTTCTAAAAATCACACTTTTCGAATAGTGATTCATAATTTCAAAATCACACATCAACTTTTCCAGAGGTGTGTGAGAATTTGGTAAAATTTTTGTATACATAGATATACGAATAAACTAAAAAATCATTTTCCCATGATGTAAAGCGAACAGAATAAAATGTGTTTCTTATTAGTATATGGGGCAAAATGGGTGGGGTCCAGAATTTTTCTTACTTTTTTGGATATGCCTTTATATATCAAGACCCGATTGGTGGGTCCGAAGGCCCTGCGAGGACTTCGAAGTTTCACCGGGGTCACCCCTTAAATAAGAACAAAGTTAATTTGAAAAGTTGGCCAACATTCCGGCCACTTGCGGCCGGGGTGGCACTAATTTTAAAAAATATTTGATGAAATGCGCGGAGGGAATTTTTTCAGTGATTCACATAAGAAAGTCTAATTACTCCAGGAGAAAATAGCATGTAACACTTGGAGAGTTGGAGGCTAAATTAACTCAAACTCAAGTGGTCTTATCTGCCTCTTTCCCAGGCTGGCCCCTCCCGGCGGCAGCGCTCAAGTGTAGCAAAAACTCATATTCCCGACGATTTAGTACTCCTACCCACTCGTAACAATGTCAATTCACGTCGTAAAAACGTGTCAATTCGGGGCATAATGGAGAGATCATGAAGTTGCGGGAAACCCCGACGATGCAAACAAAATATGACATTAACAGTAAATCAGTTTCACTGTCCCTGCAAATGCATTCCAAATTTCCTCTTAATAAAAAAAAATAGGCCGTTGCTTTGACCGTCCGCGGCCCAAAATTATAACTTGCCGATGTCTGCGTGTGTGTGTGTACTTTATTCCCAATCTCTCATGTTTCTCACCCCAGAGCTCTCTAAATGATTTCGCTTGTTTATAACGCTCTAACACCGAAACGGTTAAGGATACAAAAAAAGTCAAAGAACACAAAATATGTATTTTTTTATAAGGAACAACATTTATTGGATACATTTTTGCGTATCTATGATATTCCGTGAGATACAGCGTTATAAACAATGGAAATTGTTAATACCAATAGAAACCAGGAGACATGACTTTTTGTTTGAAATAGTCGAAATGCATTAGAAATATCTTGAAACGTGGAGATCTGATGGAAAAACAATCGTTCATTTTCGGGGACAAAACAATAACTCCCCCTATCGGGAAGTCAACCCTTACTTCTCACCCCACGTGAAAAAAATGAGTTGTAAAATACCTATGAGTGTTTTAAGACTTTTAATCGATTGGGCCATGTTTATTGAACATATATTTAACATTTCCAATGATTTACATTAACAAATTTATAGATGGCCCTTTAAAAAGTGGTCATATATGTGAAAATTCGCAATGAGGTTTTCAGAAAAAAAATTCATTACTCCGCCATTTTTTCATATTAACGGCTAAAATTTTAGGATTGTACGCCCAAGATACACCACTATCATAAGAAATTAACAGTATACGTCGATCTTTCAAAAAGTTAAAAAAAAAAATCTTTGCCAAGCAGCGGATGCTTTCACACCGGGGCGGCTTGCTATGGCTTGCAATGTCATGGAATCACATCTTACATCTATCTACTAATGAAAGACATCGATATTTGTATGAATTTCAACGATTGTAGGCCTCTAATTTCACTTTTCCCCAGCCTGGGGTGATAAGTCACCCCCAGTGGCAGCTAAGGGTTAAAAACAGGAAATGAGAGTTTTAACTGAAACTACAAAATAGAGCCATGCGAACGATATTATCTGTCAATAGATATACACTCGACTCTCCCACTAGTGCACTGCACGGGACCGGACGCCCCACCGCCCTGTCCCACCAGTGACCCTCCGCTACTTCTCCCACTCCCGGATGCTAGTAAGCGCGGTGAGGTAGCATTCAAAGTCACGTGAGACCATTTGTACAGTGGTGGGGAGACGGCGCTTGAGGAGCTAGTGAGTGGTGGGGTCATGACGATAGTGACTATAGGGATCCATCAACTTGTGGGACGTGTATTGGTGGGGTAGTTGACTGTACTGAAATGCGAATTATGCTAGAGGCTTTAGAATGGATGTCAATTCGCCAAAAATTGGTGGATAATTCCCTGGTGTTTGTCCTTAAAATGATAAATCGGCTACGCTGCAATATCAAACTGATATTAGCCCATATATATATATATATAGGTTAGACTGATCCATTTTAATACACTTGGACATTTAAAATCGAAGTTAGTGCTTACGCTCGTACATGTGTGCAAGCGACTCTCAAATTACTCGGGGGCGTTCACCAGTCATGGAGATCTTTTACATGTAATTTGATCGTTTAGTCAGTTTTATCATTTATGAAAATATCAGACAAACGCTCTTGTAAATTTTTTCACGCAAAAAATGTGGAATTTTTGTGGCAAAAAAGAAGTAAAAATTTGTTCATAAAATTTCAAGGTTTTCAAAAACATTGGAAACATTTTCAAAATTTCTATAATTTTGAGACGAAAAAATAGTAAACTCTGCAATTGGAAAAGACTGAAAAGAAACTGAAAACCGAAAATAAAAAAAAAAAAATTTGAAGATGCAAAAAAAAATTTTTGAATTCTTTCCCTTTTTCAAAGAAAATTCGAAAAATGGCAAAGTTTGTGATACCAGGTCAATAATACCTCATTTTTCAATTGGGGTAAACAAAACATTTATAGGGAATTTGACGTTTGTCGCGCGTATGTGCGGCGCACACATTTTTTTCCCGAATTTGATATTATGGGAAAACGCCTAAAACGCCATTTATTGAGGAAATAACTGGCCACTGTTTCAAACAAGACATTGCCGGCTTTGCGTTTGTTATTGAAGCAGTAAAGAGTCTTCTCGGATCTCCCAGCATCCAGAGGGCCGCAGTTTCCCAGTACCCCCGTAAATCATAACCGTTCATTCACAATTTTCGGCGTTCATTCAGGAAAAAAGGGTGCACACGTGCACTGACGTTTACGTTAGAAAAATGATTTTTTTTATGTCTCCAATTGCTTGAAAATTTTATTCAACTTTTCGAAGTATACATGCTTATTAAATTTTCTCCAGTTCTCGAAGATGTTGACATTTTTGGAATTTGAGAAAGTTCAGAAATTCTTGAAATGTTTGAAAAATTTGGATTTATATTTTTGCAATTTTTGCAATTTTGGAAATTTTTGAAATTTGTGAAATTTTTGAGATTTGTGAAATTTGTGAAATTTTTGAAATTTTTGAAATTTTTGAAATTTTTGAAATTTTTGAAATTTTTGAAATTTTTGAAATTTTTGAAATTTTTGAAATTTTTGAAATTTTTGAAATTTTTGAAATTTTTGAAATTTTTGAAATTTTTGAAATTTTTGAAATTTTTGAAATTTTTGAAATTTTTGAAATTTTTGAAATTTTTGAAATTTTTGAAATTTTTGAAATTTTTGAAATTTTTGAAATCTTTGAAATCTTTGAAATTTTTGTAATTTTTGTAATTTTTGAAATTTTTGAAATTTTTGTAACTTTTGAAATTTTTGAAACTTTTGAAATTTTTGAAATTTTTGAAATTTTGGAAATTTTTGGAATTTTTGAAATTTTTGAAATTTTTGATATTTTTGACATCTTTGACATTTTTGACAGTTTGGAATTTTTAAGCGTATGTCCTGGTTATATGAAAGAGTGTGTGAGTGTGTGTGCATCGGATGGGCCACACTCACTCAGCCCTCGTTTTCAAATTTACGATTTTTTTTTGCCACAGTCCCCATAAATCATTCCCTTCATTCACAATTTTCGGCGTTCATTCACAAAAAGAAAGGGGTGGACACGTGTAGCGTCGTTTACGTTACAAGGTTGACAAAATCGGAGGATGGCTGGTTTCTGGGGCGTGCGCCACCCACGCTCAGTCTTAAGCACCTGCCATAACAACTTCCTTCCTGGGCCCCCTGGCAGTCAAGTTAATGATACAGTGGGTCCACGAGTGGAGGAAGTCAACCCTTCATCACAATCATCGTCCAAAAAACGCCGAATTGCGATTCAATTGGAAAGAAGAAAAAAAATTCTAATCCATGCTTATCTGGACCTAAAAAATTCAAAGTCGCACATTTGTTTCACAAATATTGGGCGTTTTTCATGAGTGGAAGAAATTCGCGCAGGTACCATGCGCACGTTTTACCTACAGTTACCACACACCACCCACCCACCCATCCACACACCACCCACCCACCCACCCACACACACACCCACTCACTTACACACACCCACCCACACAAAAGAAAAACCACCCACCCACTCACACCCACCCACCCACATACCCCCCCACGCACACACCCACCCCCCCCCCCACACACACCCACTCACCTACACACCCACTCACCTACACACCCACTCACCTACACACCCACTCACCTACACACCCACTCACCTACACACCCACTCACCTACACACCCACTCACCTACACACCTACTTCCCAAAATCGAAGCAACCAAAAATTGAAATTCATCACAAATTCGTTCTATCATTGTTGACTGAATGATAAAATGTAGAAAAAAAAAGTTTATTGAATTGATATTTTCGGGAAAATATTATACTAAATCTCGATAACCAATTCTGAAGCATTGGCTCCAACTAGAAATTCGACGTTTCAATGTTCCATTAATACACGGTACCGCAATAAACTAAATTTAGTTGCGCCGGGGGTGCGTTTAGCTGATTTGATATCTTTTCAAAAGAGCACATGGCCACTGAGACGAGTCATAAGTCGATCCTCTCTTTGTGCCGTAAACATCATATGAAAATAGTGCAGGTGAACAGAAAGTGAAATAAATGGCCTGTGGGTTCGACCCTCTGCGGGCCAAAATTATAACTTCCCGATGTCTGCGTGTGTGTGTGTACTTTCTTTCCAATCTCTGATTTTTCTCACCACAGAGCTCTCTAAATGATTTCAATTGTTTAGGACGCTCTAACGCCGAAACGGTTAAAGATACGAAAAAAGTCAAACAACACAAAATGTGTATTTTTTTATAAGGAACAACATTTATTTGACGTATTTTTCCGTATCTATAATATTTCGTGAGATACAGCGTTATAAACAATTGAAATTGTTAATAGCAATAGAAACCAGGAGACATATATGGAGCAAAAACTAATGAACTCTAAGTTAGGGCAAGACCCACTCGGGGCACAAACAAAACTTCCCGATTTGGTTTTTCAGCACCACCTACTAAATTTATTCTTCTCCAATATACTACGGTTAATCAGTGTGACCCCTCTTATTATCATAACGAAAACATGCCTATTTGAGAATTCCAAACTGACTCATTCATGAAGCAGATCATTATGAATACTTGAGTAGACGCATGGTGAGCATGAGGATGAGACTTATGCGTGTTACTTGAGTGAGAGTGAGACGCCAATAAGGATCCGGCCGCAAAACAAAAACTTTAATATTTTACCCAGTGGAACAGTATAAACAATTGCAATTGCTAATAACATTGCATATACTGCACAAATGCCATCCAAAATGTGATCCGCTCGATTTTGCATGAAAACGCTTCGATTGGGACCGTCATGACAGCGCTGGGTCCACTCGTTCACTTATTACATACATAATTGTGGAGACTGCTATACCTCCTTAATTATGCAAGTTATCGAAAAAAGGCATTCTACATAAAATACGGATTTTTATATGGCAAACATCTTTTCTTATATGAAATTTGCGCTAACTCTAATAGTTTATGCAGTAGAACATTATAAACAATTGGCATTGTTAATAACAATATAAGTACCGGACCACTTTTACTCAAAATTTAATCAGTTATAAAATATGCTTATATCTTTCAACTGTGACATTGAGTACCTGGATTACAACATTTTTGTGTGAGTGAACGTTCATTATCACTATTTTCGATTTTTGCTCAACATGAATTCCTCAAAAACAGGGGAACTACTCGATGGATTCGATCAAAAATCTAATCAGCTCTAAGTTACACGGAGATGCAACGATTGAAAAAAAAATTAATCGAATCGCACGATCCGTTTCCGAGAAAACGTAAACGAAAAATTTTGCCACATACGGACGCACACACACACATATAGACACTTCTCTGAAATCACTTCAGGATGATGCAAAACGTCGAGAAATGTGAAAATTTCATCGATCTGGCACTTTTCATTTTCGGGGTCATTACAATAACTTCCCCAGATCGGGAAATTAAATAGAACTTCGAGAGGTAAAAATACTCCCAGCCGGAATAGTCCCAGCTGGGGAGTCGAACCCGGGTTCGTATCTCCTTTTCGCGGATATTTCTCTTACGGATGTCGCTTTCGCGGATTTTTCTCGCGGATGGCTTGCCACGGAATTTTTTTTCCATTCATATTCTTCCCGCGGATCTTCTTCTCCTCGATGGAGCACCCGCGGATCTTCTTATCATGGATGCTGGACTCGCAGATCTTCTCGCGGATGCTGTACTCGCGGATCTTCTTCGGATATTTTTTGCGCGGATATTTCCTCCATCCAACTTTTTTCCACGCATTTTTTTAACGTGAATATTTCCTTGTTGGATTTGCATCCCGCGGTTATTAATGTCGTGAATATTTCGAAAGGCAAACTATTGCGGGGACTTCCTGCATGTGCTTCAATTGCCATATTACGAATAGTGAAATTAATTTGAAGTTTTTCATAACTTGCAATGCTATTCGCGTAAAGCAAATCCGGCTCAAAAATCCGCGGAAAAAAACCCGCGGACAAAATCCGCGGACAAAATCCGCGGAAAACATCCGCGGGAAAAATCCGCGAAAAAAAAATCGAACGATTGTTTTCTTCTACACCAGGAATTTTGCGGAGGTAATGATAAGACGCATGAGCACCGTTTTCCGGTTGCAATTAAATAAATATTCGTGGAACATCATTTTTCCGAAAATATAAACATTTTTTTGTAGGAAATGCATTCGTGTAAATGTTTGAATTACAAGTCATCAAGCCAATTAATGTTGATGCCACTCGAAGTTTCACTGAACTACGTAAACATGGGGTTTCGGTATGCTCTGGAGATCATCACCGAGAATTTTCTTCCAACATTTATTTATTTTCCGTGTCGATGACACGTGCCTCATATGTCCACCATTTTTCTTTTCCTTTTGGAATTTTAAAATTTCCCAATTTTTTATGACTTCCCTAAAAATTTTTTGGAAGCTATGAAATTTGTATATTTTTGAAATTTCCATTTCCAAGATTTTAACACTTGGAATTTTTGGAGTTTCAAACATTTCTGAAATTTCTCCCAATTTTAGGAATTTTCAAAATTTTTCAAATTTCTAAGATAATTTTTTTGTTTTTTTATTTATGAATTTCACCGAAATTTTTTTTTGTCAATCTTTTGAAATGATCAAAATTTGATTTCTTAAAATTTTTGAATTTGGAATTTCTCGCAATTTTTTTGGGCCATAAAGACCGCCGCCCCTACTCCTGCCCCCCCCCCTCCCACCGGCGCAATTTACTCTAAACATATTACCGGGATTTTGCTCGCTGAACCCTTGGGAGATCCCCGAAAATTTTGCCCCATTACGCCGCCATAAGGTCACTTATCACAAGCGAGATAAAACAAAATTACTCGATTAGTATAAGACGAGAAGGTGTTCTGGTTAGGATCCCACCCGAGGGGGGGGGGGGGGAGTACATTTCTGTTCTCATATCGTGGCTGTTTCCACCCCCATCCGGGCAATTTCCCGTCCATCCGGCCACTTCCTCTCCCCGATATCGGGAAACTGCGCCAGGCCTCATCCTCCACTTTCTTCGGCACTTCACTATCACGATTATTAGTTAATAGGTATATCGTTGCTCGGCAACATAAGGGTTGGGGGGGGGCGGCGAGGGGAGGGGGTGATTAGAGTTACTGAGGTTAACCAGCGCTTGCTCCGTGGACCAGATCTCAACGCCCACTTTTGGTAAGCATTTGTTTTTTTTTAATCAAAATTTTTCATTGAAAAAAAAAAACAAAAAAAATGATAATAAAAAATTTTCTGGTAGTCGGAGTGGGTGGGTGGGTGGGTGGGCGGGAGGGGGGGGGGACAGGTGCTTACGAGATCTGCGCCTGCTCCGTAGCTAAGGACAAATATTGACGCCCACCGGAAGCACTCTTTAATTTTTTTCCAGAACCTTCGTCTTCATGATATTGACAGAATTAAAAATCCCTTAATCAACATTGCAACACATGTAATGGCAGCGTTGTAGCAAAATCGTATTGAAAATTTTCGATACAGTTATAGAAATGAAATTACGGATATTCAACACGTATAGTCAAAACAAAAGTTTATGACCCTTTCTATAAATCGTTATATTTATCGCCAATAATTTTCAATTAATATTTCTATTGGATTATGAGGTTAAATAAAAAGGAAACAAGAATATATAAAAGCAACTCAACTATTTATTCAATACTTGACTCTACTTAATCAGAAGGTACGTGTGCTCAGTACAGAGATTTGTACAAGACTAACCGTTTCACACCTCAACTATTGGTGATTATTTTGTATACCTGGGACTCAAATATAGTCCCCACCCCATGCGTCATTACCTCCACCCTCTATTTGCCATAAGGCTCGAGATCCTCATTTGGGAAAAACTTATTGAAAGTATTTTCCCACTTTTTCTACACTTTCTGGAAAGAACCATAAAGCAATTGAATCGTCCCTTCCGGACGGGCAGGTAATGAGCCAATATAGAGGTACTTGCATTTTGACCGTAAATACGTTTCACAAAATCCAACAATTTCAATGCGTTAATTAGTTGAAATGATAGCCATAGAAAATTATTCTATTGTATTCAATTTTGCGAATCAATATTATATTGTTTAAACAAATTAATGAAAACAAATTTTAGTCAATCGTCATGAAATTTTTGCCATCGTTTTATATCTGCTTCAATAGTAAATTTTCAAAATTTCAACAAATTTTTATATTTTGAACTGTATTTACAGAAATTTTTATTTTCCCATAAGAGACCGTGTTAATTGAGAAATTGGATGATTAATAACTACAGAGCGGTGTTGTGAATCAATCCCAAATTTCATACAGGCATCTGTTACCGCTCCAAAACCATTATGTCAAAATTTCTAGCAATTCTTATATCTTCGCCAATATAGGTGGAATATTCTTTAAGTGCAGTGATGAAATATAGTTAAGAGACAGTTGAAGGATATAAGCATATTTTATAACTGATTAAATTTTGAGTAAAAGTGGACCAGTACTTATATTGTTATTAACAATGTCAATTGTTTATAATGTTCTACTGCATAAGCTATTAGAGTTAGCGCAAAATTCATATAAGAAAAGTTGTTTGCCATACAAAAATACGTATTTTATGTAGAATGCCTTTTTTCGATAATTTGCATAATTAAGGAGGTATAGCAGTCTTCACAATTATGTATGTAATAAGTGAACGAATGGACCCAGCACTGTCATGACGGTCCCAATCGAAGCGTTTTCATGCAAAATCGAGCGGATCACATTTTGGATGGAATTTGTGCAGTATATGCAATGTTATTAGCAATTGCAATTGTTTATACTGTTCCGCTGGGTAAAATATTAAAGTTTTTGTTTTGCAGCCGCATCCTTATTGGCGTCTCACTCTCACTCAAGTAACACGCATAAGTCTCATCCTCATGCTCACCATGCGTCTACTCAAGTATTCATAATTATCTGCTTCATAAATGAGTCAGTTTGGAATTCTCAAATAGGCATGTTTTCGTTATGATAATAAGAGGGGTCACACTGATTAACCGTAGTATATTGGAGAGGAATAAATTTAGTAGGTTGTGCTGAAAAACCAAATCGGGAAGTTTTGTTTGTGCCCCGAGTGGGGCATACACGACTAGTTTCAAATATTTTTAACAGTGTATGTCTATTAATAATAACTATTATAGTTATTTATCAGAGCTCTTCGCTGTTTCTAGTTCCACTAGAAAATCCTAATAGCTCCCCAAATATTTTTTTTCTCAAGTGTATAACATTCCATAATGACGGCGATAATGCACCAACCGCATCTCGGTCAAGTTCAAACGGAGAAATTAGTCATCCCAAGTGCTACTTCATTTGCGGGGGATGATTGCGGCATTGTGGGCTTTGATGGAAAGCGTTCTCCCGTATCCTCAGACCTGCAGCTTTCACTCAAGTATTATTTTTTTCTTTACTGGTAGACTTTCTGTGGCTTTCACACACAACCACTCGAGCAATCACAGCATTTTCCCCTGTAATCGTTGTCTGGTGCCACCCCGTCGGGAGTTCTGAACGGAAAAACAGAAAGTCAACTAGGAAGCGTTTATAGTGTACACGGTGCAGCTTTGATTTTCGATTTTGTTGATTTTTTTAGCAACAATTAGCTATATCTCACTAATTATGCGAGCTAGCGTGAAAAGTCACATGACCTAAAAGATGCATTTTTACACGTGGAACAACTTTTGTTATACACATTTTTTTGTGTCTCCAACGGTTCTCCCCATAGAGCGTTATAAACAATTGAAATTATTCATAACAATTAATTCAAAGAATTTTCAGAATGACAGAAATTACAAAAACAAAAAATCAAAAATATTTTTAAATATTCATAGGTTTTCAAAAAAACATCGATAAATTCTTTGCGACGGTCACACACAACCACTCGAGCACTTGGAAGATTTTCCTCCGTAATCGTTGTCTGGTGCAGCGCCGTCGGGTGTTATAAACTGAAAAACACACCGTTTGGCTGCCAATGAAGTTATAAAAAAAAAAACGCCCAGAGCCCTGATGGACAGCTCGATAGACTGAGATTGATAATTGAGGCGTCTGGATTTGTTTCTTCTGGAATGAAAACAGATGCGACACTCTTCATTTCGCCATCAGGATGGCATTCGTATCTTCTCCTGATATAAGAAATTAGTGTTATTAAGATTGTATTTTCTTGGAGCGATAGGGTTTTGTAAATCGGGGTGTGCAATTGTGTGGATGTGTTTGACGGTGTTCTCCTCTGTGTATGTGTGTGTGCGTGTGTGTGTGTGTGTGATTGCATGCGTAGTGTTAGCGACTTGTGAGATGTGTGTGTGTGTGTGTGTGTGACTAAGTGGGTGGGTAGGGTTAACTACGTGTGAGCAGGTGGGGGTGTTTTTTTTTTATTTAAGGGAAAAAAAGAAAAAGAAGGCAGCAGGTGTGGGTGTGTGTGTGTGTGTGTATGACTGGGTGGGTATGGTTAGTTACGTAAGACTACGTATGTGTGCGTAGGTAGGTAGGTGGGTGGGTGAATGAGTGAGTGGGTAAGTGGGTGGGTGGGTGAGTGAGTGAGTGGGTGAATGAGTGGGTGGGTGAGTGAGTGGGTGAATGAGTGGGTGGGTGAATGACTGAGTGGGTCGATGTGTGGGTAAGCAAGTGGGTGGGTGAGTGAGTGGGTCGGTGGCTGGGTGAGGGAGTGGATGTGTAGGTGGGTGGGTGAGTGAGTGGGTAGGTGGGTCGATGTGTGGGTGGGTGGGCGAGCGGGTGGGTGGGTGAGTGGGTTGGTTGCGGTAAATGTATATATAATTGAACAAAATAAAGAAATAAATCGTATTAACTGTCGACCTACTTTTCCCCATATTTTTCTCCAGTAAATAGAAAATTATTTACTTAAGTGGCTTGCGCAATCATACAGATGTTGATACTAGTTCGGCAATGAGGGGTGAGTCCACAGCGGGGTGTCCCGCACAGAGCGTTGTCCAATGTCCCCGGAAAAATTCATCCTTCCATCAGGCAAATTTCTAACCCACTTTGCGGAGGATATTGCGGTGATAGCAGAGGGGGGGGGGGGGGGGACCTTGTGGAGACAATCAGACACTCGCCTAGCCCTTAACACTTGAATTATGACGTAATCCGGGGGGAGTGACACAATTCCCCCATCATTATCGTAAAGTGATTCGCATGTGTGACTATTGCCATTATGATTCTGTAATTATTGAAATCGGTCTCGTGGAGATGGTAATGGTGCGGCTTCCCACGACAAAAGAACTCTTTTGGGGGACTCGGGGGAATATTAAGGTCACGTGGAGGCGCGAGTGTTACACGATAAATCCCGCGACCCCGAGGAGTCATGGCAAAAAATTTACTCCTTTTAAAATTGACCCGAGCCCACTTTAATTAAGTACGATCCTATTGAAGGAAGCGCATACACATAAATGAACAGCGTCAGAGTCGAAATATCTCGAAAATCGTGATATGATTTATTTTTCAATCGTTATTCATGTATTGATCAGATTAGTCAGATAACATCGTCAAGTTGGTTGGTAATCGCGTTTTCATCGATCAACATCGATATTTGGGATATCGATTCGGGTTTAGTTCCCAAAAGTATGACAATTGTTCAAGTTGTCATAGCTTATGTAGTTATTGAAAATCATATACACGGAATATTTTTTGACGTTCTGTTAATTTATTAAGTTTCGAGGGTTTTACATATTCTGTCCAGTGTTAACAAATTTTACATGTACGCGATAATTACAGAAAAAACAAAAGATGCTTGCACCAAATTGGAAAATTGAAAGCTCTCATTTTGTACGGAGTCAATGATTAACAGTATCTTCAACATCGGCAAATATATTGTTACTTCAAATATCAAATTGTAATTCAGCGCGAAGCGCGCATTCGGGCTTGCATTGTCATAGTTTCCATATATTTGTATGCAGGTCGAAAAAACAATGTGGAGATATGGAGCAAGGATTAGCAGTTATAAAATTTTACAAAAATGTAAACACAAATTGATACATTTAAAGCACATATAATACACGTTATTCAATACAGTGAGGTAAACTTAAATCGCGACGGCCTTCAAATTTCACACGATAGATCCAGCGCTCTACAATCACCGTGACAGTTACTTAAGCGATTGTCTATTCTATCGAAAACTCGACTCTATGATCATGCGAACTCTAACGCGTAATCTATCTTTAACTCGGATATCATGAAAACTCTCCCATTCGTTTGGGCCCATAGCCACTTAAATACGGGCTTTGAACATCCCCTTCTCCTGTTCGTCCTAACCACGTGGGCCTTTGGGAAAACTTCAGTGGTGTCAATGACTACGTCAGCATTAGCCTCCGAAGACTTACCTCACTATTTCTACTTTGGGTCTCAACATCCACTATATTACAATACCTACAATAAAGTAAGGAGCTCATAGGCTACAATAACGAGTCCCCTGGATCATGTGCCCGACGCCTAGACAGTCCCAATGTCTAACGAATTCCCCATATCTAGACTCTAAAGCTTAATTTTCTAGGATACTACATCAAAATGCCTTGAAGAGACTATTTAACACCCGGAACATCCGGTAAATGATGGGGAACCAGGAAGAATTGGATATATATTTTTTTGTGTATTCGAGATTGTAAAATCTCGCTGCAAAAAATGACCGGAAGGAGGAGTTGGATCTTATGATTTGAGGCTTGCATGCTCTAAGAGAACGATTTGCTTATATCTACCTGACGAATTCGGTGGAATGTTTTTTTACGATTAGGTTCACATAACCGTACATTCATTAGTAGCTAGAGCGAATGGTGGTACACTCAACTGCTAGTTGATTTTGACACCATTTGGTTGTACTGAATTTTTCAGTTGACGCAAACCGGCACCCGATTAATACAACCGAGCGTTTGGTAATAGTTACCGAATGGAGGCTAATTCAACGCGCCCCCTAGTTCTAACAGTGCCCGGTGAAGAAGCCATGACGTGTGTGAACGCCGGCCGGCTCGGGTCAATTTTTGTGATAAAAAATTAGTGATCAAGATCAAAGAACAAATAGAAAGTGAAAATAAAATGGCAGAATTGTTCAAGAAATATGTCTATAGACAACCCGTATTTTGACATTTTTATATGGCAATCAAAGTTTAATAATAAATAACAGAGAGGTTATACCAAATAGCGATTCGGCAACTATTACCAAATCCTCCAGTTGGCTCAACCTTAACCTCTCAATTGAGCCATTCGGTAACTATCACCGGGCCATTCAATTGTTCTTATTTAACCGCGCTATGAGGTAACAGTTACCGAGCCTGTGTAGTATTAACCAAATCGTTCTCTCAGTGTGGGGATTCCCCTCTAGAAATTATCAAAAGATTAGACGAGAAATTCATCGATTGCTCATCGCATGAGATAGTAGAGGCGCGCGTCTCTATCGGAAGCCGCCATTGTTCCTTGCGCATGCGCACATCTCATTCGCCACATTTAAAAGGTCCAGTCGCGACGTTAACTGTACGACAGATGGCGTTCCTGCAAACCAAAATGATTGGGGATTGTCTTTTAAGCCGAGGATTTTCATTTGCTCCAGTGCCATCTGACGGCCAATCAACATCGCGATTACTTAACGCTTCCGCGCATTAGGCGGGAGAACAATTGCGATGTTAAATAAATAACATAGAGCCTTAGACGAGATGTCTTGCGTCCCCGTGAGTTCATGTGGACAATTTTCTGCTTGTGAAGATGGAAACAGAAGATGCATCGAAGAAAATATTTCCCCAACTTTGGGCAATGCTAAAACCCTACGGGAGATCCATCCGGAGGCCAATAGTCAAGAAATATTCTAATTTTTGGAAATAAAAAACTGCAATTTTTAAAACCATCAATATGAATTTATTTATAAATATTTAAGTAACATTTGTGTAACAATGTTTGCCGCACACCCAATAAACGTAACGAATTTGTCGACTTGAGCCCCTCCGACTAAGCACCGTTCATTCTGGGATTGGGTAAACCGTCTCAAATGCGAGACATCCAACATTAGGCAACTTGCACATTTTCTTCGATATATGTACTATATGTTGTTACCAGCTATACTATATACTATATATACTATATATACTATATATACTATATATACTATATATACTATATATACTATATATACTATATATACTATATATACTATATATACTATATATACTATATATACTATATATACTATATATACTATATATACTATATATACTATATATACTATATATACTATATATACTATATATACTATATATACTATATATACTATATATACTATATATACTATATATACTATATATACTATATATACTATATATACTATATATACTATATATATATATATTATGGTTGATAAAATGGAACCTCGATAATGCGAGTAACTTGGTACCAACCCAACGTTGTATAACCAAATGTCCATAATTTTTTTTCTACGGGCTTGCCACAAAAATGTTTATTTCTACTCTCAGGACGTAAGATAAAAAAAACAGCCGCAGTGTCCATTTTACTTCCCGTGGCTAGAACATCGTTTTCCGTCCCAGTGTTGACGTAAAGTGACATTTTCTCCCCGCACAGAGGAAGGAAAAATCACACTTTACGTCCGCCGGGACAAAAAAGTATTTTTTTGACCCCAGTGAAAAAAACGTTCAGAAATTTAAGAACCACAATTTTAAAACTATTCAAATGATTTTCACTGTTTGTTTTACAGAATTAGAAAATGCGATTTCCGTTCCGAAGTACAAAACGTACAAAGTACAAAAAGTACAAAGTACAAAAAGTACAAAGTACAAACAGTACAAAGTACAAAAAGTACAAAGTACAAAAAGTACAAAGTACAAAAAGTACAAAGTACAAAAAGTACAAAGTACAAAAAGTACAAAGTACAAAAAGTACAAAGTACAAAAAGTACAAAGTACAACAAGTACAAAGTACAACAAGTACAAAGTACAAAAAGTACAAAGTACAAAAAGTACAAAGTACAAAAAGTACAAAGTACAAACAGTACAAAGTACAAAAAGTACAAAGTACAAAGTACAAAAAGTACAAAGTCCAAAAAGTACAAAGTACAAAAAGTGCAAAGTACAAAAAGTACAAAGTACAAAAAGTACAAAGTACAAAAAGTACAAAGTACAACAAGTACAAAGTACAACAAGTACAAAGTACAAAGTACAAAAAGTACGAAGTACAAAAATATGCAAGTTTCCTATTTTGGAAAGCAATAATGTAAAACCGTGAGTCAACAGGTAGATAGGTTGTATATTCTCATTGGTAACTAAGTAACACATTTAAAAATTTCAGTACTAATCAATTATGTGAAGCTTTACTGGTCTCCGTGATGCAATTCTGGATGTTATAACAAGGTTTTGGGATCAGGATTGATGTGGGATTGACCCAGCGTATTGCTTTAGCCAATTTTTTGCTGTCCCCAAAATGCCATGGGACATCATTATAGACGAGAAATGACGGCTCAAAATTCAACCTCATTATATATAGGTATTCCGCTTCAGATCACGCGGAAAATCACTAAATCACAATTTTAGAGACCAGCACATCTTCGCAGAACTGAGGTAACGATCGAAAAAAATATGGTTAATGAAAAAGATTAATCGGTAAAAATCACATTAAAAAAAAATTTGAAACACAAGAGTTTCAAACATTACTAAAATTTTTGACAATTTGCAAACTTTGAAGTTTCAAATCTCAAATAAAAAAATTTTTTTTTTTGAAATGAAACGATTCGCAAGTTTTAAAATTTGGTTGCATTGGGAAATTATTAAAAGTTCAATCAAGCATTTTGAGAATTTCGAAAATATTTTCAATCTTAAAAAATTTAAGGAATTTTGAAAATTAACAAAAAAATTCTCCAAGCTCAAAAATGTTGAATATTTCAAAAATTCCAGGAATTAAAAATAAATAAATAAAATTGCCAACAATTCAGGGACCTCAGAGCTTTCCACGATTTTCAAAATTTCAAAAATTCCTCAAATTTCGGAAACGACAAAAATTTCAAGTATGGTCAATTTTTTCGAATTTTTTTGCAAAAAAATTTGTCTTCAAAATTTTCAAAAAGCGGAAAAAAATTTTGCACCGAATAGAGATGTTCAAAAATCTCAGTCAGATCAAAAAGTCCAAAATTGACCGATTTTGATATTTTAAAATAATGATAATAATTAGTAGAAATCACATCTGTTGGAGTTTGGCTGTTGTCGCGGTGGCTCTTGACTATCAGACGAAGTTTCCGTGTCATGGATGCTGATAACGGCTTTGCCGAAGCGATCGAAAATATTTTCGTAGCTCTGGGAGACGGTGGACACAACGTCGTCGCAGGAGCGATAAATCTCATTGGTCGACTCGTGGGAGCCCATGGCGGGGTTGAAGGAGCCCTTCATGAAGCTGCGGGCTTCGGCGCCCCGCGTAAACAAGCGCACCATCCGCGAGAACGGGAACTCGAAGCAGAGGCTCAGGATCACTGATAAAATGAGCGTCAGGCACAAGTTGCCCAGGAAAATGTGAACCTGAAAAAAAATAGACTGTGAGTTTGACCCTCCGCGGGCTAAAATTACAACTTCCGGATGTCCAATCTCTCATTTTTCTCACCACAGAGCTCTCTAAATGATTTCAATTGTTTATAACGCTCTAACGCCGAAACGGTTAAAGATACGAAAAAAGTCAAAGAACACAAAATATGTATTTTTTTATAAGGAACAACATTTATTCCACACATTTTTGCGTATCTATAATATTTTGTTTCAAATAGTCTGGAAAGGTCAGAAATAGCATGAAACGTGGAGATCTGATGGAAAATCGATTTTTCATTTTCGGGCGCAAAACAATAACTTGCCCGATCGGCAAGTTAAAAATGTTGATAACCATTTTTGTAAAAATCTAAGAGAATTGTAAAATTTTCAGGATTTTCCAGGAGAACTGACCGTTTGAAAAGTCGTGAGGCTTCCGGCTGTCCTGACACTTCCGCTGTTATAAAGAAGAACGATGTAATGGGTCAAGTAGGCCGAATAAGTCAATTTTCCGAAAGGCATCCAACCACGCCAGGATAGAAGAGCACCAATGGAACCTACAATGCAAGAACAAAAAATTAAGAAAATTCAGTTGAGTTACTTAGCAGTAAAAGCAACAAGCAATGTCATTTTGAGAGCAACATCTCTGAATGTGTCATTTACATCCTGATCAATCGATACTGATTGGTATTTGATCAAGCGACAGGTGATCCTGATTGATCGCTAGTTGATTGCAATTGGATCGCTACTGGACTGCCAGCTGATTGTTCTGGTGATCATCTAGGGTCCGGCGCAGCATCCGAGTCAGTTTGCAGGTTTGACTGCACAATCTCCCAATGAACTGATGATCCAGGGAGAAAATCTGATGATTCGTATGCTTGATTGATCCACTTGTTGATCACCTGATCCATCAATTTCCATAGGCAAGGTAGGAATGGGCCTCCGGGAGAGACAGCCCTGTCCCGATCCTCACTTGCTACCTGGGTCCGGATATCAACTAGCGATCAACTGGCGATCGCAGCACAGAAGTTGATTCGCATGCTTGATTCATTCAGCTAGTTGATGATATTTCGAAGAATTTTGACCCACCCAACTTCTTCCAAATTAAGAATCATCGAACTTGCTGCTTTCGAATACGTCTTCAATCTGTTTGCAATGACTTACCTCCATATCCCAGCACTGTAGCAAATACAATCCATCCTACTGACACTGCAAAGGCGGTCCTATGAAATCCTGCATAGAAAGCAGCTTCAACTTCATTGTATGGGTGATCAGCGAAGTACATACCACGCGGGCCGAAAATCACTGCAAAACCCACTGTCGTAGCAAATGCCCATCCAATAGTAATGAATGTCTAAGTAGAATATTATATGTCATTCGGCTGTGTATATAAAATTTTTTGAGAATTTATTGTGTATACAATAAACAATAAACGTCATATCTATCTATCTATCTATCTATCTATTTTGCGATGGAAGTTGGAGATCGAAAGAGCGCGGCAACCGCGCAAGCGGAATCGGAGATACATCGAAGGCGCTCCTCATCATCATACGGGCTAGTGCGTCGGGTGGAGATGCGCGCGCAATGAAGAGTTGAGGGTGTTAGAGAAATAAAGTGTTTTAGATATTACAAGAGTATGGTAAATGTGCTCACCCGTGACATCTTCGGCGTATCATTCCGATATTTTCGAAGAATATATCCAAGAATCAAACCAATGATGTAGGGACCAGCTCGCGCATAAACTCGGGTGTAAATCTGAAGGTAGACTTTGGCCACGTCGGTCTGCCTAACAGAAATTTTTCAGCGATAATGAGAAGCAATCTCAGAAGATTTTCAATGATGCAGAAAATTGCACAACAAAAAACGACATCATTGGATATGTTTTTCTCTATGTCTGTGGAAGAATTGTGCAACACATTCAGAACGTCAAAAGTATCAACAGGTTAAAAAATTTTGAGTAAAAATTGTTTTCGCGTCTTGCACATAAGCCAATTTATATAAAAATGTGAAGAAAAAAAGTGGGGCGTCATGGGACACCTCGTAGGTGTGAAACATGGAAACACGAATTTTGATCTAAATTGATCCAAAATTTTTTACCATTTCTCGAGAATTATTGGAAATTTTCAAATACTCAGTTCTTTTAAATGTTTGAAAGGTTTTTCCAAAATTTCACAAAACTTTCTCAAATTTTTAAAAAAATTGCAAATTGGTTGAACATTGTTCCAAACATTGTCTGAATTTTTGCACAGTTTTTTAAAATTATTAGAATTTTTTTCCAATTTTGTTCTAACTTTTTCCAAGTTTTTTGTAAATCTTTCCAATTTTTTTTTTCAAATTTTTAGAAAAGTGCTCCGAATTTCTTCAAACTTGTAGCAAAATTTTTCTAATTTAAAACAAAAATTGCAATTTTTTTCAAAATTATTTTGAACTCTTGCAAAAGTTTTCGAATTTTGTTGTCAATTGTTCTGTAAGTTCTTGCTATTTTTTGCAAATTTTTCTCAAATGAGCCAAATTTTTTTTTTAATTTTTACAAAAAAAAATTTTCCGAAAGGTTTTTCCAATTTTTTCAACATTTTTCAAAATTTCCCAAACATTGCCAACATTTTTCAAAATTTAAAAATTTTTTCCACATCTTTTCAAAATTTTTCCAAACTTTGTCAAAATTTTTAAGAAATTGTTTCGAAAGTTTTCTAATTTGTTAAAAAAAAATTCCAATTTCAATTTTTTTTTAAACGCTGTAGCGTATCTCGGTATGTACATACAACTTGTGCGCATCGCCTTTGCGTCGATGGCAGAGAGGGGGCGATGGGTAACCAGTAGAGTATATCTACATATACATTTGTACTGGAAACGCCTGTTCCAGCCAAAAAAAATTCCCAACGCAAGCGCCGCATCAGATGTTTCACATAAAAAAAATTTTTGATTTCGGGAAAATTTCATAAAATTATAAAATTTCAGATATTTTGAGTTTCAAAAATTTCGAAAAAAACTTTTGAAATTTTTCATTTTTTTTTTAATTCAGTCACTTTTTCTCGGAATTTCTAACGTAAATTGAGTCTCACTCTTTATAATACAGCATGGTGCCGGATAGGCGATCGAAGTAGGTGATGAGTAGTGGTGCGACAATTGATATGAAAAGTCCAACAGTCAGAACAAGAAGTGATGCAATGTGCTTGATGCCCAGGACAACTAGTGGATAGAGAAAAATTGGTGATATCCACACCAGCTGCATGTCCACGGACAAGTACCAGGACTGTGACATGCACATGTTAGCGACATCTATATAGTTATTGATGTAAAGTAGATTGGTCCACCAGTTATCCACGCAGAACTCTTGATTGGTGCCCACCTGCAAAAAAAAAATTTACAATTCAAATAAATGGGACGTGAGTGTGACCCTCAACTGGTCGCATCTATAACTTCCCGATAGTGTGTGCGTGTGTGTGACGATACACGTATGAAGTCAAGTTGTATATCAGTTACGCAAATTCGACTATTGATCGATTATTACGATTTTTTATCGATATCTCGTAAAATATGATGCCTAGCAAAAAAAGTAGTACAACATGAAATATGTAGTTTCACGAGAGGAACAACTTTTGTTTGACACTTTTTCTCGTATCTGTCACCGTTCTCGAGATACGGCGTTATAAACAATTAAAATTGTTAATAACAATTGAAGGAATTGTTTTTCAACATTGACACTCCTTTCCGCCCTGGACATCAGTAAGAGGTAATTTTGGGTCAAAGGAGAAACAAATCGATCGAGCAGTTTATCGGGAACCGTTTCTCAAAGAAGCACTCACATACAAACACACACACACACACACAGGACCCTCATCTAAAATTTGTCAGAATGATGTGAAACGTCGAGACAAGTGAAAATTTTCGATTTCTGAGACACTTCATTATCGGGGTGATTACAATAACTTCCCTGCATCGGGAAGTTAGAAAATAATTTGGAGACATCAATTATTGTCACGTGACTCCCCAAATTTCGGTAAAAACTTTCTATACTATCTACAACAAAATCCATAAAATGTGGCAAAACATATCTCACGTGGAGGATAATTTTTGGGGCAGAAATATATTCACTATCATTGAGGTCAATACCTCGGCAATCGTCTCACCTATTCCGATAATTCCCATTTTTAAATATCTAACATTTTTTTTTCTTCACTATCACACGAACGTCACTTCTATTTTTCACCATTTTCTCGTTTGTTTTCCACTCAGCGAATGGCGGATAAAATTATTGCTAAAGTAATCAGTTTGAAAAATTCTCGAAGATTGCGTGTACCATATCGATAACTTTGGTACTTGGTTTTGACCTTCAGGAAGTCAAATTAGAGCCAGGCACCGATGAAACGAGAAATTAAGATACACAGGAAAGCATAATCGTAAATTATGGTACGTAAATTACGATGCGTAAATTACGATCCGTAAATTACGATCCGTAAATTACGATACGTAAATTACGATACGTAAATGACAATACGTAAATTGCGATACGCAAATTATGATACGTAAATTACGATACGTAAATTACGATACGTAAATTACGATACGTGAATTATAATGCGTAAATTACCATATGTAAATTATGATGCGTAAATTACGATACGTAAATTACGATACGTAAATGACGATACGTAAATTACGATACGTAAATTGCAATTCATAATACGTCCAGTACGATTAATGGGCCATAAATTATGTTTTCCGACATAGTAGTTTACTATTTATAATACATAATTTACGGATAAGGTGTCATAATGTACGGTTATTTTTACGTAATTTCTTATACATAATTTACGAATAGGGCGGCGTAACTTACAATTTTCTCTACGTAATTTACGAATGAAGAGTCGTAATTGATCTTTTCCTATAAACTTTGTCATTTCCAATGGAGATTCAAAAATTTTACGAATTTCAAGAAATTATGCCAAATATAATAAACGGAACGTCAGTGTGACCCTCGGCGGGTCGCATATAACTTCCCCTTAGTGTATGTGTGACGCTACACGTATGAAGTCAAGTCGTATATCAGTTACGCAAATTCGACTATTGATCGATTATTACGATTTTTTATCGTTATCTCGTAAAATATGATGCCTAGCAAAAAAAGTAGTACAACATGAAATATGTAGTTTCACGAGAGGAACAACTTTTGTTTGACACTTTTTCTGGTATCTGTCACCGTTCTCGAGATACGGCGTTATAAACAATTAAAATTGTTAATAACAATTGAAGGAATTGTTTTTCAACATTGACACTCCTTTCCGCCCTGGACATCAGTCAGAGGTAATTTTGGGTCAAAGGAGAAACAAATCGATCGAGCAGTTTACCGGGAACCGTTTCTCAAAGAAGCACTCGCATACAAACACACACACACACACACACACACACAGAACCCTCATCTAAAATTTGTCAGAATGATGTGAAACGTCGAGACAAGTGAAAATTTTCGATTTCTGAGACACTTCATTATCGGGGTCATTACAATAACTTCCCTAAATCGAGAATTTAAAAATCGAACATTTACAAATTTGTCAACTATTACGAAACGTAAAATTTCCGACTTGCACGTCAAAGCTTTCCAAAAATTCCCAGATCTGCAAATGAGCGGTCAATTTGAATTCAGATTATTCAAGAATACCCACCCAAGTGTTCCAGTGAGGACCGCTTCCCATTTTACTGAATAGAGTTGCGTAAAAGCCGATGACGATGGCGTAGGCCGGGGTCAATCGCAAGTAGCGGTGGAAGTAGAGTACCCCGACATTGATCTTGTAGGTATGTGGCTGCTTTTCCTTTCGTCCGAGCTCGGAATACGCGAGCAAAATGCCACCGAGCAGAAAAAAAGTGTCCGTGACAATGTTTCCGTTGAGAATCAGGAGGTTCGTCCAAGTCTCGTGCATCTGGATCAAAGAGCAACATTAAGATTCGTCCACAAAATCATTCTCAAAATTCGCGCGCAAATAGGAACTTGGACAATTTAGAAAATTGGATACGTTGCCAATATTTTTGGAAATTTGTGAAATTAGGGGAAGAAGTAGGAAAATTTGAAGGCAGAAAATTTTCAATTGATAAATGTAAGAAAGGCTCCATTGAAATATTATGTAGGCCTGGGCGGGAGGGGGGGGGGGGGATCCGATAGAAAATGTATATAGGAAAGAGGAGGGAGAGTGAGTGGGTAGGAGGATGGGTGGGTGGAAGTATAGGTGGGTGGGTAGGTCGGTGGGCGGATGGGTGGGTGGGTAGGTGGGCGGGTGGGTAGGTGAGTAGGTGGGTGGGTGGGTAGGTGAGTAGGTGGGTGGGTGGGTAGGTGAGTAGGTGGGTGGGTGGGTAGGTGAGTAGGTGGGTGGGTGGGTAGGTTGGTGAGTAGGTGGGTAGGTTGGTGAGTAGGTGGGTGGGTGGGTAGGTAGGTAGGTGGGTGGGTGGGTGGGTAGGTGGGTGAGTAGGTAGGTGGGTGGGCGGGTGGATAGGTTGGTAAGTAGGTGGGTGGGTGGCTGGGCAGGTCGATGAGTAGGTAGGTGGGTGAGTAGGTGGGTGGGTGGGTAGGTCGGTGAGTAGGTGGGTGGGTGGGTAGGTGGGTGAGTAGGTAGGTGGGTGGATGAGTAGATGGGTGGGTAGGTGGGTGGGTAGGAAAGTGGGTGGGTAGGTGGGTGGGTACGTGGGTAGGTGGGTAAGTGGGTGGGTGGGAGGGAGGCGGAATACAAAAATATATATGTAGAAAATGGGAAGGGGGTGAAATTTGGTTACAGGAATGGCGCCAAATTCCAAATTATCAAAATACGAACTCACAGTGAGCACATTGCTGATGTCAAGCTGGACCCCAACAACCTGCATATAATACGTATGCCCATAAATGATCCAGCAAATACTGAGGAACCTCAGACCGTCCAAACAGCTCATAGTATCCCGATTGCATCTCGTACTTAACAAACTTCGTCCATTAGTGTAAAGTGAGAAGGAAGTCAGCAGTAGGTGTCTAGTATCTTAACGAAAAATTACCACAAAAGTAAAAACCATGAAATTTCTCCTGAGCTGCACGAAAAAAAAAATTGTGGCTTTAAAAAAAAATATATAGGCACTTGGAAAAATCGAAGTTTGATTTTTCACCATGTTGAACCCTGCTGAACTCGCATACCTTTCAAATTCACGTTTACTCGCATGGTGAGCACCGCGCCGCCCGCACTTTGCAGCACGCCAGATTGGCAAGGTCAATGGCTCTGAGTTGTCTAAGTATCCATGTGAATGTACAATTCAAGTATACTCGCACCGGGCGGCGGCGCGCCGCCTTGCCCCTCTGTTCACCAAATAAAATTTTTTTTTGGTTCAAATCTGAAAATTTGTGAGGAAAGATGTCTTCGGGTTGGGGGGGGGGAGGGTGTAAACGATTGGGGGAGGCTGAGGTCCAAATCCGATGAACATTGGATGAAGGCGGCGCTGTGCTCATCATGCGAGTACAGCAGTGTTAAGCTGTCTGATTAGAAGTCGTTGTATCAATGATAGATTCTTAGGTTTGTTATTTTTTCTCTGCTCAAGGAACTATTTTTTTTTTCTGTATACCTCGACACTTGGTCATTGGTGTTCATCAAGAAGTGGCATTTTGCATTACCTTTTGGATCCGGTTTTTCCGTGTCAGTTTTCTTAACCAGGTCGTAACTAGTGCTGGCTAAGACGACGATGGCGAACAGGAACAGGAGTGATCTATCGATATAAATGTCGATATTTGAATGGAATCATGGAAACTGTGCAGAGAGAATTCTGTGGCGAAGTTGTAAAACTAGATGAGTTGATTTATACGCTAACTGGTTTTCGCCGAATATCTAGGAATCTAGGGGAGATAGAGATGACTTTATAGGAAGTTTTTTGTAGAGCAACTTTTTATCTACAAAAATGGTGGTTATGAAAATTGCGCCAACTAGCTTAGATTTTGAGATATTCAGCAGAAGCGATGATAAGCCAATCTATTTCGAGTAATTCATTTTGGTGGATAATTAATTTTCCCGCTAAATATTTATTTGTTAGGTCAATTTTTTCAACGAAATCTTGGGGCGAAAAAAAAACATTATTTTTCGGTAAAGCTTTTGGTCAGAGAAATTTGTTTTCCAAGAAATTTTATCTCAAAAACATATATCCACTTACCAAAGTTATGTACCAAAAATTGCTGAAAAATCGTAACTCAAGGACAAATCGTGCTTTAAAATTGTATGGAGTGTCTCACATGTAAATCCAATCGGCAGTATTGAGGACAGGTGTGTCTTCCGTAAGGGTGTGACAAGATTCAACAGTGACGGTCAGGTTGACCGTATCCGTTCTAAGGGGCTCCAGGGCGGCTTCTACAGCCCGTGATACATGGGAATTTTCGCAGGTGGAGGGAACACACCATAACCACTCGTACGGAACTGTTTTCCCTGTCCAATTTTTCACTCCCTAAAAATTCAGTCAATATAAGATGTCAGTGCAGAATTTCACAACAGAGTTGATGATACGTATGAAAAAGTCCTATAGTATAGTCTATAGATTTTCTAGATTAGAATTTTTTTTTCACATTTTCATATGCCTGTGTGTGTGTGTGTGTGAGTGGGTGGATGTATGGCTGAGTAGGTGGATGTGTGGGTAGGCGGATGTGTGGGTGGGTGGGTGTATGTGTGGGTGGGTGAGTGGGTAGGTGGGTGGGTGTGGGTAGGTGGGTGGGTGTGGGTAGGCGGATGGGCGAGTGGGTGGGTGGGTGGATAGATATGTGGGTGAGTGGGTAGGTGGGTGGGTGGCTGGATGTGTGGGTAAGTGGGTGGATATGTGAGCAGGCGGATGTGTGGGTGAGTGGGTAGGTGGGTGGATGTGTGGGTAGGCGGCTGTGTGGGTGGGTGGATGCGTGGGTAGACGGATGGGTGTGTGGGTGGATGTGTGAGTGGGTGGGTGGATGGATGTGTGGGTAGGCGGCTGTGTGGGTGGGTGGATGTGTGGGTAGACGGATGGATGTGTGGGTGGGTGGGTGGATGGATGTGTGGGTAAGTGGGTAGGTGGGTGGATGTGTGGGTAGCCGGCTGTGTGGATGTGTGGGTCGGCGGCTGTGTGGGTGGATGGATGTGTGGGTGAGTGGGTAGGTGGGTGGATGCGTGGGTGGGAGGGGGGATGCGTGGGTGGGAGGGGGGGATGCGTAGGTGGGCGGGTGGATATGTGTGTGGGTGGGTCGGTCTTAGAGGATCTCATAGGATCCTAGAGGTTATTCTTATAGGATTTTATAGGATTTTCTATAGGATAATCTTCCCTAGAATATTTCACGATTCTCCTTACAAAAAATCTCATAGAAATTTTATGTTTTGCGCATCTATAGCCTTTATCCTCATTTCATATCCTTTCATTTTGTATAGATAAAGCATTTTCTATAGACAAGACTTGCTATATATTTTCGCCTTATAGATTCGTTAATAATTTGATTTCCTATAGCTATTTTTACAAATTTGCAAAAATGAAAAAAAAATTCTGGGCTATACATTTTGTACCATTTTTTGTAGATTTTCTGCGAGGCTGGCTATAGAATTTTCAGCGTCAAACGCTAAGATACATATTTTATCTGGGATATAGCAAAGATAGTTAGTGGATACTTCGGAAGGTTTTTGGAAAATTGTAATTGGCTATAGAACGGTGTATAGCATTTCCTATAGCCATACTCACGAGGCTATAGAATATGGTATTCTCTTAAAATACTGTATAGAATATGTTGAATGGAGACTCTGTAAAATTGTCGCTTTTTCTATAGAATTTTCGCGACTTTTCGATTTTCTATAGAATGGTCTATAGGCACTCCTCCAATTTTTTTTGTAGCATTTTTCGTCAGATTTTGTATAGAATTATGTGTAGAATAGTCTGTAGAGTCGACTAGAACGTTTTCTATACCATGGTCTATAGGATTTTCTATAGCCCTTTTCGCAGGCGTCTTGTATAGAAATGCTATTGTATAGAAATTTAAGAAGTTATTTTTTTTTTCGAAATTATGAATTTTCATCGATTTAAATATTCCGTATTTAAAGGGAAGTCTCTAATTCCATAATTTTCAGAATTTTTTTTTTTTTTGTTCGAAATTGAAAATGCAAAAAAAACATAAAAAAATTTCGAAAGTCTTTAAAATGATTTTCAAAAATCGAAAATTTCGAAAAAAAAATCTGGAAAATTAATGAATTCCAAAAAATTTCGAAAATTATCAAAACGCGTGAAATTTTCAAAAAAAAAAAATAAAATTGTCAAAAATCTAAAAATTTGGAATTTTTTCGAAAAATTCCGAAATTTCGAAAATTTCGGGAACATCAAAGGGAAAAATTTCCAAAATTTTTGAGCAGTGAGCGTCAAGATGAAAAAAAAAATCCAACGTTTGCCGCAAAAAATGGAGATGCAAGATACAGAAAATTTCCATTTGGAATTTTTAATTGCGCTTGGGGGTACGCCGTCAATTTTTGGGTGCACAGTTTTTCTATAGAAATTTCTATAAAATGTGGGACTTTTTCATACGTGAAGAGAGTGGTAAAGCTCACAGCAGCCACAGCCACACTGCCGAGGAAGTGCCCCATGTCCGGAAAATTTGCCCTTCCAGATACATCCGAAATAAGAAATTGCACTTTAGCGCTACACGCTTTACCAACAAATCCGTAACCGCTCTTGACCCGCAGGCACTCATCGTAATTACCGAGCTGCTTGTAATTACCCGTTATTACGCCAGACGGAATCTTAGCTGACGCGTCATACACTGAAAGATAAAAATAAGAATGATTTTAATTCGAAATTATTTTCGATTTCTTCTGCTTGATTAAATGTCTTAACATCAGGCGTACTATATTGATTATGCACTGGGAGCTTTAAACACAAATTACACAATTTTTTTTTTCTTTAGTTAATGAGGAATTTTCAAAATTTGGAAAAAAATGAATTTTGAAAATCCTTGGTGTTTTCGGGTTTATGGATCTTTTGATTTTTCTTTTAGCATTTTAAAAAATACCAGCAATTGAAGTTTCGGTAATTACGGAAAATTCTGGAAATTTCAAAACATCGAAATTTTTTAATAACCCAATTTTGGAAATAGACAATTCAGAGAATTGTAAAAAGTCTGAAAATTTGGCGACCAAATTTTGGAAATTTAAAAAATTTGAAAAGGTTGAAAAATTTTAAAATCCCCAAAATTTCTACAATTTCAAAAATCTTACAATTTTTTTCAATTTCAAAGAATTCCAAAAAATTTCAAAACATTTCAAGAAAAATTCAAAAAAATTTCAAAAAATTTCAAAAAATTTCAACAAATTTCAACAAATTTCAACAAATTTCAACAACTTTCAAAAAATCTCAAAAAATTTCAGAAAATTTCAAAAAATTTCAAAAATTTTCAAAAAATTTCAAAAAAATTTCAAAAAAATTTCAAAAAAATTCAAAAAAAATTCAAAAAAATTTGAAAATATTAAAAGAATTTGAAAAACATTCAAAAAATTCAAATTCCCAACATTATTTAAATTTCAAAAATTTCAAAAAAATTTCAAAAATTGCAAAAAAAATTCAAAAAAATTTCAAAAAAACTTCAAAAAATTTTCAAAAAAATTTCAAAAATTTTTTTTTTAAGTTTCAGAAGAATTTTACAAAAATTGAAAACAATTTTTTTTCATTTCTAAAGTTTTAAACATTTCAAAAAATTTTAAAATTCCAAGAATGTCAAAGAGCTCTAAAAAATCCAAAATATACAAAAAAATTCTAAAAGTCATTTTCTTTGATTGAGAAATGTTGAATAAAAAAAAGTTTAAAAATCCATTCACAGAAAAAAAATGAGCAAGCCCTACACCCCTGAATTTGGTCATTGACTTGACCCACCGTTTATTCCAAATCCGCGATATCCGGCGAATTATTTTTGACCCAAACCGCGATACAACCGTCCGATAATTGCTCCGATTAATTCACCTTCTCGGCCGGTCAATGACCCCCGATTACGTGAGAGCACTCCATAATGAGAAAAAAAAGGCAAATTACAAAATTGTGACCCATCGTCAGGAAAATCGAGGAATTTTTCCTCGGTGGATCGAGCGGTCTTACACAATGCCGTACCGATAAATTTTCACGATAACATTTTTTTTTCTCTCGTGCAATACCCGTATGGTGCAACGTAAGCACTGATAACAATAATTGCTCATCAGTTATTCCGATATTTCAATCCTGATGCTTCAATAGAGAGTTTGACGTTTCGCAAACATTCGAGATCTTTTCCAATTCAAAAATCTCAACAGTTGCAGCCATTTTAACGTCTATTAAAATTGAAAATTTTGAAAATTTTGAAAAATCAAAATTTGAAAGAATTTTATTGAAAACGATTTTGGAAAAATGAAATTTTGAAAATTGAAACTTTGAAAATTGAAATTTTGAAAATTGAAATTTTGGAGATTGAAATTTTGAAAATTGAAATTTAGAAAATTAAAATTTTTAAAATTGACATTTTGAAAATTGACATTTTGAAAATTGAAATTTCGAAAATTGAAATTTTGGAGATTGAAATTTTGAAAATTGAAATTTTGAAAATTGAAATTTTTAAAATTCACATTTTGAAAATTGACATTTTGAAAATTGAGATTTCGAAAATTGAAATTTTGAAAATTGACATTTTGAAAATGGAAATTTTAGAAATTGAAAATTGAAAATTCGAAAATTTGAAAATTGGAAATAGAAAATTGAAAATTAAAAATTGAAAATTAAAAATTGAAAATTGAAAATTGAAAATTGAAAATTGAAAATTGAAAATTGAAAATTGAAAATTGAAAATTGAAAATTGAAAATTGAAAATTGAAATTTTAAAAATTGGAATTTTGAAAACTTCAAAATTTTATTATAAACTTTCAAAAAAGTTTCTTTAAAAATTGGAAATAGTTCAAATGTGGGAATTTATGAGTATTGAGAAATTTCAAAATTCAAGAACACTCGAAAATGTGAAATATAACAATCCAAAAAATGCGAATAACTTTCAAAACCTCATTCAGAATTTTTCCTTATCCCAAATTTGAAGAATTCTCAAGGATTTTTCCAAACATCAAAAATTTGAAAAATTTCAAAAGCTCCAATATTGTGAAGTATTTGCAATGCAACATTTAAATGTTCAGACACTTCAATTTTTTTTTTAATTTTTGGACGATCGCGCAAATCTCACAGTTTTGAGGAACGTCGAAAAAAACCAAAACAAAACTTGAGAAAGTAAAAAAATCCAAAATCATTTTGATTTTTTTAATTTTAAACAATTCAACAATTTTGAGAAACTAACGGAAAAAAAATCAATTTTGAGAGTTTTGAATATTTTGAAAAATTTAACTCGTCGCTTAAGACATTGGTTGTTATACAGACTTTAGATAAAAGTATAGAAAAAAAAAATTCTAAAACCTCACCTAAAAATTTTCAGAGATTTCAAAAACTTGCGGGTTTCACAAATTGAAATAAAAACTTAAAATTTCTTCTCATTCATTTAAATATTTTGAAAATTTCATTATTCTATTGCTTGTGCAATACCTGAATGATGTAACATTAGAACTGATAATATTAACTGCTCGTCGCTTACTCGCGAATTTGACGTTTCGCGAACGTTCGCAACTTTTTCCGCGTTGAAAAATGTGTAAACCGCAAAATATCCATTTTTCGTTTCAATATTCTAAAAATTGTCTCAATTTTACGTCCAAAAAACTCGAAAAAATTCAAAAACTTCAAATAAAAAGATACTCAAAATTGTGAAAAATTAAAAATTTTTAAAAATCTTGAAATTTCAAAAAAGCGTAAAAATTCGAAAAAACAAAAATTGGAGTTTCATTGAATTTTCAAAATTCCAAAAATGGTAAAATTGGAAAAATAAAACCCCAAAAAATAAAACTCAGTGTCAAAGCACGGGTGCAAGAAATCTTGAAAATTGATTTAAAATTGATCAAACAATTTCACAGAAAAAAATCATTTAAAAAAAATTTCGAAAAAAAAAAATTGAAAAAAAAATTTCGAAAAAAAAATTGAAAAAAAAATTTGAAAAAAAAATTTGAAAAAAAAAATTTGAAAAAAAAGATTTTTGAAAAAAGTAACTCCATCTGTAAATAGGTTCAAAAAAAATAATAATAATTCATTCCGCAATTTTTCATTGAATCTCCAGTCTTTACGAACCTCCGCAATTATACAACCGATTAACGTTGCACTTGAGTCTATTACATTGATAGTAATCTCAGAGTCAACCCCTGTGCAAGGTCAGTCATTTTAATCCGACCTACTTAACGTTAACTCATCGACGCAATATTATTACGTCGTTTCGCATTTTTCACTTTTCGCTTACAATCGCATTTGTCTTTCAACAATGTACGTAATTGCCAAAAAAAAATTTTGCTAAACCCTCCAACTGATGAAATTAAACTTCAACACAGCCCAAGACAAAAATTTCATAAATAAAAATTGGAAAAAAAAATTTGTAGCCGAAAAGCGTCGAGAGAAAAAAAATTAAGCTAATAGTAAAAAAAAAACGCGATTTTTCCAAAATTTTTATCCTTTATCCGGTGCCCACAAATTTCACAATTTTTTTTTACGATCGATGCAGTTCGAACAACAGAAAAAATCCACAAAATTATCAAAAAAATTGCGCGTAACCGAAATAATTTATCAACAACTCGGTAAAACCCAACAATTCCATAAAAACAGCAAAAAACTAAAAACGATCTCTCCACAAAACCGTCGATTATTCGTTAACGAAGGGTTTTAGAAAAAAACCCTATACGACACTTTTTGTAGGAAATTTCAAGCCCAACAAAAAAGTCTAATATAACTTTTCTCCAGGCCCACCCGTTCTCCAGATAATTGCTACCTTCCGTTGCCCCGTCCAAAGCCTAGGGCGCCCCTAGCGCTTCGTCTTCGCCAATTAACCGCCGCAAAATATGCAATGAAAAAATTATTTTTTCTTCCAACATACTTCCCGACATCAAGCTCTCACCACTAATAATTTTTTTTTTTAATCGAATGAAATTCTGAAGGAACCTAAAAAAGAAAAAGGTCTGCGTAACTCGTAATTTCCAGATGCTCGGTCGCGCGGGTTTCGCCCCATACCTCGAAACCTATGGGAAATCTCAAAATCCCCATAGGACCTTTTTTGTCGAGCAAATCCTCCCGGACAAAACATGTATATATGAAAAATCCCGCCAGCCCCTCCAGTTTCGCGTAATCCGGAAAAAAGCCGGAGAGTGGAAGTGGTGGGCTCTGAAAAACAGAGATGCACGTACCAAAAGTTCACTTACTTTGCAATGCCCAGGGTGTATAATTTTTGAGAGCTTCCGAGTAGAGTCTAGAATGACTGGAGCATGCTGGAGATGCACCAGAGAAGTCCAGGGGCTCGATAAGTGCCTTCAGCAGAGCCACTTCCGGTCTGGTAGAAGCAACAAGGTTGATGCACATAACTAGTAACCAAGGGAAATTCATGGTTAATGCTAATTGGGGTAATTGATAATTGGTAATCGACGAGTAATCACAAATATTTGATTTTTCACTCCCCCCCACCCCCGCCCCAAACTGATACCGATCACAATTTGGAAGATCCCAGCGTCAACTGTTCGCGCGAAGAATGCCGGATTGGCTTATATATTGCTCGACTCGATGATGATGGCGGGGCAAGAAAGAGAAACATTGGATATGAGCATCGTGGTAAGGCGTCCCGACGCCTTGGATCTTTATCTCTGTCTATTGTCTCCGGATTTAGTAATTGTTAGTAATAGGTGGCAATACGTTAACCAGCTATTTGAGATTTAAAAAAAATTGTGACGGATGTGAATTCGGGTGGATGGCAAAAGATGAGGAGAAACCGGAAGTCAGGGAGGAGCAAGGCCCGGAGATTTTTTTTGGGACTTTGGGAATTGGGGAAGTTTGAGGGGCCGTTTTCAAAGTATTGAAAAAAAAAAAAATTAAAAATTAAAAAAAATTTTGTTTTTAATTTTGCATTTTTTTGGGGATTTCTCGAATTTTCCGAAATTCTGAAGTTTTTTCTGGTTTTTAATTTTTTTTTTTTTTTTTTTTTTTTTTTTCAAAATTCTTGAGAGCAATTTCTGACAAATTTGAGCATTTTTGGAAGTTCAATTTTTGTGAATCAAGAGAACGGTTTTGAACGTTTAAACAGTTTCGAAGTTTCTTCTTCGATCTGAAAAATTAGGCTTGAAAAATATCAAAACCCAATTTTTTTTATAAAAATTACAAATTACGTTAAAAAATATTTTGTATTTTTTTTTTCATATTGAGAATTTTTTAATATTTTTTTTGTCATATACTTTGTGTTTTTTAAAACTCAACAAAAAAACTCAAAATTCCAAAAATTGGAATTTCATCATAAATGAAAATTATAATTAAAACTGTGCATATCTCAACCTATTTGCAAAAAAAAAAAAAAAAAATTAAATTTTGAGTCCAAAGCTTTTTTCCAATTTGAACTTACCCATTGAAAAAAAAAAAAAAAAAAAAAAATTCTTAGATCAATCTCGCCTTTTTTCTCTCTTTTGAGTGATTCTAGATTTGAATTTGATTGGAAGTGGAATTACATAGCAGGTTTAACCTTTCAAGTGAATGTAAAAAGAAAGGTAAGAAAAATATACGTCATCCCATTCATAAGAATATATAAGAAGGATTTTTCTATTGCTAAATTTAGGTTAATACATGGAATTAATTATAGTGGAAGAATTCTCGCGGTTGGTCCTGGACCAGAAGCCCGCGGAGGGCTTCATGAAGTTTGCGTACGTCGCGCAGCCTCCGTAACCGCGCGCGGTTTTCACCAAATATCTCGAAATCTAAGAGAGATATCGAGATGTTCATAATAACATTTTTTGTAGATCTTACTCCCCTCTACAAAAAAGGTCTATATCAATATTTAGCTATCTCTGTCGGATTTTGAGATATTAGGAGATAACGGCGGGAATCCATGGAGCTTCCACTGTTCGTGGGAAGTCGTCGTATATATATGTCACACGTATGTATCAAAAAATTGGAAAAATTCCAAAATTTTCCAAAGTTCATAAATTTTATGCACTCAACTATACAAAAAATGGGCTCTAAAATTTTTTGGATTTTTAACTATTTTAGAAATTGAGAATGTCAGAAATTTGAACGAAAAATCAATTTTCGAAAAGTTAAAAAGTTTTAAAAAATGTTCTTCAAAAATGAGGGAAAATTTCAAAGGTCCTCAAATCTCGGAAATGCGGAGTATCAACAAAATCAGAAAAATGTCGCGATTTGAGTGTTTCTCGAAATTTTCAAAATTTTGTTTATTCAAAGAAATTTTTTAAATTTTAAATAAATTCAATTAATTAAAAAAAATGAAAATTAGAGAGATTTTGAAAACTTTCAGGAATTTCAAAACCAAAAATTTTACGAAGCCTAGCGATCCAAAAAGCCTGGAAAATAATAAAAAAATCGAGCTTTCTAAAACTTCATTTTACAATTTCCAAAGGCCCGAAATATTGGGCAAGTTCGATTAGACTCCTCTGCTCTTTCGAATAATTTTCTTCGCACCTTATTAATTCGTTTGACATTTAAAAAAATATCAAAAATAAAAAAAAAAAAAAACAAAATATTAAAAATTCCGAAGTACAAAATTTGTCAAAAATTTCACAAAAAAAATCTCCCAGATTAATTTTTTTTTTTTTTATAATAACCAAAAATTTCCAATATTTAGCTAAAAATGTCAAAACATAAAAATTTTGAAATACCTCTCCAAAAAAAGAGATTTCATTTCCCCCCATATCGCAAATTTCCCCAACATAGAGAACTCTAAAATTGCATAGGACCCAAAAATGCTTCAAAAAAAAAAAAAAAAAATCCAAAAATTTCAAAATAGTAAAAAATCCAAAAATTCGAAAAATTTAAAAAATCCAAAATTTCCACCCAAACAGGCCCCAACCTATTGGGCAAGTTCAAGTAGACCTCACTTGAATTATTTTCTTCACACCTTGTTAATCCATCCACTCCACACACGTACCACCTAGGCCAAAACCTGCCACCAGGTTACCCATCTATTATTGTTGAATGAGATTGATGGGATTGAAATGAATGGTCAGTGCCGTGCGCCAATATTCGTTTCAGAGGTAATATTTTGAGAATTTACCAACATTTTGTGCCAATAACACCACGATTATGTCACAGGTCTTTCAACTTCTTGGAATGTACGGGATATATTTAATTTATCGTTCATTCGAGGTTCCGTTTTTTTTTCTGCTTTCAGAATTTTCGAGTTTTATTTTTCTTCCCCCCCTGCGACCACTGGGAAGCTTACATTTAATCCCAATTTTACAGTTACCCATTTGAAAATTTTTGGGAAGCCTCCCAAGAAAAATGGGACTTGGAAATTTATGATTTTTTCGCTCTCCATGGGACTTTATTTTTTGAATCTTTAAATTTTCGAGTTATTGGTTATTTATGGACAGCCGGAATGTTGAGAATGAGGTTTCCGGAAGTTCAATCAATTGACATGGAGAAAAAAAAAAAAAAAAAAAAAAAAAAAGTGATATACAACCTCGAGGCAGAAGACTTCTCAATCCCAAGCATCGAATTAACAAGAGCCAATGATAAATAAATCAACTCGTTGTGACTCCAGCTCTCACCAGCAGTGCAACGTACAATTGGGCAATCCATTTTCGGGTTGGGTACGTGAAATTACCGATGCTGTGCCAGATTTCTTTTGAACTCGACTGGCGGAAGGGTCAATGAACCATTAACGTGTGAAAGCTCCTGTCCAAGTTTCATAATAAAACACTCAATTTTGTAATTAAATTGAGGATTGCTTTTAGGTCTAAATAACCCAGTGATATCTGGCTGGAAAAAAAGTTCAATGGTAAAATAACGAAAACATCAACTAATGAATAAGCACGCGTCGCTCATTAGGGACGCGAAAAAAAACGCAATTTCTGATTTTTAATATATTTTTTTTCCAAGATGTTTCAAACGGTCGCGGGTTGTTGTTAACATTTTTCAATTACTATGTTGCGAAATGGAGGATATGCGAAAAATTTGATGATTAAAAGGTTTGAGAATTTTTGTCGATTTAAAGAAGAGGGAATTGAAAATTTTAGCGGTGACATAAATGTAGAAAGTTCCGGGCAATTCACACCCACCCACCCACCTATTAGCACCTACCCAGCCACCCAGCCACCCATCAACACCTACCCACCCATCAATACCCACCCACCTGTCCATCCATCAAGACCTACCCACTCACCCACCCATCAACACCTACCCACCCATCAATACCCACCCACCTGTCCATCCATCAAGACCTACCCACTCACCCACCCATCAACACCACCCCACCCACCCACCCACCCACCCATCAACACCTATCCACCCATCAATACCCACCCACCTACCCAGCCACCCACCCACCCATCAATACCCACCCACCTGCCCATCCATCAACACCTACCCAGCCACCCACCCATTAACACCTACCCAGCCACCCACCCATCACCACCTACCCACTCACCCACCCATCAACACCTACCCACTCACCCACCCATCGATACCCACCCACCCGCCCATCCATCAACACCCACCCACCCACTCAACCATATTTAACCATCAATCCACCCATACCCAACCAATAACCCACCCATACCGAACCAACAACCCAGCCGCCACCCACTCATACCAACTAACAACCCATCCAGCCATACCGAGGCAATAACCCACCCATACGCAACGAACAACTCAACCACCACCCACTCATACCCAACTAACTCACCCACCGACCCATACTCAACCCACAATTAACCACCCACCCGCCAATAAACATCCACTCACACACGCGTAGATCTACATGATGGCCGATAGACCAAGAGACTCGGTGGGAACCAAATCCGACACGGGGATGTGGACGCTATCATAGGACCCCGCCATAGCATAGGAGTTGCTGGAGGTTTACCCTGTACTCAGAAAGACGCTGGCTTAAATGGTGAAAGTCGGCCCCAGCCGCATGAGTAAGTGTTCAATACTCTCTTCTGAGGGAATGCTCAAGAGCAGCTAGCAGCGGGAGTACAAATGAGGGGAATGGAGACACATACACACACACATCGGCTCAAAATTGATCGCAAACTCCTTTGGTACCCTCACCACACCACACATAGAACGAAACACAAATCAATTCCAGGATCGAGGCAGCAACTTTTTCAAAATCGAAAATTTCAAATTGTGTTTTTGACACACTGTGCGCAAAGCAACGTTTTCTGCACGCGGCGCATGCGCGAAAGCCTGTCCGCGCGCATTGTATCAAAAAATATGACTATTTCCTGTGAATAGTTTTCAACAGACAAGGCCGAATGCGCGTCTTGCACGCTGAATTACAATTTGATAGTTGAATTAACAATATATTTTCCGAAGTTGAAGATAATGTTAATCATTGACTGCGAACAAAATGAGAGCTTTCAATTTTCCAATTTGGTGGAAGCATCTTTTGCTTTTTCTGTAACTATCGCGTGCATATAAAATTTGTCAACACTGGACAGAATATGTAAAACACTTGAAACTTGATAAATTAACAGAATGTTAAAAAATATTCTGTGTACATGATTTTCAATAACTACACAAGCTATGACAACTTGAACAATTGTCATACTTTTGAAAACTAAACCCGAATCGATATCCCAAATATCGATGTTTATCGATGAAAACGCGATTACCAACAAACTTGACGATGTTATCCGACTAATCTGATCAATCAATAAATGAATGACGTTTGAAAAATAAATCATGTCACGATTTTCGAGATATTTCGACTCTAACGATGTTCAGTTATGTGTATGCGCTTTCTTGAATAGGAGTCTATCGCGATAGAGTAGTCCAAAACAAAATGTTAAACTAGTGGGTGGGATGTATTTGTGCCCTCAGTGAGAACACAATGCAAACTTCCCAATTTGGTAACTCGAGTTTTCGAGATCGTGTCCATTTCAAAAATTTACGAGACTTCTCACTTGAGTATTTACTGATTTTTTTTTTCATTTCTCTATATGTCGCTGCCTTTTGTGATTTTTTTCATAATCAAGAGATAACTCCCTCTTCCACGTGAAGGCCATTTACTTCTCATTGAAGCCTTTGAGTCTTATTGAAGCATTTTAAACCCACGAATATACAACAACTACGTTGAAGAAGTTCAATAAGTCCGTATCTCCGGCTTCACTCGACTTCTCGTTCCTGACAGCATTGATACACAAAAATGATATACAAGTATTATATTCTGAGTCGGTCCATGTATACTGTAGAGACCAATTTTTGCCATCGCCGACGCCATCTAGTCTCCATTCATGCACTCATCACATGAATTATTTTTTTCTAACGGCTCTACCACCTTAATTATGCACATTATGGGAAAAAGTCAATAAACATTAAATGTGGATCTTTGTATGAGGAACAACTTATGTCAACAAATTTTTTCCCTAACTCCAACCGTTTACGAGATACAGCGTTATGAACAACTGAAATTGTTAATAACAATATATATTCTGAACCAATATCCATCAAAAACTAATCAGGGCTGAGTTACATGAAGACGCGTCGATTGAGACCTCGATGGCTTCGATTGGTGGATCCATTCGTGAGAAATCGTTGACCAACTTCAACATACTCGGTCATTCTCCAATGTTGAGATATTATGATGAAATTTGACAGAAATTGATAACACGTAGTTGGCAAAATCGAACATATTTCGTCATACCTTATCCGAATTCAAACTTATCAGGATTAACCGAAGTTTGTTGACCTGTCAGAATAGAACTCATCGGAATCTAAACGCAAATCAGCTATAGCCAAGTCTTCATTCGGTGACTCCGAAGGAAAATTTGTCGATAGATATTATGCTAACGATTACATATATTATGATAACGAAAAAGCATAATACATGAAATATTGACAGGCTTTGCTTGTCCGGATAGGGACAGTTATTGTTTTTCCCCCGCAAATGAAAAATCGATTTTCCATCAGATCTCCCCGTTTCATCCTATTTCTGACCTGTCTAGACTATTTAAAACAAAATGGCTGTATGTGTGTGTGTGTGTGTGTGTGTGCCGATGTGCGTACGTAACCAAAAATTTTCCGGAACGATTTCTCGTGAACAAATTATCCGATCAAGGTCCTGTATGACGCAATCGAAGCGTCTTGCCCTAACTTAGAGCTCATTAGTTTTTGCTTCATATATGTCTCCTGGTTTCGATTGCTATTAACAATTTCAATTGTTTATAACGCTGTATCTCACGAAATATTATAGATACGCAAAAATTTGTCGAGTAAATGTTGTTCCTTATAAAAAAATACATATTTTGTGTCCTCTGACTTTTTTTGTATCTTCAACCGTTTCGGCGTTAGAGCGATGTAAACAATTGAAATTGTTTAGAGAGCTCTGTGGTGAGAAACATGAGAGATTGGAAAGAAAGTACACGAACGCAGACATCCGGGTAAAAATCTTCTTACACTGAGGACAAGTCCCATCCCAATTCTTATCAATGGGTTCTCATGTATGTAACATAGTTATCATTACTCGTGACATATGAAACCACAATAATCTCCCATTAGCGATTGCATCCTATATTTTTCTCCTATTACAATTACATTTTTTGTTTTTTTTTTTTCAACATTCGAACATGATTACAGTGCATCCTTTTTCAACAAAATTAACTAATTTATCTCTATACAAATGTCCATCCATCAGGATACAAGTCCCTTCGACAAGGAATGTTAATGTAACATGATAAAAAATATTCTCTTCCCAAAATGAATAATATTCTCAAAAAAAAATTGCTTATCAACACAAAAGTAGCAAAGTACATCGTTAATTAATACCATGATAAGTCGATTGTAGTTTCTTCCCTGAAAGATACGTCTGACCCTTTTTCGAACATTGTTTAACTAAAAAAAAATTGTTCACACAAATTTTTAACTTCAGCGAAAAAATACGACTAAAAAATTTCCACATTGTTCTAACATTTCAGACATTTCTTGAATGATAAAATAATTTTCTAACAGTTCATCCATCGACTATCGAAAAATAAAAAAAAAAAAAGGAAAATAATAATTAAACCTTGGGCTTGTAAAATTGTAAAAATAAATATTCCCACTTTTGCAGTTGGTAAATAATATTGTAAAGGTGTAACCTAAAATCCCACGTGATTGTTCATTATTTTCCTGCACAAATTGAAATTGATGGGTTGAAAAAATTTATTCGTCCACCCAACCAATTTCCTTGAGCTTCTCGTAGACATCAGCGAAAACTTCGTCCGCACTTTTCATGGAATTGAATTTGTATAAGAGACCCAGTTTCTCGTAATAATCCACCATTGGCATAGTGGCCTTGATGAAGGTCTCGTGTCGTTTGATGAGGGATTCAGCGTTATCGTCACTTCTACCGCTACCCTGGAGGCCACGATTGATACAACGCTGGGTGCAAACTTCCGCACTGCATTCCAGATAAATTACTCCTTTGACTATGGCCTTATCGGACATTTCCTGGGGGGCAAAAACAAACGGGAACAGTGAGAAACAATGAAAATTATTTTTTGAGGATTTTGGAATAGTCAAAACTTTGTGGGTTTGTGTACAATTTATCTCAAAACGACGAGAAAATCAGAAGAAAATGTGTGGATCAAATTATTTTTTTTAAATGTATGTGTGTGTGTGTGGGGGGGGGGGATGGGTGGGGTGGGTGAGTGTGAGTGGGTGGTGGATGTGTGAGTGGGTGGTGGATGAGTGTGTGGGTGGGTGGGTGGCTGGGTGGGGGGGGTGAGTCGGCGAGCGGGGTGGGAGTGGGGTTGGTGAGTGTGTGGGTGGGTGGGTGAGTGTGTAGGTGGGTGGGTGGGTCAGTGTGTGGGAGTCGTGAGTGAGTGGGTGGGAGGTGTGAGTAAGTGGGTGGGAGGATGGGTGGGTGTATGAGGGTGAGTGGGTGGGAGGGTAGGAGGGTGTGTGTGGGTGGGTGAGGTTTGAGTGGGCGAGTATGGTGGGAGTGGGTGGGTGTGGTTGGGTGGGTGGATGGGTGGGCGGGTGGGTTTAAAATTGGAATTATCAGAATAGGTAAGATGATAATTCCTATTGACCTCAATGATAGTGAAGTATATTTCTGCCCCAAAAATTATGCTCCACGTGAGAGATATTTTGCCGCATTTGATAGATTTTGTTATAGATAGTATAGAAAATTTTCACCGAAATTTGGGAAGTCATGTAACAATAATTGATGGAAGAAAATGATATGTCTTCCGGGTAAATAACGCAGGTGTACAGAACATTGTGTGAGGATATCACTGTGTCAAGTGAATGTTACTGAGTGCAGTGTATATTTTTTTAGTGAAGAATTACGATATGCATTGGACAAATGACGATTTCAAATGAAGACCTCAAGTTTTGTCAGGTTTTACTTGGGTTATATCCGTTCCTTGTCGTCATTTGTTCCCTTGAATATCGTATGGGGTTTCCCCATCGAATGAGTGGACCCTATGGGGTTTGCCCATCTCTACGGAAGTATTAATTTTATCAAGGTCATTTTTTTTAATCAAACTATATCAGGCCGATTCTTTTCAACGTAACATCATTCATCGGGGCAAACGTCATTTGAAAAAATAGCACTTCTCTAGAATTTAATTCAATATTTTAAAAAATTGAATTTTTCAGACAAAATTTGTTTCGTCTAAAATTGGAGAAATTTCTTGAAATAACAATCATGAGAATTTAGAATATTTTTCAGAAATCTCAAATTTTCAAAAATTTTGACCAGTTTTGAAAATAATTTTTTTTTCAACATTTGAAAGCCATTGAAATTTGAAAATTTGAAAATTAAAAAATTTGAAATATGTCCGAGATTTGAGAAATTTTTAACAATTCGAACAAAATTTCAAAACCTGTAACGAGTTTTCGAAAATCTTAGAAAATTCTAAAGATTCGAAAAATATCAAAAATTTCGTAAAAAATTGCAAAACGTTTCTAATTTGCAGAAATTTCAGACAACTGCGAAAATCATATTTTTTTTCTTTTTTCAATATTTTTGAACTCTGGACTGTATATCAGTTCTAGCGTTTCCAATACAATTTCCTGACAGGGTTTAAATTAGAAATCACTTGGGCGATATTTTGATGATATTTTTGTAGTAGTGCACAAGTGATGACGTAAAATATTCGTCATGATGGAATTTTGGGAATGAGGTCAGTGTACTGTCCATATCGATGGAAAAATCTTAATGAGGAAGTGAATAGTTGAGATTATGTACAAGCAGAATTTTAATGGAATTTGACATCAAAGCAAGGACATATCTTATATGAACGATAACGTATTTGGAGAGAAAATTTGTGAGGCATGCGTCATTAGCAAAGGACAGGTATCAAGAATCATTGAACTCGAAAAGGCGTGAAAAAGCATGGGTTCATATTAGCCCATTCAAAATTAATTTCATCTAGTGGTGTGTGCATGTGTGTGCCCCACTCGGGGCACAAACAAAACTTCCCGATTTGGTTTTTCAGCACAACCTACTAAATTTATTCTTCTCCAATATACTACGGCTAATCAGTGTGACCCCTCTTATTATCATAACGAAAACATGCCTATTTGAGAATTCCAAACTGACTCATTTATGAAGCAGATAATTATGAATACTTGAGTAGACGCATGGTGAGCATGAGGATGAGACTTATGCGTGTTACTTGAGTGAGAGTGAGACGCCAATAAGGATGCGGCTGCAAAACAAAAACTTTAATATTTTACCCCGTGGAACAGTATAAACAATTGCAATTGCTAATAACATTGCATATACTGCACAAATGCCATCCAAAATGTGATCCGCTCGATTTTGCATGAAAACGGTTCGATTGGGACCGTCATGACAGCGCTGGGTCCATTCGTTCACTTATTACATACATAATTGTGGAGACTGCTATACCTCCTTAATTATGCAAATTATCGAAAAAAGGCATTCTACATAAAATACGTATTTTTATATGGCAAACATCTTTTCTTATATGAATTTTGCGCTAACTCTAATAGTTTATGCAGTAGAACATTATAAACAATTGACATTGTTAATAACAATATAAGTACTGGTCCACTTTTACTCAAAATTTAATGAGTTATAAAATATGCTATCTTTCAACTGTGACATTGAGTACCGGGATCACATAATTTTTGATCGGGAAGTTAAAAATTCAAAAAATTCAAAAATTACTTATAACATTATCTATTTTTTTTTTAATTTTCCATTTTGCGAATTTTTGAAATGCCTTACACTTTTTTTCCATTTTAAAAACTTTAATCGGTTTGAATTTTTTTTCCAATTTTTGCGATTTTTTAAACTCTGGAATTGTTGAAAATTTCCAATTAATCGTTCTTGTTTTGCTTTTAAATCTTCAATATTTTTGAAATTTTCACAATTTTTGAAATTCTATTTATTCTCTAAAGTATTGACAAATGAAAACGCGTAAAAATCTTGATTGTTGCAAAATGTGTTTGCAGGGGACATAACTTTTAACGACGATCGATAGACCCCTATAATCAATCAAAAATCCCTGTGGGCATTGACCATGCCTAATTATGTTCACTGCAATTATGGCTTCACCTAATTTAATGTATCCCATAATTGATTATTATCCCATATACTCATTGATTAAGTCAATAACTAAAATTACACATCATTAGATCCAACACTAACTCGTGAGGATCAATGAACGGTCACCAATTACTGGAGTAATTATCCACCAAACATTATCAAACTCTTCTCTCAATTAAATACCTAATCTTCAAGATAGCTCCCAAGTTCGAAGAACCTTTAAAAAAAATTGTTATTACTTGTCTTGAAAATTGCAAAAAAATTTTTTTAAGTAATTCCTGTCACTTTGCAAATCCATCAAATGTAAAAAAAATATGAGAGATGACATTGCAGAAACGTTTGAATGTCATAGATATTACCAGTAATCCACTATAATATCCCCCCCCCCCCCTCAGAATTCTATAGCCACTCCTAAAGGATTAGAAATTTCACCAAGATTTTTTTTTCCTTTTTTCAATTTTTTCAAATTCAGACAAAATTTTTAATCTTTTTTTGGCAGAGAAAAAAAAATAGTAAAATATTTTTTTACACCCCCCCCCCCCCCCCTGGTGACTCTTGCACCATAACCTTACTTTAGTCCAGCCGTCTAGATTGTCCTGATTCCTGGGGAAGCCATCAACGAGAAATCGTTTTTTGGGATTAAGCGATTGCGTCATAGCGCGATCAATCAAGCTGCACGTGACAGCTACAGGCACAATGCTTCCATTTTTAATATGTCCCTCAATAAGCTCGCCAAGTTCCGAGCCGGGCTTGGATCGCTCTTCCCGCAATAGATCACCAGCTGACAAGTGTTCATAGCCAGTTTTCTCCACAATTTTTGCACAAGTTGTTCCCTTGCCAGATCCCGGCCCACCGAGCACAAATATCACTTCAGGTTTAGCCATAGCAGCCCCGGCAAATCTCCTCAAACCTAAAAATTTAATATCACTTGAATTATGACGTCTAAGTGACGAACCCTAGGCGTCCACATTAGCAATGAAAATCGGCGCGCTCCTTCAAAACCATTGACAACTGTGAAAAATGCATTTTTTTTGAAATTTTGATAGCTCAATATATATAGGAAATTAAAGGGAATTTAATTGATTTGTTAAAGTTGAGTTACCTGACGCAAGTCTCTGGAAAACCATTGCGACGGTCCGTTGACGCAATTTTCATCCGAATTCTCCCCAAAAAAGACACATTTCCCGGAAGGGACGCGGAGTGCGCGCTTATTATTTTGAATTTTATCAGTGCAATAAGTGATAAGCGAGTTTTTGGGTTATTGTACATTGATAAGAAGCTTTGGTGCAAGCCATTTGACACTTGCCGCATTTTTTCATTGTTATTTTGAGGCTGTTTATAATATTACATGAACAATATTCGCAGACCGGAAGTCGACTGTCACGTGTTACCCAGGCGGGAGTCAGCTGAAAAGCGCATCGAGTTGGCGGTAACTCAATGATATTTGAAAGTTTTCTAAAAAATGTCTATGTTAAAAAACAGTGAAAAATTTGGAAATGCAAAAAAATCAGCGGGAAAAATTCACACAAATTGAATTTTTAATTTGATAATAAATACTGCGCAATTTTTCGGTCTTTTGGCGCCATCTTCAAATATGAGGGATCACGTGACTCCACGATTCTCCACTTGCGGCGCTAAGTTCGCTCAGTAACTCAGTTCAATTGTAATCGCATGGTTCAAAATGTGCGAGCTCATACACATATACTTCACATTGAAGTTTCATTGATTGCCGGGTTCATTATGTAAGAAAATAGTGTGTTATTAACAGATGATTCCATGGGAAATGACATCCGTAGGCTAGGTAAGAAACTTTCAAGGTCGCCTCACAACAAACTCACATTTTTTGCTGCGAAGTTTAGCCACAAGACAAACGGGTTTATCGCGCATTGAAGGTTAGAGGTGGCCCCGATGAGCCAATGCTATTTTTAGGAATTTTTTCTTCCACGATAAGTGGAATTGTTTTCAAATTTCGAAAGTGACAGTGGAACGAACGAGTTTGAGGTAGGGCAGGCTTCAGGAACAGTTGTTGCGTGTTGCGCTAGGTGCAGGTGAATTCCTCAAAGATTCTCGTTTACTAGAAACTGCGCAGGACCTTGGTCAGATAATTTCTTCACGACTCAAAATTTTTTTAATTTTGTCATTTGATGTTGCAGGTTAGTCAATCAGAATGTCAATGTCGGTGCTGAAGTCTTACAAAAAATTTCACGGCTTTACAAATTTGTTGAGGACAAATCCTTGGAGGCATTCGCGGTATAAATTGTTGAGTGCTGTTGATTTGCTGACATGTGCCCATGGGACATCGCCAATTTCGAGTGAATTCTCGAAGAATAGGGCAAGTGCTGGGCAGAAGAGACTGGCAGCGAGGCTGATCGAGTTGTCGCCCAAGCAGGCCCAGCCCTATATGAAGCTTATGAGGATTGATAAACCCATTGGCTCGTGGCTACTCTTCTGGCCCTGCAGCTGGAGCATTGCCATGGCTGCAGCTCCTGGTGGCTTTCCCGATCCCCATATGCTAGCTCTATTTGGCCTTGGTGCTTTCGTCATGAGAGGAGCTGGTTGCACCATCAATGATATGTGGGATCGGGACATCGATAAAAAGGTAATGCCATAGAAGCTGTGGTAAAGTGGGGAAAGCTGCCTCCAGCCTCACATTTTCATCCGTATCTCGAAAACAAGGAGAGATGGGGAGAAATTGTATAGAGAACTTTTTGTAGAGACTGATGAGCTCTACAAAAAAGTTCGTATCAAGATTGTCTCAATTCCCATACGTTTTGAGGTGTGTGGCAAAAACCGAGGATGTTTTCCTTGGTACAGCGCTGCACTCTCCAATTTTCTTCCATGACATTTTCCACTGGGAAAATTTGATGGAAAAATTGTGGGAAATTGAGAATTTAAAGGGGATGGAAAAATTGAGGATTTTTTCCCCCCGTAACAACTGCAATATTCGTTTTTTATTTATTCTAATATTGAATGTTAGGTAGCCAGAACGAAAGATCGGCCCTTGGTAGCTGGTGACATCTCACAATTCCAGGCTCTGGTATTCCTAGGTGGACAACTTTCTTTGGGACTTGCAGTGCTACTTCAGCTGAACTGGTACAGCGTTTTTCTTGGAGCTAGTTCGTTAGGTAGGAATACCTAGTCCTATTTAAGAAAGCGCATGCACATAGATGAACATCGTTAGAGTCGGAATATCTCGATAATCCTGACATGATTTATTTTTCAATCGTCATTCATTTATTGCTTGATCAGATTAGTCAGATAACATCGTCAAGTTGGTTGGTAATCGCGTTTTCATCGATAAACATCGATATTTGGGATCTCGATTCGGCTTTAGTTTTCAAAAGTATGACAATGGTTGAAGTTGTCATAGCTTATGTAGTTATTGAAAATCATATACGCAGAATATGTTTTGACGCTCTGTTAATTTATTAAATTTCGAGTGTTTTACATATTCTGTCCAGTGTTGACAAATTTTATATGTACGCGATAATTACAGAAAAAACAAAAGATGCTTGCACCAAATTGAAAAATTGAACGCTCTCATTTTGTTCGGAGTCAATGATTGACGGTATCTTCAATTTCGGAAAATATATTGTTACTTCAAATATCGAATCGTAATTCAGCGCGCGAAGTGCGCATTTGGGCTTATCCCGAAAATAAGGGAAGAGGAAGACAGGGTGACTCCAAAATAAAAAAGTATTGCAAACTTGAGGGACAAGTAATGAAACGAAGAGCAGTCATGAAAGGACCTAGATATATTTGCGATTTCAGCACTTTAAATAATCTGAACTTTTGCTTTTTTAACATGACAATCTATTAACAAAATTACATCTGTACATTTTGGGAGAGGATTTATACAGCGGTCTTTGGTTCATGTTCCATCATTTCATTTTTCTTAGGTTTCTTCAACAAATTCCCTAGGACTATTCCAGCGAACAATATTAGTCCTATGGTACTATTGGAAATGAATTTCCTAGCACAGTCGCTGGGGTCGTGGATTTTTAGTGTAGATATCTGTAAAAAAAAAGAAAAACATATGATATAAATTTTCATTTTAGTTTTCCTCAAGGAGTTAATTTTGTTGCAATTTTTTTTTATTTATTTGGAAAAAATGTCAAGCTCTGAAAACTTTAGGTTTTGTGCAAGAAAAAAAAATTTTTCACTCAAAAAAAAAAAATTGAAACAAGTCGAAAAACCATTTACCAGGTTTTATGGTAATATCTCATATATGAAAGTAATCTCTACCATTCAGTTTTCTCCGTGTAGCGTTGTGCAAAGCCACTTTATCAATTTCCAGTTTTGAAGAGTTTTGACAATTATATGACATTATTTGCTATTCTAGTATGACTTTGAGGTAGATAATAATTGAGAGACATGAAAGAATTGGTATTTCAGGTCTGTATGGTCATATTTATCTATGGTCAGTTTTATCACATAATTCTACTATGAAACCAAACTTCAGATGTAATTGAAGATCGGTATACACTATGGAACCAATATTTGTGGCTGTAATAACTGCGCCAGTCACCGAAAAAAGTGAACCTTCAAACTTTGTTAAATTGCAGAAATTTGAAAACTGTCATTAACAAATTTTAAGTTTCAACCGTTACCAAAATTGGAAGTTTAAGCCACAAAAATCTCCAAAATAAAAAAAAATCCAACAATTTAATTTTCAAAATTTACAAAAATTTTCAGAACTGCAAGATGTGAAAATCAAAAAAATTGAAACATTCCAAATTCCCGAAAGATATTCCCGGAGAATCGAACTCGAAATTCTGCCTTTAGTGATATTTATTTACATGTAATTTCTAGGTTTGGTGATAATTTATCCACTTATGAAGAGAGTGACTTATTGGCCACAGCTGATCCTGGGTATGACGTTTAACTGGGGCGCGCTTTTAGGCTGGTCAGCGATACAGGGCTCCTGTGATTGGTCCATCTGCTTGCCATTGTACACAGCTGGAATATGCTGGACAATCCTTTACGACACAATTTACGCTCATCAGGTACCAACACTAAACTTTTTCCTACCCGTATTCGCATATTCCCTAAAATAAAAAAGATTATTCCAAAAAAAATTATTAAGAAAAAAATTGTTACAAAAAAATTATTACAAAAAAAAATATGAAATAAAAAACATAATTTAAATAAAAAAAAAAGAAAATTGCTCAGATTTTCCCAATAAAAAAACGAAAAAAAATCTCTCAAAATAATGCACAAAAAGTTTTAGAAAAAATTGATCTTTCGTTTTTGAACTCTTCTAGGACAAAGTTGATGATGTCCTCCTGGGAATTAAATCCACAGCCCTGAAATTCGGGGACGAGACCAACCTTTATTTATCCGGATTTGGAAGCCTAATGATAGGTAGCTTAATAACGTCTGGCATCATATCCGATCAAACGTGGCCATATTACATTGCAGTTACCCTAGTCGCTGGACACTTAGTCAACCAGGTAATCCATCTATCTCATTCATCATCCAACATCAATTTTCATCAACATCAATGACGAAGCTGTCAAATAATGCAAAACAAGCCCAAATGTGCGCTGAATTACAATTTGATATTTGAAGTAACAATATATTTTCCGAAGTATCGATATATATCGAAAGTATCGATATATATCGAAAATATCGATACCTATCGAAAGTATCGATATATATCGAAAATATCAATATCGATCAAAAGTATCGATATCTGTCGAAAGTATCGATATCTCTCGAAAGTATCGATATATATATATATAAGATCGGTGATATCGAACTTATCGAAAAATGTGACATCGAAACCGACGCGCCACCAGCCAGTGCGGCGGAAAAATGAAATGCGCGTGCTTCGTACGCGCAGCCGGACTCGTGTAAAAAAAATCTGCAAAGTACATTCATTAAAGTGTTAAAAAAATCTGCGAAATCCGATTAGTATAATACGCAATGGAACAAAATTAATTTCAAGTCTGATTCAGTTTCAATTGTTTTTTTTTTGAGAGAAAGAAAAATTTTTTTTCAATGCTAATAATTTGTTTCAGCATTTTTAAAAATCAAACAATTTTTTTTTCTTGCACAAAACCTAAAGTTTTTAGAGCCTGACATTTTTTCCAAATAAATGAAAAAAAAATTGCAATAGAATTGACTGCTCAAGGAAAGCTAAAATGAAAATTTACATCATATGTTTTTCTTTTTTCTTACAGATATCTACACTAAAAATCAACGACCCCAGCGACTGTGCTAGGAAATTCATTTCCAATAGTACCATAGGGCTAATATTGTTCGCTGGAATAGTCTTAGGAAATTTGTTGAAGAAACCTAAGAAAGATGAAATGATGGAACATGAACCAAAGACCGCTGTATAAATCCTCTCCCAAAATGTACAGATGTAATTTTGTTAATAAATTGTCATGTTAAAAAAGCAAAAGTTCGGATTATTTAAAGTGCTTAAATCGCAAATATATCTAGGTCCTTTCATGACTGCTCTTCGTTTCATTACTTGTCCCTCAAGTTTGCAATACTTTTTCATTTTAGAATCACCCTGTCTTCCTCTTCCCTTATTTGAATTACGATTCGATATTTGAAGTAACAATATATTTTCCGAAATTGAAGATACCGTCAATCATTGACTCCGAACAAAATGAGAGCGTTCAATTTTTCAATTTGGTGCAAGCATCTTTTGTTTTTTCTGTAATTATCGCGTACATATAAAATTTGTCAACACTGGACAGAATATGTAAAACACTCGAAATTTAATAAATTAACAGAGCGTCAAAACATATTCTGTGTATATGATTTTCAATAACTATATAAGCTATGACAACTTCAACCATTGTCATACTTTTGAAAACTAAAGCCGAATCGAGATTCCAAATATCGATGTTTATCGATGGACACGCGATTACCAACCAACTTAACGATGTTATCTGACTAATTTGATCGAGCAATAAATGAATGGCGATTGAAAAATAAATCATTTTACGATTTTCGAGATATTTCGACTCTAACGATGTTCATGTATATGTATGCGTTCTCTTGAATAGGCACAATTTTTCTTATGAGACGAGCCCGGTGGCGCGTGCTGCGCACGCGCATTTCCGGTTTGCGACGCACGAACTGGTGGCGCGTCAGTTTCGGTCTTACGCTTTTCGATAATTTCGATATATATCAATAGTTTCTTCTGTCTCTTCTTTTTACTACGAGATCGGAGGCGCGTATCTCATACGCGCATTTCCTTTTTCCGCCGCACTGACTGGTGTCGCATCGTTTTTATCTTACGCTTTTCGAGACATTTCGTCGTACACGATTTCGAGATATCAAGGTTACGGTCATTCGATTGTATTTCGATATTTTTCTTCGCTTCTCCTTTTTACCATAGGAAATAGGAATAGGAAATCGGATAATAACGCAACTACGTATGGATTCATTCGTAACACACATCTGCGCGCATGCGCGCAATTGTTCAAAATGTTGAGAATGTGTTATTAAAAAACATGGGACAAATAATTTCCCACTTTTGAAAAACTAAATTATTAAACAAATAAACCCACCGTGCGTCTCTTACTGTTCACCAATCACGTGTAATTTCGGCGCGCAATTCAAACAGCATTTGAATCCCCGGAAAAACGCGCCTTAACGTTCATTCCTACCTAACCTCTAATGACTATTTCTGTCAGACGTGGACTCTTTTGAATGGACAAGTATTCCATTATCGTCAAACACATGAAAAATAAAATCGGCGCTTGTACAATATGCAGTACAATTGGAATATCTCGTGTTGAGCTGACATTTTAATCTTAAAATAAAAGAATCTGAAGAATCACTTTTAGCCATGTAAATAAGCAATTATGACAGTTGCAATTTATCAACTTGAGATTCAAACCAACGTAGCAGGTAACCGAGTGATAAACACGTATAAAAAATATCTATAGCACCCATGCCAATTTTTTTTGTGATAGGTAGGTATAGAATATTCTATAAAGTTCTTATAAAAATATTGAAAATTGGGGATTCAATTTTAGAGCTCTCTAAATGATTTCAATTGTTCATGACGCTCTAACGCCGAAACGGTTAAAGCTACGAAAAAAGTCAGAGGACAGAAAATATGTATTTTTTTATAAGGAACAACATTTATTCGACACATTTTTGCGTATCTGTAATACTTCGTGAGATACAGCGTTATAAACAATTGAAATTGTTGATAGCAATAGAAACCAGGAGAGGTATATGGAGCAAAAACTAATGAGCTCTGAGTCTTTTGCAGAATGTTTTCCAATATCGCCCTGGCGTCAGCGCTCCTCTGTGCCCTCTCGATTGCACACTCTAGTCCCGAGTACCAGAAAAAGGATCTACTGTTCCTGAGAAATGAAGTGAAATCTATGTTTGATCATGCCTACTCCGGTTACTTGCGTTACGCCTATCCCTACGACGAATTGCGCTCTTTAAGTTGCGATGGATTTGACACATGGGGCAGCTTTTCTTTGACCCTGATTGACGCACTGGACACATTGGCAGTTATGGGAAATTTCACGGAGTTCCGTAGGGTCCGTTCTCTTCTCTTCAAATCCACTATTTTGTCAAAATTTGATATTTGAAGTAACAATATATTTTCCGAAGTTGAAGATACTGTTAATCATTGACTTCGAACAAAATGAGAGCTTTCAATTTTCCAATTTGGTGCAAGCATCTTTTGTTTTTTCTGTAATTATCGCGTATATATAAAATTTGTCAACACTGGACAGAATATGTAAAACACTCGAAACTTGATAAATTAACAGAGCGTCGAAAAATATTCTGTGTATGTGATTTTCAATAACTACATAGGCTATGACAACTTGAACAATTGTCATACTTTTGAAAACTAAAGTCGAATCGATATCCCAAGTATCGATGTTTATCGATGGACACGCGATTACCAACCAACTTGACGATGTTATCTGACTAATCTGATCGAGCAATGAATGAATGACGATTGAAAAATAAATCATGTCACGATTTTCGAGATATGTCGACTCTAACGATGTTCATTTATGTGTATGCGCTTTCTTGAATAGGATTAAAGACTCAAGTTAGCCAAAAAAAATTGAAATTTTTTTTTGAAAATTACTGTTTATAGGTTGCAGAAATCATCTCCTCGAGACGCAATTTTGAGGCTAATATCAACGTATCAGTTTTTGAGACGAATATTCGGGTGGTTGGGGGACTCCTCTCCGCCCATCTCCTCTCAAAAAAGGCGGGAGTGAAATTGGAGCCTGGATGGCCCTGCAATGGCCCTCTTTTGAGATTAGCAGAGGACATGGCCAAGCGCCTTTTACCCGCCTTCGACACACCCACAGGTATAACTCGACGTTAATCCAGAGAGCTTCAGGAAATTTTGAAATTGTCAAATTTCAAAAAAAAAAAAAAAGAGATGGAAAATTTGAACATTTGAATGGAACCTTATTAATTTCTCAAACAACTCTGTCAATTTAAATCCCAATTTTAATTCAAGTTTTTTAAGTTCCCACGGTCTTTATTGCAAGAAAAGAAAAAAATTAAAAACAAAAAATTTTCTTACAAGTATCTACAATATGAAATTTTTTATATAATCTATGAATTCGAATCTCAATTTTTTTCCAAACCAAATTTGAATTCTTGAGAAAATATTGGAGCAGTGAAATTTTTTTAATCTCCCTAAAGTATTCAAATTTTCTAAACTATCTGCATTTCCTATTTTTCCGAAATTTGGAGGTTTTTGAACCCGGAAAATTTCGGAAAACTTTTTTTGGAGTATCTTTAAAAATTCCAGAAATTTACGAGTTTGAAAAAATTTCGTGTCTTTAAATTTTTGAACATTTTTGGAAAGTTTGGGATTTCCAAATTTTCAGAATTCTTCAAAATTTTGAATTGTCAATTGCGAAAGATTTGAAAGATTTCGAAGGAAATAATGGGCTTATTTATTTTCATGATAAAGGTAGGCGTGAGCCTTTAAATAAATAAATAAATAAATAAATAAATGAATGTGTCAGGTATGCCATACGGCACAGTCAACCTCAAGTACGGAGTGCCCCAGGGTGAAACGAGCATTACATGCACTGCTGGAATTGGCACTTATATTCTGGAATTTGGCACGCTATCACGACTGACTGGAGACCCCATCTACGAGGAGGTCGCCATGAACGCTGTTAAGGCTCTGCATTTTTATAGATCCAAAATTGGACTCGTGGGGAACCACGTGGACGTCCTCACAGGTGAGAACAACAGGATAATGAAGTATATTAAATACATTTATTTAGCTATTAAATAGAATTGTACGAAATTTTTATGACTGGTAGAAGAGTATATGATTAAATGATGGTAGAACATGGAGAATTTTCCGACGTTTGGAAATGGAAAAAGAGAGTGAGGCGTCATGGAACACCTGGTAGATATGAAACATGGAAACACTAATTTTGATCTAAATTGATCCAAAACTTTTTTGCGATTTCTCGAGAATTATTGAAAATTTTGAAATACTCAGTTCTTTTGAACGTGTAAAAAGTTTTTCAAAATTTTACAAAACCTGCCCAAATTAAAAAGAAAATTCAAATTTTCCAAACATTTCCCTAATTTTGCCAAATTTCTTCAAAATTGCTCCAACATTTTTCTAAATCTTTCCAGAGTTATTCAATATTTTTAGAATTTCTTTCCCAGTTTTGTTCAAGCTTTTTCCAATTTTTTTTGTAAATTTTTCCAATTTTAATTCAAATTGTTAGAAAAGTGTTCCAAATTTCTTCGAACTTTTGGCAAAACTTTTTCAATTAAAAAAAAACAATTCCAAATTTTTTCAAAATTTTTCCGAATTCTTACAAAAATTTTCTAATTTTGTTGTAAATTTCTCTGTAAATTTGCTATAAATTTTCCACAATTCTTCTAAATTTTTCCAAAATGAGCAAAATTCTTTCCAAATTTTTCCAAAATTGTTCCAAACTAGTTCCAAAATTCTTCCACAATTCTTTAAGATCTTTCCAATTTTGTAAAATTTTTGAGAATTTTTTTCAAAAATTTTCTAATTAGTTAAAAAATTTCCAATTCTTTTTCAAATTTTTGAAACGCTGCAGCGTATCTTGATACGTGCATACAACTTGTGCGCATCGCCTCTGCGTCGATGGCATAGATTGGGCGATGGGTGAGCAGTGGAGTATATCTATATATACTAGTCAAGGAAATTGCCTATCCCGAGAGGAAATTTTGTGTGGCCAAACTGTTCAATATTTCGATCTGACCCGTGGTTCATTCAAAAACTATTCACAAAGCCCTGACCTTTTAATTCTTTCGATGCTCCTTAGCACGTGCTGAAGGTTCATAGGTCAAAACTAGCTTCCCCAGAGTTTGTACATCATAAAATTTTTAATCATGGATTGGACTATGGCAAATAACTCACCATACAATTCCCTCAATTTCTCCCCACAACTCCAGAAATAAGAATTATTACTATTGTAGGTCACTGGACCGCTACCGACTCTGGTATTGGTGCGGGTGTAGACTCGTACTTCGAGTACCTAGCCAAGGGCACTCTCCTCCTGCAGGAGCCCTTCCTTGCGAATATGTTCCATGAGTACCGAGAAGCCATCGAGAAGTACGTGAGGCGAGAGGACTGGCATCTGTGGGTGTCCATGACTGAGGGCCAGGTGAAATACAAAATTAATACCCAATCTTTTTGCCAGTGGCATTTTTTCAATTTGACAAATCTGGAAGATCAAATTTTGAAAAAAAAAAAAAAATCATTTTTTTATTTATTTTTATTTTGAACGTTTTTATTTTTTCGGAAAATTTTAGAAATTTTTTTATAAAAAAATCTTATGTGCCTACAGGTAACATTACCAGTTTTTCAATCCCTCGATGCATATTGGCCAGGTGTACTCAGCCTCTTCGGCGATGTTTCCGATGCCATGAAGTCACTTCACAACTACCACAAAGTTTGGAAGCAGTTTGGGTTTACTCCAGAGTTTTATAATATTGCACAGGGCGAAGCCGGTACCAATAGGGAGAGCTACCCTCTGCGACCTGAATTTATAGAGTCTGTTATGTATCTCTACAGAGCTACCAAAGATCCCTACTTGATACAAATTGGGGTGGGTTGAGTATTTCCAATTGTAGATGCAACATTCCTTGGAAAATTTTTGGAATTTTGGAATTTTGGAATCTTGAAATTCGAAAGTCTTGAAATTAGCCATTTTTTCATTTTCAAAATGAACATTTGGAGTTTTTTTAAAAATATTTCGAGGGTCTGAGAATTCCTTCTCAGCCATTTTTTCGGAATTTCTTATTGTTGAAATTTGTTAACAGTTTGTTTTCGAAACTTTTCAGTTTTAAGGATTTCTTAATTTTAGTGTCAATTCTCCAAAATGGTGAAATTTTCAAAATTAATTTCCGCCTTTTCAAATTCTTCCATGTTGATTTCAACTATGAGGGATTCTCTGTCAACTTAGCCACTCATTTTAAAAAAGTTGTCAGAAAACTGAAATGCGATTTTTTTTTCAGGTTGATGTTCTCAGAAGTCTTCAACATAGTGCAAAAACCCCGTGTGGTTATGCCACAATAAACGACGTTCGGGATCATCGAAAGGCCGACAGAATGGAGTCATTTTTTTTAGCTGAGACTACTAAGTACCTGTACCTACTTTTCGACACTGACAATTTCATTCACAATTCGGGACAGAGGGGCGACGTTGTCCAAACGCAATGGGGCCAATGTGTCGTCGATGCAGGTGGCTATGTTTTCAACACAGAAGCACATCCCATTGATCCTGGTGCTCTCAGCTGTTGTAGACCCATGGAGAGTCTTTTGGACGCTAAAACACCAGTTATGGGGCTCTCATGGGGGGAAACTAGGGGCATTTTAGATAATCAGGTAACAAAATAAACAAAGTTTTCACAGTCTCAAAATGACATTAAATTTGATAGAACAGTGCAAAAAACGGAATGTGTGTGAGTGTGTTTTTTTTTTCATTTTTTTAGTTTTATTTTTTCCTTTTCTCATTTTCTTATTTTTTATTTTTCATTTTGTTATTTTTTAATTTTTTAATTTTTAAATTTTTTAATTTTTTAATTTTTTAATTTTGTTATTTTTTTATTTTTGTATTTTTGTATTTTTTTATTTTTAAATTTTTAAATTTTTCATTTTTTTAGCTTTTCATTTTTATTACGCTTATCCTAATTTTTTTTTCATTAGGCAAAAGAGCCTGTGATCGAGATTGAAAAGTTGGCAGATATCAAATCGATGGAGAGGGGAAGGGGCTCCATTGAACTAATCGTCGAGGAACCAGAAACTGAGGAGAGTTACAATGAAAATTCTACAGAAAATTCTATCGAAACATCTTCGGAGCATTCTGTGGAGCAGGTGAGAATGAGGAATACAAGTTGTGGAATTTGAAGGACACAGAGAGAAAATTGAAAAATTCAAAAAGTGAAATTAAAATTTTCTTTTCAATTTGAAAAACAAAAAAAATTATTTTTTTATAAATATTTGTGTTCGAGGAAATTGTTTACAAATAATTTTGTCCTACGAAATTTAGTGGGGTAGTAGTTTCCAACCTACTGAAAACTTCTCATAATTCACAGATGATTGCTGAAGAGGTCGAGAGTTCTGGAGAGTATGAGGAATCTGAAGAGGAGTCTGAAAATCAAATGGGAAGGGCGAAGGGCCCAGAGCCTCAAAACATTACGAAATTTCAGGAAGAAGAGCGCAAACCCTTCGTCCCTCAGGCGCTGCTGGAGAAAATCCGAAGACTGAATTTATATCCAAAAAATGGGAGCAATCATAATGACTATCAGGTTATCTCTTGTCCGGCACAGCCATTCCTCCAGAGAATTTCCATCGTCGGAGAATTTTTTTAATTAGAAAAAAATTATTCCTTGGGACGTCAATTTTAGAAAAAAAAAAAATGAAAAAAAAATTGAACAAAAAAACGAATGAATTGAAAATTTGGAAAAGTCTGTTGCCTGAAACTGGGAAAAATTTCTAGTTTTAAAAAATGTTTCTAGAAACATTCCGAAAATTTTCAATTTTTTTTTTTCAAATTTTTCAATTTCAGTTTTAATTTATTCAATGTTTCGAAATTACTCAAATTTGCGAAATTTCCCATATCTTTCCTTCGAAGTTTTTGCTTTTAGAGTGTAATATATTTTCATAAATATTTAAAATTTCGACATTTGTCAAATTTACAGAACTTTGAGTATTATTGCAATTATTGCGTTTTTGAAATTTGTGCAATCAGAAGATATGATGGAAATTGATCAATTAGGAATTTCGATTGAATCTGTCAAGGATAATCGATTATATCATTGTTTTCAAATCTGAATGGATCCGGAAAAGACTAAATGAGTAATTTAAAAAATGGGATCAATGATTTTTTTTTACCTAAATGAATAATTAAATCTCAATTAATAAATTGAGATTTTTTTCTGTAAATCTACAACTTGTTCACCTATTTGTAATTAGTTGATTATTTTTTATAAAATTATGTTGCTTCTAAAATTGTGGGGTGAGAACCTCCGCATTTAGCAATAAAAATAATTGCGTTGATTGTGTATTGTGCGGTGGAGTAGATAAATAAAGAGCATTCCAGACGAGCTCGTGTTTTCTTTAGTTATCAAAAACATGAATTTTTGGTGACAATAATTTTTATTGAAGCAATTATTTGAAATTTCATTACCAATACAAATTTTACAAAATTGAGCAAAATTGTAAGAATGAAAAATTGAAGTGCACCAAAAAAATTTCATCAAAATACTTAAAAGATTTTCACGTCTCAAAAAAATTCAAAAATAAATGAAAAACGTCTGAGATGTACCAAAAAAAATTTAATAAAAAAATGGAAAAATCTGAGATGAAGAGAAATTTAAAAAACGATCTAGAAATTTTTTTTTAAAAATCTCAAAAGAGATATGAAAAGTATTGCGAGATTGCATGATTGATTGAAATTTGGATAAAAGCCCACTTTTCGCGATAACACAGTGCAGTGCGTCAATTGTCGTCAATGGCAACTGATATTGTAAATGAAGATGACAATGGATGATAACAATGAAATTTGTGTCAGAAATTTCTTTTTCAGTTGCTGAGGGGTTCATCATATTTCCCAGATTAATTTTCACATTCAAGGATGCTATTCAAGGTTCGTTTTTTTTTTCCTAAATTTCACATGTAAAAATTTTGTACATACATATATATATATATATATATATATATGTATACTTTTCTCAACTAAATTTTCCAATTTTTTTTGTGTTTTTTCTCAGTGTTTTTTCTCAACTTTTGACCTTCCCTTGGTCGCGCGTATAGCGGCGCGCCGCCTCTACTGTTTCCCCTTTCCACGTTTATGTCAAACAATTCAATTTGAAAAAAAATGACAAAGTATGATTTGCGGAAGAAATTAAACATAGGCGGCACTTTGCTCACAGCGCGAGCAGGTGAAAGTTAAAACGTCGAAATGTCATCACTTCGAGTCGATAGGGCAGACCGCGCGAACACATGATAGTGACGTCACTTGTCAGTTCGCGCAACACAATCAGCACTATATATGTATAGTTACTATATAGGTATATTGAACGGACTCCCACCCACGCACACTAGTATGCGAATGACTAATAGCACACTAGGATGGATATCTGCATGGGGACTAGTGTCCGATCGCCTTCAATCGAGGCATCGCGCATTGGCTGATCACTCGAGTGTCTCGGTGGACACAATCCGCCAATTAAGTGATTAATTATTAATTAAACATCAAAACTCACCGACAGTTGCTGGGCTTAGTCAACAAATGAGTTCGAACTATCAGAGCTCAGCCAGTGATTATCAAATATTCGACGAGGATTCATCCTCGTACTATGGACGGGAGGGACGGAACACGAGTCCTAGTGAGTACATAGAAAATCACTATTAGTGATTTTTCAAAGAAAAATAAAAAAATTGAAGGTCGATTTGCCGAAATTTTCCCTGATATGAACAAATCACTTTTTAAGAGTATTGTGATTTGATAGTGATTCGACCGTCAAGGGAATACGTATTAGTGATTTTTCGTGTGGAAAATTCGCAAAGTCGGTTTTCAGATTTTTTCGGAGCAATTGCAGAGTTTGTGTTTACCCATCTCCGGGAAATGTTTTGGAGTGGTTTCGTGAAAAGCGGGAATGTTTGAAAGTCCGAAAGTGGCAGTGAGGAACGGAGAGAAAATCACTATTAGTGATTTCCGAAGAAAAAAGAATTTCGAAAAGCGTTTTTCAGAATTTTTTGCTAATGCGCATTCCTTAAAATCACTTTTTTGTGGTTGTGATTTTAATAGTGATTCAACGGCAAAAGAAATGCGTATTAGTGATTTTCCGAGCAAAAAAATTTGAAACTCGATTCTTAAAATTGTTCGTGATAATGTTAGAATTTGTGTTTACCAATCTGCGGAAATTTTTTTGGAGTGATTTTATCAAATGCGGGAAAGTTTGAAAGTCACAGTAAGCAACAGAGAGAAAATCACCATTAGTGATTTCCATACAAAAAAGAGTTTTGAACATCGATATTCAGAATGTTTCCGGCGGATGTTCATTTTCTAAAATCAGTTTCTGATACTTGTGATTTTGATAGTGATTCAGCGGTAATGGGAATACGTATTAGTGATTTATCATACCAAAAATTTTAAAGCTGACTTTCAAAATTGTTCACGGAAAAATAATTTCCGAAAGGTGCGAAGTGAGTACCAGAGAGGAAATCACTATTAGTGATTTGGAAAAATAAAAGCAATTAAAAAATCGCTCTTCACATATTTTCGTGAATTTGTATGTTTATATAGTTAATTTGAAATGTGTTTGTGATTTTCATAGTGATTTGCATTTTATGCGCTTCAAACATACACACATATCTTACTACGTCTTGTCAAATGATAAATTTTCAATGAATTAACGAGCTCTAATTGAGCGCCACGCAATATCCTGAGCAAACCGTAAATAATCAAATTAACATCATCTAGATGTCTATTTCCCGTCGCTAACACAATTGCATAATGCACACGTGAAACTCATCCATTCATACAGAGGAGTGGTCAAAGCCATTAGTCAACAAATACGTAGCAACCTGAAGACAGGAGAATGTCATAACAATCCGACAAAATTAATCCGTCGCTGGTTGCACCATACCGGTCGCATAATGAGGGCCGCGCCGTTGTCTTGTTTTCATAGCAGGTATATACTGCGACGTTGCCAAATTCACTCTACACCGCCCCGGCTCGTTCGGCGGCGGTCGGCAACAGCGCACCCAACTCGGTTTCATCTCGGAAAAGTTCGCTCACCTGACAGATTCATTCAATTTTCCTGTCCATAATACGAAACCTATGTCGTTGAAAAAATAGCACAGTACTCGGACCAACTGAACTTACAAACTCAAATTTTCTCAATTTTTTTTGTTTAACCAGGTGACGGCAAAATCTTGAAATCGATTTCAAGGTCACTGACGCCAGGCAGAAAACTTCTCGATTTGTTATTTCCAAATTAATAATTAAAAAAAAAAATTTGGTTCAATTTTTTTATTTTTTCCAGGATTTGAAAATCTAGAAAAAATGAAATTTGTGGAATTGCGAAAATGATCATTGCATGATGTTTCCACGTGAAATTATTTATCATCATGACAATGCACTGTGTTCGTTGATTGAGCTACTGATTTCCTTCAGGGGTTCAACGATTTTCAATTTACAATTTCAAATGAATACGACTCAGCCCCACCACTGGGGGCCCACGTGCACTCATCACGAGACTATTTGTTCAAGATAAATGATTTATTTTTACGGTTTGTTTCTTTCTTTTTCGGTAATTTAAGGCAGATGATAAGAAGTTGAAGCCCCTTTTAAGTCGCTCGGTGATGGACGTATATATCGGATTGCAATGAGTGGATGTATGAATGAACAAGTGACATTTTCTCTTAAAATGCACTGCAATTAAAAAAAAACAAAATGAAAAAAAAATTGTAACCAATGAAAAATTTACAATATTGAATCTCAAAAAATTAAAGTTAATAAAAAAAAAATTAAAGAATTGAAAATTAAAATTTTCAAAAAAAAAACGAAATTGGATAATTCGCGGTTTATTTGAAAATGCCCTAACATTTTCAAATGTGGGAAGAACGCGAGTGAAAAACGCGCCTACTGTCCAATGTCCTCTGCACAAAGCTTGATCGGCCTATGCGCACGCTTCTTGCTCCTCTCTGTTTTCTAGAGTATGGATCTATGTTGTCTTGCGCTTCCCCAGAGACCCGATTGAGGATGGCCCCCCGAGAGGACCTAACATCGCCGAATGAGCTAAGTCAGAGGAGTCAACCCAGAAGCTTTGAGGGCGATGATCTCACAGAGAGTGCGGCCTTTGACCGCCAGACCGCCCTCATGGACGCTGATATGCATTGGGAGATGAATTACCATGAGGCGGCTATTTTTTTGGAGGTGAGATCACATTTTTCAAATCTCTAGTTTTTCTGAAAATTTTCATTTTGAAATTTTTTTTGAGGTCTTTTCTTATTTTAAATTTTGAATTTTGGAATTTTGGAATTTTGGAATTTTGGAATTTTGAATTTTTGAATTTTGAATTTTTGAGTTTTGAATTTTTGAATTTTTGAATTTTTGAATTTTTGAATTTTTGAATTTTTGAATTTTTGAATTTTTGAATTTTTGAATTTTTGAATTTTTGAATTTTTGAATTTTTGAATTTTTGAATTTTTGAATTTTTGAATTTTTTGAATTTTTTGAATTTTTACATTTTTCAATCCTCGAATTTTTGAATTTTTGAAGTTTTGAATTTTTGAAGTTTTAAATTTTTGAATTTTGAAATTTTTGAATTTTGGAATTTTTGCATTTTTCAATCTTCGAATTTTTGAATTTTTAAATTACGAAATTTTGCAATTTTGAAATTTTGAAATTTTCAATATTTCTGCTTCTTCTAAACTCCCTTAGCGTTTCTAAACCTTCGAAAAAATGTAAATTACAAAAAAATTTCAATAACAACGAATTGGTCTAAGGCGCTGTCATGTCTGTTTTCACATTACTTTCCCGCAAATATTTCAAATATCTTGAATTTGACACAAGCTAGCGGAATTTCGATAACTACCATTTTTGTAGAGCGAAATGAGATCTACAAATTTGTATCACCATAAATTTCGCCATCTCCCATAGTTTTTAAGCTATATACCGAAAACTGACCTCACCTCAATACTGGACAGACCACTTCGCTACGGAACTGTTATAAATTCATGACCTTCTGAAATTTGTAAAGTTCAATTTTTTACTTTTGGTCCACAAAAATAAAATAACTTGAGATTATTTTGCACATTGGACATTGCCAGTTTTTGAAACTATTTAGGAGCCTAAAGAAAAAAACAAATCGAGTGAATTTCCTTCAGGAGAAATCGAGAAACTTTGAACTGAACTCATAACGCAGATAGAAACCCAAAAAATATCAGAGACTCCCCGACCGAATATCAGTTGAATAACAAATACCACAGCTGTGAATAGTTCCCTTGAACCAGTCCAGTAATTTTCCCCCTGGTGATAAGAAATTGTCGATTTGCAGGAAGGGAGAAATAACGAGAAGTTCGACTCGCATCCCCGACACCCCGAAGATCTCCCCGCCTATCTACTGGTCCATAACAGCTGGTACTATGGACTTGATCTCCTCACATCATTGATCCTCCTCGCTTTGGCCTTCGTGGAGGAGCCAGCGGTGCCGCTCTTCCAGGTTTCAATCTCAAATGCTAATAAAACTAGTGGGTGGGATGTATTTGTGCCCTCAGTGAGGACCCAATGCAAACTTCCCGATTTGGTAACTCGAGTTTTCGAGATGATGTCTGTTTCAAAAATTTACGAGACTTCTCACTTCAGTATTTACTGATTTTTTTTTTCATTTCTCTGTATGTCGCTGCCTTTTGTGACTTTTTTCATAATCAAGAGATAACTCCCTCTTCCACGGGAAGACCATTTACTTCTCATTGAAGCCTTTAAGTCTCATTGAAGCATTTTAAACCTACGAATATACAACAACTACGTTGAAGAAGTTCAATAAGTCCGTATCTCCGGCTTCACTCGACTTCACGGTCCTGGCAGCATTGATACACAAAAATGATATACAAGTATTATATTCTGAGTCGGTCCATGTATACTGTAGAGACCAATTTTTGCCATCGCCGCCGCCATCCAGTCTCCATTCATGCACTCATCTCATGAATTATGTTTTTCTAACGGCTCTACCACCTTAATTATGCACATTATGGGAAAAAGTCAATAAACATTAAATGTGGATCTTTGTATGAGGAACAACTTATGTCAACAAATTTTTTCCCTAACTCCAACTGTTTACGAGATATAGCGTTATGAACAATTGAAATTGTTAATAACAATATATATTCTGAACCAATATCCATCAAAAACTAATCAGGGCTGAGTTACATGAAGACGCCTCGATTGAGACCTTGATGGCTTCGATTGGTGGATCCATTCGTGAGAAATCGTTGACCAAAATTTAGGGCACATACATACAAACATACACACATACACACACAGACGTTGAGTCAGAATTTTTTGGGGATCATTTTGGTACCCTTAATACACCAGTTACAGGCCGAAATGAAAAAGTTCGATTTCGGGGTGATTACAATAACTTCCCTATCGGGAAGTTAAAAAATCGATTTAGGAGTCATTATAATAAGCTTCCGAAAAATCAGGAAGTTAAAAACAATAAAGTTACCAGTCAGTCTAAAATGAGACATCACACCTTCTAGATAAACCTCTCGTAAATTTGTATAAACGCACGGGCATTCCCTTTTTCCGCCGCACCGACTGGTGGCGCGTCGGTTTGCGTCTTACGGTTTTCGATAATTTCGATATGTATAGATAGTTTCTGTGGTCTCCCTTTTGCCTACAGGATAATACACACATATGCATTTGTATGAAGTTCAATGCACACAGTTTCACTATTTGAATTTTAGGACCTTATTAAAAAAAAAAAACAAATTTTTGAAATTAATTTTTTATTCAAATTTTTTTTTTTTTTATTGATACCGATTGCTAATATTCTTCTCTGGTCCACCAGGCGGTCCAGCAAAATTTCATGAAATCTGTGAATAAAAATTCTGCGAAATTTCTGGTAGAAGCAGACAACGTTTAGAGTGCTATATGGATTTCCTATCCGGGTCAATTTCTCCAAAGAGCCATTTTGAATCTATGTATTCGTATCGGCGCTTCTGTAACAATTCAATTTGAAATTATTTTTTTAGAAAAAAAAATTGGAAACACTGAAAAAAAGAACCGTATGGGTTTTTAACAATAAGGTTCAAAACGACTTTCTACATTATTAAATTTACCCTGATGAGTATTTTTTTTTTAATTTGAGAATTACAAAGATTTTTTTAAGCACTCCACGACATAGTGGCTCAGAGAAGATTTGAGTTTTGGGATCGTATCTCGAAATGTGAAGGACCTAGCGCAATTCTCATGAAAATGTTTTTTGTTGTGCACATCAGGAGCTATAATAAAGGTCTATATGACCATTCGTTAAAGTTCTTAGTTGTGAAGATATCTGCCGATAGAGCGTTCGTGTGGGACACAGCACTTGTGAAATTTTTTCTATATATCGCAATATTCTCTGTGAACTTGTAATCAATTTTTATCCATTGCAGCTTCCGGTCTGGGCGCACGGGTCCATCGAGCTCCTAGCACTCATCACAATTGGGATAGAATTGGCTCTAAAATTGCGGTGGATCGGCTGGGGTACTATTCTTAAGCACAAGAGAACGATGCTGAAGGTGAGAAAATTTTTTTTATCATTAATAACTTTTTTTAACTTCCCCATAGGGGAGGTTATTGTTTTGCCCCCGAAAATGAGAAATCGATTTTCCATGAGATCTCCACGTTCCATGGTATTTCTGACCTTTCTAGACTATTCAAGGTTCTTTCTCATCCTCGTCACTCACATCCTAGATGTCGTTTTTTTGTATCCATTGCAAAGAGCAACCTTTCTCACGTCTGCTCATTTTTTTGAGAATTTTTTCCCTGTTAATTGAAAAGATATCAGTACATAAAGAAGCACATGATTAGAGGGGAGTGGAGGGAAAATCTCGATTTTTCACCGGAAGTTACTTGCCTATAAAAAAGTTTGACGTTCGACCTGCTGAAAAAAATATACCAGTAGGAAGAACAATCTTTTATCTCCGTCTCATTGAAAAATTGGCTCAATTTGCCTAGGAATTAGTTATGAAAAACGTTGGCGAATGGTTGTCGAATCGCTTTCTCACTAATTGTGGCTTGTCCAAAAAATGGCGCCTCACTAGAAATTCCCCGAGAATTTGACAAGTGGCATGGCGGCTCACAGCTGTCAAAACCGTGCGAGCTGTGAGATGCGAAGTTTGAGGTAACAACGAGGTTGCACTGTTGTAATTTCTCGTGAACAAATTATCCGATCAAGGTCCTGTATGACGCAATCGAAGCGTCTTGCCGTAACTTAGAGCTCATTAGTTTTTGCTCCATATGTCTCCTGGTTTCGATCGCTATTAACAATTTCAATTGTTTATAACGCTGTATCTCACGAAATATTATAGATACGCAAAAATGTGTCGAATAAATGTTGTTCCTTATAAAAAAATACATATTTTGTGTCCTCTGACTTTTTTCGTATCGTTAACCGTTTCGGCGTTAGAGCGTTCTAAACAATTGAAATCATTTAGAGAGCTCTATGGTGAGGAAAATGATAGTTTGGAAAGAAAGTACACACACCACGCAGACATCGGGAAGTTATAATTTTAGCCCGAAATTAATCAAATTTTTTTTCGGTTTAAGATACCACGAAAAATAATGTCACTATTGGCCCAAATGAAACACTAATGAGGCACGATGATTATATTTTTTGAGGAAACCAAAAATTGAGTATTGCGCAGTAATCGAGAAAAACAAGGGATTAAAACACTTGTAATCCGGATCACTGGGGATAGACTTCTATGTATTGTAAACATGGAATTGTCCGGTTTTCAATAGAACATACCAGTTCGATCTGGTTCTGTAATGCCAAGCGCAGATATTCGTCGTTGGGGGTTGATCCAATGGGGACAACTGACCAACTCAGTGTTTTTCCTAAGAAAAATTGTAAAATCTCAGAATATTGAGGAGATAGAAGAATTTTCATATCCACCTTTTATGTAGCTATTCAAATTTCCCGCGTAAAGCACTTTTATCAAAATTTCTGTATCACTCATCGTTTCTGAGATAATGGTCTTCTCATGACTTCTACGTTAATTTTTGGTATTATCAATTCACGTTCTTTTGAGGTTCACATTTGTCGAACTTTAATTACTAATTACAATTTTATCGTGATAGATGTACGTTTTCTTGAAAGTATTTTTGATTGACGGGCGTTGTGTAATTTCAGAAATATTTTATTTTAATTGGTTTGTGCGGTCACTATGTTATATATATAGATTACCTTGTGAGGAGTATATCTATATATTTATACATGAAGCTACTGAGAGAGAATTGCTTATCCGCAATTATTTGCTCCTAATTTTTCAAATATTGACAAATTCCATATTAGAAATTAATCTATGAAGAGAAATCAATATGCACAAATTGGAAAAAAGGAATGCTCGAACCGATCGATCGGGATTCGATATAAAAAAGTATTTCATACGGGTATGTATGTAGAGTGTTTATTAGGTCCTAGGGCAGAAAGCCTCCTAAGGACCAACATAGAGAAAGAAGATACAAATATATCTATATATACAACACAACAAATTACATTTCTCCGAATTATTATGATTGATTTATCGACAATGGTCAAAACCATCAATGATTGGTTTCATAGTTAAACATTTATGTACATCCACTTCGCTTAGAAAATTATAAAATTAAGATAAATCCGTTACGTTAAGACATAACATTATATTATAATTTACGGGTGTATTACAAAATCTGGTTCGGGGATAAAATATTCTCCCTCCCCCAGTAAACATAGCTCGACATTTTGTCGATTTTTTCCAAACTGGCCAGTGCCTTCATTACCTCCTTAATTCAAGTCGGATTTGGCTACTTCAAATGCGACAATTCTCGGCTTCATCCGGTTTGCCTAAGCCGATTGGTTGTGAGCCGCTATAACCACCTGGACCGAATATCTATTCTCTGGACACAAGGAGATCGATATAAAGAATCTGATGAGTCTGTATGGACCATTTCACCAATTACCGACATATACCGGGCACATGCATTTCCAAATGCGATTTCGATTTCAATTTTTATCATGGCATCGATAATCGAGATTTTTCTTCGATAATCGATTTATTGCGATTCTCATTCGATTTGTGGTTGAAGCTCTCAATTATCCTTATACTAGCGCCCCCGCGGCCACAACTGGCCGCGATGTTGAAACTCCTTTTTCAGTGCCATCTGTCGGTGTCTCGGTGAACCTTGTCAAATTCGATTTGATGTTCGATTAGTCGATTCCATTTCAATTCGACTGTCATGTCTTTTTTATACTAGGACTAGTTCCTACGCGGCCACATGCATTTCCGAATACGATTTCGATTTCAATTTTCATCATGTCATCGATAATCGAGATTTTTCTTCGATAATCGAATTTTTTCTTCGATAACCGAAGTTTTTTCTTCGATAATGGATTTATTTCGATTCTCATTCGATTTGCGGTCGAAGCTCTTAATTATATATTTATATATAAGGATGTAATTGAGAGCTTCGACCACAAATCGAATGAGGATCGCAATGAATCGATTATCGAAGAAAAAACTCGATTATCGAAGAAAAATCTCGATTATCGATGCCATGATAAAAATTGAAATCGAAATCGCATTCGGAAATGCATGTGGCCGCGTAGCGGCCACCGGCAAGGAACTAGTATATAAGGATTGAGAGCTTCGACCACAAATCGAATGAGAATCACAATAAATCGATTATCGCAGAAAAAACTCGGTTATCGAAGTACAATCTCGATTATCGTAGAAAAATCTCGATTATCGATGCCATGATAAAAATTGAAATCGAAACCGAATTTGGGAATGCATGTGGCCTCCTACAGCATCTCCTCCTACAGTTGTTGTCATAGAGACTTGAAATTTTCCACAAATGCTCCATTTTGTACCATCCCAAAGCCGGTACCATTCGGAAGCATACCATCAATGAAATTGGCCTAAATAAAAAGGCAACGTTAAAGGAAATAAAAATAACCGTTATGCATTCGAATGTGAGCATTCGATGACCGTCTGCTTGTTTTACAGTGCATTACCCTGGGCATAATGTTCCTGGAGGCAACGACTGTCCTAATTCGTCAGTCTTCTCATGTACGTGTAACTCGAGCATTGAGGCCCATTTTTTTGGTGGACACCAAATACTGTGGTGGTGTAAGACGATTTATCCGTCAAATTTTGCAAACCCTGCCGCCTATTCTCGATATGCTGGGGCTCCTACTCTTCTTCATCATCACGTACATGGTGCTTGGCTACTATATGTTCTCCGAGGGTAATCGAAATTTCGCTACACTACAGGATAGCTTCGTCAGTTTGTTTGTACTACTCACTACAGCCAAGTGAGTATCTATATATCTTGCAATAGTTAGGAAATAAGTTGTCTCTCCCCTAAGTGTAGCGGCTCGTAACGGAGCCGCTGTCCAGCGCTCCGTTTAGGTTGATTCCCCTGCTTCCCCCCCCCCCCCCCCCCCCCCCCCACTCCCGCATGCACGGAAAAAAGAGTGATGGTAGAGAATTCCATGTGAAAGAATTCCAGTCATGACTACATTAAGAACGAAATTCAACAACAATTTACATCAATACCTTAACATCAATATTTACATATATATATAAAATAGTACAATATCCTCAGGACATTACCCATGGACACTGAATGAGTTTATGAAAGCATGAGTTCGTGGTTCAAATTCTAAAAAAATATTGGATAAAAAAAACGCCATGAGTAATTTAATTTGACAATTTTGAGCGAGCATTCAAACCCATCGTTTTCGTACATAGTTCTTTTCATTGCCGGAGGTAGCCACATATGATAAGTAACAAAATTTTATTTCCTGAAGTGTTAATATGGACCATGTGTGGTTATTCAGATCAATTTCATGTCAGGCATAGACCTGACAGCCATACACTGTAAGGACGCATCCTATGCATATAGGACTCATTCCCATGAATATGGTAAGCGTTACCATATGTTTTGTAGTTGCTACGATATCGAACATAGTAAACGGTCCAAGGTGTAAATAGTAATATTTGCTGTCCACAATGGTAATCCTTCCTATAATAATGATTGTCATTGCTCTAGTGTATAGTAATGTCTACCATACCCCCATGGGAGTGATCACCATAGTGCTAAGTAATTTTCACTACTCAACATGGTAAAAATGACCATAAAAGTCAAGTCGAAAAACCATTTACCATGTGTTATGGTAATATCTCATATATGAAAGTAATCTCTACCATTCAGTTTTCTCCGTGTGTGACCTAACGCTTCGCTGCAAGCAACTTCATGTCTCAAATCTCTCCCCGCAATTCAATCTATGATCAACCCCATTGATTCTAGTTTCCCCGACGTAATGATGCCGTCCTACTCGCGCAGCAAGTTCTACGCAATCTACTTCGTCACCTATCTCTGCACGATGCTGTATGTGATGATGAACCTGATGTTGGCGGTGGTAAATGAGACATTTACATCGGCGGAGCGCGACAAATTCAAGAAGCTTTTTTTGCACAAGCGCCGAGCTTGTCAGCACGCATTCAAGCTCCTGGTTTCCAAGCAGAATCCGGACAAGATGCGCTTCCGCCAATTCGAGGGCTTGATGCGTTACTATGCACCGCAGAAGAGTACCCTCGATGTGATACTCATGTTTCGGCATATGAATGCATCGGCCACTGGTGCATTAAGCTGTGAGGAATTTTCATCCGTTTATGACGTCACAACTCTGCAATGGGAGCCCCAGTTTACGGGTATTCCATGGTATCACACTGCATGGGCGCCACTTCAAATGCTGTGCACAGGAGCCAATGCTGCTATAATGTGGCCCTACTTCGAGAGCTTTGTTTGTGAGTTATGCTTATTTCATGACAACGGGAATAATTAGTCAGTGATACTGGAATACAACAGGTGTCACTACCTGCGTCTATGTCACGTGACGCACTGACCAATCACACTGCGCATCGCGCATTCAGACTCTCCCGCGAGGTACTGCTTCGCATTGACTATAATGGAAACGGCGAAATCGGGTTATTGGTGGATTAGTGCAGGTTTTTTTAAGGTTGATGGCTGCTCAATAATAGCTTTTATGAGCGTCGGTATTAATCCTATAAGTTTTTCCTTTTCATCCACTCATTGTGCGAGAAAATCCCATTCGTAATTATTTTTTTTAGAGCGAAATCGTGAAAAGAGACTCGAAACCCAGGCGCGTGACGGTTCCGTCACGCTCCCCTCCACGCCGCCCCCTGCGCCTCGCGCATGCGCGCCAAGCAACTTTCTTATTCCCCGCCGTTTTTCATGCTACCTCAATCTTTCCCACGGTTCACCCCAGGTTTATGTTTTTCAACTGTCAAGGGCCGAAACCAGAATTTAACTAGTGGGATAAAAGTGTGTCTGCCCCGTTGGGAGCACAAATGAAACTTCTCGATTTGTAATTTCTGTTTGCCATTCCTACATTTTCCGACACCTCAATTAAATGTTCAAAGACTGGTTTCAGAGAGAAAAAAATAGGAATCATGAAATTTTGAATACTGGAATACAACAGGTGTCGCTACCTGCGGCTATGTCACGTGACGCACTGACCAATCACACTGCGCATCGTGCATTCAGGCTCTCCTGTGCAAATACGGGCAGACGCGCATGCGCCGGCGGTAGTCGGACAACTTCGGATCTAGATCGAATATGAAATTTTGAATAGTCATTAAAATTTCGCTCCACTCAAAATCACCCAATAACTAATAATTCACTACACGAAACCGAGTGAAATTTTGATCGAAGGTCAGGTACGCCGAGACACTCCAATCGCGACGTTGATTAGCTTGTTCACAACTTTCCTTCGTAAGTAATGATTGATTACAACGTTTGGCGATTTTCATGCTTCATGTTTAAAAAAACAACCGGAAACTAGTGCATGAATTTCTTTCAAAAACTAATCAGGTCTCAGCTGCGTCAAGTTGCGTCGATTAAAAAACATGATCGAATCGGGTGATTCGTTGGCAAGAAATTGTTGTCTAAAAATTGTGGGCACATACGTACGCGTAAACACACACACACACACACATACATACAGATATTTTGTTAAAAATGCTCTAGAACGATCAGAGACTTTGAAACGTGGAGATATGATGAAATTTCCACTTTTGCTTTTCGGGGCCATTACAATAACTTCTCTATATCGGAAAGTTCAAAAGAAGACCGGAAGTTTGAAAAGCAATTGTCGAAAATTTGACTCTTCCAATTTCCAGATGCCAGCATCATTGGCAATGGAGGTGCCATGTTCGTGAGACTGTGCCAGTCCACTGCTGATCAGATAGAATCCGCGCACAGATTCGCTGCTTGTTGGGACACTCTACTATTTGGCGCAAGTAAGTCAACAGATTTTCGTTAGAATGACTAAGTGGTCTAAGCAGTGTTGGTGCTGTCGTTTGGGTTCCTAACTTCAAATCCCGGACTAAGACTTTTGGATTTTCTGGCGAGTGGGAGGCTGCGCAGAGAGCCGCCTTGACCGAGATTGCTTTTCGGTGATTTCCTGTGTCTAATCAGGCGAATGCGATATAGTGTGTGGTCCGGGGCGATTAAAGATAAGGAAACTAGTGGTGTGTGCATGTGTGTGCCCCACTCGGGGCACAAACAAAACTTCCCGATTTGGTTTTTCAGCACAACCTACTAAATTTATTCTTCTCCAATATACTACGGTTAATCAGTGCGACCCCTGTTATTATCATAACGAAAACATGCCTATTTGAGAATTCCAAACTGACTCATTTATGAAGCAGATAATTATGAATACTTGAGTAGACGCATGGTGAGCATGAGGATGAGACTTATACGTGTTACTTGAGTGAGAGTGAGACGCCAATAAGGATGCGACTGCAAAACAAAAACTTTAATATTTTACCCAGTGGAACAGTATAAACAATTGCAATTGCTAATAACATTGCATATACTGCACAAATGCCATCCAAAATGTGGTCCGCTCGATTTTGCATGAAAACGCTTCGATTGAGACCGTCATGACAGCGCTGGGTCCATTCGTTCACTTATTACATACATAATTGTGGAGACTGCTATACCTCCTTAATTATGCAAATTATCGAAAAAAGGCATTCTACATAAAATACGTATTTTTATATGGCAAACAACTTTTCTCATATGAATTTTGCGCTAACTCTAATAGTTCATGCAGTAGAACATTATAAACAATTGACATTGTTAATAACAATATAAGTACTGGACCACTTTTACTCAAAATTTAATCAGTTATAAAATATGCTTATATCTTTCAACTGTGACATTGAGTACCTGGATTACACCTTTTTTGTGTGAATGAACGTTCATTATCACTATTTTCGATTTTTGCTCAACATGAATTTCTCAGAAACAGGGGAACTACTCGATGGATTCGATCAAAAATGTAATCAGCTCTAAGTTACACGGAGACACAACGATTGAAAAAAAAATTAATCGAATCGCACGATCCGTTTCCGAGAAGACGTAAACGAAAAATTTTGCCACATACGAACGAACATACACACACACACACACATCAGACACTTTCCTGAAATCACTTCAGGATGATGCAAAACGTCGAGAAACGTGAAAATCTCATCGATCTGGCACTTTTCATTTTCGGGGTCATTACAATAAGTTCCCTAGATCGGGAAGTTAAAAAAAAATAGTTACTTTTATGAGTAATGCAAAAAGTACTGGGTTTTCCAGTGAAACTTTTGTTCTTAATTCAAACTTGTCAAAAATTTTCCTATCTCCTTCTCTAATTTCAAAAGTTAAATCTCTCATTGCTGAGATATGTATTATTTTGTCTTCATCTCTCATAATTGTTCCAGTTTTCGTTACGGAAGCCATGATAAAGGTCCTGGGACTTGGCATCCGCAGGTACCTCAGCTCCGGGTGGAACCTCTTCGACCTGGGCGCCTCAATTATGGCTCTAGTGGCATCATGTGCACTCACAATATTCCCAGGAGCAACTTTTCTCGTGATATTTCGTCCCCTTCGACTGCTGAGATTATTTAAAATCAAGAAACGATACAGAGATGTGTTTGGCACATTAGTCATCCTATCTCCACTCATGTGCTCTACCGCAATCGTCATGCTCATTTTGTATTACTTCTTTGCTATTATCGGAATGGAAATGTTCGCCGGACATGATATGAGGAACTGCTGTATGTGAGTACAAATTATTTTTATTAATTTATGGATCCATGAAGGTAAGTTTCCTTTGAGTGTGTGTGTGTGTGTGTGTGTGTGTATGTGTGGGTGGGAGGGTGTGGGTGAGTAAGTGGGTGTGAGTGGGCAGGTGGGTGTGGGTGGGTGGGTGGGAGGGTGGGAGGGTGTGGACAGGAGGGTAGGTGGGCGTGAGTGGGTGGGTGGGTCAGTGGGTGTGGGTGGGTGGGAGGGTGAGGGTGGGTAGGTGGGTGTGAGTGGGTAGGTGGGTGTCTGTGGAGGGGGGGTAAGTGGGTGTGGGGGGGTAGATGGGTGTGGGTGGGTAGGTGGGTGTGGGTGGATAGGTTCGTGCGGGTGGGTAGATGGGTGTGAGTGGGTGGGTGGGTAGGTGGGTGGGTAGGTGGGTGGGTGGGTGGGTGTGTGTGTAGGTGGGTGGGCGTACGTGTGTCTTCTATCAATATTGCCTCGTCAACCACTGGAGAATCCTGAGACTTTGGAAAAGAAGCGTCAACCAAATCTTATCCCACTCATAAAACTACACATTTGATTTAAGCGACACTAAGTGACGTTTCCCTAAAACTCTGAATTTATCGTTTCCAGAAATACAACAGTTGAGGACTTTTACAAATATTCAGCCAATGGGAGTACAGCCTTGGGCTACTATTACCTGAACACCTTCGACAATCTTATGGCGAGTAGCATGACACTGTTCGAATTGACAGTTGTCAATAATTGGTTCATCCTGATGCATGCATATGCCTTTACGGTTGGACATTATGCAAGGGTCTACTTCATGATATTTTACCTAGTCACTATGATTGTACTGACAATTGTTGTGTCGAGCTTTCTTGAGGCCTTTCGATTTCGAATTCAGTACAAGAGATCAACGTCTAAACGAGATGAGGAAAAAATGTTGCATGAAGAAGTTGAGCTAAGATGGGATGAGCTGCAATCAATTGTCCAGGACTTCCAGTTGCTTGAGCAGTTGAGGGGAATACTCGTAGTTGGGGTCAGTTGGAATGTTTAATAGAAATTTTTAATTTTAAAATAATTGAGGGAATTAAAATTGTGGGGCATAATGGGACAGTGGAGTATTGGGACACCGGGATATTCGGACAGTTTGGATACTGGGACCGTATGCACCTTGGAACGGTTTGAATAATTGGGACAGTGGGATGTATGGCACAGTTTGGCTATTTGGGACAGTTCAGATATTTGGAACAGTTTGACAATTTGGGCCAGCTTGTCTATTTGGGACAGTTTGACTATTTGCGATAGTTTGACTATTTGGGACAGTTTCAATATTTGGGACAGTTTGACGATTTGGGACAGTTTCACTATTTGGGACAGTTTGGTTATTTGGAACAGTTTGATTATTTGCGATAGTTTAACTATTTGGGACAGTTTGACTATTTGGGACAGTTCTGATATTTGGGACAGTTTAGGTGTTTGGGACAGTTTTGATATTTGGGACAGTTTGGTTATTGGTCGATTTGGGGTCGTTTTTTCATCGTGTCCCAATATGTTCCAATGTCCCATTACGTCCCAGTCTCTCCTATCTTGAACTATTTTTATTTTAATTTCAGAGTACAACCACATACATTGGCTCTCGTCCTCGCACCCGAGAAGTCCTTCAAAGGCGAATGTATACTAATGAGATATCTGAGTGGCTCACCGAGGCGAAACTTGAGGAGAAAGACGCGCGGTCCAATGCTGGGAACAGTTTCGATGAAATCGGTATCGAAGATGGTGATATTGACCCAGAACAAATTATCCTCAGTCGTGAAGCTGTGTTACATCATCGCAATGGCGTCACAACCAGTCCAATTTAACAAATTCATTTGTCATAAAATTTTATATGTCATCTTTATTTTTTAACGTTGATGGATTTTTTGACTTTTTTAATGATTCGGAGTTTTTTGAGGGTTTTTATAGTTTTGGAAATCTTTTTAATGTTTTCAAGTTTTTGGTGTTATTCAATTTTTTTTCAAATCTTTTTGCATCATTTTTTTTTCAAGTCTCTAAAATCTTTGAAATTTTCCGGAATTTTCTGAAATTCAAACCAAAATCGTGGAGATTTTTTTGAATTTTGGAATCTTAACGTTTTTGACCAATTCTAAAATTTTTCGACTTTTTTGAATTCTCAAAATTCCCTCGAAATTGTCAAAATTATTGAAAATTCTAATTATTGAGAAATTTTTGTTCGTGTCTTGAAATTTTTTTTGGCCTTCATTTTTGACAATTTTTGAGGTCTTGAAATCCTATTTTTTTTAATTTCCTAAAAATTTTAACGTCCACGAGTTTCCGAATTTTTTAAAAATTCAATCAGTCAAATAATCCATTAACGACGGAATTCCAATCACTCCTTAGATGTTTTCACACCGATGGACATTCCCTCCAATCATCCCCTTATCAATGAGATAAGAAAACTGATGAGCCTTCAAGTGCAATTCCAATTTTATGGAGAGATTATTTATTAACTAGTCCCAATAATTCTCCCAAAAATCGTAAAAATCCCGAAACTCGATTTTTCATTTTTTCCAGTATCTCAAGAACTAATTTTTTTAGAACAAAAGTTGTGATACATTTTTTTTGAAGAATTCAATTTCCCACAAAAAAGGGCCTCTTGCATTTTTCGCCAGAACAAATATTTAACGAGATTTTGCAAGATTTAATGAAACGAAGATATCAGTTTTAAGAAAAATCGAAATTCCATGTTTGCTAATTGTTCATGTAACTAAGAAGGGAGGCCTTTTTGGAGAAAATATCATATAACATTTTTTGCAGAGAATTTTATTTAGAAAAAAAAGTGTTCTTTGACATTTTCCTCTAGGACCAGTTCTTAGAGACATTTTTCAGGATTTGGGAAATGTAGAAAAGTCGAATTTCCCATTTTTGCTGATTCAATAATTGAATTGTTTTACCATTATTTATCAATGTTGAGAGTTAATGGAAGAGGACAATATGACTATACTGGAATCAAAAAATATCTCAATATTTTAAGGAATTTTCTCCTCCATTAATTTAGACAATTTATGGTTTAACAGTAAAATGTGTATTTATTTTTTTTTTCGATTTGTAAAAAAAGTGTCGTAAGTAGTTATGGTAATTGTTGATGGTGATGGGTAATGTTTCCGAATATTTAAGGGTAAAAAACGTTAAAGAAAAATCTGAAACTTAGTTTAGATTAAAATCTGAAGTTTTCGAAAATTTTGGAAAATTTACTAATTTTGGAAATTTCAATTTTTTAAAAAAATTCAACAGTAAAATTATCACTAATATCGAACTTTTGAATTATTGACCTTTCTTTCTCAGTCCTCCTTCTCTATTATTCTCAAGATAAATTATTGAATAGTTTTTCGCAATTTGATTTTTTTTTTCAATTTTTCAATTTTGTAAACTTTCAATTTTTTGAAATTTGCAAAGATTTTTTCTATATCAACTTGCTACATGGATGAATTTAAAAAAAAATTGAAAATCCACAACTTGTGAAATTTTATTGGTTTTGAAATTTTCCAAAAATGCATTTTCTTCAATTTTACAAAATTTAATTTTTGAAATTTCTTTGAAGTCTTGTATGTCAATCTATTTATTTATTATAATCATTAAAATAAAATGAAATTGAAAAAAATTGTATTGAATTTCGGAGACGGAGTTCAAAATTGAAAAATTTCAGATTTCCAAATTCGAAAAAAATTAAGTACTTACAAACAAATTTACCTTCGGTAACATCGCTCATCCTCACATCTTACTATCGCCCCTGTAATTTGTTTTGTAAATACCATCAACATCAAATCGTATCATTCACTCAGTATTTAACATCTAGGTATAAACATTAGTTGATTAATTGACGTACTGTATAGATTTTTGATAGTCGATATCACGACGAGAAGGAAAAGAAAAACCATTAAAAAACCAAAGTAACGAACTTTTACTTTCACCAAATTTTATTTTCTCGATATTGTTACAATATTTTGTATAAAAATTGAACAAAGTGTATTTCACAATTACCCGCAATGACTTTTTTGATCAAAAGCTCATGTGATCCAATTCCCCTCAGACCTGCAAAAAAAGAAGCAAGTGTGAATCGTGAAATTGAACGAGATCTTTTCTTAAGGAACCTTTCCACCTATATTGGCGAAGATATAAGAATTGCTTGAAATTTTGACACAATGTTTTTGGAGCGGTAGCAGATGCTTGTATGAAATTTGAGATTGATTCACAACACCGTTTTGTAGTTATTAATTATCAAAGTTCTCAATTAACACGGCCGCTTATGGGAAAAATAAAAATTTCTGTAAACACAGTTCACAATATAAAAATTTGTTGAAATTTTGAAAATTTACTATTGAAGCAGATATAAAACGATGGTAAAAATTTCATGACAATTGACTAAAATTTTTTTCCATTAATTTGTTTAAACAATATAATATTGATTGGCAAAATCAAATACAATATAATAATTTTCTATGGCTATCACTTCAACTAATTAACGCATTGAAATATTAATTGAAAATTATTGGCGATAAATATAACGAATTATAGACAGGGTCATAAACTTTTGTTTTGACTATACGTGTTGAATATCCTTAAATTATTTTACATTTTTCTGAGAGAAATACGCCTGCGGTGTACCAGTTATTGAACATGCACGGGTTTCGGAACACTGTTTGGGATTTATTCGTGGCGAAATATAATGATGATTAGATTTCACATTTTTTTTTAAATGTTAAAAATTGCAAAAAATTGTGGATTTTTTTTTTTTATGATTGTACATTTGGAAATATTTAAAACGTGGAATTTCTGTCCAACGAAACTATTTTGATTTTTAAACATTTATAAAAATAACAATTGTTTTTTTGGTTTTCAATTTTTCCAGATTTTTTTTTATTTTTTTTTTTTTTAGAATTTGAAAAACTTATGACTACGTCTTTTTCTTCATTTTCTTGAAATTTGTGGACATTTGGAAATATTTCACACGTTTAAAAAATTAGTTAAAAAATTTTATTAAAAAAAAATATTTTTTTTGCATTTTTTACCATTTCAAAAAATTGTTTTTTTTTAATAAAGAAGAATTCAAGTCACAAAAGTGGGCAACGATATTCCAAATTTTCAAAATTTTCAATTATTCAAAATTTTGAGATATTTTAAAAAATCCAAAACTTTTCAAATTTTCGAAAATTTCAAAAATTTCGAAAAAATGAAATTTTAGAAAGTTGACATTTTCTAATAATTTGGCACTTTTTAATTTTTTTTTTTTCAAATTTATTATCAGAAAAGATATGGTATGTTTTTTTTTAGTTATATGGTATATGTTTTTTTTAGTTATATATGGTATATGTATTTGCAATTTCTCTCTGAATGTCTCTAGCATATTGGAAAAATTTGAAGCACCTCAGATGAGTGTCCTAAGTGTGCAGCTGGACTCCAGGACCACCGAGTGTCCTGAGGCTGACGAGATATCCATTCGCGAGGAGTTTTGTGGATATACTCGCGATTGTTTCTCTGGGAGTGTCTGGTAGGAGCAGAATGTAAGCGTAACCACCACCCCCAGCCCCTGTGAGCTTCGCTGCTAGTCCATAATTCTTCGCCTCAGCACAAATTCGGTCCAGGGAGGGGTGGGACACTTGACACGTTGCGAGCAAACCCTGGTTCACTTCCATTAAAGTCTGAAAGCCATTTATTTGTATTGAGTGAATGAGCAATCTAAAGGTTTTTTTCCCATCGAGATAAGGGCTTTACGAGAGAGTTGCGGAAAATCAATTTTGTGGTGAATGCTCTAAATTTTTTTCAGATTTTAAACTTTCGCAATTTTCAAAATTTTTGAGATTTGAAAATTTGGGAAATTTGGGATTCTCAATTTTTGGATTTTTTGAATTTTTGAAAATTTTCAATTTTTTTTTTGTTTTGAGATTTTTGGGATTTTGAAAAATTTTAACAATGCAAACATTTGGAGACGGTTTATTGGATTTTTTTTTGGCATTAGTGAAATTTTTGGGAGCCTCAAAATTTGGCAACTTCCGGAAATTTTCGTGAAGGTTAGCAAAATTTTTGTGATGTTTCACATTTTGGAAATGTTTAAACGAAATTATTCGTCGGTTTTCTGCGATCTTCGAACATTCTGCAATTCTGTGAAACTTAAAATTTTTCAAAGAGAATCAAATTTCTTTTCATGTAAGGACTTTTAATTCAAAAAGTGTACTTTCACGAATGTTGTGTAAAGTTTATAACTTTGAAGTTTGCCAAATTTTTGACGCTTCCATTTTTTTAAAAAATCGTAAATATTTTACGGTATTGTAATGATGAAAAATATTAGTTTTGTGTTTCAAGATTCTAAAAAAAATCCTAAAAAGTTATGAGATTTGCCCAACTTGGAAATTTGGGATTTGAAAAAAAATAGTGAATGTAGTCTCTAAATTTCTCACCATGAGTTGTTGATAGTTGCTATATAATGCCTCAGCATCGCCTTCAGGCACCTCCCTCACCCTCTTGATGACCTCCAGAGCCTCTTTAGCAACCTGGTCAATAGTATCCAATACCGGTCCAAATATCAATGGATATCTTCTCTTTAGATCTCCCAGTTTATCGACCTACAAAATTTTTTTTCACATTAGTTCATATTTTGCTTGGCTTATAAATTGCACAAAATTTGATGTTATATACAAAAAAATATATAAAATAAATATATAAAATAAATATATAAAACTAGTAGTGTGTGCATGTGTGTGCCCCACTCGGGGCACAAACAAAACTTCCCGATTTGGTTTTTCAGCACAACCTACTAAATTTATTCTTCTCCACTATACTACGGTTAATCAGTGCGACCCCTGTTATTATCATAACGAAAACATGCCTATTTGAGAATTCCAAACTGACTCATTTATGAAGCAGATAATTATGAATACTTGAGTAGACGCATGGTGAGCATGAGGATGAGACTTATGCGTGTTACTTGAGTGAGAGTGAGACGCCAATAAGGATGCGGCTGCAAAACAAAAACTTTAATATTTTACCCAGTGGAACAGTATAAACAATTGCAATTGCTAATAACATTGCATATACTGCACAAATTCCATCCAAAATGTGATCCGCTCGATTTTGCATGAAAACGCTTCGATTGGGACCGTCATGACAGCGCTGGGTCCATTCGTTCACTTATTACATACATAATTGTGGAGACTGCTATACCTCCTTAATTATGCAAACTATCGAAAAAAGGCATTCTACATAAAATACGTATTTTTATAGGGCAAACAACTTTCCTTATATGAATTTTGCGCTAACTCTAATAGTTTATGCAGTAGAACATTAGAAACAATTGACGTTTCTAATTGAGAAAATGTAAACGAAAAATTTTGCCACATACGGACGAACACACACACATACAGACACTTCTCGGAAATCACTTCAGGATGATGCAAAACGTCGAGAAACGTGAAAATCTCATCGATCTGGCACTCTTCATTTTCGGGGTCATTACGATCGGGGAGTTAATAAATATATAAAATAAATATTTCACAGTTTTTAGGTACCCCAAAACTTTTACAAAATTTGTTTAAATTTGTACTGACTTCCAAAAAAAAAATCCGAAAAATTAGTTTATAAAACAAGTAGACGTTTAAGAAGAATTGTAGAAAATTTTTTTTAGATAAATTTCTCTACATAAAATACTCAAGGTCATTTGCCAGCGAAACCAATCTTTCAGTTATAAGACAAACGCGGCAATTTTCCAACTATTTTTTAGGCATATCTCTTGAACCGGTCAGTTTAGAGGAACAATGCTTATGAGATTTTTTGTTCGCAATGAAATTCTCTATAAAAAATATTTCTTAGCATTTTAGCGTAGAGCCACGCGTTATCGAGATAATCAATTTTTTGGAAGAATTTTAGGGATCAACTTTTTAAATTTCCATTTCATATAATACATTTGGGAAATGTATAGTCCTTATTAAAAAAGCCAAAGATAAATGCATTAATATTTTAAAATTTTTCTTCAATTTTTGAACAATTTTGGAAAACAAATTTTATCACAAAAAAGAACGAATCGTTAATTAGCAAAATACAGACAGAGAAAGAATCGTACGCGCTCCCGGGACTGAAAAAACCGCATTGGGAGTAAAAAAAATGCTCGGTAACTTCAAGTAGGTCGTTATGCGATGCTTCACCGAGCGCTGTATGAGGGGGAAAAAATTGAAAAATAGTATTAGTGATGTTGAACTGTACGAGGAGAAAAAAATTACTCAATAGGAGTATCGCTGGAAAATTTTAATCGCATCCATTGTGGATGAAAAATCCTAGCGATGGGAAAAATCCTAGTACGGAAGTCAAATTTGTAATGATTCAATTTAAAAGTGAAGTGAGTGTTGTGCGAAATTTTTGTGCCTAAATTGGAAATTTTTAATAACGTGATGAGAAAGATGAGGAATTGGGACACGAGTGTCCCACTTGAAACCTGGGACACAATCATTGTCCCAGTGGAGAAAAAGGGGGTCTAAATTGGGGATTGGAACAGCGTCCCCATTGAAGATTGGGACAGTTGCCCTGTTCAAAATTGGGACAGCATCTCTGTTGAAAATTGAGATGGTGACCCAGTTGAATTTTGGGACACTACCACTAGTTAAATATTGGGACCGTGTCACGGTCAGATATTGGGACAGTGTCTCAATTCGAGATTGGCACGATGTCCCAGAGGGATATTGGGCCAATATCTCCGATGGGGATTGGGACAGTGTCCCATGTACAATTCGGAACAGTGTCCCGTACACAAATTGGGACAGATCCGGAGGTGGAGATTGGGACAGTTACCCATATTGAGGATTGGGAGTGTCCCAACCCGAGATTGGGACAATGTCCCAAATATAAATCGGGACAACGTCCCAAATATAAATTGGGACAGTGTCCCAAGTATAGATTGAGTCAGCGCCCCAAATGTATATTGGGACATCGTCACAAATGTAGATTGGGGCAGTGTCCCAATTATAGGGCGGGGCAGTGTCCCAAATGTAGATTGATACGATGCCCCAAATGTAGATTGGGACAATGTCCCAAATGTAGATTGGGACAATGTCCCAAATGTAGACTGGGACAGCTATTTAGAATTGTCACACCTGTGCTTTTGTGCTTCTCTGGACCCTAGTATCTACCAGCAATACACGCATTTCTCGGACCCCCATGACTGGCTCCAAAATTTCACTCCTACGAAACTCGATGATGTTCCCGAGTGTGCACACAGAGTTGTCGATCCCAGAGGGTGTCCCGTGCATTATTTTCTCGCAGCTGAAAGCGAAACCTGAAATTTTTTATTTTTCTTTATATATAGTCAATTTTGGAAATTATTCAAATTTCTCGAATTTTTGTGAACAAAAATTTTCTTAGAAAGTCGATAAATTTTTAGAGTCTTTGATCTTTAAAATTTTTTTGAAAATATGTAACCTGATATTTTCTCCAGGTCCTTCTCGTCGAAGCTTCCAACATGTTGTTCATTTTTCTGGATACGAGATAAATGGACGAAGCAGGCTGCAATGCAAACTGCGAAGGAAGCGGAGCTTCCGAGTCCCGAAGCAATTCCCAAGGCCGAGTCCATGGTAATCATACAGGGCTTCAGGACCATCCCCTCGACTTGGACAATAGCTATTAGAAGATAGAGGAAGGCTTCTAGTGCAGACTTCTGCTGTGGATTCGTGAAACTTATCGTCTCCACATACTTTTGCACGTGGGCCAAAAAGTTTTCATGATTGTCTAAAAACTTGGGTGAGTCCTCATTGAGAAAATGAGAAGCGATGTCCCGCACTCGAATACTGACTTGGATTCGCACTTTTTTCAGCGATAGCACCAGCAGCTGGAAAATGAAACTTAATTAATCATCACACCCACCTACCCACTCACTCACACCCACCCACTTACACCCTCACGCCCACCCACCTACCCATGTTACCCCCTGCTCACGCACACACACCCACCCATCCACCCATACACAGCCTCCCACCCACCCACCCATACATTCCCTCCCACTCACTCACCCATCCACAGCAACCCACCTACCCATACACACCGTCCCACCCATACACACCCTCCCACCCACCCACTCATACACACCCTCTCACCTACCCACCCATAGATGTTTGGCTTGACCGACCACATGGACAAGTCAATTACTACCTAACCCAGATGCTCTCAGGACACGGGTGCTTTCGGGAATATCTTCACAAATTTAAGCATGAGGATTCTCCGGATTGCCCAAAGTGTCCGAGAATGAAGGAAAACGCGGAACATGTTCTCTTTACGTGTCCGCGTTTCGACGTCCAACGAGCTGTATGGGAAAATAGCGCAGGCAAACCCATCAACGGTGGAAATCTTGTGGAAGTTATGCTGTCATCAGAGGCGGCATGGAACGCGACAAGCGACTTCGCAATGGAGGTTTTGCAGGAGCTGCGCCGCGAGGAGCAGTTGCGGAAAAATCCAGAGTAAACGGAGGATCTTCTTACCGTTAACGAGCGGAAAGGATTCGCTACTGAGGAAGCCAAGGCTATCGTCTCCTACACAACGAAGTATTGCTCAGCAGATGTTCCGTCGTGGTCTGGGGACCCACCGAACTGTATTGTATGTGACAAGGGGTATTGTCCTTTGCACGTTATGTTTTATTTGTTAATTTTGTAAGTTTGTTCAATAAAGGAAAAAGTAAGAAAAAGAGGAAGGAAAGAGAAAGAAGGAAGTGTGAGGAAGGAGGTTGACTTCCTTCTTTCTCTTTTTCTTTCAAAAAAAAAAAAAAAAAAAAAAAAAAAAAAAAACCCACCCATACATACCCTCTTACCCACCCGTGCACAGTCCACCTACCCACCCATACACACCCTCCCACCCACCCACCCACTCATACACACCCTCTCACCTAGCCACCCTCCCACCTATCCACCCATACATAAGCACCCACCCACCCATACACATCCACACACTCATACATACATGGGACGTACATACATACACACACATCATCATCATCTCAAGATTTTTGGAGAACATTTTAGTACCCTTGACAGAGCAGTAACATAGCGAAAATTTGATATTGCCATAACTTCCACACAATCGTAAGCTTAATTAACCCTTTGAAGTTGTTCAACTTTTATAAATTTGGAAAATACATTATTACCTGAGGGTCGCCCTCGAGTTCCTTGAATTCCAGAGTTGTTCGCAGATCCAAACTCGCAGCTACCGCTGTTTTGCCATAAACTACCGCATGTTCCCCATAGAGAATTATTTTTCCGGGTGCCGATACTTTAAACTCCATCGTAACAAGTAGTTTGTTAAAATTTTCTGAAGGGACTAGTGATACACTGGGGATATGAGTGATCGTGACGTGGGAGATTGAATGCTGCTGATTAATCACATCGAGTATTTATAATTTAGTGGTGATAACGTGGTGCTAAGATTGTTGTTTCTGCCACTGGTCGGGGGTCAGTGTCTTCTGGGAGAAGGCATGGATATCGCGGAGCTCTTGCTCCAATGCTGCGTTGACGAGCCTGGAAAATTGACATTTTTGAAAAATTAAAAAAAATCAATATTTTAATTTTTCGGAGATACGATTTTTTTTTCATTTTTTCTTTATTGAGTTTCGAAATTTACGGAAGTTTTGTTGAAATTTTTTCAAATTTTCATGTTTTCGTGATTTTTTCAAAATTTTTAAAATTGTGAAATTGTGAACACAAAAAGATGATATTTTTTAAAATTTCAATTTCTGTATTTGTAAAAAGATTTCACTTTTTCCAATTTTTTATATAGTGTAAATTTGAAATGTTGTGAATTGTTTGGAACTTCTCAAGCTTCATTTTGTATTAAAAATTCAGGTCAACCAACAATTCCCATTAAATTAATTACCCCAAAATCCATATTCTCCCACTAAACTCCTATCCCTCGAATTTCGCCTCATCACAAGCATCACAAAAATCCGATTATCTCGAGATTGAGGCATCCCAGCGAGAAACTCCAGAAGACTTTTTTCACGGGAATGAAATTTCCAAGAAAAAACGTTGAATAACATTTTCCCCTAAACCAATTAGTTAACAAAATAATCGATTTTTCATGAAAAATCTTCATTCCCGAAGTGAGTGGCTTTCCGTTGTATCACGATGGGACAGCACAAAACAAAATGCAGTCTTCCCCGATAGCCCAAATTCTCATACTGGCCCTTCCAGATGACAATTGATTTGTGTGTTCCTGTGTGTTTGTATTTTTTCAGATTTTCACATTCAGACAAGTGGAAATTGGCTTCAACAATTTATTTAAAAAAAGTTAATTAACGAAAAAATTTTAAAAAAATTTAGGATGCGTTTTTCATCATCTAGCATCGATAAAAAAATATATGAACTGAATTATTTATTTATATATATTTATCTATATCTATATTTTCCTTTTATGCGCTCTACCTGTGACGCTGGAGTAGGGGCTTCCCTTCGAATTTCTCCGAAACAATAATCACAGAGAACTTGGCACCACAGCCGTCCGACTGGTCCTCTACCTCCTAGAATCACAGATAAAAGCCGACTGGTTAATTAGACTCTATTGACTCCAATGAGCATCAATGATTTTTTTATTTTTCACAATCAGTTATTCGCCGAAAAGGGCTACAACGCTGCAGTTCACCTTCAACTTTTAATTTCTTGCACAATATTAAAAAAAAAATTTCTCCTACGAATGTATGGGTAAAAATGAGATTAATTTACATTCGTTTTCATGTACATAATTTATTCAAAATGTGTTGGAAATTACAATAGAAGTCTTAAAAAAATATGTACAATATTTTTAAAAAATCGTTTGCTTCAATTTTTTCCACGCCCGGAAAATTTGTTCAAATTTCCCGCGCAAAATTGGCGTGTATAATTACAATAAAGAACTCCATGTGGCGCTTGAGCGGTTTAAAGTGGAAGTACAAAAGTCCCTAGATTAGTTTCCCGCCAATTTTAACGAAGTCCTTAGGCGTCTATCGCTACGACTTACGATGAAATTTTTCTCAAGTCATTTGTACAGTAATTCATATAAAGTTTTCCCTTTCGGTTGGCCACAGCAAATGTGGCTACGCAACAATCGAAAGCAAAAAATAAACTAGTGGGTGGGATGCATTTGCGCCCTCAGTGAGGACACCATGCAAACTTCCCAATTTGGTAACTCGAGTTTTCGAGATCATGTCTGTTTTAAAAATTTACGAGACTTCTCATTTCAGTATTCACTGATTTTTTTTTTCATTTCTCTATATGTCGCTGCCTTTTGTGACTTTTTTCATAATCAAAAGATAACTCCCTCTTCCACGGGAAGACCATTTGCTTCTCATTGAAGCCTTTAAGTCTCATTGAAGCATTTTAAACCCACGAATATACATCAACTACGTTGAAGAAGTTCAATAAGTCCGTATCTCCGGCTTCACTCGACTTCTCGGTCCTGGCAGCATTGATACACAAAAATGATATACAAGTATTATATTCTGAGTCGGTCCATGTATACTGTAGAGACCAATTTTTGCCATCGTCGACGCCATCTAGTCTCCATTCATGCACTCATCACATGAATTATTTTTTTCTAACGGCTCTACCACCTTGATTATGCACATTATGGGAAAAAGTCAATAGACATTAAATGTGCATCTTTATCTGAGGAACAACTTATGTCAACAAATTTTTTCCCTAACTCCAACCGTTTACGAGATATAGCGTTATGAACAATTGAAATTGTTAATAACAATATATATTCTGAACCAATATCCATCGAAAACTAATCAGGGCTGAGTTACATGAAGACGCGTCGATTGAGATCTCGATGGCTTCGATTGGTGTATCCATTCGTGAGAAATGGTTGACCAAAATTTAGGGCACATACATACACACACACACACGCACACAGTCAGACATTGACTCAGAATTTTCCGGGATCATTTTGGTACCCTTAAGACACCACTTACAGGTCGAAATGAAAAGTTCGATTTCGGAGTGATTACAATAACTTCCCTGTCGGGAAGTTAAAAATTTCTATTTCGGACTTTATTAATTTTTCAGTCTAGATCGTTCTGCAGGATCATCAGAAATTGTCCGCGCTAAATGGTTATCTGTTGTATAAACTGTGAATGAATAAAAAAGTGAGTGCAAATAAAGCAAACGGACAAAGATATATCTGGATAATGTTTAGTCGTCTGTACTGAAGCTGTAATGTAGGACAAGATGGCGCCTGCACTAGAGCGCGAAAACGTGGCCATTCAAAAAGTCCCTAGCCTTTTCCCGCCCTTTTTCGCAAAGTACCTAGATGTCTTGGGCAGGCCCAAATATCTTCTTTTCTTTAACGTCTCTTTGCTTAGGCTCTCTTCCTGAGTGCTATCAGCGACGCAGGGCTACGATGTGTTTGTAAACAAAGCACTTATAAATAAAGGCCATTGGCGCTCGTATGAATCAGCGCCACTTGGATTTGAACTCAGAACCTCTGAATTACGAATCCGTCGCCGTAACCAACCGAGCCATCGTAGGCCTCTGGCCCAAATATCACTTACACGTAATAGAATTCCAGATCCAAAGAATTGTACAATGATTCACATAAATGATTTTCCCTTCCAGTTCATTTATGAAAAATTATTGGAAAAATAAAAAAAGAAAAAACCACATTTTGACTTTGAAATTTATTAGTTCAGATCATTTCAGACATTATAGAAAGACTTTCAAACAAAATATCTCTCATCGTCTTTCGCTGTTCAAAGAATTTCCGATCATTTCAAATTTTCCCTCCAAAAGAGTTGTCTGCAATTAAAATAAACCATAAATGCACAAAAATGTGCACATGAGTAAACGGATATCAGAAGTGGAAACAGATCTGGATACCTCTTAGGTGGCGCCACTAATACACTAAGGAGGGACAAAAAGATGCTGCCGGCGACGGAGCACGAGAAGCTAACGACCAAAAAAGTCCCTAGCCATTTCCCGCCCTTTTTACCAACGTACCTAGATGTCTCGAAGAGCCCTGGAAATGTGGCTGTGACCGCCACAAAGTAGAACACCATCAGCCCGCAATAAGCTATGAACAATCCGTCCTTGATTAAAAGAGGAAGCATGCTGAAGCTGGAGATAACCAAGAACCAGAAACAGAAGAACGGATCTTTGTGAAAATACAAAAGAACTGGTATTGCAACAAGCAGAATGGTTTTCTCATGGACCTGGAAGGAAAACAGGTAGAATCCAATGGAGGTATTGATGAGTGCCAACAGAAGCTTCTCTTTGCTTGGTCTAACAAACAGATCAACGTTCGCTGCAACAACACTAGCGACAGTGGCCATTAAAGAATATCGGAACAGCTCTTGAGGACTAAACAGTTCCTTCAATTTCACAAGAACATTTATAGAGCACCATATATTGGCAACCTTGTCCTCAAAAAGTCCCCTTCCAACAGGGAATAACCTAGCAAAGACATCAAAAAGCGTCTTCGACTGTACAAAAGGGCTCCAAATGATGAAGAAGCTCACCAAGACCACAACAGCTGTCTTCAAGAACAGCTTCAAGCAAGCAGCAAGCGATCTTCTTCTGAGCCGCCAACAAGTGCCCAGGATGTAGAAGAAGATCGGAAGAGCGTGGTAGAGCTCCATCTGCTTGTAGTTGAGTGCCAGAACAAAACAGATGGAGCCTAGAGCTATGTTCTCCCTAACGATTCCCACGACAGCCAGAATGAAGAATCCAAGAGATACGGAGTTGTACTGAAAGTGTCCGTGATCAATGAGGATGATTCCTGGATAGAGCAGGGAGCTGAGGATCAGATAGTGCTGTCGAGTGAGACCTACGAGGTTATCCGTCAGCTGGACATCCTTTGACTGACGCTTTGGAGCTTCTGATTGTCTGAAGTAGAGAAGGATTGCTGGAATGTAGATCAGGAGATCGGTGATGAGGACCGAGATTCTCATGAAGAGCTTGTGATCTTCGGATTCGAAACCTCTGGATGTCCTCAGTTCGACGAACGATGGATTCAGGAAGTTTGCTGCTTTTCCTAAGAGCAGACTGTGGTAAGCAGTTAAGGGTGGATAATCCAGGCCCCAGTAAAGCAGATCATTATCTGTAGTGTTGGTGTACCAATCAGCGATCTTCAGGTGCAGCGTAACCTCCTGCCAATGACGCTGGGCCTCGTAGTCACCGAACATTGGAGGCTTATCCTGACCACTGTATGGGTGGTAACTAGTCGACCAACGGAGCAAGACCGATAGCAGGATGATGATGAGCTTTTGGAGGTCGGCCATTGTCAGGGTTTTTACTGGAATTTAGAGAGATGGGTTGTGTTGGATGGAGGAGCCTAATGTGGAGATGTGTCTGCATTGAACCGGCCCACTTTGTCGATCGTAGCTTCCGGTAGTCACTTGGTGCCACTATCGGCCAGTAGCGTGTTGGTCTGTATCATCTCAAATGACACCAGCATGTACAATATGTCTAGTAGGAATTCTGATTGTTGGAAGTAGGAAAGCAGGGAGAGACTCTCGTTTTAGTAGTTGTTGCGCCAGTACTACAGAATGAGCAATCACTGATGGACATATGGTAGGTTGTGGAATGCTTCTAGGATGATGTTAGTTAGCTTCGGTGGAAAATATGTGCCTGCAGTGTTCATGTTGGAAGTTACTTCCGCAATTGGGTTGAATAATCCAGGGATTCAATAGGAATGCTGTCTAACAGCTAAAAATTGACAAGATAACCAGCCCCTTTTGTCGCTATGTATGTTCGATCGTTAGAAAAAGATCGATCATGCTGATCGATCTAGATCGACTCGAAGAAGATCGATCATGCTGATCGATTTAGATCGACTCGAAGAAGATCGATCGTGTGATCGATCGAAGCCTATAAAATCGATCTCGGCAAGATCGATTTTTTTCTTTTTTTATTAGGAAATTCGATTTTTTATTAGGAAAAAATAAAAAGCGCCTAATAATCTAATAAATCTAATAAACTAATCAATCAAATTGTGATAATCAATTTTGGAATGGTTTGTAGAATTGAATTACTTATTCCGGTGAAAAAAAAATCGATCTTGATTAAAAAAGATCGATCAGCCTGATCGATTGACTCATAAAAATCGATATAAAAAATCGATATGTAACCCAAAAAAAAATCGACTTTTGAGAGATCGATTTTTGATCGAACATCCTTATGTTTACCACGAAATATCCTCCTTCCAGGTCTAGAAGGTTCTGATTCTTGGTCATCGTGGTATGTTTGGTCAACTGGCATACGTGCTTTGTTTAATTTTTCTGAATGGGATCTTCTTAGAAGAGGTCATGTTGGGATCGAAATTTTATGGTAGTTTGTTACCGGTAACACCATATCGACAAAGTGGGCTGGTTTCATGGCGACGGCGACATCTAGGACTTATAACTGAATGCTTAAGGACGTGCTAAACATTGTAAACATGGTAAACGTTTTGGTGCTGATGTTCTGAAGATTTAGGTTCTTTTGAAAAAGGAAAAAAAGGGAATTAATTGTTTTGTGGTGAATTAATTTTATAGGTAAAAAAGAATTAATGAATTGATGAGTTATAGAGGGAAATTGGGGAACTGATTTGATATTATCGAGCTATCTTGAGATTATTAATTTTGTATTTGGTGGGTGGAGGGATTGCGAGCTTGATAAGTCAAGTTTAACTGATCTTATTTGGTTTGTTTATCAGTTTTGTGTATAGGCTTTGACGGCAAGTTTTTTATAGAATATTTGAAGGATTTTTCTGCGTATTCAAAAACTAAAAGGGGCACTTTTAGAATTGTGGCAAATTTTAGCAAGTCCAAAGATTTGGCAAGTCGATGAAATTCGGGAATTTCGTGGCTCAAAAATGTTGGAAATTTGGGAATTTCGAACTTTTGAGATTTTTGGAATGGAAGAATTTTTGCAATATTGTAAATGTGGAAATGTAAAAAACAATTAATAAAATGAGGAATTTTCAACATTAACATAACATTTTGTAAATTTGAGCAAATTGGATTTAGAAAATTTTGACTAGTATCAACAATTTTGAGATTTCAAAAATTTCGTGGAAAATTTTAATAAATATTTTCGAAATTTTTAGTATTTCAAAAACATTTTAATTGGGAAATTCAGAGACTCGCAAATTCTCCCCATTTTCAAAATTTCATAAGACCCTATGTTAGCCTATATGTACGATGTGAAAAAAAATCATGAAGTTAAAGAATTAGAATAACAATGTGAACGTCTGACATGGGAAACTCGTGGTTTCTAGTCCAAAGGTTAAAAGAGAAAATTCTATTTAAAAAACTCCACAACAGTCCTTCTTCAAAATATCAAAAAAATTTTGCCGACTTTAAAAACCTATTTTTTGTAAATCCACAACCGAAAATAATGAAACCTAAAACAAAACTATTTGGCAGATTTAAACTACAAAATATTCCAAAAACCTTATATATTCGGAAAAAAAAACATTTTTAATTTTAAAAATTTTTAAAAATTCAAATTTTCAAAAATTTTAAAAATGTCAAATTACAAAAATTTCACACTGTGAAAATTTCAAATTTCAAAAATTTCCAATTTCAAAAATTTCAAATTTTAAAAATGCCAAATTTAAAAATTTTCGAATTTCACAAATGTCAAATTTCAAAAATTTGGTCGCAATTCAAAAACATTATCCAAAAGTTCCACGTCAGAAGCCCAAAAATAGTGTAAATTTCAAGTTTCAAGATTGGAGAACCTAAAAATTCCTGACACCTTTGATACACACATATAGTGTACTTGTGTGCGTGCGCGATACCCAAATTGTTTGCGCAAAACCCAAGCGATGGACATTAAAAAAATTCGTTCTTCCAACAATGTTTTCTACTGTCACTAAGCAATTTGGCGCCCTAAAATTTCCCCTAAATATAACATATTCTAACCGCACTAGTTCAAAAATAACTAAACAAAACTTACGACGTGAGAAGCGTCCAACTCTTTTATCAGTTTGTCCTTAATGTATTCTTCCGAATATGGCATTCTAAAGCCTCTGCTCGCTTATTGCAGTTGTACCGATTACTTTTCGAATATCTTGACACGTTTCTTGGTATGTGGAGATGTGCGGGTCCAAAGGGGTCAACCTGAGACCATGAGGTAGATGTATATAGTTTTTTTTTTATTGACACACCACGCGGCGGCGTGAGTAGCTTTCAAATTCTGCCGGTAAAATCCCTGAGCGCCAGCATTGTCGGTATTGACGTTGCGTGCTAAGCTTTGGATTTTTTTTAGACGGACAATTGGGGTCTCCACTGCAAAGGATAAAACCGAATTTTACTGCGCTTCTTCCGAGGATGGAAAATTGTTTTAGCGGACGGGTGAGCAGTGACATGTTATGAGAACGTTTGCTATATATAGTGGTCCGCACAACATGCTGACGTATCGATGGAGAGATTACCTCCTGAGCTAATAACGCAATGAGATTTTACGACTGGGAAACAGACAAAACAGTTGCTACATTAAGGTAGTTTCTAAGCCTCGTTCCGCACGTAGGCCTCAACTCAGATTCCTGATTTAAGAATTTAGGCTTAGAAACTACTTTAAGGGATATATCCCGAATGTATTTCGGATATATATAACCGGACAGAAATCACATTAAAACATATTTCTAGCATATATCTCGGATATATGAGGCTTATTTACGGATGCGGCATATATGTAAATCTGCTATATATCTCAACATATATTTTTGTATGCGGGAACACCACTTTATTTTATTTCAGGCCTAAATAATTTCTCCAATCGGAAAATTAAAAATTGTTTCTTTTTTCGCTAGTAAATGACATGGCCTGTACTATTGCAATACATAAGTTCATCTGCCAAAATGTCAACATCGCAAACGGGGTACAAGGTGACCAATATAAATACGAAAAATGGTACAGAGCGTCCATAACCATCACGACAAAATGGGATTAACTGAGCAAGTAAAATTGAAATATTTCGATTATACATCCCGGTGTCCGCTTTTTTCCCCCCCTTCTATAGGCAATTGCCGCGGTTTGCACAGTGAAAAAGATGTATTGCAAGCTGTTAGATCTTTCTTATTTTTTGGAAATTGTGGAAATTTTTTTTGCGAGTATGTTCGTTCATTTTAAAACTGCAGACAATATTTTAAGTGGTTTCACGGTGCTATGAAAATGCCAGGAATCTTTGAAATCTATAGATTTATTAACTTCCCGATTTAGGGAAGTTAAATAACTTGGGATTAGTTGTAATTACTACAAGTAATGCCCCCAAAAATGAAAAATCGATTTTTCGTCATATCTTTACGTTGCAAGGCATTTCTAATGCATTTGAACTATTTAAAACAAAAAGTCTGTGTGTGTGTTTTTTTTTCCTCCGTCCCTCTCATTTGTACGCCCCCGGTAGCGGCCGTGTAAGCATTCCTTCAGGGGGCGTACCGGACACCCACCCATGCGGCTGGGGCCGACTTTCGCCATTTTTAGGCCATCGTATTTCTAAACACAGGGTAAACCTCCAGAAACCCCTGTGCTACGATGGCCGGTGCCTATGATGGAACCCACCCCCCCCCCTGCGTCGGGTTAGGTTCCCGCTCGGCCGGGCGGTCTCATTTTATGGGTACCGCCGATAGCACACACGGAACGTTCCTGCATCGGTCGGAATCCATGAGAAAATATTTTGAAAAAATATTCTCCGGCGGCCGGGCGCGAACCTAGGACCTTCGGAGTAGTAGGCAGATACTCTACCTACTGTGTGTGTGTGACGATGTATGTATGTGGTCAAAATTTTTGGTCAACGATTTCTTGTCAACGAAGCATTCGGTCGAAGTTGTTGATGACTCAAACGGAAGACTTTGGCCGGCGAGGGGCTATTCATATTAGAAATCATGGTGTCACTCGCTGATGACATCAAAATGCAATCACGATGAAATCAGCGCGTAATCAGTGAAGTCAGTTGAAATCACGTGAAATCATGTGATTTTACGTGATTTCAATAATTGAAATCATTTTTTGAAATCACTTTGTAATCATTCGCAATCCGTGTAATCATTTGAAGTCATTTATGATCAGTGGACTATTTTTAAATGGCCGTGATTTGAGAATATATCCAACAGTTATGAATTATATTTATTTTCCTCATGTTGAGCAATATCGGAAGACAGTTTCTCCCCCCGTAGTGAAAGAAAACGGATGATTAGCGATTCCCGCTGAAATATACGAAGAATTAAAAACGTATGTTTAGATTTGTTTCGTTCTAGACATATTGTATCACTTGAAATCACGGGGTCGATGATTGCATTTTGAAATCATGATGTCACCCAATCCGAATGTGAATAGCCCCTCGTTGGCCGGATTAGATTTTGGATGCAATTGGTCCAGTACTCATATTGTTATTAACAATGTCAATTGCTTATAATGTTCTACTGCATAAACTATTAGAGTTAGCGCAAAATTGATATGAGAAAAGTTGTTCCCCATATAAAAATACGTATTTTTTTTGCAATGACTTTTTTCGATAATTTGCATAATTAAGGAGGTATATCAGTCTCAACAATTATGTATGTAATAAGTGAATGAATGAAACCAGCGCTGTCATGAAGGTCTTAATCGAAGCATTTCCGTTCAGAATCGAGCGGATTATATTTTGGAGGGCTTCGTGGAGTATATGAAATGTTATTAACAATTGCAATTGTTTATACTGTTCCACTGGGTAAAATACTAAAGTTACCGTCTTTATTGCGGCCGCACACCTATTGGCGTCTCACCCTCACTCAAGTAACGCCCATAAGTCATCCTCATGCTCACCATAAATCTACTCAAATATTCATCATTATCTGCTTCACTAATGACTCAGTTTAGAATTCTCGAATCTGCAAATTTTCAGTATGACACTACTGATTAACCGGGGTATATTGGAGAAGAATAAATTTAGTACGCTGTGATGTTAATTAAATAAACAAACGTAAGGTTTTAGTAATTTTTATAAACAAATGACCATAACTCGAATATTATCAATTCTATGAAAAAAAACATAATACACAAAAATGTTGTACGGAAAATTCGGCGCAAAAAATGTTAACATACTGTTTACGTAAAAATGACGGTTTTCTTGATATTACCGGCAAATTAAATTTGAGAATTAAATTAAATCCGAAGACGACTCTCATATACTCCGTCTTGCGAAAGATGTCTCTTCGCCTCGAAGCCGAAGTATAGCCTCCATGATGGCGCAGGAGTGGGGAGCGTTCGGATCGGAGCCGAATGGAATTAACGAGGTTAATTTCCCATGATATGTTTCTTGAACGAACGCCATCTCATGTTTTTTTTAGAAAGCCAGGATGGGGTAACGCAATTATTCATAGACAGTTGAAAATTAAATTTACCTTGATTGAACAGGTCGTTCATCGAAGTTACGAACCATAGAACTTTCCTGCGCTCCTGAAGCGTATGACAGTGAAGAGACGCGATCGTAGCGCTACATTGCGTACATACGGTGCCTACGTCTACTGCAGCAGCAACGGTCCAAGCTTTTCAACATTCAGGATTTTAGGATCGTGAATATTTCAAATTTAAGACTACGACAGGCAAAATTATGCTAAAAAAATCATCTTTCGGATGAAAACCGCGTAGGGATTCAGCATTCATCAGTCTTCATCCTGAGGGCTCTCCTATTTAAGGAAGCGTATACACATAAATGAACATCGTTAGAGTCGAAATATCTCGATAATCGTGACATGATTTATCTTTCAGTCGTCATTCATTTATTGCTTGATCAGATTAGTCAGATAACATCGTCAAGTTGGTTGGTAATCGCGTTTCTATCGATAAACATCGATACTTGGGATATCGATTCGGGTTTAGCTGGGAAATCTTGGATTGAGGCTGAGTGCCAACCCTGATTCGGGCGTGCTTCAGCCTCGAAATGATAACGCCATTTGAGGTTCGTAAACCAAGCCTTAGCTCAGGCTTAATGGGCAGCCTCAACTGACCCTTGAAATCCCAACGAGCACGGCCTGAAACAAGCTTCGAAAGGTATTGTTCTCAAAGACTGCACCACATTGGTAAGAGGGTTTACGTGGAGCTCATCGCCATTGACTAAAATCGACTAATTGACGCGGTTATTATTGATATGTCACGGTCGATTATGTCATACAGTCTTTCGAGGATCTGAGGAAGGAACCGTATCAATAGGCCGAGGATCAGGGAGTATGCATTGAGGAAATTGGTGAGTCCAACATCCATCCGCAGACATCAGCGACGCCAATGGACAATTCTGGCGATGATCGTATCCATTGAACTATCCTGTGCTAAACGTCGGTATTGTCAGCCTCGGGAGCTTCAGCCTGAGGCAGGGCTGAACCAAGTCTTAGCAATAGCCTAATTTGACACCCAGAGTTGAAGGCTGCTTTTTGGGCGGCTTGGCTTAGTTGGTTTAGTTGGGCTCGGGGGAACAGGGCTGGCACATGCCTGTTCTCGTCGTCAGCCATGGCCATTCCTACCTGTGAAGGCTTCATATGTCACTTCATACATGAAAAATCTTAAAACTACCGTTTTATATTCACTTATTTTATTAATGCTTCGTCAACAATTTACATCAAAAGATAACATGCTCGAAAGTAAACTGTATCATCACATTGGTTTCTAACATAATATTTTGTTATGCTGCTGTCCACTGTACTCCTGAATCATCCAATAAGTTGTTAATCTTGTATATAATCAGTTGTACTCCATTACTCAATAAAAATTATTATCTATCTACTCCATACACATCGTATCTCTCATCAATATATTTGTAACTGGAAGCCCTAGACTACTAGGTTTTACATGGACGATGTCAATGATTTCGCAATCAGAACTTAAGCTATCTGCATAAATCACTGAGCAGAATGATTGAGACGGCAAGGGAAAATTGCCTTCCGTGTCGATAAACATCGGATTGAGCTTTCCAAATTGCTGCATCACATCCGTTGGCACCTGGAATCAGAAGAAAATTATAGTTGAGATTTTTTTATGTTACGTGGATAGTTTAAGGTACTTTCTAAGCCTCGTTCCGGAAGTAGGCCTCAACTCAAGTTGATGATTTAAGAATTTTAATTGAAAAAATAATCTAATGAATGTGACGATACATTTGCGCTCTTATTCAAAATGTTTTTATTATGAATTGTTTATATTATATTATACCAACATAACGCGCGAACATCGCGATATTTATGAATACATAACCTCAACAATGGCGCAACACGCGGAGAGATTTCGATTAAATGGAGCATTTATTAAAAAATCCCAGCTTGAACGACGTAGAAAAACTCTCGACAGTTTGGAAAGTCACAACAGTGCCACCTCATTGTTACGTCGCATCCTACTCGCACAAAAATTGGGGGGCAGCGAGTGGGGCACAAGAATTGGGGGGGGGGGGGCAGCGAGTGGAGCACAAAAATTTGAGGGCAGCGAGGGGCCCAACAATTGGAGGGTAGCGAGTGGGGCACAGATAATGGGGGGCAGCGAGCGGGGCGCAAGAATTGGGGGGCAGCGAGCGGGGCGCAAGAATTGGGGGGCAGCGAGGGGGCCCAAGAATTGGTTAGTAGCGAGGGGGCCCAAGAATTGGTTAGTAGCGAGGGGGCCCAAGAATTGGGGGGGGGGGCAGCGAATGGGGCACGAAAGTTGGGGAGCAGCGAGGGGGCACGAAAGTTGGGGAGCAGCGAGGGGGCCCGAGAATTGGGGGGTAGCCAGTGGGGCACAACAATTGTGAGGCAGCGAGTGGGGCACAAAAGTTGGGGGGCAGGCAGTGATACAAAAAAATTGGGGGCGGCGAGTGGGGTACGAAAATTGGGGGGCAGCGAGTGGGGCACGAAAGTTGGGGAGCAGCGAGGGGGCCCAAGAATTGGGGGGTAGGGAGTGGGGCACAAGAAGTAGGCGGCACGAGAATTGGGGGACAGCGAGTAGGGCCCAAGAATTGGGTGGTAGCGAGTGGGGCACAAGAATTGCGGGGCAGTGAGTGGGGCACAACAACTGGGGGCATCGCGTGCGGAACAAAAATTGGGGGGGGGGGGCGCGAGTGGGGCACAAGAATTGGGGGGCTGCGAGTGGGGCCCGAAAATTGGGGGGCAGCGAGGGGGCCAGGAATGGGGGGGGGGGGTAGTGAGTGGGGCACAACAACTGGGGGGCAGCGAGTGGGGAACAAAAATTGGGGGGCAGCTAGTGGGGCACGAAAGTTGGGGAGCGGCGAGGGGCCCAACAATTGGAGGGTAGCGAGTGGGGCACAGATAATGGGGGGCAGCGAGCGGGGCGTAAGAATTGGGGGGCAGCGAGGGGGCCCAAGAATTGGTTAGTAGCGAGGGGGCCCAAGAATTGGGGGGGGGGGGCAGCGAGTGGGGCACGAAAGTTGGGGAGCAGCGAGGGGGCCCGAGAATTGGGGGGTAGCGAGTGGGGCACAACAATTGTGAGGCAGCGAGTGGGGCACAAAAGTTGGGGGGCAGGCAGTGATACAAAAAAATTGGGGGCGGCGAGTGGGGTACGAAAATTGGGGGGCATCGAGTGGGGCACGAAAGTTGGGGAGCAGCGAGGGGGCCCAAGAATTGGGGGGGTAGGGAGTGGGGCACAAGAAGTAGGCGGCACAAGAATTGGGGGACAGCGAGTGGGGCCCAAGAATTGGGTGGTAGCGAGTGGGGCACAAGAATTGCGGGGCAGTGAGTGGGGCACAACAACTGTGGGCATCGCGTGCGGAACAAAAATTGGGGGGGGGGGGCCGCGAGTGGGGCACGAGAATTGGGGGGCTGCGAGTGGGGCCCGAAAATTGGGGGGCAGCGAGGGGGCCAAGCATTGGGGGGGGGCAGTGAGTGGGGCACAACAACGGGGGGCAGCGAGTGGGGAACAAAAATTGGGGGGCAGCTAGTGGGGCACGAAAGTTGGGGAGCGGCGAGGGGGCCCGAGAATTGGGGGGCAGCGAGTGGGGCACAAATATTGGGGGGCAGCGAGTGGGGAACAAGAATTGGGGGGTAGCGACACAATTTTTGTGTACTGATATCTTTTTACTTAATAAGCAAAAAATTTGAGTAGACGTGCGAAAGGTTCCTCTTTGCAATGGATACAAAAAAACAATATATAGAACACGATTGACGAGGCTTAGAAACTACCTTAATAATATTGTTTGGAGCACCGTTTTCTTTTCAGAAGAAAGTATTGAGCAATTTATGGAAACAAAGTTATTCATTTGTTTTTCACTGTGTTTTTCGCCTCTCCCCCCCCCCCCCCCAATGAATTTATTGAACTTTGAAGTTGAACTGTTACAGCACTGCTTAGCGAACTTGGCCAGTGCTTTTGGTTCCGACATTGGTTCTAAACGAACGGGCCGCTCCGAAAGTTCTTTCCGGTGAAGGGTACCTTCTGGGAGCTGTTCCAGGTGGAATTCTAGGTTTGGAGACCGTTCCAGGAAAGGTTCCATAAGAAACTTCGATTCCGGGAACGGCTCCAAGAATCGCTTCGCGTGGAATAACCGCGACATGATCTGTTTCGGATGAACTTTAATTTCCCGGAGTTTTCCCTGGAACCATTCCTAGAACTTAATTTCCATCAGGAACAGTTCCTCCACCTGGAGTAATTCTTGGCACCGGTTCCACATCTGGTACCGTTTGCGGATCCGAACTTTTATCAGCAACCGTTCCTGGAACAGTTTTCGGAACTGAAGTTCCAACTGCCACAATCCCCAGACGGGATACTTTGCGTGAAACAATTCTTGGCACTGTTCGTTCACTTGGAACCCTTCTTGGGAATGAGGGCACAGACCCAGTGGGCTTTAGTCCGCAAGTAGTGCTATGATTCTTCAACATCAAACTTCAATAACTTCAAGGGAGGCGTCCGCCATAAAAATTGATGAGGAACTTGCGACTTGGAATTCTGCCTTCTTCTCACCATTCAAAATGAAGTCTGCAGTGTTGCACAGTGGTGAGGAGGCGGCGCTTGAGGAGATAGTGATTTCTGGGGTCATGACGATACTGACTATAGGGATTCATCAACTTGTGGCACGTGCACTCGTGGGAGAGTTGACTGTATGTCAATTAGTTTTTGAGAACAAGTTAATTCTGATTTGGAATAATCGACCCAACATCGACCACGTACCGGGTTGATTGCCAATCGACTAGAATTTATTGCTTGCCCCAACCAACTCACGATCCACCTAACATCAAGTCGAGTGTCCTAGAAAAAAAAAGATAGATTTCTGGAGGCAAAGTATAGAGCCAATTATTCAAAGAAGCAGAAAATTCCCGTTCAAAAAGCCACTTTCCGAGTTAGAAACAGAATCAGACGCTGGACAATTGATGCTAAACGGGAAAGTAGGTACATACCCAGGTGATGAGAAGGAAGATCGGCTCACATATTGTGACTAACAGGAAGTGACCAATTATGTTCACCTGATGGCAGCAGAAATGACTAGAGCTGTGAGAGAGAGTGGTGCATAGAACATAATTCGAAATTCTTTCCCTTAATGGAAAAGTCTTGGTTGATCGCCCACGATATAGATAAAGGTGGATGTAAGAAGTTTATGGCGCTGATGCTTAAACGTTTCATTTACGGAGCAAGATCCAAGCTTCGGAATCACCAGTGCCATCGTCAGAATCAATTGAACCCTATTGGCTCAATTATGAGTGTTACAAAAAAATTCATACAACAAAAGATGTTTGTTCCTACATGGGGAACAACTTCTATTTGGAACTTCTCCATCTAACTCTTACCGTTCGCGCGATAGAGCGATATAAACAATTAACATTGTTAACCAGTGATATGCCCTGAGCTATGGAAGTTATGAACAAAAGTCATAAAACATTATGTGTGTATCTTTGTATAAGGAATAACATTCATCATACGCTTTTCTCCTATCTCTAAACATTTTCGGGATAGAGCGTGTTAAATAATTCAAATTGTTAATAACAATTGAAGGAATTGTTTTTCGGTTCTATGACGTTTAATCCCGAAGACAATTCATGTCATCGACAACTCATCTCAATGACAACGCATCTCGTAGACAACTCATCTAAAAGATACACACACACACACACATACACATATACACACCTACACACGCCCTATAGACGGGGCTTTGGCGTAGTCGGTAGAGTGTCTGCCTACTATTCTAAAGGTCCCGCGTTCGATTCCCGCTCACTGCAAAATATTTTTTCTGAAAAATATTTTCTCACGGACTCCGACCGATGGCAGGAACATTCCGTGTGTGCTATCGGCGGTATCCATGAAGTGAGACCGTGAGCCGGGACCGAACGCGACCCGTCGCGCGGGGGGGGGGAGGGTTCCATCGTAGACGCCCGCCATCGTATCACAGGGGTTTCTGGAGGTTTACCCTGTGATTAGAAATACGATGAGCTGAAATGGCGAAGTCGGCCCCAGCCGCAATGGGTGGGTACTCTGATCCGTAGTATTGCCCATGAAGTAATGCCTACCAGCGGTTACGTGGGTGAATACGAATAGAGAAGGAGTGAAAAAAAAAACAAAAAATCTACACACACGCCCATACACACATACACATGATGTTTCAATCTTGATTAATTATAGAAGTGAATGGCCTAATATATTTGATTATAAGTTCATTATTACAACATTAAGAAATTAAAAGAAAATTAAAAAAAAATTATTAGTTACAATTCATTTAAGATGAGATGTCCGTGGGATGAGTTGTCTTTGAGATGCATTGTCAGTAGGATGAGTTGTCCTCGAGATGAGTTGTTAGGAGTTGAAGAGTCAAGATGAATTGTCCTAGGGATGAAACGTCTGGACCCCTTGTTTTTCAAGATTGACACTGCTTTACAGCTTGGACATCACTGAGAGCTGATTTTTGGTCAAAGGAGAGACAAATCGACATATGAACACACATACAGAACCCTTATCCAAAATTTGTCAGAATGATGTAGAACGTCGAAAAAGTGAATATTAGGAGGAATTGCAAGTTTTGAAAGCACCTGACTTCTGCATGCAAGCAATTCTTAGCTTCGTTTCGACTTGGGCTTCGGAAGATCCCTCCGGCCGATACGCTACCGCATATCTTGATATTGGTTTCTGCGTTTCCGCCTCTCCTACGAAGCACTATCAGCGCTTCCGTTCTCATGCATGATATGGGTAAATCGCATTTTAATGATAAATATGAGGAGACATCTGGTCGACTGCTGGACATCTCTCGCAGTTCTTTTCAGAAATAATAGAGTTTATTTAGTATAAGGAGTTGTAATTTTGGTAGCCTTGAGCTCAGTGGACTGTAAGTTTCGCAGCAGTAGCGCCTAAGAAGGTATAGTTGTGGTTGTATAAAATCTCACCGTACTGACTTTTCATGGACAATGAAGTCTCACAAAAATATAACCGTCCTTTCCGTCGGGCTTCTACATGTTGCTCTCATACTGGTTGTGGTGTGTTCGGTTAACTGAAGTGTTTATGTGGCGGAACTGACATCAACAACAGAAAAAAGTACTTGTGGGGACCCCTCAATATTTGAGACCTCACAAAATATTCTAAGTTGCTGAAAGTGCGCTGCAGTATTTGAAGTCTTCAATGACAGCTAATGCATTGAAATGGTCGGCAGTCGAGGATTTATAGATTCCAAATCAAGACGGGAAGTCTAAAATTTCAGTTCTCAAATCAGGTGAATCAAGTTCCAAATCAAGATCGAAGAACTGAGACCGGAACAGTTCTGGAATCGGCATAACGGTGTGAAACAGTTGTGGAACCAGCACAGTCAGCTAGAACAATTGTTAAAACTGAACGCGTACCCGGAACCGTTTATGAATTCAAAAGGGGTTTTGGAGCCGTTATGAAACTGGCAAGTTCCCTTGGAACAGTTCGTGAACCTGTGCGTAGAACTGAACACCTACCTTCCCCTGAATTTCCCTGAAACGAAAATTACAAACGATCATTTTTCGAATCCAAAGATCATCGGGCGGAGAGACACTGGCGAAGGGGGCGGAGTAACGCCGTGATTAGTCGATTCAAAAATTGAATAGCTCTGCGGGGGTTCGTCTGACAGCAAAGTGGAAGAGAAACTTTCGGCTCCAAATTTCATCCTCTATTCACCCTCAAAATTTAAGTCACTAGTGGTGGGACACCCTGTATAAAAGTGTACAACTGGGGCCCAACAGAAGAATGACGAAGCCTCTCTGACTACAGTGCTAAAGGTTTTGGGTGGGAGACCCACTTCCAGAGAATACTATGCCACAATTAGTCTCCTGAAATCCGACTGGAGGCAGGAGCGTTTGTATGAGGCTGATATCGGTGGTATCCGTGAAGTGTAACTGCAAGTGGAAATCGAGTTCGACCTAAGGACGCCCAGCTAAGTGGTGCTGAGACGAACGACTATCGCTGATTCAGATCCGGGAATTTGCATTTGACCCGGCAACCGTGAAGAGATGATGCTAACCATGTCCGCAGTTTTCACATATTGTTGAAGTAATGGCTTCGCAAAGTATCAGAAAAACCCAACATTCCTCTAGTATATCCTAAAGTATCAAAATGTATCGTGAGGCCGAGGATTAAACATCCGACGGAAGCGCAATTAAAGATAGGTACAAGAGCCTGCCAACGGATGATTTTTATAACTCAGGTAAAGCAGACAACGCTCTTCGTTCAGGGTTTGTCACAAGCAGGACTCTATACCTATCATATATGTATATGAGTTAGTTGGTTTTAGCGACTTAGTCGAGACTGTAAGAGTAAAACTCACTTCCTTGTTGTTTTGGTCAATCATAATAAACCAGTTTTCATTATTGATAACTATTTTTCGTTATCTCGTCGACAAGCAGACAAGTGGTGGAATGACATATTATGTCAAATTTTTACAGAATGTGATATAATCGGACATATGATGACATAATATGACAAATTATGTCACAATATGACCAAGTGGCCGTATGACATAAAATGTCGAATTGTAACAGATTATGATATAATTTGTCATATGTTGACATTTTATGTCAAAGTCGATCAGAATATGACATATGGGTCGAACAAAATTATGACATAATATGTCAATTTATGACAGAAAATGACAAATTTTAACCAATTATGACATATTTTCTCGGCATTAATTTGACATATTATGTCATTTTCTGACATATTCTGACGACCCGATTTCCACGAGGGTGTGAACATTGAAAATTTTGGAGTTCTCCTAATAGTCTTTAAAAACTGCCATTTGAACCGCGTAGTTAAAAGCTCATTAACTATGACATACTATTGCACTCTAAGAAAATTTCCAGGGGAATGTAAGCCTCGTAGGCCTCACCTTCGGTGCGGTATGAAAATAGACATTCGCCAGGAACTCTTTTTTGAGCCTCATGATATAAGTGACCATTGTTGAATATAGCAATTTTCTATTAAAATTAATCAATTTCAACTAATGTCTATTTTTATCATTTTCTTCGTATAACAGTGTCAAAATGGATCCTGACGTAGTCTGCCACATTTGTAGTCAGATGATTGGAGATCCCGAACGCGGGACATCACTCAGAGAACTCCAACTCCGGAAATTTATTCAGAAAAGTAAAATCAGACAAGACGAATTTTGCAAAATGTGGGAAAATGAAACCCGTGTATGTGTACACGAAGTGTGCAGGAAGCGTTACGCAGCGAAACCCGACAAACCACCGCAAAAAAAGAAGAAGCGAATAGAAAATCCTGCGACTTCATCGACGGAACTGCCAAGCATAGAGTCACGCAGAACAGCAATGCCTGAGCCATCAACGTCTTCTGTATCACAGGCAAATAAATCTTCCGAATCATCAACACCAAATCTCACAGATTGCAGCAACGTCGATTTCAAAAATCTGTGTTTCATTTGTAATAAGCCCTTGAACCGCTATCATAATATTGTAAGGAGAGTACACGACCACTTGCTCAAAGATAGATTGTTAAATTGTGCCGAAAAGAGGGAGGATGAATTTGGTGACGAAGTTGTTGATCGATCCACTGGGAATTGGTCACTGGTACAAGCCAAAGCATCTTATCATAGAAAATGCTACAGCAGATTGGTGGACAAACCCTATGTTCGGAAGTCAGTGGATTGTGCTCAAAATTCACAGGCGTTGAAATGAGCAACAGATCACATTGAAACAGCAGATACTTTTCAATTCACCGTGAAGGAATTGCGTCAGATGATGGGCGATAATACAATGACTGATAGACAGCTGTATAAAATATTAGAAAATAAATACAAGGGGGACATCAGTTTTATACGTAGATCAGGAAACCCAACGAAAATCTTATATAAACACTTGGATATTGGAAGCACGTGTTCCGACTGAAGTTTATGCCGAAAAGGCAACATGTTTTGCAATGAACTTTGCAAGTACTGCACTGGTATCGATGATTGTGTTAACCAACCTGAACCAGACGAAGGTGGAGCGGCTGATGATACTGCTATTAACGAGGATGAAGACATGGCGACCGTCGCCCGCAGGAACATCTTTCAATATGAATATGATGAAGAAGAAGAAGATGGACATGATGATGCTAATGATTACGGTGACGATGCTCATTCTGATCGTCGAGGTTGTCTATATCTGCTGTTCTGCGCGACGGCAACAGACAGTGCGAACCCGATTGGTTCCGTGCTTAAACGTCCCTATGTGTCATGCTCATTCCCAAAATGTCCTTAAAGTGACAAACTTCAAGCGAAGCTTTCCAGTTCCTCCCGAGTTGACTGCCTATTCTTCCTCGATCTCTCTGTTCCTTTCTAGCAGGTTCTCCCTGCTGACGCTTAATCCTCGCTTTTTAGTACCCTGGATGGGCACCACGTGGAGAAAAGCATAAGGAGACTTTAGTGTAATGAAAAATACAGACGTGTAGTTCCTGACACGCCAGAGAAGTGAAACTTCAGAAGAGGAATGAAAATTTTTTTGTCAAGTTTAAGAAATCGAAAAAATTGGACAAAGTGTGACACCGAAAAAAGCCGTCGTCCCTCCTCCGACCCCCCCCCCCCCCCTAAATGTCCGGACGGCGTAACACCTTCAGATAGTCCCATAAGGAGTCGATGACCTTCCGTCACATGCTTCCGAAGGAGAAGACACCTTCGACAAGTTCCGTGGCCATTCCCTGACTTGCTTCATATCTATAGCGTCAAGCTGTGTACTCCTTCGTGTTTGATATTCCACCATTGATTTGCTATGGCCTATCAATGGCTTTAGGGAAAAACAGATTGTCCGTCGAGAAGGTGCTGTCTTAGTATACCATGGGCTTCACTGAAGATGTAGTGGGCAAGCTATGCAATCGAGATACGCGGGAGCGTATCGGCCAAGTCCACGACCACGAAAGATCACCAAGAGCGACCAAGTATCTATACACCGCACAACTTCCCCCTCCACAACCCCCAATTTATTTCCATCTCTAGATTTAAATCCCAATTTAGATCTATATTTAGATGTTCGAAGATGGACGCGTAACAATATGTATAGGCCTCAGTAAGAGTGTATCTTTCGACACACAAGTTCAACCTGCGAATCCAAAGGTGCTTCTTCCTTGCCAGGCGCGTCCGGAGTGGGGGCTAAGTTACACGTGCAACGGTTAAAGAGTAGGAACAATGAAACTCACAGCACAGGTTACAGTTGTATTTACATAATCGAAAACGACTGTCGACTTTTGCATAGTTTGCTCGCTTCGTCGATCAGTGACGAATGAGAAGTTTAGATTGATCGAATACAACTAATCCAACTTAAAGCAACTCAGTTGTTTAGGCGAAACAGATCGAGATTCTCAGCAATAAAAAAAATACTTACGGTCACTGTGGGGCGATGCATCACCGGTAATGGAGGCAATTAATGGCTTGTCCTCGGTAATAACTGTTTCGGCAGTGGATGTATAGATTCCTTTAATAGAAACTGAGCAACGCAATCGCAATTGACCTTCTTGAAAATGGTCACTGGATAGCTTTAGTTCTAGGTCAGATGTGCTTTCTAACATCTGGTTCGTACCTAGAATTTCCTTTTCCGTTATAAGCGTATCGTTTCTCTGAAAAAAGTTCAATTGCATAGTTAGACAAGATGATTGATACTATTTGTATGATCCTATTTCTATTATTTAAATTCGGCTGCACTCAGAATACAGTTTTTGAAAATGGTTACGTATCACCAACGAACTCATAGTTTGCTTCAGACAACGGGAGACAATTGGCGGTCTTCGCCCGTTGTTGGATTCAAATTATATTCGTTCCGAGCCTCTTGGATGCATCAGCTGGCAGACAACAAATCAGGAAAGCCAAACATTGCTACTTTATCCGCCGAATTTGATTAGCCCACCATCAAATCCACCTCCAATTGCTGACTATTTTCGGAATACTATCGAGTAAATGCTATGGATGAAGCCAGCAGCATGTCGTGATGCTGATGGTAATCCTTCAATTAAGGTTGTTATATCGCTAAGAGATTACTCGACAGTTTTTAGTCAATTTTTTTAGTGAAACGTCAACAAAATTAGCTTTTTTGAACAGGAGCTAGGATTTTTTTAAATTTTCAAAGATTTAACATGGGATCAAATGGGGTTTCACAGATTATAATTTTTTCCAATTCAACGGCTCGACAGTTATCTAAATAAAAAAGCTTAGGGGTAGAGCATATGGCGTAGAATATTGTAGCAAAAAACAAAATCTGGAATGATAGGGTTTATTTAGAGAAATTAATTTCAAAAACTCAACAAATGAGGTTTTGGGGGCAGGTAATAAACTTTCACTGAACAACATGGCAACTGCCCTCTGGACTGCGCGGCAATATTTGAAATGGGAAGATCGCCGTAAGTACAGATGGCAGCTCGTCGTGACAAATGACAGTAATTGCAATAAAATTTCCGTATTTTAAAAACACGTCCATTTACAAAAATTCGTTTATACCGAAATCGTTCCGACATTTTTATTATTTTTTGTTTATTAAACACATGACATCGACAATAGGTTAGAGTGGTAATTCGGTAGTCTGGACGTATTTTAAGTACACCGAGAGGGGGTAGAGGAAAAGAGAGGAAGCAAAGAAAGTGGGATGCGTGAGCGCTATTGCCTATGTCAACATTTTCTGCCTCGACCGTCTGTGGGCGCATCTGACCTGTAGAATTGAGACTGTACATCATCAAAAGTTAGCGCTCCAGTCAAAGCGTTTCTGTGTCGAGTGATGGGTAGGCGAAGCTCGCGAACTTTCTACACCGATTTTTTTGGATAACAACCTTAAATGGAGTCATCGACAGAAATTGTGGTAAAAAAATCCACAGCTATGTCGATATGAGTATTTGTGAACCAGTAATTAGTCCAGGGATCTTATTGTCTCCCAGGATACTATTACCTTGCTAAGTCACCATGTGACAAGGTTTATCATTACCATTGTAGAATACTTACAGCAATTCCGTTTATAGTCCACGTTACATTTGGGGCAGGATAACTAGCACCCGATGTACAATTAGCCCTCAATGTGTCGCCGGATGATAAGCGGCGTCGTCCAAGTAGGAGTATTGGATCAGTCTCTGGAACAACTGAAATAGAAAAATCGATATGAAGCTAATGTCGCAACACCTCTGTGAGTATTTTCGACTGCTTGAAGAGAAGTACCAAAGTTCTTTTTTGGACTCCAGGTTGCCGGTGACCCGGTCCCAAAGAACTTTCCTGTTCCGAATTTACGCTTGGCAGACATGTTTCAAAGTAGTCTAGAGAGGGAATCTGTATCAATGTGCCAAAACGGGATAAGTTAGGTCATCTAGCTGGATGACTCAAACATCCCGAAACCTTGACATGAGAACAAGACCTTCTGACTACAGGTTTGTGCCGAAATTGCTCCAGCTCTCTTCGGATTCAAGAAGGTCTTTACGCCCTAAGTTGGAAAGTTTTCTTCTCAAATTTCATTCATCACATCTACTTGAACAAGTTTTAAATGTTCCCGCGCGTCGAAACTAGCTCCAACAGGTGGCGCAAGCCTAAATTACTGTTGTGAAGCTGTTTCAAGTGATGGGAGCGAAACTGTAAAGAATGGTCAGAGTAAAATAGATAGATTTTAGATCTGAAGCTCAACAAATTAGCTAAAATACATTACAATTACCGACGGGAGTGGCCGTGCGGTTAAAGTGCTAGCCTCGTATACCAGCGATCCGGGTTCGATGCCGGGCAAAGGCGGTTAACCCTCAAGTACCGGCTATACCACATATAGACCCCGGGGCTTGTCCTATCAGTCGGTGTCTATATGCCATACAGACCCTTCCCGTGATTCATAACAATTAACTTTCTCCCTTACTATGTACATGAGTTTGTCAATACAATACAACTTGATGTTACTTCATAATTTTCTGATGTTCTGTATAAAAGCTATCGTGTATTGAAGAGTGTATTCGAGTCGAGAGCAGGCCGCCGGCCGATGCGGACATATCGGGCGGTATGGGCGCTGTACTTGAGGGGTTAAAATTTGGAGCGCTCTAATCTGTTAGTTTCACATTCGAGTGGTAGTGTCGCAAAAGAAACGACTCTACCTGGGCTGGTTTTTCCCCTCGAGTGAGGTTTTCTCTTGTCCCTCAGCGAATGCGGTACAGGAGGTTAAGGGGGGGGGGGGTGTTAAGGGAACAAATCGTAAAAATCCGAAAGGATATACGAAAGAGAGAAAATTTTTACATTACAGTTGCAAAACGGAGGAGGAAAACTTGGGCTCAAGGTTCAGGTTCTCCAGGAGAGCTCTAGTGCGCCTAGTAGATGGAGACCTCTGGTGAAGACGACTCCCTCTAGCTCTCCCCGTTCGGGGCTCTGATTTCCCCGCCGGCAGAGCTACCGGTTGTCACCTCTGTGCGTTCAAGGGGCGTATCTTGCGACAGAGACGGCGTGACTATCAAAGCGAGAACGCTATATGTATGTACCGTGGGCGTTGCCGATGCCATGTTAACGATCATCACCATTCTGGTAGCTCCCAAGCGAGTCAATTGACTAGCCAATCATCTAATTCTTTCTTATATTTAACGCACCCTTTGACAGTTTTCGGATGAACACCCAGAGTGTTAGCAATGACTTCAACCGGGTACCCATCGTCTAATTCTTTCAAAGCTTTCAATTTTATGTGTAATTCGATTTCAGTAGTTTTGCGTTTTTGTTTTACGTCGCTCATTGTGACGTTGTGGCCTTACTCGTTTGTAAACAAAACACTGGGTAGTCTAATGCCTCTTCCACTCTAGAGCGCCCGCTCATGGCTGATGCCCTGTGCGTAGTGGGGAAACAGTCTCCTCGCTCGGGAGTGTGCGAAGAGCCCTGAGGGTGAAGAGCTACTGTACCGATATTGGACGTATATGAAACATTATACAGTAGAGCTCCCTTTATTTTCCGAGCTCGGGGGGTGACCTTGAAGCAATTTCGTGGAGAAAAGAATTAAGGAAGCCCCCCCACTCTGCCCACTGGTTGGTTGGCGTGGTGGGGGTTGTCGGGAGCGGAAGGGGAAATAAGAGCAGAAGTAAACGGACTATGTATCAAGTAAATAGGTTATGTTTCATGAATGCTCGGTCCCACTATTGAGACGCTGCGCAGTCTGGAGCGCATGACGTCGAAAACAAGGATAGACAAAGTACGGGGAGTGGGAGAAGGTTTTTGAGGGGAGACAAGTCGTGAGGGGAGTACAGCGAAAATAAAGGAAGCGGAAAATTAAGGGAGCTCTACTATATATATATATATATATATATATCTATACTAGAACTAGGACAAATTAAATTTAGTACAGCTTCACAAATTTGACTCTCACGAGTTGAAACTTCACTGGGCGGTTCTTGGTTCTACGAAGGTTCGTCGGGAAAAATTGAGAGGTGAATGTGTATTGGCCATTTAGGGGCTGTACTCACCTGCCACTTGCATTTGCTCTACAAGTTCCGCTGTGTGATATGATGGTAAGTCCTCAGATACTTCGCATTTGTAATATCCCGTCAATTCCCTGGACACATTTAACAAAGTCACAGCGTGACTGTCTGAAGTTGCAACCTGTCAAATATATACATATTGAAAAACAGTTTGATTTTTTCGGAGGCGAAGACTTTTGAAATGGTACCCCCCCCCCCCCCCCTCCAGCCACCCAATTTCTCATTAAGAGTTTGAAGCAAAAATGGTGAAAAACATTTTAATATTGTTCTATGTTGAATGATCAATATCTTTCACATAAAGGAGGATTGACATATAAAGTTTTTTCCGAAAATTGAAAAAAAAAGTACAAAAAACTCCTGTCGAGGACTTTGTCATTTAGGATTCTTGCCAAATTTGGTTAGTACCAGCAAAAGTTTGTTACAGCGCAAGCGCAATATGGGGAGTTCCCGCGCTGCGCAGATGCTCTGCGCCGGTTGCGCAGAGCTCATGCGCGTGGCGCGCTGAGTAATATTCCTCCTTTTCCAGGTATTTCCTTATTTGCAAATGTGACGAATACCCTAGTAGAAATTTAAAGCCGCATGGGCACTGCGCCAGTCTTGCGTTGCGGCTCTGGGCACCGCGGCGCGTCTCACTATGAGAACCGGCGCTGATCCGCCGTGCGCTTCTCTCGCGGCGCCTAGGTACTTCAGTGCGGTAGGCGCGCTGCTGGGCCATACCGTGGTGCTGACGCGCGGCACATTGAAACCAGTGGTTTCTAACCTCCTAATCTCGATCATAACCCGTTTATTATGTTCAAATTCCATTGAGTGATGGAGTGTGCAATATTTAATGTGTATTCAATGAAAAAGGCGTTAGTCAGGGCGGAGTGGGGAAAAGGGTGAACATTTCTTTTCATTCAAGTGCAATTGTATGATAATTGGCCGAATATTTAGCTATGTTTTCGTTATCCAATTTTCTTCGATTAAATCAAAAAGTAATATTAATAAGGGCAATAATGCTGAAATTCACTCCCACAAATTTAATTGAAAAAAAAACAAACAATATCTCCCTCAGTTTTGCCATCAGCATCCGGAATTGACACGATATCAAATTTATCTGAGGCTGTTTTTAGGAATGTTTTAGCACATAGTGGTAGTTTTTTTATTATTCTATTTAAAATCTTCAATAATTTGTCCAGGTGCACATCTGCGATTCCCGCCTCAATCGCCCATGAACGGAGTTCAATGATTATTTCCGTATAATCTGGCTCCATTTCATTCACCTTTATTATTTTCACTTTTATAAGTCCGTTCGTATCTGTTCTCTTTGTAATTTTTGTTTTCCAGGGTTGATACACACGCCTGTCAACGAATGGACCTAACCTCAACGACTAAATGTACTCGAACATGCGCACGTGGCGTTGCGCCGGTAGCCCCGCCATTCAGCGCGGCAGACGCGCCGCCGTCCAACGCCGCGGGCCCTGTGCGGTTGAGCGCGCCAGTGGTACACTTGGATGCTCGCTCCGGGGCTCAACGCCGCAGAATCACATCCAATTCCTACTAGGGTATCTTGAGAATATATTTTTGCACTGCCGATTACAAAATTTCCCTTTTTTGGTACTTGGAAAAAATAATATTTAGAAAACAAGGTTTGTGATCAAATTTAGTGAGATATTCAATAGTAGAAAAGCCTGTTCAAGGCCATTTTATTGCTGTCACATCAATATTGGTATATAAAAAATCGAGTCTTTGAATCGCTAGGACTAAAAAAAACATGTAATAAACCCTCAAAATCTTGATATACACTCATGTGAACTTGTTTCCATATTTTGATATTTCTCGATCAACTTTTCATTCGGAAATCGACGACCAATCGATTTGGTATTCGTCCAATTGTGCATCGATTTCCTTTACATGTGGAAGTAATCGAAACACAATCGATCTCGCCATGAGTCGATTCCGTTTCAACTAACCTTCATCTGAAACTGATCGAGATGCAATCGACTTGGCGTTGGGCCGAGTATATACAGATGGCCCTGATCTTTATATATAATTGAGTGCTTCGACCACAAATCGAATGAGAATCGCAATAAATCGATTCTCGAAGAAAAAACTCGATTATCGAAGAAAAATCTCGATTATCGAAGAAAAATCTCGATCATCGATGCCATGATAAAAATTGAAATCGAAACCGCATGTGGAAATGCATGTGGCCGCGTAGCGGCCACCGGAAAGGAACTAGTCTATATGAATAATTGAGAGTTTCGACCAGGAAAATTCCTTATTAATAATTGAGAGCTTCGATCACAAATCGAATGAGAATGGCAATGAATCGATTAGCGGAGAAAAAACTCGATTATCGAAGAAAAATTTCGATTATCGATGCCATCATACAAATTCAAATCGAAATCGCATGTGGCCGCGTAGCGACCACCGGCAAGGAACTAGTAAATCGGTTATCGAATTCGAAAACTCGAAAGTCGAAGAAAAAATCTCGATTATCGATGACACAATCAAAATCGAACGAGAATGCAGAAAATTTCTCTATATCAATAATAGACAGATTCGACCAGGAAAATAAATCGATTATCGAAATCGAAAATCGAAAGTCGAAGAAAAAATCTTGATTATCGATGGCACAATCGAAATCGAACGACAATACAGACAGGCAAAGGCACCGGCAAGGAACTAGTCTGTATCAGTAATTGAGAGCTTCGACCAGGAAAATAAATCGATTATCGAAGTCGAAAATGCGAAAGTCGAAGAAAAAATATGGATTATCGATGCCACAATCGAAATCAAACTCGAATACAGACCATTTCTCTATATAAATAATTGAGAGCTTCGGCGAGGAAAATAAATCGATTATCCAACTCGAGAACTCGAAAGTCGAAAAAAAAATCTCGGTGACACAATCGAAATCGAACTCGAATACAGACAATTCCTCTATCCTTATATATAATTGAGAACTTCGACCACAAATCGAATGAGAATCGCAATAAATCGATTATCGCAGAAAAAACTCGATTATCGCAGAAAAAACTCGATTATCGAAGAAAAACCTCGATTATCGATGCCATGATAAAAATTTAAATCGCAATCGCATTGAGAAATGCATATGGCTGCGTAGCGGCCACCGGCAAGGAACTAGACCTTATATATAATTGAGAACTTCGACCACAAATCGAATGAGAATCGCAAAAAAACTCGATTATCGAAGAAAAGTGTCGATTATCGATGCCACGATAAAAATTGAAATCGAAATCGCATTTGGAAATGCATGTGGCCGCGTAGCGGCCACCGGCAAGGAGCTAGTATATAAGTAATTGAGAGTTTCGACAAGGAAAAAAAAATCGAAAACTCGAAAACTCGAAAGTCGAAGAAAAAATCTTGATTATCGATGACATAATCCAAATCGAACGAGAATGCAGACAATTCCTCTATATAAATAATTGAGAGTTTCGACCAGGAAAATAGATCGATCATCGAATTCGAAACCTCTCGTCGAAGCAAAAATCTCGATTATCGCTGACGGTATGTCACTTGTCTAACAGCGGTCGATTCAAATTAAATTTCCATCTCGTCGAGAGACGATCGACTTGGCACTGGTTCGACTGTTGAACATAGTTCGATAACGCAATTGAAATGCGCTCGAAAGCCAATAGACATACTGATCCGGTGGTTTGAGCGATCGAAAGCCGTCCGACGGGTGCGCTAAAAGTCGGCGCGGAAATTTTTAGGTTATGTTTATCCTGCTGGTTCCGTTTTGTCGAATCAAATTGCAGGCGGGAAAGTCCATCAACATTAAACAACGGATCATAACGTTAAAAGTTCCGAGCCGAATGACTATCCATCAGTCTTTAAAATGTCACCGGAAGTTTGAACAAGTTAGGCGCTACCGGAACTGCTGGATCGAGTGCGGAAGTAGAGGAAAAATATCTTCAATCTTACATGAAACTTAAAGTGCACTAAAAGAATAGTTCTTCAAATTTTTGGCTTATACATTTATTCTCTTGGGTTGTGATTATAAAAGAAGCGGTGACGAATGGATGGTATCAAAACCATAATTAACTAAGATTACTTCATGTAATTAGGACCTCTGGTACAGTGATGAAAACACAATGTGATTTGGGCGCTCGTTACAATCGATTCATGTGCAACAAAAACGTTATTGGATGAGCATGATGGCTCGGAAAAGTCATCAATTATTCTGAATAACGGATGTGGTTAATAATTAATCTCACCCGCGTGAACAAAATACCAATCGATTCGGAATTATTTTCGCAATAGGCTCGTGCAATTTTTTTTCGTAGGCATATATGGAAAAACACGAAACCGGAAATGGGAAATTGGGGAAGTGTTGTCATAATTCCGAGGAAATTGTTTGCGAAGCGACAATGAAATTGAATGTAACTAGGGCGAGTTACAGCGACATGCGCCGTGGGCTACTGCGCAGCCGCTCGGATTTTCGTTCCCGCGATATTTTGGGGATTTCATACAGGGAAAATAATTGAATGAAAATTAATGGAAATTAATTTTTTGGTAGTGAAAAATTGGAGAGGAAAATTTTCCAGGGAAATTTTCACGACGAGGTATCTTCCGATTACTGGAATTATTATGCAATTTATTTAAAATTGTTCAATATAAAACTTCTGTTTAAAATCTTACGTGATTTTGAGAGCCGGGTGGTCGGGAGAAAGAGGTTAGAGAAAGGAAACAAGTGAGGCGTCATGGAAGACCTGATAGATGGGAAACATGGAAATACTAAGTTTGATCTAAATTGATCCAAAATTTTTGACGATTTCTCGAGAAATTGGAAATTTTCAAATACTCAGTTCTTTTAAATGTTTGGAAAGTTTTTCCAAAATTTCACGAAACTTTCTCAAATTTTTAGAAAAGTTGCAAATTGTTTAAAAGTGGTTCCAAACATTTTCTAAATTTTTCATAGTGTTTTTAAAATTATTGGAATTCTTTGCAATTTTGTTCTAACTTCTTCCAAGTTTTTTGTAGATCTTTCCAAAGTTTTTTTATTTTTAGAAAATTGCTCCAAATTTCTTCAAACTTGTAGCAAAATTTTTTCAATTTAAAACAAAACTCGCAAATTTTTCCAAAATTCTTCTGAACTCTTGCGAATATTTTCCAATTTTATTTCCAAATTTTTTCTAAAATTTTTTCCAAAAAAATTTTTTTTCCGAAAGATTTTTACAATTTTTTCAACATTTTTCTAAATTTATTGAAATTTTTTAAATTTTTCCCACATCGTTTTAAAAATTTTCCAAACTTTGTCAAAATTTTGGAGAAATTGTTTCAAAAATTTTCTTATTTGTTGAAAAAAAATTCCAATTCCTTTCAATTTTTTTTAAAACGCTGTAGCGCATCTCCATATGTACCTACAACTTGTGCGCATCGCCTTTGCGTCGATGGCAGAGAGGGGGCGATGGGTCACCAGTAGAGTATATCTATATATATGCATTTGTACTGGAAATGCCTGTTTCAGCGAGAATTTTTTCCCAACGCAAGCGCCGCATTAGATGTCTCACATCAATAATTGGCCAAATGAAAAACACAATAAGTCTGGATAATTTGCCGTATAATTTAACACTCATTTGACTATTACACTTGATGATCGTCTCGAATAAATAGCACGAAAATAGATAAACTTCCCGAGTGGACTGTATAATAAATAAGATGACTGACCGAGTAATAATGATAATATTCCGATAAACGTGATGTTCGACGGTGTACTGGCCATGCCGGCACTTACGACCCAACCCGTGTGCGCCTGGTGGTGGCCGAAGATACCCGAGATATCCCATGACGTTCAACCCAAAATAAGGCAGTAATTTGAACAACTTCATTGTGAAAAATGCTATGAAACATAGTCGCTATCTTCATAGTCATCAAATTTCTAACCTTCTTTAAATGAGTAAATACTGTACTATTGTATAGGGTGCACTGCGCGTATCCGTTGCGCAAGTTGCCGCCATTTTGGGTGATGAGTTGGCACTCATTTTGTGAAGTTTCTCCTACGCAACGTTCGTCACAGATAGAGGCGGGGACTTCATAGAAAATATCTCAAGCCTGAATTTGAAGATAGGTGCTCAATTTTTTATTTTTTCACTGCAGAAATATTCTTCATTTTATGTAAAATTTTAGAAAATATTCGTTTCGGAGAACTCATTTCAAATTTGCCGGAGATATTAATTGAAGAACTAGAAATATGTAATGAGCTCGAATCTCCAAATTAATTTGAATCATGTTTCAACGCATTTTAAACTGCAATTTTAGCATATAGATATTTAATCGCATCTTTTCGGATGTTTCGCATAATTTACGTTTTCCAATTTCAATAATTTAACTAATCGTAATTGAACTATCAAGTTAGGTCTTAAATTGCAGTTTGAATAGATAAATTTTTCAAATTTGTAAAATTATTATATGAAACTTTATCTATTTTAGAAAATTCATCAAAAATTTTTTTGCTAGTTTACGAATAGAAAATATTATATTTGTCAGAATTTCAAGGTCACAAGGATTGAATTCCAAGCGTTTTTATTGTAGCACCAGTTTCTACTATCGTTTCAGAAGTCGCATTGATTGACAAAAACCCTATAAATATATAAATGGAAAGCTTTCAGTAGTAGTGATCCTTGAATAGTCAGGCATATCAAAACTGTGAATCCCTGATGTATATGTTAACTGTGCCTAAAGCGCAAGTCAAACCACCCACATGCTGATGCAGCGCCTCCTGACAGTAATCCTTCCTAAAAATGACCAACTTGGTCATGGCGGCTCATGGCAGCGGCAATTATACTAATTTCAATTTTTGTTGGCTGTCATATTGTAAATTCAAAAAATCCACAAGTTCATTTTTCGAATTCTAAAATTCAATTTCAAGTTTGAAAATATTTTTCAAATACGATTTTGAAAAATCACAATGAAACTCAAATTTAATTTTAAAAATTTAAAAATCAAAATATCTCAAATTTCGTTACAAACTACAAATGATTTAAATAAGAAAAAAGTTAATTTGAAAAGTTGGTCAACGTTGCGGCTATTTACTGTTTGTCAGGATATTGTTATAAACAAGATTGTTAAAATTCTCAATATTATACTTGTATCTGACAGTGTACATAAATATCATTTACAGATTTCAGCACTTTAAATAAATAAAATAAAAAAAACATTGCGGCCGAGGTGGCGCTAGTGGTACTAAATTGCACGTACAGCGCATGCGCGGCGGAGTGGGGAGCGCATTTCTTTCTCGGTTAGTACCACTACCCGTTGAGGATGGCACAAGAGGCGCTCGTGGGCCCACACGGTTCCGATATGCTGGCCTCACAGGGCCAGGCCATCCAGGTAGTATATAGATCAGTCGTGTGAATTCATGAAAACAAACCATTTCAAACTTACGTCAATCTTCATATCCTTCCAAATGAGGTAACTGTTTTGTGGTTGTTCAGCCTTCGGTACATATTGATAAAATTCCTGATCATTGAGGTACCATTTCATAGTATAAAGTGGGCCTTTTTCAAGATCATATAAACAGGTGAGTGATACTGTATCTCCAGACCTCACAATTGGTGGTATAATTAATTTCAGATTTTTTACGCCAAACGCTCCTGAAATTAAAGTTAATTCATATTATTATTTTTCCTTACAACTTCAGTAATATGTTCATCAAATCATGAGCTTCCTATTTAGTATTAAAAATTCACGAAAATTTGTTTGCTTCAGTACATGAAGTTCATTTCGATCGAGCATTTAAGACAGGCGAAAAATATCGGAGCGGTGCAAAAAACACCGAATGGGGCTCGGACATAGTTGAATATATCGAAATAAAATTTTGACAATTTTATATATTATTATATATTATATAGGGTGAATACTGCGTTAGTAATTTTTAACTAAAAAACATGAAGAATATGCTTTACGAAAAGTATCACTTTGCGCAGAAACTAATAATCACGTGATGTGATCACGTGGCGGAAAATGGAGGGGATTGAAGATGGCCGCCTAAAAGTTTCCATCACCTCGTATTTTCAATTAGTTTTAACAATTTATTAGGACTTTGAAAACTTTTTCAACGTTGTTTACGCCATTCTTCACATATGCATGATTTTATTTCAATAATAATCGGACTATAATGGGTTAATGAACAAATGTAATTGGCATGTCAGAATTATGAGTTTGACGTCCGCACCCGAAGAATCCGTCTGCATTCGACACTTTTTACTCACAATGTCAATGTATGTAAATAAGTTTATGGTATGATCATTCAACAACCGGGAAAAGATTGCCTAGTAAATATCTGTTTCGAGTTTTATTACTAGAAATTTATTTCTAGGTCACGACGAGTACGGGCGAATATTGACCCAAAATTTTTTCAGCTAAGATTGATACAAAATCAAATGATTTCGAGGCATATTCGAAACTTGGTATTCCGTAATAGACGCCATTGCACAAGTCACGTGGTCAAAAAAGGGGAGGGGATAACAGCCAGATGGCCGCCGAATGAACGCCACTTCACGTTTTCAACAATTCCAGAAAATTGCAAATGGTTTTGAAACCTATATTTTCCTTGACTATTCCATAGTTCATATGGGAATCATTCTACAGTAAAAATTTCATGCTTGTATCATTCACCAAAAAAAAATATTTACCGGAAAACTAATGTAACCGTGTTTCAAATGCGGTTTGGCAGGCGGAAGCGAAGAATTGTAACTGAATGATTGGATGAAAAGAATTCACAGTCATCAATTATTTCCAGAAATCGGTAAAAACTTTGAGGAAAAAGGGGGATTGAAACAAAATGGCGGCTCGTGAATTTTCACCTCACATTTTCAACGATCTTTCGAATTGCAACTGATTATCAAGCACAAGCAGTCAATATGCTACGTTTCACAGATCACCTGGGTATTATTTTAATGCGATATTTGTTGCAAAATATTATTAGAGGAACTAAAAAACCGCGCAAACAAAGTTTTGCTCGAAATTTTACACATTTTACGTCCACTACAAATTTTCATCTCAGTGAAAAAACATTCGCAGTGTAGGAGAATATTTACTCACGGTTTTTAGTACGGGTAATGTTTGAATGAGCCGAATATTTGCTACATTGAATGAATAAAAGAAAAAAACTTTGCGTTGCACGAATCTCGATATATTTTCTTTTCACTTTTGTAATTGCAAAGTTTATTCGATTTGTACGATAGTAAAAAAGCTAGTACCAAATGTAAATTTTGCAAAATTGTAAATGAGCAATGTATATAAAAACACACAAAAATTTAATTTGCACTCGTAATTTGTAAAAAATTATAGTAAATTTTTAGAAAAATAGTAATAGCAATAATAATAATAGTAATTTCAAAAAAAAAATGCTATTCTCATTCTGATTAAGAACAAATAACGCCAAAAACACCACTTCGGGCAATGATGAACTGATAAATGACGAAAAACCTGACAAACATTTCAACCCGGAAATTGCAAAGCCGCCATTTTGTGGTCTTCATGGAAAAGGGGTGGGGATTATGCCAAAATGGCGGATGTAATGCTGTCACCTCGCGTTTTCAAACATTTTTAAAACTCGCAAATGTTGTTCATACTCGTATCAACTTGCTTTATGTTACACGTTACATGGGAACGTTTTTGTTTTCATAATTTGGTGACTCCATCACTCGATCAAGGAAAGTTATAGGCGAGAAAAAATTTTACCGACATTTGGCGCGTTTTATTTTCACTCTGGGGATCGATCCCAGTAAAAAGTAAAATAAGGCGGGAAAATAGAGAACTTCCGGTCGTTTCGACATCACGAAGCGAGCTAAATAGTTTATGGAAGATGACTTAATGATGCAAATATGTTTATAAAAACAAAAAAAATCCACATTTTCACTCGTAATTTATTCTGATTAAAAAACAAATAACTCTGCAATTGTTAATTTGGGCACTGATTAATTTATGTAACTCACGAAACATTTTGAGAAACCGGAAATTAAGAAGACGCCATTCTATCTGTCTCACTGAAAAAGGGTGGGCGTTAAACCGTAATGGCCGCACGAATGTCCTCACCTCGCATTTTCAAACATTTTAAAAAAATGTAAATGTTGGTCATACGGCTATCAGCTTGTTTTATATTCCAAGTTTCAGGGGAATCATTTTTTCTCAATAATTAGAAAGTCTTATCGCTCGACGATCGTCTAGAATTTGCTTGAAAACATTTGCACAAAATTCTGCACTTTTTATTTTCACTTGTTCCGTCTTAATAATAAAAAAAAACCAACAATGAAAATTCCGCGACACATGTATTCGAATATTTTTAATTCAGGAATGATGGAACGACCTAAATAGTTTATTTGAGGCTCCTAGAAAAGACCATTTGTATATAAAAACAGATAAAAAATTTTATTTCCGCATTTTGCATATTAACAAAGAACAATTAGCACTAAAATGATTAATGCGGGCACTGGTTAGATAATTTCAATCGCGAAACGTTTCGAGAAATATTCAAAACCGGAAATTGAGAAGTCGCCATTTTATGGTCTCGCTGAAAAAGGGCGGGCATTACACCGAAATGGCGGCTCAGTGCTCTCACCTCGCAATTTCAACCAATTTTTAAAATTACAAATCTTCTTCAAACTTGTAGCGATTTGTTTTATGTCACACGTCACACGGGAATCATTCTGCTTTAATAATTCGTTGCCCCCATCGCTCGGCGAACGAAATAAATTGGGATGGAAGGATTTGTCGATAATTCAACGAAGCGAATAGCGCAAACAAAAATCATATCTGATGCGAATAAATGTATAAACTTACATAAGAGTTTTCAGTTCGTCGCCCAATTTCAATTCTGGTTCAAAATTGATCAAACCAAAAACATTATTTCGATAATGATTAACTACTAAAAATGGCAAGAAAAAAAAAGAAAACGATTTCCGGAAGGTACTCACGGAAAAATCGCATAAATAGTTTCGCCCAAAATTTTACACCCTTTTTTTTCACTATCAAGTCTTGTCGAAGACGAAAAAGTGAAATGTACCAAAATGTTTATCCGAAGATTTCAGGCCCCATTGCCATTTCAGTGAAAAAATAAATACAGGTAAAAATGCTCGTATGGGAACTGACTAACCGACAAAAATCCTGAAAAACTTCAAAAGGATATCTAAAACCGGAAACTGAGGACCGCCATTGCGTGCCACGCGATTGAACTGAAATGGCCGCCCGAGTACTGTCACCTCGCATTTACAATAATTTGTAATAATTTCAAATGTTCCTCAAATTTCAATCAGATTCGTCTATTTTGCACCATAAATGGGAAAGATTCTAGATTATTTTTTTCGCCCAGAAGAAGTAATCCGCATACAGAACATTTACTTGAAACCTATATATTTTTCCTCACGCCCATTTTCCGAAAGTACAAACCGAATTTTTTAAAATATGAAAAACTGTTGACTGAAAAAACCGTTTTGACAACCACTAAACGAGCCAAAACCTTTATTTGCAATTCGTAAAAAGTTTTGGGAAATATTTAAACCAATTATTCCGGCCAAATCCAAATTTGCCAAAAATTTTACGTAAAATGAACATTTTTGAAAAATGTACTAAACCGGAAGCCGGGTATTTTTCATGTCACCATTGTTCGGCAAAATTAGAAACAAATGGATGCACAATTCAAAACCGGAAACGGGTTACGCGCCATTTCATGAATCATTCAAAATGGATTCTATGTTCTATATTCTATCTATGTTCCATCTCAGATTTTCAAATATTTTTAAAAATTATAAAATTCCTTCGGATGTAACTTAATTTGGTTCAACTGAATCTTCAAATAGGAACAATTCCGTCGTAATAATTGCAGCGTATTATCTTGTTATGAATAATAACAATTTTTGCCAAATCATTTCCCGCTCAAAATTTTTTTCCCGCCATAATTCGCTGAATCCCATCAGGCAACGATTCCCACGATTTCATCGGGCTGATTGACATCTCTCGGAAATTAAACGTCCAAAAATTTCACGATCCGTATCTGTTTAAACGCGATGAAGAAGCTTAATTATTTAATCACAATTGCTGTTCCTTAATTGCTATTCAACGATCGTGAGGAGAAAAAATTTGGATGTTTCCCAAACCCGCAGTTAATGAATATTGCTCAACCCCAAGGCAAGGAAATTCGGGCAAAAAATCTTCACGATTATAATGATACTTAATGTATTTAAAATTGCTCAAGTTAAGAAAAAAAAACACAAATTTTTGAACTAACTTCTAAGAAACTTTTGAGAAATATTTTGTGTTTTAATCAAATTTTACTTAGCAAATTTTGTAGATTAAGAAACCTGCAATTTTTTTGAACTTCCAACTGAACGAATTTACAATTTGATTTTTTTTTTTAAAACTCTCTAGTGATTTTTCAATAAAAAAAAAATTATTTAAGCCATGGACACATGAGCATTGGCCATTCAATTTTTAATCCCCAAAAGTGCATTAAAAAATTACACCTCCCCTGGACAAGCAATAAACATTGTTCATGTGTCCTGATTTGATCATCCCTGTTCCATGTCACTGTTGATTCATTCCCGAATTAGTCCCAGATGATTTATCATTTGCAAGATTATTCCCGTCAGCGAAATTCCGGTAATTAATTCGCCCAATTTCCGGATTAATTGTACACACGAAATTCCAAAAAAAAAAAAAATATTGAAAAATTACCAGGTATCAACACCAAAAAATAGTAGATTGAAAATTTTTGAAGTTTCATATCCATTTTTTTAGTTCAAATTTTTTTTGAAAATTTCACTTTGCACAAATTGTCAGTTATGATGAGACATGTGTTTATCTCAAATTTGGGGTATTTTTTTTTTGGGCTTATTTTAATTTTTTTTTTGTTGTAATAATTCACAGGGCAGACACCATTGTTGCACGGCGTAAGAAAAACATTGTATAATACCATACGGGCTATTCACTATTCAACTGAATAGCATTCAGTGAATACTGCGAATGTGAGATGAAAATGAACTCTACGATATCTCAGTTGCAACTGATGCGGGGGATGCTGCAATGGAAAGCATTTGCGCCGGATTCTGCGCATGCGCGCAAGCGGCTTCCATCTCTTCATGAAGTATTGGGTGATGGGGTGGGGGGAAAATCCCCCTTCGCCACCCCCTCCCCCCCCCCCCCCTTCATTACACTTTTTTGCGAATCTCCCCCCCCCCCCGGCGCCTGCTTCTTTCAACGCCTCCGCATCTTAAACCCCGAGGAGTTTCGTACGGAAATTTAATTGAATTTACCCGCCAAACGAGGAAGGGGGAGGGGAAGGAAAAAATCTGATTGTCGTCACTGGTCTGTTTCAATATTTTATGATGCGTCCAGCGGGAAATGTTCGGTGGAAATTTGGATAATTATGAAAGTTATGGACTTTTTCCCATTTCTGACATTTACAGTTTTTGGAAAAACTCCTTTTTTCTGAAACAATTTGGAGAGGGAGGAATTCAGGGAATTTCGGGAAATTCCAGGGTTTTGAGGTATGAAAGTTGGGTAATATTTTTTATTTATGGTCGGTATTGTGGAAGGTTGGATTTTTCATTTTTCATCTTTTGAATTCCTGAATTTGGAAATTTTGGTATATTAGATATTCTCGAAATTCTTGAATTGTTAACATTTTCAAAATTTTTGAAATTTTCAAAACTTTTGAAATTTGAAAATCTTTTGAGATTTTAATTTTTTTTTAATTTTCAAAAATTTTGAAATTTACAAAATTTTTAAAATTTTTAAAATTTTCGAAATTTTTGAAGTTTTTGAAATTTTGAAATTTTCAAAATTTTCAAAATTTTTGAAATTTTGGAAATTCTTCAAATTTTCAAAACTCTTGAAATTTGAAAATCCGTGGAAATTTTCTTTTGGAATATCCAAAATTTTTGAATTTTTCAAAATTTTTGAACTTTCGGAAATGTTTGTTTTATGTCCGCCTCATTACTTCTCTATATTTTTTTCGTATTTTAAGTATGAATTATCTGAGAATATTTCATGTTTTCAAAATTTTGAATAAATTATTATTTTATTATTCTTCGACGATATTCCAAATTTTCCAAATTGAACACAATAGAACTTTAATTTTTTTTCAAAACTCTCCCGTGCCTGGTTCTTTCAACGACTCCACATCTTAAACCCCGAGGAGTTTCGTACGGAAATTTAATTCAATTTACCCGCCAAACGAGAGAGGGGGGAGGGGGAGGGGGTGGGTGAGGGGAAAAAATCTGATTGCCGTCACTGGTTTGTTTCAATATTTTATGATGGGTACAGCGGGAAAAGTTCAGTTGAAATGGATGATTATAAAAATGATGAATGCTTCTTTTACATCATTTGTTTATGCAATTTTCTTGAATATTTAAAATTTATGGAATTTTTAAAAAATCGGAACTTCGAGTTTGATTTGGTACTTTTGATTTTTATTTTTCAAAACTTTTCACATTTTTTTGCATTCCATTTTTCGAAAATTATTATCGGGAATATTTTCGGGAATGGGAATAAGATTTTTTGAATGTTGCAATTTTTTACATTTCTGAAGTTGTTCGATTTCTACGAATTTCATCAAAACTTAAATTCGCTTACTTAGTCGTGGATCTTTATCCGCCTTTTTTCTCACCTCTGCGTCTTGGACCCGAAAAACTTTTGTACGGAAATTTAATTCAATTTGCCCGCCACAGTGGCCAATGAAGCAGAGTGTCAGTTATAATAAAAATTTTAAAGATTGTATTTGTGAAGACTCTACTTACGATCCTAAAATTTAGAGCACTTGGGAGATTGGAAAAATTTGTAGAGATTTTTAAAATGTAGAAAATTTCCAAACTTTGAGATTTACCCAAAATAAAAAACAATATCAACGTTTGCTAAATTTTGCAACTACAAAACATCGGAAAAATAGAAACGTTGCGGAGTTCCAAAAGTTTCAGAAAATCTCACACTTTCGAGAATTCAGAATGCTTCTGCAAGTTTGTTTTCCAATTTCGGAGAATTTTCAAACTCAAAATTGATAAAATTCAAAAAGTTCCTATTATTAACTCGTCCGCGGGCTATTGCTCCAACGTTCGTTGGTCGCGCATCGAGAGAATCTCTCCCATTTTGTTTTGGTCTCATATGTCGAGATGTGGAGGAGCTAGCCTAATTTTCATGAAAATGTTTTTTGCAGGGCACACTGAGAGCTACAATAAAGCTTTATATGAACATCCGTTAATATTCTTAGTTATGAAGATATCTGGCAAAAATGCTTTCGGTGGATGGCGCGGAAATTCTCCATAGATGGGGCGACTCCGAAGCCAGCGGCTCGCGTAACTCGCGAGAGTTCTGATCGAGTCGAAGAATATAATTCCCATCAACTCAACTGTGGGGTATAGATGATTTTTATCTCCACCTAAATTAACTGAAAGCGCCGCTTGAGGCATTAAAAAATCTTTGCTCAAATACTTCAATTTTCGAAGATATTTTACGGGCGGGTCATAATTACCTCATTACTTACTCACTATCTCGGATGAAAAAAACCCGAAATGGCCGAAGAACATTTTTCAAAAATAACGTCTCACGAATCGCGCTATCGTTTCGTATCGTTGCTTTCCTTTCCGGGCGCCAGTAAATTACGAAACTATTTCATTACTCTAAGATATTTGCACTGCTTCCGAAATACCCCAAGCACTGGTCATATTAAACCAGCCGTCAGCAACTAACAGGAAAATAACAGTTACATATTCTGATCACGTTTTAAATTTGAGTGTCACCATATAATACAGTATTAACTTCCTGAATTCGTAAAAAAATAGCTCTCATTTTAAGAAATAGTTTTCCTGTGGAATATTCACTAGGTTTATTACATTCAAAATTAACAATTTGATTTCATTTTTATCTCAAAAAAGAAAAATGTTCTCAATATTTTGAAAATATTTGACATTTCGGAAATCGCCAAATTCCAATATTTTTGACATTTCCGAAAATTTCAAAAAATTTTGAAATTTTGAAAATTTAAAAAATTCCAAATTTTTTTCAAAATTTATACAATTGGCAAAATTTGGGAAATTTTGAATTTTTTTTTGAATAGTTGAAGATTTTGGAAATTTTTGGAGCTCGTTTTCAAATTTTGAGATTTGTACAATTCCCAAAATTTCTAAATTGGCAAAAGTTGAAATGTTTTGGGAATTTCTCAATTTTGAAAAATTGTAAGAACTTTTATCTGCGGAATTTGGAGGGTTTAGTAATTTTTCAAATTTCGCACATCCTCAAACACTACGCTACCTTAACCGGCTTTCGATAAAGTTCGACTAAGTCGACTTTTCGTCGGCGGAGTGGAGACATTCTTATGGAAGGCCGGAGGGCGGAGCGTTAAGGTAGGTCAATCATTTTCGAAATTGAAGGTAACTCCATCATTGCGAAAAAGTTGAATAATTTCAAGAGACTGGATAAGAAGGTGAAGGGGTTGATCTGAATCCTACGACATATTGTAATATTTTTATATGTTGGAGTCTTTGAAATTTTTGAAACTTGTGAATTTTTGAAACTCTGAAATTTGTGATTTTTTTGAAATTTTTGAATTTTGGAATTTTTTGAAATTTTTGAAATTTTTGAAATTTTTGAAATTTTTGAAATTTTTGAAATTTTTGAAATTTTTGAAATTTTTGAAATTTTTGAAATTTTTGAAATTTTTGAAATTTGTGAAATTTTTGAAATTGTTGAAATTTTTGAAATTTTTGAAATTTCAGAATTAATTTTTGTTTCATTATTGTTTTCAGATTTTGGAAACGAAAAACGTTTTCACAATTTTCGTAAAATTCCCGGTCTTACCACGCTTATTACACCCTCAAATTAATAAGCCTGTAGTTTGATCAGTACAACCTCGTGTCAATTGATTGGAAACAAAAGCACTTGGAGAAAAGCCCTTCTTACCAATTACCCACGCCCTTTCCGAAAAAATGCTCGGAATGTTACCGGAAGCTCGTTTCCCAGTTCATTCCCTCTAACAACGCAGAATAACAGAACTCCCGCTAAAGGAGTACAAAAATAATTACCCCGAGAAAATGACATCTCCTCCACTCAGGTTCGCGCAATGTATTGAAATGGAACAGTCACGACAATCAGATTTTTTTGCACCCTTCCTCGTTAGGCGGGCGAATTCAATTAAATTTCCGCGCGAAACTACTTGGGGGTTTGAGATGCAAGTGCAAGAAGAAGGAACATTTCAGAAGTGGAAAAATTTTGTGAAAAATTTCTCACATTTTCGAAATTGCGGAATTTTTTTTCTCCAAAAATGCAAAAAAAATAAAAAAATAAAAAACTTGATGAGAAAAAAAAAATACAAATTTGAAAAATTTCAATAATTTCGGAAATAAAAAAAAAATCGTTTTTTTTAAAGAACATTTTTTAAAATTTTCAAAATTGTTAAATTTTTTTTTTTTTCAAAAATGCAAATTTAAAAAAATATTAAAAACTTAATGAGAAATAAATACAAATGTGAAAAATTTCAATAATTTTGGAAAAAAAATTTTTGTTAAAAGAACTGTTGAAATTTTTTTTGGAAATTTAGAAAAAAAAAATTCTAAAACACAATTTTTGAAAAATGTCTAAAAAGCCAACGAGTTATTTCAAAGTTGGTAACAATTCCAACAAGTTATTTGTGTCTTTAATTAAAAAACTTTTCAAAATTCATTGAATAACAAACTTCAAAAATTAATGTAGCTCATTTCCATGCTAACGATTTCATGAAATGTTGATCATGGTATGCTGGATGAAATAAGTATATTACATTATTTTAATTGTCTATTGTCGTCGTTTCGCTTGTAATTTGCTGTCTCTCGCACTTCAAACCGCTATAATACAATATTATTACAAAACATTTCAGTAAAAAGAGCCTATAGAAATATTGTCGAATGTTTAAAGTATGAACAATAAAATGAATCGTTTTATCGAAGATATGTTTGAAAATTGAAGTATTTGAGCGAAATTTTTTTAATGCCTCAAGCGACTCTTTCAGTTGATTTAGGTGGAGATAAAAATCATCTATGCCCCACAGTTGAGTTGATGGGAATTATATTCTTCGACTCGATCAGAATTCTCGCGAGTTACGCGAACCGCTGGCTTCGGAGTCGCCCCATCTATGGAGAATTTCCGCGCCATCCACCGAAAGCATTTTTGCCAGATATCTTCATAACTAAGAATATTAACGGATGTTCATATAAAGCTTTATTGTAGCTCTTAGTGTGCCCTGCAAAAAACATTTTCATGAAAATTAGGCTAGCTCCTCCACATCTCGACATATGAGGCCAAAACAAAATGGGAGAGATTCTCTCGATGCGCGCCCAACGAACGTTGGAGTAATAGCCCGCTGACGAGTTAATAATAGGAACTTTTTGAATTTTATCAATTATGAGTTTGAAAATTCTCCGAAATTGGAAAACAATCTTGCAGAAGCATTCTGAATTCTCGAAAGTGTGAGATTTTCTGAAACTTTTGAAACTCCTCAACGTTTCTATTTTTCCGATGTTTTGTAGTTGCAAAATTTAGCAAACGTTGATATTGTTTTTTATTTTGAGTAAATCTCAAAGTTTGGAAATTTTCTACATTTAAAAAATATCTACAAATTTTTCCAATCTCCCAAGTGCTCTAAATTTTAGGATCGTAAGTAGAGTCTTCACAAATACAATCTTTAAAATTTTTATTATAACTGACACTCTGCTTCATTGGCCACTGTGGCGGGCAAATTGAATTAAATTTCCGTCCAAAAGTTTTTCGGGTCCAAGACGCAGAGGTGAGAAAAAAAGGCGGATAAAAATCCACGACTAAGTAAGACAATTTAGAAGCTGATGAAATTCGTAAAAATCGAACAATTTCAAAAATGTCACTTAGAAGTGTTTATCGTGTCCCCAGCGTTTTGATTTTATAAGCCGGATGATACCAACAACTTCCCGATGGAGGTTTCGATTGTACATCATTGGATTATTCTTGCTACTTATTTTGCATACACACACATACACATAGCTACACCCACCCTTCCACCCACCCACACCCCCTCACTCACCCACACTCACATACAGACAGCCGCCTATCCACCTACCCACCCACACACAGACACCCGCGTCCACACACAAACACCCACCCACCCACCCACAGACACCCACCCACCCACAGACACCCACCCACCCACAGACACCCACCCACCCACAGACACCCACCCGCTCACAGACAGCCACCCACCCACCAACCGCTACACACACACACACACACACACACACACACACACGCGGCATTTCAAAATGCTTCAAGGGTTTATGAAACCTGAAGGTATAATGAATTTGACCCTTCTCATTCTCGAGGGCATCACAATATCTTTCCCTATTGGAAAACCTTATGAAAACATTAAAATTGGATGAACTCCAAAGGTGAAATTTCCAAATATTCAAAATATCTTGAAAATGCCGATGAAATAGTACAAAACAATAAGAATTGAGCTTGGGTCGCTTATGAACTCACAATACGAGCCTAGAAAAATGAATACAGGTGAAATATATGATGCTGTTCCTCCTAGTATACGTGGATGTCCAACTATCCCCATATTTTTCAACCCCCCATCACAAACGTTAGTGAAACGCCTTCTCTTTCCATCCACAAAAACTTTTCGTGGAAACCAAGTAATTTAAAAAGTTTCTGCTTCATGACATTCGGCGATAACAAATTATCCTTGGTCCATTATCCATAAATGCGATTATGATAAGGAAAAAAAGGAGAGATAAAAAATGGCCGATAAAACAAGAAACAATGAGGGAAAACTAGTTTCCGAGGTAAACTTTAATGCAAGTCGCTAGTTAACCGTTGCCGTGAATAAAGGAAACGGGGAAAAATAGAGGACGCTTGTTAGTCTCTTCATACATCATTTGCACAGAAAAAAAGGGTTGTTGAATTAAGAAATCCAGCTCGATTGAATTAATCAACGGTGACTGCCATTCGGAGTCCTTCAAGTTTGGTTTTTTCAGTTCTCATCAATTTGATATCTTCGAATTTTTGAAGTCTTCGAATTTTTGAAGTCTTCGAATTTTTGAAGTCTTCGAATTTTTGAAGTCTTCGAATTTTTTCACAATTTTAGACAGTGGCGTTTTTTATGTTTTTGAAGTGATGGAAAATTTTAGAATTCTTGGATTTTTACTTCCGATTTAGGGAAGTTATTGTAATCACCTCGATAATGAAGTGTCTCAGAAATCGAAAATTTTCACTATTCTCGACGTTTCACATCATTCTGACAAATTTTAGATGAGGCTTCTGTGTGCGTGTGTGTGTGTTTGTATGTGAGTGATTCTTTGAGAAAGGGTTCCCGGTAAACGGCTCGATCGATTTGTTTCTCCTTTGACACAAAATTACCTCTGACTGATGTCCAGGGCGGAAAGGAGTGTCAATGTTGAAAAACAATTCCTTCAATTGTTATTAACAATTTTAAGTGTTTATAACGCTGTATCTCGAGAACGGTGACAGATACGAGAAAAAGTGTTAAACAAAAGTTGTTCCACTCGTGAAACTACATATATCATATTGTATTACTTTTTTTGCTAGGCATCATATTTTACGAGATATCGATAAAAAATCGTAATAATCGATCAATAGTCGAATTTGCGTAACTGATATACAACTTGATTTCCGACATGTATCGTCACACACACACACACACACACTATCGGGAAGTTATGGATGCGACCCGTCGAGGGTCACACTCACGTCCCATTTTTTTTTATTTCTCTTGTCAAGTCTTAAAATTGCCAGAATTTTCAAGATTTCATAGAAATTTTGGACATTTTTTCAAGCTTGGAATTCAGAAGTGGGTCAACAAGTGTGATCAACTTATTTTAAATTTTGTAATTTTTTACATTTTTATGAATTTGTGCAAGTTTGAAAAATTTTTGGAATTTTTTTTTTGTTTCAAATTGGTCCAAATTTTCGAAAATTCAAGAATGTGGAATTGTGAAGCTCAACTTTTTTGAATTTTATGAAATTTTGGGTGTTGAAATTTCTCAAATTCTGTGGGAATGGGGAGAGAAGGAGAGAAGTTTCACTAACTTTCGTAAAGCGGGAGGAGAGAGGGCGGGGCGGGGGGGGGGGGGGGGTTGAAAAATATGGGGATAGTTGGACATCCACGTATGCGAGGAGGAACTGCATTATATATTTTACCTGTATTCATTTTTCTCCACTCATATTGTGACTTCATAAGCGGTTCTTACTCGGGGCTCATGGTGATACTCCCATTTTGTTGACATCATTAGCGACCCGGTCTTCCTTGTCAATTAGACATAGAATTATTCCTTATCCATATGCTCCCGAATTTGGATAAAACATCTCTAGGATCTCCCTAATGTTTGATTATTTGCAGCGTGATGCATATGCATGTGTGCAATTCAATCATATTTTCAAATCACATCGTTAAGTATCCGAAGAAAGATAGCTGGCACCAATGATCGAACCTACCCCCCCCCCCCTCCCTAAATATTCGACGGTTTCTCAGTAGTTAAATAATAAATTGAGCTAGTTTATCGGTCACTAACAACAGTTGCTCGACTCAAATCAGGGAGTGGGAAGTTGGAAGACCCAAAAGAGCATAGAGAGAAGGAAAGAAAACTAGTGGGTGGGATGTGAGGACACAATGCAAACTTCCCGATTTGGTAACTCGACTTTTCGAGATCATGTCGGTTTCAAAAATTTAGGAGACTTCTCACTTGAGTATTTACTGAATCTCTTTTCATTTCTCTATATGTCGCTGCCTTTTGCGATTTTTTTCATAATCAAGAGATAACTTCCTCTTCCACGTGAAGGCCATTTACTTCTCATTGAAGCCTTTGAGTCTCATGGAAGCATTTTAAACCCATGAATATACAACAACTGCATTGAAGAAGTTCAATAAGTCCGTATCTCCGGCTTCACTCGACTTCACGTTCCTGGCAGCATTGATACACCAAAATGATATACAAGTATTATATTTTGAGTCGGTCCATGTATACTTGTAGAGACCAATTTTTGCGATCGCCGCCGCCATCTAGTCTCCATTCATGCACTCATCACATGAATTGCTTTTTTCTAACGGCTCTACCACCTTAATTATGCACATTATGGGAAAAAGTCAATAGACATTAAATGTGGATCTTTGTATGAGGAACAACTTATGTCAACACACTTTTCCCCTAACTCCAACCGTTTACGAGCTATAGCGTTATGAACAACTGAAATTGTTAATAACAATATATATTCTGAACCAACATCCATGAAAAACTAATCAGGGCTGAGTTACATGAAGACGCGTCGATTGAGACCTTGATGGCATCGATTGGTGTATCCATTCGTGAAAAATCGTTGACCAACATTTAGGACACATATATACAAACATACACACACACACACAGACATTGACTCAGAATTTTTCGGGGATCATTTTGGTACCCTTAAGACACCAGTGACAGGCCGAAACGAAAAAGTTCGATTTCGGGGTGATTACAATCACTTTCCTATCGGGAAGTTAATGAAAGAAATAAGGCAAAAGTATAATAATGGTTGTACTCACTTCAAATTGTCGAAAATATTCATTTTGCGAATTTAGATTGCGTTGGGATTTTGGGAATCGACTCTCCTCTGGTTCACAAGTTTTCGTTTAACGCTAGACAAAATACACAAGTTAATACTTCAATCGCCGGGACAAGAGTGGATCACTCCGTGACCTGTTGCTATGGCTTGGGCCCGATGATTACCCAAAATTTAATATAAGGATTATCTGGAAGACTCGACAGAGTCAAGAGGTACTTCTTCATATAACTATCTGTATGAAACTGAAATAGCATTCATCGACAAGACTCAACCATGGCTTGGGGTGATATGATTTTCAGTTGTTGAGGTGTCTTTTCTTTTCTCCTTGACCCTCGATGGTCACCGCATGCACATTTGGGAGAACCAGGGAAAGGTAAAAACTCATATAGAAAAAATTCTGCGGGAACACTTCCTTCGCCTTCACAGGCGAACTAAGGTCCAAAAATAATAAATCAATAGATCCAGCTATTGTGATATGAGTGTGAATAAATAAATAATTGAGCTGCGGAATACAATAGTTTTCAATACTATTTTTATTTGCACGAGGAGGGAACAACTTAACTCGACAAATACTGTCCTAGAACTAACGCTATACCCAAGTGAAAAATCTTTACAGGCTAGCGAAGAATGAAAAAGATTTTGTTGCAGTATAGGACATAGTCTTTCTCTGAATTTCAACATCTGGTCTATTTTAAGGAGTTCTCAAATTCTCTATAATAACACTAGTCCCTTTTCTGGACACTTCCTAAGTCACAAATTTATACGATTCTCCAATTCATGGGCTGAGGTCTCCGCGTACGAAGAGCTATGGATTACCCCTTCCACGCTCGCAATCGCTCCAAAACGTTTGAACGTTACTGCAGCGCTTATGTGCGCGCGCAACGGTATCCAAGGAAACGGTCATACCCCACCAGCGCCTTTCTAACGGTACGCGTAGTGGGGACGCTTTCCCCTCCGCTTCTTCTCGCTCCGAGAGCTACGGAGAGTCTACTGAATGAACACATGACCAATTGTGTATGGGCAAGGAATTTAATATTAGAAATTTAGAAAATCAGCACAGCAGAAGGGAGTCAGATGGATTTTTCATAATCCTCCTCCGCGCTAGAAAAATTGCAAATCAGTCCAAAAAATGATTTTCAAAAATCCCAAAAAAAGGATAATTAATTTTCTTTAATTGGAGTGAAATTTTCATCTTGTGAGAATTAATTGAGAATTTCATAACTAAAATTGAACAATAAAATCGTCACTAATTACTCGGTTGAGTTTTGAAATAACTGCAGTATTTACAACAAAGCAATGATACGCAACTTGGGTAGCAGAAAATTTAACAGATTAAAATTAAAATGAATTCATCAAACAATGTATAGCTGGGGGCCTGCATTCCCATAATGGCACGGGAATTTCACATAAAGCCTTTATGCTTCTATAAATGTATGAAAAAGCAGAAATTGCATCGATACACGAGAATAACTATTCAATAATGAAAGTACTTGAATATACGAAGCACAGGTATCATACGTAAAATCTAATTAACGAATCTCGGAGCTATTGATCTTTCAAAGTTTTAACATTCCTTATTAATTTTTCAGAGGAATGGAAAATTTTGAAATTACAATCTGTTGCCAACTTTGGTAACACATTTAGTTTCCCGGCTTTTACAATAATTTCGAGATCAATTAACCTGTTTTTTAATTTCCTTCAAAGCTTTTAAAATTGAATAAATTTCGAAACACCGTTGTTAACTTCCCGACGTAGGGAAGTTATTGTAATGACCCCGAAAATGAAAAGTGCCAGATCGATGGAATTTTCATGTTTCTCGACGTTTTGCATCAGCCTGAAATGGTTTCAGAGAAATGTCTGTATGTGTGTGTGGGTGTGTTCGTTCGTATGTGGCAAAATTTTTCGTTTACGTTTTCTCGGAAACGGATCGTGCGATTCGATTAATTTTGTTCTCAATCGTTCCGTGTAACTCAGAGGTGATTAAATTTTCGATCGAATCCATCGAGTGGTTGCCCTGTTTTTGAGAAATTCATGTTGAGCAAAAATCGAAAATAGTGATAATGAACGTTCATTCACACAAAAATGCCAATTGTTTATAACGTTCTACTGCATAAATTATTAGAGTTAGCGCAAAATTCATATAAGAAAAGTTGTTTGCCATATAAAAATACGTATTTTATGTAGAATGCTTTTTGTCGATAATTGGCATAATTAAGGAGGTATAGCAGTCTCCACAATTATGTATGTAATAAGTGAACGAGTGGACCCAGCGCTGTCATGAGGGTCTCAATCGAAGCGTTTTCATGCAAAATCGAGCGGATCACATTTTGGATGGCATTTGTGCCGTATATTCAATGTTATTAGCAATTGCAATTGTTTATACTGTTCCACTGGGTAAAATATTGAAGTTTTTGTTTTGCAGGCGCATCCTTATTGGCGTCTCACTCTCACTCAAGTAACACGCATAAGTCTCATCCTCATACTCACCATGCGTCTACTCAAGTATTCATAATTATCTGCTTCATAAATGAGTCAGTTTGGAATTCTCAAATAGGCATGTTTTCGTTATGATAATAACAGGGGTCACACTGATTAACCATAGTATATGGGAGAAGAATAAATTTAGTAGGTTGTGCTGAAAAGCCAAATCGCGAAGTTTTGTTCGTACCCCGAGAGGGGCACACACATGCACACACCATTGGTTTTTTCTTTTTTGTCGTTCTGATATTCTTGGGATGTTTGAAACTTTTCTCGAAATTTCCTTCATTTTCACGAAAATTTGTTAATCGTTTTAGAATTTTCAATTTCGTGAATTGTTAATTTTTCTTCTAAACAAATTTTAGATTGTTTTAATTGCTAATTTTTTTTAACATTTCTCCACTTTAATTTAATTTTCCTTTTAATCTAATTTATTTTTCATAAAAACTTTGTTCGTGAACCAATTTGACGTTGATGACGTCACAAGCGACGCGCTGGCGTTTCTATACTTCCTATTGGATGCTTCCGGAGTCACGGCCTGTGATTGGCTGTCATGGACAGAGGTGCTTTCGTGACGTCACAGTTGTTCTCAGGTGGTTTGAAAAACGATCCTTGTAAACGTTAATTTATAAAAAAAAAAACAATGAAAGATTAAATACTAGTAAAGATATTGTTTACTAGTATTTTTCCTGATTGGAGACTATATATACCTTCGACAAAAAAAATTAATAAATGAACTCCGTGTGTGTACACTCTCTCCGTTTCTCATTTCTCTCACCATAGAGCTCTCTAAATGGTTCCAATTGTTTATAACGCTCTAACGCCGAAACGGTTAAAGATACGAAAAAAATCAAAAGACACAAAATATGTATTTTTTTATAAGGAACAACATTTATTGGACACATTTTTGCGTATCTATAATATTTTGTGAGATACAGCGTTATCAACAATTGAAATTGTTAATAGCAATGGAAACCAGGATACATATATAGAGTAAAAACTAGTCTAGAAAGATCAGCAATACCATGAAACGTGGAGATCTTATGGAAAATCGATTTTTCATCTTAGGGGACAAAACAATAACTTGCCCTATCGGAAAGTTAAAAAGAAACATGCAGGTTCCCTATTGTCACATTATTCAGATTTTCCCGGTTTTAATAGCACAATACACCACCTGAAGAATCGTACGAAAGTTTTGTACAAAGCGTTTATAAATTCACGAAAGCATTAAACCCGGAAATTGTATTGATTAGCGAGGGCAGTCGTTCAATAATACAAGTACTTGAACATACTTAGTAAGAATTATAATACTCGCAAGAAAATACACTGATTTATCTACAGATATAATAAAATATGAAATATAAGCGGAATAAATGGGACGTGAGGTTGACCCTCGACGGCTCGCATCTATAACTTTCCGATTGTGTGTGTATGTGAGTGACGATACACGTATGAAGTCAAGTTGTATATCAGTTACGCAAATTCGACTATTGATCGATTGTTACGATTTTTTATCCATATCTCGTAAAATATGATGCCTCGCAAAAAAAGTAATATAACATGATATATGTAGTTTCACGAGGGGAACCACTTTTGTTTAACACTTTTTCTCGTATCTGTCACCGTTCTCGAGATACAACGTTATAAACACTTAAAATTGTTAATAACAATTGAAGGAATTGCTTTTCAACATTGACACTCCTTTGCGCCCTGAACATCAGTCAGAGGTAATTTTGTGTTAAAGGAGAAACAAATCGATCGAGCCGTTTACTGGGAACCGTTTCTCAAAGAATCACTCACATACGAACGCACACACACACACACACACCGTTGTCAACGTTTGTCAACGTTGACGAACGGCTCGCCAACGTCGGCTGACCGACCGTTTGCCAACGTTGACTGACAAATAGTTCGCCAACATTGGCTAACCGACCGTTCGCCAATGTTAACGGACCAACCGTTTGCCAACGTTGGCTGGCCAACCAATCGCCAACGTTGGTTGACCAACCGTTTGTCAACGTTGGCTGACCAAGCAATCGCCAACGTTGGCTAACCAATAGTTCGCCAACATTCGCTAACCAACCGTACCCCAGCATTGGCCCGCCGACCGTTTGCCAACATTGGCACACCACGCGTATGACGACGTTGGCTAACCAAACACATCCCAACATTGGCACAATACCTGCGGACCAATGTTGGCGCGTCAGCCTTGTACCAATGTTGGTGGCCCACCTTCTGGCAACGTTGGTTGACGTGGCTTGATCGATAATTCAGCCAAATTTGATAATAAAAAAAGTGTTAGTGAAGTTTATTGAAAAAGACACTACCTTTTTCAAATAGGATCATATTCAGCAGAGCCGGATTTTCGCATAAAACATTGATACACTCGTAAATGCATTTCAAATATGAAATTGCACGGTTTAGAGCGAATTATCGTTCAATCATAAAAGAGCTTAAATATACAAAGTAGGCATTAAAAAAAATGTAGTTGAAAATAAGCGGACGAGCGGTAGGTGGAATAAACAGGGTAAATAAATATAGGACAGGAATACAATATACAAAATCGAGTGTTCAAAGGCGCTTTAGAGGGAAGCGTATAATTAAATTGATATCATTTGTAATGAGTGCATGGTGAATTCAAAGTCCAGGACCACTAATATTTACTTAGCTACAGCTTTTACACATTTTGCAGTTTCAATTAAACTTTTTGTGGGTACAATTTCTTTTTCGTTATTTATTTAATGTATTATTATTATTATTGTTTTTTTTTAAGGTCATGGAAGCGGAAATGGGTTGTTTATGTTGTATCTTCTGACAGTATTGTGCATTCATTGTATTATTGTTCACATTTTTAGGTTCATGTCGCAAATTGCTCGAGTTTTTATTAACTTCCCGATATAGGAAAATTATTGTAATGGCCCCGAAAATCAAAAGTGGAAATTTCATTATATCTCCACTTGTCAAAGTCTCTCTAATTGTTCTACAGCATCTTTAATAAGATGTCTTATAATTTTCTGATAATCGAAAATAATCTGATAATTTTCTTTAATCGATGCGTCTGTACGCAGCTGACACCTGACTAGATTCTGAAAGAAATTGATGCACTAGCTTCCGGTTTTTTTTTTAAACATGAAACATGAAAAACGCCAAACGTTTTAATCAATCATTATTTACGAAGGAAAGTTATGATCAAGCTGGTCAATGTCGCAATTGGAGGGTCTCAGTGTACCTTAGCCGCGATTAAAATTTGACTCACTGTCATGTAGTGATTTATTAGTTATTGGGTGATTTTGAGTGGCGCGAAATTTTAATGACTATTCAAACTTTCATATGCGGTCTAGATCCGAAGGTATCCGACTACCGCCGGCGCATGCGTGTTTACCCGGAGTTGCACAGAAGAGCCTGAATGCGCGATACGCAGTGTGATTGGTCAGTGCATCACGTGACATAGCCGCAGGTAGCGACACCTGTTGTATTCCAGTATTCAAAATTTCATGATTCCTATTTTTTTTTCTCTGAAACCAGTTTTTGAACATTTAATTGACGTGTCGGAAAATGCAGGAATGGCAAACAGAAATTACAAATTGGGATGTTTTGTTTGTGCTCCCAACGGGGCAAACACACTTTCATCCCACTAGTTAAATTCTGGTTTCGGCCCTTGACAGTTGACAAACATAAACCTGGGGTGAACCGTGGGAAAGATTGAGGTAGCATGAAAAACGGCGGGGAATGAGAAAGTTGCTTGGCGCGCATGCGCGAGGCGCAGGGGGCGGCGTGGAGGGGAGCGTGACGGAATCGTCACGCGCCTGGGTTTCGAGTCTCTTTTCACGATTTCGCTCTGAAAAAATTAATCACGAATGGGATTTTCTCGCATAGTGAGTGGATGAGAAAGAAAAACTTATAGGATTAATACCGACGCTCATAAGAGCTATTATTGAGCAACCGTCAGCCAAAAAAAAAAAACCTGCGCTAATCCACCAATAACCCAATTTCGCCACTTCCGTTATAGTCAATGCCAAGCAGATACCTGGCAGGAGAGTCCTGTATGCGGGATGCGCAGTGTGATTGGTCAGTGCGTCACGTGACATAGCCGCAGGTAGCGACACCTCTTGTGTTCCAGTATGCAAAATTTCATGATTCCTATTTTTTTTCTTTGAAACCAGTCTTTGAACATTTAATTGACGTATCGGAAAATGTAGGAATGGCAAACAGAAATTACAAATCGGGAAGTTTTGTTTGTGGTTCCAACGGGGGCAAACACACTTCCATCGCACTAGTTTATTCTCATTCTGGATTCTTTCAAATTTTTGCATTCTTCTGGAATGAGTTTGGGGGGAGTTGTGCCCCCACTGCAAATTTTTGTGGCATGTAGAAGGGACAGGGGATGGGGATCTGAAATGGGCAGAGAGCTTTGATGTTGCAGATCGACATTTGGATGAAATTGTTGATATCTTGAGCTGCCGGGCCACTGCAACTAGGGTCATTTATGATACCAAGTCTATTCAGAGAGCGTTCAAGGTGGTAATGATTGGATCCAACACGGTTGACCCTTACAATTGCCTCCCTGGGGAGTTTAGGTTTATCGAACCATGGCTTTGGAGACCCTCGGAAGGATGCGTAAAGTATTCTGCATGTTCTTTTTTTTTCATTGTTGGTCTGAGCCAGAATTTAACTCGGCGGATTTTCGTATGATCTGGTGATTTGGACAGGTTTTACCGGGTGTGCGTACTTTAGGAGTCGGGGGGGGGGGGGGGGGGGTAGCTTTCACGATTTTTAGTGACGCTATTTTTTTATTTCATTTTCAGGAATCTGCAAAATGGTTTAAAATGAAAAAGTAGGTTCTGTTGACACTCACCAAGTTATTGTCATTCACACAAATTGGGACAAAATGAAATTGGCCAAATGTTCAAAGTTTTCGAAATGTCAAAATTTTATAAACTTTTCATTTTGTAAAACTTTTGGAAATTTTAGAAAATTCGATAATTATTCACTTTTTTCGAAAATGTGAAATTAGAAAATTTGGGAAATTTTGGAAATTTACAAATTTTCCAAGTTTTTGAAATTTCCAAAATTTTCTAAATTCCTAAATTTCCAAAAGTTTCAGGATTTTCAAAATTTTGAAACTTTTTGAAAATTCTCAAAATTTTCATAATTGTCATAATTTTCAAAATTTTCAGAATTCTTGAAATTTTGCAAATTCTCAAAATGCCTAAAATATACCAAATATATGTATCAAATAAAAATTATTTCTTTCAATTTTGAGACATTTTGTTTTTTTGGCAAATATTTTTAAAACTCTCCAAATTCAAAGTGAAAAACCGAATTTTGAAGAAAAAAATTGTGCCTCTCAAAAATATCCAAAAATGGTAAACTTATCCGACCTCGAATTTCAATATTCAACATTTTATTTCAGTCTGCAAAAAAAAATCCCCCCCTCCCCCAATCGTTGCTTGTCATAATATTGTCAAAAGCAGCATAAGGCTCCCTTTTAACCCCTCCGCCCTTGCATTCATATAACTTAGTTTACAATGTCACAGCTCGTCAACTGATGGAGCGCGAGTATTGATTTTCGCAGTCTTTCTTCGCAGTGTCACTGTATTCAAGAATCCTCAAACGGAGCGTTTTGTTCAACCGGACAGAATATCTGTGAATTATACGGAGGAATTTCCTCATTTTTATGTAATTGTTTATAATTTTCACAATTTTTATACTGTTTAAATTTTCAAAATTTCTCAAAACTTCGAAACATGGAAATTTTAAAATTTTTCAAGTTAAAAATTGTTTATTTAAATTTTCAGAATGTGTGTGTGTTTTCTTTATTGATTTTTGAAAGTTTTGAAATTTTTAGATTTTTTGGAAACAGTGGCCGGGCTTGCGCAAAACATTTACAGTTTAAGAACTTCAGTTCAGAACGTTTTTAAGAACTTCAGTATGATGGATGCGATTCGAAAAACGTGAAAGAAACTGAAAAAAGGGTGATAAGGGAAAGGGAGGGGGAGATTAATGGGTTTAATTAATGTGATTTTAATGTTCTAGAAATTAATTGAAAAAACTGAGAAATTTAGAAACTTTAGGAATTTTAGAAAGTTATAAATTTTAGAAATTTAGATATTTTAGAAATTTTAAAAATCTAAAAAGTTTAGAAATTTTAGATATTTAGATATTTAAATATTTAGCAATTTAGCAATTTAGAAATGCCGAAATTTTAGAAATTTAGAAATTTAGAAACTTAGAAATTTAGAAATTTAGAAATTTAGAAATTTAGAAATTTAGAAATTTTAGAAATTTAGAAATTTAGAAATCTAGAAATTTAGAAATTTTAGAAATTTTAGAAATTTTAGAAATTGAGAAATTTTAGAGACTGACAAATTTAGAAATTTCGAAACTTGAGATATTCAGAATCCTTAAAAGAAAAAAGAGAATTTCGCAAAGTTTGAATTTTGTTAGGAAAATTTGAAAACATTAAAAATTTCGAACTTGTTTTAATGCTACGAAACTCGTTGAGAAAGTTGAAAATTTTTAAACTTCCTGTAGTTGTGTCTTCCATTCTTGGGTTACTATATTCAAGAATCCTCAAACGGAGCGTTTTGTTGAACCGAACAGAATATCTGTGAATTATACGAAGGGGAGCCCCCTCACTTTTATTTTCGAGGTAGAATGTTGCCTTGGCGATTTAATTCCAGCCAACGACCACGACGCATAACCTGACATAATCCAACTGTATATGGGAGGCACTCGTGCGCAAAGTCGACTCTCGTTGTTCCTCGCCTGTGGATGACGCGACTGAAATAGTGCTTCCCCAAGTCTTTCGAGAGTTTTCTACGAGGGCTTGAATTATTGACATTTTCTGATTATTTCTATTGTATGATTATTAGAAGCTCTCTGTCAACTTGTTACGGCAATATGGAACAATTTACCTCACAGCTTTGGTCTCAATGGTTTATCGGAAAAGATTTATCTGCCGCTTACAAAAATAAAATTCTTTGAGATTTTAAAAAAATTAGAAATTTGAGAAAGATTGAAAAGTTTTCAAATTTTTTCAAATTTTGAATGTTCTGAAAATTTTACCGAAATTTTTTAGAAATTTGACATTTTGAAATTCCCGCCAAATTGCCAAATGTAGGAGAATTTAATGATTTGGGGAATTGAAAATGATAAAAATCTGGGAAAATTATAAAAATTCTCAAAATTTAAAAAAAATTTCCTGAATATGAAACTTTCAAAAAAAAAAATTTAAACCTGCGAACGATAAAATGTCCAAAAATGTGGAAAATAAAAAATTGCCAAAATTGTTCTAAATAATTACGGCATGATACCACGTGCAAAGCAATACTATGATTGATTAAAGTTTTTTAAGGACTCCAATTATTGACATTTCCCGATTATTCTCATTGTCCGATTATTAGAAGCTCTCCGTCAACTTGTAACGAGGAAATGGAAGGACAATTTATTCCCCGGCATTTTACCGTTTCGGATTAAATTGAACGATAGTTTAATCGAGCAATTTCGTTCGGCAATTGAGTCGCTTGTTTGCACAAGGTATTTGAATTATCATGTTGTACATTTTTAATGATCAAGTTGTGTTAGCGTTACTCAGTCGGAATGAGAAGAATAATAATTAGATTTACCGTAGTAAATCTATGCATTGAAAAAAAAGATTAGAAGAGTATTCTTCGCTAAATGGTGAACAATGCAGTACATAGTATATAGTACATAGTATATAGTACATAGTATATAGTACATAGTATATAGTACATAGTATATAGTACATAGTATATAGTACATAGTATATAGTACATAGTATATAGTACATAGTATATAGTACATAGTATATAGTACATAGTATATAGTACATAGTATATAGTACATAGTATATAGTACATAGTATATAGTACATAGTATATAGTACATAGTATATAGTACATAGTATAGTATATAGTACATAGTATATAGTACATAGTATATAGTACATAGTATATAGTACATAGTATATAGTACATAGTATATAGTACATAGTATATAGTACATAGTATATAGTACATAGTATATAGTACATAGTATATAGTACATAGTATATAGTACATAGTACATAGTACATAGTATATAGTACATAGTATATAGTACATAGTATATAGTACATAGTATATAGTACATAGTATATAGTACATAGCTATTGTAAACAAAAAAGGGTACAAAATCACTACTTTATGGACCTTATTTTAATCGGTATATCCAGGATAATGTTTTAATCTTTGGAGTGACATTGTACGGAGGCCATTCCTGCCACAGGACTAGATTGTAGGCTTTGTCGTATCTAGAATGTCACGAGGAATGCCGGAAGAATGTACATACCATACCACAGCCCTGTCTAGTCTAGTCTAAGGCAGTTAAAATTTTTATTTGAATGTCGCCAAGTTCCAACGACGCTCTTAACCTTTCTCCGAGGGAAATTTATGCGGTATTAATGAATATTGCGATTCGGCAGGCGGGGGGGGGGGGGGAAGGGAGCTATGAAGAACGGAATGGAGATATTTTTTCAACAAAAATAAGATGACTTTCGTTGGAGTTCAACGGACTTGATCGAGAGGATTAAGTTGGAGTATGAAGTTTTTGAAATTTTTGAAATCTTTGCAGTTTTTCATTTCTCCGTTTTTTTTTGGATTTGTTTCACTAAATCATAGTGCTATAAAATATTTTTGAAAATTTAGAAAATTTTCTGAAGGTTTCTATGATTATTTCATATTTGACAAAATTTGAAAAAAATTGGAACTTTTCCAAATTTTCAACAACATTCGAGAATTGATCAATTAAATGGCTCAGCAGAAGTGTTAGAGTATTTTATTGACTTCTTTCACGCGTAAATGAGCCCGGATTGAAGATTTATAGCCGGTTCTTATATCCCAAGCCCAGCCCTGTGATAACCATGTAGGCGAGACCTTGGTGTCGTTATTGAAAAAGCGTTTTCCAAAATTGTCAGATCAAATTTTCAATTTTTCCCTAACTAGCGCCACCCCGGGATGTTGACCAACTTTTCAAATTACCTTTTTTCTCATTTAACTGATTTGGAGTTTGAAATGAAATTTGAAATATTTTGATTTTCAATTTTTGTAACACATACCTGAAAAAGTACCCTTTTCGGCATCGTTGTCTGTGCGTAAAATGGCACTTTTTCGCATTCTTGAAAGAGTGTGCGTAAAAAGTGTGCGTAAAGTGAAAAACTGTGCGTAAAAAATCACTTTACGCACTGTTCATACTTTACGCACGATTTCGGGAAATTGCTCATTAAACCCAGTACTACTGCTGAAAAAATCTCAATCGTCGACAAAACAGAGCTCTCTCTTATCAGTAACTTTTGATCAATTGTTTCTCGTTTTTTAGAAATATTATTCAAATATCGTTTTCATATTAATTTTTTTTGAATAAAATTTTTTTCTTTTTTGAATGGGGGGGCTCCGCCCCCAACCCCCCGCCGGGGCTCCGCTCGTGTGATTGTCAAACACTCGGTGGCCGGCCTCGCCGGCCACTCGTGCTTGATATCACGACTCGTGCGAAAAAGTACTACTTTACGCACTAGTTGCACAATGTACTATTTTGTAATAGTTAATTTGGAGTTTGATTGTGATTTTTTAAAATTGAATTCAAGAATAGATATTAATATTTGCATTGAAATCTGAATTTGAAAAAGAAATTTCAACGCGAAATTGAATTTTAGAATTGGAAAAATTGTAAATATTTTTGAATTTAAAATATGAGCCCGCGCAAAGAGGAAGACGGCGACGCACATTTTAAAGCCCATCAGACTGAAGATGAACGAAAACAGTATGGCGGGTCACATGACAGCCCATGACAATTGAAATTAGTGTAACGGCCGCTGCCATGACATGGTTGGTCATTTTTAGGAAGGATAAGTGGTGGATGAAGTCGACGATGCACAAACAACACGTTTAGTCGAGGATGTGCCTGGACGAAAAGACAGTTATGACACTCAGAGTACGTAACTATTGCGCGGGACCACAGTACGCATGCCTTGCAGATGCGCAGAAGCAAAAATATTTCTGCGCAAACGTCAATCGCAAATTGTGCGTACGCATTACGCAAGCGTCGCTCATGAGAATTCATGTATTTTGTGTCGATTTTTCGATGTCGGTCGCAACACAATCGATTACTCGCATCTAATCGACCTTCATCTCGATCTGTCGATTCTCCTGTCGATTGTTCCCTGTTCTTTTTATATAAGGACAAGTTCCTTGCCGGTGGCCGATACGCGGCCACATGTCTTTACTTGTCTGTCTTCTCGTTCGATTTCGATTGTGTCATCGAGAATCGATATTTTTTCTTCGACTTTCGAGTTTTCGAATTCCATAATCGATTTATTTTCCTGGTCGAAGCTCTCAATTATTTATATAGAGATAAGGAATTTAATAATTTAATTTTGCCAATTGTTTGAATAATTGCGGACTCTTCATTCATTGATTTTCTCATTAAACAAAATGCATGTAAAAAAATGGAAAAATAAATGGCCTGTGGGTTTAATCCTACAATCTCTCAACTTTTCACCATAGAGCTCTCTAAATGATTTCAATTGTTAATAACGCTCTAACGCCGAAACGGTTGAAGATACGAAAAAAGTCAAAAGACACAAAATATGTATTTTTTTATAAGGAACAACATTTATTGGACACATTTTTGCGTATCTATAATATTTCGTGAGATACAGCGTCATAAACGATTGAAACTGTTAATAACAATAGGCACCAGCAGACATATATGGACCAAAAAACTAATGAGCTCTAAGTTAGGGCCAGACGCTTCGATTGCGTCATACCGGACCTTGATCGGATAATTTGTTCACGAGAAATCGTTCCGGAAAATTCTTGGTTACACACACACACACACATACACATTCAGACATTTTGTTTTACATAGTCTAGAAAAAGACGTTCATTTTCAGTTTTTTTTGAGAATCATTGAATTTGCTAATTTCTATCGAGAAGTTATGTGTCTCAAGACATTTTGGATATTGGAATGGATCAATTAAATTTATTCTATTGAATTCTTTCACGTATAAATGGCCACGTATTGAAGATTTATAGCTCGGCCTTACACTATAACCGACCCCAAAGATAACCAAGTAGGGAAGGACTTTGTATTGTTGTTGGAAGATCTGTGGCTTCTCAATTTCACTTGTGTTTATACGTTTACCAAGTCGTCGGGGATAAGGGGATGAGCTGAACGAAGGCCGTATCAAAATGGAAGTGGGACATCCAGGGAACCATATAAAAACTTGGCTTTACCAGAAGATTACGGCTGGCACACGCAATCCAACTCACAATTGTTGGGATAGAATTATACGAAAGAGTCTCGAAACTAATATCATTTATATTCGGGGGGGGGGGGAGGGGAGGAGATTATTTTTTTTTTGTGGACCAAGGCAAACATATAAGGAAAGTGATTCTGCCAATTTTTCGTCAGACCACATGGACTAATGAATTCTTTTTTTTTTTTGGCATCAAGATTTAATTTGATTTTTTAAAAATATTTTTGACGATTTTTTTTTTTACAAATTTATTCAGATTTTTCCGAAATTTTTTGTTTCGTAGATTTTAACGATTAAAAAAAAAAAGGGTAAATCATCAAATTTTCCCAATTTGCCGGAATGTTTGGAGCTTTTTAATTTAGAGGGAATAGATGAAAGAGCATCGTTATATATTCAGAGGAAAATTTCAGTGGACGGAGGCGGAGGGAATTTCGTTAAAGTAACGAAAATATACTAGTCAAGTGATACATCCAAATGTTAGGTCAGCCCTAACATGTAATGTCATACAACTTCGCGATTTTTAATTTACGAACACACACACATACACACACACACACAGTCGGGGCTTTCGTATACTGCGTAGAGTATCTGCCTACTACGTCAAAGGTCGTAAGTTCGGGCCTGACCGGTGGAGAATATTTATGAGACCGCGAGGCCGGGTGGGAACCTAACGCGACTCAGGGGGGGGGGGTCAATCATAGGCGCCCGCCACCGTAGCACAGGGGTTTCTGGATGTTTACCCTGTGTTTAGTGAAACGATGACCTGAAAATGGTGAAAGTCGGCCCCAGCCGCATGGATGGGTGTCCGGTAGGGCCCCTGAAGAAATGCTCAGACGGCAGCTCCCCGGGCCGTACAAATGAGAGGGACGGAGACAAAAAACACACACACATACAGTGTTTCAGGGTCCAGGTCAGGCGGGGGGGGGGGGGGGCGCAACAATGTTCCAGAAATTGCGAGTTAAAAATTTGCATGAATTTTGACATACTGTAAAAAATGGGAAACATAAAATTTGACGTTGAGCTGATCTGATTGTTCATTTATTGGTGATAGTATCGGTGCAGCAACCGATAGAGTGTCGTTAGGGGCTCATGGCTAAAATACTTAAATTCTGATTAATGCATAAGTTGACCGCATCGAAATCACTCGAAGTCTTGAATAAGTTTTCAATGTGTAAACGCTGTTATATATACGCGGAATTTTGGTGGGTATGACCAAGTTCAGCCGTAAAGTAAATGGTAAAACAAATAAAAGTGATTTTGCAAACAGAGTGGAAAATAAAAATTCCTCGAGTTGCGGAGAGGTAGGAATAAGGAGAGGGTTTGCTCAAGAAAAAATCGAAAAAAATCTCCATAACTCCTAAAAGTTTGAAAAGTGTCGAATATTTATTAAGTCGCGAACATTTCCATAATTTTGGGAAAGTATAAAATTTTTAACATAACAATTTTCAAAAAATTAAAAAATTTTAAAAATTTTGGAAATTTTGAAAAATTTGAAAAATTTGAAAAATTTTGGAAATTTTGAAAAATTTGCAGATTTTGCAAATTTTGCAAATTTTGATAATTTTGCAAATTTTGAAAATTTAAAAAATATTAAAACATTTAACAAAATTTTGAAATTTTTGAGAAAATTTTAAAAATTTGAAAATGTTTAATAATTTTAAAACATTTAAAAAATTCAAAAATGTCAAAGCCTGCTAGAACTTAAAAGGAAAAACAGGAATTGAAAAAAAATGTTGAAAATATAAAAAAATCCAACAATATCAAATTATGGTTACCGAATAAGATCAAATCGAAATCACCCGAAGCCTTGAATGAATTCCGTGTAAACGTCGTTATACATGCGCCGAATTTTTGGTGGCTACGGCCAACTTCAGCCGTAAAGTAAATGGTAAAACAAATAAAAGTCATTTTTGCAAACAGAGAGGAATATAAAAATTCCTGGAGCGGCGAAGGGCCGGGAATAAGGAGGGCGTTTACTCAAGCATCAATAAAATGCAAAGACAGAGAGATAAACTAGAAGATGAGTTTGTGGGGGAGTACAAAAGGCTGTACCTGGATGCTGTGTCCAGCGACGACGACGAATTTAAAGTCGGTAAGATTTATGACGAGATCATGAAATACTGATTTTCTTTTAACTTGGCGATATGGAAAGTTAGTGTGATAACCTCCGAAACTCTAGATTTTATTGAATTTTTAATTTCTCGGTAAAGAAACACATTGGAATTACCTCGAAAATTAGATGTAAGATCTATCAAAATTTTCACTTTTACCAATTTACAGGTTAGATATGTGTGTGTGTATATGTTGGTTTTTCTGTCTCCGTCCTTCTCGTTTGTTTTCCCCGAGTGTGTGTGCTTGGGTGGGTGGGTGGGGGGGAGGTGTGAGGGAGTGAGTGGGTAGGTAGGTGGGTGTGAGTGTGTGGGTGGGTGAGTGGACGGGTGGGTGTGACTGGACGGGTGGGTGTGAGTAAGTGGGTGGGTGGGTGGGTGTGAGTGGATGGGTGGGTGGGTGTGAGTGGATGGGTGGGTGGGTGGGAGTGGGTAGGTGGGCGTGAGTGTGTGAGTGGGTGGGTGGGTGTGAGTTGGTGGGCCGGTGGGTGTGAGTGGGTGGGTGGGTGTGAGTGGGTGGGTTGGTGTGAGTGTGTGGGTGGGTGTGAGTGGGTGGGTGGGAGGGAGTGAGTGTGTGGGTGGGTGAGTGGGAGTGGGTGGGTGTGAGTGGGTAGGTGGGTTGGTGTAAGTGGGTGAGTGAGCGGGTGTGAGTGTGTGAGTGGGTGAGTGAGTGGGATAAAAGGTGGGTGGGTTCACATTTTTTCATATTTTTAATGACCTAATTTGAACTCGTAATGTTTTGCCAACAATCGTTATCTTGTTTCGTTTCTCTCATTTCCACCGCATCTCCAACTCTCCACTTTCCATCCATTAATATCTGGATGCTAAACTCACAACTCTGGACCGCATAACGGCGGTGGATATTCGCTAATTTCGTTGCAATGTTATTAACCGTTGAGGAAATTTCCAAATCGCAAAATACTTAAATTATCAAAGTGTTGAAAATTTTCCAACAGTTTTCAAATTTACAAAAGTTTTCCAAATGTTTATAGTGTTTAAAATATTTGAAAATTGTCCAATTTCTCCGAAGTTTCCGAGTTTTTTCATCTTTTGAATTCTGCAGATTTTGAAAACTTCAAAAATTCTCCAAACTTAGTAAATTTTTTTTTTTTTTTGTGTTAAGTTAAAATTTTTGGGAAATTGAAATTCCTTAAAAAGTTATGACGTAATGTCTGCCCATAATCATTCTCGGATTTTATCTCATTTCTCTCATCTTGAGCAGCATCCTTAACTTTTTACTTTCTTCCCGTGAAAATCTGTAGCTTAAACTAACAACTCAAGACTGCGTAACGGCTACGGTTACTTACAACTTCCTTTCCGTTTTTTTCTTGCAAATCTGAAACATTTAGAATTTATTCCAGTCAGTGAACATTTTCAAATTTTTTTTGAACTTCTGAATTTTGAACCTTTTTAAAACTTCCAAGAACCGACTGAATTTTGCAATTTAGCGAATTCTCAAATTTTTAAATTTTCAAAATTTTCAAAATTTTCAAAATTTTCAAAATTTTCAAAATTTTCAAAATTTCCAAAATTTTCAAATTTGTTGAAATTTACAAAAAAGTTTGGCTCTTTTAAATGAAAAAAAAAACCTATAATTTTTTTACATAATCATTCTCTCATCTCATCTGGCTTCTCTCATCTTATGCAGCATCTCTAACTTTCCGCCTTCCTTCCGTCAAAATCTGCAACGTAAACTCACCAGTCGAGACCGCGTAACGGCTCCGTGTATCTACCAATTTCTTTGAAATTTTCTCTGTTTATTCTGAGGTCTCCGGTTCGTTAGGAAGAGCTCATGTTGGAACAACAAATATGAATGGAGCAGTGCCACAACCGCCTTATAACTGCACTATTGAATATTCCAGTCCATTCCCTTCGAAAAATCAATAATCCAGAGCACAAGGATACTTTGGTTAAGGCGGCTCCTGCGGAGTCGGCTTTTCAAAATCCCCTCAAAATTGAAACCACTTTAAATTTTACCGTTATATATATATATATATTTTTCACCAATATTTATCAAAAGTCAACAAAAAATACTTTATTTTCCAATTATTTGAAAAATTGCCAAACTTCTCAAAATTGCAAAAACTCAGATTTTCAAAATTTGAAAGATCCAAAAAAAACTGAAATTTTGAAAATTCAAAAAACCATAAAACTCAACAATCCCCCCTTCAAAAATTTTCCTAATTAAAAAATTAAGCAACACTTGAGAGACTAACCCGATTAAACTCCATTCATATACTATCAATCATGGTCTTCAGCGACTGATAAAATTGTGGGCGGAGCTAGGTCGCGTTCCTCATCTAATTGACACTAGAATTAAGGTTCGGGAGAAGGAGACTTATGAGCAGAGTGGTAGCTATCGATCTTTGGTGCTTATAACCGACCAAAAGTTCTTCATAATCCATTAAATGAATAAAGTTACGGAATATCATGAAATTAGTAGAGAATAATGATTTCGTGATAATTCGCGATATTGCGCATGTTAATTACAATTTTTTTCACATAATGTACATAATGTACATAATGTGTATAAGGTAACTGGAACTTCATTTCTGGTGACCGTTCCCAGAATTGACCTTTTATTTGAAGCCGTTTCCAAAATTGAACTTCCATCTGCAATCATTCCCGGAACGGTTTCCAGAACAAAGTTACATTTCGATCAGTTCCCAGAACGGAGCCTTCGCAGGAAACGATTCTTGGGGCTGTTTATTCGCTTGGAACCCTTCCCAGACCTGAAGTTACATCTCGAACAGTTCCCACAACGGACCGTTCGCGTGCAATGATTATTGGGACTGTTCGTTGGCTTGGAACCGTTCTCAGAACTGAAGTTTTATGTCGAACAGTTCCCAGAACGGAGCGTTCGCGTGCCTCGATTATTGGGGCTGTTTGTTCGCTTGCAACCCTTCCCAGAACTGAAGTTACATCTCGAACAGTTCGCACAACGGACCGTTCGCGTGCAATGATTATTGGGACTGTTCGTTGGCTTGGAACCGTTCTTAGAACTGGAGTTTTATGTCGAACAGTTCCCCGAACGGAGCGTACGCGGGCAATGATTATAGACACTGTTCTTTCCCTTGGAACCGCTCCCAGAACTGGAGTTGTATCTCGCACAGTTCTCAAAACGGAGCTTTTGTGTGCCTCGATTATTGGCACTGTTTGTTCGCTTGGAACCCTTCCCAGAACTGAAGTTACATCTCGAACAGTTCGCACAACGGACCGTTCGCGTGCAATGATTATTGGGACTGTTCGTTGGCTTGGAACCATTCTCAGAACTGAAGTTGCATCTGAAACAGTTCCCAGAACGCAACGTTCGCGTGCAACGATTATTGGGACTGTTGGTATCACTATATAGTTGTTATAATTGCTACTATGGATCTGAATTAATATTACTATCATCACTGTGAATACTATTACTATCAGTGTGGAAAATCGCGATATGGACAACGGCTATCAAATTACTAGACTCCAATTGGGCAGAGATTTGGCAGTATATGATGAATTTCATGCATTCCCTAGAATTGATAGGACTTAATCTTAAAGCCCCATTTGGCCATCAACGCATCCATTTTCCATAAATTCAAAACGGTGATTTGCCAACCATGTACAACTCCACCGGACATAATAATACTATGCCGAGAGTGAACTGCTCCGAGTAGTTATAACCTCGAGAGTACCCGGTAAACCCATTCGCTAACAATTAATCCGAGTTTCCCCAGAGAATCCGGAGGCTCCAGTTGACACGCCCCATATACACATACAGGATATTTAAATGTGTTGGCAACAATTTATCCGTGCCTTCTCCAACGATCAATGTGAATTGCTAACACTGACTGTATTATCAAACTCAGTGTAAGCCATTTCATGAAAAGTACCCGTTCAACCATGTAAAAAAATTGAAGTTTTCAAAAGTCTGAGAAATTTTTAGAAATTTGAGAAATTTTCAAAAAATTATGAAATTTTCAAAAATTTGAGAACTTCTCAAAAATATGAGAATTTTTTTAAAATTTAAAATTTTTCCGAAAGTTTGAGAAATTCTTAAGAATTTGGAAAGTTTGAAAAAATTTGGAAATTTTAATTATTTTAAATTCGCAAAAAATGCGAAACTATTTCAAGAAATTCGATGTGAAGTTTTCCCATCGTAATTGACTCCACAAAAAAAAACCGGGTAACGGAGCTCAAGCGAGATTTAAACTTGTGGCCCTCAGATGTCTAGTTGGCGTAGTCTACCAACCGAGCTGTTGGGAGTTCCTCATTTTACCATTGATTTAACTGGCTATGTAGATTTTATACGCCACACCTCTCTCAGTGTGGTGAAGTCAAAATTATAGAATTAAATTGTGCTCTCATTTTCTTTCGAAAATCTAAAAATTTGCATTGTAGAAAACTCAAAAGACTTTTAAAGTCGACCAAAAAAACGAATTCCTTTCTCAATGTATCAAACAATATTGAAAATTTTAACAAGTTCCGAATGTTTTGAAAAATTCAGGAGTTGTAAAAATGCAAAAACCTTTCGAAACATTGCAAAAAAATCATTTTTTTTATTAGATTTCCGGACATTGAAAACAAACGAAATTATGTGACGTACAAAAAATTTTGTCAATTTCAAGAATGTGCAAAGTTGTTATGTAAAAAATTCAAAATATTATTTACACCCCATATACACATATGAAGTATTTCACTGTGTTGGCAACAATTTATCTGTGCCGTCTGTAACGATCAATGTGAATTGCCACCACTGACACTGTTATCAAACTCAATGTAAGCCACTCTGTTGAAATGCAGTACGCAAATTTGAACCCTTTTGAACACACTTCAGAAAATATTAAAATTTTCCAATTCGCTAAAAGGTGAAAAATATTGAAAATATCAGAAATTTCAAATGCTGCAAAAATTTTCAGAAGTACGCCAAATATCGGGAAGTTTCGAAAATAAAAAAGTTTCAACCATTACTCACACATCTACGCGCATCTACAGCCACATCTGTACATGCACCCACTCACGCACCCAGCCACCCACACACACGCACACATCCAACTACGCACCCACCCACCCATCCACACGCACACATCCAACTACGTACCCACCCACCCATCCACCCCCCACCCACCCACCTATCCCCCCCCCACTCACCCACCCACCTACTCACGCACTCACCCACCCACCCACCCACCCACCTACGCACCACATACCCACCTACGCACCCACCCACCCACCTACGCACCCACCTGCGCACCCACCCATCCACCCACCCACGCACCCACCCACGCACCGGCTCACGCACACCTACACCCTCACGTACATGTTTTTATACATATGGGATATTTAAATGTGTTGGCAACAATTGACCCCTACCCCTTCCAACGATCAATGCGAATCGCTAACCCTGTCCGTATTATCAAATGCAATGTAACCCATTTCACGAAAGGTACTATGCACATTCAACCGCAGTTTAATCATGTTTTTTTAAAATTATTTTTATGAAACTCTCCTTAATTGCGTGATTCAATATTGTAACTTTTTAGCGGAATTGAAAGTATGAAAAAAATGCTTTGTACGAAGCGGATGAAATATAGCGTTCAATGGGATTTTCGGTAGGATAAATGTGTTTTCATTGATTAAAACACAGAACTCATGAATTAATTTTGTCAAACAGATGCTCCAGTGAACCGTGCGGACGATAGAGACTCAGTATCTCGCATTTCATATGATGAGGAGCAAGTCCAGGAATTAGTGAGAAATATTATAACCCACAATTGTTAAAAACAAGGGGCATAATTGGACAGGGAACATAATGGAACAATGTATGCATAATGGAACAATGCACATAATCGGACAGACAAGACCCATAATGGGACAAGACCCATAATGGGACAAGACCCATAATGGGACAAGACCCATAATGGAACAATACCCATAATGGGACAATGTACAGAATGGGACAAGACACAGACTAGGACAAAACACAGACTAGGACAATGTAGAGAATGGGACAACACACAGAATGGGGCAATACACATAATGGGACAATACACATAATGGGACAATGCCCATAATGGGACAGTCTGCATAATGGGACAGTACACGTAATGGGACATCGTACGTAATGTGGGATGAAGTTTTCCAAGTCGGACGATCACGATATATCACTATCACTATCACTATCACTATCACTATCACTATCACTATCACTATCACTATCACTATCACTATCACTATCACTATCACTATCACTATCACTATCACTATCACTATCACTATCACTATCACTATCACTATCACTATCACTATCACTATCACTATCACTATCACTATTACTATCACTATTACTATCACTATCACGATCACTATTACTATTACTATTACTATTACTATCACTATCACTATTAAGGTTCTTAATTTTCCGTAAATGAATGCTGTGTCTAATGTGATATGTCTCATCCACAGATAAATCACATGAGAAACCTGACAACTATAGGAGGTCTTGAAAATGACGATTGGAACGACGAAACCCTAGCAATTATGAGGGATTTCATTGAACTGCCGAGTGAGGTAGTTGTATCAATTCATTTCCATGGGAATGTGCTAAAAGCGGAATTGAATTTTCCATCTACGCCCGTATATGAAATGACATATTTCATTCGCAAATCTAATGAGATTTTGCATCTTGCAAATTTTGAAAAAAACATATTATTTGGTACAAATAACGACAGAGTTGAGGCGAGCGTGCAAAGGATGATGGAGACACTCTTGGCGCCCATATTCTTTCCAATGACGAAGTGGCCCGACAGTATCCATTTTTCACTTGGCTATTTTTTTTCTCTCTCTCTCTCTCGCCCTTTCGATTCGCGGGTGAAACAAAGAATTTGATATTTGTGGGGATTTAAAATGAGGTTATGTGCGTTGTTAATTCTCGAATGACGTTTTCATTTTTATTCAATTTTATGGAGACTCTGATGGTATCGTAGTAGTGGTGTGGATGATAAATAATAATATCAAAAATGATATTTATGGTTGACAATATCGCCATCATTTCCTCCATTACTATTACTATTACTATTACTATTACTATTACTATTACTATTACTATTACTATTACTATTACTATTACTATTACTATTACTATTACTATTACTATTACTATTACTATTACTATTACTATTACTATTACTATTACTATTACTATTACTATTACTACTACTATTACTATTACTATTACTATTACTACTACTACGACTATTAAAAATATATATATATATATATAAACGGGACGTGAGTGTGGCCCTCGGCGGGTCGCATCAATAACTTCCCGATAGTCTGTGTGTGCGTGTGTGAAATAAAAAATTAATTTTTTTTTTTTCAATCAAAACAATTTAGTTACTCTCAACAATTATGGCTGACAGTTATAATTGCGCATTGCTAAATTACCCTGACTACCAATTCAAATATTCGCTAATTTATTTCGTCTATGTCATTGGACACGGACGAAGAATATATAATTTTACAACGTGGCTTTGATGATCGTTTAAACACATGAAGTGCTGGAATAGCAACTATGTTCGGCATTGAATTTATGTGGTGAAGGGATCTTTTTATGTGTCTGAAAGGGACCTCTGAACAATTCGGGAATTTCCAGTAGATAATGATGATGTAGCGTACATCGTATGTGCTTGAATAAAGTCAAAGAAAAAACAAATTAGTGGTGTGTGCATGTGTGTGCCCCAGTCGGGGCACAAACAAAACTTCCCGATTTGGTTTTTCTGCACAACTTACTAAATTTATTCTTCTCCAATATACTACGGTTAATCAGTGTGACCCCTGTTAGTATCATAACGAAAACATGCCTATTTGAGAATTCCAACCTGACTCATTTATGAAGCAGATAATTATGAATACTTGAGTACACGCATGGTGAGTATGAGGATGAGACTTATGCGTGTTACTTGAGTGAGAGTGAGACGCCAATAAGGATGCGGCTGCAAAACAAAAACTTTAATATTTTACCCAGTGGAACAGTATAAACAATTGCAATTGCTAATAACATTGCATATACTGCACAAATGCCATCCAAAATGTGATCCGCTCGATTTTGCATGAAAACGCTTCGATTGGGACTGTCATGACAGCGCTGGGTCCTTTCGTTCACTTATTACATACATAATTGTGGAGACTGCTATACCTCCTTAATTATGCAAGTTATCGAAAAAAGGCATTCTACATAAAATACGTATTTTTATATGGCAAACATCTTTTCTTATATGAATTTTGCGCTAACTCTAATAGTTTATGCAGTAGAACATTATAAACAATTGACATTGTCAATAACAATATAAGTATCGGACCACTTTTACTCAAAATTTAGTCAGTTATAAAATATGCTTATATCTTTCAACTGTGACATTGAGCACCTGGATTACAACACTTTTATGTGAATGAACGTTCATTATCACTATTTTCGATTTTTGCTGAATATGAATTTCTCAAAAACAGGGGAACTACTCGATGGACTCGATCAAAAATCTAATCAGGTCTAAGTTACACGGAGATGCAAAGATTGAAAAAAAAATTAATCGAATCGCACGATCCGTTTCCGAGAAAACGTAAACGAAAAATTTTGAGCTGAGAGGCTGAGATCCTTGGACTGCGTATCGGTATCCCGGTGGCTGGAAAGGGGGGGGGGCGGTGTCACCTAGTCTTGGGTTCCAGAAGGCAGAAACTTCACCCAATGCCAAAGCGTCAACTTCCAAGAATACTCCTAAAACATGCAGGGCAAATAATTCAGCAATTTAAAAATGTTATAATCCTGGGGTGCGGAGTTACGTAGTGGAGTACCAGTTCAAATATTTGGTAATTCATTTCTATCCGTAATGCTGCACACATGAAGAATGTATAATTTTGAAATGCAGCTTTGATGATTGTTGAAACAAATGGGGGTGCTGGGGTGGCAACTAATTTCAACGTCAAATTCACGCAGAATAGGGATCGTGTTGCATGCGAGGAAAGGAGAGACTGGGTTCGTAGATGGGCAGCGAGAGAAGGTGAGAGAGACCGCACCCGCGCAGTTAGTTGAAAATTATGAGAATAATAACTCCACGCCAGTGACCGCAACACAACTTGCTTGTCAAACCGGGTGCAGGAGAGCCACCTACACCAATTGTGTGGTTCAATTTACAAATTCAATTTGAAATTGTGTTTATTTTATTTTATTTCTTTTTTTTTGGAGTGAGGATAAAAATGTTGGTAATTAGGGAGAAATATTGTGCATTGAGTGGCTTTTTGTTTAGGTCGGTAGTGACCGCGCCAGTCACCCCGCGCTGTCTAGGCGCGTTGAGGGAGTCGACTACATTTTGGTTTGGGATCATATCCCGAATATGAACGAGAGAGCAGAATTTTTAGGGACATGGTTTGGGTAGGGCACACCGAGAATTATCATAAATTTTGAAATTTTGAAATTTTACTATTTTGGAAATTTCAAAAATCTCCTAATTTTGAAGGTTGAAAAAATTTGCGAGTACGAGTATTTTGAAAATTTAGGAATTTTGAAAATTTGAAAATTTGAAAATTTGAAAATTTGAAAAATTTGAATATTAGAAAATGAGGAAAATTTTGAAAATATGCAAATTTTGCAAATTTAAAAATTTTGCAAATATGAAAATTTGAAATTTTGAAAATTTGAAATTTTGAAAATTTGAAATTTTGAAAATTTGAAATTTTGAAAATTTGAAATTTTGAAATTTTGAAAATTTGAAATTTTGAAAATTTGAAAATTTGAAAATGTTGAAAATTTAAAATTTTGAAAATTTTGAAAATTTGAAATTTTGAAATTTTGAAAATTTTGAAAATTTTGCAAATTTAAAAATTTTGCAAATTTGAAAATTTAAAAGTTTTGCAAATTTGAAAATATTAAAAAAATTAAAATTTTGAAAATTTGAAATTTTGAAAATTTGAAAATTTTGAAAATTTGAAGATTTTGAAAATTTGAAAATTTGAAATTTTGAAAACTCGAAATTTTGAAAATTTTAGAAAGTGTGAAAATTCGAAAATTTTTCGTACTTGAACATTTGAGAATTCTAAAGTTTAACAAAATTGGAAATTTCGAAAAAGTGAAAATAAAAAAAGTTGAACAAACTTTCAAAACTTTTCACATTTTCAAAATTAAAAAAAAATCTATTATTCTATTAATGAGACCTATGAAAGCTGCATTGAATATGACTAAATCTTTATATGCGCAGGACCCCAGGTAGACGAAATGAGTTTTCAAATGTTTGAACTGCCCCCAACGTCCTAACAAACTCCCCAACCTATCCCGATTACATTGACAATGGCTGGAGAATTATTATATTTGCCGTGGATGATTAATGAGTCATTAACAGGCAGAACAGGAAAAGCTTCTATTGAATCAATGTGACAATATTAGCAATAATGGATAAACGCGTCGACTGGGGTTACGTGTCATCCATGTAGCCGGATAATTATTTGCAGGAAATGAAAAAAAAAGTATTTCAAGGGAGATCTTTATCTGAAGAGGAGTAATTTCAGTTCAAAAAATAAAAAAAAAAATTTTCTTCAAAATTCCTAAACTTTTCAACCCCTAAAGAAATGGTAAAAAAAGTTGTTCCATGCACGAATTGACTATTAACTTCCCTATTTAGGGAAGTTATTGTAATCACCCCGATAATAAAGTATCTCAAAAATCGAAAATTTTCACTTTTCTCGACGTTTCACATCATTCTGACAAATTTTAGATGAGGGTCCTGTGTGTGTGTGTGTGTGTGTGTTCGTTTGTAAGTGATTCTTTGAGAAACGGTTCCCGGTAAACGGCTTCATCGATTTGTTTCTCCTTTGACAGAAAATTACCTCTGACTAATGTCCAGGGCGGAAAGGAGTGTCAATGTTGAAAAACAATTCCTTCAATTGTTATTAACAATTTTAATTGTTTATAAGGCTGTATCTCGAGAACGGTGATAGATACGAGAAAAAGTGTCAAACAAAAGTTGTTCCTCTCGTGAAACTACATATTTCATGTTGTATTACTTTTTTTGCTAGGCATCATACTTTACGAGATATCGATAAAAAATCGTAATAATCGATCAATGGTCGAATTTGCGTAACTGATATACAACTTGACTTCATACGCGTATCGTCACACACACACACACACTATCAGGGAGTTATAGATGCGACCCGTTGAGGGTCACACTCATGTCCCATTTACTAATTTTCTTTCTCCATGTTTAGTTAAATTTTTATTTTCAGGAATTCGAATTTTCTTAATTTTCCTCAATTTGATTTCCTAAGGTGTGAAAGCAAATTTTTGTGAAGCCCTCCACGAATACTTGGGCAGTATCAACGATTTGCGGTACAAAATGTATAGTCTAACTATGCTATACTTGCCTAGAGAAGCCTGTGATATGGATATAGAGGAAGTGTGTGGAGATAAGGACTTGGTCAAGCGATTAGAAGGAATTGTCGTCAATTGGATGAAGCAGATACGATTGACTATAAGCGATTATGAGCAATTTGTAACCCGGGAGCTACTATCGCTCGATGACGAGTATAATTTTTGGATATATCGATGTGAGCTCTTGGTCCCTCGGCCAGCGATTTCCATGTCCTACATGTAGGCCATCGTGCCTACATGTCCCAATGGATTTTTGAATCCAACAGCTTGTCAATCAAATTCGATGAAATTTTTGTGGTTGAGAGAGAAGTGGATACTTGAACAGCCTTAAAAATTTGAGAATTTTCTGACGTTTAGAAACGGAGAAAAAAAAATCCCAAAGTTTGGGTAACTGATTAGACAGAGCCGCACTTTAATTAGGTTGATGCTTGGTGACACGTGACCTTTTATAGGTCAAAATTTTTTTAAAAATGCAAAAATTTTCAAAGTCTTTCAAACATTTGAAAATTTCAAAATTCTAAAATTTCAAAATTTCAAAATTTCAAAATTTCAAAAATTTCAAAAATTTCAAAAATTTGGAGAATTTCAAAATGTCAAAAATGTCAAAAATTTCAAAAATTTCAAAAATTTCAAAAATTTCAAAAATTTCAAAAATTTCAAAAATTTCAAAAATTTCAAAAATTTCAAAAATTTCAAAAATTTCAAAAATTTCAAAACCTTCAGAATTGTTAAAAAAAAATAGAACTTGAATTAATATACGCGTCCATATCGTCCCAATAACCCCAAAAATCATCTCTAATTTCCTGCAATAGATGAAAATCTCTCGGGCTTGAACTATCAGCTCCAGAGTCCCGAATTACGTCATATCGTGAGCATTCTGAGAGCTTCCGACTCCACTTACTTCCGACCATTCACGATTTTGGATAACCGAATCAATGCCGACATCGAGGAGTCCAAATCAAACATAACTTTTCTGAAAGTTCTGCGGGATGCATCAGAAAAATTGAACAATTGCCACAATCCTGAAGAGATATCAAAACACATACCGAGATTGCTTCACCTATTTCAATTTGCTTGGATCAACTCACCTTTCTATAATAGACGCGACAGGATGTCACACCTATTCATCCTTCTCAATAATCAGATAATCCTTGTCTGTCATCGGTCCATTGACCCTGGCAAGATTCTCGCGTATGGTAGAACCCGATGGGGCATGGAAATGCTGAAACGAGCGATCGACGTTTGCAAATACTACAAAAGAATTTATTTCCAGGTAAGGTTTATTAGATGAAAGAATATTGTTGTTGGTTCCTTTAAAATTTTTTTGGGAAACTTTGAAAATTCGAGATTTTTCAAAATTTGATGTTTTTTTTCAAAATTTGCAGTTTTTGAAAATTCATTTTTTTTTCAACATTTGCCATTTCGAAAATTCAAATTTTTTTAAATTTTGAAATTTTTGAAAATTTGAAACTTGTGAAAATTGGAAATTTTTGAAAATTTGAATTTTTTGAAAATTTTGAATATTTGAAAATTTGAAATTTTTGAAAATTAGAAATTTTTGAAAATTTGAAATTTTTGAAAATTTGAAATTTTTGAAAATTTGAAATTTTTGAAAATTTGAAATTTTTGAAAATTTGAAATTTTTGAAAATTTGAAAGTTTGAAATTTTTGACAATTGGAAATTTTTGAAAATCGCAAACTTTTGAAAATTTGAAATTTTTGAAATTTCTGAAAATTTAAAATTTTTGAAAATTTGGAATTTTCAAAATTTTAAATTTTCAAAATTTCTGAAAAAAAATGAAGTATAATAATCAATCGATGGTAGAAAGTCTCGTAACGCCACTACATGCAAGTTACAAAAATTAATGAAATTTAAAATCGTAAAAGTTCCCTAAGGGCCGTTTGCACCCACTGCTTTAAAAGTTACCAGCCAATAAGGCACTGGTAAATCTCCGTTAAATGTTCCTTGTAGGTTACGGTGAGTTTACAGGAGTTTTAAGAAGGCGCTACTTAACAGAGATTTATTCTGCCTGTGAACATTGCAAAAAAAAAACTGACACCCGGTACAATATGCCGAATTGCGCATATCTAAATTCATAAATTAATTTTCAAAAAAAGCAAAAAATTCAACAACCTTAACAAGTTCAACCTAGAAAAAAAAATCGTCTTCTGAAATATTGTCACATAAAAGTCAATATGTAAATAACGTGATAGAATTCAAAGAATCCACTTGGAAGCAAATTGCTAATTTATTAGGAGAAGTAGCGATAATATATCGAAAGGTTCTTGCCAATGGGGGTACTCGATGAGGCATGAAAATGCTGAAACGAGCGTTCGACGTTTGCAAATATTACACGAGAATTTATCACCAGGTAATGCAAGGTTATGTAAGTGATTTTTCCTACCTTCATCAATTCTCTTTCCTTCCGCGATATGATCGAAATTTGCTACACCTTTACCATGCGGGCTTCGACACAAAGGGGCCCGCACAAGGACATGTCTGTGATTATTCAAGGGAACTTTTCTCTCGACTATCAAAGGAAATTCTAAAATGTCCATGCTCCTTCAATTGTGTTATTCTGAATACCAAACTGTTCCATGGCCAATTTTACCTCAATTTCCAGATATCTTTTTACTGGTATTCAAACTAATTTCAACAATCAACTGCTATCCTTAACTTAATCCTTAAATTCTGCACGGATACTACTGGTTCCGCGACAACATACCACAAAATATTCGCCAATCAATTTCTCCATGCGCCACCATTTTCAGCTCACGATATCCACTCGAGGACCTGACTCTGCATATCAGGGCCAGGGGTGCAGAAAAATGACCTGACCGGTAACTGAGAGGTCACCTCCCCCGTCAGTGACCGACGCAAATATGACCATTTTTGTCATGTGACAACAAACGTGACCACTTTAACATCTGACCGTCAGATTCCAATTTAACTACAGTCGACTCCCCCACGAGTGCACGTCCCACAAGTTGATGGACCCCTCTAGTCAGTATCGTCATGATCCCACCACTGACTATCTCCTCAAGCGCCGCCTCCCCACCACTGTACAAATGGTCCCGCGTGACTTTGAATGCTACCTCACTGCGCTAGCTAGCATCCGAGAGTGAGAGAAGTAGGGGAGGGTCACTTGCGGGACAGGGCGGTGGAACGTCCATTCAACAGATAACAATTCAACACACAGACAATTCAACACGCAGACAACTCAACACAGAAATAAGTCGACACGAAAATGAAAAATCTGTTTATAATATTTATAATCCCTCATTAAACCAACAATTTATTTAACTTTTACACAAAATTTACATGACTTTTCCTTCATTTCAAAAGGTTTTTGGGCCCCCAAATTCGGGTGCGGTAGTACACATTTTAGGGTGGTGACCTCCTCGGACCCATTCCTATAAATGCATTTATACTATTCATAAACCCTCATAGAACTAACGATTTTTCAAAGTTTTACACAAAATTTGAATCATTTTTTCTTCATTTCCAGCATCAATATCCTTAGCATAATAGCATAGAGTTGAATTTAATATGTGTTGAATTGTCCGTGAGTTGAATTTAACATGTGTTGAATTGATGTATTGAATTGAATTGTCTAAATGTTGAATAGTCCTGCCAGCGTCACTATCCTTCTCATACCCCTACAAATCGGAATGAAAAAATCATACCGCTTCACGAGCTCTTATTTGTGATCGGCTATTTTAGCCTGTCTATAGCTTTCAAACTACTCATGCAGTCTGTAAGCAGATATTTTTGTTTGAGTACTATACCACTGAATGGATAGCGGCATTTAGCGTGCTTCAATTTGCAATGTACACCAATGATTTTGGATTTATACTCTTGTTGATGCAAATATTCAACTGCGGGCAGTAACAGTTTCTGTTTTTTTCACTTCATCGAATGTAAATGGTTTACTTGATACTGATTCTTTGCCTGACGATAAATCCCAGAGTTGGTACCACCTATTATCCGTCGTAGAGACAGAGAGAGCCCGCCCCCTCAGTTGTACCGGTGAGCGCCTGTTTCAGAGTTTGTTTAGTAACGCGCTTGGGCGACGTTTCTGGGAACTCGAGTTGTGTCATGTTTTGAGAATTGTTATTGTTTGGCGGAAGAGCTATCGCGGAGTTAGTGGGGAGGATATCCAGTTCCGTGTGGATATTACCGCGCGTCAGACACATCATTGTTCAGTTCAAGGTCAGGTTTATTTTGATTCTTTTTTGTATGCTTGTGGCGATTTATTGCAATGCGGCCTTCCCCACTACAAGAGAAGTCAATTTTTTTTTCCAAGAATAACAAGCAGTGTTTTGTACCTTGAAAATAAATTAGCGTTACGCTTGGATTTGGGTAATGTTTTCTGGGTTAACATAAACTTATAAACTTATCTCTGGAAGATGCTAATGTGGGAAAGCGTATTTTGGTCGAGATTCTTCGGCGTTTTCTAATTCATCTTTTAGGGCAGTGTAGGAATATTACTTTCTGGGCCCGACAGAAGCAACAGTTGACACCTCGGTCTTCATTTATCGATAACCTTGCATTGTCGCATATCAAGTAGATTTCACGTGTACACCCTTAGTAACTAAAATGCAGTTAGAACCCATCAAAAGGGCGTTATTTTTCAGTTGACTACACTTGTCATCCTCGTTTTCCTGTCAGATGTATAGAGTTCAATCAAAATAATATAACTCTATTGATGGATTTGTATTCAGATGTATTTATATTCCAGGATTTGACAAGTAAAAATCTCAATACGCGTTGATATATGAATTGTTGAGCTGATAATCAAAGCGTTCGCTGGGGAGAGGTCGAAGACCAAGTGTCCCCCTAGTGCCTTGCCCCTTCCGCCCGAAGTTCCTTGGTGGTCCTTTCCTAGTGGCAGGACGAGGGGGGGGGGGGTCTCAGGTAGTCACTTCCCCTCTAACGTGGTTGACACTTCGGTCACCCACGCAAATCTCAATAGAACAAATTATCGTACCGCTTCAAATAGAATAATTATAGCCTTGGAATGATCTCAGGTCTGTTGTCTTGAAGGTTTGAAATGGTACTTGTATTGTGTGTTGATATTTCCAAATGATTCCCCGTCGTCTGGAACTTATCATAATTATAACCTTAATTTTGCAGACTAACGCTGATCCACATCAGCGTTATGCATGTTGATTTTATTTAGTAAATGATTTATAATCCTTCTCTTCTTTTCCCGATCGCTCCTTCCGTCAGCCGGTCGAATCGGTTCTTCCGCATGCTGAGAGTCTACTCGATCCGCCCATCCGCTCTGGCTTATCTCCAATACTCCCTGAGTCGCTCCTGTGGAGTCCAATTCGTATTGGTGACAAATGTAAAAGGAAAAACAAGGCTAGATAAAATATTGGAAACAAACGAGAGCTATCGCACTTCTTACTGTCTAACTATAATCAGAATCGCACCAAGATATCTTATTTTCTCTTCGCTCTCTCTTTTTCTCTACCTTCTTCCGCCCCAACATTCCGATGAGCCTTCATATTTGCAACGTCCTCAGGGAAAGTTATCGTTTCATTTCGGAAAATAACAAGGGAATTCTTAACTTCCCGAATTGCCGATTTTGTTTATTTCCATTCGTAACAAGGGTTTTAACTATACCAAAATGCTCCCTGTCGAATTCCAAATAAATGCCTGTGTGTGTGTATGTTTGTATGTGTGGAATCGGAATTTTCCGTTAACGATTTCCCACGAACGGGTCAAATGATCTGAGTCAGCGAGGTCTTATTCGGAGCGTCTCCATAGAACCTAGATCGGATTAGTTTTTGGTTTAAATTGACCGAGCAGTTTTTTTGTTATTAACAATTGAATTGTTGATAACGCCCTATTTCAATAACGGTAAGAGATACGGTAAAAAGTATTCATCAGAGTTTGCTCTGTAAGTGGAAATGCATATTTAATTTCTTATCACTTTCTTCCATAGTTGTCATAATTAAGGAGGTATGACAGGTTTAATCCTCGAGTGTTCGCACCCCTAGTGGCGTCTGACTCCCACTCCAGTAACGCGCATAATTCTCGTCCTTACTATGCGGCTAGTCAAATATATATACTAGAGCTGCAGCTATACTCTCGTATGCAATGAAGAAAAGGCCTCACCAAGGTGTGTGTGTGTGTGTGTGTGTTTGTGTAAGTGTGTATGTTCGCCAATTTTAAATTTCGCCTTTCGCTTTGAATATCTGCTACTCCAGACCTCGGGAAACGACAAATCTCTTCCAGTGTCTCCTTGTCTCCCTTCTTCACTCTTTCTATTTTCTAACTCTCTCGTTTCAAGAGAGACCCTTCTAAAGATTCTTCACTGCAACCCTTTTACCTTCCGCTCGTCGTCCAACTCATCTACTACCACACACTTCTCCATCGAGCCCTCTCACTCCCTCTTCTTATTTCTGTTCGTGTTGAGCACCTTGCACAAACTCTCGTGTTTACATCTTTTCCGAATCACCTGGTCCTTGTAAATACCGCGAAGATTAAAAGTGATAATATGATGAAATATTCACTCTTCGCGGGGCTTTTCATTCTACCAGGTTGCCAGAGGCACTTTGATATATTTTGATATAGGTTTGTGGCAGTGCGCGCGCGTCGATGTGGGAGTGTGTGTGAATGTGTATGTGTGGCATGTTCGACGTCTCTTCGGGAACCAATGAAACAATTTACAGTGAGCAAGCGGCCGGGATGTTGACCAACTTTTCAAATGAACTTTTTTCTTAGTTAAATGATTGGGAGTTTGAAATGAAAATTGAGTTTGATTTTGATTTTGTCTAATTGAATTCAAAAATAGATATGAATGTTTGCATTGGAATTTGAATTTGAAAGAGACATTTCAACGCGAAATTGAATTTTAGAATTGGAAAAATGAAATTGTAAATTTTTTGAATTTGAAATATGAGCCCGCGCGAAGAGGAGCATGGCGACGGACATTTCAAAGCCAATCAGACTGAACATGAACGAAAACAGTATGGCGGGCTACATGACAGCCCATGACAATTGAAATTAGTGTAATGGCCGCTGCCATGACATGGTTGATCATTTTTAGGAAGGATTAGTGGTGGATGAAGTCGACGATGCACAAACAACACGTTTAGTCGAGGACGTGCCTGGACGAAAAGACGGTTATGACACTCAGAGTACGTAACTATCACGCGGGACCACAGTACGCATGCCTTGCCAATGGGCAGAAGCAAAAATGTTTCTGCGCAAACGTCAATCGCAAATTGTGCGTACGCATTACACAAGTGTCGCTCATGAGAATTTATGTATTTTGTGTCGATTTCTCGACGACACTCGCAAAACAATCGATTACTCGCATCTAATCGACTTTCATGTCGATCTGTCGATTCTCCTGTCGATTGTTCCCTGTTCTTCTTATATATCGATTTCCATATTAACCCCTATTTGTTCATCTGTATTAGTAAGAAGCGTCCTTATTCTGCATGTAACGCCTAGGACCTCTCCAGTTCTAGCTCTAGGTTTCACTACTTCCACCACATCTGTTCGGATTTTCGGCTGGCGCAATGTCGGACTAAAATCGGGTTTTACTACTTCGTTCTGAAGCAGACTCCTCACACACAATCGAACACTTACCACATGTCAAATATTCGCGGTAGTGGAAAAAACACTTCTCAGAATTTGTGAGAATATTTTGACTCTTGCTTTTAATACTTTCAGAACCGGCCAGAATTGTTGATGATTATCTTTTTATATATATAGTTAGCCTTATCTTTTTAGCCTTTTTAAGATGTTTCGAATTTGTCACAATTTTTTTTTAATTCTGCTCCATTTTTGCTTTATTTGACCATAGCTGGTCGGCATTCGACGAACGAAATTACCAATTTCAAAATTTTGGAAAATTTTGAAAATCCAAAATTTTGGAAAATTTTGAAAATCCAAAATTTTGGATTTTCCAGGAATTTCCCCAAATAATTTTTTTTTTGGAAATCTGCGGGTTTGACCCTCCACGGGCCAAAATTCCCAGGTGGGGAATTCAAAGCGTCGACCATGAGACCAAGCTTGGTATAACCTTCGATGCCAAAGCTTGGAATTCTTATCTTCAACGAAGCTTTATCCCATGCATAAATCGAGGTAAAACCAAGCGTGGTGAGCATGGCAACAATTTCGTTGAACGACAAGTCATAAGCTCCAAGAAGTTATCTACGTTTTGGTCCAAATAATTACGCGAATTTTTCAAACACGTATTGCCTATAATAATCAGGCTAATTGTAGAATTGAATTCCATACAAATTCGGGGCCGAATTCTTTGTATCTCATTTTGCTACAAGTGGCAGGAATCTCATTGGCTATAGCCTCGGTCGGATCCGTGGAGGGGGAGTACCGTTCCGTGGCGTGAATGAGTGGGGCCGCCTATGTAGCCAGTCGTGTGAAGCAAAGGACGCGTGCAGGTACTCGTTGGCAGTGCCATAACCTCTGCTTCATATTCCATGTATTGGACGTTTGGGTAAAATCTTAGACACAAAAAAAATAACTTGAAAACTGCCTCGTGAGCGTGTTAATTCATCAGGTAATCTGGTGGCACGAGTTCTACACGACAGAAAAATCATCGACAAAGTAAGTATATATATCTGAATAATTCAATATTCTTTTGCTTCCGTTCCATGTTTTTATGGTAATTCTAGGGCTAATTCCGTATAAATATGGAAAAATTGAAAGAAATATTGCAATAACCTCAATAGTTATATCATATTTCTGAAGTTGTTTTCATATCCACCTGACTATTCCTTAATTTCGTTATTTCTTTTTTCAGAAAAATTTGATGACATCGACAGCTCAAGGTACGAAGGATTTTGAGGATGGTGTCAAGAGCATCTTGCGCGGATTAATTAAAGCAGAAGTTCAACAACACTACAGTGGTGCAGGACGTAAGAAACATGGCATTGGGAAATGAGATTTCAGTGCCACTGTTTCATTTGGGTGTATGAAAGGTTTGTTGAATTAATTGCATAATATTTTTGTTCATGTAATTTTTATATAATGTTCCTGAAACTTTTGGAAGAAAAAAATTATTCAATCAATTTGTTGATTTCAGATGTTCTATCAAAAAGGTACAAGGGCTCCACACAAAAATTGAACTTCATCACAGTCGCACCAGTGCATATTTGGCAGGTTTCGGCAGTCGTGATGGGAAAAGTGTAAAACGCGAAAATCATTGTTGATTTTTTTCTAAAACTGTTGTTTCTTTATGTCTAAAACATGAGTGATAGCTTGGGAAGGTCTTTCAGACGTTCTAATTTTCTGATATAGTACATGAATAACTTAATCTATATATATTAATAACCCATAATATTATTCCAGTTGTATAAATAAACACTCTTTAAGACAGGGTAATCCAAGGCAGAATCAAGCTCTTTAGTAGAGCCTATTAGTAGAGTATTAGAACTTAGTCATTGTCGAAGCTTGGACTAACATTAATAATTTCGCTGAAATTCATTCATAATTAGTATCAAAGCTTGGGCTAAAGTAAGTATCAAAGTCTGGGCCAAAATAAATATCAAAGCTTGGATTTATGGATTATCTCATGATGGACGAAGCTTCGATCCATGTAAATTACCAAGCTTGGACGGAGCTTGGTATCCAAGCTTAGATCGGTGTTACAATCGCATACTCCGCGAACATTAATTGAAGCTTGAGCCAAGCTTCGATGAAGCTTCATCCTATGGTTAATTCCCACCTGGATTATAACTCCCCGATGTCTGCATGTGTATGTGTGTACTTTCCTTCCAATCTCTCATTCTTCTCACCATAGAGCTCTCTAAATGATTTCAATTGTTCATGACGCTCTAACACCTAAACGGTTAAAGATACGAAAAAAGTCAGAGGACACAAAATATGTATTATTTTATAAGAAACACCATTTATTCGACACATTTTTGCGTATCTATAATATTTCGTGAGATACAGCGTGAAAAAGAATTGAAATTGTTAATAGCAATGGAAGCCAGGAGACATATATGGAGCAAAAACTCTAAGTTACGGCGAGACGCTTCGGTTACGTCATACAGGACCTTGATCGGATAATTTGTTCACGAGAAATCGGTCCGGAAAATTTTTGGTTACATACGTACGTCGGCACATACACACACACACACATACAGGCAATTTGTTTTAAATAGTCTAGAAAGGTCAGAAATAACATAAAACGTGGAGATCTGATGGAGAACCGATCTTTCATTTTCGGGGGCAAAACAATAACTTCCTCTATCGGAAAGTTCAAAATAACGAACGTGAATATTGTGAAAATTTGTAGGGCATAGAAAAACCTGTATTTTTTGTGAATAGAATCATAAACCACTGGGTCAATTGAAATATAACATATTAATTATTCAAACCATTCGATTTACGATTTTCGAGATAATCCTCGCAGCTCCTCATTTTAGTAGGAGTGAAGATGAGGGAGGAAAAAACTTTCCGCAGCCCCCATGAATTATATATCTAACCTTACCTTTTTCGTTTTACGATATTGAAGTTCGTCAACGCCCACACCACGTTAACATCGAGTCCATGGGAAGTCAATATCGAAGAGGTATTCCGTAATATCGACATCTTCATTGGAAGGTGCCGAGACTTGTTTGAAATCTGTCGTGCTTCGATTGATTTTGCGAGGTAAGCCTTTGTGTGTGTATATGTGTGTGTGTGATTTTTTTAATTCATGCTTCGATCGATTTTGCGAGCACAGATTGTTTGAGTTTTTTTTTTTTTTTCACTCTTTCTCTATTCGTATTCACCCACGTAACCGCTGGTAGGCATTACTTCATGGGCAATACTACGGATCAGAGTACCCACCCATTACGGCTGGGGCCGACTTCGCCTTTTCAGCTCATCGTATTTCTAATCACAGGGTAAACCTCCAGAAACCCCTGTGATACGATGGTGGGCGTCTACGATGGAACCCTCCCCCCCCCCCCCCCCGCGCGACGGGTCGCGTTCGGTCCCGGCTCACGGTCTCACTTCATGGATACCGCCGATAGCACACACGGAATGTTCCTGCCATCGGTCGGAGTCCGTGAGAAAATATTTTTCAGAAAAAATATTTGCAGTGAGCGGGAATCGAACGCGGGACCTTTAGAATAGTAGGCAGACGCTCTACCCACTACACCAAAGCCCCGTCAGTACAGATTGTTTGAGTGCATGCGTGTGTGTGTGTGTGTGTGTGTGTGTGTGTGGATGGATGAGTATGTGTGATTTTTTAGTAATTCACGCTTGGATTGATTTTGCGAGGAAAGATTGAGTGCATGCGCGCGTGTGTGTGTGGATGGGTGCGTGTGTAGATGTATGTGTGTGTGTTATTTTTTTTAATTCACGCGTCGATTGATTTTGCGAGGAAAGATTGTTTAAGTGCTTGCATGTGTGTGTGTGGGTGAGTCTGTAGGTGGGTGCGGGTGTGTATGTGTGTGTGATTTTTTTTTAATTGACGCTTCGATTGATTTTGCGAGGAAAGACTGTTGGAGTGCCTGCGTGTGTGTGTGTGTGTCTCTGTGTGTGTGGGGGGGGGGGTGCGTGTGTTTCAGAAAACTCCAGAAATTTCATATTTAAATTAACATTACACAATGGAATGTTTTTGTGTTTTAATGTAACTCTAGATTAGAAAAACGACCAAAATTCGAAATGCTTCAGATTCACAGAATTTTACACTTCTTTCTATCGGTGCACATCATACTCAGGAATGGTGTTGACGTGGGTCTTTTACCGTTTTCGCGTTACGAAATAGAAGAGAAAATCGTAGAGATAACATTGGTTGCGTCAACGATGTGACTTGACGACCAACTTCACCAAACTTTAAAGCACATTCAGAAATTCCTTGGTATTTAGGAAAAATGGTGCAACTTTAAAAAAAATATTAAAAAACTCAAAATTTCCAAAATTTCTAAACGAAAATTTGCAAGAATTTTAAAAAGTAAAAATTTCAACATTTTAAAACATTTGCAAAAACGTGCAAAAATTTGTCAGGAATTTCAAAAATTTTAAAAATTTGAAGAATGTCAAAAATTCAAAAAAAATTAAAAATTTCGAAAATTTCACAAATTTCAAAAATTACAGAAATCTCAGAAACTTAAAAAATTTGAAAGATTTAAAAATTTCCAAAATTTTGAAACTTCCACATTTCCAAAACAATCTAAAAATGAAAAAAAAAATGGAAATTTAAGACAAAATTTCTACAACTCAGAATTCCAGTTTTTCTTCCTTTCAATGCACATTATCATCGTGAACGCTTTTGACAGTGGCCCTTTGCCATTTTCGCGTTAAGAAATAGAAGAGAAAATCTCAGAGATAACATTGTTTGCGCCAACGATATGACTTGACGGTCAACTTCACTGAACTTCCAAGCACCCCCAGAATTTCTACGTATTTATATAGAACGTGAATGACCCGGTTGGAGCCATAACATTTCACTAAAAATGAAATATTGAATAGGTCCGCTTAAAATCGAGCTATTGAGTTCAGTTGGTGCTTCTTGGAAAGGATTTTTCCAGTTGCTTTCATGGAGAACTCCTATTCACCTGTCCACCTATGTCCGGTCATAATGAAAGTGAAAGATTGAAGATATTCAATACTCTTCCAGTCTATAAACAATTCCAAATGACCATTTCCCTAAATTAAAATTTTTGAAAAAATTAAAAAAAAAACAACTCGAAGCAAATGTCCGAAAATGTTCAAAATTTTGAAAAATCTAAACCATTAAATAGATAGATTTTGGATAGAAGAGACTCTCAGATTTTGGAAGCCGAAGTCACTCTCAGCAATTGATTAGGTGGTACAGTAGAGCTCCCTTTATTTTCCGAGCTCGGGGGGTGACCTTGAAGCAATTTCGTGGAGAAAAAAATTAAGGAAGCCCCCCACTCTGCCCACTGGTTGGTTGGCGTGGTGGGGGTTGTCGGGAGCGGAAGGGGAAATAAGAGCAGAAGTGAACGGACTATGTATCAAGTAAATAGGTTATGTTTCATGAATGCTCGGTCCCACTATTGAGACGCTGCGCAGTCTGGAGCGCATGACGTCGAAAACAAGGATAGACAAAGTACGGTGAGTGGGAGAAGATTTTTGAGGGGAGACAAGTCGTGAGGGGAGTACAGCGAAAATAAAGGAAGCGGAAAATTAAGGGAGCTCTACTGTATAGTGTAGTTTAGTAGTAAGGAATTAGTATAAGGTGATATATAGTATGCAAATGTATATAATTGGGAATATATGTAATTATATATGAAATGTAGGTAATATGTAATATGTAATTGGGAACGGAAGTACCTTGTAACCCCGAGGGGAACAAATAAACATATATCTATCTAGATAGATTTTGCTCAATCCAAAAAATCGAAAACAAATCCAAAATTTTTAGAAAATTGTGGATGTTTACAAAAACTTCAATAAATGGGTCGTGAGCGTGACCCTCGACGGGGCGCATCTATAACTTCCTGATAGTGTGGGTGTGTGTGTGACGATACACGTATGAAGTCAAGTTTTATATCACTTACGCAAATTCGACTATTGATCGATTATTACAATTTTTTATCGCTATCTCGTAAAATATGATGCGTAGCAAAAAAAGTAATAAAACATGAAATATGTAGTTTCACGAGAGGAACAATTTTTGATCAACACTTTTTATCGTATCTGTCACCGTTCTCGAGACACAGCCTTATAAACAATTGAAATTATTGATAACAATTGAAGGAATTGGTTTTCAATACTGACCCTCCTTTCCGCCCTGGACATCAGTTAGGGGTAATTTTATACCAAAGGCGAAACAAATCGATGGAGCCGTTTACGGGGAACCGTTTCTCAAAGAATCACTCACATACGAACACATAAACACACACACAGAACCCTCCTCAGTCGGGGCTTTAGCGTAGTGATAGAGTATCTGCTTACTACTCCGAAGGCCCTAGGTTCGCGCCCGGCCGCCGGAGAATATTTTTTCAAAATATTTTCTCATGGATTCCGACCGATGCAGGAACTTCCGTGTGTGCTATCGGCGGTACCCATAAAATGAGACCGCCCGGCCGAGCGGGAACCTAACCCGACGCAGGGGGGGGGGCGGGTTCCATCATAGGCGCCGGCCATCGTAGCACAGGGGTTTCTGGAGGTTTACCCTGTGTTTACAAATACGATGGCCTAAAAATGGCGAAAGTCGGCCCCAGCCCCATGGGTGGGTGTCCGGTACGCCCCCTGAAGGAATGCTTACACGGCCGCTACCGGGGGCGTACAAATGAGAGAGACGGAGGAAAAAAAAAAACAGAACCCTCCGCTAAAATTCGTGAAAGTGATATGAAATGTCGAGAAAAGTGAAAATTTTCGATGTCTACGACACGTTATTATCGGTGTGATTACAATAACTTCCTTAAATCGGGAAGTTAATATATACCAAACACAAAAAATTAAATTACAAAAAAATGCGAAACATTTCAAAAAATTTACGAAAACTCAAAACGTCTCATCCTTCGGAATGTATTTGGAATCAGTTAATTTTTTTGGGCCTAGATTGGATGAGAGTGCGAGAATTCCGGTGCCCCGGTTTCCTGGTACCAAGGGTCAGGAACATCAGAAAGTGTGCATGAAAGTGGAAAAGCTTTTTCTTCAGTATCTGCAGCTCGTGTATCACAATTCTCGTAAAATATTCAAGGTGCAAGAGGCCACATGGCACAACGACATGTTCACATTTCGAATCAAGATGAAAGACCTTGACATCATCATCAAGAATCTCATGAACATCACGTTCAGAAATATTAATAACTTGGGGGAAGCAATTACCAACCTTTACGCACTGCGCATGTACATGAGGCGAAAAGACTTGAGAACAAATTTTGATGCGATTATTACATCCGTAAGTATCATTTGTGAATTCCGCAAAATTCCTCAAATTTTGAAAGTTTGGGGACAAAAATTTTGACATTACGAATGTAGTATCCTAAAAAATTAAGCTCTAGAGTCTAGATATGGGAAATGCGTTTGACGTTGGGACAGTCTAGATATGTGGAATTCGTTAGACCTTGGGACTGTCTAGGCGTCGAGCACGTTATCCAAGGGACTTGTTATTGTAGCCTATGAGTTTCTTACTTTATTGTGGGTATGGTAATATAGGGGGTGTTGAGACCCAAAGTAGAAATAGCGAGGTAAGTCTTCGGAGGCTGATGCTGACGTAGTCATTGACACCACTGAAGTTTCCTCAAAGGCCCACGTAGCTAGGGCGAACAGGAGAAGGGGATGCTGACAGCCCGTATTTAAGTGGCTGTGGGCCCAAACGAACGGGAGAGTTTTTATGATATCCGCATTGAAGATAGATTACGCATTAGAGTTCGCATGATCATAGAGTAGAGTTTTCGATAGAATAGACAATCGCTTGAGTAACTGTCAATGTGATTATAGAGTGCTAGATCTATCGTGTGAAATTTGAAGCCAGCCGCGATTTAAGTTTATTTCTCTGTATTGAATGACGCGCATTATATGTACTGTAAATATATCAATTTGTGTTTACATCTCTGTAAAGTTTCATAACTACTAATCCTTGCTGCATATCCCCACACGAATATATCTGGCATTTGTCAAAATACGGTCAAATTTTTTTTGTTATTTTGTTTGGGGGCATCGAAACGGATTTTCGCAATTTGCTTTTTTCGGTGCGACATTTTGGAAATTGTTGTAATTTTTAAATTTGAAAATTTTGGGATTTTTCGAGCTTTCCAAGAACCTTTAGCATTTTGTGGACTTGTCAAAATTTGGGAGCTCTGTTTCATTGAAATCTTGAACTTTCTGCAACTATTCATACTCTGATTTTATAATTATTTGAATATTTATTAAGTATTACAATTAGTGACGGAACAGACATTTGTAAAGTTTTTGTAACTGTTGAAACGTCGTGAACATCACGTTCCGAAATATTAATAACTTGAGGGAAGTAATTACGGACCTTTAGCATCGAAATGAGATGGAATTTCTCGCCAATAATTACTTCTGTAAATATCATTCGTAGAATGAGGAAAAGTAATTTTTTTGAATTTTATAAAAATTTAATTTTGTTTTTAGCTTTTCCATGTATAGATATTTTTCGTATATTTTGCTATATATGGGTGTATTCCGTTCAGTATCGCAGACAGATCCCGTTTATTTTTGAAGATTTTAACACTACGCCAAACCGACACTTATGTATATAATGTAGGTGATTATGATGACGTAGTAGTCGAATAGAGAAGTCGGTCTTGGGATTTGTAAATCTCAGGTATACTCCTTGGTACATCAGAAAAAAATTTACTAGCCTCCTACTGCCGCTAAGGATCAAGCAGCGAATTTCAACGCTTAAAAGAGGGCAATGAAATTTGTTATCCCATCGTAGGTCACGTGCCGCGGCACTGGAACGGTGGCCGCCAACGTTGTCGAATTCATTCTATATCGCTCGAGCGCGTTCAGCGATGTTCGACAACCCTGCGCGTCAATCCATCTCATTTAACGCTGTCCAAAAATTTCAAAATTTTTAAAAATTTGTAAAATTTCAAGAATTTCAAAAATTCCGAAAATTTTAAAAATTTCAAACATTTCAAAGCTTTCAACAATTTCAATTTTCAAAAATTTCCAAAATCTCAAAAATTTCAAAAACATTCGAAATTTTGAAAATTTCAAAAATTTCAAAAATTTCAAAAATTTCGAAAATTACAAAAATGAAAAAAAAACAAATTTTTCTTGGAAAAATAAAAATTTTCTTCACTCGTTCCTTAGATTTGGCGCACCTTCTCGAAAGAAACCCAAGCAGTAAAACAAGAATTACTGGAGTCGCATTCAGACTACCCCCTGAGCTGTCCATATTACTCCGGTCGCGCATTGAATCTGCGTTACAAATCGAAACGACTGGACTCAACGCGGCAGCTTCTCATGGGCTCGGATTGGCTGGGTCATTGTAGTATCGCTGAGGAAGTGTACCATCAGAACAATGTACTCCTTGGCTCGATCAATGACACGATCGTGGGGCTCTATCACAAGTGGATGGACGACATCGGTCCTAATCCAAATAGCCGACTAGATCGATACCTGATGCGCCAAAGCATCGATAAGCTGGGACTTCTCGAGGCAAATCTCGATCCCTATGTACTGAATTTATGCCATGAAGCACACCATTGGCGTTACCTGGGCTTCCCGATACCCGTATACGTGGAAATCATAAACGACAAATGGCCAATACTGCAATTTGTTTCAGAGAGTGTCCTGATGTTGGTTTTGGCATATAACAAAATAATTTCAGGTACGTCGGGGAAACACAATGTTGTTTTTTATATACATTTGTTCAAATGTGTGTGTGTGTGGGTGGGTGCGTGTGTGTGGGTGGGTGGGTGTGAGTGGGTGGGTGTGAGTGGGTGGGTGGGTGTGAGTGGGTGGGTGTGAGTGGGTGGGTGGGTGTGAGTGGGTGGGTGGGATGGTGTGAGTGGGTGGGTGGGATGGTGTGAGTGGGTGGGTGGGTGGGTGGCTGGGGGTGGGTGGGTGGAGGTGGGCATGAGATTTTCACCATTTTTCGATATTTTGACATTTTTAAATTTTCCAAAACTTGAAAATTTTTCAATGTTTTTAAAATTTCCAAAATTTACCAATTTCGGACAATTTCTAATCAGCAAATCTAATATCCGATAATAAATTTAAGATATTTTCCACCCATTATTTAACTCGCTTTGTATTCTAAGCATCAAAAAAACATCGACATTGAATTTTTAATAGCGCTATCAGAGGAAGAAAAGTCGCTGTTCAGACATCTCATTAAGATTCTGAATCATGAGATGAGGCCAGGCTTGAGTAAACTCACGTGGAACTCTGAATTCATTGATGCTTACGTCAAAGGATGCTGTACACATGTTAAAACTGTAAGTTTATACCTTGTTGCTTGTTATCATAATTATCATTATTCAGGGAGAAAAGCAACGTGAGTTTGTGTACAGTGCGGGCAAAATTCCGACATTTTGTAAGGAACATTGGACCCCATTTAAAATCAAATTTGTTCATTGATGAGAAGTTATGGTGATGAGAAGTGATTTAGAAAGAGTTTTGTGAAAAATACACATTTTATGTTTCATGATTTCATTTCAGTTACAGAATTTTTTAGACATCTATAAAATGTCAAATTCAGCGATAATTGAGGTCTGCGAGGAAATATGTCATATGAAAGTGATTGATATAAAACCAAATTATGTGTACACCATTCATGAGTTCACCCAAGACCTTCGGACAAACAGGTGACTAAATAATTGATGGTACATTAGATGTGACATTGACGAACGATGTCACAAAGTCATTACGCAAGCAGATGTGCTCACATAAATCTCGAGTCCAGAAGGACTACATCATCTTTTCTACATATCAAAATGATATTGGATGTATATGGCCTATTTACATGGGATCTTTTGTTGCAGGGATAAGGAGTTTCGGATTCTACAGAACAAGTACAATAGAATCACTCAATATGTTGCCATGGTCTATGAAGGATTTCGTACAACAATTGATGAGGTGCATCTTATGAATTTCACGATTCAGAATTTCCGGAATTTTGGGAGTTGAAAGAAATTTGAGGAATTGAACAAATTGGCAATTTTTCAAAATTTGAAAACTGAAAATTTCGAAAATTTTCAAAAATCTCCAAACTTTAAAAAATTTCAAACATTTAAAAAATTTTAAAAATTTTAAAAATTTCAAAAATTTCATAAATTTTAAAAATTCCAAAAATTTCAAAAATTTCAAAAATTTCAAAAATTTCAAAAATTTCAAAAATTTCAAAAATTTCAAAAATTTCAAAAATTCCAAAAATTTCAAAAATTTCAAAAATTTCAAAAATTTCAAAAATTTTAAAAATTTCAAAAATTTCAAAAATTTCAAAAATTTCAAAAATTTCAGAAATTTCAAAAATTTCAAAAATTTCAAAAATTTCAAAAATTTCAAAAATTTCAAAACTTTCAAAAATTTTAAAACTTTCAAAACTTTCAGAAAATTGAAAAGGTTAAATCTCTCAAAAACTACAAGAATTTCAAAAACAATTAAATTTCGGAAATTTCAAAAAGTTTGAAAATTGAAACAACAGCCATGTGAAATACCAGAAATTTTGAAATTTGAATAATCTGCACGTTTGAGAAATTTCTGAAATTTACTTCCCATATTTTCTCATATTTTGCCTTTAGGGTGCTACTGCATGGAAGACGCATCTCATTAACGTGGATAAACTAGTGGAAGAAGCTGTGAAATTTTGTTTGAAGGAGTCGTTGCTTAGTGTGTACAACTGTTTGCATGGAACGAATGGACCTGCCCCACTCTTTCACGTTGAAGCTGATCTCGTTAATGACAAAGTTAGTGATCCTGATTAAGCCGTTTAACATAGTTACAATTAGTATAACATGTAAAGCGCAAACTATTCTTACAGCTGAGTATTTTTGGAATCTTAAGGAGTCGCGAGATTTTCAATTTTTCATAAAACTATAAACAAAACAAATCTGAAAAAAAACATATTCCGGCCCTAAACTATATAGAACAAAGGTATTATGTCATTTTTGCTAACTTCCTTTAACCTGCAAAGAATCAGAACTTTGCCAAAACAAAACTGTTCAACTGTCAAGAATTGTCAACTTTGATTAAATCAGGTAAATTGACCTCATATTTGGACAAAAAAATTACGTTGAATATATACGCTGTTCCAAAACTGCGGCTTTCATTTTTGAGGGCCAAAAAAGGATAAAATTCTAAATTGAACTGAAGTTCCACCTGCAACCGTTCTCGGAATGCTTTCTAAACTGAAGTTCCACCTGAAACTGTTCTCGGAATGCTTTCTGAACTAAAGTTCCACCTGGAACCATTTCCAGAACGGACTGTTCACGGACAACAATGCTTGGAACCGTTGGCTCACTTGAAATCGTTCTCGGAAACTGAAAGCACTGACCCAGTGAATTGAATTTTCATCTAGAAACGTTCTCGGAATGGTTCTTGAATGAAAGTTTCTCCGGAAACCGTTCTCAGAATTGTTCCTGAACTGAAATTCCACCTGGAACCGTTCTCGGATTACTTTCTGACCTGAAGTTTGTAACGATGTCGATTTCTCTCACTTTATAAATAGCACCGACAATTGTGCTATGGAGAAAAACAAAGGGAGGAAATAATAAAAAGGAGGCAAACGGATAGTATTAACGAAATATAATGTCCTATGAAGATACATAATGTCATACATGAATGTTAGGGGTCTCTTTAGGGGGGAGTGGTTGAAATCTCGGGGATTAAAAAGGGGTGAGACCTGGCTGTATTCATACACGTCAGGGGTAAAGCTAGTTGGCATTAATGATAGGGGAGAAATACTCGGGGTTGTCTATCTGGCTCTTTGGCCTACACGACTAAAGTAAGTACTCAAAGGGGAATACTAATCCCCGATTGTGCGCTGGCTCACCGCTGGCGGGAAGGGCAATAGGTGAAGGGAAATTATTTAGGAGACATATCTGCCTGGCACAAACGCCGTTACTTACGCCTAGTTGGGACTCGATTCCACCTTTTGCTGGTCCTGAGACAATCTCCTGGGCCTGTATTTCCACTCCTGATTCCTGGGATCTCTCTCTACGGGTCCTCAGCTTATCCTCATGCTTTTTCTCTCAAATGAACTACTATGGCACCATGATCAGTAACCATTAACCCAAATAACCGCTCCGGACACTGCGCCTAACTTAAGTGTCTCTTTCTTCCTATTTCATCCTTCGATAGGGCTCTCTTCGAGGATCCTCGGTATTCCTCGTGAGGAGAGAGGCACGCTTCGGTTTCCCTAGACTTTAGTTGGCCCAATCATCGGGTCTATCGTGTGCGGACTCATCCCTTCGATGGCCCTCTGTGTTCCTGTATTCGGAAGTTGTTGGCGGTTCCGTGGAAGGCGGGGTTCTTGTGGGTGGCTCCAAGGGGCGATAGGGAAACATGGGGAATGAGGCGAGTATCTATAGGATCATCGGGAGGCCAGCGGTGGCAGTTAAATATTTAGCCTATATTGTTTAGCGGGCGATTTTAGGGGGACCTTGACCCCGTCAGAAATTCCATCTGGAACTGTTTCCAGAACGGACTGTTCACGGGCAACAATTCTTGGAACCGTTGGCTCACTTCAAATCGTTCTCGGAAACTGGAAGCACTGACCCAGTGAATCAAATTTCCATCTAGAACCGGTCTTAGAATGGTTCCTGAACTGAAGTTTCTCCCGGAATCGTTCTCGAAGTGCTTTCTGAACTGAAGTTCCTCTCGGAGCCGTTCTCGGAATGATTTCTGAACCGAAGTTGCACCTGGAACCATTCCCAGAATGGACCCTTCACGGCCAACAATTCTCGGAACCGTCGGCTCACTTGAAGTCGTTATCGGAACCGAGAGCACTGACCCAGCACTGTACTTGTACATCTGCAAATTTCAGTAAATCCAGGGGAGTGTCAAAGCTAAGAGTTGAAGAGGAACTTCAGGCTTGGAATTTGAAGCCCTCTTTTCACCGTCAAAAGTTCGCAGGTTTCGGACAGGATGCCTATTCAACTATAATGTTTTTTTTAAAATATGAGATAAGGGCTTAATTAAGGTTGACGATTATGGCGAGCGCATATGAAGATGATCAGATACATATACAGTTGATCCTTGAAGCGCCAGCTGTTCACTCATTCGCCTGGAGCCTCCCAAATGTCGGGAGAGGGGAGCTCAATTTGACTATAAAATACCTCACAACATCAACAACAAATGCATCGAAATATGAATATGTACTGCACTCCTTCTCCCGGCCCTATGGCCCAACAACACATGATCCATCGCAAGTTCCGCGGGTACGCGAGTCTAAGGGTTAAACTTGAAGTCGAACAAGTGTTTTCGTGTGCCTCGGCCGTGGATAAGCGTTGACCCCTTCCTTCCGTACGAGCCCCCTCTCAGCGCGCAACCCCCACCCTCGCGTTTCTCCGCCTAGATGGGCTACAGGACCTCGGCTCCCAGTAGCCCGCACTTTGCTGTCTACCGTCGGACTCGATGTTTGTGTCATCAAATTTTATGTCACATTGCAAGTTTTGAGCGTTTTGAAATTTTTGACATTCTAGAATTTTCGAAATTTTTTTAAATCTAGGAATTTCAAAATTTTTTTACAAAAATTTGTTTGGAGATTAAAAACCAAAGCATTCGTAAAATTGCAAAGTTTCAATTGTTTTGGCAAATCGTCCAATATTTCAAATGAAGTCCTTGATTGAGGAACTTTTTGATATCTCTTTAATTTTTATTCCAGATCGATTTCATTCCCCCTCTCTCCACAATATCCGAGATAATTGGAGGCATAACGAGTTTAATTTTTGAGCGCCTCAAAAAAATAAGGCCCAGATTGAATGATCTATTCCAGCTCGGCGCAAGTGGCATGAAAAGTCTTCACGAAACCTTCACCCAAGATCAATATTTTCATAAACTCCAAGAAAAGCTGAACAACGAGGTTTCATATTGCACTCAACATATTCAGCAGTACGTGAAATCCTGGGAATCTTTCTCCGACATGTGGGAAGTGAATAAGGACATGTTCATGACGAGGTTCTGGTTTTTATGACACGTTTAAGGGTGTAATGGACATTTCGTGAAAATGGCAACATAAAAATATTTTGTTTTTATTAGCAGCGGAGTCTATATAAGTCTGTGATACAAACTTTTTTTCATAAAGGACACTTTCAATAATTCATTTTTTTCTCCTAATTATTAAGCATTTTTGAGAACATTAAAAAAGTTTTTTAATATCAATCTTTCAAAAAAGTTCAAAAATGAAAACAAAAATTGTGAGAAACTCAATTTTTTCCAAAAATTTGAGCAAAAAAATATTAAATTTTTTTTCGCAAATCCAAAAAATGTAAAAACCAAATTAATTGAGGTAACAAAAAAAGTCTCCACTGAGGTTCTATCAATTAAAAAAAAAGGCATGAAAAAAAAAATGTTCATTACATCCTTAATTAATACCACCGGAGTCCATAGAGTGAATTTCAATTCGATTTTTAATTATAGATATGAAAAGTTGAATCCAGCAGTAGCCTCATTCGACGCTGACATTGGACGCTACACAGAAGTTGCGAATAACGTGCAAATGCAGGAAACAGTGACTGCTGTACATTTTCTCGACATTAATTCTGATCGTCTGAAAGCTGCTATTATAAGCCACTGTTCGTTGTGGCAGCAAAAACTGACAGCTCTGCTCCTACGTATGACACAAATGACTGTGGATCGATTGTACAGATATACGCAGGAAAATTCAGAAAAGTAATATTGCCAAGAATTGAAAGACTTGAAAACATATTAAGCATGTTCGAAATCCTCGGAGACATGTAAAAAAAGTGGGCATATTTTGACTATGATGAGGCTAAGGCCGTGGCTCCCAGGGTTATTTCGAGAGGGAATATCGAAGTCCATGGGAATCTGCAAAGGCTTTGAGAAACTCAATGGAGATAAGGGGTATCAGAATGCGCAACAGTTTTCTCCATGTTTAGAAACAGACCCTCTTCCATCATGTATCGATATTTCGATATACCAATGTTTTTGGCGATTTGGTGCGGAATCGAGATTTCGATATATCGAATCTTCCATGTATCGATTCTTCGACATATCGATTCTTCGATCTATCGATACTTCGATCTATCGATACTTCGACATATCGATTCTTGGATATATCGGTGTTTCGACATATCGATGCTTCGATATATCGCTGCTTTGATATATCGATAATTGGATATACCGATTGTTCGATATATCGATTGTTTGATATATCGATTGTTTGATATATCGATTGTTTGATATATCGATTGTTTGATATGTCGATTGTTCGATAAATCGATTGTTCGATATATCGATTCTTACCCTTTTCATTTCCCAAATATAACCTTCGTCCTACGACGAATGGGATCTCGTCAACACCTCCAAACCTCCGGGGGTGGGTTGCTAAGAGAAGCGTTAAGAGTTTCTAAGTTGGCAACAAAATCTTCAGACTTTCTAATGTAACAGGCGTTATGGACGCTGCGTATTTGAGTGATCCAGTCAGGTAATGTCCCATGTGATAGGTGGTTACACTAATGGTGAGGACGACTGCTCCTGAAAGCACGGACTTTATGGATTTTGAGGAATCCATGAAGTGTGTCATCGACACCAAGGTGCAGTACTGGAGCGTCCCTCCAGGGGGCCAACGGTCGCGAGACGCTGCCGGTCAAAGCCATAAAAATTTATCATCATCTTGAAGTGAGGATGAAGACATTCTTTGGGTGGGATCTATTGCGAGTGGAAGGCTTAAGGGGAATTATCACAGATTGGAATCCAAAATTCTATTTTCGTTTTTTTGTCCTCAGGCTCCGAGCACAACCTCAAAATCTGAAAGAAATGCAAGCTACGTTGCGACTCATCGATAAACTGAATTCGGAAATTCAGGGTAAGGAAGAAGAATTCCCCAAGCTGCGAGAACAATACCAGACACTAGGTAAGTCCCGTTGGGAAATGAAAGAGTGAAAATCGATGGCATCGCCCGCAGGAATTACCGATGCTTGAAGCCCTAGAGTAACTGAAGCTAAGCATCGTCAACCTCATTAGCGTACTATATAATCATATTAATTTTTGCAAGCCTGTCTTTGATCATGAGCTAGTATATATAGTAGCACATGGTAAGCGATTTAAGTTTCCGGAATTTTTGAAATTTTTTTGAGTTTTTGGCGTTTACAAAATTTTGAAATTTTGAAGTTTTTTCGATTTTCCGGATTTTTCGGAAATTTTTAGTTTTCTAAAATTAAGAGTTTAGAAAGTTTCAAATTTTTAAAGGATATTAAAATTTTTGGCAAATTTAAAATTGTAAAAACTTAACTTATCGACTTTATTTTTCTTTCAATTAATTTTTGAAAATTGATAATTTTGGATGGCGAAAAGTTATATAAAAGTTCATTAAAATTGAAGAAGTTTTGAAAGAAATATACTGTTGAGGTATTTTTCAGAATCTCTCAAAAAATTTTAAATTTTCGAAATGTTAATCTTCTTTTATTCAATAACAGTAACACTTATCTCTAAAAACGAAGATCCCTATCGAATGGTTTTTTATGGATGAGTGTATAGTCTCTTGAATCAACACAATATAGAGAAGTACGAGATCCCTATGACGTTCGAATTCAAAAGAAGGATACACGGGCTTAAAGATTATTGGACACAGTATCTCGAGCTGCTCTCTACGTCGGAAGTCACAATTGAAGAACATAAGGTAATATTTTCAGTACCTGTGAGCTGTACTTCGCGAGTGTGTGCACATAAAAAACTCATTAATTTAGTTTTTGTTTTTGAGACATATCTGGAGCACAACGGTATACATAGAGGAAGAGTGAAAAATTTCACGAGTGCCACTTACTTAATACAGAACGAGAAAAGTTCGCCAAAAAATTTACACTACAAAACACAATTAGTCATGATGGGATTACAAAAATTTAGAAATTTCGAAAAAGTTAGGTAACATAACACACAATCGCATACACATTCACGTTTTTGTTCACACACACACAGATCGCCCACCCACCCACACAACCACCCCACCCACTTACGCACCGACTCCACCCACTCACCCACCCACCCCCTCACGCACCCACCCTCTCACTCACCCACCCCACCCACTTACGCACCGACTCCACCCCCTCACCCACCCACCCCCTCACTCACCCACCCCACCCACTTATGCACCGACTCCACGCACTCATCCACCTACTTACGCACCGACTCCACCCAATCACCCACCCACTTACGCACCGACTTCACTCACTCACCCACCCACCCACTCACCCACTTACCCACCCACCCACTTACTCACCCACCCACCCGCTCACTCAGCCACCCCACCCACCCACTCACACGGCCACCCCACACACTCACTCACCCGCCCACCTACACACACACACCCTTTTTCGTACGCGCACACAGGTACTTTGTGCTATCGGCAGTACCCCTACAATGAGACCCCAGGCCGGCCGGGGACCTAACCTGTGGTTAGAGATACAGTGACTTAAATGGCGGAAGTCGGCTCCAGGCCCATGGATGGGTGTCCAGTGCTCCCTTCTGAAGGAATGTTCAATGTTACGGTCTGAATATTATTAACAATTGACCCATTCACCGGGCTCGTAAAAAAAGGGGAGAACGTAACCTTATAGTAGTGAATAAATGGGGGTCTCGAGAATTTTCAACGCTAGACATCTTTAGACGTTTTAGACATCTAGACGCGTTACGGCAATGGGCTGTAGTCTAAGAATTTTACAATGTTGAGTGTTCGCTGGGCCTTTTAGCACATAATCCAGGGGAGGGATGAGGCCTGCTATGATTTCTGTGATACGGCCTGCTAGGCCTGATATGGTTACACGAAACGGGATGGACTCTCGCGGCCCTTGTCAGGGGCGACGAAGGCGCTTGTCCGGCCATCTCAAATGGAACCGAAATTTCAGTCGCGTTATGTGATTTATCCAATTTATTGTGATGGGCAATTTTTTTAATGTTTTTTTTTCAGCTTTTTATAACTTTTGTATAGTGTGCCATTGTGGCCCGGACAATAATATATCGCGGGATTTCCATATGGCGTGAAAAGAGGAGATTTCACCAATATTAATAGCCTGAATTACGCCTTTTTCACATAGATACCATACCATCATGCTCCAGAATCAGTTTAAATGTCGCAAATTTTGTTGAGATTTTTCACTGTTCAAAACTTTATGCAAATTCCAATCACTTTTTGGGGCTATTTCCCAAATTTTGAACTTTCCGATTTTCGGGAAGTTATAGTAATCACCCCAAAATCGAAGTTTTTTGTTTCGTTCTGTGACTGGTGTTTTAAGTATCCCAAAATAACACAGAAGAAATTCTGAGTCGAAGTTAAATATTCAAGTTTTTGCGGCAAATTTTGGAAAATGATTTTGCTTTTTTTTTTAGTTAATTTCGGTGGAGATAAAAATCATTGATACTGCACAGTTCAGTTGATGGGAATTATATTCTTCGACTCCATCAGAATTCTCGCGGGCGCTGACTTCGGCGTGGCGCCATCTATGGAGAATTTCCGCGGCATTAACCGAAAACCTTTTTGCCGGATATCTCTAAAACTAAGAATATTAACGAATGATCATATAAAGCTTTATTGTAGCTCTCAGTGTGCCCTATGAAAAAGATTTTCATGAAAATTGGGCTAGCTCCTTCGCATTTCGACTTGTGAGCCCAAAACAATGTGAGAGATTCCTTCGATACGCGCATATCGAACGGCGGCAACATGGCGCGACTACTGGTGGGGTTTTGAAATCTTTTTTTTTTATTTCCGAAATTTTTAACTCGCTCCACTTTTTTTTATCTCATCTTTCGAGAGCACTCTCACGTACCTATATAAATATTTCAGCATCAATCATAATTTATGCTCCACTTAGGGATTCTTCTTCCGATGTACTGTACTCTGAATTGGGCTTATTTTAGCCGGCCTTGCAATTTTCCTCTGAAACTTAGTAATAAGAGGCTTCATTTTTTTCGGCCAGGAAATCTTCAAAAACAAACTGCTGGAAGAGGCAGCGGTACTCATGCAGGACGCAAACGGGTTATTGGCAAAATTCCATGAAGACGGACCCTTCGACTCGAACTGGATAACCACAGGTCAGTGTTTTCCTTGAAAATGTTGAAAATGTTGAAAATGTTGAAAATGTTGAAAATGTTGAAAATGTTGAAAATGTTGAAAATGTTGAAAATGTTGAAAATGTTGAAAATGTTGAAAATGTTGAAAATGTTGAAAATGTTGAAAATGTTGAAAATGTTGAAAATGTTGAAAATGTTGAAAATGTTGAACATGTTGAAAATGTTGAAAATTTTCCAAGCTTTGAAAACTCTGAAAGGTTTGGAAATTTTCGAAATTTTGGATTTCTTTTTGAAATTCTTGGACCCTTTGGAAATTTTGGACATTTTTAACATTTTAGCAATTTTAGAAATTTTTGAAGCACTGAATTTTGCAAAAGTGTTCAAAACGCTCAAAATTTCAAAATTTGCAAACGAATGGGATAAATAAAAATACTACTCAATGAAAAAAAAACGGAAAAATTTCGAAAAAATGGAAAAAAATTAGTTTAACCGAATTTTGGAACTACACCAAAAATATGGTAAATTATGAAATCTATGTGGAGGTGAACTGTAGATCAGGATTGAGCTACCTTAATATTCCGTCTATGTTTCCACTTACATTCAACCCGCCACTATGAATCACACAATTTCGCGAGCCGCGATTGTTTCATATTCGCGAACTCTCGAAGTACATTCCAAGGGGAAATGAGATCCCAAGGGAATGATATATGGCGTATTCCATCACTCATCATCCAGTGATCTACAGTTTCCCATTTTTTTTTCCCTTCCACAAATTTACGGTTAAAAATGCAGTTTTTGCACCTATTCATCTTTTTTCGCTCCAGCTAACGGCTACATGGCGATACCAGGAAAAGATGAGATTATAAATGAAAAAGTCGGTCATTCTTTCATTTAAAAATGGCGGAATGGATACTTTGTGGAATTTTCGTTGGCACTGCTTCCATTTCCTCCTTTCCAAATTGCTGCAATTTTTTTTATGTTTCTTTTAGTTCACACAGCTTTAGCATTTTAATTCCTTTTAAATCTTTGGTATTCGCAATACTTTTCTCCTTTCCATTTCGAAAATGTTGGAAATGTTGAAATTTTTGATGGTTTTATTAAAGGGGTTAATAGATTGTAAAAATTGGGAAAATTTGGAAGATTTTGGAAAATTTTGGAAAATTTTGGAAAATTTCGGAAAATTTTGGAAAATTTGGAAAATTTAGGAAATTTCAAAAAATTAAAAAAGTTTCGAAGAATTGAAAATTTGGCAAGTTTTGAACGTTTTGAAAATGTTTGAAAATTTTGAACGTAAAAATTTTTAAAATTATGAAAATTTGCAAAATTGTTAAAACTTTTTTTCAAATTTTCCGAATTTTTCTAACTTTTCAGATTTTTCAAATTTTTCAAATCATTCAAATTTTTCAAATTTTTCAAATTTTTCAAATTTTTCAAATTTTTCAAATTTTTCAAATTTTTCAAATTTTTCAAATTTTTCAAATTTTTCAAATTTTTCAAATTTTTCAAATTTTTCAAATTTTTCAAATTTTTCAAATTTTTCGAATTTTTAAAACCTCTAATATTTTGAAAATTTTTGAATGTTTTAAAAATTTTGGCAATTTTGAAAATTTTGAGGATTTATACAATTTTTTGAGTTAAATCTAGTGGTGTCATTTTTTAAATTTGTTTTGTTTTATCCAGTACTCGATTTTTCCTTTGCCTAACTCACTGGCATAAAAACCATTCTTACCTATACCCATATTTTTTCATGTCAAATAACGGCTATAGAGTGATCGCAGACAAAGGCGGGGTTCTAAATGAAAGCTCTTTCATATAAAAATTTCAAACGGACACTTTGTGGACATTTCGTCAATAATGGCATCATTTCCTCGGATCTGAACTACGCTGGTGCTGGTCGTTAGAGCTGGATTAACGAGAAAAAGATATTTTAACCCTCAGCTCCCTGTTGAAGACCTAATCACTGAAATTCGCAAATTCTCCATTTTTTTTCCAAAATCTCAAAAAATCCCAAATTTTTTTTTTTATTTTACAATTTTTTTTTATTTTCCAAAATTTTCCTGAAATTAAAAGATACCAAAAAAAAAAATTTGACATAAAAAATTTTGGTTTCGCAAATGTTTCATTTTTCAATTTTCCAAAATCCTAAAAAATTAAAAAAAATTCCAACTACACTACCACCCATAAATTTGAAATCGAGCCAAATACGACTGGAACTGCAGAGAAGCCCCTTTTCGGTTTACACCTGCCTGCACTGTATCAAAACTTGACAATTTCTCTCGCACAGATGCCCTCGCTTGGTTGGAAAACTTTCGACGTCAGGTGCAACAACTGAAACACATAGGATCCGAGTTGGGGGAAAATCTCAAGATATTTGGGGTTGTTCTATCGGACTCACTTGAACTTGCCAAAGTGGAAAAGGTAGTTTATCCATGATGAGTTACGCGAAACTAATCAATCCCCAATTATGACTTTTGCCAATCTCAGGATTTAGCAGCAATCGAGATTGTCTGGCAACTGACTAAGGAGTGGGATGATATTTGGCAGCATTATAAGGCGATCAAGTTCTGGGCAATTGAAATGGATGAAATGGAAGCAGCGTCCAACCGTCTATTTAGAAAATTTAGCAAGCTATCAAGAGAGTTGAAGGACACCGGCTGGAAAATTCCGGAGCATTCGCGCTTAAGAGTGGACAAATTTCGAAGGACTCTTCCTCTGATGAATGATTTGAAGAATCCAGCGATGCGCCATCGCCACTGGACGACCGTCAAATCAATCGTCGATTATGATTTTGATGAAGACTCAGAGGACTTTACACTCAACGCCATCCTGGAAATGCAAATGTACAACTTTGCGGAGCAGATCAATGATGTGTCGAACGCGGCGTCTATGGAGCTGATGATAGAATTGGTGAGCAATAGTATGCATCTTGCCAAAGGAACTGTGCTGCTGATATCGATTGAAATTAGAAGTAAACAGAATCAGATACAATTCTAAGTCTAATTCTGGCTGAAGCAGCAGCTTAGTTATTCGTAACGATGAAGTTGGATAGTAAATAAGCAAACGGCTTTGCAGTTGAACTTCTGCATAAGGTACCAGAGACTTCGGAAAAACAATAGAAAACTCTGACTTCCTATCATCCTCTGATATCTTGTACGGATATTCGACTGTAATTCAATTCTAATACCTGTGTTTTCAATTAAAAGGGTTTGCGCAACATCTCCAGTGCCTGGAAATTCCGTCAATTCGAAATGGCCAAGTACAAGAATCGAGGGATCTTCTTACTACGATCAGTAGACGAGATAGTTCAGGCCCTAGAGGATCATATAGTTCAGCTGTCGGCGATGAAGTCTACAAGGTATTACAAACCATCTACTTGAGGTTAGGCATATGTCAAAGAAGCATGCTTCTCACATGACACTGTCAAAAAATAGTGACTCATCGCTGCTGTGTCAAAAACGTTGAAATTGCTATAAACATCAGCAATCGCAATTGGCAGCACTGAGGTTCAAATGAGAACAGTCAGACGGAAGGAGACTTCTATGGATGCGCTCATGTAGGTCAGGAATCGTAAGATCAAGCGGAAGGGTCAAGCCTAATGGCTTCATATATGAGTTCAGTCTGGATCATATAGCTTACATTAAATGAAATAAGTACCACACGTGCATTTCATTTTCAATTTGTCGAAATTGTCATCAGCATCAGCAATCGCCATTGGCGGCACTTAGGTTCCAGTTGAGACAATCAGAAGGACGGAAGGTTTGACCACCACATGTCTTGGTGAATGTATGTAGTATCCTAGAAAATTAGGATTTAGAGTCTAGACTTGGGGAATGCGTGTGACGTTGGGCCAGTCTAGACATGGGGAATTCGTTAGACATTGGGACTGTTTAGGCGTCAGGCACATTATCCAGGGGATTCGTTATTGTAGCCTATGAGTTCCATACTTTATTGTAGGTATCGTAATATAGTGGGTGCTGGGACCCAAAGTAGAAATAGCAAGTAAGTCTTCGGAGGCTAATGCTGACGTAGTCATTGACACCACTGAAGTTTCCCAAAGGCCCACGTGGCTAGGGCGGACAGGAGAAGGGGATGCTGGAAGCCCGTATTTAAGTGGCTGTGGGTCCACACGAACGGGAGAGTTTTTATAATAGCCGAGTTCAAGATAGATCACGCGCTAGAGCTCGCATAATCATAGAGTAGAGTTTTCGATAGAATAGACAATCGCCTGAGTAACTGTCAGGGTGATTGTAGAGTGCTAGATCTATCGTGTGAAATTTGAAGTCAGCCGCGATTTAAGTTTATCTCACTGTATTGAATAACGTGTATTATATGTACTGTAAATATATAAATTTGTGTGTACATCTCTGTAAAATTTCATAACTGCTAATCCTTGCTCAATGTCCCCATATGTAGGACACCCCTGATTATGGGCGCAACCGGAAGTGTCAAAAACTCTTTTATCTAGTTCCAAATTTAGTAAAACCTATGTAATTTCCTCGAAGCAATTTACATGCTCAACTCTGCTTCTACTTCACCCCTAATTCGATAGAATTCAACGGAATTCAAGCCATTTGACATAACCTAGTCTAATATTCCAGCTTTGTCGAACCATTCGCTCCGGAAGTCGACTATTGGGAAAGGTCCTTATCGACTGTCGGCGAAGTAATAGAGAATGTTCTAGTGATCCAAAAGCAGTTCACCTATTTGGATAACATCTTCGGCTCCGAGGACATAAGGAAACAGCTGCCCAAGGAGACTGAGGACTTTGACAAATTGACCTTGATATGGAAAAATGTTACGTCACGAATGGCACAGGCCGATGGCATTCTCAACGCTTGCCTACATCCAGGTGAATGCATCAAGTGATTCATTTCTTAAAAGAGTTTGTCCCACAATTCCTTCTCTTTTAACTTGCCGATAGAGTCTCCTGGCCCCTATTGCTATAAACAATTTCAATTGTTTATTACGCTGTATGTCACGAAATATTGTAGATACGCAAAAATGTGTCCAACAAATGTTGTTCCTTATAAAAAAATACATATTTTGTGTTCCCTGATTTTTTTCGTATCTTCAACCATTTTGGCGTTAGAGCATTATAACCAATCGGAAAATGAGAGATTGGAAAGAAAGTATTTAGAAAAATTATGAAAAATTTCTATCCCAATTTTAACAAGCTCAGCCATCTCACTACTGCACTTAGAGTCTCACAGAATATCATTACCACAGTATCTCTCTTCGCAGAAAATCTCCTCGAAATATTGAAGCAATCAAGTCGCACAATCGAGTCTATTGAACATGCGTTGGAGCGCTACCTGGAAACTAAGAGACACGCATTTCCTCGCTTCTACTTCATATCGAATGAGGACTTGCTAGAGATTCTCGCCAATTCTAAAAGCCCGGAGCTCATTCAGCCTCACATAAAGAAATTATTTGAGAATATAAAGTGCTTGAAATTATCAAAGGTATTGATTTTACGAGCAAGTCAACTAGTAAGGTATTTCTTTAACCATGCATTCTACATTTGATTGAAATCAGGGACTTGATTGAATTCAATTTGTCCTGATTGTATTTGGTTTTTTGAGAGGTAAATCGATCAATTATGGGCTGAGCAAGTAATTCCACACATGGGGTTTCTATCCAACCAGATATATCTACCTTACTGCAAGTGGGTCTTGAAGGGTTCGAAAAAATTAATTGCATGAAGAATGTTGAATTCGGCACTGAAGGGTTCGAAAAAATTAATTACATGAAGAATGTTGAATTCGTACATCAGTATTCAAAATTTCATGATTCCTATTTTTTTTCGCTGAAACCAGTCTTTGAACATTTAATTGACGTGTCGGAAAATGTAGGAATGGCAAACAGAAATTACAAATCGGGAAGTTTTGTTTGTGCTCCCAAGGGGGCAAACACACTTTCATCCCACTAGTTAGATTCTGGTTTCGGCCCTTGACAGTTGACAAACATGAACCTGGGGTTAACCGTGGGAAAGATTGAGGTAGCATGAAAAACGGCGGGGAATGAGAAAGTTGCTTTGCGCGCATGCGCGAGGCGCAGGGGGCGGCGTGGAGGGGAGCGTGACGGAACCGTCACGCGCCTGGGTTTCGAGTCTCTTTTCACGATTTCGCTCTAAAAAAAATAATTACGAATGGGATTTTCTCGCATAATGAGTGAATGAGAAGGAAACACTTATCGGATTAATACCGCCGCTCATAATTGCTATTATTGAGCAGCCGTCAGACCAAAAAACAAAACCTGCACTAATCCACCAATAACCCGATTTCGCCATTTCCATTATAGTCAATGCCAAGCAGATACCTCGCTGAAGGGATGCTGTCTACCGAGAGTGAATACGTGGAATTCCTGGAGCCCGTGATATTGGAGGGACAGGTGGAGCGTTGGCTTTGTCAAATCGGTGAGTTCTACCTATCCTCCTCTTTCTCTTGATTATCATGTACTCTTTCCGTGATTCATTTCCACCGTTTGCTAAAGAGAAAAAAAAATCCTCTTTTTGTCGAAGGCTAGAGCAAGCTATTCCCCCTCCGCCCCCCCCCCTCTCCTATTTTTTTCCTACCCTGAAAAAACTCCATTGTGGAAATCGGGTAAACATCCTTAATAGCATTCAATAGAAAAAGGAATAAAAGTAAATGCGCCCCTTCGCTTTCATGGTATCCCTTCCTCTTCTCCGCTTCATCGCGGACCTTCTTTTTTCTTGTAAATTTGGGTTCGATCTTGAAAGAGAGCTCAGCTCAGAACAAAACAGGATTACGCCCCTTTTTTCCTATCAAATGGAAACATTGTAATCCTTAAAATTCAATTCCGCAATTTTTTTTTTTTTTTTTTTGTGATAGTATAACTAACTTGAGGAGTCTTTAATCTTTATCTGTGATTCCTTGAGCGTATTGCTTCATTGAAATGAAATTGTTCACTTCCCGTAAGGGAAAGTTACGGTCATTTAATGTAATGTGAGACTCGTTGACTTATATCAAGAGTTAGGCACTTGACATGGGTAGAAGTTTATAATAAATCATGCACGAGATTATTAATGCGCTAGTCAGAGAGACACTAGGCCGATCCTGGGCCTGCAAGCTACACTCCTCAGTATGTCAAATAAAAGTTGGCTATACAGCTTCTGAGGATGAGCGACCTAAAAGCAGGGAATTTCAACGTTTAAGGGACAGGAATGGGAATTTAATGAAAGCAAATTGGTCAATTGAGTTAACTCACTTTTCATCTCTGGTCCTTTACCATTAAATATCTCAAAATTGAAAGAAGATAGCAGTATTTTTATAATCACCTTTTTTGTACAACAAATTGCGACCTACAAATTTGTATTATAACAAATTCCGTTATATTTCGCGGTTTGGGAGATATTTAGTGAAAACTGACGTTAGGCTCACGCAGACTAGGCAATTGGTCACTGCACAATTGAGATTTTTTTTTTTTTCTACTCTTTCTCTATTCGTTTTCACCCACGTAACCGCTGGTAGGCATTACTTCATGGGCAATACTACGGATCAGAGTACCCACCCATTGCGGCTGGGGCCGACTTCGCCATTTCAGCTCATCGTATTTCTAATCACAGGGTAAACCTCCAGAAACCCCTGTGATACGATGGCGGGCGTCTACGATGGAACCCTCCCCCCCCCCGCGCGACGGGTCGCGTTCGGTCCCGGCTCACGGTCTCACTTCATGGATACCGCCGATAGCACACACGGAATGTTCCTGCCATCGGTCGGAGTCCGTGAGAAAATATTTTTCAGAAAAAATATTTGCAGTGAGCGGGAATCGAACGCGGGACCTTTAGAATAGCAGGCAGACTCTCTACCCACTACACCAAAGCCCCGTCTGTGTGTGTGTGTGTGTGTGTGTGTGTGTGTGTGTGTGTGCTGAAATGGGTTTCTTCTCTCATCTATACGGCTAAACGGAAATATATACACACACATACACACATACCCACACACAAACACACATTGAAATGTTATTCGTTTTACTAATACTAAAAAAAAAGTTATCATTAGAATTGCATCAATTCTGAGTTGAAAGGTTCGTGCCAATGCTCGACTTGTACAATTTTGCAAATGGGAATAATTGTGTTATTCTTACTCGGCACACAGCCCTAAGGAAGATACTTTGAGATATTTCCCATGTATGCAATTAGAGTTGAGTACCTAACGTACTTCGGAGAAATTATGTAGTTGTTGCCTGGATTCGATCTTGAGAGAGCGAGTTAAGCTGAAGAAAATCGGATTACACCCTATTTGCTATAAACTGGAAATCTTGTGAGATAGGCTTCTTTCATTTTCACGAAGGTATGGATAAAATGAATGATTTGGGGTGGAGAGCTCGTGGTCGAGAGCTGTCAAGATTAAAGTTCAAATGAATGTGGATCAACATAAAACTTCCTGATTGTCAATGACAACACCGTTGTCTTCAAGAGTTCCTTTGAAATTCAATTAGCGCCGAGCAGAGTAGTTTTTAGCAAAAATGGTATAGATGTCTCCATCACCCATCTGATTGTTTCAATAGGAATCTGAGTGTCGCCAATGGCGATTGCTGATGCTGATGACAATTTCGACAAATTGAAAATGAAATGGACGTGTGGTACTTATTTTATTTAATGTAAACTATATGACCCAGACCACGATATCGAGTAGTGACTAGCCTTTGATGATTCTAGACTGAACTCTTATATGAAGCCATTAGGATTGACCCTTCCGCTTGATCTTACGATTCCTAACCTACATGAGCGCATCCATAGAAGTCTCCGCCCGTCTGACTGTTCTCATTTGAACCTCAGTGCTGCCAATTGCGATTGCTAATGTTTATAGCAATTTCAACGTTTTTGACACAGCAGCGATGAGTCACCATTTTTTGACAGTGTCATGTGAGAAGCATGCTTCTTTGACATATGCCTAACCTCAAGTAGATGGTTTGTAATACCTTGTAGACTTCATCGCTGACAGCTGAACTATATGATCCTCTAGGGCCTGAACGATCTCGTCTACTGATCGTAGTAAGAAGATCCCTCGATTCTGGTACTTGGTCATTTCGAATTGACGAAATTTCCAGGCACTGGAGATGTTGCGCAAACCCTTTTCATTGAAAACACAGGTATTGGAATTGAATTATAGTCGAATCTCCGTACAACATATCAGAGGATGAATGGAAGTCAGAGTTTTCTATTGTTTTTCCGAAGTTCCTTGGTACCTTATGCAGAGGTTCAACTGCGAAACTATTTGCTTATTTACTATTCAACTTCATCGTTCCTAATAATTGAGCCGTTGCTGCGCCATCCGATCGATCTAGTAGTGTTATAGTGGCTTTTCGGAGAAGGCTTCTTAGCCGATATTTTCAATCAGTCTCGCGCGAGCTCCTCTTCCTCGCTGCCCAGTACTAGCAAATTCGATAATGTACATCATTACACACATAAAGTAATTGAGACGATTGCTCACCAATCCTATCATCCGTTGCCTAGACCCAGTACAGCATAAACAAGTGTCTGAATTTAAGATGTTGCTTGTAGACGTGTCGCAGGTACTTCCTAGTCTTTGATTGCTCCATTTGAAACAAGATACAAAAATTCAGAGACTTACTAAACATCTTGAAAATCTCTCCAACAATCAGGGTGTCGTATGATATGCAGTGTGTTCACACGAAACTACTTCACGTCGATTAGGTTCTTTGTGCAGTTAGTTAGGGAATGGCGTTATATTTATAATAAGTGGAAGGACTGAAGATGTGACAGGTGAATACTGGAAGATTTGGGTCTATCAGTAAATCACTCAGGGATTCACAACGATGTCCGTTTATTACAAATACTTAACCGTTTGATTTGAAGAGACGAGTCAATGGTTGATACTCAGTTTGAGTGTATTGCACTCAAACTTAGTAGGTAAATATGATATAAGTATGGAAGTCAGCTAGGTGATACTAGTCAGAGAGTAGATGTTAGAACTAACTTGAAAATTCAATTTGAGCCATATATATACAAATGTGAGACCATAGTCCCGAACCAATGTTGGCCGGAGGTGGGAACTTCCATGGACGTCATGGTTGCAGGAAAATGAGAAACTTTTTGTTCTAAACAAGGAGAGAAAATTGGACGTCATACCTTGGGGTTTTTGGTCGGCAACTGAAGGTCGCCATTTGGGGAACCAGATCACCGACTTGATGGGTGGAGAATCTTAGGAGACAATGTTCTAGTACTGCTGCTGTGGCTTTCAGTACAGGCATTAGTGACCAGAACAATGACTAATTTCTGGGTGGCAAATATGATTCGGTCTGGAGCAAATTCTCGTTCGAAAATTGAGGCAAAGACATGCGTAGTTTCGCATATTTGTTATTAAAGTGCATTTAAATTTCAAGCTGTTTTTTTGTCTTTTAAAAAGTATCCCACAATACTTCATCTTAAGCTTGCCCTAGTAACGTCATCTTCATACATTGTAAATACCTAATGACCAAATGTATCTCCCCGATGTGTAGACAATTTCCAAATTTCCGAATTTCTCAATTTACTACATTTCAATCCTCCATAACTTGATCATCTTATAATGCTCTCAAGGATCATTCCACTTCTCAGTAAGTTGCCAGACAATTTCGATTGCTGCTACATCCTGAGATACTCAAACATCCTAATTGGGGATTGATTAGGTTCACGTAACTCATGAGGGATGTACTACCTTTTTCCACTTTGCCAAGTTGGCCGGTCGATAGAGCCACCCTGAAATTGAAAATTGGAGACACTTTCATGGTATCTTTTCGTTTCTCCGCTCCATCGCGGACCACCTCTTCTTTTTTTTTTCTCTCTCTCTTGTAAATTTGGGTTCGATCTTGAAAGAGAGCTCATCTCAGAACAAAACAAGATTACCGATATTTTTTGGTCCTTTACAGAGAAGGGAATGCAGGAGTGCCTGAGGCATGTTCTACGACAGTGTCGTGTAGCGCTACGGAAAATCTCGGGTAAACGAGACAAGTGGGTGAAGGAGTGGCCGAGTCAGCCAGGAATAACGTCCACTCAGATACAATGGACGAGTGACTGTACCAAAGCACTTCTACGTACCAAGTGTGTATAGCGTCGTAAAATTCAACGATAGAATACTGAGATGAGAGATAGAACGATGGTGATGATTTAAGCAAGCCAGACGTGGTTACTCTAATAAGAAGAATTTTGCATATTCCACGCTCACGCCCGTTCCATCTCACTCTCACTTTCGGACCTTTCTTCCTCGTTTGCATATACTAACCGTACCACCCACTGGAATATTTTGAGCTGAATCCCCCTGTCACAGCACTGGATGCCATGTCGGGTGAGGGCTCTTTTAGGGGTCGGTATTTGGAAAATAAGGGATGAAAAAAAAATCACTTCTGCCACTATGGTAATCAATTGTCGCAAAGTTTTTTTTTGCACTAACTCAGAATTTTTTAACTTTCCGATCTAGGGAAGTTATTGTAATCACCCCGAAAATTGAAAATTGGGTTTCCACCATATCTCCACGTTTCAAAGTCTCCCCAATCGTTCTGGACCACTTTTGGAAAAATGTCTGTATGTATGTGTGTGTGTGTGTTCGTACGTATGTGCCAAAATTTTCCGTTAACGATTTCTTGAAAACTAATGGTCCGACTGGATTAATTTTTTTTTTGATCGATGAGTCTTCATGTAACTTAGTGTTGATTAGATTCTGAGAGGAATCCATTCAGCAGTTTTCAATAATTTCCAGAAAATCGAAAGGCCAAAAACCGCAAATGGGATTAATTAACGGCCATCCATAAACTATTAGAGTTAGCGCAAAATTTATACAAGAAAAGTTGTTCCCCATATAAAAATACGTATTTTATGTGGTATGACTTTTTTCGATAATTTGCATAATTAAGGAGGTATCGCAGTCTCAAGAATTATGTATGTAATAAGTGAATGAATGAACCTAGCGGTGTCATGAAAGTTTCAATCGCAGCATTTCCGTTCAGAATCGAGCGAATTACATTTTGGATGGCATTCGTGGAGTATATACAAAGTTATTAACAATTGCAATTGTTTATACTGTTTCACGGGGTAAAATATTAAAATTATGCTCTTTCTTGCGGCCGCACTCTTGTTGGCGTCTCACTCCCACTCAAGTAACGCCCATAAGTCTCATCCACATGCTCACCATGCATCTACTCACATATTCATCATTATCTGCTTCATTAACGACGCAGTTTAGAATTCTCAAATCTGCAAGTTTTCAGTATGACACTATTGATTAACCCGGGTATATTGGAGAAGAATAAATTTAGTACGCTGTGCTGAACACACACCACTAGTTGTTTTTGAGTTTCGGGCTTTTTTGAAGCTCCTCAAATTGGGTCCATGTCTAAAAAACCCCGTCAGAAAAACCATTGAAGACTATAATCACGAGTAGTACATATTTTAGGGTGGTGACCTCCTCGGGCCCATTCCTCCTTCGGACCCCCCACATTCAAGTGCGGTAGTACACATTTTAGGGTGGCGACCGCCTCGGAGGAGTTTTTTATAGACAGAGTTTTATTGCAATCGAAGTGTCTTACCCTAACTTAGAGCTGATGAGTTTTTGGTCCGTATATGTCTCCTGGTTCCTATTGTTATTAACTATTTCAATTGTTTATAACGCTGCATCTCACGAAATATTATAGATACGCAAAAATGTGTCGAATAAATGTTGTTCCTTATAAAAAAATACATATTCTGTGTTCTTTGACTTTTTTTGTATTTTTAACCGTTTCGGCGTTAGAGCGTTATAAACAACTGAAATCATTTCAAGAGATCTAGTGAGAAAAATGAGAGATCGGGAAATTACAATTTTGACCCGCGGAGGTCCAAACCCACAACTCATTTATTTTTTATATCGTTCAAATTTTTGAACATATAGGGGAAACTATTTTGAGTTTTTTTTTGGATATTTAATATTTTGGAAATTTTTATAGTTTTTGAATTTGCCAAAATTTCAAAATTGAATTTTTCTTTTTGTAAATTTACAGAGTAATCAATTGGGAGTGAATAATAAGTACGACATTTTTTATATGCGAAAAAAAGGGTGGGGCGCAATGGGGGGAGGGGGGGGGGGAGCGCGCGCAACTCATAAGTTGTCACTGAAAATTTCGGGAGAAAAGTGTTGGCAAATTGTCGAGAATTGCAGTTGTAATTGCACTTACAATAATCATGACTTTTTAAGACTTTATAAAATCTTTTAATATTTGCAGTGAAATTTTTCGAAGATACTAACTTCGTGAATTTTTCACTGCACATCCCTGCGTCAGATAATTGTCAAACTTTTGAGGGGGGTCAAGGGCCCAATCCCCCATCAGTAAAAAAAATTTCATTACATTGTTGCAAAAATTCATGGAGCAATTACACTTGTCGCGCTGCGAGAATTTTGGCAAGTGAGTGTACTGAGGGCCTATTCGTAACGCATGGAGAAGTCATACTGAACATCAGAGTGGCTCTGCGGAGAGATCGTTTTCATAATTCTCAAATCTCCATACCAATTTTGATAGGGTGGATGGATGCCATTTCGCTGTTTCACACCACACCGTGAATTGCAAACTCATATGTCTTAATGCTCTCAATGTACACTTGTGTTATACGCCCCCTCCCACCCACCCACCCCCACAACTTGGCGTCGAGCTGAAACTTCTGGGAGAATTAATTCTTGTTCACAATTTTCTTCCACTTTTATAAATCACCCAAAAATTCCGAAATTTTTCAATTTTTTTTTCGCCTTTTTTCAAACTTTCAAGGTCATCCAAAAATTGTTCATTTATTAAATTTTCAATTTTCCGAATTTTTTTCCAAAATGGAAAATACAATTACCGAAACTTTAGAAACTTTATAAAATCTTTAATTTAAAATTTTTGTATAACACAATTTTTTTTTTTATTATCATCCAATAGGCTCATGGACTCGAGGAAGCCCATGAAAAAATTGAAAAGCAAGCAAAATCAAATACTCGTTTTGTACTCCGAAGCACTTCGACATAATCTCGATCGCCTGCAGCGGATAAAATATAAAGCAATAGTGGTCATTGAAATTCACGCGCGTGATGTGATTGAGAAAATGTACAAGAACAGTGAGTGAATTTTATATTCATCCGGATATTTCATCGCTAATATATTTCACAGTCAATGGTACAGACTTCCGATTATTTTTGCAGATTGCAAGGACGTAACCGAGTTCGAATGGCTGTCTCAGTTACGATTCTACTGGGACCGGGACATTGATGACTGCCTTGTGCGGCAAACCAACACCTGCTCTAAATATGGATACGAGTATCTCGGAAATACGGAGCGCCTGGTTATCACGCCATTGACCGATCGGTATTCAATTAAAATAATTTTTAACTAGGGGGTGGGAAGTATTTCTGCCCTCAGTGAGGACACAATGCAAACTTCCCGATTTGGTAACTCGAGTTTTCGAGATGATGTCTGTTTCAAAAATTTACGAGACTTCTCACTTCAGTATTTACTGATTTTTTTTTTCATTTCTCTGTATGTCGCTGCCTTTTGTGACTTTTTTCATAATCAAAAGATAACTCCCTCTTCCACGGGAAGACCATTTGCTTCTCATTGAAGCCTTTAAGTCTCATTGAAGCATTTTAAACCCACGAATATACAACAACTACGTTGAAGAAGTTCAATAAGTCCGTATCTCCGGCTTCACTCGACTTCTCGTTCCTGGCAGCATTGATACACAAAAATGATATACAAGTATTATATTCTGAGTCGGTCCATGTATACTGTAGAGACCAATTTTTGCCATCGCCGACGCCATCTAGTCTCCATTCATGCACTCATCACATGAATTATTTTTTTCTAATGGCTCTACCACCTTAATTATGCACATTATGAGAAAAAGTCAATAAACATTAAATGTGGATCTTTGTATGAGGAACAACTTATGTCAACAAATTTTTTCCCTAACTCCAACCGTTTACGAGATATAGCGTTATGAACAATTGAAATTGTTAATAACAATATATATTCTGAACCAATATCCATCAAAAACTAATCAGGGCTGAGTTACATGAAGACGCGACCTTCGATTGAGACCTTGATGGCTGCGATTGGTGTATCCATTCGTGAGAAATCGTTGACCAAAATTTAGGGCACATACATACAAACATACACACACATACCCAGACATTGACTCAGAATTTTTCGGGGATCATTTTGGTACCCCTGAGACACCAGTTACAGGTCGAAATGAAAAAGTTCGATTTCGAGGTGATTACAATAACTTCCCTAGGGGGGGGGGGGGGGGGTCCACCATGCACCCCTCCTTGTAGCATAGAGGTTTCTGGAGGTTTACCCTGTGTTTAGAAATACCATACCCTAAATCACGAAAATCGGCCCCAGCTGCGTGGATGGGTGTCCGGTAGGGCCCCTGAAGGAATACTCATCCAGCAAATAGATATAATACACCAAAATTCCTTGCATGCCCAACAAATTGTAGTAAATTCCTGAAAACTCCAGATTTCATGGATGAGGTCCAAGAAATATTTTAACAATTTCCCATATTTATGGTCGCACTGCTGATTTCGTAGGAAGAAAAAAAGTATCGATCGTCGCGCGGGCCACACAACACCAGAATTGAAAAATTTGAAGAAAAGTCTCATATTCACTGAGTATCGATTTAATCTCGATAAAAGGCGAAAAATGCTTGAACTCTACTCTAATTTATTGGTTTACTAGTGCGGACCATAAATTCAGGCGGGTGCATGCGACGGGACAATTTGTTTCACGAAAACGCGATTGAGAGTTTTGCATAGTCTTTAGTATCGAGCTTTATCGGACATTCACTTAGTGGATTGCCAATCCCTCCAGACGCTTTTCTTAGGAATGTTTCGCTTTGGAACAGAAGATGTTATCTGATTCGGAGGAGGGCCATTTCAAAAATACATTGGTAGTACTAGTTTTACGACTGTGCCCAGTGATTAATGATTTGCCAAATGTGTAGTGCGACCTATTTTAACAAGTTCGGTGCAATTGAAACTTCCCAATATGCTATTTGTATGGATGTGTGTGTGTGTATATTTTTTTTCTGCACTTTAACGGTGCAGTGAAGTACGTGGGTATGTGAGTGTGTGGGTCGGCAGTCGAGCATTTATGCGACTTTTTTTTTGGCGCCCGGTTTGTCGGGGTAGAAAAAACATTGTTTTTTTTTGGAATTTGAAAAAATTCTGAAATCATAAATTTTGGAATTTTTTTTGGGTCCCGAATTTTTCGAAGATTTCTCAAAATTCGCTTTGGACGAGTGTGTGTGTTGTGTGTTTGTATGGGTATGGGTGAGTGTTTGTGTAGTTGGGTGGGTGGGTTATTGGCTGTATTAGGGTGAGTGGGTGGGTGGTTGGCTGTGTTGAAGTGGGTGCGTGGGTGGTTGGCTGTATGAAAGTGGGTGGGTGGGCTGTTAGCTGTGTTCAAGTGGGTGGGTGGGTGGTTGGCTGTATTAAAGTGGGTGGGTGATTGGCTGTGTTAGGGTGGGTGGGTGGATGATTGGCTGTGTTGAAGTGGGTGCGTGGGTGGTTGGCTGTATGAAAGTGGGTGGGTGGGTTGTTAGCTGTGTTCAAGTGGGTGGGTGGGTGGTTGGCTGTATTAAAGTGGGTGGGTGATTGGCTGTGCTAAAGTGGGTGGGTGGGTGATTGGCTGTGTTAGGGTGGGTGGGTCGTTGGCTGTGCGAAATTGGGTGGGTGGGTGGTTGGCTGTGTTAAAGTGCGTGCGTGGGTGGTTCCCTATGTTAAGGTGGGTGGGTGGGGGGTTGGCTGTGTTAAGTTGAGTGGGTGGGTGGTTGGCTGTGTTAGGGTGGGTAAGTGGGTTGGGTGGATAGGTGACACTTTGATAATGAACCTTTGACAATTTCAAAAATTTGAAAAATACACAACTTAAAAAACCGCCAAATTTGCAAATTTTGTATGCTTTTGCAAAATATCAATTTTATTTTGGTAAATATGTAGAGCAACCTATTTGAATGAGTTTCGAGGAATTGATAATATTTTAAGTCAAGTTGACTTTGCAAATACTGGGTGTCGAACCCACTAACTCTTCCTTTTTTGCAAGTGAAACTTTTTATACGAGTTTTCAGTTACCGAAGTGGACGGGGTTTTTATCCAACTACAACTCTCACACGTTCCACGAAAATTGAGAGAATGTAAGCAAGTCAAAAATTTGAAGAACAATTCACAGAATTTTCATTGTTAAATTTCCACATTGTATACATAGTTGCCTCATCATTATTATAATTTCCCTCCACATACACTCAGAAAAATTTGAAAATGTAAACCGAGATGTTCGAATCGTGATTGCGATAAATTGAGGATTTTCAAAATCGGTGAGTTCCCGTGAGCTCGCATAACGAGCATGGCGCCGCCTTTGTTCAATCTCCCCGATTTTATCCACATATATAACAAAATTGAAACAGTTGAAACCCATTTTTCCAAAGCTTCCCAGGAAAATGATGAGGCGGCACATCGCCGCCCGATGCGAGCAATGGAATGTGTTGAATTTCGGAAACTGCTGGCGAGTTGTACGTTGGGATCCCTACGTGTACAGCCTAGCGCGGCGACCCCTAAAGTGGTGCTCAGCATGCGAGTAAGCCCGTGGAAACGCCCGCAAAAGGGTTAATCACAGTGCCATTTTCGTTTTTCCAAAAATACTTACGATTTAGGGGATTACCCCAAATATATATAGAAAATTCTGACCATTCCCCATCGTTGATTCGATACACAACAGAGGAGCACTTTCCAGGCATGGGTAAGCGCTTCAACGTTTACATGGTGAAACTAAACACCGGACTAAAGAACGTGGATAATCCGGAGTCCGAATTCACTTACAAATATCACTTGGCTCCCCCCCCCCCCCCCCCCCCCCCCCCCACCCCACTCTTAGAACCGCCGAATTCAGTGATTTCGAATCGAATGCACTTGGTCTCATGCAAATCCGTGATGTGATTTATATCGAACTCGGTGACCCACATGAACTAATTCTTCCTCATGCAGAATTATTCATTTTTCTTTCGTCGCCCAACGATCTATTTGATTATTTCAAACTGAAAATGAAAAGCCCGAAGTTCATCATATCTTCACATTTCATGACCCCGTGAATCATTTCGGCACGTTTTTGACATGGTGAATGTGTTTTCCTGCGCCGCTCTCTCTTGTACTCCCCACTGCTCTTTAGTATTTCTTCGATAGGGCGTACTGGACACCCATCCATGGGTGTCCAAGCCGACCTTCGTCATTTGGGTCATCGTCTTCCTAGACACAGGGTAAACCTCCAGAAACCTCTACGACGGTGGACGCCTATGATGACCCCCCCCCCCCCCGAGTCGGGTTAGGTTCCCGCCCGGCCGTGCGGTCTCATTTTATGGGCATCGCCAATGGCACACACGCGACTTCTCGTGCTGCTTAGATGTTCGAAATCGGTTCACTGTATTAATTGTTATAAACAATTTCAATTGTTCATCATTGCAACCAATAGTTGCAAGTAGATCTCGAAGTAGATGTAGTTTGATATGGTGTAATTTTCAATTATAAACATAGATGGTTAATTACAAAAAGCAGCGCCCAACATTAAAACATTGGCAAAAGTAGGTAATAAGCAGGAAGAAAGCCGATAAATGGAAGCCAGATTGTGCTACAATGTTTCGTGGAATGTCTCATAACCACAACAAGCATCGCTCTCCATGAAACATTTCCAACAATTCGTCTCTCGAAGAAAATTCGAACGCTGCAGGGTCTATCTGCAGGTTATTAAAATTGTCTTCTGAAAAACCATGGTTTCAAAATTTACACCAGGTACTCTAGTCTCGATGGTGCTATAGGAGATGCTTCATTGTAAAATTCAAATAGCTAAAATTCCATAAATATTCCTCTTAGAAAAAGGATAACCCCAGAATATATCGATTGTCTCGCAATATCTCGAAGTTTTGTCACGCTGAAATGCGCGCAACAGCGCCGTCGTTGGCAGTCGTAGTACACTCTCCCTCGCTCCCTATCCTTATATAAAAAGAACAGGGAACAATCGACAGATCGACACGAAAGTCGATTAGATGCGAGTAATCGATTGTTTTGCGACTGACATCGAGAAATGTGGGTCGCTATGTTCCTCTTCGCGCGGGCTCATATTTTAAATTCAAAAAATTTACAATTTCATTTTTCCAATTCTAAAATTCAATTTCACGTTGAATTTTTTTTTACGATTTAAATTGAATTCAAATTGAAATTAAAATCTTAAAAAGTCACAGTCAAACTCAAATTTAACTATTACAAAAATTGAAAATCAAAATATTTCAAATTTCATTTCAAACTCTAAATCATTTAAATAAGAAAAAGGTTCATATGAAAAGCTGGTCAACATCCCGGCCGCTTGCGGCGCGGGTGGCGCTAGTAGTAAAAAGGGCAGACCGAAGGAAATATCGATTAGCGGTATATATCGGAATTATCGAAAAGCGTAAGACCGAAACCAACGCGCCACCAGTGAGAGCGGCGGAAAAAGGAACTGCGCGTGCGACGCATGCGTGGAGGACTCGTTAGTGGTAAACAGGAAGGTTAGTTACAGTATATTATGCTACAAGGGCGATTTTCACACGGCTCACCAACGAACGCTAACGCCCGAATAGCATATACCATTTTTCGTTGCGCGAGGCCGCGAGGGGGGGCCGCAAGAGGGGGGTCCAGGGGTGGCCGCAAGAGGGGGGTCCAGGGGGGGCCGCAAGACGGGGGTCCAGGGGGGGCCGCAAGAGGGGGTCCAGGGGGGGCCGCAAGAGGGGGGTCCAGGGGGGGGGCAGAACCCCTCGGGGGGTGCGGGCGGGGGGGGGGAGCACGCCCCCCCCACAGGATAAAGAACAAAAATTGATTGAGAATGAAATAACAAGAATCCGATCCAGTATTCCACATTTTCAACTTCCCGATATAGGAAAGTTATTGTAATGGCCTTGAAATTTAAAAGAGGCAATTTCATCATATCAACAAAAGTTTTAATCAATCATTCACATTAAACCCTTCAGCGTTTAATACCATTCCGATTGTTCATATCAATAAAGGTGTTACATCACACTGACAACAGCCCTTCATCTTTATCGTGGTGGCAGTCCAAAGGGTCCAGCTGGTACCGGCAAAACGGAGACTGTAAAAGATCTCGGTAAAGCATTGGGCTTTAATGTGATCGTTGTAAACTGCTCAGAAGGCCTCGACTACAAAAGCATGGGCAGACTATTCTCTGGTTTAGCACAATCTGGCGCTTGGGGCTGCTTCGATGAGTTCAACAGGTTGTGCCAACTGAAATTATTATCGTAATATGAATTTCATCTTGTGGACAATAATCCATTGTGATGCTTTATCTCCTATTGCATTCTTAGAATCAACGTTGAGGTGCTATCAGTTGTCGCCCAACAGATCCTTTCTATTCTGTCCGCCCTTTCACAAAAGTTGGCCGAGTTTATATTCGAGGGTTTCAATATACGACTCAAGCCCACTTTTGGTGTATTCATTACCATGAATCCGGGCTATGCAGGCAGAACAGAGCTTCCGGATAATTTGAAATCAATGTTTCGACCGATATCAATGATGAAGCCGGATAGCAGCATGATTGCGGAGATCAATTTGTTTGGGGAAGGATTCAGGAACACCAGATCATTGGCCAAGAAGGTAATATATGAGAAAATTCCACATGATTGTCTGCGGGAATGCACATAGAAAACACAGTATTATTTTCGGTGCAATGCCACGCTTCCATGGGATCGTCATAGGATACTATAGATCTATAGATCACTGCTCAAGTAAGCACAGAAGAACCTCGTTTATCCAGCCCTCCATCAATTCCTCCAGGTAATCCGGAGCGATAAGGGGTTCAACGCGGACCAATGATTCAAATTTTAGATGCTTTTCCGTTATCCGTATTTTTGGTTATCCGAGGTAGTAGTGCGCCACGGATAAACGGGGTCTTTTTGTAGTATGTATGGGACGAATTCCCATCGGACTCTCTATCGGAAATGCCGAAGGTATTCTCAATTAGATCCTCGGAAGGATTCGGACTTTGCGTACGCAGAGTGTTCCCAACCTGTGGCGCATCGAACTTTCATCCGGAACCGTTCCTGGAATTGAACGTTGATCTGGAACCGTTCCTGGAATCGAACTTTGATCTGGAACCGTTCCCGGAATCAAACTTTCATCTGAAACCGTACCCGCAATCGAACTTTTATATGGAAAGGTTCCCGGAATCGAACTTCCATCTGAAGCCGTTCCAGGAACCTAACTTTCACCTGGAACCGTTCCAGGAATCTAACTTTTCTCTGGAACAGTCGTCGGACTCGAGGGTTCATTTGGAACGGTACCCGGAGTCGAACTTTCACCTGGAACCGTTCCCGGAATTGAACTTTCATACGAAACTTTTCAAGGAATCGAGCTTTGATCTGGAACCGTTCCGGAATCGAACTTTCATTTGGAACCGCTCCAGGAATCGAACTTTTCTCTCGAACCGTTCCGGAATCAAACTTTCATCTGGAATCTGCCCGGAATCAAACTTTCATCTGGAACCGCTCCAGGAATCAAACTTTCATCTGGAACTGTTCCCGGAATGGAACTTTCATCTGGAACCGTTCTCGGAATCGAATTTTCGCCTGGAACCGTTCCCCAAATCGAAGTTTCATCTGGAACCTCGCCCAGAATCGAAGATTGAAATGGAACAGTTCCAGGAATATAACTTCCATCTGCAATTTTTCCCGGAATTAAACTTTCATCTGGAACGGTTCCGGGAAACGCACTTTTATCTGGAACCGTTCCCGGTACTGAAGTTTCAGTTGGAACAGTTCCTAAAACGGATCCTTCATGTGAAACAATTCTTGGAACTAGACGTTTGCTCGGAATCGTTCTGGGAACTGAAAGCACTGGAACAGTGTAACGGTTCAACTCGAAACTCTTATAAGTTCAATGCCGGGGGGGGGGGGGGGGGGTGGGCCAGATAGAATACTTGAAGAGGCAGAGATGGCGCTTTACTCAGTCAGCAAAATCTGCAACTCTGACACACGCGTTTTCTCCCAGATTTGATTAATGGAAAATCCGGGAAAAAATCCTATAGGATACTAGACAAAAGGCTAGGAAGCCAATATCAAATCACGCTTGCACTCCTTTCAACAAATATTGAAGTGTTGGTTAATTGCAACAGACGGCAAAGAATAACACTGTTACTTCAATATTTAGATATTCGCACTGTATACATTGGCACAACAACAACTCAGTCACCAGTACCACTATGATTTTGGCCTCCGAGGGATTGTAACGCTGACACGTTATGCAGGGAAAAAGAGAAGGCAGCACCCGCATTTGCTGGATGAAGAGGTAGAACTAAAATTTGGTTTAATTCAATCTGGCTCTTGTCGCATTGTCAATAGTTAAATTTCTCATTTAGGGAGAAATGAGAAATCCAATGTTCGGTCGAAGCATGATATCATTATTTTAAACGTCACACAGGCATCTCACTTGTATGGCTACTTTAAAAATTTTCGCGTTATCTCAAGTCGAAGTTGAGTTGAGTCAAGTCAACATTGATTTGAGTGAAGCCTCATTCATTTGCGTCAAGCAGATGACTTCAGTCAAGTCGCTGGTGACTTGAGTCAAGCTGACGTCGACGTGAGTCACTTCGAAGCTGATTTGAGTCAAGTTAAAGCTACCTGGAGTCAACTCCACCTTGATAGCAGTCAAGTCGAAGCTGAGTTGAGTCAAGTCAAGGTTGACTTGAGTTGAGCCCACGTTGACCCAAGTCAAGCCGACTGAGTTGAGTGAAGTTCACATCGACTTGTGCCAAACAGAAGGTGACTTCAGTCAAGTCGATGGTGAGTTGAGTCAAACTGACGTTGACGTGAGTCACTTCGAACTTGACCTGAATCAAGGCGGAGTTGACTTGAGTCAAGTCAACGTTGACTTGAGTTGAGCCGATGTTGACCCAAGTCAAGCCGACTGAGTTAAGTCAAGTTCACACCGACTTGTGCCAAATAGAAAGTCACTTCAGTCAAGTCGAAGGTGCCTTGAGTCAAGCGGACGTTGACGTGAGTCACTTCGAACCTGACCTGAATCAAGGCGGATTTGACTTGAGTCAAGTCAACGTTGACTCGACATTGACTCGAGTCAAGCGGACTGAGTTGAGTCAAGTTCACACCGACTTGTGTCAAACAGAAGGTGACTTCAGCGAAGTCGATAGGGATCTGAATCAAGTCCACGTCGACCTAAGTTAAGTCGACGCTGACCTGAGTCAAGTTGCTGTTGACTCGAGTTATGTCGGACCCTTTTGATGTGATTCAATCCGGACCATCACCGAAAGTAACCTAACGAAAAGCGTTGGACCATAATGAATCGAACCTCCTTTCACCATCACGCTGTTATTATTATCATGATTTTTCTTTTCTCTGTTACTATCTCGCAGGTTATTATTCTGGCGATGAAAGATATGAATGAAGCGAAATTGACAGCAGATGACGTCCCCTTATTCTCGGGTATCACTTCCGATCTTTTTCCTAATACAACGGTACCCACAATAGACTACAAACATATGTTGGAATACATAACAAGGGAAGCGATCGCATTAAACTTGCAGGTAGATTACCTTATCAATTTTTCATATAATGTTAGAGAAAAAAATTATTCGATAAAAGTTGCTTTCTCTTGAGCAGCGTATTATCTAGATGAAACAAAAAACTAATTCAATTCAATGCGGTCGTACGGTGACTTGCCATTACTTGTTTTTTTCAAGTATATTCATTCGAGTGAAATAGAAAGCTACTCTGACTGAAACCATATCTGATGACAGGAAGAATATCCACAGTCAGCTCGCTTTTAGTGTGAAATAATCAAGGATGTATTGTTGGTTCCATCCTTGAATGGTCGCAGTGTTGGCGTCTTGTTCCCTTTTCCGTAACCTGGATGAGTATCTCGATTCCTTGCTCACATTGTGTGTATATCTAAATTAGAAATCAGGAAGTTTTTGTTGTAACGGTCATGGGTCATGCTGATTTACGCCATTAGGTGTTTTTATTCTTGTTCACCTTCGCGGTTCTGTTCCTGTTTTGGTTCCTGGCTTAGTCGCGGTTCCTGTTCCAGTATCAGTTCCTGTTCTGGTTCCGGTTCCTAGCCTGGTTTCGGCTCCAGTTCCTGTCCGGGTTACAGTTTCTGTTTTGGTTCCGCTCCCTGTTCCGGTTCCGCTTCCTGTTTCGGTTCCTCTTCCTATTCTGGTTCCGCGTCCTGTTCCGATTCCGCTTTCTGTTTCGCTTACTGTTCCGGTTCCGGTGCCAGCTCCTGCCCCGGTTTTGATTCCTGTTTCGGTTTCTGTTCCGGTTCCGCTTCCTGTTCTGATTCCGGTTCCGCTTCCTGTTCTGATTCCGGTTCCACTTCCTGTTCTGGTTTCGCGTCCGGTTCCGGTTCCCCTTTCTGTTTTTGCTTTCTGTTCCGGTTCCGCTTTCTGTTCCGGTTTCGGTCCCGCTTCCTGTTTCGGTTCCTCTTCCTGTTTTGGTTCCGCGTCCGGTTCCGGTTCCTCTTCCTGTTTCGGTTCCGCGTCCGGTCCCAGATCCTGTTTCAGTTCCGGTTCCACTTCCTGTTTCGATCCCACTTCCTGTTCCGGTCCCGCTTCCTGTTCCGGTTCCGCGTTCTATTCCGGTCCGTTTCTCTATCAGTGTCGCTGTCAAGTTATCGTGCCTTTCCTATCAATGCTCTTTTCTTAGGATTTACGTTTCTCGTTATTGTTTAATTTTATTAAACTATTGTTAATAATGTCGAATATTTTACTTGGACTTGAGCCATGAAAATGAAACAAAAAGCCGTAGACTAACCTCTGTCTTTTTTTCCATTTGCGTAAAGCCTGTTCCCAACTTATTGACAAAAGTGATTGAGTTATACGAGACCCAAAACTCGAGACATTCAACAATGATTGTTGGTGAATCAAATACCGGAAAATCGGTGACATGGAAAACATTGAGGAACACGATGACAGCAATGAAGAAGGATGGAAGGGCGGGTTTCAATGCAGTCTACGTATATCCCATCAACCCCAAAGCACTGAACTTGGGGGAACTCTACGGAGAATATAATCTCAAAACCGGGGAATGGTTCGACGGGGTGATATCCTCCATTATGCGAAAAACTTGCTCTGGTAATAGAAGACAATCCATTGTTTTCATTACGATGTTACCAAATCCTTGCTTGAATTATCGTGATAATGAATTCATTAAGGATGTAATGGATGAATGCTGAAAATGTTGATAGTTAACTTTTTTTGCAATTATAATAATGGTGGATTCACGATAACAGCTCCGTGGCAACCTTCCTCTTTTTCGATTCACATTTTATTTTTTTAGGATTTACACAGTTTTTTTATTTTTTCGAATTTTTTCTATATTGCAATTTTCAAAATTTATGAAAATTTTAGAAAAAGTTACAATTCTTGTTCTCGAGTTTTTCATCCTAGAATTATTTTCAATGGAGAGCATGAACAGTGTGTTGGGCATCATTATTCCCAGAATCGTGAGCTACGGTCCTAAAACCGTGATTCATGGTCGCGGAAATGGTGATCCACGATTTTGGAAATGTGATTCGCGCTACCAAAGTCCGATTCACTATTCTGGAGACCGCGAATCACATTTTCGGGAGCAGAATTTTTTGGCGCCAAATGGGGCCAAGCTCACCACAATCGATGAACAAATGCACTAAACATACGGCGCCAAAAAGTTCTCCAACCATACCTCAATCGATGAACAAATGCATGAAACATACGGCGCCAAAAAGTTCCACCCCAAAAATTAGCGTACCAACATCTTCATGCTGGATCGAATCCCGATCGTTGAACCTCCTTTCGGTAGTGTGGAATTGTCCAGTGTGCATTCGTTGAGCAATTGTGGTGTGGTTGGGGAACTTTTTGGCGCCGTATATTTCATGCATTAGTTCATCGATTTTTTGGCGCCCAATGGGATCAACTTCATCACCATCGATGAACAAATGCACGAAACATTCGGCGCCAAAAAGTTCTCCAACCATACCTCAATCGATGAACAAATGCATGAAACATACGGCGCCAAAAAGTTCCACCCCAAAAATTAGCGTACCAACATCTTCATGCTGGATCGAATCCCGATCGTTGAACCTCCTTTCGGTAGTGTGGAATTGTCCAGTGTGCATTCGTTGAGCAATTGTGGTGTGGTTGGGGAACTCTTTGGCGCCGTATCTTTCATGCATTAGTTCATCGATTTTTTGGCGCCCAATGGGATCAACTTCATCACCATCGATGAACAAATGCATGAAACATACGGCGCCAAAAAGTTCTTCAACCATACCTCAATCGATGAACAAATGCATGAAACATACGGCGCCAAAAAGTTCCACACCAAAAAGTAACGGTCCAAAATCTCCATGCTGGGCCGGACTCCGATCGTTGAACCTCCGTTCGGTAAAGTACAGTGAAATTGTCCAGTATCTTAAAAAATCGGCTGTGCAGATTGAGGTCCAGGTTCTTCTTCAATTACTGGATAACCTAAGGAATATTTGCCATTGGGCATTGCGCTGATTGGTTTGAAGTGTGTGGATGCTGCACGGATCGGGCAAAAATGGGTTTCCTTTGGCGCCACCGGGAGGGGCGCGGTATTATAAGATCCTAAGTGGAATCGAAGCTTAAATAAAAATATATGCGATTTCTGGGATGTATAGATGAAAGCCCAGAGGACAAGTGGATTCTGTTTGATGGACCAATCGATGCAGTTTGGATCGAGAACATGAACAGTGTGATGGATGACAATAAAATTTTGACGCTGATCAATAATGAACGGATCACTATGCCCAATCAAGTTTCTCTGCTTTTTGAAGTGCAGAATTTAGCAGTGGCTTCACCTGCAACAGTTTCACGAGCGGGAATGGTGTACAACGATTACAAGGATTTGGGATGGAAGCCCCTCGTGAACTCGTGGCTAGCCAATTACAAAGACGCACCAGAATTTGTCGAAGAGATGGGAAAATTATTTAATCGATTTGTCGATGAGATTCTTGCATTGAAACGAGATAAGTGCAGTGAAACCGTTATCGTGCCCGAGCTTAATGCCGTCGAGAGCCTCTGTAAGCTGCTGAAAATTCTAGCGACGCCTGAAAACGGAGTCGGATCACCCGGAGACAGGGAGGAGTTCAATAATATGTGCAAAATGTGGTTTCTCTTTTGGTGAGTCTTTGGTAGATTCAACAATGCGGATTTTTAGAGGAATTGCAACGAATTCAGAGATTTTCAATATTTACTTTTTTTCACATATTTTTCGGGAATTTCCAATTTTTTTTTTAATTTTTCACATTCCAATTCTTATATTTTTTTTGGAATTTTTAAGTTGGAAAATTAACAATAGCTGAGGAAAATTCGAGCATGTCTCAAAATTGTTTTGTCAAAAAACTTTTGAAATTTTGGGAATTTTGGAAATTTTGGGAATTTTGGGAATTTTGGAAATTTCGGATATTTTCGAAATTTCGGATATTCTGGAAATTCTGAAAATTTAGGAAATTTCAAAAATTTCGGAAATTTTGGGAATTTCGGAAATTTTGGGAATTTTGGAAATTTTGGAAATTCTGGAAGTTCTGGAAGTTCTGAAAATTCTGAAAATTCTGAAAATTCTGAAAATTCTGAAAATTCTGGAAATTTTGGAAATTTTGGAAATTTTGGAAATTTTGGAAATTTTGGAAATTTTGGAAATTTTGGAAATTTTGGAAATTTAAAAATCTTTTGCAATTACCGCCATTTTACTGTATTTTGTGTTGTTTCTACATACGCCCTCGCAACCATGACATACAAAAAAAATACCAAAGAAACATTATTCCACAATGTTCACGTCAGCACGATCTGGTCACTCTGTGGATCCGTCGACGAGGTAGGAAGACAGAGAATGGATAACTACATAAGGGAAATGGAGGGAGCTTTTCCTCTCAAGGATACTGTATACGAGTATTATGTCGACGTCAGACAACGCAGTTTTGTCTCGTGGGAAGAAAAATTGCCGTTTGGCTGGCGTTATCAATCTGAGTATAGAAAGAATTTGTAGATAAAGCTGAACAAACTCCTGTTTCTCTCATGTCTTGAACATCAAACCCTTTTTTTTTCAGAATCCCATTCTTCAAGATTACCGTTCCCACTGTGGATACTATTAGATATGAATATCTTGTGAGAAATCTTCTGGAGAAAGATTATCCCGTCCTTTTGATAGGTCTCATCAATTTTTTTAAATTTAACACGTACAAATTCAACTAGCATCGAAACTTAAAAAAAAACTCCAAAAAAAATTTTGAGATTTTTTGGCAAATTGTGCTAATTTTTTTGTTCCCCCGACGCTGATTAAAAATGTGATTGTTGGTGACTAATAGGTCCAATCGGTGCGGGCAAAACATCGGTCGCTCAATCGGTTCTCGAGTCCTTCAATAAAACTAAATACAGCTGTCTTACCATCAACATGTCCAGTCAAACCACCTCGAATCATGTGCAAGAAGCTGTAGAGAGTAGACTGGAGAAGCGCACGAGGCAAACTTACATCCCCGTTGGCGGGAAATCTATGATCGTTTTTATGGACGACTTCAATATGCCAATGAAGGATACATATGGATCACAACCGCCGCTGGAACTCATACGGCTGTTCATCGATTATCAATTTTGGTGAGTACCAAAATTTTCTAAACCGCAAATCACGGTTCCAAAATTGGGAATCATACGCACAAAATTTTGACAACTCACAGTTTCCAGAACCCGGGTTCCCAAAATTTTGACAACTCACGGTTTCCAGAAGTCGAGTTCCCAATTTTTTTATAACTCACAGTTCCCAGAATCTAAGTTCCCGAAATTTTAAAAACTCACGGTTCCCAGAACCCGAGTTCCCAAAATTTTGACAACTCACGGTTTCGAGAAGTCGAGTTCCCACTATTGTTATAACTCACAGTGCCCAGAATCGGAGTTTCCAAAATTTTAACAACTCACAGTCCCCAGAATCCGAGTTCACAAAATCGTGACAACTCGCGGTTCCCAGAATCCTAGTTCCCGAAATTTTGACAACGCACGCTTCCCAGAATCCGAGTTCCAAAAATTTTGACAACTCACGGTTCCCAGAATCCAAGTTCCCAAAATTTTGACCACTCACAGTTCCCAGAATCCGAGTTTCCAAAATTTTGATAACTCACGGTTCCCGAAATATTGACAACTCACGGTTCCCAGAATCCGAGTTCACAAAATTGTGACAACTCACGGTTCCCAGAATCTTAGTTCCCGAAATTTTGACAACGCACGCTTCCCAGAATCCGAGTTCCAAAAATTTTGACAACTCACGGTTCCCAGAATCCGAGTTCCCAAAATTTTGACCACTCACAGTTCCCAGAATCCGAGTTCACAAAATTGTGACAACTCACGGTTCCCAGAATCTTAGTTCCCGAAATGCTGACAACTCACAGTTCCCAGAATCCCGAGAATTAAACCTTCTAAATTACCTCTCTCTAGAGTTCGAAATATTTCACTAAACTACGAAATTAAAAATTATGTTCCAATTTCTGTTTACCATAAATAGAAAACCCCATAGGTTCCATCTTCGCTAGGTCTAAAAATACTCTAATCAACCATGCAATTAATTCTGCAAAATGAACAGGTATGATCGTCAAAAACAGACCCGGAAGTACATCCAAAGAACACAATTGATGGCTGCCATGGGTCCCCCGGGTGGTGGACGTAACACCATTACCGATCGTCTTCTCTCGAAATTCAATATAATAAACGTGACATTCCCCATAGAGAAACAGATCCTGAGAATCTACGGGAGTTTATTGAATCAACAACTGTTTGACTTTCATCCGGAAGTGAAGGGAATTGGTAAGAATCACTTAAACAAAAAGCCCTGCTGCATTGCATTCAAGTCCCTTGAGTCAAATCGATTTAAACCTAATCGAGTATTGAATGAAGGTCTATCGACTTGATTTAAGGATGGATTGACATTCTGGAAACACTTTTTTCGATTTGAATCAAACATATCTGCCTTAACTCACAACCCTTTTCCCTTGAGTCAAATATGAGTCAGGTCGAGTCAAGTTCTCTCGCGACTTGATCGAAACATATTTTTCAAATTCATCTCAGTTGCTCTGTACTTAGTTGAACTGTTCTATTGTATTCATTGCACGGTTTAATTGAGTCAAGTTTAGGTCTTCGGCAGTCCAGTTGATTTTCGACTTGATTTAAGCTACTATGTACTTGATCCAAACATTGAGTTTCAGGTCTTCGACTTGAGTTCGATGGCCATTCCACTCGATGAGCTTCCATTTTGGGTTCAAATACGCTCAACTTGAGTCAAGTCGAATGAGTTACATTTTTTATTTCAGCAAAAATAAGGGTTCAGTCAATTTTAGAATTGCACTAAAGTTGGGTTGACTTGAGTCAAATCGGGTCTTCATGTCAAATATGTAGTTCAATCAGGTCGACTTCGTTGTCGAAATATTTTACCGAAGCGTCAATAAACTATCACTTTATGTTCCACTTGATTCACCTATGTCGACTTAACTCATTTCGACTTGACTCATTTCAAGTAGCTAAATTGGATGAGTTCCGGCCGTCCATCATTACTCAAATCTACTATACGTGGAACAGTCCTGTTAATGTAAACATTATAACAATTTTGTACTTTTCGCTTGAATTGAATGGCTCTTGACTTGATCCGAGTCGCTCGTTACTTGACGCACATATCCTTCAATTACAGTGTTCTCGACTTGACTCAGGACATGCTCGAATCGATTCGCTTCCGATTTCAATTAATATACTTTGCAATTGAGTCAGATCGGGCGCAAATCTGCATCAACTTCGCGAAATGCGATTTGAGTTGAGTCGGACGTGTGTTGATATCAATTCGCTTCCGATTACGATTAAGACGTTTCGGATTAGAGTCAATTCGCACGCCCTGCCGCAAGTTAGGTCAAAGAAGTTGCATGACGCTTAAACGAGTAGTCTGCCTTGACTTAAGCGAAAAATAAAATCACAATTAACTTCGTGCATTAGTCCAAGCTCTTCATCATGAGTGCGTCACATGTTGAGTCAAATTATCAGTTTAAACGAATATAAGTCATCCGACGGAAGGCATCTAACTTGACTGAAGTCATCCAACTTAACTCAGATCATCCAACTTGACTGAGGTCATCCGACTTTGCTCAGGTCAGCTGACTTGACTCAAGTCAGCCAGCTTGACTCAAGTCGCCCAATTTGACACAAGTCATGGTACTTGACTCAAGTCTCCCGAGTTGACTCAAGTCATCCCGCTTGACTCAAGTCTTCCGACTTGACTCAAGTCATCCTACTTGACTCAAGTCATCCTACTTGACTCAAGTCATCCTACCTGACTCAAGTCATCCTACTTGACTCAAGTCATCCGACTTGACTCAAGTCATCCGACTTGACTCAATTCATCCGACTTGACTCAAGTCATCCGACTTGACTCAAGTCATCCTACTTGACTCAAGTCATCCTACTTGACTCAAGTCATCCGACTTGACTCAAGTCATCCGACTTGACTCAAGTCATCTTACTTGACTCAAGTCATCCTACGTGGCTCAAGTCATCCTACGTGACTCTATTCATCCGACTTGACTCAAGTCGATTGGATACAAATCAGCTTCATTTGGGAATCACTTGACCGAAGTGAAAATAATTTTCGGCCGTTGTAATGTTACTTTTACTAGCCAATGACATCACCTTATCGACGCTGGAAATATATAAAAGTGTCGTAAAAACCATGCTACCGACACCAATGAAGATTCACTATTTATTCAACCTTCGAGACATCTCCAAAGTATTTCAAGGGCTTCTCAGAAGCCATAGGGACTACCAATATTCACGTCAGACATTCCTCCGCTTATGGGTCCACGAGTTTTTCCGGGTCTTTAGTGACCGGTTCATCGATGATCGGTAAGTACCTGAAATATTTTTAAAAATTGCTGGTATTAATTAGGATCAAGAAAAATTCGCAGGACAATTATAGACAATCAGGACGATCCACTTTTTTAGGTTAATATCACTTTTTTATAGACAGTCATGTTGTAAATTGAAACCACAAAAATTCCTCCAAAGAACTGGGTCGTAGGATGAATGTTGAATTTTTTTTTTTTTTTCAAATACTTTTTTTGGTCTATGGAAAATGTAAGGCTCCCGCTTTAATACATTTTATGAATTTAATAAATGGTCAAGTTCAAAGACTCAGCTCTATAGCTTCTAATAAATTGAACGATACCCGCAAAAATCACTCCATTAATTCAATTAACGCAGCGACCGTGAGTGGTTCATCGGGCAAATGAACGATCAATTGGGCAAGTACTTTGAGCTGACCTTTCACAATCTCTGCCCCGAAAAGCGCAGTCCAATATTCGGTGAGTATTCTCCCATTTTGCCAATGGGAAAGTTGCCTTTTTTCCACGGTCTTCATTTTTATAGTGTTATGGATTTTTTTATGCAATGGAATTGCGTTGATATTCGTGGAATTTGTGAATTTTTTTAGCTGTTTTTATATTTTTGCAATTTTCCTGTTTTTTTTTTATATAAAAAAATTCAGTCATAAGTTCTCGGCAATTTCTAAATTTTTAAAATTTCGAAATGTTTTGAAACTTTTTATATCGTGCATACAGAAGTTTTCTATCATATTAGCAAGCACAAGATGAAGGAGAAATGATATCTATGCATCTGCAAATTGCGCTCTTATGAGTGCCCTGTGCACAAAAAAGTTAATTGTAAAGAAAACGAAGGTAAAAAAGACGTGAACGCGGAGCTCGCAAGTTCATCCTTTTCGCTGGGGCGCTAAAAACTCCAATGAAATTCCCCGGGAATGAAAACGACGTCGACGTGGGACGACAACGGCGAAAACCGAGATGCGAATTTTCGAGGAATGAATTATTTATGTTCTAGGGCACCATTCAAACTGCTTTTTTCCCTCGATCCAGGTAACTTCATGAACCCGTGGAATGTATACGAAGATCTTTCTGACAGTGGCGCACTCCGACGTTTCATTGGAATGCAAATGGATGAATATAATGCGTTAACTGGTGTTGTGAGACTCGATCTTATTCTCTTTATCGATGCTATCGAACACATTTGTCGCATCATTCGTGTTATCTCGCAGGTAAGCACAAACATAGTAATTTTTATGCCGTTGAACATTTGTGAAATTTGAAATTTTTGAAATTTGAAATTTGAAATTTGAAATTTGAAATTTTTGAAATTTGAAATTTTTGAAATTTGAAATTTTTGAAATTTGAAATTTTTGAAATTTGAAATTTTTGAAATTTGAAATTTTTGAAATTTGAAATTTTTGAAATTTGAAATTTTTGAAATTTGAAATTTTTGAAATTTGAAATTTTTGAAATTTGAAATTTTTGAAATTTGAAATTTTTGAAATTTGAAATTTGAAATTTGAAATTTTTGAAATTTCAAATTTTTGGAATTTGAAATTTTTGAAATTTGAAATTTGAAATTTTTGAAATTTGAAATTTTTGAAATTTGAAATTTTTGAAATTTGAAATTTTTGAAATTTGAATTTTTTGAAATTTGAAATTTTTGAAATTTGAAATTTTTGAAATTTGAAATTTTTGAAATTTGAAATTTTTGAAATTTGAAATTTTTGAAATTTGAAATTTCTGAAATTCGAAATTTTTGAAATTTGCAATTTCTGAAATTTGACATTTTTGAAATTTGAATTTTGAAATTTTAAATTTGAAATTTTTGAAATTTCAAATTTTTGGAATTTGAAATGTTTGAAATTTGAAATTCTTGAAATTTCAAATTTTTGAAATTTCGAGATTCTTGAAACACTCCCAATTCCTAACATTCGAATTAGCCTACATCCCATTATTAGAAAATATTAGAATTCATTATTGAACGTGAGTAAAAAAGTAACATTTTTCCACGTGAATATGAAATATGAATCTCCGTCTGAAGTCTGATGATCCCGCTTCAATCTTTCCCCAGACATTTTTCGTGAAATTGCACATTTGAATTTTACCGGAGTTCCCCCATGTTACATCGCTTCAATAGGACTCTCGTGGGGGGCTTTCAAGGATGAGAGTTGAGATGTGATGTTTACATCGTTAACACTCCATTTTATTGGAAGTGAGTGGATTGGAGATATCTTTTTTGTTTCAGTAACGAATGCCATAAAATTACATGTCCACTCCCTATGCTGCTTTTCCATAATGTGGAAGATTATAAAATGCGATGCAAACGTTTCAAATTTTCAATATTGTAAAAACTTTCTACAATTTTGCAATCCGAAATTTTTGAAGACCTCACGACTCCATCTCTAATTCAATTTTGATTTTCTTCCATTTCCAAAGCTTGCAATTTTTTGTAAATTGGTCCTATTTCAAAATTCCTCTATATAAAATTCTCTAAATATTTAGAGATAAGCCCCCACTGTGGCTGACGAGTTCTTACCTTAAGAATTTATCACCTCTTTACGCAGTTCTCCTGATGGAAGAGACGCTAACTTTTTCTATTAATCTGCTTGACACATTCCAATTAACGGTGTTCTTTCCATTCACTGACCGTTCCCTGACTCTTCCAATTCCCATAATTAATCAATGTGCTCTGTGAAGGCCATTCTAAATATATAACCAGTGGGAAGAACTTTTTATCCTTTTTTCTTAGCAACTGACCTGTACTACGAGCCATTGGAGCTACCCCAGAATCTTCCTGATCTGGAATTGTGGATTAAATAATGGAGAGACAGAAAAATACCCTAAATATAAATTACTCCTTGGTTCATGGAGAATCATTAAGGTTATATAAATCATATCGCTATCTGCAATCCTTTCCGAGAAAATGGCGATTGAACATCCGGCGGAACGCGGTCTCGTTTGCGTTGTTGCAAACTGCCCTACGATGCAAAATATCAAAAATACGGGAATAAGTCATATAACTTAACTGACGGCATTTTTCATGCCGAACATTTTTTGTTATTACTATTTTCGTCTACGTCTACACCTTTCCTCGAAAAATACTGTCGAGTCGGCGCAGCGCGGTTGCCAACGCTAGTACACCGTCCGCGGCGCCCCCACCCACATTTGCTCTCAAACTATGGGCGTTGGAAAAAAAAGCGATAAATATAAAATGTGCATTTTAACGCGAGGAACAACATTTGTTTGAACTTTATTTTCTGGTCTTTATCCCTTCTCGAGATATTCGGTTCTAAATATAAAAATACTTTCCCGCGTACTACTGTTGCAATGTATTTTAAATTGGCGGTTATCATTTTCTGTTATATATGGTGTAATGAAATTTCGTGGTTTTGAGACAAAGGCGGGATGATTCAAAATTTCTGGGAAAAATTTAAAATCCAAAATTGAATAGTACGGCAGCCAATGATCGGTATATTTCGAAATTGCTCTAACTTTTTTGGAAAATGCGTTCCCAAAAAAATATGGAAAGTGTAATGCATTTTTCAGTGTGATAGGATGGTACGAGTTTCGCTATATTATTTTTTTATTTTTTGTATGTTTTTTTTTATTTCCATATTTTGTGAAAAAAATTACATTAGGTATTTGCGGGATAAAATTCACCCGACATCTGTGGAAATTTCACGACTAGTTTTTTGAGGAAAGTCCGGAATATGAGTGTTACTGATACAGCGGTCGAGATAGAGGGCGAACAATCTAGGACAATAAGGCTTTTCGGAATATTCCTAAAAAGGCGTTTTTAGGCAAATCGATAATTAGCCGGCGGATCATTGGTCGAGGTTCGGTGGAGAGTGCCATATATAGGGCGACTTTAACCACCCGCTACAGTCATGGTTTCAAAAAAATTCGGGAGAAATTCCAGGTGGCTTTTGAACGGGAAAACTGCCTCATTGCTTTAGATTTTGGGGTAAATTGGTACGTGCATATTTAATATGAATATCTTCTGAAACTGAAGAATTTGGTTGCCCAGTGGTAAAAGTTTTTGCAATTATCCCGAAAATGAAATTGTGACATCGATAAAAATTTCACTGTTTCATGGTCTGCTGAATCTTTTCAAATGTCTGTGTGTGTTTGTGCGCGTTGGAGGCCCTGCTCTCTTGTAAGGTTCGCACACCCGCCCACAATAAATACATACATTTCTTTCATTCATAATATTTTATTAGCATAAATAGCCATAGCAGGTATATACATAGCAGGTATATACATTTCTTGTACATGTTCTATACTTTTGTCTTTTTGTATCTATTGTTCCAAAATAAGAATCCACTGTATTTCATACTTTTTTCGGTACTTTTTGTCTTACCTACTAACAACCAAATGATCATATCTTCTCAAACTATGCCCGTGACTTCTGAATGATATCAATTCACACAAATAATCCGGTACCATATTCCCCATCATTTTGAATATAAATATTACATTGAATACGCTGTTTCACCGTCATAAAACCTAATACTTCTAACATATCCTTGCTCCTGGTATATTTATCAACGTTCAGTATAATACGTATTGCTCTATTTTGAACTATTTGCATCTCATTCAGATGTCTTCCTCAAATTAATCAAAATAGATCCACAATACTCGAAACGAGGTACAATCACACTCTTATATATTTTCACTCTGGCCAAATTACTTAATGTCTATCTCATCCGTCCAAGACAATTTACTCTTTGACTAGCTTCACTTATTTGTTCGGCATGATGATCAAACTTGAAATCTATGATGACTACGAGATACTTTGTTTTATCAACTTCAGTGATCTTATTGCCATCAAACATAATTTGACAAGGAACCTCAGTAATTATTTTTCTACTATCATGCATCATCATAAATACCGTTTTCTTCCAATTAATTACCAATGAATTCATGTCCATCCATTTCTTCAACATTTGTAAACCCTTATTTAATATAGATTCTATCTCTTCAGTATTTTTGTTGCTTATAAATAACATGAGATCATCAGCAAATAATCTACACGAAACTCGTGCTATTTGAAACAATTCAATTAGATCATTTATATATAATATAAATAACAGTGGTCCCAATTTTGAACCCTGTGGCACTCCATACTCAACGAAAATTTTATCCGACAATAACTCATTTATCTTTGTTTGTTGTGTACGATTTTCCAAATACATACATACATACATACAACTTCGCAAAGAGTCCCCTTACTTTTCATTATCCGACCGTCACGTCACTTGCTACATAAGGATTCAATGCCCTCAGGTTTCCCACAGAATTGGTCATTCCGAATCCCATACAATCTGATTTAATAAAAAAAATTTGAAAATGAAACTTTCAGCCAAATGGGAACATGCTTCTTGTTGGGATTGGCGGCAGCGGACGGCAGTCATTGTCGCGACTGGCCAGTTACATTTGCGAGCTGAGTTCCTTTCATATTGAGGTGAGCCGACATTACGGAGTAGCCGAATTCAGAGAGGACCTCAAGCATCTCTACTCCATAGTTGGGGTCGATAATACACCCACAAGCTTCCTCTTCAATGACACTCAAGTTACAACTGAGCACTTTCTCGAAATCATCAACAACATGCTGGGCACTGGAGAAGTTGCAAACTTGTACAAGCCTGATGAGATGGAAGATGTGAGTTCCCATTCATCTTTTTACCTCTCAGCCACGCCTATTTAATTTATCGTATGGATCGCAGAAAGTGCGCGGTCTAGGGAGCCTCTGATAGTTTGGCAAGCCGTGGAGATTTCACTAGTTGCCATATTTTTGAATTGTTCACTGCAAAATTTTGCCGTTCAAAAATTGTCACATTTTCCACCACTCTCCCAATTTCCCAAATTTAAAAAGCTCACTAAATATTTGACAACTTCCGAAATTTGAAATAATCCCAAAAATTTGAGAATCAAACAATTTGAAAAATTTTCAAGCATAGAAAAATTCACAAAATGCTAAAACCTGTAAAAAAAAATTTTTTTACCTCATCCCATTTTGCCCCCCATACCATACCATTATACCTTCATCCCATTCTGCCCCACACTCCCTGCTAGTTTTGTCCCACAAAATTTAACGACCTGCTCAAATGAAGATGGTGATACTCAAAATAATGATTTTTTTTCTCTACTTCGAGTAAACCCCGGAAGTACCTAAATTCATCATACCCATATTTGCCTGTAAGACGATAGTGTAGTACGAGGAGTATAGCGATCTCCCAACATTCTTGCAATGTTTGTAATCCAAACAGATTAGAAGCCGTCTGACGAAGGATGTGGCTAAAGCCGGTATATCACCAACTCTTGACGCTGTTTACCTCTTCCTGATTAATCGTGTGCGTGTTAATCTACGTATGATACTCTGCATGAGTCCTGTTGGCGATAATTTTCGAAATCGCTTGCGGCAGTATCCCTCCCTCATAAATTGCATGACGATAGATTGGTTTCTTCCTTGGCCCAAGGACGCCCTTCTGGAGGTAGGCAACAAGTTTCTTGCGGATTTTAGCCTGATTAGCACCATTGCGGGCCCGGATAAAGTGGTAAGTGTTGTGATGGGTGTAATGCGCTTCTTCCATAAATTTCAAATATTTAAGACATTGTATATATAGATATGAATATATATATATATATTTTATTAACGTTTTGATCCCATTTCGAGATGCACCCGGTCAAGCCTTTTTTTTGCAATGGTTAAATTTTACCCCTCAGCAAATGAAAATTATTTTTAAAAATACGTGAGACATCCTAAGAGTTTCAAGAAAAAAAAATATGGAACTCATTTTAAAAATTAATCCAACAAAAATTAAAAATCCCATAAATGTCCAAGGAATAGTCAACAAGTTTCTTTCAAATTTTAGCGTCATTAGTCCGATCGCGAGTACCCCGGATAAAGCGGTAAATGAGTGGTTTGATAATTTCCTTTTGAATTGAGAAGAAATGTTCTGTCAACGTTTCTTCTCATCGATTACTGCCCCCGGCCACTTCTTTTTTTTTTCTCGATTATTGAATAGGAGCCAAGAAGGTCGGAAACTGCGATTCCCATTCTACCCCTTCAAGAACGAATGCGGTATGCCATCTCCTCGACATTCGCACTCATTCATGACTCAGTCGTTCAATATTCCGTAAAAATGGTGACTGAGATGAAACGGTATAACTATGTGACACCAGCGAATTTCTTGGAACTTGTGACGAGATACAAAAAGTAGGTGCTTGTTATTCAATATTTTTTTTATAGTTTTTTAGGTGAGATTAGAAAATTGAGTATACGGAAAAGTTGAACCATAATATAAACACCCACCTACTGACCTGCCGACCCACCCGCCCACCTACTCACCGACCCAGCTACCCACCCACTCACTTACCAACCCATCCAACCACCCACCTAGTGACCCACCTGCCGACCCACCCACCCACCTACTCACCTACCGACCCACCCACTCACTCACCCACCTACCGACCCACCCACTCACTCACCCACCCACCTACTCACCTACCGACCCACCCACTCGCTCACCCACCTACCTCCCCACTTACTTACTCAGCCCCCTACCGACCCACCCACTCACTCACCCACCTACCGACCCACCCACTCAAGCACCCACCTAGCGACCCACCCACCCACTCACCCACTTACCGACCCACCCACCCACTCACCCACTTACCGACCCACCCATCTACCTACCGACCCGCCCATCCACCTACCGACCCACCCGCCCACCTACAGACCCACCGACCCACCCACCCTCCTACCTACTCACCTATCACCTACGGACCTATCCACATGCCCACACACCCAAACACACGGGGGGGGGGATCTTTAGAATGTGCCTTTGTGACATAGCTTCCTCAAACAAAAAACCTCTCCGATTCAATCATTTCCACTAAAATGGACTGCTAACGATGTAAACATCACATCTCAACGCTTATCCTTGCAATCCCATCCACGCGAGAGTCCTATTGAATCAATGTAACATGGAGAAATTCCGGTAAAATTCAAATGTGCATTTTCATAGGAAATGTCTGGAGCAAGATTGAAGTGGAATCATACGACTTCAGGCGGTGATTCATGCTTCATAATCACGTAAAAATATTAGTTTCTGTACTCAGATTGTATGATCACGAGAACATTTTACGTGAGCATTTAATTTGTGGGGGTAATTTTGAGGAGAAAATAGAATTGTTGGAAATGGACAGTGGACGGAATGGACATTTTGAGTGGTTTTTGCTCGTTCCCATTAGAGTAACCAGTCGCCAATGAGCAGATTGTTGTGAGATACTTTAAATACTATACCCGATATAGAAATTTCTCAACGCTTCCCCATCCCATACGCAGTTATGGAGATAACGAGATTGGGCAGGAAAATCGGTGAGCTCGTGGATATATCCGTATACGGCAGTTAGCGATAATTAAAATCCATGGAGGAGCACATTTTTGTTATATATTTCTAGAGTTGATGGAATATAGTCATTATCATAGGTCTTAAGACATAGGTCTTAAGACATATGTTGCAATCCCATTTATCAAACAGATAATTATGAATATTTGACTAGCCGCATAGTCAGCGTGAGGATGAGAATTATGCGCGTTACTGGAGTGGGAGTGAGACGCCAATAGGGGTGCGACCGCTCGAGGGTTAAACCCGTCATACCTCCTAAATTATGACAATTAGGGAAAAAAGTGATAAGAAATTAAATATGCATTTCCATTTGCAGAGAAAATTCTGCTTAATACTTTTTGCTGTATCTCTTACCGTTTTTTAAATATAGCGTTGTAAACAATTCAATTGTTAATAACGAAAAACTGCTCAGTCAATTTAAACCAAAAACTAATCCGATCTAAGTTTCATGAAGACGCTCCGAATAAGACCTCGATGACCAGATCGTTCGAGCCGTTCGTGAGAATTCGTTAACGGACAATTCCGATTCCACACATACAAACATACACACAGATACACAGACATTTGTTTGGAATTCGACGGGAAGCATTTTGGTATATTTAAAAGCCTAATTGCAAATCGAAATAAACGAAATCGATTTAGGTGGCATTACAATAACTTCCCGGAAAATCGGGAAATTAAAAAAACATTGTTTTAGAAGATGCAGAAGTTTTCAAAATTTTTAAAAATTTTCCAAAGTATTCAAAATTTTTAATTTTTTTAAAATTCTCAAAATTGTTAGAATTATCAAAATTCCGAAAATTATGGAAATTATGGAAATTATGAAAATTATGAAAATTATGAAAGTTATGAAAATTATGAAAATTATGAAAATTATGAAAATTATGAAAATTATGAAAATTATGAAAATTATGAAAATTATGAAAATTATGAAAATTATGAAAATTATGAAAATTATCGACATTATCAAAATTATCAAAATTTTTCCAATTTTTCAAAATTTTTCAAAATTCTCCCAATGTTCCAAAATTTTGAACTTTTTCGACATTTTTTAAAACTTTCCAAAACTGTTCAAAATTCTTCAAAATTTTTCAAAATTTTTCAAAATTTTTCAAAATTATTCGAAATTTTTCAAAATTTGTCAAAATTATTCGAAATTTTTCAAAATTTTTAGAAAACGTTTAAAAATTTTCAAAAATTCTCGAACTTTACATTTTGTTCAGCTTTTAGATAATTCAAAAGGTTGAAAAATTAAGATGCCCCTTAATTTATCTGATTGCGCCTGTAGGATGTTAATGTCGAAAAGACAAAGTCTAGCAGAACAATCGGAGAAACTTGGTGGAGGTCTTTTCAAAATAGACGATACGCGTGAGAAGGTGAATGAGATGGCGAAGGAGTTGGAGGTGATGCAGGAGCAAGTCTTCAAGTCAACACGGGACTGCGAGGACTTTCTCGTTACAATTGTTAATCAAAGGCGTGACGCAGACGATGCGCAGAAGAGCATTACGACAAAGTCTGTCAGGATTACGGAGGAGTCGAAAGTGTGCAAGAAATTGGAGGAAATAGCCCGTGCTGATCTTGCAGCAGTAGAACCCGCACTTGATGAGGCTATGAGAGCGCTTGAAACTCTCAACAAAAAGGATCTCTCGGAAATTAAGTCGTTTACACGTCCACCGCCCAAAGTCGAGATGGTCATGGAGGCTGTCATGATTCTGAAAAACTCTGAGCCGACGTGGAGCGAATCTAAGAAACAGCTCGGCGATGTCAACTTCCTGACAAGCGTAAGAGAATTTTAGCTTCGCGGTGTCATATTTCGTTTTTTTCCGCGGCGAAAGGGGTTATCTTACATTTCCGCGGATTTATAAAAATTATAATTTTTTTGTCATTTTGGAATATTTTGAACTTTGGATTGAAGAAAAAAAGGTATTTTTTGAAATTTTTGAAATTTTTGGAATTTTTGAAATTCTTGAAATTCTTGAAATTTTTGAAATTTCTGAAATTTTTGAAATTTTTGAATTTTTTGAAATTTTTGAATTTTTTGAAATTTTTGAAATTTTTGAAATTTTTGAAATTTTTGAAATTTTTGAAATTTTTGAAATTTTGAAATTTTGAAATTTTTGAAATTTTTGAAATTTTTGAAATTTTGAATTTTGAAATTTTTGAAATTTTTGAAATTTTTGAAATTTTTGAAATTTTTGAAATTTTTGAAATTTTTGAAATTTTTGAAATTTTTGAAATTTTTGAAATTTTTGAAATTTTGAAATTTTTTGAAATTTTGAGCTTTTTTGAAATTTTTAAATGTTTAAAAGGTTTGGAATTTTTTGAAATTTTGAAATGCTTTAAAATTTAGAAATTTGTTAAAATTTTAAATTTTTTCGCAATTTGGAATGTTTTGAAATTTTTTTAATTTTTGGCATTTTTGAAATTTTTGAAGATTTTGAACTTATTGAAAATAATGGAAATTTTTAGAATTTTTGGAAAATTTTGAATTTTTTTTTTAATTTTTCGAAATTTTTGGAAACTTTTGGATTTTTGAAAATTTTCAGATTTTTGGAATGTTCCATTTTTTTTTAATTTCTGAAATTTTTGAAATTTTTCCAATTTTCGAAAGTTTTGAAATTTCTTATTTCGTCAAATTCTTCTCGAAATTGTTTTTTGAGATCTTTTGGAATTTCTGAAATTTGTGAAACCTCAAATTTGCGAACTTGTTACACCAGGCTTTATTCCGAAATTCGAAAAATTACCAAAAACGTCCAACAAATCACAGCTTCTTTAAAAATTGTGCAATTGTGGAAATTCGTACAATTTGAACGTTGTTGTAATTCCGGACAACCCTGAATCGACGTGAAGCGAATCTTGGAAACAGGTTGGCGTTGTCAACTATTTGACGAGCGTAAGGGAATGTCGTTTTCCTTTTAAGGGTACGTCCCCTCAGACACGAAGTGTTCAAAATTTGCCAAATTTATAATATTCAATTTTCTCCACCTAAAATATAGTAAAGTGTGAAAATTTGCAAATTTCCCAAAATGTCGAGACTGAAAAATTTGTGGGCCAAGAAAATTTCCAAACTTGTCATAACATTCAAACTTTATCTACCGAAAATCGCAACCGCAAAAACGTTCACAAAATTTCGAAAACCGCGAAAAAAAATCCGCATCGAATCCAAAAAAATCCCAAAAATTTTCAGAAATGTAAAAAAGTAAAAGCCAAAAAGTGCCTGCTCATAAATTCCACCGCGACCCTATAAACAGTTCCTATATCCAAGTTATCACTCAATTCCATTTGCTCGATTACCGCTATTCGATAAATATTATTCACCGGAGTTTCGGACTGATTGCTTCTATTTCAGAAAATTTTTCCTCCAGACATTTATCGTGACAGTGATTGAACGCCGTATTAATACCCGAATTTTCAGCTTCGCAACTTCGACAAGGATCACATATCAGATAAAACCCTAAAAACAATTGGGAAATATACGTCAAATCCAGAGTTCGATCCGGAAAAAGTGGGTCAGGTGTCAGTGGCAGCAAAATCTCTGGCTATGTGGGTAATCGCTATGGAACAATACGGAAAACTCTACAGGTAAATTCATATTAATAGCTGTATTTTAGAGGTAGAGATATTTGGATAGCGAAAGAGACGTCATAAAAAAATGGAAAAAAATCCAAATTTTTTTTTTAACTTCCCGATTTTTGGGAAGTTATAGTAATCACCCCGAAATCGGTTTTTTTTTTCCTCCGTCCCTCTCATTTGTACGCCCCCGGTAGCGGCCGTGTAAGCATTCCTTCAGGGACCGTACCGGACACCCACCCATGCGGCTGGGGCCGACTTTCGCCATTTTTAGGCCATCGTATTTCTAAACACAGGGTAAACCTCCAGAAACCCCTGTGCTACGATGGCCGACGCCTATGATGGAACCCACCCCCCCCCCCCCCGCGTCGGGTTAGGTTCCCGCTCGGCCGGGCGGTCTCATTTTATGGGTACCGCCGATAGCACACACGATAAAACAACCCTGACCAAATCGCCGATCTCAGGATTCTATATACTAACTTGATAAAAAAAAAACGGTGTTCAATGTAACCAAAAGTCCGGCAAAATTTAAATTTTCTTCCCCCCCAGTATTGCTTGAAAAAGGCCGTTTCTGCATGGAATACCGTATCCCACAATTCCCACATTTTCCGATAAAAACCATTTCCCCCCTCCGCCCCCCCCCCCCACCCACCACATTTTTTCCACCCGTAAAACCAATTTATCATCGGCATTTTCGACTGGAATATCAGAGGGTGCTAGTGGACTGTCACCGATGTATCTCAATCCTCTCTCGCCCCCTTAGTATTTCCTCGAAAAAATTGTTTGCGGATATTTTGTATCGCTCCGTTGAAGAGATATATCCGAGGGAAAGCCCACGTCGTTCTCCGACAAACGGCCAAAAACAGCGATTGTGTCGGGCGAAATGCCAACGGAGAAAGTAATCAGTAGTAATTCTCGGTGGCCCCTCAAAGATATCACGATATGCTCGTATAGTTTTGTTACGAAGACGTGACATGGAAAGAATTTAGGTAGAAAATTGTCTCATGTTGTATGATTGCTATATTGTATAGCAATGCGCTATATTCAATATACTCTATAGTGATTGATAGGAATCAATATCGATCCCTAGTGATCTCTAGTGACCTCTAGTGGCCTCTAATGATCTATAATGATCTATAGTGATCTCTAGTGATCTATAATGATCTCTAGTGATCGATTGTGAGCGATAGTGATCTATAGTGATCTATAATGATCTTTAGTGATCTATAATGATCTATAGTGATCTATAATGATCTATAGTGATCTATAATGATCTATAGTGATCTATAATGATCTATAGTGATCTATAATAATCTAGAGTGATTACTATGTGGCACAGTAGTGATATAGTTGCATAATAATCGTTAGACTTTTAAATTGTAGTACAGCCATTCCATATTAGTAGTTATTATGCTAAATACGTGGATATGCGGCCAAATAAATCCACTATAAAAGTGCCAACTTACGGCAAAAGTCTCAATGCAAAAGACGAGTGAAATTTTTTGGTGAAATGCAACACCTCAATTTCTATGCAGCCAACGTGAAAGAAATATTGCGATCAATGTTGAAAGTCAAGGGGTATTTGTCGGATCATTTTTCCCCGCTTCGATTTTCGGGGCTCAACTGATACAGTTATGAATTCACGTACGCGCCGTGTTTCAATCTCGTTTTGGAAAAATTGAGGCAGTTCTTGACACTTTTGACATAGTATTTCGATCGTGAAAATTGATTAATTGCTTGCAAATAAGCAGATTGTTGCTTTGGTTTTAGTTAGTTTTTGCTCTATTTCTTTCCACGTACATAGCACGGGAAAACACATGTTCTGGTGAATACTTTTTTTAAAGTTAAATAAACTGTAGGCATCTTACAATTCCCATTCCTATTACGGTTATAATTCCTACTACCATCTACTGTGCATATTATGATGACCATTCTCATTACTTTACACATCGCAATGCCCAGTGCTGCGCCTACTACAACACCTATTACCCCGAAAATAATTATGACTGTCGCTATTCCTATTTACGTGACCATGACAATTGCCATTAACGCTGGAAGTTGAACACCATTTTTCGTTTTTTTCCTCGTCTGGATTTCAGGCGGAACGGACACAGTTGACTTCACATACGAATCGACGAATTGACGTAGTTCATGACAGTTCTGACGGAGTATGTCGATCGTAAAATTGATTAATTGCTTGTTCAAGCAGGGTGTTCCTCTGATTTGACTATGTTTAATCTGGTCCCGCTTGATACGACGTGAAGAACGTGTCGGCATAATTTTTTAAAAGAACCCTTAGATAAGTGTGTTGATTAGGATTAGTGACGTCACTTTTACTATTCCTATTACTAGTCCTATTACTATTCCTATTACTATTCCTATTACTATTACTATTACTATTACTATTACTATTACTATTACTATTACTATTACTATTACTATTCCTATTACTATTCCTATAGTATTCTATACATTCCTATTACTATTCCTATTACTATTCCTATTACTATTCCTATTACTATTCCTATTACTATTCCTATTACTATTCCTATTACTATTCCTATTACTATTCCTATTACTATTCCTATTACTATTCCTATTACTATTCCTATTACTATTCCTATTACTATTCCTATTACTATTCCTATTACTATTCCTATTACTATTCCTATTACTATTCCTATTACTATTCCTATTACTATTCCTATTACTATTCCTATTACTATTCCTATTACTATTCCTATTACTATTCCTATTACTATTCCTATTACTATTCCTATTACTATTCCTATTACTATTCCTATTACTATTACTATTCCTATTACTATTCCTATTACTATTCCTATTACTATTCCTATTACTATTCCTATTACTATTCCTATTACTATTCCTATTACTATTCCTATTACTATTCCTATTACTATTCCTATTACTATTCCTATTACTATTCCTATTACTATTCCTATTACTATTCCTATTACTATTCCTATTACTATTCCTATTACTATTCCTATTACTATTCCTATTACTATTCCTATTACTATTCCTATTCCTATTATTATTACTATTCCCATTACTATTCCTATTACTATTCCTATTACTATTCCTATTACTATTCCTATTACTATTTCTATTACTATTACACGTAATCTTGGAAGTCGATGGTGTCGAACGTGAAATTCATTCATTTCTTTTATCAGCAAGGTGTTGCTCTGATTTTAGGTCGTCATTTTGTTGTTTTTTTTTGTGTCTATTTACACTTTGTACTACGTGAAAAACATGTGAGTACAATGGTTCTATTGAGATTTTTCAAGTGAAACTTTAGGCACAGTAGTGCGAGTCGGATACTGAAAGCACGTACCGAGACGAGGGAACTGAAAAGCCTGGGTGAGGAGGAAAGAGGGAAAGAGAGAGAGAGAGAGAGAGAGAACGAAACGCATTTATTCAATGTCCTGGGATGGTCAACACCCCTACGGCAAACACACCATTATATACACAGTCACACAGTAGAGAATTTGAATAGATTCTGAAGTGTTACGGGAATTAGAAGAGTAAAATTAGCTTTACGGTTTTATTGATTTTAATGATCATTATTTGTGTTATGAAATTCTCGATAGAGGAAGTTGATATACGAATCACGAAAATACACAGCCCAGCATCGACGAAATTTTCACTTACCTCCATATTTGGCAGTCTTCTAAAACCATTTTAAAGGAGTAGGGTGTGTGTGAGTTCTTTGTCTCCGTCCCTGTTATTTACACCGCCCGGGTAGCTGCTGTCTGAGCATTCCTTCAGGGGGCGTACCCACCCATGCGGCTGGGGCCGACTTTCGCCATTTGTAGGCCATCGTCTTTCTAAACACAGGGTAAACCTCCAGAAACGCCTATGGTGGAACGCCCCCCCCCCCCGCCCCCGCTTTACCTCGGGATAGGTTCCCACCCGGCCGTGCGGTGTCATTTTATGCGTACCGCCGATAGCGCACACGAGACGTTCCTGCTCCGGTCGGCGTCCATGAGAAAATATTTTTCAAAAATATTCCCCCGGCGGCCGTAGTAGGCAGATACTCGACCACGACGCCAAACCTCGATACTGTGTGCGTGTGTATGTGTATGTGTGTGTGTGTTAATGTGCGCGTATGGGTGTGAATGTAGGTATTGATGGGTGTGGGAATCGGTAGGCGTGGGTATGGGAATCGGTAGGCGTGGTTATGGCAATCGGTAGGCGTGGGTATGGGAATCGGTAGGCGTGGGTATGGCAATCGGTAGGCGTGGGTATGGGAATCGGTAGGCGTGGGTATGGCAATCGGTAGACGTAGGTATGACAATCGGTAGGCGTGGTTATGGGAATCGGTAGGCGTGGGTATGGCAATCGGTAGGCGTGGGTATAGGAATCGGTAGGCGTGGGTATAGCAATCGGTAGGCGTGGGTATAGCAATCGGTAGGCGTGGGTATGAGAATCGGTAGGCGTGGGTAGGGGCATCGGTAGGCGTGGGTGCGGGTATAGGTGTGAGCCCGTCTGTAAGTCGATGGGTAGGTGAAACTAGGGTCGTGGAGGGTGGCTGTGTGCGCGAGTGAAGACGGATGGGCAAGTGAAATCGGGTGGATGTGTGTGGGTGAGGACGGGTGGGTGGATGTGGGTGAGGTCAGGTGGATGGGTGTGGGTGTGGGTGGAGGCGGGTGGGTAGCTGTATGCACAATACGGAACTTTCAATTTTCAAGGGTTGTAAAGTTTTGAAAATGCTCAGTAATTGTAAAAAAAACATGAAAAATTCAAAAATTGGATTATTTTGAAAAATTTGAAAAGTTCTCTGAAGCAGGTGAATGAGCCCACTTTTCTCCGTATAAAAGACCTGCTTTTTGTCTACATTACCTTTTTTTCGTACGTTCCTATAGAATCATAGCCCCAAAGAGAGAAAAGCTAGCCTCAGCTCTTGAGTCCTTGCATGAGAAAGAGAAGATTCTAGCCGACGCTATAGCACAATTGGAAAAGTTGCGGGAGGAGTTGAAGAGGCTCCAGAAAAATTATGACGAAAAAATGAAGGAGAAGACGGACCTAATTAGACTGGTATTGATCCTTTTCCATCTAGTCGAGTACATAATAACGATGTAGAATTCGTCGAGGATTTCACCCAGACGTCATTTATAAATTGGATAAAAGTTTAACTACTCCAAAAAATTTCGAAAATTTCAACAGTTTCCAAAATTGTCAGCACTGTCCAAATTACAAAAAATTAATTAAAACAGTTGGGTAATTAGCAAAATTTTTTTAGAATCCGATATAGCAATTTCAATGAAATTCCAAAATTAAAAAAAAAAAAAAATTGTCAACTTTTTTTTTTAATTTGAAAAATGCAAAAGAAAATCTTAGAAATTTTCAAAATGTGAAATTGTCGGGGAAGGAATATGGGAGCTTATGGACCTAGTTAGATAGATATTGATCCATTTCTATTCAGTCAAGTACATAATAACGATGTAGAACCCTCCAAGAGTCCCATCCACTCGTAATTTCTAAATTGGATGAAATTCTTCCTTGGATTTTCCCGGAAAACTTCCAGAATGGGAACATTGAGAAGATTGGGAAATTTGTAAATTTCGCATAGTATAGTTTTCCGAATTTTATTAAAAAAAAAAAATTGTAATAAATTTTTGGAGTGCAAAAATTTAGAAAACTAGCAATTGGATTCCCTCGTTTCAATTATGGGTGTCATCTTTTTTTTATCTGAAAATAGTTACTTCCAAAATTTTCCTCTTCATAACTTCGACATTTGTGATAATTTTGGAACTGTTGAAATTAAAAAAAAAAAAATTTTTAAATCAAAATTGAAAAAACATTCACAAACTTTGACTTCTCATTTCGCCCCCAAAGATCTCCAGAATGTTGGACCCAAGGTTGAAAAAAAATTCATTAAATTGATACTGAACAGTCTCCGGCTAGTTGAGTACATAATAACGCTGTAGATCCCTCCAAGAGTTCCAATCACTCGTAATTTCTAAATTGGATAAAATGTTTTTCCGGGGCTTTCGCTGAGCAGGCCGAGGATCTTGAGTTGAAATTGACTCGTGCCGCAATGTTGGTTGATGGGTTATCTGGTGAGCGAGTTCGTTGGCAGAAGACGCTTGAAATACTGGCTGAGCTTTATGAGCGTTTACCTGGCGATTGTCTCATATCGAGTGCCTGTGTATCCTATTTGGGACCCTTTCTATCAATCTACCGGGATGCGCTCCTCGAGATTTGGCTGAACGAGGTAAGCAAACAATTTCCAACACTGGTAGAAGCAATGAGTTTGCTGAAAAACCATTACCGTAACTATAGCTATGATCACATTTGTCACCACCTATTAGCAGTAACTATTGAAGCTAGGGGCGGTACTAATAGTACTGGCACTAGGACGAGTATAGCTGTTCATAGTATGGATACCATTACTGATACTATGGGTAAGATATGCTAGTACTTTCAGTGGTACTATTGGTACGACGAGTACTGCTATTATCACGATAGGTCCATCTATTGGGACTATTTGCACTACGGGTACTGATATCGGTACTATAGGTGCTGCAGGTAGCACTATAGGTACGACTGTTAGTAGTATGAGTACTACCAGTACTACTATGCGTACTCATAGTACTCATAGTACTTAGTACTCATGGTACCTATAGTACTCAGTACTCATAGTACTTAGTACTCATAGTACTTAGTACTCATAGTACTTAGTACTCATAGTACTTAGTACTCATAGTACTTAGTACTCATAGTACTTAGTACTCATAGTACTTAGTACTCATAGTACTTAGTACTCATAGTACTTAGTACTCATAGTACTTAGTACTCATAGTACTTAGTACTCATAGTACTTAGTACTCATAGTACTTAGTACTCATAGTACTTAGTACTCATAGTACTTAGTACTCATAGTACTTAGTACTCATAGTACTTAGTACTCATAGTACTTAGTGCTCATAGTACTTAGTGCTCATAGTGCTTAGTACTCATAGTACTTAGTACTCATAGATTGAATAGCGAACTTGGAGTCGTAGATAATTATAAATATTTGAATTCCTTTTTTTTGCCACGCACTTCTACAGGGACCAGTTTTATTCACGGCGCTTACGCCAATGGCTCCCGACCGCGCACCAGTTCAGTGCACATAAATAATAAAATGTATGAAAATGATCAATTTTAACATTTTTTGCTATTATTATATAGACAAAACAAATTTTTTGGCTCATCTCAAATGGGCAAACTATGTCTAGAATTGAAAAATCACTGTGCCGATACTAGAATACCCCGAAAAATCAGAGTTGTCCGGGTAAACTGGCACAGATTTTTTTCCAATTCTCCATAACCTCAATTGTCAAATATTTTGTATTACAAGTTGAATACATCAGGATTTAGGTAGAAATAGCTAGTTAAAAAAACAGACCTTTCTTGTCTCATTTTTAAATTTGAGAAATAACCTAAATTTAAATTATGCATTTTCGAGCAAAACAACCATTCATTTTTTATTTACAAATTCTTCAATTTAAATAATAATTTTTTAAAATTGATTCTTTCCATTTTAAATATTCAAGTTTGTAATTGTAAATTTCGCATTCTGAATGTTGAAGTCATTTTTCGATTTTGAATTTCAAGTGATTTAAAGTTTGAACTTATTAATATTAGATGTTTGGTATATCAATTCATAAATTTTCCATTTTCTTGTTTTCATTTTTTTTCAATTTTTCCAGGTTCATTTCTGCAATTTACGATTTTCCAATTATTTTACTTCGAACTTCCTCTATTTCAATTTTTACTCACAAGAAACGAATTATATTTTTGCACTGACTAAAATTCATAAAATTTCTATACTTTCAAAACTTTCTCCATTCATAGTTTCTAAAGTTTCTAAAACTTCTTAAATTCCTCAAATCCAAATATCCAAAAATTTGTGAAAAGTTCTCAAAAAAAATTGTTATGGGTCTATCATCTAATATCCAGTAATCCTCATTTAGCAACGCCACTTCGTACTGCCGAGCGTGTTTAATAGTAACCGAATCCCGCTACCAGTTCAATTAAAAAGAGTTATTGATAGAGGATAAAAGGGCAGTGGGTAGTGGTTGACGGCAATGTCTGTGGGCGTGGTCGAACATTTCCCTTTGCCTACCATACTGAAATCCTGGCTATCACGTATAAGTCTAATCTGCAGTTTACATGAATATCCCATCGAATTGCCGAAGGTCACAACGATAGAAACCCTATTGTCCGTCAACTTAGACATTGGCGAACTCTCGAGAAGCACGACAGCAAGTGGAAAGTCGAATATCCTTTAGATACATTACCAGTATTTTTTTAATTGTTGATTGATTCAAATACTCGAAGAGAACCGGATAGGTCGGGTCAGGATTCGAACGCAACATTGCCCGTTTCCGGGCACTCCTCCAACTAAGGTTACGGAATTATATTTATATATATATATATTTATACATATATATATATATACATATATCAATTTATATACATATACATATATATATATATATATATACGAATTGACCGTACAAAATTTATATATGAAATATGTTACTCACTGAAAAGCATGTAATTAATAAAAACAGTCAGTTCGTTTCATTGAGATAAGAAAAAAAAAACATAAACTGCGAATAACATAACCTTAAGTTGATTATAGGAACGTCGGTTTGCCAAACTGAATTATGTGAAACAAGTACAATAGATCAAGTGGGATTCCATATTTAGGATTATCTTATTCCGCAATTCAATAGCCTAAAGGTAAATTACAATGAGCAATGTCTTTCGCGGCTGAGTTTTGAGGTTGAACACGTGCGCAGGATAGCTGCGCGTGACAATGGCGGGAGATAGCTGCGCGAGTGAGTTGCGCGTGGTGGCCGACCTATTCCGAAACTATCCGATGATTACCGAAGTGTTGAATGTTCATGAAAAATTACGGAAGAGTGGCGTAAAAATTACCCAACTTTCCCGAATTTTCGCCTCGATCTTGAAAATTCACAAATCACTCTAAATTTTTTATTCAAAAAGCATTCACGTAAAATGAAGGTTGCCCGCGCATTACGTAACTGGGCCCGTAATAGTTTAATATGAGGAAGGTTAATGTGTTACGTTCTATATAGTTACTATGTTCATCTATATATACTGTCACATTGAAATTTTCAAAGGTTGCAACGATGGAAATTCCATTATCACTCCATTTCAACATCGCTGAATTCCTCGGGGATTCGACAACAATAAGAGAGTGGAATATACAGGGCCTGCCCTCCGACAATTTTAGCACGGAAAATGGAATCATCATAACTAATGCCATACGCTGGCCGCTAGTTATCGATCCTCAATGCCAAGCTGTTAAGTGGATAAAAAATATGGAAGTGGAGAATGTGAGATTATTGCTAAATTTAAAAAATGATGAAATGGCGCTAATGAATTCTGGGGCAAAGTGGCAGAGGGTGGTCGCACATTTTTTTCCATTTTGCGCTTTCTTCAGAAATTAAAAATGGAAAAAAATGGTTAAAAATTGCAGAACCAATTTTTTGTTAATTTAATAACTAAATACCAATATTCAAAAGTTTGAAAAATTTTTTTTTTTAGATTCACCGCAGAGAAAAACTGCGGCTATTTATAGGGTAAAATAAATCCTTAGCGATGTTAGAAAAAAATTGCAGCGTTCGAAAATATATGACGATATTTTAGGAAATTTGCAAATTTAATTTTCTCATCCTGAAAATTTGAAACTGGGTTTAAACAATTCCATTTTCTTTTTTTTTTTTTGGCTTCTGGGACCAAAATTTTGCAAAATGTCAAGATGTCGCAAATTTCCAACTTCTAAAAAATTTCAATAATTTTAGAAACGTGGGAGATTTGAAATTTGTTTTTTGAAAATTTCCAAAACTACCAAAATTCCAAAAAATTGAAAAATTATAAATTCCAAAAAAAAAATTTTATTGCCGAAATTAAGACCTTGAATTAAATGAATTTCCGTAAGTTTAAAATGAGGAATATGAAAGGGGGAGATATCAGCTTATTGCTAAAATGAAAGACAAAAAAACATTCCGCGAATACTCTTTTCTGATAATTCAAATTTCAAAAATTATGAAACCGTGAAAACGTTTCAAAGTTCAACAAACTCTGACAGTTAAATTTTTTTATTCACTCTCCAACGTTGTAACGGAGAAAAAACTACAGCGCTATACAAAAAAACTTTGTTCAACATTTTCATAAATTTCAAAAAATTCGAAATTTTGAAAAGTTCAATCTTTTTGAGAAAATTGCAAAAAATTGGAAAGAAAAAAGATCAGAAAATACAAAATCGTGAAAATTTTTGCATAATCTCAAAATTGGCAAAATCCAAAAAATTACAATTTTCGAAAATTGCAATTATTAAAAAAAATCTGAAAAATTCACAATAAAATCAAGTTCGTCAAAATCCTTTGAAAACAAAAATTGCAAGTTCCCCAAAAGTTCCAAAAAATTTTCCAAAAAAAAATTTTTAGTTAAATAAAACTCAGACATTGAAGAAAAAATTGGAAAAATTTGAGAATTAAAAATTCTTGGAGCATTTTGAAAATTTCTAACATTGTAAAAAATTCATAAAGAAATATTGGCTGAAAAAATTGCGACAGGAGTTTATTTGAGTCGAGATTAGAAACGTCGAAACAAATCGACTTATCCCCCTTTAGCACTTTGCTGGTGAATCATTACTTATCGGACAAATTCAGCAAAAAAAAATTTCATCTTTTCCCTTATATTTCAGGGTCTTGAAGTTATAGATTTCGGCTCTCGTGACTTCGTGAAGACCCTCGAGCTATCTCTACAATCGGGAAAGCCCGTACTTCTAGAAAACGTCGGTGAAACATTGGACCCAGTTCTGAACCCAATTCTCAACAGAACATTAATCAAATTGGGTTAGTCGAGTTGATTAAATTTTGTGTGCACTCCACGTGAAATTTTTTCCAATCACCCGGAATTTAGTAAGGGCCGAGTACTGCGCATTTTAAATATCGCGGTTTATTGAAAAGGACATCTTCACGTGCTAGCACTGTATAGTCGATACGTGCCAATACGTTGCTTGGTCACTTCTCACATTTCAAATCATTGCCAAATTGCTGGAACCCTCTGAGACCTGTGAGAAGGCGCATAAAATTTCAAAAATTTTAAAAATCTCAGAAATTTAAAAAATTTTAAACATTTCAACAATTCAAAAATTCAAAAATTCAAACAATCAAAAAAATTCAAAAATTCAAAAATTTGAAAAATTCAAAAATTTGAAAATTTCAAAAATTTCTAAAATTTCCAAAATTTCCAAAACTTCCAAAATTTCCGAAATTTCAAAAATTTCAAAAATTTCAAAAATTTCAAAAATTTCAAAAATTTCAAAAATTTCAAAAAATTTAAAAAATTCAAAAATTTCAAAATTCTAAAAATTTCAAAAAAATTCTAAAAATTTCAAAAAAAATTCAAAAATTTCAAAAAATTTCAAAAATTTCAAAAATTTCAAAAATTCCAAAAAAATTCCAAAATTTCCAAAATTTCCAAAATTTCCAAAATTTCCAAAATTTCCAAAATTTCCAAAATTTCAAAAATTTCAAAAATTTCAAAAAAATTCAAAAATTCCGACAATTTCGGAAATTTCAAAAATTTCCAAACTTGAAATTCACAAATTTAAAAAACCTCACCTTGAAAATTTTCAAAATCTATAGCACAGAGAAATTTTGTTTATTCAATAGGCGATAGTATGGTTATAAAATTCAACGACAAGATGCTTGGTTACAACGATAGTTTTCGCTTTTTCATCACTACGAAATTACCGAACCCGCACTATCCTCCGGAGATATCAACTAAGACCACATTATGTAACTTTGCCATTAAGGAACAAGGTAAGACTAATGGAGCCCCTCTAAACTGGCCTATCACGATTCCCGCGACAGGAGCTTCATGTACTTTGATGTTTCTTAGGTTTGGAAGCCCAACTACTCGGCATCGTGGTACGAAGGGAGAAGCCGCAGTTGGAGGAGCAAAAGGATAACTTGGTCCTTACAATTGCAAAAGGCAAAAGGACGCTTCGCGAGCTCGAGGACAAGATTCTTCAGTAAGTTTTACAGCGGCTTTATCCACTCAGAAATTAATAATAAATTGAGTGTACACTTTTTGTTCCACGAGTCGCAGTATCTTGGAGTACTCAGCAAAACCACGAGTTGTTGTGTGTTTTAATTATTCAGCAAATCCTCAGAATTTTTCAACTTTTCGCATTCTACATGCTCACAAAGTTTGTAATTTTTTTTTTCATCATTTCAATTTTTTTAGGTTTTCGACAGTTTAATTTTTTTTTTTTTTTAATTTCCAAAAAAAATTATTTTGATTTTTTTTTTCAAACTTTCAGTTTTATTTTAAATTTTGATTTTTTTTTTCAAATTCGAGATTTTTCCTTCAAATTCTTAGATTTTGTTCCAATTTTTTTTTTTCAATTTTCGAAATGTTTTTCAAATTTTGACGTTTCGAATTTTTTTTTTTTTTTTTTTTTTAATTTGACAATTTTTAGACGTGTTGAAATTTTTTCCTAGTTTTTCGCATTTTTTAATTTTTGAAAATTTTCGATATGTGCAAACCTCCAAATTTTTCCAAACACAATTCACCTTTTCTGATTTTTCCAAATAGACAAGCGAAAATATTTTTGATTTCCTTTCCCGAAATAGTCGCCATTTTTAATTGCGAATAATCAAAGGGCTTAAACTTTTTCAACTTATGATGTATCTCAGATTACTCAGCGTTGCATCGGGACCACTGCTCGAGGATCTAGACCTTCTCAACACTCTGCAGTCAGCAAAAGTAACTTCCGTTACTGTCGAAGAGTCTCTGATTACTTCTGAGAAAACGGAGCAGGAAATTGACAAAGCTAGAGGGGAATATAGAACTTGTTCTCAACGAGCTGCCACCCTGTTTTTCGTACTCAACGACATGAGTCACGTCGATCCCATGTACCAGTTCTCTCTAGACGCTTATATCGTCCTCTTCAAAATCTCCATTGATAAGAGCCCCAAGAAAGCTCAGCTGAATGAGAGAATTGATGCCTTGATCGATTACCATACTTACGCAATCTACAAGTGATTCAATTTTTTTTTTCAATGAAGAATTTTATATTAGGTGGCCTCCCCCCCCCCCCTCCCCCCCCGCCTCCCCAAACCTCCCCAATTTCTAATTCCCTGCCTGAAAATTTTTTAACTTCCCGTCTCTGAATCATGAAATTTTCTCAACGTTTCACATCCCCCTGATACATTTTCAGTGCAGGTTATGTGTGTGTGTGTGTGTGTATGTTTTTTTTTTTTTTTTTTTTTTTTTTTTTTTTTTTTTTTTTAAAGAAAAAAGAGAAAGAAGGAAGCACACACACACACACACGTGCACACATACACACACGCATGCACACACACACACACACACACACACAGGCTACCGGGAAGTTAGGCTACCGGAAAATGCCTATATTGTAACCATCGCGTATAGGATTGATCTCATTTTACTATCCCACATTTATAAAAATTTGCAGAAACACCTGTCAAGGATTATTCGAGAAAGATAAACTCCTCTTCTCTTTCAACATGTGTTTGAAGATTCTCGAGGCCCGCGGGGAGATGATCCCCCAAGAATACGATTTCCTTTTGAAGGGTGGAATAGCGCTAGAGCGTGAAAATCAGCCGGACAAACCTGTCGACTGGCTGACACGTGAAACCTGGGACAATCTCACAGAACTTGATAAACTTTCCGGCTTTCACGGAGTTGCCGGCTCCTTCGAGCAGCTCTCACGGGATTGGTACAATTGGTACGTTATTGGAATGTTCTCTATTTGTTGAACATCAATTTTATTTTATCGCCTGTGAGCACAAATGTTTTTGAAATATTATACAGGGAAACATGGGTAAAGTAATGGCCAGAAGTGAAATCCGTATCCAAAAAAAAAGTCACTAGCTTTTCACCAATTTTTCACAATTTTCGGACAGTTGTACCATTTTGGATTTCACTTGTGAAAAATTGACAAACTTCGAAAAATTTTGCAATTCGATATTCTAAGAATATTCCAAAAATTTTGTGACATACAAATTTCCAGAAATCAATAATAAACTTCGAAAAATTTTCGAGTTTTGACTAAATTTGAGACTTTTGAGAAATTTTCAAAAGTTGAAAATTTTGAAGAATTTGAAAAGCTTGGAAAAAAAATCAGTATCTGATTTCCTCTAAATTGAAAAAAAAAAAAATCCAAGATGTAATACAATTAACAAATATTACATTTCCCAATATTTTGTAAAAACGTGATGACAGCTTCAATTTATTTACGGAGTTACGTAAATTCCTTTGAGTGGCTCTCAGGGGATTGGTACAATTGGTTCGTTATTGGAATGTTCCCTATTTGTTGAACATCAATTTCAGTTTATCGCCTGAGAGCACAAATGTTTTCAAAATGTCATACATGGAAACATGAAATAGTAATGGCTATTCAAATACAGATGTGAAATTCAGGTCGAGTGACCATTTTGGAAGAATGTCAAAAAGCATCAAAAATTGGGTGGTTGAAAAAAAAGTAGAGATTTGAAATCATTTAAAAACTGAAATTTGTGTAGGCGTACCCACCCACTTACCTATCTACCGCCCTACCCGCCCCTCACCCACCCATCCACCTACCCACCCACCCACTCACCCTCTCTCTTATCTACCCACCCATTCACCCACTTAGCTACCCACCCATTCACCCACTTAGCTACCCACCCATTCACCCACTTATCTACCCACCCATTCACCCACTTATCTACCCACCCATTCACCCACTTATCTACCCCCCCATTCACCCACTTATCTACCCACCCATTCACCCACTTATCTACCCACCCATTCACCCACTTATCTACCCACCCACCTACTTACGTACCCACCCACCCACCCACTCACCTATCCACCTACCTACCCAACTACCCATCTACCTACCCACCCACCTACTTACGTACCCACTCACCCACTTACGTAGCCGCCCACCCACCTACCTACCTATTCTCACCCACCCATTCTCATCCACACACATATCTCTTTGAAAATAGACTGAAATTATTTGGAATGCTGTAAACTATAAAGATCCAATACCCTCCAGAATTCCGAAAAAAAAATCAAATTGTTTCCCTCCTTACCAGACAGAAATCATCCGATTATACACCTATTCCCGTATGATATTTACAGCCTCGGTAAAATTAATAGGTACATAAATACGGAGGTAGAAGCGGGTCCATTGCCAGGGGAATGGGATTCAAATCTCAATGAATTTCAGATGATACTTATCACCCCGCGCATGAGATCTGATCACACGGTCCACTGTATCATTTCATTCATAATTCACAATCTTGATCCATAAGTTGTGCAAAGATATTCCCAATTTTTCAGAACCCCCTTAAAACCAAATATTAAAAAATTTCAAAAATCCCCAAAAATTCGAAAAAAAAAATTATGAAAAAAATTTCTGAGTTCGGACAATTTTAAAAAATTTCGAAAAAAATTCAAATGTCCTGGTTAAGCCGCCCATTAATTTCCCTCCATCAGCCGATTACAAAAATACTCTTGAATAATATCCTTGAGCCCTGGAAAATTAATAGGTACATAAATACGGAGCCAGAGGTAGCTGCATTGCCAGGGGAATGGAATTCAAATCTCAATGAATTCCAGAAGATGCTTATCGTTCGCTGCTGTAGATTCGATCGCATGACACACTGTATCACCTCATTTATTATTCACAATCTTGGTCAACGATTTGTTGAACCACCTGTGCTGGACATTAAATCAGCGCTGAAGGATTCGATTGCCCAGTCGCCCCTTATATTCGTCCTATCACCAGGAGTTGATCCGACTAGTGCTCTACAACAATTGGCCGAGGGTCAGGGCATGAGTCATAAGTTTATGACACTGTCGCTGGGGCAGGGGCAAGCACCAATCGCAAGTGGATTGATCCAGAGGGGGGCTAAGGAAGGCGCCTGGGTATTTCTAGCAAATTGCCATCTCTCCCTCAGTTGGATGCCCCAATTGGATAAAATTATTCAGCAACTTGGCACCAGTAAAACACTACACACAGATTTTAGGTATTCCGCCTATTAATACCGCAAACAAAACTGTGGTAGTAATTTAACTAATTTACAAGAAGAGAAAAGTTCAATAAAAATTACCGGAAAATATAGCTTTTATTTTATCATTTAAATGACTCGAAACTTCCCGCCATTTTGTCAATTCAAATTTTTTTTTCTATTCTCAAAATAATTGATAGGTGAAAAAAGTGTCGAGAGAAGCTCAATTCAAAAATTGAAATTGAAAAAATAATTTGGAAAAAAATAAGCGACATGTATATACCGCTCTCCCGCGGCAGGCAAGTTGACCAACATATAGCACACCCGATCCATATACTTATCGGGAGAGCTGACTCTCACCATTGTTTCCCAAAAAAATCTCTCAAAAAAAAATAATAATAACCGACAATCGATTTGAAATTGCAGACTGTGGTTGAGCTCAAGCCCATCACCCCAATTTCCCATATCGATTCTTCAGGCAAGCGTGAAAATGACTACGGAACCACCAAAGGGACTGAAAGCCAACATGAAACGCCTTTACGGCTTAATCACAGAGGACCAATTTAACGTCTGTAAGGCCCGAGGAAAATACAAGAAACTTCTTTTTACCCTCGTCTTCTTTCACTCAATATTACTCGAACGCAGAAAGTTTCAGCAACTAGGCTGGAACATTATTTACAGTTTCAACGATTCCGACTTTGAAGTAAACCACACCAGATAAAATATGCGAATAATGAAAGAGGGGTAAGAAAAAGTTCAAATCCAACAATTTCATGTATTTATGCAGGTCTCGGAGAATTTACTCAAAATTTATCTCGACGAGTATCCAGAGACTCCCTGGGAATCTTTGAAATATCTTATAGCAGGTGTCTGCTATGGTGGCCACGTCACGGATGACTGGGATCGTCATCTATTGATGACCTATGTCAAACAGTACTTCAGCGAGGACACTCTAATGCAGACCAATCACAGGCTTGCCTCGCTACCCACTTACTATGTGCCCCGGGATGGATCACTCCAGTCATATCGTGATTTCATAGGTTGCCCACCCAAATACATACATATATATTGTTAGGATTATCCAATTCATCTTTCAAATCCATTCCCCCAAATCTCCACTCGATTATTTGCTTTCACTTCTCTCAATTTATTCTCCATCACTTTAGTTTCCTATCGTTTGGTCTTTCTTGAGTTTCAATGGATGTCATTCGCAATTTCCAGCGTGCAATTTTTTTTTTTTTTTTTTTTTTTTCTTTATAAAAAACCATTTATCCAAGTCACACATATTACATGAATATTTTTAAAATTATACAAATGTAAAAAACAAATGCGAATTTCCAAAATTTCCAGAATTTTTTTGTAACACTCATAATTGAGGCGATAGCGTTTAATTTATTTCAAATTTTCGGCACACGGGCGAACACACACACACGCACACATAAGTCGGAGCTCTGGCGTAGTGGTAGAGCATCTGCCTGGTACTGCGAAGGTCCTGGGTTCGCACCCGGCCGCCGGAGAATACTTTTCAAAAATATTTTCTCATGGATTCCGACCGATGCAGGAACGTTCCGTGTGTGCTATCGGCGGTGCCCATAAAATGAGACCGCCCGGCCGAGCGGGAACCTAACTCGACGCTGCGGGGGGGGGGGGGGGGGGGGGGGGGGGGGGGGGGGGGGGGGGGGGGGGGGGGGGAGGGTGGGTTCCATCATAGGCGCCGGCCACCTTAGCACGGCCTAATTTAACCTGTTCTACTACCTCGCCAAGCTTTTCAAAAGCTCATCGATTTGACCCAGAAAAATTAAATTTCCGAAAATTTAATGATTTCAAAGACAAGGTTAAGCTGCAGGATGTTAGCGTCGTCATCTATTAGGATACAATTCTAACGCAATTTCATAGATTGGACGCCTAAATATATACATTATCCACTCCTTCATTGGCTCTCTCTCTTCGCTTTAGTTAAGCGAAAGTTATTTTCTACCCCTTTTGTTTCATATCCATCCATTTTTCTCCAGTTGTAACGGATCTCATATAGAATTTCTCTCAACAGATTTTTTCATAAAAAAAGAGCGGTTTATTCAACTGACAAATGCTAATTACATGCGCTGTTGATTGAAGGGAAATTTCAACATATTGTAAATGTTATTCGCTGCTTTTTCTCTTTCGCAGGGTTTCCCTTTACTTTAAACCCATATGGTTTGTAATTTCCCTTGGTCAATTTTCTTCTATACACCGTGGTTCATTAAACTGACGAATTCCACAGTGTTATGCTACTAGTATTGTAAACGTTCAACATATTGGATGTTTAATTTTGCAGAATCTGCCATTTTCCTCGAGTTCGAGTACGTTGAGATTTAAAAAATGATTCCACATGGGAATATATATATATATATTTCAAAGAGACATATATTTTGTGACTGTCACTCAGCTAGGACCCTCTAACTCGAGTCCGTCACTTACCTCGCTACTCAGTCTGTATGTGACCAGAGATGGTTCCCTACAGTTATATAGCCATTTTATAGTTTGGTCATCCGAATACAGGATTTCCCAAAATAGCGGACTCCAATTTGGAGGGCGTGAAAAGGGCTGAATTTCAAGGCGAAAGTCCCTCTTCGACTTTTTTGTATGACGCCCCGCCGTAAAGTTATTGAAATGTGAAGTTCTGGACCGGTGCCGTCAGTTCCGAAAACGGTTCCAAGCGAAGGAACTGTCCCATGAATTGGTTCACATAACCAATTTTTGAACCTTTACTTCCACTTTGATTATTTCCCAAAATAGTTCCCGCAATCAAAGTTCGATCTACAACAGTCCCTAGAACTTGGTGATTCTTAGAACTGTCCCTGAAATTGAACTTTCAACTGAGATCGATCCTGGAACCGTTCCCGCAAGTTCCACCTGGAACAGTTCCCAGAACGGATCTTTCACGAGAAACCAATATTGGAACACTCATACACATGGAACCGTTCCCGGAACTGGAAGCACTGGATCAGTGGGTCGAGCAATACTTCCAGCATACTTGAAGCTTGTGCAAAAATTGGTTCACTTCGGCAGTTTTTGAACCTGAAATCCCACTTCGGATATTTCCCAGAACTGCTTATCCATCTGGGAGAGTTATTGTAATCGGACTTGTACCTACAACAGTTCCTAGAACTTCGTGACTCTTGGAACTGTCCCCGGAAATAAACTTTCAGCGGAAATCAATCCCAAAACCGTTCCCGAAAGTTCCACCTGGACCTGTTCCCGAAGGTTCCACATGGAACAGTTCCCAGAGATTCAACTTGAAACAGTTCCCAGAGGTTCCACCTGGAATAGTTCCTAGAGGTTCCACCTGGAACAGTTCCCAGTACGGATCCTTCATGCGGAATCAATATTGGAACTATTTCTTTACATGTAACCACTCCCGGAACTGGAAGTACTGAATTAGTGAGCCGAACAATACTTGAACTTCAAGCTTGCCCAAAAATTGGTCCACTTGGGCAGTTTTGGAACCTGTACTCCCAATTTGAATATTTCCCAGAACTGTTGATCCATCTGGGAGAGTTATTGTAATCGGACTTGTACCTACAACAGTTCCTAGAACTTCATGACTCTTGGAACTGTCCCCGGAATTAAACTTTCAGCGGAAATCAATCCCAAGACCTTTCCCGACAGCTCCACCTCCAACCGTTCCCGAAGGTTCCACCTGCAGCCGTTCGCGAAGGTTCCACCTGGAACAGTTCCTAGAGGTTCCACTTGGAACAGTTCTCAGAGGTTCCATCTGGAACCGTTCTCAGACGTTCCACCTGGAACAGACCTCAGCACGGATCCTTCACGCGAAACGAATATTGGAACTGTTCCTCTACATGGAACCGCTCCCGGAACTGGAAGCGCTTTAAACTTCAATAATTTTATGGCGGGGCGTCAGACACAAAAGTTGAATAGGAACTTTTGACTTGGAATTTTGCCCTCTCTTGCACCATCACAAAGTCCGCAATTTTGAAACACCGTGTATAAAAATATAAATTGTCATAATTATCCAATGCATGTTTCAAATCCATTTCAGCAGGTCACCGCTCCTCTATTTATTCTCATTCCTCTGATGTTATTCTCTGTCTCTTTTGTTTTATATTCATTCGTTCTTTTTTCTCTGGTTGTAATCGTTTGCGTTTGTAATTTACCTCCGCCCATTTCCCTTTTTGAACGGTTTATTTAACACACATATGCTACAACGTCATACTGCTGCTTATACGCTTAGTAGTTGATAGAAAAAGTTCAACATATTGTGAGCGCTAAAATATAAAAAAAATGGGACGTCAGTGTGACCCACGACGTGTCGCATCTATAACTTCCCAATAGTATGTGTGTGTGTGTGTGTGTGTGACGATACACGTATAAAGTCAAGTTGTATATCAGTTACGCAAATTCGACTATTGATCGATTATTACGATTTTTTATCGATTCCTCGTAAAATATGATGCCTAGCAAAAAAAGTAATACAACATGAAATATGCAGTTTCATGAGGGGAACAACTTTTGTTTGACACTTTTTCTCGTATCTGTCACCGTTCTCGAGATACGGCGTTATAAACAATTAAAATTGTTAATCACAATTGAAGGAATTGTTTTTCAACATTGACACTCCTTTCCGCCCTGGACATCAGTCAGAGGTAGTTTTCTGTCAAAGGAGAAATAAATCGATCAAGCCGTTTACCGGGAACCGTTTCTCAAAGAATCACTCACATACGAACACAAACACACACACAGAACCCTCATCTAAAATTTGTCAGGATGATGTGAAACGTCGAGAAAAGTAGAAATCTTCGATTTCTGAGGCACTTCATTATCGGTCGATGACAATAACTTCCCTAAATCGGGAAGTTAAAAATTCGGTCATTCGAGGTAATCTCATGTCCAATGAAAAATCAACTAGTACTGTTAAATCTCAATGCCTCCGGACATTGGCGTTTCCATATTTATAGATTCTTTAATTTTCCAGCATTGCTACCCAACACGGACAAGCCCGAGGCGTTTGGCCAGCACTTAAATGCGGACATAACCTCCTCAATAATCGAGACACAGACTCAATTTAATACGCTGATGGGTCTACAAATGCAAATGTCCTTGTCGTTGGTGGCGAGTAGCAAGGAGGACTCGGTGATGCAAATGCTTCTCGACATGAAGACCAAGCTCCCTGGGGAGATAAATTATGCTAATGCGGTGCGGCTAATGGGACCGCAAAAAACACCGCTAGATGTCGTGCTACTTCAAGAAATAGCACGATATAATAAGCTACTTGTGGCAACAAGCTCAAGCCTCAGTGACCTTGAGCGCGCTATAAAAGGCCTTGTACTTATGTCTGAAGAACTTGAGGAGATATTCACTTATGTTCACGATGGGCGCGTACCGCCCGCATGGTTAACCACCTATCCATCGTTGAAACCACTCGGCTCGTGGACCCGTGATCTTGTCAGGCGAATCGAACACTTTGCCAAGTGGGCGGAAACCACTCATCCACCCCTACTGTTTTGGCTTGCGGCCTACACCTTTCCAACTGGTTTTCTAACCGCTGTACTGCAAACATCAGCGAGACGCTGGAACATATCTATTGATTCGTTTTCTTGGAGTTTTGCTGTTTTAGATGAAAATACTATTGTCGATACTCCCACGGTATTGCTTTTACTGATATAGGAATATAGAAGCCGAGTTGAATTAACGTTGTTGTGCGGTGGAGAGGAAATCATGATTTATTTCAATCGCTTCTTCGTAAATTCGAAATGCCCTTGGGCAACTATGACGCCATGTTAATGCTTGTTAAAATTCAAGCTGTAGGTGGAGCACAATGGGGCGTTTTAGATTTTGTATTTGTTAATTGCGGCTATCGTTAAAAACCCAGCAAGGTACAAATTTGTAAGCAGGTGGGATGCTGTCTTTAGTGATGAGTGGAACTTTGCAGTAGTCATGATCGGGGCATAATGGGTGGGGGGGCATAATTGGCGGGGCATAATGGGTGGGGCATAATGGGTGGGGCATAATGGGTGGGGCATAATTGGCGGGGCATAATGGGCGGGGGATAATGGGTGGGGCATAATGGGTGGGGCATGATGAGTGGGACATTATGGGTGGGGCATTATGGGCGGGGCATAATGGGTGGGGCATTATGGGTGGGGCATGATGAGTGGGACATTATGGGTGGGGCATTATGGGCGGGGCATTATGGGCGGTGCATAATGGGCGGTGCATAATGGGCGGTGCATAATCAGTGGGGCATTATGGGTGGGACATTATGGGTGAGGCATAATGGGTGGGGCATAATGGGCGGTGCATAATGGGCGGTGCATAATGGGTGGGGCATAATGGGCGGTGCATAATGAGTGGGGCATTATGGGTGGGACATTATGGGTGAGGCATTATGGGCGGTGCATAATGGGTGGGGCATAATGGGCGGTGCATAATGGGCGGTGCATAATGGGCGGTGCATAATGAGTGGGGCATAATGGGCGGTGCATAATGGGTGGGGCATGATGAGTGGGACATTATGGATGGGGCATTATGGGCGGGGCATAATGGGCGGTGCATAATGGGTGGGGCATGACGAGTGGGGCATAATGTGTGGCCTATTATACCCCTAGTTTGTATTGTGAATGGAATTGCCCTCAACCTGTCAGCGATCGCGTCGTTTTACCCAGGGTCATTGGTCGCGCAGTGGGGCATTCTTTCGCACCACGCGGGCCAACTTGTTCCGGAATTCAAGATAGAAAAAATTTCGTGTAATCTGATTTGGTCAAAACTCTACAATATCTATTACAGATATCTATTACGTTTCGATGCGTTTTTCGGATTACGAGATATCTGCGCCGGAACCAAGGAAATAGCACAGCGCGCTCTCACTCGCTACCCCCACTTCGTTAGTCGAAGATTGCCGAGCGTGGCCGGCTGCAGCTGAACACCGTAAACCACGGAACTTCCTTTACGCGCGTAATGCGGGAATAGTTTACGCTGCTCGATCGCATTTTTAATTTTTTTTCCGTTTTTTTTAAGATATTTGACAGGTTACAATTTACGCCATAAGAGAAAGATATGAATACTTGAGGGATAGAAGAAAGATATTATTATTTGCTAAGGTATGGCTACTTTTGAAAGGTGTTCTATATGTTATGAAAATTTTTGGGAAAGAACCTCCCGCGACCTGACCAATAGCGGGCTAAAAAATTATCGATAAATTGCCTTAACATGGCCGCATAATGACCCAAGAAAGAAGCGATATTTTCGACTACGTGCCATTTCTTGTGATAAGAAATCGTGTGTTCTCCCGCCCCTAAAGCGTTCGAAAATTATCTGACATCGATGTGGAATGAAAAAGTCACGAAGCCGACGTTTGCGGCTCGGATGAAGTCAATTGGTTGAATCCAGTCGTGTTCTGCCTGGCTCGACACGATATTTCAGGATTTTTTTTTCGCAAACTTTAGAGTCCGCGAAATGCGCGAAAAGCTTCCCTCCAGATATTCCAAGTCTCCAAAAATTGTGTAAAGTAGTGCAAACAAATTGTTATTTTAATCATCACGAAATGAAGTTGAGAAAGATCTAAACGGGTAACACATTAGCGAAACGTGTGAAAGTGTCACGTGACTGACGCCGCCGCCATTTTGTGATCGGCGACGGGGGCATCGAAAATGGCGGACGTCTAACCTCTCACCCATCTCGTATGTTTAAAAGTTGTTTTCTCTATCATTTTCGTTTCTGAATTGAATTCTGTACAGAAAATGTTTACCATTATTTCGGAACTCACTGGTTTACGAGATATTCTAGTCTTTGGAGAGATTTCCGGGGAAATGATGATGCTGCAGAAAAATATTAAATCTGGAAGTTATTGGGGATTCCAAATAGGTTACACGCACTCAGGCTGATTTTTTTTTATTATGTGGGCCAAAAAAAAAACAAGAAAAATTTAAAAAGCTGTCAAACACTCCAATAATAGAACATATATATTGATTCGTTTTCTTGGAGTTTTGCGCTTTCACATGAAAATGCTATTGTCGATACTCCCCGGGTATTGCTTTTACCGCGGTTTATTGCCGGAGTTTTTTTTTTTGGAGATAAAATGCAGCCGGAGGAAGCGGACGGAGTAGGAACAATATTTGGGGGGTAACGCATTGATGTAATTTCGGGCCGACCTTTTTGAGGGGTATATCGAGTTTTTTGCAAATATATATATGCACTTTGTAAATCTTGCGTTCTATGGAAAATTTATTTAACAAATTTTTGGACTTTTCCTACGTTTAAGATTGCTTAGATCTCCGATATTTCTACAATTTTGATTTTGTTTTTTAAATTGTAAACAAATTCAATATTTTTCAGCTTAGACTTCCCGAATTTTGATCCTATGATTTTTTAATTATCACTTTATTTCGACAGTTTTTAAACTTCTATAAAAATTCACTCAACGTTGTCTCGTGATTATTAAAAATCCCGAACATTACAAAACTTTCAAAAATCCTTATTTTTGAAATAGACCCATAATATTGCCCACATTTCCGTTGAAAGTGCTCACCCCGAAATCGTTAGCGTGGACATAAACCAAATCTGACGGATGTTTCGTAACATGTAGAGTACCGGATTATCGTTACATAGGGAAAGCCTCAAAGTGACTTCAGTTCGCTCGAGCGATCAGAAGTTTTAGTCCACAAATGTAGTAAAAATACTTACCATTACCACATCCGCAATCGACCCCTGATTTGTTTTATAATCATCAATGGCCGGATAGGGCTAGTTATCGTAAGGGCCTCGAGGATGATCACTGAAACATTTCCGAAACGTCTATGTTCTTGGATGTGCATGTGGGTGTATGATGCGAATGCGTGTGCAAAGTAGATGTGGGTGTGAAGTAATGAAGTGATGATGCTCTGAATGTGAGAGCGGGTGTAGGTCAAAGTGTGGGTGTGGGTATAAGCGTGGGTGTGGGTATAAGTGGGGGTGTGAGTGTGGGGGCGGGCGTGAACGAAGCCGTGGGCGTGGGTGTGAGGGCGTGTGTGTGAGCATGATTGTGGGGGTAGGCGTGGACCCGAGGATGGGTGTGGGCGTGGTCATAGATGTGAATGCGGGTGTGGGTGTGAGCGCGGGTGAGGGTGTGGGCGGGGGCATGAGCATGACTGTGGGCGTGGACGTGAGGATAGGCGTGGGCGTGATCATGACTATGAGCGTGCGCGTGGTCGTAGATGTGAGTGCAGGTGTGGACGTGGTCGTAGATGTGAGTGTGGGGGCGGGCGTGGGCGTGGGTGTGAGTACGGGTGAGGGCATGGGCGTGGGCGTGAGCATGACTGTGGGCGTGGGCGTGAGCATGACTATGAGCATGCGCGTGGTCGTAGATGTGAGTGCAGGTATGGGCGTGGTCGTAGATGTGACTGTGGGGGCGGGCGTGGGCGTGGGTGTGAGTACGGGTGAGGGCATGGGCGTGAGCATGGGCGTGGGCGTTAGCATGACTGTGGGCGTGGACGTGAGGATGGGTGTCGCTGTGATCGCGGGTGTGGATGCGAGTGTGGGTGTGGGTGCGAGTGTGGGTGCAAGTGTGGGTGTGGGTGCGAGTGTGAGGTCGGTCAAGGTATGGGTGTGAGTCCAAGTGTGGGTGTATAATAAAAACATGTAGTGCGGTCACGCCTGCTTCATGTAGGTGTGCAACCGTGGGGTGTCCACATGCAGTATAGGCGTGGGTGTGACTTTAAAGACCGACCCAGTTTTTCAAAATACTTCGACAAAAATAACGATTTTTTTCATTTACCTCGTAAACCAGTTTGGATAGAAATTGCATCCGAGGTTTTTGCTCAGAATCCAATTCAAGTGTTGTAGAATTTTTGGAAATATGAGAAGGGAGCAAATCTGTAAGAGTACATGTTTACTTCATAGAGTATCGGATTATCGTTACAAAGGGACAGCTTCAAAGACTTCAACCTTGCCGCACGATCAGAGGTGCCCTCGAATAAACTACCTTAAAAAAATTTACATTGAACAAATTTTTGAAGTGTTTCGAAATTGAACTATTTCGAAACAAAAAATTGTCCTTCAAAGTTCTCGAAAATGTCATTTTTTTAATGTTCCATTTTTCAAGTGACTCAAATATTTTCCAATTTTTCATTGTTTCAATTTTCTAAACTCCAATTTTTGGTAAATAATAAAAATTAATGCATACTTGAATTTTCGAAAAAATTTCGAAATTTTTAAAATTTCCAAAATTACGATTTCTAATTTTTTGAATTCTCCAAATTTTCCAAATTTTTGGAATACGTAGAATTTTTTACGATTCGTAAAATTCCATTGTTTGTGGGTTCCAGTTTTCAAAAATACTTTCCAATTTTTCGAATTATTTACTCTCACCACGTCTTTCCAAATGAACTCCACTTTTTTTTCATCCAAGGAAAAAATCACACAATTACGAGAATTCGTTGATTCCGCCGCAGCATCCGGGGACTGCATATCTCAATATTTATTCGCGAATATTATTTGCAAACTGTCTGCTGAATGATTAATGAGATTGATTGCAGGACGGAGTCTTCGTTCGATCCGTCTTTCTGGAGGGCGCAGGATGGGATGCAAAGCGCGGAACCCTCACCGAACCCGCACCAATGCAATTAATCTACGATATGCCAGTTATTCATTTTTGTCCAACCGAGCAGCTCAAGAAAAAATCAAAAGGTACCTCTCAAATTCACAAAGATTAAAAACATTTTGGTTTAAACTTAATGAGCTTCCCAAAATTTTTTCAAAAATTTTACAATTTTTTGATCCCGCCAAATTTCGATTGCTGTCAATTATCTTGAGAATGAGAGAGTGTCTAGCAAAATGATAAAACACTTTTCTATCCGAAATGAAATTCCCCACAAAAAATGTTACTGACGTTTTTGCATGCGGTGATTCGTTCACGAGATATTTGAGTTTTTGGGAAGATTTCAGGGGGAGGATGATGCTAAGGAGACCTACAAAGTGGAGAAGTTTTATTCATTACAACGAACTAGCGAGAAATCCTGAAAGAGTAACTCATCTTCTTGATTGCAGGCTTATACAATTGCCCTTGTTACTACTACCCTGTACGAGGAGGGACCAACAACCGCCCCTCTTTCGTTGTAGCAGTTGATCTCGAGAGTGGCTATGAAAACCCCGACTTTTGGGTGAAACGTGGGGCTGCCCTTTTATTGAGCCTCGCTACTTGATTCATCATATTTTTCTTCAGCCGCTTAGTTTATCTCTGATAGAATTCTCTTTTCTCGACTGATGTAAGCAGAGCCTTCAGGTCATAAACTGTCGATATATGACCATATGTAAGGATTAAAATTATTTTTTCCCCCATAGGTGGTATACTTCTTTCACCCCTTCTCATTTCTACCATTTTCAAACGTTAAATTTTTTTTTCAATATTCGTTCTATCAAATTTGACAGTTTTTTTTTGTTTAAAATTTTTTGAATTTTCAGATATTTTCCGGAGTTTAAAAGCTACTTCTTTTCTATTTTTCTAAATTTATGAATAATGAAGGAAATGGTCGACATGTGACCAAATGCGAAATTACAGATTCCGTTTTTTTCCTTTGCCCGGTTAACTTTTTTGCGATGCTTTCCTTCACATGCACATGTATGTATTTTACCATTTGGTCTACCGACTGATGTAATCGACCATATATGACCATCCATACATGGTCGATATATGACCATATGTAAGAATGCAGATTCCTATCTTATACAAATCCACATAAAATTGTGATGAACTTTTCGAACACAAAAGTTGTCAATATTCGGCATATAAAAAATTCAGACCGAAAATCGATTTCCTAGGGGTCCTAAAGGAACTTTGATGGGGGGGGGGGGGGGGGGGGGGGGGAATGCAATTTCGAGATTAAATTTCGTCAACAAAAATTATGAAAAAAATAGTTTTTGATCGCGGGATTTCAAATTTCTTATTGCATCCTATTTGCCGAGTGCCGCTCAGACACATCTAAAAAATTCATTACAGTAGAGCTCCCTTTATTTTCCGAGCTCGGGGGGTGACCTTGAAGCAATTTCGTGGAGAAAAAAAATTAAGGAAGCCCCCCACTCTGCCCACTGTTGGTTGGCGTGGTGGGGGTTGTCGGGAGCGGAAGGGGAAATAAGAGCAGAAGTAAACGGAGTATGTATCAAGTAAATAGGTTATGTTTCATGAATGCTCGGTCCCACTATTGAGACGCTGCGCAGTCTGGAGCGCATGACGTCGAAAACAAGGATAGACAAAGTACGGGGAGTGGGAGAAGGTTTTTGAGGGGCGACAAGTCGTGAGGGGAGTACAGCGAAAATAAAGGAAGCGGAAAATTAAGGGAGCTCTACTGTACTATGCACTCGTTTTGAGAGCAGAGAACTGGTGAGGGCAATTACCGATTGGAGAATGTTTTTCCGAGGAGAACACCGTAGAAGAGGTAACCGATTACCTATCGTCAGTGAATATCGCAATTCGGGCCCGTACGTCTATCAAAAAGGTCATCGCGAAAATAGAAACGGACTTTAGCATATGCTTACTACACTCAGTTCAAAAAGCATTTAACGATTGTACCTTAAATAGTTACCTACAGTAGGCATAGAATTTCCACAGAACGCATAAAGATAGGGAGGGAGTTGACAAAGTAGTGTCACATGTGTGTGCAGGTCATGCAATCAAAGCCGCGATAAGGAAATTGCATAAGCTATCCAATGACTTACGGAAGAAAAAAGTTGTCAGGAAAACGGAAAAAATGTATGACGAAGAGATGCAGACAATGCCTAGCGTTCGATTCCCGCTCACTGCAAATATTTTTTCTGAAAAATATTTTCTCACGGACTCCGACCAATGGCAGGAACATTCCGTGTGTGCTATCGGCGGTATCCATGAAGTGAGACCGTGAGCCGGGACCGAACGCGACCCGTCGCGCGGGGGGGGGGGGGGGGGGAGGGAGGGTTCCATCGTAGACGCCCGCCATCGTATCACAGGGGTTTCTGGAGGTTTACCCTGTGATTAGAAATACGATGAGCTGAAATGGCGAAGTCGGCCCCAGCCGCAATGAGTGCGTACTCTGATCCGTAGTATTGCCCATGAAGTAATGCCTACCAGCGGTTGCGTGGCTGAATACGAATAGAGAAAGAGTAGAAAAAAAAATGCCTAGCGAGGACGTCATCAATAATTCTCATTACTTGCCTGACTTCATTGAATATTTCCTCCAATATCATCTGCCATTTTTCCCGCTCTTGTCTGCAATCATCATCCGCCATTTAGGAATAACGAGGGAATGCTTGAGACCTCCCTGCAAATCCATTTCGCGTCCGACGTTTCTGTTTTCATGTGAGAAAGACTACTATAAACAGTAGGAAATAAAGAATTTTGAATTCCGGGATCACAGACTATTTTTTTGCTCATATTTCAGACAAGTCAATTTTGTGAAATTCAATTTTCCCTTGCAAAACTATACTCACGATCTCCCGGGGAATCAATTTGGCATTCAATTATTGTGCTTTCGTTCGAAGGTGACTCCTACTAACATAATCAAATAGAATCTCCAAATCCTGAAACCAAAAATTATTTATTAACGATTTTTGGTCTAAATTTTTTATATGTGTTTGAGGGATAATCGTCAAATAGGATGGAATGGGAAATTTGAAATCCCGCCATCAAAAACTATTTTTTCCCAGATTTTTTCTACAAATATTTCCTTTTTGGATACTTTTCCTTGCATGAAAGTCCATTCAGCACCCCCAGGAAATTAATATTCGGTCTGGATTTTGATCATGTGTTCAAGAGAGACTCGACAAATAGGATGCAATAGGAAATTTAAAATCCCGCGATCAAAAACTATTTTGTTCCAATTTTTTTTTTTAAATCCTTTTCTCTCCATCATTACTTTCAATATTTTTCGTATTTTTACAATGTGTACAAAGTTATTTAAAAATTTATCTTATGACTCAAACGATTTTGTTAAGGAGCTAAATTTATATTTTTTTAGGTCGTTTTTTCTCGTTTCTACTAATGAATCATACAATTACCAATTTTGCAGAATTCGTCGGTTCTTAATTTCCTCATTTTCTCACTTGTCAATTAGCAATTTTTCCCCCTACTTTAATATACTTCCTTATACGATGTTTTCCGATCAATTTGTTACCATAATGTTACTCTATCATTAATTTAGAATGTTTCATGAGAATCAGGATAACATAAATTTGTATGAAAAAAAATATTCTCACATGGTAATAAAATATTTGGAAAATATAAGAGTTACTATCCTAGTAGCGCTCTTTATCTTAGCAATTTATTATGGCAACATACTTGAAACAAGTATGATGCATATGTTGAAACAAATTGATACTTGTTTGAAAAGTACTAAATAATTGATCAAGTATTCGATAGAAAATTAAGTACTCAACCGTTAAGTACTCAACCCAAAACGTTGATACTTGATCTGAGAATACCATACCTAATTCAGGTGTTTGGTACTTGATCCAAGTATTCCGTACTTGGTTCAGACAAATTTATACTGTATGTAATTACTTCATAGTTGATGCAAGTACTTGATACTTGATGCAATTACTTGATACTTTATGCAATTACTTGATACTTGATGCAAGTACTTCATACTTGATGCGAGTACCCTATACTTTGTATAAGTTACACATACTTGATTCGAGTATCTCATACTTGATCCAAGTATGACATACTTGATTCAAGTACCTCATACTTGATTTAAGTACTTCACATTTGATTCAAGTACTTTACACTTGATTCACGTACTTCACACTTGATTCGCGTACTTCATACTTGATTCACGTACTTCATACTTGATTCAAGTACTTCATACTTGATTCAAGTGCTTCATACTTGATTCAAATGCTTCATACTTGATTCAAGTGCTTCATACTTGATTCAAGTGCTTCACACTTGATTCAAGTACTTCACACTTGATTCAAGTACTTCACACTTGATTCAAGTACTCCACACTTGATTCAAGTACTTCACACTTGATTCACGTACTTCCCACTTGATTCACGTACTTCATACTTGATTCAAGTACTTCATACTTGATTCAAGTGCTTCATACTTGATTCAAATGCTTCATACTTGATTCAAGTGCTTCACACTTGATTCAAGTACTTCCCACTTGATTCACGTACTTCATACTTGATTCAAGTACTTCATACTTGATTCAAGTGCTTCATACTTGATTCAAATGCTTCATACTTGATTCAAGTGCTTCACACTTGATTCAAGTACTTCCCACTTGATTCAAGTGCTTCACACTTGATTCAAGTGCTTCATACCTGATTCAAGTGCTTCCTACTTGATTCAAGTGCTTCACACTTGATTCAAGTGCTTCATACTTGATTCAAGTGCTTCATACTTGATTCAAGTGCTTCATGATGAAGTACTTGATTCAAGTATGCTATACCATAAATAGCATTAAATAGCATTAAATCCATACTGGAGTTAAATATGAAACCTTAAATTCAAGTATTTGATGTTTAACTCATGTCCTCGATTCTAGAATCCGATACTTGATTCAAGTATTCGATAGTTCATTCAAGGGCTTCACACATGATTCATGGATTTAATTTTTTTCTATCAGAAGTTGCTACTCAAATGGGGAATTCTAGTCAGTCCTCCGTATTTTCCATTTTTAAGTTCGTTTATTCCAATTCCACATTTTCTCCACAATCCATTACGCTTAACTAAATAACGTTAGGTCCATCAATGGAATTAGATGGTACGTACTGGGCTATTGACGTCCTTCCGTTGGTTTTCACCAAGATTTCCTCCAGGTCTAGGTCATGCGGCACAAAAAAAAAAATATGAAAATATCCTCGAGGAAAAAGCCCGGAAGGAAAATGCAACGTGTGAGTTGAAGATGCAACTATATAAGATTCGTGTCTTATCACAACAAGCATCACTAGTCCTGATACAACGAACTAGAACAAACCACTATGGAACGTAAGGCGATCCAATTATTAACTCTGTTCCTAGCAGTCCACAATTGTGGTAAGTTTTTGGCGGACGGTTCCTCTTGAACTACTTCACCGATTTAACTTTTTGTTTTTTTTTTTATCAACGCGTCTCCTGAGCCTCCAGGTCTGAAACGAGTGTTTTTGCAATAGTACCATGCGTTCAATTGCCATTAACAACTTCAATTATTTATAACACTGTATCTCGAGAACGATGATAGATACGAGAAAAAATGTCCAACAAAAGTTGTTCCTCTCGTGAAACTACACATTTCATGTTTAATTACTTTTTTTTCCAAAAAATGAATAAATTATTGCGGCGGGGGGAGGGGGGGGGGGAGAGGCACTTGAAGAACCCAAACTCAGACTCGAAATTTCCCACGAAGCATATATTGATTGAGCTTTCTATAATTGTTCACAGTGAGCTACACATGGACCTCAAGGACAATTATCAATGGCGTCAGAGCTTACGAAAAAGCATTCCCCTATCAGATATCTCTGCAGCAATGGAACAGCCACTTCTGCGGCGGAAGTATCATCAGCGCCAATCATATTCTGACAGCGGCTCACTGCGTTGTTTCCCAACAAAATGTAGTGAAACATCCAGATGAAATCAAGGTTGTCACGGGTGTCAATGACAATCAGGATCGCAGCAGAAACAATGTGTTCGCCGTTGCACAAATTATTCCTCATGAGAATTATAAGCCACAAGGAATATTCAATGATATTGCCGTTTTACGGGTAAGCTATGCAATTTTTCGAGCACACACAGGCACACACAGTCGTGGTATAGGGGGGCGGGGGGGGGGGGTCCGTCGTAGCATAGGGATTTCCGGAGCTTTACCCTGTTTTTACAAATATACATGAGAGAAATTCTCAGGAAATTTCTGTAATTCTTTTTTTTTTTTTTTTTATTGGTTTAAAGTGATGGAGCCCTTATGTAGGGTTATTTACACTATCGTTTACAAATCGCTTAATGTTTATCTTATTGTGTACGTCATATAACAAGCTATATCTGTAGTTTACAGTCTTTCAGGAATTTACATATTTCTTTTATGAACTTGTGATCAGTGGCTTCTGCAAATTTCTCTGTAGTATAGGGCTCACGACAATTCGAGTTAGACAGTCTATTCAATAGGTTGGCCCTCTCTTGGTCATAAGTTGAACAATGCCAAAGGATATGGTCAAAGGTTTGACTTTCTGCACCACAAGGACAACTGGGGTCATTCGTTATGCCGATCCTCTCCAAGGAGGCTGCAAGGTGGTAATGGTTAGCTCTAATTCGATTTACCGTAACTACAGCCTCCCTGGAGAGTTTGCTGTTTTTGAACCATGTTCTTGCAGAGTCCTTGTAGAACAGCTCAAAATATTTCACGCCTTTTTTCTTATTGGCATTGGTCGCTAAGTCTATGATTTTCCTGGATGTGTTTGCACGCTCGTCTATTTTAAATTGCGATCTAAATGAAAATTCTTCATTGTACGAATGAAAATTTGATATTTCAGTTGAAAACTGCGATTCCATTCAACGATCACCAGTTACCTATAACCCTTGCAAAGCAAATGCCAAATAATGGTGTACCAGTCATTCTCAGCGGCTGGGGATATACAAAATGGAGTAGACATGAGAGACAATTGCAAACGCTGGCCATGAAAGTCGTGGGTCTGGATCAATGCATAGCTCATCATCCTTACCGTATCACTGCCGCTCATATCTGTGCTATTGGAGTTCCCGGAGCTGGGGGATGCTACGTAAGTACTTTTATATTGTATAATCTGAACTATTTGTGTTCATCTAATTTCCTGTCTATTAACATCAAATACAATCCTGGAGTCTCGGTGTCCAAAAATCGTAATGAAGAAAATTCTACCCAATCACACACTCACACACATTTGCATACGTATATAGACGTATCTATGTTCCGCGGTGATGAACCCGTGTCTGGGCACTCACCTGATATAGTCCACTTCCGGTCTCGCCGTGGAGAACTTAGCACCCTCCTCCACGCATTTGCCATTCTCGGTTTCGCCGCGGATGGCAATCCAGCACGCGGGAGTGGGTCATCAGATTTATGGGGCATGGCCGGGACAAAATTTTTTGAGGCCGCAATCGGCAAAGGAGTTGCAATTGAAAGTTTGTAATTGAAAGCCTGAAGCGCAGCCAAGAATTACAAAAACACAAGCAGAAGGAATAGCATATTGTGCACCTAGGCCGAAAAGTTGAACGTTCTTTGCGAATGTTTTGGCTTTCGGGCGGTAAAGTTCGAACCTCGATTGATTGTGCAATCGACTTGTGCAGGATATCGATTACGTTTCGAGTACAGATCGATACAGATTTTGGAATAAATGATCCACGATCGACTAAATACCGAGTCGATTGTCGGCCGATTGGACTTAATTTTTTTCTTTGAAAAAAAATCAATCTTTTTTTTTCTTCTTTTTTTGGAAAATCGACTTGGTGTTAGATGAATCGTGAGTTGGTTGGGGGAAAATTAATTCTAGTTGACCGGCAATTGACCCGGTACTTGATCGATAGTGGGTCAATTATTTCAAATCAGAATCGACTTGTACTCGGAGACTAATCGACATGGACAAGTCGATTCTGTAATCGATCCGTTCGCCAGGAGTGGGATAAATGTATTTCGGGCTAGTGATGACATTTATCCTTTACCCGCAGTCGTCGAATCCTTTTTGACGGGACACATCTAATGCGGCGCATGGCATCGCAAAAATTTGCTCTCGGGATAGGTAATTCTCCTTAATAAATCTATATAGATATACTCCACTCCTTACCCATCGCCCCCTCTCCCATCGACGCAAAGGCGATGCGCACAAGTTGTATGTGCATATCAAGACGCGGCAATGTTTCCAACAATTTTGGAAAGATGTGGAAATCTTTTTAAAAACTTCGAAAATTTCTGAAACAATTTTTTTAAAAACTGCAAAAATCTCAAAAAACTGTAGAAAAATCTTGGAAACAATTTGGCTCATTTTGGAGAAATTTCGAAAAATTGTCAAAAATTGACAGCAAATTCATCGACAAATTAACAACAAAATAACAACTGAGTATTTGAGAATTTCCAATAATTCTCGAGGAATCGTCAAAAATTTCGGATCAATTTAGATTAAAATTGATGCTTCCATATTTCACATCTACCAGGTGTCCCATGACCCCTCATTTTTTTTTTTTTTAATTATATGACTGAATTTCAGGGGGATAGCGGTGGTCCTCTAGTTCATGACAAGCAACTCGTGGGCATTGTTTCTTGGGGAACTCCAGGATGCGCTCGAGGAACTCCTGATGTATTCACCAATGTTGCTTATTATTTTCCATGGATCCGATCGATGACACAGTATCCCAATCCTTGGTAATATCAAGTACGAACCTGACAACGTAAATTGTCACTCCCAAAGCGTGGATTACCATTTCACAATGACATGTTTGTCAATCCAAAATTAAGGATTTCCAAATAGTGATTCGCAATAGAAATTGTAGATCACGATTTTAAAATTTCAAAACAAGAATTTTCTATAGTCATTCGCAATTCGAAATTCTGAATTATCATTTCAAAATTGTGAACCTCTAATTGGAAACGAAAATGTTTTTTACACTTTACGAATTCTCAGGAAATATGGATCTCCTTCTTCATCTAGAATTTTTCATTGGGTACGGTTTTCACTACATTCCATGATTTTATTGTCCTTCTCTTTTCCCCAATTCCTCCATTATTTATTTTGTATTTATTCTTCCATCTAATATATGACACGTGATCTCGATGTATCTTCATTGGCCTAATTTATTCAATAAAGTTATTTTCAAGTATTCCACGTATATTTTCATCTGAAATTATCTGACCTCACATATATTTTGGGGGGGGGCGGGGGGGGGGGGGGTGTATTGGAATTCAGCTCAAAACAGCTTTCAAATTTCACCGCCGTAATTGCATTTTTGAGCGGACGCTGCGTGACTTTTAAATTCCGCAGTCAAAATTGGGTTTTTAGCTTCACGAACCGGAAGTGCTAAATTTTGCCGCAAAATTTGTAGCTTACGAACCGGAACCTCGACCGGAACTGCTAACCTCCGTTCCCATATTGCATTTTTAGTTCCAGAACCAAAAGTGACAAATTCCGTGGTCAAATTTCTTTTGTAGTGAATGTAGTTCACGAACTGGGCGGCTAGGTCCCACCGGCCAATTGCATTACAGTAGAGCTCCCTTAATTTTCCGCTTCCTTTATTTTCGCTGTACTCCCCTCACGACTTGTCTCCCCTCAAAAACCTTCTCCCACTCCCCGTACTTTGTCTATCCTTGTTTTCGACGTCATGCGCTCCAGACTGCGCAGCGTCTCAATAGTGGGACCGAGCATTCATGAAACATAACCTATTTACTTGATACATAGTCCGTTTACTTCTGCTCTTATTTCCCCTTCCGCTCCCGACAACCCCCACCACGCCAACCAACCAGTGGGCAGAGTGGGGGGCTTCCTTAATTTTTTTCTCCACGAAATTGCTTCAAGGTCACCCCCCGAGCTCGGAAAATTAGAGCAGAAGTAAAAAATTTTACCTTTTTTTTTTTTTTTTTTTTTTTTTTTTATTAAAGCACCAAATCTTATGATTTATACAGCTCAAATGTTTTTACCGTGAGCGTAAAATCCTAAAAAGCACCGAAATTATGTAGGGAATCAAGAGGAAATATTAAACCACAAATGTTGGACTTTGGATAATTTTAAACTATGCAAAAAGACACTATTGTTTTTCAGCGCGCACTACTTCCGGTACTCACATTTCCTAAAACAACTGTGTCGATAAAATATGACATGAGAATGTTTGTTTGAATTTCTAACTGTCCGGTGAAGCGCGCGAGCAGCCTGAAGATGTCGCAGCTGATACATTCCAAAAAAACAAAACTGAAATGTCTTCTCGTAGTCAATCCTGTCCTGTCCATTACTGTACTCGCCCCTCGGTACTTTTGCACTCCATTTATTGAACACTGTCGATATCGGAAATTTTCTGATTAAGTGGCAATTGTCCTTCCGTTGCATTTAGTTATCTATAGTACGACGGATCTGCCTACAAAGCCACGAGTGTTCTCCAACTTGCAAAGAAATATAAGAAGAAATAGCGAAGACCTGCCAAGTGGAGGCTATCCGGTGCTCCGCGATTTGTCAAAAAAAAACGATAAGTTTTATCATGCGACATTTTTATCAGCACCAGCCCTCCTGATCCGTAGATTTTTGAAGCTGTCATTCCGAAAAAATGGGTGAGTATCTTTTGGCAAAAATTGCTAAATCAGCTAAATCTGAGCCGCAAAATTTTGCGATATTGTACGGCAGAAAAAAACAGCAATACTGGATGAAAAAAAAAACAAAAAACTCGGATGTATAACATTTTTATTCATGAGGAATCTAGTTATTAATTTGAATTTTTGGGAAACTTGGAATTGGTGTAATCTGCGCATGAGATGTGCGCAGGTTTTGAAAATTGTGATTTTTATGGGTATTTCGATATTTTCGGAATTTAGGATATTTTTGAACATCTTGAAAATTTCGCAATTTTTTTAATTCACGATGTCTAACTTTTTTTTGTTTCAAAATAGTTTTCTTGATTTTTTTTTTCTTGAAAGATTAATTTCTGTTTCATTCCAAATATCAAAATTCGATATTTAGTTTTTTTTTTTTTTTATACTAAAATTTTAAGAACGTTCGAAGTTTTTAAACGTTCTATAGAAAATTAGACAAATAATTCGATAATGAACAAATTCCAAAAATTTGGAAGAGCCACATCGAATTTGTGTTTGTTTCCGAAATTTCCAAAAATTGTAACTCTAAAAACTGAAATTTATAAAACATTGGCATATATTTTGAATAATAAAAACATTCAATTTGTATTAAAATTTTCCAAAAGTTTAGGAAAATTCGAAGCTTCACCGCTTCAAAATCATCGAAAGATTTCGAAATTGGAATTTATTCGTAATCTTTGAAACTCTAAACTATTTAAAAATACCAAAACAAAAATTGAAAAACGAAAAAAAAGTAATGCATTTTATAAAAATTGCCCACTTCTTCTAGATGACTCAAGTGACTCCCAAAAATGGCAACAACACTTGTCACTCCTTCGTTCCCAGTACGTGAATCTACATGCGGCAAATACGGATCTTCGGCAAAAATATGCAATTGCCAATGCAGGAAACGAATCGGGATTTATCGAGAGATTATTGACAACTGTTGCTTCCTTGTATCGACAGAAACGCTACAGGTAATAAGTGAAGGTTGTAACAAGTTGTAAGAGTGGGTGGGGCAAAATGCAAACTATATTTTCCAATTCAATGAATCAAAAAAGCAGATAATTTAAATTGAAGAACTTGCAGTCTTTATTTTTGCTAACGATCTCGAAAATTGAGGAAAAAAAGGATCCAATGATCTTTAGCTTTTTTTTGTAGATCTCCACAAAAATGTCATTATTAAAGTTCCCTTTACCTTTGAGAAATTTAATTTTCCCTGTGTCCCATTTTACCCCACCCTCCCCCTACATATATACATATATATATTATATATATATATTATATATATATAATATATATATATAATATATATATATAATAATATATATATATTATATATATATATATAGATATAATATCAATATATATATTGACGTCCCCATACGAATCACAATTGAAATGCAAGGATAAATGTTATTACATAATATTTTATGCAAGAACAATTTATAATCCATGTATCCATCCACCCAAAAAATTGCGTGCTCCCCTACGTCTCAGAATCCACTTGTTATGTGTTATATTTCATGTAATATATTGTATGTTTCAGTGATTTAACTATCAAGTTGACAGGCGGCGATGTGCCTGCTCACAAATTCATACTTAGTGCTAGGAGCGATTTTTGGAGCGAATCAGCACTAGCAACAGCGACTGAATTAGGTATTCGGAAACAAATTTGTTTGGCCGAGATTGCTAGATTTTTGTTGGCAATTTCAGGATTTCATTTATATTGTGCAAATTTAAATTTTATTCGAATCAAAGAAAAATTCGAACACTTTGCAGTATTTTAAATTTGAATCGAATGTACCACCAAAAATTGTAGCAGTTCAGAAAGAGTCCAATAGATTTTCTCCATCCAAATCTCATCCAAAATCTTGAATTATTCATTTTTTCTAAATTCCAAATTGAATGAATACAAGCACATATCGAAGGCTTGCAATTTTTCCAAAGACTTCCTCTAGATCTACAAAAAAAATTGCAACAATTTTTTTCATTTTAGATTGGAGTCACTTAGATGATGATGTTGGCTCAATCCTGCTGAAATGGATTTACACGAGTGTCGTCGATAAGGAGAATTTGACATTGGAATTTATGAGGGCGGCATCAAGCTTCCAATTGAAAGAGCTCGTTGAACAGTGCGAAACTTATCTCATCGGTACAGTAAGCCTTAGAGATTGCGTTGCTCTTTATACAGCGGCTGAGGAATTGGGAGCAGAAAAATTAAGGGAACACTGCAGCTCACTCATATCCACTCATTGGGTGAGATTAATAACAATTTCTCACATTTTTTTTTTGTAATCACATGTCGAAATATGAAGTAGCCTCAACTCATAACTAGTGGTGTGTGCATGTGTGTGCCCCACTCGGGGCACAAACAGACTTTCCCGATTCGGTTTTTCAGCCCAACCTACTGAATTTATTCTTCTCCAATATACTACGGTTAATCAGTGTGACCCCTGTTATGATCATAACGAAAACATGCCTATTTGAGAATTCCAAACTGACTCATTTATGAAGCAGATAATTATGAATACTTGAGTAGACGCATGGTGAGCATGACGATGAGACTTATGCGTGTTACTTGAGTGAGAGTGAGACGCCAATAAGGATGCAGCTGCAAAACAAAAACTTTAATATTTTAGCCAGTGGAACAGTATAAACAATTGCAATTGCTAATAACATTGCATATACTGCACAAATGCCATCCAAAATGTGATCCGCTCGAGTTTGCATGAAAACGCTTCGATTGGGACCGTCATGACAGTGCTGGGTCCATTCGTTCACTTATTACATACATAATTGTGGAGACTGCTATACCTCCTTAATTATGCAAATTATCGAAAAAAGGCATTCTACATAAAATACGTATTTTTATATGGCAAACAACTTTTCTTATATGAATTTTGCGCTAACTCTAATAGTTTCTGCAGTAGAACATTATAAACAATTGACATTGTTGATAACAATATGAGTACTGGACCACTTTTACTCAAAATTTAATCAGTTATAAAATATGCTCAATCTTTCAACTGTGAAATTGAGTACCTGGATTACAACATTTTTGTGTGAATGAACGTTCATTATCACTATTTTCGATTTTTGCTCAACATGAATTTCTCAAAAACAGGGTAACTACTCGATGGATTCAATCAAAAATCTAATCAACTCTAAGTTACACGGAGACGCAACGATTGAAGAAAAAAATTAATCGAATCGCACGATTCGTTTCCGAGAAAACGTAAACGAAAAATTTTGATTTCTCTGAAATCACTTCAGGATGATGCAAAACATCGAGAAATGATTACAATAACTTCCCTAGATCGGGAAGTTAAAAAGATTCTTTATGATTTATTATTATAAGGGTTTTAGCTTGTAAGAGCATAAAAGTTTACTATTGCTCCATCTCATGTCATTGAAAAAATCTGCAATTCTTACAATTTTCACTTCATTTTTAGGAAGACTTAACTGGGAACGATTTCAAGGAAATGCCCGGTGCTTTGCTCTACCAACTTCTCAAGACAAAAAGTGATTATCCGCTGCACTCGGCTGTGCGATTAGAGAGGGAAGACGTGGTATTTTTATATCTAGTGGAACACAATGCGGAGGTGAGTAATTGACTAACTGAATATCTCATTCGATACAAAAAAGTAACAATGTAGGAGCCTTCCTACACACAATTCTCCATGAAAGATGAATTTTCACAATCGTGGTTTTTTCAAATATTTGACTTTTTTTTTTAATTCTAAATTTTCAAATATTTGAAATGGAATATTTCTCTATGAATGATGAATTTTCACAATTGTTATGGTTTTTGAAAATATTTGGATTTTTTTCTTTAATTTTAAACTTGAAAATATTTCACTTCGCTTAATTTTATGAAATTACCATATTTACCTTAGTGTGTTTTCCAAATTTTTCAAAACGTCAAATTTCAAACATTGAAAGTTTGTTTTTTTCATTTTTCAAATTTTTAAAGTTTCAGAAATTTTGAGAGATTGGGAAATTTTGCAATTTTCAAAACTTTCAAAGTATTTGAAATGTTCAAAATACTAGATGTATTCTAAAGTTTCAAACTTCCTTTTTTCAAAGCTTATACCCAGTTGGTATTGATAGAAGTCTATCCTTCTAACATAATTGACAAGTTGAAGATCTCATTCAATTGAACGAAATAAAAATTAAAGGTTTTTTCTAGATGACGTCCTTTTGATTACTTAGAAACACTTCTGACTCATGGTAAATCCCTGCCATATATATTTGAAGCATGACTCACCATCGTGTACCATCAAATTTTAATCAGTAGAATTTTTCATTTAAACTAACCCAGAATAAAAATTTAAAATTAAAAGATTCCTCATTTTTCAATTAGAATTTTTTTTTTAATTTTTGGGTACAAAAATTTTATAAAAAATATTGAAAAACTGTTTGGTCGATCTAAAAATTGTAACAACCTTTCTTTTTTTATTTTCAATCTAAGAAAAAAATAAAGAGCAAAACAAGAAATTCAGAAAAAAAAAATCTCAGAAATCTGGCACTAGAAAAATCGAAAAAAACAATGAATAAAACAAGTAAACACTGAAAAAATTATTTATCTAAACAATACTACAATCCCTCTTTGAGTGCAATTAAACAGCTGATTGCCAGAAGCAGGCCTTGAACTGCGTGACTTTGCCTCGTGTTATTGCAAAGTGGATATTGACAATAACAATATTCGGGAGGGCCTCCTGGTGATCCTCGATCTTCTCCAATAAAGCAGCCCTCCTCATAAGCCGACCCAACAATTTTTTCTTGACTATGCCAGGCACGTTTATTAAAATCGTAAGATTGAGACGTTTCGAGTTGCGCTGCACAACCTCTCTCCACACTCGTTCTGACTACAGCTATAAAAACGTAACATATATATATATATATATATATATATATATAGAAATTCATAGAATTGCCGTGTTAAAAAAATCCCCAAATTTGAAACTTTTTGATGGATATCTTCTAAAAAAAATTATTTTTATGAATAAAATTTTAAAGGATTGGTGTAGAATTATTATACTTTAATGAAAAAAAAAATAGTTAATGGAGTTGGAGATAGGAAGCAATTTATAAGTAGATACTAGATTTGATCTCACTGCACTTACTTCCGTTGCCAAGCATATGCCTGATTGTTCTCTTCATGCAGAGCGTTGATTTCGGACAGTAGGTTTGAAATTGTGCACTCCCATCGAATTGACTGCAAATTTGACTAGTTTCTGGTATGACGTTTTTGCTAATTACTGGTGCTACAGTGCACTTGAAGCAGGATATGCCATCGGGGCTAACTCCAGAAAGACCTTAGGTGAATAATAAGCAGAAAAGAATGACAAATAGACGTATGATAGAAGAATTATAAGATTTTCAGAAGAAAGGTTTAGTGAATTTTTCCAGGTTGCAAAAATTGTTGATTTGATGCACACACACACACACACCCGTCTATGGGTACATTTTCACTTTTCCAAAATTTCCAACATTTCGCAATGTTTTAATTTCGCAAAAGAAGAATTTCGAAATTTTCAAAACACGCGCGACTTTGTCACATGAGCAGAATATTGCCCAAATTTGTAACAACTATTGAAGATTTTTTCCCAGAAATTGACAAATGAATAAAGCGGTCGGTAATTTGCAAAATTTTAAAATTCCGAAAATCCCCAAAAGAAAAGCCCAAAATTGGCATTCGCAATTTTAAAAATCCTCTACATAGAAAATTGCTGTTCCCAAATTCCAAACAATCCCGCAATACTCTGAATTGTAAAAATGGCCATTTCCAAATTTCCGAATTTCCAACACAATCTCCACCTGTTCCTAAAATCCTGGAGACTTACACATGAGCAGGAGAATGCCGCGCGTGCAAAAGCGGCGCAATAAATCCTTCATATCTCCACGAGTGTTTCACGCGGGAACAGTAGTACACCTTGACTATCAGCAATCCCCTTCATCTGACTTGATCGCAACTCTTGTAACTAGATCACTTGACCCACAATGGCTCGAATCGAACATCTATCGATTACCGTGGAAACTAGGTCGCGAACTTTCAACACAAGTCCCATGATCCAACTCGTAAATCCATCGAAAATTTTGTAATTTCACATTTGAGCACTCCAGAAAAGCCACAATTTCCTGAATGATCGTGACGCATTCCAGTTGTCAAGAGAGTTGGAAGCTGACTCGTGTTGAATCGCGAAGCGCGCTTGCGGCAAGGTCTTCCTGCCCACTTATGCCACGTCACATCCCCTCCACATGTTATATATAGATATAGACTTCTCGGTGGCCGTTTAATTTTTTTCCCCGATTTTTTTACGTTTTTGACGTTTTTGGAAGTGTCTTAATATGTAGAACACGATAATACACATTTTGTCAAATTTTGATGAGGCATATCTTGTTAATAAGTAGGTTTGGAGCCAAAAGTTGTGCGATCTTTTTTGTGGAAAATTCGACTCAGAGGAGCAAGTTTTTTATACCATTTTTATACAAATTTTTTGTTTCGTTTTATGAATGATTTTTAACTTTCCGATGGGATCATCCTGATACGTTTCCAATGAGATGGTCGTGTGTGTGTGTGTGTGTGTGTGTGCGTATGTGAGCAAATCTTTGGCGAACGGTTTCTCGTAAACGGCTGGACCGATTTTAATTTTTTTTCTTTTCAAAAATTACGTCTCGCCGAGGCGGTGTTCTGAAAGGAGTTTTTTTGTAGTGGGCCAGGTAGTTTTTTAGTAATTAAGAAAAAACCACGAAATTAATTGTTTATAACGCTCTATTACATGAACGGTAAGAGTTATAGGAAAAAGTTATTAATGAAAGTTGTTCCTCATTTGAAAACAAACATTTTGTGTCTTATGATTTTTTTCGTAACACGCATAATTAAGACGGTAGCGCTTAATTAATTCGATATGCTCAACGATATGAAATCACGCTTTAACACAGACACACACAAATATCGGGAAGTTATAGGCTCGGCCCATAGAGGGTCAGACCCACATCCCGTTTATTTTTAGATACATCTAAGGTTCTATGACTTTCTTACTCTTCGCGGTTTCAGGACAGCATCTAAACACACACACACACACACTTGCGCGGGCATGCCAACTTATTTCAGGGGAAAGGGCGAAGTTGAATCTTCAAGGAAATTCCGTTTTCAATTGTCAGGGTCATTATAACTCTCCAGTTCGCTTCTTCTGGAGATTTTGACATGTCTTAAACTTTTCTATTTTTCGACTTCCTGAAACTTAGGATTTTTGCAAACAAAAAAGAATAAAGAATGGATGCAACAAATTTTGGGAATTTTGAAAAAAAAGCACAAATCCCAAGTCAAACCTTACGCTTTAAAATAGTGAACAGGTTCTAATTTTTTTTTTAATTCACGAATTTCCGAAAAATTTAAATATCTTTTGAATTTCAACGTTTTCATAGGCGTAACGAAAGTTGATTTGAAATCTTTTGAATAGGACAAAAGATGCGCGATTTTTTAATTTTTTTTTTTTTTACATTTTTATTAATTACATCCTTCATATGTACATAAGCGGTATAGCAATCTTGTGAAAGGGGAAAAACGGAATACGGCGGGGCGCAGCGACTGAAACGTGAGAGTGCCATTGTCCCTTTTCGAACGATGCACCTGCCATTCAGGTCACACTCCCGGTTAGATACTAATGACTGCATCATCAATTGATACAATTGAGCATTTTAAAATAAATCTTTTATTCATCAAATTATATATTTTTAACTTCCCGATATAGGGAAGTTATTGCAATCACCCCGAAAATCGAAAATCGGATTTTCACCAGATCTCCACGTTTCAAGGTCTCCCGAATCATTCTAGACCATTTTTGGAAAAATGTCTGTATGTGTGTGTGTGTGTGTGTGTTCGTATGTATGTGCCCAAATTTTTCGTCAACGATTTTTTGAAAACTAATGATCCGATTCCATTATTTTTTTTTTTTCGATCGATGAGTTTTCATGTAACTTAGTGCTGATTAGATTCTGGAAGGAATCCAGTCAGCAGTTTTCAATAATTTCCAGAAAATCGAAAGGCCAAAAATGGCAAATCGGGTTAATCAACGGTCATCTATAAACTATGAGAGTTATCGCAAAATTTATATAAGAAAAGTTGTTCCCCATCTAAAAATACACATTTTATGTAGAATGACTTTTTTCCATAATTTGCATAATTAAGGGGGTATGGCCGTCTCAACAATTATGTATGTAATGAGTAAATGAATGAACCCAGCGCTGTCATGAAGGTCTCAATCGAAACCTTTCCGTTCAGAAAGGAGCGGATTACATTTTGGATGGCATTCGTGCAGTACATGCAATGTTATTAACAATTGGCCCCCAATAACGATCTTGAAATTCTAAATACCGAATTTCAAATGCATAAAATTTTCAAAACTTCAAACATTACAATTTCCAAATCATGAATCACAAAGTAAAATCTCGATTCATGGACCTCATGATTCATAATTGACACATCGTAAAACAAGCTTTGCAAACTATGATTCACGTCTCAATTTTTATATATGGGAGAGTGCACTGAAGTGGCAAACTGAAGTTTTCATCTTACAAAATTCGAAAATTTAACTATACATCCGGAAAAGTGATAGATAGCAATGCGCGATAGAAAGCTTGCAGGGAGAATAACTGATAAGTACTTCCGCAGGCAATGAATCAACGGAAGCGGGATGAGCCTGTGGCCTGCACTCGACTAAACATAAGTAATTATTTTTCCCCGCGTGGATTAAAACGCGGATGGATTTTTCCTACCGCTTATATACAATAATCGAAGTTTCGAATTCACTACTAAAATTTGTTCAATTAATTTTTTATCCAATGCAATCTCTTTCCTTCCGGAATCTCCTTGTCTCATTTGACTGACAGCAGGTGGACTCAGAACTTTAAGGTCTTAACACAAAATTGCGGACTTTTTGGCGCCAAAAATGGCCCCCCAAAAATTGCCGACTTTTTGGCCCCAAAAATGGTGACACAAAAATTGTCGACTTTTTGGCCCCAAAAATGGTGACACAAGAATTGCCGACTTTGGGGTGCCAAAAATGGTGACACAAAAATTTCCGACTTTTTGGCGCCAAAAATAGCGGTATAAAATATCGGACTTTTTGGCGCTAAAAAGGACCACTTTGTTATTCTGATGTTAGTACTCCACCTATCAATGAAAACCTCCTGCGGAAGGACACAGGGATCAAGACAAAAACAGAATGTCGCATTAGTTTAATTAGCTTTGCGTCGGCAAATTCATGGCAAGCAATGATCAACATGTTCCTAGCCAACTAATTTTTTTTCTTCAATTTTTAGCTACCAAAGGTCGTGAATGCAGTGGACCACAAGGGCCGTCGAGCTTTGGAAGTAGCCTTAAAGTCGCGACAGCCTTCTTTGGCGCGTACTCTAGTCGAGCATCAGGCAGACCTGAGTGCCAAGGACTCTCGGGGTCTAACTCTCCTCCAGTCTGCTATTCTTAAGGGCGACTCCTACGCTGCCGAATTCATAATTGAACAGCTGGAGAACAGTGGCGCATCTCAGCGCCTATCTGACCAATTTACGTTGGACAACAATCATGCGGATGAAGCGTTAAGGCAGTTTGAGGGCTGCACTGTGCTCCACTTGACCGCTAAACATAACACTCCGGATATGGTTGGAGTTGCTGCGAAACTGCTGCAGGCCGGCATCAATCAAAATGTTCAGGATGGAAGAGGACGGTACGTCATTTACTTCATAAAACAATTATTCGGATACTATAATTATTTTGCTTTGATTAAGTGGTTGATGGGTTGATTGGTGGGTTGATTGATGGGTTGATTGATTGATTGATTGATTGATTGATTGATTGATTGATGGATTGATGGATTGACTGATGGATCGATTGATGGATTCAATGATGCATTCACTGATGGATTGATTGATGGATTGATTTATGGATTGATTGATGGATTGACTGATGGATTAATTGAGGGATTGATTGATGGATTGATTGATGGATTGATTGGTCGATTGATGGATTGATTGATGGATTGATTGGTCGATTGATTGGCGGACTGATTGATTGACTGATTCATTGATTATGATACACATTTTACTGTTAAACGAACAATCGACAAAATAAATGATTTGGCCCGAGTCCTTGCCCAGCATCAAGGTCTGCCCGGAATCAGGAATTACCACCAATAACATAATACGTCAACACTTGAATGAATTCCAGTGGGCGCCACTTAGTTTATTATCCTCTAACAGAGATTTCCCTGTGTCTCAGCAGAATGGAACAGATTATGCAATTGAGGTGTAATATGGCGCAAGCCATATTGTCTTCGTCAATTGGAATTTTGGATTTATTTCAGGAATTACTCGACTTAGAGAAAAATCACAAATAACTATTCTCATTTAGAATTAAATTCTCAACAATGAATTTGTTCTTCTTCGTTTCTTCTTTTTAATATTTGTTCCTTTAATGTTTCCAGGACCGCCCTTCACTGGAGCATCTCAGAGCGTCATGAGCCCCTTTTTGAGCTGCTTCTGGAATCCAAGACACTGAACTTGAATCTAACGACTGAGGATGTTGCGACCCCCCTGTCATTCGCACTGCGTGCAGAGCCCTACCACAGATTATTCGCAGAAAAACTTTTATTACACGGTGCAACTGCCAATCCTCTCTGCAGTAAAAACCAAGATACCCTCCTCCACATTCTCGCTAAAGAGGGAAAGGAAGAGGCCGCCATATTTCTTGTTGAACATTCCAAAGACGTAAGAAATGAATATTCAGAATGGGGAGTGAGAAATGAGCAATATTTTTAACCTAAAAGTCGTTCAATTTTGAGCCAAATCTTTTGCATGTTTTATGCTAAAATAATTTGAATTTTCTCATTCAGAATTTCGGTTTAATAACCATGAAATTTCAACTCTTCAATACCCTATCCCAAGTATTCGCCACTTATTCCTCATTATCTGTAATTATTGTATAGGTCCTTAGGATATCAAGCCAGTGCAATTTCGACGGTTTCACAGTACTTCATGAGGCGTGTCGAGCTGGTCTCGCCGATCTTACGAAATTGCTCTTAGAAACCGACGACTCTAGCTATAGCATAGCTACCAAAGTCGCCAAGGAGGTCCCCCTGCATTTAGCTGTTTCGCACCTTCACTTGAATGTTGTTAATGTTCTACTGGAGTCAGCAAATACTTCCAAAGTACAATTAGACTGCAAGAATGTGGAGGGAGAGACTCCGTTGAGTCTGGCGATTAAAGCGCCCCTGAAGAAGGGTCGCGAGATCGTGGTGTCACTCATAAACGCCGGCGCCAACATCAATGAGGTCAATGACAAGGGCCTAACCCTTCTGCATCAGGCGATCCTTAAGGAGGACTCAGCAACCGCAATTTTTCTACTGGAAAATGGAGCCGACATGAACGCTAAGACTGTCGATGGGGAAAATCCACTGCAGCTGAGTGTCCATTGTAGATTAGGTAGGCCAACATTTTTCCACTCTCTTATTTTTCTCTTTGATGATCTTAAAATGCAGAAGGAAACATTATGTGTCAAAAAAGAAACCAGACGAATAATTAATTTTTTGCTTCCGAATGTAAACTTTGGAATGTAACCACATTTTCTAATTCCATGTGGAAATGATCTAGAAAAATAGAAAACTTGAGGCCGCCGTCCCTGTGAACAGGTCATTTTTGGCACCTCGGTTCTCTAATTTGAACACTTACACGGGTAAACTTGATTTATAAAATCTCAAATTCTCTTCAATAATTGGTATTGAGCCACTCTTACACCATACCAAATGTCAGCTCGATCGAAGCATAAGTTTTTGAGAAAACTTGATTCATTTTTTTGGACATTGGTTGTGATGTAATGTCTGTATAGTATGCAAACCAAGAGTCGATGAAGCATGAGCAAAACGAGCATTGAATAGAAGAGACAAGATTTGATTTATGTTCTGGCGTTCACGGTTCATTATTTCTAAGTCATCTCAAATACACAAGATAAAATTAGACAAAGTTACATGTTTATCTTTGAGAAAGATCTTGAGGCTTAGGAAGACTGAGTCCACCCTGGATCTCAGGAAGTAAGCGTGAAGGAACGTTTCCAATGTGTCAAAAACTGTATCATTTAATACAATCAATTGACATCCGTAGGTGAGGTTGTCGAGGCGCTTTGTCGACGTGGAGCTGATACATCAGTTGGCTGTCCCCTCTGGGACGCCCTAGACTCTGACCAAGAGGACACAGCGTCTATTCTAGTAACTCATGGAGCAGACACTGATTGTTGGGGTCCTGGACCCGAGGGTTGCTTCCAGACCCTCCTACACCGTGCAATTGACGATAATAAAGAAGAAATTGCCCAATTTCTCATTCGTAGTGGATGTGATTTGAATGCTACCAGGCGACCTGGACCTGATGGAACAGGTGGAGATGAGGCGAAGGACAATTGTACACCACTTCATTTATGTTGCCAGTGGGGCTTGGAGCAGGTGCTTCCTCCTCTTCTTCTTCTTGTTCTTCTTTACTTTTTATTAAACACTTCCAATTGGATTTGCAAGCACATTTTCTGATTGTTTTGTTACGAAGTATTTTTGTTTTTAATCTTGAATGATTACCAAAATTAATTAATGCTATATTAACGCAGGTGGTGCAAACTCTAGTGGAGCATGGGGCCAATGTGAATGCACGAGATAGCGAAGGAAAAAGTCCAATTCACGTTGCCATTCAGAATCAACATACACAGATAATTTCCCTGCTGTTGTGTCATCCTAGTCTGGATCTGTCGTCGCGGGACAAGAAGGGCCTCAGTCCCTTTGCTCAGGCATTGACTGTGAGGAATAATAAAGCCGCCCAGGCCATTCTGGAGAGACTGCCCAGTGCTGCTGAACAGTTTGATAACAAGGGAAGAAATTTCCTTCATATGGCCATTCAGAAGGGAGATATGGAGAGTATTCTATTTCTACTGTCCATTCAGGTCAGTATTTGTGAAATGCCAGCAGGTGGAGAGCTATTTTAAATTGATTATGTACGCAAAGTTGGCCTTCCAAGAAATGGAAGTTGCAGGAACTCATTTTTGTTGAAAAGCCTGAGATATAGTTGAACCTTTGGTGTCAGTTTTCCATCAATGAATGAAAAGAATTGAAAGAATTAATTCGAGGTAGTACAGAGTGAAGCCTTTGAGTCTCATTGAAGGATTTTAAAACCACGAATATACAACAACTACGTTGAAGAAGTTCAATAAGTCCGCATCTTCGGTTTCATTCGATTTCACGTTCCGGGCAGCATTGATACACAAAAATGATATACAAGTATTATATTCTTAGTCGGTCCATGTATACTGTAGAGACCAATCGGGAAGTTAAAAAAAATCCTCGATGTCTCCAACGAAAGCCACTGGCTTACTGTCACTTGCTGTTATTTTTTATGACCACTTCTGCTGCAGGTTGACGTCAATTCGAGAGTGCAGGATGTCATTCAAACGCCTCCCCTGCATCTTGCTGTATCCTCAGGAAATGAAACACTAGTGAGGAGCCTGATCCTCGCTGGGGCAAGAATTAACGATACTGATGCGCATAGAAATACTGCACTACATGCCACTGCCAAAGCGGGGCATGCAGCAGTCGTCTCAGCGCTGCTTCAGGTACTTCTTACTTCATAATTGCGAATTTTAGTTTCAGTCAGTGACGCCTTTGGAGAAACATTACAAAAATTAAGGGATTGATGAGTTGAAAATTGACTGATATTGTTATCTGCTGGAATGGTAGACTCATTAATAATTAAGAGAAAATTCTCTCATAGAAAAAGTAGGAACTTTTTTTATTTTCCGATTACCTCCTCAGTTGATCCATTTGGAGAAAAAATTGATCTCTTCAAATGCTGTTGAGGGTGCCTAAACGTTGACCAAAACTATTAAGACAACAATTATTAAGAAAATATATTAAACCTTTTTCATTTTTAATTGAATTTAATTCACTGTGAACAAAATTTAATTAAATCCATTGATCTAATTGGGACCATTTCAATTTAAAGGAAACTTCATAACGATAACAATATATCATACTGCTTGTTATCCTCTCAGAATTATTACAGAATGGCGTAAATTTCGATGCAGTCAATGCCGACGGTGATAATGCCTTGCATGTAGCGGTTAGAGAGGGCCATGTGGCAGTTGTGAGGACATTGTTGACGGAGTGCACACTTGATGCGGAAACGGTGAATCTCAAGGGGCGAAACCCACTGCACGAATTGGCGAGATGTGGACGAGATAATGCGGCCACAATTTGCGATCTTTTCCTTGAGTGTATGACTGAATATCCCATCAATAATGCAGGTAAAGCATTGTCAAAATATAATTCGTCTTTTGTAGGAGATATATATATATATATGAGGTATTCCATACCAACTTGGACAACCCGTGACGCTTACCTCTTCAGATTTTGATGGCAATTTTTTCTGAGGTTCTATCAGAAAAAATCTGTAGCAAAAATAGGCCCCGATTTAAAATTCTGAAAAAATTTCCAAAATATACCAAATTTTTAAACTATACCAAATGCAGTCATACATTCCTAAAAATCATGATTGACCTTTAAAAAGTTAAAATATCCCCATAATAGGGATCGAACTAGATTTTGACCCCCTGAATCGAAAAGTACATTTAAAAACCAGAATTTTGAAAGAAAAAAATCTAACAATCCGTTCAATTTTTGCAAAATTATGAATACTTTTCAAAAGGAAGGATTGGTCGAAAATGGGATTTTCAAAAATTCATATCTTGCCAATAGTGTGATAAAAAAAAATTGGAAAAAAATCGTAGAAGTTAATCCTACCCAGTACTTCTAGATATAAAATTATCAAAAAAATCGAATATGCAGTTTGACAATGTTGGTGGAGTTGGGATGGAATCGCCCATATATTCATAGATTTTGAGTAAATTATGTAAAAACAAAACTGCAAAGTACGGTGACATGTTTGTTTTCAGATGCTGACGGTAACACTCCATTGTTAATAGCCTACATGAAGGGCAATGGCAACTTATGTCGTACCTTGGTGAAAGCTGGTGCTTGTCTGGGCTCCATGAACAAGGAGGGAATAACTATATTTAATTATCAAGTAGCAACAAAACAATTGCTGTACAGATTACTAGATTCACTAACGAAAGAAGCACCTTGGGCCGACAAGGACATCTGCCTAGAGTGTGGAACTAAATTTTCTCTGACCATGAGAAAACATCACTGGTAAAAATATATATATATATATATATTATAGTTTTTTTTTGTTGTTGGAAAATTAGTAGTTCAATCAATTTGAAATGATTGTGAGAAAAAAAAACTTTCATAGAAGAAAAAGAATTATAATTTTTTGAGAATTTGGAATTGAAGAATGAGCTGTTACAACTTCCTTAAAAATTTTTAATCTCGGAAATACCAGAATTTCTTTGAGATTATTTTTTTTACAATTTGCTAAAAGATTTTTGAGATTTTTGCAGAAACTTTTTTCGAGTTTTCACAATTCGGTTAATCGTAGGTTTTTTTTTTAATTGAAAGCTTTTAACTATGGAAAATCTGTAGTTTTTTCAAATTGCAACAAGTTTAATTCTTTGAGATTTTAAAAGAAAGAAATACTGTAAATTTATCTTGGAAATTTTCATCAATTGTTAATTTTGGAAATCATAAAAAAACCTTTAATTGGTCATTTTTTCCAAAAAATTAAATGTGAAAAAAGCTGTACTGATTGAGGTGAATTTTTCAGCCGACACTGCGGTAGAATTCTCTGCAGCAAATGCTCGGGACAAGATGTGCCAATACTAAAATTCAATTTGAACAAACCAGTCCGAGTGTGCACAGTATGTTTCGACGTTCTCCAAGTTGGTGCTGAATGAATGCAGAAATAGTCTTCACTAACATCATCTCAATATTTACTGTTCAATAAATGTAGCTCGACTCTCTACCGGAACAAATTGAAAACTATATCCATAAAACATAAAACAGAAAATTATAGTGTGTACAATTTCAATCATGTGAAGAATGCAAAATCACCTTTTCCCCCCTCATTTTTCACAATTATCATTTGTACAATCCAATATTTTTTAAATCAATTTGTCCTTCCAACTCCATTGAAAAAAAAAAACGACCGTACTTACGGTTCCATCCAAATTCAACAAGTCGAATTGCTTTACCATTCCCAAAAAAGTTGATTAAGAAAGAAATATCGAAAAGACCCACCACAATTTTGAAATTCTGAAATTTTGACAAGTTAAAATTTTTTTTCGTTCTGCAAATTTGCAAAAAAAATTCACTGATAGTGATTGCAAAAAATCACAAAAATCAATCAAATCTAAAAGGATTAATTTAATGGAATTTAAAAAGTCTGGAGAAAAAAAAATACTGTCAATGATGTAATGGGGTGAATTCATTTTTCTATTACTATCTTCCAATTCTTATGTACATGACAAGTATAACTATGATTGATGTTATCCAGCAATCGGAGACACCGCCATTTTTTTCTTTTGGCGAATTTCATTTACTTAAGTTTACTGAATAGGTTTTTAGATGCACAGTGGTCCACGCAACTGACGTAATCTATTAATTCTTCAAGACAGGTTTCCTGGGTCTCCTTACGAGAATTGACGCGATCGTTACAGGTATTCAATCTATCATGTAGCTTGGTGCATTTCGCCTGCTGCTCGCACTCCTCCTATATTTGATTGAACAATTAAGAGTCAATTAGTCGAGAAAAATGTTTTTGAAAAGAGTGGAACTGGGAAGTTTTGATTATTTAATTTTTTTTTTGCCAACTCTGGTTAAAAAAATTGCAAGGTTTTTTTTTGTTTTAACATTTTCTCAATTTTTAAATGAACTTTTAATGGGTTCTTTTTTATTTTCTTTAATTTAATTTCTTTGAAAAACAGTTATCATCTGATATTTGAGAAAATACATGGGATAAATATATCAAAAAATGTATGAAATTCATGAAATTTTAATGATCTAATTATTTTCGTCGTGGCCAAGCCAGTCAATGAAATTGGTCTAAATATCATCATTATCGTTTTGGGTAAATTTCAAAGGGAAACAAATTTTATTTTGTTTTTGTTTTTTTTTTTAAATTTGCAAAAAATTATTCCTATATACACTATATACACAAAAATTATTTCACATTTTTTTTAAAAGCTTTGAAAATTTTGGGAATTTTATAACAAATTAAATATGGCAAATCGATTAGCAGGAAAAATCAGAGAAGGTAAGTCAGTTTTAGTAAAGTTGTAATTGTAATATTTTTTATGATTTCGATTTCTTTTTCTAATTCGAGGTTTTGAGTTTCTTGAGATTCTAGTCTATCCTATTTGACGTCTTTTTGAATATTCAAAAAGGTGTACAAAATTAAACAAGTGGGTTTTTTAAGATATTCATAGTTGGAAATCGAATTACACACTATGTATATGTACAATCCGTGCCCTCAAAAAAACTCGAATAATTCCAAAGAACGTTTCTGAGATCTGAAAGTTGCCCCGCATTTTTTCAAAATTTTTTTTACTCATTTGGTCTTCAATTTTATTCATTTACGAAGTTATCATTCCTTATGTTAGTACGAGAAATTTTGAATGTACACGTTTTTATTTTTTCTCTATGATATATATGTATGTTGGGTGCTCAATTTTTTTTTTCTTAAATTGAAATTGCCCCAAAAATTGAGGCTATAATTTTAGTGCTTTACATGCATTTTTCATTTAAGAATGGCCCAAAGAAGGAAAAAACATATTTTGAGTGTAAAAATCGGAATAAAATATATTGGACCTCCCACGAAATTGAACAATCTTAAGGTTCAAAAAGTGTGAAAAAATGATTTTTCCACAATTTTTTGCAAGCACAACAGATCTGATACAAAGTTTCAATTCACCAAATGATTCCAATTTTTCCAAAAAAATTCAAAACTTGTTAAAATTTTGAAACTCATTTTTTTCAATTTTTTCGAATTGTCTAATATTTCAAATTTCATTCGACCAAATTCTCTGCTATAAAATACTCCACTGAATATAGTTGACACATTATCCAAAACTGTGTTTTCTCTATGTTTAGTATTTTAGAATGACTCCAAAATTACCCCCAAAACCCATCAGTTTTCCAATAATTTGCGACTAAATAAATTCTGTACACGTGCAACTTCCGGGAAAAAATTGGCGCCAAACTTTAATTGAAACCCCCAAAAAAATATGAATAGAATAATGTGACAACTAGGAAGAAACAGCGGCTTCCCGAATTATGTAATTATTTTCAGAGGTTGTAAAACTTACACGAAAAGTTTTGTGGGGATCAACTAGTTCATCCTCCTCCTCCTCGGCCCTAACGATGGGCACAAATCGTGAGATAAAGTTCTGGAAGAATGACATTTCCTCTCTGAAAGCAATCAACGGTTAAATTGGGGAAAACAATTTGAAAAATAATGATTTGCCTTTTTGGAAAACGATCGGCACCTCGGTTAACGATTGAAGCACTCGGAGCACTGCTATCTGCTATATAGCTAACAATATGGCGGTCTGAGAGTATGTGAGAAGAAGATGTCAAAGTATGTGGGAAAATTGCGCCTCTGTCGGTAATATTCTTTTTTTACTGTCATTCCCATTTTTCTGGAAGCATTATTTACTTTTACAAATGGGTTTTCGCATTTTTTTCGCAATTTTATCATTTCTGCGGTTTTTTAATTTTCTGACCCTTGTGAAATTTTTTAGAATGTTCCAACATTTCTTGAAATTTACCATTTAATGAACGTTCCTTGCATAACATTGTTACATAAAAAGCACATCTAACATTCATAGAAGTAATATCCGCTCAAAGATTATTGAATTGTAGTGGAATGGAAATATTCAATGAAGTACAGAAGACAAATGCGTTATTCAATTTTTTCAAATATTTTCCCGCGCAATCGTGAAGGCGCGATATCCAACTCAAAATCTCACATTTCCCCTTGAAATTGTATTGCATATACATACGCGTGTGTGTCATTTGTGTAGTAGAAATAACGTGATAACAATAGTCGCATCTTTTTACGATTTTGAACAATATTTGAGAACTTCGAATTTTTTTCAACATTTCTACCATGCTTCAAAATCTGTCAGAACTCCAAATTTCTTCCTAAAAATTTTTATTTTCAAATTTCTAGAATATTTTTAGTAGAGGATCATTGAAACCGGAAGAGTGGATGCGCAAAACCCCCTTCCACATTTTCAAATATTTTCCCGCGCAATCGTGAAGCCGCGACATCCGGCGGGCCCCCCCGGCGAACATAACCAACTCAAAAGCTCACATTTTCATTTGCAATTGTATTGCATACACACGCGTGTGCGTAGTTCGTGTAGTTGCAAATGATCACGTGATCGAAGTGATCGACTTCATCGCGTTTAGTGGCCACGAGGTTTACCGTGGGCTTGAAGCATTTGATATAAAAAAAAAAACGGGAAAAAAAATTGCAGTGTTTCTACGGTGATTTAGCAACGGTGTTTTAACAAAATCAGTGCTTCAGCCCTCGCAATTGAATTATTATACATTAGTGTGAAAAAATGCCATCGAGCAATCCATTGCCACCAAAAGAGAATGCATTGTTTAAGCGAATTTTGGTGAGTAACCAAGCCAATAAAAATATGTGTTTTCGCGGAGCGCCCAACTCTGTAAAACCAATGAAAAATCCCGGCTCAATAGTCACTCAATTTTCCCGCATTTTTCGCTATTTTTGCCGCAATTTTTAATGTTTGTCATTGGAAAAATTTTAATTCACTACTTTGTAATTTTTCACTTGCAAGTTCGTAATTGGGACAATTGGTAAATGAGAAAATGTAGTTTGGACTAACCTCAAAATTTTGGACAGTTTTGAGGGGACTTTTGAATGATTATGCGGTTCTTCGTTATTTTAGGGGAAATTGGAAAAATGGGAACAATTGGGGGATGCGTTTTTGAGCATTTTTTAGGGGGGGGGAGGTCGACCATTTTATTGGCAGATTTTTCAATGGAGCTTATTACGAATATTACGAAATTGATGCATAGAAAAGGGCTTTTAAGCTAACCTCAAATTTTTATACAACTCCTCAGGACTAGGAAAATTTGTGGGAAAATTAGGGACTCGAGGAAGGGACAAGTTTTGATTGGATAACTCGTAAGTTTTGCGGGAATTTTGAAAATCGAAATTGCCGCTCATTTGAGGTTTTTTCAATGTTTATCCCAGCACGAATTTCCATTTGGAAATTGGGAATTTTGTGTTTTTTTTTTTTTTTTGTCGAAATTGGTAAATCGGTAAATGATGATTGTTTTATGTCCTCTCAAATTTTCGAAAATAAATATTTTGCCAGTTTGAGAGGAAAATTTTAACTAGACATTTTTTGATTGAAAAAAAAGGGTAATTTATGATGAGATTGTTTTGTGGGAAATTCTGAATCAAAATGTCTGAAAATTTCTGTGAATTTTTGGGTGTTTTTAAGTGTTGGTAAATTTAATTAAAAAAAAGTTTTTCAGATTTTTTATGGTAACCTCAGAATTTCATAAAGTTTTTGCAGTACTGAAAAAATTATTATTATGGATGAAATGGAACAATTTTGATTTATCTGAGCGTTCAAAATTTACTTAAAAAATTGTAGGACTCATCCAAATTGTTTAATGAGTCCTACCACCCACATCCACTCACCCACCCACCCTCCCCCCTCCCACCCCCACTCACCCACCCACCCACCCACCCACCCACCCCCACTCACCCACCCACCCCCACTCACCCACCCACCCCACTCACCCACCCACCCACCCCCACTCACCCACCCACTCCCCCCCACACACACACACACACACAAAATCTTCAGACTGTTGTCCTTGAAAAAAGTTTCTACAAAAATTACCGCCGCTTTTCCAGACTCCAGGATATCGCTCAAAAATTGAGCATCACCATTTTTCCACAGGAATATCAAAGAAATTATGAGACTTTCCAAAATTCCCTGAGGAACAGTAATGTACGTTATTAATTCCAGAAATGTTACGAGCACAAACAGTACAAAAATGGGTTGAAATTTGCAAAGCAAATTTTAACCAACCCAAAATTCGCCGAGCATGGAGAGACCCTGGCGATGAAGGGGCTCACCCTCAATTGTTTAGGTAGAAAAGAGGAGGCTTATGATCATGTGCGAAGGGGCCTGAGAAATGATTTGCAATCACACGTTTGCTGGCACGTTTACGGATTACTCCAGAGATCGGACAAGAAGTACGATGAAGCAATCAAGTGCTATCGTAATGCACTCAAGTGGGATAAGGATAATCTACAGATCCTGAGGGATTTGTCGTTGCTTCAAATACAAATGAGAGATCTGGATGGTTACAAGGTAATGTACTGCATCCATCATTTCTGTTGCACAGTGTTCTGTAAATATCTCAAAAACTGGGCAAGATAGCAGTATTTTCATTACTACCTTTTTTGTAGAGCATAGTCAGAGCTACAAATTTGCCTTTATACAAATTTCGCTATCTACCTTAGAATTCGAGCTATTTACCAAAAGCTGAGGCGAGAATAGACTTGGCGAATTGACCTTGAAATAATTTGGACCAAAACTACCAGAACTTCTGTTTTTCCGTTTCAGGACACTAGATATCAGTTGTTCATGCTGCGACCGACGCAGCGTGCCTCTTGGATTGGCTTCGCGATATCATATCACCTGCTCAAGGACTACGAGACTGCCTTAAAGATCCTGGACACCTTTCGCGATTCGCCAATGATTTGCTACGACTATGAGCACAGTGAGTTACTGCTCTATCAGAACTTGGTGATTCAGGAATCGGGCGATAGTGAAGCTGCGTTGAAGCACTTGGACAAGTATAGCAGTCAGATATGCGATAAGATAACGGTGAAGGAGACCTATGGCAAGCTCCATCTTGAGTTGTCTCAGTATGCAGAGGCTGTGCAAGTTTACAAGGATCTATTGACGATAAATCCAGAGAACACAACGTATTATGCTAAGTTGGCTGAAGCTGAACAGCATGGTCAGCCTGAAGAGACATTAGCTATGCTTCAGAGATATGAGGAGCTTTTTCCAAGGGCATTGGCACCCAGAAGACTGCAGCTTAATTATGCCAGTGGTGGACAATTCAAGAAATTAGTCGATCAATATTTACGGAGGGGATTGCATAAAGGTGTACCACCTCTTTTCGTTAATCTTCGATCGCTGTACAAGGATCAGCAAAAGGTTGGCATGTTGTAGTGTGCAAGGTGGAGTTTTGGTGGAGTTGTAAGCAAGCAGGAGACTCAGGGGTCTTCTGGAGGAAATGGGGGGGGGGGGAGTCATATGTTTTCATGTGAAAATTTTGATATCTTTGGTAGATTTTTAGATATTTTGCTCATACTCAGCTCAACGTTGCAATGGAATTATCTTGATTTGATAGATGAATGAATTTTGAAAAAAATTTTTGCGAAAAAAATCTACAATTTACAAAATGTTTGAAATTTTAGAAATGCAAAAAATGTTAAATACAAATTTTGTAATTTACGAAAATTTCAAAAATACTGATTTTTTTGGGGGGAATTAAAGGAAGATCTACGAACATACAAAAAAATATTACGTTCAATATTTTCAAAATTTGAAATTTTTGCAAATTTAGAGTTTTTTAAAGGTTAAAAATTTTTTCAAGTTTTCGATTTTTTGAAATTCTTAAAATTTTTAAATAAAAAAAAATATTGTACCTCGAGTAATATATGACTGAATAATTATGTTAATAATTTTTTTTTCTATCAGGTTGACACAATACAGTCTCTATTAGTGGAGTACAAGGCTGCCCTGAAAAATCATGGCCATTTCAATGATTGTGAAAAGGACAATCCACGCGAGCCAGCTTCAGCTTTACTCTGGACGTATTATTATCTTGCTCAGCATCACGATTACCTGGGGGACCCGGAAAAGGCCCTTCATGAAATTGATGCAGCGTTGTCGCATACGCCAACTCTCATAGAACTTTTTGTTACCAAAGGACGCATTTATAAGCATGCAGGTACTTTTAGAAAATTGGAAAAAGTTTCCAAAATTTTCTACAATTTTTTAAAATGCTGCCAAAATTTTATACAATTTTTTTAAAAGCTTCGAAAATTTTATACAATTTTTTTAAACGCTTCCGAAATTTCATACCATTTTTTTAAGAATTTCCAAAATTTTCTACAATTTTTTTAAGAGCTTCCAAAATTTTATACAATTTTTTTAAAAGCTTCCAAAATTTCATACAATTGTTTAAACAAACTTCCACATATTTTGATACCAATAATTTCATGAGTTTACTTCGAAATTAAAAATGTTTCAGAAACTCTAATTTTTTCAAAAAATCATTCTCTCTCTGCCTAGGGACTTTTGGAAAAGGAAAAGATTGTGGAAGTTTGGAATTGTTCTAAAATTAGAATTTAGAATTAGAATTTTTCTTTCGAACATTTGAATTATCCACAGAAATTGTCAAAATCACGAAAAATGAAGAAGCTCAAGTATTTACGAAAATCGAAAAACAAAGTATTGAAGAAACAAACTTTTGAAAGTTTAACAATATTTTACATATTTGAGGAATTTTCCAAACTCTTATAACATTTCCCAAAATCTGCGATATTTTTTAAACGAGAGAAGTTCCAGAAGTTTCCAATTAATTTACGAATATTTTCAAACATTTTAAGAATTTGTACGAAAATTTCAAAAATGCCAACAAAAAAAAACGAAAAATAGAACATTTTGCCTGCTCTCCAATCTTCCCAGTTTCCGAAAATGCAATTTTTAAATGTCAAATCCATTTTATTCTACTCGAAAAAGGAAAATATCAACACACAGATAAACCAAAAATCCATGCACTGAAAGAATCAAAAGAACATCGAACTTATCTTGAAAACGACGTGACTTGCAGAATAATGACATTAAATATTTTTTCTTTAGAATTGAATTCCCTACAAAAAATGTAATATCACTTGTGGCCTCAAGTCCACTAGTTAACGAGATATTTCACTTTTCTTGAAAGTGTGCCACTATTTTTCGACCATCAGTTTTTAATGAAGATTATGTTGTTCTGGGATGAAGGTAATGTGCAGGACGCTTACAAGTGGCTCGATGAGGCACAGGAACTGGACACTGCCGATCGTTATATCAATTCCAAGTGTGCCAAATACATGCTCAGGGCCAACTTAATTAAGGAGGCTGAAGAGACTTGTGGCAAGTTCACAAGGGAGGGAATTCCACCCATGGAGAATCTCAATGAGATGCAATGCATGTGGATACAGACTGAGGCTGCTAATGCTTATCAGCGACTTGGCAAGTTTGGGGATGCTCTGAAAAAGTGCCACGAGGTGGACAGAGTAAGTGCAATTTTTAACTTATTGTTTTTTTTTTATTTTTGAAGTTGACCTCGAAATTTGTTTTAAGAAATTTCCAAGTGCTTTGCAGTTTTTTGGAATCCTGTCTCCTTCAAACGTTTTCAAATAATGATTTTTCCCTTTTTCACAATTTCATTCTGTTCACTATTGAAAATTTTTTGACACTCTTCAAAATATTCAACTTCCCAATTTTTTTGGAAAATTTGCAATTTTTGAATTTCTGAAATTTCTTAAAAACATATCTCACAAAATTTCTAATTTCAAATAAAGTGTGGAAAAAATTTTGGTTCCCAGCACAAAAAAAAAGTAATTAAGAAACAATTTCAATAATTGCAAAAATTTCCCTCAACGTTATTCTCTAATTCCCAACTTTCTCCAAACATCTGCAAATAATCCATCAGTCATTTCTGTACTCAACAACAATTCCTAATTCAATTTGTTAACTCTTCCATCAGCATTTCTCGGAGATAATCGAAGATCAATTTGACTTTCACACGTACTGCATGAGAAAAATGACTCTTCGCTCGTACGTCGGCCTACTCAGGCTAGAGGATGTACTTCGCTCTCATCCATTTTACTTCAAAGCTGCTAAATGTGCAATAGAAGTCTACCTTCGACTCCATGACAATCCCCTACCTGATCCTACGCAGATCCAGGAAATCGATACTGGTAAGTCTTATTTTTACCTTCAACTCTAGTAGTGTCCTCCAACCTAACTTTTCTGCGAAAACATTTCTGCGGAAGATATTTCAGCAGGAAGAGCAATTTACCCGGACAAAATTGCTCTCATCAAAAATTTTACTGGCCGCGGGCAAAATTCTATTCTATATGTGGCTCATTCCATGTCAACTCAGTTACCCTAATAATTGTTTTGACACTGCGCAAAGCAACGTTTCCACCACATCTCCACGTTTCAAAGTCTCCCCAATCGTTCTGGACCACTTTTGGAAAAATGTCTGTATGTATGTGTGTGTGTGTGTTCGTACGTATGTGCCCAAATTTTCCGTTAACGATTTCTTGAAAACTAATGGTCCGGTTCGATTAACTTTTTTTTTGATCGATAAGTCTTCATGTAACTTAGTGCTGATTAGATTCTGGAAGGAATCCATTCAGCAGTTTTCAATAATTTCCAGAAAATCGAAAGGCCAAAAATTGCAAATCGGGTTCATTAACGGTCATCCATAAACTATTAGAGTTAGCGCAAAATTTATAAAAGAAAATTTGTTCCCCACATAAAAATACGTATTTTATGTGGAATGCCTTTTTTCGAAAATTTGCATAATTAAGGAGGTATGGCCGTCTCAACAATTATGTATGTAATGAGTGAATGAACTCAGCGTCGTCATGAAGGTCTCAATCATAGCATTTCCGTTCAGAATCGAGTGTTCCATCTACTCAAATATTCATCATTATCTGCTTCATTAATGGCTCAGTTTAGAATTCTCAAATCTGCAAGTTTTCAGTATGACAGTCCTGATTAACCGGGGGATATTGGAGAAGAATAAATAGAGTACGCTGTGCTGGTTGACAGTAAGACCCTGAGCAACAGAAATTTTCGGATTCTGTCACCATCCTCCACCACCTGTTGCACATAGATAGCCTTGAATGATATCTCCCCAAAAGTTGAGAATAACTCTTGTCCACCCACTGAGACGTCGATTGCAGTTGGCTCGTATTTTTACAAAAACACAGAGATGCAGCATTTCATGTTAAATATAGCAATGGCGACAACAAACCAAGATATAAATTCCTTGCCAAGATTAACTCATGACACAGAAATTTTATCGTTATTCTCGAAGGGATGAAAATAATTTGGCTTATCTACTGTACATCAATAACGGAGTAAATACATGTTTATTCATTTCAAGACAGACTCTTACATCGACTTAACTCCACTTACATACAATTACAATGATAAAACCGTGATATTTAATTAATTCATTACTCAATTAATTAATTATGAAATAACACCGTAGTGGGACATTTATAATTTCACCCCTCTACAGTTGCGTCACATGTGTCCTTCGACGGTATTATACATCTACAATCTACAAAAAAAAAGTCATTAATCACAGACGATACAAACACACGGAAGTCAATATCTTAACAAGTAGCAATTGTTTTATTCCCTAGATATTAATCGATTGATAATGGATGATTAATCTACGTCATATTTACATGAATAAATACGAAACGTGTCGAATCCAGGAGGAATTCGCTGATGCAGCAAACGCATATGACACAGATTAAAGTAATGTTCGTTGGAAAAAAAACCAGAGTATGGCATGTCCCCATTGTCGACCAAATTGTCCTCTAAATTTGATAATCAAAAAAAAATATCTAATACATTTATCTCGTCTGTAGTGAAGGGTCGAAACGTTGGACTCCCTGAAATTTGCTCTTACTACCTCAATGAAGGAAGATTGGAGACTGATAAGTCTTACATTTTTTTGCGGCAAGCAAAAAAGCAAAAAGAATCATCTCGTTTCACTACTCTCCACCTGACTTTTCCCCAAAATTTTCATAACGAAATGACGTTAAACTAATTTAACCATCACTAGGCCCTCGTCTTGTTCTCGTAAGCCTAGCACCTCGCTGACTTGGATAGAGAAAAGAATTGCGCTGTTGTCGCCGTGAAATAGCATGAGGTGTTAAAAAATAGAAATGACCACCATCACCAGGCAAGCTGTAAGCAAAGTAAGAGCTCGGTTTATCCTGGCCACCATTGGCACCAGAATCAATGAACTCTGCATCAGGATTGATGGGTGGTCTAGGATCTCGATAGTTGACATCAATATCTCCAGCGAGAGGTATAGGTCTAGCAGGGAATAACTCCTGTGCTTTTCTGGTGTCTGTAAGAGGCACGAAGCCAGGCTCGCCAATTTGTCGGCTGTATCCATCCACTGGAATATATTGACTAAGAGGCTTTCCAGCTCGGAAGCTTTCGATCTGCTCCCTCTCCTTCGGACCATAGCCCGGTAGGAACTCTGATTCCGGATTGATTGCAGGCAGCGGCCTCTGATAATTCACCCTTGTATCACCTTCCAATGAAAAGGGCCTCTGGGTTTGATCACCGTAATGAACCTTGACCCTTGGTGTATTGTAAGCCTTTCGTCTATCTTCAAACGAATTCGTTGAGAATGAATTAGCAGTTGAGTAAGTTGGCCGTTCGGTAACACTACTCTTTCCGTAGATCGGTGTCGTCGAACTCAGCCGATTCTTCGTGATCTTCTTGCCAAAATTGGTGAAGTACTCTCGCGTAACATCATCCAAAAATCTCTCCTCTTGCTTAGTATAGTAAGCATGCTCGGGATTTGGTGTTGAATCAACGGTATTCGGTCGAATTGTAGTTGTCGGAAAACTTGGTACTCTCGTTCGGTAATGGCTGCGCTCCGGCTGTAATCGCTGCTCAGGAATCTCAGCTTCATAATCATTGTATTGTTGGCCAACGTCTTGTATTTCATCCTGCCACTCGTTAAATGTAACTTGCTTCTGCTGAACCTCTTGAATTGGTTTGTATATCTCCTTTTGTCGACCTCGGTGGGCGTAATCAGCTGCCTCGAAGCTGTACTGATACACTGGTTTTGGTTTGTGTTGAATGGTTCTTTCGGGCGCTGGGCTTGTGAAGAAGGCGTGAAGGTGCAGCTGGGGACGGTCAGTGACGGTCTTGAAAAATATCGGTGAATCAGAAAGCATTCGTTGGGATTGAGGCCTGCCGGAGACTGGCAGGTTGGTCGATGAGGCTGGATCAGTGTATTGATATCTCGGAGATGATGTTTTGATTACAGGTTCGATAATTTGAACGCTGTAGTGCTGACGCGTCTGCTGAGATGGAGTGACATCTACATAAAAAGGCTTTTTAGTTTGATGTTCAGCAGTGGTGTACAGATCTTCAACTCTGGGGGTCTTTTCCTGGAAGTAAACTGGGGTTGGCGTAGCTCCAGACACTTCATCACTGGCTTCCTCATAGAAGTAGTAAGAAGCAGAGCTTGGAGCAGACGGCTGGGGTCTTCGTGGTTTTATTGTCTTTGCTTTTATGTCAATGGCATCGTTAACTGCTTCATCAATCGGTGATGGGGATGACGCATAGTAAGCAACTATCGGCTGTGATTTTGGCGCCAAACCACTCCAGCTAGGCCTCTCACTTTTGTCCTCCGTACTGGTATCAATCACCTGATTTGTTACGATTGGTCTCACCGTATTGACTTCCGAGATCTCTAGTGTACTCACTTCATTTGGCGAAGATGTTGTCACTTCCACTAATGGAAGAACCTGTTTAGGCGGCTCTGTCGTTTCCGTGAAGGAAGTCAAGTTTTTATGCTTGAACTTGTTTAGTGGTTTCATCGTAAATGGGCGTGGATCTTTACTCGATAATGTACTTGAACTTGGATATTTGTGTGGCTTCGGGTGTGACTTGCGGATGAATGTATCGGATTTGGGTGTTGTGCTTGTTCGTTTTGGGTACTTTGTAATGTGAGATTTCGTGGTCTTCTTCTCGTCCAGTTGAGAGAAGAAGTCTGGTGGTGGAGGGAGGATGATGCCAGGAACTAGTGGACCTGGTGGAACAGCAGTTGTGTTGTCTTGGTTGTATTTGAAACTGTAAGGAGGTGGATAGTATATAGATTGATCGTCTTCGTCGTAGTCCGATTGATTTGATGGAGGTGGTAGGAAGACAGCGCCTCGAGGTAGAGAAGGGACGAAGGGTCCAATCAAGCCAGCGAGAAATGCTCCTGGCTTTATCGTTTTACCGCTCTGAAGGCTTTCCTCTGTCTCATTCCAACGCGAGAGAAATGTCTCGTTTGCGGGAATAAGACCGTCAAACCATTGGGGCTTTTCCGTATTATTTGATCCGAGAACTGTAACGGGGCCACCCTCATTCAGTTGCACTGGAAATGGCGGTGGAACCTTCGGCGATGTCGGTATCTTGACCTGCCTCTTTGGCGCTTGATAGTCGTCGATTGGTGACCAGCCCTGTCGATCACTTGTTGGCTTATCTGTTTCGTGTTCAGGAAAGTTTCCACCGCGCAAGACTAGAACATGGTTCTCGGCCAACCAAATCTCTTCTTCGTCGAGGCCACCCAAATTTTTGGCACTGTCCTTTGGAACTTCTGGGTTGGAGGAGTAGCTGATGATGCCAGGGCGCTTTGGCTTCTCCGGGTAAATCTCGTTTTGAATCAGTCCGTATTTACCCTCTTTCACTTGTTGTGCAAGGGTCTTCTTCGCATCATCGTCTTCTTCCGGTTTTTTGCTCTCCTTTCCGTTGCCCGCGGAGGATAGGATTAGACCGTCGTCCCAGTGGGCCTCGTCGTCTTCTTCTTCTTCTGGAGGAGTTGTGCTTGTCTGCTTTAGGTGTCCTCCCATTAACCTATTGACTTGGCGGCTCGATTCACTTGTGACTTCATTTGTTAGGATTGACGAGCGCCTTGGGGGATCGTCAATGGAGGGCCTGTGGATCGATCGCGTCGTTCGCGGCAGATCCGCTAGAGCACATGCTGATACGATTGCCAGGGAGAGCAGGACTAGCCGAGCTTGCATCTGAAAATCAAGGAGCCTAGTTGGTTAATCAATTCACAGTCTCATTCAAAATTTTTCGCCTGGTTTATATATTTTTATTTTAAACCGTATATTTATATATTATAAACCGTAATACATAAAACATAGAAATCTGAGTTCAGATTCTCAATGGATAGGAAATCGGTTGATTTAGCTTTCTATTGGATTATCCCCAACAAAGTTAGGTGTGATATGGCAGAGGGACATTTAGGACATTAATTAAGAAGGACATTTCATCGTCCCGTTTATTTTATGAGTCACAAAAAAGCGATCTTGACATTCCCCTCTAGATCCTTCACGGGACAATTGCACCATCTCTTTATCGCTCTCGCAGAGATCTGTATCTCAGTCTCATTTGATGTAACGTTGAAAAGGCCCATGCCATTGTCAATGAACTCGAAGAATTTCCAACTTGTTTTCGTCATCGAGGCATGAAGATAATTAATTACTTTTACTGCAATGGTTCCATTGCTGAAGTCTCAGCTTTCATTCCGTATGCGATTAATCTTGGAGACTAGTAGTTGTCGAGTTTGGGAGAGACAAATGAGTGGTTAAAAAATTATTGGACCCTTACTTGAATTACTGATAGGGTCAATATGTTCACCATCTCCAACATGCTCAATATCTTTGACAACAAAAATTTAATTAAATCGACCGCAGAAATCTGATTGGAAATTGAGTATGTGAAGTTGTACAGCTACTTTAAATTAGATCACTTTTTCGATGATTCAAGCATTCATTGATCCATGATAACGGAATGTAACGTATAAAACAGCCACGCCTTTCGCTAGTTGGTGAACGTTTCTAGACATTCACAGGTCACTGAGAGGTATGGGCCAACGTAAGTCTGTTAGGGGGGAATATAATGACGTTTGAGCATTTTCAAGTCTGCAAAATTTAAACCCATGGGATTGCTGCGGGGCGTGTTTGCACGGCAATACGTGGCTATGGCGTTTCGTGAGATGCATTAGACTACAAGTACTGATGTTTGCTACGGGTAGTCAAGATACCGTATCACGGAAGTTGAATGCTCTCAATGAGCATTAACGTTTATTTGCTCTGGTTTTGGTACTCGGTTTCACGTCTCGGAAATTTCGTATATTTTGGGCCTTTCAAAGAATTTTTTCACAATTTCAACAATTTTTCACAATTTGAAAATGCAAAAAAAAATTCAAAATTGAAAAAGAAAAATTCAAAACTGAAAAAAAAACAATTCAAAATTGAAAAAAAAAATCAAAATTGAAAAAAAAATTCAAAATTGAAAAAAAAATCAAAATTGAAAAAAAAAAATTCAACATTGAAAAAAAAGTAGGGAATTGAAGGATTTTGATAATTTGATTGGAATTGATGAGTTTTACCGCAGGTGAAGTTGTTATACAAAATTCGATAATCTGCTGACTGATATTAATTTTCATTCTGGTTCAGAGAAATGAAACGTAAGTGGTGATCAGAGTTTATAAATAAAGTAGTCAAACATCTTCAAGTGAGGGAAATTGAATACGATATGAGGCAGACACTGTGCTACATTAGCAGCAGTTGAATTAACTTAAAAATGGCGAGAAACTCTTAAAAAAATTAAGTTGTAAAATCTTTGAAAAGTAGCAAAATGGTTCTCAAAAATTTGAAGTATTAAATTTTTTTCGAAAATTCCAAAAACGCAAAAAAAATTTAAAAATGTAAAATTCTAACGAAATTTGACGAAGTTTTAAGAAAATGTTGATTTTGTCCCAAAATTCTAAATTTCAAAATTATGAAAAATCGAGAAACTGGAAATTTTCGTGGCTCCTATTACTCAATGTACATTCGGTCCCATGGAACTACAACGTAACATTGCGACTAAAGTTTATAAATAAAGTAGTAAAACCTCGTCAAGTGAGCGAAATTAGATACGCGATCAGACACGTGACTGCGCCACGTTTTCACCACCTTTCCCACCGCGTGAGGTCCCTTCAAGGACACCCCGTACTTTTTCCACTTTGCTATATATTCATGGAGGAAGTCCAATCTGGAATACTGAATGTGAGGCATATCGAATAACTCATAACTCAGTAAGTGCGATTGACCGAGGTGATGCTTATTAAAAATAATAATACTGATCGATTGCACTTCCGTGGGGGGTTCCGTTTCTCCAATTTGGAGTTGTCGTAGTGGCAATGCCAATTCTCGTACTTTCGCGGATGTCCACACCTCTAATTTGCTCCAGAAGATTATTTCCGTGTGTAATATGCGGTGATACAGATGATATGGTCTGGATAAAAAGCGGAAACGACAACGAAACTATTCCTGCGCAACTTGAAAAAAAGTTGAATTTTCCCCTAAAACTGGCATTTATTGCACAGTTCGCATAAAAAGTCTGTAATGCATTGTAACCATCACTATATTCAGCACGCTCTTGTCTCCATATCGTCGATGAAAAGCATAAAAAACAGAAAAAGTTGAGACACTGAAGTCGCGACGACTCCAAAGCTTTCTATGTTTTTCTCCAACCATGATGATCACTCCAAAATATTCATCGTCCAATCTTGGCGGCCTCACTAACCACTTGCGAATCTCCGTCTACAGTTGCAAAGAGTACACTCAGAGAAAAACGTAGTCACATGGATGGAGTCGTCGTCAATTCGAACACATCAGGTTTATCAATAGTGCCAATGGAATAATTAGTTAAAAACATGAATGTGTCATCGTTCCAATCACAAGGTCTCGTCATATTAATAGAACAGTATTTGAAATCCAAACTTCAATCGTGTAATGCTTCTAATTCAAAACGTAATGTTTCGTCGTAGTTGACTATTCCATTGGATTTAAACTGTTATTTGAGCAAACTCCGTTTCGCAGAATTGAAAATTTTGTGCAGGCATCATCAATGAAATTGTAATGAAGCGGTTTGTTTCGATGAAGCATGGATCATTTTTGAAGACATAGTTCCTTCTGATTGGGATAGGTTGTTGGGCGAAATTTTTGGCCTGATGGGTAAAGTTTATTTACCATTATAAATATATTTCCCTCATTGCAAAAATATACACGGCCTGAGCTTCGCGAAATTGAGATTTAATTAGCGCGGAAGTTTGAATACCTCGGATTCAGCCAATACTATTTGTTCAAGTTTTTCGGCGTCTATTGCAAGAGCATTTTTTTAGGATTTCAATTACATCCTTAAGGGGAACTTTTACAGCTCGTTTCACTTTTCTGATTTTGTCCACCCGGAGGGTTCAATCGCGACTGTCTCACGCGAGTTAATGTGGTCCAGGTTAGAAATAATGCGCTCGGGGCGTGTGGGCTGGGGGGGGGGGGGGGGGGGGGAGGGGGATTGAAATGGCTTGTTGCAAAATGGGAATTGGGTGGAACGTGGTCTATGGGTTTCAGTGGGATTTATACGGGTTATCAAAACACGTAGGAAACTAAGAACATTTTTTTTTTGAATCCAGAATTTCACAAATACGTGAAAATTCTGTGAAAAGAAAAAAAAAAGAATTAGAATTTCGTAAATTTCTCAATCTCCTCAATTTTCGCCCAATATATAATTCCAAACTTTTTCAATGAGTCCAAGGCCCAATGGTATACCCTGAGGCGACCAATGCAAGTGATTACAATGAAGCCAAAAAAAAAATACTCGATTTGGAACCTATATTGAAACGCCAGACATTAGGAAACACTCCAATGGCCAACACTTATCTTTAATCAAAATTAATTGAGTTCGTTGACAAAGAATAACGTTACGAAAGAATGAATGGAACAATAGATCGCTTCAGATATTATACTTTGGTTGCCCCAGTTGAGCGTTCGAAAAGGAATTTGAGGGAACGTTATTCACAGAGTAATTTATTTTGAATTTTTTTTTCTATTCAATTTATTTAGACATGTAAATTTTTCATATAATTACGCTTTTTGTCGTATATTATTTTGCAACTTCCAAAAAAAATTAATGAACTTCTCGTAATGATCTTTTAAGTACGCTAAAAGGATTCTGGAGAGGTGAAGGTGTGTGTGTGTGGGTGGGTGGGCGGGTGAGTGGGTGGGCGGGCGGGTGAGTGGGTGGGCGGGCGGGTGAGTGGGTGGGCGGGCGGGTGAGTGGGTGGGCGGGCGGGTGAGTGGGTGGGTGGGTGGGCGGGCGGGTGAGTGGGTGGGTGGGCGGGCGTGTGGGTGGGTGGGTGTCGGTCGGTGTGTGTACGGGCGTGTAAATTTTTATACACGATTTTCTGCAATTCTGGTATTTTCAAAACATAATACAGTGCACATTTTTAAAAGTACGTACGCATAATTTTGGAGCCCCCTTTTTTTTCTATCAATATATGCAAGCGAGACAGGAGCTCATGGGAGTGAAAGGCGTGACCCAGGGTGTGTCTGAAAAGTTTCAACACTTTTCACTTGCGCTATTTTTCTCCCCTCCCCCACCCCCCACCCACCCACCCACTGCCCCCTTTTGTACTCAGTTTTTGACATTACAGGGGCCATGAGCAATTATCGGGGGGACTATACCCAATATGGAGATGTGGTGTCTGGAGCGGGGTCCAGTGACGAAAAATATGGGCTCGGGAATTTACGAGGAAATTCAATTTCTAATGGCCAATAATTCCCAACGTTTTGTTACGCATAAATGCGGGCTTGAGCGTACGGGCTTTGAATCATGAGTGGCGCTTACGAAATGCTCCACTTTGGATCAATCATATTTTTAGAAATTTCGAGGCCATTTTTTTGCGATTCGAGGAAATTCTGAATGGGAAAAAAATGCGAATTGCGTTTGGTCCATTGGGGCTACGGAAAAAATTCGAGCCTCCGAATAATTCAATTATCTCCTCAGCAAGTGGTTTTGGGGAAAAATGTTGTAAGAGATTTTTTGTAGATAATTTTATTGCGGACAAAAAAGTTCTCTGCGAAATTTCTCTCTACGGAGCCACTATTGAGATAGATGCAAAATTGCAATGACGGGATATGAGGTACGGGTCTGCGCGTACGGGTCTGCTCGTAAATTTTTTTAAAAAACTGAAAAATTAGAAAATTCCAAAAGTTTCAAAGCTCTCAATTACAAAAATTCTGAAAGTCAAATTTTCATAACTTCTTAAAAAGGGGGAAATTTTTTTTTCGAAAATCCAAAATCGTAAAAAAAAAATTTTTCGTAAATCCAAAAGCGTAAAAATTATTTGCATGTGGGTGATCACGAAACCGTTGAACCCGAAATCTCAAGGATAAATCCTCAATGATTGTCAAAGCAATAATAAATCATACTCAAGGTGTAAATAATTTTCTGCAACGATATTCTCCACAATGTAATCATCACCAATTCGATAACTCTTTCATCAGTTTCGTGCCAGTAACTATGTTTTTTTGCCACTTAAATTCCACCTGTAATTTAGCCCTCAATCGTGATCTTCCCGGCGAATCACATGGGACTAATTACAGCGGTAATTGGGCGTACACCGGCATTTCAGTATCACGATCGCCAGGATTATATCATCATTTTGATCAAATCGCGCGGGATTTATAGGACGGGCAGATTTGAGAAAAAAATCTTAATTTCCGGAATATATAAACTTTCGAAATTTTACGAAAATATTTGGAAATTTCCGATATTTTGGAAATTTGTCAAAATTTATAAACTTGCCATGTTCCAGGAAAATTTTCAAGTTTTGTCATTTTTTCCAAAGTTTGGAAAATGTTCAACAAATTCGCTAAATTGAAATTTTTTTTTCGAAAATCTGGGCTCTTTCAAAAAATTTGCAGATTTTGAAAAGTCAGAAATTCTGAAAGATTTAGAGGTTTTGGAGAATTTTGAAAAAAAAAAATTTTGAAAAATTAAAAAAATAAAAATTTGTCACTTTTTCATCAAAAAATTTTTCACTTTTTTTATTTCGCAGATTTAACTGCTTTATCCAAAGCCGGAAAATTTTGCACCTCAATTGTGCGTATACCAAGATTTCAGGATCACGATCACACTGATTATGTCATCATTTTGATTAAATCACGTTGGGAATGCCTTTACGAGCATGGAGTAAATCTCCATTGACATCATTGCATGTGGGAACAGTACTAGAACACGTATTCATATAATTTTTAAAAATTTTTTGATCATTCAATATTTTTAAATTTTTGAATTTTAAAAAAAAATTCCAAACTTTCGAGATTCTATGAAAATTTTGGAATTTCGCCAATTTTTTAATGAATTCTACACATTTATAAATGTTGTAAAATTTCAATTTTTCTCGACAATTTTCAATTCTTGAAAATTTTCAAATGTTTTTTGTTTTACAAAATTTGATCTGAAAATTTTTAAATTTTCAGTATGATTTTGAAAATGATTTCATAATTTGCTTTCACAAAAAGGTCTAATAGAGTGCTTTTTTTTAACACTTATTCGCCTTATGCAATTGATTTTAAATTCCTCATTATTGTTCAATTTATTTTGACCTTCCAAAGCAATAATTCACATGGTAGGCTTGGTCGACATTGACGTTTTGCTTTTTCAAACAAATACGTCTATTAATAATTTTGTTTATTGCTGCTCCTCGTTTTTAATCATTTTTGAATGAAAATAGAAGGCCTACTTTCGCTGTCTAATCATCCAGAACGCCAAAGTCGCGGGTCCATTGAGAGCCACTGGAAATAATAATATGGTGTTGATCTGAACCCCTTAATCACGAATATCCCGTCGCAGATGATTGGATATCAGAATTTCATATAGCTAAACATTTCACTAAAACTCGAAAAAAAAAAAATTCAAAATTCGAAAAAGAAAAATTGGGAAAATTTCAGAAAAATCTCAAAAAAATTGGAATAATCTATATTGAAATAATTGAAAGCTTCGACCAGGAAAATAAATCGATTATCGAAATCGAAAACTCGAAAGTCGAAGAAAAAATCTCGATTATCGATAACACAATCGAAAACGGACAAGGACCGGCAATGAACTAGTCTATATAAATAATTGATAGCTTCGACCATGAAAATAAATCGATTATCGAAATCGAAAACGCGAAAGTCGAAGAAAAAATCTCGATTAAAAAAAAAATTACAATTTCATTTTTCCAATTCTGAAATTCAATTTCACGTTGAAATTTCGTTTTCAAATTCAAATTCAATTTCAAACTGCAAATCACTTAAATAAGAAAAAAGTTAATTTGAAAAGTTGGTCAACATCCCGGCCGGGGTGGCGCTAGTTTGGAATAATTTTGAGGTAATTTAAGGAGCACTAAAAAATTTTTACAAAAGTTTGCAATAAATTTTGAGAGACTTTGAAACCTTTGGAAAAATTTAAAAAAAAATTATAAGCAAAATTGTGAAATGTGAGACATAATTGAAAATTTTGCAAGGAAAATGATTAAAAAGTGTGAAATCTACAAATTGGGAAGGCTGCCAAAAAATTCAAAAATCGCAGAAAAACCTCTGTCTATTCATCGAGGTAAATAAACTTGAAAAGGCTTTTTCTCATAAAGAATTGCAGATGTGGGCAGGTCTGACGTTTGAGCGTTTAGAAAATTTACGCTCGGGCATTCTACTCTTATATCATTGTTTATTGTATAACTTTCCCCACTCGATACACTTGATGCTACACTTTCACGGTGCAACGTGAGCCGACGACTAACGCGTCGTTAAAATATTAAGTCCCGTTTAAGAGACTACTTCCTATTGTATTAACAAACTTTCCGCACTTTTTTCCCCTAAGGTGTGAAGTTTTACCGAGCAAAATTCTTTATTGTTATCCAATCTAATGCATTCGTATTTTTATGCCTTCAATAGAACGGTAAAAGCAACTGAATCTGTGGAGGTCTTTTAGAAAACGCAAAAAAAAAAAAATTTTAAATATAGAAAACTCGGCTTTTTCCCAAAGGATGAAAACCAAAATCCTGCGTAATTAAAATTTTTAGAACTTTCGATTTGTTAAACATTTGAAACTTGTTAATCATTGCTGATTCGATTAGAACTGAAATATTTTGTATTACTATGAATCACTATACATCCCTATAGGTAATTGTGTGTGTGTGTGTGTGTGTGTGTGTGGGTGGGTGGGTGGGTGTGAGTCCGGTTACGTATGGGTGGGTGGGCGGCTGGATTTTCAAAATATTTGAAAATTTTTGAGATCTAGTGCACTACCTTGACTCATCTCCCTCAATGCTTTGCTAAAGTAATGGCGCGCAAATTACTCGCAATGGTCGCAATAAACTTGGAGACGATTGACTAGAGTACCTTGGCAATGACCGGGTCTTAACCGACACGCTTTAATGCTTGCATAATGTGCTCGTCTCGTTTCATCCCGCGTGATTTCCCCGAGGGGCCCATTGCATTCACTTCTTCTTCGTTTACTCCTCCAGCCCTCTCACTTTTCATTGGCTCCCTCCTCATGCTCCTCACTTGGATCACTCAATTCACACGGTCTTATACTCAGGAAGAAGTGTAGATTTCACGGAACAGATATCATCAGGTGTAAATCTCTTCAAATAATCAGAAAATTCATTGACTTCATTCCTAGCCTAGGGACTCCAGGGATGAAGGAAATATGTCATATGCTTCATCGAAACAAACCGCTTCAGTACAATTTCATTGAGGTTGCCGGCACAAAATTTTCAATTCTGCGAAACGGAGTTTGCTCAAATAACAGTTTAAATCCAATGGAATAGTCAACTACGACAAAACATTACGTTTTGAATTAGAAGCATTACACGATTGAAGTTTGGATTTCAAATACTGTTCTATTAATATGACGGAACCTTGTGATTGGAACGATGACACATTCATTTTTTTAACTAATTATTCCATTGGCACTATTGATAAACCTGATGTGTTTGAATTGACGACGACTCCATCCATGTGACTACGTTTTTCTCTCAGTGTACTCTTTGCAACTGTAGACGGAGATTCGCAAGTGGTTAGTGAGGCCGCCAAGATTGGACGATGAATATTTTGGAGTGATCATCATGGTTGGAGAAAAACATAGAAAGCTTTGGAGTCATCGCGACTTCAGTGTCTCAACTTTTTCTGTTTTTTATGCTTTTCATCGACGATATGGAGGCGGCACCATGCTGAATGATTCTGGCACACATGAAACGTGTTTATATCATGCCAATTTCAATTTTCATTTTCGACATGATTACAATAACTTCCCTCGTCGGGAAGTTAATAATGGTGATAGTTGCAATGCATTGTTCCTACGGAAAACGTCAATGTTTGTGAGGGAAATTTCGGTTTTATGGAAAATTGAATGTTTTTTTCGCTGACCAGAAATGGCTGTGTTGACGTCTTACGATAATTATGCATTCTATCTTTTGTACGGAACCTTGAAAATTGATGGCATCAAGTGGGCGTATATTTACCGTCCACCATAATTTTTGTTTAATGCAAATGGGAATGAAAATGGAGTACCTTTGGGAACCGGTTTCCATCGGTCAGATTTTATTGAGACAATTTCAATGCTTTAGTTCGGTTCTTCCATGCTAGGCAAGCTTAATGATCCAATTTGAAACCTAAAGATATCGTTTTCTGTGTCAGTTTCGAAAAATTGTGATTTAAAATTTGAACCAAAATTACATTTTTAATATTCGAAGTTTTCCGAATTTTTCTAAACTACCCAATTTCATTATTATATATATATACATATATATATATATATATATTATATATATAAATAAAAAAAAATGAGCAATTCCAAAGATCTTCAAAAATTGTCCAAAGATTTTTAAAATTTCAGAAAATCTTAATTGAACTTTTTTTTTAAATTACAAAAGTTACAAACACTCCGCTATTTTTTTCAGATTGACAACAGTTTCGAAATTTTTGACATATACCCAACCCAACATTTAGGCAAGACAAGGTTAATGGCCCAATCGCACCTAACCGGCAATTATTTCCTACTGTGCAATCGAAACACTCACATTCCACGATATAGTGCTAATCGAATGGGCTTTTGTCGACATACATGTTTCTCGTGTATTTCGTAAAAAAAAAACATTTGCTCCACAATGTGAATAGCTCTATCAAACATTCTGCTGTTTACGTGACATTGTCAAGTATTGTTTAATCATTCGCTCTCTGATTCCTTTCACTGGAAAATTTCCTTCGGCGGTCTGATTGTTTAATCTCGATGATTCGTGACTCAAGGTACTGCGGGATTGAGATAAATGGCATGAGATCTTTTTAGGAAGTGGTACAGATCCATAAAAATACCATAAGGGACACAGAAAAATTATCCAATTTGTCGTCTTTGTCGTTTTCCCTCGAGATTTTTCAAAAGCCGCGGGCACTATGGTGAGCTGCGCGCGCATGTGCACGCGCGTCAGATTCAACCGCTTGCGCCACATCCACCGATTTTACTTGCGGTTGTGCCTTAATTATGCGACTTAGGGGAAAAAGTCATAAGACATAATATGTGTATTTGTACCTAAGGAACATTTTTCGTCTTATACAGTTTTTTCTATCTGTAACCGATTTCGAGATACGGCGTTGTAAACATTTCAATGTTGGCAATTGTAACAAAAAATACCGCACATACAGCCGTAAGAATTTTAACGTGAGCTGTCAACGTTTGTCCATAAATTGTTGAGGATAATATGCAAATGTTTATTTCGCAAATTTAGAGTTTCCGAAATTCCAATTAATGGAGTCAGAGACACGTGGGGGTTGTACGTGACACAGTCGGGTATTGTTCATTCGCTCATTCCTTTCACTGGAAATTTCCATCAAGCCTTTTCTAGATTGTTTAATTCAATTGATTCGTGACTTTTATGGAATTTCGTGTTGGCCTGCTGTTTCAGCTGCATAAGTCTTCGTAATTTTCGATAGCAAAAAATTGGAAAAATTGAAAATTTTGGGCAATTTCAAATTGATTTTTTAACTTTTTCGAAAATTGCAAATTTTGTTTTAATTTTTGCAATCTTAAAAATTGCAAAAATATTGGAAGAATCGTGGGAAATTCAAACAGATGCAAACCGTAAAAATCCGGCTCAAAGTTCCCGAAAAATTGAAAAATTTCCAATAAAAATTGTCAAAAATTATTATTTCATTTTCCCATTGTTCGATTGAATTGATTTGCAATTCTTCAAGAATTTGCGCGTTTCCCTATTCCCATTTGGCCTTCGTGATTTTTCGTGGCGTGTTGCAACCAAACAACTACCGTAATTTTGCGCCTGGGTGTTAATTTTGTGGGTGAGTGTGTGAACCTGCTTCAGACAATAACAAAAATTATCAAATTGTTTTTGCCGAGGTGAAAGAACGTGTTTCACAGGGATTTTTTGTTTCGTGCAGGAACGCAGGATTATATGGGAGAATGTGTTGTTAATCATCAGGGAAGAATCCCAACGGTCGAAGGTGAAATTATGTTTTTATTTGAAATTTTTAGAAATTTCTTTTTTCTATTTTAGAAATTTTCATTTTAACTTCCCGATTTCGCTACGTAACTGGTCTTTCGAACATACTGGAATGGTCTCAAACAAGTATTGAGATGGTGTGTGTGTGGGTTGGTGGGTGGGTGTGGGTGGGTGGGTAAGTGGGTGTGTGTTTGTTGGTTGGTGACTTGGTAGGTGGGTGAGTGGGTTGGGTTTGGGTTGGGTGTGTGGGTGGGTGTGACCCATTCATTCAGCTATTCGACCAAAGCTGTGATTACTTCAACTTATTGTCACCATATCTCGTAAGCAGCTCAATTTAAAGGAAAATCACATACACAATTTTTTGTTGGAAATCAAATTCGCTATAATTAATATTCTATAACATTTTTACGTTAAGCCATTCATTAATGAGATAGTCAACGTTTAAGGAAAATTCGGGCACCGACCTTTTCAACTTCTATTGGGGAAACTAATATCGCGACCTGTCACATTCCATTTATTACCATTGTTTATTGCCTGTTCCGCAATACAGATAACAAGATAATGAAACATTTCGGTGGATATTGCGAAAAGATTTTTCTCAAGATTTTCGTTACAATCTTAAGCGGGTTTTAGTCTTGATTAGGGGATAGACGTTCGTCGCGAGGTATTAAATCATCGGGGGCAACCGCGGGGGTCAGTACGAGCGTGGGAATGCGTTTGTGGGGAGCTCAATGGTATCAGTTGAGGAAGAAAACGATAAATCCGTGGGTGACATTTATGCCAAAGCCCAGAATGGGACATAAATTTGTGGATCAATTAAGGGGCCCGGCTTAACGGGAAAATCGGGAAAGCCCGAACGTTCTTTTCTAGACGTCAGAAAATTCTCAAATTTTTAGGGCCGTTCAAGCATGCACTTCTCTAGTGAACACAAAAATTTCATCCAATTTTATTACGTATTTCCTAGAAAAAAAATTATGTTCAATTGCAATAATTTTGCCATTTGGTGACGGACAAGTTTATTAGCACAGTTATCAAAATGTGATAAGCTGAAAATTGCCTTCGCTGCATCACGTGATGTCGAGTAGTGCAATTTCATTCGTCGAAATTTGATTGGAAAAAAATAATCTAGCTCTGATGCATTTGCGGTGGAGGTCGGAGCCAAGGTTTTATCGTTTCTCGCCTCTGTACGCCTAGCCCCTTACGAGATCCATAATAACGTTTATTATTATTGCTAACCAGACACAGCCAGCAGTTAAATATCATTTACTCCTTCGTCTCATTGGTGAGTGCCCAGTTTTGAAGGAAAACTGGATTATTGTGTGCTAATTCTCACAATGCTATGGGCTATTGCTCATACAGCTCGAGCTCAATTGGCATGATCAATAATTTGCATCGTAGTAAATTTGTTGGATTTGTGCATTGCAAATTCAAAATCCATTATGAGAATTTTTTGGTAATTTTTTCTGGGCAGAATATTTGCTTTAACAAATTTTTCCAGGGTTTTGCAAAAAGAGGATTTTTAGAGTATTGGAATTTTTGAAATTTGGGACGTTTTGCCATTTTTTTTTTGTTCATTTTGAGAATTTTGCAATTTGCAAATTTTGAAAAAAAAAATGGTAATAATTAAAATTCCAAGTTTCTTTTAGAAAAAAATTGAAAAAATTTTGAAAACTAAAAAAAACGAAATTTCTCTTTTTTTAAGAATACCAAAATGCTCTCATCTTCAAAAATTTTATTAAAGTTTTCATAGACAAATTTTAAAAATTATCAAATTTGAAAAAGAAAATGGAAAAATTAAAGTTGTGAAAAAATTCGGAATTTTTATCAATTCTAATATTTTCAAAGACTGAATAAAAAAACATGCAAGAAAAAATTATCGACTTGAAATTTAAAAATTGTGAACGTTTGCCTACTTTTTTTTGTGTCAATAGATTTTTGAATTTTTGAAACTCTTAAAAAAGAAACGCAAAAACCAAAACAGGTAGGAAATTGTGGAACTAATTGAGGATAAAAACAGGGAAGATACTGCGGAATGTGTGAGCGTCTCATTTCTCAAGATAATTATGCTCATTGGGGCAAGCCGGAAAATCCGGGTGTGGTTTTTCACAAAAAAAAAACATATCCTTCAGTGAGTTACTGTGCGCTTAGGAAGTTACCGGTTATTCATAATCTTGCATAATTCATTTTTTCAACTTCGTCGAAGCAGTGAAAGTCCACACATGGACTTATTTGTACCATTGTGAGAAAATAAGTTAAAAAACGACGATTGTTATCTATTTAGTCTATATAGACATTATGCGTCAATAAATGATGAAATTTTACCGCCTCGGAAAATTAGTCTGCAAGTTTGGAATAATTACATCAATTATTATACTAAAAAAAAATTTTTTTTTTTTATTTTTAAAATTTTTTGAAATCGTGACAGTTTTAAAATTCTTGATATTTTTGAAATTTTTGAAAAAATTTTACAATTTTCAGGTCTACGAGTTCCGTAATTTTTTTGGGAAAATTTCCAAAATTGTAATGAAAAAAAAATCAACACTTTTTTTTTTGTTTTGAAATTTTTGACAGTTTGAAAATTCTTGACATTTTTGAAAATTTGCCAAATTTGGGAAAAATTTTCAAAATTCAAATCAAATTTTTGAAATTAACTTGTTCTATATTCAATACAACTTTTGAAGCGTTTGTACCCTATTCGATTTCATGAAGTGAAATTTTTCAATAACTTCCTTACTTCCCCATTCCAGTTGCTCCTACCGCAAATTATCTGAGCACCGTAATTGAAAATGAGAGCGCATCGACTGTGCAATTGATGGTATAATTACTCGGGGTCCAGGTAATTGAATGACAAGTGCTGAGTCTATGGAAAATCGAGAAACCCTGGTAATTACTCAGGAAGATGCAATTTGTGCTCGTTCTTCATTAAGCCAACCGACAGGTGGTCTTGCCTGATTGAAAACAAATAGATTTGTACATGTAAATAATCTTTTACCTCGTAAAAGTTATTTACGGCTTGTGATTAAGTCTGCGGTCAAGTCGCGCGGTAAAACGAGATGAAAATCAAATTTTTGTTTATTGTGCAAAATACTCGTAAAGTAGTGGCTCTATCGCAAAATGTTAATAAACACTTTCTGTAGAGCATGAAATTATCTACAACAAATGTCTTGTTACTTTTTGCCCTGAAGTCGTTAGTTTTGGAGAAATTTCGGAAATGAGAATTTCTTGTCAAAACCACTCGTTTTCAATTATATTTCCTTGGTTAACATTTTTTGATACAGTGAAGGAACGAATAGATCTGGTGCAAAGTGGCATAAACATTTTTTGTAGAGCATAAAATTATCTAGAGAAAATGTAATTTCACATTTTTGCTGAAGTCATTAGTTTTGGTTATATCCCGGAAATTGGATTTTCTTACCGAAACTGTTCATTGAACGTTGCGCGTCGGCGTTCGAAATTTCCGTCACATGACATTCGAAATACTGACAGAACAAGTGGGTTTACAACGAAATGTCATCGACGTTGTTTGAAGGGCATTACATTATCTACAAAAAATGTAGATTGGCTTTTTCCATAAAATCGCTAGTTTTCGAGGTCACTCAGAAGTTAGAAGTTTTGCGCAGACGCCGTTACGCAAGAATTGGAGTTTGACTTCCTCATTTTTTGGATATATCCGCGAATGGGGGTGGATTTAGCCCGAAATGTTATTAACATTTTTTGTAGGGCATGAGATTATCTACAAAAAGTATTCTCATACTTTTTTTCTCAAGTCGTTAGTTTACGCGTTACAGCAAAAATCGCAATTTTTGGTCGCAGATTATTGGTTCGCTGTAGCCCAAGTTAAGCATATATATAGACATATATATAAATATAGACATAAATGTAAAATATAAAATGAGGTTGCCAATCGTAATCGTAATCTCGAATGACAACATAATAAAAGTGAAGTATCTATTGGTATACTCGACATGAGGTAACAGATTAATTGAAATCCCATTAATTCCGTTTTTTTAGGACAATTCTACAATTGCAGGACTCATTTCCGTTGGTTCGAGTTATTCAGACTAGGCACCATGGAATTATTTCAATTACACCGTCCACTTATCTTGCCTTTTTTTCCATTGAGAAAAGCCTTGCGAGTGAAAGCATGGAGGGCACTGCGCGACAGATGCAAATTAACAGTCTCATTAAGAGAATTCGATTAAAGGAAGCCTAGTATGAGTCTTAAGGATGTAACGGAAATCTGGACTCAATATCTTCTGCAATACCATTTGAAAATGTCGTTTTTGGTTATCTATTTTGGAAGTATCTAAGGTTTTTGAAATGTACAAAATGTTCAAATTTTGAAAATTTGAAAAATTGACCAATTGACAAATTGAAATTTTTTAAAATTTTGAAAATTGAAGCATTTCATCAAACTTTCTTCCAAAAAACTAAACGATGTTCAAAAGTTTGAGAAATTCTGAAATTTTGGATTCAAAAATTTCAAAAATTTCAAAAATTTCAAAAATTTCAAAAATTTCAAAAAAAAATTGTAACGGAAATGTGAACTCAATATCTTCTGTAATACCCTTTGGAAACGTCGTTTTTTGTTGTTGAGATTTTTGAAATTTTGAAATTGGCAAATTTGAAAATTCGAAAATTTTAAATTGAAAAATGAAAATTGGAAAATTTTATGAAATTTGCTGACAGAAAAATAACGATGTTCAAAAATTTTTGCAATTCTAGAAATTTTAATACTTTACAAATTTAAAAAACATCAAAAATTGGAAAAAAAAATTTGCAAATTGCAAAAACTGATATTCGAAAGGTTGTATAAAATTTTCGGGCAAAAACTGAAGATGTTCTGAATTTTCTGCAATTTCCGAATTTTTGGCAATTTACAAATTTGAAAAATTTCAAGAATCAGAAAATTTTGCATTACAGAATTCGGGAAAAAATTAAGGATTTCATTCATTTCATTTCTGTTTTACACAAAAAAACTGATTTTTTTCTTGAACTTCAAATTTAAATACATTAGAAAAATCAAAAATTTCTAAATTAAGAAAAAAAAAACAATTTTCAAAGATTTGAAAAATAAAAAAAAATTTGACAATTCCAATGAATTTCAAATTCTCAAAAAGAATCAAGAAGTTCAATATGAAAAGAAAAAAAATCAAAAAGTTCCAAAAATGAAAAAAAAAAATTTAAAAATGAAAAACTGTCCAAACCTTTAAAATAGATTTCAGTTTCGCTTTCCAGGTCGAATTGACGGCGACTGTACTGATTCCGCGGATGATCAGACAAATGCGCGAATTGTAGCGAATGCGGGCTTGAGAAAATGCAGCAAAACTTTTTCGCAATTGATCCAGTCATCTAATGCCGACCGGAAACTGGCGATATTATTTTAACGAGCCGTACGCGCGATCGATCGGCTCTCATATGCCTCCTTTTTCCGTTACTATATAGATCTCGTGGAAAATACGTGTGTGCGCCGCTAAATGTTTCTGATATATCGTGAAAGCATTTTCCACCGACCGCACCGACGACGCGTGCAGACTAAATCCCCGACTTCCGGTTACGAGCTTTCAGTTTAGTTCGATGAGAAAAGACTTCAAAGAATTTCAGATAAAAATAAAATTGCTCAACGGGGCAAAACGGGCGCTACCGAAAAACCTTATACGCCAATGAATTCCTCTTCAAAATTTCCTTAAAAATTCACTTAGCTCCTCACCGAGTGGTTTTAAGAAAAATCGTTATCAGGCATTTTTTGTAGAGAATTTCATTTCTGACAAAAAAGTTATTTGTGAAATTGCTCTCCAGCGACTCACGTGCGAGATAGATCGGAAATTTCGGTGAATAAACGGGATGCGATCTGGGTAGCGCATGGGCAGAAGTAATAATTTTGTCATCACCGAGTGTCCTTAATTATGCAACTTAAGGAAGTAAGTCGTATGACGAAATAGGTATCTTTAGGAGAAGAATAATATTTATTGACAACTTTTTTTGTTATCCCTGATAGTTTTGAAATTGAATGGCGTGAACAATTGAGAATGTTAGTAAGTAAAAAACGTTGCACTAATTGTAACGTGTGCACACACACACACACACACACACTGTTCTTTAGGTCTTTGGTTTCTTGAAATATCAACATATATTTAGATGTATCTCAATTATATAATACATATGTATATTGACTATATTCAACATATATGTAATTGCACATATGAGCATATGTATTGATACATGTATCCAACACCCATTTTAATTCTTGTTCTCCCTAAAACATCTGTCCATATAATTGATATATATATATATATATATATATACATTGGTTCTGCCAATGTGGAAAAAAAGAGTTCCAAAATTAAAATCGTGATGTTTAAACGAAAAAGGTTTTAAATTGCCATCATCTAAAATTAGAGTTATTTTTAGTTAGTTTATTTGTGCGTATCTGTCGTTTTAATGTTTTATTTTTGGAATTGAAAAAAATGGAGGCGGACAGTTTTGTCGTTTTGTTTTCATTAAGAAGTGCTATCAATTTCGTTTTTATTTAAACATTGACAGAAGGATGCGATTGATCTGACAAATTTCCATGATTGCCAATATTAGGAAAATTGAAGATATTTCGAAAATCGGAAAAAATGACATTTTTTGGAAATTTCACAATTGCTAAAATTTTGAAAACACAACCTGGTCCAAACAAAATGTTTTTTTTCCACAATTATGAAAATAGTGGGGTTACTCACGATTGCTCGATCGATTGTAAACTCAATTAAAAATTATCAATAAAACTGCAGCCAATGATAACTCCCCCCTAGACCGCAAAGATAAGCCGGAAAAATCTCATAATAAAAAAAAATCACGGCCCACTGACTCACTAATAATCAGACCAATGTTAAATCCACATTTGATACAGCAAAAAAAAATTGTCAAACACAAAATTCAATTTTCATTTTTAATTTTGATGTTGGCAAAATTTGGAAAAAAAAATAAACAAAAAAAAAAATCTCTTCTTTTTCTAACACTTTTTGAGCGCTCAAAAAAATTCTCACAATTCAAAAATTTCAAAAACGTCAATAATTGAAAAAAAATCCAAATTTTTAAAAACGTCAAAAATAAAATGTCCTCAAGTAAATGATGTTTATAGAAGACCCCGCAACCCCAAAAATACTAAATTCACTCACGATTGCTCGATCGATGGTAAAACCAATCGAAAATTATCAGCAATAGTGCAGCCTCCGATAACTCTTCCCTGGACCGCAATTATCAGTCGAAAAAATCGGATAAAAAAGGAAAGAAAAAAAAAATTTAATTCTCCGTGCACTGATTCACTGATAATCGTTCCAATGTCGAATGTATGGTGGGCACAGATGGATATATTGTCAAAATATATCGGTCGTTAGAGTAGCAATCCCTTGCTTGTGGAATTGCTTTTGGAACAGCTTTTGAAATTGCTTCTTTCTCGAGTGGCTCCCATGATGCAACTGGTCAAGCGCGAAGATTCACCCAGTATTCCTCCTCAGGCCCATGCGCAACTCTGCCTCCCCCAACGTCGCACTATCACACACACATACACACACGGGCAAAAAAAAGTGTGAGATGGAGGAAAAACGAGATTTAAACCGGGGGGGAAAAAGGCGGGCTGTTTTTTTTATTGGCGCAGTTCAAGAGCCGACCGAGCGCACTAAGTCTCGCGAGTTTGACTGAGGTGAGATTGCCCGCGTGTTTACCGGTGTAGGGTAACCCCCCCCCACCCCTACTCATACTCCCTTTCCTACGAGATCTTGCCCCTCCCCACCTCCTCTTTTCCATAGGGTTGGGAAAAGTCACGGCCCACACTGGAGCAAGTGCATCTCGCATAGGACATTTAGGATAGCTTGGAAACAAATTGGAAGATTAGGAAAATTCGGAGAAAAATTCAAAAAATTCATATTTTCAATTTTTTTTTTTTTTTTGTTTTCATTTTCATTAATTTTGACAATCTATGATCAATCCACAAAATTGATCATTTGAGAGAAATTTTTCGGAATATGAAAAATTATAAAAATGGAGCAAAGAATCGACAATCACCCCCTCCCCCCCCCCCCCTCCCCCCTTTCGAGGGTGACGTAATTCTCAAAATTTTTAAAAAAATTGAAATGTCGCATATAAAAAAAAATCCAAAATTATGAAAATGCCGAGACCCGGGTTCGAACGCCGTTTGAAAATCTCTCGAATTTTTCTTTCGTAATTGGGTCCATTTAATTAATAATGTTAGCCATATTAATTGGATGATGTTGAATATATTGGAGGAAAATAAAAAGTGTAATGTACTAAAATCAAATACATCTGCACTTGAAATCTCATGCACTCCCCCCCCCCCCCCCCCCCCTCTCCTTCAATTAAATTCACCGTCACTTTTCAGCAAACTTCGTACTAGATTGTGCATGAAATTGCAAAGTTTTTTAATAGTCCAGTGATTCATTCATTTGCATGAGTATCTTATTTAGGTTTTGCGGTCTTAATTTTTTCTTTATTTTTCACTCGCTACGTGACTCTCGGAACTACCAGAAGCTGGATGAGACTCTCGGCTACACGGGGTTATTACTGACAAGTGGGTCGCCGTGAAATATCATTTTCTCGGGGTCAATCGCGTTTTTCGCGGTCGAGGTGTTCGAGATATGCTGTTAAAAAAAAAATTATAATTTCATGGACAATTTGGTGGTAATTTTTTGGCAAGGTGACATTGAGGCTATTAATTTCATCGTTTAATTCGAGAGAAAAAATGGCTTTTTGTGACAATCACCGAAAAAGGTTACTTTTACCTCCCCGAAAGAGAAAGCTGTTGGTTTTTCCCCGAAATAGAAAATTTGACTTTTCATTAAATCTCCAGGTTTTAAGGCCTTTCTAACACCTATATATATGTGTGTGTATATATATACATGTGTGTGTGGGTGCGTCGGTGAGTGAGTGAGTGGGTGGGTGGGGGGGTTGGGTGCGTCGGTGAGTGAGTGGGTGGATGAGTGGGTGGGTGAGGGGGTGGATGAGTGGGTGGATGAGTGGGTGGGTGAGGGGGTGGATGAGTGGGTGGGTGGGTGGGTGGGTGAGTGGGTGGGTGCGTCGGGTGAAGTGGGTGGGCGGGTGAGTGGGTTGGGTTCGGTTAGATGGGGAAAGGAGTGGGTGGGTGCGTTGGGATGAGTGGGTGGCTGGGGGGGGGGGGGTGGGTGTGGTTTGGTGCTTATGTGCTGATAGGTAGAAAGAAAAAAAAGGAAAACCCCAAAAATGAAAAAAGAAACATTTACCATTTTCGAAAACGATTTATGGCGACTGAAACTTTCCCCATATTACATACATTCTCAAGACAACAATCACCAATTCTGGCCTCCCATTTGTCAAATTATCCTAAAGCGCTTGCAACATCCGGCTACCGTATGCTCCTATGCAAGCCCTATACATTCCCCAAAATGTATCTTGACATGATCTTTGTTTTCGGATAACAGAGTAGTTTCTAAAATTGCCGAACGGATTATGTCAAACTGTTTGGACCGTGAAAATTTATTGAACCTTCAAAGGGTTCACATTTGCTTTCTTAATATGTTTACCTGTTTGGGATGAAGGGTGAAGGACTAATTTAGGACTTAACTGGGTCGTTAGGAGCGCGGTAGGATGTGAGTTTCACATTTGCGTTGTAAGTGATAATTTATGACACAGAAAACTGCAATCCCTTGTCAAATGTCTCTGGTCATTTCCATTTTTTTTCATAATTATGCGAAATTTCAAGGAATTTCTAAAAACTATATATATATATATATATATATATATATATATATTTCAATTTTTTCTAATGAGGCAAAATTTTTAACAATTTTTTTTAGCGATCAGTCAAAAAAAAAATCGTTAAAATACGTTTTTAAAATACGAATTTTTAGACTTATAGCTATTTTTGGAAAAATAAAAAATTGTGACTTTTTTTTCAATTTTCCCAAAATTTTATTTTTAGAAATTTCGAAAATTCTCAAATTACTATCCCTCTGAATCTTCTTTGAAATTTAACTTTTCCCAGTTAGTTGCAAAATCATCTCGATATGCTTTCATAATTTGCCTGTAGAACCCCACCCACGTCTAATAACTTGTCATTTCTAAGCAAAAATCTCTGATAAATGAATGACTCGTACTGCGAGATATTAACCTCATTCCCAATAAATTTATCGATCTGTAGAAAGTACTTGGAGCTTCAAAAATGAATGATCCTATGTTATTTTATAAGCGACTTGACGGAATAATCAATGCATCATCGTAATTAATGAGAACTCGTGCGAATGAAATTGGAATAATTTCAGGTGATTTTCATGAACATAGACAAGAAAATGTAAATGTGTTTCAAAACTCAGCTCACGATTACCGATTCCAATAAATTGAGCTTAATAAAGTCTTAAGAACGCGAGGATTTTCAGATTTATCGATTGAAGTAATTACAGTGCCTTAATGCTACAGCTGGAGCCGCTGATAAAAAAAATCATTTCTAAAAATTATTATCACTTTGCCAATTTTTGATACAAATTATAGAGGCTGCGATTTTTAGGAAAAATAAATCATCGAATTCTGCAAGATAAAATTAAGCGTGAAGACGAGAATTATGCGGGTCACTTGAGTGGGAGAGAGACGCCAATAGCGGTGCGACCGCTCGCGGGTTAAATCCGTCATACCTCCTCAATTATCACAAATATGGAAACAAGTGATAAGAAATTAAATATACATTTCCGCATACAGAGCAAGTTCTGCTTAATACTTTTTGCCGTATCTCTTACCGTTTTTGCAATAGAGCGTTGTAAACAATTCAATTGTCAATAACAAAAAAACTGCTCGGTCAATTTAAACCAAAAACTAATCCGATCTAAGTTCCATGAAGACGCTCCGAATACGACCTCGATGGCCCAGATCGTTCTACTCGTCCGTGAGAAATCGTTAACGAAAAATTCCGATTCCACACATGCAAACACACACACACACACACACACCTTTGTTGAGAATTCGACGGGAAGCATTTTGGTGTACTTAAAACACCAGTTACGAAGCAAAAAAATCGATTTAGGAGTCATTACAATAACTTCCCGAAAAATCAGCCGAGATTCGAACCCGGGTCCTTCAACTAAACTACCGAGGTTTCGGGCGCTCTTCACTTCAGGATGACCACCATCTTCTCTCATTACGCATGGATTAAAATCAAATCCCTAAGGATTTAGAATGGAAAAATGCTGATGGTGTCAGCCGGAATTCGAACCCGGGTCTCTCGAAGAGCGAAAATTTCGCTCTCGAATTTCCTTTAGCATAGTAATTAAAATGGTACTGTACTCATCTCTATTATTGTAATTAATGACCACGGTCAATTTGCATTGGAATAGTTCCGCGAGAATTTCATGTATAAATTGAACGAGAGAACGGGAAAATCCAGTGATTCTGAATTGTACTACAATGGAACGAGACGAATAACTGATACCCATCAATCAGTCGGACCACGCACCAATGAATCACATCTGTGAATAGAAAATCATTCATTGGATCTCTCGAAGGACACAACCAAAACACACACCTACAATGCCAGTAATAAAAATCGGCTGAATCGATTGAAGTTACTTGTTTTTTTACCCGGTTTTCTCGACTCTTAGAAAATGGGGGTTTATGGATTTGTTGAAGTCGCAACTTGCTGTCGGCTGAAAATATTCGATTTCTGAGACACTTCATTATCGGGCCATTACAATAACTTTCCTAAATCGGGAAGTTGAGAATTTGGTGATTTAAAAATCACCGTTCCGACACAGGTTTTCTGTGGTTTCCTGTGTCTTATCATGCGAATGTGGTGCAGCGTATGGTCCACAAACCCACATATCCATAATGGATCGAAGGCGTTAAAAATAACAAAATTACAAATTTATGAATTTTGTAGATTTAAAGAAACCAAAAATAAATCAGAAATCATTTTGCACAATTAAAAAAAATGCTTAGAACCATTTGACAAAGATGCTTTTTAAAAATCATACATTTCAAAAATTTGTAAACAAAATCCGAATTGTGAACAAATTATAGCAATTTTCAGTATTCCATCGAAATTAAAAATTTCAAAAACTTTTCCCGATTTTGCTCATATCAAAGAATTTTTTAATTACAAAATAGAAAAAAATGAAACTTCAAAAATTGGATTTTTTCAAAAAATTTCAAAAATTGTGAAAAAACAAAAAAGTTATGAAATGAACAAAAATTTGGAAAAAATGAAAATTTCAAAAATTTGAAAATAAAAATCAAAATGTCAAAAATTTGGAAAAGAAATGAAAATTACAAAAATTGGAAGAAAAATAAAAATTTCAAAGATTTGGAAAAAAAAAATAAAAATTTCAAAAAATATCAACATGGAAATTTTAGAAATATTCACAATGTTCAGAATGTTTTTTTGCGGCTACTTACATAAACTGATTATGAGATACAGGAACTGTCACCTGCGTCAAAGTTGATACGGTTCAGTCTAATTCAACTTCATAACTAATCGCATGATAATTCATACCGATGACGACAGCCTTCGTGATGCGAAATCTTGGAAATTCCCTCCACAAAAATGTCGGAAAGAATTGCCTCCAACGTCATTATGATTCCTGTAACATTTTTCTGATCTATCTCCTTTAATGGTAGATGCAGACGAGTGGGATGTTAAACAATGATTTGTGCAATTTGAAAAGTTCAACAGATTTTTAAGAATTTTGGAAATTCAAAAAATTTTAAAATTTTTGAAAATTTTAAAAATTCAACGAATTTTGAAAGTTTAAACAATATTTGAAGATTTAACATTTTTTACAAACCTGAAACAAATTTGAAAATTTGAAGAATTTTGGAAATTTAAAATTTTCTAAAAATTTCACAAAATATTTGAAAATTCTGATTTTTTCAGAAATTTTGTTTATTGCAAAAATTTGAAAAATTCCAATAATTTCGAGTATTAAATTTTTTTTGGATCATAGTCAATTTTTTATACATTCAACTTCCACAAAGTTTTAAAACTTTTGAATTTTTGAAACCGAGTTCCTCCAATTTTTTTTGCAACTCGCAAAATTTTTTTTTTTTATTTGATTTTTTTGCATTCGTTCTTTTCTTCATTTGACAAATTTCGTTTTTTATTTTTATTTGGAAAAAAATCCAATTTTTTCAAAAATTTCTAATTTTCAAAAAAAAAAAAATATTTAAAAAAAATCACCAAATTGTAAAATTGTCAGAATTTAAAAAAAAAAGAAAAATCCTGGATTTTCGGACTATTTTTTCTTCCGTCGATGGTGGATATTGAAATATAACGAGTTTCAGTTAAAAGCCAATCAATTATGGAGATCCCTTCTACTGGGAAGTCCTGTATCGGCTGCGTTCATTCATCTTGGGATGCTTCGCAAGGTCATGTGACTCAGAGGCAAGGTCTCACTGCCCCAACTGTGATTTTTTTTTCATACGTATCGGCGGTCTTTAAAAATCCAATATCAGGATCAAGCGCAGTCATCGTGGCGTCTGCGGTCTGCCTTTGCTTCTGGCGAAATTCCAGAAATCCCAAAATTTGGAATCTTCCTAATTTTTGCCAAATTTCAACATTTGGACAATTCAAAATTTGTCGAATTACGATTTTTTTCCAAATGTAACCATTTTGGGAATTTTAAAATTTCAAAATTTTGAAATGTTGAAATTTTGAAATTTCGAAATTGAAAATCTTGAAAAATTGAAGATTTTGAAAATTCGAAAAGTTAGAAGTTTTAACAGTCAAAGAGAAAAAAAAATTGAAAGTTTTGAAATTGTCAAAATTCGAAAATTCACAAATTTTGGAAATCTTTAAAATTTGAAGATTTTGCAAATTAGAAAATTTGGAAGTTTGAAAATTTTGAAAACTATGAATATTTAAAAAATTTTGAAAACTGAAAATTTTGAAAATTTTGAAATCTTGCAAATTTGAAAGTTTTGAAAATTGTCAAAATTCAAAAATTCAAAAATTTTGAAGATTTGAAAAATTTGAAAATTCGAAAGTCTTCAAAATTTGAAAATTTTCAAAATTGAAAATTCTTAGAAAAACCTTCTAAGACGTGAAAAAAAATCAAAAATTCTTAGACTTTGATGATTGACACAATAACTCAAAATCTTGATTGTGCTAATCTGCCGAGAGTATCGTTTCTATGACGCTAAGTACTGCGTTAACATATTCCTGCCGACTGTTCTCAATATTTTTCTTCACATACTACCGTTCTCTCAAAATCAAATAAGGGGATCAAGCACACTCATCGTGTCGTCTATATCCTGCGATTATTTTATTTTGGTCCATGCACATCCATTTGGCTCGACCGCAGTTTCCCTTTTCATTATTGTGGGAAAGCCGCGGTTATTTTAGATCATGAATTGATTATTCGCGGAATCATTGAGTAACGGAAACATTCGAGTCATGTGCTTGAGGCATCATTCGACTGCATAAAATTATTCTCTGCACTGATGGAGGCATTTGATTACTACTAAACAGTTATTGTTACTTCACTCCCTGAAAAAAAAGTACAAAAAAATGTTTGGCCTAAACAAGGTTTCTTTTCAAAATTGAAGAAATGAAAAAAAAAAATTAATTTCAAAAATTTTCAAAAAACAAATAACCAATAATTGGGAATGAAAACACAAATTTGGCTAAAATGTCAGAAAGTCAGGAAAATTTTTGAAGAAGCCCAAAAATTCAAAAAATTCAAAATTATTATTATTCCCTTGAATGATGGCACAGATTCACTCAATCATCCGCCAATCCAAGAATTTACATTCGCAACGATTATTCCTCACGATCCTGCAATTTTTACTGCTTACAAAATGAGTGAAACCGCTGTAAGAAATTAGAAAAAATAATAATAGTATAATAATAGTAATAAAATTCAGTTCAAGCTTCAAAATTTTCATAATTTCACCAATTTCAGCCATTTCAAAAATGCCCAAAAATTTAAGTGAATTTAAAAATAGATATAAATGTCAGCATTGGAATTTGAATTTGAATTAAATTTGAATTTGGAAGAATAATTTTAACGTGAAATTGAATTTTAGAATTGGAAAAATGAAATTGTAATTTTTTTAAATTTAAAACAAGGCCACGCACATTTTAAAGCCAATCAGACTGAACACGAATGAAACGTACTGTTTTCAACACCGATTTTTTTTCTCTACTTCTGGACGGTAGAAAATTCTCAAATTTTTTGAGTCGCTTAAGCATACCCTCCTCTATCAGCCACAAAAATTTCAGCCCATTCTATTATATACTTCGTTTAATCCAAGAAATACGGTGAATGGTGAGATTCCGTCAATCCAAGAATTTTAATTCCCAACGATTCCCACATCACGATCCTCGTTTTTTCACCGCTGGCAAAATGAGTGAAAGCAGCGTGACAAATTCATAGCAAGGTGAAGGATCAGGCATTCCCCCATTGTCTTCTCCATGATGAGGAAAATTCACTCGTTTTATTTCGCTCATTCTTTTCCCTGCAGTTTATTTCAACGTCCCTGGGAGGGGGGGGGGGGGGGCTAATGCACTTGGCAATTAAGCCAATCTCAGTAATTCTATTCGTTTGTTCGAAACACCCATTGTCTTTATTCGCATTATAAAGTCATTCAGACCTCCAAATAATTCACACTTACGAGTGAAAATAAAAACACTAGTTTTTCAGTGAACGTTCCCAGTTAATTCAAAAATTGGCGGGAAATTCCGGTCTGAAAGTGACAAGAAAAATTTGGAAAAGAAATTTGGCGTTGACGCTGTGAAGGATTAAGAAAATTTTGGAGAGTTGGAGAAATTGAAATGGAGAAGAATTGAACTCAAAAAAGTTCAAATTTCAGAAATTGGAAAAGAAAACTTAGGTTGAAAATTTGAAAAAAAATTTGAATGTTTGCAAAGTGTTTTTCGATATGAAAATTATCATAGTTTTCAAAAAGTTTCCACAATTTTCGCAATCAGGAAAAAAATGTGTGAGAGATTGGGAAATTATCCAAAATTCTGTAAAATTCAGCAATTTTTTATGAAAAGTGCAACAATCTCAAAGAATCCAAAAATAAAAATTTGGATCAACTTGTAATTTGGCGAAGGTCTCAAAAAAAAATTCAGGATTCACACAATTCTGAAAATGTTCGAAATTTTCCGAATTTCAAAAATATCCAGAATTCCAAACATAAAGATAAAATTCTTCATAAATTCTAACTGCTAAAAAAAAACTCGAAATCAAGCGAAATTTGAAAAATTTGATGTTCTTCCAAAATTGGGATTTTCTGACATGTCTCCAACATTTTTAAAATTTGCGAAATTTGCAAAAAAAAAATATAGAAAAATGAAGATCTTGAAAAAAAAATCAGAAATTAAAAAAAAAATTAGAAAAGCACTGTTTCAAAATTGTGGCCCTCAAATTTTGTTTTTTACATTCGTCGTTTTGGTTGGTTGAGGCTGAGCGTGTCCCGGAGGTTGATTTACTTCGTATCTAATTAGGAACACTGCTGGGCGAATCAGACCGGCTAAATTTTCAAGATCATGGATTCTCAACGCTTTTTCACACTATCCGCGAATCGTAATTCTATGCCGCAGACGCCGGCCAGACCACAATCTAGGGAAATTTCGCTCTCACTCAGGAAGCGCTCCGTGAGCTGCTGAATAATTTTTTTGTATTCAATCCACGAGCTCCATGGAAATCAGAGGCGATTGAGTGCCTCTGTTTTTATAGAATTTTGTTTTCTAAAGTGAAAATTTGGAAAATTTCACAATAGAAGATTTGATTTAAAAAATCTGGTGCTCCACGAAGCTTTTAGAATTCTTGGAACGTCATTTCATCTTGTTCCATTCGAATTTCGTTGGAAAAATTCGGAAATTTTGGATCTAAAATTTTCTTCCCTCTTCAAGATTTCTCAATTTTTCAATTTTTCTTTTGCCCATGCAAAATAAATAACAAATTTAAAATTTCATATGCAACGATTGCTCAATTTTTTTTCTTTTTTTTGGGAATTCAATGTAAGGTCGCAATTTGTCAAAAATTTCTATGGTTTTATAAAAAAAATTCTAACGTTTTAGACAAATTTATGAAATTTCTAAATTCTCAAAATACGTTTTTTTTAATTTCTGGAATTCATGGAATTATCAAAACTTTGTTTTGAAATTTTAGAAATCTTGAAACTTTGAAAAATATCAGAATTATTGATAATTTTTGTGCAATTTTCATTATAATAATAAATAATTTTGATAGAAATTGATTTTTTTAATAAATAATTTTCATAAAAATTAATTTTTTTATCAAACAATTTTTGTGAAAAACGGATTTTTCACTTTTTTAGACAGCATTTAGGCACTGTACCAAAATGAAATTGATCACCGAAACTGGCAAAATTGGAGTCACTGCATTATATTTCCGGAAATCACAGTCCCTTGAGTAATTCCGTTTTCACGGGAATTCGATCTCGTTTTTTAGTCGAACATGGGAGACAGGGCAATGTTACAGGTGATTGATTTATTGGGCTGAATAAAATATGCAAAAAAAAAGATAGTATATGCCATGCATAAAGTGGAGCAGTTCAGATCTCTTACCGAAAACCGCAAGCATTACACAAATTATTATAAACTTTCCATCTTCAATTTTGAAAGCACTCAATTGATTCCTAACAAAGTTTTTTCCGACAATTTACAATATTAAAAGAGAACAAATGGGACGTTAGTGTGACCCTCGACGTGTCGCATCTATAAGTTCCCGATAGTTTGTGTGTGTGTTTCACAATACACGTATAAAGTCAAGTTGTATATCAGTTACGCAAATTCGCCTATTGATCGATTATTACGATTTTTTATCGATATCTCGTAAAATATGATGCCTAGCAAAAAAAGTAATAAAACATTAAATATGTAGTTTCACGAGAGGAACAACTTTTGTTTGACACTTTTTCTCGTATCTGTCATCGTTCTCGAGATACAGCGTTATAAACAATTAAAATTGTTAATAACAATTGAAGGAATTGTTTTTCAACATTGACACTCCTTTCCGCCCTGGACATCAGTCAGAGGTAGTTTTCTGTCAAAGGAGAAACAAATCGATCGAGCCGCTTACCGGGAACCGTTTCTCAAAGAATCACTCACATACGAACACACACACACAGAGCCCTCACCTAAAATTTGTCAGAAAATTTTCGATTTCTGAGACACTTCATTATCGGGGTGATTACAATGACTTCCCTAAATCGGCAAGCTCAAATTTGTTCGTCTGCAATTACGGATGAAATTGAAATATGAAAGAATAACCACAAATTTTCCGAAACAGTTTTTAACAAAATTATGATGATTTTGAAATTTTATTCCTAAAGTTCGTAAATTTTCAAAAAAATAAAATAAAATAAAATAAATAAAATTTTCAAAAATGTTGAAAAATATTGAAAAATTGCAAAAAAAATTGGAAATTCCGAAATTATTGCTCATATTATTGGTATCAATCAAAATGTCATTTAGCTACTTTCCCCATAACACTCATCAGCTCCACTATCTCCATTAGAAATTTTCAATTGGATCAGCATTAGGTATTCCGCGAGCCAGTTCTATGTCTCGCGTACAATGACCTTGTACACCATAAATCCCACCATGAGCGTTATCCGCAATCTAAAACCCGGGAAAAATAATGAGAATGAAATGAAAGAGCGCAACTCTTTCGCACGGGGAAAGTGTCGCTTTGATAATGGCCGTACATACTCATCAGCTGGCGCTATATAGCGCTATAAATCGCGGAACTGCGACAAGAATGGGACGATTTCATTTTATACGCGATTGTTGGATACCAACAATAGGTTTATCTCGTGTGTATATAGATATAGTCACGGAAATGTTCCAATTTTCGGAAATTTTTGAACTTTTAAACATTCATGACGTTTTTAAAAAGGATTTTTAATCTTTTAATTTTTGGAGATGAGTCGGGCGAATTTATTCTATACTATATATATATAGTGGTCCACATTTTGATTTTTTTTTTAAATTGAAAAAAAAAATTATGAACCGTTTTGGATTTTTTTTTCGAAAATTTCAAATTTTGCAGATTAAAAAAAAAACAAATTGCAATTTTGAACATGAAAAAAATTGGGGAAAATAAACTTCTATGGACGCAATTCACCGGATGTTTTGATCTCTCATTGTTGATTGGATAGTTTCACCGGGGTATCCTCAATTATTCCGATATTTTTAGTCTTTATCATTTTATTTCAACAATCACAGGGATCTGGTAACGCGTAATTGATGACCGCGCATTTTGTGGTGATGTTTTTTCTTACTTCATTTTTATTTTTTAAGGGGCTCATTAGAGTTTTCAATAAACGGTGATTATTGTGGGAAAAAGCACAGACATGAACTCGATTTTTCATTAGCTCATTTGAATTTTGGTTTTCAATTTCAAATTTTGAAAAAAATATTTTCACTTTTTTCTTCAATTACTCCAATATTCTATGACTTCAATGTTTTTTTTTCACTCCATAAATTGCGCAATAATTTTTTCCCAAACAATTTTGAGAATGCAAAATTTCCAAATTTTGAATTGACAATTTTATAAATTGGAATATTGAATATAGAAACGTGAAAAATTCAAACATTGCGAAAAAAATTTATCAATTTTGGTAATCCTGAAAATTAGTGATCCATCGGAGGTTACTCGCATGGTGAGCACCGCGCCGCCCGTACTTTCTGGGCCCCACAACCACCGATTCTTTCCCTCTTTTCTTTTCATCTGGAGGAAATAAAATCAGCGAAAAAGCGGCGCTCTGCTCATTATGCGAGTTCAGGTTAATGCCACGAGTTGTTCCAGCTCAAGAGTCTGGCACTTGAGTAAGGTCGGAAGTAGTATGATAAAATTGTTTAAATGCGAAACCTTGAATAATGCCGGATCTTCCATCGATTACGCTTTACCAGAATTGTTCGGAGATCATTAAATTTTATTAAGTCAGCAAATTATTTTGTATTCATTCACCGACATTTTATCGTTTTCCAGATGTTAAGAACAGGTTCGAATGATTTTACGACACCGGAATGGGCGAAATTACTTTTTATTCAAATATTTTACGAGCGATGAGGATTAAATTAAATGATAAAATTAACAGTGAACGGAAAACGATTATTCATCTATTGATAATTAGCTTGATAGAGAATATTATGGAAATTAATTGCTTTGTCTCCAAAAGTTGAGGCATTGGAAAAAATGTCTCAATTTTCAATTGGAATCGTGTCCCAATTTTCAGGTAGCATGATACCCCAATATGCAGTTAGGATAGTGTCCCAAAATCCAAGTGGACATATGTCCCAAATCACAATTGGGACAACGTCCGAATTGTCAAATTAGCATGGTGCCCCAAATGTCAGTTGGGATGATGTCCCAAAAATCAATTGGGCCATGTCCCAAATATCAATTGGGACCATGTCCCAAATATCAATTGGGACCATGTCCCAAATATGAATTGAGACCATGTCCCAAATATGAATTGAGACCATGTCCCAACTATCAATTGTGTCCATGTCCCAAATATGAATTGGGACAATGCCCCAAATACCAATTGGGACCATGTCCCAAATATCAATTGGGACCATGTCCCAAATATCAATTGGGACCATGTCCCACATATCAATTGGGACCATGTCCCAAATATCAATTGGGACCATGTCCCAAATATCAATTGGGTTAATGTCCCAATTTTCAATTAGCATGGTACCCCAAATTGCAGTTGGGATCGTGTGCTAAATTCCAATTGAGATCGTGTCCCAATTTTCAGGGTGAATTGTATCCCCATTTTCAATTGTGCTTGTACGTCAATTACAATCTCAATTGCTAATTGGGACAACCGCCAAATGTTCGATTAAAACACTGCGTCGCTCCATAATTGGGACAGTTCCCAAGCGGAATAATTGGGACGGTACCTTCAATTATTATTATTTTTCTTTCAATTCTCCAAATTCTGAGTTATGATATATATTAAATTCTGCCTTATGCAGTAATCTACCTGTAAAAGAAAATCGACATTTTCCTTAAACCAATCTCCTCCCAATTTCCGTTCGAAAATTCCACCTGGTGTATGTAGCCAGGCTTGAGCTATTTATTGACTTCAATCGCCCCACACACGAATTATCATGGGAATTGAGCATTCCGCAGGCGTCGTGCACTCTATATCTACCAAAAGTCCCCTTTCCATCGATGGAGTACTCGATCCTGGCATCATAATATACCTTTCCTTATTCTCCTACTCAGTTATGCCACGCCTTTCAGCCGTGCACTCTGTGGCCCCGGTACCATGCGGTTTTTTTTTTGTTGTACACACCCTTCACTAGCCCCATCCACTGTAACGATACTCGCATGTACAAAGATATAGCAATGGGTCCAGGAGACAGTTGAAACGTGGGCGAGAATAATCGTGCAAGATCGGGGGACGATGTACTCACCGTTGAATGGCTACAAAGTAACCGCGGGGGGAAAAAATTGAATGACGTGTTAAGTAAAAATTTCCTTATCCCCATCTTTAATCATGATAATGGTATGATTCACGATTGGTGTGGTATCCCATTTCATATTGAGATGGTGACCCAATTCCGCGTTGATATGGTGTCCGAATTGGCATAATGTGCAAGTACGAAATGGGGTTGTATCCCGATGGTGTCCCAATTTCCCAACTGCCAATCGGGACCATTCCCCAATTCCTGATTAAGACCATTACGAATTCCTGATTGTAACCATTGCCCAAGACTCAACTTGTAATAAGGATGCTGTATCCATTTTAGATTAGAATACTGTCCCAATGCTCCATTGGTCTCGTACGTTTTTTCACTCTCACCGTCATTGACCCCATGGACTGTAACTATACTCACATGTGCAGAGATATAGCTAGCAATGGATCCAGGAGACAGTGAAAAGGTAGGCGGAAATAATCGTGCAAGAATCGAGTAAAACTTTGCCCGTCCCAATTTCCAGTGGGAATGGTGATCCAATTCCTAATTCCACTGGTGTCCCAATCTGCAAATGTGATGATACATCGATTCTCAACGTGGTTTCCAGAATATCGATGATGTCCCAAATTCCAATTGAAAGATGTCCCAATTTCAATATTGTTCTGAGTTCCATTTGCGGCCAATTCGTATTTTCGAATTTACCAATTGAGCACATTTCCCAGTGGTCAAGCCTCATCATTTTCCAATTACCAATTTGGACCATGGCCCAATTTGTACTTCCGCCATTTCCCAATTTTCGATATCGCACTAGCTCGATTTGTATTTGGACCAATATGTCAATCTCCGTTTGGGCGGATATCTTCATTCTGAACGGGAATGTTTTCCCAACTTTTCAATGGAACTATTTCCTGGGATAATATAATGGGTCAATTTTCCACAGAAACTATATCCTATGATTTGAAATTGGGTCAGTGGCCCAAATTGCAATTGCAACTCTGAATGGGTAAGATGTGTCAATTTATTATTAGAACAGTGTCCCAATTTTCCATTGGCCCCATGCATTTATGGTTATACACACTTTTCACCGTCCCAGTTGCTGTAACTCGAGTTGCAAGCACAGATATATAGTCGACAATGGATCCCGGAGACAGTAAAACCGTGGGCGAGGAATGATCGCGTGGGATCGGCGGACGATGTTCCAACCTGTGAATATCGACAAGTCAACGATTAATAGGAAAATTGTATATACTCGACTCTGGATTGGGACAATGCCATAATTATCAATCGAACGATGTCCCAATTTTCAATTAAAACGATGTCCAATTTTCCAAGTGTAGGTAGAGTCCCAATTGTGCAATTGATATACTGTCCCGATTACAAATTGAGACTGTCCCAATTCCTGAACGATGCTCTGACCCAATTCTCAATTAAGACACTGTCCCAAACATCAATTGAGACACTCCCTGAAACATCAATTTGGAAAATGTCCCAACTATCAATTGGGACACTACTCCAAGCATCCACTGGAGCGCTGTCCCGAACATACATTGAGACACCGTTCCGAACATCAATTGACACACGGTCCAAATATCAATTCAGACAGTGTCCCTGTTCTAAATTTGAATGTCCCAATTTTCAATTCCGACAGTCACATTTTTAAATTAGGGCGCAGTTAGAATTTCAAATCCCGACAATGTCCTAATTTACAATTGGGACAATGAATTCTAAAAAAAATTAAAAAGGCCTGGAATCTCGAAATCGAAAATCGAAAAAAAAATAAAAATGAAAAACAAACAAACGTATTTTATGATAGCGACTCGACTGATTTCACCAAAAAAATTATAGGGCCAAAAAAAATCTCCCAAACGCCTAATTCAATTAACCCCCTCAATATCTGCAACCACGTAATAATCACCTCAAATTACTCCAGAAATACCAGAAAGCCACAAGCAATCTTACAATGTAATTTCAGATAAAATCCCGGGGAATTAAACTTCTCAGGCAATTATCAGAGGCGGCACTAGTTTTCCCCGACATATCGCAATCCCCAATTACGGTATTTAGAAGGGTTTATCGATCTCGTTTATATCGAAGCAATAAAAAGAATCGAGGGAGCATGAAAAAAGAGGAAACCACCTGCAGATAGAGTACAATTATCATTGGAGTGCGAGAGACAAAAAATTGATTCGCAAAAATATAGCAATTCTTAATCTCGTATGCTACGGAATATTGGGACACTGTCCCATTGAAAATTGAAGTTTTCTTGCAATTCGTGAGTGCTATATATTTACCATTCAATAATGGAATGTGGCTTTCGATAAAAATTCAACCACTGTCCCAATCCAAAATTGGGACATTGTCCCAATTAGCAACTCGGCATGTTAGAATTCGCAAGTCTTCAATCCGGCATTGCTGTTCGGGCTGAGTGAACATTGAGATCATGGTTCATAAAATTGAAACACCGTCCCATAGGAAAATTGGGACGCTTGCTAAATAATGAGACTGATTAAATTAATCGGTAAGTTAGAGATGGGGATATTGTACCAATCTTAAAGGGGTAGAGTGCCCCCATTTTAACCTTTTGGACAACTGGGGATTCTCGAATCTTCCCAATTTTTTTATAGATTTTGAAACTTTCGGAATTTTCATAATTTTTTTAATTTTAAATTTTTTTACAAATTTTGAGTTTTTTAGAATTCCTGAAATTTTTCAAATTTTCAAAATTTTGCAAATTTTCAAAAATTTTCAAATTTTCAAAATTTTGAAATTTTTAAAATTTTTTAAATTTTTCAAATTTTCAAAATTTTCGAATTTTCAAAATTTTTCAAATTTTCATAATTTTTCAAATTTTCAAAATTTTTCAAATTTTCAAAATTTTTCAAATTTTCAAAATTTTTCAAATTTTCAAAATTTTTCAAATTTTCAAAATTTTTCAAATTTTCAAAATTTTTCAAATTTTCAAAATTTTTCGAATTTTAATTTTTTTTTAAATTTTCAAATTGTTTTTAATTTTCAAAATTGTTTAAATCTTCAAAATTTTGAAAATGAAAATAAAAAGACTTGATTTTTTTAAAAACGTTTCTAGACTTTGCAGAATGAAACATTATTGTGATAATCCAATTCATTTGAAAAATGTACGATGCTCGAGAGCGTCTAAAAAGAAAGGGAACGTTGGATTTAATTATCATCATCTGAATTAATTACTCCCAGACTGATTACCATAATTATGAACTCCCCTGTTGCACTGTATGAACTTTATTGGCCACCTGACGTGCTTTATTCTTTGATAAAAAAAATTGTGGAAATAATGTATAATGATTTGTGCCGGATGGCTGCGCCAACTTAAACGGAGAAAACTTGGCATGCGTTATAAATGAGCCGTGTAGGAAAGTTGGAAAACGAGAGTATACGACTGAAGATGACAGTGTATGGCTCTCTCACAATCCCGCGCAAATTTGAACCATTCAAAAAATTAAATTTTCAAATTTCGAAAAATGTGGAAATTGGCCAATTTTGAGAATTTGCAAATTTCAGAAAGTTAAAAAAATTTTCATGACTTCCTGAAAAAATTGAGAATTACAAATAATTTTAATTGCAATTTTTTTTCTTTTTATTGCTTTCAAACCTTCCGTTTGGAAATTGACAAATGTTTTTGAATTTTGTGGAAAAGAAAGTTGCGCATCTCAAAAATTAAGTGCACTTGTTCATTTCTGTGATTTTACCATTTCATGCTCTTACATGACGAACGAGCAATAAACAATCAATTTCTTTACGCTAATGACTAGTTTTAAAATGTATAAATTGGTATGGAGAACCTTTAACAACCCTCTATATTCAAAGCTTACAGTGAGCTCTAGAAAAAAGAGTAATGGGTAATAAGGAATAAAAGAGTGGATGAGCGATCAGAAAAATTTTATTGAGAGGATAAAACTGATTGAGACCAGTAAATCACGTCACATCAAGTCCACCAATTTCTCCGAGTGGAAAATATGGGTATAGTTTTAATGAAAATACAAAATTCGATTTTTTTTTTTACATTTCAACATTTCTCAAAGTTTCAAAAAAGCAAATTCCGAAATTTGCCGATTTATTTTCAATTCCCAATCGTTTTCAACATTTCTCAAAATTTCAGGAAAATTTTCTTTTTGCAAAAAAATTTTTTTCAAAATTATTTAAAAATTTCAAAATTCATTTCTTAAACTTTTCTAATTTTCCGAAATTTTCTCGTTTTTTTCGAAAAATTCGAAAATTTTCGTTTTTTTTTTTTGCAAAAAAATTTGCGAAAATTTAAGGAATTAAATTTCTTTGAAATTCATTTCATTCATACCATGGACCCTTTTGTAATGAGAAACGATCACATCTCATCGCCTCTAACGTGAGAATTCTCATCCTCCGTTGTGTGCCACAATCGGGTTAAAAACGTGACCGGTATTTTCACGGACGCTGTTACGACACCTAAGTACTGTACTTGCGGAGAAGTTGTGGATATTCAAGTACCATCTCAGATCGTACCGAGGAAAATTGGTGTGGTTTGCGTGGGCCTTATCGTGTTGCACGACCACAACAATTGCAATTATAATTACAATTACGCTCGACCCTATACATTGTAGTAAACGGCTACTCCATTTTAATGCGTGACACTCGTTTCTTATAATGAATGAATGAATAGAAAAATCGTGGAATTGTTCCTTAATTCATGACATTTCCCAATTTTTTTTTATTTCAATTTTCCCGTTCTATTGGAGTCAAATTTTTTTTAATTTTTTGCAAATCTCAAAAATCTAAAAAATCTTTCTTCAAAATTTTCGACATTTTTGCAATGGACAAATTTAGATTTGGATAATTTTTTTTTTAATTATAATTAAAGAAACAAAGTTGTCGAAATGTGAATCGAAACGTACGTTGTATGAAAAAAATTGACATTTGAAAAATGTCAAAATTTGAAAACTGAAAATTTTCAAAAATTTCCAAAAATTTTCAAAAAATTCAAAAAGTTGCAAAAATATGAAACCCAAAGAAAATAATTAGTTTACGATTTGCCGGGCAGAAACTTTCCACGGAAACGAATAAGAAATTATCCATGTTCCATGTAGATAAACCTGTGAAAAAAAAATTACAAACAACCAATTACAATTTACAATTACGTAAAACAAACAGTTAATAAAGCGAGTAAATGCCGCGTGATCCCACGCGAATGATCCTAAAACTATATTCAAATATTCCAATATCCTAATACTATCGTTCATGCTATTCCAATTCCTCAAACAAACGAAACAATTTTCTCACGCAAATGATGTAATACTCGCCGATAAAGTAAATCAGGAAATGGTTAACACTCCCTCGCAAAGCCTCAACAAAATGATGCTATCGCCCACAAGCTCCCATAATTGATTAATTAGGCGTCGATAAAAAAAATCGGCATTAATTCCCTGTTTGTCGATGACCTAGAACCATTTTATTTCTAAATAAAACCAATTGACTTGTTGACGAGATTAGGATTTTTTATTTCTTTCTTAATTAACTCAGGGAAATTATTGTCATGACCCTGAATTCAGTAATCGTATTTCGGCTATGTAACTGATCTTCTGAGGGTCGTACAATGTTCTCTGATACATTTTGTGATTATGTCCGCGTATATGTGTGTGTGGCTTGGGTGGGTGAGCGGGCGGGTGCCTTGGGTGGGTGGGTGGGTGCCTTGGGTGCGTTGAGTGAGTGGGTGGCTTGGGCGGGTGGGTGGGTGGCTGGCTTGGGCGGGTGGGTGGCTTGAGCGGGTGGGTGGCTTGGGCGAGTGGGTGGCTTGAGCGGGTGGCTTGAGCGGGTGGCTTGAGCGGGTGGGTGGCTTGGGCGAGTGGGTGGGCGGGTGGGTGAGTGCCTTGGGTGGGCGGGTGGGTGGGTGCCTTGGGTGGGCGGGTGGGTGGGTGGGTGCCTTGGGTGGGCGGGTGGGTGGGTGCCTTGGGTGAGCGGGTGGGTTGCCTTGGGTGGGTGGGTGGCTTGGGTCGGTGGGTGGGTGGGTAGGTGTGTGGGTGAAAAATAAAAAAATTCTGAAAAATTTCCAATAATTTAGGAAAATTTTGAAAATCCAAAAAGCCAATGAAGAGTTTCAAAAACGTTGATAATGCGAATTTTGCAAAGAATTATGACTATTCTAAGAAACTTTGAAATTTGGATAATATTGGTTGGGATTTTAGAAATCAATAATTCCACATTACGATAATTAAAAATCATTACCACGTGCACTGGAAAATTAAGCGGAAGTCGCCTCTAGGTAGAAACCGCTACTCGTGGAATACGTACTATATACCACAAATTCCGTAAAAACTGAGGTGAGTTCGACATAATTGATGAATGTTGATAATTATGGGTGGAAGAATTCATGGTAGACTAAAAACTTGTCAAGTGGCTTTATTTGGCATTTTGTTTTTACGATCGGTAAATGGGAAATTAATAAAACCAATTTTTTTTTATCCACCAATTAATAAATTATGGAAGCATGTGGATAATTATTCGCGGAATTTCGTAAATGGTAAGGATTTAAAAATTTCGAAATTTAAAATATTTTTTTCCAATTTCGAAAATTTTGGCATTTTTAAAATTTCTGAAATCATTCAAATTCAGATAATTTTCATAATTTTTTTCCGATTTTTTGCAATTTTATTTTTAATTTTAGGATTTTCAGAATTTCAATTTTTTGGAATGAAATTTTTTTTCGCCAAAATTTTTTTAATTTCCAATTTTCCAAAATTTTAAAATTTTCAATTCAAAAATTTCACGCACTTGAAATTTTTGAGAATTCAAAAATTAAAAAAATTTTGGAACAAACGAAAATTTGGAAAAATCTGAGATATAGAAACAGAAAAAAATTTAATGTTCAAAAATTAATCTGATGTAATGTTTCCCATAGATAATCGTTTCGATAATGCAATTGACCACATGTACAATTAAGATTTAATAGATCTGCGTTCTACTTTACGCCACTTTGTGCTTTACGCTTTTGTAATTGACGACCCTCCGGGCGCAGACAGCTGCCGGTCAAAGGCAGACTGGGTCATTAAAATCATCTTTTTGATTTTTATGGTTTTTTTCACAAGTGGTTAATTACTGCAGTTGACACCTCTCGAATTTTATGGCCTTGCCGAAGCATAATTCACAAATGCAGATTCTGGACTTTCGCAATGTTTAATTATATTGTTTCGTAGCATCACCTTGAATTGTAAACAAAAATTTTATTTATGAATTCTCTAGGCGAGAGGCAATGAAAAATTAACAAAAAGAAGTGTTCCAGATTTTTTGAAATTTGGTTTTCTAAACAAAATTTTTCTTAATTTTTGGGATTTTTGACAATTAAGTATTTTTTAATTTTTAAAAATTTTGTAAATTTAAGAAAAAAAATTTGCAATTTTTCAAAAGTTTTGATACGATTGATTTTTTTTTGGAGTGTTTAACATTTTTTGAAATTTAAAAAAAAAATTGGAATTTTTGGAGTGAGATTGACAGTTCTTGAATTTTTTTAGAATTCACTCCCGAGCCAATAACAAAAGCGTAAATCATAAACTTGCGCAAAGTGGAACACGGCTCTATTAAATGCTAATTGCCCATGTGGTCAATTGCATTAACGGAATGATAGTCAATAAAGAAAAATTACGTCAGATGATGCGCTTAAGAAGAATGAATCTGTTCATGCCTGACCCACGGGGAAACGTTCAAATTTCCACAATACTATACAAAAATCATTCCGTGTTCGATTTTTACATGATAGATGAGATGTCTTAAAGCTAAAAACATTCAACTTGGGTTGAAATTAGTCTCAGTTAATTAATGAAGGCGTGAATAAACCAAATAATCGGATGTCGCAGTATCGCCACAAACAAATGCGCATGTCCGAGTATCGACACAATATGGCGTCGTGGCGGTCAGTGCAAAAATATAACTTCATTTATTGTGAGTAAAAATTGAAATAGAAGAAATTCGAAGGAAAATAATTAGAAAATCGTAAATTGCAGAAGTGAGCATGGAAAAATTGCAAAAAAATGAAAACAAGGAAATTGAAAATTTATTGATTGAAATACCAAACATCTCATATTAATAGGTCCAAACTTTAATAACTTGAAATTCAAAATCGGAAAATGACTTTAACTTTCAGAATGCGAAATTTATAATTACAAACTTGAATATTTAAAATGGAAAAAAATTACTGTTTAAATTGAAAAACTTGCAAATAAAAAATGAATGGCTGATTTGTTCAAAAATGCATACCTTAAATTTAGGTTATTTCGCATATTAAAAAATGAGACAAGAAAAGTCTGATTTTTTTTTACCTAGCTATTTCTACCCAAATCCTGATTTATTCAACTTGTAATACGGAATATTGGACAGTTGAGGTTATGGAGAATTGGAAAAAATTTGGGCGAGTTTACCTGGACAACTCGTGATTTTCTTGGGTGTCCTAGTATCGGCACAGTGATTTTTCAATCCTAGGCATATTTTGGTCATTTGAGATGAGCCAAAAAGTTCGGCTTGTCTATATAATAATAGAAAAAAATGTTGAAATTGATAATTTTCATACATTTTGTACTTTATGTGCACTGAACTGGTGTGCGATCGGGAGCCATTGGCGCAAGCGCCGTGAATAAAACTGGTCACTGTAGAGGTGCGCGCAAAAAAAAGGAATTCAAATATTTATAATTTTTTATCTACGACGCCAAATTCGCTGTTCAATCAGTAAAACCATTTTTATCCTTCCCGTCAGTATATAATAGTTAATGGGGGGCAAATCAAACAAATTATTCAGTTCATAAAATATATCGCGAATGGCAGTTCTGTACCGATACCCGGACGTGTGCCGATACTGGGACCTCCACGGTAACTCTTAATTTTTTTTTTCTCAAATTATTTAAACTCTTTGAAGTTTTTGCAGTTGGAAAAATTTCCGAATATTTTGAATGCTGTCGTAGTTGCACACACACACACACCCACAAAACTTATCCTAACATCTCTGGATCTGTGAGAACTATCTCGACTACCCTTTTAATTTTTGGAGTCACTATCGTAACTCGTCCTGTCGTGCAGTCGAAATTTTTAGAAACTTCGCTCAAAAACTTCTTCAAGTATTTGAAATTTTTGAAACTAAAATTGCAATGGTTTCCACGCAAATCATCCAGGACAACCTACTACCGAGCACATGAGTCATGAACAGTGCCCCCCAGTCTTCCGGATAACTCGAAGGTGTATTACGCAATGGGAGTACATTGTAGTCACTTTGTGCTCGCGTTGCGCTGGCAATCCGCGGGGTCGCGATTACCATGAGATTTGCTATGGCATATCCATGGTAATCTCCTACTCACGCAATTCTTGGACCGCCCCGGTGACCGCACATTCCATAAGCTTTATGAATTAAACGATGGGAAATGATAATTGGTCCAAGGCCCCATTGATATCGTGGATTAATAATCTTTCGAGATGTATTGCTTGTTAATAGGCATAAAACAGCATTCTTACACGAACTTCTCGGTGATAAATTTCCTAGTTAACTTCGCAGTTAATTCCATCCTTTTAACATACCGATTGCCCTGAGTGGGTGGTTTATTGGTGTTACTTTTGCTTTATTCGTATTCACCCACAGGATCTGCCGTGATGCCTTGCTCTGTGAGCAATACTACGACGAGTACCCCATCAGTGGGTGGGGTGGACTTTCGCGATTCAATCTAGTACATTTTCTAATCAGGGAGTGAAACGCCCGCGGAACCTCGAGGATACAATAGCTGGTGGCTATGGTCGCACCCACCCCACCCCCGGGTCGGATTCGGTTCCCGTCCGGCCTAGCGATCCCATTTTGTGGGTAACGCTGACGATGCATACGAAAAGTTTCTACTATCAGTCGGGATCCACGATTAAACTTTGGTATAATGACAAATATTGTCCGGAAGCCGGGCGCGAACCTAGAATCTTTGACGTAGTGAGTAGACCGGCCACTCCCCCAAAGCTCGGTGTGTGTGTGTGTGTGTATGTGTAGGTAGGTAGGTGGGTGGGTGTGCAGGTAGGTGGGCGGGTGCGTGTGTAGGTGGGTGGGTGTGTAGGTGGGTGGGTGGGTGTGTAGGTGGGTGGGTGGGTGTGCAGGTGGGTGGGTGGGTGCGTAGGTAGGTGTGTGGGTGTGTAGGTAGGTGGGTGGGTGGGTGTGTAGGTAGGTGGGTGGGTGGGTGTGTAGATGGGTGGGTGGATGGGTGTGTAAGTCAGTACTCCACAGTTTGGGAAAAAGTCGATTTCCGTGGGCACCGTCGACAGGCCTCCCGACATATCTTCCATCCCATCGTACCGGAAATAAATAAAAAATTGATACGATTTGTTATTGTCTTGCTAATATATTGCAATTTTAATACACCATGATCATTTTCTATGATTGAGCTACTCCAAGTGGCATTTAATGAGTCCAACAAAACCACCAACGCAATTCAATTGTCTCATACATCAGAGATAGGTTGTTTATCATTTTCATTTTTTTTTTTTTTTTTTTTACAAACTTTCCTTTTTTTCTCTCTTCCGCATAATGTCCTACGGGCGGAGTCACCAGTGCAACACAAACGGAGTTGCCGCTGGTATCGTCGACCACACCTTCAATCTGTCCCCGCATGCATCGCATGTGATCTCTTTCCTTCGCCCGGGATTTTGCACACTTTTCTTTGGCTCTGTTGCCCTCCTCACTGCTCTTACGAAATGTCAACTTGGTGTGCCTCAGAGCTTGTGGATTTTTTTTTTATTCTGGAGGTTTTAGAACTGCATTATTTAGGCTTAGCCAAAAAAAATGAAGAAGTGCGAAAATTTTGAAAATGAATTTTGAAAAATTTTGAAAATGTTAGAATTTAAAAATTTGGGATTAACGAAAATTTCAGAAAATTTTGAGGGATATTAATCATTTCCATTTTTGATAAAAGAATTTTTTTTCCATTTTTCCATGAAAGAACAACACAATTATTTAGTAATCGCGGAGATTGTTATCAGCTGTTTTTATTTTCGCAACATTTTACGCACCAATCGGAATAATCCGTGACTATTTTCTTCCCATTTACGTAATAAAAAATTACCTAGGAAGAGTTGAGTTCTGGAATGCACTGGAGTATCGTATGTAGTGCATAAGTCCTCCAGGTAAAGTGGATGTCCGAATTTACGGAGCATGGTCATGAGTTCGCGCGTATGCTTTTTTCTTCTTTTTACCACCATACTGCGGGCAATGACGGTTTTCTTGCGCAATAATTCGAAAGTGCAGGTATCTAAATTTTTCTGTTATAATTCCTCTTTATGTATAACTGACTCGCAGTTAGATTTTTTTTTTATTTTGCAAATCTTCCCAATCTTTCCTGGTCGGTTTCGGAAAGTTATGGTAATGGCGCCAAATTCGAAAATTGTATCTTCTCTTTCAGAGTCTGCTAAAATGTCTAATAAATCGTGGGACAATCTATGTGTGTGGGTGTGTGTGTGGATACCGCTATTTTTTGGCACGCGTTTATGCGCGAATTAAAAATACAGTTGAAATTATTCAGGTCGAAATCGAAACCTGATTGGATCCCATGTATTCCTTATGTTATCAACAATCCAAAATGTTTATAATGCCATATCTCAAGAACGATTAGGAATAGGAAAAAATATGTAATAAGAAAAACGTTCCTCACGTAAAAATACACATTTTATGTTTTATCATTTTTTTTCTAACTTCCATATTTAAGGCGTAAACACAGGTAGAATCCATGGATGATACTGCAGTGTTTGAATTTGGCGCGCAGACCTGGATTACCTGCAGGTTTTGGAAAATCTCGGAAAACGATTAATCAGATAATCATTACACATTGAAAGACAATTTTTTAAAAAAATTCTTTGATTCTGCGATTCCAATTTAGAAAAGTTTGAAATTATAAAGAAAAAATTAAAAAAAAAAACATGGAAAAAAGTCAATTCTTATATAGTTGATATCATAATACCCGCAGACTGTTTGCTTGCGTAATAATTCGAAAGTGGAGGAGTCTAAATTTTTATGTTATAATTTCTTTTTACGTATTAATGACTATCGCAATTAAAATCGTTGATGTTCGGTGAGCAGCATGAATTTATTAACGCAATAATTTACGTATCGTTTGCCTCTTTTTTTCTCACTTTTTTTTCGGCTGGAAAATTCACGTATAGAGGCGGAAAAAAAATTTATGGAGTTTCTCTCGAAATTTTATGCAAAAAATATCAAACGGTAAATTATGATATGTTCTATATATACAAAAAGGTAGAAAGTGTAAAAAATGCAAATATTTTTTTTGCGGGTGTGTGTGTGTGTGTGTGTGTGTTTATAACAGATTAGGACACGTTCTGCGAAACCGTACAAGAGCGCTGATCTTACCAACTTTTTGCAGTACATCGCGTGAGGAAGTCATTTTAGATGAAAATGACATAAAAGAGTTTTTGTAAGAAATCGAATTAATGAATGACGATTAGACGATAAATCGATTAAAAAATCGATAAAAAAAATCGATTGAAAAATCGATTAAAAAATCGATTGAAAAATCGATTAAAAAATCGATTAAAAAATCGATTGAAAAATCGATTAAAAAATCGATTGAAAAATCGATTAAAAAATCGATTAAAAAATCGATTGAAAAATCGATTAAAAAATCGATAAAAAAATCGATTGAAAAATCGATAAAAAAATCGATTAAAAAAATAACGATGTTCATTTATGTGTATGCGCTTTCTTGAATAGGAGAGGTTTAGTGGTTGATAAAGAAAAAAGAATTCTAAGTAAATGTTAGCAACTTTTCAAAGACCACATTCGCATCTCATTGTTTTGTTATAGTTGGCATAGTTTATTTTGTCCTTCTATATCGTTGAAAAAATTTATAACCTACTTAACAAAATTTTTCCTCGAATCCTATCAGGTTTTGTACAATCTCGGAAATAAATAGAGCTATGAAAATAATTATTGCACCTTTGGCGACTTCAATAGTCGGATGTCTCACGTATTAATCGAACACGTGTTCAATCCATTATTAATTATCCACGTGGCTCGAGAATGGGTTAGATTGAATTAAGTTTTTTCTAAACACTTTTCTTATAAACACAATTTCCAGATAAGCGCTTTATATCTCGAGATAAAACTAGAAACATTCATGATTAAAAACCATGCCAGTTCAATTATTGCATTTTTTTCTTTTCATTCGAATAATTTTGAATTTTAAAATTTGAAAATTGTTGCAATTTTATTTATTTTTTTTTTTTATTCTGGAACATTGGAAGAAATGGTAAGAAACTCTGAGAAAAATTCTCAGAAAATTTTGGACATTAGAGAAACTTTAGGAGCATCATCTGAATTTTTAAAACACTTCATCAAATTTTAGAAAATGAGATTGGAAAATTTTAAACTTTGAAAAAAATCGACAAAATATTTCAGCACTTTAACTAAACTTAAAAAATGGATTTTAAATCAACACAGTTTTTTAAGTAATTAATTTTTATTTTTTAAACTAATTCATTGCGACAAAAATACAAAAAAAAATCTTACACTAGGTCTTCAGCCAAGTATATACATTTTTACAATATTTTTTTTAATCGTATTGTTGTTGGTTTTAATTTAGTTTCCTGTCAATCAAAAAAAAGTGGCGAATTTTTCTGGACTGAAAATTTTTGAGGAATAATGAAAATACTTTTTCATATCAGAAATTCCTTGGAATACTGAACCTATATTCGATATTTTTAACTAAAATTTTTCCTCCGAGTTTTGGATACTTTTTCCATCTTTTGGTCGTTCTACAATTTTCCAAAAAATTCACAAACTCTGAAAAAAATGTTTTAAAATTATATTTTCTGGAAGTTCATTTTTTTTTTAATTTTTCTTAAAATTTTTTTCTCATTTGAAACTTCATTGCTTTCAAATTTGTAAAATTACGAACATTTTCTGATATTCCAAAATTCATAATTTTAAAAATCTTACCAATTTTTAATTCGAAAAATATTGAGAATTTTAATATATTCAAAATTTTGTAAATTTTCAAAATGAAAATTCCCAAAACTGAGAAATACTTTTAATCATGAATTTTGCATTTTTTTTCGCGCAAATTTTCGGGGATTTTCAGATTTTTGCAAGACATAATTTTTTCGACATTTGAAAAGAAAATATTGAGATATAGCAATAGTTCAATATTCCAAAAAAATTTGTATGCTTCTCATAATTTGTGTTATAATCCCTTCCAACTAATTTTCTAAAAACGAATTTCCTAATTAAGTCAGTTCATTTTCACCCATCCACTGGTTCTTTTTTGGGCTCAGGAAATTCTTGTTTAATATCTATAGCTTCCTTCGAATATTCCACAAATTCAAATGCAGTATTTTCGGATTTGATGGCCGCAGTTTCTCCAGTATCCAATGGGTCAGCCTCCACTTTTTTATTTTTATTCGGGACCGGTCTATTGCATTTCACAAATACTGGCTTGGAAGGCTCCAATTGGCAGTCGAAGAATCGGGGGTAAACCCCAACCTTCAATCTTTTTCGACGATTCACCATTTTCCATTCTAGATAATTATCTAAATCCTCCGCCAGCTGTTGAAAATTCAAATTTGAGAAATTTAAAAATTTCGGTAAATTTCATTTGAAATTTCACAAAAAATTAAAAGAAAAAATAATAAAAACTTATAGAATTGAAAAAATCAAAATTTCCATTTTTTTTTAATTTGCAAAATTTCAGAATTTTGAAATTATTGAAATTTCAAAATTCATAAAATTCAAACATTTTAATTGGTGCTTTAATAATGTAAAAAAATACAAAAAAAAACATTTCAATGTTTTCAACTTGATCAAATTAAGATATAAAAAATCTTTAAAAAAATTGAAAATCTAAGAAAAAAACTTTTCAAATTTTTGAAGTTCTCGATTTTTCCAAGTTTGAAAACAAATGAACATTTGGGAAATTTGAAAACGGGGAAGATCTGAAGAATTTTAATGTGAAAAATTCTTTTAACTGAAATTGAAAACTTGAAACATTGGGAAAATATTGAAAGGAACGAAATAAAAATTGCGCGAAATTTGAAAGTTAAAAAATTTGACGATTTGAAAACTTATTGTATGTAACAACCGAGAATGTCTAAAAGCAAATTTCGCAATCTTTTTTAAAAAAGTGAAAAATAGAGAAATTAACTTTCGAAAAATTGACTGAGCAAAATATGCAAAATTCCATAGGCTTCAAAAGTTTGAACGCCAAACATCTTTAAATCTCCAAATTCCCAGTTTGGGCATTTCCCACGTCTGTTAATTATTCAAATCTTCGTTTACTTTTCTGTATATACACACATATTACATGCATCTAAAAACCATAAATTCATATGTTTATATACATACGTTGAAGTGATCTTCGCAAATGGCAGATCTATTTCTGAGTTTGCTGTACACCCCTGCCGCCATGCACCAAATTTTCCTAATTTCCTCATTTTTGGGAACCGATATAAATTCCTTTTCGGGGGTTTTTATTGACGTGCTTTTACACCCCGGTACAAAACAATATTTGTAGGGCTCTTTAGTTTTTCTCTTGCCCGACATTTTGCAGGTTATATTACGGTGTCAAATGTTCTCGAGCGCCACTGAGGGAAGGGGGGGGGCGCGAAGCAGTAATGACAGATGGCGCCACGTGGTCAAACGCCAAAGCGTCCCTATGAGGTCACGCGGTAAAAGTCAAGTTATTGCGCCGATTGCGCGTAACAAATTTGGCGGGAAAAAAAGTTTGCGCGCACCAAATTTGGCGGGAAAAAATGTTTGTGCACAACAAATTTGGCGGGGAAAAACTGTTGGCGCGCAGCAAATTTGGCGGGAAAAAATGTTTGCGCGCAACTAATTTGGCGGGAAAAAAAGTTTGCGCGCAATAAATTTGGCGGGAAAAAATGTTTGCGCGCAAAATAGTATTTTCATTGCTGTCAAGGCGTGTGGTAAACCACGTGGGAGCATCACGTGACAGACGCTGAAATTGAGATTATATGGTTCGATAAATGCAAAAAAATAAATTGGCTCCTCCAAAATTGTCCAACTATGGGAATTACTACTTTACCACTAATACTAGTTTAATAACAGCACGTGAGTACCACCATCACGTGTAATATTTTAACACGTGTTCCAAACCTGAATAGCATTTTCTCATAAATACTCGATATCCGCCTCATGAAAGTCAGCACACTGACATGAAGGTTTCAAAAAGAATAGAATGCTTTGCGAAAGAACCTGAGCTCAATTACCCAGGCGTATTGTCGTTGGTTGGATTAACGTTGGCCTTCGAGAAGAAACTGGTTGGGACAAATTACAAAAAAAAAAAAAAAATTATGTGAATTAAAACTCACTCACCATGGCGAAATGTTCGGCATTTCTGAGGACGAAGAAAGCATGAACATTAGAAGGAAAATATTGCTTAATTTAATTTCATCTAGTTTGTTTTTTGTCATGTATTTATTATGTATCATTCCGTTTTTTTATTTGTGTTTTTTTTTACGATTTCCCAAAAAAAAATTTTTCGTTTTTTCTTTCTATGTGTTATTCAAACCTCCCCACAAAATTGTGGAATTTCAAAAATTTACAGAATATAAACAGCTTAAATTTTTTTCGGAGAATAGAAATAATTTTAAAAAGTTGAAAATTGAAAAAAAAAATGTGAATTTTCCAATCAAAAATCCAAACCAAATTCACCAATTTTTATCTTTTCAATTTCAGAAAATCTGGCACCATCGGAGCTTAAGAAAATGAGAAATAAGCAGCGCAAACAGCGCAGGAAGGCCGAGCTAGAGAGACAACAAGCAGCTCATGCTCAAGAAAAAAGGGAGCAACATAATAAATCGCGACAACAGACCGATCCCGATTTCGAGCAGCCGACTTTAGATGAATTGATACCCGAGAAACTCGAGAGGGTCAGTAACTTTTAAAGGCATTCATTTTGTTTTGCTGCTCCTGTGACGCGAAATTGCGGAAAATATTTTTTATGGGTCATTTTATCCACTAGGTTGAAGATCCGTTGGAGCAGGCGATCAAGTTTCTGCAACCCCTGCAGAATCTCGCGGCTGATCGAATAGAAACCCACTTGATGGCGTTTGAAATTTACTATCGTAAAGGTAAGGAGATACGTTAGTCTTCGGTCGATGAAATCTCATCGTTTTTGCTGATATTAGGATTCTGGGAGTTTTCCTCCCGCACAGATATATTCCACTTTTCCCAGCAAAGGCTTATGAACAAAATTTTTTCGCAGAATTTTCTGTGCAAACTTTACTGGTAGAAATTTTCCCAGACAAAATCTTTTGAATGAACTTTTCTGAGGCAAAATTTTCTGAATAAAATTTTCTCAGACAAAATTTTCTTAATGAAATTTTCTGAGGCGAAATTTTCCGAATAAAATTTTCTCAGACAAAATTTTTTTAATCAAATTTTCTGACGCAAAATTTTTCGAATAAAATTTTCTCAGACAAAATTTTCACAGACAAAATTTTCCAAAGAAAATTTTCTCAGGTCAAACTTTCTGCGACAAAATTTTCCGAAAAAAAAAATCTCAGGCAAAATTTTCCAAAGCAAGTTTTCCCAGAAAAAAATTTTTGAGCCAGAATTTTCCGGACAGAATTTATAACACACACACAATTTAGAGCATCCCAGGATTCCCTCAATAACACACCTTGGCTCTTTACATTCCTTACAATAACTCACCTTATCCAGAAGTCCAAAATGACCGATTAAAAAACAAACTAATTTTTTTCATGAATTCTTTTTAGGACGAACTCTTCTGATGCTTCAGTCGATAAAGCGGGCGCACCGTTTGGACTCGCAAAATCCCGAGCTGCACTCCTGTATCGTTCGTTTCCTGCGGCACACAGGAGCCTCTTCCCTGGAAGGTGCGGTTGCAGAAGTGGTCCGCCACCAGACTCGCGAAATCTACTCAAACTCGGACGCGGTGCAATTCAACACGACTTATCTCCAGAAGCACCTTGGCTCACTCCCGCATCGTCTTCAGGTAATGTGACTATTAGGGACAGTGGGGTATAACGGGGCAGGGACCATAATGGGACAGATGATATAATGAGGTAGGGGGCATATTCGGACAGGGTCCAACTGGGACAGATGCTATAATGAGATACGAGGAATAATGGAACGCGTGGTTCAACTGGGATGTGGGACGCAATAGTACGCTCTCCGAAATTTGGAAAATTTGAAATTTTTGGGAGTCGTGAAATTTGGGGATATTTCAAATTCCTCAAATTTTTCAAATTTTTACAGTTTTTTTTCACATTTTTCGACTTTTTTTCTGATTTTTCCATTTTTCTCATGTGGTTCCAGTTTTTTTTAATTTTTCCAAATTTCTCGATTTTTTCAACTTTTTTCAAATTAGTTCAAATTTTACAAATTTCTTCAAATTTTCACAATTTTTCAAATTCTCTAATGTCTTTTTATTTTTGGAAATTTTCCAAATTCTTTAAATTTGTCAAATTCGTCGAATTTTTCAAAGTTTTTCAAGTTTTTTCAAATTTTTTCAAACTTTTCAGATTTGTTCAAATTTTTCAATTTTTTTTTTCAAATTTTTCAAATTTTCCAAATTTGCGAATTATATAATTTTTTTTTAATCATTGAAATTGTTCGAATTCTTTAAATTTCTCAAATTCGTCAAATTTTTCAAAACTTCCAGAATTTTTTTCCGATTTTTCAAACTTTCCAAAAGTTATTTCAAATTTTTCGGCTTTTTGATTTGTTATTAATCTTTCAAATTTTCAATTTTTTTTACATAGTCCAAGGTTGTCAAGTTTTATCATGTTCTAATTTCCAATGTTCCTTCTTTCAGTGTTCGCGGATGCTGTACTTCCTGGACGAGTCGTCGCAGTCGAAGGCGGTGTCCCTGGCAACAAGTCTGGACGACTTGACAGGGGTGACCCTGCCCACGTGTACGCGTGTCCTGGAGGCCCTGCGTGCAAACGACTTTGGCCCCTGCGACTCCCTCATAGAGGACTACATCAACAAATGTCACAAACGTTTTCCCTACGCAACTGCATTCAGACCCCCAGAGTTCTCATCTGTCCAATCCAACACAACACTCAATCATCAGGACAAGGAGAACTCAATCAAGAACTGATCATCCCAATCATAAGATGATAATTAGTAAAACCAACAAATACCAAGAAAATGCAATAACAGTCAACGAACAATCAAGCGAATAAATGTTCACCAAAAAAGGCTTTTTCAGCCAATTATCTTTTTTCTTCTAGATAAATTGATAGGATTGACAATTACAATTTTTCCCTTTTTTCTATTATTCAATACTATACGAAATTTCCAACAACATTAGTCCATTTTTTTCAACCGAAAAAATTATAAAACAAATTGGAAGAAAAATTGCAAACACAAAATTGGGAATAACTCGAAATTAAATGAACTCATGAAATATTTCTTAGAAGCTTTTTTATTGAGCACATTCTTCCCTAGAAAAAAGTTTCCACAACGTAGTTTCTATTTGCCTTTGATTTTAAATTATTCTGTAAAATTGCGGCAACGTCCTAATGCACTTATTTAATTTGCGATATTCCATGGTACAATTATTTTTGCGAATTTATTTTGTGTGAAGGAATGACAGAATTGGGGAAAGGAGGTACGAAAATAATCGGACGATAAAATTTTGCAAGCCAGAAATTTGTGGCAACAACTTGACAGATTATATTTTTTCTCATTTGGATGAATAGTTTGCCAGAAATGTTGACTTTCCTTTCAGTTCATTATCACATTTTCTGGTCAATTTCTGGCAAGGGGTCGATCTAATTGGTGGAAATGTATAACTGGAAGTTTCACAAGTTTTCATTATTTTGCGACCATTCAAGTTCGATTTTTTTTTTATTTCAAAGGAAGAAAAATAGACGAAAAAAAAATTGAAGTGCTTAATTAAGGAAGAAATTTTTTGAGGGGTCAATACCAAAAATTTATATTTTTTTTTCTCGTCAATCTGATCAATTGTTTGGGAGGAAAAAAAGTGGCTGAAAGAGTGTAGACTATCTTTATCCATGAAATGAAAAATGTAAAATTTTTGGAATTTTTGAAGCTTTTCTTGGAAAATGTTAAGGGAGAAAGATACGTGAAATTTTGTGCTGGGTCAGAATTTTTTTTTTTTTAGTAATGAGAGACCCATGGTAGATTTGAGTAAATGAGGAAATAAATTTTGGAAAACGGAAAATATTTTCTGATTTTTTATTGAATTTGTTGATAACGATCTGAAAGGATTTAATTGGATTTTTAATTAAAAATTTTTTTTCAAAGTTTGGAACTTTTGGAACTTTCTTTCGGGAATTTTAGAAAATTTTTTGGAAACTGCAAAACTTAAATGTTTTGCAATATTTCGAAAATTTCAATTTTTTTGAAATATCTGAAATATGGGGAACATCATAATTTTTTAAATGTCCGAAAGTGAAAATTGCTCAATTTTTCAATGTTTTTTAAATTATTGACATTATCGAAATTTTCACAATTTTTATAATTGTTGGTTTATTCTTCATTTTTTTCAAATCCTTCAAAAATTTTGTAGTCCGCGCATTTTGTCAACATTTAAGGAATTTTCGATATTTTCAAATTGTCTCAATTTTCCTAAAAAACAAATTTTTTTAAGAACATCCGGAAATTTGAAATTAAAAAAAAATTATGAATTTGTTACCTCATAAACTTAATACATGTTTCATCTTGTTTCCTTCAGAAATATATTTGGCACTCACATAAAATTTTAAATACATCCGCACAAGGTGGGTTCAGTATTTGATGGAATGTCTCAAAGAGTAAAATATTTTGGGAATTTTCATTCTCTGATATACAAAGGAAAAGTGTAAAACCCGTTTTTCAAAATGTCCAAAAAAAAATCTCTCCTGGGATTGAGAAATTCGACGTATCTTTCTTCATGAAAAACTTTTCTGAGTAAGTACCATGAGGTGGATAAAAATCTGAAATTTCTAAATTGCAGGCACTTTTACCCATAGAGCTAATGAATTTACTACTGTTTTAATGTAAAAAAAAATGAGAAAAAAATGAGTTTTGATTATTTCGATTTTTTTCATTTTCTCTTGCCTGTACCAAATACTGCAAAATTGGGGGAATCCCCCCCAAAAAAGTCAAGATGGTTGGTTTCAGTTTATATGCTGAGTGTGGGAGATTCTGAAAATTCTGGAAAAATTACTATTGGTTTCCGTACTCTAATCACGATCTCATGATTTTTCTCAGATTTTTCGAGTAATTTGGTACAGAGATATCAATGTTTTTGGAAAAATTATTTTTTTTTTTCAATTTTGGAAAGAATCAAATATTTTTTTTTATGTTGTTTATACTCAAAATTTGTATTTTTTTTCAGTTTTCACAATAGAAATATTTTCGATTTTTCACGATTATTTTGCGGCCACTTTTATCCCAAAAAAGAGAAAAAAATTGCCTTGAATTCATTGCATTTCCATTTAAAAAATTGAGAATATCCCTGACATACATATATATCATAGGAAAAGACCTGAACGTGGAGAGTTCATTAAAAGTGGAGACCTGGTACCCAAAAAAAATTTTGAAAAAATTAGTTTTTCAAAACTTGTTAAATTTCCAACTTCCTAAATTTTTTTGGAAATTTGTGAGTCGGCTTTTTTCTTCACCCAAAGGAAAAGAAAACAATTTTAAGACGTTTCAACCCCTAACACTTTTTGAATTTGTTTTTCCAGAATTTTCCGGCCTTTATTTTTTAACACATGTATCGAGATGAATTCACTTTAATTTCAATACGAGAAATTCCATTCTCCACGTTTGTATTCTGACCTATAAATTATAGAATTCATTCTCAAATTTCTTTCTAGAAATCCAAATTGACACAAGACTCGAATGTATAAATTATTGAGAACATTTTTTTTTTCGTTTTTTGAGCGAAGAATGACACAAAATACATTTGAAAAATTCGGAAGTTTTTTTTCGAAAATTGAGGAAAAAATACAAATTTTGAGTGGTAACATGTGTTCAGTTTTTTCGTTCTTTGGAAATATTTGAGATTTTTGGAATTTCGCAAAAATTGGCTCAATTTTTTTAAATTGCCAAGTTTTTTTCATTTTTAACATTTTTCGTAATTTACACGGTTTTTTTTACTGTTTTAATTCTGAAAACATTGAAATTTCAAATTTTGAAAAATTTTGAGGCTCTTGCCAATTTTGCAAATTATGGAAATTTTGAAATTGTTGAAAATTATGAGATCTTGATATTCTAATTTTTTTTCAATTTCCAAAAATTAGAAAAATGTTGAAATTCTTATTTTTTTTCACAAGTTTGCCAATTCTTGAAATTTTCAGACTTTCCTTCTAATAATTAACAATTATTGTAAATTCTGCATCTTTGAATTATTTTCGAAAAGTTTCCAGAATTAGGAAATTTTGCAAAAATTGATTGTTTAGCAATTTCTTCTTTTCAACTTTGGCAATTTAACAAAAAAATAAAATTTCAAAATGAAAAAATGGAAATATTTAAAATAGAGAGCAATTCGAAAAAATCAAAATTTCCAACATTTGAAAAATTTCCCCAGAATGTGAAAAAAATGAAAAAAATTTTAAAAAATTAGAAATTTTCGAAATTTCCAGTTAGTTTTTTGAATTTTTAAAAATGCCTGAATTTGAGAATTTCAGTGCTCCCCCTGAGGTCCACAATCAAAAACCAAAAAGTTCTCGATTTTTTATGACACAATTGAAAAAAAAAACAAAAATAAATAAAGAAATAATTGAACGAAAACTAAACCACAAATTTTGACGTAGAACGATCAATACAAACGAGCTACTATTTTAAAAAATCGAATCCGAAAAATTACAACGTAATACATTTTGGAGGAGCAACAAAAGTTCAAGCTTCGTCGACTTAGATAAAAAAAAAAGAAGGAAATTCGCGATTATCAACTGCTGAATAATGGATTTTAAGTGCGGATATAGTCCGAAAATTGGGTAAAAAATATTATAATTTTTTAAGGGACACGACTGAGTTAGAAATGTTGTTGAATTTGCTAATAATATCAATTGAATGTAAATATTTTCTGACTGAAAAAAACACCAAATTTCTCTTCATAGCATATTTAAAAAAATCACATGAAATGGTAAAAAAAAAAAAAATTAACAAAACATCCAACGAAATTTGCGCCATCGAACAAAAAAATAATAAACCCAGATTTATCAAACCACTCTATCGTATTTTGACAAACAAAAATTTTCAGGCCTTTGAAACTTTCCTCCATTGTGAGTGGCTCCATATATATATATATACATATATATATATACATATATATAGATGACTCAAAAAATATTTATTTCAATTGGAAAACACTTTTTTTTGTCAGTTAGAAAAAATGTTTTCTTCCAATTCTCTTTTCAGTTAGGGAAAAGCTTCTTCACGTGGAAAAATACGCTTTTAGTTAGAAAAATATTCATTTTTAGTTGAAACGAAAACTCAAGCAGATAAATATTTTTTAGTTAGAAAATTATTTATTCAGGGAGAAAAATATTTTTCCGTTAGAAAAATGTTGTTTTCAGAATTGAAAAAAAAAAATTTCAGTTAGAAAAAAAGAAGATTTCAAATTCAGTAGTGTCTTTTATCGAGGACATAGTGATATCTTATCGAAATAGTGTTGGCCACCGCAAAATGGCCACTCGATAAAAAATAATGAACAATTTTTTGGGATGTATGGGGGTCGTTTATGAAATTTTTAATGTAATACCAAGGACTCGTTATGTTCGGGTGGTAATTGTATGGAGTTAATGATATTGCAGGTTGAATGCATGAGTGGGATTACTTGAATTATTGAAAATTATAAATACATGAGTGTGTAAGTTTCACGGTTCTTATGCTGGTATCTTTAAAAAGGAGGCGTAGCGGATTGTTTCGAATTTTTTCCAATTTTGGACGTTTTTTAAAATTTTCAAAATGTCTCCAAAGAATTAATTTTATTTGCTTTAAATTTGCAAAATTTGCGAATTTCTTAAAAATTTTCGAATTTTTGGATTTCTTGGAATTGCGAAAATTTTGTAAATATTTGGAAATTTGGTAACAAATTGAAAATTTTTATTACATTAGTAATTGTCGAGAGGTGTCAATTTTTTATTAATTTTTCCAAAAATGGATTGATGAACATAATCACCAAAAATTTTACAATTGCTTATTATTGAATTACATACGATAATCCATAATCTTACCTCTCGCATGGATTATACTTATTCCGATTTAGATGTTCAGCCGAGAGTTCACAATAATCATGAAAAAAATTCAAATAAAAATAGGGGAATAATTTTGAAAAATCTAAAAACTTTCAAAATTAAATGGAATTTATAAAAAAAATTCCAAAAAATTCCAAGGGCAAAAAAATGTAAAAAAAAACATTAAAATTCTGAAATAAAACTGGCAACGAAAGTTTTGGACAGAATGTTTGAAGATAAAAAGTAATACAAATTTAGAAATTTTGGAGATATTGCAAATTCTAAAAAAAAGGAATTCAAAGTTTCTTTTCAGTTTTTGCACGGGTAAAAAATGAATGGAAAAAGTTTTAAAAAAGTTTCCACTTGTTGGAATAGAAAAAAAAATGATTTTGAAAAGTGTGAATGATCACGACAAGTGATTTTGTACAGACCTATGATAATTAACGCAGCAATTGCGAAAGAATAATTGTATAGTAGTCATTATCCAGTCTTCACTAAAAAATCCATTACCTCAGCATTAAGAATTTAAATAAATTGATTGTCGTTTCATGAATTTTTCATACATTAGGAACTAAAATAAATACACTGTCTAATCTAGTGAATTCAAAAATCTTTGTTTTCTATTTTCAATGGTCCTTTTTTCTAAAATTATTCATCGATACTATTTTTTATTCAGGCATGCTCATCGGAAATTATTGTTTTGTAAAAACTCATTTGCAATGACAGAAAAAAAATTATAATCACCATAGCTAAAAAAGCGGAATTGCAAAGATTATGAGAATTTTTAGAAATTGCAATAGAACTTTTTGAAAAATATGCAATTTCGGAAATAATATATGTGGATTTAGATTTGTTGGAAATTTTTCATCAATTTTTCGAATTGTTTTGCAAACTGAACGTTCAAAAAATTTGTCATTTTTTAATACATATTTCTGTTAATTTTACAGGATTTTTTTCACATTTTGAATTCGTTTTCCAAGTTAGGTTTTAGCGCATTTTCTGAGATTCCGACATTGAAAAAAAAAGAAGAAATTTGTTCAATTAATTGACAAATTTCATCATGTCCCATGCATCTATAGTAACTGACGAATTAATTCAACAATGATGAAATTGGAGACTTGAGTGAAATGACATAACTTCCTTAACCCGTCAGTAATCGCGTTATAAGACCTCCCTCTTTTTTAATGCCTCAATTAACTCTCCCAGTTTATTTAGGTGGAGATAAAAATGATTTGTACCACACAGTTGAGTTGATGGAAATTATATTCTTCGCCTCGATGAGAATTCTCGCGAGCGACGCGTGTCACTGGCTTATAGACATTTTTGGCAGATATCTTCAAGACCAAAAATATTAACGAATGTTCAAATAAAACTTTGTTGTAACTCTCAGTGTGCCCTACAAAAAACATTATCATGAAAATTAGTCCATGTCCTTCACATTTCGACATATGATGACGAAACCAATGAATGACAGAATGGCGCGACTACTGACGGCTTAACATTAAATCCAAATATTTGTAATAAAAATCTTAATTTAATCATCATTGCACTCAAATGTAGCATAAAGGACTCCTTGTCACTTACCTTCGATTGTACAAAAAAAAACGCGTCCAATAAAAAATGTAACGATTAGACTTTTATCATTTCTATATTCATTTATTATTTCGCACATTCTTCGTTTATGAACAATGTTTACGTGTCAACTTTTCAAAATGTTTTTACCATTTTCCAACCTCTGAAGAGAAATGGAAAAATGGAAATTACCTAAGTTTTTTTTTTTGTCAAATTTTGCAAATTGCAGAATTCTGGATTTTTTGTAAATTAAAAAATATAAAAATTCAGAAAAAAAACAGAGCAATATAAAAAGTTTCCAATCTCAAAATTGAAGTTTTTTTTAATCAGATTTTCGGGGTGGAATTAAAAATAGAATCGAAAATCTTTGGAATATTTTTGTGATTTTAATGAATTTCAAAAACTTAAACTTTTTGAAGTTTTGAGATTTTTTTTTTGAGGAATTTAAAACTGGAAAATTTGCATTTGCTCTCTCAATTTGTGGAGTGTGACAGCATGAAAAATAGAATGTCTCAAAGACTTGTACTACAATATTACGCCAGAAATTGTCAACGACCTTTACATACACTATGCTTCATTTTTTTGAACAACTTATTATGCTACCGTCAAATTTAGCTATTAATGTCTCATTCTCACTGATTCTCAATGCTTATCACTAAACAGTTTCGGCAAAGTCCAGCGTAATTTCTCTCCTCTTTGGTTTCAACTTTCTACAAAAATAAAATATTAAATTTAAAAAACATGAAAACAATTTCATATTGAAATTTGGAAAATTGGTAAAAACTATGAAAATTTGTCAATTACCAAAATTGGAGCATTTGAATATTCTCTGTGAATTCGAATTTGAAAAATACTTGTAAAATCTTTAAAATGAAAAAAAAACTATATTGTGGACTTGAGACGAAAAGTACGAATTTTCCGGGCGGTACTCGAGCAAGAAAGTACTGCCTTTCCAGTGAGGGGTCGGTAAAGAATTCTAGAAAAAATCATCACCTAAAGTTAATGTTAGCAGCATCGAACATCAATTTTGCAGCGATGGTCCCAGCCGACTTCTCATCCTTATCCCACAAGTAAACGAGTTCTGTGATTCGGGACTGCACGATCATTTTTGCACAAGAGCAACAGGGAAATGATGGCACGTACATTGTGCAATTCAGCAGATTATCTTTATTATTGGCTATGATTGCGTTTACTTCGGCGTGGCGTCCTAGAATCACAATTAGAAAGCATTCAATTCGTAGTTTTGGAGTGCTTTTAATCGGCCATGACGCATACAAGTTCCCTCTCAATACATGATCAAAATTCTTCTCATGGAAGACCTTTGTCAGCTCACTTTTACAAATTTTGACATTTCCAAAACCCAGAAAATGGGCCACAAAATTCAGCAAAAAAGTTGGAAAGTTCAAAATTTTCAATAATTTCAAAAGTTTGATTTAAAAAAAAATGTTATAAACTCCAAATTCTGAAAAACTCTCCCATAATTTCTTCCCTACGATTCTGTACAGTTTCCCGAATAGGAAAGCGGCCTGGTTTCCACAAAAATTACCCACGCGTTTATTGGAATCATATTCATTTAAAAAAACAAGATTCAATCCTGAACAGCCCGAAAACGGCTGTGAAATGACGGCGCCGGTGGCAACAAAACGGGGGAATCCCCTAATCCTCTTCGCAGGACACCGCAGTGGCGCGCGCATCAAGAAGAAATTACGGGTGCCTTTATAACCGACAGTGGTAGCCGAGTGGTTAGAATCCTAAACTTTAGCATTGAGGGAAGCCGGTTCAAGCCACGCCCGTAGACGAATTTGAGATTTTCTGGACTATAATTCACTTGTATGACCATGTAAAATTTGAGGTTTTCCATGTTTTCCCTTAACTCCCAACCGGAGGACGCGTTACACTTGATGCAAATGCTGTAAAATTGAGAAAAGAACTCGGCTTCCGTTGCTGAAAATATTAATACAGTAGAGCTCCCTTAATTTTCCGCTTCCTTTATTTTCGCTGTACTCCCCTCACGACTTGTCTCCCCTCAAAAACCTTCTCCCACTCCCCGTACTTTGTCTATCCTTGTTTTCGACGTCATGCGCTCCAGACTGCGCAGTGTCTCAATACTGATACATAGTCCGTTTACTTCTGCTCTTATTTCCCCTTCCGCTCCCGACAACCCCCACCACGCCAACCAACCAGTGGGCAGAGTGGGGGGCTTCCTTAATGTTTTTCTCCACGAAATTGCTTCAAGGTCACCCCCCGAGCTCGGAAAATGAAGGGAGCTCTACTGTACTGGTACCTATATAATACGCAGCGTCAGCATCATTTTCCGTTTCTTTCTGAAGTGCAAGTAAAGCGTCAGGTCTCCACATGTATCCCTCCGGTATTCCGTCCAATCCGACACTGACAATTCTCTTCTGGTCATCCGTAACACATACACCTTGTTTAGAAGAATCGCCGGTCATTTGAGGTGATAGTATTGCAATAGCCATAAAATACTCATCCCAGGTTACGTAATCTGGTCTTGCGTGCCTAGTCCCCCTAAAATAGCCAAGTAATCATATGATACACCTTATCAAAATTCCATGTGAACTATATCGTTCCTAATTACAAGCTCGAACCTTTCGGTTCTTTCGAAAAAGACTTTTTCGGTCCTCGGGAAAAATATTCTTCCAGGCGGACCGTAGAAATCCAGTCGCCCTCATTCGGCTAGCCACAAAGTGTACTATCCCATTTTGCCCCTCACTATTTCTCGCGTCCACCTACCCACCCACACACAGAGACTTTAGCTTCATACGCATGTCTCTCCTCATAAATTAATTTCATCATGAGTAGCCCCTTACATAGTCTTGTACAATAGTGCAGGAAGAATTTAATAAACATAATAAATAATTCAGGAAATTGCTGTCCAGATTGGAACTCACCAACGTTGTGTGGATAGATCTTCAATTGCATTTCCAATTGCGTTTCCCATTGGCTCTCAAGGCACTCAGATCTGCCGTTATCTATATAATTTGTTTACAAAAACCAGATGATATACATATATAGTGTCAGATGTTTGAAGAGAGTCTCAGAGTTGGAAAAATTGTGAAAACTCTCTGATAACTTTCAAAAATTTTACAGATTTAAAAAAAATTCTTAAGAAAATTTTTAAGAAAAAACATTGTTATTGTCAAATTGCCGGAATTTTTACAAATTTGAACTATTACAAATTTTGTTCAATTGAGAGAATGAAAAAGTTGCAAAAAACTTTTTAGAAAATTAAAAATCTGTGAATTTTCAAAAAGTCAAATATTTGTAAAGAAAACTTCCAAAAAAAATCTTTGAGGTTATGGAGAGGCGAATAATCTAAAAAGTATTTTACAATTTTTTAATTGCCAGGAAATGACGCATTATTGAAAAATGCGAATGCAGGAATCAAAATTAACGCTTTTATGTTATTCTGTTACTTACCTTAGTCTGTTACTCGAATAATTATATATTGTGGCTTGAATGAAGTTCACATTCGAATCAAACATTGGTTGGAACCGTCGCAGTGTCACTACCAGCGCCAATTGTACGGTATTTATCCGATGTATTTTACTACTCGTTTCACAGTCGCACGCGTCTCGCAGGGTCCTCAGGATCGTCAGGAGGCGGCCGGAACCATAGTATGTCTCAATTATCGGCTGGCACACTTGGATTATTCGGGCGCTACCCTCAAACAAAAGTGTTATATTCTCTCAAAATTTTGAACTTTCGAAATTTTTGATTTTTTTTTTTTTTTTTCAAATTTTGGGGACTTGAAATTTTTGACAATCCAATTTTTTTTTCAATTTTCAAAGTTGTGAAATCTAAAAAAAAAAATCAAATATTCATCCAGGTTTCCGAAATTTGTGGAATTTCTAAAATTCTGCAAATTTTTGGAATTGAAAATTTTTGAGAATTGGACATTTTTAAAAATTCGTTTTTAAATTGGAAAAATTTCCAAAAATGGCCAACAAATACCGAAAATTAAAAAACTAAAGCCCCCCCAAAAAAAACTACCTCAAGAGCAGAGCGCAGGTTTTTCCTCACAGTCTCCTCAACTTTCGCCGACAAATACGAACTAATCTTATCAAGACCCTCATCGTGCATTTCGAGTAGCGGAAAAATCTTGAAGAATCGTTCCATGGATGCAATATCATCGATCCGCAGTGATGAATTGAGGATTTTATCAAACGGATAAAACCCCGGTAGATCCTCAATTGTTTTTCCGGATTTTGACATTTCGTTGTGATTAAAACTTCTATTACAGGTTCTGACCATTTTCAAAACCTGTGCAAAATGAGTCGATTCGGCACACAGTCACTGCCTGGAATTGATCTCAAGATTAAAAAAAATATGCTAGCCAACACCACGAAGACAAAAAACGCGATGTGGAGACTACATTTCGTGTAAAGTGCCATGTAACCTCGATCATTGTGCTCTGATTAGTCAAAATCAGAGGGGAAAAATAATCCGCCGAATACCCCTCGACCTTTAAAATTTATAGGACAATTCCCTCAAGCTTCCCTGTGTACACTGAGAGAAAAATTCCGCAGTTTCTACGGAATACGGTGCCAACGATGCGAAATTATTCGTATCAACTGATTATGCCATTCATTTGACGAATTTTCCGTTGTACGGAATGAATTGTCGGTTGGTGCTAAAAATTTGGTTCCGTTGGCACCGTATTCCGTAGAAACGACGAGTCTTTTCTCTCAGTGTAGCAATGATCAGGATAAGTTTGGCAGAAAAATCCCTCGCGCTTCGTTACTACTTAACGAAAAGTAACTTTTTCGATCCCTAGTCGCGATAACAATATTGCGTTGACACTTTTGAGGTAAATTTTCCAAAAAATTACACGGTGTTAAGCAACAGAATATTCGCAAATTGAGCGGTAAAACTTCATTCACGAACCTTCCGAACGGGCATCCGAAGAAATAGTATGTCACGTGGCCGCCGTTTATATTTTCTGGATGCCCCTGGTGGAACTCGTAAAACATTCCTCATGTCAGTAGTTTTAGCCACTGTTTGTGCGAGATCCAACATTGCCGTTGCAGTTGCTTCTTCAGGAATGGCAGCTACATTGTTAGAAGGATGCCGTACGGCTCATTCAGCATTGAAATTGCAATTAAATCTTCAAAATATTGAAGAACCAACATGTAACATTTCGAAAAACTCGGCAATGGCAAAAGTTTTATCAGCATCGAAAATCATCATCTGGGACGAATGCACAATGGCGCATAAACGCGCATTGGGAGCACTTGACCGAACATTGAAACATATACGCAATGACTCGAGATGTTTTGGAGGAGCAATGATTTTACTGTCAGGCGATTTTCGGCAAACACTGCCTGTAATTCCAAGATCAACGGAATAAACGCTTGCCTCAAATCATCGAACCCATGGCGCTATGTGAAGAAACTTTAGCTGACAACAAACATGAGAGTTGCTTTGCTTACTGATACATCTGCAGAAGATTTTTCAGAGCAATTACTGAATATCGGAAATGGTCAAGTACCTGTCGACGAATCAAGCGGATTAATTTAATTTCCTTCTAATTTTTGTAAATTTGTCTCATCGAAAGATGAAATTATAAACAAAGTATTCCAAAACATCATTATGAATTACGAAAATAATGAATGGTTGAGTGAGCGAGCAATTTTAGCGGCGGAGAATAAAGATGTAGATGACCTAAACTACATGATTCAGAATGAGATCATTGGACCAATGTACTCATTCAAATCTATTGACTGTGTAACGAATGAAGATGAAGCTACCAACTATCCAATAGAATTTTTGAACTCCTTGGATGTACCTGGCTTACCACCACACAATTTACAACTAAAGGTTGGCTCCGTAGTAATCATGCTCAGAAACATAAACCAACCAAAACTGTGCAACGGGACGCGTTTGGTGGCTATTGATCATTTAGGAGAAATTGTTCAAAAATTGGGGGAGAACAGTGAACTTGAACCCATACGTATTCATAGAACAAAATGTTCTCAACTCCTGAAGAACGTGATTTCTCCAGCGATATTAAGTGCACTTGTAGTAGATGTTGGTGACAGGGTTTATTCGCTAATTCTTGGTGAATCAACGGATGTTTCAGTGCTAAAGCACTCAGCTTTATGCATCAGGTGTTCCTATTCTAAAAAGGATAATGTGCGATATATATCGATCATATCGAAAGTCTGTCACCCTGAAATGCGCGCACAACCGCTTCGTTGACAGTGTAGTCTCTATCTCTCTCTGCCCTTATATATAAATGAGAGCTTCAATCAAGAAAATAAATCGATTATCGGAATCGAACTCGAAATCAGATAAGGCACGGCATGTCGCCGCGTAGCGGCCACCACATGAACTAGTTTAGTGAAAAACTGGGAGGCATCATTCCGGATTTCTTGGGTATTGTGAGTGTAACTAATACCAAATCCGAAAGTTTGTTTTCAACATATAATTTCCTATCTAGCAAGCATCAATCTCTCAATAAAAAATTTGATCGCTATTGGTACTGATGGGGCAAGCAATATGGTTGGGGTCAATCACTCTGTCTTCACTCTATTGAGAGATAGAGTTCCTGCACCCAATCTTTTGCTTATTCGTTGTATTTGTCACTCATTGCACTTGTGCGCCTCGAAAGCTTCTGATGTCCTGCCAGCTAATTTAGAATATTTGATAAGGGAATCACGCAACTGGTTTGCCCTGAGTACGAACCGCAAGGAGGAATATCGGCTGTTATTTAACCTAATCAATGATGATAATAAGAAAATGTTGGCATTCATAAAATTGAGTGACACGCGATGGCTTCCTTATGAAGGTGCGGTGAGACGGATCTTAGATCAATGGTTGGAGTTGAAAACGCATTTTACGACAATTGCAGCTAGAGTCAAGGACAAGTGCCAAACTGCTCGACATCTGTTTGCAATTTATACCGATCCAGTTAATCACCTTTATTTGCTGCTCCTGAAGTCAATCTTGCAAGAAGTAAACTACGTCAACGTACTGTTTCAGAGTACAGCCCATGACGTGTCCGAACTTTTTGATAGTTTATTGGAAGTTGATTCTTTCAGTTGCTACACGTTTCATCAAGCGTGTATTTATTGAGAAAGCTAAACTGGCTCATAGTGTTCAAGCTATCAGCGGTGCACTAGTTAGCGAGGAGTCAATCAAATCAACTAGTGAAGTGGATCTATGAGTGGAGTTCCATCGTGCAGCCGCTATCATCAAGTTGCCAGTAGAAGTCCGAATGGACGTTGCGAGAAGATGTGAGCAATATGTCTCAATTCTTACCATGAGCCCGTTAATCGAATGCCGAACAATTTCAATGTTTTGAAAAATTGTGCAAAATGTTCGTCGACAAAAGTGTTATGCACAGTCACCAAGCCTTCGGTTAATGATATTCCATTGCCATTCATCGATGATGAACATCTTACAAAAATTGACAATCAATTGAGAAACACCAATTTCGAAGATTGGAGCGATTTGAGTCCTGAAATTCTCAAGAATTCTGCACAATTCTAATGCTCGACAAACGTTTGACGGGCGACGACCGTACAAGGAATTAGCTAGCAGGTCGTACTTAAAATATTGTCACTCCCAATCAGCAACGCAGGTGTGGAGAGAGTTTTCTCTGTGATGAATTGCGTCAAAAACAAATTGAGAAATAAGATGCAGCTCGATATGCTAGCAGCCATTCTGAGGATTCGGATTCATTGCTACATTAGAGAAGTGTGCTGTACATCTTTTCAACCTCCACCAGAAATGTTCACACTATTTCCCGCTAAAATGTATGAAATTCCGAAACCGAATGTACCTGGGCCTTCACACAGCTTTGTGGACACAGACGAATTGGAAGAAACTTTGACATTGTTTGATGCTGATGAGATGGAAAGCTGTACGCTGGTTGGCTTCTGAACCAAAAAATATGTATTTTATGTTACCATTCCAAGTTTTATTAATTATATGATCATAGCACAGCTAGAAATGTTATTGAGAAATCTGTTTTGTGCTAATGGTCAGTAGTAGTGCTAACCACTTATAGATATTTATTGGATGCAACGAGATATAAAAAACAATTCTGATTGTTGCTTGATATGTTGGATGTTAATGACTGACTAAATACTCTGCAAAATATCCCAAACCTTTTTTTTTATTTACGCTTTGACGCGATTATGCATATGTGACGACCCTCCCACGGTGCCGATGGAAACCGAATTCTTTTTTTGATTTATTGCCTTTAAATATTTGAAAAATTTGGCGGGTTTTGCAGGCGACCTGCGATTTTCCCTAGGCGGTTTTAGGCTATCTGAGTTGATTATATAGTCGGCGGTTTTAGGCTAGCTATAGCGCGGAGTGGGGCGACCTACTATGTACCCCATCTGGCAACTCTACGTTGAATATCTTCAGATAAACCACGGGTGATAAGCCACTTGTGGCGCATCGGAAAATCTATGTATTACAACGACAGATCCCGTGAGCAGTCCAAGCCACCGAGGTATGGTAGCCGGCGACCACTGCGTGAGCTCCTCCCTGAATTGACACCATCGGTGAACCGTTGTCGGGGATACTAGTTCGTCGCATCCCAGTCTCTCGTTCCATTGAGCCTGGAGTAAGATCTTCGCCTGTATGACCACTGGCGCTAGGAAGCCAAGTGGATTAAAGAGCAAAGCTGTCTCCGAGAGGATGATAAAAACTCATGAAAGAAACTCATAAAAACCATTCAGACTTTAAACTCCCGCAAAAAATATAATATAAACTTTCATAAAGTCCTCCAGAATTCTTAAGTATCCATTTCCAAAAAGCCATATTGTACTTTCCCGCCTACACATTTACTATCCATAAGTTTTCGACACTGGGCATTCTCAATCGATCGCCATCTGAATTTTCCAGTGTTATCATGGGAGTCGAGCAAAATTACTCAACATCTACGACAGAAACAATTTGCGCTATCAACTTCACTTCACTAGTCTTCAATATCAATGCATGAGTAGTGATAACGGCAGTAGCATTCTGTAATAGTTGTTACGCCAGGCTTGTCTGCAGGGTGTCCCACCACCGGTGACTTTAATTTTGAGGGTGAATAGGGAATGAAATCTTGAGTCGAATGTTCCCCTGTCACTTCGCTGTCGGACGCACCCTCGTAGGGCTATTCAATTTTTGAATGGACTAATCACAGCGTTACTCCGCCCCCTTGGCCAGTGATTCTTCGCCCGATGATTTTTGGATTAGAAAAATGGTCTTTTGTGTTTTTTCTTGGTAGGGAAAAGTCAGGGGTAAATTCAGGGGAAGGTAGGTGTTCAGGTCTACGCATAGGTTCACACACTGCTCCAAGGGTTGTGGGGGCTTTGGCGTAGTGGTAGAGTATCTGCCTACTACTCCAAAGGTCCTAAGGTTCGCGCTCGGCCGCCGGAGAATATTTTTCTAAAAAAAAATTATTTTCTCATGGATTCCGACCGATGCAGGAACGTTCCGTGTGTACTATCGGCGGTACCCATAAAATGAGATCGCCCGGCCGAGCGGGAAGCTAACCCGACGCAGGGGGGAGGGTGGGTTCCATCATAGGCGCCGGCCATCGTAGCACAGGAGTTTCTGGAGGTTTACCCTGTGTTTAGAAATACGATGGCCTAAAATGGCGAAAGTCGGCCCCAGCCGCATCGGTGGGTGTCCGGTACGCCCCCTGAAGGAATGCTTAACGGCCGCTACCCGGGGCATACAAATGAGAGGGACGGAGAGAAAAAAAAACTGTTCCAAGGGAACTTCCCTTGTAACGGCTTCAGAAACCCTTTTGAGCTCATAAACGGCTCCGGGTACGCCGTTAGTTATAACAATTGTTTTAGCTGTCTATACTGGTTCCAGAACTGTTCCACGCGGTTATGCCGGTTCTAGAACTGTTCCGGTCGCTCATTCACGTTCACGGACGCTTCCGAGTACGCGGTTGTTTCTGGCCGGTTCCAGAACTGTTCCGGTCGCTATTTCACGTTTAGAGACGTTTCCAAGTACACGGTCGTTTCTGGCAGCTGTTCCAGGAACCGAGCCATGTTCCAGGCAATCATACCGGTTCCAGAACTGTTGCGATCGCTCTTTCACGTTCAAAGACGGTTCCAAGTACACGGTCAGTTCTAGCAATTGTGTTCGGAACAGACCCATGTTCCAGGCAATCATGCCGATTCCAGAACTGTTCCGGTCGCTCTTTCACGTCCAGGGACTGAGGTCGCATGTTAAGATTAAGTATACATTTTTATGATCCCTTCTCTCTATTTCTGTTGGCTAGTGAGTTAGATCTCACTGACCGAGAAGCTCAAAACCTGATCACTGTGTGAATGTAGTTGGGGTAACAATTGTGAACTTAGTTGACAACCGCATGGTTGGGACTAAGGAAAATTGTTAAGGTCTTATTTCACTATATTTGATAGTTGTGAATCCCACATTTTTCTCTCAGAAGTATTGAAAATGTATCACAGTTGGGTTCTAATTCGTGCTAATCAGTCGTATAGTTAGTTCGTACATTTTAATTAATAAATATATGTCATAAATATGCTAAAATACGATACTAACACTGGCACGTCAATAAATTATAATTACAGTACTGTTTGGGTATCTTATCAGTCAAAAATTTTTGAAAATGTTTAACTTAAAACACAAATGTAAGATCCAAATTTTGCCTATATAGATATGTGTAATTCAGGCATTTTTTTTGGGAACTGCGATCCGAAACAATTCTCGCAAAAAGGTCAAGACGAATCGGGTAATTGTGTGAGTTCTTCCGACTCGAAAAAATGTCTGAAGAGGATATTTTCAAATCGGTCCAGACGGGGGACAGGGCGTACTTCATTGGGCAGAGAGTTCCAGAATACAGCTCCCTGAATACTGAAGGATCGCACACCATTTTCTCTACGATGGAAGAGAGAGGATGCCCCAAAGGCATTGTTACAAATAAAAAATGTCGTGTAGTTACTAACGCGCTGGAGAAGTGGAACTTCAGAAGAGGAATAGAAATTTTTAAGTTTAGGCAATCGGGAAAGTGGTATAAAGTGTGACACCAAAAAACGCCCCCCACCCTCCAGCTCAGCCCACCGCCCCCTCCGCCCCGGCCGTCACATCTACAAAATTGAAGAAATCTACTTTACACACTCGACCTCAACAATTTGATCTGAAGTCACACATCTACACTGGCAGATGGCGACACGAGAATCAACTGTAAGGAATGAGTTTGGCATAACATGAGTTTAGTTGGCTGACTTACCGTCGGTAGTATCACAGGTTAGCAGCAACCTGCCGCACACGGAAGAACAAGAAGCAGAAGGAGGAGAAGAAGAAGAAGAAGCAGCAACAGAGGGAGAGGAAGAAGAAGAAGAAGAAGGAGCAGAGCATACTAATGCACCGCCGGCTTATACAATAGATAAACTATTCGCATCATTCAGACACTTCGCTCGTTCAATTATCGCATCATTTTATGCAACATACGTGATGTATCGATACCGAGAACCACATGACCTCGTCTCATCACGTGACTTCAACGATGTTTATATCATGTGGCGCCAGTTGGTATTGACATCACGGGCTGAGTATACCAAAACAGTTTAAAGTTAGATCTACTTGGTTATACGACACGAAGAAAATAAATTTAATTTAAGAACTCAAAGGTCTTCAAATAAGTTTGTTTTCGAAAATAAATTTTCGGAAAATTCCGCAATGTGTTAAGTTAAGTATTCCCTAGCTTAAGTTAAGATGGTTCATCTTAAACTACTTTTATTGTATTATTTTGTGAACACGTTCTATTGCATTATTAGCAATATTTTTTCCATTCGTAAAATTTCTCAGAAATCTTCAAAGATGCGTCCTTCATGTCTTTATGATTCTCAAAAAATCCAACCTTGATGACTTTATTCCCCTGCTTTTCTTCTTTTGATCGTGTGAGAATCCCGCACTTCTGATTCTCATCAGGGAACATCGAAAGGTTAACGAATTCACCTAAAATAAATCTAGGAAAAAAAGAGGTAGTAAATCATGTATGTAGAAAATGGTTAATTAAGATTAATAATGTCTAGTAGACAGCAGTTTACTTAATGCGAACAAACGTTTTTTTTCAATTAACTTCGGAAATGGTACTCGCGACACTACACAACCACCCATTCACCCACTCACCCACCTCCCCATCCATTCACCTACTGACCCACCCACCCACCTCCCCATCCATTCACCCACCTCCCCACCCATTCACAAACTTACTCATTCATCCTCCTCCCTATTCTTTCACCCGCCCACCCACTTACCCGGTCACCCACTTACCCGGTCACTTACTTAACCGGTTACCCACTTACCCATCCACGTATCTCGTCACCCTCTTACCCACCCACCTTCCCACCCATTCACTCACTTACCCACCTCCCCATCCATTCACCCACTCACCTCCCTACCCATTCACCCACTTACTCATCCATCCTCCTCCGTACTCATTCACCCGCCACCCACTTACCCGATTACCCACTTAACCTACGACCCACTTAACTTACCACCCGCTTACCCGGTCACCTACTTAACCGGTTACCCACTTACCCATCCACCCACCTCGTGACCCTCTTACCCACACACCCATCTTCCTATCCATTCACCCACACACCCACCTTCCCACCCATTCACTCACTTACCCACCTCCCCATCCATTCACGCACTCACCTCCCCACCCATTCACCCACTTACTCATCCATCCTCCTCCCTACTCAGTCACCCGCCACCCACTTACCCGATTACCCACTTAACCTAACACCAACTTACCCGGTCACCCACTTAACCGCACCTTCCTGCCCCTCATCCACCCGCCCTCCTTCCCACCCATTTACCCACTTGATCGATTTGAAACTTGAATTTTAACGGCAGTCCTTCCATTATGTAGTAAAAGAAGCATGTGCGGAAAATGGCAGTAAGCAAATGAACAGGAAAAAAAATATTTGAGAAACGTCGAAACCGTTTAGAGAGGAGTTTCTTGCTCATTATTATTATTGACGCTGTCGGCATTTACCTGGGTCTCCTAGGAACCAGTTTGGACACCGAAAATTACAGGCTCTCGCGGTGCGAGCCTCTGAGCCTCATTCGAACCGCCGCTTTGAATAGGATATTGGCCACTTGGGCCGAGATTATCAGGCCCATGTACTGGTTCGTGTTTTGCAACGGTCATCCCCAGGAAAAAAAAAGTAATATATGGATAAAATATGGTGGTCCATTGATTTCCGAATACTGTGGAATTTGTTTAGAATTTTTCGAAATGTCTTTGTGGATATGTGTGTATTTGCTCTCTCTCTCACTCTCTGTCTTCTATATTTACATGCATATATTTATGAATGAGATGGGGTAGGAAGCCCGATGCCTCGCGGAAAAATATATTATATGTATGTCCTCCAAAACTTTATTTTTCAATATTTTTCATATGAAGTAGGTCAATGTAATATATGAATTCATTCTTATAGGTTGTCACATAGGTTTGAGTCAGTGTGTGCGTGTGTTTGTGTGAGTGAACTGTTTTCTAATTCCCTAAAAATTCATATATATTGACTAATCTTCTAAAATGACCTAGTGTAAATTAAGCAGCACACCTGAAATTCAAGATTTTTATAAAAAAAAAAATGGAGTGGGTCCTCTGGGGCGAAAAACCTTCCTAGAAACAGGGTCTTGATGAATACTTCCACCCTGAGATTATCTGAAAATTGATAAGGTGATTCACGTCTACGCAGCCTGGCATATGGAGAGGGAAATAGTTCTTCAAAAGCAGATTTTTATTCACATACATAATACTAAAATGCACTCCATACTAACCTCCAATTTTTTGTTCATAAATTGTTGAAGGGAAAAATGCATGATGCTCTATAGATTTCCATTAGTCTATCATATGTTGTAATAATAAATGACGAAGTGAGAACTATATTATGGACCACGGTTTGAATACTTGAAGATCAGTTACTTATGGCACCTCAAATCAGACTACTGGCGCCATTCTACATACTCAATTGCTTATAGTTTTTTTTTTTTTTTTTACTCTTTCTCTATTCGTATTCACCCACGTAACCGCTGGCAGGTATTACTTCATGGGCAATACTACGGATTAGAGTACCCACCCATTGCGGCTGGGGCCGATTTCGCCATTTCAGCTCATCGTATTTCTAATCACAGGGTAAACCTCCAGAAACCCCTGTGATACGATGGCGGGCGTCTACGATGGAACCCTCCCTCCCCCCCGCGCGACGGGTCGCGTTCGGTCCCGGCTCACGGTCTCACTTCATGGATACCGCCGATAGCACACACGGAATGTTCCTGCCATCGGTCGGAGTCCGTGAGAAAATATTTTTCAGAAAAAATATTTGCAGTGAGCGGGAATCGAACGCGGGACCTTTATCAATTGCTTATAGTATGCGCGTGGGAATGGACTGCGCGCGCATCTATATGGCGCGAAAATCTCATGCGCGCGCATCAACTAGGCTAGTTTGCGCGGGAATGGAATGCGCGCGCATCTATATGGCGGGAAACTCTGATGCACATCAATTGGGTCATCATCAATAGACCCAAAAAGCTCTCGATGTTTCAATTAATCTATCGTTATAAATAATAAAGTAAATGATGCACCATGGACTAACGTTTGAACAATCGAAGATGGATTACTTCCCAAGTGGGAATTAACCATGCGATGAAGCTTGATCGAAGCTTGGACCAAGCTTGACTAAGCTTCGCCCAAGCTGTGTTTTGAAGCCTCGGTCAATCTGTGCAGAACATGCGAATGTAACACCAATTCCAGCTTAGAGAATAAGCTTCGTCCTAGCTTGGTGACGTAGGTTAATACAAGCTTCGAAATTTATCTTCATTCAAGCTTCGGACTTTATCTTGGTACAGGCCTCGAAATACGTTTTCGTCCAAGTTCCAAAGTTTCTCGTGGTCGAAGCATCGAAATTAATCTTGGTCCAAGCTACAAAATTTATCTTGGTTCAAACTTCGAAGATAGGAACATTGAGGTTGGACCAAGCTTAGTTGAACATTCATTTCCAAGCTTGGGTTTAGGTGGTGCAGCAATCCTGGATGTATATATGAATCCAATATTAAGCACAGTTTCGTTGAAACTGGTAAATCAAAACTAGGAAAAATATACTTCAATCCAGCTTAGTTCAACCTTAGTTTAGAAGCTTGGGTTTAGATTGTATAAGCAATCCGGAATTCATTCTTGTTAAAGCTAAGATTTAAAGCTAACAAGGCTGAGCTCGGACCAAGCTTAGCACAACATGGTTTCTGAAGCTTGGGTTTGGATGATTCTAGTAAGCTTGGATGTATGTATGTATCCAATATTGGACGTCGATTGGATTCTGTCTGTGGACCAACGCTAGGGACGCTGAGATTGAGCCAAGCTTGGCACAGGCTGGGCCAACACAGCTTGGATCTATGATATAACTAAGCTTGGTTTGATCTAAGCTTCTACATGGGATGAAGCTATGTCGAAGCTATCAAGTCCAAGCTTCGGCATCGAAGGTCGGATCAAGGTTGATCTCATCGTTCAAGCTTCGAATTCCCCAACTGGGTTATGACACCTCAAGTCGGGATACTGAAGTCATCCCCCTTGTGTGATTTTTTTATGGGGTATGAACGCAATAATTATGTCATGTTCCACTGAAATGTTATGCGCGCGCATCAGCCCCAATCACCCACTAATTCCTAAATGAGATGCGCCCACATCAAAGTGGCGCCGAACTCGATTGCGCGCGCACCGATTATCGTGGTGGATTCAATAGATAGCAGAAACTATGATGAATGAGGGCATTTTTCAATAATAATTCCTTCAATTCAATGTTAATGTACAAGTTTCAGGGAATTCAAAATATAGAACTGAAGTTTGTTGAATAGGCACTCAACAATTTTTACAAGATTTAAAACTAAATAATGACCCAATAAGAATTTGGAAAAAAAGTTCCCACACACTTCGTTATCAATGCAAAGAAGCGCAGAAAAAAAAAACATGAAGTTTATTTACCGAATAGATATCCCACTATTTTCTACTTGCCGATACAGCTCCACTCAACCACATTTTTTACTCCCATACAACAACTTCCGCACGACATATATCCATGGGTTTTCCATGTGACGACTCTGCCGCCAACCACCTACCGCCAAAGTGAAGCCAATGTCCCTTTAATGATAAGTTTATTATTGTTGACTGCTTTTCATACCGCGACCAAACTAGACCGGTGACTTGCTTCTTTAATGGTCTCGCTGATGACAATAAAAAAAATCATCACCTAGAGACATAAAAATCAATCCCAACACACAATGAAGTACCTCATAGAATAACCAATGTATACTCAAAAAAACTACATGTTAAAAAAAATCTTATACCGAATTTGACAAAATTCTAGCAAATTATTTTTTCCGTTATTTATATTTTTTTCATTATCGAGTATTCAAAAGGACTGTTTGTCAAACCATCCGAGAGCACCTAGGACGTCACAAGAGCGCCTCTGCTGGCGACCGCCAATCAGCGTCCGTCTTCACCATGTTTCGAGCGGAAGCGTCCAATAGAAACCGCGAGCGCGGCAATTCCGACGCGCGATCAATGAGCAGTTTGAAATTGACTAATCTTCTATTAGTGATGTAAAGCTATTGAGAAAGCATTGCCATCAATTGAACGCCAAGTAGTTGTCCATTTTCACAAGCGCCAAACTGTGAGAAATTTTCGAAACATAATCTTGGGAACAATGTGAAAAATGGCGGGGAAAAAAGGGCCAATGGAATGTCGTCTGGGATTGCTGGATACTTCGATTGGGAGGGAGGGGGGGGGGGGCTTTTAAAACTCCTAAAGAAATGATGAAGAACCAGCAGGACCACATCCAAACCTTATACTCCCTTCATGGTACCGCGCAGATGGACTTTTTCCCGTGGTATCTTTTAGCATGGGTTTTGAGACACCAATATATGGCAGATTGTAATTACAAAATTCACGTTTGTCCACATTTGTCATGGTAACGGAACTGGGCCTTCGTGATTGGCATTCATATTAGCTTTTTGCAACATTGTTAGGGGCCTAGGGCTCAACCATTAACACAAGAAAATACTTCGAAATACTGAAGTATTGTGTACTTCATAATGCTGACCACTTGGTGCATTCAAGCCTTCACTTCATTGTGGACCAATAACAATGGAGGCTGATTATCCAAGTCTGGAAGAAACGAAGTTCAAGGAGCGTGTGAAGGGCGCGGTTCTGAAAATTTGAGTTTCGGAAGTGGTGGATAGTTTTCGGGGATTCCCCAACGTTTTCGCAGGTTTCACCTTTTTTCCACTCTTTTAATGTGCTGGTAATTTCTTCCATTTTGCAATTTCCTCTTATTTTGCGGTACCTGTGAATTTTTCAATCTTCGATTTTCTCAATTTATTAGTCTTTCTGGTTAGCGTAATGATTTTTCAAATATTCAATCTTCTTATATTTCCAAAATTAAAAATTTTGCCCAATTTTTTGAAGGCATTATTTGAAGGCGATTTTCGTTTTTACACTCTTCGCTAAGTTCCGTGTTGTACCGCGCCAAAATTCTTCAGAATACTTCACACCGTTGCATTCAATCCTTCCCTTCATTGTTGCCCAATAACAAAGCGCGCTGATTATCGAGCTCTGGAAAAGAAGAAAAAAAAAACGAAGTACGAAGCGGAGAGAGGAGCTCACGTGAAGCGGGTCCGAACCCCAACGATGAAAACACTTCTTAGAAATTCGAAAAAGCGAAATACGAGAGCCCCACAAGCGGTACCTGTGTGACACTGGAGATCACCGCCATTCCGTCACGCTTAGCAACGCCATTGCTTGTTCAATCGCTTTTTCGTTCATATCTTAGTTCTTTCTTTTTTGTTTACTATTTTCATTCAGCTTGGCTCACATACCTGGAGGGGGTCATGTATCTTACAATTTTCTGTCTGAAGACACTTTTTTCGGAACAGTCCAATACAATTATCACATTTTTCACGTACATAATAGTAATTAGCGAATTGTTAATGATAATTAACAATGGCCGATGAAAACCAATTACTGAAATGGAATAGTTTGAATTTTTCCCGCGCGATGCGCGTACATCCAATTTCGGCGGGAACTCATTTGATTTGTGCGCGCGCATTCAAATTTGGCGCCAATTTACCTATCTAGTGCGCATGCGTTGGATATACGATGGATTGAATTAACGATTCGTTAAGAGGTGTGGAATAGGTCTCAATAAATCGGCAAAATCAATCAAGATCGGTATAAAAATACTACATTATGTGAAATGTTATGGTTTATGAATTGTGTAAGTCTCTTTTTTGTCCGATGCCCCACACACTGTTCCTAGAGTAATTGCAAAAACTTGAGCTTTGTGCAAATTTCCGATTGAACAGATATTTAGGGTTTCAGGGCACGGGATTGGCCTTGGTAAATATGGTGATCATATCTGGGGCCTCATCGAGTTACCGAACATCTCAATTTCGCTTGGAATCGATGGACCCACAAGCCGGCGAATCATTTCGTCCGGGCAACAATGTTGCAAATTGACACAGCATCAGTTATGAGGTTAGGTTTATTTGATACCATCCAGAAGCTTCACTCCACGCATGGATGCGTCATTTTTGGTTGCGTGGTTTAGGCTTCTTTTTAGATCGAGAAAGTGCTGACAGGAAGGGTTGACGCTGATATCTTTATAACAGTGTATCATGACTATGAAATTTATTATATTCAAAAATATATATCTAAAAACTTTCTACATATTTTATTTAGTTATTTAACTGTTTATTGAAATACATGTTTTATGATGTAAATGTATCTAAAATTGTCCGTCCATTTGCGCCGATCTTATAACGTTGTTCATACGTTGTAGGGCCAAGCGGACACCCATCCACGTACTAATCTGACATATTACTAAACCGCGCGATGCGAGAGTAATTTTGATGAGTGATAAATTCATCAATAATCGGAATCTTCACAAAATAGGTGATTACAAACTTTTTCGGCCTCCCTTCGACCACGAGATATTCACTAATACATTCGGGGGAGAAGCTACATCGACGGGAACCGAATAATGACTTCGCTCCCTGGAATAATACTCTGTGATACTTAGTAATATTTGTTCAATATCTTGCATACTCATTGCATCGGAACGAATAGGACGTATATACATAACCCCAAAATGATATGACAGACAATTTTCTAGGTTAGTCTCACTAAAAGTCTACAACTGGTTAATCGCATTACAGGTACGAAATGTTTTAAGTATTCTACTATCTTCCTTTTATTACCTTGTGTACATCGATTTGACGTTGATAAAATTACGACGTGTCGCACCTGCGGGTGATAGTGCGCGTGATAAAGCCAACGCTAATTTCACTGGCTCGACGATAGGCGCCATACAATTCGTCATTTGCGCATCAGTATGTATTAAAAAATACAATAGTTTTTGACGTACGAATTTTCTTCTACAATATTAATAAATTTTCTACACTTTTTTTAAAATGTATTTAATTGACCGGTGGTATTATAGTTGTAATGTATATAATAATATAATGTATTATTTGATTGACTTCTAAGGTCACTGGGTGGTATATATAGATTATCCTGTGTACATTAAAACTAAATTTTCTATAGAAATCCTATAGAAAAATTGAATTTTATTCGCCTTTTTTATATAAAATCTTATGCCCGATTTCCCCATGAAACAACTGGTTAACAAAATAATGAACTTCTAGAAAAGTGGTACCGTCTCTATCGGCAACTTATAGGTTTGACTCGCATAAAAATATATAAACACAAGATTTTATGAATAGTCTTTACTTATGCCCGCAATTGAAACAATTTTCAATTTGACGCACTCTACTCTCGCTTGTGCGCGCGCATGTCTCAGGTTAGGCTACACCAAGATGCGCGCGCATCCCATTCGGGCGGGAACAGTGGGAATTTGTTTCAATGGCAAATTAAGAATGTTTTGGTGCATACAACGTACGTACTGAATATCTAAAATGAAAATCAGAGCATTTTCTACAAATCCAGTTGCGACTTTTCATATTCATGAGGTGCGCGCGCAGTTCCACTCGAATCAACCTAACCTACTCAATGCGCGCGCATCTCATGTACGAACTGCCAATCCCAATACGAAGGAATTTCACATATTTCAATTCACAAATCGTCTCAAATGGAAACTCATGTTCCAATATTAATACAAAAAACTCTCGGAAGATTATTGAAATAAAACGGTGGCAATTAAATAAAGCGCAAAGGGGGGGGGGGCGGTAATCCCATATACATGCCTGAAATGACGGCTTATCATATTTCATTTAAAAGTCCTGATAATGAATCCTACGGTGCAGGTGTACTTGAAAAAAGGTCAATTATTAACGAATAACAATTTTCGGGTGGTTTCATATAGTTAACCGAAAAAATATGTGAACCCCCAACAAAGTTTATTATTTGGCCAATAAATAAACATTCTCGTAAAAAAAAGGCACCCGGGTGGAGAATTTCAAGGTCGGGACCAACTTTGCATTTGAGCGTAGCTTATTCAGTCATCTCATTCCCTCGCCGCCAGAGGGGGAACCTGTTGCCTCCCGCGTCGATAGATTAGAGATAAATGGGGGGGGGGGGGGGGGGGGGGAGGAACCGGTAGGAAATGGTCCGTGAAAATCGGAACGGGCGGGGAGGTGTTCTTCATATTATGCAGAGAGGTCATGCGGAACTATCGGGATTTAAGGTATCGATTAGTGTCCGAGAAATGGGGAAAATTTAGACATAATCGATTACGATGGAGACACCACTAAATTAACATCTAAGTAATTCTCCTAATTTTTTACTATTTTTTTTGTACGGATTTTCAAAAATTTTGGAAATTTCAGATATATATTTTTTTTTCCAAAAGCTCAAAACACTTTGAAATTTTTAACCCGTTAATGACATACTGGGCCCAGGAGACCCGGTCCAACTTTAAGTTGATGTACCGTCTAACGATCGATTCTCTTTTATAAATAAATGATGCAAACTTTGACTGATGCACCTTTCCGCTTTACCCTCATTTCTTCCCATTTAAAGTTCAAAATAAATAACTTTTTTTCATGAAACACTTATAAGACTATTTTTATTATAAACTGTAGTGTTTAATACGATCCCAGTCAAAATTGTAGGTAAAAATATTGAAAACTAAAAAAGTTATGAATTTGTGAAGAAAAAATCCATTTTTCCTCACTTGTTTTTCGACGCTTTTTTTTTATTCTTACAAAATTAAAATTATTTGTCGGAGGTGTGTGGTTAACGGGTAAATAAATCCGATAATTTAAACAAATTTAGAATTTTATTTAAAAAAAAAACAAAAATAAGATCACAAATGAGAGAAATCTGAACAATTTGACTGTGTTAAAAAATTGCAACAATTTCTAGAATTTCCGAGAAATTTTAACATTTCTAAAAATTGAGAGAATTAAAAAAAAAATCGTGATTGTCATCAGAGCTGTTCCCACGTACTTGAAAGCCCATCATAAATGATACAGATGATGCTGATTTTCACATGGGTCCGGGGGATCCACCGAAATGCCCCAGCGCCAAGTTGAAGGTCACTTTAAAAACCGATCGGGCCGTTTTACACTTGAGATGATATTGGATCTGGCAAATGTTGCCTCGCGACTCTTGAGAAGCGTTTAAAGGGTCCACGTAGTGCGACAGTGTAGACGGGCCTTGCATACCAGACGTACTCAATGAACCCGCGAGAGCAAAGGGGACGAGGAAAGAAACGCTGCCAAGAGTATTAATGAAGCAACGCTTCTCTTTCCTCCTTTCCTTCATTCTTCCTCACCGATTTTCTCATTCGTAAAGTTCCGAGATTACGCCATGACACTACCATTTTTTTTCTGTCTAAAAAAATGAAAATTTGGAAAACATGGATAAAATTAATTATGTATGTTTATGCCTCGTATGTAGCGACTTGCTACACCCCCCCCCCCCCCCCGCCGTAATCCAATTCCATTGCCATAACTCTCCAACTCGTGGGCTGAGATTTCCGCGTGCTCAGAGCTACAGATTACCCCCTCCACGCGCGCGGTAGGCGTACCCGAGAAGTGGAGAGGCGCGCCGGCATACACCGGAGCGGCCTCACCCCTCACGCGCCACATGTAACGTCGCGTGTGGTGGGGATGCGTTCCCCTCCGTTCGTTGATGCTCGCAGAGCTAGAGGAAGTCCACGGCAAAAAATCTTGTTTGTAGCCCGTCCGCAAACATTTTCTTAGAATATTCTGAGCGATTATTGAAAAAAATCGGCATTGGGATTAGCATCGCGGCAAAATGCTAAATGACTATTTGTTGCGTAGATGACATGTCCTATAAAAAATCCCTTAAGCAAACCTTTAATCACGTAGTTACTGGTGCGGTCCTCATGGGTCACACTTACCTGCTATTCATTCTAGCCTATTTCAACTAACCTGAACCTATGCCCCACCTGCAGGACACTCGTTTACTTTGCATCTTGATTCCGTTTCTTAATTGGAGGGGATCCTCTTGTCCTTGGGAGGCTTAAGGGGAAAAAATTCATGGTTTACGGCGTGATTTATTGGATAGGCAGAGTCGGGGAGCCGCCGGATGGGCTATTCAATCTGTTGGTATTAACAATTTAAAAAAATTCCTTCATGGAGGGAATAAAAATAAATTTCATGAAATTAAATTTTTTAAGCGCCGGTAATTTTGAGAGATATGCCACGTTAAAACTGAAAGAAGGACGACCATCGGGAAGTTGTTGCATGCATCTGAGTCATTTTGATGTCTATGGTTGGATTACGGGGGATGCAACAGGTGTAAGCCATGGAAAAAAATTATCTTGAAATCATGTGGGCACGCTTCCTATTCAACCCTCGTCTCCTTGACCGGACTTCCTTGAGGGGTGAACCCTTGAAATTAGCGGTGTCTTGAGACGATAAATGTGACCACATTCAAAGGGTGAGTGTAGCCGGTGTAGTGTAATTCCTCGTGCTATCCGCTTCCTCGAGGAGCCTCGAAAAATTGCCTCCCCTCAAATTTTCCTCCTTAACTTAACGGAAAATTACCGGAGATGGTAATCATCCCTGAGAGGTCACCATCTGGTCTCTGACGTTTTCCTCATTTTTCAATTTTCAATCAAACTGACAACGAAGACAATCGGCAATGAACTTTCACCCCCATTTTAAACTAGAGAAAAGAACTGTTGTATTTTAAGTTTGTTTAAAATTGAGAATTTTTTAAAGTTTAAAAATTTTGAAAAATTTTGAAAATTTTGGAAATTTTGAAAATTTTGAAAATTTTGAAAATTTTGGAAATTTTGAAAATTTTGGAAATTTTGAAAATTTTGAAAATTTTGGAAATTTTGAAAATTTTGAAAATTTTGAAACTTTTGAAAATTTTGAAAATTTCGAAAATTTTGGAAATTTTGAAAATTTTGGAAATTTTGAAAATTTTGAAAATTTTGAAAATTTTGAAAATTTTGAAAATTTTGAAAATTTTGAAAATTTTGAAAATTTTGAAAATTTTGAAAATTTTGAAAATTTTGAAAATTTTGAAAATTTTGCAAGAAAACAATGAACAAAAAAAAACAATTTTGCGATTCAAAAGTAAAAATTTTGGAAAATTCCCAAATCTGCACAGCTTTTCGAAAACCGTTGGTCCTCAGAGAAGTATTCCTTGAATGAAAAAACCGGCGAAAAAAACAACTCTGAAAAGCTTGAAAACTCGAAACACCTGGAGTGAAGGGTCCTGTATTGTCTCCTGGAGTGACAACTGCAAGAATTTCCCAGCTCATAAAACGTAATTGCACTAAAAGTGAAAACCAAAGGTTAGAGGAGCATTTGGTTCCAAAATGTGCCTTTCGGAGGATTGTAAACCTCCTTTTCAGAAGGTGGTAAAACTCCTGCTATACTCGTCTTTTGGTTTTCCCGTTAAAGGCCAGCTTAGAGATAAAAGAATTTTGGAAGGGAGAGTTGAAGATTGAAATTCGGGAATGGTTGGAAATTTTCTTTCAAATATTTAGAATGTTGGAAATTTCGGAAATTGTGAAAATTTTGGAAACTTTGAAAATTTCAGAAATTTTTAAAATTTTGGAGATTTTAGAAATTTTAAAAATTTTAGAAATTTTAGAAATTTTAGAAATTTTAGAAATTTTAGAAATTTTAGAAATTTTAGAAATTTTGAAAATTTTGAAAATTTTTGAATTTTTTGAATCTGAATATAAGAAAGAATTTGTAAAGTTTAAGAGAAAACCGAATTTCAACTCCACAATTTAAAAATCCGTGGAAAATTTTACCGTGAAATCATTGATCTTGATTGGCACACCCATAAAAGAATTAGACACTCTTTATTAGAGAAAGATGCGTTCAACCGAATCGCGTGGGATAGTCCCTGCCCTTCGTACTACAAAAAAGCAAAAAAAAACTTAAGACACTCACATTGAAATATCCCATTGAGACTTCTTCCGGTGGCGTTCAAGAGGCACCTTTTGTTGGATAACCCAATTCCAAGGGCCGAGAAACTGTATGTCAACCTGGATGATGAAGTTCGAGCCTACAATGAGGCAAATTTGCCTCAAGATGCCTCCAATTGCAACATCCGCTTCATCCTTTGCAATTGCATAGACTAGTTTTTTCGATTTTCGAAATTGGGACAAAATTTATAATTGTGAAAATCGTGAAGATTTTGGAAATTTTGAAAATTTTGAAAAGTTTTGGAAATTTTGGAAATTTGGAAAATTCTTGTAACTTTCGAGAATTTTGAAAATTTTTCAAAATTTGGAAATTTTGGAAATTTCAAAATTTTTTTAAAATTTGGAAATTTTGAACATTCTTGCAGATTTTGAGAATTTTGAAAATTTTTAGAATTTCACAAATTTTGGAACTTTTGGAAATTTTTAAAAAGTGTACAAATTTTGACAATTTTGAAAATTTTCGAAATTCAAAAGATTTTCGAAATTCAAAAAGAATTGAAAAATTTGAACATTCTTGAAAATGTTAAAGATTTCGTTGATTTTGAAAACTTTGTTAACCTACTAAAATTTTTGCAAGTTTTGTGTACCCACGGCCAAAATGCTTCGATTCGAAATTTGAGTTTTAAATATAGTTATACAACATTTTGGTGCTTCTGGTGCATGCCCTAAAGTGGGCTTCGCAAAAAAAGTGTGGAACAAGAGCTGGAGAATCCCTAGGACTTGAACTACAAACGATCCCACGTTTTGCGCTTCATTCATGAGCTGAAGTTTACTGGAGCATCTAAAGAAAGTTCCAGGGAGCCTTAAGTACGTGGGAACTTAGTCCGTGATTTTGGGGCAAGCCTGAGAAATATTCTGAAATTGTTTACATCATCCCGAGGGTTTCAGTAACTTTATACTCGCTTCCTGGGATTCTCTGGATCCTTCTGTTAACTAGGCTCACTTCCGAACAATCAAGAATACCTTATTCGGTGTCTTACCTATTTCATACTCCTCCCTCCCTCCTTCTCCTTATCGCCAAGTCTTTTCTTCCACTCGTGAATTTTTTTTCAAAATTTTTAAATGTGTTAAAATTTTGGAAGGTTGAAGGATTTTGAATTTTTATAAATATTTACAAATTCTTGAAATGTTGGAAATGTTGAAAATTTGGGAATGTTTGGATGCTTTGGAAATTTTGAAAATTGTGGAAATTTCGTAAATTTTGTAAATTTTGAAAACTTCGGAAATTCTGGAATTTTTTGGAAATTTTGGAATTTGAAAATTTTGTAAGTTTTGGAAATTTTGGAAATTTTTGAAAATTTTGAACTGTGTAATTTTTATTAGAAATTGAGGAAATTTCAGAAAGTCTAATTACTTCCGAAAATTGAAAAATTCCTCATATCCTTACCTTCCTCAGTCCCCAATTCTTCTTTGAAGATAGCTTTTTTTGCTTGTCTCAACGTCCCCATGAATTTTTATGTGCGACAAAAACATTTACATATAATGACTGCATGCCGATTTCGGCGGATGTGACGCTCCCACGGGTAATCGCGAATACGCATAAAGGTTTTTGTAGCTTTTGCATATGCCTTAGATCCTTAAAAAGGGACCTTTGTAGCGGGCTCGCACCAAATTCTTCAGATACCAGTTAAATTTCCCAATTGTTAAAAATCGAAATCATTGAATCGAACTTCGGTGGATGCGGAAAAAAATGAGCAAACATCAAATGCACTTTTTTTGCTACTTTTTAGTAAGTCAAAGAGAAAGATTATATCAAGGTAATCCCTCTTGAAAATTCAAGAAAAATTATAAATTTTAGGAAAAGTTTCCAACTTCACAAAATTTCAGATCGGTGAGAAAAATTCAAAGATGTCAAACATTACAGAAATATCAAAAGGTTCAAAATTGAATGATACTCAAGAGTAAAACATTTTCAGAATTTGAAGAACTTCAAAATTTCAAAATTTCAAAATTTCAAAATTTCAAAATTTCAAAATTTCAAAATTTCAAAATTTCAAAATTTCAAAATTTCAAAATTTCAAAATTTCAAAATTTCAAAATTTCAAAATTTCACAATTTCAAAATTTCAAAATTTCAAAATTTCAAAATTTCAAAATTTCAAAATCTCAAAATTTCAAACTTTCAAAACTTTGAAATTTCAAAACTTCAAAATTTTCAAATTTTTAAAATTTTTAAGATTTCAAGATTTCAAAATTTTCAAATTTTTCAAATTTTTCAAATTTTTCAAATTTTTAATATTTCAAAATTTTAAAATTTGCAGAATTTCAAAATAAAAAAATAAACCAAAAAAATTCACAAATGACGAATCCCGAATATTGAAGAAAATTTTGGGACATCATTACACATGAAAGTCCATAAATCACACTTATTGTAAAGTACGATTGACTTGAAAGTTCCCGTAATCATATTCGCTTCAATCACACAAAAATTCCCATCGAAACGTCACACGCTGGATCTTGGGGTGATACTTTAACGAAAACCGGGTTCGATGTTGAGAGGCTGAGGGTTTTAATTACAAGTGGCTGAATCCTCGAAATGAGTAAACAAAAAGCTTGGGAACCTTTCCGCGGTCGAAAAAGGAATTTCCCTTTTGGGCAGGAGGTGGAAAATTTCGAAACCGTGGTTTTGAAAGAGGCATTTATTTACAATTTTTTTCGAAATTCAAAATTTTGGCAATTCCAGCAATCGGCACGTTTTGAAAATTTTGAAAATTTTAAAAATTTTGAAAACTTTTAGAAATTGTCAAAAATTTGCGAATTGTCGAATTTTTGACAAAATGTCTAATACTAAATCATCTTTTTTGTAACATTCAAAATTTCGGAAACTTTCCACATATGAAGTAATCAAAAACTTCTAGGTCCGTCACAATATTCAAAACTTTCCCAATCCAAAACACTCAAAATGAAAAAAAAAAAAATCCAAAATATCTGGGCACTGTATAGGACTCTAGCAGTTAGGAAAAGAATGTCAGTTCTGATGGGCCCTTGAAAAGTTTCTAATCCTCCGAAAAAAGCCACTGAAAATATTCGGGTATTTGCCCTCACGGTGTACTCAAAACCCATTGTTAAATCTTCCCTGATAAAGGGCTTAAGTAAGTTGAGCAGAAACTTTTTTTTAACCCTTCCACAATTTTCAAATTTATGATTAGATGTTTCAAAAACTGTAAGAATATTTTTGAAAAAATGTATGTCAAGAAACATTATCATAAGAATGTGAGAAATTTTTTAACACCACACAGATACACATACACACACGGATATGCACTCTCTCCCCCCCCCCTCCACATATACCGATATATATATATATATATATATATATATATATATATATCTGTATATATATATATATATATATATATATATATATATATATATATATATATATATATATATATATATATCTATATATATATATATATATATATATATATATATATATATATATATATATATATATATATATATCTATATATACAGGGTGACCCAGTTAAAACAGCCCACCCGAATAATTCCGAAAAAAGGGTTAAATAGAAAAATGTTTCATTTGAAAGTTGGAGGGTTTCGAGGGGAACATTCGATATGAGCTTTACTTTGAGCATGCAAGTTCACACTTGCAAGCTGCAAGCACAAAATGCACTTTTTCAAATGGCAACCATATGTTTCACCACGATGATGGAATGAAACGTCGAGGTATTCTCTCACACGCAATGCAAAATGGGGTGGCGCACCGTCTTGGTGGAACCACATTGCCACTCTGGTTCCAACGTCGAATCGAGTTGTATCTAGCAGTTAATGGTGCAAACATGGAACACCTACTTTGAAATGTCTTATTTCTCAGTGCATTAGAAGCTATCCGCACTTTTATTTTTCTTTTTTTATGCGCAAGGGATCGAATTAGCAGTGTATATTATTGTGGGCATTTCATGAGTTATTTGCTGACTTTTATTATCATTTTTCGTTGATTATTCAATAATATCGTTGATTATTCATAATAAATCCCTGATGAGAAAAACTGGTGCTTTCATAATTATCCTTGACTTACCTGAAAACTGTTTATTGTTAACTTCCCGATATAGGGAAGTTATTGTAATCACCCTGAAAATCGAAAGTGAAATTTTCATGATATTTCCACTTTTCTCGACGTTTCACATCCTCCTGACACAGTTTCCGAGACATGTGCGTGTGTGTGTGTGTGTGCGTATGTATGTGGACAAAATTTTGTGTTCACGATATATATACCGATATGTATACATACTAATATATATACCGATATATATACATAGTGATATATATATCGATATATATATACATACTTGCATATATACCGATATATACACATGCTAATATATATACCGTATATGTATGTATATAAATATAATTGCTTCTATGAGCATAATAAAAATGCGCGACGCATTTTCGGCAGGGCCCCGATGAGCCTAGCCCCTTCGGGTTCGGGTTGCCCTACCTGGGGCTCATTCTTCCTCTATCTGATTCATGAGCCATAGTCGAGTGGATTTGTCCCAGGGGGATCCTGTGGGAATTCCGCTGAATAGCTGCACTAAAACTGTACGTGCTTGACATGCTTGAAGATGGTGGTAACATCATAAAACAGATACCCCTCCAGATGGTAACGATTTTCACACTGTTTCAAGTCAGTATAACCCCCCCCCCCCCTTCCTGAATTAAACGCCATTATTAAGCAAGTCTACACCCTTTCAGAAGCTTTATACATTTTTCCAGTTTGCACTTGAGTGGAAAGTGCAAAAAAGCTTTCCCTGAAAATTTTGGTGGATCTTTCATTTTTTCAAAATCCGGGAATTTTTCAATTGACAATTTTTAAAAAATATTTTAATTTTGTTACACAAATTTGGAAATGTGCCCAAGTTCGCAAAAGTGTACTTCTTGTATCAAAACTCTGTAAGGCCTAAAAACATCCAAGAGTATCGAAATTTGGAAAATTTTAAAAATTGTTACTATTCAAATAAAATTGAATGCATTTTGACCATCGTGAAAGTTTTAAAGGTCCTGAGCAAATTCCGAAAATTTTGGGAAACCACATATATATATATATATAGGTCTATGCGTACTATGGAGTCGCTAACGTAGATTTCTACATTACCAGCAATTGCAACTTTTTAATAACGGTTTATTTTTTCTGTATTTTGGTGCAGATAAGGAGAAAGATGATTAAATTGCATTGAAATCAGATTAGTCAGATAACATCGTGAAGTTGGTTGGTAATCGCGTTTGCATCGATAAACATCGGATTGGAAAACTGGAAGCTCTTTTTCTTTCGGAGTCAATGATCAACAGTATCTTCAACTTCGGACAATATATTGTTACTTCAAATATGAAATAGTAATTCAGCGCGCGCAGCGCGTGTTCGTGCTTGTGATAACAAAAAGCATTCAGTACCTCCAGTTGCAACGTCTCATTTGTTTACATAGGGGATAGCTTTGAACCCCATTCTGTGGGGTGACTGTGCTAGCTGGTGTATTTAATTGCAACTTAGGGGGAATCGGACCGGTATGGGACAGATGCTCTGGATTGGTGGATCACCAATTGTGAGATGGTGGTCTCTGAGAGTTCATGGGAATTTTTTAGGGGGGTCAATATCGAATTGTCATCAATGACACATTCATGGGGATAAGATCTTTTTTTTCGCCTAGCGAGGATTGGAGAATAATATTTCCCACAATTTTAACGATCTCGAAAATCCACAAATATTTTTTTCCCAAATGACGTTCAAATGGAGGATTTCACCGCTATTTTCTTTTTTGTATAATCTGACAATTGTCGTAGTAAGTCGCATGAGAAAACATTTTACGCAATCTACATCAGTTAATTTACCTTTTGGAACATCAGTTTCTTAAAAAATAAACCACACAATAGAGTATTGGGCTGCGAAAAATGTAGGTGGGACCGAGTGGGCACCCATCCAATTACTAATCAGACAATTCTGGAAATATCTCGAAATCGGAGAGAGATAGAGAAATTTTGGTGACTAGTAATTCTACTGATAATCAAATTTTCCATAGAACAGATCCACACCAAAAATTACTGAATTGCTAACAAATTGAATCGCACTCAGTTTCCACATTTCTAAGTCAGTCAACTGTAAATTGATGGTCCCTCGGGAGAATTGGCAATTCTCTTCATATAATATCCATCACTCGTATCGAGAACCTCCATCTCACTTTTTCCCATGTGGTAGGCCCACGAGGACACCCATCCAAATACTAATCCCACGAATAAGCCAAATATCTCGTAACCAAAGGCAGATATGAAAGTTTTGATTCCCAATAATTTTATAAATAATGAAATTCTCCACAAAATAGGTTTTCATCATAATTTCTCTATTTCTATTCATTTGCGCACTAGATGCTGGCAAACCAAGTGCGGCATAGTTTTCACTGGTAACAAATGAGTCCAGTGTGAATCAGTAAATTGGTGGCTCATTGAGACAATTGGCAATTTCTGGATGCCGAATATCCGTCGGAAGTGAATAAGCTTACTATATATAGTGCTCCACACTCGGCGAGTTCATAAACTCACTTCTGTCCCATGAGTAGCCAGCATGAGGGGGCGGGGAGGGGGGGAACCCCAAATTGCCTGACTACACCCATCAAGACAATAAATTGCGACCACACAATGTTGTTTTTAATGCGGTACAGTTTGTTGAATACTACGGAATTGTACGGTACAGTTTAGCGATTCGTACTCCATTCCTTCATTTCTTACATTTTTTATTTCATTCCCCTCCTCCCCCCCCCTCCCCCTTTTATGTATAGGTGCAAGGCATTTGGCATCTACAAGGACCGCACGCAGCGAAGTTTGTCGGGTCACAGACGAATTCATTTGTGGGTCTTCCGTTCACAGGCACAACAATTTGCGGCTCATGCTCATACTTACAAGCAATATTAGATAAAGATCCAATTCCAACTGATGGCCAAGGTTATATGGGTGAATGAGAACAAATGCGGACTTTGCACTCAATTTTAGAGGATTAGGAGCGCCTTGCTGATGGAAGTCATCGACATGTGGGTGGGATTTTATGGATAGATCTGAGAGCTTTCGTGGCTCTGCTTCGCCTGAAGTCACCTGCGGGACGAGAGTAGGTTAGAGTACAAGGTGGTAAATTCCGTTTTTGGCGAATGCGAAGGGCCTTCAGCGGCTGAGCCGAAAGCGCGGTGTGCTCTTACATTCGGAAAAACTGGAAGTTGCCACAGAGCGGTTTATACTAGTCTATGTTGAGATGCGCAGAAGTCAGAACGATGCGAGGGCGCGCGCAGCGCAGCGTCCGATAAGCTCAGCTTATGGCGCGTCGTAAGAAAATAGTATATTTCGATACAAGTGCGATGGGGTGTTCACGAGTGCGAAGTTGGCGGCGCGAGGCGAAGCCGAGCGCTACCAATCGCACGAGCTGAAACACTCCATCGTCGAACGATAGTTTTTGCCAGTGATGTTACGTTCTACGAGTGCCGAAATAGTTACTTTTCGTTGACTAGTTAACGAAAAGTAACTTTTCGGCACGAGCTGAACGTAGCAGCAATGTCGAAAAATGATATACATGCATTATATTTTGAGTCGGTCCATGTATACTTGTAGAGACCAATTTTTTCCATCGCCGACGCCATCTAGTCTCCATTCACGCACTCATCACATGAATTATTTTTTTCTAACGGCTCGACCACCTTAATTATGCACATTATGGGAAAAAGTTAATACACATTAAATGTGGATTTTTGTATGAGGAACAACTTATGTCAACAAATTCTCTCCCTCACTCCAACCGCTTACGAGATATAGCGTTATGAGGAACAATATATATTCTGAACGAATATCCATCAAAAACTAATCAGGACTGAGTTACATGAAGACTGAGACCTTGATGGCTTCGATTGGTGTATCCATTCGTGAGAAATCGTTGACCAAAATTTAGGGCACATGCATACAAACATACACACACACACACACAAGTCGGGGCTTTGGCGGTCGGGGCTTTGGCGTAGAGTATCTAGTGGTAGAGTATCTGCCTACTACTCCGAAGGTCCTAGGTTCGCGCCCGGCCGCCGGAGAATATTTTTTCAAAATATTTTCTCATGGATTCCGACCGATGCAGGAACTTCCGTGTGTGCTATCGGCGGTACCCATAAAATGAGACCGCCCGGCCGAGCGGGAACCTAACCCGACGCAGGGGGGAGGGGTGGGTTCCATCATAGGCGCCGGCCATCGTAGCACAGGGGTTTCTGGAGGTTTACCCTGTGTTTAGAAATACGATGGCCTAAAAATGGCGAAAGTCAGCCCCAGCCGCATGGGTGGGTGTCCGGTACGCCCCCTGAAGGAATGCTTACACGGCCGCTACCGGGGGCGTACAAATGAGAGGGACGGAGGAAAAAAAAACACAGACACACATTGACTCAGAATTTTTCGGGGATCATTTTGGTACCTTTACGACACCAGTTAGAGGCCGAAATGAAAAAGTTCGATGTCGGGGTGATTACAATATTGTCAAAAAGTGGGTGTTCATGTTGGTAGTTATATCGACAGAAATATATCTTCAAATTTTTACACTGTTGAATGAATAAAATTTTCTAAATGTGTGCACAATGTGGGGAGACCGGGGCAAAATGAGATCCCGGGGTAAAATGAGACGCGGGGTAAAATGAGACCCCGGGGCAAAATGAGACGATTTTTTTTCCATATAATCATTCCTGTCATATAGATTCGTCACAAATGATAGTATATATACTGCTAAGTCCAATAATTATACAACTTTTTTCAAAAAAACGATATTTTTCAAATATTGAATATTCCATCATATGCCCGTTGCTGGCACATGTTCGTTATTGCCTTGTTTTTGCAGTACTTTTAAAGTAATGGAAAGTTGATGCCATTGTCATTGGGCCGCGAACCCGGGTTTTTCGTAACACTGTGACTGAAACGCTAACCACCGCACCACCACCTAATTCCACATAGATATGATCGAATACTTAATAACATGAAAAATGTAATTTCACATACTTTGCTTGTGAATCAATGGATTTGATTTATTGTATAAATATTTCCTGAACGGTACATAGTCAACACGTAAATAATAATTTTTGTTTTCGAAAATATGTCGCTGCCAAACCAAATGCGACGGAAAGTGAATCATGGTTAAACCCTCTTTTGATTGTTTTTCTATTTTAATGGTATATTGATTCGAGTAGTAAAACATGGATGACGCCGAGTTTGAAGTGAATGTTGAGTAATTTGAAGTCGCAAAGCTAAACAGAAAAAAAACTGATTCATCTATATTTATTCATTGAAAAATTATAAAAAATGGTTCGGCGTCGTGTGAGGACAACAGATCGACAATCGTGGTCACCCACTGTGATGGCTAAAGCCATCAAAGCGGTTACCGAAGACAAGATTGGGTACACCAAAGCGTCTCAGATGTATGGCTTACCCCGTGCATCAATCGCAAGACGAGTCACTGAATTTAAAAGCACGACAGATCTGCAACTTGCAACTACCAAAGGTCAGATTCAGTTGATACTCAATGATAATTAAATGAAACCCATTTTTTGTTGAACTTCGAATTATTACAAGTATCTATTACTGAAACTCGTGAATTGAACACTTGAAAAAATAATGTTCTTTTTCTCCTTGTTATGGAACACGGTATCCTGCAAGGACACAATAACTCGATAATGATAAAATCGGTTTAATATAACAAATTTGATGACCGACAACGGTGGCCGAGTGGGTAGGTGCCGGGCTACGAATCCCTTGGTAGTGGGTTCAAGCTCCAAGCATGGCAAAGATTTTCCCTTTATCGGGAACCCTTGTTCGGGAGTCCAGAAGTTGAGACTCATTAGAAAATGTTAGAACAAACATTTTCTAATGATGCTCAATGGATGGACGCCATGTCGGCCCAGGTGTTTCCATGGTTTTCCATGAAAATTCTGTTTCATCACTGGATAATGATACTTTGGGTTGAATATGTGAGTTTTCCTTCTCATATATTACTCCTGACCCACCAACAATATTGTGCTTTCTATGTTCATAGTATTGGGACGTTTTACTCCTACATTCAGTGTCGCAGAAGAGAAAGAACTAGTATTACATCTACTCAAGGCAGAAGATGGACTCCATGGCTACAGATCGAAAGAATTTCGCACCTTAGCGTTCGATCTCGCTGAAAGAAATCGACTTGATCACAAATTTTCAAAAGCCACTGGCGGACCAGATTGGCTGAAAGGTTTCATGGCGCGGAACCAAGAGGTATCGTTGCGAAAACCACAAGCCACATCTTTAGTTCGAGCTAAAGCATTTAATCGCGAGTCAGTAGAGATTTTTTACGCTAAATTAGAAAAACTCTTAACGAAATATGAGTTCTCGCCACAACAAATATTCAATTGCGACGAATCTGGTGTGACAACTGTGCCAAAACACGTCGAGAGAATCCTTGCTAGGAAAGGGAAGAAACAAGTAGGATGCTTGACTTCTGCGGAAAGAGGCCAGCTGGTTTCCATTGAACTCTGCATATCAGCTGATGGACGCTTCATGCCACCTATGTTCGTGTTCCCGGGTCGTCCAAATGATCGATACCTTACTGGAGCCCCGGTGGGTAGTTGGGACGAATTCACCCCCAGTTGCTGGACAACTAGGGTAACTGTCTTCTCATGGTTTAAAGAGTTTGTGACATTTTCTGGAGCTTCTGAAAAATAATCCCGTGCTATTAATTTGTGACAATGCTGGAAAACACTAGATTCCTCAGGATAAGACGGATGATAAATTCGATAATGGAAGTCGAAAGGAGGATGCTGCATCAACAGATTCCGAAAATAATGAAATCCTGACAGGGCCGTCTGAAGTTGATGACAATGCCACTCCAGGATGTTCATTCTGGGCTGAGGAGGATCCAGGATTGCACGCGACGTTCACGTCATCAGCCCGATCGATCCCTAAACGACCGGGAAAAGATCCTATTGGACCCCGTCCTAAGCGAAAGAGAATAGTTATTCTATTGGACAGTGATAGCACTGACGACGACAGGGATAAAACAGTTCCGGACGATAATGATGACGGCTCAGAATCCAACTCGTTCACACCTCGGAAACGATTCGTATCGTCTTCATCATCTGCTGATGATAATTTTGATGAAGAGATACGTCGTCTGAGTCAATCCTTCAGCCACACTTCCTTCGAGATTCCTCACGAGTCTCATGGTCAAAACTCCCAGGGAACTGGTATAGAAGGTTCCTCGCTGCTCAAGTCACCCTACCAAAGTGAAGCTCAAGAATCAGATGAAGACATAGTAACGAGGTCGTCGACTTGAACAGCACCATTTACTAGAACTTCACAAGGTTCCTCTTCCGCACGCGGAACAGAGGGTGAAAAACACCAACATGACATAAGAACTCGAAATCACAGAGACATCAAAAAGAAGAACCGTATCGACCGAGTGTTTCTAGTCAAACCATCAGTCTTAGTGTCATCAAAAGCAACAGTCACTGCTCATAAATCGCGAAGAGGTCGTCCGCCAGGTCAATCGACACTTCTCACCAGGTCACCTCATCGAAACATGCTGTATGAAAAGCAAGTTTTGAAGAAAGCGCCGCCCAAGTCTACCCGTCCCAGAACCAAAAAGGGGTTACGGCAAACATTGAGGGAGGCAAAGAATGATGAAAACGTCCCATGCATTTTCTGTGGTGGCTGTTTTCTGGAGAGTACCGGGGATTACATCCACTGGATTCAGTGCCAATCATGCAAAGGTTGGTTACATTGCGTTTGTGGCAACGTCACTTCCGCCGGAGCGGTACAATTCATTTGTGATAGTTGCCTCTAAAGGAATGAGACGATGAGAAATGATAAATTTCATATTATTAAGTTAAGTTCATGTGATATCGTTACAGTTACACGTCGAATTCGCTGGTCGATTCGCTAATGCAATTTTATGGAATCGATTTGGTTGATTATTCCAGACCAAATTACGTACATAATAAAATTGGCCAATTTAACATGGGTCTTATTTCACCTCCCTTCCCTCAAATATAAGTTTAAATGAGAAATTAGTGAACTCGATAGTATATGTGATATTATTTGTGAATAATCTATGTGATAAGAATGATTGTAGGGAAAAAAAATCGTCTCATTTTGCCCCGGGGTCTCATTTTACCCCGGGGTCCATTATGCCCTGGTCTCCCCTATCATCATTAGTTAATATCAATGAAATTGTAATCAACGAGTTTTCTTGAATGGAGTATGGCTCATTTTTGAGGACATATTTCGTTCATTTTCGTGATTATGAAATTTGCTTTTGAATGCAACGATTCAAGAGTCGGATCGATGGATACTCGGTTGATTTTCAGTATTACGCGTTGTTGGAACACTGTTCCATCGAATCTATCGAGTTTTTCTCGCAGTGTGCAGGGATATACTCAGTCTGGAATTCATCTAGGTGGTTTTTAGACTGCCATCTTTTCTCACTCCAATTCTTGTCTTTGACATTGATTTGTGTATGATTATTCGATTTAGTAGAACGCTGTGAGATACTCTGTATATATTATTCTGTATTATCGATGAGGTAGTCCTTATGGGGCTCTTCGCCCTAGGACTTAATAAAAGTCTTCACATACATGGATATGCAGAAAACGATTTCGAATCGTAATCGTTTTGTTTAAAAAATTGCACAGCCTGACAGTTCAATAATTCCGCCCTGCTTAATTATACGTATGCCTTAACCGAGATGTTGGGGCAACTTTAGAATTTCCATGTGAACTTCAACATTCATAGTGATACTTGGGAACCTACCGGACAAAACCCGACATAACGAGTTCTGAATTCCTCTGTGGTCAGTAAAAAAAACTCCCTGCGGTTCCTCGAATCATGTTCGCACGTATCCTAACTCGGTACAAATTTGTTGCGGTTCTCTACCGATCAATTCCTTTCTGGCGCCTCTGGCGAAATTTTCGGAAAACCTGAAAACAAATTCAATTGAGAAAATCTTGGCAATAACATAATTTTTGAATATACGAAGACACCAAATTTTGAAAAAATAAAATTTGAAGATCGAAGAAAATTGAAGGAATTAGAAACAGCATGAGCTAAAAAATTTTGCAAATTTCGGAACCTACAATAATTACAATAATTCCAATTGAAAAAAAAAGCGATAGAAAACATGAGAGTTATATTTTTTTCGACGTTCAAATTATTCTGCGGCTTTGAAGTTTCTTTTGTAAGCGGTCAAGTATGCTGATGGGGTGGCTGCCGGTCGTTTAATGCCCAGACGCTCTGCGCAAAGGGGGCCAGTAATAATTTTTTAAGACTCACGCAACCCATCGAGCATTAAAGACGAGGCATAACTTATAACAAACAATTTGCCTATTTATCTTTCCCCATTTTTGAGGTATTAAATAAATTACTTGCAACACAGGTGTCTCGTAAACAATGTAGATATGTGAAACGGGCTATTTTTAAACTACCACAATGTCTTGACAAAATTTTAAGATTTTTCAAAATTAATGAAGAATGTCCAGAAACGTTCCAATTTTTAATAAATGGGATGTGAGTGACCCTCGACATGGTCGCATCTACAACTTCCCGATAGTGTGTGTGTGTGTCCTTTTTTTTTCTTTTTTTTTTCCTCCGTCCCTCCCATTTGTACGCCCCCGGTAGCGGCCGTGTAAGCATTCCTTCAGGGGGCATACCGGACACCCACCCATGCGGCTGGGGCCGACTTTCGCCATTTTTAGGCCATTGTATTTCTAAACACAGGGTAAACCTCCAGAAACCCCTGTGCTACGATGGCCGGCGCCTATGATGGAACCCACCCCCCCCCCCCTGCGTCGGGTTAGGTTCCCGCTCGGCCGGGCGGTCTCATTTTATGGGTACCGCCGATAGCACACACGGAAGTTCCTGCATCGGTCGGAATCCATGAGAAAATATTTTGAAAAAATATTCTCCGGCGGCCGGGCGCGAACCTAGGACCTTCGGAGTAGTAGGCAGATACTCTACCACTACGCCAAAGCCCCGACTGTCTGTGTGTGTGTGTGTGTGTGTGTGTGTGTGTGTGTGTGTGTGTGTGTGTGTGTGTGTGTGAAACGCTAATTGGTGACACAAGAAAGCTCCCTAACTAATAATTTTTGTACAAAATGGTTTCAAAATGTCTATCAGGAAATGGAAGTATCACGCTGACGATTTAGGATACACGGTATTGCGTGTATGTCGATTTTCTGTTAAAAATAGGTAAAAAATAACCTTTTAGTACTTATTAAACATTTGAAAATGAACTATTTGAGCAATTCAGAGCCATTAGTCACTCATTTATCATCCATTACAAGAATTCGTTTATCCCACAGTGAATGGTAGCGTGGATGTTGCGTGTAAGTTCAACCGCCAGGGTAATAACGTCATATCTCAAAAAAAATTAGAGATAGTAGAAACTGTATAAGAAGCAAAATGTTCCCTACATAAAACCACATATTTCATGAGTCGTGTCCTACTTCGCATTATCGAGGTGTAAAACTTAAGCGTTTAAATTTCGCGCGTACGGATCGCGCCATTATCCACAGATACTTGATATGAGGTTCTTGAAATTTTGAAAAATCTTGGAATGTATGTCAGATAACAAAAAAATGCGGCAGCACAAACATCTTTAGCCTACTATTATTATTATCCTCATAAATTACAACCTTAATTTTCCGCAGGAATTTGTATTTTCCCATCTTTGCAAGTGATCGTTTCCTCTCCATTATTTCGTATATCGCACACTCATGAATGAGTGAGCAATGTGATACACCTTTTTGATCTGCGGGCTGAGGGCACCCACATAATAATTCATTCATTGTCAAAAGTCATGAGAGGCACTTTTACCCAGTAATGGCAATCGATTTTAGCCACATGTCTAGAGTTGACTGAAATCTCGGCCAATTCTGACGATTGAGGCCCAGGGGGCGGTGGGTGAGTGGGGGTGGGGGAGGGGGTGGCAAATTAAAATCCTCCTTATCCTTATATATAATTGAGAGCTTCGACCAGGAAAATAAATCGATTATCGAATTCGAAAACTCGAAAGTCGAAGAAAGAATCTCGATTATCGATGACACAATCGAAATCGAACGAGAATATCTCTGATAAATCAGAAATGACAAAATTTCAAAAACATGAAAAACTTACAAAAGCGGGGCAACAAAAATCCATTGTGTCAAGCGTTATTGATAATGTTACTGTGCATCGATAATTTTTGTTTGCACTCTAATAAACTGTTAATTACTTGCATGAAAAAAATTTCTCGGAAGCATTCTGTGATTTGAATAGAATTTGAATAATGGGAAATTTTGGGTAAGAAATTGGTAGTTTTTTTTTGCATGAAACATTGGGTATTTAAAAACAATTGAGAATGTTTGAATTTTTATAAGTGCAGGAAAAGTTTTTACGAGATCGTTATCGCTCAAGTCGGTGATGGCACAAGGCACGTGGTCATCTTTTATGTCTTATCCACATTACTATTCCACAACAGATGACGCACTTAAGGGTGAAAACGCGTCCACTGGCGTTATTTTAATTACTGCCGTTAAATGATTAATTCAAGTGCCGTAAAAAAATTTCAAGATTTTGGAAATGAGAAAAAAATTTAGGAATTAACGAACCCTCAGTGAGGACACAATGCAAATTTCTCGATTTGGTAACTCGAGTGTTCGAGATCATGTCTGTTTCAGAAATTTACAAGACTTCTCACTTGAGTATTTACTGAATTTTTTTTTCGTTTCTCTATATGTCATCGCCTTTTGTGATTTTTTTCATAATCAAGAGATAACTCCCTCTTCGGAGAATTTTTCGGGGATCATTTTGGTACCCTTAAGGCACCAGTTACAGGCTAAAATGAGAAAGTTCGATTTCGGGGTGATTACAATAACTTCCCCATCGGGAAGTTAAAAATGCGAGACCCAGGAGAAAAATCGGACTAAAAATCTGCAATATTTTCGACATTAAGAACAAAAAGTTCAAGATTTTTGGAAAAATAGAAAATTTTAAGAGTTTCAAAATTCTCGAAAATTGACATTTTGGGAGTCCTTCAATTTTCAGGCACGTGTTACTCGCGTGTTGTTTTACATATTTTTCACCTTTCCATTCTGCAACAGATGACGCAGTTGAGGGTAGCTGGTTGGGTAGACTCTACCGACACATTCGTTAATTTGATTATATTAATTATTCCCCTTGGGGCTTTTATTGCGGTAGGATAGGAGCCGAGGACGCGGAACGTGTCTCAATTCTTCGTTACGCTTGAAATTTTGACACAGCTCGTGATTATGGTAATTAGTTCAATAACTCGATACTGCCATTAAATGTGTTTTTGTTTCTGATGAGTGATGGTGCTTATTTTTTTTTAATGTGCGTGAACTTTATTAACAATTTCGTTAATCAGGTGGATGCGTTAGGTCAGCTGAACTTTTTAAAATTACTGAAATTTGTTAAAATTTTTAAATATTTGATTCTTTTTTATCTTCAACTTTTTGACCTTTCAATTTTTTTTAATTTTGAAATTTCCCAAATGTATCAAATCCTGGAAATTTTTCAGAATTTTCAACTTTTTTCAAATTTTGGAAATCTTTCAAATTTTGGAAATTTTTCAAATTTTGGAAATTTTTCAAATTTTGGAAATTTTTCAAATTTTGGAAATTTTTCAAATTTTGGAAATTTTTCAAATTTTGGAAATTTTTCAAATTTTGGAAATTTTTCAAATTTTGGAAATTTTTCAAATTTTGGAAATTTTTCAAATTTTGGAAATTTTTCAAATTTTGGAAATTTTTCAAATTTTGGAAATTTTTCAAATTTTGGAAATTTTTCAAATTTTGGAAATTTTTCAAATTTTGGAAATTTTTCAAATTTTGGAAATTTTTCAAATTTTGGAAATTTTTCAAATTTTGGAAATTTTTTCAAATTTTAGAAATTTTTGAACTTTTGGAAATTTTTCGAATTTTCAAATTTTCGAAATGTTTGAAATTATTCAAATTTTGGAGATTTTTGAACTTTTAGGAAGTGTTGCAATTTCACCATTGTCGAAATTTCGACAATTCCAATTTTTTGGACCTTGCAACTAACAAAAATTTCCAATTTTCGTCGCATTTTCGAAATTTGTTTTTTTTTTTCCTTTTTATAAGGTCCAAAATTCTCAAAAAAACATGTACAAGATGGTCACGCGATCAGCACGTGCCTTATGTCGTCGGCCAACGACTCAAACGATAATGATACTCGTATGCACCCCAGGTTGTCGCACTATAAGGAATATCCATTATTCCGAAGACGGTTTGGATCGTTTCTGAGGGGTGGTTTCTCAACGGTAACGTACAACTAGCGTACACATGGTGCAGGGCTACCTTATGGATGTCCATAGAAAGGAGAAACGTAGGAGAAAAGGAGGGGGGCTAGTACAGCTTTCAACCCGTCAAAACAACGTGCCCTCAAGAAAATCGTTACACTAACCGTTGGTGAATTAATGTTCATCTTTCTTTTACAGCAACAGATAAACATATATTCGTAAACTACTTATTCATTAACTTCTCAATGGGGGCAGTTGTTGAAGCTCATCCCGATTGACAAAGTCGATTTGAGGTCGGATTCTCGCAATTCACGGTATTTCCCGAAATTGTAGACTTCCTTAAATCCATGTGTGTTTGAGACAGATTGAGTGATTGATCGAGCGATTGATTGGGTGATTGATTTGATTATTGATTGGGTGATTGATTGGGTGATTGATTGGGAGATTGATTGGGTAATTGATTGGGTGATTGATTGGGTGATTGATTGGGTGATTGATTTGGTGATTGATAGGGTAATTGATTGATTGATTGAGTGATTGATTGAGTGATTGATTGAGTGATTGATTGAGTGATTGATTGAGTGATTGATTGAGTGATTGATTGAGTGATTGATTGAGTGATTGATTGAGTGATTGATTGAGTGATTGATTGAGTGATTGATTGAGTGATTGATTGAGTGATTGATTGGGTGATTGATTGAGTGATTGATTGAGTGATTGATCGAGTGATTGATTGAGTGATTGATCGAGTGATTGATCGAGTGATTGATTGCATGATTGATGGTGATTGATTGAGTGATTGCCTGAGTGATTGATTGAGTGATTGATTGAGTGATTGATTGAATGATTGAATGATCGAGTGATTAAGTGATGGATTGATTGAGAGATTGAGGATTAATAGTTTATTGCTGGACATCATGTTCTCCCAAAGAATAGGTCTAAGGTCCGTGGAATAACAAATATATTCTTGAAATATTATTGAATAAATTCTTGAAATTTTTTACATTTCCAAGATCTCGTCAATTAATTAGAAGGACATCTTCACAAAAATGATTTCGTCGCGTGCCAAGCCACCTGCGTAAGTTTCGAGTTGAAGAAAACGACTTCTTGAGGAGGGGTGACTCTTGCATAAGGAGAAAAGGGGCACCTGGCTACGGGTCAGACGCAATGTGTGCGAAACGTCATGAAAGAACCAATGAAACCATAAAAGAAAGGGAAATAAATGGACGAAATGTTGAATTGTGCGAGTGAATTCGGGGGTCCAGGATCACTGGGAATAATGCCCGCAATGGGTTTTATTTTCATAGCCTCTGAGGGTGAAAACGGTCAACGCTCCCGAAGGAGTGCAAATCAGTCTGAATACCGACCCCAGGGGGCTGCACGACCAAACCATCTAGCACTCATTAAACAAGCGGTGCAAAACTCAAATCGATTATAAGAAATGCAGCCGGATGACTCATAGTAAAGAACCGAAATTTTTGAAATATTTTGAAATTTTTGGAATTTTTGGAATTTTTGAAATTTTTGAAATTTTTGAAATTTTTGGAATTTTTGAAATTTTTGAAATTTTTGAAATTTTTGAAATTTTTGAAGTTTTTGAAATTTTTGAAATTTTTGAAATTTTTGAAATTTTTGAAATTTTTGAAATTTTCGAAATTTTTGAAATTTTTCGGCTTCTCGGTTTCGCCTCGCGCCGCCAACTTCGCACTCGTGAAAACCCCATCGCACTTGTATCGAAATATATTAATTTTTCAGTCTAATTCTTACAATTTTTCTGAATTTGTCAAATCGTGACTAGCGGCTGCAGGGGGGCTGTGAGATGAAACCTCGTAGAGGTCATTAAATAACCGGTGCGAGCCGATGGAGTATACTTGAATATCGAAGAAGCAAGGGAGTGGGCTGTAGAAGCACCTGGCACGAGACGCGAATCGTTTTCAAGGGATGCAGACGTGGAGGAAGCCCTGATGCAGCTGCGTCTCAGCTTTTTATCAAATAAATTCGCTCTTTAACTTTTCAATGTGGAGAAGTGAGTATATTCATCAACAGATCAGACAACGCAAATACCTGTATGTGTATTTTTTATCCCACTCTGTTCCTGTTCATTTTTACCCCTGCAAAGACTATTCACAATTTTTACGATTTTTCATACACTTTTATAACTTTGCAAATCTTTAACTCGAATTTCCCGAAATTTTTTTTTTAATTTTAATTTTCACATATCAAAATTCTCCAAATTTCTCTCCAAGTGATTTGTCCAGGTGTGGGCCTGTCTTCGAGTGACTTATTATGGCATTAAAGATTATCAGGGGCATAGGGGGTGCTCCTGGGCACTGTCAAGGTGATTGCAGTCTTAAGGCAAAAAAGAAAGTGGGGCGGGCGGAGGGGGGCGCGAAGGAAAGGAGGGGGATTACACACGAGCTCGTGCCATAGCAGCTGGTCTTATTGTCATGGTAAAGCATCGACAATAACCCATGCGTAACGTCTTTCGGTTTATAGGGCTATGAGTTTCGTTACCTAACTCAACTGTCTCTCCATGCCTTTTTTTTCTTTTTTTTCCTAGAGAAGATTTTGATAAATTGTCAAGTAAAATTATGGGGGGATGCCGAAAAACATTGTGACCGGGCTCGTAACGAGTTTAGTCATTATTCCTCCATTTCCGTTGTTTTTTTTATTTAAAGTGCCGAAATCTATACATGAAATTATGTACACTATCTGTTACAGGAATATTACTACCCATCATTCGTCGCGAATTCACAGTTTGTTAATAACATTTCAACAGAAGTCTGGCTTACACTTTAATTTTACATCCTCTTAATAAATGGGATGTGAGTGTGACCCTCGACGGGCCGCATCATAACCTCCCAATAGTGGGTGTGTATGTGTGACAATACACGTATGAAGTCAAGTTGTATATCAGTAACGGAAATTCAACTATTACTCGATTATCACGATTTTTTATCGATATCTCGTGAAATATGATGCCTAGAAAAAAAAGTAATACAACATGAAATGTGTAGTTTCACGAGCGGAACAACTTTTGTTTGATACTTTTTCTCGTATCTGTCATCGTTCTCTAAAGAGAGCGTTATAAACAATGAAATGTTATAAACAATGAATGGTTAATTAAGCGATATCTCGTAAATTAGCGCAATTATGGAAAAATGTCATTAAATATGAAATATGTATCTTCATGTGGGGAACAACATTCGTTTGAGACTTTTTCCTCTATCTCCCACGGTTTTTGTAATACAACGTTTTAAACAACTGAAATTGTTAATAACAATTGAAGGAATTGTGTTTTAGACTTGACACCCCCTTTCGCTCTCCGCAAAGGCTACATGTAATTTTTGAAAAAAAAAATTAAAATTGGTCCAGCTGTTCAGGAGAAACCGTGTCACAAAAAATGCTCACATACGTACATACACACACACACACACAGAGACAGTCGGAGCTTTGGCGTAGTGGTAGAGTATCTGCCTACTACTCCGAAGGTCCTAGGTTCGCGCCCGGCCGCCGGAGAATATTTTTTCAAAATATTTTCTCATGGATTCCGACCGATGCAGGAACTTCCGTGTGTGCTATCGGCGGTACCCATAAAATGAGACCGCCCGGCCGAGCGGGAACCTAACCCGACGCAGGGGGGGGGGGGTGGGTTCCATCATAGGCGCCGGCGATCGTAGCACAGGGGTTTCTGGAGGTTTACCCTGTGTTTAGAAATACGATGGCCTAAAAATGGCGAAAGTCGGCCCCGGCCGCATCGGTGGGTGTCCGGTACACCCCCTGAAGGAATACTTACACGGCCGCTACCGGGGGCGTACAAATGAGAGGGACGGAGAAAAAAAAACACACACACAGACGCCAACTTAGAATTTGACGGGGATCATTTTGGTATACTTAGAACCCTAGTTAGATAATGAAACAACAAATTTGGATTTTGGGTGCATTACAATAACTTCCCGAAAAATCGAGAAGAAAAAAAAATTGTTTAGAAGATAAAACTTTCCAAAGTACGTATAATTCTTAATCAGTTTACCCGAAATTCACGGGAAAAATGTATTTTTGTGAATGCATCTCTTTCATCTTATATGTTAACGCAGTGTTTTTTTTTGTGTCTGGCTCATATTAATCCAAATGGGCAGTTAAAACTTATGTGACATTTCCTCTCGGCCCTTCAGTAATTACAAAGTGCCAGTCTGTAATGATTTGTGCCAGCTGCTGGCACCAAATGATATGCAATTATTGTCCCCAGTTTAACTTTCCCACAGTTTCATTCAATCATCATCTGATGTATTTCAGATGTTATCACTGTGTGCAATCAGATATGTTACACCTTTTCAATGTAATTTTTCCGTGTTATGCATCCCCATAGTTCAATTTGTGGGAATTCCGCTCCATTTTTTTTACTCTTATCGGCGTTGCATCTTATCGGGTTTAACAATTTTTTGTTTTTTTTTTTTTTTCAATTTTAGAAAATTTAGCAATTCGGGAATTATTGACAATTCTAAAATTTTGACACTCGAAATTTTTGGAGCTTTGAAACTTTACAAAATGAAAAACAGTCGAAAAATTTAGGAAATTTTTGGAATTGTTAAATTTTTTTGGGATTCTCAAAATTTACAAATTTTAGGAATATTTGAAATTTAGAATACATTTGAAACTTGGAACTTTGGCCATTGTAGATCTCATTTGCCTCTACAAAAAGGCTACAGGAACATTTTGCCTATTCTAGGTTCCTACGTATTTTTGAAAAACTGGGAACTTCATCAAATCGACTTGATAAGATGTATGTTAAGACTTCGGTTCTAGATTGATCATCAAAGACCATATGGCGCCTATCCCGGCATGTAGTAGCCCCAGAGTTTCCTCAGCTTTTCCTAGTAACCCCATAATCTCCTAAGCCTTCCCTAGAAGAGATATAACTATATTAGGCTTCAGTGAATGACAACAAATAATTCGGGTGCTGCTATGGCGGATGGAATGCGGTCCCTTTGGAGCTGTAACTTTATGTTTGTTTTCTATTTGTGTAAACTCTTTTGGTTCGTCTTGGAGCAATTATTTCGAATTTTTTTTTTCCTAATCACAAATTTCCAAGTGTCCGATAGAGATTTCTTCTCCTGAAAACACGGAAATCGGTTGTTTTTGAAACGTACACAGCCACCCATTCACCCACACACCCACCCATCCACCCACACACCCAGGCATACACCCCGGAAACCCCCACACCCACCCACCTACGCACCCAGCCACCCACCTACGCACCCAGCCACCCACCTACACACCCATCCACCCACACACTCAGGCATGCACCCCGCAAACCCCCACACCCACCCACCCACACACCCACCCATTCACCCACACACTCACTCATTCACCCCCCCAACACCCATCCACCCACCCACACACCCACCCACACACCCACCCACACACCCACCCACACACCCACCCACACACCCACCCATTCACCCCCCCAACACCCATCCACCCACACACCCAGGCATGCACCCCGCAAACCCCCACACCCACCCACCTACGCACCCAGCCACCCACCTCCACACCCAGCCAGCCACCCACCCAACCACACACCCACACACACATATACACACACACACACACTTACACACATGAATAATGGCGTCACAATTTTGATAACACACTGAAAATCTTTATAAATTTTTGGAAATTCCAATGAATTAGGATATCGCACGAGATTCTTCCATACGTGTTAATCCTGAAAAACTGTTTTTACCTGCACCAACGAAATACAATATCAGTATAACAAGACACGCAGACTTGGGATGGGAAAGGTGGACCAAGATGGGTGGAATGGGGGAGATACACCAAAAGCCGACCTCTAATCATGCCGCTGGGATTTACAGCATCTCTACGGAGTCTGGGGACTCTCTCTCGCGCCCAGCGGAGCCCGGGTTCTTCACCATTCGCCACTCAATACAATCCCCCTCCCACCCTCCCTCCGCCCACCCCCCACGACTACGCTCCGGAACGTAGCGCCTTTTTGACTGCTTCCAACCGACGTTCGCACTATAATCAACCAACGCAGACGGATTTATTCACTGAGGACTTAGTGATTTGATGCAAGAATGGCCGTTTTGGAATTGTTAAGAGGCAAATTTTCGACATTTTTCAGGTTTGGGTTTTTGAAATTTTTGCAATTTTTCAAATTGTTAATTTTTTTTTAATTCTGAAAATTTCAGAAATTTTTCACTTCTTTGAATTTTTTTTTTGTTCCTGGCATTTTCTTTTTTTTTCAAGGGACTCCAGTTTTTTTTCTAGTCTCCACATTAAACAAAATGAATAAACATAGTCAACAGAGAAACATTTTTTTCAGGTTCGAAAAATGATCGATTATCGTTCCTTCCTCTCCACTTCCTTCTTCGTCACTTTCATTTTCTCGTCAATTTCACTCTCTCTTTCTCCATTCCTCGGAGCAGAGAAGTATTCACATCCTCGCGGGACCCTTTCATTTTTCACCTGCATTATAAGCTTTTTTCATTTTCCACCTGTGTCAAGTAACAGGTGACCGGTTCCACAGCTGGGTCGCTGCATAAAATAAGCGAGCAAAGTTATTAATAAGAAATTTCAAAAAGTTCAAAAACTTCGAAAATTTTCGAAATTTCCAAAATTGTTCACCGTTCTAAAATTGAAAGAATCCGAAGTTTGAAAAAATTCAAGACCAAGAAAAAAAAAATAAAAATACTCAAAGACATTCTGTAATATTCACCGAAAAATTGCATGATTACAAAATTGTAGTGGATCCATTAAATCCTCACAAATAGCGAAAAAAAGCGTCACGTCAATGACTCCCCATTTTTCCCCAGTCCGTAACAGGTACATCGCCACACCCACCTAAATATCCCATTCCCACAGAGTACCCCGTAACGGTCAGAAAATTCCACATTCCCATTAGAATAGAACCCCAGATTTTTCACGATTCCTAGAAAAGGATCTACCTCTCAAGAAGAGGCTGAGCCCAAGAAAAAAAATTTCTTTCATAAAAAAAAAAATTACAAAAGCTGTTCACAATATTGCGTGTGGTTTATTTTCACGAATGAAATTTATCAGGTAAACATTTCGAATTATTTTTCTGCTGATTTTCTTGAATAGTCCAAAAAACATGATTGATGTTAAGAGAAACATGTTGGTGGATACAGAATTCCAATTGTATAATTTCTTCGGGAGAAATAGATTTTACACACATACACATACTCACATGTACATTCACACCGACTCACCCACCCCCCACCCGCCCACCTACACTCACCCACCCAGTCACTTACACCCACCCACTCACTTACACCCACTCACCTACGCCCACCCACTCACCTACACCCACCCACCCACTCACCTGCACGTCCTCACCTACACCCACCTACCCGCTCACATAGACCCACTCACCCACCTACACCCATCCACCCACCCACTCACCTACACCCACGCACCCACCCACTCACCTGCACGTCCTCACCTACACTCACCTACCCGCTCACATACACCCACTCACCCACCTACACCCATCCACCCACCCACCCCCTCATCTACACCCACCCGCCCGCCCATCACCTACACCCACCCACCCACCCAATCACCTACACCCACCCGCCCGCCCATTCACTTACACCCACCCGCCCGCCCATTCACCTACACCCACCCACCCACGTACCTACTCCCACCGACACACACACAGGCGCGCATACGCACACGAAGCAAATCGTAGTATATCATATTCCTCTTTTACTGTAAACTGAATCTTCTGATGAACAGAGATTCAAAAACTAGTTTTATCCCATGACGGACCACTGATAAGATAGTATTATCTGTATAAACCTAGTCCTAGGGTGTAAAGAAAACCCAAGCGTACCATACCCATCTGAAAGATTCTAGAAATATTGAAAATTGAAACTTGGGGATTCAATGAAGTAATTTAGTCGTCACAAGTCACCACAATTTCCCAAAAACCTGAAAGAAAATCGTGGAAATTGAGGGAGAGAATTGACCATGCTCAATGACGCCCGCTTCTAAACCTTTCCTAACAATACCCCCCCCCCCCCCCCCCCCACCTGTGGTCCCCTCCACCACGATTTTCCCATAAGATTCGACACCCACGCCTCTCCCCCCCTTTTATACCCAACAAAAAAAAAGCTGACTCTCTCATTCCACTTTTCCACGGTTCACATTCTCCCGCATATTCCTAGCGCATCAAACGACCCATACGAGAGTCGAAGTTGGTCACTCGAGGCAGACGGATATCATTTTCCTGTGCGTGATCTCGTCACCATAAATTCTTCACTTCTCCCTTACTCAAATAACAAAAACAAGCCAACTTGCCGCCATCTATTTTCCTTGTAATTGTGAGTATCTCTGTCTGTCCGACGACTTTCTGCGAATTTAATGGAGACTTGGTGCTCTGTTGAATGTGAATTTGTTTGAATGTTTGCTCAAGGGTCGGAGAGAATGAGTCGAGACTGACCTTGCGAGTTGAAACATTTGGAGGTGGTGGGAGAGGGGTAGGGGGGGGGGGGGGGGGGGGGGGGGAGGGGGGGATTTCATCAGAAGGAAGTAATAACAGATGTTCGGTACATTCCTGATGAATGAAAAGGGGTAGTCATATTTGGGATTATTTTTCGACAAGAAAAAAAGGGAAGCGAGCCTAGTGAGTGGAACCCGCCAGGGCCACATCAGTAACTTCCCGATTTTGTAGTAAATAATTCTGAATAAGTTTGAATTGTTCTATAATTTTTAAGGTGATCAAGTAATACAAGTGTTATCTAGCGTAAGGTCAAAGCTCGTTGCAGATCACAACCTGAATGTCCCCGCAGTCCCTGACCCAAGTAATCCTCAGTTGTCCCTCTAATATGTTGGGCCCCGTCTCGTTAAGGCGAAGGGTGTGTCAGGTACCCGTAATTACAGTATTCCCTCGGCAGCTATGCTTGCCCCTTAGTTTTATACTCATTCAAAATTTTCCACCGCTTCAATTTAGTCGTGGAAGAACTGTCAATTGCCTAAACAATCCACTGCCACAGTATCGTAGTCCAGTATTATCATTTACCCATGGGTTGGAGCACTGGTCTTTCGTACTCGAGGCCCAAGGATCGAATCCTCGTACGGGGAGTATCCTTCTGGAGTTTCGTAAAAGAAACGGCTGTACAAATTGAAATGTAATCTCCGTTGGTATATCCGTACTCATGTGCTGAAGAGCATTCCTTTAAATGACATAAAAATCTATGCATGCGCTGCGTTCCAAACGTCGTATTGACTCTAGTGGAAGGTATTGTCAATAAATAATAACTTCGAAAAATAATATGTGTGTTTTATTCAATATCCAAAAAGTTCGGTTATTTTTGGAACATACACTGTCTCGAACACACACACACACACAAATGATATTTAATTTTTTCCTCTTTGACATGGAGTGAGTAAACTTCCGAACCATCTTGTTGGCCTTCGTGTAGTCTCGTGAACTTCATATAAATACAGACGGGTTTATGACTACGATGGTAATAGTTTGATCATGCAATACTGCACATGTGCAGTGCTGTTGGAAAGGCTATGAGCGTGTTCCTTGGATATGAAAATTTTATTTGAGGACGAATCAGAATTTCGGTGGATGCTGATGATCCAAGGTAAACACCCTTAATTCAACAAACTCAATAGAACTAACCGCGATGTAGTCGTGCTGAGTGCGCACATTTAATCTGCAGATCATGAGCTTTTTGGAGAAGACGTTTCATCAGGAGGAAGTAATAACAGATGTGTACATTCCTGAGGCGTGAAAAGGGTAGAAAAATTTGAGAGGATGTTTTTTAGTGAGGAATATATGCAATGAGTGTGAGTCATTGGGGATGGACAAAAAAATTTGGCAATTTATCATCTAGGCCCTGTTAGCATTGGTAGGCGTTTAGTTTTGTGACAAGTTCAACAACAAGTTAGTTGATTTGTAGGGCATGAACACAGGAAAAGCTTACGTAATATGTAATTTTGTATTCTAAAAGATATTATTTAAAAGGTCTCTCTCTCTCTTTCTCTCTCACACACACACACACACACGAACATACACAGACCCACACGCATTCACTCACACTTAGCCACCCTCACACCCACTCACACATACCTACCCAGTGACTGACCCACCCACATACCCAGTGAACCACCCACCCGCCCACCTACTCACCCGCTTACCCAGTTACTCACTCACCCACTTACTCAGTCACTAAGTCGCCCACCGAAGCAGTCACCCAGAAGCCCACCCACTCACCCGTCCAGCCACTCAGTCACCGACCCGCCCACCCTCTCAGTTACCCACCCACCCAGTGACCCACTCGCCCAGTTACTCGCCCACCCACTTACCCAGTCACCCAACCCCCCACCCACCCACCCGCCCACCTACTCAGTCACCCACCCGCCCACCTACTCGGTCACCCACCTGCCCACCTACTCGGTCACCCACCCGCCCACCCATCCTGTCAGCCACCGGCCCACCCTCTCAGGCACCCACCCACTTACCCAGTCACCCAGCCGCCCACCTATCTAGTCACCCACCCGCCCGCCCGCCTACCCACCCACCCATTCAGCCGCCTACCCACTCACCCACCCACCCGCGCACCCACTTAGCCAGCCACCCACCCACGTACCCACCCACCCACCTACCGACCCATCTACCCGATCGGTCACCTACCCTTACACATACGCACACACACACACACATACATCTATGAAATACATATACACGCGCACAATAAGTCGCACACAGGCAGACACACATATACTTGCAGGAAGTTAATGAGCAACATTTCCGGATTATTCTTGCAATGCAGTTAACATCATTTCCCATTGACCCCCGGAGATTTTCTGTGCCCATGAACGTCACGCATTGGCCCCGAAAAAAACATAAGTATCGGAGATGAAGATACGAGATGAAAAAAGCGGGATGCGGGCAAATAAAAATGCGATGGCAAGAGTTGGCAACGAAAATGTGCGAGAGGAAGAGCCGACAATGCGGCAGGTACCTATCCTCCGCAGGCATTCCATCAAGATGCTATCGGGTTGAGTGGGGCCGGGGAGGGGGCAGGAATAGAAGGGCGAGGGGGGGGGGGCGAGAGATATTAAAGGATATTGCGCCGACGAAACGGGCATCCCGTGGCGCGGTGGGTCCAGCACCCACGAAGACAAGGGGAATCAATGGAAATAAAATGTTAGTTTGTTGCACGTTAGGTGTCCGAGGCCCTGAAAATTCATAACAAAATTAAGATGTGTGTGTGTGTGTGTTAAGTCGATTTGTAGGTTCTTATTTATGTCTTATTTATCTTTAGACGATGTTAGTTTATGGCAAAATGTCAAGAAAATTCCAGAATGAAATTCCTCAAAAAAAATGTTACACAACATTTTTCTATAAAATCACTCATTCACGAGATTTTCGAGTTTCAGTCCGGCTTCCGTCAGGCACTCTCGGCTCGCTTATTCAAATTATTAAATTGTTTTCAAATTTGATTTTCAATTTTTTAAATCGCTGGTGTAGGGAAGCGGGGGGGGGGGGGGGGGGGGTACGGTGAGAAATATTAAGGTTTATTGCGCCGATGAAATCGGTATCCCGTAGCGCCTTGGGTCCCAGGACCCCCGAAGTGGGGCCATTGTGGACCGAGGCTTTCCGAGAGCAAATCTTACTCTATATTTTTCAGGGCAATAATGTCGAGGATCTTAAATAAAAAAACAGTGTTACTCTGCATATTTTCCAATCAAAGTGCTCTTCGTCATACTCATTTTCTGCCACTGACATCTATGGTCCAAAAAATAAAAAATCATTATCGAGTATGTGACATAATTATAGCGAAAATTGGAAAAAAAATTACGATTTTTTATCGATATCTCGTAAAATATGACGCCTAGCAAAAAAAGTAATAAAACATGAAATATATAGTTTCACGAGCGGAACAACTTTTGTTTGATACGTTTTCTCGTATCAATCATCGTTCTCGAAATACAGCGTTATAAACAATGAAAAATGTTAATTAAGCGATATCTCGTAAATTAGCGCAATTATGGAAAAAAAGTCATTAGACATAAAATATGTATCTTCATGTGGGGAACAACATTTGTTGGAAACTTTTTCCTCTATCTCCCACGGTTATTGTAATGCAACATTTTAAACAATTGAAATTGTTAATAACAACTGAAGGAATTGTGTTTTAGACTTGACACTCCTTTCCGCTCTCCGCAACGGCTAAATGCAATTTTTGAAAAAAAAAAATTGATATCGGTTCAGCTGTTCAGGAGGAACCGTGTCACAAAAAATGCTCACATACGTACATACATACGCACACACACACACACACACAGAAACAGATTCGAATCTGGGTTTCCCAGCTTCCACCAGAACTCGAACCTGGGTCTCTCAATTATGTTGCAATTTGTAACCAACATGTCCCAAATTCAGATTGAAAAAACCTCCCCATTTTAAATTGGGACACTGGTCCAATCTTGCATAACGACTTCACAATCGCGAATTGCATTTTCTCTGACCTACTCACTATATTGCATAAGAATCATATTTCCTTGAATCACCAAAAAATTAATATATCAATAATCCATGAAACTATTAAATAAACTATTACGTGAATTATTGGCCCAAAAATATCAATTCAATCCCTGGGTTTAAAGCCTGCGATCATTTCATATTTCTCCCTCGCACCATCCAATTATTATGACATTAGTGATTCAAGAATGGAAAAGTGATGGGCTAGGCCAAATTTTTAAAGGTCCCTCCCCCGGGCACACATAAATTCCCCCCCCCCCCCTCCCTCTCCGCCGCCCTCACCCACCACCCCGGCCAGCGTGTGTAGACTGATAAATCTTCCTACACATACCACAGCTCGACTGTAAAATATCGGATTAAGGATATGTTCTATAATCCTCCAGCCTATAATCGCAGTTTTGTAGGTTTCTAGTAAAACTGATTGGAACCAGTATCCTTCAATCCAGTGGTCCATTGGAAGAATGGCCCATTTCAACCGGAAGGATGTCCCAATATTGGGCCAGAAGAATATCCCGATATTCAACGAATAGAACGACCCAGTGAACAATCGAAAATGTGGCCCAATATTGGGCCATGTATATGTCCCAATTTGGGGCGCGGGTAATGGTCCAATATTCAACGGAAGGACTGTTTCGCTATTCAACCCGAAGAGTTTAACAACTGGAATACTGTCCCAATATGGAACGAAAACACTGTCCCAATTTTCAATTGCAACAATACTCCTTTCAACGAGACTAATGTCCCAATTCTCGGATCACATACAGTAAAAATAAATATTGCGCCCCGGTTAGAATTTCGGCATGGTCAAAATCGTACTTTGAGACATTGTCTCAAATGGACATTTTCACATTGTACACATTGTATATGACATTTAATTGTAAATTGGGAAACTGTTTCCGTTTAATACTGGGACATTGTGTCAATTAGGATAACAGGGTCTCAAGTGGGCATTTGAAACAATGTTCCAATTGGACAGTGGAACACTGTTCTAATAGGACAGTGGAACAATATTCCAATTGCACAGCGGAACAATGTTCCAATTGAACAGTGGAACAATGTTTTGATTGGATACTGTAACAATGTTTCAATTGGATACTGGAACAATGTTCCAATTGGATACTGGAACCATGTTCCAATTGGACAATGGAACAATATTCCAATTCCACAGTGGAACAATGTTTGAATTGGACAGTGGAACAACGTTCCAATTGGACAGTGGAACAATGTTCCAATTGGGAAGTGGAACAATGTTTCAATTGGACAGTGGAACAATGTTCCAATTGGATACTGGAACCATGTTCCAATCGGACAATGGAACAATATTCTAATTGCACAGTGGAACAATGTTTCAATTGGACAGTGGAAAAATGTTCCAATTGCATAGTGGAACAATGTTCCAATTGCACAGTGGAACAATGTTCCGATTGCACAGTGAAACAATGTTCCAGTTGGATCCTGGAACAATGTTCCAATTGGACAGTGAAACCATGGTTCAATTGGATACTGGAACAATGTTCTAATAGGACAGTGGAACAATATTCCAATTGCACAGCGGAACAATGTTCCAATTGAACAGTGGAACAATGTTTCAATTGGATACTGTAACAATGTTTCAATTGGATACTGGAACAATGTTCCAATTGGATAATGGAACCATGTTCCAATTGGACAATGGAATAATATTCCAATTCCACAGTGGAGCAATGTTTGAATTGGACAGTGGAACAACGTTCCAATTGGACAGTGGAACAATGTTCCAATTGGGCAGTGGAACAATGTTCCAATTGGACAGTGGAACAATGTTCCAATTGGATACTAGAACCATGTTCCAATCGGACAATGGAACAATATTCTAATTGCACAGTGGAACAATGTTTCAATTGGACAGTGGAAAAATGTTCCAATTGCACAGTGGAACAATGTTCCAATTGCACAGTGGAACAATGTTCCGATTGCACAGTGGAACAATGTTCCGGTTGGATACTGGAACAATGTTCCAATTGGACAGTGAAACCATGGTTCAATTGGATACTGGAACAATGTTCCAATTGAATACCGGAACGATGTTCCAATTGGGCATTGGAACAGTTTGGCAATTAGAACTTGCAACATGGTCCCAAATGGAACACGAAATTCAAACATCGTTACAATTGGAATAATATCCAATTTGAAGGATTGTCCCAATTGAACCAGTATTTCTATCAGAAGTCTGTCCCAGTCGAAGCATTGCAATATCCCCAAATTGGAACATTGACCTAATTCAGAAATTGTAACTTTGCCCCAATTTGAGTTCGCCGGCACTTCTCCAATTGGAAAATTACCTCCATTAGGCATTGGAACATTGCTCCAATTGCCAATTGAAACATTGCTTGGAGCTGTTGCAAATTCCAGAACAATAAAGTGGTGGGCTAGCGAAAATGTTTAAAGGTCCCAAGGAGCTCACATAAATTGTCCCACCTAACCAGTGTGTGTAGACAGGTAGATCTTCCTACACATACCAAAACTCGGCTACAGGAAGATCGGATTAAAGGTCTGGTGGATCGTCTGGGCACGCAAGGCGGGGCGAGTTGTTTCGGCTGGGAGTCGTTGAGAGAGAAAAGAGAGAGGGGCCCGAATGGTATGCGACTCGTCTCTGTGTGAATTGCACGTGTGGTGTTGTCTGGCCATTATGTATTGGTTGCTTACATTGCAACGTAACCCTGGGGTACCTCAGAGGGCCCCGACGGACCCACCTTCGCAAGGTGATTCACTGACGATTGGCTCCACTGTGCTCAACTCTCAATTTTATCGTTTCATCATTCGGGAATTTTTTTAATTGTCGAGTGCATGTTACTGCAGGGCGGCGGGGCTGTAACTTATTGCGCAACCGAAGTTAGGGGATTTTTCTACTTGTCAATTCCTTTTCTTTTATTAATGCATTATGAGGCATGGGGAATTTCGCAAGGCGTGCTGTTATGCCCCTTTTTTTCATTTTCGATTTTTTTTTCTAGTGACCCAAATTTGAAAAATTTTGAAAAATGAGTTACAGTGAGACGAAATTTGGAAAGATGGAAAATTGTTTCAATGAGCCACAATTACAATCGGTAATTGGACCACAATTCCAATTGGTAATTGGAGCACAATTCCAATTGGTAATTGGACCACAATTCCAATTGGTAATTGAATCACAATTCCAATTGGTAATTGGACCACAATTCCAATCGGTAATGGGACCACAATTCTAATTGCTAATTGGACCCTCAATTCCAACAGCTATTTAGGCTAGCATCCCAATCGGTAATTAGAGGATTGTGCCGTTTGGGAAATCTATTGAAATGGTAATTGGCACACCTTGCAATGTGGGAATGAAAACCATCCCGCTTGCTAATTGGAACGTCATTCAAATTAGTAATTGGGATATCCTCCAAAGTGGCATGTTATTTCAATTGTTAATTGGGACGTCATCCTGATTGGTAATTGGGATGCCGTCCTAATTGGTAAATGGAATATTCCCCAACTGGTAATTGGGACAAAATCCCGATGGGCACCCAAAACCTCATCGCAATTTGCTATTGGGATATCATGGCAATTCAGGGTTAGGATATCATCGCAATTGCTAATTGGGATATCATCCCAATTGGAAATTGGGATACCGTTATAATTGGTAATTGGGACAGCAACCTAATTGATAATTGGCACATAGGTCTAATTGGCAATTGGGACAGCATCCCAATTGGAATATAGGACACCAACATAATTGGTAATTGGGACATCACTCTACTTGGTAATTGGGACATCATTCTAATGGGTACTTGGGACATCGTCCTAATTGGTAATTGGGACATCGTCCTAATTAGTAATTGGGACATTATCGTAATTGATAATTGGGACACCATCCTAATTCATAATTGGGGCAACATCTTAACTGATAATTGGGACAACATCCTAATTCATAATTGGGACATCATCGCAGTCGATAATTGGGACATCATTGCAATTAGTAATTGGGACATGCTCCTAATTATTAATTACGTCAGAAGCTAATTGGTAATTGGGCCATGATGCGTCCTGATAATCGGGGCATTGTCCCAAATGACAAAACATAGTTCTGAAATGTTCACTGCTATAATAATGAAGTACTCTAGGCAATCTCTTCCGGTTTTGGACAATTGCTGACAGGAATAAGCTAGTTCAAGCCCTTGGAATCTCCTCTTTATCATAATCTTGAGTAAGGACATTGTCCCGGTAACATGTTCATTTGCTCCTATTAATCACTGCCAGTGGGATTAAAAACAAGCCACCAGGGGGACAAAAATCGAGCAATGGGTGTAGGACAAGGGGTCCTTAATTGCCACCTCCCAAATTCACAAGGACAACGGCAAGGACCTCCAGTCCAGGCGGGAATACTTTATTCACCAAACGGTGACCAACTCTCCGGACCCATTCCCTCGCAGCCCCTCCCCCTCCCCCTCCCCCAACCCCTTCACAAATCCCATCGCCGCATATATAAGATCGTTAGTGGATTCCCGGTAGGGGTTTAATTTATTCGCTGATGTCTCATGTGAGGAGAAACCACTACAAACACCGCACCCGCTGATTCCGTGACCTCAAAGTGGCCCAAAAGAAATTGTCCCAACTTGTGGTTGTGAAAGTCATATTGATAATCCTTGAAAATGCTGGACCAATATGTGGAGTAGTGACAATTGGATGATTATGAAGTTGACGTCAGTCGATGTAAAATGTCAAAGCTGGACAATTGGGATTATGTCCCATTTCAAAGTTGGCATGTTGGTCCAACTGGAGATTGTCCCAATTGGAAGGTTACACCAGAGTGTAACCTGCCTGAGCATGATCACACACGAAAAATGGGCCAATTCATCCATCCATCTATAGACTTTCTATGAATGGAGAATTGGGACGATGGCCCAATTCACAATTGGGATTTTACGCTCATTGAAAATTGGATCATTGCTCCCTTCAGAATTGGGACATGTGCCAACGGAATAATGGGTCAATTGGAAATTGGGAGATGGGACACATTGGGACATTAGGTTTCTTGACAATTGAGACATAGGATCAATTGGGACATTCGATCACACATCGCCTCAATGTAACATTGGATCATCACCCGAATTCAGAATTGGAACAGTGTGCCAGTTCAAAATTGGGACAGGGGCAACCAAAATTGGGACAACGGATCCATCACAATTGGGACATCATCACGATTGAAACTGGGGATATGTTATCCATCACGATGGGGACATTATCGCGATTCAAAATTGGGACATATCCGTCACAATTGGGACATCATCACGATTGAAAATTGGGACAATTTGTCAATTAAAGCAGGATAATATGATGATCGATATTGGAACAGCTGGTCGCCAAAAATGGGACAATATGTCAATTAAAATATGGGGCAGTTTTCTGATTAAAAATTGGGACATTGTATCCATTGGAAATTGGGACAATTTGTCATTGAAAATGGGATTATATGTCAATCAAAATTGGGACAGGGGTCTATCGAAAATGAGACAGCTTACTAATCAACAATTGGCACAGGGTGTCAATTAAAAATTGGGACAGTGTGCCAATTGAAGATTGGAGAACTGGCCCAGTGGAAAATTGAATCATTGACTGGACTAAAAATTGACATATATAGAAATTCTAAGAATTCCAGGTAAAGTCATCAACATCTTGGACATAGAAACCCAAATAAAAATGTCAATGTTCCAAGGATTCGCTAATTGCTTCGCTAAAGGTCTGCATTAATGAGACAACAATGATTCCCCTGTTGACCACCTCTGAGGGTCAGCAAAGTACGGGAAAAAAAAGAGAATTGAGACAAGAAAAGGCGAAGTACAAACTTTGAGGATAATTGCAGGCGTGAGAAACGTCGCTTCCACCACCATGCGTTAAAATGAGTGTTCAGGGACGGCCCATTATACTTCAAATTTATATTCTAAAAAAATCAACAATTGCGGGCTAATTACCCCCAGGGTATGAATAACTTTTTTTATTAGCAGTGTATCATTCGACATTCACCTGCTTCATGTACTCGTAACAGGGAGTCATATACTGTGACCCACATTCAGCAATGAAAAGGAAAAATGCAGAAGATTGGCCTAATGGAAACAGCAAACAAACTGGAGGAAGAGCTGCTAAAATGGGGGAAAAATTCAATGTTTTTTTTAATTTGTCAATTTGTTAATTTTATCACGCTTTGACGCTTTTTCAGTTTCAATTATTTTGATGATGTTTCATCATTTTTCAATTTTTCCAAATTTTAAATTGAAAAAAATTTTTTTTTTTTTTTTTTTGAATCTTTTAAATCTTTCATATCTTTGCCAATTTTTGATACGCCAGTACCGGTACCTTGACCGACACCTTCCCCCACACCCAGACCCACACCCACCCAGACCCAGACCCGCACCTCCCCCCACACCTCCACCCACACCTGCACCCACACCTCCACCCACACCTGCACCCACACCTCCACTTACACCTCCACCTATACCTCCACCCACACCTCCACCCACACCTCCACCCACACCTCCACCCACACCTCCATCCACACCTCCACCCACACCTCCACCCACACCTCCACCCACACCTCCACCCACACCCACACCCATTCCAACATTATATCCGAAATTATCTAGCATTGTTTTCAACCTTGGAAATTTAACGAAAAAAGAACAATTCAAAATCCATGGTATACATATAGTCACTTGCACACCCAGGCATGCATAGATTTGCCCACCGACACACATTATGCTCATAATATTCTGGAGAACTATGATTACACCAGTTACCTATCCAAATTTAATCGTGCTCGTACATCTAACTGCAAATGGTATTGGGGCGTTGGTTCAAATATGTGGGCACTCAGCAACGTGAACACATTGGAGACGTGGCGCACACCAGACCCAGTGGAATGCGGTCCTACGGCCCTCCTTTGCCACCAAGGGTTGCGTGGTCCTGTGGTTCGAGTCTGCTATAAACCCCTCTACCCAAAATCCCAGTTCCTCTTCAAGGAGGTGGGCCACTCAGACCTCCCTTCCCCCCCCCCCCTGTCCCCCACCCACCGCGGGATATTCCGAGGATAAAGGAAGCGGCACCGCAACCAGCAGCACCAGAACCCCCATTGCTATTTCACTGGGGTCTTATTCTTTTGTACAACTATATGCGTATGTATGCGGAGCATTTTATTGAAGTCTAGGGGAAAAACAGCCCCAGTAAGAAGCCGCAATGCAATATTGAGGGAGCCACTTTCCTCGAACTTTGACAGTTTCGGATGATCTGGGGAAAAACTTTGAGCGACCATTCAAACTTGAGGGAGTGCCGAAAACTAGTACCCCCCCGCACACACACACCTACAAACACATACACATACACACATATCCACGAAGCCCCACACAGGCTTACACCCCCCCCACACACACACACACACATATATCCACACATCCACGAACCCCCACACACGCTCCCACCCGCCCACAACCCCCCCCCACACACATGCACATACACACACACACACACACACTTACACACTGATGTTTTACATAAGTTTTCCTCTTTGCTCTGCGTGTGTAGGAGTGCGATTGCAATTTTGCTAGTCTCCTCATTCTGTTCCGAAAGAGGGCACCTACGCCCCAATACCAGAACACAGAAATGCAGCGGGGGGAGGGGGAGGTGGCGCGGACCTCCGATGAGAGTCCAGGGAGGTCTTTCGTATTTGGGGCCCGCCAAATGCGAGGATCCCGTGTTTGATGGGAAGGGGGGAAGGAGTGCGAAGAGAAACAAGACGATGTGAGGATCAAAGAAATCACCCTCTACCCCTCCTCCCCTCACCCTCTTACGCTGACTCCTTTCTTCGCGGGCTTTTGGGCTGGGTTCGGAACGCTTCATGACGTGCCAATCGGCGGATTTTTTGACGTTAGGGGGAGGGCGATCGATTTTGAAGACGATGGGGTGTTGGAGGAAACATTTGATGTTGAGATTACAATGGATGAGCACAGAGGAGTTAGACCGCGGTAAATTTCTTGAAAATAACTAAAAGTTCCAAATTTGAACCTCCGAAAAAATATAAAGAAAACCAGAAATTTCAGAATTTTTCGAAACTTGCATGAAAAGGGCCCACTTTGTCGAACTCTGTTCCCGATATTAATTCATTCTTTTAGACTTCTATACCAAATTGCACTTGAATGTCTGCTACGTTATCAATTTAATACGCGTCAAAATAGCTTCAGATCGACAAAGTGGGCCCTTTTCACGCGTACGTCCACATGCAATGAGTGCGCTCAATTTTTTTTTCTCAGTTGCATTGGAAAAGTGTAGTCATATCAGTCCGGATGGAGAAGTGCACTTTCGATAGAGCTGGTCATCTATATAGGTATACACAAGGGACATCCTACACCATTACCTAAAGGAGGTCAAACTGTCGGTGCGTTTATGATGTTTCACTATCTCACCATTGAATTATCGCATTATGGATAATGTATGAGCTTCACCTGTCCACGGGCTTGCATGGAAAAAGTGTCATCAGTCATTAGCCTGGACTTAAATCATATCCAGGGAAAAATAATTCATTCACATTACCTGGTTGTTTTAAGAGAGATTAGATAGATTCAGTTTTGTTCTTGGTAAATATGTCGGAAAAGTTCTATTGCTATTACTATGAAAATTCTATGGAAAACCGGGCGTTTCCTATGCATTTTTTTCAACTTGGCGATACAGGGAAGTTATTGTAATGGCGCCAAAAATCAAAACTGGAAATTTTATCATATCTCCACGTTTCAAAGTCTCTCCAATCATTCTAGAGAATTTTCAACAAAATGTCTGTATGTATGTGTGTACACAATTTTTGGACAACGATTTCTGGCAATCGAATCACCCGATTTCTTTTTTAATCCATGCGTCTTCACGCAACTGAGACCTGATTGGATTTTGAAAGTAATTCATGCACTAGTTTACGGTTTTTTTTTAACATGAAGCACGAACATTGCCAAAAGTTAAATCAATCATGATTTACGAAGGAAAGTTGTGATCAAGCTAATCAATGTCGCAATTGGAGTCTCTCGGTGTACCTCAGCTTCGATTAAAATTGCACTCACTCTCATGTAGTGAATTATTAGTTATGGGTTGATTTTGAGTGGCGCGAAATTTTAATGATTATTCAATGTTTCATATTCGGTGTAGATCCGAAGTTGTCCGATGACCGCCGGCGCATGCGTGTTTGCCCGCATTCGCACAGGAGAGTCTGAATGCGCAATGCGCAGTGTGATTGGTCAGTGCGTCACGTGACATAGTCGCAGGTAGTGATACCTGTTGTATTCCAGTATTCAAAATTTCATGATTCCTAATTTTTCTCTGAAACCAGTCTCTGAACATTTAATTGACGTGTCGGAAAATGTAGGAATGTTACAGAAGTTTTATTTGTGCTCCCAACGGGAGCAAACACACTTCCATCCCACTGGTTATGCTTTGGTTCAAGGTCAAGTGCTTAAAAAGTCTGCTTCTAACATTGATTCTGAAGAAATTATTATCACAGGCGTGTGTGTACGAGTGGGTGGGTAGGTCGATGGGTGTATGTGCGTGGATTGGTGCCTGGGAGGGTGCATGTGAGTGGGTGGGTGGGTGTACGTGAGTGGGTAGGTGGGTGTGTGTGAGTAGGTGGGTGGGTGTATGTGAGTAGGTGGGTGGGTGGGTGCATGTGAGTGAGTGGGTGGGTGGGTGTTTTTGAGTGGGTGGGTGGGTGTTTTTGAGTGGGTGGGTGGGTGTTTTTGAGTTCGTGGATGGATGGATGTAACTGGGTGGACGAGTGTATGTAAGTGGGTGGGTGGGTGTATGTGAGTGGATGAATGGGTGTATGTGAGTGGGTGTGCCTGTGTGTGTGTGTGTGGGTGGGTGGGTGTGAGTGCGTGGATGTGGGGGAGGTGTGGATGTGTGTGTATTCTGTCATTTGAATCTTATATCTGTTGGAGTTTCCATATGGATCTAGATGAAAATCATTAGATATTGAAAATTTGGATGTCGTTTTTCGCAGTGAAAAAAAGTTGCACCATCGAGGCCCGCAGGTCTCTTTCAATTTTTCTCTTAGACTTTTCTAATTGCAGATGCGGTGCTATAGCAAATACAAAAAAAAAACAGAAAATATTGCGTGTGAAGCCCATGGGCTATGCGAAATACCCTCGAAAATACTTGAGAGTTACCTGGCTGGACCACCGGCACTCCCCTTCATCCGCGCGGCCAATTCTTTTTCGCACGGTTCGTTTTTCATATTGCGAGAGCTTCCTTGGGGTACCACAGACCCAAGCGTGCCAACTTGGCCTACCCACTGTTTCATACATTTTTCATTTGAATTTCACATCTGCCCATGATTCATTTCGACAAGTTCCTGTGATTACTCAAAATTTAGTATCAAAAAACTTTTTGATGAAATTGTGGGCGTCTTTCAAGCGCGCCTCAAATGTACGAAATATCATGTTCACAGGGTATTTTTCGCGGGAAGCGCAGTTTTTTTGAATTTGACAAAAGAATAGAAATATCCAAAAATCAGCATTTTCAGAAATGTCAAAAATTTTAAAACAGTTGGACCTTATAAATTTGAAAAATCTAGGTGTACTTTCCATAATCTTTCCAATCGCTCTCACCCCGCTACTCCGCACCAGCTGACTCTCGGTGGCCCACCCATCAGCCCAGTTCCAGCCGCAGCTACCCCAGTCATGTACCTATTCTCTCCCGCCCAATCACCCGGCTACCAGCCCATTCTCAGCAACCCACCAGCTTAGCTACTCGACCCAGCCACCAATCCACCCACTCACTGCCAGTCAGCCAATCATTCATAATTCCCCATTCTCCAACTCACCCATTCCCAGCCAGCGAGCCATCCAGTCCCAGTCACCTATCCACCTGCCAATCCCCAGTCACCCATCCATCCGCGCATTCTAAGTCACCCATCCATTTTTAAAGTTCGCCCCCAGTCGCCCTCCAGTTAACTCACTCCCAATCAGCCACCAACCCACCCCGCCAGCCACTTACCCACCCACTCCCAGCCACCCTTCCACTTCGGGAGGTACACCATGGATTAAATATTGCCATAAATTTCCTACCTTACCTGTTTCATGGCACAGTTTACCTCCCGCAAATTGAAAATTTCCTTAATAATATCATCTGCCGAAGCTCACGGCTCTCCGCGGCTTTATTCTTTGTCTGCGGTGCGCATTCCAGACATCGGGTTATACGTTTATGAGGGTTATTGAGCTTGCGGTCTCGGGAATGGGTGAAACGTAAAGCCGGACAGAGACATAAAATTCAGTAGTGAAAATGAGCCACAAAAAAAGTTACCAAAAACCAAGGAGTGACAATAAAAAGTGTGGAATGTTATAAAAAATAAACGGGATGTGGGGGCGACCCGTTATGGGTCAAACCCACAATTTCCCAGTCGCAATTGGCTCACATATTAATTAATCATCGGATTCAAAGAAATTCCTTCTTTTTTTGACAATTTTTTCATCGAGGGTCACACTCACGTCCCGTTTATTTTGCATGCGTTAGCCAATATATGATTAAAGGGTAAGGCTATTTTTACCAAAGTTTTGACTCTGTGGTGTCTACCAGTGGAGGGAGAAATCCCGCCCCCGATTCGGGCATGTCCATTGGAACCACAAAAAACTTTTTAACTTTTTAACTCGGCAATTAAAATGAGAATTGAAGCCTCTAGATACTTGGTCGTAATTTGGCAGTGGAAATGAGCAAGCGACCAAAATACAGACGGCATAATTACTTAATCCGCCGGTGGGAGTTGTACGAAAGATGATGATTGAGAGGAGACGAGGATGAACGAATGGACCATGTTATTCGATTAGTCAGAAACTGCCGCTATTTTTTTCCACAACCATTGGGCTCTTTTTGGGCATTCACAATGGTTTATTTAGTCTAAATTGTTGGCGGTATGCTTTTAAAATTTCTGGAATCTTTGAAATTTTTGAAATTTTTGAAATTTTTGAAATTTTTGAAATTTTTGAAATTTTTGAACTTTTTGAAACTGTTGCAACTTTTTCTAGTTTTCGACATTTTTTTAAAATTTTGAAAATTTTGAAATTTTTGAAATTTTTAAAATTTTTGAAATTTTTGAAATTTTTGAAATTTTTGAAATTTTTGAAATTTTTGAAATTTTTGAAATTTTTGAAATTTTTGAAATTTTTGAAATTTTTGAAATTTTTGAAACTTTGAAATTTTTGAAATTTTTGAAATTTTTGAAATTTTTGAAATTTTTGAAATTTTTGAAATTTTTGAAATTTTTGAAATTTTTGAAATTTTTGAAATTTTTGAAATTTTTGAAATTTTTGAAATTTTTGAAATTTTTGAAATTTTAGAAATTTTTGACATTTTTGAAATTTTTGAAATTTCTGAAATTTTCGAAACTGTTGCAACTTTTGGTATTTTCCGACATTTTTTGAAATTTTTGAAATTTTTGAAATTTTTGAAATTTTTGAAATTTTTGAAATTTTTGAAATTTTTGAAATTTTTGAAATTTTTGAAATTTTTGAAATTTTTGAAATTTTTGAAATTTTTGAAATTTTTGAAATTTTTGAAATTTTCGAAACTGTTGCAACTTTTGGTAGTTTTCGACATTTTTTGAAAATTTTCCAAAATTCCAAAATCACCAAAGTACAAAATTTTCATTTTTGCTGAGAGTCCAGCAAAGAAAAATTCAGCGTTATCAAAACTTGACCATTGCCCAAAAATTCTCGCAAATTGCAATTGTCTAACAAGTCCGAGAAGCGCACATAAGCGAATGAATGAGAGTAAAGGAAGCGATTTGCTTAAGGTTAGTAAAACAGTCTGTTGGCCTCACGACTTAATGGAACAATGGAAGACTGGGCCCGGGGACCTTCGCACCATCGTCACTGTAGCCCAAGTCAATGAATCTGCTGGCCTTTCCCATGCCCGCCCGCAACCACAAGTTCTTATTCGTCTCCGCTTCATCATCACGTTCATTGCCAAGAGCTACGTTTTATTAGCCACTGAGTCATTCGTCTTACTCGGTCACTTACGAAGTTTCGGGACAAGAGAGTGTAGGAACAATCAGCAAGATTTTTTCGACGATTTACAACAATTTTTTTTTACCACCTGTGACGTCATGAAAGTGCCTCACATAACCACATTCGATTTTTTAGCAGAGCCATTTTGGAAATCCAGGTGGTTTCCGCTACTTCATGGCGGCTGTCTCGATTTCCTGCAGTGCCATCTAGCGGTAAGTTAACAACGCGAATGGCAAGTACAGGGCGCCCGGGCAATTTGCGACGGATTTGTACTCGTGGTGGGAAAGTATTGAGGTAGCATTATCATGAATTTCATGGGAAGGAGTACTTGCTAGCAGTACTTAATAGTAGTGCTTGATAAGAGTACTTGCTTTCCGTACTTGATAGTATGGTACTTGATAGTATAGTACTTGATAGTATAGTACTTGATAGTATAGTACTTGATAGTATAGTACTTGATAGTATAGTACTTGATAGTATAGTACTTGATAGTATAGTACTTGATAGTATAGTACTTGATAGTATAGTACTTGATAGTATAGTACTTGATAGTATAGTACTTGATAGTATAGTACTTGATAGTATAGTACTTGATAGTAGTACTCGATAGTAGTACTCGATAGTGGTACTTGATTGTAGTACTTGATAGTAGTACTTGATAGTACCAATTGATTTGAGTACTTGATTTCAGTACTTTATAGCAGTACTTGATATCAGTTCTTGACAGCAGTACTTGACAACAGTACTTGACAACAGTACTTGATAGTAGTACTCGATAGTAGTACTCGATCGTAGTACTTGATAGTAGTACTTGATAGTAGTACTTGATAGTAGTACTTGATAGTAGTACTTGATAGTAGTACTTGATAGTAGTACTTGATAGTAGTACTTGATAGTAGTACTTGATAGTAGTACTTGATAGTAGTACTTGATAGTAGTACTTGATAGTAGTACTTGATAGTAGTAGTTGATAGTAGTACTTGATCGTAGTACTTGATCGTAGTACTTGATAGTAGTACTTGATAGTAGTACTTGTTTAATGAAGTTCATTTGTGAATCTCAGCTGCATCCAAGTTCCTCGTTGCCTGCTAAATTCAGGAAACCCCATCAAACCTCACCACTTTATAGAACCTCAAAAAATGCAACATGTGGAAGAAATTAAAATGCTGAAAAGTTAGGATCTATGGGAAAAATTCAGGTTCACCTACTAATGCCAATGTCGGCAAAATGAAACCAAAAAAAATCCGATATTTTGGAATCGCATTAATAAATGTTGCTAGTATTGTTCACTATATACTGCAAAATGGAGAATTAAAAATAAACACTTTTGCATTTTTTTCGAAATTGGAAACTACGCCCGCGGCGCTTTGCTATACGCGCCACCACCGACGCTGGGCGAACGTGGCCTCTGAAAGCTTAAAAAAATATGACAATTGAATACTTTTTGAGGTACTCCTCAAAAACGTAAAGGAAAATTAATTTCGAAAAAGCTGTTCGGCGATGTTGACAAGATTCGTCCACCGGCTGGCTCTAACTAAGCCCAATGGTGTCATAAAATTTTAGACCTTCTTTCCCAATACAATCGTGCCAATGGCATCCAGTAAGAATAAAATAATCTTGAAATGAATTTTTCTTGTCGGCATAATTCCACATACGCAATTTTCGGAAATTCATAGCCCAGGATTTCCCGATGAAACGTCGCGCGTTATGGTCGTCTGTTTGTCCGTGCCATCTCAAATATTAGCAGACCACTTGGTACTGCCCAGTGATGATGTCCTGGAATGCGTTTAAAATATTGAAACAAGGAGAAAATTACCGGTCTTCGGCATGACTGACTCTGTTCTCTCGTCGTTTCACACTCACCTGCTATTCTTAGTGATCCTTGGAGAGACTTTTGGGGGCGGGAGGGGAAACCTTTTATATCATCTACCGTGGGACAATCACCTTTTCCACCATTCCGCCCATCCAATCAACCCTGAAATATTTGGTAAAACTATCCCCGAATGACTGTTCACCTTTTTTTTTCAATTTTCGGTATTTATCCAAAGTTGTATAGAATCATCACTATTTAAACACATACACACGCAACCAGCCACCCAGACACACCCACCCATACACATACACCCACCCACACACACACATCCACCCACTCACACAGATACACAGTCACCCACCCACCCACCCCCATCTACATCCACCCATCCACACACACACATACACGCCCGCCCACCCACCTACTCACACACACCCACCCCCTTTGAACACGCCCACACCCACATACACACACACACACACACATTCTGTGTGTGTTATCAGTGATAGCCATGAACAGGTCGAGCGGGAACCTAACCCAACGCAGAGGAGGGGTTTCTGGGGGTTTACCCTGTTACGAAATGCGATGCCCTAAATGGTGAACGTCGGGGCCAGCGGCATGAGTGGGCGTCCACTACCCCCTTTCCAAGAAGAAGCTGAAGAACCGGCACCGTGGGGAGTACGAGAGAGGGACGGAGACAAAAAAAACAATCACCCATAGTTGAATCTGTAGTATTTTCAATTTGCAGTATTGATACCGGTATATCTCAAAACCGGTTACCGATAGACAAAACTATATGAAAGAAAAAATGTTCCTCACATCGAAATACACATTTTATGTCATACAACTTTGGTTCTAATTTGGATAATTCAGGAGTAAACGCAAGTAGAACCTCCAGGTGATTCAGTGTTTGAATTGCGCGCGCGCACAGGCCCCCGGATTACCGGTACTGAAAAATCGGTACTAGGTTTCTTTTACCGGTACTGAGGTTTTGAAGAACTCTGAGAAAACCGCAGAATTATATATCGTAAATATTTTTTTACCCCCCCCCCCCCTCTCCACCCACCCACCCATTCCCTCCTCCCACCTACCCATTTCCCGCACCCACCCATTCCCCCATCCTAACCACCCATCCCCACCTCCTCCCCACCCACCAGCTCTCCTACCTACCCACCCATTCCCCCCCCCCCCCTACCTACCCACCCGTTCCACCCCCTACCGACCCACCCACCCACCCATGCCCCCCCCCCCATCCACCCTCCCACCCACCCATGCCCCCCCCCCCGATCCACCCTCCCACCCACCCATGCCCCCCCGCCCCCCCCCCCCCGATCCACCCTCCCACCCACCGAACCCCCGCCCACTAGATCAATTTCGACAAATTCCGAATTCATAGAGCATCGAACTGTAGATATCTTAATTATATTGAACTACATACACGATATTTTCATTATCCGTAGTCAAGTGATTTCTATGTCTTTGCCAAATAAAATGGGAATCGCCGATGGTTTAGTATTCTTATCGCAGGTGACCGGAGGACGTATGGAGGGCCCATCGGAGTGGATCCCACGGTCCGCGCATCGGTTTCGGCGGGATTCATGGGGCCCCGTATGTGTGTGTGTGTGTGTGTATGTGGACGAGATTTGCAGGAGAAAAAAAGAAGCATGCTGACACACACTGGTGAAGTTTTATGTGCGTGACGTGGGACACACATAATACCTATAAAGTTTTCGGCAATGGGCGAGAGCTTATCGCGGGTCCACATGCTAATTTTTTTTACTCTTCCGCTTGTGAATCGGACGGCAAAAGTGAATGCAGTCGGATAAAAAGTGTCGGGGATCTTCTCACATTTGGATGGGAGTTTAAATTTCCCGCGCAAAGGGCGGAAATTTAGTAGGAGGAGGGGCAAGCCAGCAAAACAATTTTTGATATATATATATATATATATATATATTCTTCGTACTATATATCTATATCTTGATTTTTTTTTTTTTTTTTTTACGATTGCTCAATTTTTATTAACAAAATTCTAACTTGTTTTCTACAACTTTGGAAATGACAAAAAAATATTTTTTCGGAATTAGTGGAAATAAAAGAAAATAGCATCTCTGAAGATTAAATATTTTTATTCGTGATAAATTGACTTTTTTCCGAACATTTTGATGGATATCTCAAAATTTAGCGAAGTTTCGAAAATTTTCATAAAAACCTTTTTTGTAGGGCTCACTGTTCTCTTCAAAAAAGTCTATACAAAAATTTCTCTATTCCCCTTAGATTTCGAGATATTCGCGAAAAACTGTGAAGGAATAACGTCATGGGTGCTAGTTGCTCGCAAAATGGCAAATGGAAAAATTGCGGTTTCTGAAAAACTAAAATTTCCCAGATGATTGAGCCACTCTACATTAGACGATTCTTTCGTGGGGCTGCTGAAGGTCGCGATATAATAAAATGAGATGATCATGTGTGCGACCAACGCTGAGACGAGATCTTTCACCAGAAGCACACGTGTCCAGACAGACAAAAATGCGATAGGCTTTTTACTCAAGGGCTTTACTTGCGGACTTACTTCATTAATACATATATTAGAAGCCTCAAAAGCTGCTTTATTTTTAACTTTCCGATCTATAGAAGTTATTGTAATGACCAAAAATGAAAAGTGCCAGATCGATGAAATTTTCACGTTTCTTGACGTTTTGCATCATCTTGAAGTGATTTCAGAGAAGTGTCTGTATGTGTGTTTGTGTGTGTGTGTTCGTTCGTATGTGGCAAAATTTTTCCTTTACGGTTTCTCGGAAACGGATGGTGCGATTCGATTAATTTTTTTTTCAATCGTTGCGTCTCCGTGTAACTTAGAGCTGATGAGATTTTTGATCGAATCCATCGAGTAGTTCCCCTGTTTTTGAGAAATTCATGTTGAGCATAAATCGAAAATAGTGATAATGAACGTTCATTCACACAAAAATGTTGTAATCCAGGTACTCAATGTCACAGTTGAAAGATATAAGCATATTTATAACTGATTAAATTTTGAGTAAAAGTGGTCCAGTACTTATATTGTTATTAACAATGTCAATTGTTTATAATGTTCTACTGCATAAACTATTAGAGTTAGCGCAAAATTCATATAAGAAAAGTTGTTTGCCATATAAAAATACGTATTTTATGTAGAATGCCTTTTTTCGATAATTTGCATAATTAAGGAGGTATAGCAGTCTCCACAGTTATGTATGTAATAAATGAACGAATGGACCCAGCGCTGTCATGACGGTCCCAATCGAAGCGTTTTCATGCAAAATCGAGCGGATCACATTTTTGATGGCATTTGTGCAGTGTATGCAGTGTTATTAGCAATTGCAATTGTTTATACTGTTCCACTGGGTAAAATATTAAAGTTTTTGTTTTGCAGCCGCATCCTTATTGGCGTCCCACTCTCACTCAAGTAACACGCATAAGTCTCATCCTCATGCTCACCATGCGTCTACTCAAGTATTCATAATTATCTGCTTCATAAATGAGTCAGATTGGAATTCTCAAATAGGCATGTTTCCGTTATGATAATAAGAGGGGTCACACTGATTAACCGTAGTATATTGGAGAAGAATAAATTTAGTAGGTTGTGCTGAAAAACCAAATCGGGAAGTTTTCTTTGTGCCCCGAGTGGGGCACAGATATGCATACACCACTAGTTTTTTTATTAACGGGGTGCGAGTTGGACCCTCGTGCGGATCGAACCTAGAACATCGCGACGGAAAGTGCACAAGGTCCTTAAATTTTCCTTAAAGCTATCTCCTTAACCACTGACTTGAAACGAAAAAGGTAAAATCTTAATTTTCAATTTTTTCAGTTTGTCAATTTTTTTTTTAAATTGCGCAATGTCGGAAAATTTAATTTTTTCAGAAAAAAGGAGTAAAATTCCGTTGCATCCTTCGAGAACGCAATATTGCGCGATACAAGATTTTCCCAAGTATTTTCAGTGGGCAAATGTCTGGAAAAATACCGGGAAATGGTAATTTTGGGAAATGGTAATGTGCGAAAAATTTTTATTCAGTAGAATAATCGCCGTCCGTTTCTCGGAAAATGTAGCGATACAATGTAGAACATATGTTAAATTTATTGAAATGATGAAGCGGTCGGTTCACAGATAAAAATAGTGAAGCGGCATGTTAGTAATACAAGCAGGCGGTCACTCGTGTGCGGTCACCCTGCCCTACCCTGTCTACCGATTTTTCCAATAAGGGGAACTTATTGTTTTGCCCCCGAAAATGGGAAATCGATTTTCCATCAGATCTCCACGTTTCAAGGTATTTCTAATGCATTTCGACTATTCAAAACAAAATGTCTGTATGTGTGTGTGTGTGTGTGTGCCGATGTACGTATGCAACCAAAAATTTTCCGGAGCGATTTCTCGTGCACAAATTATCCGATCAAGGTCCTGTATGACGCAATCGAAGCGTCTTGCCGTAACTTCGAGCTCATTCGTTTTTGCTCCGGGCTTCTATTGCTATTAACAATTTCAATTGTTTATAACTCTGTATCTCACGAAATATTATAGATACGCAAAAATGTGTCGAATAAATGTTGTTCCTTATAAAAAAATACATATTTTATATCTTCTGACTTTTTTCGTATCTTCCACCGTTTCGGCGTTAGAGCGTTATAAACGATTGAAGTCATTCGGAGGGCTCTATGGTGAGAAAAATGAGAGATTGGAACGGAAGTACACACAGACACACACACCCACACCCACACCGGAGAAACCTAACTGGGAGAAACCTAACTCCCGAAACCAAGGGTGCCAAGGGTGGGCTCCCTATAACAGCCTACATATTAAAGAAGAAACCATGGCCAGTACAACCATTGGAAAAATGATTACGGTGCAGGGGAGGGATACCCCAGTACCGGCGGGTGAGAGTGCCGAAGCAGGCTCGAGCTCGTCGAGATCCGACTACTGCAGCCCTCAAGAGGTGGACCACTTGGCCTCTGATGGGTCTACTACCCCAAGTGAAGAACTTCTGAAGAAAAGGCAAGCTGAAATGGTTAAGATTGATAACCTTTTAAAAGACTTGTTGGAGTATATCACTCCGAAGGCAAACGTTCACAAGCACATTAAGTTGCAAGTCAATAAGATGAAAAGCAGTTATGACCGTTTCGTGGCACTTGACAAAAAAGTGATCCCACAACCAATGGTGCAGACTGCTGACGCCCAAACTTCACCTCACCTAAGTGGGCAGCCGAAGAGAAAAGATATCTCACCTCTGGAGGAGAGAAAACTTCCACGACAGGTGAAAAGAAGGAAGGAAATGACCTTGGAGAACTCTGAGACTGCAAACTCAACCGAGGCCACAGAGAATGACCGAGTAGTTCGAAACCCTACTATCCAGAACGTTACCTCGGATACGGACGAAAGTTCCAGTTGGACAAAGATCCAAAGGCAGGGAAAAGTGGCGAAGACACACCAGAATCAGCCTCGGACGAAGAAGAAAGCAGTAATCCGCCCTGATGCGCTAATTATTCGTCCCACGGGGAAGGATACGTACGCTGAAATATTAGGACGTATAAAGAAAGACCAAGGTGTCTACGCGGCTAGCTCATGCGTGGACAAAATCCGTAAAACAGCCTCCGGAGATGTTCTTTTAATTCTAGCGAGAGGAAAGAAGGACGAAGGTGTTGAGCTGGAGAAGGCACTAGTTGGAGCCCTCCAAAACGAAGCTAAGGTGTTCAATAAGGGACCTCAACAGGAACTCGAAATCAAAGACCTCGATGACGTCACTACCAAAGAAGACATACTTGATGCCCTGAGGAAAGCTGATGGCGCAGATAGTGATATCTCATTGAGTGCCATCAAGTCTCTTCGCAAGGCCTACAGAGGAACACAATCTGCTACGGTGGTACTCCCTGACGCTACTGCAAGAAATATACTGAGTAAGGGTAGTAAAATACGAATAAGCCTGGTATATGCTCGCATCGTGACAGTGGTAAGGCCCATCAAATGCTTCAAGTGTTGGCACTACGAGCATCTTGCCGTCAATTGCAAGAGCTCCATTGACCGATCAGACCTGTGTTACAAATGCGGCGAAAAAGGGCACAGAAGCGCCGATTGTAAAGCGTCTCCAAAATGCGTTCTATGCGTAGAACTGGAGCCCACGAAAGACAATGCCCATGTAACTGGTAGTATCAAATGTCCAGTCTACCAGGGTGCACTCCAGAAGATCCGTACACAGTCATAGTGCGGGTGTTACAGGTGAACCTGGCTCACTGCACCACAGCACACGATCTGCTGACGCAGACGGTTCGGGACCTGAAAATTGATGTTGCCGTCATTTCGGAACCTTACAGGAACCTATATACCCAAAACTGGGTTACTGATACTAGCAATAAAGCCGTCATTTGGTCCTGCGGTGCTCTGCCGCTTGAAGCATATGACGGAGACCAACAGTCTGGATTCGTTGTGGCCAAGGTGAATGGTATCTATCTTTATAGCTGCTATGCACCACCAAGCCTTTGCTATGAAGACTTCACAGCATTCCTGGATAGACTCGTCGTGGATGCAAAACAGCATTCCCTAGTGGCAATTGCGGGAGACTTCAACTCTTGGGCAGTCGACTGGGGCAGCAAGGAGACGAATCAACGAGGACGGGCTTTACTGGAAGCCATGTCGGCCCTAGATGTTGTCCTATTGAACGATGGAATCAAACCGACATTTCGCAGAGGACAAGCGAGCTCATGTATAGATCTCACCTTCGTCAGCAGCAGCCTGATGAAAGGAAACTGTGCATGGGAAGTATCCGAGATCTACACTGCCAGTGATCATCAGGCAGTACTCTGGGAGGTGTCGGTTGATTGGAGATCCGCACCCACACCGGAAAGAACAAATGGAGTCGGCTGGAATGTGCGAAAATTTGACATTGCCACCTTCCTTATGGCACTGAAGACTGCCCGATTAGACAGTAAGAATGCCACAGGGAAAGCAGACGAAACCATGCGGAGAGTCACCGACGCCTGCGATGCCACTATGCCCAGGAAATTTAGTGGAAACCGACGGCCACCGGTGTATTGGTGGAGCGGTGAAATCGCGACCCTCCGCAGGGAATGTTTCGCAGCGAGGAGAGCTTGGCAACGCGCAAGGAAGAAGTCCAACCCCGAAAGTCTCGAAGTGGAGTTTAAAGCCGCTAAGCGTAAGCTTACTAAGGCCATAAAGCTTCGCAAACGAGACTGCTGGAACGAACTGTTGGAGGAAGTGGAGAAGGATCCTTGGGGCAGACCGTACAAGGTGGTTATGACGCGGCTCAAGAGCCAGCCGATGCCATCACCAACCTGTCCTAGGCTCCTGGAGAGAATTGTCTCAGTCTTATTCCCCCAGCAAATGAGTGTGACTGAAAAGCAGGTGGAGGGTGCTATTATCGACGGAATACCGCCGATTACAGCTGAGGAACTATTGCAGGCCTGTAGTAGAGTGGGCAACAACAAGGCCCCCGGTCTCGATGGTGTGCCAAATATAGCGTTGAAAGCCGCCATCAATGCAGCACCCGGCATGTTCCTCGAAATGTATAATACATGCATCCAGGAAGGTATTTTCCCCAGCAGATGGAAGCAACAGAGACTCGTGCTTATCGCCAAGGGGAAAAAGCCACCGGACGAGCCATCATCATATCGTCCACTCTGTATGCTGGATACGGCGGGCAAGATCCTGGAACGCATTATACATCAGAGAATTGAGGCAGTGGTGGAACCCCTATTGGCCGAAGCTCAATACGGTTTCAGACGACGACGATCCACGTTGGATGCTATAGACCTGGTGGTCAAAACAGCAAAAAAAGCAATCGATGGCAGGCGATGGAAAGGAGGCACGAAGCAGTATTGCTTGGTTGTTACCCTGGACATCAAAAATGCTTTCAACTCGGTACGGTGGGATCCCATCCTCGCGGCATTGTCGAAGCTGCAAGTACCGGCATATTTGCAAAAGATGGTAGGTAATTACTTTACCGACAGAGTACTCAGATATGACACAGAGGTTGGTCCTAAAACATATAGGGTGACTGGGGGGGTACCTCAAGGCTCAGTGTTGGGTCCTCTTTTGTGGAATATCGTATATGACGACTTGCTCAAAATAGCATTACCGGCGGGGGCCAAACTAGTAGCTTTTGCGGATGACGTAGCGATAGTCATCGTGGGCAAACACCTTTCCACGCTCCAGCTCATTTTCGAGAATGTTTTTAACAAGATACGACAATGGATGGACTCGATTGGGTTACAACTTGCGGAGCATAAGACTGAGGCACTCCTCATTACGAGCCGGAAGAAAATAGAGACAATTACACTGCAAGTCGGTGAGCACGAAATAATTTCCCAGCCCTACATACGGTACCTGGGAATTATGATTGATGCCCGACTTAGTTTCAGACAGCAAGCTCAACATGCAAGCAGTAAGGCAGGAGCAGTGAAGACTGCTCTTGCAAGACTTATGCCAAATATTGGAGGGCCAAAACAGAGGAGAAGGCTCCTGCTATCATCAGTTGTCACGTCGGTATTAACATATGGTATTCCTATATGGAGTGATGCATTACGAAGCCAAGCATCTCGGCGGCAAATTGTTCCAGTCTACAGGCTGAGTGCCCTTAGAGTGGTCAGCGCATACCGCACAGTATCGAACGATGCTGTGTGTGTCATTGCTGGGATGCTACCTTTTGAAGTGCTAGCGGAAGAGCGTAGGCGACTCTACACACGCAAAACATCAACTGAGCTGAGCTCAGTGGAACTGAGGACAGAAGAACGAAACCACAGCATCCAGCGATGGCAGCTGCAGTGGGACGCCTCGAGCAAAGGCCGGTGGACTCACAGACTTATTCCGAAGCTAGATGTTTGGCTTGACCGATCACATGGACAAGTCAATTACTACCTAACCCAGATGCTCTCAGGACACGGGTGCTTTCGGGAATATCTTCACAAATTTAAGCATGAGGATTCTCCGGATTGCCCAAAGTGTCCGAGAATGAAGGAAAACGCGGAACATGTTCTCTTTACGTGTCCGCGTTTCGACGTCCAACGAGCTGTATGGGAAAATAGCGCAGGCAAACCCATCAACGGTGGAAATCTTGTGGAAGTTATGCTGTCATCAGAGGCGGCATGGAACGCGACAAGCGACTTCGCAATGGAGGTTTTGCAGGAGCTGCGCCGCGAGGAGCAGTTGCGGAAAAATCCAGAGTAACCGGAGGATCTTCTTACCGTCAACGAGCGGAAAGGATTCGCTACTGAGGAAGCCAAGGCTATCGTCCCCTACACAACGAAGTATTGCTCAGCAGATGTTCCGTCGTGTTCTGGGGACCAACCGAACTGTATTGTACGTGACAAGGGGTATTGTCCTTTGCACGTTATGTTTTATTTGTTAATTCTGTAAGTTTGTTTAATAAAGGAAAAAGTAAGAAAAAGAGGAAGGAAAGAGAAAGAAGGAAGTGTGAGGAAGGAGGTTGACTTCCTTCTTTCTCTTTTTCTTTCAAAAAAAAAAAAAAAAAAAAAAAAAAAAAAAAAAAAAAAAAAAAAACCCACACCCACACACACACACACACACACACACACACACACACACACACACACACACACACACACACAGGTGACGGGGCTTCGGTGTAGTGGGTAGAGTGTCTGCCTACTATTCTAAAGGTCCCGCGTTCGATTGCCGCTCACTGCAAATATTTTTTCTGAAAAATATTTTCTCACGGACTCCGACCGATGCCAGGAACATTCCGTGTGTGCTATCGGCGGTATCCATGAAGTGAGACCGTGAGCCGGGACCGAACGCGACCTGTCGCGCGGAGGGGGGGAGGGAGGGTTCCATCGTAGACGCCCGCCATCGTATCACAGGGGTTTCTGGAGGTTTACCCTGTGATTAGAAATACGATGAGCTGAAATGGCGAAGTCGGCCCCAGCCGCAATGGGTGGGTACTCTGATCCGTAGTATTGCCCATGAAGTAATGCCTACCAGCGGTTACGTGGGTGAATACGAATAGAGAAAGAGTAGAAAAAAAAACACACACACACACACACACGACGAACTTCAAGGTAACCAACCAAATTTGCTTCCATGACTTTGATCTCAATCGATATATCGGAAGTTATATATATAGATACACAATCGATATTCTCAATTTTTTTTCATCTCGATTATCCACTACTTGTCATGTGCTACCACTCCATTGTTTATCACCATCGTTGATACTTTTTCAAATACTGAAATCGCCGGATGCCGCTGTTATCTCTCTCGCTGCCGCCTCTCTCATTTCATCTGAATGGAACTGAGGGATTTTCGGCAATGGGGGCCCTTTTTTAGGAGCACCAGTGTCTCTTCTTACTCAGTTGCAGTCCTAAAATCAAGCATGAGGCCCGTACAAGCTCAAATGCTAGAGGAGCAGGAGGTGAAGACAAAAAAGGTGAGAAAGAAGTGCATGCGGCGATGGCGCAGCGAACAAACGGCGGGGCGGGGGAGGGGAGGGGGCGGTGGGAGAACGTGGAAGGGGACTTCATTCATAAATGTTCGTCGGCCGAGGCGTCAATGGATGCGTCTGTGAGCCGACTGCGGCCAACTTTCCCCCACTCCTGGGCACGCGGTCTTTCCCGCGCTCGCCCCTCCATCGCTCTTGCATACCTAACCTCTTAACCCCTATTTTGACTGCGCTTGAAGTTAAGAGGCCACGGTACTTACCAAGGAGAGTACTTTCAAGCCATGTTTTTTTTCTAGGGTGAAACGATTGTTCCTGGAAAAGGGAATTCTTCGTTCATTCATAACTCGGTTATGCACGATGTAAGAATTTATATTTTTAAACTTGAATGGTTCGGCCAATGAAAACGCGCGCAATTTTTTTTTTCTTTGAATATTTAGATAAAAAAAGTTTTAAATATATGTTGTCAATTGTCCATCCAGAGTATTCCAATATTGTTTGGGTGGCTTAAGCTTAATCATGGGAACTTCCCACCGTGCTCTAATTGAAAAATGAATATTTTTTGAAGCGGGGGATTCCCAGCAAACATTGAATCATACATTTCTATATAGATTAGAGAAGGGATACATCTCTTAGCACCGGAAGACTCTCATTTTTTCGCCGACAAATTTCTATTTATCAAAAAAAAAAACAATAAGTGAATGGAATTAGATCAAACCCACGTGTTCGAAATATGGATGCAGGGGCGGAGGTGGATATGGGGTGGTACCAGGGGGGGGGGGGGGGGGGGGGAGGAGTGCAGCGGGAGGAAGAGGTTGTCCCTGGAATGGGCAAACGGTCTCCTCGGTCACAACATACGTCCGGATGATGTCACATCCGGCGTCTCGTTTTTCGCCGCGCGCACTTATCATGCTCAGCCACCACCGCCAACGTCGTATAGTACTTTCATATATATAAGACATTCCATCGAATATCAAACCAGCTCGGCACACCCGTCACTGAATATTTGTTTCACCCCCGAAAATTGGAGAATCAATTTTTCGCCAGATCTTCACTTTCCGAGGTCGTTAACCATTTGTGTGGATGGAGGTGTGTGTAGGTGGGCGGGTGGGGGGATGAGGATCAGTGTGTGGGTGGGTGTTGTGTGCGGATAAGTGGGTGGGTGGATGGATGAGGATGAGGGGGTGGGTGGGTGTATGTGTACGGGTAAGTGGGTGGGTGGATGATGATGAGGGGGTGGGTGGATGAGGATGAGTGGGTGGGTGGATGAGGATGAGTGGGTGGGTGTATGTGGATGTGTGGGTGGGTGGATGAGGATGAGTGGGGGGGGGGGGGGGGGGTAGATGAGGATGAGTGGGTTGGTGGGTGTGTGTGAACGGGTGGGTGGATAAGGGTGAGTGGGTGGGTGGGTGTGTGTCTACGGGTGGGTGGGTGGATATGAGGATAAGTGGGTAGGTGGATGAGGCTAAGTGGGTGGATGGATGAAGATGAGTGGGTGGGTGGATAAGGATGAGTGGGTGGGTATGTGTGTACAAATGGGTGGGTGGGTGGGTGGATGAGGATGAGTGGGTGGGTGAATCTGGATGGGTGGGTGAGTGGATGTGTAAGTATGGTGGGGTGGGCAGATGTGTGTATGGGTGGGTGGGGGGGGGTCGATACGTGTGTATGGTTGGGGGGGGGGGGGTGATGGGTGGAATAGTCTGCCCACTACAAAGTTCCGACCCACCGACCGACCGACCGCGCGCGCGTGTATGTGTGTGCGTGAGTTTAGTTCAATTTATCAAATTTTTGGTGAAAGTGGTTAAAGTCAAAATTGGAGAAGTCCTACTCAACATGCGCACGAAAGCGGCTCAGTATTTCGCGAAACATTTTACATACACATGTATAGTAGTTGCCTCCTCCCCCCAACGCCCCCCATTCGTGAGGATATGCGCCACACTATGGGGATACGAATGAGACGAAGTGAAAGAATGAAAAAAAGAGAAATGCAGTGAATGGAGGCGATAAAAAAAATTATGCCAAAGGACCGCTTTTATGTACGCCCACAAATGCCCACCAAATTGAGGGAATCGCGTGGATGCTCTATCTTCAATACTCATTCATTTTTAGTTCATTATCGAAAAATTGACTTTTGGAGATTTTTCATGTTTTTGAAATTTGAAGTTTTGAAAAAGTTTTTGCAAAGTATGAACGTTTTAGAAATTTTGATTTTTTTTTTTATTTGCTGGGAGGGGGGGGGGCTGGGACAGCCCCAATTCTACTCAACAAATTAATCCTGGGCAGTTTCTCAAGGACAGTGTACCTTATCAGCGAGATAAGAAAAAAAAATTGATGACCAGTAACTGCACACGCACACTCGAAACCCGTGGAATTCGTGACGCCATGTGAGGCCCCCATATATTTACTCCGACGTTGGCCAGCGCCCGCCAACATATACCTTTAGAATTTTTTCCTGACCGTATTTTTTTTCATTTCTATCATCCCGCGTGCATCATCATTCAATCTCGACGATACATGCCTGAAAATTTGAAAGATTTTGAAAATTTCAAGTAGGGGTACAACTGTGTGTGTGTGTAATAATGGGGCATCATTTTTTTCCCAAGATTGTTTGAAACCTCGAGCACCTCCGAGCGATCGGGCGTAGTGCGCGCGCGAAAGATTCAAATACTGAAGTACCATTCACACATTCTCGGCGCTTCTGCTTCCATTATGCAAGTGAAGAGGAAAAATCATGAAAAGCAAAATTGAAATTGTTTCTAACGACGACTTCGAACTGGATCACCGGAATCGCATTTGTTCGGCTACGCACGGTATCTCCAAACCTGAAGCGGTTCCAGAAGAAAGATGAATTCCTGGAGCGGTTCCACAAGAAGGCTCAATTCATGGAGCGGTTCCAGGAGAAGGGTCAATTCCTGGGACGCTCCCCGAAGAAGGTTTAATTCGTGGAACCGTTCCAGAAGAAGGCTCAATCCCTGGAACGATGCCAAAATAAAGCCAAATCCCTGGAACGGTATCAGAAGAAGGCTGTATTCGTGGGGCGGTTCCAGAAGAAGGCTCAATTCATGGAACGGTTCCACAAGAACGCTCAATTCCTGGAACGGTCCCAGAAGAAAGCTCACTTCCTGGGACGGTTCCAGAAGAAGGCTCAATTCATGGAGCGGTTCCAGAAGAAGGGTCAAATCCTGGAACGGTTCCAGAAGGAGGCTCAATTCATGGAGCAGTTCCAGAAGAAGGGTCAAATCCTGGAACGGGCCCAGAAGAAAGTTCAATACCTGGAGCGGTTCCAGAAGAAGACTCCAATCCTGGAACGGTTCCAGAAGAAGGCTCCAATCCTAGAACAATTCCAGAAGAAGGCTCAATTCCTGGAACGGTTCCAGAAAAAGGTTCAATTGCTGGAACCGTTTCAGAAGAAGGCTCCATTCCCGGAGCGGTTCCAGAAGAAGGCTCAATTCATGGAGCGGTTCCGGAAGAAGGGTCAAATCCTGGAACGGGCACAGAAGAAAGTTCAATGGCTGGAGCGGCAGGAGAAGACTCCAATCCTGGAACGGTTCCAGAAGAAGGCTCAATTCCTGGAACGGTTCCAGAAAACGGTTCAATTGCTGGAACCGTTCCAGAAGAAGGCTCCATTCCCGGAGCCATTCCAGAAGAAGGCTCAATTCATGGAGCGGTTCCAGAAGAACGGTCAAATCCTGGAACGGTTCCAGAAGGCGGCTCAATTCATGGAGCGGTTCCAGAAGAAGGGTCAAATCCTGGGACGGGCCCAGAAGAAAGTTCAATGCCTGGAGCGGTTCCAGAAGAAGACTCAATTTCTGAAGCGGTTCCAGAGGAAGGCTCAATTCCTGTAGCGGTTCCAGAAGGACGGTCAATTCGAGGAACGGTTCCAGAAGAAGGGTCATTTTCTGCAACGGTTCCAGGGATGAAAATTTGCTTCCAGGAACGGTGTCCGGAACTGAAGTTCTACCTGGAGCAGTTTCCAGTGCGGACTGTGCATGGGAACAAGTTCTTGGAACTGTTCGTTCACTTGGAACCTTTGCCGCAACTAAAAGCAGTGGCCAAGCAAGAAGTGGAGCAAGCAGTGCTGTAACTGCCCAAACTTCAATAACTACAGAGTGGGGGGGGGGGGGGGTGTAACAGAAAAATAGTAAGTTCACCCTCAGCCGCCAATCAAGGCAAATCCGCAAAAGTTGAATAATTTGAACCACTTCAAAATTTAGTCCTAGGTACCTACATCGACCCATAGAAAAAATTCCATAGGAAAAAATCCCATAAAAAAAATTCCATACAAAAAAATTTCATGGAGACAAGTTCCATAGAAAATTTGCCATAATAGTTATGTATTTTTTCCAGTGTTCAAAATTTCCCAAATTTACGAAATTTGAAAAATTTAAAACATCTGCAGATTGTGAAAAATTTAAAGGACATCAAAATTTAATTTCATCACATTGGTACCTACATGGACCCCCATGTATACCTACCGAATGAGCGAGCGAGGATAATAAAAGTAAAAACGCGTAAAAAGTAGAAATAAAAATCGAGTCAGAAAGAATGAGGGAGTCGAGATGAGGTGTATGCTAGGTTGCCAACCGAAACAAGGACCCAGTTGAGAGGGGGGTGGAAGGGAGGTGGGCGCTCGAGGGGCCCCACTCGTAGGTGTGGGAATGCAATGTTGCCTGCTCACATAAATGTCAACGAAAAACGTAAAAAAAATCAAGTCAAAACAATATAAATACCTTCACATGCGTGAGCCATTGGCCAGTGGGTGGATGTGAAATTGTTTCATATTTTGGTACAGTATCGGCAATATTTAATCGGGGCAGTTTTTTACTCAGCGAATGAATGAATTCCCAGGGAGTAATACGAGTGGGAAAAGATATGATGGGCAAAAGTGGCACTTTGAACGCGACCACGAAAATTTGGAAACTTCTGAAATTTTGGAAAAGTTTAAATTTATTTTTTTTTCTTACTCCTCTGGAAAAATCTTTCAGTGCTTCAAATTCATAATTTTCAGACCTTCTGAAAATTGTACCGTTTTTTTTTTATATTCGCATAATTTTTCAAAATTTTCAATTTTTGAGAAGGGCTTTCATTTTAAAAATTGAAAAAGTTTCTTTTAATCGATAACCGGACCAATAAAAATGTGAAAACTCCAGTATCGCACAACGTGTAGGTATGGAGGTACCCTAATTAGCATTCGCAAGCGGTGACAGACCACCAAACGACTGGATCACGCATAAAGAGTCGTTATCAGTCTCACGTCGTTCATCGTCGATGGCGATAATTACACTTGCTAATTATCCCACTCCAATGTGGATGGGCACTTCTCTAACTGATTTTTCGCGGATACCGCGAGTTCATTTAGGAATAGGGCAACGTGCATTTTTAACTTCCCGGAGGGGAGTTATTGTAATCACCCCGAAAATCGAATTTTCATCATATCTTCACGTTTCAAGGACTCCACCACACTCCCCGATCATTTTTACGATGATGTATGTGTGCGTGTGTGTGTGTGAAGGTGTCTGCCTGTGGCGAAAAATTTTGTCGAACGATATCTCGCGAACGGACGATGCGAGCGAGGTGCTCAATAGCGCAATCAAAGCGTCTCCTTTCAACTTAGAGCTGATTAGATTTTGACTGAAATTGGTGCAGTATGTATATGTGTATGTGTGTGTGTGTTTTTTTTTTTTCACTCTTTCTCTATTCGTATTCACCCACGTAACCGCTGGTAGGCATTACTTCATGGGCAATACTACGGATCAGAGTACCCACCCATTGCGGCTGGGGCCGACTTCGCCATTTCAGCTCATCGTATTTCTAATCACAGGGTAAACCTCCAGAAACCCCTGTGATACGATGGCGGGCGTCTACGATGGAACCCTCCCTCCCCCCCCCCCCGCGCGACGGGTCGCGTTCGGTCCCGGCTCACGGTCTCACTTCATGGATACCGCCGATAGCACACACGGAATGTTCCTGCCATCGGTCGGAGTCCGTGAGAAAATATTTTTCAGAAAAAATATTTTGCAGTGAGCGGGAATCGAACGCGGGACCTTTAGAATAGTAGGCAGACACTCTACCCACTACACCAAAGCCCCGTCGTTGTATGTATGTGTGTGTGTGTGTGTGTGTTCGTGCGAGGGGTGCCTGGGTAGGTGGGGGGAGGGGGGGGGGGTGTCTGGGTAGGCAGGTGGGTGGATATGAGTGGGTGAGTAGGCGGCTGGTTACGGGCGGGCGGGCGGGTGGGTGGCTGGGCGGGCGGGTACGGGTGGGCGGTTGGGTATGAGTGGGCAGGTGGATGTGGGTGAATCACCGGGTCGGTGTGCGTGGGTGGGTCCAAATTCTACTGAACTCATCTGAAAATTCCCTTTTTAGCGATGTTTTAAAATAATGAACAATCCAAGTTTACAATAAACGATCATAATTAGAGTGAAAACATGAATGAGTTCCGAGAATGAATGGCGAACGCATGTTTTCTGAGTGCACAGTACCGAAAAGGATTTTACATCAAGGGGGGGGGGGGGTTATATTGCTATTGCAAGCAACGATGTAAACTGAAGCCCTCGCATATTTCGAATTCTACACCCACATACTACACAAGGCGTTTATAATACGTACATGCGATCAACAATCTAATTGAAAATAATTTAGAAAAATTTAAAAAAACCACGAGCGCGATTGTGGTTGTGATGAATCTCGAAAAAATCCGCCGGTTTGTTTTGAAATTTCATTTTCATTTGTTATCATTATTATCAATTAATTGAAGGAGAATGTCCTTAATTTACTTCATATTATATACACCCACCCACCCATTCACCCGTACTTATACCCACCCACACTTACCATACCTACACCCACACCCACACCCACACCCACACCCACACCCACACCCACACCCACACCCACACCCACACCCACACCCACACCCACACCCACACCCACTCGTTACATACCCACCCACCCACACACACACACACACATATACACACACACTCCATCTCCACATTTGCTATGGACCATTTTAGTAGCCTCAACAGCTAGTTTCGAAATTTCAAGTCATTAGGATAACTTCTCGAACTTTTCGAGTGAAAAATTCGCAAAGTTGGCGCCAAATCAAAACGCCAAATTGTTTCCAAATTTTCCGATTTTTCCCACCCCCCTACACGAGCTTCTATAGTGTTGCTTAATGAGCACCCCCCGGAAGTGTGATCGAAAACGCGTCACCTCTCGCGTCACGTGGCGCGATAGACAGGTACCGCGACTACCGCCCCACCTGCCCCCCGCCCGAAAAAAAAAATTCAAAAAAGAAAATACATAGAAAGGCCAAAGAACGGCTCGCATACGAAATAACCCAGAGGCCGGATACCCGAGCAATAACCGAACTTCTCGTTTCGCCATTGGCCAAATAAACAATGTGAGAAGACAAGAGAGCGGCCGGAATGGGCCACGGATAATGGAGCCCACAAAATTCGTAGTCCCTGGTCTGATGCCTCCTAAACAGAAGAAACGAAGATTGTCGGCATGGGATGGCGCGACGGTGGCTGGCCTTTGCCCAATTCTTCTTTTTCGGCCATGAGGATTTCTCAGAAGTGCCTCATCTCGGCTACCCGAAGCACTCGATCTCACCATTCACTGTACTAGGCGGTTTTTAGTAGCTCAGGTTCTAGTCACACCCAAAAAAAAGCAAACGCGATTTAAGGATGCGCTGTTCAAGAAAATGAGAATTTCTCAGATTTTTAGCATTTTTCAAATTTCTCATTTTTTTAGATTTTTTTCACATTCTTCGAATTTTCCAAATTTTCCACATTTTTCAAATTTTTCAAATTTTTCAAATTTTTCAAATTTTTCAAATTTTTCAAATTTTTCAAATTTTTCAAATTTTTCAAATTTTTCAAATTTTTCAAATTTTTCAAATTTTTCAAATTTTTCAAATTTTTCAAATTTTTCAAATTTTTCAAATTTTTCAAATTTTTCAAATTTTTCAAATTTTTCAAATTTTTAAATTTTTCAAATTTTTCAAATTTTTCAAATTTTTCAAATTTTTCAAATTTTTCAAATTTTTCAAATTTTTCAAATTTTTCAAATTTTTCAAATTTTTCAAATTTTTCAAATTTTTCAATTTTGTAATTTTTTTAATTTTTCCAATTCTTTCAATTTTTTCAATTTTTTCGAATTTGTCAAATTTTTCAATTTTGAAATTTTTCAATTTTTTCGAATTTTTCACATTTTTCAAAATTTCCGACCTTTGCAATTTCCCAATACCAATTTTCAATTTTTTTTCCCATAAATTTACGTTTTTTGATATCGCATGAAAATTTTTTGTGGAAATTTTAAATGTATACACGAAGAATGCGTCTCATGACCTTTAAATGCCCTACAAGATGATCATCTCTTTCGGATGCTGGACCAGTGTTTAGGAGCGCAATGGTATCACCAAAATTACAATGTTGCAACATTACACGTGTTAGCGGAGCACGTGGCTCGGAGAGCTATCATTCCTTCCGCAGTCAATTTCAGCTTAAGCAGCAATCGGGGCCCTATTTTTTTATCATTATTATTATCATCATCTTCAGGGATGCTGTGAATATGTAGCCAGATCTAAACTTCTCCAAAGATGGTTGGATCTCATAATTCACTCCAAAAGTCTCTTTTTGATAAGTGACAATTTTATCACTTTTTCTTTTATTTCCAAAAATTTAATATGAAATTTGAAAATACGCTTCAGAAAATCGTACCATTTTTGTCATTTTCCGAATTATCTCAATAACGCGTAGACTTACGAAAAAATCAGACTAAACTTTTTACATTATAAATCAAATTTCCTACAAAAAGTGTCTTATGATTTTTTTTCTCCCACCATTTTTTAATACATAATTATATAATTGAATTTTTTGGAAAACTTTTGATTTAACGATTTATTCAATTTCACAATTGAATTCGACAATTTGAATTTGATACGGCAAAAAAACAAATTGATGTGAAAGAAGTGATTGCTGCCGAAAGCCCAAACGAAGTCTTTTTTTGTCTCAAAAACTGAATTTTTTACAGTCGAAGATGCGCTCCCTTAAACCCTCCATTACAACCTTAATGTAGTGAGCATCAAATGCGGGTAGCACTGGCGAAATAGCAATGAGTGATTTTTTTTCGTACGAATTCAGGCGTTCGAGTCGCACGACTGTAGAGTTGCTTTATCTTAAGGAGCAACGGATGTTGTTATCACTGGGTGATAAGGGCCCCTTTGATATAGAGCTCGATACCTTACGAGAGTGAAAAATGTTCGGGGTGTGGTTTTCACTTTTTGTGGAGGTTTTTTTCTTTTTTTTTTCTCCGTTTTATTGGAGAATTGAGGCGATCCAGGAAGGAAGTATGCTAGATTGTGCATATATCGGATGTGGGTATGAGTCATGGCCGGAACCATCAACTTCGCAATGGACAATCAACTTCAAACTTCTTTCCTGGATTTATCGAAAAAATCAGGTATTCCCATCAGGAATGGTTGTACGGAAAAATGATATAATACTTTTTTGTAGAGAACTCTATTCGCAACAAAAAATTGTTCTTGTCATTTTTCTCAAAATCCCGTCGTTTTTGAGATATATGCAAAGTGTCTGGAGAGAGTTCGAGATGAAGGGAATAACTGAAAAAGCTACTAGGAAGTAGTCCGATCGTTTCATTTTGCAATTGCTGGATCAAAACAAGAAGCGGGGATACACACACACATACACACCCACACGCACACACTCGTCCACCCACATACCCACCCACCCACTCACACACACACACACACCCACTCACTTACCCATCCATCCACACACACACACAGCCATTTGTTCAGAATTTGACGGGAAGCATTTTGATGTACTTAAAACACCAGTTACGAAACGAAAAGAAAAAAATCGAATTAGGGGTCATTACAATAACTTCCCGAAAAATCGGAAAGTTAATGATTAGCTCATAGTTCCAGGCTACGTGCCCATATTCTTCTAAAAAAATTTCCGCCCGGAGCACCATTACATTAACCCTCTGATGGATTCGCAATCTATCGGAGCCTGGTCCCCTAGAGAGGGGGATGAGCCAATTAGAGCGCGATTGATCACGAAAGCCACCCGAGCACTGGCGACTCCACTTTGCGCTCTCACCAAGTAGGGCCGCAGTGCGCAAATCTTGCGGAATCCCATATATCACTATACAAAAGATTTTTACTCTGTTTCCATCTCACGATTTTCTACAAATGAAATGATCGTTTTGTGATAACTGAAGTTAGAAAGGAATACTTTTGGTTAACACACACACCAAATTATTCCGGACATAAATTATGATATAGAGAATAACGGTCAGCACATATATAACGTATACATTAACACACCAGACTGGAAAGCAGCTGGTTTTTTACCGTGGATAGAAAATGCGCGCAACGCCATCTTACGCCCTGCGTTAAATGATGACGAACGCGTCATTATCGACGTTCCCATGCAACACATTGTAAATGGGTCTAGATGTACGTGAATGCTCTATTCTTCTCTTTCTCATGCTCCCCTCCCCGTACCACGCATACCGTCTCGACATCCTGGCGAGTGAAGTACGCACTACATATATAACGCTTCCCCTCCCCAATGGTGTCGGTTTTTGTAACATAGGGACTCGCGTGTATTCTATTCACACCCAAAGGCGCCTATAGAAGTTTCCCTTCAAAAAATCCATTTTCATCAGAATGATTGAAAGGGGCCTTCGTCATTGAGCTCACCACCCCGCGTCTTCCCCTGATGATGGAACCCGTAAGCCAATTACCTACATACTTCCAATCACCTGCCTGCCACTGCAAGATGGCGCTGGCGCGCAGAAGCCGCAACTTCATAACCTCAGCGTCGCTTCGAAGATTCAGTGACTTCTTGTCGGTCGACTGACGGGTCCACTTCAGCTGTACTCATTCGCGAATCAAAATTCCGATGAGAGCATTAGCCGCGCCTGCATCTGAAGCAGGAGAAATCCAGAAAACTCATTTGTCTCGTCATTTAGACGGCCGCAACGAAGTGTTTGAGGCTGATGCCGCCATATTGGGGCGCTTGAGGGTGTTTGGTACAGATGGAAAAGTTGTAGTTGAGGTATTCTTTGATCCGTCTACTGCTGGTTCCAATTCCAGAGCACCTGGAAATTATGACTAACCTATGAAGTGTCACCCTGATTGATTAAAATTCTAACAATTTAAAAAATTTCACGATTCTATCTCAGCTCTTTGCTTCTATCCTAGATGCCCAATGATGCTGGGCACCCAACTGATGCTGAAATAGGAGATAGAAGATGGGTAGCGTCCTTCACTCAGAATGCTGGAAACATGCAGAATACGGGAAAAGGTGAGAAATGGTGCATTCACTTCCGGCTCATTCCTTTAATTCCTCAATGTGGAATTTTAAAAATTGAATTTTTAGGATACTTCAGGCATGCCCGAGTGAACTGGTGGGGGTTGTTGGAATAAAAAGGACTAGGGAGAGAATAAAAAAAAAGGCATTTAAAGGCCTGGGAAGCCGAGCTGGGGAGCAAGGCAGCGGCCTGAACGCAGGGGCCCGTATTAAATTCACCAACGACATTCCGGGGCTCTGGGACACCAAATGTGGCGTGTGTCCCCAACTCCAGAATCAACCATCTAGTTTGTTTCTTTTGCCATTTTACGTCGGTGTCTTCACAAAATCAATTATCCAGTTCGTTTATCTCGAGATACCGAGAACATTGAATTTTTATTTTCACGTGCGGGGGCTAACGAGTCAAACTCATTGATTTTTACAATTAATTTTGGTGTATTACGAATTGGCAATTGTACTTTTGAAAAGTGCATATGTGGAAAAAAAAAATCTAGGGAATTCCTCTACACGGAGAGACAAGCTATATAAAAATTAATACTCAAAGTGGCATAATGCGTTGATGAAATTAATTTTTCAAAATGTCTTTTAGAATTGTGAGCATTGTGTATGCTATCGTTGGTAGCCCTGAGTTCCATGACGTTTCATCCTTAAGACAATTCATCTCATCTTGACAATTCGTCTCACAGACAACTCATCTCGTAGACAACTGATTTAAAAGAAACACACACACACACACACACACACATACATACACATATACCCATGTCGGGGCTTTGGCGTATTGGTAGAGTATCTGCCTACTACTCCGAAGGTCCTAGGTTCGCGCCCGGCCGCCGGAGAATATTTTTTCAAAATATTTTCTCATGGATTTCGACCGATGCAGGAACTTCCGTGTGTGCTATCGGCGGTACCCATAAAATGAGACCGCCCGGCCGAGCGGGAACCTAACCCGACGCAGGGGGGGGGGGTGGGTTCCATCATAGGCGCCGGCCATTGTAGCACAGGGGTTTCTGGAGGTTTACCCTGTGTTTAGAAATACGATGGCCTAAAAATGGCGAAAGTCGGCCCCAGCCGCATGGGTGGGTGTCCGGTACGCCCCCTGAAGGAATGCTTACACGGCCGCTACCCCTCTACAAATGAGAGGGACGGAGGAAAAAAAAAAATATACACATATACACACATTCGCATATACACACATACACATATACACACATACACATATACACACATACACATATACACACATACACATATACACACATACACATACACACATGCATATATACACATATACATGCATATATACACATATACATGCATATATACACATATACACACATACACATATACACATAGTGTATCAATCTTCATCAATTATAGAAGTGAATAATATATTTGATTATAAATTCATTCATTACAACATTAAGAAATTAAAAGAAAAAAAAAAATTAAAATTATTTGTTACAATTCATTTGAGATGAGTTGTCAGTAGGATGAGTTGCCTCGAGATGAGTTGTTAGGACATGAAGAGTCAAGATGAATTGTCCTAGGGATGAAACGTCTGGACACCTAGCCCTGAAATGAGAACGCAACGGGGGACCTAACCCGCGGCGGTTCCACCATAGGTGCCCACCATCGTATTACAGCACACACACACACACATCTTATCGAAAACACGTCAAAAGGATGCTGAGCATGGTAATGTAAATAGCATCGATATTGCCCTCTTAATTTTTCGGGATGATTCCAACAACTCTCTCCCTATCGGCAAGTTAAAAATATAGGAAATTGACACCTCATATGTACCTGGTGGTATCACTCGTTTTTAACGATTCACTCATAAAACTCAAACAGATAGACATAAACATTTTTTATGATGCATCAAGCGCAATTAAGTAACAGTCTATGGGAGTTTTATTGGTTGTGCCGTCCGAATTACAGGCTTTATAACACCATTAAGGAAAAAAGGAGAATGGGTGAGAGCTCCCACAACCCCCCACGGTTATAACTCTTGGGGCCCTTATCGATGTTTCAACCCTTCGACATACTAATGATAACTCAATTGAAATGTCAATGCAAAGTACTTTGGGATGTTAACGACTTGCCAAGTGATTACCAGCAAGTGATTCAACTGTTTTGGATATTTTTTTTAGACTTTTATTCACAACAATTTTTTCGACAGGTACCTATGACCGTGAAAATGATTCCCACACTGATAGAACGATTTGATTGATATTGTCGAGTTTAAGCAGCCTTGCCGGATCACTTGATCACGGAAGACTCGTGATTCAGTGATGGAAGTCGATAAATTTTTGGTGTATTTACTATTACGAATTTTGAAAGTTTAAAAAATATTGGTAATACAAAATTTTTAGCATGTGCACAGCCCTTGTCCTGTGCGATTTTAAGAACTCCCAATTTCCCAGGGAGGATTACGAAATACGTCATGACCAAATAAAGCTACTAGCCCTCTGCGATGAGCTCCGACTTGTACCGTACCTAACCGGTGTTTTTTTTTTTGTGAGAACTTGATGTACGGACTCTTAAACTGTGTCTCGAATACTCATCATCTTTGGGGTTCCGAGTGATTATTTGACGCTTTTTATCCATGAGAGCTCGTTTACCACCTTGGAGTAGCTTAATCATTCCGAAACATTTGGAGATTATTGGGAAGTTCAGGGAATGCCTGGAACCTGGAAGGATGTGCCTGTTTATTATCAACTTTCTCTGTATGGGAAGTTACTCGAATGCCTCGGAAAGTGAAAAAATGTATATCACTGAAATTTTCAGCATCCTCAATGCTTGGCATTCCAGTTCTTTAGAACACTTCCTCCCCTCCGTCTCTTTCTCGAATTTTCTTTTAATTTTTTGCTGCCTACCCTTTACCCTTTGACCTCTCCCCTTTTCGTTGTGGCTCTCCTGATTTGAGAATGAATTAGCTGGTGTGCCTTGTAAAGGGCCCGTTACCATGTATTACTTTTAATGTCATCTTGATTTTTCTCATAACCTTTTGTCCTTTTTTGGTGTTCTCTGGTTTGGGTCATCTGCTGACTCCTGCTTCAACTTATGCGTTTTTGCCCGGCGTCTATTATTTCTTCTTCTTTATATTTCTATTTTCTCTATATTTTCATCTTCACTACTACTTCTATTGTCACTTTGCTTGCATCTTTGCTGTCAATGAATCATTCAATCTCTTTTTACTTATTTTTTCTCTCGTTATTGCTATTATTAATATGAGGACTTCGATCCAATTCTTTTGTACAACATAATGTACAGTAATAAACCATCAATCTCTCTCGCCCTTGTACTCCCCGTAGTAGCTGCTGGTGAGCATTTCTTCGGAAGGGAGTAGTGGACACCCATCCATCCGCCTGAGCTCAACTTTCGCTATTTCAGCCATCAATTTCTAAAGACAGGGTGAGCCTGCAGAGACGCCTGTGTTACAATCCCGAGCGCATGTAATAGACACCCCTCCCCGCCACCTCTCCGTCGGGTTGACTTCCCGTCCGGCTTAGCGTTCTTACTTCATTTGTAGCGTGGATACCACACGCGGAATGCTCCTGCTATATCGGTTGGAATGCACGAGAAAATATTCGGGACAAACCCGGGACCTTTTACACAAGTAGGCAATGTGTGTGGATGGGCGGGTGGGTGGTTGTGTGTGTGGATGGGTGCATAGCCACGTGGGTGTGTGTGTGTGTGTGACTGGACGAGCGAGTGGAGGGGTGAGGGGGTGGGTGTGGAAGGGGTGAGTGGGTGGGTGTGTGTGGAGGGGTGAGTGGGTGGGTGTGTGTGGAGGGGTGAGTGAGTGGGTGTCTGTGGAGGGGTGGGTAGGTGTCTGTGGAAGGGTGGGTGGGTGTGGAGGGGTGGGTGTGTGTGGAGGGGTGGGTGTGTGTGGAGGGGTGGGTGGGTGTGGAGGGGTGGGTGGGTGTGGAGGGGTGGGTGTGGAGGGGTGGGTGGGTGTGGAGGGGTGGGTGGGTGTGGAGGGGTGGGTGTGGAGGGGTGGGTGGGTGTGGAGGGGTGGGTGGGTGTGGAGGGGTGGGTGAGTGAGTAGGTGGCGGGGTGGATGGGTGAGTGAGGGGGGGGGGTAGGTGTGTGTGGATGGTTGGTTGTGTGTGTGATTCGTCCGAATCCAATATTTCAGAAAATATTTGTATATTATTCAGCATCTCTTCAGATGATCGCCTAATTTAATACTGTACTCTTAATTTTGAAAACATCGCGAAATTTTGACTTCAATCACAAGTGTACCTGTGAATCTTTAAAGCTTCTTTAAAGCCCATTCTCGTGAAGCAAGTGGCAAGTACATCCGATTACCCGGTACCATTAGTGGCAGTATTATTATTATTGGCTCGTTTCAGGTACCAAAGAACTGACCTGCCCAGTAATTGTACTAATCATGGAGCCAGCTTTCACAATAATGAGTTTCGAATCACCTGCAGTGGCACATTAACAATGAATAAATTCTCAGATGATTGAATGAGTTTAATCATTGCCTATTAGTGCAACTCTTAATCAATTGGGAAACAATTACTGGCTGTAACTTTTACAGCTGAAAATTGGCTCAATGAATGTAATTTCATGAATTATACATAATTGTGAATTCGTCAAATTTGCGGCGATGTCATAAACTGAGATGAATGATAGTATGGACCCACTTTAAAAATTTGACTACTTGAAAATTTTTCTTAATCGCACAAATTTCAAAGATTTGAATATTTTATCATTTTCAGAAACTGCAAAAATCTAAAAAATTTCCAGCATTTTCAAAATTACCAAATTTCCAAAAATTGACGGAAAATCAAAACAATTTTTCTGAAATAAAAAAAAAATTCACATGTTTCAAAAATAGAAAAAAAAATTATAAAAATTGAAAAAAAATAAGTCGCATGATAATTATTGTATAAAAAAAATGGAGATTTCGAGTAATTATTTCGAGCTTATTTCGAGCAAACGAACTTTTCCATTCTGTGATCAACAACACCATAAAAATGTAATTCTCATGTCAATCATCGAACTCACATTTCTGCAATAAACAGAGACTCAGTATTGAAGAAGCTCAGGTGTTCGACTTATTCGGTAATTACGAAAATGGTTACTGCGCACTCATGCGAAATACTCATTCTGATAAATTATCCACTTATAACACATCAATCAGCCATGCAATTATAATTTTCATAATTTCCAATCCAGAATAGTTGAACCGCTAGCAAGAAAAAGCGAAAAAAAATTATTTCGCCATTATTCCAAGGACTTGCCAAAAACCGGAAGTCTCTTATAAGTCAGGGACTCTTTTCCGACTCTTGAAATTTGTGGAGGAGATCTAGACGGGCGAAAAAATCATATTACTGAGCAACCATCGTCCAACCATGTCAAGTTTTTAATATTACCTGGCGCCACCCCGGCGCCAACTTTTCAAATTAACTTTTTTCTTATTTAAATGAGTTGGAGTTTGAAATTAAATTTGGAATTTTTTAATTTTCAGTTTTTGTAATAGTTAAATTTGAGTTTAATTTTGATTTTTTTTTAATTGAATTTAAAAATAGATATACATGTTTGCATTGGAATTTAAATTTGAATTCTCATTCTCATTCGATTTCGATTGTGTCATCGATAATCGAGATTTTTTCTTCGACTTTCGAGTTTTCGAATTCGATAATCGAGTTGTTTTCCTGGTCGAAGCTCTCAATTTTATTTGTTTATTTTCGACTTCGATTTCCATTGTGTGATCGATAATCGAGATTTTTTCTTCGAATTTCGAGTTTTCGAATTCGATACTCGATTTATTTTCCTGGTCGAAGCTCTCAATTATTTATATAACTAGTTCCTTGCCGGTGGCGGCTACGCGGCCACGTGCATTTCCAGATGCGATTTCGATTTCAATTTTTATCATGGCATCGATAATCGAGATTTTTCTTCGATAATCGAGTTTTTTCTTCGATAATCGATTTATTGCGATTCTCATTCGATTTGTGGTCGAAGCTCTCAATTATATATAAGGATATTTGGGAAATTCCTCGCCTTTCGGGATTATCATATCCGCTTTATCTCTCACTGTTGGAACGTTAAAATAATGAAAGTTTGACCACCAACAATATGACGACTTTGATGTGCCTCTCGACAGACGCCTCAATACTTCGATAAGCGATTCAACGTAGAATACATTGCAAACTGTTGAATGAAGTCTAACCTCGGGATGTCATTATCAGTACTTTAGCCTTTGACCTCCTTCACTTCTGTTTCCGCTTGGTGCACTGGTTTGAAGCCAGTGCAGCGTCCAACTCCCAGACACCGTGACTGCATAATCAGCGATTCTCATCAGGATAATGGGGTGTCTTACTTTTTACGGACTTTGGTAACTGCTCTGTGCTTGCGCCCCCCCCCCCCCCTCTCCCTCACCCCCAATGGACTCCCCTGATAGACGGGGAAAATTGAATAGTGAAATTTACTATGTCTAAATTCACCAGTGCCATCGCACATGGTATATACTAGGATGTATGTTACATAGCATGTACTATATGCGGCAAAGTATGTACCATGTTGCCCAGTAGGAACTTTGTTGCATAGTATGCACTATGTTGCATAGTATTTACTATGTTGCATAACATGTACTATGTTGCACAGTATGTACTATGTTGCATAATATGTACTATGTTTCATAGTATGTACTATGTTCGATACTATGTACTATGTTTCATAGTATGTACTATGTTGCATACTATGTACTATGTTGCATACTATGTACTATGTTGCATAGTATGGACTATGTTGCATAGTAAGTACTATGTTGCACAGTATGTACTATGTTGCATACTATGTACTATGTTGCACAGTATGTAATATGCTACACAGTATGTACTATATTGCATAACATGTACTATGTTGCACAGTATGTACTATGCTACATAGTATGTACTATGTTGCATAATATTCACTATGCTTCATAGTATGTACTATGTTGCATACTAGGTACTATGTTGCATAGTATGCACTATGTTGCATTCTATGTACTATGTTTCATAGTATGTACTATGTTGCATAATACGTACTATGGATCATAGTATGTACTATGTTGCACAGTATGTACCATGTTACCCAGTAGGTACTATGTTACATAATATGTACTATGTTGCATAGCATGTACTATGTTCAACAGTGTGTACTGTGTCACTAGGTTGCCGCATACAGTATGTCTCACTATGCAGTTTTCTCCCTGTTTCAGATCCGTCATTAGTCGCGCCGCGAGGGATACGATACACGTCTTCTTCACTTCGCAAAAACTCTTACACATTTCAGCCGAAAAATCTAGATGACAAAGGTCTTTCATTCCCGAAAGGTGACAAAACATCGGTGATTTCGACTTTAATCACCCTACGATGATTAGCACAAGGAGCGCATAAAACACGCCACTCAGGACCGGTCAGGCTTTATGTAGTTCCGCACTTCTAACATCTCGCTCGATCGACAGAGACGCTGTATACGTTGCATATGGTTTTTCCGACATTTCTTCATAAACACTTAAGGGTTGAGAGAAGTGAGACGCCCCTTTATCCTAATGACAATCGTTGATTATGTAGTCACGGTGTCTGAGACTTCAACTTTGCAGGGGCTTCAAGCCAGTGCACGAAGCGGAAACCGGAGTGAAGGGGGTCAGAGGCTAAAATACTGATAATTACATCACGAGGTTAGACTTCATTCAACAGTTCTTAATATATTCTACGTTGAATTGGTTATTGAAGTATTGAGCAATTGACGACCACGTGGAAAAATGTGTTTGTCATGCAGTTCTGTTCTTTACACTGTTAGAAATATTTGCCAAATTTAGTAGCCAATTGAACATGCAAGGAAAGTCACCATTTCGTCTCTAAATTTAGGAGCCTGGAATAATTCCGGAACTTAGGCCAGTTCTTGGATTCGGTCTAGCTCCTGAAGCTAGTCATTCACATCAAACAAGTGGTTTTGAACCACCCTATACATGGCACAAGCGCGCACCGATTAAAACCTTCTCAAATAACGAAATAAGTTGATTATCGCCGACAGGAAATCCATCTCTGCTTCCTCCTCTTTTTACCACCTCCCACCCACATTCTCACAACGCTAACGCGATTTCTCGCGACTCTTACGTAGATGTAGCATACAATTTCCAACTGGCGCAGCTTCTACTCCGATGTCCCTTCTCGGGTCACCCGAGGAAGTCCCTCAACGTAGAGAAATTCCCAAATACCAATTAGGTGGGATTATTTTCATAGCCTGTCTTAGCCACCCCATAAATAGCGAAGAACTCAAGGTCTCGTCCTCATATATATATATAGAGACCACAAGTAAATATAACTTGAATGGAACAATAAATATCCAAGACAAAATTTGCAGCACCTTCATTTTTGGTACGTTCCCATTCTTTTAACTTCCCAATTTAAGGAAGTTACTGTCATCACCCCGATAATAAAGTGTCTCAGAAATCGAAAATTTCCACTTTTCTCGGCGTTTCCCATCCTTCTGACAAATTTTAGATGAGGGTTCTATGTGTATGTGTGTGTTCGTATGTGAGTGATTCTTTGAGGTTTATTGTTTGAGGAACATTAGAAGGTTTGGAGTATCACACGTGTAGCACAGTACCAAAATAGGACAACTCCAATTAGTGACGTGGTAGCACGTATCGAGTTAAAATTAAACTCCGATATCTTTCCTCAATTCTGCCACCGTGCTGCATTGCATCCGTGGTGATGAACTCCGTACTTTAAGTTGAGTTGCTAGATCAAGATAAGTTGCGTTAGAAGCTCTCGGTTTTGCAGATTTTACGTAAAAATATTACTGGCGACCAAACAAGTTAAAAGGAGGATCTAGGGAATGAGAGGGAAGAGAGGACGAAGGTGCGGACATTTTCCCCCCATGGAAAATGGCACGTTACAATTCCAATAATTTAAGTACAGGTATACTTACCTATATATACTAAGGGAGTCAAGGTCTCAGCGCCGCGCACCTATATATAGCATCAAAATACATAAGTACCGAATTCATTTCAGAATTGAGGTACCATAGCTATGAACTTCGTACTTGTTCCGATAATTCAAGTACAAGTCCACTTACCTATATATATATATATATTGAGGGAGTCAAGGTCTCGGGGGCCGTCCCTATATATAGCATCGACGTAAATAAGCACAAGACAATTGAAGTGGCACAAACGAAAGCCGACTTCCTTCTCGCTATGTAGTACTACTGAGTGGATAATGTAGTAAGAAAGGAGAGCACGCGAGCGTATCGAGCGTGTACAGTGGGTAAGCACCATCCAGAACGCTTCACGGTCTAGTGAAGTTAAATACGAGTGCGTAAATTTCACTCTGCCGAGCCTTAGCCCGTGAGTAAATTTAAGGGTCTTTGCCTACTAGAAAAAAAAAACAAAGTGATACTTGTAAACGAAGTCAATGTGACACTGTGGAGCCCACACCAAAACATCCTGACTTGTCATTTTTGCCCACCCCTATGTCTTCCAAAGATTTTATTGTCAGGTAAAAAATCCCGTTGGCAAGTGGTTGCAGGAAAAAATTATATTATGCATTCCGTTAAAGATTTTTTTTTACCTAATAGAAGTCTTCCATCATATTTGTTTGCAAAACACTTCGTTCTCGAAATAGCTCCAATTTTTTAAAATTTTATTTTTTCATTGTGAACATTGACAGGTGTGGGCGTTGGTGCTCAATGTATGGCGCTCCATACGAAATCATCCGTACGTGTGTCGGTGCATATGTATATAGGCGACTAGGTGATTAGTATGAGGGTGAAGGTATATGGAGGGTGGTGTTGGTGGAAGACCTTGTATGTGGGTGAACTGTGGCGTATGCGGGTGTAAGTAGGAAGCGTGTGAATGTGTGTATGGGCGAACCAGTTGGCGGGAAGCACTGTATATGGTGATGTGGGGGCGGGTGTTGATGGGAAGTGGTGTCTGTGGGTAGGTGGGTGAGTGGATGGGTGGGTGAGTGGATGGGTGGGTGAGTGGATGGGTGGGTGGGTGGATGCATGGGTGGATGGGTGGGTGAATGTGTGTGCATGGGTGGGTGGTTGGATGACTGAGTGGGTGGGTAGGTGGGTGAGTGAGTGGATAAGTGGGTGGGTGGGTGGGTGAATGGAAGGTTATATGCATGTTTAGGTGTAGGTGGCTGAGCCGTCGTGGATCGTGGCATAGGTGTAAAAATAGGTATGTATACAGGTATATGTAGGGCAATGCGGTGTATGTCTCAGCGTGTGCATTGAGTGTTTCGATTAAATTGTAAATTATAGTTTTCCAAGCAATTTTTTCAAGCGTCAAGGTAGTAATTGACGCTGTCCACTGCTTGCACGGACAGATTGACATCTTACGAAGGCGACAACAATTAGACTCAAAGAAATCGGCTGTACATGGAGCACGATGACGAAGATGCGAATATGGACATCCGGTGTTATGGAGGGGCTCGGACATAATCGCGTGTACACGTCAAATTGGACGCGCTTTCCCCCTCGTCGTATAAATTCATCGTAAAATTATGAATTTATTCGTATCAAAAAATTGTTTGAGTTAAGGGGTGTAACAAGGCAGGGAATTTCAAATTAAAGTCCAGGCATAATGGGCTTTTTTCTATCTGAATCTTGATGACGAAAATTTATCTGACGGAAATCCTGGACGGCCGCCTCCGTTGCTGTCGGCCAGCCAGAATCTTGACCACCTCAATGACTTGTAGAGTTTATTATAAAAATAAAATGGCTTGTGAGAAATTGGAGATATGCAGATTTCGAACGAGATTTTTTTGAAATTCGGGGAAGACTACTCAGAAATGCAGGGAATTTCTATACAATTTTTGAAGATATAAATTTTTCTCGTATAAAGGATGCACAATTTCTATTTTTTAGATTTTCGAAGTGTTTTGTGTTATGAAAATTTTGGATTTACTTTCAATTTTTCCAAATTCTGTAATATTTGTGGAATTGAATCAGATTGGGGGTGGGGCACAATGGGTCAGGAAATATAATGGTGCATGCTCTGCTTCGTTCTGCTCTAACGGCCCATTATGCCCCTCATTCCATGCTGCTCCACTCTCATTTAAATGAATTTTGAAATTTTTCAAAACAGTGAAATTTTCGAAGCAAGAATTAGAATTTTCATTTTTTCGAAACAATTTCCAAAGCTCTCAAGTCCAGAAAAATCTGAGTTTTGTTAGCGCCTAAAGATGTTATACCACAACCAAGATCCTTTGTTGTGAAAAATCAGCGAGTGTCGTTCCAGACGAGCTAATTCGCCAGACACCATTGTCCAGCACGAAGTTGGGGCTTCTCTGGGAAGTGGAGAAATTTGGGAAACCGTTATTTTCAAGTCGTGAGGGCTTGTTAAAGGGCCGCCACGTCGAGGGAGGTCTTCCCTATTTTTCCTTTCGTCTATTTTTCTGGGTCCCTTGAGAAAGGAGACGGATTGGTGGGATGAGGATAGATCTATGGTTCCACGAAGGCTTTCAAGTGTAAGGTACTTCCTTTGGTAATTTTCTTCTTTTTTTTTTGTTTGGACAATTTTACAAGTCTGGAGCATGCAAAAATTTGGAATTCAAGAATTACAAAAAAAAAATCTTAATTTTTTTTGAAACTCCCACACATCCACTTATTCACTCAAACCCAGCCACCCACCCACTCAACTCCGCAACCACCCAACCACCCACTCACCTACCCACCCATTCACCTACCCTCCCACCCACCCGCTTACCCACTCACCTACCCACCCATCCACCCACCCACCCACCGACTCACCTACCCACCCACCCATTCACCTACCCTCCCATCCACCCACTCAACTACTCACCCACTCACCTAGCCACCCACCCACTCACCCAAACAAATACGAAATTAAATTTCAATCCTCCTTTAAAAAATCTTCAATTTGTTCGCAATTTCAAGTTTTTGCAATCTTCATTTTTATACAATTTTGTGACATTTTTGGAAGTCAAAATTTTTGTAATTTTTAAACAATTTGAAGCTTAAAAATTTTGACATATTCGCAATTTTTCAAATCTTAAAAATTTAGGATATTTAACAATTTTTGGACCTCAATAGGGGCCACATGGAGAGCAGGTCTCGCCTTGGTGTATTTTTCTCTGTCCCTTGAGATTTTTGAAAAAGGATCCGGGATTGTTAAGATGAGGCTAGCTTCTAATGGTTCCACGAAGGCCTTCAAGTGCAAGGTACTCCCTTCGAGAGTGGCCTGATCCTCTCGCTCGCCGGGACTCGCCAGAAAAACACGCTCAAATTCTTGTTTAGAACTATCCGCGTCTTTTATTCTTGGCATAACAAAAATCACCAGACTGATGTTGCTGTACCAAGCCGGCGGAAATAACTGTTTGAAGTTCATTCATCATTTTTCAACGGAAATTCCAAAGGGTTTTAGGACCGGTTTATAGTATTTTCTTAATTTGCTTCCGCATGGAAGCCTTGCAATCGTTCTATTTTCACCTTTTACAAGTTTTCCGAGAAATATATCCGTCGAATCATTTTTTTGTTCGATTTAGTTCGGACATTTTTGAATTTCTTAACCTTTCAAATTTTTCCAAACCTCCGCGCCACATCTTCAATAATCTTCATATGGAATACCTTCGACAACTCGAATATGCAATTCGAAAACCAGCAATACTGATTCGATATACTCGACTATCGAATCGTTCTCGAATATAGAAACGCCATGGTGACGTAGCGGCGACAGACGCAGACCCTAGAAAAAGAAAGTTTTACACCGAAGATGTTCTCCGCTGACGTCATCAACGACTATTCATTGATCTGTCGCCAAAGTATGCGAAACTATCGATAAAGGCACTGGAATCGACTAAAGTATCGATAACTCTCGGGCGATGTCTCGCAATGTGGATTCTCTCAGGTGAGGTTAGAACGATGGTTTTCCAACCACGTGACATAATATCCCACTGCTGAAAGTCCTGGTAAATATTCATGCTGTTCCCCTAAAATTTAAAAGCCCCCCACCCCCTTCAATTTAAATCGCCAAAGACCTCTCATTCCACCGAGCAACGTGGCCGCTCCGAAGCCGGCCGGTTAGCCGTCTATCCAGCGAGGATTTACCAGGCGCCCAGCTCGCCGAAGGTCGGCCCAGTTGGAGAGTGGGGCGCTCCGGCAGTGGTGGGGGGGAGCCACGAGTACCGGTCTTCCCATATGCGTCACATTTCCCATGCGCAATACTTGGCGCCAATGTAGTGGGGGTGTTCTCTCACTCCCCTACTCGCCGATCCTAACCAAAATCAGCATCAGCTTATTTAAGGCCAGTTTTCGCTCAATTCATCCATGGTTAATCAGCGGTTGAAGGTGAATGTCATTTCCGGCATCTTCAAACTTGATACTGCTGATTAGAGATGCAGAATGAGGGTCATCTGTTAGTCGGTCAATTGACCGAGAAATACCGGTCAAGTCATTTCTTCATTTCAGTTACTTCTGGCTGTTCAACCATGGCTTCTATTGGCTGCCTGGTGTGCTAAGTTTTTTTTGACTCTGTTGTTTTCTATTATTTTCTTACGGGATCTTATCAATCGTTTACAATGCTTGCAAGCATTTGTTTCTTCTGCTGCAGATGATGTAATTTTTCTGTCGTTGCTGATTGACAGTGTGATCATGTATTCTTTTATATAACATAATGTACAGTTAATAAATCTCAACTAACTGACTGACTAAAAATTAGCCGTAAATGGTGTGGCTATTCGTATCGAATTTTAGATTCCATAAGACTTCCTAGAAGAGCAAAGTGGGAGGTGCTGGGCAAGGCAGACGCTTGTCTTCCATCATAATCCTTCGGTTACTTTTCAATCCCTTTTATTGTCCTAATTTCCTTCGACGATCTAATTTTCTCCTCCTTCCTGGTGCTTATTCACCGAAATGTCGTTATGTTTATTAGTACTCTGAAAAGTGCCTCCAATTTTGAATAATTATCATCGGTTTTCACCAATACCGACCTGAATAATTACCCTTATTATTGTATCTACAGCTACGCAGAAAGGTACTAATATAGTAGATTTAGTATTAATGTATGCTATGTCGATCCACTTAGGACGTACAGTCGATAAGACTGGGAACGATTGAGCTAAGCGGCTAAGCCGCGATTCCAGGCGAGAAGTGAGGGGTGGTACGGAAAAATATTTTTCTTAACAAAGTTGCTATTCAATGAAAGTATATAACATTGAAGATGATATATAAATGTCGAATTTACTGGGAAATATGGGTTTTCAGTGTAGTTGAATGACTACGTGATTACCTAGGCATACGCGCGCCAACACACACACACACACACACACACACAGAGACATTCGACTTTCGAGGGCAAAACAAGTTCTCTGAAGAAATTAATTGTAATCCTATTTCTAAAATTGCGCACAAAACAAAGAATGGTCAACCTTGTCTCGACGAGGATTTACGCGACAGGAACTCCGCCTAGTCGAGACAAGTACGTCTAACAACTATCTTGGCAATTTGACCCGATATTTGAGAATTTCCATGAAATAATAGGAACAATATTGTCTATAATTGGGCACCATTATTAACACTTCGAATTTCTTTCCTGGTAATGCGTATGGAGGTATGGCCGTAATGCGCCGGAGTTTATCGTTATACATATATACACGATGAAGGAGGGACAGTGTTAATTCGAGTTCTAGGAATACTTTCTGTTTCCAAATTATTAAATTATTTCAAACTATTAAAACTTTTTCCCAAAATATTTTCCATTTTTTTTTCCTTTTCTTTTTCATATTGCAGACCTCCCATATTCAATTATTACCATCCTTTCCCTCCGAGCTGTCTCCGGAGTGTCGGACTGTTTGCAATTTTTTCAATTTTCATAATTGTACTTTTTTGTCATAGGACGCGAACAGATTTTTAGGCCCAATGACGAACACCTCTTTTAGACACTTCGTCCGATAAAGCGCATTTTAACTGAGCGAAGCGGGGTTAGAATCCCTATTTTGCGGCCCTAGTGACGAAAAACAACATTTCGCCCGTTCAAACGTTTTACCGCATCGAACTTCAAAAAAGAATTTTATTTCCATTTCAAAAATTTGTAAAGGTCCAAAAGCTTTCGTGAAATTTCGTTTTTTCAATCTGTACACGTATAACAATTTTGAAAACACTAAAATTTCAGAATTTCTCAAAATTCTCCACTTGACAAAAAAAAAAAATGTAAAACTTCGCTCAACCATCAAGAATGTAAAACCGTTCGAGTTTTCCCAAAATTTCCAAAAAAAAAAAATTTCAAATTTCTCAAAATGTCGCAACGGATTGCTGAAAACTCCCAAAAATTCGCCCCACTCTCTCAGTGGTTGCCGCCCCCCGGCCCCTCTGTCGGCCGGCAGCAGTCACATGTCACGTGGCCGCGATGCAACTAGTGGGGATAATCTCTCTCTTTCTCTGTCCCTCTCTCTCTTCTCTCCCGAATCCCACAAAAGTCCCATTCCCCTTCGGCATTCTGACCTGGTAAGTTGCCAGTGTCGGGTCGTGCTAAGCGGCGGAACATCGAGCTCACCAAAATTTCACCAAAAACCAAAAAAAAAAATAAAACAATAATCCGCCGAACCAATCCTACCAATTTACTTAATAATAATCATAACAACTCCATGAAAAAAAAATCTTAACAAATTGAGAGAGTAAACTAAAACACAAAACCCCACAACTAACTTATTACCAAATTAACCAATTACCAGTGATTACGCAATCGATATAAATCGATATATATCGAGAGAAATTGTCAGCATAATCGAAACAAGTGAAAGGCTGTAAAAAGGTAGATAGTTCTCAGAAGCTGACACAGAGGAAATTGGGGGAAAAAAAAAAGTGTTTGTGAACACGAGGTCGAATGTATTGTTGGTCGACCTTGTTTATTTATTTTGGTATATTCAAGTGAAGAGTGCAAGTGATCATTTGGAATTTTTATGCTATTTTTTTTTTTGAGATATTGTGAACTTTAGTAGTTGAAAGTTTTCGGGAAAAATTGGCAGTTTTGGGCAGCCACGTGGAGCTCAGAGTTGCGTAGATTGTTTCGGGCGATTTTTGTCGAGGTTTTTACGCGAGATATGGATCTACTTTGCTGTGAAACAACGGAAAATGAGTGCAGAGCTTATGCGGACCCAGCTTTGTTGGGGGATGAGAGAGTCCTGCAAAATCTTTTGAAGACCGAAGAACGGTACGCACCCAGCAGCTCGTACTTCGAGTGCGTACAAAGAGACATTTCACCGCTCATGCGCAAAATCGTTGCTGAGTGGATGTTGGAGGTGAGATTTTCTCTTCATTTTCCACATTTGGACAAATTTTGACAGTTTGAAAAATTGCATTTTGTCCGTTTGGAAATTTTTGAAAAATTAAAAACATGGAAATTTTGAATTCTTGAGGAAGAATACAGAATTCAAAAATCTTGGAAGCTTTGACAATTTAGAAGACATGGCAGTGGGGAAAAAATGCAAATTTGAGACTGTTTGAAAGTTTGAAAATTGAGAAAGCCACAATGGGTTTAGAAAAATGGAAATTGTGCAAAAAAAAGAACAGAAATTTCAAAACTGTCACGGAGTTCCGAACGTCCCCAAAATTTCGTCAATTCTCTTTCGAGTGGGGGGTTCTAAAAGTGATATAACATATCAATTTGTTAAGCAAATTTCGGAATTTTCGAAGTTCGAACTTTTCCTAAAAATTCGAATAAAAAATTTGAAAACTGAAATTTTGAGGGGTTTGAAAATTCCAGGATCCGTAAAGAGGACCTTCCTCAAAGGACCTTACTAAAATTGCACGTCTGTCGAACTCAAAAATTCCGAGATGATAGAGCTACTTTAAAGTCCACTTCCGCCGCACGTGGAGACCTTACGATGTGCACCAATCTCCGAACGAGCCCCACTATCCGGACAGGTTTCCATTTAAATAGCTCGTCCGAATATTAAGATAAACGTGACTGTTTTGTTTCAAAAATACTAAAGACCAGCAATTAATTGAAACCGGCTCGAGATGGCAAGTTTTATTGCCGATATATCTAACATTGGTGACATTTTTTTTTCTCGAGCACAATAAAATTACTTTTTTTTTATCCGGATTTTCTAAACTGTCCAATAGAAAAATGCGTGTTCTATTTGCAACAATCTTATACCATTTTCATTTTATACCCATGTGTATGTATATACATATACATGTATACCTCAGTCCTCTTTTTTTTTTTAGTAGTCCGCGTTTGAATGCGTTAAAAGGAGTTGTTGAGTGACAAATGTTCGGAAATCCTTTTGTTCAAATGTTTTTTCGAGGCATTATCTTATGTGGGCTCTGTTCTTTGGAAGTTTTTTGGAACGATTTGAAATCCTGGTGGGCCAACATGTATCATCTCGTAGGACCCGCACGTGCGCCAATATTTCTCGAGGTCGGCGATCCCAGCTCATTCTACAACTCCCTCATTGCCATTTGCCTTGACATCCGGCGAAACTCAATTACAGTGGGCTGTACTAGTACACACTTGGTCTATTTGTTTTTCAATTTTCGAGCGTTTGACAGATGGCGAAAAACGCGCCATGCTACCTGCAATTTTCGAATGTTTTGTTTTCAGGGTTTTGAGATATTTGAAAATGTTTAAATATTCATATAAATATATTTTGAGAATTAGTGTTCACCCTGGTTTTTTTTGTTTTTTTTTTTTTCGAAATTCTAAGTTCCAGACGATTTTCTTGGGCACGTCTTCCGACCACGTGGTAATCGTCTGTCCGACGTTCTTCCTCTAATATCTCCCCGGGAATGGCTCCCACCGAAATTCACCAAGAGACATTTTTTGCGTAGAATTTCGTGGGCTGGAATAATGATCTCTTGACACATTCCCATAAACCTGCTAGTTTCGGAAATATTTACGGAATAATATTAGTCACTCGTATTCAATAAAAATCTATTTTTGTACATTGCCAAGAGGTAAGCCGCTAATATTGCTTTGACTCGTGGAGAGAAAAAATTTATGCAGTGACGTAATCTACCATTGCAACGACATCTGTGAAAGAGTCACGTTTTTTGGCTGTGTGTGTGTGTGTGTGTGTGTGTGTGTGTGTGTGTCAAACATGAATGAAACTATTTTAATTTTCTGATTAAAATTTCCGAAAGTTTCGGATGCAAAAAAATAAAAAATAAAAAATCCAACAAAAATTTTTTCATCACACCCTATCGTTTTTTTTCCTTTTCTTTTTTCTACTCACGCGACGTCTCCCGGGAATTTCTCGGGTTCAGGTATATCGACCGTCTGGCAGGAATTAAATTCCGCACACGAGGCAAATGAAGTTTATTCAATTCTAACTCTACCCCCACCCTCGATTTTCGTTCATTGTACACAATCAGTCTTGACTTCCTCTTTCATGCGACTATGGTAATAACCCTGTGCATATGTTTCCTGGTCGACAATGGATACGCGCTTTTACAATAAAGAAAACTGAGAAGGTGAAGCCTTAAGGTGCTCCCCCCCCCCCCCCCACAATTGTAAAAATTATGCTGAAAATACGAAACTGGATTCGTACGTGGAAGGGGCATATTAAAAAGCGATTTACTGAATTTCAAGAACTTTGACCGTGGCATTTAAAAGATAAGCAATTATAAAAAAATTTAATTTTTTTTTAATAGGAAATTAATGAAATTTCCTATCTTCCATATTTTCTGATGCCTGAACCATTAAAACTTTAAAGTTGTAATGTCACAAACAGACTTTTAATGTTTGATGTGAAGTTGTCTCTAGTCGCAATCGCCAGACGCCTCTTCTGGTTGGTCACGAGTCACGTGACGTTAGCCCATAAGAACGCGCGAAAAATTTGAACCCCTTCCTGTCTAATTTATTCCGAAATTCTCTTTACATCATGAATACTAAGGTTCCAAGGATGGAAACAGAGTAAATAATATATCAAAGCCGATTTTACGAAACGATTTCAAAGGGGACGCATGATATGAAGTTGCTTCTAATCGAAAGCGCCGGGAGTCTCGCCCGATTGGCCGCGAGTCACGTGAAGTTGGCGCGTAAAAACGCGCGGGAAATTCAAAATTATTGATTGAATTCCTAACTTATTGCTCTTCCCTCAGTATTTCACTGATTCCACCTCAATTTTTATGGTACGGAAGACCCAAAAAATGTTCAAATATTGCAGAACCTAAAAAGAAAATTGTCAAAAAAAGAATTTAGTTTATTTTGAAAAATTCAAAAACTTCAAACTTTGTATGAATGGGAAAAAATTCATCGTGTGCAAGAAAAAAATCCTACAAAAAAATGAAACAATCGTGTTAAGTACTCTGTAATCATATTGAGTGTAATTGTAGTTGTCTGGGGATTTGTAAGAACGGCCTTGGTTAAGAGCAAGAGAATGCGAAAGATGTTAAATAAAAAAACGAAAAAGCTTGACCGAACTCGTTCAACGTCTGCCAAGTTTATTGGCTTCAATTCACGCACACTGTGGCCTAGGCTCGACCAATCGAACCACAAAAATCCCGATGACATTATTCATCATGTAGGATTGAATGTCATTATGCAAATTCTTCTTGCACATGGGAATTTGCAGGATAGAAAAATTTTAGTTTGTTAATTAATCGATTAAATCGACAAGTGGAGAAAAAAATTCGGAAATTTTGAACATTAAAAATCATTTTGGAAATACTAAAAATCGAGATAAAATTTTTCAAAGCCGAAAACAAAATGGAAATCTTTACGACCGAAATCTGGAATTAGCAATTCCATCATTTTTGCGATGCTATACTGAATCGCTGCTCATCCTAATTACTCAGTAAATTCAATTTTTTTTTCAAATTTTCTTCTGCTGTTCTTCGCCCCTCATTACAATCGCTATTTATCCTTCATCGTAGAGTGATTATAATTGCTGAAGTAAGGGCAAGTAGGGCTGACTCCTTTTAATTTTTGCGTTACGCTCATTAAATTTGAGTTTTCAGCGCTATCAAACAATGTCTGTTTTCTCTTTTTTTTTTAATATATTATGCAGTTTTATTTATGAAATTATTTGTCGATTCAAATTTTAGATTTTTTTTTATTTTAGGAATTTCGAGAGATAAAAAAATTTCTTGGAAACTTTGACCAAATTCGAACAAAATTGGGGGAAAAAACTAACACAATTTGAGAAAAAAAAAACAAAAAAATAAACCTGCAAGATTTCGAAATTTTTTAAAAAAGGTAAAAAAATTCCCCAAATTACCTCAAAATACCTTCCTCTATAAACACACATTCCGTAATAATGTTTACATTTCGTTCCAAAAATTCACGATAAAAAATATCACTCGAGAAAACGAAATGAGCGTTATCAGTTAGTATATCTATTGGAGCTCATGTAAAGCTGAATATTCGATTGATAAATTTGAGAATACCTCATGTTCGCCGCGTGTTAAGTCTCAAAATGGCGCCCACCTCGGTGGGTAGGCTTTTCAGCTTAGGATAAAATTTATTGTACGATGTTTACTTCCTTCGTGCCTCGTTATGACCGAGAACTGCATGGTTGAATTATCGGGTTACTCCTTCGTGTGTAAAAAAAAAATACGAAAGTGAAGATATATGGTACGAGTCAAGTAGTATAAGACAACGATTTTGTAAACAATTTTATCATTTGCATTGCACTTTTTCTAAGATAACTAAAAAACTATTGACTCTAGAAAAATATATGTTAAAGCATTTTTGTAGCAAATTTTGCGCTGTACAAAAAAATGTTACAACTTTATTTTCTACAGTCAATATTTTTCCAATTATTAAAAAAATAACTCCGTCTAAATTTCCCAGCCAAATGGTTTTCTCCAAATAACACCGAATTAAAAAGGTCGTACAAAAAATATCACCCAATGTGATTTCAGCGAAATGTTCTCGCCTACAAAAAAGCCTATGTAACGTTTTTTTCTAAACCCGCTACTTTCCGAGATATCCCCAAAATTCTGTGCATAAACTGGGCAAACTCGTCGCGTCTCATCAAAACAAATTTCAAAGCGATCCTTCACGTCCTAAAAAAGAAAAAAAAACTGCGATAGAAAACGGTGGGAACCGAAAAGGGAACCAAAACTTTCGCGGACCTCTCACATTCTTACGAAATTATTTCAGGTTTAGACCCCATTCATTTTGCGCAACTCATCTAACGAAATTAAATGTGTAACCGTTATTTTTTCAGGTGTGTGAGGAGCAAAAGTGCCAAGATGAAGTCTTTCCCCTGTCGATGAATTATTTGGATCGTTTCTTATCAATCTGCCCAATCAGAAAGTCACAATTACAATTACTTGGTACGGCTTGTCTACTATTGGCATCAAAACTACGAGAAACAAGGCCAGTTACAGCTGAAATACTCGTATTCTACACGGATAATTCCATCACACTTGATGACTTATGGGTAAGTTAATGAACCCAGAATCTCACAATTTTTTTTCATATAGTACCTTTCCATTTTTTCCCCTTAATTTATAATCTTTACGCCCAATTTTCAGTATTTTTCCTCTACAAGCTTAAAAAAAAATAACTAGCCATTTATTAAGTGATTTTTATGCGACGATCTTGGCCGATGCGCGCGCATCTTGAACGCATCTGGCCACACTGATGCGCGCGCATCCCACGCCGAGCGTACCTAACCGCATGCGGGGTACTAACGCAAATAATTGAGACGCTGGCATCTCATTATTGATCAAGTTATATATAAACTGAAATCTTTTTAAGGAGAAACTTCTTTAACTATAGATAGATAATTTCACCAACTAATTCAAATAATTTCGTGAATTAAAAAAATAAAAATTAGCAAAAATTATTGACCACGTGCTACCCCTCGAATATGTGCAAACGCTTCTATATCTATACACAAACGTTTGAATTTCAATTCACGAGTACCGCTATATGTTCCCTAGTTTCGCCTACTCTCGCGGACTATCAAACAGTTTCCAAAAAAGAAAAGAAATAAAAATCCACCAATCGCTGGCGAATCAAAAAGTTGCTCAATTGCAAATTCAACATTTTTTTTACGTGCAATTTTTGCCATTTTTGTGGCAAAAGCAATTGACCTCTGCAGTATTTTTCATAGTCATCAATTTATTTCTAAAATTTTTTTAACATAATTCTCACCATATTCCTTCACTTAAGGTATTTCCATAAAATTGATGTTTAATTAAAAACCATTCTTTAGTTTCTCCACAAAAAAAAATGCCCAAAAGTTTGTCCAATTGAATAGTACAATTGGTAACGGGATCAACACCGTTACCTCAAATTCGCATTTTCAAATTTGATACACAGTACACAATGTTATCTAACGTCCATCAAATTATTCCGAATTGTTTCCACATAATCGTGAAGAACTAGGAAAATAAATTTGTGTAATGTTAAATCCCCTCTAGAGGCGATTTTTTATTTTGTCGGCCTAGAGGCACTGAGGGGGGGTGGGAGGGGGAGACGATACGTTTGGTTATCACCCGTCCGTTACTTCCACACCGACAAATTCGCGAGTTAGAACCCATCCGGAGATAATTCTTTTCTCGGTTCTCACACATGTTTTTTTTCCTTTTTTCCGTCTGTCTCGTTGAGCAGTTTTTTACATTTAGGGTGTCGTGAATTAAAAGCAGACTTGTGTGCAGCTAAATGTGTTGCAATTAGCCTACTAAAGTATTCTTCCGACCGAATGTACGAGCTAATACTTAAAAATGTGGATGATGACTAACTATGATCAACAATAATTATTCGGCAACCTCAATTTCGAGGTATGACGTCATCGCGTTAGTTCAATTATTTGGTTTAGGTTGTTTGCCTTGCGTGCGCATCGATTGGGTTGCGTTAGTTCGCAAACTGTATGCGCGCGCATCATTTAGGTTAGGTTAGCTCGCATAGTGGATGCGCGCGCATCATTTAAGTTAGGTTAGTTCGCAAAGAGGATGCGCGCGCATCATTTAGGTTCCGTTAACTCGAGAGAAGTTGCGCGCGCATCAATTAGGTAAAAAAGTATCTATAATTAAATTAAATAGAAGTAAAATGTCTATAGTTAAATTTTTTGATAGCGTTTTGAATGTTTGTATTCCAACATAATTATATGAAACGTTATAAATTTGTGAAGCAAAAATTTTGAATAACTCGGACAATAAAATTCGTTTCTATTGTCGTTTTTCTCTATAAAACTATGGAAAATTTTAGCAATATTTCACGCATAATTTTCTCCACACTTGAATGTTGAATCGTAGTGTTTGAAGTGGAGTGATGCAACTAGAGATCATGAGGTTTTTTTTTGACAACTAAAGCGCAAGTCGGGGTTTCTGGCAAACAACTAGATAGCCTGAGTAAGCCTAAATAGATAACGCTACTGATACGAGGAATTATTTAATATCAAAAGCGATGGGTCTATGAGAGTCTACGCAACTTGATCTTTTTATTAGCTGAGACATATACGTAGGAAACGTGGGAAAAAGGTCGGTGACATCTGAATGAATATTTAGAAGAGACTCTTAAATTGTGTAGGAAATTCCTCCCAAAAATTATTTTGAAAAACTCAATCTTATTGTAGGTAAAACAATAACACAAATTTCCAAAAAAATTTGAGTTTTCGCGCGGCTTACATAGCGGGACCCGAAAATGGCGCCATCTCTCGGGCGAACTATGAATGAGCAAATTGAGTTAAATTCTAGATTCACATTTTTCCTGGATGGAACGAATAAATAGAATCGAATGAAATTTTTTCAGGCGTCAGATGTGTGTATGTTTAAACGTTCCCAAAAATTTCAAAATTTTCACGACGTTCGGCAATGGGGAAAAAAAATCCCAAAGTTGATCCTTTCCATCTCCATCACCTATCGCATGCAATCCAAAGGGCCCTTTTTGCCCCTGCCCATCCGAGAAAAAACACATTGACATTTCGTAATTAGTAAAACAACACAAGGTGTTCAATTTGCAATCAAAACAAATTCCGAGGGTGGTAATATAGGAAATGGGGGGGGAAAAAAGGGGTGTTTTTTGTTTCTTGCCCAAATGGCCCAGTTGTTACACATTGGATTATCAAATTGGATGAAGCAATGTGTCGCATATCTCTGTTGAATTCCGGCCGGGTGGGTCTTATGGGGCCCCTGAATTCACGGGAGCCATGGACAGAGCAGGTGATAGCCAGGTGGTGTCCCTGGAAGGGTGCACCGGGCCCGTGCCTATAAGCCAGCTGCATCCAACAGCCTGTTGCACCCCTTCTTTATATCGTACCTTTCGTATTCTTCACCTTTTATTATTCCCCACATCTTTTTTTTTTAGGACTCTTTCTTTTGCTATAGGCCACTAGGAGTCAAAGACGAAATACGGCAGCTGGTTTTCAGTCTTGAGAATAAAGCTGGAGTGATTTTATGGAAATTCAAGTCCCATAAAATCTATTTCATTGACTTAACCCATGAGAGGTTGCCCTGTTATCTCAGTGGCATTTTAAAATTTTTTGCTCTCAAAATTTGAAAAATATCTCGAATTTTTTTTGAAGGCCCACAAATTTTTTTTCATTTTTTTCTAGAGCTCTATCTTGCATAGAATTTCGTGTTCCCCATATCTACATATATAATTGAGAGCTTCGACCAGGAAAATAAATCGATTATCGAAGTCGAAAACTCGAAAGTTGAAGAAAAAAATCTCGATTATCGATGACACAATCGAAATCGAACGAGTCCTATCATAAAATGAGATACATCTGATATCGATAAACTATCGGTATATCTCGAAATTTTGTCACGCCGAAATGCGCGCGCAGTCGCGCCTTCGCTGACAATCGTAGTCTCTATCTCTATTTATTCCTATTCAAGAAAATACATACACATAAATGAACATCGTTAGAGTCGAAATATCTCGGAGATCATGACATGTAAAACGTAATGGCGTTTTGTGGCGAAAATTGCAACAACGGATTAAAATCGAATATCGATATTTGCGATATCGATTCGTGTTTAGTTTTCAAAAGTATGACAATTGTTCGAGTTGTCATAACTTATGTAGTTTTATAAGTTTCCAGTGTTTTACTTATTCTGTTGAGTGTTGAAAATTTTATATGTATGCGATAATTACAGAAAACACAAAAGATGGTTGCTCCAAATTGGAAAACTGAAAGCTCTCATTTTTTCGGAATCGATGATGACCAGTAACTTCAACTACGGAAAAGAATTGTTTTTACTTCACGTTGCATATCGTAATGCAGCGCGCGTTCGGGCTTGTCACATGAAAAATCAGATTCGTTATGAAATACTACAAGTGTCGGAAGAGTAGAGTTCTGCTTTATCTACTGTAGATTGCGCCGGTTCATCCGGTAGATGGCGCTTATGACTCCTGGTTTCTATTGTTATTTACAATTTCGATGGTTTATAACGCTGTATCTCACGAAATATTATAGACACGCAAAAATGTGTCCAACAAATGTTGTTCCTTATAAAAAAATACAGATTTTGTGTCCTCTGACTTTTTTCGTATCTTTAACCGTTTCGGCGTTAGAGTGTTATGAACAATTGAAAACATTTCGAGAGCTCTATGGTGAGAAAAATGAGAGATTGGGAAGAAAGTACACATACGCAAACATCGGAAAGTTATAATTTTGGCCCGCGGAGGGCCAAACCCATGGCCCATTTATTTTCCATCGTTTTGAACCCTTTAATTCTTGAGATACGTGCACATAATTGAATTGGCGACAACTGAATGGGGGAAAGTGAAAATGAGTGTCTTGTAATTATTGAAATGCGAGAAACAAGCGGTGTGTACTAGTAATTGGGCTTGTACACAGGGGGATGCCTCAGCCACCTGCCCCCGCAATTAAACCCCCGCACGTGACTCAAAATGAAGGGCATATCTTCAGTCCATGCTATATACAGTTCTAATTTCGCGCGCCGACTGCCTTCGCTACCCACCTGCTCATTTCTGGACACATATCTCCTTTTTTTTTCTCTGCCCTCGTCTTCACCCGTCTCTTTATTTCCATGCACATCCGTCCTGACTGCAGTGCAACTCAATAACAATGGAGATAAAAAATTTTGTGTGGGTAATGAAAATTCGGGGGTCTTGGAAAAAAAATTCCCTTTCAATTTTTTTTTTTTATCTTTGAACGTTGAGAAAATTGCGAAGTTTTTTGGGAAAATTTTGAGGTCGGTGAAAAATGTTGAGTCTATCGAAATTTCAAAATTTTTGAAATATCTTAATTATTTGAGAGAATGAAAGGGAGAAATTTGGGGAAACAAAATTCAAGATTTTAAATATTTGGGAAATTGAAGGTTTGCATGTCTTGACAAAATTTGTTCTTGGAAAATTTTTGCAACATCATAGAATTTTTGAGTCTGCTTCAAATTTTGAAACAGAAATTACGACCGAAGATTCTCGGATTTCTTCAAAAATTTTGAGCAATAAAATTTGATAAGTTTGAGGCTCATTTTTTTAAATTCCCAAAATTTCAAAAATTTCAAAATTTCAAAAATTTTAAAATTCTGATTTTTTTTTTTTGAAATTTCAAAATTTCAAAATTTCAAAAATGTCCAAAGTTTTCAAATTTCAAAAATGTCAAAACTTTTAAAATTGCAAAAATTACAAAAATTACAAAAATTACAAAAATTACAAAAATTACAAAAATTGCAAAAATTTCAAAAAATGATAGAGTGTTAATTTGTGTGAAGTTAATGTCTCATATTTTTTCGCATTTCCAAAAGTGGCAGTTTTTTTTCAAAATTTCGTAAATTATTGAAGACCCTTAAATTATTGTTAAATCACTTGAGTGGCTCGCCACCTTGCAACAAATTAATTGCGTTTTTTTGTGAGATACAACAAAGTCACGATATACTCGAAGCTCCTCAAAACACCTGTGTAGTGTTGCGTGCGTTCACCTTGCATCGTTGATCGAGTAAAAGATCGAGTGCATGACACATGGTGGCCGGAACTGCATTTTATAATTTTTTTTTCTCGAAATACAAAGAGCCCCAAGACAGGAAAAGGGACAACGAAAAGTTCTTTGTGTCACGGCAATTCTCACGTGAGACACTTCCACGAGACTTTCGTTCAATTTTCCTCAATTGCGAAAAATCCTTTTTCTTGTCCCTTTCCGTCATTCCGAAAAATCATAAAATTTTCTTTTTTATCCTATTTTCCACATTGGAACCCATTATTAGTCGCGCCATTCTCCCACCCTTCTTTAGGCGCGCAGCGAGCAATCTCGCATTTCGTTTTCGGACCATATCTTGAAATCTGGATGAGCTAGCAAAATTTGCATGAAACCATTTTTTGTACTGCCCCTGAGAGCTACAATAAAGTATCATATGAACCTTCGCTAACATTCTTAGTTTTGAAGATATGTGCCAAAAACGCTTGCGTCCCAAAATGTCTGTGTGTGTGCGCGCCGATGTTTAAACGCTGTACCTCCCGAAATATTACAGATACGCAAGAAAGTGTCCAATAAATGTTGTTCCTTATAAAAAAATACATATTTTGTGTCCTCTGACTTTTTTCGTATCTTTAACCGTTTCGGCGTTAGAGCGTTATAAACATTTGACATAATTTAGAGAGCTCTGTGGTGAGAAGAATGAGATTGAAAAGAAAGTACACACACACACGCACACATCGGGAAGTTATAATTTTGGACCGGGGAGGGTCGAACCCACAGCCCATTTATTTGGGCTGATTTCCCAATGGCGTAGGCAAAATATTGGCAGCATTAGAAATAGTTTGGCCGTGAAGCGATGTATGTGGGAAAGGTGGGGCCGTCGACCGGCTCCGAGGCCACATTTCAAAAAAAAAATCCAAGCCTATGTATGAACAAGAGCCACCATGAAATGAGCTTTTTAACAATTTTCGGCATCTTCCTTTTTTTTTTTACGGTATACTCCAAGTTTGCGAATGTGACGCGTGAAAAATACTCACGATGATTGATTCATGAGCATTAGCGTTTGGTGTTTATTGGTTGACCGGAAATACGTTCAATCAATTTTTTTCCGAATCTTTTTTGGCCGGACAAGTCAATAGAAAAAGTTGTCACGCATAATCAGGATGGTCTCATCTTGATAACAAAAAAAAACGGAAAATAGAACATGTTTGGCGCCCTACCGTTAGTCCAGCGGTCGATGCGCGCGCAGCGACAAATCTCCCCCATTTCGTTTTGGGATCATATCTTGGAATCTGGATGAGCTAGCAAAATTTTCGTGAGAACATTTTTTGTAGTGCACACTCAGAGCTACAATAAAGCTTTATATGAACATTCGCTAGTATTTTTAGTTTGGAAGATATGAGCCAAAAACGCTTTCGGGACGTGCTCCAGAATTGCGCCATAGGTGCAACGCGCGACTCGCGATAATTTTACTCCAGTCGAAAAATATCATTCTCATCAACTTATCCGTATCCTAGGAGATTTTTTATTTATGCCTGAATCAGGTGCAAGCGTTACGTGAGACGTTTAAAAAGTTTCAGTGAAATGGCTCAATTTGCGAACATACTTTTGATATGAAAATTTCGGTAAGAGTCTCACATACGTGTTGAAAAAAATCTAGGAATATAGAAAATGAATCTATAGTAACGTCAAACAATACTTTGCCATTTGAATTTTGCAAACCAAAGCTTTGGCAACTCCTAGTCACCATAAATCATCCAGGAAATGGTCAATTTTTTCACCATAACTTTTCCTCTTTTCTGTGTCTTTTTTTTTCTTCTTTTTTCTTTTTTGAAAGAAGGTATGAGGGCAGAGCAGATGTGCCGGAAAGGTAGTTTCCAGGAAGGAAGGATCATCAAAGACCAATGCTTATGGGGGCCCAAAGTGACCCCAGAAGCGCCACGTTTCTTCTGTACCGGGGAACGAGAATCGCGAACCTACGCTTATGGGGGATATGGGGGCCCCCCACTTTTTTTTTCGTATTTTTTCCTCTGGCATTCCGCTTTGGGTTCGGCATTGTCCTTAATTTTCAGGCAGAATGGTAAACACCTTGCTCACACAGGCGCCGCCCCCCCCCCCACCCTCCCTTTTCTGGTATTTTACTGGTCCCACGGCCGTCGTTCTTGTTTACGACTGATTTAATTTTTGTTTTTTTTTTTTTGCAAATTTCAGGGTTTTTAAAGATTCCTATATTTTCCATCATCTAATAAATTTTATTTTTTTAACATTTTTATTTCTTTTTAAATTTCGCCTATTTTTTATTTTTTTTTTTATATTTCGAGATTTTTCAAAGTTTTAACATTTTTCAATTTTTTTTTCAGAATTTCTTAAATTTTTTTTCGATTTTTTTTTCGAAACGATTCAAGCAATGAATTTTTTTTCTGGGAAAATACAATTCATTTTATCTAAAATTGCCTCATATTTGTTTCATAGAATCGGAAATAATTTTTTTTTATTTGTGATTTTTTTCAATTTGTTCCCATTTTTATTTTTAGATTAAAAATAATTCGAAAAATTGTCAGTTGGGCTTCCCTTTTTTTTATTTACGATCCCCCATTTCACATCGTCTCGATTCTTTGTTTCTTTACCGCCCCCCCCCCTCCCCACCCTTGAAATTGTGTATTCGCAGGTATAGATTCCTCAACGACATGTGGAGCCTGATAAATCGGGAGGACCCAGTTTCTGGGAATTTTTGCATTGTCTCGTTGCCGAGATGAGATTGCTGATTCGTTGTTACATTTTTAATATCATCCTTTTATTTTTTTATCATTTTTTCTTTCGAATATCCCAAGTAAATGGACAAAGTCACCGAGCAAAAAAAAACGTCAAATTTTTCCATCCACCCAAAAGGGTATCTAAATTGGGGGGAAAAAGGTTTTTTTTTGATATCCCAAAAATTTATTAAGATTTCAACGACCTCTGATCTCTCCACGTGTCTTGAGATCCCTCCCCGCGGTCCTTCCCCCCCCCCCTCTCTTTGCGAAATTCTCTTCGCATTTTAGGTTTACTCAGCGTGTTACATGACAAGCACGTACAACCCATCAATTTTCGAGCAATACCAAAACCTCCTGGGATTATGGTCTTCACATTATTGTGTGTGTGTGTGTGTGTGTATGGGGAGTGTGGGTGGGTGGGTGTGTGTGAGTGGATGGGTGGCGGTGGGTGTGTGTGAGTGGATGGGTGGCGGTGGGTGGGTGTGAGTGGGTGGGTGTGAGTGGGTGGGTGGAGGTGGGTGGGTGGAGGTGGGTGTGTGTGAGTGGATGGGTGGCGGTGGGTGGGTGTGAGTGGGTGGGTATCTACAATTATCTCAAAATCATCACACCATCTGAAGACTATCAGAAACTAAAAATACACTTCATTCTCTCGTTTTACAACTGCACTACACCCTCGTGCATCTCTCTAGCCCCTTACAGTATAACTCAATTATTGCATTAACGAGTGGTTTTATAAAAAAATTGTACAAGGCATCTTTTGTAGATAATCTATTTTCCTACAAAAAAGTTTTTTATGACTTTCCTCTAAATGAGCTCATTTTTGAGATATCTGCATTTCCGCCTTCATGTACGGACGAAATTGGTGAGGTACATGTACATATGTAGGTGTATATCTGTATATAGCGGTTAAGTGAATGAAACAGGGGGGGGGGACTTTTTTAAGCCACGCCGCACTTCATCCCATCTCTCTTCTCACAAATTTTTTTCACCATTTGCTTTCTCTCTTGTAGCGTGTACTGGCACGGTACGTTGCGTACACTCGAGTCAAACAATTCTTAACTCTAGCTGACGATCTAGCTCCAGGGCACTGGGGTATTATAATATTCCCCTCGTTATTTCCTCAAGTACTATTAATAACTCAGTGATGTTACGATCCAGCTCTCAGCATCGATAAGAAAAAAAAAATTGACAATTAAAAACAAGCCGCAAAATTAGTGTCAATTAAGTCACTCGCAGTTGATGAGATTTTATGAAATTTATTTGAAATTTTCTTTTTCCATTTTCCTCCCCAAAATATGAGTGAGTGCTATTAATACTGCTGCTGTTGTTGAGAACTAATTTAATGGTCTTTTTTTTTTGTTTTTTTTTTCCAGAGGTGGGAGCAACTTGTCGTGTCGAAACTCAAGTGGGAACTGTCGGCAGTTACACCCGGCGACTTTCTTCTTCATATTTTGAGTCGTTTGCCCATTGATTCACTAGCGTGGGACTCACTCATGGTCAGAAGACACGCACAAACACTCATCGCTCTCAGTGCAAGAGGTGAGAATTTAATTGTTAATTTTTCTTTCTTGTTTGCAAGTTTTGGGACATCAATTAAGCAGTCCATTTGCGGATAAACATACACACATGAGAGCGCTATATAGTGTGGTGAGGGTGTGTAATGAAGTGAGCAAGTCTATCGGAATAGTCCATTTCTGGCCTGGCCGACTGTCCTAGTACAGTGCCATCCGTGGCGGGACCACGGATGGCAACCTCGCGGGGCATGCAAATTTTTTTTACACAAATTCCCTGAGCTTGTCACATGGGAAATAAAATTAGCCGAGCATTGGGAGGTGCTCGTAAAATTTTTTAAGAACGTTCCCAAAATTCTTATCACATTCCGCTCTTATCGCGCGGTCGTTAGCTAGTGCCAGGCCAACGCGTATATTTTTTTTTTTGTTTTTATTTTTTTTAATTTTTTTGGTGAAGGCTCGGTCGACGGCTCTTCGCCCGTACCTTTAAACCCATTAGCATTCATGGCTTTACTGATTTTCCATTGCGTCTTATTTTCAGAGTACAAGTTTTCCATGTACACACCCAGCATGATCGCTGCGGCCAGCGTAGCAGCGGCTTTACACGGGCTCGATTGGACGGGAAAAAGCGGTTATGGGCTCTCGGGACTTCTCGATCAGCTCACCCGAATCACAGCTATTGAACAGGTTCGTGAAAATTTTTCGACATTTCTACGATTTTAGTGCAATTTTTCCATTTTTCAGAATTTTTAATTATCGCAAATTTGGAATCTTTGCAACCTAAGAATTACGAAAAAATTTTCAGAGTTGATTTTTTTTTTCAATACATTTTTAAATTTTTTTTACATTTTAATCATTCCAGGATTATCTCCAAGGGTGCTTCGAGCAGATCGAGGAAATGGTAGTGCAGGCGAGAAACGCAAATTACCAACCACCCCAAACAACTTATCTTGGAACAAATGCACCAACTAGGCCGTTGGGGGAACAGAACGCGAGCCAGGACAAACTGATGGAACATGAAAAAGCGGGCACACCCACTGACGTCAGGGATGTTCACTTTTGAAGCCTGGCTCGTTATAAATCATACAAAATTGACGTGCTATTTGTTTTTATTCAAGTAACAACCGAGCTGATAACACAATTCGATAAAATGTGAAAAATGGGTTGAGCTCAAACGTCTAAACCTGGTTGAAAAAAAATTCACGTCAATCGTTAGGTCCAATTTAAAAGAAAAAACGAAAACATAAAAACCATTGTTCCAAAGACTGAAATTCCTACGTTTCAGATTTTTTGTGTCAATTTTTGTCAATTCAAGTTTTACTTCGTTTTTTTTTAATGGATGCAACATGAAAAAAGGCGCGAAAACTTGTGCGCATGCGCGCGGACTTGTGCGCATGCGCACTTGCATACCAACTTAACAGGTTGAGCTTTACGAAAAACAAAATGATGGAATCGTTCAATTTTTGTAGTTCAACCCAAATCTGGTCGACTAAATTTCGTATAATCAGTTCAACAATCAAGAGAGGTGTTACAAATGGCCCCAAGAGACTAAGCAGCATTTGAATTATTCACTTTCAGTCTCAACTTTTCCGTCATAACAGCGACGTTTTATGGGTCAATCCGTTAAACTGCAAATGTCTTATCGTTTTAATATTTTGATTCTTAAATAAATGAAACGTTAAGAGCAGTCGGGAGACGTTCTGGGGGAAGGCAATGCAATACGCTTTACGCATTAGCGTTTAAGTACACTTAATTTTTAGTTATAACGAATAACTTTTTTACGGTTAAAACCAGAACGAAAACCATTCAAATGAAAAAAAACAATGATTTTGTAACGAAATGGTGAAGTTGGCGGTACTTTTTCTTGGTGAATATCTGCGAATCTAGGGGAGATGGAAAAATTTTTTGGCAACGTTTTTGTTAGAGCACATGTTTATCAACAGAAAAGGTTCTTATGAAAATTCCAATTGCTCTTTTAGATTTTGAGATATTGTGCAAAAGCTGAGATGAGCTTTCTGTTTTGCCATTTCGATATGGGATCTCGTTCACGTCATGAATTTTTTGACGAACAATCAAGGAGTGTTTATAGGAATAAAATGAAAAAAAAAACACAATCATAAGAATGAATACATATAGTCATACCCAAGTCATCTAGCATTTTGTAAATATGTGAAGAGGTTTTTTTTATATTCACACAATATTTAGGTACACGCATCTTTGGTAAGGTTTTTCAGTTGTAGGCGTTGCCGTTTTAATTCGGTTATCTAAGTCGCATTTTGTATCGATGAGCGTCCGAAATACGTTAGTTGAGTTTATTGTATGCGGGAGTGTGTGTGTGTGTGAGTGGCGTTGAAAAGTATGAGTGAAAATTGGGAGAATTTTTTTAAAGTTTTTCAGGTTATAGAAGTCTTTTATTCGTGGAGCTGTTGGTGGTTGTTGAAATTTTGGAAAATTTTCTATCTCGAATTTTGGAGAGTTTTTCATATTTTGAAAACTTTGAAATTGTTCAAGTTTATTTTTTTTTTGTTTGCATTATTATATTTCATAAATTGTTTGAAAGTTTCCAATGAAATTTTTTTCAATTCTCCAAATTTTTTTTTTCAATTTTGCAATTTTTGAAATTTTTTATATTTACCAATTTTTTGCATGTTTACTGCATATTTGAAGTTTGCTTTATTATATTTGAATCAGAAAAATATTTCAAACTTGAAAGAAAACGACTTCAGTTTTGGCCTTTACATATTTGTAAAATATTCAAAATTTTACTTTACCTCAAATGCCTCAGAATTCCCAAAAAGTCGATCCATTTCGAAATTTTCGAAATTGAAAAAAAAAATCCAGATTTTCCAAATTCGCAAAATTAACAACGAATTAAATATCTTCGATTTTCTAAACTTTTATAAAACATTTGAAAACAAAATTTGAAAAACTTTACAATGTTTGATGTTTTGAGCGTTGGAATCGTCCGATTCGTTATATAGTGTGTGAGAGCGTTAAATAAAAAGCGAAAAACAAATTATAATATGAAAAGTCGAGAACAGAATCCGAAATTTGCGACTTTTTTCCTTCACCACATCTCTAAAAAAAAAATGTCAAAAATTTTGGAATGTAGTTAATTCAGATTTGAAAAAAAATATGATATATTTTGAGAATTTCGGATTTTTTTATTCTTTGAAATTTTTTCATGAACATTTTTGAAAGATTCAGAATTTCCCAAATTAAAAAAAAAAACAAAATTAAATTCAGTTTATGCACATTAATATATTTTTGTAAAAAAAAGGAGTAAAATGAATTCAGTTTCTTTTGTGAGCGTTGTGTTAAAAATCGGATATTTCCGTTTTGTAAATATTCATAGTATATAGAGATGTTCTTATTGCAAAAAAAATTCTTTTCTCGTTTTTTTAAGTATGTAAGATATCGAAGAAGCGAATGAAAATGGGGGAAAAAATTATGACGGCTAGATCTGAAGTTTTTTTGGTCCATTGAGCGAAAGAAAAACAGTGGACAATGAAAAAAAAACACTGGTTAGTACTTAATGAAAATATTTATGGGCACGACGAATTTTAGAAAAAGTGAGGGAACTGTCCATTTAACACTTTTTTCATCACTTTCTTTTCTTTTTTTTTTCCTTTTTTTCATATATTTAGTCAATGAAAATGTCGTCCTCTTGTCCCTACATTGAGAATTTTTTTTTCTAGTTTATTACATCGAAAATAACCAAATTGTAGTACAATCTAGGAGCGAGTTATGTTAGAATACTTGAGATGCACGTTGGAGATGCTTGCATGGAGAGTTTTTCGAAAGAAAAAATTGTCAGTTTATTGAGAGAAAGTTAAATGGCCCATTTTGAAATTTTTCGAAATTCGTATTTTCAGAATTATCGAAAACCACAATTTTGGGGGTACAAAGTTTTTCAAAAAATGATAAATACAAAGGAAAAAAAAACACAAAAATATAAAAATATCTCCATGCAGCGATAAGCAACTCGACAAGCTGCTGAAAAATGCATTTACGTGTTACGTCATTCACCGAATTTCAACTGTAATCTGCGTTGGCAGAACAAATTCTGCATTCATCATTTTAATATTAATGAGGATGTAGTACGAAAGGACATTGTTTTTTTTCTAGTTTTTATTATTCCAAAGGTCTTTACTATTAATCAGAACTGATGAAATTGGATGATCATTTGACACATTTGAATTACGTTCGTTAAAATGTTGATAACAATTTTTTCAACTTTTGACAGACTAAATTTTTTTTTTTAATTAGGGAAAATGCCGTTTCAAAAATTTGAAAAAATTCTTAAAAAATGTTGTTGACCACCATCGAATTTCCTCATGTGACGTTTAAAAATTGATCGTTGATTTATGAGTTTTGTTTAGTTTCTGATATTTCATTATTTAAGTTCGTACTACAGGCCAATCCACGAATGTCAGAAATTGGAATGATTTTTATTAATCTTCACTTGAACTTTCGTTTTTTTTTTTTCATACTGCAACAAGTGTTGTCATTCCTTCTGTTGAAAAGACAAAAAAAAAAGTAATCAGTTTATGCAATAGAACCGCTGATATACCTCAAAACTCGCAAAAAAAAGTGCTCAATGCCCGATTGGCGGGTAGCGAGTGATTTTAGCCACTGGAATCACAATTACTTTTTTTAATGTTAACTTTAATACTACTATTACTTTTTAATGATAACCACAAAACTTGTAATATGTAAAACCCCAAACACTTTTGTACATATCAGTGTGCGTTAACGATTTACGCATAGTCGATTGAAAATAAAGTATTGGTATTTTATACAACCAAAATATTAGTTTTTGGATATTATTCAATGCTCAATCTGATGCATACAATTGGAAGACGCGAGACGTAGAAAAAAAGACCAAAATTTTGCAAAAAATGAATTCTCAACGAAATCAATATGGAAGAGAAAGGAAAGGTCTTTCTACATTAAGGTACTTTCTAAGCCTCGTCACTCACATTCTACCTGTTGCTTTGTTGTATCCATTGCAAGGAGCAACCTTCCTCACGTCTGCTCAAATTTTTCGAGAATTTTTTGCCTATTGATTAAAAAGATATAATAAGTACATAAAGAAGTACATGATTAGAGGGGAGCGGAGCAAAAATCTCCTTTTTTCACCGGAAGTTACTTGCCTATAGAAAGTTTGACATTCGACCTGCTGAAAAAACTATACCACTAGTAAGAACAATCTTTTATCTACGTCTCATTGAACAATTGGCTTAATTTGCCTAGGAATTAGTTATGAAAAACGTTCGCGAATGTTTGTCGAATCGCTTTCTCACTAATTGTGGCTTGCCCAAAAAATGGCGCCCCACTAGAAATTCCCCGAGAATTTCACAAGTGGCGGCTCACAGCTGTCATTTTTATTATTTTTTGGGTGGGATGTATTGGTGCCCTCAGTGAGGACACAATGCAAACTTCCCGACTTGGCAACTCAAGTTGTCGAGATCATCTCTGTTTCAAAAATTTACAAGACTTCTCACTTGAATATTTTCTGAATTTTTTTTTTCATTTCTCTATATGTCGCTACCTTTTCCGAGTTTTTTCATGATCAAGAGATAACTCCCTCTTCCTCGTGAAGGACATTTACTTTTCATTAAAGCCTTTGAGTCTCATTGAAGCATTTTAAACCCATGAATATACAACAACTACGTTGAAGAAGTTCAATAAGTCTCCATATCTCCGGCTTCACTCGACTCCAGGTTTCTGGCAGCATTGATACACCAAAATGATATACAAGTATTATATTTTGTGAGGCGGTCGATGTATACTTGTAGAGACCGATTGTTGCGATCGCCGCCACCATCTAGTCTCCATTCATGCACTCATCACATAAAGTTTTTTCTAACGGCTCTCCCTTCATTACGCACATTATGGGAAAAAGTTAATAGACATGAAATGTGGATCTTCGTATGAGGAACAACTTATGTCAACAAACAAGACATTGACTCAAAATTTTTCGGGGATCATTTTGGTACCCTTAAAACACACATACGGTTACCCATACAGGGCCCTGGGAAGGCCCTCGTCAGTGTGACCGGATCGAATACAAAATTTTATCCCGCTACGGCTTCCGGAACGCGGCCCGGATACGGTAAAGACGCGGGAACTTGACTAGGATGACCGCCGTTTCCCCGGATGTTAGGCTTTTCCCATAGGGCTACCCATACAGGGTCCTGAGAAGGGCCTCGTCAGTGCGACCAGACCCAACTCAAATCTTATCCCGCTACGGCGGCTTTTCACGGCCCGGATACGGTAAAACCACGGCAACTTGATCAAGGTTTCCATATCATCGCCGAAGCCGGCCCTTATGTGACACCAGTCTGGCCTTCTTAAATTGCTAGTGGGGCTACTCACAGGCCAAAATGAAAAAGTTCGATTTCGGGGTGATTACAATAATTTCCCTATCGGCAAGTTAAATAATAATGTATTTTGCTTTAAGTGTTACAAGTTATAGTACATTCCAAGGAATGTGCAAGAGTGTGGTACAAAAACTGTAATCTGCCAAAAAGCGCCATAGTGACCGTCAAACGTGTCAGAGCTAATCACTACCACCTTGCAGTTTCGGTGGCGAGGATCGGTATTATCAAGGACGCCCGTTGCTCGTGTGGAGCAGAAAGCCAAACCGTAGATCATACTGTGGCAGTGCTCTGAATATGTTGAGCAGAGAGCCAATCTTATGGAGCCATTGTCCAAATCAAATTGTGCAAAGCTATACGACACAAAAAATGATGTTAAATCGACAACAATCTATAAATATCTCAAAGAATGTAACCTACAAATTTAAAATTGTAAATTCAAGGTGAAATGTAATTAGAGCGACAGTGTAAATGATCCTGTTCATGGATCACATCACTTCAAATGAAAAATAAAAGTTAGTACATTTTGTTTTACACCCAACCCCTGCCAATCCACTCTCCTTATAATCTCCCTCCGGTTTCTCACCCGATTCTATTCGATGGTTAGCGTCATACCTAGGCGACCGCTCTCAAGCGGTGGTGGGTGGTTCGTCAGGTCTATCCACCTTTTGTCCTCTCAATCGGGGGGTACCCCAGGGTTCTGTGCTTGGCCCGTTGCGGTTCCTCATTTTTATAAATGATATCAGCATTGGTCTAGCAAGTGGTTCCAAGCACATAATTTATGCCGATGATTTACAAGTCTACATGAGTTTTCCCCGGGATGAACTTGCGGAAACCATCTTGGAAATGAGTGAGGTGGCCGCTGGGATTGCAAATTGGGCTGAGTGTAACAGCTTAAAGCTTAATTTGTCTAAGACTAAAGCCCTTATATTCGATTCGCAGTCATACATCAATGAAGTCTATGCTAGGCCTAATCTCGTTCTCAGAATTGGCGACTTTATGCTGCCCTTTGCGTCATCGGTGCGTAGTCTTGGTGTGGTGCTTGACAGCAAATTGGCATGGAGGGAACATGTGGCGGGGTTATGCCAGAGGGTGCATTCCGTGATGTATCGTTTGCGTTTTTTTAGAGCTAGCACGACACTGGAATTGCGTAAGCACCTTGTCCAGGCTCTTGTTTTTCCGCTGGTAGACTATTGCTGCCTGGTATATGCTGGTCTGTCTGATGAGCTAGCTGGAAAGATTCAACGACTCATCAATATAGGGGTCAGATACATCTTCGGAGCTAGGAGGGATGAGCACATCACCCCATATCGGGAGCGGCTTGGCTGGTTGACATGCGGAATGCGAAGGAGCTACTTTCTTGCATGTTTCACGTACAGAATATTGAGATATAAAGAACCTAGCTATCTTGCGGGCTTCTTTGTTGCCAACCAGAGCAGTCGTCCGACTCGGGGTGATGTGTGTCCCCTCATGATTCGACCCTTCAGGACTGAGACTCTTCATCGCTCTTTCCATGTGTCAGCTGCATATCTGTGGAATGAGTTGTCTGCAGTCATCCGCGATCAGTCCACCCTGGAGTCTTTCAAGCTTGCACTCAGGGGTCACCTGCGTGGTCTCCAGTGAGTGCTGTTGATGTCCAGTCTTTCTTTCTCCTTTCTTTTTCTTGCTCTCTTTCCTGCTTCACCTTGCCCTCTTTTCCCTCCTTTATCCGTCCATTTTCTTTCTTGTCACTCCTCCTCTGCCCTCGGTTAATTTTGTCATCTCTCTTCCTGCTTTTCCTTTTCTTCTTTTTATGCATTCATCAACTAACCTGCGATTTTGGAGCCCGTTACTTGCACTTTATATAGTAGTGTGCTATTAATTGTTACTCACAAACCTTCTGTTTCTGCTATCTTCTTTATACTACGTATGGCTGTGACCGTAGTCACTTTCTTTCGTACAACATAATGTACAGTAATAAACTTCAATCAATCAATCCCTCCACCCGCAACTCTATATTCTCGCCAGGTACGTACTAAATCCAGAGGTAAAATTAATGTGTTCACGGAAAATCCGACACCCTTGTTCGCTTAAAATTCTTTAATGCTTCATCAAATTTGTCCGAAACATCGTCATAGTGAAAACATTAAAATTAGACCTTAATTGATATTCAAAAACAATAGTTTTTATAAAATTTATTGTTCATTCTATCATTGTGTGTATGAATCGTCACATGCTGAAATAATCCGTTAAAATTGTAGGCAAGACAATGTCGATACATATTTGACATAAAATGGATAACGATACTAGATAGAGCCGTCAATTTCACGCGAAAAAAATGGATTATTTTCTACTACAACGCATATGAATATATAAAAAATGACTTAACCTAATTTACCGAGTTTCATATTAATTACTTGTTACAAAATTTAACTGCCATTTTATATTTTTTCAAAATACAAGTGAACACCTTCTTCCGGTTTGATGAATACACTACGCCTGGTAACTCTGGCTTCATAAGACGGATTCACGGAGACTCGATAGTGCTCAAGTATTCTTATCAAACCAACTGCTGTCTGCAGTGATCCAAGTCTCATTCCTATAACGTAAAATAACCGATTGAATGGAAGGCCCGGGGTGTATTCGGCCCGGCGGGCGGAAAGTAAGATTTCCCATTCGCTGCGAGGAGGAAATTTTTCTTCACGTCTGCGCCGAAACGGAATACTGTCGACTCGCCCACTAGTGCACTGCGCGAGACCGGACGCTCCACCGTCCTGTCCCACAACTGACCCTCCCCTACTTCCCTCACTCCCGGATGTTAGTGAGCACAGTTAGGTCGCATCACTGATCTCTACATAACTGGATAGACTGTCTCCACACTGAGAGAAAAGATTCGTCGTTTCTACGGAATACGGTGCCAACGGCACCAAATTTTTAGCACCAACCGACCACTCATTCCGTACAACGGAAAATTCGTCAAATGAATGGCATAATCAGTTGGTACGAATAATTTCGCATCGTTGGCACCGTATTCCGTAGAAACGACGAATCTTTTCTCTCAGTGCATGCCCCACGACGCCGACAGCGAGGCAGGGTTGAAGGAATAAACAGCGCCACCACAAAACCAGAGAAGTGCGTTATGCGCATGCGCGCCGCCAAGAGGGGGGGGGGGGGTGACGTAGACGGTAAATGACGCAGGGAAAATTACCCACATCATGCGATAGAAATCGATATGTCCTTGCCTACTTTGTCCTGTTTTCCCTCCGTATTTTCACATCGATAGAATAGGTTCTCGATACAAATTGCTATTGTGCAATTCATCAGTTATTTTTATAACAAAACAGGATTGGTGATTGTCGCTTAACTACTTATAGTTAATTATACAATATTCAATATATAATATTTAACAAGATTTATCAAGTGTCAATTTTACTTCAGCTTCGTCTAGACGGATTCAAGACAAGTAAATATAATGAAAGAGCTGAAAACCGATTTTTGCAATATTTCTGATGAGTTCTATCCCTTGGAAATTTACTGAAGAAATTACCAACTACTCTCGGTAACCATGCGTACCCCCTCCAAACGACAGATACGCTGGGTACGCGCAATTGATAGGACTCTGGGTCTAGAGTGGCGCTGCTTGTCTGTTCATCTGCCTCACGTGCTGGCTAGCCGATCGGCTATCCAGTTATATAGAGATCAGTGGGTAGCATCTAAAGTCACGTGGGACCATTTGCACAACGGTGGGGAGGCGGCGCATGAGGAGATAGTCGGTGGTGGGGTCATGACGATAATGACTATAGGGATCCATCAACTTGTGGGAAGTGCACTGGTGGGGCAGTTGACTGTAGTATTTTTCTAATCCAGGGACATGAAATGAAGACCATTGAGTCGTATACTTTGAGTGGACTTAATTGCACACGCGGTGGAGAATTTTTTATTTTACGTCCCTGAGTTGGAAAAATACTGAAATGAACTCAATTTAAAGTCATGTAACCAATGCATATGCGAGGACCATCACCAAACGGCATAAAAGTGCACGGTTCGATCTTGCTCGTGTCCCGAAATCTCTCAGGATCAAACTCGTTAGGATTGGGGAAGTACTTGGCGTCCATCTGGATACCCGGTAGGGCAACATAGACTGGAGTTCCTTTTTGAATTATTATATCACTGTCTGGTATCTAGCATGAAAAAGAAGAAAGTGATATTTAGTGAAATATTGCCGCTATGTTATAGCAGATCAGCCCTCCGGCCTGATTTCCCATCACGTGGGAGAGTCACGTGGTTTCTGAATGTCCCATTCAGAACTTTGGGAACCGAAGACTACCGAGTGCCGTCGACTGCACCCGACAGCCACGATTCGCTTAACGACTGTGTGCGCGAAATGCCGGAATGGTGCACACTGATTGATCAATTTTTTCTAATATGTAAAGATGTTGGTCTGGCTCAAGAGTTATATCAGAAATAAGAAAAGATAAATAGTGGAGCAATATCGAAAAATGTTTGCCGGTGTGATATTTAGAATTTTGAAAGGGCTTCTGCGTATCGTAACAATTGTTCTGAGGGAGACTCTTATAGTGGGAGCAGTGGAGGGTGCGCTCATTTAATCCTACCTTATAGTCTTGCTCAGCGACTCTATCAATAATTGGAGCTGGTGGATAAAGTCTCAACGTTTCATTAATAATTTGCATGAGATATTTCATCTGCTGAACATTTTCGTAGGTCAGGCCACCGTTTTCCAGCTTCTCAACGATCTCCTCTCTCACTCGATCTTGAATGATTTGGGCTTTTGCAAGCTCCCACAATGCAAATGACATTGTTGTAGCACTTGTCTCCAATCCCGCAATGAAGAATATGACGGATTGGGCCATAAGTGTCTCTTCCTGAAATTCTATGTGATCATTAATGTTTTCATGGAATTTATTTTGGAGCTAAGTATTTTAGGGCTATGATGCGGGGAAAGTATCCCATTTGAAGACATACAACATTCATAAATATTCCAGGGTTCCAAGTAATATTATCACTGTGATAAAATATTTGGCAATTTCACTCGGTGACAAAATATTCGGTAGAAAAATAATCTATGTGGTGACCGGTATCGCACATTTGAGTCTATCTACGGATACAATCATACTTTCGTGCATTCGCATCGGCAATATCCGGGCACTTCCATGAAGCAGAAGTGAGGAGCCACATTTTCTCCCCATTGCCGGCCTCACTTGCCCGAAAGACTTCTTGTGATACTCACGCGCCAAAACTATTATCCTCGCAACTAATTAAACGAAAAGTTCTATCAAAGTGCGGAATCGTTCATTGTACACCCCAGCAACATATCCCCACATCTATGACAATGTATCCGGTGGAAAAAAATGTGACAAAAATTATGGAAAGCAACTAATGATCAAACATATGTTTACTAGAATAAATGGAAAAAGGGAGTCCCCTCGGAATTGCCCACTCGGGTGCGGTTCGTCACATTTTGACGAGAATTTCGGTGATCCATTCGAAATATCCCATTGGATAGTAATTAACATCGGAGAAATTGTATCGGTATAACCCAACCAAAAATTCGCAATCATCTGACAGAAGAGAGGGGGAAATTTTCCTGCGGGCTGTTATGACTAGGATATCGGTAGACCTACAAATTGCGATATACGATTTTCAAGTTCAAACATGGGAATATATTTACGCCGAAAAAATTTCAATTCCAATATATTTACGCCGAGAATGACTAATTCACATTTTTTTCCAGATTTGTCGTGCGAGTGAAATGTCGCAGTGGTGAAATTACGTGATACCTATTCCAGATGCGAGGGTAAAATATCCCCGAGTTGGGGATAGAAAGCTTTCCCGAATCAGGGATAAAATAGCGCTGGTCCGGAAATATGAATATCCTGCATTTGGGGATACGAACAGCGAATTTGGAAGATAAATCTCGGGTGTGGGAATGTAGATAAATTAAGATGAAGAATATTTCCCAATCGGAGATAAAACTGACGTTTTGTATTTCATCCCTGAATTTGGGGGCATTCAAGTATTACCTCACGCGTTTTTTGGATATTTCAGATCCCCCTCCATCACAAATCGTCACAAAATGCAGACCTCCCTAGTTTGTTACGTCACAAAATGCGTGACCCCCCCCCCCCCCCCTCCGACATATATCTTCGCAATATATCTTTTCCGCACGGGGTTGGGGAAAGTTTAACCTCGGTCATGGAATATAATTATTTTTTTTTTGCCGTGTATAAACCGGTTTAATGATTGCGTCAAATTTACGACACTGGTGTGGATGGGGATTACGAAGCATGCGCGTGAGTATGTGAATCGAAAGTCAAAGGATAGGGTAGTGCGCAGTACGTACGCGCAACAAAAGTGAAGTTTCCCAATATATAGTCCGACTAATTTCGCGACATTTCTAAAATCGTTTTTTTCTTTTCAAATGTTTCAATTTGTTTTTCATTTCACAAACTTTCTTCAAAATGGGATGTGTGGAACTAATGGAAGTAATGAATGTACATAAATGAAATAATTATATATTGTAATTAATACTGAAAGGGCCGTCTTCTTTCTCGTGTTTCAGCTTCAATAAGGTATCCATAACATCTCCTCTCTCGGAACTGGCGTCCTCCCTTGCCTTCATTGAACTCGAAAATAGTGTCTTGAAGTATGAAGTTTGCTTTCCAAGGATAGTCGTAAGGGGCAGACAAGACTCCACCACACGTGGGAAGAACGCCAGATAAAAAAGTATCATCGAACCAATAACACCATCGTCAAATAAATAACGACCTAAAGCAGAAATCATATTGATTTTTTTTGCGCAAAGGAGAAATGCACGCACACATGAAAAGAAAAAGTTCCATAGCATATGCAAATAGAAACCCGGGGTCGATGGTGGTATCCCGTACAGGGCAACCGGATACGGCCACACATCGGCCCAAGCTCGAGGCCGACAATGCTGAGCCTCGCAACCAATATAGGCCGAAGTCACTGCCGATGTCTGGATGATAACACGGGACCGACACTTTGGTGCCAGAACTTAACCCCTCAAGTACGGCGCCCATAGCGCGTGATATGTGAAACTTTTCACGGGATAATTTCCAGAATTTCGATATCTATCATAGTAAGGGAGAAAATTAATTTTTATGAATCACGGGAAGGGTCTATATGACATATAGACCCCGGCCGATAGGACAAGCTCTGGGGTCTATATGTCGTATAGACCCCGTACTTGAGGGGTTAAGCAATACTTTCAAATTCACTGTACTGCAAACGCGGTACGTTGCAATTTATATTTCGTAGAGAGCGTTAGAGATGCGTCTGCATGGTACCGACTCAAAACAAATACTGTGCCTACCGCAGAAATTGGAATAATTCTACATACAACGATTCATATGAATTTCATTCAATTGATTTTCTATATGTAGAGGTAGATTGAATAGAATAGCTTTATCGAATATTAAAGACACCCAGCAACCTGACGAAAGTGACGTTTGATCCAAGTAGTTCTGGGACTTGGTTTGAGTTCGATTAACCGAAGCTTGGCGAATCGATGCTGGGCCACATATTGGCCGAGGCTAGTTTCACCAAAGTTTGGCAAAACAATGGTGGCCCTAGTATTGGTCCAAGATCCAGCAACCGAGCCTGGCAGACCGATGCCGGCCGGAATATTGGCCGATGCTTGTTTTACCCAGCATCAAGTCACCGGTACTGGCCAATACATTGGCCGCATCCATAAGATCGGCAAATCTCGCACGGGATATATCTTCCTTGCGTGAAATTTAAAGAAAGCCATGAAAAACCTTTAATTAGACAGCCGCACATACCGACGAGACTTTGCCACCCCTCCTTTGCTAGGACCGCCCCCCTCCCCTCACACCCTTTGGAAATCTGTTACATCGGCCTTTCATTTTACAGCGTACCAAACCATAAAAAGTTTTGCTTTAAAAAATAAATCGGAAAGGGCTATTAAAAAATCTCACTTCTAGTGTAGAATTCAGACGTCGCTTTCTCGAAAGAATTTGTTCGTACGCCAAAAGCTAGGGAAGAAATAATGTCCGTGGTGTACCTCGTACTGGCATCCTTAACTTCGATAGTTTTCTTCTCATTTTGATCACTCTGGAATTGCTTCTCGAGGTAGGCTTCGAGAGACTCCGACGACTCGGCTATGAGTTCAAACATTCCTTTCAGCTTTCCTGAAGTAAAAGCTGGAGATAATTTCTGTCTCAAGTGCTGCCACTGAGGATTTCCGATTGTGAATAAATTCTGCGTTCCAATTTTGTCTCTTCCATTTTTCACCGCAAAGTATCGATTAGAGAATACGTTGAAGTCCTTAATAAGTATCTGCTTGATGAGTTGAGGGTCTCTCAGGAGGAGATAGGGCTTCTATGAATGTGCAAAATAAATTCGTTAATAAATACAAGAAATGTGAGTCTCACTCTCGACCGAGCGAATCAGTAATCTCCAGATCTGTCTGTTTTTTTTGCCTGCGTTTCTCTCTACCCACGGCAGTTGCGATTGAGCATTGCTTTTAAGTATATGCAATGTTATTAACAATTGTAATTGTTTATACTGTTCCAGCGGCGAAAACTTCTCAAAAGAGAATTATTTCGTATATGAAAATATAGCTTTTATGTGAAATGACATTTTCCATAATTTGCATAATTAAGGGATAATTAAGTGATTGTGTGCAGTAATTATTAGTCACAATTTCAATTATTGATATCACTGTTGAGTCTGGTCATCACAATGATTGCATGTTTACGCTGTACTGAAATAACAAATCGGGAACACTGATAGAAAAAATCTCTGACACCAAAAATCCATTCTCTTGAGACAAGAGATTTGTTTTCGAATGCTCAAATCTGAGCGGCATTTGTACCTCGTGCCGTCTAATATAATTCTTATGTTTTACGATAGGTAGATATTTGAGAATGAGTATGTTACATATCAGTTTATTGAATGTCTCTTTCTAAAATGATATTTTTGTTATGAATTTAAATTCTCCCTTTTTTCTGTATAAACTTAGGACATGTCGATATACGATGTATTTACTGCGTAATGTAAAGTTCGAGTAACATTGGGAACTCATTCGAACATTCTCATGTGGAGGATTTCCCGCAAAATTCAAATGGCTCTGGAGGTAAACGGATCCAAGAATCCGTATATAATGAAAAATAAAAGACCATTATATATATTTAAATATAAAAACCAACTTTATATTCATTTATTCATCGAACAACAAATTTACCTAATAATTCCTTTTATGGAACACATGACTAGTGCATTTCAACCACTGCTTCTCATCTGTAGGTTGATTTCCTTTTTCTCAAGCTTCCCCCACAAAAACTCCCTGATTGATTCAACTCCATCCTCAGAGAACAGGAATCTTAAAGTTTTTATTCTTATCCCCGCCACAGTCAATTTCTTCCGGATTACAGAACTCAATGATTTTCCTGCAGATTTTCCAGTGGAACAATTTTCTTTATTCTTATCCTGATTGTTCCACTCAATGACTCGTTGTACATACAGAACTGAATTTTCTAACAGTTTTTCCTTGCTGAATTTGAGTCCCCTCACAACTTTAGAGAGTAGCTTATAATCATAAATGGCGTTATGTGCACCCGCGCGATATACATAAATAAAACTCAAGGCATTTTTTTTCCTATTTACGCTTCGATGCGATTATGCATATGTGGCGGCCCTCCCACGGTGCCGATGGAAACCGAATTCTTCCCAAACTGTGCAGCATTCACTTAGTTTGACCCAATAAATGCAATGCCTATCAGACTTTACGTTGCTTGGGTCAATCTACAATTGAAGGAAAACCACGGAAGACCTTAATTTGTTTCTTTGACGAAACTCCTGTTCGACTATGAATCCCTATGAACTCGAACGCTGGACAATTCCACTCTACGATACCAATCGGAGAGTCCCCAAGCGGGGACTTGATCCGTGGACCTCGTGTGCCAAAGGCCAGCGCTCTAACCACTCGGCCATAGCCGTCCGTACCCAAGGTGAACTTTTGAACCTTATTCTAGCCTCAATACTGTCATTTTGCCCTCATAGACCTCAAATTTGAGGTTGAAATGAGGTCGAAACAATTTTTCAGCCTCACTTGAGCCTCAATAGCGTCACGGAACAAAATCTCAGTCTGTTGTTGACCTCTTCAGTTTCTTTAGCCTCACTTAGGCCTCTTGAGCCTCAACTACCAAAGGAGTCGCTGTTTCATTCGAATTTGATAAAGAAAATAATGATAATATCATGGAAAGTCAAAGGGCAAAATTCATGTAGTTTTAGTATGTGAACATTCTTTATTCGGAACTTTATTCCGTAGGTCTGACAGTTTGGACACAAAATAGCTACACACAAACAAAAATGTTATGAACGAATAGAACCGATCTTAATTTGCAAAAACTGAGTTATATAAGTCAAAAAATTTAAAAATAGTTTAATTAAGGAGAATTTCTACATGAGCCAACACAACTTGCAAATCTTTTATGTTAACTTTAACTTGAGATAATTTTTTACGAACGATTGCACTTGAGCTTTTTCTCAGGTTACCTCACACTGTTGGTATTGTGTCACACCGAGCGTTCAAAAATTCACGGTTGAGGGTACAAGTTACCAACTTGCTACGTTTTCGTTAAAAAAAATTTCAATTTCATTAATTCTTAAAAAAATGTATGCAAAATGATTTGATACATATATTATGTCTCGATGAATTCGTAGATTTTTCATATATTTTTTAGAACCACAAGGTGCGGAAATAGCATCCAATTAGGCATTTTATAAAAATTGAGATTCATTGTTCCGGGGTTGGATTTTTCAGGAAAACTACTGTGTCCCCGCCCAAAATACCTTAATCTTCAGTTTTGAAATTTTTCAAGTCCCGGAGTTGATATGAGCCGAGTGAAACTAACGATACGTCTAAGTTTTGGAATTTTCAGAAAATTTAAATACCAGAAATTTACAAAAATCTTGAAATTTTCAGATATATCTCGACGGTTTCTTTTGCAAAATTGAAGAATACATTGTGCGACGCAGCGCTTATCATGCAACCAAATCAATAAAAATTGACCCTAATTTCTATTGTTTGTCCGTACGAAAAATTTTTGTCCCACAAATTGGTGTTATATGAATAAATTATAGTCACCTGAAAAATGTAGATTCCAAGAAATCGAGATTTTGGCGGTGCGTCACTGTATAATCGGCCCAGTAGATAACCTGGTGATATACGTAAAAAAATTGAGTCTTTGAAATTGCCGAAGAATAAATTTGTAGGGAGTGTTGGCACCCTCCGGCGCTGCCAATAAGTCAATTTGTATTTTGCCCATGCGTAAAAAATTGCACACAAAAAGCAGAGACTTGTTATCACAGATGATAGTGAAAATTCCATTGTTGATCGGTTCGAGCTGTCACGACGCATGCAAGAAGTAAACTGCTTCAATAGCTTGCATCAGCGACATTGAGTATTATTAAATACTGCGCAGATAATGGAGCTCTTCAAGTTAATGAGGTATTATAGTGATGAATGACTACTCCTAGACACAGTTATCGCTATTCACGTATTATGTACGTGGTACGTGTGTGTGTGTGTGTGCGTCTACGTGGTACGCGTATGTGAGTGAGTAGGTGAGTGGGTGGATATGTAAGTAGGTGGGTAAATGGGTAGGTGAGTGGGTAGCTGGATGGGTGAGTTGGTGGGTGAATGGGTGGGTGGGTGTATTCTGACGAGCGTGTGTGAATGGGTGGTGGAATGGGGGGAGGGGTGAATGGGTAAACGGGTGATATGCTTATTGACGTATATACGTGAATATGTTTGTGGTCGTATGTGTCTATGGGTGAGTATAAGTAGTAAAGGAATAAAGGGGAAATTCAGCCAAAGAATTTCTGATCTCATTAAACAGTGTGCTTGAACTAAATTATATAAGGTATTTTTTGTAGAGAACTCACTTTTCAACACCAAAAGCTTCAGGCATTTTGCTCTCAAGTGATCTACTCGCGAGAGAACTGATCTAAAAGTTCGGCCTTATCTATCGCTGAATATATGGATTCCCAGAATAAATGCGATAAGAATATTTATATAAAAATAACATTTTTGAAACTATGATACCCCCTTAATGATAGGGACTGGTAATTTTACACAATAAGTACTGGTCATTTTACACAATAGTTTTTTTATATGGAGAATAGTATTCGTTTGACACCTGTTTCTCTACCTATATAGTTACTCTTCAAGCAACACTTGAGCTTTTTGATTATTTGTCGGATGCACATGGATATGAATATCTAATGAGTGCTCGTCTCAACCAGGATGCACTTGATTGATTGATTGATTGATTGAGTTTTATTCACTGTACATTATATTGTACAAAATTACATCATGACCAGAAGGTCAAAAGCCAAGAAATCAGAAATCACAGAATGAATAAGCATATAATACTATAAGTAACACATTTAAAAACGAAATAATAGCAAAGATGCCGGGCACACATGATACCCAAAAAACTACAGCCATGCTCAAAACTTAGTGTGCCAGAAGTACAAAAGTATAAAAAGTACTGGGCTCTCAAATGTAAGAGGCAGAATGAAATCAGGCATTGACAGATCAAGGGATAGGAAATAGGGGAGGGTCCGAACAGTTTGAAACCTTAAGAAGATGGAAAACACTCTCTACGCAGGAGGTAAGTTCTCAATGCAAGCTTGAAGGTGGGAAGGGAGGGAAGATCACGGATGGAGGATGGGAGAGCATTCCAGAAATAAGCAGCAGAGATATGAAACGAGCGGCGCAAGGTGTCAGTTCTGAAGGGTCTGATACACAGCGGATTCACCTCACCCCTCACAGGACGCAAACTCTGATTAGCCACAAAGAAATCAGCCAGATAACTGGGCTCCCCAGAGCTCAGGATTCGATACGTGAGACAAGCAAGAAAATAATTCCTTCTCATCTCACATGTCATCCACCCCATTGCTCCCGATAAGGAGTAATGTGCTCATCCCTCCTGGCCCCAAAGATGTATCTAATTCCCATGTTGATGAGACGCTGTATCTTCATGGAACGTTTCTCAGAGAATCCTCCATATACCAGACTGCAGTAATCAACCACAGGGTACAACAAAGCCTGAACTAGGTGCTTACGTAAACCAAAGGTGATGCTAGCTCTGAAAAAGCGAAGGCGATACATCACCGAGTGCACTCTCTGCGAGACACTCGCTGTATCATCTCTCCACGACAATTTACTGTCTAGAACCACCCCAAGACTACGGACCGAGGTCTCAAGACGGATCGAAACGCCACCAACACTAAGTGATAAATTAGGCAACGAGTAAATGCGGTCAACAAAACCCGAGGACCCAAAAATAATCGCCTTCGTCTTGGCAACGTTTAGTTTCAGGCGATTTTGTGACGCCCACCCAGAAATACCATCAGCTACGTCACTCATCCTGGCCAATGCATCCCCAAGCTCCTCCCTGGAGAACCACAAATAGACTTGAAGGTCATCCGCATAGATCAAATGTAGGATACCATGTGGTAGATCCTTACAGATGTCATTAATAAACAACAAGAATAATAGTGGACCCAGGACAGACCCCTGTGGGACACCCCTATTCATGTTGCGAAAAGATGACCTGTCATTCGCTCCTCCCAGAGTCGCCTGAGAACGATCACCCAGATAGGATGCAATCCATCTAATGGCCGCAGATGAAAAACCATACGACGAGTTTCTCAAGGAGAAGCACATGGCACACAGAATCAAATGCCTTGCTGAAGTCAAATAGCGGAAGCATAGTCGACTGGCGTCGATCTATGCCGTAGCGAATATCATCCAGCAATTTAAGCAATGCCGTCTGCGTGCCATTGCAGGGCCGAAAGCCAGTCTGAAGAGGATCCAATATGGAGCGGTCCGCAAGGAAATCAAGAATCTGCCAAGAAGCAAGCTTCTCTAAGACCTTAGAAAGGAAGCACAAAAGCGCTACCGGTCTAAAATCATTAGCCGAGGAGGGATTCCTGGCCTTACCAACCGCCACCACAATAGACCTCTTCCACTCGGCAGGATAGAGCGACATAGCAAAAGATCTGTTGAAAATCTCAAGGAGAAAAGGTGCCAGGACAGGCAGGCCCGCCATTACTACTGATTTGGGAATACCATCAGACCCCTTCGCCTCAGGTGAAAAATGCCTAATGGCATTCAACACCTCATTAGCAGTAACAGGTCTGAAGCAAAAACCCTCCTCAGAAGCACAATCCAGATTGTGGTCCAGGAATTCCCGAATGGAGGGTTCACTGGGGTCATAAGAGACCCCAGTGAAGTGTCCATTCAGGATCTCCGGATCCACCTCAATAGGATCCTTGAGTGCAAACACAACTCCGAGGCGATGAACCTCCTTCCAAATCAGAGACGGATCAGTAAGAGGTTCCAATCTCTGCCGAAAAAAATTCTGCCGAGCACCCTCAACAGCCTCATGGGCACGATCACGAGCAATGCGATATTCAAGAAGCGCCCTTCTAGAATGGACACGTCTATACACCCTATAGAAACGATCCCTCACAGTCAGGAGTTCACGAATCCTCTCTGTAAACCATGGTTTATGCTTGGTTGATTTACGGTCACTCAGAGTGCCATGTTTTCTAGCGAGGATCCATGAAACACCGACCAGTCGCAAGACATGAGATATGTATTGAATTTCTGTGAGTCTATCTCTGCATAATCACGATACCTGATATCATTATCGAGCGACGATTGAGGGAGCATAGCCCTAATTGTAGTAGTGATGAGATCATGACCATCCACGAAGGGCGCATCTGTTTTCCAAAAGGATAACAGAGTATCCTCCGAATCTATTAGACATAGATCAAGCCAGGTATCAGTCATTCCAGTGTGATGCGTGGCTCCATGAGGCACAAGCCGAAGACTGTTGTCTGAACAAATCGAGCGAATGAGAGCAGCATCAGCACTTGAGAAGGATAATTGATCAGCATTAAAATCAGCAAGGATGATCTTAGAGCTGTAATCCTGTAAGTGCATTTGTAGAGTGGGTATGAAATCAGATCCAGCGAGGAACGGAGCGTGTGGCGGCCTGTATACCACCGCAACAAAGACAGGAAAGACCCCACGACAACCAATCTCACAGAAGAGATATTCTGGTAAACCAGGTCTCTCCGTCCATACATGAGTGGATGACGCAAGGCCCCTGACCCTGAAGCAGTGATTAATGAACAAAGCAACCCCCCCACCCCTCCTGTTGCGGTCTCGCCTGAAAAGTTTGAAACCTTCAAGCGCGACCACATCATCATCAACACAAGAGCCGAGTTTAGTCTCTGACATGGCTATTACATGTAACGGGGGATGAGAGTCCAGAAACAACCTGACTCTCTCAATGTGAGCTCCAAGAGAATTCACATTTAGATGACAGACACGTAGACCTTCCGCCGCAAGTGAAGAAACCACCGTACTTATATCTAGAGTTGGATGCTGGGAAGGAGAGGAGCTGGTAGTCGAGTGGGGGGAGGATAGTTGCAGTGAAAAGGAAAGGGAAGTAGCAGGATGATCAGAAAATACCTGAGGACAAGAGCTTATTGAGAGCCCGCCAAGAAGTTTTTAAGTCATCTAATAACTTGATGGGAATTGCAGTGTCCTCCTTCCTCCTCCTAACGAAGACTCCTCCTTCACGAATGAACGTAATAAAACCTTCTTTCTTAGCTGCATGCTTAACCGCACGTCTCAGCTTATACAGATCTGGTGTCAGGAACTCGTTGACATTGATCAGTGCTGGTGCTAACGGGAGTGTAACTCCTGAAGCAATGATCAGGTCAGCATTCAGGGAGGAAGTGTGCAGTTTCCCAAGCTGTACCTTAGCCCGGACTAGGTTATGCGCAAGTTCTCCTGACGTGAGGGTTACCATAATAGAAGCAGGTTTATCAGTGTTCTCACCAGCTCTGGATGAGGACACTCGATCTGTAGCCTCCTTTCTAGTGACAAACTTGAGACCAAGAGGCCTAGCGTTTACTATGTTGTTCATTTCAAGGGCTGGATTAAGAGATTTGAGTACAGCAAATGCCAGACCTTTAGTGTCCGAAGTCACAGGTTGAGGTAGCCCCGAGATGATTACATCAGGCACAAGTCTAGCTCTTTCAGCATTGATTATGGCAACAGAAGAAGTCAGTTCCGACATGGAAGCCTCAACTGAAACCATTCGGGCAGAAACAACTTCTGAAATGCCCGAAGCAGCCGCCAAATTGATGTTGTCCACGACTGAACAAAGTTCCCCATGCTCGGTTTCCAGCGTCGAAAAACGTTCCCCCAAAGATGTAACCTCAGAGGCTACCCATCTAACTTTTGAACCAAAGCCGGAAGATTGTCCAGTACAGCAAGCTTATTAGTAACCGTATTCATAAATTCGGTCATCCTCCTCTCAGAGTTGACCTCATTAGTTGCAGCACGTTTATCCATGCCCTCCATCTTGGCGAGAATCATTGCAAGTAAGTCATTAGTCGAAGACGCGGAGGTATTTTGTAAGAGAACATTATTGCCTGCTGATGGAAGCTGTGGAGAGGATGTATCGTCGAGCTGGATAGGCGTTGGAGTGATAGGACCAGTTTGAGTGAGAGCAGTACTGGTTATTGTTGTTGATGTTGTCATCTGGGGGACAGATGAAATGTCTGATTGAAGCAGCAACGAGTTGTTAGAGCCTAGAGGAGATGGCAACGGGCTGTTGGGGGGCACGCTCTCAGAACTAGATGATACCAGGCGCGTTCTACCCGAAACCGGCGAGTTTACAGCAACAACGCAGATTCTACACATCTTTACCGTTTTTGTCCCAGTGTAAATGGTGTTAAATTTGGTGCATTTTTCATGAAAATATTTTTTGCATGATGAACAGCGCAGCGGTTTCACAGTAGTCACTTTCGAGCAGGTACTGCACTGCGGCACTGTGCCTTCATCCCCCATGTTCCTCAGCAATACTCGAATTATGTGTAAAAGAATTTGATCGGCGATTCAAAATATAATTTTCGATCCCCTATAGCTATCGGTAATAGCTGTAGGTAAGTAAACCGTTAAGGTATCTACACATTGTTAGTTATAATGACTCATATTTGTATCTGTATTCATTACTATTTACTGTATACTTGCCATTCTATTTGTAATTATCACTGCAATTCATATTTTTAATTTCATTTCAGAGATTCTTTGGACTGATACGGTCATCTTGTGGGTCGAATGACCATCCCAACTCAGTACAATTTGCACAAATGTACCACCTATTGTGCACGTACTCATTAACTAAACCAGCCAAAAACATCAATGTTGCCGGAAGTGATATACTACATACGCTGATGAGCTTCAAAAATGTCGCAGCGACAATGACTTAGCCTAAGAAACAATGGCTCAAATCATTGGATAAAGCTCTTGATGGCGTCGACTTCATTGATGGAAATGAACAATCAATTGAGCCAACAGCAGATCAAGGCGAACATTTGATTGACGAAGCTGTTACAGACACTCACTTGGATCATAATTATACCCTCGCCAATACCAGCGCCTTTGTTCAGAGTTACGTGGCTGGATATGTAGCGCGGAAGATTTCACGATGCACGAATTGTCCAACATGCACTGTCAGTCTTACTTCTACTCGCCCGCATGAACGAGATGGACTTATAGAATTCCTATCGCAAGATTACCCGCTTTTCCCGAGTGCCGATTTATTCAAATTGACAGAGGATATCGAAATCGTTTTTCAAGAAGTAATGGAAACTAATCAACTACAAGCAGACACCCTTCAACTTTGATCTCTTGGCACGAGGTCACTTTTTGGCACAGTGTTTTAATAATTACAAGGACAGCAAGTGCAAAGCAAAAAAGCATAGAAAAATGACGAAGCTCGTATAAAAGTCCAAAGTTGGAAATATCTAGACCCTCAGTTCTGGAATAGTTTTGCATATTGACATTACTAATAATTCAACTCTGAAGGGAATTAATTCTATAGTGAAGTAGTGAAACTACTAGGTTGTTGACTTCCTTTCTGGACTAGTAAGTATCTGAGAATCTAAGAGGGATGGAGCAATTTTCATTGAGACCTTCTATGTACACAAAAATAAGCGTTGCAAGGAAATTATATGGGAATTGCTCTATGGTTTCGAAATTCTGGGCAGAAAATTTCAAATCTAAGAAATTACAAATTTAAAAAATTCCAAATTTTTAGGATTTCAAACGGAAAAAAATATCTCTATGCAGAATGTATGTAATGTATATGTATCTGTATCTAAAATATATGTAAAATCAATAATGGTTTTCGATAAAGAAATGTTTTTAATTAAAATTTAAAAAAAAAACATTTTTTCCTACTTATGCATCATAGTAAAACCAGTTTCAGTGAGTTTTCTGATAGAATAGCTCATATAGAGATCATAGATGTTCTTGTTTCTCTTGCCACTTGATTCACTAGAAATATATGCATAAAAACCTCATCAATACAAAAAGTACTATAGATATCTATATATATCTAGATATCTATATACTATATATAATAAACAGGAGTTTTTACATTGCATTTAGCAGTAGGCTTCGAATGGGTATGGAAGGGTAGGATATCAGACAAGCAGTTTTTGTAAACTTGACGATTTACGGACCGGGAAACACTAGCGCCGCAGAATGTGAACTAAGGCGAAGTCGACACAAGTTTACGGGTTCCAACGCATAGCATTCGGGCTCCTCTCCTCTATACTCCCTGGAACAACTTAACTCAACAAAAACTGTCCTAGGACTAACGCTATACCTAAGTGAAACACCCTCACAAGCTATAGTAAAGAAGGAAAAGGTTTTATTGCAGTAGAGGACATAGTCCTTCTCGGAATATCCACATCTGGTTTATGATAAGGAGTTCTCAAATTATCTATAATAACCCTAGTCCCCTTCTGCGCTCTTCTTAAGTCAAATATGTCGAGTGATTTTTGAATGTACAAATATTCTAACATCGTTAATTACAATATCCGATTCCACACATACAAACATACACACACACACATACAGTAGGCGGGGCTTTGGTGTAGTGGGTAGAGTGTCTGCCTACTATTCTAAAGGTCCCGCGTTCGATTCCCGCTCACTGCAAATATTTTTTCTGAAAAATATTTTCTCACGGACTCCGACCGATGGCAGGAACATTCCGTGTGTGCTATCGGCGGTATCCATGAAGTGAGACCGTGAGCCGGGACTGAACGCGACCCGTCGCGCGGGGGGGGGGGGAGGGTTCCATCGTAGACGCCCGCCATCGTATCACAGGGGTTTCTGGAGGTTTACCCTGTGATTAAAAATACGATGAGCTGAAATGGCGAAGTCGGCCCCAGCCGCAATGGGTGGGTACTCTGATCCGTAGTATTGCCCATGAAGTAATGCCTACCAGCGGTTACGTGGGTGAATACGAATAGAGAAAGAGTAGGAAAAAAAACACACACACATACAAACATTTGCTTACAAAAATTTGACCGGAAGCATTTTGGTATATCTAAAACACCAGTTATGAATCGAAAAAAAAATCGATTTGGGGTTCGTTACCGTGTGCTTTATGGAAAAACTATTGATAAAACAAAGCGAAGTTTTCATTATCTCGATGCTCAGTGAAGCGTGGTGGGGAAACCTTTATAGGTATAGATTAGGTCTTCCACTCAATGGCATTGAGCCATGCAAAATACTGTAAAATAGTATCACACGGGATTTCCGTGACTTATTCATGATCTATCGGATGCAAAAAAGCCGTATAGCAACCAACAAATACCTCAAATGCTCTCATTTGCGGAAATAGTTTCCAGTTTTTTTTACGCTCTCTATTAAAATTGTAATTTTCATCAGTCATTCTAGAGGACTTCCGGGATGAAATATTTTACACCAAGTACACGCCACTACATGTGAATATCTCTCGCGTATTTCAAAATAACTTTTATTGTTTTGCACGTGCTGCATGAAACAGCAATAAATTCATTCAAATAACAATCCACGATGTTGAAAAAAAATTGAAAATTTGTTGAAAAACTGAAATACGAGATTGAATTGAATTCAAATGAAAAGAGAAATGTGCGAAATTTTGAATATTAGATAGACTTCAAGAAGAATCTATCGCATTTCCGGGAGTAAATTCATAATGACAATATTCATTATTCGTTGGAATGTCCCAAATGTCGGGAATTTTCAGTAAGAAAATTACTTCATGTATAAAAGAATTGAAAATTGATCGATCCATTTAATTATAATATCCTGAGCGTTTTGAAGTAATTGAGTACTTGAATTGATAGTTTGGTGCTGTGCATTTTTGAGGTGGTGTAAAATAGCGATTTTCGTCATGAGGGCCTAATGTACCACATCACGGGGCTTCGCGCCTCAGCCACGCCTTCTGGTGGTAACTATTCACGAGACAAATGTGGTGCATGAGACCCGCATGACAAACGCTATTGTTTCTCACTTTTCTGAAATAGCCATTACATATTTCATCACTCTACTGAAGGATTTCTCGCGAACATAAGACACGGCCAAGGTTATCGACATTGCAGCGGCTTCATGTAACTGAGAGGGGATTCGATTTTGGATTAATTTCATGCCATATTTATGTTGTTATAAACAATTTCATGTAGGTAGTGCGAAAAACGTGTTGTATTAAGGAAAATGGGATAGATTCAACAAAAACAAAAATTTTATGGAATAACGTAACAGTTTGATTCAGATAGCGGATTATATGTCTAAATAGAACAAAAGCGGTGGGGTCCTTGAACAAAAAACAAAGCGTCCCTTAAGGGGTGACACCACTGTAGACTTTTCAAAAAATAGATTTTTCTTTCGTTTAAAAAATAGTTCAAATATCCTAGAATACTGTAAAACAAACATTGGGTGGAACAATTTTTTTTTGACCCTCACTTCAAAATCCCCAGGACGGCCGGTTTGGCGTAGTGGGCTAAAGTGCTCTGCTTGCTCCAAATCGACCCTAGGATCATGGGTTCCAATCCGGCTTTGGGCGAAAGTTTTTTCAAAAAAGAATTTTCGTCACGTAGCTCGAATCGAACTCATGAGCCGACAATCTACCGCTCCAATTGGCGTCAGATGACGTCACATATCTACCACACCGGCATATCTACATATCTACTTTACCTAATTACCACCACAAATCCTCGATGTCCCAGGAAGTTTACGAAGCGATCAAACCTATCTATGGAGACCTTAGCCGAGATGAATCGTAGAAACGTTGCCTGGGTGGTTACACACAGAACAACAACGAGTCTTTCAATGTAGCGGCGCTGAGCCTAGCTCCAAAATCCTATTCCAGCGGCAAACACGTCTTGAACATCGCGACATGTACCTTCAATGATGGTTTAACAAGTGTTCTACACATTATGGAGCCTTTGGGAATGGATATTGGTCCTCAAGCATACAATTTTGGCATAGAAAATGACGCGCACGCGTCGAACTGGCTGAGCGGTCTCTGACTGATGCGGCGAAAGAGTCGCGCTCCGATATCAAATCGGGCAGGAAGGACTTGAAGAGTAAATATTCCAACCTGGAAGGCCAGCTTTATAGTGCTGGGATTGCAAACGAGTGGTGAGAGTCTTTGAATATGGAAGATTTTAATTGTATCATAATGTCATCACATATCACAACTTTGAACACGTGTTATTCGAAAGACGTTTTTTGAAATTGGCACGCTTCATAACGCAAACAATTTTCAACATTTTCGCTTGAAATTGCGACCATATGTTGAGACCGCGAATGCGCAGAGAATGTCATACGGTTTTTTTAAAAATTGAGTAGGCGATTTTTAATTGACGAAAAACTGCCCTCATTTGAAGTGAAATTTTGACTTTTTTTGTTCAAACATTCGCCAAAATGACTGTTGCAAGTCCCATCAGCTGATGGGGACTCGGGAGGCCAGTAAAACCGGACTGCTCAGCCGGCCGCTTCCGACGACCCACACATGAGGCGCCGCGTTCTGGGCGCCTAACTTATCGATGGGTCACCGGATATACTCACTCGAGAACGGGGTCGCATCTTCCGTTTTTGACGTCCTGCGACCCACTATTCACTCTCTTCCGGGCAGCTCAATAGTTCACACGTGTTTTTCACTGTGAAATTGCTCACGACCTACTCGCACGTGGCTCTCCTTCTGCACGCGAAGAATCCACCCTTCTTATAAATTGTGTCCGCTCCCTCTGCTCAGTTGATTATACTCATTTACAATTAGGGTAACATTAAATTGTGATAATTGATTGATTGATTGTTTGTTTATTAGCTTTCCGCTACATTATTCATTTTTTACAAAATTGCACTTGTCACAATAGTTAACAGTCACTCATACATATGCCGGTTTATGATTTTTCTTTATAAATACCAACAACTCCCTTTTAAACCCATTCATTTTCAATACTTTTACACTCTCTGGAATCTCATTATATCACTTTTTTCCTTTGTGCATTACATCATTCTGCCCATAACATGTCCTTTTCAACGTCATCTTCAATTTTTTACTATTCCTGAAATTCCGAGATTCCTCTGACTTCTCTTTATCTTCTGACTCATTCTCAACAATAATTCCATGTATATATTTGATTACATTATATTTCACTCTTTGGTCGAATGATACAGATTTAGAAATCCTATTTTTTCCCGATTTTGTTCACCAAATATTCCTGACAGACTTTGAATTTCAGATTTCTATCAATTATTATTCCTAAGTATTTCATTTCGGTCACTTCTTCAATGATCGAGCCGTCTGTACATTTTATTACTACGTTATTTCCCACATTCTGTCGGCAGTGCCTTATAATCATAAACTTAGTTTTGTCTACATTCATTTTCAATTGGTTCTGCCCCAGATACTCTTCTATCACATGCATTTGTTTGTTCAATTGGAATTGCACGTCTTCAGAACTTTTACCATATACATATACGGCCATATCGTCGGCGAAAAGTCTCATTTCACATTTAGTTTCTTTAATTTGTATAATATCGTTGATATAGAGGAGAAACAACATTGGACCAAGTACTGACCCCTGCGGTACAATCCATTCCATTTCTTTTTTTTTTTTTTTTTTTTTTTTTATCTTTAACGCCTTCGATCCCATATGGGCGTGTGGTCCATACGCTGCACCGCATTCGCATGATAAGACACAGGAAACCACAGACCTGTGTCGGTACAGGCGGCTACTCTATGAGTAACCTCCCGCTCATCAGACATTCCGAAAAAATTCTCGCCCTATATGGGGGATTTGAACCAGGTACCGAAGCGGCAGCGCTAAGACTGCGCGCTTAGTCCACTCGGCTATTCTGACGTCGGTATTCCATTCCTCTATAAGTACAAGCGAAAAAGTTATTCTGTTCATTGGCGTTCCGATAACTAATAGCAATTTTGAACAATTACTGTCGTTCTCCAACAACAATCTATCACTACTATTGGCGTCATATGACACCTATCTACCACACCGGCTGATGACAATATCAGCCAACCACAGAAACGTCCATATAGAGAGACAACTCTTTCTGTAGGCATAACGGCCGCAATACAATATAGTCAGTGCCATAAAAATTGAAGAAGAAGATTGCTGAATCGTGGCCCACGTGTCTCATAAAGCTGAACCAACAATAAGAAATAATCTCTGTCGGAACTATGACGAAATGGTATGTGGTATAAATATGCCCGGATCATATAGCTGGAATCGATAGTTAGCACTGCAAGATTTTAAAATACTAAAAGTTCGGATTAGCATAGCAAAATGAGAGGGACTGGCTGGTTCATATTGTTACTAACTGTGGTGATATCAGTGGATAATTCATCAGCCAACATTCTCAATGAAATCTTGGACACATTTAACCTAAATTCCAAAGAGATGAAGCTTTTTTGTAATATTACCGACGGTGCTTTCAAAGCGTTTGGTGATATTACCGCGGGCTACAAGGCAGTGAAAGATATAATAGCCTTATTCCAAAAAACTAAGCCCTCATTACTGGAGAGAACGTATTTGAAAATTGAGAAGTTGGATAGACAAATTGAGACTGTCTATCGCCATTTGCAAGCTAAATTGAATAAATTGGACAGGGCAGTTGAGCAGGCTGAACGATTGAATTTGCTATATGGCCGTAAAAGAGAAGCTGCATCAGCAATCAGCATTGTTATGATGCATTATTCATCATTTGTTTGGTTGAATCAACCCAATAGAACATATCCCAACTTCATAAAACAGGATTTTACAAATGCAGTTTTGAATACAGCTCCTGGCACTCCATATCGAGCATTGAACCAGTTGTACACGCGTGTAACAGAACCAACAGCCACCGGCTACACTTTTCTATCTCTCCAGGCTGAATATTCACTGGTAAGTATCGACTGTTTATGAGAATATGGTGACTTACAAAAAGAACAGCCTACCAATTTCATGCTAATGGCATTATTTTCTTGTCTCAAATATTATTAAGTGTACAAAACAAAGAGCAATCCTTCCTGATATATGATACCAGCAAAATACGCTGATCGAGAATATAAGTATATGAATATCCTTGAGTAAGTTGAGACATCATTCAACATGCGTAGATCAATAGTCTATATGCTGTGCCTGCATCCGTAACCAAGATTAATTTTTTTGAGAACGAGTCGATTTTATTTTTGGATTTGATATCTTCGCAGGTGATTAACACGAATCTGACATCAATTATTGTTGAATGTGATCACGTATATTTGTTTATACCACTTTGATTGTTCGTAAAGGGATATCGGCAGAAGTTACAGCCAACAATTGTGAATCAAAAATGTTAATTATGTAACAATAGATATATTTTGTATTTTAGCCCCTTTCTCTCCCATATTTAATGCGTGATAGCCCCTTGAAATGCGCTGGGGCGGACCGGTCGCACGGGTGCAATCCGCATTTCACTCTAACGAGCCTAACAGCTCAGCAGTTGAACCTAGATAAAAATGGTGTAAATACCAAATGTTCGTTATTAAGAAAGCGACCCATTTCATCTTCTAATATTTCTACGTAACTGTGAAGGCTGACAAGATAACCTGACCGAGAGAATCGCCCAAATTGGCTTTTCACGGAGTTTGAAACGGAAGTTATGAAATCCAGTATTTAAGGCATTCCATCAAAAAACCGGTATTGAAAGCTAGTACCTAGTCACGGCAAGGCTGATTTGAGTGATCCAAGGTGTCACGCATAGTTTCAACGCTTCAAACGTAGAGATGTTGATGTGAATGACAAGAAGTTGCCTGACACCCCCAGAAAAGATTGAAGCTACCGAATCGGAAGCAGCAGCGGATGAAGATCCTTGTCAAACGCAACATGAACTTACAGCTTCATGGGAGGTGACTCCACAAGTTCTTTCTCATCGTTCGAAACACTTGGAAATGATTCAAAAAGAGAAAAATTGGGTGCCTTATGAACTGAAGCCGAGAACCTTGGAACGGTGTTGATTCACTTGCGAACCATTGCTCCAACAACATCAACGGAAGGGCTTGTTGGATCACAAAACCGTATGGTTACGTTCGGTAACCGATGATGAAAAGTGGATTTACTGCGATGATCCAAACCAACGAAGATCATAGGGTAAGCTTATGGTCAAAGTCCATATTTGGTCGGATTAGCTTGATGTCGTATATTACGAGTGATTGAAACTGCACGAATCCATCACAGGAGATCATTGCCGAACACAACTGATGCGTTTGAATCGAGTTTTAGGAGAACCTCGATGTGTATGAGCACAGACATGGCAAAATAATTTTGCAGCACGACAACACTCGACCTCACGTTGCCCGAACCTAACGAACAAGGCTAAAGTCGTGAAACCTATTTCCATTGAAACCATTGGAACATCGAAATGGGAAGTTCTACCGCACCTGCCGTATTCTTCAGACATAGCCCCCTTCGAATTACTACGTTTCAATGGATAGCTCAGGGCCTGACCAGACAGTACTACACATTTGTTGAAGGCACCAATCGCGGTGATACAGCGATTTCTTCAGGGAAGTTCTTTCGACGATGATCGGTATGCTGTCCGGAAGATGGAAAATACTTTAAGGAATACATGTGTAAGCCGTTTTTGCGAGTAAAGCTTCGAAGTTAGATGAAAAAAAGATCGTTTTTAATTTGTACACTTAATAGTTACTTAGATGCTCATGTGAATGAAGGGTTGTGTAGAGTCCGCAATCCGATTCTCGGAACGGTACAGTAACCACCCTAATTTCAACTCTCTTCATTCAACCCGCGACTAGGGTTTGAAGGATACAGGAATGACCCCCAACGCTTTGTGAGTCGATGTATGTGTGTGTGGGCGAACTTCAAGCCAACCATTTCTCATGTTGTTGTTTCGAAAGTTGTGTTTTATACAAAAATGCACATTTCATATGTCATGACATTTTTTGTTACTTAGTATAGTTTAGAATTGTACTTCATATGAAAAGAGATGAGTGATGTGCAGCCTGAGTTGAATGAACCGATCGATTTGCACCATAATGCATAATAATGACCAATTAATTTTCTCATCCATTATCAGAATGACAAAAGATTTGGCGATCAACGGACCTCATTGCAGACTTATTTCATTAAATTCTTCGCAATGCTTATCCTTCTGGAGCATATGGGAATATCCCTTATAATATATGCAACATCACTGAAAGCTGAAGAAATCATTCACACAAAGGATAGTTCAACTCGTGATCTAATTCCTGCTATGCTAGCAGAAGCCTATCAGAGAATGCGAGTTTACAGCCACAAATTCCAGGAGGGTATTCAAAGTGCGAATCCATGGCCAGAGGACATTTATCGCTCTGATGCACTCCAGCCAAATCGAGGTAAAATTATTTCCTGGAGGGGATTTGATGTCGGTTATTTTGAGCCGCGATCGGCATTTTGAGGGCCAGTTTTTGGTTAGTGAGCGCCGTATTTGACTTTGACGTTAAGGCTTCTGATTGGACGAAAATTCAACTCTGGCCAATCACAACGCTTTACTTTAACTCCTGATTAACCTCTGTTAACTTGACCGAGAACTGGCCCTGAGATTGCAGAGTTAAGATTTGGAATTTGGAATTTGAAATTTGAAATTTGAAGATAGGCTTTGGGGTGGCGAATTATACAACAATAATGAGACAATATCACCAAATTAGGGATGAAATTCCTCCAACTTGCCATTAATGAAGCGTTGCAATCTTTTGTCATTGCAGGTCGGTCATTCACGGAGTTGGACGGCTATTCCCAGATAGTCATAACAATGTACTTACCTAAATACCCGTCAACTTTTTGTGCCCATGCCGGATGGAATTGCGACCGTGACAACTGTGATGTTCTCACTTCATATGCCAAGGTTCGGCGATGTACGGGTTCGATTTCATCATGTAAGACCGTTGGGCGTTCAGTTCGCACTTGCAGTACACCGGTAAGTTAATGATCGATCCATAAAGTTTGGCCAGAATTTATCGAATGTTTTGGTAATTGACAGTCCAGCTATAATGCATCGTCCGCCCGATATTTGTTTTACATCGACGACGATAATCAGCAGTTTGGACCAACTAATGTTTGCCCGCCGGGCTATTTCGATACAGTCACCGGACTAGGCTCTTTATGTAGGTAAGTACTGTCAGGCACAATTAGGCAAGTGAATTACTGGAAATAAAATACATAGGCGTATGGGTGACTTATACTTTCCGTATACGCGTAACTCTTCAGAATTCTGATCGATATGACCTCCTTCACAATCCTTCGAACACTTTATTATACGATCGTACCCAAATTCAGTCTATTTGCACTGCACAAGCTGGACCATATTCGTGATCTCTGCCATAAACACAACCCAAATATGAGATCACGTTACAAATACCTTTCACTAACCTTACTTGAAAACTTGAAAGCAATTCGTATTGAACAATATGGTAACGACTCCTGGGGAGAACAGGCTGGCTCATAGCTACAAACAACGGCTCTATATGCGTCCTACCCATTACATTTTCAACTGTACCACCATCAACTCATCAACTATGTAAACCCATACAAAGCGATTTTGCCGTCCGACGCCCCCCCCCCCCCCCCCGCGGAGTTATTCAACTTTTTTTTGTCGGCCAATTATTTTTCATTTCTGGCTTTCAGGGCGCAGCATTGGTGGGTCCCACGTGATAAGGAATGCCTATTCTGTCAATGTAATTGCGAAGGGTTTACATCTATATATTTCCATGCAATTGATACAACATCAAAGGAGAGTAATGTACAGGAAAACAAGTAAGAGAGTAGTGTGTGGCTTATACAAATTTTTAATATTGAAATGGTGGGGAGTAAATTTCTATGATAAATTGAAATTACAGGGTTATCACAGGTATAAGGATCCGGAGAAGTGAGAATATAGTTTTTCTTCAGATTAAACAAGGTAAACTCCTTCCTTACGGTGAAATTGACGCCGCCGATGACGACACTGAATGGTATCCTTCGGAAGATAAATATAAACATAGTCATCCTGACTTCGGTCATATTGCGAGCAGCTTACACAAGCTGACCGAAGGCCAGGACAAGATGGTGTTGGATCAGTCGTATTTGCGTAGTCAACACGTTGTGACCAGTATGCCAACAAAAATTATTACACACACACAAATTACTATTACCTTGCCCACAGCGGGAGGAAATAGTAATTTTCTATGATCGCTTACAATTCCAGTTGCCTGTACCTATGGAGAAAATGAATATTCAAAATTTTCCAGAAGTTGCATTCCGAGTGAACTCCGCAAAACAGGTATATCTTTGGTATGAGGGAACGGAATACAGTGCCGAAACAGGATTATTGAATGCGAAGAATACTAATTCACCAAAACTGGACACGGTGCATACGTAACTATCATTGCGGTTTATTGATTCCGAATGGAAGCATTGTTTGTAATGTATTTGCCCTAAATATGAGAATAAAACGATTAATGTTATTTTTCAGCGAGGAGGTGACTTTGAAGGATACAATTTCGCCATTAAAAGCTACCGATACAATGAACTTTTATGAATATCACAATAAGTACGTCAGATTTCAACACACAAGCCCCGAGAAAGAGGCGGGTCAAACTACTGTACCATTCTTTGATATGCTGTCATTGGAAGCAATTCCTCACACTCCATTTTCGGGTCTCGGTTTAAAGTATAAGGGAATCCCGGAAGACTTTGTTGCAGGCTACATTACCCTTTTTGGGGAGCTTGAGAGTAAACAACCATGGATGGATAAATTCCAAGAATTGCTCAATACAACGGAGCCTCCCACAGCTCTGACGGTATCCATGATAGTTGGTAACACATAAAGAAAATCAATGGAAACACCATGGTGAATTGCTCATTCATGTCAACTTAATAAACGCCATTTGAATGCTATAACATTATCAGCTGGTATCGATTCCTGTACACGACTTGCACCACTATATGTTTTCGGAGAAAAGACGACTGTACCTCGGCAGGTTTTTCCTCGTCCCTCGGCGAATGCGGTGCAGGGGGTATCCCCCAATTTTAAAATTGGTAAAAGTTGAGAAATAAATTTCCTGGTTAATAACGATTTATTCCGAAGTTTTCAATTGGAAAAAGTTAAAAAATAATTTTTTGGGTTATACGTAACTTTTTTACTACATTGTTACAACTTTTTCTCAACTCTTTACTGGGTAAGAGTTCAGAGTTAAACTTGCAAGTTAATTAACTCTGCCCCGCTTAAGAGTTGCCAAAGTGTTGATCATAACCTCAAAGCCCAACTCTGAACTCTTACCCGATTAAGAGTTGCCAAAGAGTTGGTCATAACCCCAAAGTTGAACTCTTGACTCTGATCCGCCCAAGAGTAGGCCATAAAGCCAAAGTCCAACTCTCAACTCTTAACTGGGTAGGAGTTGAGAAAGAGCTGGTCATAACCGCGAAGCCCAACTCTTAACTCTGCCCCTTAAGAGTTGTCAAAGTGTTGGACAGAACCCCAAAAGTTCAACTCTAAACTCTTACTCGCTTAAGAGTTGAGAAAGAGTTGGTTGAAATTTCAAATTACAACTCTTAGATCCTAACCGCCTAAGGGTTGCCAAAGAGTTGGTCATAACCCCAAAGTTCAACTCTGAACTCTTACTCGCTTAAGAGTTGAGAAAGAGTTGGTTGAAATTTCAAATTACAACTCTTAGCTCTTAACCGCCTAAGAGTTGCCAAAGAGTTGGTCATAACCCCAAAGTTCAACTCTGAACTCTTACTCGCTTAAGAGTTGAGAAAGAGTTGGTTGAAATTTCAAATTACAACTCTTAGCTCTTGACCGCCTAAGAGTTGCCAAAGAGTTGGGCATAACCCCAAAGTCTAACTCTTAACTCTTAATCGGTAAAGAGTTGAGCAATAGTTGGCCGTCACCCGAAAATCCAACTCTCAACTCTCAACTTTTAACTCTTACTCTTATCTCGTAAAAGTAACAAGAGCTGAGAATCAAGTTGCCCTCAATGGGCCCATCAGGGACACACATAAACTTGTTGTTTTAAATAGTCGAAATGCATTAGAAATGCCTTGAAACGTAAAGATATGAGGAAAAATCGATTTTTCATTTTTGGGGGCATTACAATAACTTCCCTAAATCGGGAAGTTAAAAATTATTAGTTGAGCCTGAGAAGTATAAAATAGACGATACTAGATGGATAATTTGATCTCATTTGTATGTACGTGGAATATTTACAGCAATGGATATCTTTTTCCAAGAATTTTCTTTCATGATTACATCTTTGAAATTCCTGTCTTGATGACTATATAAGTATGGATATGCTCTCACTGCATCAATAAGAAGTTGGTCACTTGCTTTATAATTTTCATTATTTGAAAACTCAGTCTTATTATCATTAAGGCGAATTGTTATTAAAAGATTGATCGTGATTACTTATTTTCAAGTACATGACCTCTCCATGCGTCCTCATTGAAGCAAACCGGCAAACTCTCTGATTTTTTCCTACGGTAAAAAGGAGAGACGAAAGAAACTATCGATATATATCGAAATTATCGCAAAGCGTAAGACCGAAACCGACGCGACACCAGTCAGTGCGGCGGGGAACGGAAATGCGACGGTCCGTTCTACGTTTACCGACGCAAATGCCGGGGGGGGGGGGCATACCCATAGTAGTCAAGTCCCAAGTCCGATAATCGATGGAAAGCCCGAATTTTATGGCGTGACATTTGGCTCAGAAGAAAAACAAAGTTCAATAACTCCATGAAAATTTCACCAAATTCTATTTAATACCATCACAATTTAAAGGGGGATAATGCTCTTCAAGATGATACAGCAAAATTTTGTTGATTTGACTGTAACAAATGGAAAAATACAGTCAAAATTGATTTTTGACTAAAAACACGAAAAATAACTTTTGGCGACAAACCTTCATAACTGGATGAAAAATTATTAAAATTGAACGGTTCACCTCCCAAGTTAAAGGTTTTTTGATCACCTCCATATTCGATATAATATTTGAGCTAGTAATTGAGGATGAGAACTGAGAATAAGGTCAGACCAATAACAATAAACGGGATGTGGGTATGACCCTCTACGGGTCGAACCAATAACTTCCCGATCGTTCCGCGGTATATATTATATCCACAATTTCCGTCCATGTCTCAAATTATGAACTTTGTAAAGTTTTCGAAATTTCTAAATATTAAAGAAATTTATAATTCTTAATATGAAATAGTTAGATAAACCATACAATTTGTCAATAACAATTAACTATGGGTGTTGGCAAAAAAGTCATGCAACATCAAATGTGTATTTTTACGTGTGGAACGACTTTCATTCAACATTTTGTTTCGCACCTCCAACCGTACTTGCGATAGAGCGATCTAAACAATTGAATTTGTTAAGAACTATTAACTATCGGTGTTAGCAAAAAAAGTTATACAACAATTTTCATCGATTAATTTGTTTCATATCTTCAACCGTTCTCACGCCGCTGCGATAAAAATAATCTTTTTTGTTACTAACAATTAACTACGGGTGTTATCAAAAAAAGTCATAAAACGTCAAATGTGTATTTCGTAGCGGGAAACAAATTTCATTGAACACTTTTTTTCGTATCTCAAACCGTTCTTGCCATAGAGCGATGTAAACAATTGAATTTATTGGTAATTGAACGAATCATTTTTCGCATAAATCGTTCCTTTCAGACCTGGAGAACAGTAAGTCGCGTCGATCAAAAAAAAAACGTAAATCGCTACGTTGGTTTCGTCGGAAACGTTAAACAAAGTTTTTGGTCACACACACACGCACATACAAACACTTTCGGAAAACGACTCAGGATGATGTGAAACGTCGAGAAAAGTCAAAATATCATGAAAATTTCACTTTCGATTTTTGGGGCCATTACAATAACTTCCCCATATGGGGAAGTTAAAAATGGACAATTTCCAATTTGTGACCCTGGTGGAAAATGGGTTTGTCCGATTATGGCAGAAAATGACATAATATGACAAAATCGACAGACAACGACATATTTGGATAGATTATGACATATTCGGACAAAATATGACATAAAATGGCATAATATGATGACCTATCCGAAATCACGAACATTTAATGTCATTTTTTGCCAGAATCTGTCATAATTTCGTCATAATATTTCTCAAATGATGACACTATATGATCGTGATTTCGTACAGGTTGTTAAATTATGTCATATTTTGTCAGAATATGTCATAATCTGTCCAAATATGTTATAATCTGTCGATTTTGTCATATTATGTTATTTTCTGTCATAATATGACAAACCCATTTTCACGATGGGACATGCCAAATTCGACGCATAATCGCCCATAGCTATTCATCAAGTGAATAGAATGAGAAAAACGATGCACTATTTTGAAGATCTCATTAAGATATTCAAAATGGTGCATGATGAAGCCACATTAGTCGAGTCCAAAGGTCCGATAATTGATGAAAAGGCCGAATTTTAGGGTGTGACATTTCGTTCAAAACAGGAACAATGTTTAATAACTTCATGAATATTCAACCAAATCGTATCCAACACATCACAATTTGAAGAAGAGATGATGCTCGTCAAAGGTATACATCAACTTTTCCATTGATTTGGCTCAAAAACCTTGAAAAATTCAGCCAAAGTTGAATTTTCATGTAAAACACAAAAATACAATTTTTCCCTAAAAGTGCTGTAACTTAATGAAAAAAATATCAGAGTCAGATGATTCGTGTTTCAATTTGAAGCTTATTCAATGGGCTTTCGAATGAGTATACAATGTATGGGGTTCCTAAGGAAGAATGAATTTAGCGTAAAAACATGGCAAAAGACCACCGCCACGGTCACGGATTGTTTTATAGGGGATTAACTGTTAACGAATTATCCATTTCCTGAGTGCTTCTGCCTCTAAGCAAAAAAATTGGTTATTCATATTACTTTCAATGAAACTATGTTTAAATCGTCATTTATTTGAAATGTAGTTTGCGCCTGTACAATAGACTTATTTATTAAATTCTTATATTTACATAACATACTTTTATGAATTATTCATTCTTTTACGAGATGGGTACCATCGCAATTATCGTATATTTACATTATAATAATGGAACGGCGAAATTTGGGTGAAAACTCTTCTGATTGGTCCTGAAAGTTTTACCTAATGGACGATAATGGCTTTTAAAGACTATATATTATTTCTTCACTGTTATTTTTTGGCATTCAATACTTGGGTTACATTCATTTTTTTTTAATTTTTTTTTTTTGGAGAATGTGCGCATCTCAATAATTATGCTCGCAATATGTACAATTGAAGCAACTAATGACATGGTTCTACTGAAGACCTATACAATAAATCAGTTTCGGTCTAGATATTGATTCGAAAACGCCAAGAGACTCAATTTTTTTCGCTCCACTATTTCAGTATCCATCTATTCAGAATTTTACGCGAAAAAATAATGCTAATTCGAAATGTAAAAAGTTGACCTATTGAGCGTCTGTATAAGATTTTCGAAAATTTATCGAAAATTTTCTGAACGTCTCCAAATTTTAGTTTCATTTGTACTTTTCTTTTCCTCAATTGAAACAAAACTAGTTTTTCAACATGTAGGTTTTTTTTGGATTGAAAATAAAAACTAGAATTTGAAAAATGTTAATCGACAATTAAGTAAAAATTGAAAAAATATTTCGAAATAAATTCGAGCAATGTCGAAGGGAAAATTCTTGATTATTTATCGGAAAAAAATTGAGTTCATTCTCGACGTTTTGCGTAATTTTTACCTAAACTGTTATAACAAACAGAATTGAGACTAACTCTGTACTGAACAAATTTCAAGTGAAATTTTTGAATTGTTTTTTTATCAAAGATTCTCAATATGAACCTACAATTACTTTATAATCTAACTCTCACTATGACACATATCAACTCGATAAAATTACGTAATATGGCAGATAAAAATTTCAATCCATTGTTTTTAGTTTAGTCAGTATTCGAGAGGTATTTAGTATTTGTCCATTGAACACTTTAGTAATGGGAGGATAATGAAGAGCTCAAAAACATTTAAAAAATGAGAACAAGATATCTTTCAAAAATAAAAAAAAATAATTACGAATTGTCCAAAGTCAGGAAATTTGAAAAATGGATAAATTCGACATATTGCTTACGATTTCAAAAACTTACAATTAGAGAAGAAAACCATCCGCAAAAAATACGGAGAGCATTTAACCCTTCTTGTTAATTACAACAAATTATCATAGTTACCTAAAGTATATTTACATCAACAAAAAAAAGATGTGAGTATTATCTAGTGTCATGTGAGTCATGAAATCACAATTGATCTTTTCGATAATCACAAACAAAATAAAAACGATCGAAACAATTATTAACAATGAATGGAATAATAGGTTTATAACTATCTTTGGTAAAATTTATAGGTCTTTGTATTTTCATTTTCTAGTCAAAAATCGCACGATTTATTCTTACGAAAATTCGAAGGTAATATGAAATCAATATTGCATTCAGTTCATCCCTTATTTCGAAAATGTGAATGAGAATAATTTGAAAATTTACAAAACAGATCTAGCAAACTTGGTTTCCAAGGATTTTTTAAAATTAGAATGAAATGTTAATAAATCATGATTTTTTTTCAATTTTTTAAAAAGGTTTAAGTTTTTTTTTAATGAAAAAAACAAGAGTTTTATCATTTTCGAAATGTCAAAAATTGGAAGAAAAGGATTCAAATAATTTGAGAGAAATTCAAAAATTTCGAATTAAAAAAAAATGAAAATTTATCAAACCTCCAAAAGCTGATTTGACTGAAAATAACAAATGCGATTGTTGAACACAACTCCTGGAGAGTTACCCCACAATTGACAGAAACTATGTTCTCCATGTCATCTACAAACACTTAATTTCTCACTGTTTCTAATACATTTCTCCCTTGACTTGTCTCAAAAATGCAACGAAAATCTCATGACTCAAGTGCATTTCAAAATTTATTCTTAATTTCAGAAGTTTCAAAATTTGTCAACATTTTCAAAAATTAAAAAAAAAATCTCAATATTTTAAAAATTTCAAAAATGTAAAGAAATCCAAAACTCCAACTTTTCAAAAATTTCGAACATTTCTGAAACTTGAGAAAATTTTTAAACAATCAAAAAATCTCATAGATTTGAAATATTTCATAACAATCCTAAAAATATTAGATTTTGAAAATTTCCAAAAAATTCGCAGAAGATGAAAATTTGCCAATGAAACTGACATTCTCAATTATTGTAGAAAAAACTGACAATTTGGGAAATTCGAGAAAGATAAAAAATTTAAAAATGCAGCGAGAATCCTATGACCCAAGTGTATCCACTTGATCGGATTAATTCAGGTAACTCGTTAAAAATCAGGATTAACTAATAAAGACGCTTACTGTACAAACTTTAACATATACTCGAGATCCCATGAGTTAGACTCTTTTCTAGAACTATGTGAAATTCGCTGAGGGGCTCCAGAATGTGAATGAGAAAATGCAGGAGACTTGGGTTTCGCAGAAATGAGGTTTCCTCATACATTTCAGTCGTCGAACGAGCTTCACTCATTGGTCGAAGCATTGGATGAAGCAGTTGTTCCCTGAAATAACATAAATTTTTAATTTCATATTGTTATGACGAAGTACCAATATATTGATACATGGAAGTGTCGATATATCGATATATCGAAGTGTCGATATATCGAAGTGTCGATATATCGAAGTGTCGATATATCGAAGTGTCGATATATCGAAGTGTCGATATATCGAAGTGTCGATATATCGGAGTGTCGATATATCGAAGTGTCGATATACCGAAGTGTTGATATATCGAAGTGTCGATATATCGAAGTGTCGATATATCGAAGTGTCGATATATCTCGTTTCCCCTGGTTTCCCTCATCCGTACAATGCATTTAAGAACTTCCTTCAAGTTTCGGATCTCAGTCGGAGTTTACTCCTTAACTGAATACCATATCAAAATTGTGTCAAACACTTTATTCGGAGTGCGCTTCCGCACTGGTTCAATGGTACTAGTAACCTTTGAGTTTGCTTTTCACACACAGAGATACCGATACAACCAATCATTAAAAATTAAGCCTCACCTTGCCGATAAACAGATGAACAACTGAAACTTGCCATCCTTCCCAAGTGTCTGACTGAAAGTATTAATCTGGTCCATAAGATGGCAATAGCACCTCAAAATCGTGAACCTCTGATTGTTCTCGACATGGTGTAACCTCCTGTCTCTGTTGATCCTCTTGGAGTATTCATCCATCTCCTCCAGAAGTGACATCTCGAAATTTTCCTTGACCCTAAGATTAATTATTTGATTAAGTTCAAAAATAATATTCACCTGAGGAGTGTGTGTGTGTGTTTAGCTGCCAGTTCCGCTCACAGCGCTCAATTAATTTTCACTTTTTTTTTCTAATTGGGGCTAGGCATAGCATAGTATAGAGAGATCTTTATAAAAATTGAAGAAATTTGTTTATCAATAATTTCAATGTACATTTAAAGTGGCATGACTTGTTTCAATATTGCTTTTACCTGAGGAGGTAGTCCCATACGTAAAAGTTCCTTCCAAAAATCCGCTGGTTCTTGAAGCCATGAAGGAAAGTTTGCTCGAGAGAGGGCACGAGACCACCCTCTCCACAGAGAAGAGCAGTGAGGGAGCCGTCCTGAGGATCCCGCCTGTAGTGAAACTTGACGATTGCGTTCACAGCCTCACCCAGCATGTGCTGGAAAAAGTAGCATATAAATTGGTCATCTCAATGACAAATATCCTTCCTAGGTACAGAATATAAGCCAATCAAATTACCTGTAGCTCGTCCGGAGATAGGGTGGGCCGTCTGGGAATGCTGGGTGAACGACATCTGGGGGGTGTCGAACAGGTCTCCACCAATTCATCGCTGTCTATAGAACGAGGAACAAGCGCTCCCACCAGGAGTCGCTCCGTGGAACCGTCATCGATACCTCGACCTAACCACCTGCCACAGGGAAACTTGAAAGTGTGACCCGTCACTTCGTTGCGCACCACCACGTGCTCGACCATCCATTTGGGGGACAACCTGCAAGCATATTCAAGTTACAAGGGCACGCCAATATGGAAAGTACAGATACCCTTTTATTTATCTTATTCAAGACAGCGCAGACACATAAATGAACATCGTTAAAGTCCAAATGTCTCGGAAATCGTGACATGATTTATTTTTTAATCGTCATTCATTTGTCGCTTAATCACATTGGTCAGATAACATCGTAAAGTTGGTTGGTAATCGCGTTTGCATCGATAAACATCGATATTTTGGATATCGATTTGGAAAATTGGAAAATTGAAAGCTCTCATTTTGTTCGAAGTCAATGATTAACAGTATCTTCAAATTCGGAAAATATATTGTTACTTCAAATATCAAATTGTAATTCAGCGGACGAAGCGCGCATTCGGGCTTGTATCTTATCATCGTGAATTGAGATATTTCGAATGTACACTGAGAGAAAAATGTGGGATTCACAATCATAAAATATAGTGAAATAAGACCTTGACAATTTTCCTCAGGTACCATCACTATTGAGATAGAGTGAAGAAGATTTTGCTACTTTTACCATAAAACCATACGCTTGCCAACCAAATTCACAATTGTTACCTCAACTACATTCACACAGTGATCAGTTTTTTGAACTTCTCGTTCAGTGAGTTCTAACTCACTAGCTAACAGAAATAGAGAGAAATGATCGTGTAACTATATACTTATTGGTCATGATAATAATCCCACAGACTAGTGTTTGATGATGACTTAGTAATTTACTTAGTAATGATGTAAGTAGAATTTACATCACTCCAGGACTAGTCTAATTTTCGGTCTCATAACTGAACATTGTGTGATCGGGACGTCCTAATAAATTGAGTACTACGTCCAGTGTGTATTCGTGTTATGGTTGCTCCTCAAATACGGTGATGCTTCATCCTATACATTGTCATACAGTTTTAGTAACGAAAGTTGAACCAAAATGATATTTGTTACCACCCATATTGTATCCATTACCATGCGACATCAGCCCTATGTAATTAGTTATCTTTACAGGTGAAATTTCTCTCAGTATACGAGCAATTAGTTGAAGAATTTACCTAGGGCTAAATACCATTCGTTAGCAGTCAACTCTATCCTTTCTGTCAGTGTATTTATCACAAAGCGATTTGATACACGTTACCACCCAGGCAACTCATGGAAGAGGCAATTGACATAACGTCAAAGAAAAATAACTGAGTGCTGATGTCAAGTATTTCTTCTAGGATAATTGCAATCATATCGTAACACATACTGAAACTCGAAGATATCGAGCTATTGGTGATAATAAACCTTGTGTTCATCAACAAATAAAATTGCAATGAGTGACAGTGGCTGGTGAGCACCCTTCAATAAACAACATCTCAGTATTCATTGAAAAATATATCCTCCTTAAGTATATCTATATAGGGATCCCCCCCCCCTCGCGAGGTAAGAATCGAGAAAGCCAAATCAATCAATCATAAACAACTATACTACTGACCCCGTATTGTCATGACCGATTCGAAGGGTCGACAGGACTCCCATGTTCTTATGGTGAAAAACAAATTCCAGGGCCCCCTTAGGTATTGGCACTGGATTAGTCTCGCATAGACTACCGGACATCGCCACCCAACTATTGGCTGATGTTGTAGCTGCACTTGCTTTTCGGCTTGGAAATATCACAACTCGGTATGGTAGCTTTGTCGTCGGGTAGTTGTTGGTGAAGCAGAAATAGTCCACGGCGTTCAATGTGAGGAGGTGATACAGAAACTGCTCTTTTTCCTCCTCACAGCGTAGGAAGGCCGATCGCTTGTATTGACTTCTGTAAAAGAATTTTCAGATTTGATGATTTTTTTAAAGGAAAATAGACAGAAGGATAATGATGAGGTCGAAATTTTCATGGTCGTTGCAAAGTCTCTATAGTAAAAAGGAGAGACCGAAAAAAATACCGCAGTTATCGAAAAGCGTAAGATCGAAACTGACACGCCACCAGTCAGTGCGGCGGAAAACGGAAATGCGCGTGCGAAGCACGTCCGGCCGGGCTCGTATATAAAACTTAAGAACCTAGGCAAATTGTGAGCGAATTCAATCAGCTATTAGGTAATTCTTCACCTCAGCAGTGATGTGTCCGCTAGCAGGGTCTTCAGGTGCCGAGATAAAAGTTTCTTTTCCAAAGCGAGACGCACCCAAGCCCGCGCATAACCGATGTGCGTTTTTATTTCTGTCATGGCTTGAATATTTCGAATATCGAAAGTTAGAGAGTCTGGAAGTGGCCGGAGATGCTCAGGTCCAATTGATTTTCGTTCTCCAGCAGAGCGGCGTTCACTCCCTCCACGAGTTGGGGACACATCAGTTTCCAGCGCCAAATTTGAAAGATCTGAATTGTTTTGGAAAACACAATTTGCTTGTTATTTAAAATGCATTTTTTTGTGAATGGTCCATGTATATCTTTCATGGTTCTGAGTTGGTGGAATGAAACTTCGTAATTGGTGAAAAAATCCAACTGTCTCAGAAATTTGAAAATTTACGCCATTAGAAATTTTGAAATATTGAAATTTTGGAAAATTCCGACAGGTCAAATTTCAAAAAGTCAAATAGAGAGAAATAGGGATCCATGAAGGATATCCGTGGCGCAGTTGCTAGAAAAAAATACAATAGCTGAAAAACAATCTTGTGCACACTTGATAAATAAAAAACATACACACACTGAGCATGCCTCGTGCAATTTATGAATTCAAGTAAAATTGGCATAACACAATGAATGGCATCAATTATACTTGGCTTAACAAACAATGCAAAATGACAACACCAATAATAAAAAAATAGGAATGGGAGAGTGGAGGAAAAATAGATTTTCAGTGAAAATTGAGAAACGTTTCAAACAACGAATGTACCAAAGAAAAAAATGATCCAAGGCCTTAGAATTTTTTTTAAAAATTCGCAGTTGACACAATTTAACGTGTTCAAAATTCTAACAAACAATTAAATAAATTTTCTCCAACGAAAACGTTCTATAAACTTTTTACCCAAAAAATCAGAAAAAATGAAATTGGAAAAAATTGTAAAGTGACAAAATAATAAAAAGTAAAAAAAAAATGTAACAATTTCAGATATTGAAAAGAGAAATTTTTCATTTTGTGAAAAATATAGTTATCAAAGGAGCAGCGAAGAAGAGCAAGATAAAAAGCAGAGAACAATTATAAACTATAATAAAACTGATAAAATCCCCTCGGCAAAAATCATCCAGTTTGTTGGCAAGCCAAATAGACGGCTTACCATTAAGATTTTCCTTGATATAAGAAGCTATTTCGTAAATATTTCTCGTTTTAATCGTCGATACCAGGCGCTCCCTTAAGCTGTATGGTTTAGCCGGTGTTTTATTGGAGGGTGATTTCGGAGCTATTCAAAAAATGGAAAAAAAAGAAATAAAACAAGAAACATAAAGTTGTGAAATAATGAACAAAAAATGTGATAAATACGAAAACCGCTACTACTAGATTTTTCTATATGTAAAAATAATTTTTAACACACGAATCAACATTTTCAAAATTTTTCGAGAACAACTTTTTGTAGTTCGAAGATTTTGGCAATTATCAAAATTGTGAAAAAAAAAAATATATATAGAACATTAAAAAATTTGCTGATTCATAAAAATAAAAATCATAATAATAATAATGATAACAAGGAAAGATAAAAAAATCCAAAAAATCTAATTTTCAAAATACAAAAAAAAGCAAAAGAAAATTTAAAAAAAGACAGAACGAAGTGATAATTGACAAGTGAAACAGAATAAAAATAATCAAGAAACATAAACCAGTGACATAATAAACAAACAACGGAATGTAATGAAATAGTAACAAAATTGTGCAATTAGAAAGCGCTGCATTGCTAATTTACTAGGAATGAAATAAATACGATTGAATAAGGTTGTTGTGCTGGTTATCACTCAGTGCTACTCTAACATAAATAACGTATTTTTCTCTGGTTAATTTGCATAATTGACGTACAATCAAGCCGCTTCCGTAGCACGCACCACGCGAGCGCTGCATTTCCGAAATGTATACATTGGGATTAGTTACATCTTTACTCTGGCCTTTAAACTTGAAAACAAGTGTACTTTGTCAATGTGAAATTGTAGCGACTAGATTACGGATCTTTAAAACATCTCATTCATCAACACGCTCTCATTCATCTTCCATTCATTCCATTTCTTCTTTATTTCAAGGTACTTTCTAAGCCTCGTTCCGGAAGTAGGCCTCAACTCAGGTTGATGATTTAAGAATTTTTTTTTTGCTGCGAAATACGTTTTTGAACAATCAAATTAATTGCAAAAATGATGTAACGAATGTGACGACGGATTTGCGCCTTTATTCAAAATGTTTTTATTATGAATTGTTTATATGGAAAGTCTTTTGAAAAAGAGAGTTTTCACTACGCCAATCGACATAACGCGCGAACATCGCGATATGTATGAATACATAACCTCAACAACGGCGCAACACACGGAGAGATTTCGATTAAGTGGAACATTTATTAAAAAATCCCAGCTTGAACGACGTAGAAAAACTCTCGATAGTTTGGAAAATTACAACAGTGCAACCTGGTTGTTACCTCAAACTTCGCATCCCACAACTCGCACTGTTTTGGCAGCTGTGAGCCGCCATGCCAGTTTTCGAATTCTCGGGGAATTTCTAGTGGGGCGCCATTTTTTGGGCAAGCCACAGTTAATGAGACAGCGATTCGACAAAAATTCGCGAACGTTTTTCATAACTAATTCCTAGGCAAATTGAGCCAATTTTTCAATGAGATGTAGATAAAAGATTGTTCTTCCTAGTGGTATATTTTTTCCAGCACCTCGAATGTCAAACTTGTTTATAGCCAAGTAACTTCCGGTGAAAAATCGAGATTTTTGCTCCGCTCCCCTCTAATCATGTACTGATATCTTCTTAATTAGTAAGGAAAAAATTTTCAAAAAATTTGAGCGGACGTGAGAAAGGTTGCTCTTTGCAATGGATACAAAAAACAACATATAGACCGTGAGTGACGAGGATTAGAAAGTACCTGAAATTTAAAAAAAAAATTATATCTTATAACAAAAATTTCACATTTTCGAGAAAAAAAAATCAAAAATCAGAATTTCAAATATAAGAAATTAAAAGTTGTCTTTCTTCCCACCTGGAGACAAAAAATGAGGATCAATGGACTTGGCTGAGTCGTTGCACTCCTCGAGTTCTTGGTACATGGACAAATGCGTCCAGAGAGCACTTTTTCCTTGTTTATTTTGAAGCCCATGGCTCCAGACTCGCTCTAATAAATCACAGAGACTCGCCACTAGAGTATTCTCCTCAACGTCGACTAGAGACTCTGTTCCATGACCAAGTGCTACAGCTTCCGAGCCCATCTTCTCAACCAGCATTCTCTTTGTTTTAGACTTGCAGTCCTAAATTTATCAACAAAAAAATGCAGAATTTGTAATTCACACCTGTATGGTTGTAGCTGAATTCTAACGATACTCTTTTACTGTCCATTTGCGCCATATTATCTTACTATAACCGCTTTTCAAATTAACGAACTTCTTAGTGTTGGTTTGCCAACATTGTGCCAACGTTGGCGAGTCAACATTACAGCAACATTGGCATGCCAGCATTACGCCAATGTTGACAAGTCAACATTCTGCGAACATTGGTGAGCCAACATCACACCAATGCTGGCAAGCCAACATTGCGTCAAATATTAGAAAAATTCTAGTTAACTTGAAATGGTTTCTATGGTCAGTCTATGAAATGTGAGAAAAAATTAAACAGTCTAGGCACATATAAATTTCGTTGACAGCTGTGTAGAAAAATTTTGATTGATTTAAACCCTGAATTCCTATCGGGTTAATAGACGGAAAATTGAATGTAAAATTTTACCTTGAGCAATTTTTCGACGAATGTCCAATTTGCCTGGGCAATCAGCGCTGGACTCATGTCAGCCGATAATTTGGTCTGCGGTCTAGGGGACTGGGTCTCCTGATGGGGGGTAGTGGGTGGCTTTCCATTTGTCTCGAGCGATTTCATCTTGTACTTCCACTGGGTCTGACCTTTTCTACTGCTGTTAACAGAGAGACAATTTCAATTTTCCGGAGACAATGTCTATTAGTGCAATTTCACCGATGAGTCAACATAGATTTGAGCTTACCGGAGTATGCTGTAGTCCAAGGAATGAGCGGATTGACAAAAATGGGTAATATGTCAGTTAGATTATATGTAAACATATGTGGACATGAAAATCATATGTGGACCATTTGGGTGAATTCAGTTTCCGAGATATTCACGTTTTTCTCATCGCAATTTCCCTTTAACCCAATGTTAAATTATTGATTTGATCTTACTTAGCAATCTCACTTTATGTGCTACCATGGTCATTCTTGGTTCAAAAGGTTCAAAAGGTTGTGAATCAGGTTGTGAATCAACTGATGATTATTATAGCACACATAACTCAGAACCGACCAAGTGGTTCCTTTTTCACATGGACATCCACATATTGTTCGATAGGTAAGAGAGATACAAGAAACATCAAAAAATTGAGAATCCGAAAACTGTAATGTTGTTTTTGTCTTTTGGTAATAAAACAAAAATTGGAAAAATTGAGTTTAAAAAAAACTATGAAAATATTCAAAATTCGAAAAAAAAATCTCAATGTTAAGAATATTCATAATTGAACGAATTCGGAAATTCATTAAAATAATAAGAATGATAAGATAAAAAGTTCCGAGATTTGGAACACCCACCCCCCCTTCCCATCCACCCGCACCCACCCACCCACCTACCTACCCATCCAGCCGCCCACCCACCCACCTACCGACCTACTCACCCCCCTACCGACCTACTCACCCACCTACCTACCCACCCACCTACCTACCCACCCACCTACCTACCCACCCACCCACCTACCTACCCACCCACCCACTTACCCACCTACCTACGTAGCCACCCACGTACCTATACACCCACCCACCCACCTACCTACCTAGCCACCCACGTACCTATCCACCCACCCACCCACCTACCTACCCACCCACTCACTCACTTACCCACACACACACACACGCACACGCACCCACACAAACAGAGTCCTGTGTTACCGGACAATTGTCAAAATCATCACCTCTGCGCTGGCTCCTTATTGAGCGATACAGCATCCAGCAATGGAAAGCTCCTGAAATAAGCGGCTCTATGTGGCAAAATCTCAGTCGGTGGACTCGCCTCAAAGTCTACGTTGTTCAATTTATGTTCGAGTTGTCTCTGAGTCTCGCCTACTGTTGTTGTCACTTCGTATGTTGTTGTTCGCAGTATTCCCTCACCTCCTTTTTTCCTATCGAGCAGAAAACCATTGAGATGAATTATGGAGTAATGTAATCTCAGGATGAAGCCGTAAAACGAAAGATGAGTCAACTTCATCCCGAGATGTGTGCATATATCGCTAAAGATGTGCAAGGCATTATCGGAGTAGTGAGTTTTTCTTTCAATTTTCGATTTATTTTTATAATTGTTTATAGTCTCCGGAGTTGTTAGAAATTATCGGAAAGTTCGAATTTGTATTCTTAAATTGAAGTTCGAAATTTTTGCAGAATTTCAGCGGAAACTATTGGTAGGAATTATGGGAGGACGTAGTCCCGGAAGTAAAGTAGTAAAATAAGATGAGTCAAATCCATTTCCCAATGTTTTCTGGGCGTCTCCGAGTTGGGAGAGATGGAGATTTTCCGCGAGAGATTTTCATATCATTCGAAATTCTCCTAGAACAAGTCGATGGAATTTCTCACCTTGTGTGATTATGATATATGCAGATTTAGGGTTGCAGCATCTTTATCATCATAGAGCTCTCTAAATGATTTCACTTGTTTATAACGCTCTAACGCCGAAACGGTTAAAGATACGAAAAAAGTCAAGGGGCACAAAACATGTATTTTTTTATAAGGAACAACATTTATTCGACACATTTTTGCGTATCTATAATATTTCGTGAGATACAGCGTTATGAACAATTGAAATTGTTAATGACAATAGAAAGCAGGAGACATATATGGAGCAAAAACTAATGAGCTCTAAGTTACGGCCAGACGCTTCGATTGCGTCATACATGACCTTGATCGGATAAATTGTTCACGAGAAATCGTTCCGGGAAATTTTTGATTGCATACCTACATCGGCACACACACACACACACACATACAGACATTTTGTTTTAAATAGTCTAGAAAGGTCAGAAATACCATGAAACGTAGAGATCTGATGGAAAATCGATTTTTCATTTTCGGGGGCTGAACAGTAACTTCCTCTATCGGGAAGTTAAAAATGGGAGGTGGCTTACATACTCGAAAAATTATCCCATAATTTATTTCACACATATTTCAAAAGTTATCGAAATTTCAGAGACACTGCAAACTTTATGAACTAAACAAATCTAAATTTTTCTCAATTAAAAAAAAAACAATTAAAATTTTAAAATTGTATTGACATTTTCAAATTGCGAAAAATTGAAAATTTTCTAAAATTCTAAAATGTTTGTTTTTTGCTAAATCATTAGTTCTTATTTTCAAGTTTTCAAAGAACGATGAATGAATCACGGAAATACCACTAAATTGAGAAACAACTAACCAATGAAAATTGTGTCTTAGGTTTTAGATATTGACTGAATATTAATTTTAATTAAGTAAATGCATTTATGCCTCGGTTCCCAGTGAAGAGGAAGCAACCATCGTGGGAACCCTCTGTTAAGCCGTTTAATGGAATTGAATATTTTTTTTCCTCTCTATCGATCGTGTAATCCGGACCACAAATTATTCATTGCTTGCCGAATGGCCGATTCTTAACAGAAGGGGAGAAGTAAATAGACAAGATAAGATTTTTTAATTTTAAATTTTAAAAGAATTTTTAATTTTAAAATTCAGTAAATCACGCCGAAAATCTGGTTGAAAAAATAGTATATTTCGATACAAGTGCGATGGGGTGTTCACGAGTGCGAAGTTGGCGGCGCTCGGCTTCGCCTCGCGCTGCCAATCGCACGAGCTGTAACACCCCATCGCACGTGTGTCGAACGATAGTTTTTGACAGTGATGTTACATTCTACGAGTGCCGAAATAGTTACTTTGCGTTTACTAGTAAACGAAAAGACTTTTCGTTTACTAGTTAACGAAAAGTAACTTTTCGGCACGAGCTGAACGTAGCAGCAACGTCGAAAAAAATTTTATTTGACTTTTTCGTTCAAAAGCCTGAGCGCGCTTCGAACGCTGCATTACAATATGCAACTTGAAGTAAAAACAATTCTTTTCCGAAGTTGAAGATACTGTTCAGCATTGATTCCGAAAAAATGAGAGCTTTCAGTTTTCCAATTTGAAGCAACCATCTTTTGATTGTTTATCGATATCAGATGTTTCTCTTTTTCAAAATAGGAACTAGATTTCAAAATAAACACAAATCTCTATTTACCACGCACTTTAAAAAAATCAAATTCCACCGAGATTTTTTCCTTCTAAAGTCTGAACAGCACCGTTGTAACTTCAAAAGAAGCTTGCACAATTCGACCTATTTCATTCCAGAAAACCGTGAAAGCTCCTTGCTAAGACATTTAATTCCGGAAGACGTTCTTTTTCTCCTTTTTGTCTGAACAACTTTCGTTTGACACTTTTTCTCCTATCTGTGACCGGTTTCGAGATACAGCGTTATAAACAACTAAAATTGTTAATAACAATTGAACGGATGGTACAATTGCAAGAACACTCCTTTCAGACGTGGAAACTTAGGATTCACGTCGATTAAAAAAAAAAGTTCAATCGGTCCAGCAGTTTAAGAGGAACCGTTCTCCAAAAAGGATACGGACGCACATACACACACACACACACACACACACATAACCCGCGCTGAAAATGTATCAGAAGCACGTGAAACATCAAGAAACGTAAAAACTTCATGATTCTGAGACATTGCATTTCCGGTCTGATCACAATCACTTCCCCTATCGCTGAGTTAAAAACTTTTAATAATTTTCTAAGAAAATATAGGATAATCAAAGAAGTGCCACTCACTTAATCTGGGATATCCTCTGGTCAAACACCTTGACGTTGCACTCCATTTCATTCCACGATGCCATAACTTTATTATCCACAAGCGAAGCAAACATCTGTGTCTCCAAGAATCTCGACAAGAACGGTAAATGTTGTGCAGGTTGATCGGACAAGAAAGTCGCCTTATCAAACACATGCATACTATCCCTGTTATTCATCCACTCATCCTTATCCTGATTCGGATGAATGACAAAATGATCATACCCAGCAAATAAATGGACAAATCGATTGAGAAATATCTCCCTAACAGCATTATTAAATATCAGTGTTTCTCTGTACTCTTCCTGAGCTGTTATCTTGTCCCTGCTCTTGGAAAGATTCTCCACTGAATCAATATCATCCAAACTGATTCCCGTCTTCTTAACAATATCCACAATTCTCTGTAGTGCATCAGAATTCGGTCCAATTTCATCTTTATCCCAATCAAGTACATCGTGCAACGAATGTTTTCTCCTTGGCACATGAAAGCCAGAGCCAGGTGGTAATGTCAAACTACTAGTCATAATGTCACCACTCAAATAATTAATCACCATACTCTCAGTCTTCTCATTATGCGGTACTTTGTACTTGTTCAATATCCCCCTGATTTCCGCAAGGAACTGCAGCTTCCTTGGAAAGACAGGAAGCTCCTCAGGGAACTGACTAGTCTGCTTATCGATATCAACGTAACACAGATTTGCTTCACTTGCTATTTTCAGGTGGCTCCCTTCGCTCTGTGCATGTAATCCCATAATAAAGGGAACTGGTGCGTCGAGAAAATGATGAAGACTTGCAGGTAGGATTGGCACATAGACGTGTTGCCAGGAAAAAGGAAAGAGAAGGGCTGTTATGCATTCAGCTACAACCATGAGCTTGTGGAAATCAGTGCTTCTTAAGAGAACTTGGTTTTCCAGAAGGACACAAGTGAAAAGTTGAAAGACACATTCAGGACCTAGCCAGGTGAACATGTCTCTGATGGAGTAGTCGAGAAGAGGCAGATCTGTTGTTAGGTTTGGGTAGAGGAGAAAGAGATCTAGTGGCGACTTTGCTGGCTCATCATTTGGAACGAAAAATTTGAGGGATTTGCCAGGCAGGGGTACTGGAACGTTGTAGAGAAGATTGTACACGTAGGATTCGAGACTTAAGCCTGGGCCTGGATGACGTGGAACGCATTTATACAGATTAGTGAGGAAGGTACGGGCTGCGTGAAGGTAGGGCTGTTGGCAGATCAGGGAAATGGATTTGGTTACGAGTAGTTTGTCTTTGGTCGAGTCATAATATGCTAGGGCTGCTCCGGGCGAGTGGGCGGAGAGTTTGAAGTGGCGGGGAAGGGAGCGTGTGTTGTGAGTGTCTTGACCACGTCGAGGAGCTGGAGGTGTACCGTTTTGACCGCTGCTAAGCTCGGTTATGAACATTGCTTGTAGGGTCTGCATGGCAGCGCAAATCTTGCGGTTTCGACACTCCTCGTAGAAGACCAGACTGAAAAGCATCAAAGAATTAATCGTTAAATGCTGATGAAGTTTCCACGTATTCATGGGATATAACATCCGTGAGATTGATTATCTGATGAAGATTCTTTTAAAACGACAAGAATATGATGAAGTACAGTATTACCTGAAACCATAGGTTCGCCTGCCGTCTTCTTTAGTGAGAACGAAGGAATGGAACGAGGGCTCCACTGAATGCTTTTGGGTACGGAAGCGGAGACCGCTCGGCAAGCACAGCTGAAAGGTGTAAGTGTTAGTGAAGTTTTTGATCAAGAGTTGCGGTGGAATGGTTGTTATTTTTCAAATACATATTTACCATGCACACTGCATGTTCATCAAATGGATTCCAGGGCACGCTATCTGGGTAATGACCTAGAACTTTGCTCTTGTAAGCTCTATCCAACGGTGTACACTGCAGAGAATCCCCTGTAAATTTCAAAGAGAACAGAAAGTCGTTAATTAAGAAGGCCGGTTAAAAGGTTAATAAGAATGTACTTTATACACGCAAGTGGCCACATAACGTTAAGTCAACCACATAATCAGCGGAAGCCACTCCACAAGTCTCGTCGAACAAAAAAGTTCGATAATTATTTCAACATACTTCTTACGCTAATTTGGACATATTTTTGATCAGCATTTTTGAACATTTGAACAGTTCCAAAACGTTTCAAAAATAATTCCACAAATCATTCAAAATTTCAAACAAATGAAAATTCTCAAAAACGACAAAAAAATGGAAAAAAGTTGTTGAAAATTTCCACAATTATAAACAAACATCAATGATAACTAAGCCCTTCTAGCAGTGTATATTTCGCTTCAGGCTTCGAGATACAATACAGATGGTGTGTTAAACTCGTAGACGAAAATAGAAAACGTGTAGAGAAGGTAGGAAGGGTCTTCGTTGATTTCAATCATAATGTTGGGTCTGATTGGAATTCTCGAGTTCAATCTCCGAATGCCAAATTGGGTTTCTGGGCGGGATTAGCCAATTCTCGGTTGGTTTTTTCTTTCTCTGGTTGTCGAGTGCTTCTTCCAGCTTTCATATGAAGCTGTCCAAGTGTAACTGTGTTTCCCGATTTTCGTCATCGCCTTTATCTCTGTAATTAATTGTTCGAAGGGACAAGACCAAAACGTGATATGGTGTCATTCACTTAGCGGGCACCTAATCTGCACGTGTGAATTTCCCGATTTTTCTATGAGAATTACTTGCCAAGCTCACTCTCGTTCTATTCCCATCACGACCCGTTTATTTAATCTGCGCATGGCATTCCATAATTACCGATAAGCAAAGTATTTCTATGAAAAAATATTATCCCAAAAAAAACGCACAATCTAACGTTACGTTGTTTTATCCGACGAGCCTTCACACGCACGTTTCCTTTTTCCGCCGCACGGATTGCTGGCGCGTCGGTTTCGGTCTTACGGTCTTCGATAATTTCGATGTATACCGATCGTTTCTCGCGTCTCTCCTTGTCACTATAGGAATTAAAAATTTATCCGAACATATAGAAAATCTATACTTTACTCGGCAAAACGAAGTCTACTCCATCGGTGATTTTCTCAGGGTCATTTGAGATTTGTTCGGTAAAAATTTGCCATTTTTGTTTGACAAATTCAGAGTTCTTTTACAAGAAATTTGATATTTGTCGGAAACTTCGTTTTTTCCGGTATAGATTCGCAAATCATGACAATTCTGTTTTATTTTTTAAGTTTTCAAAATATCTGAACTGGTTAGAATCTTCTGGTATGGCCTTCGGAATCAAACGGATATGATTTACGTATAAATTTTCCACCAATCATTGGTCACGTTCCACCCAATGTGCCCAAGCAGGCCATATTTCAAGCCATTTCTCCTTCGTCTTCATTATCGTTTCGGGTTTGAAAACATAACGAGGGTACAGACATTTGCGCATTGAAGGTGAAACGAACTGTTCAAACGCGTGTGCAGACTCAGTGGCGCTTCTGCTTCCTCAAGAAGGAGGGCGGGGGAGAATTGCGTGCCCAACGATTGTCAGAGTGGTTAATTGACCGTGGACAATTGCAAACGCAATTTCTCAGTTAGAGCAGCGCAGAAGAAAAAAAAATTAGTTGGGCAAAGGAGGGCCGGGCCATTGTAAACCACTTGGCATTGACTAGTTATTGACCAATAACAATGATTGATTCGATCCGGATCTATTTACTTGAAGGCTGATTCTGCTTCACTCGAGTGACCACAGACGAAAGACAAAAGTGCTTCACTTTTGAACATATGAAATGTGTATTTTTGTATGAGTAACAACTTTGGTTATACACTAAGAGAAATTTCACCTGTAAAGATAGCTAATTACATAGGGCTGAGGTCGCATGGTAATGGATACAATATGGGTAACAAATATGATTTTGGTTCAACTTTCGTTACTAAAACTGTATGACAATGTATAGGATGGAGCATCACCATATTTGAGGAGTAACCATAACACGAATACACACTGGACGTAGTACTCAATTTATTAGGACGTCCCGATCACACAATGTTCAGTTATGAGACCGAAAATTAGACTAGTCCTGGAGTGATGTAAATTCTACTTACATCATTACTAAGTAAATTACTAAGTCATCATCAAACACTAGTCTGCGGGATTATTATCATGACCAATAAGTATATAGTTACACGATCATTTCTCTCTATTTCTGTTAGCTAGTGAGTTAGAACTCACTGACCGAGAAGTTCAAAAAACTGATCACTGTGTGAATGTAGTTGAGGTAACAATTGTGAATTTAGTTGACAAGCCTATGGTTTTATGGTAAAAGTAGCAAAATCTTCTTCACTCTATATCAATAGTGATGGTAACGAAGGAAAATTGTCAAGGTCTTATTTCACTATATTTTACGGTTGTGAATCCCACATTTTTCTCTCAGTGTACATTTTTCTCGTATTTCGAACGATTTCGCTCCGTTGTCAATGACCGCAAAATGGTCCAGAGGAGAGGAGGTTCTTTACGTTTCGTCGGTAATGCCGCATTTGAGATGAATCTCCGAAAACTATTTGTACACGCAAAAATATTGCAAACTTCCAGTATTCCGCAAAATACCAAAACTGTCTTTTGGACTTTAGATTCTGAGATATCTAAATTAATGTGTAATTCATTAACCGTATTATAATTATACTTTGATGGTGGACACGTACAATTGGGCGCAACATGTCACGAAACCCCCAGAGATCAAATAGGAGTATTTGACATCTTGAATTATATAACTGCCATTCAATAACTACAGAAAAAGTTATATAGATATATAGATTCAGATTTCACTCCAAAAACAGACTTAAAAATGTAAGACAAAATTTTTTTTTAGTATCAGGTTTGTAAAACAATGTTTTCAAACCTGTCAAGAGTTTCTTCTCTTGAAGATAATTTTAGGTTGATTTTTGAAAAACAAAACTTCTACAAACTTGTTTCACCGTGAAAATGACAGGAATGCTATGATTCTTTTGATCATTTATTAAAAGAAATTCGGGCAAATAATGACCGCAGAAGCCAATGAAATTAAAAATAAAAGTATAATTTTGCGATATCGTAAATAAAATTTATAAATGCTCCTGGCAGATTCACTGTCAAACGAAATTAAGTCATTAATCCTGACCCGCCATTGAATCTTATATCCGACCATCTCTCCCGAATGTTCCCTCCAAAGGCTTCAACAAACTGTCGATTGCGTGTGTGTAAGTAAAGTCTGTAAATACAGAGAATATTTAACATTCGGCTATGAGTTATCAGGGCGTTCTTTGTGCCCCTGGCAAGAGGTCACGAGATACATTCAGATGCTAAAAATACGCGTGTGTTGAGTTTAACGCGCAGAAAGCCATCCGCAAAATCCCATCCAAGGGGAGTTTTATCAAGTTTAGTGAAGAAATAATTCGCCGGTAGCGTGAGAGAGTACTATTGATTTGGTTATTGCACGCACCAAACTGGCGGGTATTTTGACCCGCGTCTCCAATGGGACATTGAACGACAACACGTGAATTCGCGCATGAGTTGAGGTACACTCGAAAAAAAAAAAATCCAATTAAGCATTTCCACGGATCAAATCAAATATAGAGATCTGGAATTACGACATGCAGAGGCTTGAATTAAATTTTTTTTTGTGGGTGTAGCTCAATCATCTTGGGAAATCCATGAGGGTTTTGAAGATTTCAGAGAACTCAAAATGATTATTAATGAAGGAAGAGCAATGAACATACAACGCTAAATTAGCACCGAACGATATAGCGTTGCTCCAAGTAGTGAGGGCCAATACGGAAAATCTTCATTTGCCGTCAATCAGCGACAATACTAAGACGTTGAAAAACAAATAAGGTGTGATGAAGGGAAAACAACATTTTCTTTTAGATAGTAAGCCCAGTGTGCTCTAGCCTAGTCTATACGGTACCCAACCCAATATAGGTATCATTGATACATTGAGAGAAATTTCACCTGTAAAGATAACTAATTACATAGGGCTGAGCTCGCATAGTAATGGATACAATATGGTTTTGGTTTAACTTTCGTTCCTAAAACTGTATTACAATGTATAGGATGGAGCATCACCGTATTTGAGGAGTAACCATAACACGAATACACACTGGACGCAGTACTCAATTTATTAGGACGTCCCGATCACACAATGTTTAGTTATGAGACCGAAATTAGACTAGTCCTGGAGTGATGTAAACTCTACTTACATCATTACTCAGTAAATTACTAAGTCATCATCAAACACTAGTAGGTGGGATCATTATCATGACCAATAAGTATATAGTTACACGACCATTTCTATCTATTTCTGTTAGCTAGAGAGTTAGAGCTCACTGAACGAGGAATACAAAAAACTGATCATTGTGTGAATGTAGTTGAGGTAACAATTGTGAATTTAGTTGACAAGCGTATGGTTTTATGGTAAAAGTAGCGAAATTTTCTTCACTCTATCTCAATAGTGATGGTAACTAAGGAAAATTGTCAATGTCTTATTTCACTAGATTTTGTGGTTGTGAATCCCACATTTTTCTCTCAATGTAGAGCGTTGTAAAGAAAATCATTTAGAGAGCTCTATGTTGAGAAAAATGAGAGATTGGAAAGAAAGTACATACACACATGCAGACATCGGGAAGTTATAATTTTGGCCCCAGAGGGTCAAACCCACAGGCCATTTATTTATTCATATGTTCATTTAATTATGCACTTGATTTATCTACATGGGCTCGACAAACTTGGCTATTAGAAATCTTCAAGTGTAAACTAAAATCAATACCGAAGTGCAAATGGGGGTTGAACTGTCTCTGACGTTATATGTGAAGCTTTTCGTAGAATGCGGGGAAATGTCAGGGGCATCGATTCTGGAAGGAATCCGATTATCGAAGATTTCAGTCGTTTACGTCAAATTGAGATATTTTTTGTCTGCAAACCTGCCTTCTTAATACAAGACTCGTGAGGGTTCCCCCTAAAGATCTTCCCCATTTTTCATACTCCATTTTATTTATTAGAAGATATACAGTTGACGACAATTAACTGCCATATCTCTAAGAAAAGTAGAGATAAAAGGAGATAATTGACAGACCCTGAAATTATTCGAAATTGCAAAATTTTTAAAAATGAAACATTTAAGAAAAAAATCAAATAGTGCAACATTTGCAAAAATTTTAGTGTCCCAAATTTTCTAAATTCCAATTTTTTCGAATAATTCTAAAATTTTCCAAATTTCAGAAGCTCATTTTTTCTTCATTCATCAAAAAAATTTTTTCCCATATTTTGGCATGTGAAAATTATTAAAATTTCAAAAGCTCCAAAAATTTCACACATTCTCTCAATAGTCCCTAAAGATGTAAAGAAAAAAAATTGCAACATATCGCGATATCGGTGTCCATAACCAAGCCTTGATTTCCCCGCTGATCCACAAATGAATTGCATCTGTGAATTGTATTGTGTGGCCTCCGAGTGTGTAACATGCACTCGAGGGTAACTTTCATTCGTACTACTTGGGAAACCTGACTACAAAGGGGGGTGGATGGGGTGGTGGTGTGGGGGGTGGGGCTGTGAGAACCCCATGAACGCGTGACTCACTGAGGGATTCACGCGCAATCGTTTCGACATCGGAGACAGCCAGAAAATCCAGAAACCCCTTGTAAATAACTAAGTACAAATATGACGCTTTGCAGGTCGAACTTCTCAATCATCAAGAGTTTATGTAATTTAGCCTTTTTCTTTAGATTTTGCCCAGAACGAATAGAAAGTGAACACATATCCGTACACACCAACCCACCTACTCACTCACTCACCCCCCCCCCCCACCCGCCCACCTACTCACGCATCCACCCACACAACCACGCACCCACCCACCCACCTACTTACCCACACCCACCCACCCACCCACCTACTCACTCATCCACCCACACAGCCACGCACCCATCCGCCCACCTACTTACCCACACCCACCCACCCACCCACCTACTCACTCATCCACCCACACAGCCACGCACCCACCTACTTACCCACACCCACCCACCCGCCCACCTACTCACTCATCCACCCACACAACCACGCACCCACCCCCCCACCTACTTACCCACACCCACCTACTTACACTCACTCACACCCACACACATACACACATACTGGAAATATCTGGAAATCCCCTTTTGTAAAAATGCATCACACCGTCTGAAACCCCAATTCACAAAAAAACACGTTGAGTCGATTTCCCTCGGCAGTTTGCACAGATTTGAATTTAGGAGGGGATTGGAGAGATCAGATGAAGTTGGGCATGCTGAGAGAAAATTTAAGTTTTATTCGAAGATCGTGGAATTTTGTCTTTATTGAACTAAACTTCATATATGTCATTTAATGGGCGTGAAGGAGTATTTGGAAATTCGAGGAGATCCACAGTGTTTTTTGCGCATCACTGTGGGGTGAAATCGTAATGTTATCGAACATAGGCTGGAACTAAACTTTTTTAGGGATTCGAAGAATTGTAACAGTGTATTTAGGTAGAGATAAAAATTATTTATACCAAACAATTACACTGCGGAATTATATTCTTCGACTCGATCAAAATTACGATTCGAAATTGTGATATCTATGATCAAATTCGACGGCATCAATGGACAACAAATTGAGCTGTCTCCTTCACATTCCGGCATAACGTTTGAAAAACATTGTGAATCCCCTCAACGAGCACCAGCTGAACGTTCGGATAGTAAAACAATTATTTATGAAACTTTTGGAATTTAAACAAAATCAGATTTTCGGAATTTTCTTAAATTATTAAGTAATTATATTGGTTGAAGCAATCATAATTTTTAAGTTATGATTTTTCTAAGATTGTCAATTTTTTACGGGGTAAAATTTCTCCTAAAACTTTATCTACAAATGATTTGAAACTTGCCGTTCTCTGACGGTCAGTTGCTTTTAATTTCCCCCCTTGTATCTCACTACAGACTCTAAACTACTGGTGACGATCAAATTGACGTCAATTGATGACAATGGGGAGAGTATTGCTCACCATTTCATTCTCACAACAAACCTAATTTACTGCCCCCCCCCCCTCCTTGATATTCGAGATATTCGACATTGAAGCCTCTAGGTACAAAAAAAATATACAAAATTTTTAAAATTCTAAAAATTAAAAAAATTTGAAACATTTACAGATTCACAGGTTTGAGATAACTCTAAATGATAAATTAAGCAAAATGGAAATTAAGGTATTTCGGACGCGGGTGGACGGTGAGCGGGGTGGGGGCACAATGATTTTTCTGAAAAATCCAACCCCTGAACAATGAATCTCAACTTTTATCAAATTCGGAATTGGATGCTATGTCCACACCTTGCGATTCTAAAAAATATATTAAAAATAAATGAATTCATCTATATACAATATATGTATGAAATCATTTTGCAATGCATTTTTTAAGAATTAATGAAATTGATAGAATTTTGCAGAAAACGTGGCAACCGTGCTGTTTCACGGACTTGGAAACCCTTAACCGCGAATTTTTGAACGTTCGGTGTGACACAATACCAACAATGTGACATAACCTGAGAAAAAGCTTAAATGCAATCATTTCGTAAAAAATTATCTCAAGTTTAAGGTAACACAAAAGATTTGCAAGTTGTGTTGGCTTATGGAGGAATTCTCTGTAATTAAACTAGTTTGAAATCCCATGAGTTTTCAATTCTTTCAGGCATGTATGACATAATTTCTTTTACCACTTGGAATAATGAACTCAACGTGCGCTTGAGTAGGTGGATATCTGTATAAGAATATGCCCAATGGTTTATTTGCCTAATGAATTCATTTATTTATTTTCAAATTTATTTCTATATTTGCATTGAATTCCTTTATTTATTTATGTTTAAACTAGTTCATTTATTTCGGAATGGGTGGTTGCACAATACAGGTCGGTTCAATAATCTCAGCATACTAGAGAGAAAAATTCGAACATTCAACTCATATAATTTCTTGATTACTAGGTAAATTTGGTGTTCAATGAATAAATAAATATAAAGTTAGTTTTTATATTTAAATATATGTAATGGTCTTTGATTTTCTATTATATTGGGTTCTTGGATCCGTTTACCTCCAGAGCCATTTGAATCAACCGCAATAGCCTCCACCACTCGAGCCATAGCTGCGACGTTGCCGTGAATTCGGGCGGCACGCGCCGAAGTCCTATTTTTTTTCAGTGTTTCAATAATCGTTCATAAACCAAGAAAAAAATTGATATGCAAAAATTTTCCTATTTAACAAAAAAATTAGAAAAATGTTTGAGGGTGGCCCTTTATAGGTCAAGCCCTTCCTCATAGAAATTGAAAAATTGAATTCGTAATAATATCTCGATAAAAAGTTATCTGGTAAAAAATATTATAAGTAAAAAATATTGAGCTAAAATATTATTGTTAAGAATATTATTTGGTGTAAATATTATGGTTTCTTTTCATCACAAGACTAAATGTTACACAGTGGTTACACCAGGAAATATTATGAAGCGTTTTTTGGAAAGCACTTCGAGCAATTGAAAAGAAAAACAGAAATATTGAGGGAAGAAAGAAAAAGTTAGGGACGTTTGCAAAAGGCTGAGAAATTTCAAAATATAGAAAATTTAAAAATGGATTCCAGAAAGAAAAAAAAGTGAGAAATTGGTATAGCCATATGATGAGATTCCGACACCAAATAGACGAGTGTGACCTTTTGATAAGTTTATCTCTAACTTTATCTCAACGGTTGTATGTTAGGGATAAACGGACATGTGAAAATTTGAAAAATTTCAAATCTCTTGAATCTCCAGAATTTCCATAACTCTTCATACAATGGCTATAAAAAAATAAGGAGATAAGTAGAAAGGCTTGAATATGTGAAGTAATTGAAGGTGGCTGCAAGAGTTTAAACGTTCCTATAGTACAAAGGAGAGGCGAAAGCAATTATCGATATAAATCGAAATTATCGAAAACCGTAAAACCGCGACTAACGCGACACCAGTCAGTGCGGCGAAAAAAGGAAATGCGCGTGCAAAGCATGCTCTACCGGTCTCGGTTGTTCAAAAGAGGAAAAAAGTTGGGGAATTTCGAAAATTTAGAAATTCAAAAAATGGCAAAGTTTCAAATTTGTTATATACACATATATATAGATATATCGTCGATGAGGGAGTACTCAGTCACTGATCCTCACCCATCGGTGGTCGCGCATTCAGAGAATCTCCTACATTAATTTTGGAATCATACGTCGAGATTGAAAGGAGTGGCTACTACAATTGTATCTTCAACTTCGGAAAAGAATTATTCTTACTTCAAGTTGCATATCGTAATGCATCGCGCGTTTCGGCTTGTGTGTTACAAAATATGCAACCATTAACATCATGACATAACAATCTAACAAGATTTGATTAAATTAATTATTCTTCGTGTACAGTATTTAAAAAGGATGAAATATAAAAATTTAAAAGTGCAATTAAACTATTAAGTCAAAATGCCAACCGTACGAGAACGTGACCGCCAATATTTGAAAACTTGTTGTAGAAAAATTATCTAACGCTATGTCGCCTAAACCGTCTGGGTCCAGCAAAAAGGGACATAATAGAAAGGGCAGCTGCGACGCGCCAAGACGGGGGCTGCAATCTTCGGGGCTCAAAGCTCTATTTTGTCGACTCTTTCCTTTAATTCATTTTCGGAATATAGTCGAACGGTTAGAAGAGCCTGAGTCAGGAAGAACAATTATAACGAAACGTTAAACATCGATGGAATGCTAAAAAAAAAATACTTTCTTTGAAATTTTGAATGTGTACGACATTTCCAGTTACTTTTTTAAATTCTCCAAATGTAACAAATGTTTCTTTTTCCGATGTTATGAATTAAAAACGAAATTTCGAAGATTATTCGCTTTGGGTAAAAGCCAGTTGGATATCTTGATATTGCTACAACCCACAAATTATAACATTGGATACTCTAATTTTCGATTAATTTGTTTTTTTCACTGTACAACTTCAAGAAACTGAATACGCAATGTGGAGGACTGAAGTGGCGATAATGAGGAAGTTCTCGAGAGGAAAATCAGAGATGAGAGATGTAAGGAGATCCCTTTGAACATGTGTTCTGAGAAAAATCTGTGGGTGGTATTTTTTTTCTCGTCGTCGTCGAAAAGGATCCTCTCAGTTCCTGCGAAACGCATTGTTCCGCCCTGACGGAAGGATGTTTGGGCTTCAACAATAAAAAAATCCCAATATCCACCTCGAGAGGAAATAGCTTGTGAGATGCTCATGGCCGCTACAAAAACTTTTTCCCCTGGAAAAATTTCAGAGATTTCCAAAGCAGGAGAAATGTGATTGGTGCAGTCAGCTAGGAAGTACTGGATTATTAACTTCCCGCGAGGGAATTTTAATTGTTTATAACGCTGTATCTCGAAAACGGTCACAGATAGGAGAAAAAGTGTCGAACAAAAGTTGTTCCTCTCGTGAAACTACATATTTCATGTTTTATTACTTTCTTTGCTAAGCATCATATTTTACGAGATATCGATAAAAAATCATAATAATCCATCAATACTCGAATTTGAGATTCGCCACATTTGTCCCATCAGAATCAAAGGCGACGAACGTTGCGAATTTGTTAATTTAGAAAAAACATCAACTTTGCCAACTTTGTAATGTAAGAGTCCGGTGGCGCGTGCTCTGCAGGCGCATTTCCGTTTTCCGCCACATTGACTGGTGTCGCATCGATTTCGGTATTACGGTTTTCGATAATGTCGATATGCGAGCCCGGTGGCGCGTGCTGCGCACGCGCACTTCCTGCTTCCGCCGCACGGATTGGTGGCGCATCGGTTTCGGTCTTACGGTTTTCGATAATTGCGATATATATCAATATTTTCTTTTGTCTCTCCTTTTCACTGTAGTATAGCGATAATTTCTTTCATCTCTGCTTTTTAATATGGGATATACTATTACAAGCGATTCATTTTTTTCCATTTTTTACAGATTATTTTGAAATTTTCCAAATTGCTGAAATTTCACACATTCACGAACTTCATCAAATTTTCAAACATACTAAACTTTTGAATTTTTTTTTTTTTTGGATTTTCAGATTTTCCTGATTTTGAAAATTTTCAATTTTTTTTCATTTTCCAAATTTTTGAAAAAAAAAAATTTTCTCTAAATTTTGATAATCGTTCGAAATTTTGCAATTTTACCGATTCTTCAGTTTTCCTTCCAAAACGTTAGAATCTTGGAATTTTGGATTTTTAAAAATATTTTGAAACCTTCTCAGGTTTTGGAACTTTTTCGAACTTGAAACATTCCCAAAATTGTGGAACGAATGTCTTTTAAAAATGGATCTTCAAGCCTTTCATATTCAATGTACATAATAAAAAATTGCGGATAAGTCGACAAGACTATTCAGCATTGTGAAATAGAGAGCGCACGGGTCACATCCGTCCGAATAATAAACATGCCAAAGTGAAAGGCCCGTCACCCAACAATGGACCAGCAATTTAATATCCAAAAATATATTTACTCATTCATACTCTAGTAATTTCAGTTAAATCTCAAAATACAAACTTTTTAATACTAATGTAAATCAATGATGCTGACATAATGGACTGTGCAAGTGTGTTATATTGGTTCAGATGTTTAACAACTTTCAAATTTTCCGCCATTTCAAATATGGTAAAATTACCATAAAAATTGACAATTATATTTTGAAGTTTTTTGAAATTCTTTAAATTTTGCACTTTCCAAAATTCTTAACATTTTTTTTTCATAATTATTATTATTATTATTATTTCAATACTTAAAATTTTTTTGACATTTCGAATTTATTTATTTTACACTATCGTTGAGAAAATTGGTATTCTATATATATATATGTACATAAAATAATTCCTAAAACTCTAAAAATGAAAATAAATCACTGAATTTTCGTGTTTCAAATGTTTTCCCCAGTTTTCTAAAAATTGTCTCAACTCACCGAAATACTTGTCTGGCTCAAGTCCCGAGTCCTTGTCAAGTCCGCAAATAACGAAATAATCTGCAAATCTCGTTGGATGTTGTTCAGGACCACAGCGAAACAGGCCGTTCATTTTGACGTTTAAACCACGAGGAAAATCCAAATGAGGACATATATTCAATTAACTAATTAACACGATTACAGGTGCGACGCGCTTCTAATGACCCTGACATCCACATTTTAATGGTTTTCTTTTTAAACTGTCATTTCACGTGCGAATGAAACAACAGCTGATGTTGACTGATGTTGACGCAAACGGGACATGGCTCGAACTACGGCGAATAATTGATCTTTACTGAACGAGGAGTATGAAGTTAGCTACTTGGAGCAGGAGCGGGGGGGTGGGTACAGTGATGCGAACCATACAGAAGCTCTCATTTTGCCCCTCAAAAAACAGTTTTTAAAGTTAAAATTGAATTTGATACACAGATTCCAGTAAAATTGTTTCACCCTTTTTTTTTAGTTCTTTAATTTTCGTAAAAAAAAAGTTGTCACGTGTCACTTTTTTTTTATTTGAATTTTGAAAAACGTAATTTCTTATATTATGTATATTTGTTGTAGAGATTTTTAATTCTCTAATTGGCTCATTTTGCCGTTTTTTTGGGAATTTTCCATTTTTTTTATGGTTAAATCTGATGCGGCCAGGAGTGGGGGCCGGACACTATATATAGCATTAATGCGAACCATACAAAAGTCTCATTTCAGAGTCTCTTTTTAGTGCAAACAAAATGAAAATATGGATTTTCAGAGGAAAAAATGTCACTAAATTAAAATTGGTGAATCCCAAAAATTACTTGGCTGTAATTCACAGAAATTGTGTGTTCATTATCCCTTTTCGAGATAACATCAAAGGTGAACTGAAAACCCCGCCGAAAATTCAAACTGTCGGCTTTTGAATGTAAACAGCGCCATAAAGTTCCCAACCACTGCATTATGAGTTAATACTGTGCATATCGTGTTTATTTTTATTTCTCGATTTTTCAATATGTCAATAATCACGCCATTCTCGCAACGTTCCATAAGCGCGCGCGCATTTGACAAGAATCTCTCCCATTCTGTTTTTACATCATACATCAAAATTGAAAGGAGTTAGCCGAATTGTCATGATAATGTTTTTTGTAGTGCGCTTTCAGAGCTACAATAGGGCTTAATATAAACACGCGTTAATATTCATAGTTTTGAGCATAGATTCCAGAACTGCTTTCGGGATCAGTTCTCAGTCAACTTGAGCGCGGTTAATCAGGAGCATCAGGAGTTAAAGCTAAGCGTTGTGATTGGCCGGAGTTAAATTTGCGACCAATCAGAAGCCTTAACGTCAAAGTTAAATATGGCGCTCAAAAACTAAAAACTGGCCCGGTTGATACCGCAGAATTTCTCCACACGTAGCGGAATGCCGAGCCCACTTAACGGACGTAACACGTGACATTCTGATTGAGGCGAAGAGGATAATTTCCATCATTACGTGTGCGGTATAAATCTTTTAAATAAAACGGAAAGTCCTGCTGGAGGTATCAAAAAAAGATTCACTTAAATATTTCGATTTTCGAACACATGTATCAAATATTTTGGTGAGAGTTTCAGAACGTGACTACAGATGGACTGAGTGATGATGTTACTCGAGAATTCCTCCTGTATCGACCTCGGATTCCTCAATTGAGAAGAAAAATATAATTTTCTGGGATTCTCGGATTCTGTCGTACACACGTGGAGAGCTTTGCATCCTGTGCATGTGAAGTGTATTCGGTTTTCTCGGAAGTTTACTTTAAAAAAATTAATATTTTTGTGATTTTGAAGAGCAGGAAGAGCAATCACTACACAAAATGCAGCACGATGATGTGAGTTATTTTTAATGCACATTTGGAAAACATGTTAAGTTATAACCTTCAAAATTGATTGCAGGTTGTTTGGAGCATAATTAACAAGTCATTTTGTTCGTTCAAAGTCAAGTAAGTAAATATTTTTTTCTCTTCTTAGTAAGGTAGATCTTTAGTAGCCAAGATTAAAACAAGAAAAATTTAGTTGCAGATATTCAGACATGAGAATAGGATAGCACTAGCACAGTGTAGTTGGGCTCGATTCGATTCGGCCGATTATTTTGCAAATCAAATATCGGAAAATTTGTCTTCTAAATGTTTCCAAATTGGGAAATTTTCAATATTCTCACAATTTGGAAATTTTTTATGTAAATTCTTGTGTATATTTGAAGCTTCTGAAATTGATGAATTTTTAGATACTTTGGGGAGTCCTTCAATTTTTTTTTAAATTTTGGAAATCTGAAAACTTGTTAAAATTGTGACAATATTCCAAATATCTCAACTTTCAAGAAATTTCACAAATTCAAAGTTCTTTAACTTTTCAGAAGTAAAACAAGTTTCTGCAATCTCTGAAATGTAATTGCTGCACTTTTTATAATTCCTGAAAACTTTGAACATGAAAATTTTTGCATTTATTAACATTTGAAAAACCTCAGCTATTCGACATTTTTTTTGCATTTTTCGAATTTACAAAGTGCTTCAAGTTTTTCAAGTATTTGAAATTTCTCTTCATCGATTCGCTTTTGAAAATTGTACATATTCTGTCTGCATGTTTTTTGCCTGTATTTTTTTGACCAATTGTTTTTTTTTACAGCACAAAAGGACAGAGATTTTGCAGGAATGAGTACAATTTGACAGGTTTGTGCAGTCGGGCATCATGTCCCCTAGCAAACAGTCAGTATGCAACAGTTAGGGAAGAAAACGGAATTATTTACTTGTTCATGAGGACAGCTGAAAGGTGAGTATTTGCAATTGCTTTATGTATGCCGACAAAAAATTTATGCAATAATTTGAAAATTTAGGCAATGATAAAAAAATTGACAACCTCACCAATTATTTTTTCCCCACCATTTCTTCTAATTTTTCAAGTTCAGAATTTGTGAAATTGTTCGAACAATGTTGAACATTCCGTAATTAAACTTTCTCTATAATCAATTGCTTATCATTCTAGAATTCACGAGCCCAAGAACCAATGGGAGAAGGTGAAGTTGTCCCGAAATTTCGAGAAAGCCATTCTCCAGATAAATGAAAATTTGTTGTATTGGTCGGGCTTCATAAAAGCAAAATGCAAGCAGAGATTTGTGAAAATCACTCAGTACCTCATTCGTATGAGGAAGCTCAAGCTGCGACGCCAGAAAAAGCTGGTTCCATTGCAGAGGAAGATCGAGAGAAGAGAGAGGAGACGCGAAGAGAAAGCACTGATTGCTGCTAAGCTTGATACTGCCATTGAGAAGCAGCTGATGGACAGGTTGAAGCAAGGAATGGTATGACTACTCATTTCCCATTTAAATTTTCATTATTACGATACTTTAAGGTACTTTCTAACAAAAAAAAAACAAAAACAATCGCATAGGCATTTTAAAAAAAATTGAAGACTACTTACACACTTTTTTCCCATTTTGTATTTGCAGTACCAAGATATCTACAATTTCCCTCAACAAGTGTTTGACAAGGCGGTGGAGGCTGTGGAGATCGAGGGAGAGAGCGAGCGAGAAAGTGAAGCTGAGGTAAAAACTTTCTTCACAATATTAATTTCTGCGCGTGTCGCGTTAATCATAATAAAAATAATTGAAGATCCTAGTTTGTTATTCTTTCGAGCTCTTGGAAGAGATCGTATCAACGACTCGTTTTTTTTCAACTCCAGAGCGCATTATCTATTGCATTATGAAAATTAGAAAAAAAATTATACGACATAAAATCTGAAGTTTTATATTAGGATCAAGTTTCATTTGATATATTTTTTCACATTTCCCATGGTTCTCCTGCTAGAGCGGTATAAACATTTGTAATGATTCTTCAAAAAGTGATAACCTAGCCCAATTTTGTCCTGCAAAATTTGTGACAGAATTTTTTTGATCCGAGATAAAGATATTTTTTTTCGTTCTTCAATTTTGCTACTTTAAAGAGGTACATGGCTATTTATTTATTTTTTCATTTATTTGACTGGGAATTTTTGTTTCATGGAAATTTAGGAGGACAGTGAACACGAAATTGAGAAAGAAGTGGAAATGGAATTGGAAGCAGAAGCAAATGGCATTGAGAGAAATGGCGGAAGATTCGTGGAGGCTGATAGCGACAGTGATGATGACGATAATGATATTAACTATGAGGAAGAGGTAAGCTTTAAATTTTTCTCAGAATTTTTAGACAGAACTTTCCATCTGTCTTACTTGGAGAACAATTTTAACAACTGTAAGAGCATTTTTTTTTTTTGCATTTTTGGATTTACAACAAAAATTTTTTTTATCATTTTAAAACATCTTGAACATTATAAAAAAATCAAAGACTCTTGAAATCTCTAAAACTGAAGAAGGAAAGAAAACAAAATTTTGAGTTATGTCAAAAAAATTACGAAACTAAAAAACTATCAAGAATTTAGAAAATTTTGAAAAATCTCAATATTATCAGGTTATAAAAAAATAGAAAAATGTTATGTAAAAAATTTCAAAAATTTTAAAAATATATGAAATATCTCGATCATTTGACATACTTAAAAGAAATTGAACAATTTTAACAACTTCTGGAACTTCAAATCTTTCCACAAATTCAAACATAAAAAAAAAATTTACAATATAAAACAAAATTTGAGATTTTACGAATTTACAAAAATATCACATTCTTCAAGAAACTAAACAAATGTTTAGCTAATAAAATCCAACAGATGGGAGCTATTTTCCCCTCGATAATGAACGTATGAATTGAAGATAATTTTGTTTTGCTACAGGAGGCGGACAGTGATTCCGGGCATAGGGAAAACGTCGACTTGTCCGATAGCTTCGAAAGTGACACGAGTGATATCGAGGTTTGTACATTAATTCACAAATCCTATTGTTTCTATCCTATTTTCCTATTATAAAAAGGAGATACATCTGATCTCCATAAACAATCGATATATCTCGAAATTTTGTAACGCCGAAATGCGCGCGCAGCCGCGCCTTCGCTGACAATTGTAGTATCTATCTCTATTTATTCCTCTTCAAGAAAATTCAAGAATTGTTTTTACTTCAAGTTGCATATCGTAACGCAGCGCGCGAAGCGCGCGTTCGGGCTTGTAGGACAACAAGGACGTAATCCTTGTTTTAGGACAAGGATTACTTCCTGTTCCAAATTCTTTTTCCCCCCTTCCATTTTCAACTACCTAATAAGCGAGGTACTGATAATAAAAAGATATTAAAATTACCCCCAAAAAGTGATACACCTTAGAGGATTTCACCAGAAAATTGCAGTACTAATAGGAAAATTATGTTTTTTTCAGGATATCACGCCTTCAACCAGCAAATCTAAAACAAAATTGGCTAAAGGCAAAAAAGGAAAATCTAAACGACCAAAAGTGGAAATTGAATATGAAACTGAGGATGCACCTAGGGAGAGATTACGAGCTTAGGATTTTCTGTTATCTTAAAATAGAATTTTATACTATAATAAAGATATTTCAAAGCAATTGAGAAACAATGTTCCCATTTTGTCATTCCGAAAATTCCTACAATACGATAATTATGTTGTCCCATTTTTGAATTTCATTGGCTTTTTCAAGTTTGTAAATTTTTGATTTATACAATGGATACAAAAAAACAATATGTAGAATGTGAGTGACGAGGCTTAGAAAGTATTTTAATCTTTCCTTGATTTTCCATGTTTTCGAAATAGCAAAATTGTTTTTTTTGGAATTCTCGAAAATTTTATCACTGTCAAAAATTTTCAAGGTCACTAAATATTGGAAAATTTTGTATTTCTCTGGTATCTGTATCACTTTGCAAATTTCAAATTTCAAATTTTCAAAAGCGCGCCAAAAATTGCAAAAAAAAAACCATGATACTACTAAGAGTGGAGGGGGAAAATTCCTTCGCGATATATATAGATATAGATGTATACGATGGGTCACGGTTTTCTAACCTAACATATATAAACAAATACCGCCAAGTGGCACCTGAGCTCTTCAATGAACTTGTCTTTTAAAACAGTTAAACAACAATTTAAACGATGGGTGAACGAGGAGCACACCTTACTGGCACATCCCTCATAAAGCCTACAATTTTTGAAATTGTAGCGCAAGAATCTCTAGCCGCGACATTAGAACCTGCATTCAAAAAAATTTTCTCTGTAAGTTGTTTTCATTGTTGCTACTTGTTATTGCAATTCTAAAGACTAACAATGAACCGAAGTTGAGGCCTCCTTCCGGAACGAGGCTTGGATAGTACCTTGAGGTCTTTGAGGATTTATTGTGAAAATTTTTGCAAAGGTTTACGTATCTCGTAACCAATTCCATTTAGAGGAAAATAACAGAACAATTTTCGTTGGCAAATTACTTTTTTAAGGAAAACTCGAGTATCAACCTTTTGAGTGTCAAAGATTACACTCACGTTTCTATATATATATATATATATATGAATTTCGTTTTATAGATATAGTTCATTCATAATTTATTTATTTTATTTATTTATTTATACAAATTTATTTGTTTCTAAAGAAGAAACGAAAATTCGTAATCATTTAACGAAAATGCATGAAAAAATTATTTCAAAAATGGATTAATTTTTTATAATTAATTGTTTCACCAGGTTTTAGTTAATTGCAATGCTGAAAGATATGGCTGGCTTCTGGCGTGGTCCGATGAAGCTTATGGGGTCTTTCATGGAATGCTGCAGAACTTTTATTTGAAAACTTACGGTGAGGATATATCAGAATTCAAGTTCATTAATCACTATATAAAGTAAGTGAATTTGGAGAGAATGATATTCAGAAATTATCATAACTTTGAGCAGTTTTTAAAATCGAAATGTGAAAAGTTTAATGAAATTAAAAATGTTTGAGAACATTTTAAAAATATTTATTTTTGATTTTATTTAACGAGGAATTTTTTAAGAGTATGATTTCTTCTTCAAATCTTGAAATGTTTTAGGAATATCAAAGGAAAAATAAAATCCCAATTACAATATTTTTTTTTTTTTTTGAATATTCAAAATTTTAAGACGTCAAGTTTTGTAATTTAAGAGAATCTTTTTCATACTTTTTTTCGATCGTGTAATTCAGGTGCATCATTTGCTGAAACCTTCTATGGTCTCAAAAGGATATCATTAGTAAACTCCGAGCCAGGAAAATTATCAAAAGCACAACGAAACTTATCTTTAATTTTTCTTCTTATCCATCCGTATATGAAGGCCAAAGCTAATCAATGTGAATTGGATGAAATTGATGGGAAAATTCCGAAAGAGGTAAATGAAAAATTTCACACAGAATATGAAAATAGTTACAATTACACGACAAATATCATAATTATTGAAAACGTTATTAAAAACTTTACATAGTTCGGGAAATTGAAAGTGAACTTTTCATAAGTTTTGAAAAATAATTTTTTTTTTCAATTTATAGAATGTCAGAATTTCGAAAAAAAAAAATTAAAAATGTTGAAAATTTCGAGAATTTTATAAATTTTCAAAGTTTTGAAAAAATTGGCAATTTTGATTTTTTAGAAATGGAAAAGGACATTGAGGATGTACTTTGTGAAGGTGCACAGGATCTACAGCTTCTTCCGTGAAATATCTGGGATACTTTACTATTTATCGTATCTATCAGATAAATCGAAATACCCAACACCTTTGCTGCATATATTATCAACAACCCTGACGTACTCTCACCCCCATGGAGTGGTCGCAATTTCGGAATTGCTCATGAAGGTATATACCGAAAAAAGTTAAACGAATATCGTTCACCCGACATCTTCCCATTTCTCGATCAAATAATTTTCATGATCATGTATGGTTCCCAAATTAATGGAAATTTTCACTTGAAAATTTGGATAACTATCGTGGAACCAAAACAAGTATTTTTTTTTTCTAAAAATTTATTCTTTATTTGTGAAGTTGAGACAGGGGACCTTCACTACGAGGGACGGCGTTCATTTATTACAAAGAGGTTTCACCAGGAGTCTGGAGTATGGAGCGTTTTTCCTGCAATTCATCAATTGGTGGAATCGAGAAAATTTTTCTACGCATCTAACGTCGCTGCCTGTGCCACCACCACCTCCAGTCAGTTCCCGATATTTCATGTCACGAAAAGTTCTTGAAAATTCAAAGACTGCAAACTTTTCACAGTCTCTAAAATTTTAAACACTTTTTTTCAACAATTGCAGACATTGCAGGAATTACAAAAAATTCAATAGTTTTAATTCGAGCGAGAAAGTTTTAAAAATTTCAAGAATTCCAACAATTTTGAAAGGATAAGAATTCGAGAAACTTGAAAGATGTCGAACTTAGTAAATTTCAACACTTACAACCAAAAACAAGCAAGGAAGCATACACTCTTTCACAATACGAGTTCGGCGGTGCGTACCACGCACGCGCAGCTCCCTTTTCTGCCGCGCTCACTGGTGTCGCGTCGGTTCCCTTCTTACTCTTTTCGATATTTCGATATATAGCGATAATTTCCTTCGTCTCTCCTTTTTACTATAGTAATATTAATTTCGTTAAATATTTGACATGCGCATAGTATATATATACATATTGTTCAACAGGTGCCTGAAATTGCCAGAAGGTACAAAGGCTTATGCCCGATCTGTATAAAATCCCCGAACATTCCAACTGCACTCTCCGTATCAGGGTAAATATGAAAATTCATTATTGTCCATTCCTAACATAAACTAACTACTTTGGGCCCATTCAAATATTACGTCACACGGTGGGGGGGGGGGGGGGGGGGTGTCTGCATTTTGTGACGGTTTGTGATGAAAGGGGGGGGGGGGGGGAAATGTCGAAAAAACGCGTGACGTAATATTCGAATGCCCCCTTAACTGTCCTAAACGTTTGCATTTTTTCGTACCATCACATTTTGCTTCCTTGCGCCATTAAATTCATTACCTCATTTCTTAAATCATTAAGAACAATCAATTTGAATTCCAGATATGTCTTCTGTTATCAATGCATCTTATTAACAATCAACAACAACGGAAAATGTCCAGTGACACATTATCCAGCCAAGGAGGATGATTTGATTCGTCTCTACAACTAATAATCTCTTTTGATTTATAGCTTAAATCAAGTGCATTTCCCATATTTTCGGAGAATTAATTTTTTAAGGTATCTGTAGTTCCGTTGCGAGACTTTTTCCAATTTTTTTTTTAATTATTAAATTTTTTCAAAAATGTTATATAAAAAATATTTTCGGACCTTGAAATATTCAAGTGAAAGTTGAACTGAAAGCTTTATTCTAGGTCTCAGTATGTGCTACAGGGCGAGACTACTGACAGGTTAAACTTGAGTAATTTTTTTGAATGAAAAAAATTATAAAATTTTCGAAAAGTTTGCAAAATCAAAAACAAATCAATTTTTTTTTAATTTTCTGCATGCATCGTATTTTTAGTACAAAAATCGTGGACTGGATCAACCTATTTATATAAAAGTAAAATAATGGTGGCTGTGGTAGAAATTACGATAACGAATAAACAAACCTGGTAAACGTATACTATCAAAATAATACGTTTTATTTTAAACAAATATATCAGTACAGACTTTGATAAATTGTGCAAAAAAATATTGAACATAATTTTTCACCCTCCATCAAGCACTTACAATTGATAAGGCACTTACTAATTACTCCAATAATCCTCGCGAATAATTACGTAGACCACACAAAAAAAAAACCTTTAACATTCACAATTCGTGTCATAAAAATAAATCTAGTCTCTAGGACATTCGCTATAAATACTCCACACTGGAAGTCCTATATGGCAAATATATTTTCCAATCAATTAGTCAGTTAAAATAACGACTCAAAGTTAACCATGATTTTCATTTAGATAATTTGAGATCATCTCTACATACTTTTAATAATATTGTCTCAGAAAATTTGTCCAATCGGTGTTTGTACGCAATCATTTTGAGATATTCCGATATTTTAGGTAATCCTTAAATACTGTTTGGATAATCTTGTCTTAAAAAATTATCCACGTTAAAAATTTTGTACAAAATTTTTTTCAATTTTTTTTGCATAAAAAAATCTTTGATAGTTCCCAGACACTTCCCAGATGATCTTTCAATAATTTGTCTACGTTTGTCAACGAATTACAAATAATCTCATTACCGTTTGTTCATAAATTGTGCCAATTTTTGCACAGAAAATGATTAAAAATTTTCTGCACTTTGCAGTAAAATACACACGAAAAGAAAAAACAGTTCGAACAAAATATGCACCTCGGTGATTTTGATTTGAGCTCGGATTTGAGCCATCAGGTCTGCGTTATGTACACAAATTATACTCAAGTTAGTTATAAATTTTTGTTTTTACTCTACAGTTCCTCGAAGAAGGCAACTCTAGCTTTAGTCGATCCTGATTTGACTTTTTTAAGAGTACTGTATTTATTCTCGCCCATTCTGACTTGTTCCTCGTGCAATTGATCGAGTTCACACTGTTTTTCACCAACTTTCATAACTTCAATCTCGGACCTGAGTTCTCGCAGTTGTTCCTGGAGGTGTTTGCTCTTCTCCCAGTAGTCCACGCGTTCTTTTTCAATTTCGAGGGACAGTTGGTCAACGTCACCATCGGCAATCAGATCATAGGAGGTGAGGTCTGAGGGTAGGGGGTCAGCGTCTAGCTGCAAGGTCTGCAGTTCAGCCTGAAGGTCCGAAGTGAGGACCTGGGTCGAGGGAAACAGATTTGGTACCGGCTGAAATAGAATTATTTACAGGTGAGACATAGTACAAAAACAGATCTAGTTTTTTTTTAATGTGAAACATCTAATGCGGCGCATGGGATCGGAAATATTTGCGCTCCGGATATGCGATTTCTTCGACAACTATATATAGATATACACCACTGCCTACCCATCGCTGCCATCGACGCAAAGGCGATGCGCACAAGTTGTATGTACCATTTGAAACCATTTCTTGAAAATGTAACAAAATTTCGAAAAATGGGGAAAAAAGTTGAAAAATTTTCAATAAATTTGGAAAAAAATGGCTTTTTTTTTTTAATTGCAAAAAATTTGGAAATTTTGGGAAATTTGAATTTTTTTTTTTAAGTTGCGAAATTTGTCCAAAATTTTGAAAAAACTCTTCAAACATTTAAAAGAACTGAGTATTTGAAAACTTCCAATAATTCTCGGGAAATCGTCAAAAATTTTGGATCAAGTTAGATCAAAATCAGTGTTTCCATGGTTCACATCTACCATGTGTCCCATGACGCCTCATTGTTTTTTTTTTGTAAATAAATAAATTCAAAGAAATTGAAATTCTGAGAAATATGTGAATTTAACAGGGTTTATAGATTAAAGAAAAAAACATTCACATTTGTGCAAATTTTGTGTTTTCTAAAATTGAAGAAAAAAATTGTCTTCAAGAAATTTCAAAACGTAAAATTTAATTTGTTTTATAATGAATAGAACCGAACCGTTATGGCAGCTGTGTATGCATTTCTACTGAGAAACTCAAGTAATTTTTCCTTGGCCTCTTTTTCAGCTATCCTCGCCCTGAGCAATTCGTCCTTGAGCTTTTCAGCCTCAGCTGCTCGTCTCTCCGATTCCTGGACCAATCTCTCCGTGAGCAATTCAGCCTCCCTCGTTTTACGCTCCAAGTGCACCTTCTCCTCCTCCGTTTTCATATTGTTCAATCTTATTCGAGTAATTTCTTGTTCGGCTTCTGAGGCTTTTTGACTGAGTAACATGGCTTCCTCCTCAGCAACTCGACTCTTCTCTGCAAGGAGATCTGCCGTTTCTTCAGATCTCCGCTGAAATTTTTTTTTCATTAGTTGCATTGAAAAAAACAGTTAAAATCCGAGACAATTGGAAAACCAATAAAATTGAAAAGATTGTATAATTTGAATAATTGCGAAAATTTGAAACATAAAAAAAAAAGGAAAATTTGGCCAACTTTCTAAAGCAAAAAGAAATAGATTTTTTTATGTAGATTTCCCTTCACATACGAGAGCTTCATTCGCCAAACGAATTTCTTCTTGATACTGAAGAAGTCGCTGCTCCATGGCTGCCTTTTCCCTTTCCGCGGCCTCTCGCAATTGCTTCTCCCTCGCCAATTTATTCCGCTCTATTTGTCTCCTGAATAGATTTATAAAAAGAAAAAAAAATGTAATTTTGTTTCATTAAGTAAACATTGGATAAAAAGTAAAACGTTTCAAATTTCACACTCGATTACCATAAAGCGTTATAATCGCAGATTTGGCCACAAAAATCTGTAAAAACATATCTGACACATTTAATACACACATGCAATTTTTGGGATGCTTTGGGGTTTGGTTTTGTTATCAAATTAGGGAAACATTTTTGCAATTTTTAAATTTGTCAAATTTTCCAGATTTACAAAAAAAAAACTTTTCAAAAATTCTCTCTATATACACAGAACTCTTATTACAATACACCAATCAAAATGATCTAAAGAAAACTCATGGATAAACTTGCCTCGACTTTTCCTCTTTGGCTTGGGCCTTCATTTGCTGGACCTCCATGGAGTCTGGCTTCCTCCGCCTCATGAACAAATCGTGATTGCCAATGCACAGGTCCAGAATCTTAACAAATAACATTTGTGGTGCTTTTTCATAATCATGCACGCTCAAGCCTAAAGCTACCAATCCCATCACCCATCTCCCAACATCAGATTGTTTCTTTACCAATTTATTCATCCGCACTTTCTGGGAGAAAAATACAAAGTTGGGCGATGACTTGTCCACTGGTTTAATAACAAATTTCTTATCGTCAAAACTTATGTGACGTATTTCCGACCATGTGAATGTCGTCTTTGGCGCCAATTTGTTCTCCTTTTCGTAGATGTTAAGGCCTAATGCTGTCACACCCAACCAGAGATCAGTTTCTTTCTTATTCTGTCGAAAAAATTTATTGTATTTAGTCACAGTTTTTCAAGTTTTTTCAGTTTTTTTTTTCAATTTATAAAACATTCATAAATTCCCAGAAATTGAGAAAACGTTCAAAGAAATTGAGTCGTAGATTTCTAAAAATCTTCAAATGAATTGCTAACTCCCTTAAACAATTCAATAATTAGGGACACTGCGATATAATTGAATCTGTAAGAAATGTGTTACTCGTAACTGAACTCACGCTAATTGGAAAATAATTGACTCCGTACATATCAAGATCTTGGGCAATCTTGAGATACTCCATTTCAGCCTCGTCCCTTGACATTCCACGATGATCAGCGTACCAAATTTTTATTCGGTCCTCCCACATCTCTGCAGTCATTTGATACTGGTCGATGACCCTTTGAGGAAGTAAGTCCTCACTTGCCAGCATTCCAGGTCGATACGAGACCTCGTCATAATCTCCATACTATCAGAAATTGAATGTCAGTTAAACGAATAAGTAACAAGTGTTTTTATTTTTTCACTCTTTTGCCATTTTGAAACTTTTGAAATTTCTGAAATTGCTGACATTTTTCATTTTGTATTTCGATTTTTCACAGTTGCCGCATATGTATATTTTCTAAAAATTTTGTATACTTTTTGAGATTTATGTGCATTTTTCCAGAATTTAATTCGGGGTATATTTTTGCCACAGATTTTTGCTGATTGAAAAAAAAAAAAAAATCAGAAAAAATTTGAGAGTACGTTTTTTTCATGGTAGAACCTCAGCAAAAATCGCTATCGAAATCTGAAGAGGTAAGGGTCACGGGTTGTCCAAGTTGGTATGGAATACCCTATATATATATATAGCGTTCTCTTGAATGAATGTTCAATAAAATTACGTTCTTAAAATCACTCTGGTAAAAATCTGAGGCTCAAATTGCAAATAGTTTTTCATGGGTGATCCCCACATGAGCAAACATCCTTAAAATCAAGAAGACCTTTGCTTGAACAGCATAAGAAGCGAGTAAAACCGAAGCTTCAGGTGGGCAGTAGATGTCCATGGACAAAATAGCTTGTTTCACTTGAAGGAAGAACAGATGCTGCGTGACTTCCTGGACCAATTCTTCGGCCACGTCCTCTGGGTAAAACTTAGCCAGGAACATGAAGGGAGTCGTGGGCTGTTGGGATATTCCCTGATCTTGCACTGAAAGCGAATGGGATAATTACTTAACAATTAAGTTCTGTAAAATTGTAAAAGAAAAGCTTCTATGAGTGATTAAATATTTTGCGATTGTGGGCAAAAATTTTTTTTCTAATTTCCGAAGTTTCCCAAAATCTTCCCAAAATATTGGTTTAGCAAAATTCGGAATATACGTGTTTCCCACACCGGAAGTGTTCAAAATTCCGGAGACATCACGGAAATTCGTATAAAAAAATTATTTGTAGTTAGTTAGGTAGGTCATGGAGAATACGAAAAATATGGAAAAAAAAATGTTCTTTCTGCCCTTTTTATACCTTTCTTGTCAAGTTTGAGCCATGATATGAACCCTTTAGCATCTTCATACTGCAGTCCAAAATACCAGGTCTCTCTGAGTCCAATTGTTCGGCAAACTAAGTCGAATAAATCCCGTCCCGTTGCTCTCCACTGCAAATGAAAACATGTTAAAAATTATCAGTGAAATTATTTGTAAAATTCAAAAACATTTCAATAATTTCGCAAAAAATCTACACTGAAAAATTTACAATTTTTTTATTCAAAATTGCCAGAAATTTGACGAAAAAAAAAAATTGGAACCTAGCTAAAAAATTATATTTTTGTTCCCATCAAAGATTAAACTTCAATTTTATTTTCGTGTACATTAAAAAAAACTGAAAAGTAAATCAACGAAAATCCTGAATTGTGAAACACGTCTGATGCACTATATATATAAATGCCCCAAAGGTTAAAAAAAACATCAACAAACCTCAAGATTAAATTCCAATTCAGCATCCAAAGTGCAAACCTTCACTGGAAAAGATTTGCCCGATTTTTTTCTCCTAAAAGGTGGCATTTTGGTTTTCATGTTGTCTCGACCATTGCAATAACCAATGTTGACATAATCAATTGCACGATTCCTATTAACAAATTACCCAATTTCTCTACCACGACATTCCGCGAATTGCTAAAAATTTTGCAAAGCACACTTTTCCCCAAAAATAGTAAAAAAAAAAAATCGACGAACGTCAAATTTTGAGGAGCACCTAAAAATATTGTTGAGCAGTTTGTTTAAAAAAAAAAGCGAGGTCGACTGAACTCCATAATTACACTATCACGCCATTCACGCGTATTTTGACTTTGCCAAGCCAATCTTTGGGGAATGAACCAAAAAAAACACATAAATATTTCAGTCTCGCCATTAACTAGATGATTTTGGGTAGAAATTACTTGGTGCGCACTGAAATCTGCAATTATTAACCGATAAAACAGATATTACAAGTTGATTCGTGCCGCCATTGCTAACTTATGGCGGGCAAATTTTTTTGAATTTAATTACGCTCTCTGCGATGTGAAAGTCATTATTTTGTTTTACTGACCTTTGAAATAGGATTTTATAGAGTCAGTATGTTCTCATCTGTGACAGGACATTATGTTTTCATCCAATTTTATAGCAAAACCGAAAAAAACACGATTGTCTAACGCTTGAGGGGGCGTGTCGCGGGTGTCAGGGTCAGCGCTGCCGTTCCCCGCATTTCTTTATTCTTAATTAACTTAAAGATAAGAAAAATCAGGGGTAACTATTGATGCTCTAAACTATAGAAGATGAACATATGAAGAAATGTATCGTATAATTTTCACTCGGAATTGCCCAACTTTAAACATATTCAATGTCACGTGGGAGTCACGTGGGAAGTTGCTATGTTTAACCTCCAAATGTTCATAATTTTCCCAAAACGAAACGTTCTTTCGTCGACAATAGTCAAGTTTTTAAATTAAATTGAAGTATTGACAATATACGACGGTGATTCTAAAACAAAAATCACTCGCATATGTTTTTTTTTGTTTGATAATCCATAAAAGACGGATGGGGCGGTCCAAACTTGACAATGTATAATTCATGACAAGAACCTTTCGTTGAATTCAATTTTGCTTCAAAGGCACTAAAAACATTTTATTCTGGATGAGACGAAAAATTTTTAGGGCCACCATTTTGTCCCTTATCATCGGAGAATTTTTTCTGAATGGAAATGATTTGCTTCGAACGAAATGTAAAGCATGTAGTAATTTCTTCTTCTGTACCCTGTGGACCATCGATATTTGGAGCCGTCATTTTATCTTCTCTAACGCGCAATTTTTTTTGAATTTATAATATATAAATATATATATATATATAGAATCCTTCAGGAATGATGACAAAATTTGAAACATTTGAGACTATCTTAGAGACTGCCAGAAAATTCATCAATGACAAACAAAATTTGTTATGCGAACCAATACTTCAACTATCTATATATATATATATATATCGAAAAATTTGAAAAATAAATTATAAATTTTGAAATTTTGGAAATCTTGAAAATGTTATAGTTGTAACACTGAATACAGTTATACAAGACATTAGACCACTAGTCCAAAACTAAAAAAGATTTGAAACTTGGTAAAATCACGTGACCAATGTAAACCCGCCGTTAGGTAAATCTGCACATAATTCTCCAAAATCATGAAATCGTCCCAAGTATTTATAACTCTAGAAACCATCATGAAATTAGGAATGATCCAAGAGACGCTCAGATAGCTCATGGCTCAAATTCTAGGGGTTTTGAAAAAAAAAACAGAAATCGAACTTTTAAACATTCCGGAAGTGTTGCAAAAAAGATCTGAAAATTCTGAAGAATTTGCCAATTTTCAACCAAAAAAAAGTTGAACGGAAAAAAAGTGTTTTTTAATAGCATAAATATATTGTAAAAATCACAGAAATTACATTAAAACCAAACCGAACCAATGAGACACTTTGTCCTAAAATTCCTGAGCGCACCTCCCCCCACCCTTAAAAAATCCCTCGCACGTGATTGGTCGAGTGTTTAGTAACCGCACAGTCGGCACTAAAGGCGGCTGAGTTTTCTCAGGCCCCAAGATCAGTAGATCAGTGATCGGCACCCCAGTGATCGTACAAACGTTTATGTGATCATTATACACAGTTCCTCCAGTATTTAGTGCGTTTGTGTGAGTTTGTGTATCGCGTATTCCGGATCACGTGGATTAAATTTTTTTCCTAAAACTTGAAAAAAAAAAAAACTCTAATTTGGTAAGTAGCGCAAAATTAATTACCAATTTTCCGGCAACTTGCCCCCCTCCCACCATCAAAATTCAAATAACAAAATAAGTGTCATTGTTACGTGATCGAAATTTATTTATAAATTAAGAAGCCATTGGGATAAAATTCCACAGCTAAATGTAGGCGGCTTGGCGTGACTACTTTGTTCGCACGCGGTGTCCACGTTGTTAAAAAAAAAAGAAAAATACACGTTTCGCATTGTCAATTGTAATTTCAAATATTCCCAAATTTTGTTCAAAAGTCATTGTCAACAATTTTAGAACAAAAAAACAAAGTGACAGTCCCAAAAAAGAAAAATCCAGACTCAGTTTTGAATTTTTTTTTTCAAACCCTAAAAAGACAACTAAACAGCTTGGCTACTTGCAAAAAAAAAAAACGTAAAAACTGGGCGAAAAGCGCAATGTTCAAACATACGGTGAGAGGTTACACGTGTGAGATTTGTCTCAGTACAAATAAAAACGATTTAATTGGAAGATTAACGAAGGGGTGTAATTAACTTTCGGGTATGCAATACTCAATTAGCTTTTAATTACCGCTGTCTGGTTGTCCGTGCGCGTGTATGCGTAATTTAAAAATATCAGCATTAATATTTTGGCGATTGGAATTTATCAGAAGAAAAATGAGATATCGCATATCTATAGTGTATATTTTCGCATATATTTTGAGCTACAATGAAATTACATCGTGCTACATTTATTTTTAATGTGCAGACAACTGTGTGTAAGTGTTTCGCGAAAAATGCCTAACGGCGTGCCCGTAAACGTGCCATAGCCACATTTCTCAGCATATTTGTGTGAGTACACGTGTACGCTAATGTCGGAAAAGCCCGATTTTTTCATCGTGCATTATTTCCCCGAATTTTTGCAGCGATAATTGCGCGTTATTTCGGAGAAAAAAGGTTTGTGGATTATAGCGTAAACTATTGCAGTGTTTTGTTCATTCTGACTATTGTAATTATTGTTATTCTGAGGTGACAATGGATCGCGCGCGGGTATAGGTTAGAGTTTAAAGCGTTCTCTAAACTATTTCGAGGTTTTACCACTTTTTGAGCGTTTGCGAGATCAAAAGAAAATTGTTTGAGGCAAGTTATGTAATTTGGTCAAGTCTATTGTACTTTTTAAGGGATTTAATTGTTGACAAGGCTCTCGCGGTATAGGTTAGAATTCAAAAGTTTTTTGCGGTTTTCCGCAGTTTCAGCGCCAGATCAAGTTCGAAGAAAATAATGTCCATTGTTTAATTTTGGCTTCAATTATTTTTGGAACAATTTTTGATGAGATTGTAATGAGTTTGGAGCGCGGGAAAAAATTGAGTTTTTAGGATTTTCGAATTGTCGTTTTAGCGTAAACGTGAAAAAATTAATGTCGATAATTTAAGTTTTAAAGAAGACAGTTTTTTTTTTATCGAATCTAGTGTCGGTTAAATAATAAATGTGTCGTGAGAATTATTATTTTTCGATTTTTTTTTTGCAGTTTCTAAAGGTTTTTTATTTTTGTTCAATGCATTGAGAAAAGTTTGAACGTGAGTTTTTTTTTTTTAATCGATTGTTAGTGCTTTTGCGGAACAATCGTTCAATAATTTTTTTTTGTTTTTGAGGATACAGGTTGCGAAATTTCTTATTTGTCTTGTTTTAGATCTTGTGACAGTTATATATATATTTTTTTGCATTGCTGAGTAAGCGAGGAGGTAACCTCAAAAATGCGAGCGTGGGTTTCATGCTTTTTTTTTTTTTTTTTTTTTTTTTTTTTTTTTTTTTTTTTTTTTTTTTTGAAAAAAATATGATGTTTTGCGAAACATTTTTTGGCGGGAAATTAATTTTTTTTGAAATTGAAAAAAAAAGTTGCCGTATTTTGCGAGACATTTTTTGGCAGGAAATAAGTTTTTTTTTTTTACAAAAAAAAACTGTCTAGTTCCACACAAAAATCTACTAATTTTTCTGCTACATACTTGATCTGGAGAAATTACATGACACAATATTATTTGAAAAAATTGAGAAAAATAGTAGGCAAATAATCTTGAGAATTCTGGAGGAGTCTGGACATTTTCAGGGAATCTGCTTTTACCCTAAACTCTGGTTTTATTTATAATTGCAACTCAAACTGAAAAGAATAAATAAAAGCCCATACTTAAATAATATCTACTTTACGAAAATATTTGGATTACGCACTTATGAATAAAATTCAACTCACTAAGTCCATGTGCGAAACTGAACAAATATTTAAAGTAATTAATTTTTGTTGAAATTTTTCAGAAATTCTCAGAAATTCCGAATTTTTTTCATCAAATTTTGCAATTTTTTAGAATGGCTTCAAATTTATTTTGAGTATCTAGAAATGTGGAGAAATCCTTATTTTTTTTATTTCGTTAAAAATTTAGCAATCCTAAAAATCTGAAACATGATTTTTTTTTCTTTTATTAAGAAACATGAAAATTTGATGTCTTTCACAACACACCATACCGTTCCTTTATATTTGGGAAGGCCATTTGACATTTCTCTAAATAGGTCTACTATAGATAGAATTGTCTACAATTTTGGGATCCGGGGGATCTTGGGGTTTTGAGGGTTTCAATTACCTGAAAATTTGTACATTATTGAAACATCAGAAAAATAATATTCGCGAAAAAACTTTGCAAATTGCACATACGGTTGTTTCAGAGTTACCTGAAATTTGATTACTTCCGAAGTATCTGAGGTTCAATTCGCAGTCGTTGCAAATTTTCTACGTATCTTCATTTCATTTTTTTATTATTTTTTTTTCTCAATTTTTTAAAATTTTTTCATCATATTTTTCTTAATTTTTTAATTAGGGTCCAAAAAATCTATTAACCCTAATTGACAACAAAGACAATATAGCTTACCAATTAAAAAAATTGACCCACACAAAAATCAATTTTTGTTCTGCTCATATTTCGTTTTTGAGGCAAAAATATTTTTTTGCCAAAAACCAAACAATTATCCAGGTCTATAACAGCTAGGGCCACGACTGCGCTCCCTTGACTCACCACTATTTCACTTATGCTATCCTCAAATTAACAACTGACCCCTTGTCTGTTCCAGCCTACTTCTGCGGCCGTACATTGACCTCGTAACTCCCCTGTGACATGGAAGCAGGCTATCTAAATTTCCATGATGAGGAACACTTTTCAGACTTCTCCTTATCCCTCGATCCCCATGATTCACTCGAGGAATCATCAAATTCCCTCATGGCAATTGTCGAATCCGACTTCGACTACATGGACACTCAGCCCCTAGACACCTCAGGTGGTCTCTGGGGCACCGAGCAAGAGCTCAATGGAGACATGGCAGTGCTGCCGCACTCAGGTGTAGCCTCAGTAATCCCCAAAATCGAAAACATGAAAGAGGATTTTGCCAAAGTCCTAATAGACTGGCACGAGCACATTGGCTACCTCCAAGCATCCGATATGGAAGAAGACATCGACATTCACCTTCCCCTGACAATTCCCGATAAATTGCCCGACTTTCCCGACGATATTTTCGACAATAGAAAGCCAAAAACACCAGTAAAACTCGAGCCCGGTCTCTTACAACAATTTAATCTCTCCCCAACTCTGCGTAACCCATCAAGGCTCTCTAACTCACCGGGCAAGTTGTTCGAGGTGACAAATTCACCTTCTCCCCAGAAGACTCAAAAAATACCAAAAATCAAAATTAAACTGGAAAGACAATCAACACCTGAAGCCGATTTTCCCATTACCCCCACCTCTTCTCAGCAAAAAATTCCGAAAATTAAAATCAAGTTGGAAAGACCTCCAACACCGGAGCTATATAATTCCGAAAGTGACGATTGCATTGATATTGAAACTGTTCCTGAAGAGATGCCAGTTCTGGAAGCTGGCGATGTAAAAAGTCTTCTGGAGCAGTTTGAAGCGTCGGAGAATACTTCGCTTAATCCACAGGTACATTCGGATCTGGATATATCTCCAGAAACCTCAATGAGGGTGGAAGAGGCTCTAAAGATGCCGAGCCTGTTGAACGAATTCCCAAAAGATACGCCGAAAACTACGGCAAAAGAAGTTTCTAAGAGCTCCTCAAAGGACCAGAAAAAGCCATCAAAAGAGTTGTCAAGGGAGGCTCCGAAGCCCCATAAGTCCCACACCTTGGACAAGTCCAAACAAACTCTTCTAAAAAAATCCACCCACTCGCCAATATCAAAGCTCCACAGAAACATTAGAGATTCACTTCCCAAGGAGGTTGTAGACAGGATAAAGGCATCAGGTCGCAGTAAACCAATCTCCGTAATTCCTGCATTATCACAAGCTAAACCGAAAAATGGTACCAGAATGCAGGAGGCAGCAGCAACACTATCCAGAAACAAACTCCTCAAAATAGTATCCAATAATTCGAGTCCAAGGATTGACGCATCAGTCCAACTGGATCATGATTATTGCAGCAGTAATACCAGCAGTCCCATTCCCGATAAAACTGTCAAATCTAATAAATCCAACAAATCCACGAAACTCAACAAATCCAAAGTACAGACCAATCGTATAGGTGTACGTAAGAATCTTATTAAATCGAAGAGTTTTGGAGATAGTAGTTCAAAGAAGGATAGTGGTCTTGAGTCTGGAGATGTGAGTGATGCCTCTGAAGAGCCCTCAGTTCCCTTGGCCCAGATGAAGTCTCAGGAGAAGGTTCAGGCTCGGGAAAAGCCCCAGGAGAAACCTCAGACTAATCCCGTTGATTCGAATAAACCCGCTGCTAAACCAGCGCCAATTTACGAAATGAAAATTCGTTCTGCATTGGCAACAAGTATTTTGCAGTTGAGAAAGGGTGTTCTTACTAAAACCAAATCCCTTCCGGGAATGTCGAATAAACCTATGGTGTCCGTTTTGAAGAAGCCACCTGTAGGTCAAGTGCCCTATGCAGCAGTGAATCAGGAGAGTCCAAATGTCGTTACCAATTGTCCGCGAAATATTCCAAATTGCCCGAATGAGACTATCCAGAATATGATTGTCGAGGGCAATCAAGATGCTCCAATGCCTGAAGAGGAGAAGAAGCCGCCTAGGAGAAAACTAAATCTGGCTGAGTATAGGAGCAGGAGAGAGCAGAAGAGTGATACTAGCAGAACTTGCTCACCAATGCAGCCGATGACATTAGTTTATATTCATCATGCTTCAACCACAACTGAACCATCCAGGGATGATCCGGATAATCCTGTGTGGTCTGAGCGAGAGATTGTTTCAGTGCTGAAGCCTAGGGGCGAAGTTGAGGAGGACAAGGCCAAGGTGAAGCCCATTATGTGCGAGAAGAGTGTTCAGACTGGGCTGGATGATGATGGGGTGGGAGGTGAGGAGAATGGTGAAGATAGGGTTGAGGAAGGAGAGATCAGGGATGAGGATGAGGATGATGTGTTGGAGATTCAGGATGATGGGAAGGATGATGATATACTGGAGAATGGGAAGATTCAGGATAGGCGGGCTAGGGGATATCGACAGAGGCGGGAGTCAAGGTCCAGGTCCAGGTATATATACTATGGATTTTACACATAGTCATCGGGTTTTTTTTTTGTGTTTTTTTTGTTTTTGTTTTTTTTTTTCAACCATCGGGTCTTACCATAACTGAAACTCTTGCTATAGTTTTGAATGGAGATACCATTACTGGTACATAATTATTAATTTATTGTGGTCAATTTCATCATTTCATTTCGTCCCCCTCATCTTTTGCTTCTTGCCATTGATAGTTAAAAAAAAATATTACCACAATTCTGTAACTCCAGATCCAGGTCTAGGTCCAGTGACAGGAGTCCATCAAGGAGCAGTAGAAGCAGGAGTAGGAACAGAAGTATGAGAGCCAGGAGTAGAAGTGTGCCGAGGAGTAGGAGTCGGAGTCGGAGTGTTCCAAGGAGTAGGCGAGGAGGACGAAGGAGAAGTAGGAGTAGTGAGAGTCGCTCGAGGTCCAGGAGCAGAAGCAGAAGTAGGAGTAGGAGCAGAAGCCGATCGAGATCCAGAAGGAATACTAGGAGGAGGAGAATTAGCTATCGAAGAAGCTCCATCAGTTCCAGCAGCAGCTGGTCCTCCAGGAGCTCTAGGTCATACAGATCGCCATCCAGGTCCAGGTCGCGGTCCAGATCTAGATCCAGGTCTAGGTCTAGATCAAGATCGTCCAGGTCCAGAAGCAGGTCATCAAGGTCGTCGAGGTCACGATACTCTGGGTGCTCTAGGTGAGATTAGGATTTGGTTATTTAGACGCCTACTTAGGGCTACATTTCTTTTTTTCAACTATTTATTTATTTTCTCAGACATTTATTTAGTAATTGCTTTATTTATATCCAAAAGCCGAAGGCCAAGCATATGGGCTATTGAAATATTACGCCACGCGAAAGGCGTGACGTAATATTTATGACCCCCCATAGGACAGTAGCAGAAATATTGTAATTTTCGTTGGTAAGCATGTTCCTATAGTAAAAAGGAGAGACAAAAGAGACTATCGATATATATCGCAATTATCGAAAAGCGTAAGAGCGAAACCGACGCGCCACCAGTCTGTGTGGCGAAAGAAGGAAGTGCGCGTGCGCAGCACGTGCCACCGAACTTGTACTTCAATCGGGCGAATCATTCTGGAAAGAAAAATTCACTTGTTTGTTAAATTATTGAAGTTTTTGTGGGCGACACTAAGAAAAATTTGTTAGGACTGTCCAGAATCGGGTGTGAATATGACATTACCATGATGTTTTCTAAGTGTTTGGAATATTTTTCCGGTTAATGGTCTCGGGGGAAAAAATTCCTAGGATAGTCCGCAATGTTGGCGGATCCAGGTTTAAACGAGACACGACTAAACCCATTTCTTGAATTCTTCGACTCTCATAATTGAGTAACCAATTAATAATTAAATAAATAGGGAATCGCGTCATTGTAGGTCCTCTTCAAGGTCTAACTTGAACTTGGCCCGGAAGTGGTCACGTCGTCGACGACAATCGCGAAGTGGAATGAGGCATTTTAGTAGGCGAAGACGTCGCTCCTCGGGCAGTAGTTACCACTATCGATCTTACAGGAGGTAAAATTGATCCAGTAAATTTAACATACAGTTTGATCATCGTATAAGATACTTTAGCTCGGCTGATTTTCTTTTGCCAATCTCGGTATAAGATACTCAATGGAGCTATCACAATTGAGCATCTATGAGTATATTCATACCCCCAGCGCGGGGATACTTGTATCCCCACCCAAGGTAGGAATTGACGATCGGGAGATCGGGACAGGGTTGTCTCAGCCCTCAAGGAGGGCTGGTAAATCTTGGATCGAGGCTGAGTGCCAACCCTGATTAAGGCCTGTTCCAGCCTCGAAATGAGAACGTCGTTTGGGCATGGCTTAGTCGGGCTTGGAGGAGCGGATCTGGCACAGACCTATTTATATATCTATAGCGCCGGAATATCTATATTTCCGCTCATTCCTGATCGAATAGTCATCGACGTAATCGAAATTGCAGAACCTAATGAGAAGGAAAATGACTTGAGTATCTTATATCTACACTCCCTGGGGTATCTTATACGAAGACTGTACTGTAAATCAGTTTTGCATTTATCTACATCTTCAAATCGAAACCTCTGTCAACGAGTGATGTAGTTTACTGTTTTGTTTTCTCCTTAACTAATGAATTGACTACTTTTTGTTTACATCAAACTAAAAACTTTTTTTTTGGAAATTTCTTGTAATCTAACAAGGCGACGCAATTTGAGTATAGAACTCTTTTGACATATTCAAAATTACTTGTTGAGGCAGTTATTAAGGTACTTTCTAAGGCTCGTCACTCACATTCTACATGTTTTTTGTATGCATTGCAAAGAGCAACCTCTCTCACGTCTACTCAATTTTTTTGAGAATTTTTTGCCTATTAATTAAAAAGATATCAGTACATAAAGAAGTACATGATTAGAGGGGAGCGGAGGAAAAATCTCCATTTTTCACCGGAAGTTGCTTGCCTATAAAAAAGTTTGACATTCGAGGTGCTGGAAAAAATATACCACTAGGAAGAACAATCTTTTATCTACGTCTCTTTGAAAAATTGGCTCAATTTGCCTAGGAATTAGTTATGAAAAACGTTTGTGAATGTTTGTCGAATCGCTTTCTCACTAATTGTGGCTTACCCAAAAAATGGCGCCCCACTAGAAATTCCCCGAGAATTCGAAAAGTGGCATGGCGGCTCACAGCGGTCAAAACAGTGCGAGTTGTGGGATGCGAAGTTTGAGGTAACAACGAGGTTGCACTGTTGTAATTTTCCAAACTATCGAGAGTTTTTCTACGTCGTTCAAGCTGGGATTTTTTAATAAATGCTCCATTTAATCGAAATCTCTCCGCGTGTGGCGCCTTTGTTGATGTTATGTATTCATAAATATCGCGATGTTCGCGCGTTATGCTGATTGGCCTAGTGACAACTAGAGTGTTCAAAATACTTTCCATATAAACAATTCATAATAAAAACATTTTGAATAAGAGCGCAAATGTATCGTCACATTCGTTACATCATTTTTTCAACTAATTTGATTATTCAAAAACGTATTTCGCAGCGAAAAAAAAAATTCTTAAATCATGAACTTGCGGTGAGGCCTACTTCCGGAACGAGCCTTAGAGAGTACCTTGAGTTTTAGTTTAAATATGTCTAGAAGATTGAGAGGTCCTTGAATCCTTATATCTAGGGACATTTTCAAGAACTAGAAAACTACAAGCGAAACAGCTTTTGAACAATCGGCATACGGAACGCTTATCATCGAAATCCGGTATCTCAGGTAAACCCAATTGCATTTGAAATTTGTTCCGAAAACGTTACGAGGGAACATGACTAATTGTGTGTTAACATTTTTTATTATGTTTAGGAAAATTTTGAAGATTGTCAGTGCTTCACTTTAATTTTTTTTCACCCTTTTGATAGCAATTTTAACATTGTCCTCAACATGCCTTAGCGGTTACGTAGAGCCTGGGGTACAGAGATACCCCTTGTGGCCGCTACGGGTTATTTATCTTTGACTAATGTTTTGTTTATTTCCTCTATTTAGATCGCCGTACAGACGACCCTATGATGGTTGGTACAATCAGGAAAAGAAGCGACAGGTAGAGGAGCGAAGAGTGATATACGTTGGACGCCTCGACGAGGGTATCACCAAAGCCGAACTTCGTCGGCGGTTCGAGGCATTTGGACCAGTTTGCGACATCAGTTTACACTTTCGTGAGCACGGGTAAATGTCAAAATAAACCGACGAAAAAAAAAGAGAAAAAACATTATAGAAATTCAGATAGCTTAATCTAAAAATTGAATTTGTTGTCTGACGTTCCAGCGATAATTACGGCTTTGTAACGTTTGCGTACAAAACCGACGCATATGAAGCCGTAGAACATGGAAATGATGATATAACACAGCCACGATATGATCTGTGCTTCGGGGGACGACGGGCTTTTTGTAAAGTGAAATATGCGGATTTAGGTAATCACATTTTTAAAATTATTTTTACAGATTTTTACTTTTAGTTTTGAATTAGGTAAAATTTTTATTGCACAATTTTTACAATTTCTGTAATTGTTTATATTTTTGATAACATTAACTATTTTTGAAGTTTTCTGGTTTTTGAGGTTTTTTATTTTTTCTTTTTTACAAAAAGAAACTTCTAAAACTAAAAATTTTTATTTAAAAACACTTGATTAAAAAAAAAAAAATTAATTGGTGAGTTTTTTTAAAATTTATTAATTCTTTGGTCGACAACGTCTTTTTTCCAAAGTTAAATTTATCAATTTAGTTTACTCCAATTTTTCTTTTATTGTTTTAGCACTTTATTTATTTTCTTCAATTTTCGGAATTCTCGAAATTTTTATGTGTCATAATTTATCAGTTTTCTCTGTACCATTTTCAAAATTTATGATATAGCACCAGAGAAAAATTGCAATTTTAAGGAGAAACCGAAAATTGGAAACATTGAAAAAATCAATTGACAAATAAAAGTTTCGTTTGGGTACAACTTCACCTTGAATAAAAAAAAGAAATAAATGGGCTGTGGAGTTGGTCCTGCGATGTCGAAATTATAACTCCCCGATGTCTGCGTGTGTGTGTGTTTCCAATCTCTCATTTTTCTCGGAATAGCGCTCTCTAAATGATTTCAATTGATTCAGGATACAAAAAAGGTAGATGACACCAAATATGTATTTTTTTATAAGTGAGCTCTAAGTTCACGAGAAATCGGTCCGGGAAATTTTTGCTTACATACGTACATCGGCACACACACACACACACAAAGTAATTTTGTTCTAAATAATAAATTAGCCACTTGTTATTTACAATGAGCTTTTTTACAGATGGGATAGCGAATAATTCCATGGGGAGTGGTGGCAGGGGAAACGATGGTGACAACACATTCGATCTTCTCCTTAAGGAAGCCAAGGCAAAACTGCGCAAACGAAAAGTTTGACACATGTATTCCCTCATAGTGTACAATATATTTTATTTAATTATGTGAAAGGAGATGCAAAATTTAGGTTGAACGAATGATGAATTTAGTCCGCGAATTAATGGAGATTCAATAAGCGGGTTAAAGGGCCCAACTAGGTTTTTTAATGATGCAGTGTTTTGAGCCGATTATTGTATACATAACAAAAAAAAAAGAGAGAGGATGGATAAATAGGTAAATAGTTGGGAACTAATAGGCTCAACTCAACGGACACAAAAGAAGCAAAAATTACTGATATTTTGTAAAGTACTTGGTTTACGAGAATAATAATTGTTTTTACATTCGTTTGATTATTAAATTTTTGCACTTTTTGGCATTTTCATATTCAGACGTTTTCCAATTTTTTTTATACGCGCTGAAATTTTTATAATTCTTCAAATTAGGTTGGTAAAGGTCTTTCGAAGTTCGAGTTTTTTCAAATGATTCTGAAAGTGAAATTTTCAATTTTTCCGATTTTTCAAGCATTTTATGAAGAAATTGGAAATGTTGGTATTCTTCAAAATATCACTTTTGTAGAAAATGTCAAGTGTGAAAAAACTTGCGGCAAATCAAAATTAGTCAACATGTTATGAAATGATTTCTCTTGTATGCCAGATATATAGAATACTAGTAATTTTTCTCTGTGTACTGATACTCGCGAATACAGGACTGAAATTAGAACAATATTTTTTTTTCACTCAATAAAATAACTATATTTTTTTTCAATAGCTTCAATTTTTGTAGGATAGATTCATATTTGTATTGAAGTGGTAAAATTCACATTGTTAGCTGATCCTAGGGTTCTTCCACGAATATCTCAAAAGTTAGGAGCGCTTGAAAATTTTCATGAGGTACTTTTTGTAGAGAAACATGAGCGCTGCAAGTAAGTTCTCATGGAGATAATTGCATGTCCTCTAAATTCTACGATATGCATCAAAAACTTGATTTTAAGATAAATGAATTGATTTATTTTCGTGGTTCCTCATGACGTCCGGTGGCGCGTGCTGCGCATGCGCAGTTCCTTCTTCCGCCGCGCTGACAGGTGGCGCGTCGGTGTCGATCTTACGCTTTTCGATAGTTTCTTTCGTCTCTCCTTTTCGCTACAGCATCTCGAAAATTAAGAAAAATGCGAAAATTCTCATAAAAAATTTTTTCTCTCCATAAACAAACAAGTTATTATAAAGACAATTGCATTTTCTCTAGATTAGGCGATTTTTGTAAAAAACTCGATTTTGTGATGAATGAACTTCATTTTACCACTTCAATACTTATATTAAATGAATTATTCTCTTCGATTGTTTCTTTTTTAACACGAGAGAAGTTTAGGCTTCGATTCAAATTGGAGATCGGTAGATGAGTGGATTTAGAAATTTCAGCAAACATGTCAACAGGGCAGAAAGAATTTGTCAAATCAGATTTTCTAGGCATTCTGTCATTTTTCGCAAGTTTTTTAAAACTCAGCTTTTCCATCTTTTGTCATTTTCAATTTTTTATTTTCGCTCTGCGTTCAAAATTTTCAAGGCCTCCAGATTTTGGAAATTCTTTGAATGCAAAGCTTGAGTTTTTAAAAAATGTTCTGAGGTTTTGAAATTTTTGAAATTTGCGCATCCTTTAAATATTTTTTCCCAATTTCAAATTCTCAATTCCCAAAATTTTCATAATTTTCCAAGTGAAAAAAAAACATTCTCTCTAATTGAATTTTTGCATACAAAAAAAAATGGCTGAATATAAAAGACTAGCAACAAATCTTATTCATTGCTCAATTTATCGTTCTCTGATGAAAATTTCATTTGATGATTATCAATTAATGACGTATGTTTACGTCGCGAATTAATACTGCCATGGTATCACCGCCAATTCGAGGAATTATTATGCAACAATTTCATAATGAGATCGAAATTGTATATGCTATATTCACCAAAATTTTGTAATTTATGAGCGAAGAAAAATACAGCAAGAGGAATTGTGAAGAGTCAAGTTTATATTTTATCATAAAGCTGATATTTTTCTTGCCATTATTATTTCAATTTCTCAATATGCATGAAGAATTGTGCTCACTTTAGGGCCATGAGAAATGCTTACGAATTTAGACAGGTTTCACTCAAGTTATGAAAACTGAACTACGAAAATGATTTTTTTGAAAATTGAGAATCAAGGGAGACTTGAACATGTATATTATTGGTAATGCGAATTACTGATTACTATTGTAATTTATGATAATAAATTGTTTATCAATAATCCAATGAATGGGATTTTTTTTTATTGAAGGCTTAGCGAGGGTGAGAAGAATTAATTAATCCTTAACGGACACATAGGACCTGGGGTACTGAGATACCCCTAGTGGCCGCTAAGAGTTAACGTGGGAAAATATTACAACTTATTATTAAATCAATAATTAAATTTGGTTTGGGAAGCGATTCACAAAGTTAATACTTCAGTGCTGAAAGTGTCAGCATATCAAGCTAATTCTTGCACATAGTTTTCAGGTAATTCTTATGGTGGAAATAACTAAAAACGGTCACAAGTTTTGGAAGAAATATTTCGAAAAATTGCAGAATATTGGAACACTCATATTTGCGAAATGTCAAGCTTTCTTAATAATGAAGATTTAGTAGAATCATTTTTATGGTAATTTTTATTTGTGACGACAATTGTCACAATTTTTGTAAATTGAAATTGAAAAGAAAAACTAAATTTCTAAATGGACCAAGCTAAAATAAAAGGAAAATTAAGTTGAAAAATCTTGAAGATAAATTCCCCAATTTAAGAAACTTGTGAGATCAATAAATTTTGAAGTACTTTAAAAATAAAAATAAAAAAATTCAGAAATATCGAAAATTCGAAAAAGTTGGAAAATCCCAAATTCTTAACTTGGAAAACATTAATATTTTCAAAAAATCCCATGAATATTCACTGCGTGCCAGTGCAGTGAATATTTTGTACAGCTTCCACCTCCTGAATCTGAATACTCTGATCTCTCGAGGAAATGTAAGAATCACGATATTGCTGTCCAGTTGTGATCACTCTTTGATTGTACTGTCCCTGATGATTCCACTGGGACAAAATTTGAGTGGTCTGGAAGGTTCGAACTTGGGCAAGACAGTAGCTTTGCTGAGATGCTTCTGGCCGACGAGAAGGAGGGATGTGATTGATGTGAGGGACATTATGTGATGGTGGTGGAATATTTTCCTCGGAACACGCTGTGGAAAAATAATCCAAAATATTAAATTAAATGTTTTTCCACTTCTGTTTTATTTATTTATTTTATGAATTCATGTTCAAGGACCAAAATTGGTCCATGGTTAACAGTATCTTCAACTTTGGAAAATATATTGTTACTTTAAATATCAAATTGTAACTCAGCGCGCGAAGCGCGCATTCGGGCTTGTTTCACATAGTCTTGGATATTAAATGTTTGTGGTACCTGATTCGGGAGCTTGTACATTCCAATTCGATGAATACACATGTAATATGGAAGATTGCACATCTTGAACCAATATTGATAGATTTCCGGGTAAAGTGTTGCGCTCCAGTTCTCTTCGATTTCGACGCCTCAAACGTGACGGTTTTCGTCTCCTCCCAGGCTCGGACTGATTTCCTGCGACATTAAAGATCATAGAGGACATTTGAATCTCAAAAGTGGGACCAGACTACCATTCCCCAAAATTTCCTCGAACATTTAATTAATTTTGATTCTCAGGAAAAAAATTATTTTCGAATGTCCGTCCACCGACTCACGCTCTTGCATTACGAAAAAGTTAGAGAATAAGCAAACCACAATTGTCAATTCAGTAAAATAGTAAAATATTTTGACATTTTTTATGTCCAAAAATTTGAATGTTTTCCCGCCAAAATTACTAAATTTGAATGTGCAAATGGCGTAATAATTTATGGTTGGCACTACTTACCGTTTTGTTTTTTTGGCATCGTAAATTGAAATTTTCCTTTTTCTTCCGTTCAAATTTAGTGAAACACAGGGATCTCCATTGTTGGCTGGTATGGACAATTACGTTGGATAAATCTTCATTCGGACGCTTCGGTTGAAAAACAAAGCGCGGAAAAAACATATACAGTCACTCGGATCGGTCAAAAAATGTAAACAATATATATATCTATATATATCGCGTTGCGTGACCACGTGACAGGCGCTATAATCTACGAACTTCGGTAAACTGAAGTGAACCGTATAGAATAAAATGTTGAAAAATGAGATTTATAAAAAATCATATGACATAACTCTGAAAAGCCGAAAAATATAAAATATTGAAAAATTCGATTTATCAAAAATCATAAACTATGGCGTTTTTCCCGCGTGCCAATGTCTCATTTTTCCCGCCATTATTACGCCACGTGGTTTCTCAGAACTCATGTTTTCGAACGTTCGTCATAAAAATTTAACTTAACAGTTTTGAATTGTAGCATTGCACAAAACCCTAAATACAATTTGAAATTTTTAATTAATCCAAAATGTCCTTCATTTCGGTAAATGTTTTGGTGGCCCTAAGAACCGGAAATTATTCAAATTTAAAATCCAAGTAACGATAAGATTCGACAAGTGACGAACGTCACTCTGGAATTTAAATGGCGCGTTCTGTTGTCATTGTTCACTGTGAAGAATTCTTAACATCTCATATATATATATATATTTCTTTGATAAATTTTCCATAAATAGAACAGGCCCAACTGTTTATATCTAAACGAACACGTGAGTCGTAAACAGCCTTGAAAATTTGCGGCCGAAAAATATACCGATACCAGAAATTAGGAGCGCAAAATTAAGTCGATCCACAATGAAGTGTTTGCCCACGCGTCATCATCCTATTCAAGAAAGCGGATATACATAAATGAACATCGTTAGAGTCGAGATATCTCGAAAATTGTGACATGATCTATTCTTCAATCGTCATTCATTGATTGCTTGATCAGATTAGTCAGATAGCATCGTCAAGTCGGTTGGTAATCGCCTTTGCATCCATAAACATCGATATTTGGGATATCGATCCGGGTTTAGTTTTCAAAAGTATGACAATTATTCAATTTGTCATAGCTCATATACCGCCAATGTCCCAGTTACTGCACGGGTCCCAGATCGTAGACATTTTTTAACCCTACGCTATGAACTGCCATTACAGCGTCGAGTATTCAATTGCAGTTTGCTCATCTTATTGGGGAGAACCAAGAAAAACCACTAAAACAGCTTTGATTTGAATTAATTGTGGACACGCCGAAGAAAATCTGGATCATACTCTCTGGGACTGTCCCTCCAATGATCAGCAGAGACCAGTAATGATTGTAGCGTTAGCAGCGATCGGAGTATTTCCTCCTTTCAGCAGTCGCTCCATATTGGAAAAATTAGATGTAAAATGTCTTCTAATTGTGACAAAATTCTTAAATTCATGTAGAATGGATGTTTAAGAGTCAAGCCGGCAAACGCAAATGATGTAAGAGTGTCCTGTATGAAATGAACGGATGGATGAAACAGAATATGTACAAAATACTTTTGTTGTGTGGAATATCACGGACTCTCTCTAATTGTTGTATCAAAAGCTGTATAAACCGAAAGGTTTGCGTGCTAAATAAAAAAAAATATACACAGAATATTTATCACGCTCTGTTAATTTATTAAGTCTCGAGTGTTTTACATATTCTGTCCAGTGTTGACAAACTTTATATGTACGCGATAATTACAGAAAAAACCAAAGATGCTTGCCCCAAATTGGAAAATTGAAAGCTCTCATTTTATTCGGAGTCAATGATTAACACTATCTTCAACTTCGGAAAATATATTATTATGGCCCCATAGTGAATTACGCTCATTCACTATCACTCATTCCTTTTATATTTTTCGACAAATATAGGTGAGCTCCCTACCCAATGTACGCCAAAATCTCCCCTGTATGAATTGCCGTGTTTTGGTATGATGTTACCTGAGGAATATCCGATTCATATATCTACACTGGTCTCCGAGTACTCGGAAAAGTCAGGTAATAACTTTTCTCTAAATGTGATTGACCCGAGGGGATTTCTCTCTTGTCTATAAAGTCCCCAATTTCTTAAAATTTCGGTCAGTCCATGGGAGGAAATTACAAGGAAAACTTCCACAACTTCCCTTTCACGTGTCTGTCAACCAGCCATGACCCTAGACTTCATCAAGCCCCTAAGTTTGACCCAACTAGCGATAATCCAAGTATCGCAACAAATTTGGAAATCAAATCGCACCCAAATCGTGATGAAGACCCTCTTAAGTGATGAATTTTTGCGAGATGAAACTGGGCACAGCTACTGCAGAACAATAGCAGCATTTTACAAGGATATGTCTCGGTATCTCCATGAATTTTCCCTGCCATGCACTTTAATTCACGACCTGAAAACAGCTATTGGAATTTTGGGTGATCATACATTACTTTGGCTCTGCGAATTAGTCAAACTGATGAAACCCCTCGACGAAAATTTCGTGGAAACAGTGAAGAGATACATAGACAACATCAAGTGGAACAGTATTGGAATAGTTGACATCAAATCAACATTTCTGAGTGTCTTCTCCATCGACTCCCAGGGTGCTAACTACTTCATGTGGCTTCAAGCTTCTGAGTTATGCCTGGAAGAGTACATCATCCAATGGTCTCCAGGTATGCAACCACATTTCTTGCCCTTATCCATCGACCTGCTTTTTCAAGGACAAGACTTGATGGAAAATCCCGACTGCTACTACGGACTCAAATTTTGGGAAGATCACAGGGAGATCTTGAGGGCGGGCTACAGCTATCATCTTCCTATGTTTTGGAAATTATGGAAATATCGAATTCAGACTGAGGCTGATTGGAACGCATTTATATCTTTTCTCAGGTTTGAAACTGATGACAATTATGAAATTTATGATGACAGAGATGCGATAGAAGAGAATATGCTTAGATTGTCAATTGTTGATGGCAAATTAGCAGCGATGAAATATTTTTGGGAGAAATTGGGAGAGAATCAGCGAAAGAGGAATGTTGTGAGAATGGCGGCTGTCGTTGCGTGGTGTCATCAGACTCCAGTCGCCAGTACTGGACCGAGGGTAAAGAGTACAGAGTACGTTGATATATTTGGCTTTCTGATTGAACAAATGGCGCCTGATGACTTGAATGAACTATTGAATAATGATTTGAGATCAGAGGTTGGCTATCTACCTATGTACGATGTTTTGGATACGAGATCAGAAAGAAAATACATACTTTCTATGCTATTGCATTCCACTTGGCGACATTTATTGGTACCAATTGCAGCCAAGGCTATGCCATATATTGATAGTTCAGAGTACAACTATCTTATTTTGGAAATTTTAAGACCAGCTGTTTATGATATTGTTATGATGCTGCATAACGCTTATCATATTTTTCATGACTGGTGGAAGCTGTCTTCCAAAGAACTGAAACTATCGATATCTTTGGAGAATTGTTTGAATACACCTATGCTGCAGACTGATCCCATAACTTTTATGAGATTGTTAAAATGTGTGATCAATGATCCGGATTTGGTTAATGAAAAGCAGAGGCTCATCGATTGTGTTCAAGCACATAGTTCTCAATTGATTTTAGATAGAAAACTCTACTTTTTGAAACTATTCGTCGCGCATGCTTTGACCTCTGAGCAGGAGAGACATTCGTTTAAAAGTAAGATTGATTTTAGTTTTGTATGGGAGAATCTTACGGCAAGGGGTGAGCATGATTTGAAGGAGCGTTTTATCAATTGGATGCGTGGCATGGCAGATTGATTGTCTAATGGGATGCGAGGGTTGAAAAGTATAAAATTAGGTTACTTGATTTTCAACTTCTCGGAAGCTATTGTTTTCACTCCAATAATGAACAAAATTGATATTCCATTGAATGTCCACGTTTTAATTTCTAGCATTGTGAGATGATTTTTAATCAAATGTTTACATGTTTAGTGTCAGTTTACATAACAACGGTGGAAGATTCGTCTTCTTTACGTTAGATTACTAGGAAAAAAAGTTCAGTAACGTTTTAGCGGAGAACAATTGATATTAGGCGATACATTTGCATTCCACTAGTTCAATTTGATTTCCGGTATGCTCATTAACTATAGACATAATTTCTTCAATTTTTGCAAACTGTTCATATGTTTATGTTTATTGTCTTGTGGATGTTAAGTGTAGTACAATTTCATGTGATTAACAATAACGCAATTGAATAAACCTAATATTCCATGGATTTATAGTGTTGAATATACATTATTTAAGCTCATATTTCGATCCTTGTTCATCCAATGTTAAGTCCACTTTGTGCGGGTGTCATCAAATTTTTATGAGGATTTAGTATTTTTTTTTTTTTAGTTTCTTCAGATAAAATTGCCTACAAAAAATTATGATTTTTTTCTTTCAATTTTACGTCATTATTGCGCATCGTAAATCGTTTGGTAGATTTGAATGGTCCCGCCATTAGTTATACGTTGAAGAGCGCGGGTATGTTAGCCCTGTTTAAATGTCTTTCGCGCCAAACTTCAAGTGTTTCCCTGCTCTCCCCACATCCATTAACTTTCAGCGATTTTTCGTTGGTCGTACAGCTGTCGCACACATCGCCGACTGTTCGAGACCGTGCGATCTCTGCTCCAAAACACCTACGCTATTTTATCCCCCCAAAAAAAAGGGGGCAAAAACTCATAATAAAACACAGGCCCACCCACACATACACAGTCACTAACAGTGAGCCCTCCAGTCATTAAATCATACACAAGTGATACAAGGAAACAAAATTGCGAATGACACTCGTGATGTCACGGATATAGTGGCGGAAGTTAACGGATTAACGGATTATTAATCCACGGCATGTTTATCATCCATATTTGTGCATCATGCGAGTCTGACGCTGTAATAACTAGCTAGCAATAATGCCAGAGTAAGTACTCATTCTACAACAATTTCTACACATTGCAAATATAAAGAAATACATTTTTCGATTGTTTATTTATAATTCTATAGTGGAAAATAACTCGTGGCCATTACACGCTCATTTATCATTCGACAATTTAAATGGCCAATCAAATTAGCGCAATTCAATTTTAAGGTCAATTTTGTTTATGAGTTAATTTTCAAATGTCAGATTTACCTGATATTGTTTATCAATTTTAACATATCAATACTTTGGAATTATGTAATTTAAATTAGCGAGATACCATTTTGAACTCCATTTTTTTTAATCGGAAAAGTGCAATTTAATGTTAAACGTAATTTTTTGATGAGCGAATATTTAAAAAAATCGCTTAGCGTATATATATATATATATATATATATATATATATATATATATATATAGGAATGTAGCGACAAATAATATAGAAACTGATGAAAATCTGACAATTGAATTTTCTTTCAGTATCAATCTTAAAGACCTGAAAATCTTGCGCTTATTTACACATTAATAATTCAACTATTTTCAATTTCATTACACGAATGAAATTTCGGTGACAGATTAAAAGTGTAATTCTGATAACTAGGCTATAAAAATGTGGCTCACTATACATGCAACATTCTCGGATTTCACTCGATCGTTATCTGTATGTTGGAGTTTTTACTGGGGACCAACGCAGAGATCTCAGAGGGGTTATTAACCCATTCTCTTCGGGAATTATAAGGTTATTTAAAAATAGAGGATTTTTTTTTCCTTCATTTTGTTGAAAGAAGAAAAACTTTGAAACATTTCGAAGATTTGTTTTTTTATTTGTTGAACGTTGCAAAATCTTTAATCTTTTTGAAATTTAGAGAAACCATTGGAAAAAATATTAGAATTTCCGTGCAAGGATTCTAGAAAATTAGAAATTTTTTTTGAAGAATTGTAACATCTTCAAAAAATTGTAAGACATTTAAAAAATGGTGAGACCCCAGAAACGTTACTGTAGCTCAATATTAATTTCTTCAATGCCCATTCAGATGTCGAACTATGACAGAAAGGAGGGAACCCAGACTGCGATCGATTATGATCGACAGTTCCAGGAGGATTTGGAACGGGCCCAGGCGCTCAGTCTCGAGAGCCTGGCACTGGAAAAGTTCAAAATGCAGAAACAACAGTTAGAGTGCAGTGGCTTTGTACGAAGGGCACTAGCCCAAGATTACGAAGGAAGAAAACTTGTAACCGACAACAATTGTGGGGGTCAGGCTTCTGAAAAGTGAGGCTTTTATTATTACATTGGTTTTCGGAAAGGTTCCCCTTAGTTAAGGAAGGAACTTGTCTTATTAATTGAATATATTTTACAAGCTAGTAAGTCGAATGTATATGTGTTTTACACGAAGAAATGTCTCCATTTATAATTCTTCTGTAACGTTTTTTTTCAAAACTCGAAAATTCAAAAATTCGAAAATCAAAAATTCGAAATTCAAAAATTCGAAATTCAAAAATTCGAAATTCAAAAATTCGAAATTCAAAAATTCGAAATTCAAAAATTCGAAATTCAAAAATTCGAAATTCAAAAATTCGAAATTTGAAAATTCGAAATTCAAAAATTCGAAATTCAAAAATTCGAAATTCAAAAATTCGAAATTCAAAAATTCGAAATTCGAAAATTCGAAATTCAAAAATTCGAAATTTGAAAATTCGAAATTCAAAAATTCGAAATTCGAAAATTCGACATTCAAAAATTCGAAATTCAAAAATTCGAAATTTGAAAATTCGAAATTCAAAAATTCGAAATTCGAAAATTCGACATTCAAAAATTCGAAATTCAAAAATTCGAAGTTCAAAAATTCGAAATTCGAAAATTCGAAATGCAAAAATTCGAAATTCAAAAATTCGAAATTCAAAAATTCGAAATTCAAAAATTCATTAATTCAAAAATTTAAAAATTCAAAATTTAAAAATTGGAAATTCAAAAATCCAAAACCCATCGGCGGATACACCGTCTCTGCGCATAGGCGAGATTTAAATCTAACCGCCATTATGCCTGAATTATGCAAGTTGGGGCACAAAGCCATAAAACATAAAATGTGTATTTTGAAATGCGGGACATGTTTATTTTCATACATTTTTTCCTATCTATAACCGTTTTTGAGATACCGCGTGATTTTATTAAAAATGTAATCATCCCTGGAACACACAAGAAACTTACCGATTTTTAATTTTTCGGAACATCCGTTTTTACAAGATTTGTCAAAAGCTTTGTATTTTTCAAGAATTCAATTGCTCAAAATTATTTATTTTTCAATTCCAAATTCTAAAACTAAAAGGAAAAATTGAAGAAATAAAGTGGAAGAAGGGAAAGTTGCCTGACCCGTGAGAACTTTATTGCTTTTTCGGCTTTTGTTAGCGCGAAAGTGTTTAGACTACGGTGCATAACTGCGCGGCACTTTTTATGTTTTCATGCCGTGTAAAAGTTTGAGTTGCAATTTTTGAGGGCAAGTGTCCATAGACAGACCATAAATCGGTTCCGTTAATGTAATAGGAGGAAGGAAGAGCCCGGAAATTTCTCTAAAAAATTCTCACTTTTGTCAAACTTTCAAAAAGTACAATAATTTAACAAATTGTAAAAACTTATTGGACTTTGAGACCTATGAGAACTTCGAAAATTTGAAAGAAATCGGAAAGATAAAATAATTTGGGGGACACTAAAAAATCTTGAAACTATGTGAAATATTTGAATAATATTCAAAGTTATAGAAAAAAAACACGTGCAATATTTGAAATTTTGGGGAAAATTTTAACGATTCCAAATATTTCAGGACTTTAAAAATTGGAGAAATTTGAAAATATTTCAATTTCGTAGCAAATTTTGTGAAATGTTTTGGGGGATTATTTTAACCGTTTATTTTTGAAACCGTGGAAAATATTTTTCACCATTTCGCTCGTCATTTGAGTCTCGAACGAAAAATCATAATTGATAATTGATAAGATAGCTTATTCCAATACTTTTCTTGTGAACGTAATCTGAAACTATGCATGGCGGCTTATTTATGTACTGTCAATGAGATCATCAGCTTTCCGCATAATACATTTTTTTTTTTCAATCAAAAATTTCAAAAATTTCAAAAATTTCAAAAATTTCAAAAATTTCAAAAATTTCAAAAATTTCAAAAATTTCAAAAATTTCAAAAATTTCAAAAATTTCAAAAATTTCAAAAATTTCAAAAATTTCAAAAATTTCAAAAATTTCAAAAATCTAATTTCTCAATGTAATCCTCAGCTTTTCCCTCCGGAGTCGACCGAGACCGGGTGGTAGTCACCCAAAGACCTCAGCAATAATCGCGCCGCCACCGCCAGTACCTTGTCGTCGCAATTCAACGACAGCCGTTGCGACGTCTAGCTCAACAGCGGATCTGATAAACTTCACGAGTCCTGTTAAGCAAGATCCTAGCCTAGATGAGTACTGCAGTATAACGCCGCCCGTCCCACCCCCAAAGGCCCCCATAGAGCCTCGATGGGACAATCACCCATCATTATTGAGAAGACCATCGCGGGTAACTCGAAGCAATAGCTCAGCCGCCTCTTACCAAACACGAGACTTGCGCTATCACTCACCATCCCCTGGACCACACCCATCAACAAAAAAAACACCATGCACACCCACAAAACAGGGCATCAGTCCCATCATGTCCAGAGCATGCGCCACTCCCAATGTCCCTGATGTTATCCCTAAGGTATTTTTTTCATATTTTTTTTTAGCTTTTTTCAATTTTTGGATGTACTTGCAATAATTCTTCAGGCTAGATAATATTTGAGGGGTACAAAAATATTTTCTGGGAAAATTTGGTGTGTGTGTGTGTGTGTGTGTTCGTGCCAAAACCCACTAAGGAAAAACGACAGATAAAATCAAAGTGAACATTTTAAAGAAAAAAATTTGGAATTGTTAAAAAGTTGGGGAAAAATGTTCGGAATTGAATGAATTTCATAATCTTGAGAATATAGACTATATTTAACAAAAAGATATTTGAAAAAAATTTACATGAAAAAAAACTCAAAACTCTGAATGTTTTTTATATTTCGGTTCAAATTATTGGAACTTTTCAAGTTGTATATTTTTATTCAATTATTCTTAAAGTCTGCAATTTTTAAAAATTTATGGACTTCTAGAATTTGGGGAAAAAATTGCGAAATTGAAGATCAATCCCATCATATCCATAGCCTGTACTCCTCATGTCATTCATCAGGCATTTCTTTTGAGCTGATTTCAATGTTATCTTATGTTGTTTTATGTCAAGAATGTTTGTTCGATTCCAGCCTGCGTGGAATTTTTTCAGACTCTCACACTGTCTCTACGGTCAGGTATTAAACGAATAGCCGATCATATGTTTTCCTTTTTAGTTTGAGTTGTTACTCGAGCTCGGACGAATTTCGCATTTTACGAGAGCGTTTGACATAACAAAAATCATTTTGCTTGTGTGCGCCTAAAATTTTTTGTAAATGTTGAAACATCTGAAGAGTTTTTACAATTTTTTCGAGGAACATAGAAGAGGTATCAGGGTTCAAGTTTCGACTTTTCCTCTATTTCTTTCGTGGAACTCAGTCCGCTAAATTTTTCCGAAATTGCAAAAAAAAGTGTTCATTGAAAAGTTATAGACGCGGAGTTAAAAAATCTGAAAAAGAATTGCGGAAATTGAATATCTAGAGTGCTCAATTATTACTGGAAAATTGGGAGGATTTTCTGAAGGTGTAACGGTTCATCTTTGAATAGTTCTTTATGATTTCAATCATTGGGGCGTTTCTAACAAATTGGAAAATTATACAAAATTTTTAGATTTAAAAACCATGTCAATAAATTTTTATTTTTCAAATTTTCAGTTTTAGCTATTCGAAACAATTTGTTTAGTGAAAAGATTTGAAGATATCAAAAGTTTGACGATGTCAACAATTCCAGAAAGTTTGAGAAAATCCAAAATTTGACCGATTTGAAAAATAAATTGTTATAATTCTGACAATAAACAAAATTGTACAATTCTGAAAAAATTAAAAATTTGACAAATTTCATAATTTTCGCAATTGGCAATTTTTGCAATTTCATTATTTTTCGAAACTTAAAATATCGCAAAAATACAAAAAAATGTCTGAAAATTCCGAGAAAATTAGGCGAATTAAAACAAGTTGAATTACCAAAAAAGCAAAAATTCAAATCGTTTCGCGCCATAAAAATCCCCACCATGAATCATTCTAAGCCCCTGTTTTTCCAGTAAAGTTTACAATAGCAGATTAGATTAGCTGCTCATACCAGATTATAGCTTACACTAATGAACGATTAGCGATTAAGTCTACACCTGATTAACTTGCGTCCAATTGCATTCAGTAGTGGTGATCTTGAAGTGATTGAAAAATTAAATTGTCCATCATGTGAGTGATAAACATTGCATTCGAGCCATTGAAATGCAAATGTACAAATTTCTCTGCCTATAAAAAGGAGTGGGAAACCATTTGAAAAGTGTAAAAACCCTCAATTTGTTTCAACCACAAATTTTTAACACTCCCCAATTTTCAGATTCCCCCCTTGCCGATGCACTACCGTCCGCCGCCTCCGGCCCTGAATCCGCCGAAATTGGCAATCGACGAGGGTCAGCTGAGTGTCCTAAAAATAATCGAAAAGAAGCCCAACAACAATCTGATCGACTTAACAGCCTTCGAGACAATCGAAGACCGTTCCAACGTCAGGGTTAGTGTCCTGGAGGCGTTCGACCCTCTTCTAGTAAAGACTGAAGATCTTCCAAGTCCCTTGACCTCCCAAAAAAAAGAAGAGCCTGCCAACCAGGTCGACGGCTCCGTCTACGATCCCTTCGATCCCTTCGACTACATGTACAGCACAAATGAGAGCGTCAACTCTGACCCAGTCTACGTTGCCGTGGAAAAAACCGCTAAATCCCCAACTGTATCACCTGCAGCGCCTCCATTGCCACCAAGAAACTCTTCCGCATGGAACACCATAGAGCGTCGACGGACATCCTTAGATCGTCGGCAAAAGCGTCAAACACGTCTCTACGAAAATGTTCAGGTGATAAAAACTCGAGCCTCTCTCCACGACTGTGACCTCAAGGCTTTTCACCAGATGATCAAGTCGGTAAGGAGTGAGTTCCTTTTCAATGATCCAAGTACAAATGTCGGTCACGTTACAAGTCCCATGATGGAGAATCTCTACCCCGAGGGCACCAGCATAAAACTTGTTGTTCACCCTCAGCTTCCTAGCAGCAGTGACTCCCTTCCGTCCATCTCCTTCACCTGCGACGTAAATTGTAGTGTTGAACATGTCATTCTAAATGTCGCCTGTTCCCTGGAGGAGCAGGATGAAGTTATTGTCGAGAAATACTGCCTGAGAGTTTGGGGCTTAGCCGAATATTTCGCCCCCAAATCAACTCTAGCTCAGTATGAATACATTCACCAATGCATCAAACTTGAACGTGACATTGAGCTGGCAATAATGACGAAGGGCCAAATGAAGAAGTCAATTGCTAGAACTCTGCAAGATGATAATAGAGAGCAATGCCTCAGACTCGAGGAGATCCTGCCCAACGAGCCCAACGAACCAATCTCCTATGATAGCCTCATTATTCTCCTCGAGACAGTGGAAAAAGAGATGGAACGAGTGGAAACAGCAGCTCTCCAACTTGTCACAACCAATCACAGCTCAAGTTTGCTTCCCCAGCTTCAACCTCGAGGTGTCATTCAGGCTGTCAAAGCAGTTTGTGCTCTTATGGGGAATATTGAAACTTGTGAAATTACTGAAGCAGTGGACAACTTCACAAACGCTTGCTGCCAGTTTCTTCCCCAAGTTCATACCGCCCATATTGAGTGTAAGAAACCGGAAGTCCTGCATGAAGATGGGGACTACTCTGTTGTTACACTTAGAACGAAATTCCCTGAGGTTTTAGCATCCCACTGTCACAAAATCAGAGATGCAGTTCAGGATTTAGTGGAAACTTACTGTCGTGCTTTCAGGGTGGACTTTCAGCTGAGCACTCGGGGTGAGTTTCCTACGAACTCACTTGTGTCCTCAGAGGTATTGGACACTGTGTTAGTACGTGTTGGAGCTCTTCACAGATTACCAGGCACTTGGAAGCACGATGATTACATTGTGGCAGCTCAGCTCTTCCATGGTACGAGACCTGTGGGCAATCCTGTCTTATCAGAACCCATGACAGTTACTACGAATTTTTATTCTAGAATATTGTTCAATACTTGGCTTGAGTTTAGGGGAATTAGTGTGTGTCAAGTGCCAAGGGAAGCACGACTCGTACTGGTGCTCTATGGTAGGACAATTCAGCCTGCTGAGCATGAATCCAATTCAAGTTGTCATTCTATGCAAAAGGAAGAATTGGGCTGGGGTGCAATTCAATTTTTTGATTATGATGGCGTTATGAGCCAGGGAAGTTACTTTTTGTCACTTTGGCCAGCAGTGGCTGATAAGAGGCTGGGACCTGCTCCAGCACCTGGTATCCATCCATATGGGGAAACAAATCCAATAATTGGACTGGAGCTTCCAGACTATGGGGGCAAGGTTTTATTTCCAACTGAACTGCGTGACCATGATATCGAGTCATTGGACATCAATTCTTTAGATCAGAACACCAAGGAGCTGCTGATTGATATTACTCAGCAAGATACGTTTACCAGGCCGCCGATTGATGAGAGGGAGATTCTTTGGGAGAAACGACATTATCTTCATGAAATCCCAGAAGCCCTTCCCAAGGTTAGTTTTAATGTAATACTTGGGAACACAACAAACTTCCGGATTTGTAATTTCTGGTTGCCATTCCTACATTTTCCGACACGTCAATTAAGTGTTTCAAGACCGATTTCAGAGAAATACTAGTGTGGGTTTTTAAACAATCCCATATATCAAGCAAAAAGTGATAAGAAATTAAATATGCATTTCCACTTACAGAGCAATTTCTGCTTAATACTTTTTGCCGTATCTCTTACCGTTTTTACAATAGAGCGTTGTAAACAATTCAATTGTTAGTAACAAAAAAACTGCTGGGCCAATTTAAACCAAAAACTAATCCAATCTAAGTAAGATGAGTCAGGCCAAAAAATCTAATTTTTATTATCTACTCAAGGTGCTGTTGGCGGCCCACAGTTGGGATTGGGCATGTCTGCCTGATCTCCACGCCTCACTGAGAATCTGGAGCCCCCTCCCCTCCGTCCAGGCTCTTCAGCTTCTGCTTCCATGTTTCCCGGACATAAAAGTTCGTGAAATGGCAGTTGGATGGATCAAGGAGCTCAGCAATGATGAGCTCGTTGATTATCTGCCCCAGTTGCTGCAGGCTTTAAAACACGAAACCTACGAAGCATCTCCTCTGGCAAAGTTTCTTCTGGAGAGGGCTTTGCTCTCTCCCAGGGTAGCCCACCACGTTTATTGGCTTCTGAATCAAGCCCTGCCAGGACAGAGCCCGCAGAACTCTGAGGGATCGGCGGAGGACGACAAAAGTGTGAGTTCCATGAGGTACCAGAGGAGACTGCAACTTATGCTTCGGGCACTACTTGCGGTCATCGGTGAGGGACTCAGGAACAGCTTTCTGAGTCAACAGTGTCTTGTGAAAAATCTGAACGAAGTTGCTGAGAATATCAAGGTTACCAAGGAGTCGTTGAGGATGGATGCACTGAAGGTAGGAGTGAACTGATCTTTATTTGATTCCTACTGTTCTTATGATACCTGAATTATCTACAGTCCTACTTCCTTTTGGATTGGTCACGAGACCGTACAGACCTTGTAAATTTTTTGGAAAGCGATTTCCTGATTGTAAAAAGCATCCATTCACTTATTCAAGGTGGGCCTGCAGAATATTAACTGCCAATTGACGGAAGATGAGGGAGTCTGTCTTCCTCTAGCGCCCAGCAGATTAGCCTTTGGCATCAACGTTCAGACTTGCTCGTATTTTCCCTCCTTTACTCTTCCTCTGAAGATCAATTTTGTGGGTTGTGATGGGGTTCCCAGTCCCGCAATTTTCAAAGTTGGAGATGATCTCCAGCAGGACATGCTGACATTGCAGATGGTCAGGATCATGGACAAACTGTGGCTGAAGGAGGGCCTAGACCTCAAGATGGTGACGTTCGCATGCGTTCCCACTGGCAACAAGAGAGGGATAATTGAGATGGTGACCAATGCCGAAACTTTACGGAAAATCCAGGTCAGAAAATTACCATTATTTTTTTATGTGACAGTCAAATGATTCTTGTCCATTCACAATTGTATGGGGACTTTTTAATGATTCACTGGCCTCTTCATCCTATTCAAGAAAACGCATACACATAAATAAACATCGTTAGAGTCGAAATATCTCGATAATCGTGACATGATTTATTTTTCAATCGTCATTCATTTATTGCTTTATCAGATTAGTCGAATAACATGGCAATTTTTCGCTGCGTATGATAGTTGCCGAAGATGTGCTAAGATGTTTTTTGACACTCAGGTGGAGTTCGGGCTCACCGGATCCTTTAAGGACAGACCTATCGCCGAGTGGCTAGCGAAGCACAATCCTTCGGAGCTGGAGTATGAGCGAGCTGTAGAAAATTTTACGGCTTCATGCGCAGGATACAGTGTAGCAACGTATATCCTGGGAATCTGTGATCGACACAATGACAATATTATGCTGAAGACCTCGGGACATTTGTTCCATATAGATTTTGGAAAGTTTCTTGGGGATGCGCAGATGTTTGGAAATTTCAAGCGGTGAGCTATTGCCCCAACGCAAAGTTCTGGCACTTATAGATAATTTGAAAGTTTTTATGATGTTTCTCAATAGTTTTGGTACACCATTCAGAGCAGTTTGAAATTGGTTAAAAATTTTTTTTTGTTAAGCAAGTGTCGCATTTTTCTGCGCAGTTGGAGAAAAATCGAGAAAAATATTTTCCTATTCACATTTTCTACTAAAAATGGCGTAAGATTTTTTCATTTAAAACGATTCTTTAAGTTAGGGGGTAATTAATTTCTTAGGATAATTCGAAGCAACAATCCTCTTCGTTTGTGATATTACGAAGTATTATATTGCCTATTACTTGTTTGGTATCGTTATGGAAGACGGTGGGGTGGAAAAGGCAGGTTGAATATACAATTCGTGGCACATGAACAAAATTTCAAAATTTCCAAAAAAGTAAAAGGAAGAAAAATAGTAGTGCAGTTTTTGAGCTATTTACAACAAAAATCTAGAAATTCCAAATATAAAAATTTTGATGGCGACTCTGTGTAAAGTTTAAGGAAGGCTCAGAACGGTATAAAAGATTGATTTGTTATCTCATTAGATCCATGCGTGATATTGCGTAATTAAATAGAGGTAGGGTACTTTATTCATTATATATATATATATATATATATATATATATATATTTGTATCGAATAAATAAATTACCCTATCTGTCCCTATATATATATATATATATATATATATATATATAGATATTTAATTTTTAAGTTTGAAATTTTTAAAATTCTAAAATTTTAAATATTTGAAATTTTTGTTTAGGGATCGCACTCCTTTCGTACTGACCTCAGACATGGCCTATGTCATAAATGGTGGTGATAAGCCCTCAGCAAAATTCCACAATTTTGTAGATCTCTGCTGTCAAGCCTTCAACATTGTTCGCAAACATGGAAATCTCATTCTTCATCTCTTTGGCCTGGTAAGTAAATTGATTCGTTCGTTGACCCCAATTTAAAAAGTTAGCAAATTCAATTGATGTTTTAATTTTTTGAAATCTTCAACAATGTTGAAGGAATTAAAAGTGTAAAAAATTGAGAAATATGAAAATTTTTAGCTTCCCAAAGATTCAAGAAAATTTCACGATTTTTGAAATTTCTCATTTATCTCAAATCTATTTATCTCAAATTTTTCGCAAATTGCCAGAATTTCTCCAATTTTGAAAATTAAAAAAAAGAAATTCCGTTGTTTATTCTACAATTTCAAGAGAGCCCGTAGCCAAGTTGACTCATTTCTCTCCTTGGGTCACAATGTTTTTTTCCTACTAATCACAAAAAAAAAGAATAACAGAGAAACCCAGCGGAAGAAACATCCTGTTGTTTTATCAGAAATGAGACCACTATCGTAGTGTTGTGGGCATCTAGCTCAGTTCTCCATAATTAGACTCGATAATACATCTGTTTCTCCGGCATTATAGGCTCAGTTTCAAGGAAAAGTGGACGAAGGAAATATTTGTGTCGGGCTCGGGAATTCATTAAATCCGCATAAAAATAGCAATCGCTATTCAGTCATAAAAATTGGGAAAATTAAACAAGCGGTTAATTAATAAATATTCAAATATTTCGGTAACTTGGAAGTTTCTAAAATTAAAAAGAAGAAGAAATTCCACTAATGGCGAAAGTGATAGAATTTTCAAAAAGTCAAAAATTTAGGAATGCTTAAATTGTGTTAATTTCTTAAATCTCCAAAATTTTGAATAAAATCAAAAAATCTTTGATGGACAAAAAGTTGACGAATTTGGAAAATTTAGAAAATTACGATTTCCAAGGGTGCAGACGATTTTCTAAAAATTACAGAAAAGGAAAAATGGGAAAATAGAAAAAAAAATCTGAATTAAGAAAGACAAATTTTGTTTGTTCTAATCGAAAAATGGAAAACTTATTGAGAGACAAGTTGAGTAGGGACTTTGAAAATGATACTTTCGTTGAGCAAAAATTGGGTGACATTGGAGGTAAACAGATGGGGAAGAAATTGAAGATGAATGAGTATACGAATAGTCCACAAATGCCCTCGTCCAGTATTCCTGGGATTAGTATGAATGCTGTAAGTTACATTGCAAAATGGAATTTCAGATTTTTTAAGAACTTAAAAAAAGGCTTAATTTTAACAAATTAAAAAAAAAATTAAAACATAAATTTCCAGAATCTTCAAAAATGTCAAAAATAAAAAATTCTAAGGAAATGAAAGTCTTCAAAAAAAAGTCCAACAATAAAATGAAAACGAAAATTTGGATTTCAGGAAAACCTGGCAAATTTACGTTTCCAACAATTTTGTGAATTGAATGAAAAGAATTAGAGCCGAGTTAACGGGAAAATTGGATTAAGACTCCGAATTATATTTGGGAAATTATATTCATATCGTCATATAATACCAGCATGAACAAAAAAAACTGAGTGGTATGGGAGAGACATATAAAAAAAAAACAAAAAGAAGATGAAAGAATATACGAATGTTTCACAGATGACATCTTCTGGTATTCCCGGAGTCACTATGGATGCTGTAAGCTATGTTCAGAAGGCTCTATTGCCAGAGCAAACGAACCCAGAAGCTGCTGCAACATTCGCTAGGATGATTGAGAGCTCCTTGAAGAGCTGGTTCACGCAGTTCAATTTCTTTCTCCATAATTTGGCGCAGTTGAGGTTCACGGGGGACCAAAATGATGGAGAACTTTTATCATTCGTGCCGAGAACTTATACGTAACTATTCACATTTTTTAAATTGCAAAATTTTCCAAAATTTTGGAAGTGATTAAAATGTTCAAAAATTTATACAATTTGAAAAAATGGATAAGTGACAATTACACGATATATACAATAGAAAAGAAAAATTATAATGATAATAATACGTATTTGTGTTTGTAAATAGAATGCAGCAAGAGGGACAGTTAACCAGCGTCCAAGTGCACGGTTATCAGAAGAGATATGATCCAGAAAAATATTACATGTACATACTGAGGATCCAGAGGACGGGACAGCCCGATCCCGCATATCTCTTCAGATCGTACAAGGAATTTTGTGAATTTTATCAGAAATTGTGCATTCATTTTCCACTCGCCAAAGTTGTCAGGTAAGCTTCTTTTTCTCAGGCTCATTGAATGTTTTGCAAAACTGAAATTTTCCGAAATTCTAAACTCTTAAACGTTTTAGAAAATTTAGAACATTCCAATTTCTTAAAAGTCTCTTTTTTCATTTTTTTGTTTTATAAAATTTTTTAATCATAATTAAAAAAAAAATCACAAACGTCAGAATTTTTTTAAAGAACTTTCGAGAATTTTAAGAACTTTAAAAAAATCAGAATTTTAACAAATATTACTTTTTTTTATTTTTGTGTTTACAGACATTTTCAATTCTTCAATAACACTTTACGCATTTTGTATACAACATTCAACAACAAATTTCAATTGAACGATAAGAGAAAATTCCTCAAGATTTATTTAGAAACAAAAATATGTCACCTTTAAATAATTCACAAAACCTTACCATATTTTTTACAAACTGTTTAACCGTCAAAAACTTAAATGACGAGTTCTTTAGTGCTAGATTTCCTATGGCTGATTAATTGGTCGGGTATGGGGGCAACTCCTTTCTTCTTCTTGATCCCCGCTTTTCTCACGTTGTCAGAGTTTTTTTCCCTCAAAATATCTACTGAAGCTCTTGGCAGTTTGAACTGCCCGACTTCCTCACTGTCTCCACTGTCTTTTTTAGGGCCAACTGAATTTTCTTCTGCGCTCATTGTGGCCATTGGATTCTGCACTGTTGGAAAATTCGGCACTTGTGGGGGTGGTACTGGTTTAGAAATTGGTCGTGGTCTCTGCGAATTTACTTCTGTAAAAAGAATGCATTAGATATTCGTCTTGCTAATATATATATATATATATATGGGGTATTCCATACCAGCTTGGACAAGCCGTGACCCTTACCTCTTCAGATTTCGATGGCGATTTTTTCTCAGGTTCTACCATGAAAAAAACAGTATTCTCAAATTTTTTCAGATTTTTTTTTAATCAGCAAAAATCTGTAGCAAAAATAGGCCCCGATTGAAAATTCTCAATTTATTCACAAAGGTCTCAAAAAATTAATGAAATTTCTAGGAAATAAAATAAATATGGAACTCCTATCTGGTAGATCATTTTGAGTCCAATGTCGGTAAGAAAAATCGCAAATTGAAAGAAGAAATTATATCATTTTCAAAAATTAGTGTCAGTAAGGCACTTTGTATAGAAAAGCTGCATGGAGTGTGAAACTACTCATGACATAATTTATTTTTGATTAATTTTTTTTACCGACATTGGACTGAAAATGATCTACCGGATAAGAGTTATGTTTCTCTTATTTTCTAAAAATTTGAAAAAATTTGAGAGTACTGTATTTTCATGGTGGAACCTCAGAAAAAATCACCATGAAAATCTGAAGAGGTAAGGGTCACGGGTTGGCCAAGTTGGTATGGAATACCCCATATATATAAATATTTCATATATATATATATACAAATCATTTTATGAAAGATGAGTTTTGGAATGGATACAAAAAAACCACATGTAGAACGTGAGTGACGACGCTGAGAAAGTACCTCAATGGAAAATCAGTTTTTCATGTTTTGACCGTCGTCATAATAACAACTCAAAAAATTATAAATATTACAAACCCGTAGTATGGAGAGGTGATGTCGGCCTCTGTACTCTAGTTGGTGGTGGTGGCCATACGTCACCATCGAAATTCGATATTGTTCGGTAAAAACCTGGAACTCCTGTTGTATTCGGTACGCTAGGCTTGTCCAGTGACATTCGGGCACGAAACCACTTCAACCCCATTTGGTATCTGGGAATGCAATTGGGTCTATTTTTATTCCCTAAATGTTAACAATTCCAATTATTTATAGCGTTCTATTATAAACAACGCTGAAGATAGGAAAACAGTTTATAATAAATATTGTTCTTGATTAAAAAATACGATTTTATGTCGTGTTACTTTTGTCTCTAGTCAGTCTGGGGAACATCCCAGGTGGGAAGCATTATTGCTATGGGTTTATCTCATAAATGAATCGGTTTAGACAAAATTGATGGATAGCATTTTTATCAGAATTCACATTTCCTGCATAAAATACTTTGAGACGTTTTTCGGTATAATCATTACTTCAGTTATTACACCAAAGCAAAAATTACATTAATTCAATTTTGTTGGAAATTGAATTCTCTCTAGAAATGACTTGGTAACATCGTTAGCGAGGTCATTATTTTTACAAAAAAAATTTATAAGGCTGTATCACTAATATTTTCCCCATTTTTCTACTGAGCATTTAAAAAATTATTTGCAGAATGGAGAACACAATTTAGCACAGAGTCACTTGAATTTTTTTTCGCGGTTTCAAATGTTAAAATAAATGAACTAATTAAAAATCTTTACCTGAAGACAGAACGATCACAGGCGATATGATGTCCAATGAATCGATTTATCTATTTCTTTATCGCAGAAACCCGTTAATAACACATTCAATTGATACTCTTACATTTCTACGTGTGACTCAGACCCATATCATAAATTTTATGGAGTCTGCTATCTTTCGTAGATGTACTATAGATTAATGACGCTCTGTTGACCTTTAGATACTATTGTACTCAATTATTGTTTGGATTAAATTCACCAAAATTTTCACTAATATTTTTGGTCACTTGAATGTTTCAGTTTGTCTAGTGGCATGAGTGTGGGGCGCTCCAATATCAAACAAGTTGCGGATAAAAGGCGCGCAGATATTGAAAAATTTTTACTCAGTCTTTTTAAAATGGCACCTGAGATATCGCAGAGCGATTTGGTCTATACATTTTTTCATCCACTTTTGCGGGATCAACAAAATGCGGATATTCATTTGAGGAAGGTCAAGGGTAAGCTTCAGAACATTTTCCCGCGCAATTTCAAAAAGTGACGTGCTTGAGGTAGGGGAGAACTTTTTGAGATTGAGGAATAAGCAGAGACTAAAAATTTGGAAAACTTTTTTTAGGGTTGCTCGATTTTTTGAAATTTTGTTATAGTAAATATTTCACTGGAAAAACATAATTCAGGGACGTTACTAAGAATTCCAGAATTGCAAAAATTTTTTTTGTTTTTTTTTTTTGGAATAAAATGTTTTTTTTGTAATAGTAATTTATTGATTGTTTTGATAAATTAATTTATGATTGATTAATAATGAATTTTGTGATATACGAATTTTTTGTGAAATTTAAGACCTGTGAAAAATTCAAAAAACTAAAAAATGTCAAAATTGTATAAAAGTGCATAAAATCTAGAATTTTTAATTAGAAAAAAATGTAATCATTTTGATTTTCAAATATTCAGAAAATTCGGAAAAAAATTGGAAAATTACGAAGTTAAAATTTTGTCACTTTTTATTGTTTTTTTGTTATTTTCAAAATTTCTAATGTTTAATTTCACAGTTGGAAACTGGTGGGCAGAGAAAAAAGTGCGCGACAACGTGCAGTGTGGTCAACTAAAAATATCTCTCCATTATACCCGTGGTACCTTATCAGTTATGGTCCATCATGCGAGGGGTCTACCCAAAGTTGCCAATGCTCAAGAGCCCAACACTTATGTCAAAGTATACCTCAAACCAGACCCAACGAAAGCAACAAAACGCAAAACAAAAGTCGTCAAAAAAAACTGTCATCCATCATTCATGGAAATGGTAAGAAGACATTTATTTTTAGGGTTAAGGAAGTAATTGGAGAAGGAAATACGATAAGTGAATTTTAGGAATATCAAAACAGTCTCCAGAATTTTTTTTTTAATTGAAAAACTATTTTTTCTTAATTTCTAATTCTGCAGAAAATTCGAAAATTTGAATTTTGAAAATTGTCGAACTTTCAGAAATTTCAAATAATCCAAAAATTGTCAACAACTATTTTACAAAAAAAAAACATTTGAATGAATAAATTCAAATGTTTTAAAAAATCCATAAAAAACTATTAAAAAATCGAAATACTTTAGTTTGTAATTTTGTACGAATTTACAAATGTTTAGAAATATTGAGCAATCAGAGCCTTTCAAGATCTTGCTAAAGTTGTTAGGTCCAAACCATGTCAACACTTTTACAATATGTCTTGAAAAATTGGAAAAAATTACATTAAAATTGCGTCTGTTGCAGTTGGAGTACAGAATGCCCTTGGACGTGATTCAGGAGCGTGCACTGGAGGCAACAATTTGGAATCACGACACACTCCAGGAAAACGAGTTCCTAGGTGGTATTCGAATTCCCCTATCGCACCTGGATTTGACAAAAGAAACGATCGAGTGGTTCCCCCTGGGCTGTCTTTAATGAATATCTCAGTGTCTTCATAAACGCACAAGCTGAAGATTTTCACAAATTAGAAATCCTGAAAAATTTTCTCAACTCTAGATTGGTCATCTTCTCCAATTGTTGTTCAAGTTTAAGGACAAAATTCCAAAAAAAAAATTCCAACCCTAGATTGGTCATCTTCTCCAATTGTTGTTCAAGTTTAAGGACAAAATTCCAAAAAAAAATTTCCAACCCTAGATTGGTCATCTTCTCCAATTGTTGTTCAAGTTTAGGGACAAAATTCCAAAAAAAAATTTCCAAACCTAGATTGGTCATTCTTCTTCACCTTTTAGTCAAATTCTTTACGAGCTCAATAATTGAAAAAAAAAAATTGGAAAGAATTTGAAGAAAAATTATTACGTCTGAAAAAGGTTTTTCAAAAGTTTTTTGGCAATTTTTTAGTTTAGTAGTTATTGCAAATGCACTAGAATTGACAAAGTTCAAGATAAAAAAAATTGATAAAAAAAATTAAGAAAAAAAATTGAGAAAAAAAATTGAGGAAAAAAATTGAGTAAAAAAGTTGAGAAAAATTTTAGCAACGTTGTGTCAAATTTCAAGAATCAAATCAATTTTTTCGGATTTTTGTACTGGCCAGTGCGATACTTATTATGTAAAATGACAAATCTAGGAGTTAAGAAAATTTTCACAAATTAGGGATTTTAAAAATTAGATTAAGGAGTAAACGTCGACGTGATCACGCAGGGTCCAGTGATTTTTTTTTTTTTTTTGATTGGGGGGTCTGAGGAAACAAGGTCTATTTATTGATAATCATTATTATTATCAATTTTTAATTATAATTGATGAATCTTAAATCTATGGAACCAAAGGAGGACCTAATCAACTCTACCTATACAAGAGAAGTTCTTAACCATATTTATACGAATTTAGTTTGTCTAATGGTATATTTTACAATTTTTATATTCTCCACAAAATATTCACGCACTCGCAACATTTTTTTGAACAAGAAAAATGGAGGTTTCTTTGGTGAAATTGTGGAAGAATCTTTGATGTCCCAATTATGATAATTCTCGGTGTGTTTCTAATAATTGTATTTATTTCGTTTTTTAATTCAGGGAGTTTGAAAATTTTGCATATTACAAGAAAATTACCAAATTACAATTCAAATGAAATTTTGAAATTTTGGAAAGATCTAAAATTTTAGAAGCTCAAAAATTTTCAGAAATTTGAGAAATTTTAACTTTTGCTAAAAAGCAACAAAAATCAATGGTGAAAAAACTTGTAAATTTTGCAATTTTTCTGAATAGAATTTCTTTATTTAAAATTTTCAGGCCATTTCTATAATTTTCCTAATTGTACATCTATTTGAAATTTTTGATTTTTTTGAGATTTTGAACATTTTAAAAATTTCCAAGATTCTTTAAAATTCTCGGTTAAAACGATTCTCATTTTCAATTTTTTTCTCGTTACCAAATATGTCAACTTCAATTGGCATATTTACAAATTTTCGAAATTAAGAAGAAAAGTAGATGAAATTTTATGATAGTACAGAAATCAATGTTTTCAATTTGCCTATTTTTTTCATCGTTTTTTTTTATGTCCCCGAAATAAGGAAAATTGTGATAAATATTTATACACCTGGTTACCACATTGTCATGGTAATTTTAACAATTGTAAATAGCTCATGTCTTTTTGTGTGGCTCTACCTTATTATGGTTATTCATGTTGCAGCCACCAAGAAGTAACAATGAAATTATATTTTCTTTTTCACTTTCTATAATTAAATAGAGAAACTACCAAAAATTCATTGTATTCATTACCTGTTGTTGATTGCGCACGAATTTTAAGTACCAATCTTCAGACCTCAGGTTTACTTAAATTTACGTACAATTGCAATGAAGAGCTTTCTCTGAATTTTATAATTTATCGGAATTTTTAATTTCCCGATAGGATAAGTTACTGTAATCACTCCGAAAATGAAATCATGAAATTTTTACGTTTCTCGACGTAAAAACTTGTACCATGCGTTCAATTGTTCACAACGCTGTATCTCGAGAACGGTGATAGATACGAGAAAAAGTGTCAAACAAAAGTTGTTCCTCTCATGAAACTACACATTTCATGTTTCATTACTTTTTTTGCTGGGCATCATATTTTACGAGATATCGATGAAAAATCATAATAGTCGATCAATGGTCAAATTTGCGTAACTGATATACAACTTGACTTCATACGCGTATCGTCACACACACACACACACAGACTATCCGGAAGTTATTGATGCGACTCGTCGAGGGTCACTTCCTGTTTATTCAAAATATCAAAGTTTTTCAAATTTTTACTTTTTTACGACTTAGCAAATTTTTACTTTTTTACGACTTACCAAAGCGCACATCTATACTTTATCAAGCATGCCAATTATACTGTAGTTTTATCAATTTATAGCAGGCACTTCAATCACTTAGACGATAGATTGGCAATCGGCATGGCCGGGTTCAAATTCAAGTTCCGACCAATTGATACGAGCTCCATTTATTTATATATCGTTTGTTTACAAACACGTCGTAGACAGCCGCCGTTGATTAGCGCTAATAGTAGGGCACATGTAGCGACGCAGAATGAAAAAGAAAAAGTTTTCTTGCAATGAGCCATGTGGCAGAAATATTCAGTTTTCGAAATTCTTTTGAATCAGCTGATGGACATCTTTTTAATTTATTTCGAGTCGTGAAGTTTAGTGGATGCAATTGATCCAGTCGATGCCATTGATTACATTTTATCTGCAAGTATAATTCTGAACCTCCATAACTTTACAAAACTGCAAAATTAAAAAATACCAAAATTTAGAAAATCGTAAAATTAGGGCATGAAAAGTTTCCAAAATTTTCGGATTTCCCAAAAATTTCCGCCCCTAAAAATTCAACTAAAAATCAATGATTAGAAAAATTGAAAAATTTCAAAAATCTAAACTCCGAAAATTTTGATAATTTGAATTTTTTTTATAATCCCAAAAATATGAACCAAAAAAAAAAACAAAAAAAAAGCAGCCAACTTCAGATAGCCATTGTGCCCCATAAATCTGAATTCTTAAATATCTGCGAGTAGACAATCGCGCGATTTACGCGGAAAAATTGTTCGTTTCGTTGGCGGAGACTTGCGCTATCTTCGGATACCAAGTCGAGACAGATCGTTGAAAAAAAAAGTCCTATTCCCCCCACAATCAGTCTATATACCCCCCTATCTTGTCCATAGTAATTTCCCCTATCATTGAATATCCCCCGAAGCGCGCGTAACCGGACTTTGTTCTGCCAATGTCACAGCTTCAACTGCCCGAGCTCATCTCCAGGAATCATCGAAACTGCAGTAGCCCCCTTGACTTCACCCAGAAACCATTTACGGTATTTATTATGCCTACAAAATTTTGAATTGCGACACCAATTGAAATTGATAGTGCAGAGTCATCGAGTAAGGTAAGTGATGGGTATAAAAAATCCTATTACTTTCTTAAAAAAAAAAACAACAACAAAAAAGACCAGATTTGTTGGACCAATATATATAGACATATAAGGAAAAATTATACAAGCAAAGTCAGAAAATAAATTACATATATATAGAGTTCGGACCGAAAGGCTCGCTATGACCAGTCCCAAAATTTCGGTCATCGACGGAGGATTTTCCACGCAGTTGTCCACTCATGTCGGGGACAAAATCGACGGGGATCCACTGTGGACCGCGCGCTTTCTAGCGACTCATCCCGACGCGGTTTTAGCGACACACTTGGACTTCTTGAGGGCAGGTAGTGATTACTCTCTCGGCTATTTAATTGTGCAATCGTCGGAACTTATTACAATGCCCCCAAAAATCAAAAAGTTTTCTTCATCAAATTTTTTTTTTTTTTTTTTATTTAGCTCGAAACTTTAACAGGTTTATGCAGCTTACAATGATATTATATATAAATATATGTATACAAATATATGTATATATATATATATATATCTAGATATTAACATGAATGTTACAATAATGATATACAGTTGTGTTTGAAACGGTCAATCTCAACAGACGTATTCCTTGGTATATTTTTAAGGTTTCTGAATTCTAAGGGTAACATGCCCCGTACATCACATCCAGCTTGATAGCAGAAGTCCGACTTGGTTCTATTAATTACATAAATTTTGTTTCAATTACACATTGTGATTTGGGATGGACTGCATGGAGATTTCTGACGTTCCGCCTACATATCAATTTTGCATGTGATTAAGTAGTTGGTAACAATCTGAATACATTTCGTGTCCAATTCTTTGAGGATAGTAAGGCTATTATACGGAGGGAAGACTCCACTCTTCATCAAATGTTCACGTTTCAACGTTTTTGTAACATTTCCAGACTATTTTAAACAAAATGTCTGTGTGTGTGCGCGACTGCATTATACGATTGAGAATCTGAATGATTCAACCGAAGTGTCTTCACGTAACTTACGCCTGATTAGATTTTGGATGAAATTGGTGCAGTACATATGTTGTTCTTAACAATGTCAAGTGTTCATAATGTTCTACTGCGTAAACTGTGAGAGTTAGCGCAAAATTCATACAAGAAAATTTGTTCCCCATATAAAAATACGTATGTTATGTAGAATGACTTTTTTCGATAATTTGCATAATTAAGGAGATATGGCCGTCCCAGCAATGATGTATGTAATAAGTGAACGAATGAACCCAGCGCTGTCATGACGGTCCCAATCGAAGCGTTTCCATGCAAAATCGAGGGGATTACATTTTGGATGACATTCGTGCAGTATATGCAATGTTATTAACAATTGCAATTGTTTATACTGTTCCACTGGGTAACATATTAAAGTTATCGTTTTTATTGCGGCCGCACCCCTATTGGCGTCTCACTCGCACTCAAGTAACGCGCATAAGTCTCATCCTCATGCTCACCATGCGTCTACTCAAATATTCATAATTATCTGCTTCATAAATGACTCAGTTTAGAATGCTCAAATCTGCAAGTGTTCATTATGACACTAATAGGGGTCACACTGATTAACCGGGGTATATTGGAGAAGAATAAATCTAGTACGCTGTGCTGAAATACCAAAATCGGGAAGTTCTATTTGTGCCCCGAACGGGGCACACACATGCTCATACGACTACTAAATTTTTCCCATTTCATTGTCTCTCCCATTTTTGTTGTCTTTGCAGGTGCAGAGATCATTCTGACGAATACGTATCAGGCATCGATTCAAGGTTATGCGGAGCATTTGGGGATGACAGAGTCCGAGAGTTTGCACTTGATTCATAAGGCCGTAGATCTAGCCGAAGAGGCAGTGAGAAGTTTCCTAAAAGAACGAGATGATTCGGGTCAAGATAGGCCCCTGATTGCTGGCTCCTGCGGCCCCTACGGCGCCTCCCTCCACGATGCCTCAGAATACACCGGGTCCTATGCAGGAAGTGTGACCAGAGCCTTTCTCAAGGTTCGTATTACACAATGTAAAAATTATAACCTACGAGTCCGGTGACGCGCACTTCCTCTTTCCGCCGCACGGACTGGTGGCGCATCCGTTTCGGTCTTACAGTTTTCGATAATTGCGATATATATCGATAGTTTTGTTTTGTCTCTCCTTTTTACTATAGGATTTCGTGGAGGACACAACTTTGTCATTGGTGTCGCAAGTGTCGCGCTCGCATTTCTATGCTTTACATTGGATGTCTGCGCGCGCATGTCATGTAAAAGACGGTCTGTGATCGGCTGCTGCGAAAGACAATTAATGATTTTAAATATTCGATGGACTGAAAAGAAAATTGATTACTAGTAACTGTTTCTCAGTGTAAGCTATATATTTTTAGGTTTTTTAAACAAGCACGTTCCCTACTGGATGATATTTTTGGGGCCCGTAGAGGAGTGTAATGTGATAATATAATTTAGATATTTGAAGTAACAATATATTTTGCAAAGTTGAAGATACTGTTAATCACTGAATCCGAAAAAAATGAGAGCTCTTAGTTTTCCAATTTGGTGCAAGCATCTTTTGTTTTTTTTCTGTAACCGGTGGCGCACGCTTCGCAGGCGCACTTCCTGTTTCCGCCGGCCTGACGGGGTGGCGCGTCGGTTCCGGTCTTACGCTTTTCGATAATTTCGATATATATCGGTAGTTCCTTTCGTTTCTCCTTTTTACTATAGGACTATCGCGTACACTCGAAACTTAATAACTTAACTAAAGCCGAATCGATATCCCAAATATCGAGGTTTATCGATGCAAAGGCGATTACTAGCCAACTTGACGATGTTATCTGACTAATGTGATCAAGCAGACAGTGCCTGGTGACGAATAATCATCTACCTTTTTTTCAAGGAGTGGCATAGGCCGAGAATCGAGGCGCTCATAAACTCCGGAGTCGATCTTCTCGCACTCGAGACCATTCCCTGCGCCATCGAGGCGGAAGCGTTAGTGGAGCTTCTCAAGGAGTATCCAGGGACCAAGGCCTGGCTTACATTTTCCTGCCGTACTGACGGCAAAAGTATCGTCGACGGAAGTGATTTCAGAACAACTGCGGCGGCAGTTTATCGAAACGCCATTCCGGGACAAATTGTTGCAGTGGGAATTAATTGCATTGCCCCCAGCGCTGTTTCGGCATTTTTCCAAGGCATCAATGCAGATGATGGAGCTAATGGGAACAACGAATTTTTGCCACTTGTGGTTTATCCAAATAGCGGAGAAACTTACACAGTGGAAGATGGGTGGAGAAAATATGGAAATGAGCCGCAGTTGGAAAATTTTATTGGACAATGGCTTAATATGGGAGTTAGGTTTGTTGGCGGGTGTTGTAGAACTTATGCTAAAGATGTTGAGAAAATTAAGAAAGAGGTGGAGGAGTGGGTTAGGGGTGCGCGTCGCGCGCATTGACGATAAGGGAAGTTTTTAGAAACAGTTTTGAGGAGGAAATCTTTCAGTGCAATAATGGGAGGGGGGGTCATTGAATACTCGAAACTACGGAACTCGTTTGCCATTTTTAACCACCGCAGCGCCGCGGTGAGCAGCTCTGGAAGTTTGCAATACAAATGAAAATATTTAATTGAAAAATTGGTAGTTTGGAAATTCGAATAAACCCAATTTATCCCTCTGAATTTGCGTGCTTCTATCCGTTGATTTTTTCGTAATTAAGAGTTGGAATTTTGGAATAAAAATTTGATTGAGCCTTTGCATTTTTTCTCTTTTTTCATTCTCTTTTCAGATACAAGTCTGGTGGTGCGTACTGCGCATGCGCATTTCCTTTTTCCGCCGCAAGGACTGGTGGCGCTTCGGTTTCACTCTTACGGTTTTCGATCATTTCGATATATATCGATACTTCCTTTCGCCTCCCTCTTTTTATGATTTTTCTAAGGTTTGTAAGCGTTTATTGGATTATTTTGTCACGATTTTTTTAATGGAAAAATGTGAATAATTTTAGGCGCGAAATGGCGAAAATTTTTACAATTTTTTGAGAATTATTTGTGGGAATAAGTTGAGTATGTAAAGTGCGCTTGATAATCATTACTTGAACAATATATCGTCTCATGGATCTGCAAAATAAAGGGAAACTGTCAGACGATAATTGTTTTTTATCAGAATGTACGATTGTGAGCGTCGATGCTCTCCATTCTCATCAGCGGAATAACTCAATTAATATGCGAGATAACGGGTGAAATAAAACATTGATAATGCATAAATTTTTCCGCGGGGTTCGGTGAACAAAGAATTTGGTTTATATAGCATAATTTGTTGACAGTCAAGTGGAATAAAATTGTTTTTTATTTCAAGTCTGCTTCCGCTTATCATTTGACAAGTAATCCTTTTGATATTTTTTGTTTGTGGATATTCAGATAAGGATTTCAGAAGCTTTGTGATTGGAGTAGGTGGACTGCGGCCGGTGACTTTTAAGGAAAAATTCCTTTTTACATTTATTCAAAGTTTCATTTTTTGAAATCTTTAAATTTTTTCACATCCTTGAAATCTGAAATTCGTGAATTTTTTTCCATTTTCTCAGAAACAAATTTCGGTTAAATAACAATTTTTAGAATTGTTGAAATTGTGAAAATTTTGAATTTTTTGTCCAAAATCCTTGAAATTTCTCGATATTCTGTGAAAGAAAAATGATTTTCGTGAGTCTGGAGATTGTAAACATCCTCAAAAAATTCTGAATACTTGACTGAGTTTTCCCGCCAATATTCAAACTGCTTCAAAGGCCCGCCAATAGAACGCGCTCTTTAATCGCTGTGCGGTTATCAATCACTTACGCTCAACATCCAAACAATTTTTCGCCGAGTGTTAAAACTTTTCAAATTTCATCATCAAAGCTGTCGGCAAAGTTGTCGCTGATAAAATCTCTCCTAAAAATTTGAAAATGACAAAAGTTACAGTACTAGACGGCAGTGTTTCAACCCAAATTTTTCATCACACTGGCAAAACTGGCGACGGAGATCCACTTTGGACTGCCCGTTTCCTGGTAAACAATAAATAAGCAAAGTATATAAATGACTAAAACCTATGAAACAATTTTGTACTGTAAAAGTTTCATAATTAGACTCAAATTTTTCAACCACTTCCATGAATCGTCAATTATTTTGTTAAGTACACTTTTACCATATATACATTTATATATAACACATTACTTACCGAAAATGTTTCTACAAAAAAAAAGTATTTAAAATTTACCTTCCCAAATATCATAACTCAATGTCTGCGTGTGTGTGTACTTTCTTTCCAATCTCTCATTTTTATCACCACCGAGCTCTCCAAATGGTTTCAATTGTTTATAACGCTCTAACGCCGAAACGGTTAAAGATACGCAAAAAGTCAGACAACACAAAATATGTATTTTTTTATAAGGAACAACATTTATTCGACACATTTTTGCGTATCTATAATATTTCGTGAGATACAGCGTTACCAACAATTGAAATTGTTAATAGCAATAGAAAGCAGGAGACATATATGGAGCAAAAACTAATGAGCTCTAAGTCATGGCAAGGCGCTTCGATTGCGTCATACAGGGCCTTGATCGGATAATTTGTTCACGAGAAATCGTTCCGAGAAATTTTTGGTTACATACGTACATCGGCACACACATACACACACACATACAGACATTTTGTTTTAAATAGTCGAAATGCATTAGAAATACCTTGAAACGTGGAGATCTGATGGAAAAATCGATTTTTCATTTTTGGGGGCAAAACAATAACTTCCCCTATCGGCAAGTTAAAAAGTAATCTGAAAAAAATTAGTAACAGGCCAGGAAACCTGAAGCCCCCTCTTATCACCTTGTGTATTATCATTCTTGAGGTAACCGATCCAGATGCTGTGAAGTCCGTTCATCTCGACTTCCTGCGAGCCGGAAGTGACATAATCGAGACAGCGACCTATCAAGCATCGCTCGATGGCTTCTCCAATTATCTCGGGATGAGCGAGAGCGAGGGTAAGGATGTGCTGAGGAAGGCTGTAGATTTGGCGAAGCAAGCAATTGAGATATACAAGGAAGAGATACAGAGGAATGAAGAGGCGGTGAACAGGTGTCCGAAGATAGCTGGATCATGTGGTCCTTATGGTGCCACTTTGCATGACGCTAGTGAGTACACGGGTTCTTATGGAAAGTCTGTGTCAAGGGAGTTCCTCATGGATTGGCACAGGAGCAAAATACAAACGCTGATTGAAGCTGGTGTTGATATTGTGGCGATTGAGACGATTCCTTGTGCGGAGGAGGCAGAGGCGCTGGTCGAATTGATGAAGGAGTTTCCGGGCACCAAGGCTTGGTTGTCCTTCTCCTGCACGCAGAAGGGGGACAGGTGAATTATGGGTGGAATTTCATCCCTGAATTGAAGAAAGCGCATGCACATAAATGAACATCGTTAGAGTCGAAAAATCTCGATAATCGTGACATGATTTATTTTTCAATCGTCATTCAGCGCGCATTCTTTTTTAAGAATCATAAATTCAAACAAGTAGGATAATGTGAAAAATTGAAAATTTGAAGTTTGAAAAATTAATAATACTCAGTCATTTCAAAAATGTATTTCTTGGCAGTAAGGAAACACTTCCGGATGGATCCGAATTCAGAGACGTTGCCATGAAGTGCTGGAAAAACGCAGCTCCAGGACAGCTTGTCGCTGTAGGGATCAACTGCGTGTCACCTCAGAGAGTGAGCGACTATCTGGAGGGCCTTCGAGGTCTACCCGGTGGCAAGGAAATTCCATTAGTCATTTATCCGAACAGTGGAGAGATATATGTCCCGGATGAAGGCTGGAAGGTTCGATTCATCGATTGAAACTATTTCTTGATGCTGAATCTTAAAAATGTTAACAATTTCAAGAATAATCAAAATTTGTTTGATTTAGCAATTTGTGAATTTTTCAGTTTTTCTTTTATTTTTTGGATTTTTATGGTTTTTTTACATTTTAAAATTTTTCCATTTTTTCCATTTTTGAAAGTTCTATTTTTCGAAATTTTTGATTTTTTTTTATTTTTATGGCGTTTTACATTAAAATTTTTTTCCATTTTCGAAAGTTTTGTTTTTCGAAATTTTTGAAATTTTTTGGATTTTTATGGTTTTTTACATTTAAAAATTTTTCCATTTTTTTCCATTTTTAAATGTTCTATTTTACTATCGGAATATTTAAAAAGTATTTTTTTTTTTTTATTTTTTTTTGAAGACTGGGGAAGAAAAGGTGGATATAGAGAAGTACGTGCATCACTGGCTGGACCAGGGAGTACAGTTCATCGGGGGATGCTGCAGGGTAAATGCTATGGAGGTGGCAAAAATTCGAGCGCAGGTGGAAAACTGGAGATCGCAGGAGCGAGAAACTTCGCTCTAATTATTTTCCACTGAACTGAAAAAAACTTTACGTGGACACATCCATAATGACACTTCACCATGATCTAGAAAGCTAGAGTTAAGTTTTCTAAGAATTCGAGAAATGTAGGCTGGCTCAGGGCATCTAATAAAAAGAAAAAAAAAATTCAGTATAATTGGGATGTTCCGAAATTCTCCGTCCCATCTACTGGTTGCCCTATGTGATTCATAGCCGATAAAATCGTACTCTGATTTACCAACAACTGTAACTAAACATGACTCTAATCAAAAGAACAAATCAGCTTTTTTTTATTTTTTCATTTAGAGCTTGAGACAAGTCTATACAGTCATGAATAAATGTCTGGAAAAGAGCTTAAAAAAATGCGGTGTAAAAAAAAGAAGATGAAAAAAAAGAAGTTTTAGGAAATAAAAAACAATAATTTGGATTAGTTGTAAAGTTCACAAAATGCTCAAAAAAATTTGATCGATAATTTAATTTATCTGCTTTATCATGAAATAAACTCCACTATCTAGACATTAAACTATAGAATTCAGATGATCTCATAGTTCTGAAAAAGGCTCATTCTGTAAGAGTAAATTGCATTTAAATTAAAGAATTTTTGTAGAAATTTCTATTGCAGAAAATTTCATGAAAATTTTCTAAATTTCAGAAATATTTCACTGAAAATTATTTGAAAAAATGCTCTGAATTCAGAGTGTTTTTTTAAAGCAATTCCACATATAACAATAATTTTATAACTTTTCGCAATTCTCTTTAATGTGTCCACGTAAAATTATGGGAAATTCCGAAAACATCAGGAATAGCCATTTTTCTAATTTTATGGAACCCCTTATTAAAGAAAAAAATCTCACTACAAACCAGGGAAGTGTAGTCTATTTTATCGTCGTCCATATAGTCAGATGACTGATTTATTTTATGGTATATTTTAAGAGCAAATGAGAATGGAATTTTCGTGGATGAGAGGAAACCTCGAATCACACTCTAATCAATCATTCCGTTTTTTTTTGTAAATATTTAGAAATATTTTCACCACAGTACCTCAAGTAATTTTACTGTCAGGTTTGATAAGTCGGCTCATTCGATAAAAAATATTGTTAGAAGTAAATTGTTGAACTGAGATTTTTTTTATTATTTAGTTTTTTTTTGAAAATTTTTTAATTTAACGATTTGAATTTTCGAAAAAAATTTGAAATGTTTGTCCTTTTAAAATCTATGAGGAGTCGACAGTTCTGAAAATTATTCGATGCTTCTCAGTTCGTTAGATTTTTTTTTTTGTATATTTTTAATTGTTACTTGTTTCCAAAAAAAAAAAAAAATCCACGACACTTGTTCAAATTTGATCAAAAACAATTTTAAACAAATTTCAAAAAATCAATTTTATCAAAATTGTTCAAAATATGTGAACATGTCCAATTTTTTTTTATTTTTCGCAGTTTCAATTTAGCAGCACGAATTTGTTCACCCCAAAAATAATTACTCAGTGTCATATATATTGGCATTATTTTGTATTTTTTGAAAATAAATAGTTTAGTTTGCATAAACTGTGGTCATTGTTTTTACTGTCTCATGACACAATTCGTTATTGATCGGCATTTTCTTTTACGCAATACAAAATATCAGTTCCTATTTCGTGGGTGGATTTTCCTACTTTCACATTGACACACTTTGTTTCAGTATTTATGGAAAATACTGCATCTGAGGGGATCAGGATTTTTCCTTTTAAAATGTCTTGCGTCGACGGAATTGTGCGAGGTCCAAGGACTGGGTCTTCATGGCGATAAAGTTGAATTGACGAAACATCTATAAAAAAAATTGAATTTATTAGACAGGGGCATTTTCAAAATTTCTGATTTTTAATTTTTTGTAAAATTTTTCAAATTTTAAATTCGCAGAATTAAAAAATAATATCATAATTTTTTCAAGTTTTACTCTGTGTCTATGACTCTCGAATTTACTGAAATTTCCAAAATTGAAAAAGCGTTGAAGATATTTTTAAAAATTTCAAATTTGAATAAAACTGAAGATTGATTTCAAATTTGTTAAAAGATTCACGCTTTTGGATTTTTTAGGATTTCGAAAATATAGTTTTTTCGTTTTGTTTAATTTCCTAAAAATTTTGGCATTTAGAATTCCCCAAATGTTTCACTTTAAAAAATTGTAGAAAAAAATTTTCTGCATATTTTTTAAATTTCGTTTTTTTCTCAATGGCTGATAAATTTTTTTCAACTCACCCTTGACATGTTTCTCATCCCTAACAATTTTTTTCACGATATCAGAAGGTGTGTTTCCCTCCCCGATCTTCACTCTCACACTAAACAATCCACTGCACTTTTGTGGATTAACCGCAGTAAGAAAAATCCCAGGTGTCGTCCCAAAGCTCATGTAGGGCGCCCCAGGGCAACACTCCTCCCTCGTTTTTTCAGGAGCATCGTCCGTAAATTTGATCTCAATTTCCTCCAGGTCCAATGTGTTTTTCAGGTAATCCAGGCTCCCTTTAAGCACCTCCACCTGGAATTTTAAATTTAGAAATTATTTTCAGCTAGCTCGTTCATAAATCAAACATACCTTACTTAGGATAATTTGCGAGAAATTATCTAAAAAAAAATTTTCTGAGACTAAATCCTTCCACTATTAAAATCGTGCCAAATATTCAATTGAATAAAAAAATTCTTTCAATTTGTTCAATGTACGTATTGCTGGTGACGCTCAAGCATTTAGAATTATTGGTAATTAATTAGAGACATTTAGAACGATATGAATTTAATTGGGACCATGCAGACCGGTGCATAGTTTTTTTTTTCTTACAGGAACTTTCTGTTACTGTTTTCTTTTTAATACATCAATAATTATTTGAAATAGGACGTGAAATTCGTGAGGGCATTTTGTGGAGATGTATTGACTACACTTGTGTTAAAAAATGTAATACACTTGCACGAACGACATCAGACTCAAAAACTGGTGAGTATTAGTTTGTCAAGAAATTTTTTTGGTATTTTATGGCATTCTATATCCATCCATAAATGTCCGCAGATTAAATATATATGAAATGTGCGGTGTTAAGTAGTGGTACAATCAAAATCTCGACGGTATTTGGTAGAATGAGCCATATATACTCCAATGGACAACATCTACCATCATTTATAATCACGAGATTTTGAGCCATGAGAGATGCTGCAACTATATTCACCTCATCAAAATCGAGGGAAAGATTCAAAGCAGCAATGCCGAAAGTCTCCATTTTCTCCCTCGTCGTCTGTACAAAAGGCATAACCCTCTTCATGTACTTCTTCAAGTCCGCAATGGTTCCCAGTTCACCGGAAATGACTTTGTTCTCGGGCAACACCTTTCCATTTTTCTCCCACAGGCCCTTCATCGTCGTCAAAACAATGCTTTGCCACGTTGGGAATGTCTTGGCCACCCAAATCGTTCCAAAATTGGGCTTCTCTACCGCCACCTCAGCTTTGCCCTTTCCTTTCTTAACTGTGCAGTGATTCTTCAGGAAGATGCGGAAAGAGTGGGCGGCATCCATGAGGTACTGGGAGGAACTGATGAGGCTCTCGTCAATTGTACCCACTTCAGGCCAAAGAGCCTTCAGAACAGAGCCCTTCTTTATTAGACCTCGCACGTACTCGCAAACGTGAGGGCAGATTGGTGCCAAAAGCACTGTCTGCAGCTCGATGTATCTGTAATTAATATGGCATGTTAATTGTGCACCACAAAAAAAAAATGCACTTGAAAATTGGGCTCTCCAAATGATTTCAATTGTTTATAACGCTCTAACGCCGAAACGATTAGAGATACGAAAAAAGTCAGAGAACACAAAATATGTATTTTTTTTTATAAGGAACAATATTTATTGGACACATTTTTGCGTATCTATAATATTTCGTGAGATACAGCGTTACCAACAATTGAAATTGTTAATAGCAATAGAAAGCAGGAGACATATATGGAGCAAAAACTAATGAGCTCTAAGTCATGGCAAGACGCTTCGATTGCGTCATATAGAGCCTTGATCGGATAATTTGTCCACGAGAAATCGTTCCGAGAAATTTTTGGTTACATACGTACATCGGCACACACATACACACACACATACAGACATTTTGTTTTAAATAGTCGAAATGCATTAGAAATACCTTGAAACGTAGAGATCTGATGGAAAATCGATTTTTCATTTTTGGGGGCAAAACAATAACTTCCCCTATCGGCAAGTTTAAAAGTAATCTGAAAAAAAATTAGTAACAGGCCAGGAAACCTGAAGCCCCCTCTTATCACCTTGTGTATTATCATTCTTGAGGTAACCGATCCGGATGCTGTGAAGTGCGTCCACCTCGACTTCCTGCGAGCCGGAAATGACATAATCCAGACAGCGACCTATCAAGCATCGCTCGATGGCTTCTCCAATTATCTCGGGATGAGCGAGAGCGAGGGTAAGGATGTGCTGAGGAAGGCTGTAGATTTGGCGAAGCAAGCAATTGAGATATGCAAGGAAGAGATACAGAGGAATGAAGAGGCGGTGAACAGGTGTCCGAAGATAGCTGGATCATGTGGTCCTTATGGTGCCACTTTGCATGACGCTAGTAAGTACACGGGTTCTCATGGAAAGTCTGTGTCCAGGGAGTTCCTCGTGGATTGGCACAGGAGCAAAATACAAACGCTGATTGAAGCTGGTGTTGATATTGTGGCGATTAAGACGATTCCTTGTGCGGGAAATTTTTGGTTACATACGTACATCGGCACACACACACACACACACACCCACACACATTTTGGTTTAAATAGTCGAAATACATTAGAAATACCATAAAACATGGAGATCTGATGGAAAATCGATTTTTCATTTTTGGGGACAAAACAATAACTTCCCCTGTTGGGAAGTTATAAAAATTATACATACCGCATTATGAGGTGCCAGTGAACACCCTCCAGGGCACTCAATTGCAGATATTTATCCCTAGCAGCTTGGAGCTCGAAAAATCCGGTTCTCAAGGCCTCCTTGAACAACATTTTGCCGTAGTTCTCCCCAGTCTCCCTAATCTTCAAGTTCATCTCACTTATGAAAACTCTATCGTTGAAGGTTGAGGGATCGCCCTTCCTGAAGCTTGCCTCCGTACCGAGGACATCCTGGACCCACTCGATGAATGTGAACAAGCGAAGGATCCCAGCGTCTGCCATGGTTTCCACGAAATTTGCATCTTCCACGGAATCCCCTGCGTCAGCAAGACACAGCCTCATACCATCAGCGGAAAACTTTTCTACAGCCTCTGACAGGGTCAGGAAGTTACCCTCGGACTTGGACATCTTCGTGGAATTGAGGAGCTGGAGGGAGAGCAAATCGTAATATTTTAGGACAGTTTGACTTTGAAGATAGTTTTATTAAAAAACAAAAAAATAAATAAATTTTTTTTTTAAAAAACAAAAAAATATCGGATTGGTTAATAGTTTTTTTTTTTTATTTAGCTCGGAACTTTAACAAGTTTATGCAGCTTACAATGATATTATATATAAATATATGTATATAAATATATATATATATATATATATCTAGATATTAACATGAATGTTACAATAATGATATACAGTTGTGTTTGAAACGGTCAATCTCAATAGACGTATTCCTTGGTATATTTTTAAGGTTTCTGAATTCTAAGGGTAGCATGGCCCATACATCACATCCAGCTTGATAGCAGAAGTCCGACTTGGTTCTATTAATTACATAAATTTTCTTTCAATTACACATTGTGATTTGGGATGGACTTCATGGAGATTTCTGACGTTCCGCCTATATATCAATTTTGCATGTGATTAAGTAGTTGGTAACAATCTGAATACATTTCGTGTCCAATTCTTTGAGGATAGTAAGGCTATTATACGGAGGGAAGACTCCAATACTCGGCAGCTGAACCAGCATAATTGGTCTAATTGGGTCGTAAAGGGGGCATTCCCAGAGGATATGATCAAGGGTCTCATCCAAAAAACCACACCTACATTGTTTCGAGTCAACAAAATTTTTTCTTTGGAGACTGGAAGCCAGGTAGTAGTGGTTGGCTCGAGCCCTGCTTACCCACGAGATGGCTCTAATGGACAATTTCCTCCCTATAAACCATGGCTTACGCCAAGTTTTGCGGTAGTGTTCAAAAAAGTGTGTCCCTTTCTCAAGACTTTGTCTGATGCAGATGGAATCTGTAGTTTCAATGGCCGATTTCCGAAATTGTTCTCTGAAGTCAGTGAACGGTAACAATAGAGTCATGTCTGGGGCAACTTGGGTAGCCTCCCCGGCAAGTCTGTCTGCCTCCTCATTGCCAGCTATGCCGGTGTGGGAGGGAACCCGTTTAAATTTAATAAAGTTATCACCGTTATTGATTTCTCTAAATCTCCTATAATTTCTTTTGGCTTCGATTATAAATGGGTTCTCCCTCACAGTGGAGGAGGGTCGCGAGAGAGTATCAAGCGCACTTAGCGAATCGGTAACAATTTGATAGTTTTGATAGGGAGACTCAAGTGCCAGCAGAGTGGATTCATTGATTGCAAAGCATTCGGCGGTAACCACTGACGCCGTGGGATTTAGGCTGAAGGTTCGGGAGATTGTGAGTTCTGGGGAATAACAAGCGGCCCCAACAGAAAGACCATTGGCCCTTTTGCTTCCGTCGGTAAAAATTTTAATTGCATCAGGGATAATGTCCTCGGTCAGGGGGTCAATTCTTTCGCCTTCATTCCTGGTGGCAGGAGTTGCCATAATGGTTGAAAAAGTGTTTTCGTATAGAACAAAATTCGGGGTTCGGAGTAACTGGGATGCCATTGGAGTAAGGTCAGAAATGCATTTGTAAAACAACCGATTTTTATGGTGTAGGGTGACATCCCCGCTCATAATTTCTGAGACGATCGAATTAATGGGGAGGATTGGTTGGATAGGATTTTGATGAGGTAATTTTTACACAGGAATTCGCTCCTCTTTTCAATAAAGGGTAACTTGGATTCAGCTAAAAGTACATTAGTGGGGGTTGAACATCGATACCCTATACAGTACCGAATGGCACAATATTGGAGTCTTTCTAGTTTGAGAACAAGGGATTCTCTAAGGGGAAAGTAAATGAATGTTCCGTAATCGATTCTCGATCGTACAAAGGATTTGTAGAGAATAATGAGGTCTCGGGGTGGGCTCCCCACCAGACCCCCCTAAGGAATTTGATCATGTTAAGGGCCTTATACCCTTGGTTAAGAATTCTGTCAAGATGTGGCTTAAACGAGAGCTTGGGATCAAAAGTGACCCCGAGAAACCTGGTATCGGTGGAGCAATGTATTATTTCAGTTTGGTTATTTTCATAATTCTTTATCGAGATTGTGGTATCAGGGTTTTTCTTCCTTCTATGAAAATGTATCAGTTTGGTCTTCTGCGGGGAAAGGCTGAGCCCAATATCGTGCAACTTCCGGAAGAGAAGATGTATGGAGGACTCCAGGAGGGATTTGCTGGTCGCGAGGGAAGCGGAACTTGTGTATAGAGTTAGGTCATCTGCAAATTGGGATATGTGAATATTGGGGGATAGATCGGAGGTTATTTGGGACACGTAGATTGTGTACAATAGTGGTGACAGGACTCCTCCCTGGGGAACCCCTTTGTATACTTTTCGGGGTGTTGAGTTATAGGACGAGACGATGTTTCTCTCATAGGTGAGGAACTTAACAAAGTTCATTACTGGAAGAGGGCACCCAATGTCGGCGAGTTTCTGTAGCAATATCTGACAATTTACTTCATCAAAGGCGGACTTAACATCAAGGAAGGCTGCAAGAGTATCCTGGCGGCGACCCAGTTGTGTATCAATGTATAGGAGGAGGTGGCTAAGGTTGTCATAGCACGATCTCCCCCTACGAAAGCCACTCTGGGTACCAGGCAGGACTCCAGAGCATTCCACCCACCATTGCATACGGTTCTTGACCATTAGCTCCATTAACTTGCCGAGACAGGAGGTAAGGGCAATGGGTCTGACCCCATTGCCGCTGGGTTTGGGGATAAAGTGGAGATGATGGTTGTTCCAGTCTGAGGAAAAGGAGTTTGCTAGAAACATTTCGTTGTATATGTCCAGAAGAAGAAGGTGGTATTTGGCTGGTATTTTTTTGAGGGCTACATAGTCGATGCCATCAATTCCTGGTGAGGATTTCCCCCCACGAGAGTTTAGTGCTAAATTGAACTCTGCGTATGTGAATGGAGCACTCAATTCGGGATTCAGTGAGCACCGAGGGGAGCTTGAGGGGTCAGTGCGACACCAGGGGGGACTTATGGAGTTCAAGGATTTCTCCACTTCTGAAATAATAAGAAGGTTTTCAATTTTGTTCAAGGGAGTGACGTTGACCCAGCTGTTTTTGAAAATTTTGCACGTATTCCAGACATAGGTGCCGTTTTGACTAATATTTATACTTTCTGCAAATGCCCGAAAGCCCGCTTTTTTCTTTTTCTTAAATAATCTGATGGTGTGGGTAAGCTTTTCCTGGTATTTCGAATAATCCTCCGAATCACCAGTGGCACGCCATAGGAGAAAGGCGGATATCCGCTTCTTTCTCGCCTCTGAGCACTCGGGATGCCACCAGTGTACAGGATTGCGGTGGATGGAAGGGTGGACTCGTTTCCTCACAGGAGTGTGGTTTTTAATAGATTCGGAGATATGAAGAGGGAGTATTTTTCTACAGGACTGAGAAAGTCATAGGATGGATTAAGGAAGGTGGATGGGAATGAGTTATCAAGGGTTTTGACGAGAGATTTCCAATCGGTCTGTGTAGATGTTAATTTATATGATTCTTTAACATAGATGAATTTTTTAATAGGAATGCGAGTCATAATGGGAAAATGATCAGAGCCACGCCCTTCCCGATCATCTACCGAGACCGTAATGAGATGAGCTAGAGATGAAGATGTGATTACCAGGTCTATGTTTGACCTGCTATTCCCGTCCATTCGAGTGATGGTATCGAGGTTGAGAACTACCAGGTCAAACCTATCAATTGAATCATATAGTTTATCTCCGTTGGGCTTGTTCCGAACACAATTCCAGGAAATGTGGAGGGAATTGAAGTCCCCCATAAGAATGGCTTTTTCCGAAGGGGATGAGAGGGCGCAAATTTGGTCCCATTGGTTGGAGGAAAGGATGGTCTGAGGAGGTTTGTAAAAGGCGTAAATTTTTGGAGATGGGGTACAGTTCAAGATATGAATCCCGATTCCCTCAATAAGTTCGGCTGGAACGTCAGGGATGTCAATAATCTTATAACGAATATGTTTCCTAATGGCTACAAGAAGGCCTCCCCCACTATTGTATTCCCGATCGTTTCTAATTACGAAAAACCCCGGAAAGGAGTACTGTTTTTTAGTTTGGGGTGTTAACCGAGTTTCCGCACATATGAATACATCCAGATCGTTAAGCATCACTGACAGTTCAAGGTACCTATTTTCCAGACTGCGAATATTCCAGTACATAATTCTGAGATCTTGTTTGATGACTCGGGGTCCACTGGTTATCTGATGATTGTTGATGGCGTGAGGCTCTGCAGTCCCATTGAGGGAGGGTTCCGATATATCATCTGAGTGGTTTGATGTGACCATTAGTCCTGTTTCCTAACACCAGAGTTGCCTCGTCTAGTCTTATTCATTTTGTCACCTTTGGTTGGGTGGAACTTATCACATTCTTGGGAGAGAAGTTGAATCATTTTTCCAATTTGTTTCTTACGATTGGTCCCCCCAGGGATGAGCCGTTGCATGGCTTGTAACATGACCAAGAGATCGGGAATTTGTTCGGTGACCTCCTTGGGGTTTTTGATTATACGTTTATTTGTGGGTTATATGAGGGTTTGTGGTTTTATCCACAAGATCCCGGAATTGCTCGAACGAAAGAATATACGGAGCTTCATCGTGTTCTTCAATGAGGGCCTTAACCCCTTCCCAATCGGGACCTACGTCTTTTTCTGTTCTAAGTCTTTTAGAAGGGTTCCTAACAATCTTCTCCTTGCTCCGTCCGACGCCCTGAGATCTTAGAGACAATGTGGATGAGTAGGACCCGTTGGATTCTGCGTCAGAGTCTATGTACATAGCGGTGCACGGCTTTCCTGTGACTGTGGTGGTAGAGGAAAAAGTAGAGGGGATCCCCCGTTTTTCGGCCTCTATTGGATCTTGAGGGAATTGATTCTTAAGGTCGGATGGACTGGTATCTACTTGGTTATCTGTTGGGCACAAAGATGAATCGCTGCTCGTGGGAAGAGGGAGTATGTTAACAGGAGGGTTCGGTGTTCTATCGGGTTCAGGAGGAGGAAATTGTGAGGGGGAGGTGGTGATGGACATGGGCATGGGAATTTCTGATGCGTTAGGAGTGGTCCTGGAGGCGTTATGCTTGCTATTGTTAGGAACATTGGTATCATCCGAGTCCTTTGTTGGGCAATTGCGGGCAATATGGCCTGCTCTGCGACAAAGGAAGCAAGTCGTGGAGTCCGTAGAGACAAAAGAATAGGTAAGCTTTCCCTCAACCTCCACCTGTATTTTCTCAGGGAGCTTGCTGATGTCTTCAGGGACAATATAGGCTTGTCGTCTACAGGAGTATACGTGGGCAATATTTACCCGGCCGTACCCCGCCTTAACTCTGGTAACCGAAGAAGCAACCTTAATACCATAAGTTCTCTCCAATATCGTTTCAATTTCCTCGTTGGTGACTTGTGGAAATACATGAGAAAAGGTTATCCTTTTGTTTGTGGTGAGGTATGGTCGAAGGTGAACTATATGATTGGCAACAACGATGTGCTTACGAGATCTGATGAGATCATCCACGGTTTGTTTACAGTTGAGCCATACAACGTAACGATTGTGGGAATTAGGTAAGACCGAGTCAATTTTGAAACCCGGGATTACCTGTGATAATGCGTGAATGTATTCCTCTTGTGGTGCGTCTACGTTTCTCTCAATAATGATTGCGTGTTCGTTTGTGATTTTCTGGGAAGTCTTGGCGGCTGCAACATAGCTGCGTCCACCACTCTGTTGGGTAAGCTCTGCGGATACACTATTTGTTTGGGACATTTTGCCCCCCTTGACAATGGGTCCCCTTGCTCGGGGATCCACGAAACTTTGGTTTTTCACTCCCCCCTTTGGATAGGGGTAAACTCCTCCACATATCAAGAAGCACAGAGAGTTTGCTGCCGTAGTATCTAGGTACTACGGCAAGATATTGACACCACGTAGTCGGGACGGAGCACCTAGTAAACGCGTCCTATCACTACAAAGGCTCAAGGAGAACTCGATTGGTTAATAGTGTGAAAATTCGAAATGTTTTGAAAAACGAAAGTTTCCTTTAAAATTGCAAGAAAGATCTTTTAAAATTGAAAATTCTCCAAATTTGAATAGCTAGTAAAGAAAAAGGAAAACAGACATTTCGAAGTCTCTGTGAAGTATAAGAGGTCTACAAAAGACCACAAAAAATTCCGGCATTTCGAAAGTTTTGATTTTCAAAATTTCAAAAATTATGAACGATATATAAAAAAGGGAAACGAAACAATTGATGAAGATAAAATTTTTTCGGAATTTCAAAAATTGCAAATTATGCACCTCTTTCAAATTTCAAGAATGTTAAAAATTATCAGAAATCACATTTTCTCGATTACAAAAATTGAAGATAAACAAATGGCAAATAATTTCCGAAAGCCTGAATTTCCTGAATTGGCTCGAAAATATAAAATTGAAATCTGAATTAAAAAACCCACCAAATGGCCATTGGCTCTGATTCCTTGTGGCCACAATTCCGGTTCTTTTGGCCACATTGCCGTGTGACTGTAGATGTAATACGTCAAATGGTTTTGAATCAGGTCCTTCCCAGAGACTCTCAGGTCCACCGGGTACCAGTAGTGGAACTCTCGTCTCATCAGGTCTAGAGCTTCTTTCTTGATGGACGTTTTGGGAAGCTTGGACTCCTAACAGAAAAATATGGAACACTTTAAAAATTGGAACAGTGCAAATAGAGCTCTCTGCGACTCGAGCAAATTATCCAAATCCTTCTCAAGAGACCAAATCACAAAGATTTCATACACAAGCCTCAACTATACTTTGACTTCCTTTCTATATTGCAAATATAGTTGCAATTTTTATTGCTCCGGAAAATTTTGAAAATTTTGAAAAAGACTGCGAAATTTTGATATTGGAAAATTGGAGATATGTACGAAGAAAAATTGATCCGCTCAAAGACAACCCTTTGCTAATGATTTCGACAAAGTAAAAAAATAAAAAATAATAAACTTTGTTTTGAGAACAAGTTATGGATGTCATTTCGAAAATATTCGAATAACTCGAATTTCGATTTTGCGGGAAGTTATTGTAATGACCCCTAAATCGATTTTGTTCATTTCGATTCGTAACTAAGGTTTTAAGTATAATGCTTCCCGGCGGATTGCCAACAAATGTCTGTGTATGTGTGGAATCGGAATTTTTAACTTCCCGATCTAGGGAAGTTATTGTAATGACCCCGAAAATGAAAAGTGCCAGATCGATGAAATTTTCATGTTTCTCGACGTTGTGCATCATCCTGAAGTGATTTCAGAGAAGTGTCTCTATGTGTGTGTGTGTTCGTCCTTATGTGGCAAAATTTTTCGTTTACGTTTTCTCGGAAACGGATCGTGCGATTCGATTAATTTTTTTGTCAATCGTTGCGTCTCCGTATAACTTAGAGCTGATTAGATTTTTGATCGAATCCATCGAGTAGTTCCCCTGTTTTTGAGAAATTCATGCTGAGCAAAAATCGAAAATAGTGATAATGAACGTTCATTCACACAAAAATGTTGTGATCCAGGTACTCAATGTCACAGTTGAAAGATATAAGCATATTTTATAACTCATTAAATTTTGAGTAAAAGTGGTCCAGTACTTACATTGTTATTAACAATGTCAATTGTTTATAACGTTCTACGGCATAAACTATTAGAGTTAGCGCAACATTCATATAAGAAAAGTTGTTTGCCATATAAAAATACGTATCTTATGTAGAATGCCTTTTTTCGATGATTTGCATAATTAAGGAGGTATAGCAGTCTCCACAATTATGTATGTAATAAGTGAACAAATGGACCCAGCACTGTCATGACGGTCCCAATCAAAGCGTTTTCATGCAAAATCGAGCGGATCACATTTTGGATGGCATTTGTGCAGTATATGCAATGTTATTAGCAATTGCAATTGTTTATACTGTTCCACTGGGTAAAATATTAAAGTTTTTGTTTTGCAGCCGCATCTTTATTGGCGTCTCACTCTCACTCAAGTAACACGCATAAGTCTCCTCCTCATGTTCACCATGCGTCTACTCAAGTATTCACAATTATCTGCTTCATAAACGAATCAGTTTGGAATTCTCAAATAGGCATGTTTTCGTTATGATAATGACAGGGATCACACTGATTAAGCGTAGTATATTGGAGAAGAATAAATTTAGTAGGTTGTGCTGAAAAACCAAATCGGGAAGTTTTGTTTGTGCCCCGAGTGGGGCACACACATGCACACACCACTAGTTCGTTAACGATTTCTCACGAACGTTTCAAACGATCTGTGTCATCGAGATACGGCAAAAAGTATTAAGCAGAATTTGCTCTGTAATTGGAAATGCATATTCAAGTTCTTATCACTTTTTTCCATATTTGTCAGAATTAAGGAGGTATGACGGGTTTAACCCTCGAGCGTTCGCACCGCTATTGGCGTCTCACTCCCACTCCAGTAAGACGCATAATTCTCGTCCTCACGCTGACTATGCGGCTAGTCAAACCTCCATCATTATCTGCTTGATAAATGGCATCGAAACATGTAATTGACCTATCGGAAAGATCTAGGACTGGCGAACAGAAATTACAAATCGTAAAAAGAGACGAAAGAAAATATCGATGTATATCGAAATTACTGAAAAGCGTAAGGCCGAGCCCCACGCGCCACCACTTAGCATGGCGGAAAAAGGAAATGCGCGTGCGCAGCCCGCGCTGCCATACTCCTTTAAAATTTCCAAACTGTGCAGTTCTGGCAATTGTATTTTCGATTTTCTCGAGTCAGAAATGACCACGTTGCTTCGGTGATTTTGCATATAACAGTTTTCTGACGACGTTACCTTGAAGAAGATGTAGTCCCAGACCTCTGGACTCATCTCTTCGGCCTTGATCTTCAAAACGTTATCCTTGTTCCCCTTGAAAGTGCCACCTTGAATGAGATGAGCCACCGTATAGTAAGCCATATATATTGTCGAGTCGGATAATGACTCGATGAGCCAGGTCTCGTCCCAAGGTAGCTTAGTGCCTAATCCATACGTCCTGGAGCACGCGTACTCGTGCAGCCAATCAAGACACGCGTGAAAATTCTTGCGAACTTCGTCGTGGAAAGTTTCCAAATTTGCCAAGCACTTCTCCGCCTCCTTTTTCCAGTTCTCCTCACCGTAGTTCAGGTACCATTGGTTGCAGAGGGCTACCACACACTCGTCGTTAGACCTACAGAGTTTTCAATTTTTAGATTCCACAATTCTCCCCAAAATTTATTTTTGCACCTGAATATTTTAAATCGAATAAAAAAATATATATTTCGAAGAAAATGGAAAATGAAAAATATTGCAAATAAATTATATTTCGAAAAAAAAATTATTATCAGAAAGTTCAATGCGGAAAGAAATTTCCTCCCCTACCTGGAGATAATGGTCTTCTCGGGTTCATAATAAATAACCCCGCCATTCTCATCAATTATTCTTTTTTGGATCAGCTTCTTCACATCTTGGATCTTCTGTCCCTTGTGCTCTCCCACTAGCAGCACACCATCATAAAATCCCTTGAGATAAACCATCTCTTTGGCCTCCAAAAGTTTGGCCTTATCATTCTGCGATTGGATCTTCAGCTTATCGTACACAGTAACCGCCGACAAATTGCCAAATTCCGGAATATTGAGAATGGGAATGGGTTCATAAGGAAGTACCATTTCGTCCTTAATTCCGTATTTTTCTCTGAGAGGTTGCTTCTTTTTCAGATCAACTAGAGCGGCATAGTCATCGGGCGAGTCACTTGGCACTGATGTAACAATGCCAGTTCCTTTATCTTCTTTTATTGTGAGCATTGGTAGAGTGTAGATGACTTTGTGGCTTGTTAAAGGGGCACTGAGGGGCAAGCCCAAAATGTCCTGGCCAACCAGCTCAACGACAATGTCAACCTGTAAATGAAGTTGAAGTTTTGAATTGGACAATATAACTCTGTTGTAGGTCAAAAAATTATTACCTGGCCCTCAGTGTTGGTGAAGCCTTGATAGGACATATTCCGCGCGGCTCTTCTCGTCGAGATGAAGATTTCACCGTTGGCGAGGGTATAGGCGATATAGGGGAGATCCGGGTGGACCCAGCAATTGGTCTGGCCATACATGGTCTCTGGTCGCAGAGTGGCAGCCACCAAGAACACGCTCTTTCCTTTTAGTGGAGCGAGTTTCGCGGGATAAGCCGCGCTTTCTGGTGCATTATAAGAAAGAATTTATTGTTTTAGGCACTCCTCTATTTGTGTCTAAATGGAAGTTAAGGTACTTTCTAAAACGCGTTCCGGAAGTAGGCCTCGACTCAGGTTCATGGTTTCAGAATTTTTCTTTTTTGCTGGGAAATACTTGTTTGAACAATCAAATTAATTGAAGAAATAATGTAACGAATGTGACGATACATTTGCGGTCTTATTCAAAATGTTTTCATTATGAATTGTTTATATGGAAAGTATTTTGAACACTCTAGTTGTCACTAGGCCAATCAACATAACGCGCGAACATCGCGATATTTATGAATACATGACCTCAACAAAGGCGCAACACGCGGAGAGATTTCGATTAAATGGAACATTTATCAAAAAATCCCAGCTTGAACGACGTAGAAAAACTCTCGATGGTTCGGAAAATTACAACAGTGCAACCTCGTTGTTACCTCAAACTTCGCATCCCACAACTCGCACTGTTTTGGCAGCTGTGAGCCGCCATGGCACTTCTCAAATTCTCGGAGAATTTCTAGTGGGGCGCCATTTTTTGGGCAAGCCACAATTAGTGAGAAAGCGATTCGACAAACATTCGCGAACGTTTTTCATAACTCATTCCTAGGCAAATTGAGCCAATTTTTCAATGAGACGTAGATAAAAGATTGCTGTTCCTAGTGGTATATTTTTTTCAGCAGGTCGAATGTCAAAGTTTTTTATAGGCCAGTAACTTCCGGTGAAAGATCGAGATTTTTCCTCCGCTCCCCTCTAATCATGTACTTCTTTATGTACTGATATTTTTTTAATGAATAGGGCAAAAAATTTCAAAAAAATTGAGCAGACGTGAGAAAGGTTGCTCTTTGCGATCCTATTATAAGAAGGACAGAGTGCGATATATATCGATTATCTCGAAGTCTGTCACCCTGAAATGCGCGCGCAACCGTTCTGTTGATCATTGTAGTCTCTATCTGTTTCTTATATATATATATATATATATGAGAGTTTTAATCAAGAAAATAAATCGATTATCGGAATCGAGCTCGAAATCAGATAAGGAAGGACCACCTGAACTAGTGAATACAAAAAACAATGTCTAGAATGTGTATAGGATGTCTTTTTTGTATAGGACCTACCGAGCAGTCTCATCTTGACGAGTGTGTACTCTTGCGGACCAACACCTTCTCCAGATGATCTGTCATGGTCCATACACGGTTGATTGTCCTTCGGGGAAAAGATTGTGTACCTTTTTCCATATTTGACTTTGTTTCGTGCCTTGAGGTGAAGGTACTGCCACCTTACAAATGAGTCAAAAAATGGATTGGCATCAGTTGTGATGAAACTTCGACGCCAATCGACGTGAAGGCCAATTGACTTGAGGTCCTGGACAGCCAAAGGTGGAAAATAGTCCAGCCAATAAGCCGCGTCCGAAAATTTTCGGATTTCTGAGTCATCTAGGCCCAACGAGCGCATAATCTGCCATTGGTACTTGGCTGAACCCGCTTTTGCAACTGCTTTGCTCTTCTTCCCCTTCGATTTATCCTTCATTATTATGTCGTCAGGGACTTCGATGATCGTCTCTACCTCCTGGGGAAACTCCGGGGGATAGCCGAACAACTCCTCCTCCCTCTTTAATTTATCGGCGCACGCTTTTATCGGCATACCCGTGCAGTGGAAACCAAAGGGAAAGAGAACACGCTTACCCAGGAGACGGTTGTAACGCACTGCAAACTGAGGCAATCGACATTATTACCAGCGAATTAATTTCGGTAGGCTCAAGTGGACGATTTTGCAAATTTGTACAACTACAAAGGGAGAAGAGCACTTCTACATCTTCCAAAAGATTGTAATTGATTTATTTTAGCATAGAACATTTAGAAACATTGGCGAAGCTTGGAAAAAAAATCATTGTAAAAATGTAGGAAATTAAAACGTTCATTTTTTTGTTTTTAAAGTTTCGAAAATTTGAAAACGTTGGAAATATTAAATGTTCTTTCACGAAAGCAAAAAAAAAAAACTGAATTCCGAGATCAACCTTTCTGAGAAATTTGAAAATTGCAACAAAAAAAAACGAAATTTTGAAAACTTGATGAAAAAAATTAGGCATTGAAAATAAAAATTCTGAACCATGACTGATTATTTTTCGGGGCTTGGGTTATGAATAATGGGAAATATTACTTCGCATTTTGACAATGAGAAGGTGTGTCCAAGATGCAGTCGTCCATTCATATAAGGAAATGGAAAAGTTGCCATGAACTTTTCACTTGCGGATTTCCTGGCTTCACTTGGTGCATCCTCCTCGTAGACTTTCTCAGCTTCCCATTTCCCCTGGACTTCACGTTCAATTTTCTGCAGATACTCCACCTTGAACGTACCTTTTCGTTCAGAGCCCTGTAAAATAAATCGACAACTATAAATTATAATTCAAAGATTAATAAACTGCAGTTGAATCGATGCAAAAGAGATCTAGAAAGTCAAAAAAATGGAAGGAAAACCTAAACTTCACATTAAATTTTTTTGTTCCTAATTTCAAAATTTATAAAAAAAATGTTTTCAAAATTGAAAAAATTATGTCGCAGATATTATCAATATTTTGTCATAGGGAGTCATGCCCTATAAGACATGTAATAAATAATCATAATAATAAAAATAAAATTTGAGTAAAAAAAAAAATGGAAGACGTGCAAAGATTGAAAAAATGAAATTAAATCTGCAAATCCCAAAACTTCTGATAACTCGTAAATTAAAAAAAAAAAACACAAATTTGGTACGTGGATTTTTTTTCAAAGTATATGTTCAACAGTTGATGAAATAAGTTGAAGACTAAAGTTGACGAAATCTCAGAACGTGCTCAAGTTTCACAAAAAAACTTGCATTCAAACCAAAAAATTGTAATATTTCAATTCTGTAACATTGGTAGTAAATTGACATCACAGTGCATTCGTAAAAATGAAGCAATAAACAAACATCTGGATTAATGTGTTGAGGTTAGAATGCATATGATGAATTATTGTCATTCCTGAAGGCTCCATTAAAAAAAGAAAAGTGTAATTAAATTCGGGATTCTATATTAGATTACTAAAATACCATACCATAATGTTTAGTAGTTATTGTCAGGAAAACACGTGGAAAAATGAACGGTGATAGGCGCGCAATGACACGTGAGTGTGTCCGGCTTCCCTTATTGGTGTGCGTGCACATGCGCGCATTCCGCATTCACAAACACTTGCACACTCAATCGCTCAGATTCCTGGAATAATGATGAAAATTCATTATTTTTGTGGCTCATAATGTTGCAATAATGCGATTTCATATTTGCAAGTTTGTCAAGCAATATTTGCATATAAAACTTTTCATTTTTAAATCTATAAATTGACCTTAATATCCGGATTTTTCTAAATTTGTGCACAATTCATCGGAAAGTTGACAGCGCATGGTGGGTTGACCGAACCACGTGGTATTCAAAATTACAATGTCCGCCAATAATTTACTGGTTAAAACTTGCTAAAATTTTCAACAAAACTAAAAAATTTAATCAACGACCAACTTGTGCAATTTCATTAGTGCATAAATAATTGCAATGTCCGCTCTATCATCTCTCCTAACGGCTCATAACACTGACTTACTATAGATAGTGACGGCTGGTGCATTAGCCTGTAGCGAACCGCAATTCTCCGTTCCCGATCCTCGTTATTAATAATAATAAGTAAATTATATTTTATCAACGGAAGTAATGGAAGAGATAGTTCCGGTGGGACTGAAGGCCTCATTGGCTCTGAGTACCGTTGTAGAAATTCAAAAGAATTTTGAATATCGGGTGAAATGAGCGGGAAAAATATGAGAGGAAGTCAACGGTCTGTGGTACTATCCAAATTGCAGATGTCGCGAATTAACAGTTTACGGAAATTACTGACATTAGGGGAGTCATTAGAGTTGCAATCGTAGGATAGGATGGATTCCCTGAAATCATCACACTTTATTCTTATTGGAACAGTCACAAGAAAAGGTCCCAAACAAATTATAAAACTGTGGGTGTATATTTATATATATAACTAAGTGTGCGCCCCCATTGGAACCACAAATCGCCGGACTTTTTTCTTAATTGGTAGAAGTTGGGAGACCTGAAAATTAGAACAATTTACTTTCTGCTCTCTGTTTATACTTGCACAAGTCCGAATACGCGCTGAATTACAAAATGTGATATTTGAAGAGTAACGATATATTTTCCGAAGTTGAAATGTTAATCATTGACTCCGAACGAAATGAGACTGCTTTCAGTTTTTCAATTTGGTACAATCTGATTAATCTGATCAAGCAATAAATGATTGACGACTGAAAAATAAATCATGTCACGATTTTCGAGATATTTCGACTCTAATTATTATGTGTATGCGCTTTCTTGAATAGGACTTCTGGTAAGGTTGCGCGTCGAGTTGCGCGTAGCATCCACACATGCATACATTAGAACAAATTCTTGTAATTGATGATAACTAAATATCTAACTACTGTACAATACATGAAAGAGTTGATTTGCAAACCTTCAATGAGTTCTAGAAAGGTATTTTTCGTCGTTTTTTAACGTGCGGCCGCGCATTTCCTTCTTTCACTGCAGTCACTGGTGGCGCGTCGGTTTCGGTCTTACGCTTTTCGATATTTCCGATATATATCGATATTGTCCTTGGTCCCTCCTTTTTACTATAGAGAGAAAATAGGCATGCGCGGAATACGGTGGGTCGCATATCGTCCGGGCAGATGCGGCGTAAACAAATGTTACATGTATACATATATATATTAGGACTGATTTGTAATTGGCATGTTTAATTTCCAAAGCCTGGAGAAGCTGGAATATATAAGTCAATCAAGTCATCATTTATACAAGTCATTATTTATCAAATTTTTCTGATTGTATATCTAATAACTGAAAATTTTTCAGGAAATTCTTCGACCTCTCGAGCGCTTACGAGACCTCAACTCAATGCCAAAGTTTGATATGAACGAGATGTGAGTGTACAATCCCTTCGCACACTCTTCTTGCCGACTCCTCACTCCGGAAAACAAATCGAATGCACTCCGATTTTTTTGGCATTCTGTTAATTTATTAATTTCGAGTGTTTTACATATTCTGCCCAATGTTGAGAAATTTTATATGTACGCGATAATTACAGAGACACCAAAAGATGCTTGTACCAAATTCGGAAATTGAAAGCTCTCATTTTGTCGGAGTCAATGATCAAGAGTATCTTCAACTTCCGAAAATATATTGTTACTTCAAATATCAAATTGTAATCCAATGCGACGCGCGCATTCGAGCTTGTAATAGAATAATAGAGAATAATAATAACAATAGTTTTATATAATAATTTAGAAATTCTTTTGCAGGTCCATGAATACATATAGAAGAGGTTCGAGTGGAAGATGCTTCTAAGGCATCACCAATGCTGTCGGTGTGTCCCTTAATACAATAGCAGTATATAGGGCCAGTTCTTGATTAGTGAGCGCCATATTTAATCTTGACGTTAAGCCTTCTGATTGGTCGAAAATTTAATTCCGGCCAATCACAACGCTTAATTTTAACTTTAATAGAGATTAACTTAATAGAGAACTGGCTCATAAAATAGGAGTTAATCACATGGGTGTTATCTCGCATGTCAGAATACTCCGCGGAAGAGCCTGGTTTAATACATCTGAATATATTATCGATCCACAGTGTCCGACTCAATCTAATCGCTTCACTTGACAAAAACTCGTTTCTGGATTTTGAGGAAAGTTTTGTTCGGAGGTAATTAGGTAAACAACTTCAATAACTAAAATAATTATAAAAATTTGGAAAAAAAATCAGGCAACAATTGCGAAGATTTGTAAAAAAATCTACACGTTTTTGAATTTTTGGAAATTTGCAAAATTGCACAAATTTCGAAAATATTAATTTTAATAAATTTGTAAAACGTTAATTTTGATACTGTTTGAATCAATCGAAACTTGGAAATATTCAAAAAATTGTGGGGAAATCAACTTGAATCAACTTTGCAAAATTCGCGCTTTTGAGATATAGAAAAATATTTGGAAAAGTCAGGAGGAAAAAAAATAATTTTAGAGTGGCAACTTATGAAAATTGAAAATTTGGGACGTCAATAAAACTGAATATCAATTTTTTAGATATTTCAGTAGGTCGCAATTGAATTCATTTCGGAGTTGGAGATAAATAGGAAACACCGGTTGAATACAAAAATTTCTAAGAATTATGAAGATAATCTATCCGTGGATTTTAGGGCCAATGAAATAGGTCGTCTAACATTTTTATCCAAAGATGCTAGTTTCGAAAATCTCCATAAATTACTAAACCCGGAATTTTTACTCATCTGCTTTCACCTCTGCTCATGGCATCATCAATACAAGAGGTATAACTGCTAATCTAAATTTGAATTTGATTTCCTCACAAAGAGTTTGAATGACTCGGAGACTTTCAGAGATTTTGAATAAAAAAAACAGGCTTACCATAAATTTGGAACATACTGAAAATATTCAAAATTTCCAAATTGGGAGTTTTCAATTTTTACAAATTGGCAGTTTCTAATTTTTACAAATTTTTTCACAATTTTTTGAAACTTTCAAATCTTTAGAATTTTTTTAATTAAAAAAAAACACAAGATTACAGAAAATCGCAAATTGAAACGATGCATTTTAACAACATTTCAAATTGCGAAAAATTTCTAATTCAGAATAATTAAATATAGACAAAATGTGGAATTGAAAACAAAATTGAAATAAAATAAAAAAAAATATTGAAATTTCCAAAAGGTGGAAAGACGCAAAAATATGGAAAAAATTGTCTGGAAATTAGAATCATGCACGTGCCAGAGAAGTAGTTACGCAATACACAATTTTCGATCTTTATGAATTTGCCACAAAGTGGGTCAAAAGCCATGACTAATATTCTTTAAATATTCAAAATTCCCAAATTTTGTTCTTCCTTTCTAAATTTCCGAAATTTCCTCAATTAATTTTTTTTTATTTCCAAATTTTCGCGAAATTTATGAGTCCTTTCAAATCCAAAAAAAGGTAGGGAATTTCAAAATTTAAAAATTACCACTTTACAAATTTTCCACTTTACGAAAACTGTGCGGAATTTCCAAAATCCTGAAAATTGAACAAATTGAAAAACCAAAATCAAGTTTCGATATTCACAAAATATTACAAGTTCCAAAAATTTTACAAAGCTTTCCAGAGTTTAAAAGCAAAAACAATTATTGAAGCTTTTTAAAGCTTTTTTTCATTTTTTCATTTCCAAATTTTCGAAAATCTCAAAACCTATATCAAATATTTTCCATATTTCACATAGACAAAAACTAAGCTGCTCCCATTTGCTACGTATTCAACCTGTAGTTACAATCGAAAATAATCAATGCTCGAGCCCCAATTCATGTGCTAGATACGTAATCACAGAATGCGCTTCTGCAAAGTTGAACACCTAGAAATTGAATACAAATTGCTACCAGAAAACTTTAACGCCCAGCGAATCCAACAAAAAAAGTGCATAAATTCTTCTATAATAGGTTGGTACCATTTGAGGAAAGGAAAAGGAACCTGGTCATGAGCAAAATACTATAAAAAAACTACAATAAATTGGTTAAAAAATCAATCAATTTTTTTCAAAATTTCTCAAAGTTTTTACAATTCCGATCTTTTCCAATTTTTTCGATAAAATTTTAGGACAGAAATTTTGAGCGCGGTTTTCCCACGAACGCAAATTACAGATCAAAATGATTAAGCGCTCTTTAGATTTTGGTTAAAATTGGTCCATTGTATTAATTGTTATAAACAATACCAATTTCTAACTTTGTGTATGAGGGAATGGAAAAAAATTTTATCAGAAATCTTAGCAATTTTGGAAATATTCATATTTGAATTTTTCGTTCATTAGAAGTGGGCCAATGTTTCAATTTGGCTGTTTTCACTGGGTAGAAATTTTCAGAATCGTTATTCCATGTATTCACCAACATAGTATCCAAAACGGATATTTTTAGTGCATTCGAAGATTTTATACACCTATAAATGTTGAGAAAGTACTTTGAGCTGGAAGCCAGAAGCATCAGTACCTATAAACATCGAGTTTATATCCTCATTATCCACTCACCTTCTCTGATCCTATCTCCCCCCCCCCCCTCCCCCGCTGACAAAATATCATCGACTACTTCGAATATGTATCAATCAGCAATTTGGAAAAAATTGACAAATTCCCGTGGTCGTAGGATAAAGAGAAGCTAAATGAATAAATCAGTTTTCAAAATTTCGAAATTTTAAAAGTTGGAATTTAAAAAAAAAATTTTTTTTAGAATTTCGAAATTTTCCAAAGTCTGAAACATTTCAAGAATGTAAAGAAAAAAAAATTAAGAATTTGCAAAATTTGGGTCACGAGCATTTTTCGCGCCAAATTTTCAAAAAGTCCGGAAATTTTTTTAGATTTTTAAATTTTGTTTTTTAAATTGGAAAATTGGAAAAGAAAATAAATCTTTCAAAAAGGTTCAACTCAGAATTTTGATAATTTTGTAAATTTTCAGGTGACTCGTGAGTAATGAGGTAGTAGCCGTCGATCGCCATGGCATCGCGCACGCGGGATATTTATTTTCCGCGGATTTGTTTCAGCCGATTGGCGGAACGAGTTGAACATGTTTCCACGTGTAATGGATTAGATGGCAATGTAACGGTGAAGGGGTTTGCCGAAAAACGGGATCGGAATCCGGGACGATCGAGGACGATACATGGGCGTTTAAAACAATAATAATGAAACTTTTGAAAACAATATTCAAAAATTTTGAGATAGGAAGGTAATGGTTTGTTTTAGTCTCTTTTGAAGCTGGTCAAACTTTTCAAAACTTCTTAAGAATTCAATTTGGGAACATGTCTCTAACTTTTAATGTTTATTCAATTGTCAAAATTTTATGCTTTCATTTTCGACGTGTTCGAAAACTGGGACGTTTCCCAGCTTGTTGCAAAATTTCAAATTTTTGGAGAGATGAAGCTAACAATAAATCGCGGAATTGATTTTTTTCCATAATTTGGGACTTTTTTTTTAAGGAAACTGAATTGTTTTTCTCACATTGACACTTAGAAAAACTTAATTATTGACAAATTGAGAGTTAAAAGAAATTGAATTGGAATCGGATGAAAAATGATTTGTTTGAACAATTTTTTTCGAAATTTCGGAACATTCGGATTTTTGAAAGTACATAAAATTAGAAGATTCGGAAAAGATTTAAAAGGCTAATAACTAAAGATTTGACGGGCCATTATCTCACGTCCACTTTCTGGTAGATTCTTCTGCAACTCCCACTCCAGGTACGACGTACCTATTTCGAATTTTTGTAACTCCTTTAAACGTTAAGTTCTCGTTAGATATAGTTCTCGTGATGAACTCAAGAATTAAAAGTAAAAATTGTGTTTGAAAATGCGTGAAATTATATCAACCACTTGGATAAAACTATCTGAAATATGTGACTAGTTCTGAACAAATTCAAAAATTTTCAACTTTTAATTTTCAAAAGTTACAAAATTTACAAAATTTACAAAAGTTACAAAATTTACAAAATTTACAACATTTAGAAAATTTAGAAAATTTAGAAAATTTAGAAAATTTACAAAATTCACAAAATTTACAAAATTCACAAAATTTACAAAATTTGCAAAATTTGCAAAATTGACAAAATTTACGTAACTTATAAAATATACAAACTTTACAAAATTTGCGAAATTTACCAAATTTTATAAAATTGTCTAAATTTTCCAAATTTTCCAAATTTTCCAAATTTAAAAAATGTTGATAATCAAAGTTGGATATGCCTCGCCATAAATTATCTTACCTCATTATTCACCATCCACCTCCACGTGCCCGCAACGTGTCCTCCCTCTCCCACCCAGGCGCAACAAATTTTTTTTCTACTGGACATATTTTATTTTAATTATATGAGACACATGCCGCGAACGAGATCGCCAATGCTTCTCCAGTGGTGGGGAACACGTTCAATTGGCCTCTCTTTGAGCTAACCAGTTTATCGGGAGCTTCAACGCAGCTCACACATATTTGAGACCTCCGAGATGCCGGCACTTCTCTGATTTTTCCTTCCACCTTTCATACCAAGTAAATTTAAAAGAACAACCCAAAATTAAAGAAATTCCAACTTAAAAAAAAAAATTTCAACATAAAAAAAAGAGAAAAAAATTTTTTAAAATAAACTTAAAAAAAATTTCAAACATAAAAAATAGCACAAAAAATTCTTACAATTTTACGAACTAAAAAATTGGAGAAACTGAAAAAATATCTAAAGAAAATTTATCAGAAAATTTATCATTGAAAAAGAAACTAAATAACAAATTAATATCTAAATATCCGAAAAAGTGTAACATAATGAAACCTCGATGAAAATAAAATGAAAAACAACGAATAGATGGAACCAATATAAAGAACAAATGAAAAACAAATTTCCCTAAAAATATGAAATGCAAAGTATCAAATTTCTGTAAAAATATTTGAAAATTTTGAAACTATGGGATGACAAATTAAAGAAGAAAATGTGATTTTCAATTTGGTTTCATCAGACAAAATTTTTCATTTTTAATGAATAAAAATTTTGGGCGAAAATTGGGCACGAAAAAACATAACATATAGATAAAAAAAAGTGCTATTTATACAAATAAAAAATTCAACTAAATTGAATTAAATCAAAGAAATAATGAAGATCGGTATGAAAAATGGATACTCAAAAATGTCACTAAAACCCCAAAATTGAAAAGAAAAATCGTGAAAAAATGGACCAAATTTGGGAAGAAATAATGCATTAAATTAAAATGATGAAGCTTATTAAATAATTTTTTGTTAAAAATTGTGTACAAACACATGTTAAAAATGTGTTCGAAGTGGAGTGTTTTCGTGCAGTTGGCCCTGATAGTTTGCCAAGTGCATCCTTACAGTGCAATGCGCACTGAAACAAGCGAGGAGTACTTAAGAAAAGTAATGATAGAGCTGAAGGAGATGAAGCAGTCGATGCCGACACTATACTCGGGAAAAAATCAGCAGTTTCTCGTTGGCAAGCGTCTGCTCAATACAAACGAAAATTTGCTGCGATCTCCGCAACTCCAGAGACGCCAGAAGCTCAAAACAGTCAGGGATGGGGCCAATTCTGGACAGTATTATCAGGTACGGAAAGCCGATCATCCCTAGGGGAGGCTTCTCTCAATTTCCAAAAATCTATAGCAAAAAATGACGTTCATGGAAACTTTTCCATCAGTCTTTCGAATACTTTTCAACTTTCCAATGGGGGAAAATATTGTTGTGCCCCCAAAAGTGAAAAACCGATTTCCCATCAGATCGCCACGTTTCAAGGTATTTCTAATGCATTTCGACTATTCAAAACAAAATGTCTGTATGTGTGTGTGTGTGTGTGCCGATGTACTTATGTAACCAAAAATTTCCTGGACCGATTTCTCGTGAACAAATTATCCGATCAAGATCCTGTATGACGCAATCCAAGCGTCTTGCCGTAACTCAGAGCTCATTAGTTTTTGCTCCATATATGTCTCCTGCTTTCTATTGCTATTAACAATTTCAATTGTTTATAACGCTGTATCTCACGAAATATTATAGATACGCAAAAATGTGTCGAATAAATGTTGTTCCTTATAAAAAAATACATATTTTGTGTCCTCTGACTTTTTTCGTATCTTTAACCGTTTTGGCGTTAGAGGGTCATCAACAATTGAAATCGTTCAGAGAGCTCGGTGGTGATGAAAATGAGAGATTGGAAAGAAAGTACACACACGCGGTTTTAGGAAGAAAATTTGAGAGTTTCTCACAATGCGCGTCTAAAGAGCGCTGCGAGAATTATTAGATGAAGTTGAATAAACGTGTTAATGGCTGCAAAAAAGAAATTTGTACGATACGAACCATTGGGTATGCATTGTATGGAAATGAAGTTGTTATTCAAATAAAATCTTGTTTTTGGATTTCAGGCTTCGTTGGGCCAGCAGACCTCACCGTTCACCAAGAGCGAGCTCAATGCAATTTACAAACAAGCACTGGACACCGGGAATTCAATAAGCGTGGAGTCCCTCAGGAATGTTTTGGATGGTGGACAACTACCGGTGCCAAATAGTAATAATCAAGGAAATGTCAGGCCGACGTATGCGTACTACTTCTATCCTACGAAATCATTCATGAGTGACGTGAGGAATAATAATGATTTTGCAGCGGTATGCACATTTTTTTTCTTTATTATTCACCATTTTGAAATGCAAAGAGAGTAAACGAAATTTCGGAAATTTGCGGTTTCTAAAGTTTCCAAATTTTCAAAACTCAAAAAATTTAGTTGAAAAAAAAAATAAAATTTATGTAAAGGCTTTGAGAGAATTGGAATAAGTAGGAAGTGTAACACTTCAAACATTTTGAACATTTTTTTGAAAATTTATAAACTTTTCTTAAATTTTTTTTTTCGAAAAACACAAACTTTCACAAGTTCTGTAATTTTCTATTTTGCAATAATTTGAGAACTTTTTGAAACCGTCGGGAAATTAGGGAAATTTTAAATATGGCAAAATTGTTATATCTTCCAATGAATTGGAGAAATGAGAGAATTTGGGGAAGTCAAAAATAAAGAAAAACTTACCGAATTAAAAAGAAAGAATACATTCAAATTTTATTTAAAAAAAAAAGATGCCTGGGTTTCTCTGAATTCGCAGAAAAAAAGTATCACACCTCAATACATTTGTTTCAAAAGCCAACTCATGTTTTAACCATCCCAAAACGTGAAAGATCTCTCGAGGGCAAATAAAATTTCACGGTGTGCTGAATATATTTGATTAATCACACATAATTCCCATAAAATATATGGGGCATTCCACGCCAAATGTACCACTTTGAAAATTGACATTGTCTTATTCAGTTCAAATATTTTTTTCTCGATGCTAAATGATGAAAACTCCATCCGATTTTTTTTAAACAAGTGAAGTGTTTTAAGTATACCAACATGCTTCCCGTCGAATTCTGAACAAATGTGCGCGCGTATGTGTGTGTATGTTTGTATGTGTGGAATCAGAATTTTTGGTTAACGATTTCTCACAAACAGCTCGAACGATCTCCCCAATCGTTCTGGACCACTTTTCGAAAAATGTCTGTATGTATGTGTGTGTGTGTGTTCGTACGTATGAGCCCGAATTTCCCGTTAACGATTTCTTGAAAACTAATGGTCCGATTCGATTAATTTTCTTTTTGATCGATAAGTCTTCATGTAACTTAGTGCTGATTAGATTCTGGAAGGAATCCATTCGGCAGTTTTCAATAACTTCCAGAAAATCGAAATGCCAAAAATCGCAAATCGGGGTAATCAACGCTCATCCATAAACTATTGGAGTTACCGCAAAATTTATATGAGAAAAGTTGTTCCCCATATAAAAATACGTATTTTATGTACAATGCCTTTTTTCGATAATTTGTATAATTAAGGAGGTATAGCAGTCTCCACAATTATGTATGTAATAAGTGAACGAATGGACCCAGCACTGTCATGACGGTCCCAATCGAAGCGTTTTCATGCAAAATCGAGTGGATCACATTTTGGATGGCATTTGTGCAGTATATGCAATGTTATTAGCAATTGCAATTGTTTATACTGTTCCACTGGGTAAAATATTAAAGTTTTTGTTTTGCAGCCGCATCTTTATTGGCGTCTCACTCTCACTCAAGTAACACGCATAAGTCTCATCCTCATGCTCACCATGCGTCTACTCAAGTATTCATAATTATCTGCTTCATAAATGAGTCAGTTTGGAATTCTCAAATAGGCATGTTTTCGTTATGATAATAACAAGGGGCACACTGATTAACCGTAGTATATTGGAGAAGAATAAATTTAGTAGGTTGTGCTGAAAAACCAAATCGGGAAGTTTTGTTTGTGCCCCGAGTGGGGCACACACATGCACACACCACTAGTCTATTTTCATTTTTACTACATATGGATGTATAAATTTTTCGATGATCCTCCCCACACGGAGACATATATATATTCCCCACCATATATATATATATATATATATATATTGTCTACTAAATCGTCCATCAATATTGTTGACTTTTCAATAACTGAATTTCTAAAATGATCGAGCAATTTTGCATAATGACTAAGATTATTTTTATACGAAACTATACATTTATGCGACACGTGTAAAAAATTTGCTGAATAACGCAAACTGGCATTTAATACTTTCTTACGAGATGCAGGCCACAGCTTCCTTCCCCATTAAACATTTAGTAACCCGAGGAATGTTTAATTAATTTAGATATAAAACATTTTCTCCAGGAACTTCAGACAAACTCTGCAAGTCATTTTAAAAATCTGAAAATATTTATCGAGTTGAAAGAAAACTGGTATGTGTGTGTGTGTGCTTGTGGCTCTGTGTGTGGGTAAGTGGGTGGCTGGGTGAAATACATATAAAAACTGGTGGTGTGAGCATGTGTGTGCCCCATTTGGGGCAACAACAAAACTTCCCGATTTGGTATTTCAGCACAGATTACTAAATTTATTATTCTTCATTACACCACGGTTACCCGATTAGAAATTCATATAAGGGCCATGTGAGGTTCTGATCACGTTGCCTTATTTTGCAATCACAGCCCTCATCGGGCGCAACTGACCATGGCTTAGGCGGCGCGGATCTGGGGTGAAACGCATTGGCACACCCAGGCCTGATCATGTCTACCATCTATACTATGATAAAATTTCCAAGTATCATGACATTACTTGAAAACAAACGAAACTGGGTTGACTTGAGGTACCAACGAGAACGTTAGTAACATTTTCCATAAATATTTGGCCTTTTTTTAACTTCCCGATCTAGGGAAGTTATTGTAATGACCCCGAAAATGAAAAGTGCCAGATCGATGAAATTTTCACGTTTCTCGACGTTTTGCATCATCCTGAAGTGATTTCAGAGAAGTGTCTGTATGTGTGTGTGTGTGTTCGTCCGTATGTGGCAAAATTTTTCGTTTACGTTTTCTCGGAAACGGATCGTGTGATTCGATTAATTTTTTTTTCAATCGTTGCGTCTCCGTGTAACTTAGAGCTGATTAGATTTTTAATCGAATCCATCGAGTAGTTCCCCTGTTTTCGAGAAATTCATGTTGGGCGAAAATCGAAAATAGTGATGATGAACGTTCATTCACACAAAAATGTTGTAATCCAGGTACTCAATGTCACAGTTGAAAGATATAAGCATATTTTATAACTGATTAAATTTTGCGTAAACGTGATCCAGTACTTATATTGTTATTAACGATGTCAATTGTTTATAATGTTCTACTGCATAAAGTAATAGAGTTAGCGCAAAATTTATATAAGAAAAGTTGTTTGCCATACAAAAATACGTATTTTATGTAGGATGCCTTTTTTTTGATAATTTGCATAATTAAGGAGATATAGCAGTCTCCACAATTATGTATGTAATAAGTGAACGAATGGACCCAGCGCTGTCATGGCGCTCCCAATCGAAGCGTTTTCATGCAAAATCGAGCGGATCACATTTTGGATGGCATTTGTGCAGTATATGCAATGTTATTAGCAATTGCAATTGTTTATACTGTTCCACTGGGTAAAATATTAAAGTTTTTGTTTTGCAGCCGCATCTTTATTGGCGTCTCACTCTCACTCAAGTAACACGCATAAGTCTCATCCTCATGTTCACCATGCGTCTACTCAAGTATTCATAATTATTTGCTTCATAAACGAGTCAGTTTGGAATTCTCAAATAGGCATGTTTTCGTTATGATAATAACAGGGGTCACACTGATTAACCGTAGTATATTGAAGAAGAATAAATTTAGTAGGTTGTGCTGAAAAACCAAATCCGGGAAGTTTTGTTTGTGCCCCGAGTGGAGCACACACATGCACACACCACTAGGTATTTTATGCTGTAAGGTCGATGTTGTAGAATTGTTAACGCATTAAATATGCATCAAAAATTTTGGGTCGAAAAAAAAAAAGAAAATTGAGATAGAAAGTTCCAAAAAATGGAGAACTTCCGTAACGCTGATATCCCTGATGCTAGTTAATATAATAATGTTTGTGTTTTTTTTTTGTACAGGACATCCAGACAGAATCGGCGAATCCATTCCATGAATCACAGAAGCAGATGGTTATTAATCCACTCTTCGTCGCAATAAGTGGTTTTGTTGGAATGGCACTGGTATTTATGCTCGGTGTTCTTGTAATGCCCCGTTTATTTCCCGACTTCAAGTCACGTTTTGTTCATGATGAATTGCTCGATCTTACCAAAACGGTGAGCGATGCCATTGCCTCATACAACACAACGACAACGACAATGCGACCGAAGAAGCATTACCCGGAAACAATTATTGGCATCAAGACTAGACCACGTCAAGGTACTTCCGTGAGAAAACGAAACAAGATACGAAAGTCCCAGTGATATGGGTGGAAAGAGCCTGTTTTAGTCCATGCATTTGGAACTCCTCCAGTCCTCAGAAAATCATAAAAAATTGAAGAGTAAATATACATAAATTTAGTCTGTGAATTTTGATTGTTCCACTTAGAAACTTATGAAATTTTAGGAAGTTGGGTTCGTAAAAATGCGAGAAAGCGATTTTGTGTACAATTTGAGAAACGTTAAAGACGTATAAAATTACTAAAAATGCTGGGCAGTTTGACATAATCCTATAGGAAAAAGGAGAGACGAAAGAAACTATTGATATATATCGAAATTATCGAAAAGCGTAAGATCAAAACTGACGCGCCACCAGTCTGTCCGGCGGAAGTAGGAAATGCGCATGCGCAGCCCGCGCCACCGAAATCGTCCTGTAGTGAAAAGGAGAGACGAACGAAACTATCGATATATATCGAAATTATCGAAAAGCGTAAGACCGCAACTGACGCGCCACCAGACTGTCCGGCGGAAGTAGGAAATGCGCATGCGCAGCACGCCTCACCGAACTCGTGTATAAACAAGTAAAAGGTTGCTGGGAAAATTCAAGGAAAAACAGAGTTTAAATAATACATTTTCCCAGTCAAAAGTTAAGCCTAAGAAGACTGAAAAATGAATACAACTCGTCCAACAATTGTTTCTGCAAATTCATTTATTTTGTTTATTTACTCAGTTATTTATTTATTTATTTATTTATTTGTAGTAATATTCATTTCATCGTAGTTGTTCGTTGAAATGACACGAATGTTTACTTACAAAACTCTCCAGCATTCATGCACACACGACAACAATATTGTGAAATAAAATGTGTTTTTCTCTGAAACTGTCTTTTTTTTTCCTTTTATTCATCTTGTAAACTCGTTCAGCATCTGTCGAACATCGAAATTCCGGATTGGTGTTTCCTTTTATGATGTTGCTTCATTGGGTGTTTGCATGGGGCAAAAAATATTTGAGTCAAGAATTGTTTGGAGACTACCTGAGTTTTGGGAAATTTTCCAAAAATTACCAAAACTGTTGTAGGTATGTAGAAATTTGCATCCAATTTTTTTTATAAAAATTTACAAACTCTAGAAAATCCTTATCTCAATTTTTTACGTAAAGCACTCTACGTACAAGATCAAAACATCCTATTCAAGAAAGCGCAAACACATAAATGAACATCGTTAGAGTCGAAATATCTCGAAAATCGTGACATTATTTATTTTTCAATCGTCATTCATTTATTGATTCATCAGGTTAGTCAGATAACATCGTCAAGTTGGTTGGTAATTGCCTTTGCATCGATAAACATCGATATTTGGAGTGGGAGTGAGATGCCAATAGGGGTGCGAACGCTCGGGAGTTAAACCCGTCATACCTCCTTAATTATGGCAAATATGGGGAAAAGTGACAAGAAATTAAATATGCATTTCTACTTACAGAGCAAATTCTGCTTAATACCTTTTGCCGTATCTCTTACCGTTTTTGAAATAGCGCGTTGTAAACGATTCAATTGTTGATAACGAAAATACTGCTCGGTCAATTTGAACCAAAAACTAATACGATCTAAGTTTCATGAGGACGCTCCGAATAAGACATCGATGATCCAGATCGTTCGAGCCGTTTGACAGAAATCGTTAACGGAAAATTCCGATTTCACACATACACACACACTTTTTCGGAATTCGACGGGAAGCATTTTGGTATACTTAAAACCCTAGTTACGAATCTAAATGAACAAAATCGAGTTAGGGGTCATTACAATAACTTGCCGAAAGATCGGTAAAAAAGTTGTTTTCAAAAGTGTTGTTTTTTAATTGTCAAAAATATTTGTAAGAGCAGCAGTGTAAAACTATTTTTTTGCAAACTCTCTGAATCTATGGAAATAAACGAAAACTCATAATGACCATTTTTGTAGAGAATTTCGAGAGCTACAAAAAAGATTTTTACAAAAATTTCGTTATCTGTCTTAGATTCAGAAATATTGGCGTGCGCAACCTAGGCAAACAATGATCAACGCTCTACAAAGAAACCAAGTTTATTTTCCGTACTCAAGCCGAACATTTCTTCAAGAGCTTAATCCTAAACACATTGGGATGAACAAAATTTCTCAATGATAGCAACCTAAGAGTTTAATCACACAAATGTAAGAGTGAAAGTATTTAACTCAAACACAGTCTCATTGACTTGAACTATTGTAGCCAAACATTTTTTTAAGGTACTTTCTAAGCCTCGTCACTCACATTCTACATGTTGCTTTTTTGTATCCATTGCAAAGAGCAACCTTTCTCACGTCTGCTCAATTTATTTGAGAATTTTTGCCCTCTTAATTGAAAAGATATCAGCACATAATGAAGTACATGATTAGACGAGAGCGGAGCAAAAATCTGGAATTTTCACCGAAAGTTACTCGCCTATAAAAAAGTTTGACATTCGACCTGCTGAAAAAAATATACCACTAGGAAGCACAATCTTTTATCTACGTCTCATTGAAAAATTGGCTCAATTTTCCTAGAAATTAGTTATGAAAAACGTTCGCGAATGTTTGTCGAATCGCTTTCTCACTCATTGTGGCTTGCCCAAAAAATGGCGCCCCACTAGAAATTCCCCGAGAATTTGACAAGTGCCATGGCGGCTCACAGCTGCCAAAACAGTGCGAGTTGTGGGATGCGAAGTTTGAGGTAACAACGAGGTTGCACTGTTGTAATGTTCCAAACTATCGAGAGTTTTTCTACGTCGTTCAGGCTGGGATTTTTTTATAAATGTTCCATTTAATCGAAATCTCTCCGCGTGTTGCGCCTTTGTTGATGTTATGTATTCATAAATATCGCAATGTTCGCGCGTTATGTTGATTGGCCTAGTGACAACTAGGGTTTTCAAAATAATTTCCATATAAACAATTCATAATAAAAACATTTTGAATAAGAGCGCTAATGTATCGTCACATTCGTTACATTATTTTTTCAATTAATTTGATTGTTCAAAAACGTATTTCGCAGCAAAAAAAAAATCTTAAATCATGAACCTGAGTTGAGGCCTACTTCCAGAACGAGGCTTAGAAAGTACCTCAAATTTTCTATTGGATAGAAGGAGTGTCTGATAAAATGAGTAGAACGAAATTGTGGAATTGTTTGATTATTAAAAACGCACGTACAAATGAAGAATTGTTAATCTAGCAGAACCAGTTAGTCGGTTTCACAGTGCCAATAATAATTCGTCTTTCAATCCAATACATCTTAATACTGCTAAATTAACGAAAATAAACGATCGAATATCAATGAATCGCCTTTACAATGTTATTCGCCTATCTGTTGGTTAACAAATTAATTGAAGCTTAAATACTGATTATTGTACATTCGTTTTAGAGCCTTATTGTATTCTTCATTCATACATTCTCACGTTTTTCTCATTCAGAATATCTTACGGTAATTAGAACCATAAAAAAGCGTCAGCCTCTTCAATTTACAAGTGATCGAGTGGATCAGTGGCATGGACATTTTGGGATTTTTGATTTTCCTCTCAACTTTCATTTTCAGAAAATTGGATAAATGAAAAATTTGGGACATTCCAAAGACTTGAAAAATTTTGAGAACGTTTCACATTAATTTTTACATTACCCAAATTTTAGAAGGTTTTCCAAAAATTTATAAATTTTGAAAATTTTGAAAATTTTGAAAATTTTAGTAATGAGGTAACAAAATTTATATTTACCAATTTTGAGTTTCACATTGGAGAAATTTCAGAAATCGAAAAAATGACAAAATTGCGCAATGCAAAATTTTTGGAAAATTCAAGGTCTTCCAATTTTAACATGTTCAAAAAAATTTTTTTTGCAGGTTTTGGTAATATCCAAAATCATTACCACTATTTTTCGGTCAGAAAAAAAAAATTCCAAAACGTCCAAACCCAAAACCTGAGAAAAAAGTGATGAAACCTCAATCTTTTTTGTTAGTAAAAAAGTCAATTTTTTTATACTTGTCATCTAATAGTGAAGTACGTAAATAACAAATCATTTTATTTTCAACTGCATAAAACATATGAGTTTAGGATTTTGTCAATTTAATTTTATACTTTATGGAAGGCATTCGTCCTAATAAAAAAATTAAAAAAAAACACGATGTATTCCCGATTTCACCACTTTTCTGGCAGAAAGTTTGTAAAAAATCATCACAGATCCTACGGGTCCGTATTTTCGCAAAATGAACAGCACAACTGACAAATTGCAACGAAAATTTGAATTACCGAATAACGAGCACTTGTTACTTGGCAACGATAGCACGAGTTTATTATAAATACAGCTTAGCCTCAAGTTTTCCCACATGGCAAATGATATTCTACATTCATTCAAAATGCACGAAAAAATATATAAAAAAAAACGAAAAAAAAACAAGCACGACAATGGAATGAAGAAGCGTTTTAGAAGTTTTGAAAGTTTTTCAAAAAATTGTAAATTTTCGAGAAAAAAAATTTTCTTAAGGAACTTCGCACTTTTTTTGAATTCCAAAGAAATCCTCCGAAATTTTTTTGAAATTCCAGAAAATTGTCAAAAATGTAGAATTGTTTTTCCAAATTTCATAAATCGAAAATTTCGCAAAATTTCCAAAATTTCGAAACAATTTTTTTAGGAAATTTGAATCCGTCACCAATTTCAAAATTTTCAACTAACATTTTTTTTGTAAATTTTTAAAATGTATTGAAAAGTTTTGAAGGAGTGAAAGTGAAAATTTCCAATTAAAACATTTTCATTAAAAAATAGAATGAAGAAGCATTTTGCGCTCTTTTCGAATTATTGAATCTATTTCGAGTTGTTCCTATTGCAATTTCGAAACGAGTTAACGGAACGGTACAAGCGCAAATTGAATCCTGTGATTGTCGTTATAAAAAATGTCGGTTTATTCTTTTTCATTTAAATTCATAAGCAGCGCACGTGCTGGATCTAGAGATTGACTAGAGAATAAATAAAATGACAATTACAGATCAATGAAGTAAGGGGCGGGTACTATGAATTGTAAAGATACAAAAACAATTCATTGATAAAATGAGTAAACATTGACATTTCGAGATTTTCTGTTAAAAGTTGTGATTTTTTTTTTCAATTGCGAAAATTTTTTTGTTTGCAATTTTCAAATTTTATTCCATTTTGAATCTGCACAATTTTCTAAATTTCATTTCCAAATTTCTTAATTTGAAAACCAAATTAGAAAATTGCGTAGTTCTAAAATAAAATTTAGAAATGTTTAAATTTACGACGTGCTCTTCTATCTGAATCATCATAGTATCTCATATACATAGTATATCTCCCCTCAACAGAACAGGACAAAACAAAAAAAAATTGATAAATCAAAAACTGTCAAAAATACAGTGAAGTTTTCTTCGTTACATTTTGTATAAAAAATTTTACGATTACTTATCCATCCCTCTAAAATATGATTTCGTAGAGAAAATAAAGTCTCTTTTTTTTTTTTTTTTTTTTTTGACACTTGGGGAGGAGAACCTAATTAGTTTATTAAATTAGTTTGTTTTTATTTCTCATTGGTTAAAAATGTCAATGTGCGATTTGATCCGACAATAGGGTACATGGCCCTTGCAGCTATCAGTCTTATTCGAGTTTCATCAAATATTTTTCCAAATTTGTCTTCAGTGGTTTAGGAAGAGTAATGAGTAAAAAAAAAAGTGGTAAAACTATTCGAGTCAATATTTATGTCAAACATTTTTTGTTGGAAATTCGACTTTTTAGAAAAACTGTTTTTCGTTTTTATTATGTGATCATATTTTAGGGCTTTTCATTTGGTCTTAAAATTTTCGGAGGCATTATGTTAATTTTCAAAATGTTTTCAAATTTCCTCAAGGATTTAAAAAAAAAAAAAAAAGTTTTTAAGAATTTCATAACTGGTGGAAAATTTTACAAATGTTAAAAAATTGAAAAAAATGTGGTACAAAAATTTGAAAAAATGTAAATAAAATTTTCAGGAAATTGCCGATAACAAAAGTTGTCACAATTTGACAAATTGTAAAAATTCCAAAAGTTTCAATTTTTCAATCTTTCAAATTTTGTTCTAAATTTCGAGAATTTGAAAATTGATATAACTCAAATCATTTTTAACTGAACTGAATTAATTTTCGATAAGTTTTACCACTTCACCGAAATAATGCATCAATCATTTTAAAATCATTGCGCCGCACGCACGCATACTTGACCACACACATACATAATTAAACTTATAATATATATAGCATGCGAAATTTATAATAATGTATATATATTTTTTTGTTTTCCTTGTAATATTTATAGTATTTACACAATCTATAGTCGAAAATAATCAGTTGGGAGTTGAAAAATTGAAATGATGATTATGGCAAAATGGAGAAAGGGGATTGGTAAAATGTGATAGTCTCAAGTTTCCGAAATAAATTAAGCGATGTATAGGAAAAAATTGAGATAAAATTTTATCGTCCATACTATTAAAATTTTTCCGAAATATGTAACATTTTTTTCAAACGTGTTTTCACAATAAAAATAAAAAATAAATTGTGAAAATTGAAAAAAAAAATTGGAGTCAGCAAAAATGCCGAAAATTAAAAAAAAAATCAAGAATTGTTTATTGGAAATTTGAGAATTGTTAAAAAAAAAAATCGACAATGATAATTCGAAGACAAATATCTTTAAAATAATTTATGAATTTCATCAAATCCCCCTTACCAATCCCGTTTCTAATTGGTTAAAAAATGATTGAGGTGTCTTAACAAAATTGAAGTTCACCTCCCAAAACAACTTGCAAAACAATGCCAAGCATCTTATTCCTCCCTTATTCTAATTGATACAAACATACGATCAATGTTCAATCAATCATCACTACCTGTGCCATCACGCAGCAACGACAATTCTCTTCAGACAATTGATATTTTCTCATTTGAGGCTTTTAAAAATTATCGACTCTCGGTTCGATACTCCATCGACTACATCAAGTAGTGGATTTTAGTGAAAAAATTCGAGCCACAATAGCCTTCATATTATATTATTCTTTTTCTCGAGTTTATGTTCAATTCAATTTAATTTTCATATATTTAAAAGTAAATATGTAGTTCAAAAAAATGATTAAGAAAGTCTGTGAATGTTTTCAACTTATTAAAACCTGGAGTTTTTATTTTTTTTTTTTAATCTTTGAAAGCATCCAAATTGTTGAAGTTTTCAGAACGTTCAAATTTCTTTTAAAAATATCAAAAATTGAGAAAAATTCGAAAAAACTTTTTCAAAGTTTCAAAATAAAAAAAAAAAAATTTTTCAATTATAAATTCAAAAGATTTTGGAAATTCAAAAAATTCAATTGTTTTACAAATCCCCAAAAATTCAACAAAAATAAGAAAAAAAAACCAGTTGATTGGTAAATAATAATCAAATTGAATTGAACAGAACTTTGGCGAGGTCTACTAGGTATAAAAACGCTTCCAACGACTATTGAACAATTGGGTTTCTTTGGATGCTCCAGTTGACTGATTTCACTGGTGAGCTTCTGGGATTTTGTTCATCTCCTTTGCTAGGCCATTTGGGGGAAATTAAAAAACGACTTACGAAAGAAACGATGTGGTCAGTCTTTAGGGTGGGGTCAAGATCCTTCATTAAGATTCGGGTTCATCATCTGCAAGATTATGAAGATCTGCATAATTCATCACTGCTCTGTGGAGAAACTCGTACTGTGGCTGAAACAATATTTCAAATATTAAAAAAATGACGAAAATTTTCTCTAAAATTTGAGTAAGCTAAAAAGTGGCAAAGAAATCGATTCATTCGAATGCAAAAAAAAGTGAGGCGTCATGGGACACCTGGTAGATGTGAAACATGGATACACGAATTTTGATCTAAATTGCTCCAAAACTTTTGACGATTCCTCGATAATTATTGGAAAATTTCAAATACTCAGTTCTTTTGAATGTTTGAAAAGTTTTTTCAAAATTCTAGAAAACTTCCCCAAATTAAAAAAAAAAATCAAAATTTTTCAAACATTTTCAAAATTTTTCCAATTTTTTTTGTAAACTTTTCCAATTTTTTGGCAGATTTTTAGAAAAGTGTTCCAAATTTCTTTGAACTTTTAGCAAACTTTTTTCGATTTAAAAAAAAAATCCGATTTTTTTCAAAATTCTTGTGAATTTCAACAAAAAATTTCCAATTTTGTTTTAAATTTCTCTGTAATTTTTTTATAATTTTTCCAAGCATTTCCAACATTTTTCAAAGTTTATTCGAAATTTCTCAAACTTTTTCCACATTTTTTCAAATTTTGTCAATTTTTTTCAAAATTTTGTCGAATTTTTGAGAAATTGTTTCAAAAAGTTTCTAATTTGTTAAAAAATCTCCAATTCCTTTCACATTTTTTAAAACGCTGCAGCGTATCTTGATATGTACATACAACTTGTGCGCATCGTCTTTGCGTCGATGGCAAAGAGGGGGCGATGGGTAAACAGTGGAGTATATCTATATATATATTTGTCAAGGAAAGTGCCTATCCCGAGAGCCAATGTTCCCATCCCATGCGCTGCATTAGACGGTTCACATAAAAAATTTACTTTGTAAGAACGTTGGAGATATTTAGTAGTGACTCAGAATTTTCCCCTGAATATACTTACAAAAGTGCTGATCATGCCGTGCCTCTGGGACCTGAGTTTCTTCGTTACCGTGAATATATCAATTCGTTTTTCCGTCCTGAGTTGTTGAACCAGTATGCTGAGTGCAACAAACATGGAGCTCCGATCAGATCCACAATTGCAATGTACAACAAGTGGTCCCAAACACTCGCCTTCATTCGCCAGTGTCTGATCTCCAAGTTCAATGACCCCACGTGTTACTTCGGGCACTTCACCCTCGACCGTGGGCCATCCGTGATATTGGTACTGTGTTACGACAACAGTTTCATCTGCTTTGGTATTGACAACACAAAGCTCGCGTCTAGTATAATATGGACAACTTTCACTCTGTATGTATCTCACCCTTATGTGGTCATAAACAGCCTCGTCCTCGGGCCAATACCTGGGGCACTTCCTCGGCCCTTCGTTCAACTAAAAATCGATATATTCCCTTTGATATTAGGAAAAAAAAAGAGGAAAAAAATCAGGATGCGAAAAAAAAAATTCAACAACTTACGTCAGAAAGCATCACAATTGTGGAGATACTCTGCTCGGATATCATTCTCCAAAAATCTGGAATAGTCGCCTCCAGTGGATCTTGCGTAATGATAAATGACTCGGAGTTGTCATATCCCTCTATAAACGAGGCATTTATGTATGTGGAGTGCTCCCTACCAGGCACCGGTGTCAAAATAACTCTATTTCTATCATACGGTATCACCAATTCACTCCTATTTTTCCCTCTATTCTCCTCAGCTCCTCCTACTGAAAATGACTTACGCTCCTCCAATACAGAACTAATTTTTTGAGAATTCAAGACGAGTTCCTGCAGAAATAAAGGAGAATATTCATTGTTTTTTTGTTTTATGAAAAAGAAAAACAAAAAACAAAAACAAAAAAAAAACAAAAACAAAAAACAAAAAACAAAAAACAAAAAACAAAAAACAAAAACAAAAACAAAAAACAAAACAACTATTATTGCAATCCCCTACGACTTCCCCAAATTGTTTTCCCAAAAATTACGAATATTTACATAAAATTAGAATGTCGAAGAGAATTTTTTTTTTCAAACATGAAGAACATTAAAAAAAATTTTCAATTCCAAAAAACGAAAGAAAATTTCTGTGAAGAATACTCACATCATACTCGTCCTCCATCCTACACTTTTCCTTCCCATTATCTCTCTGCCTGAGTTTCTCCACATGACTTTTCAACTCCTTTACATTGATCTCAGTATCCCCATAGGTTGCCATCTCCATCAACGATCGATAAATAAAAATGTATTGCTTGAGAGATTGCACGAGGAAGTTTCTCTGGTGTCTCAGGTCGCATACAGTATTAAAAATAGACACCTGAAAAAAAAACCGATGAATTAACAAAATGGACAGTTTCAAAAATTCCAACGAATTTGGAGTCTCGAAAATTTTAGAAATAATAAAAAAAAAAAAATTCTACAGGTAGCATAAAATAAATATTTCACCTGGCCCTCATCTGTGAGTTGCTGTAGCAGTGAATCAAGGGCAACCAAAGTTCCAGTTCTGCCAACTCCAGCGCTGCAGTGTACCAAAATTGGCCCCTTTTCAAGGGAATATGCAGTATTAACGCGTTTAATGAACCTGAGGATGGCGTGGGGATGTTCGGGGGCCATAAAGTCCTTCCAAACTAGGAAATGGTATTGGATGATAGTTCTGGTATCCCTCTCCCCCGTTTTCGTCATTTTCAACTCCCTCACAACATAATCCGAGAATGCTTTCTGGCCAATGTGCTCAACAGTTATATCACCAAAATTCTTGGTCTCTTCCTTATCTGGCCAATACTTGGCACACTTGGTTTTCGAGTACTCCTCCAAGTTTGTCAGCATCAGAACAAGCTCCAGATGTTGCTCCCAAATCATACGCCAATAATCGCATACTGTGTTCTCCATGGGACCTTGTGCGCAGATGAACTTCTTGCGCTCTTTATAACTGTAGAAGAGTTTTGGGGTTTGTATAAGTGTTCAACAGAAATATTAATAATAATAGAACTCTTGCAACATTTTAGTATTATAGAAATATGGATAAATTTGGAGTTGTGTGTGTGTGTGTGTGTGTGTTTGTAGTAGATTGTGTAATGTATTTCCAGTATGGACAAAATTAAAAAAAAATTGTTTTGGATCTGTGGAGAAGATGCATTGGAACTTACCCCAAAACAAAATTGGCATTGATATAGTCCGATCCTGCGATTCCATCAACTTGGGACAGTCGAACTCGTGTTTGATCATAGGACTTGATGTCTGGATATCGATTCTTGTAGAGATTTTCCCTGGCTTCTGAAGCTCGTGTGGTGCGATCGGTAAATCGATCAGGCAGCAGCTCGAACTCCTGTTGGAAGCCATAGTCCGAGTCCCGATGACGCTCCATGTAGGACTGGAGAAGATCGGCTTTTGAAATGGGCGCCATATCCGGTGGGCTTGCAGCAACTAGCTGATGACGACCGCGCAAACTTCTGCAGAGATGCCTGCCGGTAAAAGGCATCCATTACATAACGTTCGGGGGGGAAAATCCTATATTCTCCAAGAACCATTATTCATTTCTTCACGGATTTTTCAGCCTCCCGATGGGGGAAGTATTGGAAGAAGTACAGAAATGGAAAGTTTCATAATGGTTTGCAATTTTCGCGATGACTAGTAAATCCTGCTAAATGTTCTGTGTGTGTGTGTATGTGTTCGATATTTTTTTCATACTATTTAGAATATATAGACATGTGTTTGAAATCTTTTGAGTGATCATTATTTTGAAATTTTGCGAAAATTTTGAAATTTTGAGAAAATTTTGAAATTTTGAGAAAATTTTGAAATTTTGAAAAAATTTTGAAATTTTGAGAAAATTTTGAAAATTTGAAAAAAATTTGAAATTTTGAAAAAAATCTGAAATTTTGAAAAAATGGCCCAAAGTAGACATACAAAATTAAAAATGTGCCAAAAAAAAATAGACATAAAAAAAAACAAATCTTTACGTCGCTTATTCAATAGATAATTGTGGTACTAAACCTACCGAAACGACTCATTCAATTTTAATGAGACTCAGATAACTTTCGAGAACCGATAAATCGCAAAATGACTTCCCAGTTTTGCGAAGATAAATAACTGTCTAAATACGGCCTTTCAGGAAATTCGTGGAATATCATATCGTCCATAGTTTTGTAATTATTCCGACTGTGTTTTAACGACTGAATCTTAAAAATAATTGCTCAACTTTTATAGGTATGCAAAAAACCAGAGAATGCAATGAGGTACTCCTCTCTCCTCTATTGAATGTAGACTTTTTATAGTGGACTATGCTATGGACATTTTACCTAAGATTACTCACCTGAAGCTGTTCCTCAGGTTGATATTCTCCTCCCCCCCTTGGTCCTCCCTCTTCGTGTACCTATGTAGTACACACAGTGCCACAAGTAGAATAATAATAATGAGTACGAGAGCTACTGAGATCTGCAGAACAATGCCCAAAGCTCCGCTTTCAGCCACTGTAACAATACTGGGTTCAAGTCCCCCAAACAGTGGATTTAAGTATCCACTATAAGCAGTGAGAACGTGGCTCCCACCGACAACAACGACCTCGACGAATCCCGTGTAGTTCGACCTCTCATCAATATACCCATCGACAGGTGGATATAAGCCCTCCTGGTTCTCCGCAGCAATTATATTCGCAGAATTGTCTCGTCTTCGTCTTGCAGAAGGGGTCGACGACGTGCCATTTTCAGCGACAGTTGTGGTTGCAATTGCTGAAGTTGTTGCTGCAGTCGTAGACGTTACTGAACTCGTTTCTGGTGGTTGTGAGGTCGTCGAGGTGACATTGGTGGCCTGGACCTCGGGGAGAAGGTGAAGTGTAGGAGAAGGCCGTGGACGCAGTCCTACGCACTTGTCGCAACTCGAACTTCCGTTGAAAACAGCCCGACCGTCCCCAAGAAAGACCTGGAAGTGACACATAAGTGAATTTTAGGAACTTAGTTTTTCTGGTACAAGCCCGAACGTGCGCTTCGCGCGCTGCATTACGATATGCAACTTGAAGTAAAAACAATTTTTTTCCGAAGTTGAAGATACTGTTCATCATCGATTCCGAAAAAATGAGAGCTTCCAGTTTTCCAATTTGAAGCAACCATCTTTTGGTTTTTCGGTAATTATCGCATACATATAAAATTTTCGGGTAGAACATGGTAGAATAGGGGTAGAACATCCTTAAGGTATGAGCAAAGTAAAACATTAAATAGGGGAAAAATCAGAAGGTTGATAAATATTCTATAGTTACGAAATTATTCCAAGGTTACCTCAGTATGCAGATTCGTACTATCAAACATTTCCGCTAAATAAGCACCACCAGCAGGTGATGCATGAGCATAATGAAACGAATGGACCTCCAAGTCTTGCGGAGGGGGAAGATCGCTCGCCGATTTTCCTGATGGAAGTTTTACCATAAAAATCCTGTAACAACAGATCGGTCCATTTCTCTCGGAAATTCTGGGCAGGTACACTTTGAACAATTGACGACCCTCATTCTGAATTTTCCTCCAGGTCCTAAGGTGAAAGTAGTAAAAAATTAGGAAAAATATTTGTTTTTTCGATTATATATAATTTGATATTTGAAATAACAATATATTTTCCGAAGTTGAAGATACTGTTAATCATTGACTCCGAACAAAATGAGAGCTTTTAATTTTCCAATTTGGTGCAAGCATCTTTTGTTTTTTCTGTAATTATCGCGGGCATATAAAATTTGTCAACACTGGACAGAATATGTAAAACACTGGAAACTTGATAAATTAACAGAGCGTCAAAAAATATTCTGTGTATATGATTTTGTCATACTTTTAAAAACTAAAGCCGAATCGATATTCCAAGGATCGATGTTTATCGATGCAAAGGCGATTACCAACCAACTTGACGATGTTATCTGACTAATCTGATCCATCAATAAATGAATGACGATTGAAAAATAAATCATGTCACGATTATCGAGATATTTCCACCCTAACGATGTTAACACGAATACCGAGAAAAAAAAAGCGTTTAAAAATATTACAAAAAAAATTGTTTCTATTATAAAAAATGTGAGGATAGTTTAGACATTGATTAAAGAAACCGGTAAAAAAAAATTCAGTAACAAAACGAAATATCTGGAGAGAACATGCAAACCAGTTTATGAATTATTTTGTGAAGGATCAACTAAAAGATGAAAGATGGAAAAAAATACCTCTGGTTCAAACTATCTCTGTCTGGAACACTAACTGGCATTGAGCAATTTCCTATAGCCTGCTTCCCAGGGCTCCTCAGTCTGGTCACTCCATAGATTCTCACAGTGTAATTAGTATTGGCAGGAACTCTTTTGAAATCAAAAGTTCGATCAATTTCACGGACATTGTGATCTAGCGGACCCCAGCGTTCTATGTGAGTTTTTCCTCTCTCATTTCTGTACTGTGAAACACCGTTGAGCTCAACGCCGTATCTCGTAATTTGGCCATTTGGAATGGCTGGCGGGGCCCATGATACTGAAAGAAAAATTTTCCGTTTAATTTCGCCAATTTTTTTCCGATATTTTCACGTTTTTCGACATTTCACATCATCCTGACATGATTTCAGAAACATGTTTGTATGTGTGTGTGTGACCAAAAACTTTGTTTAACGTTTCCGAAGGAATCAACGTAGCCATTTACGTTGTTCTTTTTTGATCGATGCGAATAACTATCGTCTAGGTCTGAAAGAAACGATTCATCTGAAAAATGATTCGTTCAATTGTTATTAACAAATTCAATTGTTTATAACCCTCCACTGCATAAACTATAAGAGTTAGCGCAAAATTGATTAAGAAAAAGTTCTTCCTTATGCAAAAATACGCATTTCATGTTTAGTGAGTCTTCTCCATAACTTGCATAATTAAGGAGATATGGCCCTCTGAAGAATTATTCATGTAATTAGTGAAGGACTCAAGCCATCGAGATCGTTCCGATTTCAATTGACGCGTCTTTATATATCATTGAGAGGATGAGATTCTTGAGAAACCCAGAACCTCAAAATAATCACATAGTCCAAATTTTTATTAGCAATTTCAATTATTTATAACACTGTATCTTCCGAAATATTATAGATACGGAAAAATGTGTCTAATAAATGTTGTTCCTTATTAAAAAAATACATATTTTGTGTATGTTGATTTTTTTTGTATCTTTAACCGTTTCGGCGTTAGAGCGTTATAAACAATTAAAATCATTTAGAGAGCTCTCGGATACGCAGCCTACTTTTTACTATAGATTTTCAATATACCTGAAACGAAACTCGTTCTGCTGATATTATCGAATTTGCATGTAACGGTGAGATTTTCCGGAGGACTGCATACCCCATCCATAGTGGTCCCATTAACTTCGGCGCTCCAATTACCACACTGTTTAGTGTAATAACTGCACGCAGAAATTTTGAATATATACGTAGTCGCTGGATTTAAATCCACAAAGACATAATCATTAAATTCAGAATCGGAATGTACGGCCTCCTTCGTCTGAACATCGTGTATCATCATCAAAGTATAATAGTGCACATGCTCCCTGAGATTAGGTGGTGGCATTGTCCAGCCAACTGTTATAGAACTTTCTGTGAAACCCTTCACTGAAACATTTGGAATGAAAACTGGATCTGCATCCAGGGTTTTAATCCAACGATTGTCATGGTACACCTGGGATTCCCCCACTTCGTTAATCGCCGATATGCTTATCTGGTATTCCGTGGAATTCTTAAAACCCTTCAAAACGAAATTTGTGTTCTCACCACCGACGGATTCTGAGTAGAACTCACGACCTTCTTGACCGTTTTTTTGGAAACGCATTCGGTAAGTCTTGATCGGCTTGTTGCCATCGTTTACTGTCCAATTTAGGAAGATTTTGTCAGCGCCGATGGCTTTTATGAAGTCAATATTCACCTGCAATAAGCAAAAACTATTGGATAACTTGATGTTCTCCAATTGGGTATTTGAATGATTTTTATATTCATAAACTTTGGATATTTTTACATTCTATATAATTTTTAAAAAATTCAAAAAAAAATTCGATTTTGTTCATAAAAATTTAAATAATTTAATAAATGAAAAAAAAGCCAATATTTAAATGAATAAGTAGCTCCATCTCGCGTATGTGACGTCACGATGCCTATTTCATTTGAAACTTTCAGCGCCAATCTCGTAAGCACGTAGCAAGTGTAAACAATTGTTGTGTTGAGTTGTGCTTGATTAAAAATACATCTGATAGTGTTCTTTATACTAAAATAAAATTATTTAATTACTCGAAATGTCGTCAAAAAACGAGTTTTGTTGGTGTGTAGTTCCAACGTGTAAAAATATTGGTAAAGCCACACCAGAATTGTTTTTTATTAATGCTCCATTGAATTCTGTGAAACGGAAAAATTGGTTAGACATTTTTATTGATTTGTCGATAATCACTAACTAAACTGTCAAACTGATGCCTCTCAAAAGTCTTAGTATAACAACACTGACATGTTTATAACCTCCGAACACATTCACTTTAAAATTAGAAAAACATTTCACAAAAATGCATTTCAATTTTAATTATTTTCAGTAAAATCTGGCACTAAGAATATAATGTATAAAACTTAAAATTAAAAACAAATTAATTTTCATTTTTTCAGCACTATAAAATATTATACATGACTTATTGTTCATTCAAATATACGGGCTACAAACAGCACAATGACGTCACGCCAATCACATCACATTTTACATCACGTGACTTATGTCATTTATTACCACTTGTGTTCATTAAATTATTTAAATTTTTAGGAACAAAATCGAATTTTTTTTCCAAAATTTTTAAAAATTATATAGAATGTAAAAATATCCAAAGTTTATGAATATCAAAATCATGCAAATACCTAATTGATTGATTCAAAAATTTCTCTAACCTACGACAATCGAAATAAACAATTTCGACGTTCGTGCAAAGAGTAAGGTGAAACGATATATACGGATGTCTCCTCACCTGAGGCTTGTCAATGACGAAAAGGTGGCGTGAACCAGTGATTACACCTCGATAGTCTCGAGTCATGCAAGTGTAGGTGCCGTTGTCCTTTCGCAAAACGCTCTCAAAGGACAGTGTCATGATGTGATGGGTCTCATTGATCTGGCTAACTGTCGTGAGGTCCTCCAGGGTCTCGATGCTCTCAGAGTTGTTGCCCTTCAGCCATGTGAAGTTTGTCAGGGGGTAGCCGTGAAGGTGGCACGTGAGGTTCACTGAGGCTTCAGCTTTTACTCTGATCGGATCTGCCGGCTCTATCCTACCGAGCTCTGGACATAATACAAGTTGAGAAACTGGCAATTAGTCACATCGGATATCAAGCACATTCAATACATACATAGCAAAATTTTAAATGAACTAAACTTCAAATCTGTACAAATTCAACATTTGAAAAATCTCAAATTAATGAGACTTTTTTTTGGCTTGTGAACTCTGGGAACATTTATCTCCAACTCACCTATCACACGAATGTTAATCGTCTTCTGCAGCTTCTCGTGTCCATTCGTCACTGCCATACACGTGTAATTACCCCTGTCTTCTAGACTAGCGGACTTTAAGTCGAACCTTGCTAGGGTTTCAGATATTTTCACCGTCGTCAGATTTTTGTCGCTTTTGACCCATTGAATTTGGCCGGGTTCGCTGAGCTTACACAAGAAGGAGGGAGTGGTACCTGCTTCAATACCGTCCATCACCTGGGAGGACTCGATCTCCAGTGTTGCCAAAGGAATTTGGACCAGTGATGTTGTGAATGGATTTGTGACTGGAGTCGTGATAATCTCAGTCGTTGTGTCGGTGACTGCAATTCAATGAGTGATATATAGACAATACACTGTGTGTGTGTTTGTGTGTGTGACCTCCAAGGTACCACGAGTACGTACTTTGCAATCACGTTTCATAGATACCATTGAAATTTTCGGAAAAAAATTATACGAAAAATTGCAAAATAAAATTTTTTTAGGTATAATAATTTTCTTAATTTCTTTATTAATTCAGTGTGGAAAATATTTAATTTTTTTTGCACGATGATTTCAAAATGATTGATAATTCAAATTGCGGTACTGACGGGTAGTATTAAAAATGCACATCTCTTCGGAAGCGATAACGAATCTGAGATAATATTCTATTTCGAAATGATGAAGAACTTACTATGAAGCAGTTTTACGCTTCTCAGTTTTTAATATCCTTCAATGATAGGTCTGTGTACATGTAGGGAGATATGGACAATGAGCATCGTTTTTTTTTTAATGGAGTTGATGCACAGCTAATTTTTAGCATTGCCACTTAGAATGTTAGAAATGGAAGAAAATTTTCAGGACCACATTTCTGACAGACTAAATATCTACAAAAAAAGTCTCTACAAAAGTGTCAATCTCTCCCCTAGATTCCAGGATATTTTCCATAAGCCCCAAAATTTCCCGGCATGAGCCAACATAAAAAATGTTTAAATGTAATACCCACATTGGCAAAATAATTCCAGAAAAATTCGATGTGCACGAAGGTTTATACATCGAACTGACTGGTGCCCAATTGGTAAACAAACCCCCGTAAATTACCCAAAGCCTGCATGACACTTACGCCAAACATTCCCTGTACCCCATAACCCCCATAATCAACTAATCGATCATCTCACCTGTGTCATTATCACTGCCAACTACAACAACACATTTAAAGCCCAGAATCAATGATAATAGGAGTAAAGCCATCGGCATACGGCTTCGTAACATGGCGTCCTTAAAGTTCACTCTGTGCTGAACTAATGGTGACAGCCGGGCGTGTTCGGCCTTTTTCCCTCTTAATTTCCTCAGCTTTTCCGTATCCTTAATTATCCTTTGCAATAATCCAACACAATGACGGTCTTCTTTGCCTTTTCAATCATTAGTCACAAAATGCGCACATTTAAATCACACTGTTTAAATTGCGGGAATGATAAAGCTCCGGGGGAGCATTTTTTTGCAAAATTTCTCACCCCCTCAGGGACATTTTTGACAGGTGGGGGTGGAAAGGGGTGTTTTGGGGGGTGAAGTGGGATTTTACCACGATTTCCGGAATTTTGTGAGGGGAAAATTTTAGAAACGAAAATCGAAAGACTTTAAATGCACCGGCGTGTGAGCCGCTCGGAAGGCTCGCTCAAGTTCTTGGCAAGTCAGGGCTTGGTAGGAGTATTCGATATATCGATGTGAGTGCAGCGAGGCGACTATCGATTGCCAGTATACGTAAACGAGGTACGGGAAAGTTTGAATCAGTTTGAATTTAGGTATTTGCCGTCTCGGATTGCCGAATTTTTGCGGCTATGATTTATACAGTTGTACATTATTGAATAGGTATGTTCATTAATGTTAGGTTATTGACAATTCCGGTTGATGGGTGCGGCAATTAGTTGTCTTGGGAATTAGCACACATAATTGATTCAGAAACTGCAGTTTAGAGGAGTACTATATATATATAGTACTCCTCTGAACTGCAGTTTCTATATATATATCATCGGGATTCAATATACATATATATTATTTCTTGTGAATGAATCATTCGATCGAAGTTGTTGATGACTCAAACGGAAGAGTTTCATGTAACTTAGAGCGGATTAGATTTTGCTTCATTTCTGACCATCATTTTTTAAATTTATTATTATTATTATTTTTTAAGCTCGTCGCAGAGAGGATTTTGTGGCCGCGCAGCGATGAAAACTATATTGGGTACATCATGGAGAAAGATAATTGTACTTCTTCCTTGTAAAACTTGGACACATCCGTTGGAAAAGTTGTTCATGTCGTTGTGTCAAAATGTATTATACATATATATACTTTCCAGGACAGTAGACTCGTGGTTTTAGAAAAAGATAAGTAAAATGAGGTTTGGTTTTCGCAATCCTCTGGTTCCGAAGTTCTTCCCAACTGTTCATGCGCTCGAGCTCCCTGAATTTGAATCCCGAGAATGCCCGAAATAGCCCGAAGATTATCACAATCGATTGTCGCGACACCGCACGGTTCTCGTGAATGTCCCTCACTGTATGTGCTCGGGGGTCGTCGATAGGAGGGTCATTTCTCAAATTCTTGTTCCATAAAAAAATAGGGAAACCTATTACAATTAGTAAAATGGCTCTGTTAATGAGAAATGCCTGTCGGGCTCTATCGCAAGTAAGAATTAGCGTTAATTTTTTAGAAACGTTAAATTGTTTTAAGTGCCATTTAAATTATACACATGTGTTGGGATTCGGAGATAAACCTATTTATGCAATATTTTTTTTTCAGACCGCCCAAAAGGGCGCAGTAGTCCGAGGTGTGAGTTCTACTGCAGTTCTTCATCAGCCGGAAACTGTAAGATTCAACATTGAGAAGAAAACCCTTTCGTATTATGTCACTTTTCGAAGATACGAGTTATCTCATCTATCGTATCATATGTTGATAGACTAAGCTAATTTTATTGAGAGTTTTGCTCGGAGAAGTAATTATTTTCAAAAAGTTTTGTGCATTGAAAAAGTATGTTATTTATAATTCGAGAAAGTTCAAGGAAATTTCAATGTCATTAGTTAATGAAATTTTCTTGTTTATGAATACCTCTTTATGTTTAAATGCAAATATTTCTGGCGCGAATTTTCGTTGGATTTTTCGAATTTTGGAAGATTTCGTATCTTTATAAACTTTGGAATTTCTCTGAATTTTGCGAAAAAATACGAATTTTATAAACTAAAAAAACAGTTGAAATTGAGAAACTATTTCGAAAATTTTCGAAGTTATTTTTCTAACTTCGAAAAAAAAAAAATTTAAAAATGGGACATTTTGCCAGTTTTAAAAAAAAATGAAAAATTGCAAAGATATCAAAAAGTCGAGAACTCAAAATTTAAAAAATGAAGAACTGCAGAAATTTCCCTAATTTAATAAAATTACAGGTGATTGAACAAGAGGGCAAGACCAAGTGCACACTGATCCCAGGAGATGGTGTGGGACCAGAACTCGTGGTTTCTGTCCAACAAGTGTTCAAAGCTGCTAGTGTTCCGGTTGAATTTGAACCCTACTTCCTGTCGGAAGTTAATCCAACATTGAGTGCACCACTGGAACAAGTTTCGAACAGTATTGCGAGGAACAAGGTTTGCCTCAAGGTAATGAGTGACGAGACTTGGTAACTGAATGTTGATGTACAAAAAATGATAAATGGAAAAAGTCTTTAGAACTTCCGTTCTTCTTTCCTTATTTGAAATTTCGGAAATTTTGGAAAGGTTTGAATGTTTCGAACTTTTCACCCTTTTAAAATTTTTGGAAATTTGTCAATTTGTAAAAATCATTTTACCATATGGAATTTCTTTTTCTGACTTTAGGGTATCTTAGCAACACCAGATCACTCTCATACTGGTGAGCTCGAGACGTTAAATATGAAGCTGCGAAAAAGTCTAGATCTGTACTCAAACGTGGTCCATGTGAAATCTTTGCCGGGAATCAAATCCCGTCATTCAAATGTGGATTGCGTAATTATTCGCGAGCAAACCGAGGGCGAGTATTCAGCGCTTGAACACGAATCTGTGAAGGGCGTTGTGGAGTGTCTGAAAATTGTTACTGCCACCAAGTCTCAACGAATTGCAAAATTTGCCTTTGATTACGCAGTGAGGAACAATCGCAAAAAGGTCACTTGCGTTCATAAGGCCAATATCATGAAGCTTGGAGATGGGCTCTTCCTGAAATCCTGTCAGGAAATTGCGAAACTCTATCCTAGGTAAAAATACTCGGGAACAAGTATTTTATCATACTTCATTGCATCGATCGAATTAGGCCAATTTCTCTGATAAATTTATCACGCTCAAGAAACTTTTCAAAAATTAAAATTTGTTTTTTTTTTTGTTAATTTCATGTGTAAATTTCATTTGCAAATTTCAATTCTGACATGAGTAAAGTTGAGTCTAGATGAACAAAATTAAATTCAAAGGATTTGAAAAGTTTGTGAATTTTTCGAAGACTTTGATATTGGATATCCAAAGTACAGAAATGTGCGGAAGAATTTCAGCATTTCTACAGAAAATACCACTGAAAACAATTTTTTTCCATCCTTTTCGTCTTTTTCTTAATTTTGCTGAGAAAATAAAATTTGAAAAGTCCAAGTTTTTGAAATTTTTAGAAATGTGGTAAAAATTAAAATTTCCAAATTAAGGTTTCATGAACTTAAAAAATTTTAAAGTTTGCAACATTATCTTTTGATGGTTTTCGAATTCAAAAATTTGGAAGTCTGAATAACTTTTAGAACTTTCAAATTTTACAATTTTTGTCATTTAAATTTTTTTTTGAAACTACATTAAATTTTTTTTTTCCATTTTTGAATTTGCAAATTTCAATTCTGAAATGAGTAAAGTCGAGTCTACATGAAAAATAAATCGATTGAAAGGATTTCAAAACATTCTGTAATTTTCAAAATTTTGATATCGTATATCCAAAATTGACTGAGATGTGTGAAAGAATTTGCACATTTTTACAAAAAATACTAAAGACAATTTTTTTTGCATCCTTTGCGTTTGTTTTTTCACACTTTTGAGAAGAAAAGAGAATTCCAAAATTCAAAGTTTTTGAAATTTTCAGAAATGTGATAAAAATTGAAATTTTAAAAGTAAGATTTCATGAACTTAAACAGTTCAAAAGTTTGTAACATAATTTTTTAATGATTTTAGGATTCAATTTGAGACGATGATTGTGGACAACTGTACCATGCAGATTGTGTCAAACCCTCACCAATTTGATGTTATGGTCACTCCCAATTTATACGGAAATATTGTTGATAATATTGCGTCGGGTCTAGTCGGAGGTGCTGGAGTTGTTGCTGGAGCTAGTTACAGTGCTGAATGCGTCGTATTTGAGCCGGTAAACGCTTTTTCAATTTTCTAAATTAAGCGTCAACAATTCCCCCTTCATTCCCTAAATTGGATCATATTGTACCAAAAAAAAAATTTCTAGCTTCAAAAAAAATTTAATAATTTTGGAAACTAAAAAAAACATATTAAAAAAAAACAGAACAGCTTTTCAAACTGATAACCTGTTCTCAGCCTGATCTAGCAAAAAAATTGAAATGAACTTATTTACAGGGCGCGAGGCACACGTACTCCGAAGCCGTAGGAAAAAATGTAGCCAATCCAACGGCCATGATTCTCTGCGGTGTCAAGCTTCTCAATCACATAAACATGAAACGTTATGCGACTCAAATTCGCGAGGCGTTGAATCGTGTGCTCAACGATGGAAAAGTCCTCACCAAAGACTTGGGTGGCCAAAGTTCAACTAGTGAATTTACCCATGCAGTCATCAGTTGTCTGCGCTAAAAAGTGCTCACTTATGTACCCATCAAAACAAGGAAGATTTGATCAAATGCTGGATTAGTTGCAATTCAGCAATTTAATCTACAGAAAAAAATATAGGAAATTTTTGCCTGAAATTTTTTTTCTCTTATCAATTTTCAGGGTAATGTTTTTGTGCATAGGAATTCTATAAAATGACATTCAACTTAATCCAGCATTTAATACAATCTTCCATATACCTGCGGATAATTTTGTAGTGAAGTGGTAAAACCAAACAAGTTAACGTGTTTCCAAGTTGCGTTTTTTGGTAGCTCCAAATCCAGGGAAAATGGAGGAATCTCAGAGCCTTATTTCCTTACGATTTATTTTTCCGCATAGAAATATGAAAACTAGAGAAAGTCCGCAACTGAAAGTTTTTCCGTTTCCCCTCGATTTAGCTTATAAAAAATTTGTTCTGAAAATGAGTTAACATACCTCATCACTTTAGAATTCAACATATATGGATAATCGACATATATCAACAGCAAAGTGAACTTGGTACTCATCAGATTTCGGGAAATATCTCGAAATATAAAAGACGCACCAAAATGTTCATTCTACCTTTTTTGTAGACCTCGAAAAGCTCTGCAAAAAAGTTTAGATAGAAATTTCGATGTCGCTCTTAGGTACAGAAATATTCTTCGAAAACTTTATTGGATATCAGGTCGAGACTGGGAGAGAAAATGATGTTTGCCAAATAAAGTTTACCTTTTTTTTCTTCCAATTTTTTTGCAAAGATAAATAAAGTTCGTTGTAAGATTTTGTGGAGTTTTCTACGAGGAAATTTATTTACTTATGCATAATCTGGCTTATCTGGCAAAGTATTTTCTTCCATCTCCCATTTTAGATGTGTAGCAAAAAATGTGACATATATATAGGTATTTGTATATATATATCTGTCACAATTTTTTTCACCACACATAAAATGCAATTGACATATATGTTGTTCTCTGAGTTATCCATCATGAAATTGACAAACGTAGGACAATTATTGAACTAGCCTGTTTTCCCGAACTAGAGACGATGGGAAAAAGTGAAAGGACAGTAACAAGTCACATTTTTCTTTCCTGTCATTTACATGTCTATTTATTGAGATCGTCATTTATTGTAACAGAGATTAACGATTTCAGTATTGTTGAAATCATTGAATACTATCAGAGTGCGGAGTTGTGTAGACTGGTTGTTATTGAGAGTAAAAACAAACATGTATTTAAGTTATTGAAAAATTCTTTGCTTTATTTCCCGCACTTGTTGACATTATGTTTTTTGTGTTTCTTTGTACTATAAGCAGCCAACCTTCAATCATAATAATTGATCACAAAATTGATGTTTTTGATCCTTCAATCAAAAGTGAATGCATATACGAAATAGAAATTTTTGAAAAAACAATTTTTGAAAATGCAAGCAAACAATTAATTTTTCAATTGAAAAAGATTATAAATTTTACAATTGCAAAATTTTCAAAATTGAAAAACATCGGAGAATAAAAAAAATTAGAATATTTTTGAATAATAAATCCATTTTGAAAAAGTCAAAATTTCAAAAATTAACAAATGAAAAAAATTAATAAATTGAAATTTTAGAACAAGCAGTAGTGCGCATGCGCGCACACGTGACTACTTGACCAAGTGGATCAAAACACAATAACCCGAAATCGTCAACTTATTATCACATGATTGACATTGATTGTTGACGATTGCGAGAAAAATGGATCAAATTGATCCGGCAATAGCCCTCATTCGTCGGGAAATCGTGAAAAATCATTTGGAAGTGGCAGCTTCGATTCAGGTGAATATGAACCAACGCATAAAACAGAGGCTCATAACCTTAATCAAACTGTCATGTTTATTTACTAGCAATTTTTTTCGTCACAAGATTCCCTTCTATGACCAGTATTGTCGATATGTTGATATAAAAAATTTTTTTCATGTTCCCAAACAAATGTTCAAAATTTCCATTGACGTTAATAATTTTTCTATCAAGAACGTTTTGAAAATTTCCCTTCAATATATCAATTTTGCATAACATTTTATTAATGAATTATTGTTTAATTTTCTAGGATATTCAACAATGTACAGGGCCTCTAGAATTCCTGAACGATTTGAATGCGGAAGGTCGTTCCAGAATAGCAAAATTGCGGACTAGCATAGAGAGCTTAGAAAATTTAGCTGAGACTGAGATAAATGCACAACGCAAGTCTGAAATATGCCTGGAGGTTGACAATAGAAAAAGCCAGTTGTCATTGGCCCTGGCAGCGTTTAAAAAGGCCAATATTGTTGCGGCTTGTGTAATTGACAAAATGGCGAAGGACGAGTTGTTGTCCACGTCCGAGGAACAGCAAATGCTCTTGAGAAAAAGAAGAGACAGACAGAATTTTACTGATACTGCTAATAAAGCTACTGATAGACTTTTGAGCATTTCTCGAACACTTGCTGAGACTAATCAGAGGAGTGCTAATACTCTCGACACTCTTTGTGAGTATTTTTTAGGGTCATCGACTTTTAATGCTCTATTTATTTGCTTATTCCGGTTCAAAGAGGAAAGATCGGTGTGTGACAGATAATACTTTTTCCTTCAATATTCTCCAATATATTGGTTTTTCACTTGCCGATCTAAGGCAGTTATTGTAATCACCCTGAAAATGAAAAGCCACATTTTTCAGGATATTTTCACGTTTCTCGACATTTCACATCATCCTTACATGATTTCAGAAACATGTTTGTATGTGTGTGTGTGACCAAAAACTTTGTTCAACGTTTCCGAAGGAACCAACGTAGCGATTTACGTTGTTCTTTTTTGATCGATGCGAATAACTATCGTCTGGGTCTGAAAGAAACGATTTATCTGAAAAATGATTCGTTCAATTGTTATTAACAAATTCAATTGTTTATAACCATCTACTGCATAAACTATAAGAGTTAGTGCATAATTGATTAAGAAAAAGTTCTTCCTTATGCAAAAATACGCATTCCATGTTTAGTGAGTTTTCTCCATAACTGATATGATATGATATGATATATAATTTTATTGGTTAGAATATTAACCAAAGTGTACATAGTAGACAGTGTAAAAGATAGAAGTAAAGAGAAAAGAAAAACAAAATAGAGGAATGTAATAATAGAATAATAACACGAACATGAGTATAATTACGGAGTTATTCGAGCTGGTGAAGTCAGGCTCGCAATTGAAATTTGAAGGATGCCGCAGAGGAGGCACTACGTATAGGGGCCGGGATGCGATTCCAGGTATCCGAGCCAGTTACAGCTATTGCAGCCCGATATGCATCAGTCCTGAAATTTGGGACCTGGAGGGCTTGCTGAGCAAGACTCTGGCGCAGTGGTCTAGTTGAGATGTAGGTGGAGAAGAGCTCGGAGAGAAGAGCAGGGAGGCCAGTGCTCATCACTTGGAACATGACTCTGCCAATGGCCGACATACGATAGCCCTTAACGTCCAGCCAACCAAGCCTTCGCCTGGCCTCAGAAGCAGAGGCGTCCCGGGGAAGACCCGTCACATAGCGTGCAGCACGGTTGATAAGTCGCTGGAGCTGCTGATCACGTACAGAACCAGTGCCTTGCGTAATCGAGAGGCAATAGAGGACATGTGGAAGGACAAGAGCCTCAACAAGTAGTTTGCGAAGAGGCTCATCCGTGTAACTTCGAAGGCTGTATAGCTGGAAGAATACAGAGTTCACTTTAGAGGTCACGTGAGAGATGTGGTCAGCGAAAATGAGGCTCCTGTCGACATGCATCCCGAGGTTCCTGACATTGTTGACCAACTCAATTTGGACACCATTACAGAGGAGATCCGGTAGAGAAGCTTCATCGATGCCATTAACACATCTCTTAGCTCCGAGAATTATGGCTTTGGTCTTGTTAGCATTGAGTTGGAGGCCATTAGCTGCAGCCCAATAGTGGATGCGAGAGATGTCAGCATTGAGTGGTCGAATGTTATCACAGAGGTCACAGGCAGCACAGCTCAGGTAAATCTGAAGATCATCGGCATACAGGAGGCGTCGTGCTTCACGGACACAAAGTCCAATATCATTAATGAAGAGGGAGAAGAGCAGCGGCCCTAAAATAGAGCCCTGCGGAACCCCTGCATTAGTCTCAAGAGAAGACGAGAGTCCACTTTCGCCAATCACCACCTGGATCCGTCCAGAGAGGTACGAGCGTAGCCAAGACACAGTGCAGTCCGATAAGCCAAGCTCAAGTAGTTTTGTGAGAAGAATTGAATGAGAGACCGTGTCAAAGGCCTTCGAAAAATCGAAAAGAACAAGCACCGTAACTTTACGTTCATCCATGGACCTCCTCACATCATTAGTCAGCCTCAACAGAGCCGTCTCAGTGCTGTGTCCCGCTCTGAATCCGCATTGCCGTGGATCTAACATATTCCATTCGCATATGCAGTCAGTCAATTGATTATGAGCCAATCGCTCCATAACTTTAGCCAAGAAAGGAAGTAAAGCGATGGGGCGGTAATCAGCAGGAGACTTAGGATTTCTGGGTTTTGCCACCGGAACGATGACTGACTTCTTCCAAACTGAAGGGAATACACTATCCTCAAACGACCTATTAGCCAGGGCGACGAGGTAATCCAGGATTGAAGGAAGTGTGTTGCGAATCATCGTGCAAGTTATGCCATCAGCTTCCTTTGCGTTAGATTTGAATGAGCATACTGCTTTCAGATACTCCTCTCGACTGACCTGTTTAAAAGCAAAGGCAGGCGCCAGTGACGTTCTAGGTGATGATGGGTGGGAATATGGAAAGCCCAATGGAATTGTGGAGACAGCCGCAAAATGAGCATTGAGGAGATCTGCAGACACGACTGCATGAGGACGGGAGCCCGGAACTAGTGCAAGGTTGCGAAGTTCCTTCCACATTGCTGCCGACGGTAAGCCGGCTAATCTCGTATAGTAATATTTTGAGCGGGCAACAGCCATCACAGAGTGATGAAGGCGACGAGCACGTCGGAAGTCAGTTAGCCTTTCAGAGCTTCTCCTACGAGTAAACCTGCGATACAAGTACTCAACATACTGGGCAGAGAGTCTTAGGTCTTTAGACATCCAAGGTGCATACTGCGCAGAGTTGACTACAATTAATCGTTCAGGGGCATGGCGATCGACTAGGCTAAAAAAGGTGCTCGTAAAATTCATCATCTGATGATCAAGGTCGGATGAACTGGAATCTGGGAGATGCTGGACCGTCTTTTGAAAATCCGCCACTGCTGATGGCTTCAGTAGATGAGCCAGTTGCCTTGTGCGCACCCAGGAAGCATGCGGCTTAAGCCCAACCACTGCAAGTGATACTGAGATAAGGTGGTGACCTGCTGCAAGAGGATCCACCGTGGTGAACCAGTTGGTGGCAGTGTCATTGGCATCAATAAGACATAGGTCAAGCCAGGTCGATGATGTAAGGGTTGAGTGCGTGACTCCATGGTTAACTAAACTAAGAGATAGTGCATCCATTAGTGTACGCACATAGTTGGCATCAGTATTCTTTCTTGTGGCAAGTTGATCAGCATTAAAGTCACCCATGATGAGCTTATGGCTGTAACCATCCATAGCATTCCCAAGCATCTCAGCAAAGTCAACAGGTGCTAGGAAGGAAGCATGGGGTGGCCGATAAACTGCTGCGATGAAGATTGGAGTATTCGTTCCGAACTCGACTTCGCAGAAGAGATACTCTACATGCCCAGGACGACCAGTCCATACAGTCGCGGATGCAGAGATGAGCGACGCCTTGACAGAATCATGAAAATAGATGGCCACACCTCCTCCTTGATTATTCCGATCATGTCGAATCAGGCTATAGGAGGATATATTCAGTATAGACGAGGGGACTTGCGGAGAAAGATGCGACTATTGTGATCACTATTGCATGATACGTGAAAGTAACAGAAGCCAGGAAGGACTTGATAGTGTCTAGATGACATCAGAGAGAGGTGACATTCAGGCAACAGGCCTAATTAACTTGCATAATTAAGGAGATATGGCCCTCTGAAGAATTATTCATGTAATTAGTGAAGGACTCGAGATCGTTCCGATTTCAATTGGCGCGTCTTTATATATCATTGAATGAGATTCTTGAGAGATTTCTGAGAAACCCAGAACCTCCGAATAATCACATAGTTCAAATTTTTATCAACAATTTCAATTATTTATAACGCTATATCTCACGAAATATTACAGATACGCAAAAATGTGTCCAATAAATGGTGTTCCTTATAAAAAATACATATTTTGTGTTTCTCGACCTTTTTTGTATCTTTAACCGTTTCGGCATTAGAGCGTTATAAACAATTGAAATCATTTAGAGAGCTCTGTGGCGAGACAAATGCACGTCTAGGGAACGTTGGGAGAATGTCGTGACTACTAAAGGGTGAAGTTGATTAAAGATCACGTTAATTAATTATTTCAATTTATCATTTCTTAAATGACGCAGGATATTTGAATGTCCTCTAGTTTACAGTACATATATATGAAAAAAAAAATCAACAATGAAGTGGTCAGTCAGGTTTTATACGGTATCAGTTATCCTTGAATATCTTGGAAGCCGAAAGAGATAGTGAAGTTTCGTTAAGATCTTTTCGGTCTACAAAAATGGTTTCTATAAGGAAAAATTTGATATCTCTTTCAGAATTCGAGATATCACAAGTTGATGATATAGTCGAACTCAATAAACCTGATTGACCGCTTTGATGGTACTTCATTTGCCACTTTTTCAATATTTAATATGTCGATAGCTAAAACGTTTGCAATCTCATACTGGTGAATTGTTGTTAGTGCCGTAAAGAATTGGATTATGGGGTTTTTGCGACAAATGTAAATAAAGTAAATAGTGATTGTTTTTTCCATCATAATTTTTTCGAAATTTTGTCTATTCTTCTGAAAAATTCTGAATTTTTCAAACTGTTTAAAACACTTTTGGAATTTTATAAAACCCGCAAATTACTGCAAAATTTAGAATGCCTTTAGTCAAATTTCTAAAATCTTTTCCGGTTTATTAATTTTTCTAAAATTCTCGTACAGTAATTAATTCATTGAAATACGATGAGATGGATAGGTGTATTTAAGATGGTTGAAATATTCTAAAAAAGGGGCACAAACAAAACTTCCCGATTTGGTATGTCAGCACAGCGTACTAAATTTATTTTTCTGCAATATACCCCGGCTAATTAGTCTGACCCCTATTAGTGTCATAATGAAAACTTCCAGATTTGAGAATTCTAAACTGACTCATTTATGAAGCAGATAATTGTGAATATTTGAGTAGACGCATGGTGAGCATGAGGATGAGACTTATGCGCGTTACTTGAGTGGGAGTGAGACGCCAATAGGGGTGCGGCCGCAATAAAAACGATAACTTTAATATGTTACCCAGTGGAACAGTATAAACAATTGCAATTGTTAATAACATTGCATATACTGCACGAATGTCATCCAAAATGTAATCCCCTCGATTTTGCATGGAAACGCTTCGATTGGGACCGTTATGACAGCGCTGGGTTCATTCGTTCACTTCTTACATACATAATTGTTGAGACGGCCATACCTCCTTAATTATGCAAATTATCGAAAAAAGTCACCCTACATAACATACGTATTTTTACATGGGGACCAACTTTCCTTATATGAATTTCGCGCTAACTCTCATAGTTTATGCAGTAGAGGATTATGAACAATTGAAATTGTTAATAACAATATGTGTACTGGACCAATTCCATCCAAAATCTCATTAGGTCTAAATTACGTGAAGACGCTTCGGTTGAATCATTCAGAACCTCGATCGCATAATTCAGTCGCAAGAAATTGTGCACGAAAATTTTTGACCACATACATACCTAGATATACACACACACACACACACACATTTTGTTTAAACCTTGAAACCCTTCCATATATCGAGAAGTTAAGAAGTTTCAGAAATTCCAGAATTTTCAAAACAAAATTAATTGCAAAAGATGAAAAAAAAGTAAAGCATTTCAGAAAGAAAATATAAATTACACTTCTCACAAATTTCAAAATTTTCAAACTTGCAAACAATCCCGAAATTTCAAACTTTTTTTGAATGTCTAAAATGAAGAAGAAAAAAATTGAAAAATGTTTAAAAGTTACAATATGGTTGCGAATAAATAAGAGTTCGAAAATTTCGATCGTCACGAAGTCCTCATAACTCATAACTTGCATAACTTATATGCATTACATAAATATGAATATTTTCTATAAATGTTGGAAACAATTGTACACACAAACCAATACCTAAGACTTACCATCAGATCTCTTAAAAAAAAAGAATCACTAGTGAGGAACCAGAACTACGAAATCCGTTACTTTTTATTTTGCTTTTTTTTTGGCACTTGCTCTACTCTGTTATTATCGTGTCGAAATGATCGAAAGTGCCTCAATCATCTGACTCCAAAGTTGAGCCATTGAGAAATCGTACAACTTTTTATAAACACTCGAAATATTGACTAGGAAGTTCGATTGAATCGGGATCCATAATTTTTTCCTACATTTTGTAATGGCTCATTTTTTTCGAAACATAAAATAACCGTAATTTAGCCAAAACCAAAATGGTGAAAGTGTCGAAAAATTTCGGAATTTTTGCAAATTAAAGAACAGTTAAAATTCTTTTTTTTATATTCATAATTTTTTTTGCAATTTCGATTTTTGGTAAATACAATTGTACAATTTGTGTTTAACTCTGTATTGTTTCAACATGCGAAACGCGTTTCGAAATTGAATGTATACGAGCATCTACTGGTTCAATCTTAGTTTCATATAATGACAGTACAGTGTTGCCCATGACATTGACCGTTAACAGTTGATACTTTCTAGGTGACCTTTTCTTCGAGATTCAATTTTTAGCCTTGAGTCTGTACCAGTTGAGTCAGAAAATTTCACCGTTAAATATTAATCATTATTGGCATATATCCTTATATATAATTGAGAGCTTCGACCACAAATCGAATGAGAATCGCAATAAATCGCTTATCGAAAAAAAAACTCGATTATCGAAGAAAAATCTCGATGCATGATAAAAATTGAAATCGAAATCGCAATAAATCGATTATCGCAGAAAAAACTCGATTATCGAAGAAAAATCTCGATTATCGATGCCATGATAAAAATTCAAATCGAAATCGCATGTGGCCGCGTAGCGGCCACCGGCAAGGAACTAGTCCGTATAGATAATTGAGAGCTTCGACCACAAATCGAATGAGAATCGCAATAAATCGATTATCGAAGAAAAAACTCGATTATCGAAAAAAAATCTCGATTATCGATGCCATGATAAAAATTAAAATTGAAATCCAATTTGGAAATGCATGTGGCCGCGTAGCGGCCACCGGCAAGGAACTATCGATATAAATAATTGTGAGCTTCGACCAGAAAAATAAATCGATTATCGAATTCGAAAACTCGAAAGTCGAAGAAGAACTCTCGATTATCGATGACACAATCGAAATCGAATGAGAAGATAGACAAGTCGAGGCATGTGGCCGCGTAGCGGTCACCGGCAAGGCACTAGTCCTATTATAAAAAGGCGATACATCTGATATCGATAAACAATCGATATATCCTATTATAAAAAGAAGGTACATCTGATATCGATAAACAATCGATATATTCCTATTATAAACAGGAGATACATCTGATATCGATAAACAATCGATATATCTCGAAATTTCGTCACGCCGAAATGCGCGCGCAGCCGCGCCTTCGCTACAATCGTAGTCTCTATCTCTATGTATTCCTACCAGTCCGGTGGCGCGCGCTGCGCACGCGCATTTCCTTTTGACGGCACACGGACTGGTGGCGCGTCGATTTCAGTCTTACGGTTGTCGATAATTTCAACATATATTGATAGTTTCTTTCATCTTTCCTTTTTACTACATGATTCACGTAAATTCAAGAGAATATATATACATATAAATAAACATCGTTGGAGTCGAAATATCTTGGAAATTATGACATGCAAAACGTAATTGCGTTTTGTGGCGAAAATTGTAACAACAGTACACTGATTAACAGTATCTTCAACTTCGGAAAGGAATTGTTTTTACTTCAAATTGCGTATCGTAATGCAGCGCGCGAAGCGAGGAGTTTCCGAAACGGAATGCGAACCCATAACTTCCAAATTGGAATAATGAAGTACCTAGGTTTACGTAAAGTTTATTGTGTTTTTCTTTACACTCGTTCTTGATTATAAATGTTAAATTTCCCTTTTTCTAAAGACACTTCGGTTGAATAGAAAAATTATCGAGCCGATTCCCAGCTAAATTCACTAAAAGTTTCGTAACAAACGCGTGTTTTGAAAATAAATAAGTGACTTATTATATCGTCAGACAAAAGTATGCGCACACGCACCCAAATAAACAATCCACATTAGACTGGACAGTCAACTCTCCGCCCACTCACCCACCTACATACACTATGCACTTGTTTTGAAAAAGTAACCTATTAGAAATGCGAATAGTCGCTAGAGTGGCACTGGTTTCAAAAACTGTACAAAATTAACACAACCTGTACAAAATTCATGAATCGTAAAAAATTAACATAGCCCCACTCACCCACCCACCCTACCCAACTAACCAACCCACCGGCCTACACCCGCCCACCCAACCAACCAGTCAACCCACCTACACCCACACACCCACCCACCTATGTACACCCACCCACCCACCTACACCCTCTCACCCTACGCTCACCCACCCAACCAACCCGCCCATCCAACCAACCCACCCACCCATCCACCCACTCGCCTACATCCGCCCACCCTACCCTCACCCACCCACCCACCCTCACTTACACCCATCCGCCCACCTAATCAACCAACCCACCCGCCTACACCCACCCACCCATCCACCCACTCACCTACCCCCCCCCCCCCCCCCCCCCCCCCCCCCCCCACCTTTCAGTGTATTCTTCAATGAAAAATTTTTACATTCTTCAAGCATCTATCTCTTATGACCACTTTCGTTTTTTTTTTTGCAGTAACATCGTCGGATAAAGTAACTGGCACTAAAGTAGAATTAGAGAATCAACAGCAAGCAATTGTTCAGTCAGGCAAGCTCCTGGGAAAATACGGGAGACGAGAAGTCACCGATAAAGCTCTCCTTGCTTTAGCATTCGCCTTTTTCCTCGCCTGTGTCTTTTACATCATCCAGAAGAGAATTTGGTGAAATAGACAGAGGATCAACAGTCAACGTATAGAAAAAATTGTGTGTATACATCCAGGATTGACAGAAACGATACTCTGAGACAGAATCGCGATCAATTGTTGATGTTTTGGATTTTGAAATTTTTCAATTGGTATCTTGGATTTTTGATACAAAAAATAATTAAAACTAATCCAGTTTTTAAAATTTTTCAAAGGTGAGAGTTTTTTGAAATATTAGAAATATTAGAAATTTTTGAAAATTTTGACTATTTTTTTGATAATTTTGAGAATTTTGGCTATTTAAAAAAAATTGCTCCGAAAAGCTCTTAAATTTTGATAAGTTTTTTATTGAGTTTAAATTAAGTTTTAACGGCCTTTATTACAAGAAAGTTTTTTATTATTTAACTTGAAGGTTCAAAAAAAATAATAATATATTTTTTTCTTTAGTGATAGATTATAGTTTTACACCTCCTCCTTCCTCACTCCGTCTTACACGAATAAACTTTTCTCATTGTATGATGTTGCATTATCCTATAACTGTTTTACAAAGTTGCCCTATCCTATTCGAGAAAGCGCATACACATAACTGAACGTCGTTAGAGTCGAAATATCTCGATAATCGTGACATGATTTATTTGTCAATCGTCATTCATTTATTGCTTGATCAGATTAGTCAGATAACATCGTCAAGTTGGTTGGTAATCGCCTTTGCATCGATAAACATCGATATTTGGGATATCGATTCGGGTTTAGTTTTCAAAAGTATGACAATTGTTCAAGTTGTCATAGCTTATGTAGTTATTGAAAATTATATACACTGAATATTTTTTGACCCTCTGTTGATTTATTAAGTTTCGAGTGTTTTACATATTCTGTCCAGTGTTGACAAATTTTATATGCACGCGATAATTACAGAAAAAACAAAAGATGCTTGCACCAAATTGGAAAATTGAAAGCTCTCATTTTGTTCGGAGTCAATGATTAACAGCATCTTCAACTTCGGAAGATATATTGGTACTTCAAATATCAAATTGTAATTCAGGGCGCGAAGTGCGCATTCGCGCTTGTATATTATGATACAATACAATAATATAATGCAAAAAAACTCTCATGGTAGACTAGTTCCCCATTGTATCATATTAATGACCTTTTTTCTTTTAATATTCTATATTTGTGGCTGTTAAGATTTTAGTAAATTCACAAGTTTTAAAATTATTAGTCATAGAAAGTTTTCAAAGTTCTTAATCGGTTTTTGGGAACTTCTCTGAGTTTTCGAATAGCACAATATCTGAGTTTTGCAACATTCGTCAACTTTCTGCATTATCGAAAATCCGCGATTTTGGGATCTATATTTAAAGAACCTTTTCATTGTTATTTTTATAATTTTGGAGCATTTTGCAAAATTTCACGTTCCTCATCTTTGATCATTTTTCTTATCCTTTGGAGTTGGTGACACTTCAAATTGGTAAATTTTCTACTTTTTTTTCAGTTTTTGGAATTTTTCAAATGAGACCGTATTTTTTTACAATTTTTGAAAATTAATGAAATGTTCGAAGTTCCAAAAAAAAAATTTGTTTCGAAGATTTTCAATAATTCCAATAAATTCAATAATAATGATAATAAATAAATAATTAAATTTAAAAATTTTTTTTTATTTTTTCGAACAATGATCATGTAAAATTTTTAAAATTTCCAAAAACTAAAAAAAAACGAAATTTTTACAAACCTGAATACGTTTGAAATACTGAAATTTCTAAAGAAATTCCATTCTCAAGCCACAAAAATGATGATACACTTGAGTTTTCCTGAATTCCTAACGAAAAACTTCCTTGATTTTCGTTGTCTCTCCCTCCCCCCCCCCCCCCCCCCCCCCAAGGGAATGGTGCCCCCCACATATGCGCGCAAGCCCAAGATTTCAAAAAAGCAGAGCTGCAAAATAGTCTAAAAATAGAAAACGCCCGATAAGAGCCCTTGACTCATTGCCCTCTCCTATCTCCCATTACTCCACATTATTTCGTCCGTGACCCAATTTCAATTCGTCAGTAACACCCAATCTCCCAATTCTCCCAACAAAGAAAAGTCTGAAAGACAAATTCAAGGACCAAACATTTCAATGCAGAGCGCAATTAACATTTCCGGGATGGTTGCCGCAAAAATTTCCATTTCGTTAAAATGTAAATGAGGGTCCAGTCATCCTCCCCTGAATCATCTGACAGGCTCGTGAATTTCACATAAGCAGAAAACAATTTTTTCTTTTTTATTTCGTAGAAAAGATGACGTGCATTGACTTTGGTAATGCCCACCTAACACTTCGTGTTTCACTTACAAAGTAAGCCTATCAGCAATTCATGTTGACAGATAAATATTAGTGACTACCTATAAATGACTAAACTTAATTCTGCCACTCAGCTGTGCAGGATAATTTCATGTTCTGTATCATTTACCTTTCGTTTATTTCGCTCTAGCTGTGCTTCCCACTGTGCGACTAAAGCGACAGTATATAAGACGAGGGGGCACTAGAATATTTCGTCATTCGCAGTTTGAATTTACGGAGGGTTCGACCTCGTAATTTCACAAAAATACTTCATTAGCACAAGGTGTTACTTACCGGGAGTGTAAAGAGCGCTGAACAAAAAAAACTAAAAATTTCATTAAAAAAAGTCGTTGCAATTGATCTTTTTTTTAAGTGTCAAAATGAAGATAATTATTTTGTTACTGTTGTTGTGCACTACCGTCTGGAGCTACCCTTGGTTCGATCAGCTATTCAAATTTTACCCGCGGGATGAGCATCGCGGGAGGCGCGGGAAAAATGGGAAGGAGCGGTGGAAAGAAATCTGCAATGTCATCAATCCAAATCCTTATGCATTTCCGGGACAAGTGCCATATCCAGCTGCTCCAATTTGTCCTTACTAATCCAGCAGTTTCTGTACCAAATGTCGGACAATTACGAAGTGCCGTCAACAAATTAGCGGAGTGGTGTTACCTGGAACGTTCTACGGATAGTTTGCAAGTTTGAGTAAACGTTAACCGATCATTGCGAAATATGAAAGGAAACAAACAGTTGTAATAGTGAGCGATCCAAAGAGAGCGCTTCAACATCTTCGTCGATGAGATGAAGGCCAATTAATACATTAATTGAGTAACGATAAAATTCTTGTTTTGATGTATGTAATTTACCGGTGGTTCATAATTTTAATGTATTCTTGGCTCTCTGCCGCCACTGGGTTATATATAAATGATCTTGTGATGAGTATCCTGTAGTAAAAAGGAGAGACGGAAGAAATTATCGATATATATCGAAATTATCGAAAACCATAAGATCGAATCCGACGCGCCACCAGCCAGTGCGGCGGAAATAGGAAGTGCGCATGCGCAGTACGTGCCATCGAACTCGTCCTATAGCAAAAAGGAGAGACGAGAGGAATTATCGATATATATCGAAAACCGTGAAACCGAATCCGACGCGCCACCAGTCCGCGCGGCGGCAAAAGGAAGTGCGCATGCGCAGTACGCGCCGCCGAACTTGGCCTATAGTAAAAAGGGGAGACAGAAGAAATTATCGATATATATCGAAATTATCGAAAACCATAAGACGGAATCCGACGCGCCACCAGTCAGTGCGGCGGAAAACGGAAGTGCGCGCAACCCGTCTCGTATTTATATATACATGAAGCTAGTGTGCAATTGCGAGATATATCGCAGTTGAATTATTATATATATATAGCTAATATATAATACAGACGTATAAAAGAAAAAAAATATACATGAAGCTACTGAGAGAGAATTGCTCGTTCGCAATTATTCCAATTTTTGTAATATTGACAAATTTCATATTAGAGGTTAGTCAATGGAGAAAAATCAATATGCACAAATTGTAAAAAGGGAATGCTCGAGCGGATTCATCGGGATGCGAACCCGGGTCTTCGTGCATAACTGTATACAGTTTAGTTATAACTACATAGAGTTATAACTACATAGAGTTATAACTACATAGAGTTATAACTACATAGAGTTATAACTACATAGAGTTATAACTACATATAGTCATAACTATATATACTTATAACTATGAGGTGAAACATTAATCCTTCAAGATGTAATTCGTATGTAGTGTAATAATCCTATACTAAAAAGGAGAAACGAAAGAAACTATCGATATATAGCGAAATTATCGAAATCCGTAAGACGGAAACCGACGCGCCACCAGTCCGTGCCGCGGAAAAAGGAAGTGCGCGTGCGCAGCACGCACCACCGGACTCGTACAGAAAAAAAAACACTTCGTAATTTTCAGAAATTGCGCAATCTCCAAAATTACCCAATTACACCCATGCAATTGCAGACTTAGATATTATGATTATTGAATAAACAGAAATGTAAGTTACGAGTGGCAAATAACAGGCAAAATTTGAATCCACAATCTTCGTCGGTCATGCGTTATGCCCCAAAATGCTGTTTAAATATTATGTAAGAATTTGAGTGAATCGGTAGAATGAAATGAGTTTTTGATATAATTTGATACTTGCACAGAATGAATGAGGTTTTATATATCTTGGTATATCCCATTACAACACGTACAGAGACACTGGACCGTTTTTTTATGTCTGCATGGGCATCGCTGGAGGGTGATGAGAAGTTAATGAATGGGGGAGGCCTGTGCGGTACCGATCTTGGGCTCCGTTGGTTTCCTGTGTCTTATGATGCCAATGCGGTGCAGCGTGCTTCCAGAAGGATAGATATTCTCACTGTGTCCAAGACGTTGGAGATAGGAGATTGATTGATTGATGATGATTTAGTCACTGTACATTATGGTGTACAAAAGAGAAGGGTCAGCGGTCCGAAAAAACAGGAAATAAAAATACAGCATAAAAAGAAAAAGACATATACCAAGCTCACTCTTACATTGACAAAGCAGCAAACTTGTAGCAAAAGCGTTTGTAGACAGAAATGAGTAAAAGATAAGAATAAAAATAGTAGTAACAATATAAGAAGAAATACATTTGCAAATGCTAATGGTCGAAAGCACACCAGCTAATGACACGAGAGCCATGAGAAAAAGAGAAACAAAACAAAAAAATAAAAATAATGAGGGAAAAATTAGTAGGAAAAGAAATACAATAAAATAATAATAGGGCGTAAATGCCAGGAGGAGAAGGACGGCCAGGAGAGGCTGAAGCAGATAACGGGCCCACAGTCAGTAACACCAGTTAAAAGCACTTGGAGACCGAGGAGATACCAAAGAAAATGAAGGAATAAGTCATGAGGAAAAAGGCAATAGGACACGAGGGCAGTTCAGGGAGACAGATTTGGAAGGATGGAGGTGGGCGATAGCCAAGTAGAGGAGAGATGCGAGCGGAGCGAGACAGACAAAACTAACGGATAAGGCGTACTACCCTATTGATCGATTATTATGATTTTTTATCGATATCTCGTAAAATATGATGCCTAGCAAAAAAAGTAATACCACATGAAATATGCAGTTTCACGAGAGGAACAACTTTTGTGTGACACTTTTTCTCGTATCAGTCACCGGTCTCGAGTTACAGCGTTATAAACAATTAAAATGGTTAATAACAATTAAACGGATGGTGCAATTGCAAAAACACTCCTTTCAGACCTGAAGACTCAGGAGACGCGTCGATTAAAGAAAAAGTTAAATCCGTTCAGCAGTTTAAGAGGAAGCGTTCGCCAAAAAGAAGATACGGACGCACATACACACACACACATAACCCGCGCTGAAAATGTATCAGGAGCATGTGAAACGTTGAGAGTCGTAAAAATTTCAGGATTGTGAGACATTTCATTTTCGGGGTGATTACAATAACTTACCCTATCAGGAAGTTAAAAATTCCTTTGACCGTTGTAATTTACTATGGTACTATATGGAGTGCTCTGGAGGTGGAAGGGGGAGGGCAAGACTAGTGCTGATGTAAATGCGAGAAAAACAAACTTTTGTAACATCAAGAAAATAAATAATTGCTGGAAATTTATCTCCATAATAAAAAAAAAACGGCGGCTTTATGCCGTATCGAAGTCAAGGTTTCGCTGGATTGGGATAGGATTGCAAATTCCGATTCCCCATGTGTCAACACTGACATAAGCGCAAAGTCAACAAGGCAATATAGTTATACTCACGAACATTTCGACCAAAGAGCGGATTGAAAATTATATTTAATTACAACAATGTTCATAATTTCTAAAATATAGTTTTATTGTATAAACCAGGAAAGAAACAACGAAAAATTAACTACCTGAAGCATTCGTTGTTTACAGCCATACATTTGTCAAAAAAAATGATGAGTTTGTATTATAACCACAATTATGTCATAATTGATAATTACATAAAATTACATAATAGCATTCTACACAATTAATCGAGTTTCATTCCTTCTCTGCGTATGTATAAAAATAATTTATTTCCTTAATATGTACGTCCTTGAATTTATAAAAGTACGTATGTGACATTCCACGGAATACTCGACCAGAACTGTGCGCGTATATTGCGGATACTGTTGACAAATGAAAAGATTTAATTTTTTTTTTTTTTGGGAGCGTGTGAAAATTTATGTTGAAGGAACATTTTTGGAAAATAATGTTGGGCTTATTCTCTTGACTCCAAAATTTATTGAGACATCTGAATTTAGAGAATTTTTTTTTTTTAACTCGGCAAAGAGCCCATATTTTTTCATTTTCTTTCCCAAAAATACATCCTTTTGCTTTGAATTTTATCAAAATTTCTACTATATTCTAAGCTAAAATATATATACATATATATATATGCATTTGATTTATATATATATATTTTAGCTTATATATTATATTACATATATATACATTTTACATATATATATATAAAATATATATTCAGAAAAAATCTGTAGCAAAAATAGGCCCACATTCAAAATTTTCTAAAAATTTGGTATATTTTTTGAGACTTTTGTGAATTTTTTCAGAATTTTAAATTGGGGCCTATTTTTGCTGATTAAAAAAAAATCTGAAAAAATTTGAGACTACTTTTTTTCATGGTAAAATGAACCTGAAAAATCTATAAGTATTTTGCCAACCAGTACCCTTGATCAAGTTCAAAATAAATTTCAAATGTACGCGCACAGCAGTGGCTCGGTAGCGCATAATAGACCACAAGAATAATATTACATAACATAAAAACACAGGAAACTCAAATCACCATTAACAATGGGATTCATTAATTTATCGAATCATTTCAGCTTTAGAAATTTTCAAAAAAAAAAAAAAAAATGGAAGTGAAAATTTGTTTAAAATTTTTGAAACCGAAAATTCTGAAAATTTATGCAATTTTGGACTGTTTTAATATTGTTGAAATTCCTCAAATTACAACGAAAATTATTGGATAATTCTTTAAATTACCTTTTACTTCATTTTTAAAAAATTCCAACCTCTAGTTTTCAAATGTTCCACCATTTCCACCATTTTCTAAATCACATTTTACAAACGCTTATCTTGATTTAGTCTGTCTTTTCATGCTTTCGTATGTTTTTTTACCTTGGAACAATTGACTGAGTATTCCCCAAAAAGTCTCATAGCCCCAAATCTCCGTTACCCCTTAACCTACCTACCCTAAAATCACTTCCACACTTGTATCAGTCCATCAGTGCTCCCCGTCAAAATGCATGTATTGGACATAGCAACCGCCGAAATAGTGTCATGATGTCCAAAATTGGGTGCTTCTAAAGGAGGTACAGCACACTCCTCATTAACCCTGACCCTGGGTCCAACCGGTCCTCCAGCAAGGACCTCCTGCACGACATTAGTCCCATCAATGAGCCTCTGTTCATAAGCCAAAGAATTCGGTGTAACAGCATCACCAGCTGCAGGGAGAGCCACATGTGACTCGCTGGGGGTGCTAAGATCCCAAAACCTAAGTTTCATATCAGTTCCTCCAGCCAGCAAAAATCCACTTCGATCAACAGTGCCCCCATACATAGAACAAACACTATGTCCTTCCTGGGAATGGCTCAAGGGTGGTGCACCAGAAGCCCAAAGTACAACCTGCCTAAATCCAGTCTCCAAATTCCACATAGAAATTTCATTATTCCCCTGTACCGCAGAAATAATCCATGATTGCTCCGTGGGATGTGTTATCACCTTCCTAACCCTCGCCCCAATCGGATGCTTAATACTGCTAATAGGCAGTTGAAATCTAAGATCCCAGCAAATGTGTACACCTGAGCTTGTGCCCAAGGCCAGCCACTGCTGATAGTTATTCACGCAAAAAGACGTGATAACACCATGCTTCAAATCATTCTCCAGCTTCCAAGCTATACCAGGACACCGAATATCCCACCCAACAAGTGCACCATAGAGCGTTGCATAGATTAGGACAGACTGAGATCCAGAATCCAAATATTGAATATCAACAGCACAGCCTTCTTCCTGAAGATCCAGTTGTCGAGAATTGACTAAAGTCATCTTGCTGGAGGTTGGATCCAGCCTCAGTACGAAAACTGAGCCAGCCTGGCTGGCAGAGCTCGCCAATGATTGACCTTGCTCACAAACAGTTAAACCTACAAGTGCACCACCTCGGTGAACATAAGTTTGCCTTGAGCGATTGGCTATGTTTCTACCCTCCATTTTACTCGCGTCCCATATTCTCACACAACCGTCCGCTGCACAACTGGCGAACAGGCCTGAATCGGGGATAGCTACGAGGCGATTAACCGCAGCTCGATGCTCATGGAGATGTGCAACTGAAACACCTCGGGGTCGCCAGCTACTTGGGAGAAGTCGTGAGCCGGCTTGCCAGGTCACATTGTCCGCCCAATGCTGGGCTTTCAACGCAGCACCATGCTGCTCCTGCTTCCTGTAGGTCAACTTGCGAAGCTCCAATCTGCATGGGGCACATCTGTACTGAATATACGATCTTTCGTGCAGGGAATGATCATTCAAACTGTTCAAGTCTGCCAGGCTCGATTGCTGAGGTGACAAATGTATATCACCACTTGGAATTGGACTTGGACTTGAACTGTTTGTTAGATCTGGCATTTTTAGGGAGGGCTGAATTGCGTCTGATGCTGCAAACATTGTTCGCCATTCTTGATTCATGTAGTGCGAATCTGTTGATCGGCTTTTGCTGTCAAATTTTTTATAACCAGTCAGTCCAATTTCGGATTTTGAGTCGGGGTAGAGCATTACTATGTGGTGACGTACATCTTTCATTCCTGAAAGTTCGAGTTTTCCGTCGTTTGCCGATTTTATTGCACTTTGCTTGGTATCACCTGATAAGCGGTATTTGGTGATTTTTGTTAAGTGGTGCTTCATGGCTAGGAGTTGATCTTCAACGGTCTCGGTCATTGCCTCGGAGTTCAGTCGCCGGAAGAGATTTCGGAGGGAGGTACTGGTGTCGCTGTATTGGGGAACTGTGCCGGTTATGGCTTTTGATCTTGCCGATTTGCGCTCTTCGAAAGCGCGGATTAATTCGTCGATGTCTGGGTAACGGATTACGGAGTCGAATACTACGCGCGGGATTGGGGAGACGAGGGCTTCTAGGAGGAGGACTTCCTTTTCGAGTTGAATTAGGGAGTACTTTAGGTAGGGTTGGATTAAGACCTGGACCTTGCATTGCACGTCGACTAGGTTGAGGGTTCTCGAGGCCGCTGATATGAAACCCACTGTTGCGTGCCTGATCCAGAGGTTCGGGTGGACCAGGAATACGACGGTCTCTGAGAGGAGCTGGTAGAGAGCCGGCTTGTGAAGCAAACCTGGAATTGGAAGCAAATTGTGAGAGTGAGAACGGACTTTATTGCAAGAAAAAAAAAGGAAAAAAAGGGAGGCGTCATGGGACATGTGGCAGATGTGAAACACGGAAACACTAATTTTGACCTAAATTGATCCAAAATTTTTGACGATTCCTCGAGAATTATTGCAAATTTTCAAATACTCAGTTCTTTTAGATGTTTGGAAAGCTGTTTCAAAATTTTACAAAACTTTCCGAAGTTTTCAAACAAATTTCAAATTTTCCAAACATTTCCAAAGTTTTTCCAATTTTTTTCAAAATTGTTGCAAATTTTTTCTAGATTTTTCCACATTTTTGAGTTTTTTTCCAATTTTGTTCCAAACTTATTCCAATTTTTTTGTAATTTTTTTTCTTTATTTCCAGTTTTTAGAAAAGTGTTTGTCTTTGAATTTTTTGCAAAATTTTTTCAATTGAAAAAAAACTTCCAAATTTTTTCTAAATTCTTACAAAACCTTTCCAATTTTGTTGTAAATTTCTCTGTAAATTTTCCCAAAATGAGCCAATTTTTTTCCAAAACTTTTCCTAATTTTTTCCAGACTTTTCAAATTTTTCTAAATTGTCCTATCTAAATTTTCACAATTGGCCATCGCCCAAGGGCCTTCACAAGAGTTTTGTATGGGTTTACTTAGTTGACGGTGATCCCATTGAAAATATAATAAGTACACTGATAGAAAAAATCTCTGACACCAAAAATCTATTCTCTTGAGACAAGAAATTTGTTTTCGAATGCTCAAATCTCAGCGGTATTTGTACCTCGTGCCGTCTATTATAACTCTTATGTTTTACCCTAGTGAGATATTTGAGTATGAGTATGTTACATATCAGTTTATTGAATGTCTCTTTCTAAAATTATATTTTTGTTATTAATTTAAATTTTCCCTTTTTCCTGTATACACTTAGCACATGTCGATATATGACATATTGACCGCGTAATGTGAAGTTCGAGTAACATTCGGAACTCATGCGAACGTCCTCATGTGAAGGATTTCCCGCTAAATTGGAGAATTTGGCTTTGGACAGAAAATCTCTTGTCTCAAGAGAACGAATTTTTCGTGTCAGAGATTTTTGCTTCCGAATGGAAGCATTGCAAACGGTCAATTTTGACTTTTGCTAATTATGCTTGTAAACGATATATAATGGTTTGAAACGTAAAAATACGAAGTTTGAGCATAGTGTCTGTATGTATCAATTTTTTCCAAAAATCTTCACTTACAAAATTTAACATAAAAAGGACTAAATTTTGAGAATAAAATCTGAAAAAATTGTCAGTTATTGGTATTGAATGCATCTACCTGTGAGCGCAAGTTCATTGAAATGGGCCGGTAAGTTTCTTAGAAATCGCTTTTTTTGTTTTTTCCTCCGATGGTTCATATCTCAGAAAATAATGAATATTAAAAAAATTTTTTTTTTTCAAAATGTGCATCTCAACTAGATCTCGGGAATGGTGGAAGACCATCTAGTAGGTTCCTCACAAGAAATTGGAGATATTTCAATTTTTCTGCTTTCTGCCTTTGTACGTACTCTAGCGTCCCCAAAAATTGATATAAAAACTTAAAATTTGAAACAAAGATTCCTTTTGTTATAGTGAAGAACCGTGTTAAACAGCGATTTGATCGTATGATTGGTTCTGCAGCTTTTAATTTTTTTCATTTCCACGGTTTTTGTTTTATTTCTCGATAATTATTCAACCGATATTGTTCTTTTTTTTTCAAAATGTGTGTCTTAACAAGATCTATAATATGGTTGCAAAACATTGAGTCAATTAGGTTGGGTAATATATGATATTCCTGTTTTATAACTTTTGACTTTGGTTTTACTTTCTATTTTTGTTCGCACTCTAGCGACCGCAAAAATTGGGATAAAAACTTGAAATTTGGAACAGAGGTTCCTTTTATTATGGTGCAGAACCCTATTGAATAGCGATTCAATCGCATCATTAATTTTATAGATTTCAATTTTTTCATTTTTACGGTTGTTTCATTACTTCATTTCTCGATAAGTATTCATCCCGTTTTTTTCCAAAATGTGAGCTTTAACGTTATCTATGAACTGGTCGAATAACATTGAGTCAATTACTTTGGGTAATATGAGCTATTCCTGTTTTTGATTCCGTTCGCCTGGAAAAAGCTTTTCCAATACTGGAACATTTTTATTTTGTGTGCAATTGGACCATTCGGAAGCTTACCACCAATGAAATTGGGGGAAATAAAAAAAACGGTGACATATTTGACACAGTCGAAGGGGGGACCCGAGGACCGCCTGCTTGTTTCTATCAGTGTAGGCAGCATTCAGAGCAGTGCTTCCAGCTGCGGGTCAGGCTGGCCTCCCCAGGAGCCGTTACCATATTGTTCAATACGAATTGTTTTCAAGTTTTCAAGTAAGGTTAGTGGAGGATATTTGTAAAATGATCAGACATTTGGGTTACATCTCAGGCAGAGATGAAGAATATGGTTCAGCTTGTTCAGTGCTAATGTTGTCGCCAAGTTTCTGTATCTATCGAGGATCTCCCCAATTTGGGTACATACGTATAATAAAGTGTTCGAAGGATTGTGAAGAGACACAAACCTAATTCCGTCAAGGTAGCCATAGCATTGATGGCTTTCTTGGTGACGAATTCTTCTGGATCCGTCAGCCCTTGCTGTAGCAGGGGCATGAGGATTGGACTACTGTGCCATCCAACATAGGCCGCAACTCCCACAATGCACTCGAAAAATGAGCCCCTCAACTGCTTATCCTCTTTGTCATTGAGAAAAGTTATGACATGGCTCAAAAGAACATCATTAGCTTTTTGCTTTCCGAAGAAAACACACAACTTGTTAATGCCATTCTCCATGAGTGTCTGCTTGACGAGATTCGACGAATCGGTCAGCAACATGGAAACCGATTGCTGAACCATCTCGTGGAGGGTCTGGAGTTCGCTATCGTAATTCGGTTTGGGGCCTTCCTTGTTTCCCACGTTCGTTAGATGAGAGTTTTCGAGATATCTGCAACATGTATTTATTATTATTGACTTCTTAGAGAAGTTATTGTTATGATTCGGCAAATTGAAATTGGAAATTTCACTTGATCTCCACGTTTCATGACCCCTAGAAACGTTTCCAATTTTGAGCGAGATGTTTGCCTGTGTGTGCGTATGTGAGCAAAATTTTGTCGAACGATTTCTCCCAGACAAATTATGCGATTTGGATTTTTTTATACTCATTGGATAGGTTTCCGCCTAACTTAGCCCTTATTAGATTTTGAACATAATCGACCCAGCCGTTTAATTGTTATTAACAAATGAATTGTTTATATCGCTACACATTTGATTTTTTATGATCTTTTATGCTAACACTCATAGTTTTTCACAAATTGAATTGTTTATCAAACTCTATCGCAAAAAAGGATATATTTTTTGAAAATCTCTTTATATTTCAAGCATTATAAAATTTCACATATTTGGTAATTTTGAAAAGTTTAAAAGGTTCACAATTTGAGACACAAACCGAAATGGTGTGTATAACATATACGGGGAAACGGTCGGGAACTTATTGGTTCGACCCGCAGAGGGTCAAACCCAAATCCCGTTTATTCATTTACTTATCCTTCAGCGGTGGTAGCAATCCGCCAAATGGTGAAGGTCAGTATTTCGAAGCGTTTTTTTAGAAACGAAAAAGAAAATGAGTAAATGGGTTGTGGGTTTGACCCTCCGCAGACTTCCCGATGTCTGCGTGTGTATGTACTTTCGTTCTAAATCCTCATTTTTCTCAACACAGAGCTCTCTAAATGATTTCAATTGTTTACAACGCTCTAACGCCAAAACCGTTAAAGATACGAAAAAAGGGAGAAAACACAAAATATGTATTTTTTTTATAAGGAACAACATTTATTGGACACATTTTTGCGTATCCGTAATATTTCGTGAGATACAGCGTTATAAACAATTGAAATTGTTAATAAAAAATTCAACTATGTGATTACTTTGAGGCTCTGGGTTTATCAAGAATCTCATCCTCTCAATGATACATAAACACGCGCCAATTGAAATCGGAACGATCTCGATGGCTTGAGTCCTTCACTAATTACGTGAATAATTCTTCAGAGGGTCGTATCTCCTTAATTATGCAAGTTATGGAGAAAACTCATTAAACATGGAATGCGTATTTTTGCATAAGGAAGAACTTTTTCTTAATCAATTTTGCGCTAACGCTTGTAGTTTATGCAGCAGATGGTTATAAACAATTGGATTTGTTAATAACAATTGAACGAATCATTTTTCAGATGAATCGTTTCTTTCAGACCTAGACGATAGTTATTCGCATCGATCAAAAAAGAACAACGTAAATCGCTACGTTGGTTCCTTCGGCAACGTTAAACATAGTTTTTGGTCACACACACACACACATACAAACATGTTTCTGAAATCATGTTAGGATGACGTGAAATGTCGAGAAACGTGAAAATATCGTAAAAATATGACTTTTCATTTTCATGGTGATTACAATAACTTCCCTAGATCGGCAAGTTAAACATTGGCAGATTGGCCTTTCAGGCTTCTCACCCGATTGATCAACTCACCTGAGAGCGATATGCGCCAAATGCGCAATATTCTCCGCATAAGCAGCGCGAACAATCACAGCCTCATCTTGGGTAATATGACTCAATCCAGGTAGTATGTACTCCGGAAAAATATTAACATCACTCGGTGGAATAGACTTCACCAAATAAAGACACTTGGTCAAAGTATGAATGGCGGAGACGCGCACCCTCGGTGCCGGATCGTGAACCAAATGAAATATGTACGATAATATCCTATCAAGAATTGTCTCATCTGAAGCATTCTCCGCAAGTTCCAAAAGAATTTCCAGGCTCTCCAATTTCGATTGAGAATGGTGAAGGCCTCTTATGCAGGAAGTAACAAGCTGAGTGATTAGAATGAGTCCTTCTAGCTTGTCCGACGCCTTCGAACAACTGGTCACACTTGCTTTTCCGGAGATCTTCATCTCCGGATTGTCACTTTTGGAAGTACTTTGCTCACTGTCTTCCTCGATCATTGTATTCTCTTCACTAGGACAAACCGAGTTTTCCCTGCTCAGCTCAATGTCCCCCGACCTCTTTTCCCTCTCCAATTTCTCAGATTCCTCGCACATTGGATCTTCCGCACTCTTGAGAATTATGCTTATGATGTTGCCTATGTCTTTTTTCAAGCGATTTATCTTCTCGTCTGGGGAGAGAATGGGCGCAGCTGAAAATATGAGCATGTAGGACTGGAGGAAGGAGTAGAAGTACTCGGGAAATATTTTGCCACGAGCTAGAGAGAGGTAGAGCTCAGCGCTTTTGCGGTTCGAGGGATTTTTCTCGAGCATGGAAGCGAGCAGATCCCTGATACCGGTATCCTCGATTTTGTCCAAGTGTTTTGAAGCTGAGTATTCGCTGTTGCGGTATGCAAGAAGTTGGGAAAAGTCGAAGGGGGCGTGGCCCTCGTTGTAGAGCTCGGTTAGGGCGCAACCTGCGGAGAATATGTCCATCGTTGGGTGCAGATCACCTGTTTTGAGCTCTTGGGAGGGCAGCAATAGGGTGCTACTCAATTCGGAGGAGAGGGTCTTCAGAAAACGCTCCGGAGCGATGTAACAGGTTCTGAAAGATTATTTTTCTGCCTTCAATTGAGGATTCATCTTAACGACTTAATTAATCTGGACAACAAGTAACAAATTTACTACAAATCCTATTCAAGAACGCACATACATATAAAAAAAAAGCGAGGTGTTATGGGACACCTGGTAGATGTGAAACATGGAAATGCTAATTTTGATCTAATTTGATCCAAAATTTTTGACGATGTCTCGAGAGTTATTGAAAATTTTCAAATACTCAGTTTTTTTAAATGTGTGAAAAGTTTTTCCAAAATTTCACATAACTTTCTCAGATTTTTAAAAAAATTGCAAATTGTTAAAAAATTGTTCCAAACGTTTTCTAAATTTTTTTCACAGTTTGTTAGAATTATTAGATTTTTTTCCCATTTTGTTCTAACTTTTTCCAAGTTTTTTGTAAATCTTTCCAATTTTTTTTTTTCGAAATTTTAGAAAAGTGCTCCAAATTTCTTCAAACTTGTGGCAAATTTTTTTCAATTTAAAACAAAAATTGCGATTTCTCTGAATTCTTGCAAAAATGTTCCAATTTTGTTGTCAATTTTTCTGTAGGTATTTGCTAATTTCTCCAAATTTTTCTAAACTGAGCCAAACTTTTTCCAAAAAATTTTTTTTGCGAACGATTTTTCCAATTTTTTCCACATTTTTTAAAATTTCCCAATTCCAACGTTTTTCAAAATTTATTGAAGATTTAAAAATTTTTTCCACATCTTTTCAAAATTTTTCCAAACCTTGTCAAATTTTTTGAAAAATTGTTCCAAAAATCTTCTAATTTGTTAAAAAAAAGTTCCAATGTTTTTCAAATTTTTTTGAAACGCTGTAGCGTATCTCGATATGTACATACAACTTGTGCGCATCGCCTTTGCGTCGATGGCACAGAGGGGGCGATAGGTAAGCAGTGGAGTATATCTATATATACATTTGTACTGGAAATGCCTGTTGCAGACAGAATTTTTCCCCAACGCAAGCGCCGCATTAGATGTTTCACATTAAAAAATCGTTGGAGTTGAAATATCTCGAAAATCGTGACATGATTTGTTTTTCAATCGTCATTCATTTATTGCTTGATCAGATTAGTCAGATAACATCGTCAAGTTGGTTGGTAATCGCCTTTGCATCGATAAACATCGATATTCGGGATATCGATTCGGGTCTAGTTTTCAAAAGTATGACAATTGTTCAAGTTGTCATAGCTTATGTAGTTATTGAAAATCATATACACAGAATATTTTTTGACGCTCTGTTAATTTATCAAGTTTCGAGTGTTTGACATATTCTGTCCAGTGTTGACAAATATGCACGCGATAATTACAGAAAAAACAAAAGATGCTTGCACCAAATTGGAAAATTGAAAGCTCTCATTTTATGTCTGTGCCTTCGGCTTGACCCTTCGGAGATTACCTTCGTAAGCGCTGCATGTGAATGTGCCTTGAACCTACCGTGAGAGCCATCTATAGGGGGGGGGGGGGGAGAAGGGGACTTCCAGCCGCTTGAGACGCCGGCTAGGGCGCTTGACGCCAACTTCCTCAGTACGCTTTTGTTTCGCAAAGCGTGTGGATGTGTCATCCTTATAACGTTGTTGTAACGTTCGAATATTAATTCTATTTACAGTTTTTATTCGGTGTGAGAGTGTTACGTCTAGGGTAAGTAGTCCCGTAGTCCTATATTTCGCTGTTTCAGATATAATGAAAATGAATATTATATGAGGCGAGTGCCTCAGGCAGGCGCGGGCGGCCAGACGGGCCGGCGAGTGGCTGGGAAGCCGCACCAGCGGCCGCAATCGCAGCGGCAGCCGCACCCGCACCGGCAATAATGAATAAAATTTTGGTCGATATCTAAATGATTTTGACCAGAAAATAGTACCCTTTTCAGGGTCAACCGCTGGGTCCGCCACGGTTCAAAGATATCCTCTTGGTTCACAACCAGTCCTCGACGGTTGTGGTATCGCAGGTTACACCTCGATTTCTATATCACGGGTTGCTCGCAGACTTTCTCGAGCAACATTTCGGGAGATTCTTACTAATGACTCTCCTGGGTTTTCTAGATGGCCACTGGGGATCCGGTATTGATCAGCATGGGAGAGCTATATGGAGTGGCAGCGGATAATGAGGAAGATGATGCTGTATTAGACCAGTTGAAAGCTTTGGCAACTGAGTCCCTTCCGCCGGGTTGACAAGAATTTATGGTGGTAAATCTTCCGGCAGGGACAGTCCTAGGGATAGATTCAAAAGGACAGGTGTCAGATCCACAGGTTCTTAACAAATTGAGATTTGCACTTCCCACAGTCGGTGTAGCCAGGGCTTTTAATGAGCATTGCACCAATTTGAGTGAAAAGAGCTTTAGGGATCACAAGGTTAGGATGGTTCAATGGGACTTCTGTAAAGCCTTGATCACAAGTCCCCCATCGATGGTGAACAGAATACGGGGCTCGGCAGCTCGGGCGGAGCTGTTCTTGCTTTTTATACAACCAATGAGGGAACTCATGATTTCTCGGGCGGAGGCGGATAGAGTGCTGAAACAGGAAGCTAGAAAAACGGATACAGAGGATACGGAAGAAGAACCTGAACCCAAACGAACTAAATTGGAAGCCTTGGAAAACCGGGTGAATTACATGTTCCAAGTCCTCTATGATAAACTAGAGGAGCGAGCGACTCGGAACTAAATTGGAAGCCTTGGAAAACCGGGTGAATTACATGTTCCAAGTCCTCTATGATAAACTAGAGGAGCGAGCGACTCGGGAGAGTACCTACTCTGAAAAAGAGAATGGTAGCTCGGAGAGCTTGAGTGAAGGATCTGACGAAGAGGAGATTCCGTGGAGACCTCCAAGAAGTGATTTGGATGCAACTCCGCCCGATGTTCCTGAGCATAACGAGCAGGACCTAGTCCTGACCCCTCAAGTAAAGATTTGTGAGCCCCAAATCGCGGAGCCCAGCCCCAGAATCAAAACCGAAGGGCTTGCGTGTCAGAAACTGGGCACAAAGGCATGGAATCAAATCAGATACAAGGATGTGCAGAAAAGACTCCAAGCAGCCCCGGTATTCGACGCTCTTAAAGTAAACACTGAGTTGGGATCCATGGTCCCAAAGTCATTTAGCCAGTCGCTCTTAAGTAAGTCAGATTCGCTGATGGGTTCTATCACTCACGGGCTCTTGATACAGCGGGAGAGGCTCTCATTAGCGGCCAAGTCGTTGGTCGAAAGACACCCACAAATCCGAGAAGACGTCAAGACTCTTTTGTTCGCGGATTCGCTTTTCGCAACAATTTCGAATGAGCTTTTACAGTTCACTTGTGCACGAAGAGCCGAGATCATAGAATGGAGAAGAAATGCATTTAAGGCTAAAGAGACTCATCTAGGGGCAAAATTGGCAGAGATTCCTCCCTCGGAGTCTCACTTATTTGATGAGAAGTTGCTTTCAGAATTTTTAGCACAACAGGGGGGAACTTCAAAGGTATTTTTTCAGGCAAAAACCACCCCTCATCCAAGCCAGTTTGCGAACTTTCGTCCCAAACCACAAGATAGACCAACAACCTCTTCTCAGTCCCGTCCATCAGGTGACAAGAGGTCGTCACGCTCAGGCTCTGGTAAACCCCATACCAGAACATCGAGGAAAAGCGCGAAAGGAGGTTCGGGAAAAGATAAGCATTCCAAGAGGGACAATCGATATCGCAGATTTTGACTATCGGTTCAAAGGAGGCCAACTGAGCTCTTTCATCCCTCAGTGGGAAAAATGGGGGGCTCCGGACTACATTTTAAGCATGTTAAGAGGCTACGTGATCCCCTTTATCCGGGAACCCCCAATAGTGGTTTTTACGAGCGAAGTTATCAGAAAATACGCCTCCAAAGCGTCGGACCAAATGTCAAGGGAAATTCAGTCTATGCTGGCGCAGGGAATATTGGAGAAGGCAAAATGGGAGTCGGGATTCATATCTCCGATGTTCCTGATTCAAAAGTCGGAAGGGAGCTTCAGACAAATTTTCAACCTACGCACGTTAAACGAATATCTGCTACCACCGAAGTTTCGCTTAGTAAACCAAAGGAAAGTTCCTTATCTCCTACAAAAGAACGATTTTGTTGCAAAAATAGACCTCTCGCAAGCCTATCTCCATGTCCCGGTGAGAGAAAATCACCGACGCTACCTTTGCATCTCATACGATCAGCTGATCTTCAACGCAACCTGCCTCCCATTCGGGTTATCAACGGCGCCGTTGGCGTTTTCCCGGTTGAGCAACTGGTTGGCAGAAATTCTTCGCGAGAGGGGGATTCGTGTACTGGTCTACTTGGACGATTTCCTGCTAGCCAACCAAAATGCCATTCAGCTGCAAGAAGAGATATGGTGTGTGGTACGCCTCTTTCAATCCTTAGGATGGGTGATCAACGCGGAAAAATCGGTAACCACTCCAACCCACAAGTTGGAGTTCTTGGGGATCATTTGGGATACTCAGAGCAACAAAATGGCACTCCCCAACGACAAAAAGGAACGAATCCTAGCCAATTTGAAACGACCTCTGCAGTCGGGAACCTGGAACTGGAACGGGGGAGCGTCCCAGCTGGGGCAGCTCAATTTTGCATCAATAGTAAATCCGCTAGGCCGCCTCTACTCACGGCAACTCCAGCGGGGCGCTCGGCGGTTACCGAAAAATTCTCCGGCAAGGCTAATGCCCCTAACCGAGTCGAGCGGTTCGGACTGTGTTTGGTGGGAAATCTTTTCGACGAGTCCGGACATCTTCCTATCAACGGATGCATCCCTGATGGGATGGGGCTGCCAGCTAGAGGATGTTCATCGAACAGGAGTGTGGTCACAGGAGCAACAGAATTGGCATATCAATCAGAAAGAATTGTTCACGGATACCCTGGCGATTGGTATGTTCAAGAACCAGCTTCGAGGTCGATCGGTGATGGTACAGTCGGACAACAGAACAGTAGTAGCTTACATAAAAAACCAGGGAGGAACACGCTCTCAAACCTTGCTGAAGGTAGTCAAGGAACTCTGGCTGATTCTGGATCGGTACAAAATCTGTCTAATTCCGTTTTTCCTACCCGGCATCTACAACACTCTGGCGGACCGCCTTTCCAGAAACTTACCACTCCCAGACTGGCATCTGAGCAGCGAGATGATGGAGATGATTTTCAGGAAGTGGGGCAACCCGGAGATCGACCTTTTTGCGACCGCCCAATCAAAGGTGGTGGAAAGATACGTGTCCTTGGAGGCAACCGATCAGGAGGCAGAATTTGTCAATGCCTTCAGCAAAACCTGGAAGACAACGTTGGCCTGGGTATTTCCACCTCCCCCATTGATCCCGAGAATTCTCAATCATTTGAATTCAGCGAGCGGGACATTTCTGATAGTCGCGCCGAGGTGGCGGAAGACGTTCTGGAGAGGAGACCTCAAGAACCGAGCAATGGCGGCACCGTTTCAGCTCCTGAACCTCCAGGATCACCTGACAGATCTATCGACGGGCTTCCCCCCTCAAAATGCCAAGGAGTTGGTTTTAGCGGTTTGGAGGGTACGGGGTGGGAGTCCCATATAAAAAATTTGAGTAAGGAGGAGGTAGATCTATTGGGAGCAGCCTGGAGGGATTCCACTTGGAGAACGTACTCGGCCGTTTGGAGGCAATGGTTGAGTTGGTGCCAGAAACGAGGCCTACAATCAAATAATCCCAGCGCTCAACAATTGGTGTCGTACTTGAGCTTTCTGTATTATGAACGGGGGCTGTCATACAACTCGATTTTGACCCAGAAGTCCGTTATTTGTACATTGAATAACCCAACCGGCATAGATAGCCTGAGTTCCACCCCGTTAGTACGTTCGCTCTTAAAGGCTATTGGGGCTTCAACGAGCAAAAGAACAAAAACCTCGAAAGAGGGTAATCTGGGATGTTGAGGTATTGATCAATTGGATGTCAGAACACCCACCAGATGAGACGAGCATTTTTCAAGTGTCTCGATCGGTCGCCCTGCAGCTGTTGTTAGCTTCAGGAAGACGTATACACGATCTAACATTATTGTCTATCAATCCCGATTTTTGCATGATGGAGGACGAGGAGATTATTCTCTGGCCTGAATTTGGTTCGAAAACGGACAAAATTAATTATCGGCAGTCTGGATGGAAGCTGTCTAAGGCAGAGGATTGTGGTTTTGATCTGATAGCGGGTATCAAGTTATTGATCTCTATATCAGCCAAAAGACGAGAAGCTCGTCAAAATCTGGAGCATCTGTTTATTACGACACGAGGCGAGGTCAAAGGAGCATCGAGAGCGGTAATTGCAGGCTGGATTCGATCAGCCTTTACGGAGGCAGACATTCAATATAGTCCAGGTTCAGTGAGAGCAGCTGTGGCGTCTCACAACTACAAAAATAATATGGACATGGACGAGGTACTCGAGAGGGGCAATTGGAAGGTAGCAGACACATTTCTAAAATTTTATTATAAGGAAATTGATAAACCAAAAATCTCTAAACCAAAAGGTTCGATCACAGGGTGTTTCGCCCCGGTATAATCTAGCTTTAGATATAGTGCATAAGTACTACAGGACATATTTAAAAGGTACCTGATATGGATCTTTAAGACATAATGCATATGTACTATACAATGTTTTGAGAAAATACCTGATATGTATCTATTGTTTCGAATAAAAAAAGAGTTTCGTTTGTCATACAAACTCCAAGATCACAGTATAACTTTAAAACGCCGGCAGATTCCAAACACCTCTCCGAAGGGTCAAGCCGAAGGCACAGACATAAAATAGGACCGTTTTCCACCCCGTAGGGAAGAAAACGTATATTTTAGGTCTTGCCGAGGCTTGACCCGAGTGAGGGCTAGCCGTCATTCAGAAAAAAGGTACTGAGGAAGTTGGCGTCAAGCGCCCTAGTCGGCGTCGCAAGCGGCTCGAAGTCCCCCCCCCCCCCCCCCCCTATAGATGGCTCTCACGGTACGTTCAAGGCACATTCACATGCAGCGCTTACGAAGGTAATCTCCAAAGGGTCAAGCCTCGGCAAGACCTAAAATATACGTTTTCTTCCCTACGGGGTGGAAAACGGTCCTATTTTTTCGGGGTCAGTGGTTAATAGTATCTTCAACTTCGGAAAATATATTGTTACTTCAAATAGCATATTGTAATTCAGCGCGCGAAGCGCACATTCGGGCTTGTATAATTAAATCAGAAGCTTCTTACCGCCTTCTTGATGTATCGAAGAAATAAGAAAAATCTGCAGGGTTGTCTTCTGGTAGATATGTCGGCTTGAAACTCGCAAAATCCGTTAATAGTACCCAATTCCAACTTGTGATCATGATATTCTCGAGTTTTATGTCCCCGTGGCACACGCCGAACTGTGAATCAACCAGTTTTTTAAATTTTTTCATATCTTAGATAAATTACTCATCAAGAATGTCGAATCTTCGTCTCATCTCTTATTTCAGCTTCCAGAAAAATCGGATTTGAAAAAAATTGAAGAAATTAAAACAAAATCCAAAGCACAATTTCAAATGGTGAAACAAATTAAATCATTTGCAAATCTGGAAGATTATGAAAAGTTTGAGTTGTTTGAAAACGTCAGAAAATTTCAAGGGAGGAATTTGTAATTTAAATTTCCTGAATTTTGAGAAGGCAAAAAAGTTTTTGGGAATTGTAAAAATTAATTTCGTGAATTTCAGAAATTTTCAGCTTACAAAAATTTAATTTTGGGAACTGATTCATTTATAATATTAACATCAGTAAGATGAATTTTTATACCTTATGTGCTTGATGCAAGGCGTAAAGAACCTGAAACGTAATCCACTTTTTCTCAATACTGGAGAGAAAAGGTCTCGTGCTAATTCTGTCATAGAGTGAGTATTTCACGTATTCCCTCATTATGAATCCTGCCTTTTCCGTGAGCTATAAAAAAATAGTCAGTTCATTAACTCAAGTGTTTCGTAATCATCTTGACGTTTTAATTAATTAGGTACCAACTATCGTTCGTTGAAATGGTAGACAATTAACAGCTGATGCCAATTTAGATCTTATCTCCTCAAGTTTGTCTTTGTAAGTTGACAGTGGTAGTGTTGGATCGTGAATGACGAACACTTTGACGACGATCAGACCTTCCTGGCTTTTAGCACGAGCCACCTTGAAAAATCTTGTGCTACCCAGGCTGGAAAATTTCAAAACTTATTATTATTATTATTATTATTAAAATTAGAAAAAAAAATTAAAAAACAAACTCATTCCCAACTTTCTCAAACAAATCCAAAAACTTGGAAAAAAAATTGAGAAATTCCTACATTTTAATTTTTACAAAACTCAATTCTTATGTACGAAGTTTCGGAATTTTTGGATGACACAGAGATTATTCCAAAAACGAGTTTGGGGAAGAAACTTATTTCCAACTTTTTCAACCAAATTCAAAAATTAAAAAAAAAAAAAAATTAAGAAATTCCTACATTTTGGTTTTTACAAAAATTGATTCTTATGTACAAAATTCCTGAAGTTTTGGATGGCATTATGATTATGATAACAAATTGTGTGTAAATCTATTGAAGTGAGTGTTCAATGAGTTGAATTTTCGTTAATTTAAAAATCCAAAAAATCTTTCGAAATTTTCGATATTTCTAAAACATCCAACGTTGTTCAAATTTTCAGAACTTTAATTTTCATTTAATAAATTCCGCCCTTGAATTTTTTATACAATCTATATATTAATTTCGAATTACCAAACATGAAATTCGAGTAATAACCCAGTAACAACTCAATCTTTTTGAGACTTTCGAATGACTGAAACTGTTAGTGAACAACTAAAGTTAGTTAAGTTTGACAAGTGTCTCAATTATGAAGCACGTAAAATAGATATTTTCAGGTTTTGAAATAAGTTCTTAAAAAGCTCCGACGTAATTAAAGAAAAAGTGTTTTTCAACTCCACTTTGTAATTTTCGTTCCAATTTTTTTTTGCACATGACAACATTGAGAAATAGCAAAAAATTGAGACTCAATAAATCAAAATAAATAAAAAGAAAAAAAAAACGTAAAACTATCTGAAAAAAATTAATAACTTACTTTATGTCAAACATCAGATCACTGTGATCTGTCAAATAGTGCTCAACCGGAAATATCTGACTGGGAGCAATTCCCACCAATTGGTTACCCATTTTCGGCTGCTTCAAGTATAAAATTGATCTCAACAAATCCGACTCTGGAAAATTAACGAGTAAACACTCATTATTAAATTATTTGTTTAAGTATTCTTCACGTAATAGATTGAGGTTGGGGCTGTCAGCTGTTGCTATTTTCCTCGGTCGCGTCAGTCGGGCAAATCTGGTCGGACGTTCGGCTTTCTTCGGGCAAGTTCGGCACTTTGATTTGGTTCCGTGTTTGTACGCAGCACTCCGCCGCAAAAATGGGGCTAAAACCAAGACAGTGTTGTCAGATTTTTTTGTTTAAAAATCAGCCAGAAGTTAGATTTTTAAAATAACAAGCCGAAATGCGCGCTTCGCGCGCTGAATTACAATTTGATATTTGAAGTAACAATCTATTTTCCGAAGTTGAAGATACTGTTAATCACTGACCCCGAACAAAATGAGAGCTTTCAATTTTCCAATTTGGTGCAAGTAGCTTTTGTTTTTTCTGTAATTATCGCGTGCATATAAAATTTGTCAACACTGGACAGAATAAACAAAACACTCCAACAGAGAAAATCGTTCAACTCATAAAATAACGACAATTTATAATATGTGTGTTAACAACTCTTGGAGTAATTATTATATGGCAATTAATAAATAAATGAATACATAAATACCTCTTCTTCCCTGCAAAACGAAGAAACATTGTAGTATCAACCTCAATTTTCAAATATGGCGTCATATCAGCGCCTTGCATACGATGCGCGCGCAACACTTAGGTTAGGTTGTCCCATAAACACTTTTGTGATTGGTTGGCGAAAAGGAGCAGTGTCACCTACTTTTCAAATGTGAATTTCTCATGTTGCTTATATTATTATTATTACTGAGGATCTATCGACATGTTTCAGTTGACATGTGGTTTTGAGGTTGAAAATGGTAAAAAATGGTAATGTTGATTGTAATGCTAAATTCTCAGAGATTATGACAAAATATAAAACATTTTATTGAGAATTTTATGTCATGTTATGACAAAATATAATATATGTGAAATCGATTAATCGACGAAAAAATGTCATGTTTTTAAAGTTCCCGCCAAAACATCATATGACAAATTAGTCTGAAATCTCGATCATTCGATATCGATTTATGACGAGATATATCGAAAAGTGGGACATTATGACACCTTTCAACAGAATATGACATTTTTGATATGCGTTCTCTGACAGATTACGTCATATTTGTATATATTTGACATAATCTGACAACATGTATTCCAGGAGAGGCGAATGGGAGATCTATGGGTTTTTTCTATCATCCTTCCTGTAAGATTTCCAGTGCTCGGAGCTCTCTTCCAAACACCGACATTTGGTCTTTTCCCTTTCATCACACTGACACTTCTGCGCATGGTCAATGGGCCTCTTTCCTCTTTTTCCATCGCCTTTTCCTAAAATTTTCCGAAATTTTTTCAAACTAAAGACACAGCTGGTCCACGCTGGCGTCCTCATTTCACTTTCTTTACTTTTAGCAGAATTCCCTATCTCCAAACTTTTGTACTTCGTCTTGTACATCTCTAATTCAGTTTTCGCCGCATCATAATTGTCCAGCAATTCATCGTACTTTTCTTGTAACTCGCCTTCCGTTTTTTCCCGCAAAAATTTATATTTCTCGAAATTAACAGCGTCCTGCCTCATGTCCAGAACGAGTTTGTCTCGAATTTGCTTCATCAGATGAATTTCTTCAGTCAAGATCTTTATCTGAAAATTGAGATTAAAATTTACGTCACGTTTCAAGGTTTTTCTAACATTTCTAGACTATTTTAAACAAAATGTCTCTGTGTGTATGTAGCTAGGTATGTATGGGTCAAAATTTTTTGTTCATGATTTCCCGCTACTGAATTCTGCGATCGAGGCTCTGAATGATCCGAAGCGTCTTTAAGTAACTTAGACCTGATTAGATTTTGGATGGAATTGGACCATGCGTCTACTCAAATATTCATAAACCGACGTCAGAATAGCCGAGTGGACTAAGCGCGCAGTCTTAGCGCTGCCGCTTCGGTACCTGGTTCAAATCCCCCATATAGGGCGAGAATTTTTTCGGAATGTCTGATGAGCGGGAGGTTACTCATAGAGTAGCCGCCTGTACCGACACAGGTTTTCTGTGGTTTCCTGTGTCTTATCATGTGAATGCGGTGCAGCGTATGGACCACACGCCCATATATCCATAAGGGATCCAAGGCGTTAAAGATTAAAAGAAAAAAAAAAAAAAATATTCATAATTATCTGCTTCATAAATGAGTCAGTTTAGAAATCTCATATCTGCAAGTTTTCATTATGACACTAATAGGGATCACACTGATCAACCGGAGTATATTGGAGAAGAATAAATTTAGTACGCTGTGCCGGGCAAGTTTCTGAGGATGACGCAAAGAATTTACGAGGGCACGAGGAATAGGGTGATAGCGCTGGAAGGGCTAACAGAAGAGTTTACGACGGGGAAGGGTGTGAGACAAGGATGTCCGCTAAGCCCGATCCTGTTCAACGTGTTTATACAAGACCTAGGGGAGGAATTAGAGAAGAGAGGAGAAGGCGGGGCAGCAATAGGAGCAGGGGCTGGTGTGAAGGTATACGCTTTGATGTACGCTGACGACGCGGCAGTGGTGGCGGAGGATGGTGAAGGCCTGGCGAGAATGCTGAGGTCACTGGAAAGGTGGGCTGGCAAGAACGAGATGGAAGTACGCGTGGAAAAAACCAAAATAATGGTCTTCAGGAACGGCAGGAAAAGGAAAGCAGAGAGCTGGAACTACAAGGGGAAACTAGTAGAAGTAGTGAATGAGCTCAAATACCTGGGCTTCTGGTTCACCACAGGCAATAGATACGAGAAACACACGAGGAAGCTGGCTGGGAAGGCACGGACGTTGGTGAATAAGGCATGGGGAGAAATGACGAGGGGAAAGCTGAAGAACTTGAGAAGAAGGCTATATTTCATGGGCGTGACGGTAAAGGCGGCGGCATTGTATGGGGTGGAACTATGGGGTTGGCAAAGGCAGTAGACAATAGAGAGAGAGTGCAGAAGAGATATACGAAGACCAGTATGGGGCTTGCAAGAAACACACCGGATTATATTTGGAGAACAGAGGCAGGAGGATGCAGTGTAGAGGTAGAGGTATTCAGGAGGGCAGCAGCTTTCCTGATAAAAATGAACAAGTTGGACGAGAGCAGATGGGCGAGAAAGTGGCTGAGAGAGGAGCTAAGAGGAATTATGAATGGGCAACCCACTAGATGGGGAAAAGGTGTACAGGAGCGACTAAAGGCCTTGGGCGATGGCAAGTTTGTAGAGCAACTATAGGAAGGAAAGAAGGAGGAGGCAGAAATGAGGGTAAATGAGTTGGTGGAGATACTGGAGGACCAGGAAAGACAGCAGGATTGGGACAGGATTGAGAAGTCTAAGTACTGTGATTATTACAACGAGGTGAAGGAGAACAACGAAATGGCCGAATACTGGACCAACCCTAGGCTGAAACTAGATCACAAAATAGCATCGGCAAGATGGAGGTGTGGGAACGCTTTAATTGGAGGAAAGAAAGGGCGGGAGAAAGACGAGTGCAGGGTATGTGGGAAGGAGAAGGAAGTGCTGGAGCATGTGGTGAGCTGTCAGGCCATAATGAGAAGATTGGGCTCGGAGGATGAAAGATGGTGGGCAGATTAGAGAAGAAGGAGTAACCGGAGACAGTGGAGAGGAAGGATAATTGGGATGCTCAATGAAGTTCCAACAAGAAGGAAGTGTGAGAGGTTAGGCAGGCTGAAGAGGACACTGAAAAAAGCAGAGGAACAGAATTCAGGAAGGCAAGAAAGTGATGCTAATAGAATGTAAATGTAGGGACTAAGGTGATCAAGAGTGATATAGTGAAAAAAACGGTGCTGTGTATAATTAGGGTAATGAGAGAGACTGAAACGATAATTAAAGAAAGACTGACAAGGGCTGATACCGTAGCTTTAAGTAAAGGATAGTGAAAAGTACAAAGACAAATACAAAATACATAAATATATATGTATATAGATAAATGAGGAGTACGATAAGGAGGAGGGAGGAAGGCGTGTGACGATGTAAAACAAAGAAACACGTTTGTAACATCAAAGAATAAACGATTGAATATATAGTACGCTGTGCTGAAATACCAAATGTGCAAGTTTTGTTTGTGCCCCGAACGGGGCACACACATGCTCACACCACCAGTCTTCTGTGTTATTTGACTAATTACATTCCCCAGTTAAAACTGTTTTTGCAATTTTAAACTTGCTGCTGTCTTGAAATTGTTAAAATTATTGAATTTCGAAATTGCGAAAACCTTAGAAAGCTTTAAGCCTTCGTAAGTCCCAAGATCATATAAACGTTCACAACCATCACCTGGGTATCAGTTTTTTCCTTCAACTTCAATAGCCTGCTCTGCTTAGCACACTTTTTTGACAACTTGGAGATCTTCTTCTCGAGCTCCATCACCCGCTTTCGACGTATCTCCGCAACTTTAGCTGACGTGTTATTATTATTTTGTACATCTTCCAGAATCTTCAACAGATGCTCCCGTTCCCTCTGAAGACTCTCGATCTCGGTCTCCATCTCCCGCAGCTTCTTATTGTGATCATTGACTGACGAATTTGAGGAAAGTTCGGCTATCAATTGCTCTTTAATAGCCAGTTCTTGGTTTATCGTCATCAAAGACTTGTTTCGATTTTCTTGGACCAAGTTAGGTTCCGTATATACCTTGTTAAATGGAATCTCATTTGAATTTTCATCCAAGCTAAGGTGATGATTCATCTCAGGATGCTTTTGAAAATTCTGGAGATTCATCAGAGTCTTCTGAACATTCTGTAGCTTGGAGATAACTTCTTTGATGTCTTTCTCATCTATTACAGATTGAATTTCCTCCGATAATTTCCCAATTTGTTCTCTCATTTGTTCTTGATATTGTTCCGCCAATATCACACGCTCCTGCATCTCCACAAATTCTACTAAATTATTGTTCAGTTGTTGCTTCAGCTCCTGAACGTTCTTTTGAAGTGATTCATTTTCCTCTGTGAGGTCGAATTGCTCAGAATTGTCTCCGGTTTTATCTAAAAGTGACATCTCTAAGATTTTTACGGTAGCTTTCAGTCGAGTTATCTCGACAGTACTGGGATCTTCGTTAACTATAGGTTTGTTCTTAATTTTCTTCGCCCGGTTTGCGTATTCCAGAGTGTTTAGGGTCTCTTTGAGGTTGTAATCTGCAGGGCTTACACAAGCGATCATTAGTGTGAAGGAGTTTCCACCAAGGGAGTCCTGGAGGAGTCGCGTTAAGGCGTTGTCCTTGTAGCGAATATGGGGCGCATTCTCGCCCAGGTCCGATAGGACATTGCCCAGGGCTAGAAGGCCAAGATTTATGCTGGCGCCCTCTTTGAATCTGTCGCCGGTGGTTTGAGTTTTTTTTACTCTTTCAGAACCTGTGTGAAAGAAAGTGTATATTTATAGTCTGAGAGAGAGAGGACGGAGATGATGATGGAGAAGCAGAGAATGAAGGAAAAAGGAAGTGGAAGTGGATGATGAGGATAAGGAGGAGGAGAAAGAGGGAGGAGGAGGAGAAAGGGGGAGGAGGAGGAGGATGAGGAGAAGAAGGAGAAGGGAGAGGAGCAGTGGGAGGAGGAGGAGAAGCAGGAGGATGAGGAGGAGAAGGGGGAGGAGGAGTAGGAGGAGGAGGAGGAGGAGGGGGAGGAGGAGGAGGAGGAGGAGGAGGAGGGGGAGGAGGAGGAGGAGGAGGTACTGACTAACCTGCCAGGTCTACCAGATGAAATTTCGATGTAGTGGCAGTATTCGGTTCGTTTCTTCGTTGTTGCTTTATTGTAATAGTGAAGATCGCATGACTACGACTACTGTGCACGTTCATGGCTGTTGCAGCAGTTGTTCGTACCTGTGAGCCAACTGTCAGGCAGCGAAGGACGTCCTCCGGGCATGTGACTTCTCGCTCTTTCAGATTGGGAATTCTTATGGCACCATTGGCATCTCGTATTTTCAGGGTTTCCCGACGAGGTGTCGAGGGAGAGGAGGTCACCAGAAGGTCAAAAAGCTGCTCCTTGTGGAGCTCCACGAAACTCACGGCGACTTTGAAATCCCAGTTTTGGGGGGTGAGTGAGGAAATCGTGGAAAAGATTTCTTGGATCGCTCGGGGGATGATACCTGGGGTAGGGGTGGTAGGGGAGTAGTTTGTGCCCATTGAGTAGGTTTTGCCACTACCCGTTTGACCGTACGCTAGGATTGTAACGTTATAACCTGGAAATTATTGGATCAGATTTAGTTAAGAATTGAAAGTTTTAATGCAAGTTACAGCACATCTGTAAGGCTGTACATATCAAATTATTATGATTTTTTTTACATATTGATTCACACCCAGGTGGGGAATTCAAGTTTGAACGATGATATCAATCTTGGTCCGACCTTCGATGGCGAAGCTTGGACTTGATAGCTTCGACATAGCTTCATCCCAGGTATAAGCCTAGATCAAACCAAGCTTAGTTATATCGAAGGTATCCATGCTTTGTTGGCCTATCTTGTGCCAAGCTTGGCTCAATCTTAGCGTTCCTAGCGTTGGTCCACAGGCAGAATCCAATCTACGTCCAATATTGGATACATACATACATCCAAGCTTACTAGAATCATCCAAACCCAAGCTTCAGAAACCATGTTGTGCTAAGCTTGGTGCGAGCTCAGCTTTGTTAGCTTTGAATCTTAGCTTTAACAAGCATGAATCCTGGATTGCTCATACCATCTAAACCCAAGCTTTCGAACTAAGGTTGAACTAAGCTGGATCGAAGCATATTTTTCCTAGTTTCGATTAACCGGATTCAGCGAAACTCTGCTTAATATTGGATACATATATATATCCAGGATTGCTGCACTACCTAAATCCAAGCTTGGAAATGAATGTTCAACTAAGCTTGGTCCAACCTCAATGTTCCGATCTTCGAAGTTGGAACCAAGATAAATTTTGTAGCCTGGACCAAGATTAATTTCGATGCTTCGACCACGAGAAACTTTGGAACTTGGACGAAAATGAATTTCGAGGCTTGTACCAAGATAAAGTGCGAAGCCTGAATGAAGATAAAGTTCGAAGCTTGTATTCACCTACGTAACCAAGCTAGGACAAAGTTTATTCTCTAAGCTGGGATTGGTGTTACATTCGCATGTTCTGCACAGATTGACCGAGGCTTCAAGACACAGCTCAAAACTTAGTCAAGCCTCGTCCAAGCTTTGATCAAGCTTCATCGCATGGTCGATTCCCACCGGGACGGAGACAACACGGAGGAAACACCTTACCTTTAAATATTTTTTTGATCATGGGTTTCACTGCTGTGTCATAAATATCATTTTGCTGCACATGAGTTCCAAAAACGTAATTGTACGTGAAAGCTTTTTCCGTTCCATGCACTTGAATCTGTGGCTCTCCAGGAATCACATTTATGCAGTTGTGGCAGTCGCGCTGAACTTCTGATTTAATGAGGGGCCTAACTCGCACGGCCACCTTGATGGATTCTTCAGACATCTAAACATGATAGATTTAAATTATAAATTCCATTGGTCGCTGATTAGCACTTAGGAAGGTAGCATAGATATAGCGACTGAGAATAAAGAAAAAAAATTAGCTTCAATATACTGTGATAATTCTGTTATCAGTTTGATCTAATTTTCAAACATTCCAATTAAAATATCTCCACTTTTTCTACTTTCCCAACCTTTCAGATCTTTCGAGTTTTCCAGATTGTTCCCATTCAAAAACTTCAATTTAGATTTTCACCAAATTTTGAACTGTGATCACAATTTGTCCGATTCGAGATTTTCAAATTTGATAATGGGACAATGTTGGAAATACCTTTAAATTCGTCTCTTCCAAATAATTCGACTAATCTTCAATTTTTCACATATTTCACCTTCAGACCGCTGCTGAATTGGTCCATAAAACCCATAAAAATTGTCAATAATCCGAATGATAAAATGAACTCTGAATACATTCCGGATTTCCCACCGTCCGCTTTGTTTACTTCTAAACGGTTCAACACTGTTCTAAATAGGGACCGGTCGCATGTGGTATTAAAACCCAGTGTTGTCATGAAGTATCAACATAGTACTTAGGGCCAGTTCGCGGTTAAGTTAACCGCGGTTAAAGTTAAGTGTTGTGATTGGCCGGAGTTAAATTTTCGACCAATCAGAAGCCTTAACGTCGAATTCAAATATGGTACCTAACCAAAATCAAGAAAAGTGCGGCCGTGTCACTCACACTTTCTTACTGACTACGTGCTATTGAGGATCTTCGATTATCGATGTTGGCAATTGAATTATATCGGAAAAATTTTCAAAAAATAATGCACAATATTTGGTATTTTTTATTTTTGTTGGTATAAGACTAATGGTAAGACCCGCGCTCTATAGCCTATCGTGATCACGTGACTTTTTGATGCACTGTGCGTAAAGCGGCGGGGTGTCAAATGGTACTTTCCGTTACTCAGTGTGCGCTGCGCATGCGCGACCCCCGCGCCCATCACAGACACAATAATGTGCGTCAACGTTTCTTTCTGCGATTTCCATTGCATAATTGGAAAACCTCTCAATTACAAGAAACCATCTTCACACATTTAGTTACACAAAGTAATATTTCGATACAAGGGCAGAACTAACTTTTCTGATTCCTGCATTGCAAAATCTGCCATCGGCTTGTTTTCTGAACTTAAATCCGCAGAATACACAAGTGTCCGCGCCATATTTAACTTTGACCTTCTGATTGGTCTAAAATTTAAATTCGGCCAATCACAACACTCACCTTTACCGCCTGATTAACCGCGGTTAACTTGACCGAAAATTGGCAATGTTCTCGTCACGGAATCGGTATTACATACCTTTGCGAAATGTAAAAGATTGTTCGTGTGGATCGAGGGACTTTTATAACGCCGGACATGTTTCTGTTCACAATGGACTATTTGAATTTGCCGCGTCGCATCCCCGTTCGCCACTCATAATTTTCCTTCAAATTGATTTGGCAACGTTGCATAGTGCTTATGGCGTCGCTCATCGTGCATCGTACCATAGTTTTGTGAGTTTCTAAAGTGTATGGTCGCTCCCATGGGCTTTTTGTCGTTTACCATTGTCGTTTCATTGACGGTCCCCTAAATACTTTCATATTGTCGCTTTCTCATATGCAAGCACTTGGAAGCTCAACTTGGAAAAAACTATCGGGTTTCTATAACAGCCGCGACAACTGCGCGGATCCCTTCATCAAGCGATTTTCGCTGCTTTTACGGGGGACTAACAGTAATGTCGCATTTACAATAAATAATATTGACATATTCTGTTTTGAATTTTTGAAATTCGTGCGCTCTTATTCAACTTTGCGCAAAACTTTTTCTTGCAATTTTTAGGATGTTACAATAGTCATAACAATAATAATAATCATTATGGTTATTGTTTTTTTTGTGGATTTCAATTTATGGAGCGATTGCGGATTTTTTTTTGAATTGCGGAAATTTTGGTAATGAGATTTTGATGTTTCTCGCTTTAGCATTGTTTAATCCAACTTTTGTAAGTGTGTTTGACGTTGCGTCAATTTAGTGGAGGATTTGCTCAAGGCCTCGCACTTGTCACTTTTCACAAATATTGAATTATTCACAGCAGTAATAATCATGATAACAGACTTTTTTGTGATATGGACAAAATTTGGTTTAGGAAATTTAATTTATGGAGCAAGTGGGGATTTTCTGACAATATATATATATATATGTATATAGAACTTCCGCCGAAGTGAGTTGGAAATTTTTTATCTTTTCTAATTTTTGTGAACTCAGATTTATTAATTTAGGGTCTGAAACTTTTTAAGGTAGTCCTGAATCGCTCCAATCTTCAAATACAGTATTATATTACCAATAATAATAATCATCATAGTATCTAATTTTTTGCATATAGCAAGGGAACCAATGGTTTTTATAAACTCCAATTTATGGACCACGTGATCAGTTTTGGACAGGTAGTTTCATCGGCGGGTGTTTCAAATTTTCAAAGTTTGTAAATGATTATATTTTGACTTTTTCAAATTCTTAACTGCAATTTCGGATATTTTTAACACATTTGGAAATTTTTTTGAAATTTAAAATTTGGAAATTTTTGACAATATTCAAATTTTCACACATTTAAAACTTTTGAAATTTTCAACTGTCCAATGTTTCGGAACTTTTAATAGTTCTTACGTATCCCCTTTTTCGTATTTTAAATAAAAATATTTTTGTTGAACTTGCTTGTGTCAAAAAAAATTCTTCAAGTTTCCTCCATTTCTCCTTTCGAGATAGTGGATCACTTGAATCCACTTTGCAATAGGATTTCAGAGGTCAATTTTTGTCTCTCCATTTTGTTTTCCGCAATTTTGGTCAAATAGTAATTTGTCTCTATTTGTCAAACAAAACAATTGGTCCTTTATTTCATAAAGATTATTCTTGTTTCAGGTGAACTGGTGGAGATTCCAGATTTATTTATTTAAACAATTTGATGGTAATATGGTGCCGACGATGCCACCAGATGCTCATAAAATATCGTTGAAAATTATCGAAGCCATTAGACAACATCCTGTATTGTATATAGCTGATGTCAAAGGAACTGCCATCAAATTACAGGAATTCAGGCAAAAAGTGTGGAAAAGAATTTCGGATGAATTGGGACTGGATCGTAAGGGATATTTTCAGCCTTCTATTTCTCATATATATCTTATTTTTTTATACATATTTTTCCAGACATATTTCAGTAGGGGACATAAATAGGAAATTTTTCGTTTTTTTTTGTTATTAAAGGTTGTGGCAGTGATTTCTTGAATATGTCGTAAGGCAAGGGAAATTACGAATTTTGTATTCAGACATTTTTCATTGCTCTTCGAATTCTCCACAAAAATTGTAGTCATCACGATTTCTACATCTTTCTTTGCTTTTGCGTTATTTACGAAAACATTTTTTTATTGATAGTTTTCGTGAAATTTACTTGATATTGATTACTGGGAATTCTTGAGTTTTTTGGAGTTTTTCGAAACTCGGGGATTTTTGAAATTGTAAAATTTTTTAATACTTCAAATATTGAACAATTCCAACCTCTCGGGGACTCCCAGTATCAATTTTTTTTGTTACAACAATCACGTTTTGTTGAATTTAGTTTATCTCATTTTGAAACTTATTTTAGACAATTACAATGTCTAAAATAATCGATTTTTTTTGTTTTGGAAATTTTTGAGGTTTTTGAAATTAAAATTTTTTTTTGAAGATTTTGGAAATTTGTACGATTTTCTGCAAATTTTGTGACTTTTTAATTTTTTCCACATCTCCCAATTTTTTGAGTGTTTTAATTCGAGTTATTTTTCATGTCTCGTATTGCCATATTTTTTTATTTTTGTGTTTGAATTTTTTAAATACACGCATTTCTGCTTGGGACCACTAGTAATGTAATTGTTTTTATAGCTGCGTGGGTCAGACTCAGATGGAAGAATCTCAGAGATACTTATTGTCGCATACTGAAGTATAAAAATCGATCTGATAAGGCGTCGAGAAGGAAAAAATGGGTTTTCGAAGATCATCTCAGTTTTCTCAAATTTCCGTAAGTTGTTTCGTATTTTTGAACCATTTTTCAATGGATTTAATTTTGTAGGAATGAGGAATTAAATTTTGTAGACGTTTTTCAGGGTGTAGAAGGTGTGTCTGCAATTTCTGAAATTTTCAAAAATTGCGAAATATTTCAAACGTTTGATTTGAAAAAAAATGAAAACAAATTTTAAGTTTAAAATTGTTCAAACTTAACAGAATGTCTCAAATTTTAAGAAAAAATTTAAAATTGTAATAATTTTTAAAGATTTTTAAATTTCAAAAATTTGGCACATTCTAATGGGTTTCCAAATTTTTTATTTTTTGGAAAATTGCAACTGAATTTTTAAAATATATTTTTTTCGTAAAATCTTGGAAAATCGAAGAGTTAATAAAAATTCCATTTTTTTCTAATCTAAGTTTCAAGATCTCCAAATTTTAAAACTACTGAAAATTTTCAAGGATTCAGGATTAAAAGAAAATTGCAAATTTCAGATACGAACCTGATTACATGCCTCAATGTGTAGAGCTCTCGGACGAATACATAGAGGAGATAAACGCAAGTGGTGTAAGTTCGGAGGATCTTCTGGACCAACTAGAAGACCGCAACGATGAGGACTACAGTGAATACTTGGAAGTGAGGGCATAATTGTCAAAGTTTAGAATAGTTAGAATAGTATTTTTTTTTTGGGAATGTTTAAAACTATTTTTTTTCAATCACTGAAATTTTTTGACGATTTCAATGAAACAAAATGAAGTCCTGAAAATTTGTAGGATTATTGAAATTCTTTAATTTTTTAAAAAAGTTTTTTGCAATTTAAAATTTTTCCAGTATTTGAAAAAAGGTTCAAAGTTAAATTCGCCCTCATGCTTATAATCGTAAAAATTTCAGGTTGTAACTTTGTTACTTCTCAAAACTGTTCCAATTTTGAAAATTTTCTGCAATGTTTTATTTTTTTCTGTTTCAAATTTTCGTTAATTCACAAAAAAATCGTTTCCCTTGAGTTATTGTAATTAACAATTTTAATTGTATATAAGGCTGTATCTCGAGAACGGTGAGAGATACGACAAAAAGTGTTCAACAAAAGTTGTTCCTCTCGTGAAACTACATATTCAATGTTTCATTACTTTTTTTGCTGGGTCTCATATTTTACGAGAAATCGATAAAAAACACAATAATTCATATTCCATATTTTCATGTCAAATCTCATAAATGTTTTAAATGTTCAAAAGTGCCTGTGAGTACAATATTACGATTTCAGGTTCTGGAAGAGACGTCAGCTGACCCAATTCTCCCCGACGATGGGCAAGTGGTGGAGATCCTGGACTGTGTGAACGAGGAACAATTAAACCAGGAGATGCTGGAAAAGGGTTACGCTCGTGAAATTGAGAATAACTTCATTAGAATTCGTCCTAAGAAGATGAAGTTGGACCACGTGGGCTCAGAAAGTCTCGCCACTGGCTCGAAATTGGGCGACAACATAAATGCCATTGTGATAACATCTGATTTGTCCCAATCAGAAGCCTTAGACACTGCAGAGCCAAGCGATAGTGGAGAACCGGAAACTAGTTTAAATAATTCAAATGCCACAGAATGCTTCGCCGAAGAAGTGCCAAAAAATAGCATAGAATTATTTTTCGAAAGTATGGCCCGTACAGTTCGACATTTGCCCCCAAAAGCCCAAGCCGAAGTGAAAATGTCAGTTTGCCGAATAGTCACAGAAGCCGAAGTGAAATATTCGGCGAGGCAAAAGTGCCAGACTCTTCAAAAATTTATAGCACCACCTGGAATGATTCCAAAATTAGTGTTAATACCGTGTAGTATGATTGACAATCCCAGCAATGACTGAAATATAAATTTTTAGGGAGGTAATGGAAGTTTATTTTTTTGAGATATCTTCTCCAAAACAGCTCTTCCAAAATTGTACAAACCGAAATTCCGCAAAACTAAAATTTTTCATTCAAAATTTCTGCATAGTAAAAATTTTTTTAAAGTGAGAGTATTTAAAAAATCTCCCAAATTTTGAATACATTCAATTTTTTTTCGGTTTTCACAAAGTTTATAGGTTTCGAAAATTTTGAAAAAAAGGAAAAAAAAATTGGGCAATTTTGCGGATTAGAAATTTTGGTCAGATATATTTTGGACGAGAGCTTTTAGAAGGAAAATACGTACCCGCCTATTGAGGGGTTAAATTTTTCATTTATCACTAAATCTTATACAAATCAAGGATTTATGATAGAAAAATAATTGTCTGTATTTTGGTAATTGGTGACATTACATTGCAGTGAGACTTACACTAAATTACGTAAACAATTCATGCATATATCGTAATAATCTTGGGCATTGAATTTCGATATAAAGTAACCTGGTATTTATTATCGGGAACTAGTTGAATAATTTTGCAAGACTATTAAATCCATTGGGGTAAATTGGGAGCTACAGATATTAGAGCGTAGTTTTAGGAAGTTTCGAAAAGAAAAAAATTTCTGTAGTTTTTGAGAGTCATTCAAAAATCAACTTTCATAAAATTTAAAAGAAAAAAAAACAAACAAATAAAAATTTTTTTTTTAATTCTAGACATGAAAAAAATGGAAAAGTATAATTTCAAAATCCCCTAAAATTGAAAAAGTTTCAAAAATTTTCTCAATCTCTAATTATTACAATCTATTTTTCAATTATCTGAAATTGATGAGACCGTCAAATTGGATGATTTAAAAAAAATTGAAACGTTGGACAAAAATTGGAAATTAAGAAAAACTACACATCAGTAAAATAAAAAAAAATAAAAAATAAGAATGTCAAAATTTCCGAGAATTTAAAAAAAGAAACAAATTTTGATTCCAGAAAAATCCAAGAATGAGAGAAGAAAAATGAATTCATAAAACGTTGCCATAACATTCTAAAAATTGTGAATTGGAAGAACATGTTAAATATATCCTACAAAAATTGGAAGACGATGGACCATTTGAAGAATTAATCCACAGTCGGAATTAATTAATAATAATTGAGTATAGCTAATTAGAGAGATGTTATGGGTTAGTATTGTTTTTTTTGTCGTGAAAATTTTTGGATTTCGGGCGATCTTCGGGTAACAGCAATACAATTAGAATTCACAATAAGACTTATGAGGAAATTCCATAGGACATCTGTGGCCTATATCACAGGAAATGGCATGGTATTCCCAGAGAATCCCCATAGAAATGTTACGAAAAATTGGGACCGTTTTTCCTATGGAAAAATCCCATAGGATAATTTTCCTTTGGAAATTCCCCATGGGATGAGTTATGAATTTCCTACAGATTCTATAGAATTCCTAAAAGATTTCTACGGAAAGTCTTTGAGGAATTTAAATCCTATAGGGAAGATCCCAATTTTCTTTTCATTGTAATAAAAATTGAATTTGCATTTTTGGATATCCTGCAGGACTTTCCATGGGATGTACTATGGAAAATCCGATGGGGAGTCTCGATCTCTAATCCATTGTTATAGAAATTTCTGCTATAAATCTTATAGAAATCCGATAGATTTTTTCATACAAGAAAAGTCTTTAAAGTTAGGTAATAGGCGATTTAGACATAGCTTTTACATTCATAGTCGAGCATCCTCGTGGTTTTCATTTATTCACAGCCTAAAATTAGTTAGTCTTCTAAAAATTGCAGATCTTGGGGGGAGGGGGGGGGGTAAGTAAGCCATGGAGTGGAAAATTTTAAAACTATTAATTTTGGAGCTTTTTATTGAATTCTAATTAATGGAAGTTAAGAAAACTTAATACTCAACACGTGAATTGTTTTTTTTTTGAGAATACGGAGTTTGTCAAAGTCCGTCTAACGCGAAAAAATTTGTTTGAAAATTTCGAAGAATTTCTGACATTTTGCAAGCTTCAAAAAATTCAGAAAAAAGTATTCGAAATTTCAGATATTTGAAGAAAAATGAAATTCAACAATTTTTGGGCAGTCTCAAATTTTTAACACAAAATATAACACTAATTAAAAAAAAAAAAATAAATAAAATTCACAATTTTTATGCAAAGATTTTTGGGGCACCAAAATTGCCGAAATTAAAAAACGGTAAAATTATGTATTGAGATTCATATTTTCATAAAAAACTAAAATCGCTTTCTTCTTTTTTTCCACTCCACACTTGGAACTAAAATTGCACGTTTTTTTTTTTACAATCGTACCTATGTAATTCGTCGTTTCAAAATCTATTCCTATGAACAATGATGGGACTTGCCCATCGAGATAATGAATTGGGACTAGAAAATATGAAGAAGTTATGAAGATAGAGAGAGACCGAGTCGAGCGAGCACCATCTCTTTTCGTAATCGAGCTATTTCCCAATAGACGTCTTGCACTGAAAATAACACATTGAAAATTACTTAACGTACGGGGAAAGATTTTACAATAATAGAACGTACCTGAACTTTTGACGAGACCACGTTCGACGTATCTCAGATAATTGAGAAAATCACAAACCGCTGTTATCTGAAATTGAAAGGTCATTGATTGAATCGTGGTATATTTGGATGAAAATTCATTGCATATCTCCTATTTCGCAAAGTCCTATAACAACATTTGCTCTCCATTATTTTACTTCTTCGGATCAGGGGAATTTATTTAATTTTTTTTAATTCTTCAATACATCTCTACATTTTTAATTTCCCGATAGGGTAAGTTATTGTAAGCACCCAGAAAATGAAATGTTTCAGAGTCATGAAATTTTTACGTTTCTGGACGTTTCACATGCTCATACATTTTCAGCGCCGGTTATGTGTGTGTGTGTGTGTGGTGTGTGCGTCCGTATCCTTTTGGCGAACGGTTCCTCTTAAACTGCTGGACCGATTTAATTTTTTTTTAAATTGACGCGTCTCCTGAGTCTCCAGGTCTGAAAGGAGTGTTTTTGCGATTGTACCCTCCGTTCAATTGTTATTAGCATTTTTAATTGTTTATAACGCTGTATCTCGAGAACGGTGACAGATACGAGAAAAAGTGTCAAACAAAAGTTGTTCCTCTCGTGAAACTACATATTTCATGTTTAATTACTTTTTTTGCTAGGCATCATATTTTACGAGATATCGATTAAAAATCGTAATAATCGATCAATAATCAAAGATTAACATCTAAACATTTTCGCGATTTTTTCATTGTATGAAAAAATAAATTCCACGTATGAGCTCATGCTTTATGAGTTTCTTTTTAATAGTCATGCAAATACATAGATGCATGAGCATTAGCATCTAAACATTTTTCGTGGTTGTTCAATGATTGGAGAAAAAAAATAGTTTTGTGACTAACAAAATGGATAATTTTTTTCTATCATCAACGTAATCAGTAGTAACATTTCTTCCGGCTATAATCAGTGTGGGTAAAAATGAATGCATATGAGTTTTGAGTAATAGCAATGATTCTTTTCGAGGACTTCGCATGTAATATGGTTCCAAAATTTGAGAAATTCAAATATTGCGTTTCATATCGCAGTACTAAATTCGAAAGAAACATTACTGGACAGCTTCAGAAGATTTACGAACGATTGTGATGTTGAATAAATTAGGCGAACCGAAATATCTCGAGTTGAATTTACATCTGGCCGTTTAAAATTCAATTAGTTTCCTTGAAAGAGCAACGCAGATTCATACCTAGAAGCCGTGGCTGTGCGAATCGACAAAAGGCAAATTTAAAATGGAAATTTCAGTAAGTCAATTGTGTTTTAATTCTGGCTTTTACTTTCGACTAGTATATGAAAAGAAGAGAATAGAACCAAAACGGATAACTTTTGTTTGAATGTTGAATATTACGCATTGATGTGTTGCATACACAACACCCCCCCCCCCCCCCACCCACTCACCCATACACCCAGTCAGCCACCTACCCACTCACCCACCCATACACCTAGTCGCCCACCCACTTACCCAGTCACAGACCCACCCACTCACCCACCCACCTACCAACCCACCCTCCCACCCACCCACCTACCTATCTACCCTCCCACCCACCCACCTACCTACCCACCCACCCATCCTCCCGCCCACCTACCCACCCACTGACTCACCCCCACACACACACACACATTTTGCTATGAAGATCGCCCAGAAAGGTTTTTTCGAGGCCAAACAATAATTTCCCCTATCGGCAAGTTAAAAAATTTGTTTTCCTATAGTGCCAAGTAAACTAACTTACCCGATTCCGGCAGACTTGCGATATCGTATGCCATTGATTCTCATGATCGCCAAGTCTCATCCTGTGCTGGCAGCACCTCGTAACTTCTAAAAGAGCACATCTCGGAACACCCAGTTTGCTCTTATCACCAATCGCTTCAATAGATATAACCCCATCAAGTACGGCTTGTCTCACCCTACCCCCTAGGCCCGAATTGGGAAAGTCTAGACAAAGATCGATATCCTCTCGGAAGACCCGCCCCACAAATGCATCTTTCTGGCTCAAGCAAGGATTGGCTTTCCAGGTGAGAAACTCAGTTTGCAGGCGCGGATCAATTTCAATGCCCAGATCAACTGGATCATTCCTAGTAACTTGATCACACTCCTGGCGCCCTTCCTCATTATCCCTTTCGTCCCTCATTTCTTTCTGTCTCATCCCATTTTCACTGCAATCCAGATCAAATGGAGTGCTTAATGTCTTCTGCTCTTTCACTGGTGATTCAGGTGGTGAGTTTTCTCTTCCATATTTGAGATTCATGTGTGAGGGTGATCTTCTATGTTTCTTTGTAAAAAGTCCACCTGTGTTCTCTTCAGCTGAGCTGGTTGACTTGCATCTGACAGCGCACCTGTAGATATAGTATCATGATTATTAGTATCAGAAAATGAAGAAAATATAGTATCACAAAGTGAGATTTTTTCACAATTTTTGGACAACGATTTCTTCCAAACGAATCACTCGATTCGATATTTTTTTTTAATCCATGCGTCTTCACGCAGCTGAGATCTGGTTAGATTTCAAAAGACATTCATGTACTAGTTTCCGGTTTTTTTTATTTAAACACGACGCATGAAAATCGCCAAATGTTTTAATCAATCATTATTTACGAAGGAGAGTTGTGATCAAGCTAATCAATGTCGCAATCGGAGTGTCTCGGCGTACCTTAGCTTCGATCAAAATTTGACTCACTTTCATGTAGTGATTTATTAGTTATTGGTTGATTTTGAGTGCCGCGAAATTTTAATGACTACTCAAACTTTCATATTCGGTGTAGATCCGAAGTTGTCCGACTACCGCCGGCGCATGCGTGTTTGGCCGCATTTGCACAGGAGAGTCTGAATGCGCGATGCGCAGTGTGATTGGTCAGTGCGTCACGTGACATAGTCGCAGGTAGCGACACCTGTTGTATTCCAGTATTCAAAATTTCATGATACCTATTTTTTTTCTCTGAAACCAGTCTTTGAACATTTAATTGACGCGACGGAAAATCTAGGAATGGGAAAAAGAAATTACAAATCGGGAAGTTTTGTTTGTGCTCCCAACGGAGACAAACCCACTTTCATGCCACTAGTTATGATTACAATCTCACCTGCTATCAATCTGCGGATGAAGATGTGGGTTCGGTTGCGCAGGCGTTGACGTTAGAACCAATGTTTTCAGCGCAACAACCTCGGCCGCTAAAACTTCGACCTTCATTCGACTCTCCTCTAAAAGTCGCTCGGCCGTTGCTTGACGTGTGTTTGCTTCTCTCACCATATTATGAGCCTCTTGAAACAAACTGGCGGTGAGCTCTTCTAGTTCAGTTTCAACGTCTTGCCGGAAGCGCAATAATCTTGTAACCTCTTCGTCCTTCAATTTCAATTCCTCGTGTGCATTCTTCAGGTCTTCTTGGAGCTTCGTTATTGCGTGCTCCTTGACCTCCGCAACGGTCTTCTCCCAGTTTCGCTCAGCAGGCGTCAAAGTTTCTTCGTTATGTGTGACTTGTTGGGAATTCACGGAAGAATTGACGCTCATAGATATAGACTCGTAGGCATTTGGAGCTGGAACCGGTTCTGGCGTGTCTGGTGAGAGTGGTATGGGTCCACGGAGGAAATCACATACTTTGGCTTCCTTGTTAGTTTCGATGGTTAGGTCGCGAATGTCGCTTCGTAGGCTACAAGGCTTCTGGGGGTCGCCATCTTGGGCGAGCGAAGGCGGACGACAAAATGGCGGTTCGTTGTAGAGGTAGTGAGCTGATGGACCGTTCTGAGAGCTGAAAACGGACAAGAAGAGGTTTTATTAGGACAGTCCATTAGTTCAAGACGAAGGATTAAAAAAAAATTGGAATTTTTAAAATCCGTAAAGTGCTCTTTATTTTACAAATCCCAAAAGTCATGAACTGAGCCCGTTATTCTATCAACATACCTAGGTGGCGCAGCATTTCCCTCATCCTCATCAAATAAACTAGTGGGCTCTTCATTATCCTCAGCCTTGCTCGAATATCCGAACAAATCGGTTGCGGCCCTAGCGAGATCGGATTTCAGAATGGGATTGGGCTGATGATGAACGCTACCAGCGCAATCCCCTTCGTCCGGATACATTTCATCCTCATCAGTAGTGTACTCTTCATCTCCTGTAGTACCAGTACTTCCGGCGCGTCTGTGTTTCGTTGTTAGCGGACGATATGCATACTCACTTCCAGCCGTTACAGAATCACTTGAGTCCATAGAATTGGGTTGCTGTTGTTCTACTGCTTTCATATTTTTCCTTTTTTCGATGGTTTTTCAGGTACAGCGGTCTGGCAATCTGGACAACAAACGAAAATTTTTTGGATGTTGTAACAGATAGAGATTGGATCGACCATCGATGATATATCCATATATATCCATATATATACATATATATACATATATATACATATATATACATATATATACATATATATACATATATATACATATATATACATATATATACATATATATACATATATATACATATATATACATATATATACATATATATAAATTTGTTTTTCACAATTTTAAAAGTTTTGAAAATTGTAAATATTCCAAAATTTAAACTCGAATCTATAAAACTGGGTTGCTACTCTCCTACAGCTTTCATATTTTCCCTTTCTCGACTATCGTTTTGTCGATTTATAATGGCCTAGCTGTTTAAAAGAAAATTGAATTTAATTTGCGACTGTGAATGAGTCGACAAAGATGTTCCCTAAACGCTTTTGGTAATAGTCAGGTTAAATCACATTATTCTAGAGTGTTTTTCTAATCGCTTTCCGCAGGCCTAGTTTTTTTAAAGTGAAACTCCCCACCTGAGGTTAGGCAGGTTCTAGATTTAACGGTTGCGAATGGAGGAGAAAGCAGAAATGATAAATATGAAGGATTGTGAACATATAATGTAAGAATGATTTTAAAATTTTGTAGTTGAAAACACACACCCACCCACCTACACCCAGTCACCTACAGCCACCCATCCACCCACCTACCCCCCCCCCCCCCCCCCCACCGACATACACACACCGACACATATCCCCCCACACACCCACACACACACACGCACACCCACACACACACAATGTGGGGGCTTTGGCGTAGTGGTAGAGTATCTGCCTACTACTCCGAAGGTCCTAGGTTCGCGCCCGGCCGCCGGAGAATATTTTTTCAAAATATTTTCTCATGGATTCCGACCGATGCAGGAACTTCCGTGTGTGCTATCGGCGCTACCCATAAAATGACACCGCCCGGCCGAGCGGGAACCTAACCCGACGCAGGGGAGGGGGGTGGGTTCCATCATAGGCGCCGGCCATCGTAGCACAGGGGTTTCTGGAGGTTTACCCTGCGTTTAGCAATACGATGGCCTAAAAATGGCGAAAGTCGGCCCCAGCCGCATGGGTGGGTGTCCGGTATGCCCCCTGAAGGAATGCTTACACGGCCGCTACCGGGGGCGTACAAATGGGAGGGACGGAGGAAAAAAAAACACACACACACACATACAGGCAAACACACACGCACGCACACATTTTTGTACACATAAAAAAACTAGGTTGCCCTATTACATGTCTCAACATTATGTGTCAGTGAAAATTTTGTGTCCCTTCTCACGCTCAAGCATTTAGTTCATCCGGTTGCTTACTAATGAAAAATAAATAGAAATCTACAATTCAACGACGGGAATTTCGCTTCCTCTTTTTTCTCACAAATTCCCAGTATTGTCTCACCGTACCCATACGTATTTCTACGTGTGATATTATCATGATAATAGTTTTCTCTCATTCGCTTTTACGAAACATAAACACAGGTGGTACGGGCCGGTGTGACTAGTTCCTGTTGTAGGTGTTAGATAACAATGAAATTGCCGTTTGTGCTATTTGCAAATGTGTGCATTAATCAAGCGTACTCTGTTGCTGATAACCTTGGCGGTTAGTTTGATTACTGATGAGTTGGATTTGTGATATTGGGTAGCTTAACACATGGCAAATGTCGCTAGACGCGGAAGAGATGAGTTTTATCAAGAAATCGGTACAATCGTAAAATGCAATCGAAACGGTGCCATCGTAGGTAAATAAATGGAAGATAATGGAGTGGTAATCGTCCGATTGTTCGGAAGGCAAATTTTGCTGAACTTTTTTTGTACCGAATTTGATTCCGGAAAAGAAAGTCCGCTACACACCCCCACCCACATGCACACCCGCCTACACACCCACCCACCTACCCACCCAACTGCACGCTCACCCACTTACACACCTGCACAGTCACAAACCCACCTACTCATCACCCACCCGCTTACCCGCCCACCCACTCACACACATACTCACCCACCCACCCACCCGCCTACCAACCTACCCACCCAGCTGCACACTCACCCACTTACACACCTGCACAGTCACATACCCACCTACTCATAACCCACCCGCTTATCCGCCCACCCACTCACACACATACCCACCGACCCACCCACCCAGCTGCACACTCACCCACTTACACACCTGCACAGTCACATACCCACCTACTCATCACCCACCCGCTTACCCGCCCACCCACTCATACACATACCCACCCACCCACCCACCCACCTACCGACCCACCCACTCAGCTGCACAGTCTCACCCCCATCTACACACACACATACACAGCTAAAGGTCGGCGGTTAGCGCCCGGCTTCCGGAGAATGTTTCACATGATGATATATTTTCTCATAGATCCCGATCGATAGCAGGAACATTGCGTGTTTGCTATCGGCGGTATGAAAAACGGTCGGCGGAACCTAACCCGACGGACCGGGGGGGGGGGGGGGTCTGCCATTGACGCCCGTCATGGTAGCACAGTGGTTTCCGGAGGTTTACCCTGTTTTCAAAAATGCGATGGGTAAGTGGCGAAAGTCGGCCCCAGGCGCATGGGTGGGTGTCCAGTACTCTCTTCCGTAGAAGGGGAGCAGCTACCGTGGGGAGTACAAGAGACCGGGACCGAGAAGAAAAAGAGAAAAAGGGAATAGTAGTACACACACATACTCGGAAATAATTGAAAATTGTTGCAGATGTTCCGAAACGTTCAGATTTGGTGATTTTCCATTTTTGAATTTTGCAATTTAACAAATATTCCAAATTTCAAAAATGTAAAAAAATAATCAGAAATTTTCCTAGTTTGGATGAAAACGATTTGACGTTGACAACTCTTCACGAGATTATTCATTGCACTTAAGTGGAAGGTTTTTTTACTGTGTTTTTACGTACCATTGAGCCCCTAACTTGTTCAATTACGTCAATTAATGAACGCGTAGGCAGCGCGAAAATTCTTCATTGCCCTTATGAGACGGAATTTGATCGCCTGGTATTTGAAACAAGGCTGTCTCTTTCATGTCTCTTCTCTGACCTTTTCATACAAGCTTGAACTTCTCAGAAACACTACAATGTTTGAAATATTTCGAAATACAATAGAATAAATGGGACGTGAGTGTCTGGTTCGAGAGCGCCATATCTATATGACAGATATATATAAGATTCAAAAATTTCAAAAATTCCAACAATTTTGATAAACTCCAAAATCCAAAGTTTTCAAAATTTTAAAAATTTCAAAAAAATTGGAAATTTTGGAAAATCTTAAAATTACCAAAATTTTCGAAATTGCTACAATTTAAGATAACAAAAAAAAAATTTCACAAAATTTATGGAAAATTTGGAAAAAAAAAATGGAAATTTAATAACGAAAATTGGAGAGATTTTGAGGGGGAAAAAACGTTCTCGTTGCCCTTATGATTTGGAATTTGATCTTGTGGTATTTGAAAGAAGCCTCGCTCATGTCCGTACCATATCTCCGCGAGTATTCTCGAGTGAATGGTACACCCTGGTACCGCGGTTACTATTCCCTCTATATAGTTATAGATAGTGCTTACAATGAAGCTACACACCAGCATCAGTCAATGCCCGCCCTCCCTTTCTGCCTGCTGGCTTTGCACTCTACCCGAGAAATAACTCGATGGCAGTGGAAAGGTGAATGCGATTCAAGCGCAAGTAGAACGGCCTCGGGTAACGGTACACCAGGCCACTCCATTCCCATATTTCAATCGCTTTGATAATATTCAAATTTCATCGCACATTCTGAAGCATCAATACATTGTTTATCTTTTTCATCTTCAATGCAAAAAAAAAATAAAAATTGTATCGTCAGAATTTTTCGACATTTTTGCATATTTAGCATTTCGAAAATTCTAAAATTTTGGGAATTATTGAGATTTCCGAGTTTTTAGAAAATTTGTGAAAACCTGGAAATTTTGAGGGACTTTTTGAACTTCTCAACACGTAAATTTTTTTTGGGAATATTTGGGATAACTCAATTTTGAATTAATAATTTCCCGATGGGGTAAGCTATTGTAATCACCCCGGAAATGAAATGTCTCAGAATCATGAAATTTTTACGTTTCTCGGTGTTTCACATGCCCCTCATACATTTTCAGCGCGGGTTATGTGTGTGTGTATGTGTGTCCGTATCCTTTTTTTGGCGAACGGTTCCTCTTAAACTGGTGGGCCGATTAAAATTTTTTTTTAATCGACGCGTCTCATGAGTCTCCAGGTTTGAAATGAGTGTTTTTGCAATTGTACCATCCGTTCAATTGTTATTAACAATTTCAATTGTTTATAACGCTGTATCTCAAGAACGATGGCAGATACGAGAAAAAGTGTGAAACAAAAGTTGCTCCTCTCGTGAAGCTATATATTTCATGTTTTATTACTTTTTTTGCTAGGCATCATATTTTACGAGATATCGATAAAAAATCGTAATAATCGATGAATTGCCGAATTTGCGTAACTGATATACAACTTGTCTACATACGTGTATCGTCACACACACACACAGACAGACAACAGACTCACACACATACAGACATACACACACATACACATACACAGTTTTCATTGCATTTCATAATATTTTATTAGCATAAATAGCTATAGTAGGTATATACATTTCTTGTACATGTTTTATACTTTTGTCTTCTCGTGTCTATTGTTCCAATGTAAACCTGTTTAACAAAAGTCTAATGCAAAATTTCAGATATTGCCATTTTTAATTTCCAGTACAAGCTTTCGTTCAAAGCTAACAAACTCATGTTCATTTCTCAGATTATTATTTAATTTGTTCCATAATAAGAGTCCACTGTATTTTATACTTTTTTCGGCTCATACACACCCACACACGCACCTTGTGGGTAAGTTATCGATGCAACCCGTCGAGGGTCACACTCACGGCCCGTTCATCTCTTTTGGAATTGATGAAAATTTTCGGATCTCCTAAATTTTCAACGTAGAGACTGACAGTAGAATTTCCTGTTTTGCCCTCTAAAATAAGAAACCGGTTTTTATACTATGTTCGCGTCTCAAGGTGATTCTATCATTTCTCAACTATTGTTAATCAAATATGTGTGTGTATGTGTGCAATTCAAATTCAATGCGACAAAGTGTACCGTTCTCTCGTAAATGCGCACGAGTGTTTGGACCATGATTTTTCACGAACGAATTGTGCAATTGGAATTCTAGATGGTGCGATGAAGAGTCTTCACATACTTTACAGCACATTAGTTCTTAGTTAGGGTTGGCGCATCGCGGACGGATTCACACTGACTATAGTTGGGCATTTTGAATCATTGAAGTTTTTTTGTTTTTTATAAAGAAAAATCGTCTATAATCAGGAGCAGTCAAAGTTCATTTTCCCATCTATTCCGTACTTTCCACATCTTTCTGTTTTGTAAATAAAAACCGGATGGTTACAAAACCATAACTCAGATAATTATTGTTTTCAAGTTTAAAAAAAGCAAAACCGAGAGTTTCAATTTTCATAATTTGGTGTTGTCTAATTTTTCAAAATATTATTTTCTATACAATTTCTATACGCGCTCTTATATTCGTAGCCCCCCTAAAAATCTCATAGAATTCCATTAAAAAAATGTCCCGAAAAAAAATCCTGAAAGGTACTTTCCAACTCTCTATAGCATTTCTACTACACGAGAATCTTATAGAGCATGGCATGAGAATATTTCTATAAAACATAATTTTTCTATAGGATTTGTTTTTAATGTGAAGGCCTCTCGAGTGAGAACGAGGTTTCACTTACAAATATGTTTAGTCTTCAAATTGAAATAAATTTCTTCACAACTTTATCGCTGACTTATCAAGAACTGGCTCGGAGTGGGAATGAAGCTGATTGCTTCGTCTGATTAATTAGTGGAAGAATTGACCCCAAAAGACCTGACATAAATGGATAGTATAGAGAGTTCTCTGAGCTCGATTAGTATTGGTGTCTGTGTATGTGTGTGTGTGTGTATTTGTTTTTGTATGCATATGTATATATATATATATATACATGTATATACACATATGTATATATATACATGGATATATATATATATATATATATATATATATATATATACATACATATATATATATATATATATATATATATGAATATAAATATGCATACAAAAAAATATGTATATATGTGTGTGTGCGCGTAGCTGTCCATTTATTTGTACACATGTGTATATGTGGATCAGATACGATTCATAATAAACTACGTCATGGTGATTTCTCTACACAATATATATACGTATGTTGTACACGCCAAGAAACGAAGAAAGAGCGAAAAAAGACTTGGGTAAATCCGGAGTGAAAGCCGCACGTCGCAATTTTTTTTTTTTTTTTTCGTTAAATCGCAAATCACGTGCGGATGAATTAGCAGGCTCAATAAGTCATGTATGGAGATTGGAAAATTTTAACCGCCGATGTTAACAGGATGGAAGATCTCCACAATTTTTGGGAGGAACCTTCAAATGGGTTTTTTTTTAAAGCAGATTTTCTGAAGAAAAATTTGCTAACAATCCACTTTTATTCTTCCAGAATTTTGAACTTTTTTCGGAATTTGTTTTGCATTTATATTGGTAAATAGTGAATTGCTCGCACATGAAGTTAGCTTGATTAGGCTTGCATGGAGATTGGAAAATTTTGACGTCTACAATGTTAACTGGATGAAGACATGAAATGCTATTTTTATACATTGTCAATCCGGATTATGTGGTTCGCGCATTGAGAAATTATTTTGTAATTTTGAAATAGGAAAAACGGAATAGGTCTGGTTTCGCAGAATTTCAGTTTTTAAAATTAAGTTTTTGGAGTTGCTCAAAATTTTGCAATTTTTGGCATTTCTGGAATTATTCAAAAATTTCAAATGTAAATTTTTTACTTTCATCAAACTTGTCGAATTTTTGGAACTTTACAAATGTCAATCATTCAATAATAATAATAATAGTCGAGATAGTTTGCGAAATTTTTGAAATGTTGAGACATTACTTTACAATTAAATTTTTTTTTTCAATGTTCTAATTTTCGACGTATTTTTTCTAAATTTGACAAAAAAATTTTACGAAATTAAAAAAAAAAAAAAAATTTGAATTTTTGAAACTCCAAATCTGTTTGAAATTCTTTTATATTTTGACAAGTCAAATTTTTGAAGCGAGTAAATTTAATAAATGTCGGAAAATTTTTTGAAATTTCCAAAAAAATTTTGACTTTTCAAAATTTCACCAAATTTTCTGAAAAAAAAATGTATCAAGTGCATCAAAAGAGATTGTTGCATAAAAAAAAATGGACCGTTCACTTGTTGCAAGAGATTCACTAGTCACAATTGCTCTTTCCACAACATTGCACTTCATCTCGTGATTGTCATTGGCTATATCTATAGTCTTACCTGTCACTGAAATTTCTACTGTGCGCTCATAATTTTTCATTGGCAGTAGAGAAGGCGATTTTTCAAGGAAGCCTCAATGATCATCGTCTATATTTATACTTTCGACTGCTCCGGACCACCAATATAACGTATCACTTATCTGATCACTTTCTTCCAACAATTTCCCACAAATGTCCGGCAATTTAGGTCCCAATTATTTCCCAAAATTCAGCGAATTTTTTTTCAAAAATTTCAAAGGCAGATCTTTAAGGCGTGAGAAACTCGGTATCTTTTGTGGAAATATAATAGCGTTTCACAGCAGGAGCACCGAGTCGTCCGAGGCCAATCGAGTCAGCGACTGAGACCGCCCCGACTCCCCGACAACGTTCTACGGCTATACGGAATGTTACTATATAGTATGCGCATAAATACATGCCCTCTTACGGCACCACTTGTCGCACAGTACCGGTTATCGGACAACAAGCGGGTAAATTTAAAATGTGGATTTTCCACATTCACGGATTTTTGCCAGTTTTCAACATTTTGGTAATTAACAAAATGTAAAAAATTTGGAAAAGTTCGGATTAAAAAAAAAATCACAATTAGTTAAGTAAAAAAAAAATATATTTTGAAAATTTTCCGAGTTTTGAGATTTTGGCTACTAGCGCCATCTATGAAATTTCAGGGATTCTTGATTCTTGTTCTGATTTTGAAAATTTAAAAATTGGCGGCCTGGAATTATGCTCTCTTGCGATGCATAAGGTTGAAACACCTTTCTGTCACATTATTCAACGTTGAAGTTGATGAATCATCGATGTTCGCTTACGGAATCAGTGGTTCCAGGCAGAACTTCAGTTCTGGGAGCGGTTCCAGGTGGAACTTCAGTTCTGTGGAGCCGTTCCAGGCGGAACTTCAGTTCTGGGAGCCGTTCTAGGCGGAGTGCCAGTTCTGAGAACCGTTCCAGGCAGAGCTTCACTTCTGGCAGCCGTTCCAGGCGGAGCTTCAGTTTTGGGAGCAATTCCAGGCGGAGCTTCAGTTTTGGGAGCAATTCCGGGCGGAGTTTCAGTTCTGGGAGCCGTTACAGGCGAAACTTCTGTTCTGGGAGCCGTTCCAGGTGAAGCTCCAGTTCTGGGAACCGTTCCAGGTGGAGTTCCAGTTCTGGGAACCGTTCCAGGCAGAGCTCAAATTTTGGCAGCCGTTCCAGGCGGAGCTTCAGTTTCGGGAGCAGTTCCGGGCGGAGTTTCAGTTCTGCGAGTCGTTCCGGGCGGAACTTCAGTTCGCGGAGTCGTTACAGGCAGAGCTTCAGTTCTGAGAGCGGTTTCAGGTGGAACTTCAGTTCGGTGGAGCCGTTCCAGGCGGAACTTAAATTTTAGGAGCCGTTCTAGGCGGCGTTCCAGTTTTGCGAGCCGTTCCAGACAAAGTTACAGTTCTAGTAACTATTTCCCGTGAAACTGGCGTGATGGAATTAATCCAAGTGGAAGTTCAGTTACGCGAACTGTTCCAAGTGGAAGTAAAGTTCCAGGAAGTGTTCCCCATAGAACCAAATGGGGCCTCCACTCTAGGAACTGTTCCGAGTGCAAGTCCAGGACCTGTTCCTTCAGATGCAAGCAAAGTCTTCAAGACTTCTTCTTCAAGAAGAAGATATTTTTGAAATTTGAAAAGATATAATATTTTTGAAATTTGTAAAATTTGTAAAATTTGGAAAATTTGTAAAATGTTGAACTTTGTCAAATTTTGAACTTTGTCAAATGTTGAAATTTGTAAAATTTTGAAATTTCTAAAGTTTTGAAATCTGTAAAATTTTGAAATTTTGAAATTTTCGAAAATGACGGAGCTTTTTTGATTGATTTTTTGTCAGTATTATAATTTTCCAAATTTCTCAAAGTCTTCAATTTTCCTCAATTTCGACAATTTCTCCGATTATTTGAATTTTTTTTTATATATTTTGGAAATTGTCGAAGTATTTTTGAAACTTCGGCAATTTATAAAATTTCTTTAACTGCATTCATGCAAATTTTTGTTACGCGAACGCTCGTACATTTTGTTTAGTTGGTCATTCAAAAATCGAACAATACATTCGGACAGCGTTCTACGGATATACGGAATGTTGCTGTAAGTACTATATATACGCGCATAACTCCATGTCTCTACACACCTCCACATAACTATATACGCCTCGGTATCCGGATCGGCCCAGTTATCGGACACTCAAGCGCGAAAATTTGAATCCTGCATTTTGCATTTTTTAAAAATTTGATAATTTGATTTTCAATTTTTTTTTACATTTTCCAAGATTACCAAAATTCCTCAAATTATCAAAATTTTAATATTTCAATTATCCAACATTCTTCAGACGTTTGCGACCGATGATTTTTTTTTCATTTTGTATCTTATTATTTTTTTTTCAAAAATAAAAAATTTTAGAATATTTCGGAATTTCTGAATTTTATTTTGAAGGAAATTTTGCTAATTTATGAAATTGTCAAACATTGCACATTGTTTATGTTTCGCGTTTTTCGTATTCATGAAGTTTTTAAGTTCAGGTTGTGAAGTGGTGTGAAGAATGTCCGGACACTGGGCTCCCATGGAATGACCGTATATTATTGTATGTACAACATATATGCCCGGCACATTCATTTCAACAACTGTGTACATATGCCACAACATTCCACAGTATGAGCTGTAGTTATGAATCGTGGTATTCGACGAATAGACACTTCCGTTAATTTTCGCACGCTAGATGACAGTTCTGTTTGTCCCTGCAATTGCCTGGAATTGTGTGTAATTGTAGGATGGAATTGCAGGTGTTCTGAACGAGAGTCCGCCACTGGTCCGTGCAATTTCTACAAATTTTACAAATGTCCAAAGAATTCGAAAACCTGCCAAAGCCTAGAAAAACTAGTGGTGTGTGCATGTGTGCCCCACTCGGGGCACAAACAAAATTTCCCGATTTGGTTTTTCAGCACAACCTACTAAATTTATTTTTCTCCAATATACTACGGTTAATCAGTGTGACCCCTGTTATTATCTTAACGAAAACATGCCTATTTGAGAATTCCAAACTGACTCATTTATGAAGCAGATAATTATGAATACTTGAGTAGACGCATGGTGAGCATGAGGATGAGACTTATGCGTGTTACTTGAGTGAGAGTGAGACGCCAATAAAGATGCGGCTGCAAAACAAAAACTTTAATATTTTACCCAGTGGAACAGTATAAACAATTGCAATTGCTAATAACATTGCATATACTGCACAAATGCCATCCAAAATGTGATCCGCTCGATTTTGCATGAAAACGCTTCGATTGGGACTGTCATGACAGCGCTGGCTCCATTCGGTCACTTATTACATACATCATTGTGGAGACTGCTATACCTCCTTAATTATGCAAATTATCGAAAAAAGGCATTCTGCATAAAATACGTATTTTTATATGGCAAACAACTTTTCTTATATGAATTTTGCGCTAACTCTAATAGTTTATGCAGTAGAACATTATAAACAATTGACATTGTTAATAACAATATAAGTACTGGACCACTTTTACTCAAAATTTAATCAGTTATGAAATATGCTTATATCTTTCAACTGTGACATTGAGTACTTGGATTACAACATTTTTGTGTGAATGAACGTTCGTTATCACTATTTTCGATTTTTGCTCAATATGAATGTCTCAAAAACAGGGGAACTACTCGATGGATTCGATCAAACATCTAATCAGCTCTAAGTTACACGGAGACGCAACGATTGAAAATAAAATTAATCGAATCGCCCGATCTGTTTCCGAGAAAACGTAAACGAAAAATTTTGCCACATACGGACGAACACACACACACACACACACATACAAACACTTCTCTGAAATCGCTTCAGTATGATGCAAAACGGACAAAAAATCCTCTGCGGACCAAAATTATAACTTCCCGATGGCTGCGTGTATGTGTGTGTACTTTCTTTCCAATCTCTCATTCTTCTCACCATAGAGCTCTCTAAATGATTTCAATTGTTTATAACACTCTAACGCCAAAACGGTTAAAGATACGAAAAAAGTCAAAAGACACAAAATATGTATTTTTCTATAAGGAACAACATTTACTTGACCCATTTTCGCGTATCTATAATATTTCGTGAGATACAATATTATAAACAATTGAAATTGTTAACAACAATAGAAACCGGGAGGCATATATGGATCAAAAACAAATCAGCTCCATTGAACTCACTCTGAGGTAGGCCTTCTATATTTTTCCTGTATGTTTCCGGAATAGGAAAAATCACTGGTGGCATGGGAATTTTTCCAATGCTGGGCATGAATTTTTCTGAAGCTTCTTCCACATATTTTTTCCGATGCTCTGCTAGATATCACACTTGCAGTAATTACGTTACTAAATTGCGCGGTGCGGTAATTTTTACAATGCAGCAGAGCAATTTTTCCCGCGCTTTTTTCCCGAGAACTTTTACCAAGAAAATTATGACAGCGTTCTTCGTCTAGAGCGATATTTTATGGTAGATGCGCGAGAATACTGTACGGGGTCGGTACGATTTTTCATACAGATTCTCTGTGTACGGAACAGTCCGGAATGGTTTCGCGTTGCCCCTGGTTACCTGCGGGGGGACCGAGAGCTGGAGATGGGGCAGCCTTCAGAGGTCACATTTTATCCTATGGGAGAATTTTATTTGCGGTAATAATCCATGAGAAAGCATTTTCCAAAGTTTAGTATGGTCGAGTGGTTTGAGTGTCCTATTAATAATTCATATAATGGTTCAGGTATATGGTTATCATCAAATCAGAAAACGACTTTACCAATTTTTCAAAAAGGCATTTTCAAAAGATCTGAGATTTTTCATATTTTCAAATTGAACAACAAAAATTAAAAAAAAGAAAAAAAAATTGAAAATGAAAGCTCAAAATTTCTTCTTCGCTATCAGAATGTTTACATCTCTCAGGTGGCTTCACAATTTTTCCAAAAACCTTTTTCATTTTGATGAACGAAATGAATTTTGTTCCTAGACCTCGGAAACGAAGAGGCGTATTTTGTTGGAGAATTTGCCCATGTGGAAAATGAAAGTTTCGGTGAATTAATAGCTCTCATCTAGACCATCTGACGCAATTAATCTGCATTTTTGGGGGAAAAAAATCTGCTAGGTGTGGGGTTCGAACCCACGCTCCCATGTGGGAACCAGAACTTAAGTCTGGCGCCTTAGACCGCTCGGCCAACCTAGCCATTTAAACAGTTCTCTTCAGTAAGCATCATAACAAACATCAGCAGCGCAATTATTTATAATTAGCTGACCTCATTTAGAAATAGCTAGGTCGCAACCAGATAATTTGTCATTTAATGTCGTAATTTTTCATAATGATTTTCCACTGCCACCGATAAGTGGGATAATTACTTTACCAACTATTGATACCAATAGATGATACCATTTGTTGGTAATTTAATTAGCAGCAGGTTAATTACTGAACGAGAGTAAAACAGCGCCGATTGGTTATCTACTGTTGATGGCGCAGACCATCACTTGACCAGCTGATGTGTAATGAATTTGGCGCCACAGCAACTCACAGCTAGCTCATCCATGGGATAAGGGAGAGGGAATTTTGGAAGTGTGTGAGGGGGCTAAAGGACCTCACCAGGGCTAGCATTTAGCTGTTCGCTCTCTCCGTTATTGTTGCGTACTGAATACGCGAAGTTACTATTTTTATATATTTAAATTCAAACCATTCAAATCTATTTGGGTTATGTCCCTGGAGAAGACAGTCTGGCTAAACGTAATTTACCCAAACTACATGCAACTGATTATGTATAGAAATTCTATTGTTGCTGCTCATTTGGCTTAGAATAATTGTCATCCCAGACTGCTCCACCCACCTAGACTCACCTTTCGCCACCTCTGGCGACTGGACTCAGGTAGTTTGGATACCTTGGAAGTATCCTCTCTCTCTATTTCATTTAAACGAGACAATATCAAATTTTCCCCTATGTGACGTCAATCGTCTCTACCACCTCCACCAAATATTGGCTCGGGGGTAGTCTCAAGAAATAGTATTTAAGCACCAATTTTGTACCATTAAAATCAGTTCGAGTTTCGCCTTTTTTCGTCCGGATTTGAGTACAATATACTTTAGACTCAAGTTGAACATCATCTCACCTTCTGCCTAGACAATATCTAGCAGAAATCTGTATATAAATTACCGGGACATTTGTAATAAACGGAATCTATAGTGAACACGTGAGTGAATTAATCGAATCATCACTATCTCCCAAAGACATTCACCCATCACATCCTCACTCCTTCCATACATCACAAATAAACCCATCAAATCCAATTATTTACTAGCTGCATAAAGAAACAATTCGGCGTGCAGCAGTTTTCGTGTGATATTGTGTCTGTATAGACCTCTGGAATTTACAACTCCAGTTAATTCGCTAAATTGAATCGAATTCAGTCTCATACGAAACAATTATGATACTCCGAACCGGACAGATGGAAAAATTATATAGTGGATGATATCCTTGATTCTTAGCTCAATTTCCGCTGCAAGAATTCTTTAAACTTGCCTGAAATAAGATTATTCAATTAATATCAAGAATGATGTGATCTTGGCAGGTTAGAAGTGTCTGATGTGATACTGATAATGCAGAATATTAACGTTTCATTAATGCCTGCGGCTCCAAGCGAAAATCCAAGATGATATTCCTCCGAACCTCGGCAATATGTGAGCATTTTTTTGTGACGGTTTCTCCTGAACAGCTGCACCGATTTGATTTTTTTTTTTGATCGACAAGTGTTTTTGCTATCGTACCATCCGTTCAATTGTTATTAACAATTTTAATTGTTTATAACGCTGTATCTCGAGAACGGTGACAGATACGAGGGAAAAAGTCTAACAAAAGTTGTTCCTCTCGTAAAACTACATATTTCATATTGTATTACTTTTTTTGCTCGGCAGCATATTTTACGAGATATCGATAAAAAATCATAATCATCGATCAATAGCCGAATTTGCAGTTACTGATATACAAATTGACTTCATACGTGTATCGTCACACGCACACACACACTCATACCCTATCGGGAAGTTATTGATGCGACCCGTCCAGGGTCACACTGACGTCCCATTTATTAACTTAAATTTTCACTTTTTTCTGGATAAATTTAGGACATGTCGAGATCTGATGTATTTATTGCTTAATGTCAAGTTCTAGTAACTTTTGGAACTCATTCGAACATCTTCATGGGCAGGATTTCCCGCCAAATTGGAGAATTTGGCTTTTGCAAAGAAAATCTCTTGTCTCACGAGAATGGATCCTTCATGTCAGAGATTTTTCCTATCAGTGTAGGCCAGCCCGACTTTAACTATTCATAGCAATAAGACTACCGCAACGAGCTCTGTCAAATATTTAAGTTTCCAAATTGATTTCAAACTTCTGCGGAAAGAACACATTTCTGCAATCAAGATCAAGAATAAACTTATTCTAGTACGATTGTATAATTTGCTAAAATCACTTGCGCTCCGTCAATCCCCAAAACTTACTTAATACAAAAGGTTAATTAGACCTGTCATCACTTATGGTTGTCCCGCCTGGCACAATGCAGCACAAATCCACTTGAATCATCTTCAAGTTATCCAAAATGAATTTTTACGAATAACAGGGAATTAGATCCTCAGATCGAGAATTTAATTAAGAATGTTACCCATCTGGGCGGTGTCGGTAATAGAAGTAACTGTCGATTTTTTACGTGGTATTGATAAGGAGGCTCTCCGTTCAAACCATTGAGTAATGGTTGGTAATACAGAGATCCGGTGATGGATGGATGGTCAAACGGTTCAATTACCTTTTTGTAAATCGTTATGAGCGAACGTCTCACCAATTCTCTGCCGGTTAGTTACCTGATGTTGCTAAGAAGTGTCCCCTAAGGGGTTCCCATAGAAATGTAAAATGGGAGAGATAGACCCGTAATCGATAATCATTAGCCCTGATCGATCGGAAGCCCATTCTTCCACTCCCCAAGATTGGAATGCTAAGGTACCATGGCCCCTCAAAATCCGCCCGATATCGATAAGACAGAAAGTTAATTTATCCATCGACAACGAAGGGGTTGAATTTAAAAAGCCTGGAAATTCGAGCTCACCTCCGGTTCCAACTATCTTTCTATCCTCTGAATTCAATGATTGTCAAAGTATCTAATGAACGCATCAACAGTCTCACTATCTCAAATCTTTTCCGACGGCTACATCAATGAGAAATCCAATATCTCGTGAATAATAAAGATTGCTGGTAATAAGCAGATGGTAATGTGCTTCATCCCCCGCGGTAATACAATAGCACCGGAGGGTGATGGTCCACACACGCATTCATAAAATATATTTCGAATAGAGTACAGTTGATGGCACAACTAGATCTTATCAACGAGCTGTCAGAGGGTGAGTATTCTTCCCTTCAAATTGCTCCTATCAAGCCAACCCCGTACGCACAGGCGATTCGTATTGCAGGGCTGAGTTAAGGGCTAGTTTTGCGGGAGCGGGGGGGGGGGGGGGGTGGTGGTAAGGACGCGCAAGTCGATTTCCCCGTTCGTCTATTGATCTTTTCCATGTAACTTCAATTTATCTTGTTTCAATTATTTATTGAATTTCAACAGCAAAATGCAGATAGTAGGTCCGGTGGCATGACCAATTAGGCGAAATTCCATTTATCGGATTTTTCATATTAAACATTTGATTTACAGAACTCTGGTGGGACTCAGGGGGTCAGATATTTGGCTACAAGGAAATAAATGGGAGATTTGTCCCTTCACAATTCTTCGAACACTTTATTATACGAACGTACCCAAATTGAGCTTGTCCTGGATAGATACAGAAACTTGATGACCACGTTTGCACTGAACAAGCTGGGCCATATTCTTGATCTCTGCGACAAGTGGAACCCAAATATCAGATCACGTTACAAATATCCTCCACTAATCTTACTTGAAAACTTGAAAGCCATTCGTATTGAACAATATGTCGGGTGGGAACCTAATCCGATGAAGGGGGGGGGGGGTCCATCATAGGCGCCCGCCATCGCATAGGGGTTTCTGGAGGTTTACCCTCAGTGTAGACATACGATGGCTCAGATGACGAAAGTGGCCTCCAGCCGTATGGATGGGTGTCCAGTAGTCCCACGAAGGTCAAATGTCGTCGCTGCATTGAGATACTGTAGAAACGGCGTCCTCCGGCGTTGCCCAGTGCATTTGCAAATCGGCGGAAAGAAATTATCCAAAAAAAGAATGTACACTTCACATATTCTATGCGGCTTGAAAACAACTTTGACTTTGTGATTTTAACAGGTGCAGTTGCAGTTATGTGCGAAGCGACACTGAGCAAGGAGACGTTTTGGCAGGATGGGAAGGTTCTCCATGAGATAGAGACGGTTGCAGGTGACTAAAAGGAGAGTGGAAACATGTGGACAGGAAGAGACTACAGAAGACCTCGCAACATCTTCACACTTGAGTACTTGCTCGTATGAGTTGGAGATTGCATTAGTTTCAGCATTGAGTTCACATCAAGATAAGGTCTAATGTACGTTGTGACGAGGTTCAAAAATCATTTCCTGCTATTTTCTTCTCGTTGTGTTTTTAGTGGATTCTTTTAATAAATTGGAGTTTTACGTGACCGGAATATGGCCCAAAGGAAATTTTATTAACTAGAAATTCGATCGATCTTGAAGTGAAGGGTATTTTTTTCATATAATTAAAATAAATAAATGAGTATAATCGGACTTGCATATTAAAATAGATATGTTCAACTATGTACGATCAAATTTTTGTAACAAAATATTCAATAGCGGCCGAATAATCAACCTTCAAAGTCACTTGGGTGTCAGATCGGTTTTTCAACGATGCACTTTAAAGGTTAAATGTCGGTAGATGAATCATTTGAGGTAATTTATGGGTATTAGTTATTCAATTATCATCAATTACAAGGATTTGTACGACCGTGTGGATGTTACATGGAACCTCAATCGCCGTAGAATTTTCATAATGAAAAAATTCGATTGTCACAGGAGCGAGTCTCAAACAAAAACTGCTTTCAGATTTTCATCCTTCATCTGCTAAATTGTTTTGTATTACATGGCTTATAATAGAAGCCACGAGTGGTCGCCGTAGGCTAAACGCAAATTTACATGACGCAATGAGCCAACAATCTGCCGAATAATACCCGCCCCGATTATTTTGTATCGTTTCTCGTTTGTTGTTCCATGGAGTAGGCACGTGGCAGCACTGTGGGGCGATTGCGCGCGCCTACCCAGCGCCACGTGCCAACCAATCTAAATCTAATAACACAAACAGGCCAACAATGACGTGCATCATAGTGGAATATCGTCTGGTTGAGGTAATAGTACACCATGTGAACTAATCGTCCCGAAGTGGTACTCCATTGGACATATCTTCTTTCCGCATTCGTTCCCCCCTATATATTTTCCCATTTTTTTGCGCGCGCGCGCTCGAATGACATTCGCGCGATTTCTTGAATTAAGAATAATTCTCTGGGCTCCAATAGGAGGCGACTTAGAAGTGACTTCCGGATGGGTGTCCATTTTTTTTTTAAGTGAAACTTCTCATGGACTGAACGTGTTATGCGGGCGCTTTGTACAATAGGAATAGAGGTTTAGGACATGAACCAGGTTCTCTGGAAGTGGTCAGAATTTTTTGGACAGAAAAATTAGAAAATCTTGGATGAGGTTTTGAAAGATTTTGGTATTTTTGGAAAAAAATTTGAATTTTTTTTTTATTTTTCAAAGTACATAATGTTCAAATAAATGGGGGAGCTAGGAAAGGTCGTGGAAAGCTGGATAAAAAATCATAAAAAGACATTGAGCAATAAATAACAACATTTTGATTCTCAAAAATTGTAAGTTTAATTTATACCAATATACATCGACGAGTGTGTATTCCCATGATACAAGAACAAGAAAATTTATGTGGGATTAATCAAATGTAATGATGCAAATTGTATGCAATACAGTTAATACAATCAAATTACACTGATTTTCATAATTTTTCCTATTGTGAAAATTCACTCGCCATCAACGATATGCAAAAACGAACAATCAGCAATGAATTTTCAATAATTGATTGAATTTTATTTTGGAGTATGTCATTGGCTGGTGCATTTTGAAATTCATTAGGTCTGCGTTATTCGGAGTTACTACCTTGTTCATCGTATACTTTCGTGAGTTTGTGAAGAAATTCGCATTCGGACCGGTTTATTAAACAATTTCAACTATACCTCTTCTTCGAATAATCCGATACTTTGGATTCAGCTCCTGAACATCCAATTACGCCTTTATATTTATTCACTTGATGGTCGTAAGTTTCTTCAGGCTTTTCTTGGCGACGGAAAAAAAAATTGTGGAAATTACCCTTTCTTTTGGCAAAGCTGGAGGTGGCGCCAGTTTTTCATTCTTTATGGTGAGTTCGAAAAATCACGGAAAAGTTGGCTTTTATTGCGGACGGGTAATTTTTGGTAAATTTGATGCTTTGGGTGAGTTTGCCCTTCATAGTCCGTTCAAAAATTCTTACAATTTTTTGGCTCCCAAAATTATTGTACCTTTTTTTCAAAAGCTCGATATTTTGTTGGAAATTTTTATAGTTTTTGAATTGTGAAAAACGTGAAATTGCACAAATTATCCAAGTGGATTTTTTTTTTTTTTTCAATCTTCCGGAGATAATCCGAATTTTCAGGTTTTTCGTAAATTTTTATGAAAAAAAAAATTTCTTTACGAAAAAAAACTTTTCGGAGACAAAATTTTTCGGAAAATTTTTTTTTGGAAAAACTTGTACGACAAAAAAATTTGGAAAAAAAAATTTCGGAAAAAAAATTTTCGGAAAAAATTTTTTCGGAAAAAAATTTTCGGACAAATTTTTTTCAGCAAAATGAAAAATTTGGAAATTTTGAAATTTGCCGCCCGCAAAAAATTGAACGGTGTGCAAAGTATTGACAATAAAAGCCTTCATCAGAAATATTGTTTCGACACATTTTTATTTTTTTTAATATTGAAATAAGTGAATAATAATATGTACATTGGACTTTCAAAAGCGGAATGATACAATAATCGGATGATCTACAGACGCTCTAAAATTATTTACATGTTCTTCTCCTCTGTATAATAACCGTTAATCTACATTCGCTCTAGATGAATATTCCATTTCATCGCTGAAGTGGCAGATCGAAATCTAAGAGAGCTATCGAAATGTCTATCTGAGCTTTTTTGTAGAGTGTAATAAGATCTATAAAAAACTCTCAACAAGAATTTCGATACCTCGTTTAGTTTTCGAGATATTGGCTTCCGCCCGGTACCACTTGCCTACTAACTTCACTTTGTTGGATCCTTAGATTATTAGGAATACTTTTATCAATAATAGTAATTTACTTTATTTAATTTTTTGTACATCGCAACAATATTTACAGGTAATATACAAGTTACATTGGTAATTCAAGTTAATGACAATATTTGATAAGTGGAGGGGATGGTCACAATTTCTCTCAATTTTTCCAATTCCCAACGAAAAAATTTGGAAATTCTCCTATTGATATGCGATATGTCTGTCTACTGAGTTCAATATTTTGTTTTCTATTTCAGGGCATACTACCAGGAACTATACATATCGGGGGTCGTAAAAAGGAACTCCGTATGCTCGCAGTATGTTGTGAACATGGGCAATTGTTGGATGGGAAAAGATGGACTTATAACTATATCTCGAAACCTAAGAGAGCCACCGAAATTTCCATTCAACCTTTTTTGTAGAGCTAACCGAGATCTACAAAAAAGTCTAATTCAAAATTTCGATATCTCGCTTCGGTTTCGAGATATCGAGCGAGAACGCAGCTGCGAATCAACTCGAATAAGTGTTCAGTCCAGTTTTCCCCAAATATCTCGAAATCTGAGAGAGCTACAGAAATTTTTATACGACCATATTTTGAGAGCTGGGCAAGCTCTACAGAAAGTTCTTAATACAAATTTCGATGTATCGCTTAGATTGGGAGATATCAACGGATACAGCGGAAGCATACGCGTCCTCCAACTACCCGCGATATTCGTAACGCACAGTAGTATCCCTCAGTACTCCCATGAAAAAACTTGCCTCCCCCCCCCCCCCCCTCCAGCCGCCACTGCGATTCCGATGGGGGGGTGGGGGGTGGGGTGGTGGCATATAAAATATTGAAGTTACTTCTGAGGTCCCTTCAACGGCACTCTAGCTCGTCCAAGTAGACTTTTGGAGATACGGTATACAGCCGTACACCGTAACGCTTTTAAGAAAATGTCGGATATTTTCATAAAGCCCAAGCGAGTGGACGCTGGGGAATAGGTCGCATAAATTGATCGGACGTCACAAAGACGAAAGGTCCACAGTAAAGAAGTCAACAAAAGTGATACCCACGTCCACATTGTCATCTTTTACTAGCATGTTCCCATTTTTCGATATGTTTAAAATTTATCACTCGTGGAAAAATCGGATTATCTAGAAAAAAAAAACAAAACGGATAAAATCGACAATAATGCAATTGTTTCAGTTGAGGAAAAGACCGGGAAAATGAAAAAAAAAATTGAAAAATTTTCGTAGGTTTTGGCAAGTGTTACTAGCGTCGGACAGATAGATCCCTGCTTTACCGACCGCAGATCGATAGAGCTCACTCGGAAAATTGTGGCGCTTGCGCAGGTATTCGGAATTCTAGATTTTAGGGTGCAAATAGTGTACGGTAATATTGGCCTCTATTGCACCAGCAGTTGTAACGTTTTCGAACGATCATGGAAATTTAGTGAGACAAGTTTAGAAATTTTGAGATAATACGGGCCGAAGTATCTTGCCAATGTGAAAAATCTAACGCAACTGTTAAACATGATTGTTATTAAGTCCCAGCGCCAAGAAAAGGAGAAATATGAGTTCGAATTTCACTTTTCTGTCGGTAAAGTAGGACTCTCTGTTACCGACAGATGTAACGCTTCCGTTTTTGGCTCTTTATTTAACCAAACTCCAGTGAAAATTGAACAAAATTAAAAGGAAATTTTCAACAGAAATAATAGGCGCTGTTTAACATTTGCGTCAGATTTCTGACACTAATTTCTTGCCAATAATTTTCCAGACAATGGGTATTTTTTCCACAATTTCAGGATCATTGATCTACAGTCGGTAGAGTAGATATCTATGCTATCGATGATTGTAACGTTTCCGAACGATTACCGATTTTTCAATTTCTGACCTGGCAAATTGTTTCATTTTAATAAATCGAAAATTACCGATTTTTTAATAAAAATTTAGATTTCATCCGTTTAGTTTTATTCCATGATACCTCAACTGATACACTCGATTATCAATTTTCTTTTCACTAAAAATCACTAGTTTTTATACATTTATACTGCACACTTGTGTCCATTAACTATGTGATAAAAAAAAAATAAAAACAGGATAATAAATAAGATTAATGCACAGCCCATTCATCGAATATAGTTTCTCACGGTTGTGGCATGTCGAGATGATGGTTTGCGATGATTCTCCATCAAAACTGGTCGACAACTGGGTGGTCCATTTAATAATGTAACTGAAGAATTGCTTGTACAAGAGTTGGAGATACTCTCAGTGGCTCCCATCGGTCTCAGAACTCAATGACTCTTCGTACTATTTGCTGTTGGCGAGTAGCGGACTACCCGCATAGCCCTGGTTACATGTTGGCAGCATAAATGGATTCATGTTGAAGGTTGAGCCAACTACGTCGCCTAGCCCTGCAACATGGCAACTGTTACGATTATACGTTAGACGAGATATTGGACATACGCTGGGAATTTTTTTTTTATTTCGACGAGTTAATTGTACGGTCGCTACATGGGTGGCAGGAAATAATGTGGAAAAGGCTTTACCAGAAATGGGAAAAATCAATTAAATTGTTTTTGACTTCCCGAGAGGGTGACCCGACAAAATCCTCGCGATAAAATTATCTGGTCAGTATCACTATGTATATGAATCCTCAAATCCAGAATATTTTCGTACCTTTTTCTTCGAATGCAAAATCTTTTCTGCAATAATCCCCTTGAAAAAATAGACTTTCGAAATTTTTTTTTTAAAGTTTTATTTCGACTATTTAAAATGTCTGTGTGTGTGTGTGTGTGTGCCGATGTACGTATGTAACCAATTTCCCGGAACGATTTCTCGTGAACAAATTATCCGATCAAGGTCCTGTATGACGCAATCGAAGCGTCTTGCCGTAACTTAGAGCTCATTAGTTTTTGGTCCATATATGTCTCCTGGTGTCTATTGCTATTAACAATTTCAATTGTTTATAACGCTGTATCTCACGAAGTATTATAGATACGCAAAAATGTGTCGAATAAATGTTGTTCGTTATTAAAAAATACATATTTTGTGTTGTTTGACTTTTTTCGTATCTTCAACCGTTTCGGCATTAGAGCGTTATAAACAATTGGAATCGTTTAGAGAGCTCTATGGAGATTGGAAAGTCACATATCTTTTCTACTTTTTGAGATTTTTCAAGCCTTGGAATAGAGGAATCGATTTATTTTAAGTGTTAGATTAATTACGTTTTCCAACTCTGTAATATCGCGACTGTTACGATTATGCGCTAGTATTGCGTATCGTCCATACACGGATTTTTCTTTGGACGACTTGATTGTACAGCTGTAGCATATGACACAAATACTCGCGAAAAAACATCCATGAATAAAATCAATTAAAATTGTTGAAATTTTAATGCTTGTGGATTGGAAACCTGTTTTCATTTTTTTTCCTAAAATTGTGGAATTTCTGAATCTCCGAATTTTTCGTAAATTTTTTAAAAAATATTTGTTGATGTTTTATATTTATTTATTTTCTTTATTTTTTTGCACCTAGTAATGTCCATAATATTATTTTTTTTTCTTTCTTAACCAAAAGTTTCGAAGTTTCAAAAATTTCTGTTGCTCATAACACTCTTCTAATCATGTAATCATGAAAACGATTAGATATGGAGCGAGGAGTGTTAAATGAAAGTTACTCCTCTCTTGATATCCCACATTTTATGTCATATGTTTTTTGTTCCTAAGTTCAGTAATATAGGACATACGATGGTGTGAAGCTCATTGCTTGGGCTCGCACGCTCAGACGATCCCGCTTATGAAATTTTCGCGTCCATCCCGCGAGCGAGTCCCTGGAGGAGATTTTGGTGAAGACCTTTTTTGTGGGAAATAAAATTCTCAACAAAAAATGTTTCTTACAATTTTTCTGAAAAACCACTCAGTAAGGAGCTAATTAAATTTTTCTGAAAACTTCGGAGACCAATAGTGTTATGCAGAAATTATAGATCAGCGGGTGGTGGCCCGCGAACCGATCACAATCGGTTTATCTTCACGTCTGTTTTTAATTAACAATTTTTGATATTTTCCAGTGGATATTTATACCTATATAGAATCCTGTAATGATTCCGATTATACGATCTGCCTCCATACGCGGAAAATTTGTCTTTGGCCGAGTTAATCTTGCAACATATAATGCAACTGACATTACATCGGTAATAGGATAGCCACATGTGGTAGTACAACTGAGAGTAAAACGCCATAACTGGCACCGTTTGCAAGCATCGACCAATCGTCAGACGCTATGGGGCACAGACACGTGCCGGCGTAACTACTAACTGCTACGACGACAGCCAGGAGTTGAGCTAAGATTTACGGCCCGAGCGATACACGATCGACAGTTTCCACCGATCAACTAAAACCTTAACGAGCAGTATCCGCGTATATATCAAGTATCGGCGACATTTCAGGAGGAGGCAGATTTTTTCAGGGTTGTTTTTTCAACTTCCCCGTAGGGGAAGTTATTGATCTGCCCCAGAATTGGAATAACCGATTTTTCATCAGATTTTCCCGTTTCAATGCATTTTCAATTCATAGGGAAATATATGTATGGGTGTGGGTGGGTGTGTGTAGGTGTGGGTGGCTCTGTGTAGGTGTGGGTGGGTGCGTGTAGTTGTGGGTGGGTGTGTGTAGGTGTGGGTGGGTGTGGGTGGGTGTGTGTAGGTGTGGGTGTGTGTGTGTGTATGGATGGCTGCGTGTGTGTGCGGGTGGTTGGGGGTGAGTGTGTGTGGGTGTGTGTATGTGGATGTGTGTGTGTGTGTGTGTGTGTGTGTGATCTGGCGAGAAAGTGATCTGGTGTTTTCTTAGTTTATAACAAACTATCTCGAAAGCTGACAGAAATAGGGAAAAAGAATTTAACAAATTTAGTTCTATAGTTAAACCAATTTTGAGTTGAGGCAAAATTACAAATCGGAAAGTTTTTTGCTCGAGCCCCGCGGGTCACACTCCTAATCTATTTTGCTTTTTTTGTGGTTGCAGCGGGAACGTCGTAATGGGGAATTCAGGCGTCTGGATCGCGTCAAATGATTGAGCATTTGCTGGGTATGGTTCACACGTATCAGGGTTTTTTTTATCAAATTTTTTTTTTTCTATTACCGGTCTAATATGAGTATCTGGGTTTTTTGGCCGGATGTCCGAGAGCATATAACCATGAAGATTACTTGGAGAGTTCTTAATTTTTTGCTCTCCACTGGAGAGTACTTTTGACGCACTTCCGGCGATTTCAGTTGATAAATTCAAAGTTATTGTGATTGAAGTGTATGTGTTAGGGGGAAAAAATTAAGTGCTAAGAATAAAGATACTACAGCGGAAGAACGAATTAGGATTTGGAAATTTTTGGACAGTAAATTGGTCAGTATTCCAAATTTGAAAATTTTTGAAAACTGAAATATTTTATCGATTTTTAGAGTTCCAGAAATTTTTAACGTTTCGTAGAAGCATTGTGGCTTGAAATCTTTGGACAGTTTGAAAGATCGGAGATTTGTAACTATAGAAAAAAAAAAAAAAAAAAAAAAAATTAGCAATTTCCATCAGATTTCCACGTTTCAAGGTATTTCTAATGCATTTCGACTATTCAAAACAAAATGTCTGCATGTGTGTGTGTGTGTGTGTGCCGATGTACGTATGTAACCAAAAATTTCCCGGACCGATTTCTCGTGAACAAATTATCCGATCAAGGTCCTGTATGACGCAATCGAATCGCCTCGCCCTAACTTAGAGCTCATTAGTTTTTGGTCCATATAAGTCTCCTGGTTTCTATTGCTATTAACAATTTCAATTGTTTATAACGCTGTATCTCACGAAATATTATAGATACGCAAAAATGTGTCGAATAAATGTTGTTCCTTATAAAAAAATACATATTTTGTGTTGTCTGACTTTTTTCATATCTCTAATCGTTTCGGCGTTAGAGCGTTATAAACAATTGAAATCATTAGAGAGCTCTATGGTGAGAAAATTTTTTTTTTTTTTTTTTTTTATTTGGTGGTATCAACATCGAGGCTATTAGCGACTGAAGAAAATTTCTCAATAATTATTCACATGCGATAGAACACTCTGCGACGTAGCGTGCAACCACACCACGTCTAATTATAATTAATAAAAAATTACAATCATACCTACACTGTGGCAATTTGAATAGTGCAAATATCTTGTTCATAATTCGTGGAATAGTGTGAGGATCGATGCTTAGGCGATATGAATTTACTGTGCAGCTGTTGCCAGGTGATGCTGTGTGGACCAGTGCGGTGGGACTGAGGTGTTGGATGGCCGGACAACGGGGGCGAATGCACTCCCGTCACCGGATGAATAGAAAATGCCATACTGTTCGTGCGCTAAAATTGGACATTTACAAAAATAAATAAATCATATACTTACATGCTGCGAACATAATAGGCAACTTGCATATATTTTTTTTTCATTTTTTTTTTCCAAGGATGGCGAAATTTTTCACAATTTTTTTGATATTATCATCTTAAATAGAAAAAAAAAAATTTTTTTTTATTTCTTTTATTTTTTTTTTTTAATAACTGTCTAATAATTTTGGTTGCAATTTTTTGCCCATAAAATTTCACAATCGTAAATACTTGGGAAATCATAGGAAGATACAATTTTGTGTTAGTGCGAATTAAATTTTAAACTTCAGGAACTGCACAGTCTTTTTACATTCCCAGTGAATTCTAGTAAATCATATTAATCAGACTAATTTACAGTTGGTAAAATAGGCATCTGTGCATTCGGCAGTCGGTAAAGAAGGGAGATTTTTATTGGATAGTTGGTAAAGTAGAATTCTATTTTACCAATAATTGTTACGTTGCGCAGTGAATAAAAAAAAACCGTAGAAAAAGTTCTATGGAAAGCTGAAGAAAAAATCTCTTTTCTCGCAAATCATAGAGAAGGGTATGCTAAGTCATGAAAAATTGCAAAGATCGTCTCAATTTTCAGAATGTTTGTAAAAATGAATATGAAAGTTGCCTACTCAACATGATTAAAATGTGTTGAAGCGTCGAAAGCTGAGTTTTGATGAATGGATGGTGACAAAAAAAAAAAAAATGTCGTCAACTTACGTGATGTGTAGAGGGTGGGACTGCCAGTGTATGGATTAGCCACTGAGTAACTGCCACTTGTACTGTGGCTGTGTGGCGTACTTGCCGAACTGCCGCAGTATCCGCCGCTAACAATGCCACGTGGGCTGGCGCTACTGCTCTGTCTGTAGGTGTCAGCACTACCGCCCACACTGCTACCGCCACCGCCACCGCCACCCGCACTCACTGAGCCACCGTCTAGAAATAGAAACCTGTCCGGTCAGAGGTGAGAACCCGCGTGAGTATCCCATCGTCCAATAATATTGCCTTCCATCAACAATCGTATAGGTGGCATGCAATGCGGTAATCGTGTTGTTATTGGGTGGAATTTAAAATTTTCCCTATGGGCAAGTTATTGTAATCACCCTGAAATCGAACTTTTTCATTTCGACCTGTAACTGGTGTATTGAGGATATTAAACTGATCCCCGAAAAATTCTGAGCCAATGTCTGTGTGTGTGTGTGTTTGTATGTGTGTGACCGAAATTTTGGTCAACAAAATTTGGTTACACCAATTGAAGCCCTCGAGGTCTCAATCGACGGGTCTTCATGTAACTCAGCCCTGAGTAGTTTTTGATGGATATTGGTTCAGAATATATATTGTTATTAACAATTTCAATTGTTCATTACGCTATATCTCGTAAACGGTTGGAGGTAGGGAAAAAATTTGTTAACATAAGTTGTTCCTCATACAAAGATCCACATTTAATGTTTACTGACTTTTTCCCATAATGTGCATAATTAAGGTGGTAGAGCCGTTAGAAAAAAATTATTCATGTGATGAGTGCATGAATGGAGACTAAATGGCGGCGGCCATCGCAAAAATTGGACTCAGAATATAATACTTGTATATCATTTTTGTGTATCAATGCTACCAGCAAGGTGAAGTCGAGTGAAGCCGGAGATACGGACTTATTGAACTTCTTCAACGTAGTCGTATATTCGTGGTTTTAAAATGCTTCAATGAGACTGAAAGGCTTCAATGAGAAGTGAATGGCCTTCACGTGGAAAAGCCAGTTATCTCTTGATTATGAAAAAAATCACAAAAGGCAGCGACATATAGAGAAATGAAAAAAAAAATCATTTCGAACGTTCGAGGGTTAAACCCGTCATACCTCCTTAATTATGACAAATATGGAAAAAAGTGATAACAACTTAAATGTGCGTTTCCACTTCCGGAGCAAGTTCTGTTTAATACTTTTTGCCGTATCTCTTACCGTTCTTGCAATAGAGCGTTGTAAACGATTCAATTGTTTGATGAGATCGTTCGACCGGTTCGTGAGAACTCGTTAACCCGACAAATCGGGAAGTTAATAAAATCATGTGTGTTAAAAAACGGAAGATTGATGATGGTAGGGAATGTCTGCTTGAATTGTTGACTATGAGCCCTACCGTCTGTCCATTTGGCAGCACTGCCGTTTTCCTGGACCGTTACAGCGAGCTGACCGGTATACGAATTGAAGGCAGTACTGGAACTGGATGTGGGTGGTGCTGAGGGGTGACTCGATGATCCAGGACTCCTAGGTGCCCCTGTAATAGCTGTGTTACCGGCCCTTGGCATACTGTACAACGCTTCCGCTAGGTCGGCTGCTCTCTTCAGGATTATCTCCTTAGGTAGCTTCTCCGGATCGCCCGGATGTCGTGGGATCAACTTCTGCAGTCTCGAGAAGCCCCACTCGATCGTTGGTTCGTTCATCGCTGCATTATTAAGGCAAATCAATTGTTAATAATTTCAGGTTCCGCTCAGGTGAAGTGGGGTTAAAAACTTGGATCAATCTTTCAAATAAATTGGTCCAAGGAACAATATAGAGATGTCAGTAATTATAAAACTATAAATGTAAAAACATGAAAAAAGTTTATAAAAAAAAAAAAAAAAAAAAAATTAATGTTAAGAAGGAAAAAAATAGAGAATATCCGTTTGGTAATAACTGGAAGACACTTACAAACATAGACGAATCTTCCTGGCGAGCCTTTACAGAATTGCTTGCTTTTATACGACAACGTCACTTCCACAACACCTGGTATTTGTCGAGGTGGTGTTTGCACCCTTATTGCATGATCCGTTATCAGTTCACTCCAGACGAGCATCGTACCAAACACCACTTGTAGTCCATCGAAGAAGTGTTCACCGATTATTATCACAGTGGAGCCACCCGTCGTCCACCCCTCGCTCGGCGATATCGCTTTTATACACGGGGTTTGAAGGGGTAATGCAGGGTACAAACCTGGGAGAATTTCAATTTTTTTTAAGCTCAAATCAAGAAGATAGTGCCGCGAAGTCAAAGTTTAATTGTCTTTTCCATTGCGTTGCAACAAAATGCATTTTAACGATAATCGGTAATATAGGAATGTATGTTATCGGCAATTGGCAAACTAGGGTTCTGCGTTTCCAGCGATCGGCACAATAGGGTTCTGTGTTTCCGGTGATTGGTAAAATAGAGTTCTGTGTTTCCCACGATCGGTAAAATAGAGTTATGTATTTTGCGCGATCGGTAAATGGACTTCTGTACTTCCCGCCATCGTCACAATAGAGTTCTGTGGTTTCAGCGATCGGCAAAATAGAGTTCTGTGTTTCCCGCGATCGGTAAAATAGAGCTCTACGTTTCCCATGGTAAGTAAAATAGAGTTCTGTATTTCCCGAGATGGGTAAAATGGACTTCTGTACTTGCCGCGATCGGCACCATAGAGTTCTGTGTTTTCAGCGATCGGCAAAATAGAGTTCCGTGTTTCCCGCGATCGGCAAAATAGACTTCCGTGTTTCCCGCGATCGGTAAAATAAAGTTGTGTCTTTCCAGAGACTGGTAAAATAGAGTTCTGTGTTTCTAGAAACCGGTAAAATAATTATTGATATTCACCACCGTGTTCCGTTTAATACAAAAATATGGAAATGGTGAAGAAAGAGGATGAAATAAAGATCAAGAGAGTAGCTGAAGTGAGACAGTCCGGTGAAACAGCCAAAAAATCTACTTTACCGATTTTCCGGACTATCGAAAATATTCAAATTCCATTTTCCCGACGATCGATAAAATAGAATTTGATTTGACTGATGATCGGTAAAGTAGGACGTTAGTGTATCAACGCCCGGTAAAATGGAATTTTTTCTTTACGACACGTGTAACGTTTCATCATAGAATTTTTACACATCAAATTCTTAAGAAAATGTACTTGTAAATTGTAAAATCAGGTTCTATATCATCACAGTTAATTTTAAGTGAGCCGAGTTAAATAGTTATTACCTTCAGCAGAAAATTGTACACGAAGAATAATGTGAATTTTCTGTTTATTCGGTCATGTGGCAGATATATATTTTAGCATGTTGGCGTATACGGAGGTAAAATCGTGGAAAATCGTGGAAATAGTTGGGGAAAGAGGATGAAATAAGGATGGAGAGAGTGGCGGAACTGGGATAGTCAGCAGTCGAAAAGGCGAGAGGGAGGCGGGGGGGGGGGGAGAGGCTTTATAACAAGAACTGAGGGAGGTGAGCGGCGATCGGGCCAGGCAGTGTCTCTGGGCTTGGAATTTATAACCCAATGATATCATTTTGTACCCCCAGTGCAAACCCATCCTACCAACTACCACTCGAATACCCTCGTACCCAAACCCTCTACTACGAGGGTAGGAGGCCACCAGCGGAGTGGCTGACATCATGGTATATTGCCTTCAGTGACGCTCAAACACTTTCCTGTACTCTACCTTGGATGTATAAACCACGGGGAATAAATCACAGTCGCTTAACGAAACTACCAGTGTGCTCGTTTGTCTTTTAACGCGTGCCGGCGAAATGGAAATTGTTGGTTTTTTTTTCTTCGTTGGGGGGCGTGGGGGGGGGGGGGGGGGAGGGGTGATCAAAGGGCAATTCCGAACGGGGATAAGTATGTGCTTCGATGGCAAGAAATTGTTGATCTGGATAACAAATTTGGAATTATGGAATGACCTTGAAACACTTAAGATTCGAAAAAAGTGGAAGAAAATTTTTAAAAACATTTTTGGGTTTGAAGAATAATGTAAATACGAGCTGTGAGGAAAATATATGGCATAATGAGTTTGCCCACATTTCGGTTAACCCACTAATTTGGCATCTCCGCTGGGGCCATTGGTATTTATCGTGTTGTACACGACTTGGGAAGGAGAGTCACTAAATACAGTATACTGTTCACGTTGGTGGACCTCTTCAACCGTAGAGAATTACCGGTATGAGGTTGAGGACAACGAAATTTCTGCTTTTCCGCGGAATGAGAGAATTGTACGAAAAACGAATAGAGGGATTTCGGTTGTGCACGAGAGAGAACTCGCGGTAGCGAGACGTACTACTGTGGAATAAATAAAATCCCTCATACTGAATATACATTCTTCTACTCGACTCTACATTCGAGCTAAAAATGCAATGCAACATGAGTATCGCGAGGAAGGTAAGATCGCCGCGATGTCGCCGTACTGTCACAGGGCGACATGAGCGCGATGTTGAAAAGATTGCAATTTGGGTGTGGTTTCGACGTTATGGTTCTGGCGGTATGGTTCTGGCGGTGCTGTTCTGGCGGTATGGTCCCGGCGGTATGTATCTGGCGGTACGGTTCCGGCGGTGCAGTTTTGGCGGTACGGTTCCGGCGGTGCAGTTTTGGCGGTACGGTTCTGGCAGTACAGTTCGGGCGGTACGGTTCCGGAGGTAGATGGGTGGTCACTTAGTCCTATACGCCTCCTTTGAACGATCGCTGAGCCGAAGACGCGAACTTAGGAACTCTTTCCCAAGTATAGGTCTTCAGTCAGTGTTACAAAGGTGTACATCGAGTTCCTGCAATACCGACCGCCTAAACGATCAGGTTTTCTCTCGTTTCCCTCGGATCTTCCACAAATGGAGGACAGTTCAGGTTGGAAGCCGGTCCTCATGGCACCGGAAGCGGGGTTAATAATGAGAGAAGAAGAATGGGAGGAATGGTGGGCTAAGCCAATCGGAGTCTTTTTTCAGAGACAAGAAATATGAGTGAAAAAACTTAAAACAAATAGCAATCATTGCAAGTGAGAGTGGAAATTGTAGCTATAGCTGGGTAAACTTTATCCAAGTCCATGAAACTCGTATGCAGTTTTTATCTCACTACCAGTAAAACCACGCAGCAATAAGAATTTTTACTGAGATTTTAATCACATTATTTGGTATAATTTTTTTCTTTTAGTATGTTAAACTGAATTTATTGAAAAACTTCGATTTTTGTCCACCATTTTTCAAGTTCCCCCGAAAAATCAAATGGAACAACCAAATTAAACCCAAATAAACATTTTTACATCCACTTCCTTCGAACTGCCTCCCTCCCCCCTTGACATTTTGACGACTCCGAGGAGTTACTGTATCACACAGGTATGGCTCTCATTGGTATGCCCGTTTCGGCGTTTCGAGGGGCTTCCCAAGAAAGCGTGATGGCGGGATATAGTACACCGCCCGTGGTTTCAACCAACTACATTCCTCCTCTCGCTCTAACACTCTTTTGCGTCATTCTCCCTTCAACCCCCCCATCCACCCACCCACTCACCCCCTCCCCCCCCCCCCCCTTTCATGGAGATAGCTTAAACTTAGCATTCACAAACCAACGCGCGCACACTACCACTATTACACGTTTCATGTGCAAAAGACGGGTAGATGGAAAAAGGGGTGGCGGGGGGTGGGGGGCTTTTTTCCCTTTTTCAGAAATGGGGAGGGGGGGGGCAATTCCGTGGGCTGTGTCTTTGCGCTCTGCGAAACCAGACAAAAGGGCGAGAGAAAGAATAGTAAGGGGTATGAGTTAGGCAAAAAGAGGGAAAACTCGAGTGCTGTTAGAGGGTGGGTGGGAGGGGGAGGGGGGAGGGAGCGGAAAAGAAAGCCTTGGAAACCTTGCGAATAGAGAAGGGAATGGTTGGGATCCTTCGTTTTCCCTCCTGCCTCCCCATTGATTTACATCTTGTCTTGCATGAAGGAGAAATAGTCGAGTGTTAGTTGGGGGGAGAGGGGGAGTGGGAGAGAGGGGGAGGGATGGGGAAGAGAGGTGAAGAGAAAGAGAGAGAGGATTAGATGAGAGCGCGAGAGATAGTGATAGCGATCGAGATAGAGACATTCAGAGCGAGGGAGTGGGAGGGAGAGACTGAGAGCAATGGAGAAAGATTGATTGATTGAAAGTTTATCAAGTATACATTATTTTGTACATGGGAATATAAGTATAAACTGCAAAAGTCAAAATGGAAGAATTATGGAAGCAGAAATAGCTTCAGTTCCATAATAGAAACAGCTATCATGAACGTTGAGTGACGTCGATAGTATCAGTGATATCAGCGATTATACAAATACAAGATTGAATGAACACTTCGCGCGCTGAATTACAATTTGGTATTTGAAGTAACAATATATTTTTCGAAGTTGAAGATACTGTTAATCATTGACTCCGAACAAAATGAGAGCTTTCAATTTTCCAATTTGGTGCAAGCATCTTTTGTTTTTTTCTGTAGTTATCGCGTGCATATAAAATTTGTCAACACTGGACAGAATATGTAAAACACTCAAAACTTAATAAATCAACAGAGCGTCAAAAAATATTCTGTGTATATGATTTTCAATATATATATATGCGCTTTCTTGAGTAGGATATGCAATATGCAGGTAAGGGAGCTATATGTTTAAATAAAAAAAAAACCTGGAAATTTACAGAATATTTCCTACACTCAATATGCGATTAGAAAAACCCAGAATTTTTTTTTCTTTTTTTTGTCATTTGAAACCAGTATACAATTTAGCATTTGAAACCAGTATACAAGGTTTATTAGCTAGGTAACCGATGAAACACAATTATTCATACAAAAATAAAAAAAAAGTAAAAAAAAATCCAGAATAATGGGTGAAAGAAAAAAAAAGATTATTAAAAGGATCAAAGATGAGATAGTGAGAGCGCGAGAGAGAGGCATTGAGGAGCGAGGGAGGGGGAGAGCGGGAGAGGTCGCGCGGGTGAGGGTGAGAGTGGGGGGGGGGGGAAGGGAGGAAGAGTGGGAGCGAGAGGGTGAAAGTGAGGGCCAGAGAAAGCAAGAGAATACGAGACCGAAGAATTGTATGAGGTATATAAGGAGTGGGAAGCGGTGGGGGGGGGCGAGGGGGGAGTTTTGAGAGAAGCGATATCAGTCGTTTGTATGCGCGGCCGACGCCAAACTTTGCTGAATTGCCCTATGACTTCTTATATCCCATTCTACGGCTCTGTGTCTTTCACTCTTGGATGTTTTTTAGGGAATGGAGGAGGGGGGGGGGGGGGGGGGGGGCGGGGAGTCGCTTTTTCGAATTGTATTTTCCCTTTACTTTTACGATGGAATGTATCGAGGAGTGGTGAGTAGAGGAAATTGTTTATTTTAGAGTCGAGGTTCGGGAGTGCTGGTTTTAAAAATTTGAAAAATTGCCATAATCTTTAAACAAGTTTAATAGGATTATCAGCATTTTAGAGAATTTATTGATTGAATTTTTGAAGTGCCGACATTTTTTGACATTGTGCAAACTTTGAAAGTGGAGCTGTTCGAATATTTTGGAAAATAAGTTAGTTTTCCAAACAAGAATCCAAAAGGGGGTGGGGGTGGGGGGGGGGGAGGGGGGGGGGAAGGATGTTACACTTTGGTTGCAGTAAAAAAAAAAATTGTTTTATTTTTTTTTCGGGTTGAGAATAAAAGCTTCGTCCCCAATTTGATATAAGGAGCGATCGAATTTCTAATTAATGAAATTTACTTTGGACCATGCTTCGGTCACGTAAACCTCCAATTTATTAAAAGACGCTGAAATTAAAATCGGCTGGGCACAAATAGAGAAAAGGGTGATTAAGATTTATTTGAGAAAAGGGGACTATGGTTTACAAAAGAGAAAGATGGAAAAATGGAATTTTTTTAATAAAAAAAAAAGGTAAGAGTGCATAGTAGTCTTTTAATAAACTGGAGTTTTACGTGACTGGAGGATGGCCCAAACGAAATTTTGTTAATTAGATAAAGGCTTCGGTTTGTGTAGATTATAAAATTGCTAGTTCCGCTAAAACTTGTCTATCATCACTAATTATAATCACCTCGGTAATGCATCATTCCGTCCGCGGTGCAGTAAATCAATTCTGCGAACACAATGAGATTAATTGGAATGATACAGAAGTTTGAGCGGAACTTTTTATTCTGATTGTTTCAGGGGTGCAATGGATAGTCTGGGAAATTTCAACAAATTGGTCTTATGGGTATAATAAAAACCTGGAGCTCAGGGTGACCCTTCGGCGGTCGCATGGCGAGCGCTGGGCCGTGCAATATATTCTGCGATTTTGGGAGGGAAACAAAAAATTGAAATGTGAGTCCGAATCATCTGTAGGAAATTTTGATGATAGTGGAACATATGGAACGAGGAAAGAGAAAAATTTGAAAATTGAAATTTGAAAATTGAAATTTGAAAATTGAAATTTGAAAATTGAAATTTGAAAATTGAAATTTGAAAATTGAAATTTGAAAATTGAAATTTGAAAATTGAAATTTGAAAATTGAAATTTGAAAATTGAAATTTGAAAATTGAAATTTGAAAATTGAAATTCGAAAATTGAAATTTGAAAATTGAAATTTGAAAATTGAAATTTGAAAATTGAAATTTGAAAATTGAAATTTGAAAATTGAAATTTGAAAATTGAAATTTGAAAATTGAAATTTGAAAATTGAAATTTGAAAATTGAAATTTGAAAATTGAAATTTGAAAATTGAAATTTGAAAATTGAAATTTGAAAATTGAAATTTGAAAATTGAAATTTGAAAATTGAAATTTGAAAATTGAAATTTGAAAATTGAAATTTGAAAATTGAAATTTGAAAATTGAAATTTGAAAATTGAAATTTTCAAATTGAAATTTTCAAATTGAAATTTTCAAATTGAAATTTTCAAATTGAAATTTGAAAATTGAAATTTGAAAATTGAAATTTGAAAATTGAAATTTGAAAATTGAAATTTGAAAATTGAAATTTGAAAATTGAAATTTGAAAATTGAAATTTGAAAATTGAAATTTGAAAATTGAAATTTGAAAATTGAAATTTTCAAATTGAAATTTTCAAATTGAAATTTGAAAATTGAAATTTGAAAATTGAAATTTGAAAATTGAAATTTGAAAATTGAAATTTGAAAATTGAAATTTGAAAATTGAAATTTGAAAATTGAAATTTGAAAATTGAAATTTGAAAATTGAAATTTGAAAATTGAAATTTGAAAATTGAAATTTGAAAATTGAAATTTGAAAATTGAAATTTGAAAATTGAAATTTGAAAATTGAAATTTGAAAATTGAAATTTGAAAATTGAAATTTGAAAATTGAAATTTGAAAATTGAAATTTGAAAATTGAAATTTGAAAATTGAAATTTGAAAATTGAAATTTGAAAATTGAAATTTGAAAATTGAAATTTGAAAATTGAAATTTGAAAATTGAAATTTGAAAATTGAAATTTGAAAATTGAAATTTGAAAATTGAAATTTGAAAATTGAAATTTGAAAATTGAAATTTGAAAATTGAAATTTGAAAATTGAAATTTGAAAATTGAAATTTGAAAATTGAAATTTGAAAATTGAAATTTGAAAATTGAAATTTGAAAATTGAAATTTTCAAATTGAAATTTTCAAATTGAAATTTGAAAATTGAAATTTGAAAATTGAAATTTGAAAATTGAAATTTGAAAATTGAAATTTGAAAATTGAAATTTGAAAATTGAAATTTGAAAATTGAAATTTGAAAATTGAAATTTGAAAATTGAAATTTGAAAATTGAAATTTGAAAATTGAAATTTGAAAATTGAAATTTGAAAATTGAAATTTGAAAATTGAAATTTGAAAATTGAAATTTGAAAATTGAAATTTGAAAATTGAAATTTGAAAATTGAAATTTGAAAATTGAAATTTGAAAATTGAAATTTGAAAATTGAAATTTGAAAATTGAAATTTGAAAATTGAAATTTGAAAATTGAAATTTGAAAATTGAAATTTGAAAATTGAAATTTGAAAATTGAAATTTGAAAATTGAAATTTGAAAATTGAAATTTGAAAATTGAAATTTGAAAATTGAAATTTGAAAATTGAAATTTGAAAATTGAAATTTGAAAATTGAAATTTGAAAATTGAAATTTGAAAATTGAAATTTGAAAATTGAAATTTGAAAATTGAAATTTGAAAATTGAAATTTGAAAATTGAAATTTGAAAATTGAAATTTGAAAATCAAAATTGAGCTTTCAAAACTGAAAATTGTAAAAATATTCGCCAGGTTGAAAAATGTTGACAGTTTGGAACTTGGTGGATGTTGAAGACTAAAGATTTTTATTTTCTTTTATAACAAAACATTTATAAACCAGAAAATTTAAGAAAAATTAATTTTGAAATGTGTAGAAAATTAAGAACTGTAAAATTTTTCAGAACTTTCTAAATATAAGACATTTTCAAGATTGTGGAAATGGTGAAGATATAAAAGATGTGGGAACTGAAAAAACTGGGGAAAGGAATTCCCGTCGAATTTTAGTTTCCAAGGTATCCATTGCACCCTTAATGATTTTAGGGTATAATTGGTACTTACTGTTGTAATCTCCGTGATCGCTTGGATCCAGTCGCTTTGCTCTACGTCCGTGTTTGCTGTTATTATGAACAAACATATTGTCAGAGATGGCGAGTAGTGGTCCATCAACGCCGACCTGCGTCGATATCACGACCTGTTGAATGTTTCAGGAAGTTTAAAATACATTTCCGGTTTTCATACCATTTGCTAGCCTTGCAAATTCTAGGGTTTTTCGTGGGGGTCATTAATTTTGAGGTTATTACAGCCAATCGATAATTTGTCTATATTTATTTGGGTGTTTCAAAAGTCGTGAGAATTTTAGAAAACGCCACCAATTGATTTTAGTAAATTTTTTGGAATTTCAGTTTTTTTGAATGATTTTACAAGTTAATCTTTTGAAATTTTGCAAAGTTTAGAAGTTGTCAAAATTCCAAAAACATTTTTTGTTATTTGGAAAATGCTTAGATTTTTAAATTTTTCTGAAATTTTTGAAAATTTCAAATTTTGGATTTTTTGACTTTTTGGAAAAAATAGAAAATTTCGAAAAATTAAAAAAAAAATTGACATCGCCAATATCGCGACCTGTTGCATGTGTCGCGATATTTAGAATAAATTTTCAGCTTTTAATTCAATTTGCCATGCAGTAGAAGTTACTGTAGCATTTTAATAGTGAAATATTGAGTTCCATGAAGCGAATGCCGGTGACTCGCTTGAAAAATTAATGAATCGCGTACGAAGTGGAAAACTCGCAGAAACTTTTTCACCCCTTTTATTTGTTTTACCAACAAAACAAAAGCCCCTTTTCCCTCAACCACATCGCCAAGTTGGCGTGTGTGGGGGTGGAACGAGCGAGGGTAAAATTTTAATTCTCAACTTTCGGCAATAAGCAATTCACGAAAAGAACTGAACATCCGACGGATTTGAGCTATCCTCAGGCATGAAGAAAATCGTCAGAAAAATTGCCGATTGGCCATTTCTACGCGACGAGATTATGTATAGCGCTCCATATGAAAAGGGCCCACTTGGTCGTATTTCGAATGAGGCGTTTGCGCCGTAACTCAGTCCACTTTTTGCTTCTCACATAAAGAACTTCTACACTACGAGATTATATATAGTGCTCCATATGAAAAAGGCCCACTTCGTCGATTCGAATGAGTTTGCGCCGTCACTCAGTCCACTTTTTAACTTCCCGATTTTTCGGAAAGTTGTTTCTTCTCAAATCAAGAGTTTCTACGCTAGGGGATGGTATATAGCGCTCCACATGAAAAGGGCCCACTTGGTCGTATTTCGAATGAATCATCTGCCGCGTCACTCGATCCACTTTTTTCTTCTCAAATCAAGAACTTCTACACTACGAGATTATATATAGTGCTCCATATGAAAAGGGCCCACTTCGTCGATTCGAATGAGTTTGCGCCGTCAGTCACTCCACTTTTTCACTTCCCGATTTTCCGGGAAGTTATTCCTTCTCAAATCAAGAGTTGCTACGCTAGAAGATTATATATAGCGCTCCATCTGAAAAGGGCCCACTTGGTCGATCCGAGTGAATCCCTCGCGCCATCACTCGATCCACATTTTTCTTGTCAAATCAAGAGAGCATAATATCAAAAAAACCGAAACACTTGGCAACCGCGAGCACAGTAGTCTGGAGTTGAGAGCCAATGCGGACTTGTAATTCCGGGGGTTGGCAATTAGCCGTAGCACGGGCATCACCCCCCCCCCCCCACACCCACTCGAGTCTCTCAGCTATTCCGCGATATCTCGTAGTCCCATCCACACCCTCGCGCGAATAAAAGACAGAATTAAAAAATGAATTGGCGGGAAGAAGCAGAAGAGCGAGTGTAATATGAAAAATACACGGGCAAGTGGATTCGACTGAAGGTCAAATGCCCTCATTTTACAGCTAGCCCCCCCCCCTTCCCCGCCATCCCTACCCCATGTATGCGTAAAGTCCGTCGTGGTAATTTTTGCTCCCCCTCCCCCCTGCCCCCTGGTGCTCGGCGAAACCGCGAGCCGACAAATTAAAATATTTATCGTACTTCCGAATCTCTTCCGGAATTGCTTATTGCCGAAAGTTGAGAATTAAAATTTTATTCTCGCTCACTCCTCCTCAACACACACATATATATATATATATATATATCTACTACACAGATATCAACATTCAGTTCTCAGGAGCACATCATTTACAAAAGTAGAATGAAATGTACATCTTTAGAATTTTGGAAAATTGATTTTTTTTAATCATTCCTGAAGTTTCTGAAGTTTTTAGAATTTTTTCTGTAGATATTTTCCCACGTTTTTTACATTCTTGAAATTTTCGAAATATTGACTCTCATAATGGACCAGCATCTTTTCTATAAGATGAAAAAAAGTAATGACTCACCTGAAACCGTCGCATGTCCCTGGGATTGCCGGCGTTCTTCAGGCAGTTCTGATTACACTTGAGAAAAAATTTGAGGAAGAATCTGCAACAAAAATCAACGAAATTTCATTACTAATTAGTCCCTGAAAATTCCCATCCCATCAATTTTTTGCGTCTTATCAATTTGAAAAATCTGAAAAAAATCGTTACTGTATCTCGCGTCATTTACTTAAGTTTGGACACCTGACAGAGCACTTAACGCACTTTACCTTCAACAAAAACAATTAACTTGTACATCACTAGCTTTGGTTAAAAAACTGCTCTAAAAATTTCTCAAAAATTTTCGAAATTTCAGATTTCAAAAAAAATATAATTTTGTCACAAGTGTCGAAATTTTGAGAAACAAAAAAGTATTAAATTGGTAAAATTAATAAAAAAAAGAGCAATTTCGAAAATTAAATTGTATGAATTTTAAAAATCAGAACGAAAGCGGTAAGTGTGTAACCGATTTTCTGTTCAGTTTTAAATAGTTGACAGAGCGCTTAGACCTCTTTACCACCAAACAAAAACTTAATTAGTAGAGCAGTCCCCCCCCCCCTCCCACCCCGCCCGATGCCGGAAAGCCCGGCCTGAATACTGCATAAGCCAATCGGAAACCCCCTCTCGTTGCCTACACCCGTTTTGTATTATTCAGCATTTCTCTAGATTAAAGCCCCGGCCACGTGGTAGCGTCGACCTTTAGGACCGAATGGGGGCTCAAGTATCCACTATCTGCTGCATACATTTAGATTTCGCCAATTTCAATTGTGCCCCTATTTTTATTTCTCCAAGGATGAAAAATTCAGCCGATTTCAGCCATTGCAAATATTTTTTTCTAATTTTATACAATAAATTTTTCATCTAACTGCTTTCTCATGAAAATCCATTGGCATGACTCAGAATATCTTGACATAAAAATGAATTTTCCAAAGTACTCTGCATCTGTTATTAAACCGGAAATGCCAACGTTTTTAGAGTTTCTTTCATTTCTCAAAATTTTCGGAATTTTTAAAATTTGTTAAACAGTTATTGTTTCGCCCCCGAAAATGGAAAATCGATTTTCCATCAGATCTCCACGTTTCAAGGTATTTCTAATGCATTTCGATTATTTAAAACAAAATATCCGTATGTGTGTGTGTGTGCGTGCCGATGTACGTATGTAACAAAAAATTTTCCGGAACGATTTCTCGTGAACAAATTATCCGATCAAAGTCCTGTATGACGCAATCGAAGCGTCTTGCGGTAACTTAGAGCTCATTAGTTTTCGCTCCATATATGTCTCCTGGTCTCTATTGTTATTAACAATTTCAATTGTTTATAACGCTCTATCTCACGAAATATTATACATACGCAAAAATGTGTTAAATAAATGTTGTTCCTTATAAAAAAATACATATTTTGTGTCCTCTGACTTTTTTCGTATCTTTAACCGTTTCGGCGTTAGAGCGTTATAAACAATTGAAATAATTCAGAGAGCTCCATGGTGCGGAAAATGAGAGATTGGAAAGAAAGTACACACACACGCAGACATCGGGAAGTTATAATTTTGGCCCGCGGAGGGTCAAACCCACAGCTCATTTATCAGAATTCACGATTTCCAATGTTTTTCGAATTCTCCAAATTTTTTTCAGAAAATTCTCGAAATTGGAAATACAAAAAAAAACATCTTTCCCAATTTTCCCCTACATGTGAGAAGTGGATCGACATCACCGTCCGCATTATGCCTTCTATCGCCTTGCTACTTCTGGAAGTACATACAATAGCAGTAGAGGCCACGGAATACGAGAAACTGTTGGGGTGGGGGAAGAGGTGGTGGGGGTTTAAAGGCGGCAAACGGAAACCCACTAGCGGCGATCATCCACTTCGATAAGGTTATGTACACAATGGGCTTTGAATGCTCATCTAACGCCAGCTGGATAGCATCTTAACTCCTTTTCCGAGGGAGCGAAAGTAAATTAAATGCAAGCTGTTAAGGAGACAAGCCGTAAACAAGACTTTATGCCGGCTGAGATGTTGCGACGCAAAATTGTGAAAAAAAAAAAAATGGGAGACATTTGATTCCGAAACTCATGGTTCCGTATATGGAGGAATGACAATGGCGTCTCGGGGGATTTGAGACATCCCATACATGTACTGAACAAAAAACTCCCTCTTAGATTGACTAGCGTCTGTAGCTATAGGTTTGCTCTATAGATGCCTACGGCTCAACTTTTGAGACAATTATGGAGAAGTTGATATAGAACGAGGTGTTTAACATGAATCCTCCTCATCCCCAGTACTCTCTAAAAAACGGACAGAAATAGGTGATATGGTGGAAACATGGAAATGGTGAGCGCCGAGGGAAGAACGAAATTGAATGTATTGTTGTATCCTATAGTAAAAAGAAGAGACGAAAGAAACTATTGATATATATCGAAATTATCGAAAACCGTATGGCATGAAGGGTGTCCCGCATAGAAAAGGATATAAGCCAAAAATTATAACTGAGATATAGTTATTTTGCCGCAATTGTATCTAAAATATATCCTGTGCCCGGCGAGATATATCCGCACAGATATATCCAACATATACCTTGGAAATTCTATATTTTGCCGCAATATATGCGACATATATCCAGATATAACTGACTTATATGTCTGGATATATATTCCCATGTGGGGCATGCCTACACTAATCCCGTTATTGAGGATGCTGAAAAAAGGCGACTAAGAACGTTCAAAATATGTCTCATACATTCCATACTTAGAATTATAAACTCAACAAAGTTATTGTAATGCTCGCGAAAATCAAAAAATTTTTTTTCATCGGATGTTCACGTTTCAAGATTTTTCTAACATTCTGACTATGTGTGTGCGGGTGTAGGTAGGTATGTATGTCGTCAAAATTCTTCGTTCACGATTTCTCGCGACTGAATTATGGGATCGAGGTTCTGAATGACTCAACCGAAGTGTCTTCAAGCAATTTAGACCTGATTAGATTTTGGATGGAATTGGTCCAATGCATATATTGTTATTAACAATTTTAATTGTTTATAATGTTTCATTGCGGAAACTGTTAAAGTTCATGCGGTCTCATGTTGTGGATAGTGCCTGCAGCATGGAATGTTCCTGCTGTGGGTCGGAATTGGGGGGGGGGGGGGGTTGGTGTTCATGTCGCAATAAGAACGCTCAAAAGTCTTGCAAAAAATCCTTCAATTATTATTGACAATTCGGATTGTTCATGATGCTCTATTGTGAGAAGGGTTAGAGAACAAATGCCAATGCTCGATGACTGTTGTTCTTAACAAAATACAAAATACTGTTAGGTATGAATGGAATGGATACGAACAAACAAAAATAGATAGAAATAATAAAATCAAGTCACCCTGATGGCAAAACATGATTAACTCTCTCAGTGTCGGAAATAGATTTCTGAGAGGCGACATGTCAACCCGCCCATTTATTCGACACTACGCGCGTAAATCGAGGAGATCCTAAGCCCTGGAAATATCTGTTTCCCATTGATTCTTAGAGGCTCGTGGGTGAAAAATTTACGGATATTCTGGGCTTAACGGGTTTGTTGTTGATGGAGGAAAATAATAAGTGACAATTCACCTTGAAACATTTCAATCAAATGAGCTGAAAATGAGTCAGATAAATATGGAGCCCCAAAAAAATTTTCCATTTTTTTTACCTCTGATTTTTTTTTTTTTTTTTGTTGAGTGCCTTCAGAAATTTAATATTGATCTGCATTTTTTTTTTTTTTTTAACGTCGCTCTATTTATGCTCTCTACCTAAGTGCTAATCAGCGACGGAGGTCTACGATGTGTTTGTAAACAAAGCACTTATAAATAAATAACTGATCTACAATTATGAAATAAAAATTCAAATATTTGAGAGTTACAAAATGGTCAAATTTCTTGGAATTTTTGCTCTACTTTTGTTAACAAAAATTTTGAAGTACAGGAAAAAAAGATTTTTTTTTCAAATTCAATTCTTAGTATTAAAAAAGACTTGCTTAAAGATTGTGCAATTTGAACTGTGTACATAATTTTTTTATAGCTCATTTTGAGTAAATATTTTTTATTCCCTATTTGGGAGGTCTGGCAAACTCGATTTCACCGGTCTATTAGATTTTTCTCACAGCACCTTCTGCCCTCGCTATTCCTTTCGCCTCTCGGTCGTAGTACCGATGTAAGCTATTTCAGGATGTCGGTGGAAATACGTCCGACTGAAAAGCTCAGGCGCTTGGAAAAACGTTTGCAGGTGCCAGATGTTCAATATACTAAAATCACGATGGAAATTTGTCAGATCGGGAAGTCATTCGGGGAATTGGGTTTAGAAAATACGATATTTATGGGGTGAATCACGAGTATATCGTGGAGGAAAAAAAAAATTGAAAATGTCAGGGACTATTACAAAACGAAAAGAAATAAAAATTCTCAGTGTGAAAAATTGCGAAAACTTGTGAAACAAATTCTGCAAATTTTCGGTAGATTTGTTTAAATCACACCGTAATATCATGAAGCATGAGAGACGGAGGGTACATTCAATTGTACTGGACAGCTCAAAACTAGGAACAAATAAAAAACGGGCAAATGCGAGCCGACGCAGATGAAAACAGTGGACATAGGATGGGGAAAATAAAATCGTGTATGGAGGCCCGGTTACACCGGCGCGTTAAATATCGACGAGGGGTTCGCGGCCAGTGCACGAACCAATTCAATCAAACCTTGCAATAAATCATCTGTCGTAGGATGCAAGTGTAGGTACCTGCGTTGTACCAATTAGCAATTGCCAATTCTGCGGCACGCTAATTTTTTCAAACGTCCTTGCGCGTATTGTCGTGCACGCGCATATGTCGCGTAACTTCAAAAATTCAACATCTGTAAAAAACAATAAAAATAAAAATAAATGGGCTGTTTGACCCTCCACGGGCCAAAATTATAACTTCCCGATGTCTGCGTATGTGTGTACTTTCTTTCCAATCTCTCATTTTTCTCACCATAGAGCTCTCTAAATGATTTCAATTGTTCATAACGCTCTGACGCCGAAACGGTTGAAGATACGAAAAAAGTCAGAGAACATAAAATATCTATTATTGTATGAGGAATAACATTTATTCGACACGTTTTTGCGTATCTATAATATTTCGTGAGATACAGTGTTATAAACAATTGAAATCGTTAATAGCAATAGAACCCAGGAGACATATAGAGACCAAAAATTAATCAGCTCTAAGTTAGGGCAAGACGCTTCGATTGCGTCATACAGGATCTTGATCGAATAATTTGTTCACGAGAAATCGTTCCGGGAAATTTTGGTTACATACGTCCATCGGCACAAACACACACACACATACAGAAATTTTGTTTTAAATAGATATATGCTTATTTGTTCCTCTTCGGGTTACAAAGTACTTCCGTTCCCAATTACATATTACATATTACCTACATTACATATGTCATTACATATATTCCCAATTGTATACATTTGTATTCTACATATCACCTTATACTAATTCCTTACTACTAAACTAGATTATACTACATAATCAGTTGCTGAGAGAGACTTCGGCTTCCGGTCTTTTCGGCAACTTATTACATTTCACGCCTCATCCCCCTTCGGTACCATCCCCACCCCAATCCTGTTATAAATAGTCGAAATGCATTAGAAATGTCTTGAAACGTGGAGATCTGATGGAAAATCGATTTTTCATTTTCGGGAGCAAAAAAATCCCTAATTTTAAATTACTCAAAAACTCATCCCCTCCTAATTTTGTGTCTCAATGTTCCATTATGTTCCGCAGTTCAGAGCTGTCCTCGACTGGAGGGTTAAAAGAAATAGAAAGTGTAGAAGGTGCTAGGAGAAAAATCTAATAGACCGGTTGAATCGAGTTTACCCCCCTCCCCCCAACCCAACACGAAACTAACGCGATACTCTTACCCGCCTTTCGCGCGATAGAAGTCTATCGTCACCCTCCGGAAATAAAATCCAGTTCGCATTTGAATCAGCTCCGGATAACGCAATCCATTAGATCCCCTAACAGCCAATACTTTCGGTGTGAGTTGCAGGAAAGGAAAACGAAACGAAACTGAAGCGGGCCTCGAGAAAATGCGAGTGTCGCTCATCATTAGAGTAACGTACTACTTGACGTCGTTATTTCTAAAGGAAAAAAAAAGTCCAACAGGGGCATGTATTTCTATCATATCCATTCCCTTATTTGGTCCATCAGTAAATCCCTTTCATCTACCATCTCCAAATACCTAACACAGTGAATTGATTCTGACGGCGACGGCTTAAGACAATAATTTTTCGATGCTGCTCATTGCTCTTCGCTGATCAAGTCACATTATTTTTTCCGTTTATCAGAAGTTCGGGAGGGAATCATACCAGATGAAGTCCATATTGAGATAAATGATCTCACTGTTTAAAGAACCATGTCTAAGGTATTTGAAATTTGAGACGATTTTTGCCGGTCTCTTATTATGAATAAATGTCCGAATGCGCACTTCGCGCTGAATTACTATTTGATATTTGAAGTAACAATATATTTTCCGAAGCTCTCAAAAAGCTGATAGAATGGGGTCTGCATTGAACGTCGTTGATTAAACATAGTATTTCAACGTAAAACAAGCATTCGGCATCAATTTACGGGATTATCGAAGGCAGGGAATACCCCTAATCACCTATTAATCCACTCCAACTCCCCAAGAGTCTCGACATTTCCATTGAGCCATTTCCTAATGTCTCATACCATGCCGAAACCGAGCGAAACCACCCTATCGTTATCACCGACTTGTCGACCAAGTAAACAGGTTCCAGCTCCTTGGGACGCTTCAGCAAATTTAAAGGACAGAATACCAATAGTACCCATAGTCACAGCAAGCTGTAACCAAACGATTTCCCAAACTCTAAACATTACTTAGACATGTGATTAGAGCAACTACCATGGGCCCAAGGGCGTACCACTGGTACATGGAAGAGTAGGTGAAGAGAGGTGATGTACGATCAATGCCGCCCAAGATATCGGCTCATTTGGAAATCGCGTAAATTTAGCGTACATTGAGGGAAAAATGTTCTGAACATGTTTGACCTGAGAAGTTATTCCGTACCAAAATTAATTAGAATTTTTATTATCTGTACTGACTTTACTCAAATAAAATTTGTTGCGCTATGAAAAGTTTGTTTGTTAATCACATCTCGGAAAATAAAAAATTAATAAAATTTGACTGAACAAAAAAACAATTGTTATCCAATTAAAGTTTGAGATCAATAAATTACTTTTCATGATGATGTTTTGATGTTGCATGATGGTGTTTGAGGGGAACAAGGCTATCGAAGAAAATTACCAGGAACATTCTGTAGATTTTGAAACTTTCATTACTGATAACTGATTACCGCAACTACTGTGGGCCTAGGGGCTAACCACTACCACCTGGAAAATGCACATGGAGCATGGGTCATGCATATTGAATGCCGCCCAAGACGTCAATTAATAAGAATGTGTACGAAGGTCCGTAAGGTAGGTTGAAAGTGAGTATGTACGAAATAGTGTGTGTACTGCTTGCCATACCGTTTCCTTGGCCTGAAGTCGTGTATGGGGGGTTGGGAGGTGGGTAGAATTGGGGGGAGGGTTTACTAAGGGGTTAGTAAGGTATCAGGGGATGTTTAATGTTTAACAAGCCTCCATTACGGCCCCTTTGGCTTCTTGCAGCGGCAGCCCCTCGGCATCCTGCTATTCGTCGCTCTCAGGATCTTTCCGGAAAGTGCTACGGATATGGGTTGCAAAAAGAAGGGCCCGAGGAGATTGGTCGAGTAAGAAAGGAGTTGCTCCAAATTTTCGTATTTAAGAAGATTTTTATGGAAATTGATCAGCTGTGATACGGGCGCATCTCTACGACATATTATTTAGGTTTTTTAAGCTCCATATTTTGAATATAGAATCGTACGCTGTTGAGTACAAATGGCATTCCACGATATGGGTTGATTGGGGAAGCCTCCTTTTATGATACAAATTTATTGTTCTCAACTTCAAGTTTTATGGGAAAATAACGCCCTCTCCCCTCTTCCCCCCCATTCCCTCTTACATATCGATTTTTATATTTGAATATATGAAAATGTTTTGATATATCGAGATTCATATACATGCATATTTCGATGTATCGATCCTTCAATATATCGATCTTTCGATATATCGATCTTTCGATATATCGATCAATCGACGTCATCCCATGTTGATACATCGATATTTCGATGTGTCAATAATGTAGTGAATCGATATATCGATATTTTGATACATCGCTAATTCGACGTATCGATACACCTAGGCGATCGGTGATATGAGTTTTTGATATGATTATAATATCTAAAATATTTGATATTGCAATATTGATGCTTCAGTCAGTTCGGTTTTATTCACATTCAATGACGTCTTTTTTCGGTTATGCGAATTCAAATTCAGCGCCTGCGCATGAACAAGTCGTCACTCCCAAGGCTTGCCAAGTTTTTTGGGCGGGAAAATTTCCATATGCTCAACTTAAAAAAATGAGCTAGGGTTGGTCTTCCAACGCGAAACGGTGATAAGAGGGCAATTTCTACTATCGCCAACTTGACTGAGAAAACAGTGTGGCTATTGAGGGGTAGGCAGACTCCACACTGGAGCCACCCAATAATTCATACTCATGTAATACGTCTTACCAGGCGGCGGTGTATGCGGCTGGCTGGGCTCGGTGCCACGGCCCATGGTCCAGAGATCTGTGGCCTCCACCAGCCCCCCCCCCCTCCTCCTCCCGATATCCACCCTTAATGGCAGTCTATCACATTAGCCCGCAAGACGGACTACTCAGTACACTAGTTGCAGTAACTAGATTTGCATCCCAGTCGTGTATCTGGTGGTACTCAACGATTTACCACGGTATATTGCCCGCCACTTAGGCCCGAACATTATTAACCATTTGAGCTGGGAAGCATGTGCCGCTTTAAACGGGAGTCGAGGGATAATTAACACTGTGGGACGATTTCACGTCAACTAATCTCGAGGAAGGGTGCAGGTCGATTTGTCGAGTACCGATTGGTCAACCAATTATAGACAAAATGTTATGAAATATCATCTGCCTTAATATTTTTTAATAACTTAGCGCATAGTTGATAATGAAAATGCCACCACGGATATTACTATTAATAATTTCGTAACATCCTGTGTTTGCGGGTTTGTTCGACAAGACAGTGCGCGCAGTACCGGTATATTCGACGGTTAGGATCGTCAGCCGTACGACAGCTGATACCCAACAGATGAGAATATTTCATAACGAAGAAACTGCATTTTATTTATCACGTATCTGACTCAAAATTTCATGGAAAAAGAACATTCTTAGATTACCTTTTTTCTAATTTATAAAAATTGTAAATGATGCAAAATTGACAATTTAACCGGGAAATTGGAATAATTCTACATATTGGTAAAGGGGATGTCTTGGGACGGACATCAATTTGTAAATTTTTAGAATTCAGTATGCACGAATTTACTTGAGACCGCACAGGCCATAGGGACCCACGTGGTCCCGGTACTGCGACGCTGAAACCGAGACTACATGCACTAGGACGCAGGACCGGTAACTCGTCGATTTTTTATAAAGTTCATAGTTAAATATTGTATCGATAAAAAATCGTAGTAATCGATTAATAGTTGAATTTGCGTTACTGATATACCACTTGACTTCATACGGGTATCGTCACACACGCACCCACTATCGGCAAGTTATAGATGCGACCCGTCGAGGGTCACATCCCATTTATTCATATTGATTGTAGTTCTTCACCAGTTCGGGGGCAAAAACGGCTCGTTTGAAAATTTTATTTGACGTTATGTTGCGCTGTTTTGCGCAAGAGGAATTGGCTCCTTGATTTACAGTCGCATTATATGGGTTCTTTGTTCTTCTTAAGGGGGAAAGTACTAACGTGTCAGGACAGTGCCATTAAAAGACCACCTCGGAAAAGAGCGATCGTAGAAATTCACGCGACCGGCACCATTAATACTCTGGCAATAAAGCTGCCTGTTCGGGAGTTGCGGGGGGGGGGCGAATTGGGAGTGAGGATGGGTGAGGATTAAATTCACCAGCACTTCTACCCCGGATATATCCGAGACTACGTGACGAGAACCAGTGGAAAATTGTGAAATTGGCCGGTGAATTATCCTCGAGTTTACCCTGCGGCGAATCAGGCAGCGCTCGGACCCGAGACAGCTCAGATTCTCAGCATTTACATAAACGCATCGGCAAAGTTATCAATTCCGGTGGAAAAAAGGGCAGCATGCCAACGAAATTTTTCGACGTTTTTGCATTGTTTCAGTTTTTGTAAGTGGCGAAATTTTTGGGGAACGTTTCGTAAAAATTACTCCAATAAACATAAAAATTGTATTTTACTTTTCTGATAATTTTTGCTCAACTTTTTCATCCGTGTAAAAATTCTCTCTTTTCTACGTATCAGATACCCAAAATGCCTGCATTCAGCCATTTCCCCGAGTTTCTAAACTAGATACAAGTCCCCCTTCGCAAAGCAATGTTACGCGAGTTCCTCTCGTAAGCCAGTTATCTACTCCCGGGAGTTGACTCCTCAAAGGAGCTGCGAAATATTAAAATCACATTTTACTGCCTCACCATGCCAACAAACTCCTCGTCTCGCGGCCCAAACGACGTTAGTTTGGATTAAGTGGAGCTTGCGTCAACCAACTTATAACTTATTACCCCCAAACCATCCCCCCCTCATCACTTTTCCCAACTTCACCGTGATAGATTGATTTAAGAGGTCAATCTTGTTTTCATAATGCGGAAAATTCATTCACACTGAATATTAATCCCTGTATGAAACGTTCCAACTTTCAGAAATTGTAAAACCTTTGGAGATTTTGAGGAGTTCCAAAAGATTCAAAATTCCTATGTCTGCGTGTGTTTGTGTGTACTTTCTTTTTAATCTCTCATTTTTCTCACCATAGAGCTCTCTAAATGATTTCAATTGTTTATAACGCTCTAACGCCGAAACGGTTGAAGATACGAAAAAAGTCAGAAGATACAAAATATGTATTTTTTTATAAGGAACAACATTTATTCAACACGCTTTTGCGTATCTATAATACTTCATAAGATACAGCGTTATAAACAATTGAAATTAAGAAAATATTTAGAATACTTTTTAAATATCTACATATGATGAATTGCAAGTTTTTAATCCACATTTTCATTTTTAGTTATAAATTGTTTGGTGACAAACCATTGACAGAAACGATATTTCAGTTTTCCTCAGATCCCCTAATTTTTCTTCCTACAACCCCACGAGGCGAGTTGAGTGCGAGGCGGATTGCTATCAGGACTTTATTAAAAAATATGTCTTCATTTAACCCCCGGGGTTGCGTTTTAATTCGTCCCACTGGAGCTTGTAACCCACATGGAAAAACCCGCAAGGAGAAATTTCTCGAAATTTACATCTCATATATTGCGAAAAATGGTCATATGGCTCGTTCCACAGGGGCCGGCAAATCTTCATATTTTAATTTTTTTTGTGGTTTAAAAGTGACTTACCCAAATACTTTTATGAAAAGAATAACTTATTGTATAACAAAAAACCATTTGTATTTATTGTTTTATCCGCAGTCTTAGTTCTTTTTCTTTCCACATGCAATTCATTTTTCTTTCTTGTGTTATACGTATGCTGACGTTTCCGACCCAACCGAGTCAAGTACTTTGGCATCACCTTGTTTATCATTTTATATATAAATACCGAGGGGCTACTCACTCCCCGATTGAGTGACACCATGACTTCAAAATGAAGTCGACTTCGGATGACTTCGGGTCTGACTTCAGTGATTACGATAAATCACTGAAGTCAATGACTTCAGGCATCAAATTGAGTGACTTCATGACTACAAATGACTTCGAATCATTTCGTAATTTTGAAAACATAAAATATGCAAACATCCACCGATTGTCGTACCCTCGCTTTTGTTTTAAGCCGCCAGTACAGCCATCTTGAGGCGAACGGAAGGAAATAAATGTGGGATTCTTGGAAAACGAATATGGCAGTCAGTTGGGCCCTTAATATTGGTTATCGGTGGGCGCGAGAAATTCAAGATCTGAAATTATTTGGCAGATGACGCATGTAATTCCAGGTTTGGAATTCATTGACTTTTTTTTATGTTTTTAATTCAACTTAATTGACTTTGAACGACTACGAACGACTTCAACAATGACTACAAACGACTTCGATAAGCCGAATTCACCTGACTTCAGTGACTTCACTGATTTCGATTGACTTCAGTGTGACTTCCGATTGACTTCATTGCGGAGTGACACCATGACTACGGGAGTGAGTAGCCCCTCGATAAATACACAAATATTATACTTCATCCTTTGCTCTATCAACATACATACGATTATGCTTGTCCTCAAATCGAGAATATTTAATGCCTGAATGAAGATATTTGTATTCTCGAATGGGATATTTCTTTTTTCTGTCGATGCGAGTAGTTTAGTTAGGCATCGCCATTCCCGAGGACAGAAGACACGTTGTGGGCCCGAGTGCGAGGGTTGCGTTGCCATGGTGATTGTTGGCGCGGGGAGGGTACTCGCCCCCGACCCTCCGGATGATAATGCCGCGACTGGCTCTCCGAGAAAAGCACCACTCGGAGCTTTGCGTGGGCCGCGCGCCTCTCACTCGCGCGATATCAGAAACCCCGGCAATAAAGCACAAACCGTGGCAAAGCCGCTATTTCACTCATGTAAAACCCAACTGGGGGGGGGGGGGGCAAGTTGTACAGAGAGAAAGCACTTTGTTGGGCGATTACGACGTCAACAGTACATATACTAAGTCACCTGCATTTACGACAGGAATGGCTCTTTCTTCGGCTGCCTCCTTGTTTGTAGTCCCGGATCATTTAAATCGCGACGGGCTTCCGGCGTAATAACAAATTGAAGAAAAAAAAATAAATAAATGAGGGCCGAAAATTTTCAGAGGACCTCTTCCCTCCAATTTCCACGTTCATTAGTTGGTCATCAGGTGGTTTCGACAAAAAATGGTACAAGACATTTTTGTCTGACAAACATATATGTCAAATTTGTTGTTGATGAATAAATATGTTGACCCACTTCTTCTGGATAGTTTAGGAGAATTCGAAAAACAGCGGAAGTGATATCATAGCGCCATCTCTCAAAGTTTAATAAAATGGAATTAGGGAAACGGGGGAATCCCGGGGCGAGGGGCGATGCGAGCGGTCCCGACGGTGTCGTTACAATTACACAGCGCTGCCAACTGCTACTGGGCTCAACCGCTAAATAAGTTACTGGCGCTGACAACCCGACCGCACGTTCGTGGCACGAACATCTCAACTGGGGATGAGGTTGACATTTTGGAACACGTGGTCCACGGATTTCTGATATTTCAAGGGAAATATAGGTTTTGTGTGGATGGACCTAAATTGGGAAATATTCTGATTTTTATGGGAGACCTCATTTTTGTTTCGAATGCTGAAAGGCTTCTAGTGTGAAACATTGTTTCCATGACAAATTCTTTTTTTCACACCCGATACTGAGAACCTCAATTTCACGGCGCGTCTTCAATACAGTGAAACCGCGCTTCACGACCCATCTCCGTTTCCGAAATTTTTGCTGTAATAAAAAGCAAAATTTATGAGTAATACAATATGCTAAAATTATGCAAAATAAAACTTCATCTTCCATGATTCAAATATTATTCATCCTTTGTAGAAAATGATAAACAAGTGACGGTTATTTCACATTAATGACGATATCTTTGTTGTACGTGTAGGCGCTTGGAAGGTGTAGATACGTTCTACACACTTGGAACTTTGGATAGTGTATACAGATCTGCAGTCTCTGATGACCATTCTTCAGTGATATACTTCAAGAAAAAATTGTCCAATTAGTAAAAACGTTTCAGTTTCTTTAGCAATTTCGAATCCTTGAGCTCGGCTTCGCCTCGGTCTCTCGCGCCTGCTAGTGACTTTCACTCGGCTGTACTCGACTGTACTCGGCCGTACTCGGCTATACCCGGCTATACTCGACCGTACTCGGCCATATTCGACCGTAGTCGGCTATACTCGACCGTACTCGGCCATACTCGGGCGTATCACGGTCTCGTGACGAAAATATCTATTAACTATTAATAAAAAATCTGATATCTTGGGTATAGGCGTTGTGGAAGAGGGCTGGAAGATTGAGAAAACTATAATGATTTAGTTGTCTAAATTCTACATGGTTCCGAGAAAAGCCTAAGGATTCCTAGGGGAAAAATGTTGGGCCTCCAAACGGAATAGTAATTTTCAGAATTTTTTTTTTTCTATATCTACAATTGAATTCTTCGGTGATATTGTCAGCAAAGAGTTCGAGTGCCTTTCCTGCAAATTCACGAAGTGGAACTGCGGCATTATAGTCAGCCGTATCGCGTTTACACCCCATACCTTCCTCCACAAAAAAACACAATCAATTTTCCGAATCGGATTTCGTTTCAATTGCTTCCATCGAGAATAAAAATACAAATCGTTCGGCATTGAGATTACTCTCTCCCATTGGCTGGCTTCACGCACAAAAGATGAAGAAACTAGAGGATTCACATAGGAACGTGTGCGCATGTGTTGAATGAAGAGGAACAGAGAGGACAAATTGAACCATTCAGAGATGTGAAAAATTAGGAACAATTTAATATTCAAAAATCTTGAGTTCAAAAATTTCGCAAACAGTTAGAAACTGAGAAATTTGGAAAATGGACAACTTATGGAATCGATAAAGGGTTTTAAAATTTGAGAAATTCCACGAACTCTAAATATTAAAAAAAATTATAACAGTCAAAAAATTTTGAGAACGGAATTGTAAAAAATTGATAAATCCTGGAAATTTATCTGAACTCATATCTGAACACTTATCTGAAATCACTTCAGGATGATACAAAACGTCAAGAAACGTGAAAATTTCATCGATCTGGCACTTTTCATTTCCGGGGTCATTACAATAACTTCCATAGATCGGGAAGTTAAAAATATGTTGGTACTGTAGAAAAAAAAACTGTAATATTGTTTATAAAATTCCAAATAACATTTTTTGTTTTTGATGACATGGAAAAGTGAAGTTGATAATTTTGGCTGATTTGTGAATTATTCTCAGGAGGGGGTTTGTATTTTCAAAATTTTCGAATGTGAGCCGAAGAAACGAGACACATGGTGGCGCATGCGCAGGGCTTCCATGACGAAGAGGGAAATTCGCGTGGGGAGGGCCGCCTTGTGTTGTGAAAGCGCGAGAAGGAAGAAAATGTGGGTGGGTGGGGGGGGGGGGGGGAGGTATATAGTGTCCCTGGAGTATCGACGCGCCCCACGGGACCCGGCAGACGATAGTCCCGAGGGATTCCTTCTCTCCTTTCATCTCGTTTCATTCGTTATTTCATCTCTCTCTCCCTCGCTTTCTGCTAAGCTATGTTTCCTCCAGTAGACTTCACCGCTGATGCCTCTAGAAAAGTCACAACTTCTCGTCCAATATCGCGCTTTTCGCGGGAAAATGGAAAACAGACGAAATCTGCGTGTGTATGTGTACTTTCTTTCCGATCTCTCAATTTTCCCACCACAGAGCACTCGAAATGATTTCAATTGTTTATAGCGCTCTAACGCCGAAACGGTTGAAGATACGAAAAAAGTCATAGAACACAAAATATGTATTTTTTTATAAGGAACAACATTTGTTGAACACGTTTTTGCGTATCTGTAATATTTCGTGAGATACAGCGCTATAAACAATTGAAATTGTTAATAACAATAGAGACCAGGACCTTGATCGGATAATTTGTTCACGAGAAATCGTTCCGGGAAATTGCAGTAATTTTTATTTTAAAAAACAGGTAACTATAGGGGCATGAACAAATTCTTAAATCCCTAATTAAACATGCCGGGGTAGAATTATGTATAAAATTATTCGCTATATCTCGCCTGCCTTTCCTTCATTCAAGCAAGTAGTTGGCCGGGTTTGGGGGGGGGGGGGGAGGAGTGGGAGCGGCAGGAGAAGAAAATGAAAGTGAATCTTGAAACGGTACACGCGCGGGCTCTCCAACGGCGCGCGACGTTTTGAATAATTGAGGTCCTCCATTGGGTCCGCAGCAGAAAAAAAAGAAAAAAAAAATGAGGGAACCGCGGACACGTGACGCTCCACAATGAAAACACTAGCGGAGCTCATTTTTCTGAAGGGGTGGATGGTATCATAATGGGGAACCAAATCAGGCGAAAGAATTGTGAATCAACTTGGAGAATTTTTTGGAAATTTTTGAGAAATAAAGAATTTGAATTCTGAAAGGTTTGAAAAAAATTTAGACTTTGAACAAATTAAAAATTTTCGATACACGGAGCGTTAGGTGACCCTCGACGGGTCGCACTAATAACTTTCCGATAGCTTGTGTGTGTGACGATACACGTATGAAGCCAAGTTGTACATCAGTAACGCAAATTCAACTATTGATCGATTATTACCATTTTTTATCGATATCTCGTAAAATATGATGGCTAGCAAAAAAAGTAATATAACATGAAATATGTAGTTTCACCAGCGGAACAACTTTTGTTTGATACTTTTTCTCGTATCTGTCATCGTTCTCGAAATACAGCGATATAAACAATGAAAACTGTTAATTAAGCGATATCTCGTAAATTAGCGCAATTATGGAAAAAAGTAATTAAACATAAAATATGTATCTTCATGTGGGGAACAACATTTGATGGAAACTTTTTCCTCTATCTCCCACGGTTTTTGTAATACAACGTTTTAAACAATTGAAATTGTTAATAACAATTGAAGGAATTGTGTTTTAGACTTGACACTCCTTTCCGCTCTCCGCAACGGCTAGATGTAATTTTTGAAAAAAAAAATCCAAATCGGTCCGGCTGTTCAGGAGAAACCGTGTAACAAAAAAATGCTCACATACGTACATACACACACACACACACAGACATTTCATTGAGAACGTGTCAGGATGATGCCAAACGTCGAGAAAAGTGAAAATCTCATCGATCTGACACTTTTCATTTTCGGGGTCATTACAATAACTCTCCCTATCGGCAAGTTAAAAATTGTATTTTGCAAAATTTTCGGCTAACGTCAAAATCGCCAATTTCTCTCCCCAGCGTTCGAATTTTCCTCCAACTTTTCTCTTCTTAGGGAGGATCTTTTCCTGTTACCAATTCGTTCCCTCATACAATCGTTCTGCGCCTCACCCCAACCTTCGGCACATTCGACGAAGAAAGAAGTCATCAATATCTCGTACGGCTTTTGCTTCTGGCCATCTTCCGCATGTGTGTGTAAAGGCTCCTGTATATATCACGACAAAACTTTTTCCGTGAGTGGGCGGAGTCACCGCCTAATCCCCCGAGTCAAAATGGAAGTCTCAGGAGACCCACCTCTCCCCCCCCCCTCCACCCCCCCGCGCCACCCACTCCTCCCATCGTGAATAAGAAAACGTAGCCAAAGTGTTGTCCAACTTCTTTACGAGCCCCAGCTTGGCCTTGATGATGCATTTGCAAATATGGAGACTGGCCTCTATGGCGCCAAAAATTTTGAAATAATTTGGCGACATTCTTCAATACTTGATCACGGTCTGTGATTTTTTTCAGATTTTTGGGTTGCGTAATGAGGACTTAAATAATTAATTAGTCGCATGTCTGTCGATCCCCCGTGGAGGCAAAGGGAGTTCAAATTTGGCGGGAAAAATGCAGAAATTTCAAACAGTTCTAGAGAAATAAATTTGTGTCTCAAACTTTGCTCCCGTTAAACTCAATATATAAACTGAAGTGGGTAACTTTTTTTTTTTAAATTCAGTACATTCCGAAGTCTTATCGTGAATAAGAAAATGTAGTCAAAGTGTTGTCCAAGTTCTTTGCAATGCTCAGACTGGCCTTGACGAGGCACGAGATACTCGCACCATTTTAGTCGAACCAAGAATACGTTTAATAAAGCATCACCCGAATACCGGGAAACACATTTCTCGCGTTTCAGGTAGAACCTGGGGCATGTTTTTGTAGAATCAAGCTTACCAAATACCAATCATGAGTTTTTTTCACACTTCAAGGGCTTTAAAATTTTCCAATTTTTCGAAATTTTATTGGCTTGTAAATTTTGTAATTTTTGGAAGTTTCAAAAATTGAAGAGAAAAAAATGCTGTTTTTTCAATTTTTCAATTTTTGTGAATTGCTCAATTTTTGACGATTTTTTTGATTTTAGCGATTTTCAACTTTTCGAAAATTTCTTTTTTTGATTTTTAAAAAAATTTTTAAATAAAAAAAATGAAAAGAAAAACTTTTGGGATTTTCGACATTTTTCAGATGGTGCTTTTTGAAATTTTTGAGAATTGAAGTTTGTGGCAATTTTTGGAGTGCTCAAAATTTTCAATTTTTCAAAATTTTCAGTTTTTCAAAATTTTCAATTTTTAAAAATTTTCAATCTTTCAAAATTTTCAATTTTTCAAAATTTTCAATTTTCCAAAATTATTCCAACAATTATTTGAAAAGTTGTTTGAAATACCAATCAACTAGAGGCAAATGTATTTTTAGAGTTTTGTGAAAATCCGGAGTTGTATTTTCGCACAGCCTAACATGCCGAAAACCAATCCTAAATTTTCGGAACAGGTTTTCCCCCCTTTTTCTCGTTCAACATCAATTCTCGCACGTGCGTGAGCGGCCGTGTGGCAGGAGGGTTGACTTTCAATTTTCTCCACCCCTGAAATACGCAATTCCGGGGAAAAATAAGAGCGCAAGACGGCTTTTTCCACAATTCTTGGAGAGGTAGTAAAAGGGGAAAGAAACGTTTTTGCGTACCAGGTTAGCCAATACCGAGAGCTCGTTCAAGTGATATCGCAAAAAATTATACATCGATTATTCCTTATCATACAAAAATTGGTAAAAAATTATGATACAAAATAAATGGGCTGGGTGGGTTTGACCCTCCGCGGGCCAAAATTTCCCATAGAGCACTTTAAATGATTTCAATTGTTTATAGCGCTCTAACGCCGAAACGGTTGAAGATACGAAAAAAGTCATAGGACACAAAATATGTATTTTTTTATAAGGAACAACATTTATTCGACACGTTTTTGCGTATCTATAATAATAGGGAACAATCGACAGGAGAATCGACGGATCGACAGGAAAGTCGATTAGATGCGAGTAATCGATTGTTTTGCGACTGACATCGAGAAATCGATACAAAATACATGAATTCTCATGAGCGACACTTGTGTAATGGGTACGCACAATTTGCGATTGACGTCTGCGCAGAAACATTTTTGCTTCTGCGCATCTGCAAGGCATGCGTACTGTGCTCCCGCGCGATAGTTACGTACTCTGAGTGTCATAACCGTCTTTCCGTCCGGGCACGTCCTTAACTAAACGTTTTGTTTGCGCATCGTCCACTTCATCCACCACTAATCCTTCCTAAAAATGACCAACCATGTTATGGCAGCGGCCATTACACTACTTTCAATTGTCATGCGCTGTCTGATCGGCTTTGAAATATGCGTCGCCATGTTCCTCTTCGCGCGGGCTCATATTTTAAATTCAAAAAATTTACAATTTCATTTTTCCAACTCTAAAATTCAATGTTACATTGAAATTTTTTTTTTCAAATTCAAATTTAATTGAAATTCAAATTCCAATGCAAACATTTATATCTATTTTTTTAATTCAATTGACAAAAATCGAAATCACAGTCAAATTTAACTATTACAAAAATTGAAAATCAAAATATTTCAAATTTCATTTCAAACTCCAAATCATTTAAATAAGAAAAAAGTTGGTCAGCATCCCGACCGCTTGCGGGGGTGGCGCTAGTATTTCGGGAAATCTATTCCTCAATTTTTTTCTCCAGCAACGGTTCTGTTTCATGTGTCTAGAAGTCGCTCGAGTCGTCTGTTATCGGCAAAACGACAGAGTAAAAGTTGCATTTTTTTTTGCTCTCAGCTACAATAACTTCTCCGCGATTTTTTGCCCCCCTCCCCCTTCCCCTCTTTTTTTACTTTTATTCCTGTCGCCATTAGAGTGTAAACAATGTAGGGAATTTTGGTACGGTCAGGACAACAGCCACCGCAAGTCGAGAGAGTTGAGTTTGAGGTCTAGGTTTTGGTGCGTGGTTGGGGTGGCGAGGCTCCCTGGAGGCGGCAGGCTAAATATATCCACCCTCTATTCCACCCCCCGACAACCCCGAGGGGGAATGTCAAGACAACATGGCCGACGCCCGTCATCCAACCCCACATTCACTGTGTACACTTGCCAGTGTTCACTATTTTCAATGTGGAGAATTTTCAGACATTTTCCAACTTTGGTGTTATAAAATATCGAAAATATTTACAACTTCAAAAATACGAAAATATTGAAAAAATTGGAAATTTAAAAAATTTCGAAATTTTTGGAATTCGAATATCAAAATTTCGGATTTCTTTTTATGTGAAGAATCTAATGCGGGGCTTGCGATGGGAAAATTTTTTGGATGGAACAGGCATTTCCAGTACACATGTATATATAGATATACTCGACTGCTTATCCATCGCTCACTCTCGGCCATCGACGAAAAGGCGATGCGCACAGGTTGGATGTACATATCGAAATGCGCTACGGCGTTTCAAAAAGAATTGAAAAGAATTGGAAATTTTTTTTAACAAACTTGAAAATTTTTGAAACAAATTCTCAAAAATTTTCAAAAGATGTGGAACAAATTTTAAAATTTCCTATAAATTTTGAAAAATGTTGGAAATGTTTGGGAAATTTAGAAAAATGTTGAACAAGTTTGAAGAAATTTGGAGCACTTTTCTAAAAATTTGAAAAAAAAAAATTGGAAAGATTTACAAAAAAACTCGGAAAAAGTTAGAATAAAATTAAAAAAAAATTCTAATAATTTTAAAAACCGTGGAACAGTTTTTAAACAATTTGTAAATTTTTTAAAAATTTGAGAAAGTTTTGTGGAATTTTGAAAAACCTTTTCAAACCTTTAAAAGAACTGAGTATTCGAAAATTTCCAATAACTTTCGAGAAATCGTCAAAAATTTTGGATCAATTTAGATCAAAATTTCCATGTTTCACATCCACCAAGGTGTCCCATGACGCTTCACTTTTTTTTCGAATAAAAATGTTTAAAGTTTTTTTGTGAAAATTGAACATTTCACATTTTTAAATCTGTTTAATATTGTTTCCAATTTCCGGTATGGAGAAATTTAGGGCAAGATTTTAGAAGAGCGCAAAAATTAAATGTCAGAGGGGAATTGGCACACACCCGGGGAAAAGGAGTTGAGATAAGTGGAAATTAGCCGACCCTCAGGATTATCCTGAATTAACAAATTGAAAAAAAGTCTCAACTCCCCCTCCCCCCCCCCCCCCCCCCCCCCCCCCCAGGGGCTAGACTTCTTACAGCCATCTTTTCGAGGATCTTAAAGGTCGACGCTCGTTGAGGATATCGGGGGAGAAAAGGTAAAACGAATTCATGCAAATAACCTCAAGTCCTTTTTCACCAAAAGGGAGGTCTAGTTGGAACCTTCACAAATTTCGTCGCCCATTTCTGGGGGATTTATTTTCCAAGATAAAGACATTTTTTTCAGCTATGCGCCAATTGACTCATTCGCCAAATTCATTAACTTCTAACTCATTATAATGACCGCCAAAATTAACTGTGGAATTTTTATGGAGTTTTACTTCAATTTTTGATTTGTTCAATTGAAAAAAAAAATTAAAATTTAGAAATTTTTTTGCACGCTCAAAAGTTCTTCAAATTGTTAGAATACTTTTGTTATTTCATTTTTGCATGAAGGGAAAAATTCAAATCTAACAAAAACTTTGTGACAATCGAGGGAATGCCCTTCCCCCCTCCCCCCCCCCTCCCCCCAACGACCAACCCTCAGAGTACAAGGATTACGTGCCAGGACTTGAAAAATCTCTTTCGACATGAGAGCCCCATGAGAAGTGGCTGCAGCCAGTGAATTGTCTCGGTAAAATATTAATGCGACTTTTGGATGCGTGCGAAGGTGGTTTTTGTGCGAGGGCAATATATTTTGGCTGCCCAAAGCCGTTATCTTGCGGGAGGTAGAGGCCATTGCGTCCTCCCTTGTGTCCGGGCGCCTCATCGCGAAATATATCCCAGGGTCACGAACATTTTTTCCTCCGAAATGCCGGAAAAGACATTCAAGACACTAGCGCCTCTCGTTGAAAAATGGACCAATTACAAACATGTAATAAAAAAAAAATATTCTAGAGTTTTCGATTTGGTAAATTTTTTCCGAATTTTTTTTTTGGTAAAAAAAAATTGGGAGAATTTTTTGGTAAAAAAAAAATATTAAATACAAGATATGGTAAAATTTTTCCAAATTTTTGTTTTTGGTAAAAAAAAAAATTTGGAAAATTTTTTGGTAAACAATTTTTTTTATCAAATACAAGATTTGGGAAATTTTTGAAGATTTCGGATTTTGATGAGTTTGAAAGTTTCTGAATTAAGTTTGAATTTTTTTGAAAATTTAGAAAAAAAAAACAAAATTCACGCAAATATTAAAAATACTTTAACTTTTGGCAAATTGAAAAAAAGAAAAATTGCCCAGAATATTTAGAAAATTTTAAAATAAAAAAAAATGAAAAAAAAATTGATTTTAAGTGAACAAAGCTGTAACTTGGAAAATTTGGGAAAATCGCACGTTTTTCAGGCTTGTGGTGCAGGAAGGAAACCCCAGGATCGCATAAAACAGCACGAAAGCGCAAGGAAGATGATATGAATATAGTAGTACACATTCCAGAGATAGAAAACGGAAAACGGGGACGGGATGAAACGAGTGAGTGGCCATAAACTTCAGTGTCGTTTGCGTTTTCTATTTAACCATTTCAGTTTGTCCGCTCGGGTGTTGGTGTCTCAACAGCGGATTCTCCATTCGAATGGAATTCAGTCGACGATTTCGAGCCCATGGAAATGTGCATTTCTTGAGACTCATGGAAAATCAAATGAATAAAATGGGAAATGGATTCAATTTCACGGGTTTCTAGTCAATTCTCCCATGAAAATTACCTTGATTAAAATGAATACTAATATGCTTTGGGGTGCACGGGGGAATTCCATATAAATTTATTATATATTCAAGAAATTTTGAAAGTTTGAAGTTAAAAAACCTAAAGCGTCTGGGGCTTCAAAAGTTGATAAAAGCCATCAATTTCGAAAATACCAACACTGCCAAAAAAGTGAATGATTTATTCCGACGATGTAGATTGCACAAGTGTCGACCCCAGGCTCATTATAAACTCGAAAGAAATTGAATAATAAAATGTGTCGAAGACGGGATCGCCAGGAATAGAAAGTCGAGTGTATGGCCAATGGGTTTCTCTCCTGTTCGAAAATTCGTGGGAATGGATATCGCCGAACACCCACCCACTTACCCCTTGTATCTTCAAGGCTGTCTCGCTCGTACCACACATGCCTATGGGGCCATGGACGAGGCCAGTCTACCTATATATACGCATAAAGGGTATCTATCGGAAGGGCGCCGTTTGCCGTACATTTATTGCCACCCAGAGCACCCCCCCCCCTTCTCCTCCTCCTTCGGCTTATACGACCTTATATTTGATATTGGATAGACTCCGTATTCGTATCATTGCCGTTGTAAAGGAAATGCCGTCAATAATATCAAATAAATGTAATAACTAATCGTAAAAAGTCGGCTAGTTGATAAGAGAAAAATAATACTCAGTTGAAGTAAACTCGGTGGTACTGGCGACAAGGTAAATTTTGAGGGGCCATGGAACTCACAATCGGAGTACAAAATTGGATTCCAAATTATGTTGAAGTGAAACTTTGTATGGCTCGGTACGCCGTAGAATAAAAGGCCGATGTAACAGATTTCCACAGGGCGTGAGGGGCGGGCGGTCGCAGTAGGGGACGAATGCAGGGGGAATGGGAGACTAGCGGAGGAGGGGTGGCACCGTGCGTGTCATGGTTCTATCGGCTGGCATCCTATGTGAAAGGGTGAGAAATGCATTTAGTGAGAGATTGATTGATTCATTAATAGTTTATTACTGTACAAAAGAGTTGGATCAAAGTCCACATATTAATAAAAGCAATAGCCAGAGATAATTCAGCAAAGTGACACTAGACATGGTAGTAAGAATACAAATAGTAATAAAAAGAAAGAAAAAGAAGAAGTATTAGACGTAGGGCGACAGTGCATAAGGAGGAGCAGGAGCCAGCAGATGAACCATACCAGAGAACACCCAAAAGTAAAAACTGACATTGAAAGTAATGCATGGTAAACGGGCCCTCTACAAGGCACACCAGCTAATTCATTCTCGGAGTAGAAGAGGATAGTTAGAAGATAGATGGAACAACGTTCTCTCTCCAGAGATTGATTGATTGATTGATTGAAGTTTATTACTGTACATTATGTTGTACAAAAGAGAATGACTACGGTCAAAGCGAGAGAGAGAGAGCGGGAATACGTGGCATCAATCGGCATCACCTGTTAGTCGCCAAAATTGCATCGTGTATATTCAGCGCAAAACACTGTATAAGAGATTTGTAAATGCGCGTTCGAGTAGCTTCGCCTATTGTCGGACACTTCTGTTTATTCGGAAGATTCCGGTCGTGTCCGAGCTAATTCGGTAGTTCTCGGCTTTACCCGAGTAAAGCCGATGTCGGTATACGACACCCTCTTCTCTGTCTCATTTGTCCGTCAGCCTCTGCTAGGTTAGCTCAAGCCTGAAGTAATCCGAATAAATCATATGTTAATTAGTGAGTGAGTTAATTGTTTTTAGCCCCAACTAACTAAGTCCCACACATGTAAATATTGTATATATATTAGGGGAAGCAGCGAACGTGATCTGTGAACTTTTTCACGGTCGTGTAAGAGGTCTCTCTATGGTTGAAAGTGTAAAATCTGAAAATATTGAAGGGTACCTTTATCACGCGGCATCATTTGAGCCCTACCAAAATGTGCCGAGACGATAGATAATTTATTATTATAAATTTCAGATGACTAGGAACAATTGTCCGTGGAAGCCTATCAAAAAACCAGAAATGCCGAAAGCACACATTCGGAAGATCAGATAAAATATTAATTATGGGATAGTTGAGACCGTCTAAATTCTACTCAGATGTTTCAAAACTGATGTAAAACAAGTCCATCACTATACTTGAATCAATCACATTTGCTTCTGTATAGAATCAGTTCGGGTTTTTCCGTCAGTCTCCCATTGTATAGCACTTGTTTTTTCTCGTTGAATTCAACTTTTGCTGCTGAGGTTTGCGTGTGCTTACCGGAGAAAAGTGTAATTTGTGAGCTCCGGTTTTCACCGTTGGACACAACACACGACACTTTCAAAGTCACCCACACGAAACCACCGGTGGTTGTGGTAGAAGAACGGGGGAGAAACGCTTCCAGTAGACTGGTGTATCTCCGGTTTGAGAGCCAACTCGCAACACACATCGGGACGTATTTACAGCGACCGTAAAACCCGCACGGTTAATTGAATGTTCCGAGAGAGTAGGAGACTACATCGATCACTGAGAAGGAGGGGCTTCTTGATTTTTCGTGTTTGTGGGCGTTTTTTTTCTATTGGATTTTTTAGGAATTGTGGTGGGGATTTTTTTGATAGGGGGGGGGGGGGGTAATAATGTATATCTGCATGCAACAGAATTGTTTGAAATAAAAACTTTTTGCTTCAAGATTGTCAAGTCAAGTTGGATATCAGTAACGCAAATTGAACTATCGATCGATTATTACGATTTTTTATCGATATCTCGTAAAATATGATACCTAGCAAAAAAAGTAATACAACATGAAACATGTAGTTTCACGAGCGGAACAACTTTTGTTTAATACTTTTTCTCGTATCTGCCATCGTTCTCGAAATACAGCGTTATAAACAATGGAAATTGTTAATTAAGCGATATCTCGTAAATTAGCACAATTATGGAAAAAAGTCATTAAATATAAAATATGTATCTTCATGTGGGGAACAACATTCGTTGGCAACTTTTTCCTGTATCCCCCACGGTTTTTGTAATACAACGTTTTAAACAATTGAAATTGTTAATAACAATTGAAGGAATTGTGTTTTAGAGTTGACACTCCTTTCCGCTCTCCGCAACGGCTAGATGTAATTTTTGAAAAACAAAAATTCAAATCGGTCCAGCTGTTCAGGAGGAAACCGTGTCACAAAAAAATGCTCACATACGTACATACACACACACACACACACAGACATTTCATTGAGAAAGTGTCGGGATGACGCCAAACGCCGAGAAAACTGAAAATTGGTACGATATTCGGTAAACTGTATAGTTACTAAAAGAAAAGACTAAATTTCTCGTTGCTATTCACACAAAATTACCAATTACATCCTTAACGCTAGAGCGTCTGAGTCTGTGTGTGGCCCATTCGTATAACAGGAGGTGATCTCTGGCTCGCTAAGTTGTCACTCGAAGTCAGCGACTCCTTTTTATCCCGCACGCGAAGTTATCGAGGATACAAAAATAATACGAAAGCTAAAGAAGCAAAAGGAATTACTCGCATCTCCCTCCACTCCATGGAATGCACGAGAGCTCGTCAAGACCGTAAGGATTTCCAGTTTTTCTTAACCTATCCTTTCAGCGACACACGCAACCGCCCAAGCTCCCGATCTAATAGTGCGGGCCACTTCTTTTTACTCATCTTCCTCGACGATTCCGTTCATTCTTCCATTTGGAATCTTGGAACAATTGGTCCATTCGTTTCATCTCATTCTAGCTCATACAGCAGGGCTCTTCTAATTTCAATTCTGAAAATTTTCATAAAAAACCAACTTGTTGGTTAACGACTGCTTTGCGACGAAAATGTTGTAAAATATTTTCTGTAGAAAATTTAACACTCAACAAATTATATCTATGAGAAATTTTCCCTAAAGTCAAGCGTTGTTGAGATAATTGCACTTTTGTACGAAGAGTTAGCTACCTTGATTTTGACTCTTCATCTCAAATGATGAGCGGATGCTGGGAAAAAACTTTTGGTCCATTCACTTTAGCTCGCTGTACTCGACGATAGGAGGACGTTGGAATACGGAGACAATTGGTCCATTTGCTTTATCTCCTCTTAGCAAATGATGGGAAGATGCTGAAAGACAGAGGCAATTGGTCCATTTGCTGATGGAAGGGAGACATAATCGCTCTATTCTTTCCATTTTTTTTTCAACCAATGACGGGTACAGTCGTTGCATCTTTTTATACTAAATGATAGCAAGATGCTGGAGGACAATTGGTCCATTGGTCCCATCTCTTTTAATCAAGCCTTTTAATTGGCGGATGCTGAAAGACAGAGACGATTTGTTCTTTGGTTTTATCTTATTCCAGCAAATAATATAGGGATGCTGGAGTATAGGCAATTGGTCCACAGCTTTTATCTCTCTTCCAGAAAATTATGGGAAGCTGATGGAAAGAGAGACAATTGGTCCAGTCGTTTCATCTCTTCTTAGGGAATAATAGGAAGATGCTGGAGGAGGCGGAGATGATTGGTCCATTGGCTGCATCTCTCTCTGGCGAATGATGTAAAGATGCGGGAAAACGGCGAGGGCAAAAGTGGGGGATTACGGTATCTTGTACCTAATGAGGATAATTCCTGCATTGATCGGGCAATGGAGCAATACGTATGAGAATAGCACTCGACGACGGGTATAAATCATTGGTAATTAAACGATGGATGCTTAATTAGGTGTAGATGCTGTGATTGATGTTATGAGGGAATGATCTGGGTTTAACGGATTGCCTGGTACGAACGGGCATCTGGTGTGGGGTCGGGATAAATGGAATGAAAAAAAAAAATTGTGGTTATATGGGAGGGAGCTTGGAGTTGGATTGGGCGATTGTGATGGTGTGAGATGCGGTGATAGGAGGTTTTTATTTTTGGAGGAGTTTTGTGGGTTTAGGAAATTTATTAGGTTTTTAATTTTGCCTCAATTTTTCTAATCTTTTTTATTGACTTCCCAATATAACTTATAATATGCGAACTTATATGACACATATATATAGATCATATCACATACATGTCGGCCAAAAATGATGTTCGTGATTTATATGTGGGATATATGTCGTTATATATATGAACTTGTAAAGCAAATTTATCCATTCGAATATGTCACATACATTTCACCTACTTTTGGTGTTTATTCAAGATATATTCGAACATGTAGTCGATATACATATTTGCCCAGATAGACAAAATCAATGTGAGTTGCTTATTCCATCCACGAATTATATACTTTGTGGTATTTCAAACATATAATTTGTTTCTGACCGACGTCAGAATAGCCGAGTCATTTTTTTTTTTTTTTTTTTTTTTTTTTTTTGTTTTGAGTCGGTGTCGTGCGGACGCATGTCTACCGCTCTCTACAAAATATAAATTCCAAACGTACCGAGCTTACAGTACAGTGAATTTATAAATCTTGTCAAAGTTTTGGCACTAAAGTGTCAAACTTCAAAAATCTCAAACTTCCTCTGGCTCCCAAAAGGAAAGCCAAAATGACTCCTCCTGTGGAAGACCCAAAAATAACTAAAAAAACCGTTATTAAACCGTCAACTAGTGCGAGCTGTAAACCCGCTCGCCTCAACAAACCTTCAAACACTCCTGTCGGGCCACAACAGGCTCAAAAACAAACATCAGTGCCTCCAATAGTTATTGAAAATGACAAATTGGAGACCAAAAAATTAATCAACTTCCTGCAAGTCAACGCCTCGGACAAAAACTTCAGGATGAAATTCAATGGTAGTACCACCATCGTCCATCTACAATCGACGGAGGATTATCATAAAATCGCAAGTATCCTGAAAAGGCAAAATTTACATTTTTACACCTTCGGTCTAAAAAGTGAGCGTCCGAAGAAATTTATCATAAAAGGTCTTCCCGCCAGTTTTACTGAGCAGGAGATTGAAGCGGAAATATCCAAACACGGCATAAAGGTATTATCAGTCCGGCAGTTTGTGAAAACAAACAAGGACGGAGACAGCAAAGAGAGTAGGCCACTACCGGTGTTTGCAATTACGGTTGGGCCTGATGTAACCTTGAGCAGCCTCGCTGCTATTAAAACCATTTTCTATCATACATTTAAGATAGAAAAATACATCAAAACCCAACAACCAACACAGTGCTACCGGTGCCAAAAATTTGGACACGCAAGTCAGCACTGTAATTTAAATCCCAGATGTGTGAAATGCGCAGGCAATCACGACATCAAAACCTGCACCAGTAACTCCCTGAAGTGCGCAAATTGTGGTCTAGCTCACACAGCGAGCTATCGTGAGTGCGCCTCACGAACCAAATTTGTGGAGACTCATGAAAAAAGAGTCCAACCACCAGCACCAAAAAGAGCAGAGCGGGAACTGCCCGCTACCCCACACTCGGCTACGATGCAAAACCTGGAAAGCAACATCCATTTTCTCCAGTCTCCTCCAGTCCTCGAGCCTACGCCAATCTCTACTGCCACGAAGATGTCCAGGCCATCCTACTCTTCTTGTTTTCCAACGATGGAAACCTTAAGAACGAATGTTGACGCACCCACCGCTGAACCTAGGACCATTCCGATGGAGACTGACGATCCGCCATTACATTTAAGTACAAGTAAAAACTTTATTAATACAGTGACACAAGTCCTTGATGACCTAAAATCCCTTAGAATTCTCGAAAACCTCTCAGAGATTAAGAACATGATCTCTAAAATCCAAAGAGCTGACACCCCCCTTGATAAAATCACAATCATCGCATCCTATGCATACCTGTTCGAATCCACCGCTGAACCACCCACGATCCTCCTACAAACATAATAAATATCTTAGCCATTGACATTTTTGCGCTCAAACTCAGTCTGATACCGGTACCCGCAAAACACTTTGAGCGAATAATTCTATTACGTCTCATAAAATCTATCGATGAGCTACACTTAATACCTACAAACCAATTCGGTTTCCGTTCAGAACACTCGACCCGTCACGAGTTGGTCAGAATCAGAAATTCAAATAGATATATTCAAGTTAGAGTCAAATCACTACTTTCCGTTAAAACGCAAATTGTCGCGGGAGTCCCGCAATGGGATATCCTCTCCCGTGTACTATTCAACCTATACATCGCTTCTGTTTTTAACAGAATACCTAGAAATGTATTCATTGCAGGCTATGCTGATCACATTGCTCTGTACTTACCTAGCAAATCGATCAATAAAGCTGTTAGAAGAATAGAAAATTCTGCTTCTCTTAAAATCAGCGATTTAAATAAACGGAAAATTCAAGTGAATGCTACTAAATCAGTAGCAACCTTATTTACTAGCTCCAAGGCCAAACCGACTTTAACTTTGCGTAGCAATAAGATTACCTCAACCGTTTCTGTGAAATATTTAGGTTTACACCTTGATTCCAACCTCCTGTGGAAAAAACTTATATCTGATATCAAGGTCAAGACTAAAATTATTCTAGTACGATTGTATAATTTGCTGAAATCTCCAACGCTCAGTCAATCTCTGAAACTTACTTTATACAAAGGGTTAATCAGACCTATCTCTTATGGCTGTCCTGCCTTGCACGATGCAGCACTAACCCACTTAAATCATCCTCAATTTGTCTAAAATAAATCTTTATGGATAATAAAATGGTCGGCATGCACAATACGCTGGGCATGGCAACCATAGGTAAATTTATCGATAGAATAAATTCGACATTTAAATTTAAACTACAATCCGATCCTAATCCCCAGCTCCAAAACATCAACATTGATAAGAAAGCAAATTGGTCTCACTGACCACCTGTTTTTGTCCCACCTTTCCATATATCCCTTTCTCCCCCGCCCCTCATGCGCCCATTACTTATAAGGTTTTTTAGAAGTCATTTTTCCTTATATCGAGTCATCATGTAAAAATTCACAAACATTATAAAAATGAAAAATTAGGTTAAACTTTAATCATATTAGATATAAAGCCAATGGCTGGTGATCTAGAGCGTAGCACTTAAGATATTAATACTGTATATAGTATGTATATATGACAAATGTTAATAAACAATTTTCAAGTCAAGTCAAGAATAGCCGAGTGGACTAAGCGCGCAGTCTTAGCGCTGCCGCTTCGGTACCTGGTTCAAATCCCCCATATAGGGCGAGAATTTTTTCGGAATGTCTGATGAGCGGGAGGTTACTCATAGAGTAGCCGCCTGTACCGACACAGGTTTTCTGTGGTTTCCTGTGTCTTATCATGCGAATGCGGTGCAGCGTATGGACCACACGCCCATATATCCATAAGGGATCGAAGGCGTTAAAGATAAAAAAAAAAAAAAAAAAAAAAATATAATTTGTTTTTTCAAACATATAAATACTGTTCCACTGAGTAAAATATTAAAGTTATCGTTTTTATTGCGGCCGCACCCCTATTGGCGTCTCACTCGCACTCAAGTAACTCGCATAAGTCTCATCCTCGTGCTCACCATGCGCCTATTCAAATATTCATAATTATCTGGTTCATAAATGAGTCTGTTCAGAATTCTCAAATCTGCCAGTTTTCATTATGACACTAACAGGGGTCATACTGATTAACCGGGATATATTGGAGAAGAATAAATTTAGTACGCTGTGCTGAAACAACAAATCGGGAAGTTTTGTTTTGTGCTCCAAAGGAGCACACACATTCTCACCCCTATAGTTTAATTTGTTCTGGAATTTTTTGTCGAACTTACAAAATTTACGGAATTGTGGACATTTATTGAATTCATTGAAAATTCGAGAATGTTAAAGTTTATGCGATTTTTGTAAAAATTTCAGATATTTATGGAATGGCCAATATTGAATAAAATAGAGTATGGGTTGATAAAATGAATAAAACACTCATGTATTTGAACTATTAGTATATTGAATGAACTCAAAATTGTGCGGAGAAGAAGATCTTTACAGTTTGCCTTCTTATGGTCCACTAACTAAAATCCTCCCTACCTGGAGGTACTTGAAAAAGGGACAGTCATATTCCATCTCTTTACTATCTATATCTTTCTCTGTCGAGTTTTACCTATACTTGCCGTTTACCGGTAATGCTTAAATTGCAACCCAAACATGTGTTCGAGGGTGCACTTCTATCTACTCTCTTCTCACAACGAAAATAAAACTCATTTATTTTTGTGATTATTCTAACAGTCGAATTTTTGCATTGACTCCGAGCTATTGTTATTATTGTTCGTATTAATTCCAGAATTGTCAAGACCAGAAAAACCATGCGTAAGCAAAATGTTGAATGGGCAGTCCGTTTTTTTGTATTCACACTCAAAGCCTCATAAGTAGTGTCACTCTAAAAAATTGTCGCACAACGATATCACTCATGAGACTATGAGGGACAGGAAACATAAAACACTTGACGGACCATTTTCCGGCCGGCTGTCTATGATGAACTGGCAGTTGATGATTTTGGGCCCGGGGGGATTCCCCGAGATATGTGTGAAGATCAAATTGTTTTGACGCAACCGACTAATGGCCGCACAGCGGGCACCGACGCCTGGCGCTTGAGGCTGCACATCGTAAACATGTTTCCGAAACGAACATTTCCGTAGAGAGGACACGCGACACTTCCTCTTCAATTTATGCGTTTTACAAATTTCGAGGAATTTGGGGCGGCATATATATGAAAAGGAATTGATCGTATTTTTTCAAAGGTTTTTGGTAAATTGATTAGACTTTTTTCCGAGGGGCTGCTCACTCTGGAAGTCATTGAACCACTTAGGTAGAAATCATAAAATAAATCACAAGAAATCACTAGAAATTAGCGAAGTCATTGGAAATCGACTGATTTCTATTTTTATTTAAGAATTCTGGAAGTCGTTGGAAATCAATGGAAGTCTTTGGAAATCCCACAAAAATCAGAGAATTCCAGAAGTCAGTAGTCCCTACGCCATATATATAGTTTTTTTTTTTAAATAGTATGTTGGTAGCGAGTGGTTCGTGTATAAGATCGGTCAACAAAACAGACACGGACCGGCACGTTAAAATTGCTGCATATATCCCCCAAATCAAAACAAACACCGGCTGGCAGTTCGGACCGAGACGAGTTATAAGGTGGTTCATTCGAGGCATACATGCCGAAATCATGATTCCTTGAAATTCAGAAATTATCAGAAGTCATTGAACATCACAGAAATCACGGAAATCATGAGCAATGATGAGGAAATCGCGACTTCCGAGATTGATTCCGAAATCGCGGAAATCAGCTAAGAAATCATAAGAAATCACAAAAAAATGAGTAGTCTTGGAAGTCACTAATCCACCAAAATAGGGAGTGAGCAGCCCCTCGCTTTTTTCACCCGCCTGAGTCACCCAGTGAGCAGATTGCCGCCAGTTTTTGGATTCGTCGCCCAACATTCGCCAACGATGTAGACAATTTTGGAAATTTTTTGGGAAACGGAAATTTTTTGAAAGCAAAATGAAAGTTTTGCCAAATTTGGAAAATTTTGATAATCATCCAAGAAAAAAATGCCAGGGACAAATTTAAAAAAAAAATGTACCCCTATAATTAATGCTTGCACTATAATTTTTAAAACTGAATTATTGGCTTGCTAGTTCGATTAGATAAATTGGTAATGGTTGATAAAAGTTGTCTTTAATTGCAGCGAAGTAATCCATTTGCCACTCGTGCCGAGGGGTTTTAATTCGATGTGACGCGTGTGCCCATAGAAAACCTGTTACGAGTTTTGTAATTCGCCTTTTGTCGGGGATGTCTCATGGCGTCGGACAATGCCGATGAAATTGGGTCCAGGGAGTTGACTGAACTGAGATAAAGGACATCCATCAAACTAGACTGTGCATGCAATTAATTGAAATTCAAGGCCTCCATGAAATTGAAAAAAAATGTTTGTAAAATTAAGAACACCGCAAGATTCTACTTCAGATGAAAATTTTTTGATTCTAAAAAAAAATTGATTCTTTACAAATTTTGTTGAGAACGTGAGAATTATCGAAAATTTCTGGAGAATTGAATACATTTTGTCTATGTCACAAATTGCCGATGCAATTACGGTCAACTTTCGTTATCCATTACTAATTTATCTAATCGCATTCGGTGGTACGCCAATAAGGGAATTTAAAAATTATATTATGGCTATTAATTATTCGGCGGCATTACGCGAAGTTTATTGGGCGCATCGTTTCGACTTGACCCCATAAGTACGATAAATCGTGACGCACTCGAAAATAACTTGGTTGTAACTCATTCGTGGAAAAATCGTAGCGGAAAATTAAAATAAATCAAGGTTTATCTGTTGCTTCGGTGCATGAGTTGCCCGATTTGAGGGCAATATTTCATTTTTTTTTTCAGTGATTAAAACTGGTTGAACAATTTATTGAATTGGGAAGAAGAATTACGGTAAACCTTAAGCGGCACAATTTTTGAATTTTTTGGAATTATTGAAATTTTTGCGTTTCTCGACGTTGCACATGCCCCTGACACGTTTTCAGCGCGGGTTATGTGTGTGTGTGTGTGTGCGTCCGCATCCTTTTTTTGGCGAACGGTTCCTCATAAACTGCTGGACCGATTTAATTTTTTTTTTAATAGACGCGTCTCCTGAGTCTCCAGATCTGAAAGGAGTGGTTTTGCAATTGCACTATCCGTTCAATTGTTATTGACAATTTTAATTGTTTATAATGCTGTATCTCGAGAACGGTGACAGATACGAGAAAAAGTGTCTAACAAAAGTGGTTCCTCTTGTGAAACTACATATTTCGTGTCTTATTACTTTTTTTGCTAGACTCAATATTTTACGAGATATGGATAAAAAAGCATAATAATCGATCAATAGTCGAATTTACGTAACTAATATACAACTTGATTTCATATCTTAATATCATTCGTTTTTGACGTCGAAAATACGGGGCGTTTTATTTTCTTTCGGAGCATCGTACATAATGCGCTCTTGGTGGTAACAACAAATGCCGTGTAAACGATAATGCAATACACGTGGCATTTAAGCGGACAAGAGCACCAGATGGTTGCCCGGGGGCACTTACCCGCCCCGACTCCCGGTCAAAGGGATCAGCGGGTTTTCGCGGGCCCGGTCTAACCATATTTATTCACCGACCAAACCCAAATTTCAGAAGCTAACGCGGATAAGATGTGCCTCGGGCAACTGTCAAACTTGCACGAGACCCCTGAACTTGTGTGTTAACAAACACACGGGAAAATCAAAATGTGGATTTGTTGATTTTGAAAATGAGTTACAATGATGAATTTTAGGCTGGGAGTCACTGATATTTTTGAAACTTCGAAAAATTTTATGTTTTTCAACCTTTTCAAAATCATTGAAATTTGCAATATATTCAAAATTTTGAGAATTTTGAAAATTTTCAAAAGTCTCAAATTCTTGAAACTTCCCAAAATTTTCAAGTCTCAGAATTTTCAAGTCTCAAAACTTTCAAAAGTCTCAAATTTTCGAAAAGTCTCAAAGTGTTCAAAAGCCTCAAAATTGTCAAAAGTCTCAAAATTTTCCAAAAACCTCAGAATTTTCAAAAGTCCCAAAATTTTCAAAAGTCTCATAATTTTCAAAAGTCTCAAAATTTTCAAAATTTTCAATAGTCTCAAAATTTCCAAAAGTTTAAAATTTGTTGCAAGTCTCAAAATTTTCAAAAAGTATCAAATTTTTGGAAAGCCGCAAAATGTTCAAAAGTCTCAAAATTTTCCAAAAGTCTCAAAAGTCTCAAAATTTTCAAAAATCATTAGCATACTTTGATTGCCATTGGTATTCCCCTCGTTGCTTCATCATGTAGAATAAAGTAATTAACAGAATCTGATTCTGAATTAGTTAGAAGAAAAAAGTCGACGACTTTTAGTCTCATCTTCTACAGCCAATTACGCGTGAGTTCCATTTGCGCGCGTCGCAAATGACAAAACATTCTGACGCTACTTTTATTTATTTACCTATTTTTTGCAAACATCACTCGTTCCTCACCATACTCGACTAATTAATCGGCCTCGCCTCGAGATATCGATCAGCTCGAGAGTGCCACATTGTGTGTGAGTTGAAGCAGGAGGTCAGCTTGATTCCACAGTGAGATAACAAAATAGCGATGATAATTCGCGATGCTCGTTATACATTGCGAATAATGCACATCAAAAAGTGAATTCTTTAATTAAAAATATTGCCGCCACTAATGACTCATTTTTCATAGCATGTATTTTACATATATACATTTTTATGTGAAACATCTAATGCCGTCGGTGGGCTCGGAAAAATTTGCTCCCGGGATAGGCAACTTTCCGTGACAAAAATATATAGATATACTCCACTGCTTATCCATCGCCCCCTCTCTGCCATCGACGCAAAGGCGATGCGCACAAGTTGTATGTACATATCGAGATACGCTACAGCGTTTCAAAAAATTTTGAAAAGAATTTGAATTTTTTTTAAACAAATTAAAAAAATTAAATTAAATTAAATTGAAAAATTTTCAATAAATTTTGAAAAATGTTGGAAATGTGGAAAAAAATGGAAAAATCTTTCGGAAAGAAATTCGAAGAGACGCTTCGATTGCGTCATAGAGGACCCTGATCGGATAATTTGTTCACGAGAAATCGTTCCGGAAAATTTTTGGTTACATACGTACATCGGCACACATACACACACACATACAGACATTTTGTTTTAAATAGTCGAAATGCATTAGAAATACCTTGAAACGTGGAGATCTGATGGAAAATCAAAATATTTCAAATATTGAAATTTTTTTTTTGCCTAATCTCATTCGGCACGCAGCCTCAGCATGACTAATTTGTTCTCCCATATATATGTTGTCCATGGGACAGTTTCAACCTCGTTTTCAGCTTTGTGATAGTGCTCGACTGGAAGCGTGTGCGAGGGGCGTATACCAGTGGTGTCAAGTTACAGTGCTACAACTCGGTGACACTACAATCGTCCTGTCACCCTCCTCACTCAGCCCCAGACTGCGCTATGGACCAAGTAGCTCATTCGATCTAATTTCACCCAGATAAAAATCATTTAGTGGTAATCGATGATTCTTTTTCATCCTCCTACCCCCGAAACCCGTTTCAGCTTTTTGTTCTTCATTTCAGCGCATCTGATATGGACCACGGCAAGCTCCCAGCCTCCCCGCGCAACCCATAAATTCTATCTATAATGCCAATCTATGGTAACTTAATAGCGATACGAGGCAGATTGAGTTAAATGTTGCAAGACTTTTGAACATTTTGAATTGTGTAATGGTTTTAGGAACTAAAATTTCCGAATGTTTTTATCTTTTTGAAGATTTTCAAAATCTCAGAGACGATGGGTTATAAAATTAGAAAAGATTCAAAAATTTGAAATATTTCGAATAGCAAACTTCTGACAATTTCCGAGTTGTCAAAAATTGTACAAAACTGACAATTTTTCAGAATGGAAAAAAAATTGAAAGAAAAAAAATGAAATGAAAAGAAAAAAATTGAAAAAAAAAAATGAAACAAAAACAAAAAATGAAACAATATAAACGCGGGACAGATTTCTCTTCTTAAAACGACCTCCCGAATTTAATGGATTAAGGGGATCCATGGTAACTCGATAGAGATACAATGCAAATTGAGTTAATTGTTGCTAGTGAGGTCATATAGCATTGCTCTTTTGTAGCATCCTATCGTCGCACCCAGCGGGGGACGGGGGGGGGGGCGCAGAAAACCAGTGGAGATTAGGTTTCCGGCACATGGTAAAATAACCAGATGTCGGGGATTTTATCAACGCCTATCATTTTTTTTCAACTTTGGGTTTTTCTAGATTGAAAACGATATTACAGAGACGTACAATCGAAATGCTTGCAAACAATTTTGTGGATATTTTCTGTATCTTTGCTTGCTTTGTATACGAGTCCAATGGCGCGTGCTTCGCAGGCGCATTCCCTTTTGCCGCCGCGCGCACTGGTGGCGCGTCGGTCTCTCCCTTACGCTTTTCGATAATTTCGATATATACCGATAGTTTCTTTCCTGTTTACTATAGGATTAAGCTTCCCAGAGGGCAAGTTATTATGATGCTTCCGAAAAGTTGTTTACTACCACGTGTGCATATTTGGAAATGTATATCATGTTATTCAACAATTGTTGAACACGTGTATTTGTGCGTGTAAAAAATATAAAAATTGCATTTTTAAACTAGTGGTGTGAGCATCTGTGCGTCCCATTCGGGGCACAAACAAAACTTCCCGATTTTGGTATTTCAGCACAGCGTACTAGAATTCTTCTCCAATATACCCCGGTTAATCAGTGTGACCCCTATTAGGGTCATAATGAACGCTTGCAGATTTGAGAATCCTAAACTGACTCATTTATGAAGCAGATAATTATGAATATCTGAGTAGACGCATGGTGAGCATGAGGATGAGACTTATGCGCGTTACTTGAGTGGGAGTGAGACACCAATAGGGGTGCGGCCGCAATAAAAACGATAACTTTAATATTTTACCCAGTGGAATAGTATAAACAATTCCAATTGTTAATAACATTGCATATATTGCACGAATGCCATCCGAAATGTAATCCGCTTGAGTTTGCATGGAAACGCTTCGATTGGGACCCTCATGACAGCGCTGGGTTCATTCGTTCACTTATTACATACATAATTGTTGAGACGGCCATACCTCCTTAATTATGCAAATTATCAAAAAAAGTCATCCTATATAACATACGCGTTTTTATATGGGGAACAACTTTTCTTATATGAACTTTGCGGTAACTTTAACAGTTTCTGCAGTGGAACATTGTAAACAATTGAAATTGTTAATAACAATATATGTACGAAAAATTTTGACCATATATGCAATTACACACACACACACACACACAGATTTTGTTCAAAATAGTCTAGAAATGTTAGAAAAACCTTGAAACGTAAACATTCGATGAAAAATAAATTTTGATTTTCGGGGTCTTAACAACAACTTCTCTATATCGAGAAGTGAAAAAATCATAATATCAAAAAATTGCACAAATTATTTTTGTTCAAGAAATGCCAAATAATTAAAAAATTCATAAATCGGAAAAATAAGAGGAAAAGTCAAGAGCGGAAAAACTAAAATTTCTTCCGAGTATTGTGCATTTATGCTTTCGCTACCAGTTCCACCGACCAATTCCCCCGAATTTCTGTCAACCCGAAAAAAACGAGCGGATACCGTGAATTTTTAAAATCGAAATCCGCTGAATAAAAAGCCACTGGTCCATCTGCAGGCTCAACTAAACGGAAGTGAAGAGAAAACGAGCGGAATCGTTTCGTCAACTGCGGATCATTCGATTTCGTATCGCGTTAGCTACACGGTGTAAATCCAATATAGAGTAGCATCGAATGTCACTACGCCCAGCAAATGCTCTGAGTGTGTAGGCAACTGTGGATGGGTAGGGTGGCTGCGAGAGTATTGTACTTTTTGATTGGCTAATCCACGCTAATCCAATCGATGTACTCCTGGCACAAGAATTTTCTCACTATTGGTGAGATTCGATTATGCAATATATATATACATATATATAATATAAGTTGAATGCAAAGACGTAGACTCGATTTGGCAAAATGCAAATGTATGGAGAGGAAACTCCAATAGAAACTCCAATTTTCCATAAATATTTATACGATTTTGGAGCGTAAAAACTGGAACGGTTTGTGAATTTGTCAGTTCAAGCTGGAATTTTGATGCTCTTCTTATGTGTGATTTCACTTGTTTCGCCGACGTGTACGTGTGTGTTTGTGTGGGTGGGTGTGTGTGGGTGTGTGTGTGTGGGTGTGTGTGGGTGGGTGTGTGTGTGGGTGGGTCGGTGGGTGTGTGTCTGTCTGTGGGTGAATGGGTAAGTGTGTGGATGTGAGTGGGTGGATGGGTGTGCGTAGGTGTGAGTGGGTAAGTGGGTCGTGTGTGTGTGTGCGTATAACTCTGTCTCTACGGTTGTATGTCTGTGGATGGGTGTAGGTGTGTGTGTGTCTGTGTGTGTATGTGTGTGAGTGGGTAAGTGTGTGGATGTGAGTGGGGGGCTCGGTGTGCACGTAGGTGTGATTGGGTAAGTGTGTGTGTGTGTGTGTGTGTGTGGATGAATTGGTATGTGGATGTATAGTTTAGAGTTAGAATTACTTTTTTCACTCTGTGAAAAAATACTTGTGAAACATCGTTAGTCATTTGAGTTTATAGAGCCAGAATACGACAGTCGGAATATAGACGTCTGACACACCCCCCTGCTGCAGGAGCCGAGATATATTCAGCGGTGTAATGTACGAGGGTGCATACATTGTACATACCCCTATGTGTCGCCTGCTACGCCTCCCACTCACACCCTTCGAGGGCCAATATTGTTATACCACGCACAGTCGGCCTACACTGACGCACTTATTATTTTTCTACGGATCATCGAATCCACTGTGCTACTATCAATTACCGGATATTTTAGGTTTTCGATTTACCCTTACCCCTATTGCAATGGAAAATGTATATATTTATATGTGGATCAGCTAATTGAACTCACTGATTTTCTCCGTAATTTGACAAATTTCTGAAGCTTTCGCAATGTGAAAGTATTAAAATTGTATATGTTAATCATTTACACAATATATAATACTAGTGGGTGGGATGTATTTGTGCCCCCGGTGAGGACATAATGCAAACTTTCCAATTTGGTAACTCGAGTTTTCTAGATCATGTCTGTTTCAAAAATTTACGAGACTTCTCACTTGAGTATTTACTGAATTTTTATAGGGGTTAATAATAATCATGAGCGTTTCTATAAAATCCCATAGTATGGATCTATAGTGATAAAGTTTTGGAGACATTTCAAGTCCGACTGGTCCGTAGCGCCTGAGATATTCCATCTCATGTCATTGTGCTTTTCTTTTAATATCTTGAAATTGATTGGACGGATTTATTTTGGGGTTTATCCTTAGCGTTTCCCTTGGGCCAGTATTAGGTCAGAAATCTCGGGTATTTGCAGGGGAAAGAACTGAATGACTTAGACGAATTTTCATGATTCACGGAGATTCTGAGAGGCTGGGAATTCCCTCTACAAGATTCACGATCGAACGTCTGGACCACATGAGCAGGTGTCCACTGTAACGGAATGTTCTTGAAAATTTACTGAGGACTTTGAAAAATATTGAAATTCTTTGCATCATTTGAAATATAAATTTCTTTTCAAATTTGTGGAATTTTTAATGTGTGGAAATTTTCGATGTTTTTAAAATTTTTCATTTTTTTTTTCATGTGTTTGATATTTTTTCCAATTTTGGGAATATGTAAATTTGGTTTTCACTTTACGAATTAGTGAAAAGTTGTCTTCAAAAATGTACGTAAGATTTTGGTGTAATTAACGAAGTACAATTTGCATTAGAATATAAAGTGGAAATCTAAATGTCGACTAAACATGACCTAAAATTATTTTTCGATATGTATTGATTTGTATGAAGGGGGGGGGGGAATTTATTTCCTCCTCCAATTTTTCTTCGTTACGCTATACATAAATACCCGGAATTCCATCTGTCGGTTTTTGTGGTTGATTACCATTACCCTCTGAATTATGTTTTCAGTAAACTATTTTCTGCTGTTCATTCCATTTAAAATGATGATGTATTAGATTAATGCGCTTACGAAAATGAAAAACCAAAATAATTTTTCAAAACTTTCAAAAATCTTCTATATTCCCATGTCCAAAGACTTGACTATACATTTTTCTGATCCCTATTATCTTAATGTTATGTATGTTGACTGCTGATTTATGCTTCAGAATATATTAGGTATCTTTCATGTCAGGGTTGGCCTAAGGTCGGTTCGAGATTGATGCAAGCTCCGTCTGATATTGTTCCAAGATCCGTCCGATATTGGTCCAAGGTCCGTCCGATATTGGTCCAGGGGCCGTCGGATATTGGTCCAAGGTTTGGTCGATATTGGTCCAAGGTTCGGCCGATATTGGTCCAAGGTCCGGTCAATATTGGCCTAAGGTCCGTTCGTTATTGGTCCAACGTCCATTCAAGATTGGTCCAAGGCCCATCCGATATTGGCCTAAGGTCCGTCCGATATTGGTTCAAGGTCCGTCCGATATTCGTCCAAGGTCCGGCCGATATTGGTTCATGGTCCGTCCGATATTGGTCCAAGGTCCGTCGGATATTGGTGCAACGCCCATTCAAGATTGGTCTAATGTCCGTACGACATTGGTCCAAGGTCCATCCGATATTGGTCCAAAGTCCGTCCAAGATCCGTCTGGCATTGGTCTAAGGTCTCTCCGATATAGGTTCAAGGTCCGTCCGATATTGGTCCAAGGTCCGTCCGATATTGGTCCAAGGTCCGTCCGATGTTGGTCCAAGGTTTTTCGGAGGTTGGCTCAAAATTGGTTCTTGGGTGGACCAATGCTGGCTCAAACGATTGAAATTAACATATAGCTTGTACTTCCTCCATGGATCAATGACCATATTCATGAATTGGGGGAAAAGGGGTACCAAATCAATTTTTGGAAAAAAAAGTTGGCATTGTCAGATGTTCGTAGAAAAAAGGTTACAGAAGGTAAACTCTTTTTAACAACGCCATATGTCGTACTAGAGTATATTGACCCTGGGGCGACAGGGGGCCAACGAAACAGAGACCGAATTCTACATTTATCCGCCCCTGAATTCCCCTGAATTCCTCTCACTCGTTCCATCTAGCCCTTGGCGCTTTTCCTTCTTTTTTCCCCCCGACGGTACAACAGCAAGAGCAAACGGATAATGTCATTTCGATTTACATAGATTGCGTATGAGAACGATTTTCACGTCGACTTTTGCTTCGTGAGATATATAACCTTGGTAACTTCAGAAATTTCGGATTTTTCATATTTCAAATATTATAAATATTGAAAAAAAATTGGCTAATTTTCCTTTCAATTTAGAAGAATTTTAGAATGCCAAAAAAATTTAACTTTTTGAACTGTTTGCAATTTGTTTTTTTATTGGATTTTTTTAAAGACTCATTTTTTTCGAATTTTTTTTTTGAACATTCCTGAACGTAAAACGGAATTGGAAAATAGCAAAATGAAATTTGGTAAATTTTCGGAAAAATTCTAAAACCTCTGCTCCGCCATTTGCCAAAGCCTCTAACCTGATCACTCGAGAATATGCAAGCTCTTTGCTCCGTCACGCGTCCTTTCCCCCGTCAAAGTAACCGTCGAATTAATTACTCCTTAATTACGTTGAAGTACTTGTTGCGGCGCCTCAGTGATGCGCGAGAAGAGGGAGGCTGCACACCGTAATAAGATTTCCTTTAATGGCATTACACGCCTCATTGGTAGTTGGCAACTTTCCACCAAACTTGGATTTCCCCCCTCCCCCCCTCCGACTTCACCAAATGTATTTGACTTAACTTGCAAGTTTTGAGGTTGATTCCTAGCACGATCTTTGCATTCATCGGATGACCCTTAGTACTCTCATACATAGAGGAAAAAATAATATTAAAATTTGGAAATTTTCGGACACTTCCGAAATTGTTAAACATTTTTGACAATTTTTTTTTTGGATTCTTGAAATGTTAGAAATTATGAAGATTTCGAAAATTTTGGAGATTTTCCATCCGAGATAGTATATATAGACACTTTACCAAAAACCCCGACTAGGATTTTCAGAGGTGTGTGTATGTGTGTGTGTGTTTGGGAGTGGGTGGGTGTGAGTGGGTAGGTGGGTGAGTGGGTGGGTGTGTGCGTGGGTGAGTGGGTGTATGAGTGAGTGGGTGGGTGAGTGATGAGTGGGTGGGTGAGTGAGTGGGTGGGTGGGTGAGTGAGTGAGTGAGTGAGTCGGTGGGTGAGTGAGTGAGTGAGTGGGTGAGTGGGTAGGTGGGTGAGTGCGTGGGTGAGCGAGTGGGTGGGTGGGTGAGTAAGTGAGTGAGTGAGTGAGTGGGTGGGTGGGTGAGTGAGTGGGTGAGTGGGTGGGTGGGTGAGTGAGTGAGTGAGTGGGTGGGTGGGTGAGTGAGTGCGTGAGTGGGTGAGTGAGTGGGTGGGTGAGTGAGTGAGTGAGTGAGTGAGTGAGTGGGTGAGTGAGTGAGTGAGTGGATGGGTGAGTGAGTGGGTGGGTGGGTGTGTTTGATGACGACCTGACTAAGCTCCCCCCCCCCCCCCCACAATTGGATGTTTTCGAACATGTTTCGGGATGTTTTTCCAAGGCAATTTCATCCGTGGACATTTTTGCGTCAATGAAGGAATAAGTCTGCTCATGAGGAACCACGCACGATACTATTACATGGGAAGAGCCGGTGATGTACGATACCATCTGAATAGTGATTCGGCAACCGCAGATGATGACCGTGATGAACTCTGATTATACACATGCTGAGTTACTGGATCCCATGAGGAACAGCGAGTGACCTGTCTCTATCAGAGACATTGCGCAGCTTGACATAACGAGTGGCGATAACTCACTTGACACAACGGATGTCGATGAGTGGCTGCCCTTCTCATCGGGCGAACCATGTAATTCGTCTCGATTCGTACTTTCGCGATATGTCGCGGTGACTCGAAGAATCCAGACACGAGGTGGGGGAAGTCTTGGATGCGCTCTGAGACTCATGCAGGACTTTTACAAAAAGAATTTCGTATTTATGTCGAGAATTATCCAGTTGAGAGAAAAATGGTAGAAAACTTTTCTTTTCTACATCAAATTTCCGACAAAATATGTGGGATAACATTTTTTTGTAAAAACACTCGTTAGCCAGATATTTGCGTTTTTTGGGAACACGATGAATGTGCAGGCTATTGGCCTGGCCTCGATGGGCCACTCGAGCTGTTTATTTTTTTCAAATTTGGCTAATGAGGGATTCCTAGTGTGATTTAAAAAATGAAGGAAAAAAGGATCCTCCATTTGATCACATATGAGCTGAAAAAATTGTCCCCGGGTTAACTGAATTGCATCCTTAATCACTTCATTTATAAATCTCCAAATCGAACGATAGAGATAAAAAAATTTAAGTAAATCGATTCGACAATGTCTGAAGCTTTATATGGATTGTCCCTTGGGTGGTCCCCCCGCTCAGACGTCATTCACAAGTACCGCAAGTTGAGAAACCCTGTAACTCGTCCCTCTTGCTCTACCCTTTTTTTCCCAGTTTATTTTCTGGAAAGCCGGGGGAACAGGGCACAACGTGGAGAGTGATTTTTTTTTTTCAAGTTTGAACGCGAAGAGTGAGATCCACCAGCTCGGTGACTACGTAGACTGAATCATTCATCTTAAGGTACAGCGATTAAGGACGCTCAATTTCCACAAATTTAAGGATTTAACGAATTTCGAGAATTGTTGAATTCTTCCACATTTTCACCATCGAACACACACACATTTTTTTCTCAAATTAAAAAAATAAAAATTTTCAAATGAGGCTAGAGTGATTGTAAAGTGTCAATTTGTCATTTTTTTAAATTCCTAGAAAGTACATAATTAAAAAAAAAAATTGCAAAATTTTGGAGTTATAACTAAAAATAAAAAAAATAGAATTTTTTTTTCCAAATTTTTCAACATCTTCAAAAATTTTAGCGAATTTTAAGGATTTCTATAAAGGTCGGAAATATTTCGAAATTGTAATACGATATTGAATAGCTGAGATAAATACGAAGATACGCCTTTTTTCGTCAGATATTCTTGGATTGACTGCCGGTCGAAATTTATGCGATTGATTCGACTGGAGCGATGTGACAGTACAAGGAAGCGCTTTTAGTTCTGGCGAATCCCCCATCCCCACGGGACACACGTCTCCCACCCCCCCCTCTCCCCCACCCACATCCATCCGGCACACGCCTATGTGTCCGAAGGATCTCTATAAATTTGCATGTAGAATACGCGTGGGAGGTAAGTCGGAGAAAAGACAGGGCTCGGAGTGATACGAAAGCAATGTCTTCTTCTGCCTCTTCCAGGCCACTCTACCCAATGACACTATATCTGTCCTACTCAACTGGACGTCCGTCTAATTTCCATGTGGAGACTGACCAGACATGAAATGAGATGCTTGGGAGAGCTTCAAGCAAAATTCGTTGCAGGGTTTTAGGAAATTTAGAATGTTTTGAAAATATCGAAAGAAAAATTTACAATTATATGAACAGAAAAAGTTTTACAATTTATGATAACTTTTATGACACTCATGATTTTCAAATTTCGGGTCGAAAAGTTAGTCGTTCTGAGTCTGCGTTTTGTCGTCGAAATCGTCCTAAAATTTGAGAGGATATATGGTTCAAGGCTTCCAATTCTATATCTATTTTCCAAATTTTGACCGATCTTTCCTTCGGCTGCAGGAAGCCTTGTATTTTTTTTCTCCTGCTAGACGGATAGGAAATTCGGGGATCTGGGGGGGAGGGGGGGGGGGGTGGAAAAAAGCACGGCGAGCCAAACACATTGGCGTTTTTCCGAGGCAATTCGACGAAAAGTCCTGGCAATTTCTTCCTCGTTCGATCTTTTCGAGGCCGGAGGGCCCGCGAATGGACCGATGTGCGCATAATTTATGGACTCACGCCAGCACCAGCGATCGGTCTTCAACAACTGCCGGCGAACCGTTGCAAAAAGAAGGCAAGCCAGTCAATTGGAGCGCCCGTGGCTAGCAATTGTTTACACCCTATCAATAACCAGGGTCGATAAAAAAAAAAGAGTGAGAGAGATTGAAGAAATGTGGAATTTGCAAACGAGACGAGCTCCGTGATGTTGCACAAAATTTACCTTCCGCAGAATTTTTATTCCGCTTTTCGATATAGAAGAGAAAGAGTTCAATGAAAATTATGTTCAGTACATTTTAACATATCATTTCTGTGTTGTATGATTAAAACGAAAGGAACTACGTGGCGCTTGATGGTCAGCGTTCCTACCACACAGCGAAGCGTATATACCCTGAGAAACTCGGCTACGAAAGAAGCAACGCTGACCTTGGAAAATGAAATATGGACATACATAGCGAACTAGATATTATGGAGGTGGAAGTTGTGTGGTGTATAGATACTTGATCGCTCTTGGTGATCTTTCGTGGTCGTGGACTTGGCCGATACGCTTCCGCGTATCTCGATAACTGTCAAAGACTCAGTATTGGAAATAGCAAAACACTTGTATGAAAATAAAATGAATGACTAGCACATATTGAAAAATATATGCAAACTGAATGACGAGAATGTACATTTTAGAATTAAGCATAAAGTGCTCTAACAAACATTGCTCAAGCCAATGGCGACAAAGCTCAAGAGATACTAGTTGAATGTTATGGTTAGTGCCTGCTATTAATTCATATATTTATTTATTTATTTATAGATCTATTTGGTTAGTTATTTCGTTTTAAGGCACATTTAGTGAAATATAAAATTAATATGGGACCCAGGCACATTTCTGAAAGAGGAAATATAAGGAACAATATATTTTTATATATTGTAAAATTAATGCGGACAAAATTAACATATGTTAACAGGCACCTCACAGTATCTGATAATACAATGTACAGAACAGAATGGACAAATTGAAAAATGAAACATTATGAATAAATGAGTTTTTCAAATGTCCAAAAGAATACGAAAGAAGTCGGTAGTTAAAATTCCGATAGAGATTCTAAAAATTGTTCTCATAAAAATCCGTTCCACCCAAAATTTTGGCCTAATTCAGTAAAGTGGAAAGTTTGACCTTGAGTTTATATTTTGATGTTTTATTCCCTGTACAAATTTCCCGTTTTTAGTATACAAGTTCGGCGCCTTTCACAGAGAAATTGTGTCTCTGTGTATGTTTGACGGCGATTTTTTAAAGCGAGATTAAAAATGCAGGTCCTCCCGAGTCGGTCAACTAGCGGTAACCATTTTTTTTTTTCCACTCATTCCACTTCGCATCTCCCCTTTAGCCGGTGCGTGAGCACAACAACGCGCACATGGGGAGATGCTGTATCGTTCATTGGGTCGTTGAGGGCTAGCATCGGTCTTCAACCCATAGACTTGGAGGCCCTCCGGTCGGAGAGAGGAAGAGATGGAGCAAGGGTGATTGGGGGAGAGAGAAAGAGAGAGGGAGATGGAGAGAAATGGTGAGAGAGCAATAGTGAGGGTGGACAAGCCGGGCTGACCGGTTGCCATGACGACCATATGGATTGATCCGAGCAAATATCATCTCCGAAGACGCCCGAAAGAATCGCTAGATTTCGCGGGGTATAGACCATGTTGGCATTTTATGAGGAACAGTTGCCAGGACAAATATTCAACATTGGAATGGGCTTAGAGTGGGGATTTCTGTAGATCGGTGAGCGATCGATAAGCAAAAAACCATGATCAGCGTGGAGAAGATATTGCAGGAAAATTGTCAGATTATTGGGTTGTATTTTCTAAGATGACTTCACGTTCTATTTCCTAGAATGTCCGTTCCTGAATGTTCCGTTGATTGAAAAGTCCTCTCGTAGTAAGTGGATTGTTCGGTTGACAGATTGGCTCGATTCAGTTCCTTCAAATCTCCATTCGTTAATACTTAACGAATGCATCCATCAGGCAACTCCATTGGCGAACGATTTCGAATAAGTGAGCTAACTATTAACGAATATTCATTCGGTCATATCCGACTATGCCATTTATCCTAGTTAACGAGCATACAACTAAGTCTGTCTAATGCTGCTCCCATTCCAAATCAGTCTGCCAAATGAGCCACTCCTGGTCTTCCTTGATTGAAACCGGAAAATTGATTTAGATCATGCTGGCCTTCACAAGGTTTAATGTTTCTATCAGTAGTGATGTGGTTAACTCATTAAGATCAACTTTCAATCATCCTCAGTTTTCGGAAACTATTTAGAATGGCTAATTGAATGCTTGAGTTGAATGCGAAGGGTTGCAAAATTCATCACACCGTCTTGATGCTAATCGAAGTAGATCTTTTCAGCAGACTTATGCGTTTTAGACATTTCGGCATTATGAATATTGTTCTACAATGTTCATTAACCTCAATAAAGTTGTTTGGGCTATATATCCGGTCGTGTAAAACTCCAATTTATTCCATCCACTGCCATTTTACGATAATACTAATACAACGTTTCAAACGCTCTGGGCGTTCATCTTCAGGTACTCAAACAAATATCACATCTGACAACTTTTCCTTTGGTTCCTTTGGTATATATATACATTTGTTGAATTGAATATTGAATATATCATGTATTTGTATATGCAGAAGTGGCTTGAAGCTAAACCAAATCCTGAGGTGTTTAGAATCGCAATTTATTGATCATTGGTTGGTGTTATGATCCATCTTTCTTGGCTTTCCGAGATTACCTTCCTCCCAAGCGTCATCACGTTGGTATGTGTGGTGTCGCAAGGTGGAGATAGAGCAGTGGATCATCATTAACTGGATGGTAGCAAAACCATGGACGTCTGATTGACAGGCGCGCGGAGAAGCTAAAGTTTTTCCTAAACCCGCTTTTAATTCTCGGTAGGAGTGTACTGAAGCTAATGGAGAAGGGAGAAGGAGGCCAACGCTGATGGACAGTCGTGAGGCGCCAAGCTATGCCAACTATTTCACCGCTCATTTCATGCTCCTCCACCTCCTCAGATTGTGCTCGACTTTCTTATAGTCAGCGTTTAAATGCATAAGAAGTCAACACATATCTGGGCAGATGGAGCCCGGCAATTCCTGTTTGTCAATGCTATGGGGTAACTTCCATTGACACCTGATTTTTGAAGGTCTCAGGTTGGCAGTGTCCATTTTGGAAAGAGGTGGTAAATCAGGATGAGTGCAATTATTGTCTTCAGGTGGAGTTTCTCGGTGGGGAAATAATTTGGAAAATGTAAAATCTCTAAAAATTTGTAGTGAAAATAATTTGGTGAGTTTAGGATTTGGGTGGCATTAGATATTAGAATCCATGAAAAAGAATAGTTCCCACACCTCGACCGATCCTATTTTGTTCCCCCTCAAGAGAATATCCCTATAACCTATTAGAAATTACCAGAGCGAGATATTGATTTGATAAAGTGGATGAACAATGGGTTGATGCATTTGAGTATATAATACTCGAGTGAGGGCCCTCGAGTGACACGAGTTAGAGGCTCTAGAAGGTAATTGAGTTGGCCACGCGACTCTTCAAGTGCCCCCCCCCGCACCATGACACACTCGGGCGTCTAGAGCCCCTACTAACCACCTGTTTTAGCGGCGTGCCTCAGTTCGTCGTCCATGTGTATGGGCCACACGTATGCACGCACATATGTGGGATAAAAAATGGAGAATCCCGTGGGCATAAGGTTGATAGTACGGGAGAAAATCCATACTAATGCCTGTGTTTGCTCGGGCCCTAGAAAAATAAATACAACGGGATGGGTGGCTGAGGCTATCATTTCTCACGATGCAATTAATTGTTATCCATGCGAGAAGCTTCAATTACTTAGCTATTGATGGGGAAAATTCCTGTGACCATTAGAGTTTTCATAGGCAGTTCAACCACAGTTGATCAGTATTCTGGAAGGTAAACTAAAAAAAACATGCTGCAAAAACACACACACAAACACATACACATCCACCCCCCCCCACACCCCCCCACCCACCCCCCCCCCCCCCCCACCCACACCAACCCACCCACCCACCCCCCCACCCACACCAACCCACCCACCCACCCAGCCACCCACACACACACCCACCCGCCCAACCGCACCCAGCCACCCACACCCACCCAACCACACACACACACACACACACACACCCAACCACCCACACACACACACACACATACACACACACACACACGGACAGCGACAGACACACACACGCACCTATACCCATCAATACCGACGTAAACAAACGATGGCATTACATCCAAAGCTTGGAGAAGCTCACAATGAAGTCTCAGAAACACGAAATCAACTACGGCTATCACCCCTGATAATTTATCCCTTTTCATCATTTAATTTGAAATTTTACAAGCAGCAGATCGATTCGCTCTAACAGAGGAGCCCAGCCATTTAGAGTCATCCACCGTGTCTCAATCTGGAGGGCAGCCTTCTAGCCGTCGTCGAGCCGTAACGCTTGGCATCTGTTCCGATGTGAAACACCCCAACTGGTTCGGCATTTGCGGAAATGCGCGTGCCCAAATACGGAGATTTCGGGGTGGTGCTATTTCGCGATTGTCCTGCATTGGCAATCCATGAAAATGCCAGCGGATCAACAAATTTTCCGTAGTTTGATTTAATTGAAGGGAATTTTATGCTTCTCATTTCCGCTTTTTGAGTTTTCAGAAAAACTGCGCTATATAGGAGTGGACGAAAGGGGCGGAGGGGGTGGGTGGAGGAGTGGGGTTTGCTAGCAAAAATCACAAAAAAATCAGGAGTAAGTTCTATAAATTATTGTTTTTTTTTGTAGGGAAATTGTAGTGTCCTTCGCTTATTGAGGTATCTGCTGGAAATAGCGTACACTTATCGAGGTTCCACCGTTATGGGAGGGGTGGCATGAGAACGCTTGGATGTCTTCTTAGTGGCGGATGATCGCCGAAGGGAGTGGTTTCCAAACGATTTCGTCGGCTAATCGATCGGAAACAATCTTCTGGTGATTTTGAAATGGCTATTCACACTACTATGCCAGTAAACCTCCAGAACTCTCTGGTTGAATTGATTAAGCTCGGGGGAGAGAGGTGTGTGCGCAGATCTACGCTTATCGGTGGTAAATTTTTAAATCATATCTCCAGTTTAGTTCCGATAATTGCAATAATTTTTAAAATATTTAAAATATTCTTCTTTTTTCAATTATGTGAAACTTTGAAACCCGCCTTTCAAATTTCTGGAATGTTTGAAATTTTGTGACATCTCGAACTTCCCAAAATACCTATGGGTCCCCTTGAAGAAAGGAAATGCCGCATTTTTTCCTGAAGTATTAACCCTCCCCCTTCCACCCCCCCCCCACCCGCCACCCCCCAGGCAAAATATCTATACCATCGAGCGTCGAGTTGAGATAACCACCAAGAGGAGGATCGATGGCGATTCTTCACTCACTTAACTCCCATGCGCATCAATATGCATTAAGCTGATCGGCTCTCTTGTCCCGTTTTTCCTTCTGCGCTCCAGTATGAAAAAAAAAATCTCGCTTAGACATTTTTTTTACTCATTTTTGGGATTAAGTGTCTACCATAGATAAAAGCACAAGCTGTTAAGACACTCTTTGAAGGCAAGTATCCGCATACTTTGAAAGTTTTAGAAGAAAAGGGTATCCTATGTAAAAGCATCTCTAGGAAAAAATGGTGGGCGTGGTATTTGGAGAAATATTCAGTATTAGTACGTTTAATTTTTACAGAACAATTTAATACTGGCCACAATTAATATTGGGCACATGTCCGCCGGATGTCTGCTGGACGTCCTCTTAATGATGGTCATACATACACACATACACATACACACACCCACCCACCTACACACAACCAGGCACCCACCCACCCACCTACACACACCGAGTCAACGGCCCACCCACCTACACACACCGAGCCACCCACCCACACCCCCACCCACCCACCGACCCACCTGCACACACCCACCCACCTGCACACACCCACCCACCTGCACACACCTATCCACCTACACACACCGAGCCACCCGCCCACCCACCTACACACACCCACCGATCCACCCACCCACCTACAAAGACACACACACCCACCTACCCACCTACACACCCCCACCCATCGACCCACCCAGCCACTCATACACACTTCAAAGAACAGTTACGAATTGAAAAGAAAGCAGTTGATTTCGGACGCATTACAATAACTTCCCGAAAAATTGGGAAGTTAATAATAATTAATTTCTTATTTCGAGGTGATTAGAATAATTTCTCAACGCCATGAACTTAAAGCTGGAGGGTGAAAAATGAGGCAAATGGCCCATGAAAATCTCGAAAAAAATCCAGATATCCCTTCATGAAGACACTGCTGGTATCAGCGGGTCTAGCAGATTCTCAAGGACACCCGGGAGGACCATAGAGACAAAGAATCTTGCGGAGAGACTGCTCCGGTAAGTACTCTTTGGTCCATTCTCTCGGGTGATTGTCGGCCGAGAATTACCTACGATACGCCAATGGTTATTTTCAAAGAATATCTTAACAGCCCGGGCTTTTATCCAGCGTAGACGCTAAAACCCAAAAAGTAAGGAAGGCATTCACTGTGACAAAGTGTCATGGACGAGGTATGCGACTCATTAGTATTGATGATATTCATAATTATATATGCAAAAGATTTAATTCCAAAATTGTAAATACTTGAGCTTGGAAGCGAGGGTATTAATATATCCTAAGCAAGGATAATTCGTCCCTAAATTCGGGATATTTTACCCCCGAATCGAGGACACGGTGTTACGAATCGGGAATGTCGTTATCTCCAAGTCAGGAATATGGCATCGCCGTATTGGGAACATCTTATGAGCAACTGGAGAATTCTTCATCCGAAAATTGGGGATGTTTCATTCCCTTCTAGGGGATGTCGTACTCCCAAGTCGGGTATAGCGTATCCTCGAATCCGACTTCCCAATATACCCGAGCTGTGGATAGTGTATTGCCGGGGATTTTTTCCCATCCCCGAATTGATATTCTGTGTTCTGACCAGGGATTGTTCACCTTCAGATGGGAACATAAACAATAGAATTGAAGGCATCGTATTCCGACGTCAGGAATTTTTATATGGTCCAAATCGAGATTCTTATATCCCCAAGTCAGGGATTTTTATATTCCAAATGGGAATTTTCATACCTCCACATAGGGGATTTTTATATCCCCAAGTGGGGACTTTTATATGCGCAAGTTGGGATTTTCATATCCCCAGGTTGGGATTCTTATATCCCCAAGTTGGGATTTTTATATGCCCAACTGGAGATTTTTATATCCCCAAAAGTTGGGATTGTTATATCCCCAAAAGTTGGGATTGTTATATCCCCAAGTTGGAATTTTTAAATCCCCAAGTTGGGATTCTTATATCCCCCAGTGGGGATTTTTACATCTTCAAGTTGGGATGCTTATAGCCCCAAGTGGGAATTTTTATATCCCCAAGTTGCAATTTTTATATCCCCAAGTTGGGATTCTTATATCCCCAAGTTGGGATTTTTATATCCCAAAGTTGGGATTTTCATATCCCCAAGTTGGGATGGTTATATCCACAAGTTGGGATTTTTATATCCCCAAGTGGGGATTTTTATATCCCCAAGTTGGGATTCTTATATTCCCAGGTTGGGATTCTTATATTTCCAAGTTGGGATTTTTATATCCCCAAATGGGGATTTTAGTATCCCCAAGTTAATGATTTTTATATCCCCAAGTTGGGATTTTCATATCCCCAAGTTGGGATTCTTATATCCCCAAGTTGGGATTCTTATATCTCCAAGTTGGAATTTTTATATCCCCAACTTGGGATGGTTATATCCCCATGTCGGGATTTTCACATCCCCAAGTTGGAAGTGTTATATCCCCAAATAGGGGATTTCCATATCCCCAAATCAAATTTTTCAATGTAACCGCTTCTAGTACTTTTCTTCCATGTTCGGTCCAGAATTTTTTCTCCAAAGAATATTATTCACTGCAGTTTCTCAATCGAGAAGATCCTCCCTCGTCTAGCCTAACTGGCAAAAAATTATAACGAGTCGAGAATCATCCACACTTTTTTTACATTCCTACCCAATTTGTACAATGTACTTGCCTAGTTAATTTCTATGGTGGAATATCACATGGAAATTTTCTTGAAATGGCTCAATGCAACTTCTTTCGCGGCACTTCGTGAATTGATATAAAAAGAATCTATGAAAATGGTAGGTTCGAAATCCAGGAGCGATCGCTGATACATAATGGATCGTTCTTCGGGGCTTTTTCGTTAGCATAAGTTTTCCATTAGCGTGAGGGATAGATTCGAGATATCGATAATATCCAATATACATTCAGACATGTATTTTCGTGCTACTTGGAGAAATGGGGTGGGGGGGGGGGGGGAGGGGGGGGGGCATGCAAAAAAGTTGGTAATGTAATATCGATGAGGGGACAGTTTTTATGGTATTTCAGCCTAATTGGTGGTATTTATGAAATGCCCGTTTTGCCCCATGCTGACAACAGGCACCGGAACCACTCAGAATTTCTAAAATACGGGAAAAGGGGGAGAACGATAAATTATCGGATTGAATTCTGAACGATTGGATATGAAGCAGACGAACAAGAACTACTGGAATTCTATCGGTGGGTGGGGGGGGGGGGGGAGGGCGGGGGGTGAAAGCAAAAAATTGAGAAAAGTCGATATTCTCGTGGAATATATATACCATTTTGATTTTTTTCATTTACGTGGACCGTTTTAGCAGCTGCCCTGTTTCAAGCTGCTCAAGAGAAATCAATTCAGGAGGAAAATGAGAGTAGAAAAAAAATCTGACAACACCTTGTTAATCAGTGATATATCCTGAGCTATGAAAGTTATGAAAAAAAGTCATAAAAGATTATGTGTGTATTTTTGTATGAGGAACAACATTTGTTATACACTTTTTCTCCTATCTCTAACCGTTCTCGTGATGGAGCGTTTTGAACAATTGAAATTGTTGATAATTGAAGGAATTGTTTTTCAAGAGTGACACTCTTTTCCAGCCTGGGTATCAGTGAGAGGGGATTTTTCGTCAAAGGGGAAACGAATTGATCGAGCCATGGACGAGGAAGCGTTGGCTAAAAAATCACACACATAGAAACACACACACACAGAACCCTCATCTAAAACTTGTCAGAATGATGTAAAACGTCGAGAAAAGTGAAAATTTTCCATTTCTGAGACTCTTCATTAAATCGGGAAGTTAATCAATTAGGTGAAGTACGAAAATGTTAATGAAGTGGAGAAAATAGTTGGAAATAAAAACTGAAGAAAGGAAAATAATTAGTGCATCAAATAACTGGAGGTTATTTATCCAGCGATTTTCTCGGTCTACCGATCGACCGATCTGCGCTCCATAAACCACCCCAAATCCCCCCTTAAATACAAATACCAGCAAATGCTCGAGTGGAGGGGAAGGTTGTGTGTATGGGGCACCAGCTCGTCCATTTATTCTGGAGGGGTACGACATAGCGAAGGGTGCGACACCCCACCTAGCAAGCCCCATATGCTACATGGTACGAGTGGAGCTGTTTTTTTGAGAACTACGGGAGCCCAAGTGTGTTTTGATTTCACTAATAGACGCGTCCGGGTCTTCTAGTTGTTTTTCGACGGGCCCTAGCATTGTCATGGAAAATATGAGGATCTGGGGGAAATGGTAGATTGATTAAGGAGGCTCCTCGAATTATATTAAACAGTTTTCCACTTCTATAAATTTCATTTTTTTGTTGTAATTTTTCGAATTTTCAGAGGTTTTGGACTCTTCAAGATGACGTTACTTTTGAAATTTTAGAACTGACGGACCGATTTAACTTTTTTTTATGTGAAACATCTAATGCGGCACTTGCGTTGGGAAAAAATTCTGGCTGGCACAGGCATTTCCAGTAACAATGTATATATAGATATACTCTACTGGTTACCCATCGCCCCCTCTCTGCCATCGACGCAAAGGGGATGCGCACAAGTTGTATGTACATATCGAGACACACTACGGCGTTTCAAAAAAATTTGAAAAGAATTGGAAATTCTTTTTAACAAATTAGAAAATTTTTGCAACCATTTTTCAAGAATTTTGAGAAAGTTTGGAAAATTTTTGAAAAGATGTCGAAAAAATTTTTAATTTTGAAGAATGCTGGAAATGTTTGGGAAATTGAGAAAAATGTAGAGAAAATTGGAAAAATCTTTCGGAAAAAAAATTGTTTGGAAAAAAATTGGAAAAAATTTTAAAAAACATTTGGCTCATTTTAGAAAAATTTGGCTCATTTTAGAAAAATTTGGAAAAAATAGCAACAACTTACAGAAAAATAGTCAACAAAATTTGAAAATCTTTTGCAAGAATTCAGAAGAATTTTGAAAAAAAATCGCAATTTTTGTTTTAAATTGAAAAAAAAATTGCTACAAGTTTGAAGAAATTCGGAGCACTTTTCTAAAAATTTGTTTGTTATTTTTCTACTAATGTCATTAGATAGGACCGACTCAAAATCGTGTGAACGATGAAGATTCTAATTTCGCCTGCGGAAGTGACTCGCACTTTCTTACGAAGTGAATTGCTGTGCTAACAATATCAATCATAGTACGAAAATAAAATAAAAATGGTCAAATATTGTATCACGGTCTGTTATCTCCTATCTCGCATTGGAGCGAAAGCGATTTTTATGAGTCCACTTTTTCCTAATGACGAGATAACCCATATCGCGCGTGCCATTCCACCACTAAAAATCATGGGATCGGCGGATCATGATTATAACTATATTTCTAATTTTTACATTTTACATTGAAAATTCGAAGATTTTCAATCTATAGTATGCGCCAATCAGGGATTTTTTTTTCGCGATAAAATGCTCTTTCCGCGTAAAAGTGGAAAATTCATAAGGTCATGCACAAGGTTATGCGGCTGAATCGATACGTCAGAAGCTCTTGGTGACACCAACAATCGCCCATGCAAATTTGCATTCATTATCGGATACAAGCGACCACTGATTGACAATCCGAGTTTCATTGTGACAGTCATATCGCGCCCTCGGTATTTCCAATCAAATTTATAATGACGTCACATTGTACCAACTGTGAAAGGATACCACGAAGTCATGGATAAATGAGTGTTTATCGTTGATCATATGAGTGTAGTGAAGGTAATGAAGAGGAATGGATTAAAAATTAATTGCCGGTTTTAACTGTATATAACGAAGATTCAGAGATAGGGCTTTCAATATTTTGTTTATTTCGTATTTTTGGGGAAATTTAATTGTTGGTATTATTATGGCACAATTTATTTAGAGAATTAGTTTAAACTAAATTTTTGAAATTTTCCAAAAATGACTTCTCTGCATCATTTTCAATAATGAACATTCATCGAGACGATACCATGCGCAGAATTATTGAGATGATACTCGTTTAAATCGATGTTCCGGCGAGAATCTCGACGACGCTCTCGTGATATTTTTTGTTCAAATTTTTGAACTATCGTCGAAACTATCGTCTGGTCTCGTGGACAGCCCTAGAACTCACTGATCGAGAAGTTCAAAAAAACTGATCACTGTGGAGTTCGAAAATCATTGCGGCAACCGGTGGGAGTCGAACCCGCGTCTTCCACGTTGCCAGCTATTGGCTGGCTCCACAGCGTTCCCAGTATATGCCATTTACTTCCCATTGATTTTCAATTTTGGCGATATTTTTTTTTTTAAAGATAGCAACGGAGAACGAAATTCCCGGAGAATCGGTACACGAAGGTAAAAGTTGTCGTCAACGAGGCGGACCGTTACAGTTGGTGACAATGTGCGGTGGTATGAGGATTGGCGTTGCCAACAGCGAGAACCTCTATGATCGATGCCGAAATTAAGGGGTTGCCCGTGGCACTGGACGAAACAAGGTTAACCAATCACGGTAGAATCGTGGACGATGCCTATATTGGCCGTCATTCCAGGGCCCCGTGTCGCGATTCTTTTTTTCAATGGTTTCTGTTTTTCCGAATCACGAGGTATGTGCATAGGGGGGAAAGGGGGTGGAGGGGGGGGGGAGAGTGAAACGAAATAGAGACAGAAATTTCGTAATTATGGAGCACTGGTAGTCTCCTGGGACATCACGGGCCAGCGAGGACCTGCAACTGGTCGACTCCCGGTAAAATGACATTTTATAATTATACATGCTAATTGTTTTCCCGGAGTCAATCGTGCGGAAAAATCCAGCGTCAAGGGCATGGGGGAGAACAATTTTTGTTTCAGTAAGTTTAGCAAGCATTTTCGCTCTCGTAAAACGTTGAAATTGAGAGGATAGAAAAATGAATTTTCACCTCTTTGAATGACACATTTTATATTGGAAAAAAATATTTTTCAATAGGAAATAAAAAGAAAGTTGGAAGGATTCATTAAACTTTTTTGTATTCAGATTTTCGGGGAATTTTTGAATTTTTTGAAACTTAATATTTGTTAATGATTTTCAACATTTGTGGAATTGTAAAAATTGGTAGGTTGAACCATTAAGTGCTCACGGCTAGAGGAAATCGCCGCACCGTGAATTTTTAAGGGAGAAAATTCAGATTTTTTTTTCGGCCAAAATTTGGTTTAAAAACCATAAATGTGCTTGAATGGGAGCTAGAACAAAATTGTGGGAGAAACGACGTGAAAAAAATGGCCCAAAAGCCCATTGTTTATCCTCTATTTTGATTTATAACGTCAGACTAGACCTACTATTGGCACAGTTGAGCGAGCATGTCACAATCGACAAGAGCCACCTCAATCAAAGCGCTATTGATACCAGTCGCGGGCACCACTAATTCGTCCCCCCTCGTTTCTATGCTCCATTGTGTGGTTTTCATGGCAGACCAAAAGTCTATTAGCTACGGGCACAGTCGAGAGTCGTTTTGCCATCAAAATAGACAAACAATATTTTTTTCAATGAAAAGAAACTCGTTATATCCTCACGTTTTCAATGATTTTAGATCATCTGGGGTACTCTTAGCGAAAGTTAATTTTCTAAATCATTTACAAAAAGAACGTGAATTTCAGAATTTTTGTAAAATTTCGTAATTTTTTAAGTTCTGCATTTAACGGCAATACTATAATTTCATTCATTTCTGACCATTTTTAACAACATGTATGTGTGTGTGTGTGTGTGTGTGTGTGTATGTCGTCAAATTCTTTCTCCATTGGAATGCTGTAAGACACAATCGAAGCGTATTGGTGATCTTCAAAGCTGATGAGATTTTGGATGGAATTGGTCCAGTACATATATTGTTATTAACAATTTCAATTGTTTATAATGTTCTACTGCGTAAACTATTAGAGTTAGCGCAAACTTCATACAAGAAAAGTTGTTCCCCATATAAAAATACGTATGTTATGTAGAATGACTTTTTTTGATAATTTGCATAATTAAGGCGGTATGACCGTCTCAACAATTATGTATGTAATAAGTGAACGAATGAACCCAGCGCCGTCATGCGGATCCCAATCGAAGCGTTTCCATGCAAAATCGAGCGGATTACATTTTGGATGGCATTCGTGCAGTATATGCAATGTTATTAACAATTGCAATTGTTTAGACTGTTCCACTGAGTAAAATATTAAAGTTATCGTTGTTATTGCGGCCGCACCCCTATTGGCGTCTCACTCCCACTCAAGTAACGCGCATAAGTCTCATCCTCATGCTCACCATGCGTCTACTCAAATATTCATAATTATCTGTTTCATAAATGAGTCAGTTTAGAATTCTCAAATCTGCAAGTTTTGATTATGACACTAATAGGGGTCACACTGATTAACTGGGGTATATTGGAGAAGAATAAATTTAGTACGCTGTGCTGAAATACCAAATCGGGAAGTTTTGTTTGTACTCCGAACGGGCAATTTCGATGGTTCTCATAGCTCGAATAATTTAAATAAATCACTGAACCTACCGGAAGACCGAGGCCTCAGAACATTCGGAGGCAAAATTTTAAAAATAATTCAAAGGACAAGTGGAAAACACTGGTTTCAATCTGAAATGAAAATTTCGCCGATACATGGTATCATGCTGACATTAGTAGAACATCAAACTAGACTTTGAAGGAATGAAATATTCTCTATAGGTAAATTGGATCTTGGAGTCTGCTGATCGTGTGTAAAGCACACATGTATTGGGTTGAGGATCCCTGTGTACAAGATGTCCTCCTGAAGACTATCTCGGTTGAGGTCCCAGGGGACACCTCCTCCTCGCTACCATTTTCTCCTATCTCAGTATATTCTATATAGCCTATTCAGATATCAGGTTCACCCTATACTCCAGTGTTAGCCTCTGTTTCCCAGGACGGGCCAAGGGATGAGCGAGTCCCGGATACTCTTCCGCCCTTTCAAGTTTCTAGATCCACCCCCCCCCCCCCTCCTCCCACCCCCATCCTCGACCCCACCATTCCACCCCTTTGTCGTAGACAACGTAATTCATGTGCTCTATATCCTCCTACTGCTCCGAAAAAATATACGACAGTTATGTAATAGAAAGTTTTCAGATTTTGAAAATCTTGAACATTTTCGCAATTTTCGGAAATCTCCAATTTTCAACTTTTTAATGTTTTTGAATTTTTTTAGATTTTTCAGATTTTTGAAATTTTTGAAATTTTTGAAATTTTTGAAATTTTTGAAATTTTTGAAATCTTTGAAATTCTTGAAATGTTTGAAATTTTTAAAATTTGAAATTTTTAAAATTTGAAATTTTTTTAAAATCCTTCGGATTTTCCGAATTTTGGTGTTGTATGCTCCTTATGCTACCATGCACCATAAATTTTGATTTACTCACCGGTCGATGATTACGGGATCACTGGGTGTTTCGTTTCGATTGCCGCAACTCTTCTTGTCGCAACATCGACTGTAAAAGACAAAAATTGACAATTACGAAATCAGCTGCTAAGTCTAATCAAAAAGGTGGAAAATACCAAATTCAAAGAAAAGTTATAAAGTATTATTCCAAACTTCCAAAATTTTGAAAGTATTCAGTTTCGATTCTTCATTTTTTTGAATTGAAAATTTTTCGAGCACGTCCCAACAATTTTCAGAAATTCTGAACCATTGAAATCACTTGAATCACATTTTTTGCCTCGTGTATTTTACGCATATTTATTTTTTGGTGGCGAATCGGCCTAGTTCAGCCTGAAAGAACGTCAAAAGTTTTTGATGTGGAGAGTAAAAAGCACCCACCTCCGCATAAATTGCCCTGGGGACTGTGCAACTAGGGGCTAAGCACAAGTCCCAGGGGCTCCAGTGACTCAGCTATGGTGTACCCATACATCGATGCAAGTCTCGTTATGTTTATGGGGTAAGGGGAATTTTGGCCACGTGACCAGAGGTCGATAACAATTTTTTTAAAATAAAAATCACCTGTTGGTATTGAAATTTTAGCAATTTTTCAAATCATTGACATTTCTAGTTTTTTTTAAATTCATAATAGTAAAAAAAAAATAATTTAAAGAATTTATAATTTTTAAAAATTTTTTTCGAAAAATGACAAAACTCACCTGCACATAACTTCGTGGGTCAGCAGCACTCGACACATCTCAGGATTCTTATCCTGTCCCTCGTACATTATCGCCTGAAAATAAGGAAAAAACGTTCATTAATTCTCAAAAAAAAAAAAAAAATTCCCATAGATTTTTGTTCCAAATTTTTATATTTTTTAAAAATTTTAATCAACGTTTTGAAAATTCCAATTCTTCAAAACTTTCTGTTTTGAAAATTTTTGAACATTCCAAAAATTTCGGCTATTTTGAAAATTAGTTTCCAAAATTTTTCCCTAAAATTTCCAAATTTTCGGTTTGTTTATTGTGCCAATGAAGATTAATTAATCATCCCAAAAAAATCTGCCAATCTGGCCCACCAATTGGGATGCATCTCGTGCATGCTTGGACAGTCGCTAAAGTGCGTAGACAGAGGGATGCCCCCCCGTCCTGACTAAGCCGTGGGCGTTGCAAGTAAATCCGTTAAGCCTCCTTCACAGCCTCCTGATTGATTTTTATTTAATGACAACACATTGTGTGGGACTTGTATTCATGTATTTATGTACGAGGGAAGCCAGCAGGATTACCGAAGGGAATAGTAACTCCGGGGAAAGATTACAACCAACTTTGATGTTGACGGTGTTCGGGTCGAGTCGAAAACACAAATCGGGGCCCATTCAGAGGCTTCTGTTTTCAGTAAATAAAACTATTAAGGCGCATCTCATGACCCCCGTTCATTTCTTTTATCCAAAAATATGCTGAAGAATGATTAAACAAGTATCAAAATTTCGGCTTCCAAAAAAAAAAAAAATTGTGCAACAATCACATTTTTTTTTACGTACATTTATTTTACTAAAATAATTTTTTTTTTGTCATAACGAACAGTATTTTTTTCTGGTCTGAACAGACATTTCCGCAAGAGTCCGGTAAGTTTTACCGCACCGGTATAGTAGCTATTGCCGTCGGCCCAGGCGGGGAATGCGAAGCTTGAACGATGAGATCAATGTTGTTCCGACCTTCGATGCCAAGGCTTGGACTTGCTACCTTCGACATAGCTTCATCCCATGTATAAGCCTAGATCAAACGAAGCTTAGTTATATCAAAGATATCCAAGCTTTGTTGGCCCAGCTTGTGCCAAGCTTGGCTCAACCTTGGCGTTCCTAGCGTTGGTCCACAGGCAGAATCCAATCTACGTCCAATATTGGATACATACATACATCCAAGCTTACTAGAATCATCCAAACCCAAGCTTCAGAAACCATGTTGTGCTAAGCTTGGTCCGAGCTCAGCTTTGTTAGCTTTGAATCTTAGCTTTAACAAGCATCAATCCCGGATTGCTCATACCACCTAAACCCAAGCTTCTGAACTAAGGTTGAACTAAGCTGGATTGAAGCATATTTTTCCTAGCTACGATTAACCGGCTTCAGCGAAACTCTGCTTAATATTGGATTCATATATAAATTCAGGATTGCTGCACCACCTAAACCCAAGCTTGGAACCGAATGTTCAACTAAGCTTGGTCCAACCTCAATGTTCCTATCTTCGAAGTTTGAGCCAAGATAAATTTTGTAGCTTGGACCAAGATTAATTTCGATGCTTCGACCACGAGAAACTTTGGAACTTGGACGAAAAGGAATTTCGAGGCTTGTACCAAGATAAAGTCCGAAGCTTGAATGAAGATAGAGTTCGAAGCTTGTATTAACCTACGTAACCAGGCTAGGACGAAGCTTATTCTCTAAGCTGGGATGGGCGTTACATTCGCATGTTCTGCACAGATTGAGCGAGGCTTCAAAACACAGCTTTGGCAAAGCTTGGTCAAGCCTTCGTCAATTCCATGGGGGGGGGGGGGGGGTGGAAATTTTTGTATGACTACGAACATGTGCCGGCATAAAAAAATTACATGTTGGTTCGTAATTTTTACCTGACCGCTAGGGTAAAATTTATACAATGCAATATCGCGAATCAGATGGATAACCGTCTAAGTCCATCAGCCCAATTCAATTTCGAGAAATTGAATTTTTATTAAATGCGGACGCAAGTGAAATATTTATGCAACACCGAGTAACTGAATTGACGGGTAAACGAACGAGAGAGTTTCACCTTTTCCCCTCGTGATAAGTAAATCAGAGGTAACACGAGGGGCGGTAAAAGCGAAAGCACCCTCCGAATGCGCGTTTTACGAAGTGGAAGAGATGAGAATTCGTGCTGGGATGCTGCTGTATCGCGAGCTCCTGTGTGATTCAGTAATTTCTCGGTTATGATAAAGAGGCGCGCGGGATTCCGGGACCGCCTGTTTCGATTGATCACACTCTGATTTCTTATTCAGGACAGTTAAAATTTTTGTGATTCCTATGGGAATGGGCGCAAATAAATGCCGTATTTTCGGGACTAAAACCCTAGTCTGTTGACTCTTTGAAATTTTGCACCTTGTCCAACTTTTCGAATGTTTGCAATTTTGAAATTTTGGAAGTTTTTGGAATTTTTGAATTTTTTGAATTTTTTGAAATTTTTGGAATTTTTGAAATTTCTTGGAAATATTGAAGTTTTTGATGGTTTTGAAATTTTTGAAATTTTTGAAATTTTTGAAATTTTTGAAATTTTTGAAATTTTTGAAATTTTTCAAATTCTTGAATTTTTTGATTTTTTTTGAAATTTTTGATTTTCATTGAAATTCTTCGCGCCAATATTTGAATTTCCACGAAAAAAATTCTAAAAAATTCTGCAAACTGCAATTGTTTGTGTGTTATTTACCGAGTAGTTTGCCATGCTTCACCTTCCCCGGCCCATTCGTCGCGACTGTAATACGCGAAAATTGCGGAGATGCGCGAAAACTGTAACAACACTCACCCCTATAATCACTAGTCAAATACGCGGATGGGACAGGGGCATGTGTATATCTCCGGCATTCCCATATCGCACTCCATACACATGTGCATGCAATTCTGTTTGTCCAAGTGTCTATTACGACGACGGGCCTTCTGTTTTGTTTATCCACCGCCAACAATTTCAGGTAATTACTTTCCTCTTACGCGCTTTCCCGGAACCATTCGACTTTCCTTTACTCCCCCTTTTTTTTTTAACATCCCATTAAGAGCCATAATGAAGCTCTAGTGGGTACAAAACCCATCGTAAAACATCTTCTCGGGAATGTCCCGTAATGAAGGGAAAATGTTTATGATGCGAATAAAAGCACTCCCCGGCGATTTACATTCTATGAGAATGACTTGCCGATGAATTTATCGTCGAATACTCATCAAAATTTTCATGTGATTTTCGGAAGATATTTTTTAGCTCCGATATAGGGAAGTTATTGTAATGTCCCCGAAAATGAAAAATCGAAAATATCTTCATGTTTCAAGTTGTTTCTAACATTTCTAAACAATTTTCAACAACAGATCTCAATGTGTGTGTATGTGTGTGTGTGGGTGTGCGACCCCACCCCCCCCTTTCCTGCGTCGGGTTATGTTCACTCTCTATGTGTGTGCAAGTGTATGTGTGTGCGACGCCCCCCCCCCTCCTTCCTGTGTCGGGTTACGTTCACTTTCTGTGTGTTGGTGTGTGTGTGTGTGTGTTAGTCAAAAACTGTCCCACGACTTCTCTAGCAGTACTATAACACATCATAAAAAATAATAATTATTCAACAAATCAGCAGTATACTGACACACATTGAAATTCCGTTGTGTTAAGCACTGTTTACAGGAGTGTCAGTAAATCAACAGTGGACACCACAGTTGCAGAGTGGTATTTGCTGACTGGAGAGGTAATTTTTATCAAACTTGTCTGTCCATGTATCAGTGCATGAAGCGATATGTAGTAGCAAACAGCTCTTTTCCGAGTAGTCTATACCCAAGTGATATCCCCCCCCCCCCTCACCTCCCCCGCGTCCACAGCCCCTGATATCCGCTGGGTTGTAGGTCTCGAGAGAGTCGCCAGGGGTTCACCGGAGACTCCTCAAAAGCCCCAGCAATGAAAGTGTTGGCGCGAGGTCAGGGGACCTCCAAGACGACGTCCTGAGGGTGCGACCAGTCAGCAACGGCCCCACGGGGGCCCCTCCAACCGATTCTACTTGCCACTTAGATATCTCAAGTCCCAGAAGGTACACTTCGGTCCCCACTGCCACCCAATTCCCACGGGAATTACTTACCAAGGACTAATAACAAGCTGAGTCTCATCCGACTTTCACCAGGACATGTCAACACACGGTGAGAATTGTTTCATAAAAATTATCATTCCGTTTGGTAAAGCTGTCAGCGCCATTTTCCGTGGCTTCCGGAGGAACGGCAAAAATTAGCAAAGCAACATCAAATTTATATTCTCTGATGGATATGATTGTTGCATGAAAAATTAATAGTCCAGGTGGGCAATTTTTATGTTGGAGGCTGGTAAATTTTACCATGCTAAATGGTAATTTTTCCGAAATATAAATAAAAATTTCTACTATGGTTGGACCAAGTTTAACTTGTTGGTTTTGAAGATGTTGGGGTAAGTAAATTTTACCCAACCGTTTGGGTAAAATTTACACGACCACACGTCGAATTTCTATTCAGGTTTCAATGGACAAAAAATACTTCTAATTTAATTTAATTTATCCATCGGAGAATACATTTTGATATGTGTTCGATAATTTTTACTGTTCTGAATAAGGGGCACATGGAAAATGGCGCATATCACAGCTTTACCAAACAGAAATGTAATATTTAAGAAACTCTTCTCCTCGTGTTTAAAAAGCGAGATGAGAAAAATATATTTCACAGGATTCTGAAATGGTACGGTAATTTTTACCCAACTTTTTTCCTTGCCTTAAACTGATCAGAATTGTTTTTCTCCAGAACTGTAATTTTTACCATGCAGAATAGTAATTTTTCCAAAACACAGGATAAAAATTCCAGTCCGGGTTGGGTAAATTTTACCGTACCGTTACGGTAGAATTTATCGATCTCTAATATTCATTGTACCACATTTTGTATTTTCTTCCATGATTTTTTCTTTTCTTGTGGATAGTAAAACATCCACAATCGCGTGTTATAATTTTACCTAACAGAAGGGTAATTTTTCCCATACTCACTGCGCACAGAATTTCCCATAGAATTTTTTTTTATCGCATAAAGTTGTAATGAAAAATGAAGAACATAGTCGAGTCTCATTAGAAGGAGCGACTGGCGATTGGAGCAATCGCCAACCGATTTTTGCCGAATGCAAGAAAAGTTAATGTCGAGATTTATAAGTGATAAAGCTTGTCGCGACGAGAATGCCAAGTTATGATGGCAATGATTGGATGACGACCGGTTTTCATATAGCTATGTATTGGCAAATCGGTGGGATTTATATTATGGGTGAATTTAAACGGTTTTTCGTGCAAACCGGGAAAATCACGTGATTCGAAGAGGCATTGATGGCAATTGGAAATCGACGGGGCCAGTCTATATACGACTTCAACAATCACGAAAATCATCAGATCTTCACGTTTCAAGGTATTTCTAATGCATTTCGACTATTTAAAACAAAATGTCTGTATGTGTGTGTGTGTGTGTGCCGATGTACGTATGTAACCGAAAATTTCCCGGCACGATTTCTCGTGAACAAATTATCCGATCAAGGTCCTCTATGACGTAATCGAAGCGCCTTGCCGTAACTTAGAGCTCATTAGTTTTTGGCCCTATATGTCTCCTGGTTTCTATGGCTATTAACAATTTCAATTGTTTATACCGCTGTATCTCACGAAATATTATAGACACGCAAAAATGTGTGGAATAAATGTTGTTCCTTATAAAAAAGTACATATTTTGTGTTCTTTGACTTTTTTCGTATCTTCAACCGTTTCGGCGTTAGAGCGTTATGAGCAATTGAAATCATTCAGAGAGCTCTATGGTGCGAAAAATGAGAGACTGGAAAGAAAATACACACACACACGCAGACATCGGGAAGTTATAATTTTGGTCCGCGGAGGGTCAAACCCACAGACCATTTATGAAATTGTGATTTAATTTTTGATTTTTGAAAAATCAGTTTTTGTAAGAATTACTTTATTCTTTTACCGATTTTCTGAATCTTATAAGAAAAGTGTTACAAATGTAAGATATTGGTCCATATTAATGGCGTAGAGTGTTCCCACGAGACGAAAAATCACTGCCTATAGACTCGTGTGTTTACAAAATGCCTGAAGTACATCGAATCGACCCCATCCCCCCCCCCCCCTCTCTAATACTGATATATGAGTGTTTAACCGTGGATCATGGAAATAATAAGCCGACGAGATAAGCTAATCCCCGCCCGATAAGGAGAAATAAAGGGGAGCGGTGTTTTGTTCGGCGGCTGAATTAAACCTTCCAAGTTACCTCCGCCCCCTCCTCCCACCCACCCCCGCGACCGCCTCATTCCCAGGGGACTTTGGGAATCGATTCGCGATGGCAATCATTAACCGATCTCCACGCCTATCTTGCCGATCGCCCGGTACTCCCCCACTTTTCAGTACATTAATAGCAATCCAATCCGTACATTCGGGAAAAATTCCCTATTTTTTTGCTCGGAATTCGGGTATTTCGGGGATTATGCATCTTTCGGGAATTTTGGAAATTTTGGAAATTTTGAAAATTTTCGAAATTTTGTAAATTTTGAAAATTTTGGAGTTTTTGAAAATTTTTGAAATTTTGAAAATTATGGAAATTTGGAAAATTTTGAAAATTTTGGACATTTTAGAAATTTCTGAAACTTATACACTTTTTCGGGAACTATTTTTTCAATTTTAACATTGTTTAAATTGTCAATTTTTGTGAAAATTTTGAATTTGGTAACTTGTAAAATTTTTGGTGACCTGCTGAACTGAGCCTACCCCTCCCCCCAATCCATTCCCAGGAGAGTTTGAAAATCGATTCGCCATGGGAATCATTAACCGCTCTCTATGGCTATCTTGCTAATCTGCCAGTTGAATCTGCTTGTTGATGTTATTAAATTTTTCGACATGTTGAAATTATGAAATTTCGAAACCCCGCTAATTCTCGAGATTTTTGACATTCAAAAATTTGGTAATTTTTGGCATTCGAACCTCTAGTTTTTCGAAAAAAAATTTTCACAAAACTTTTGTGGCTGGCGTGCGTACGTATGCGTCAAACGAGCAACTACCTATATATATATACAAGGGTCCTGTCATTTTATGCAGTGCTCCTGTGAAATTATACATTATTGATTTTTTATTGATTTCATTATTGATTTTTGTCCATGAAAAAATTAATTTGATGCTGACGAACCGTGTGTCTAAAAAAAATCGAGCGAAGTGTAAACTGTCGCCTGCCGGCACGTCAAGAGAGCTAGCCTCAAAAATGAGGAATTCTTCATCCAACAATTCTGCCGATGGAGAGATGTTTAGAAAATTCGACAAAGAGGCCAAAGTTATTGTGCAAAGTGAAACATTACAAAAGAATTTTGTTCTTTTTTAATTTTTTTTTCTTTTTGCCCGCCGCGACCAGCAAAATCTCGGCTTCGCCTCGGTTTTGCAAAACGCGGACGGGCATATGGTTCGCTAGGTGGCCGGCAAGCGGCGTGCGCGTGCAAGCCACACGAGTATTTATCGGTGAATTTATCGTCATTTATTTAATATTGATACCTTTATTGTTGAACGTACTTTCGGGTGGGGAAGAAGAAAAATTGTATATGACACACAGCCAGAAAGTTTGATCTCTTGTCGTATATGAGATGAAGGCCTCGGCTTCGCCTCAGAAAATCGAACTTTCTGGCCTTGGGTCGTAATATACCATTCCCCCGAAATCTGAAGTTGCATGGGCCACCCATACACATTTTACACCCTGAAAAATTATTTTATTTCCCCCTAAATTTGAAGTGAATAAAAATTTCACAGTGACTACGATCGTGGAGGATTGACATCAAGTTAAATTCACTTTGTTAAATTATTTTGCTGTCCAGTAGTCGTCCGCGACGTTTTAGTAGATTAAATAATCCCGTCGAGCCGGCTAGCCGCAGAGAGCTGAGGTAAGCGCAGAAAAGGGATGTTAGTTTTAGCTGATTAAATTACTAAGCCGATGGTACATTGCGCAGTCAGACGATTCTCAATACAAATTGAATGGCCTTAATCAACTGGATGTTACCATTGATCTACTTCCTTCTTACATCATGCGCCATTTCAGACCCATTTCGCGCGGCTTATTGCATCCGCCATTTTTTTTCGAAAGATTGACATCGATTTGAAGATCATAATTTTGAAAACTTTGGAAATATTCAAAAAGTCAGAAGATTTTGAAGATTTTGAAGAGGTTCGAGGAATTATCAAAAGAGATTGGAAAATGGAGGAGAAATTGGAAAAAACTTCATGGAAGAATTCGTCAAATTTTTTCGAAGAAATCGGACGAGTGCAACTGTCATACGATCAACCCTCGAGCATTTCGATATCTCCACCTTGGTATTTACGTTTGTTATGACCCCTCTTGTCTTATCAGCCCCTGATCTCGTCTGACCGAGAGGGTAACACGTGGTTCTCGCGGGTGCACCACGCGGCCTAGGCGCAGGAGGGGGGGGGGGGGCGATTAAAGAGAGGACGGAAATCGGCCACGTGGCGGAGATAACGCGGATGGGTTTTCACTGAAGAGTCGCGCGCATTGCCGCCTCCAAGTCTGATCGAGGGGTAGGAATCATCCCCCCGGAAAATTAAGTGCTTGTACAGTGGCCGATAAACCCTGCGCACGCAACACAGTGAATAAAATGGGGTGCGTTGAAGTAAGATATTTTTTGAATTCTTGATATAGGGAAGCATTGTGGTAGCCTGACAGGTCGTCAATGAAGTGTGTGTGTGTCTGCATGAGTCTGTTCATGTGCTGTCTGTTCTGTGTGTGAAGTGCTGTCTATGGGTGAGTGGGTGTGTGTGGGGGGGGGGGTGGATAGGTGGGTGGGTAAGTGGGTGGGTAAGTGGGTGGGTGGGTGGGTGGGTGAGTGGGTGGGTAGGTGGGTAGGTGGATGGGTGGGGAGGTGGGTAGGTGGCTGTGTGCAAGTGGGTGGGTGAGTGGGTAGGTAGATGGGTGGGTAGGTCGATGGGTGGGTAGGTGGATTGGTGGGTAGGTGGGTAGGTGTAAGTGCGTGGGTGGGTGGCTGTGTGCAAGTTGGTGGGTGAGTGGGTCGGTCGGCGGGTGGGTGGCTGGGTGAGTGGGTGAGTGGATGGGTGGGTGGCTGGGTGGGCAGGTAGGTGGCTATGTGTAAGTGCCTGGGTCGGTGGTTGTGTGCAAGTGGGTGAGTAGGTGGGTAGGTGTGCTTGTGTGGACGAGTGTGTGTGTGTCGAGTTTGTGAGAAACACCTCTTCAAAATGCCTGAAGTTTCCGAAACTCATGGAAATTTTCGTATGTACGCAGAAAGATTTTGAGAACCTAAAAAAATTAGGGAATGTAGTTCATGGCTGCCTTAATGAAACCTTACCTGTTTTGTAGATGAATCAATCAGCCTCACATAAATATCCTGTTCCTGTCTATGGCCTGGAAACAACAGAAAAATACCAATTAAACATCAAGAATTTCCACACACATTCAGAAATTTCAAATCCTCAAAAAAACGAATAATCAAAATAATGCAAGTTATAAGAGGGTCAAAATGGTGAAAAGTAGTTTGTAAATCTGGGAAATTCCGAGATTTTCAAAAATTACAAAAGTTGGAGTGTCAAAATTTTCCAAATATTGAAGAAAACCGAAATTCAGAAGCCTTCTAAAGATTGAAACAGAAAAATGGCAAAATTTTTTTGGAAATTAGCAATTTCTAATTATTTTTTTTTTACTACATAAGATACTGGCGAGGGTGGTCAGTGCGGAAGGTAACTTCCGGTAAGCCGCGGCGGTTTCTCGAGGTAATTTGTGAGCGAGTTTCGGTCTGGCCGTCGTAATCCGCGGTAACGTTATGTAGTGTTCCCGGACAGTATACGTGTCCTACGCGTCGGAAACACTAGTTCACTGCGCCCTATACCGAACCCGACGAGTCTTATATCGGGATTACGCGGCTTAGGTGTACGGACCCGAGCCACGCGGTATCCCTCTTCCGAAAATACTCCTCCGCGCACGGGATTACCCCATTTTGACTTCCACGACAAACTGTAATCTATCGCTCTTATCAAGAAAACGGCCTCCATGTTTTCCCTTCAATTCAATTCATTTAGTTCACCATTTAGTGACATACATTTGGTCTTGGCAAACACAATAATATTATCCTTGCAAATTTCTAAAAATTCCTGAAATTTTTACAAGTTATTATTCGGAAAGTTTCAAAAATATCAGAATTTAACAACAATTATTTCAGACACATATATTGTGACAGAAGATCAAAATTTTCATTTTCACGTCGACATAATTCGTCAGGTTCTCGGGAATCCGTAATTAAGGATTATAATTAAAGTTGATAACCACTAGTTCCAAATATTTTAAGAACGCCAATGTCGTACTGCGCATGCGCAAAATCAAATTTTGGGTAACCATCGGGCCCAAGCTGGCAACAGGTCATGCGATGATTTACTCTGGTCCCGGCGATTGAACTATAAACTTGTATATACAGATTATTATAATCTCTCCTTCTTCTGGCCATTATATGCGGTTGTAGTAAAATAATAAAAAGAACGTTTTAATTAACTTGATTTTTGCCAACGTTTCAAGTACTAAATGTACTCCTCTTCAAGGGCAATTTATTACATATACAGATGATTTGTATATACAGATGGTTGTTGGCCTTTTCGGTCTGGTTTATAATTAACAAATAACATCCTTTCTTCACATTTTAATTATTGTGTGTTGACTTGTTGTTGGTTTTGTTCTACGCATAAACTCGATTCCCAAAATCCCGATGCAGTTGTAAAATTCATAGAATAAATATTATCGACAATTTGAAGTGAGTACAGAATATTCATTATAATGTTTAGATAAAAAAAAATATTGATAGTTCGAAAAACTAGAAAAAAATACGCCTCAATTTGTCAGTCCTACCAGTCGCGCAAAATATTTCATGCCATGAAACTTTCATGCTCCCCCTTCCCCCCCCCCCCCCTCCTGGGCCCCCCATAGGGTATATCGAATAAATCAGTACACACACTTGCGGTTGTCGTCCGTGGATCCTGATAATCTGTAAAAGGCAATAAGCATCTCGACTTGTTATGGACGGCGCGATTCAATCATTTTTTTTCCTGAATTCGTTGAATTTTACCGCGCGACCGATCTAGATGTCTGCCCACGCCGATAAATATATATATATATATACAAATATTGATACAAAAATTACCGGAAATGAAGAATTTTATCCGTACGATTTCTCGGCCCCTTCTGTAGTCGCGCTTTCGCGGATCTGCGGATGCGCGTATAACGATCGTCAGGGAATGACGCGATCCTTGATTCGTTAAACCCCCATTATCTCCCTAACAAGTGTTCCTATGGTAAAACACTATATAACATATTTTGTAGAGAATTAAATTTCCCACAAAAAATCTTATTGGCATTTTTTTCCGAAGCCAGTGGTTTACGGGTTAATGCAAACAAGAACTTTTCCCGTACCCCGGAAAAATAATAATTCGCTATTACTTCTTGTCACCTCATCACCAATTCCTTGTTCACGAAATGTGTAGCCCATAGAAGGGATCTTTCAGTCGGTTCTCCTGACAACATAAAAATTTCGCATTGATTGATCGGCCTTCGAGCAAAGGACGGGAGTCGGGAGGGCAAGAAATATATATATATATATATATATGATGCCTCATAGGGTATTGGGAGAAGAAGCGGGACCCCGGGCATTGTGGAGTGAGAATGCGGAGAGACGTAGAAATAGAAGACGAAACGGGGGGAGAAAAAAAATATATAAGAGAAAAGAAAAGCAGAGGCTGGAGGAAAGGATCGAGGGGATCATGGAGGTTGGCACCGGCTCACAGCGTATATGGAGTGAAAAATTGCTGGCACCGACTCCATCCGCAAGGAGACTCAAAGCTTCTTAAAATGTCCGTATAATGCCGATACTATACTATTGAATCCCATCGAAAATCCTCGGTGATATCTACCGTTTCGCTCAGACTAATGTCAATTAATTGGGAATTTAAATTCTTCGGGGCAGACTCCGCGGTCCAGCATGAATATTATGAAATCATTGAGAGTGAATTTTTTTCCACTTTTCAAATCGAAAATTTGGATATTTTTACGAATTTTTTCAAACTTTTGAAATGTGCAAAACTTTCAAATTCGGCAAATTTAAAAGTGTCCCACGGTTACGTACACCCAAATACGCACACATGTACGTGGGAATGTACTAAAAATTGCAGGAAAAATCATAGCTTTAATCGGCACAGCTTGTAAATAACCGGTGGCACGCAAAATGCGTTTACAATACCGAGTATTCAGAATCATGTGATAATGAAGTCAATCTCTCCATTCTTCACTCCAACCAATGGCGCGAAAATGTTTTTGTTGGGCGCGGCAAACATCCATCGATGTAAAATATGTCTCTGTTTGAGACTGATCGGCACCGCCACGCGAGTCATTTTAAGTTTTTAGGGCCCCATTGGGTGTCTGGACGGAATGTTGATGGCACTTCATCGTCGCTCTTCAGCCCCATTATACGCCTCCCCCTCCCACCCCCCGTCGATCTGACATATAGATGGATAGCGGATTGTGCACGGTTTTGCCCGAAAGTGCGGGAATTTGGGTGAGAAAAAGGGTATAATGAGAAGACTCATGACTCTGCAAGTGATAAAACAAAAATTTGCACTTATTGAGATTTTTTAAGTTTTTCATTTTTATAATTTCTTGAATTTTCTGTAATTTTTTATTTATTTTTCTTTTATTTGTCAAGGTTATAAAATTTCAGGAAAAATGTAAATACCAAATTTTTTACTGACACTGTACTTGACTTAAGGTGGCACCCTACTTGGCTCAAGCTGATACTCTATTTACGGTGGTACTCTACTTACGGTGGTACTCTACTTAAGGTGGTATTTTACTTGACTCAAGGGGGTCTTCTTCTTGGCTGGTACTTTACTTGGTGTAAGGTGGTACTTGATTATTCTATATCTTTCAAACCCGGCTTCACTTGACTCAAGTGGGTGCCGACTTGAGTCAAGTCGGTGTCTACTTGATTCAAGTTCGTGCCTACTTGATTTAACCTGGTCCCCACTTGATTCAAGTCGGTACCTACTTGATGAAAATCGGTGCCTACTTGATTCAAGTCGGTGTCTAGCTGAGTCAAGTCGGATCTTACTCAATTCAAGTCGGCGCCTACTTGATTCAATTTGGTGCCTATTTGATTCAAGTCGCGGCCTACTTGATTTGAGTCGGTCCCTACTTGATCCAAGTCCGTCTTCACTTGATTCCAATCGGTGCCTACTTGATTCAAGTCGGTGCCTATTTGATGCAAGTCGGTCTCTACTTGATTCAAGTCGGTGCCTACTTGATCCAAATCGATGCCTACTTGAGTCAAGTCAGTCCCTACTTGATCCAAATCGATGCCTACTTGAGTTAAGTCAGTCCCTGCTTGATTCAAGTCGGCCCCTACTTGATTCAAATCGAGGGCTACTTGATTCAAGTCGGCCCTTACTTGAATCAAGTCGGTGTCTACTTTATTCAAATCGAGGGCTACTTCATTCGAATCGAGGGCTACTTGATTCAAGTAGGCTTGATTCAAGGAGGTACCTACTCGATTCAAATCGGTGCCTACTTGATTCAAGTTGCTCGCTATTGGACTCAGGCCGGTGGGTACTCGACTCAAGTCGTTTTCTACTTGACTTAACTTCTTCGGATATGAAATCTACCTGAATCAAACCATAGTCTACGTCAGCCAAGCAATTATTTGCCTCCCAATGTCCCCTCATGTCACAGCATTGTTATTACTTAATTCCTAAAAAAATTCATAAAAAAATAACGATATTGAAAATCATTCCTCGGCGCAGCGCTTATTATGGGATGAATGATGTCGGGCACGGAATGAGTCGTCTTCAGTAAATGCAACTTAATAACAATTCTTCCTTGAAAATTGTACTACTTACCATTGGCGTAGAGAAGCTGAAGCCTGTATTGAATTCCATTATTTGTTTTCTGGCCCTCTGATTCCTGTAAAATGACAAGCCAGCGATGAGTCGGATGATAATTAATTGACAGTTGTGAATGGGTGGCCTCTCGTCTTAATTAAATGTACCGTGACGTTATGACACTAGCACGCGCCATCTCGTCCCTAATTATTAATTTCTTGATGTGCCGGTAAGAGCAGCGTCATTATTGGTATCGTAGCGTGCAATGCATAATTAGTTTGGAAGGCCCTACCGTTGACGAGATGTGCGTGCATAGTGTGCCATATGCCAATGGCTCGTTGTAATGCATTTTCAACTACTCAGGGCAGAGCTCGAGAACATGGTCAATTCTCCGAGGGTTTTCAACATTTCCCCAATTTTTATAAATTTTCCAAATTGTGGAAATTATAAAAAATTTCAACGCCGCGAGTATTTCAATTTTCACGATTTTGGAGCTTCTCAGACTCTATATCTATATTTTCAGACTTGTGGCAGAGTTGTGGGAGTGGTGATTCGGATAACCATGACTTGAGGCATCCCAGATATTGTTCAACTCAAAAATTGGGATTATTTAGCTTGGAGGAGGACAATAAACCGCAAAAATTGCATAAAAGCATGTATAACATCCTTAAGGGGCTCTACGATGGTGTCTGTGCTCGGCAGCGCTTGATATATGTCCGCGGTGCATGACCCTAATTAATAGGGAGGGCACGCGATGCAACTGTCCAGCCCTCGTGAATTATACACGTTCACGTTTATACGTAACATAGGTGGCGCTGAGGGTCGTTATGTGTTTCATGCCCGCCGCCCTCACCGCTCTCGACCCCACTTGGTCGCGTTCCGGGTTACAAGGCTACCCCTAGGGCCAATTCACCGACACCAAACGGAGTACCAAAAACCGCGAGGTAAACACTTGCACGTGCTGGGTGTAATTAGTTAAGTAGGTTGACCTGTACGGTAAATTGTCCATAAGCGAATGATCGGATTCTGTAGAATCGGAAAATGTCATTAGTGCCATTCCATAATGCCGTATAGTACAAACTGATCGTTTCCACTTACGCGATAATTAAAAAAAAAAAAAAATTCTGGAGTTCGACGGAATGGTTCTTGTATTTTCATACACCTACTCACCCACACACCCCCACCCACACACCCCCACCCACCTACTTACCCACCGACCTCCCCACCTATTTTCATGCACATATACATGCAAACATACCCACTGACCCACACACACCAACCCACCTACTTGCCCACACACACCCACCCACCCACTTACCCACCGACCTACCCACCTATTTGCATACACATAGATATGCAAACACACCCACTGACCCACACATACCAATCCACCTACTCACCCACACACACACACCCACCCACTTACCCACCGACCTATCCACCCATTTGCATACACATAGATATGCAAACACACCCACTCACCCACCCACCCGCATACCCACCCGCCTACCCACCCGCCTACCCACCCGCCTACCCACCCACCTACCCACCCACCTACCCGCCTACCCACTCACCTGCCCGCCTACCCACCCACCCACCCACCTATGCATCCAGCCACCCACCTATGCATCCACCCACACACCCAGCTATGCATCCACCCACACACCCAGCTATGCATCCACCCACCCACCTATGCATCCACCCACCGACCCCTCCACCTATGCACCCACCCACCCACCCATCCACATATGCGCCCACCCACCCAGCTATCCACCCACATATACCGTCACCCCCCCCCCCCCCCAAACACACACACTCACACCCACTCCGGGCAATTTTTATTGAACTCTCCGTGTATATTAAGATTAAGTATGTTGTCATACCAAACGATAGTATCAAATATATCAAGCATATTTATCCCTTATGCATATTGACTTTTCATCACACCATTCAAATATAATGAATGAAAAAAAAATAATCTTTGATCGCCTAACTTGGATCAGATCGTGAAAAGGAGGGAAACACGATCACCGCATTTTGACAAGAGAATTGCGTGACCGAGTCACGCAAAACTTCAGCCATCAATATACACTACCTTCGATTGTATTCAGTGGTAGTGTAGGTGAAATTAGACATATGCGATGAGAAGTTTAATATTTGACGCGCAATGGTAGATGGAAATGGTAATTATCCAGATAAAATATAGTCGGGTCTAGTGTAGTCATTAAACGATGGGCCGATAAAATATTACTCACCTGGTCTTTTTCGACGAAACCAATGAATGCTGTTCTCTCAATCTCAATTGGCTGACCACCTCGATCATATAGGGCGATCACGAAATGAAAGAAATTACTTTTTCTCAAATTACTCGGTGGCTGCTTCTCGAAATGGGCCCTGCCTACGCCAACTCTGAAAAATTAATTTTAGGCGTGTGAGAATTCCTATTTTTTCTTTCTCCCTTTCTCTTTCCTTCCTCTTTTTCATACTTTTCCTTCATTAAACCTTCATTAAATGTATGTGTGTGTTGTATATGCGCGTGTGTGTGTATGTGTGTGTGGATGTGGGTGGGTGTGCGTGTATGGATGTGGGTGGGTGTGTGTGTGGGTGTGGGTGGATGTGTGTGGGTGGATGGGTGTGGGTGGGTGAGCGGGTTTGGGTGGGTTTGTGTGTGTGTGGGGGTGGGAGTGTGGCTGGGTGTGTGTGGGTGGGTGGTTGGATGTGTGTGTGTGTGTGAAATTTCAGTTCATCAAATTTTTGCAGCCCAATTTGCAATATCGTGATTTTTTCAAAGATTGTCAAATTCAGAATTTTTAGCTTTAAGAATTATGCAATTGTTGAACTTTTCAGTATCTTCCATGTTAATTGGAAAATTACTATGGTTAATTATGCTTTCTAAACTTAAACTGAATTGTGAATCATCAGTCCTTTCTACATTGTCCTCCAAATTTTTTGGACTCTACAATATTTTTAATCTCGTGTCGCGATAACGTTTAGTCTCGATTCTCCAAAGTTTGCAACAGCTAAAATGCTCGCAAGTATCTACGACCTTGCTGTAACATTAAATATTCAAGTGGTCTTGGGCTTAATTGCGGGAAAAAAGGCGACGAAAATTGGAATGTACTTCTCGGGGAAGACCGGAACAAGGGAGAGTCGTTGTTCTTTATCACCTCGTAACCCAACACTTTTGGCTAACTCGGAAAATTGAAACGAAATTGGTCTCGAGTTTGCAAGTCGGGTCATTTACTTCTCATGTCTTTCTCGGCGTTTAGGACTTTTTAGGTTTGTCCAGTTGTTAACACTTGAGATGTCGTGGTATGAAGAAGAATCGGGGAAAAATTGTGTTCCCAATCTAAACCATACACAGGAAGTCAGTCGCGAAGTACTCGATGTTAGTTTCCGAAAAATCGGGAAGTTAAACTTTTTTTTTCTAGACACCCTTAAGACACAAGACACCCTTAAGGGTAGATAAACAAGGAAACGAAATTGTGAGGATTGACGAAAATAAAAACCACTGACCAAAATGCTCCCGTGGGGCGCAACTTCGGACATTTTGACAGCTTGAAAAATTGTCACCAAATTGTTTCACGAGTATGATGCTCAGGAACTTGCTTTCCCGGTCACCTATCAACCCTTCATATTTTTTCGTTGCATCGTACGTGTAATATCTTATAGATTTTCCGGCGTTTGGCGGCATTTTCTCAAGAGATTTGAGGAATCTTCAAAAGTTGGGGGAAAAAAGTAAAGCAAGTGGAACGTTCTCCGACGAGTGGCAATCATATCTTCCGGTTTGCTCCTACGATGCTTCGAATTTTTCTCGGTCTCCTTCAATTAAATTTTTTTAGAAACTATCATTTTCATAATTTTTTATCTAGTTATCAAAATATCATTACCACAATATTTAACATAAGTAATTTATATACTCATAAAAAATACAAACTTATAAACGTTCCTTTGGCTATCAATTGCACAAGCGTAATAACCTAGACAGCACATTTAGCATTTCGCCAGAGTGGTCCATCATACTTCAACAATTCCAAGATCATCCTTTTCAGAAGTCACCCACGAGCGTAGGCATAGGGCAGCACGAATGGACTCATCAGTCAGTGAGTTCCTCAATTGGTTACGATTGACACTGCGAGAGAGAACAACCTCTCCGCCGGCACTGATGTCGCCATAATAGAAAAAACATCTCTGGCCATTCTTGCCAAATAATGGCAAAAAAATTTTGAACAAAAAATATCGCGAGAGTCGAGATTCTCGCCGACACATCGATTTGAACGAGTATCGTCTCGATAATTCTGCGTATGGTATCGTCTCAATATCGGTCTCGAAAACTAGACGATAACAAGAGTGCTCTCGTTATCATGAGCAGCCCTAAAAATGACGAGTTAACCTTCTAGAGGTCTCGTTCCACAGCGGTAATGTGGCAGCGCATTTCTATAGGCATGACCACTTGATCAACGAGATATTCTGCGTTTTTGAGGAATGTGCAAAAGAATGGAGTTAAAGAGATTGAACGTTTAATTCTCAGCGACTTTTAGACTTGGCCTGCAAAAAATTTGAGTTTCGTCACCCCGCAAATGAGGGGGTTCCACGGGCGAGTCAGCCCCATAACTCAAAGATAGCAGTAGAGTCCAGTCTCCCTAATCTCAGCACATGAGGCCTTAATGGGATTTTAAGGCGTCGAGGCCACCTGCGCACTCTCCCGACGCCCGACCTCGTTTGTCTTTGCTCTTCTTGTCTTCCCGCCTACTAAACTGCTCACTTGCATTTTTTATCCTTGGATAGTTCATGAAAATAGATACCCATAAAAAATATTTCCGGATTTTCCTAATTTTGTGGAACTCTTTAATTTCTGGATTATTGGATAAGCTGTCGTAATCAAATGATGTAGCGTGGTTATCTCATGTAATTCCATTCATTTTCATGCGAATGTTCGGGCAACTGAATATATATGGTGGTACCATATGCCCAAGGTCAATGGTTACAATTCTATACGTGCCTGCCATCCGCGATGGAGTCGCGGATGGCAAGCCAGCACGGAGACGAGGAAGAGGTTTCCACGGCTAGCCCGGAAATGTATCATTCTAAACGTGCTTGCCATCTGCGGTGGAGCCGCGGATGGCAAGTCGTTACTCATCAATGCGTCTTATGGTGTAAAGCACGTTAAGCACTCGCAAGCCATTAATTATCGAGTTACAAAAAGTTCACGGATCTCAAAAACATTTTCAACCAATTATGGATTTCCAAAAATATACGAAAACGTCAAAAAAGTCAATTTTCGAAACAATCAAAATATCGAAAATTTTCAAAAAGCTCATAATTTGCCTCAATAAACCAAAACCGCAGTAGCGACCTATCGGGACCTCCCGAGCGGAAAACTGAATCGACTACCCCGAAAATGAATAGCGGCAGTTTTGCAGCACATTTGCGAAATAAATGATGGTATCGGCGGTGCGTTTGTCACGGCGGAATGGCGGGATGGTCCATGCAGGGGGTTGTCGGGGAGGAGTTCGGCTTATACGGGGCTGAAACGTGTGCGGACACTGTTCGGCCGGGTGGGGCGGGGGGGGGGGGCGTGGGGTGGGTGGCTGGGGTAGCCGGAGGACGGGGGTGATGTACTGCCCGTGTCGATAATTATCGGTGGCTGATTAACCGGCCGCCGGTTCGCGCCCCATAACTCTCGACGTCCGATTATTTTCCACCGGGCTTCTGTGTGGGGGCCATTGATCAATGGACCAGTTTTTAGGAGGGGGCGTATTTAGGATAATTTATCCCAGATGCATTACGATTTTTGGGGGAAGGGGGGGGGGCTATATTGGATTCTAGCGGTGATTTTGTGGGATTTTAGGATAGATGAATTTCAGGAAATGCAGTGGATTTTTGGCGTAATAAAACTAACCGCGGAGGAGGAGGAGGCTGTAGGGTAGTAGATAATACCGGACACATAAAATCTCGCTTTTAAAAAATTGTCAAAAATTTCAAATTATTAAAAAAAAAAAAAAGCAGAAATTTTTAATTTTTTGGATTTTTCAAAATTCTTTCAGCACTCCGAATAAATATTTCCTACGAATATCACTTTGTCCATGAAAATTTTCGTCCGCATTGGACTATTTTAATTCTAGAAACGGCTGGAATGGGGACGTGGTTACAAGCCCCAGAAATATCGCACTACACGGATGATATTCAACGAGCCCGGAGGGTTCCACCATCCAGTACTAGAAACGTCGGACAGTGGCAATTTAGCAGCCGGGAATAATTATAATCACGCGTAACGCGCTGCGGAGGGTGGTGGGCGAGGTGGCTGAGCATTTTCGCCCAATATTCGGCAATTAAGCGCCTATTTTTCCCGTCATTTTCCTTTACCTCTTGTTGCATTCTTGCTTCCAATGCGATATATTTCTATGCAGGTGTCTCTATGTCGTTTTCGTGAAGGGTTATAGCCGTGTCTATGTTTTCACACACCCTAAAATTCAACGTGTCTGGTAGTCTTCGTATCGTCGGTAATTTCTCATGTGTACATTGGGTACACAGTAGAGATGTTGGTATCAATTTGAGGTAATAACTACATTGCAAAACGATGTACGTGTGTGTTAGTTTGTGTGTTTTTGAATAGGTGTGTGCGTCTCTGTGAGTGTGTGTATGTGTGTATATGTGTGTGTGTGTGTGTGTGTGTGTGTGTATGAGTGGCTGGGTGGGTCGATGGGTGGGTGGTGGCGGTGTGAGTGGGTGAGTGGTGGTGTGGGTGGGTGGTGGTGTGAGTGGGTGGATGGTGGTGTGAGTGGGTAGGTAGGTGGGTGGTGGTGTGGGTGAGTGGTGTGAGTGTGTGGGTGGGTGGGTGGTGGTGTGGGTGAGTGGGTGGTGGTTGTGTGAGTGGGTGGGTGGTGGTGTGTGTGGGTGTGTGTGTGTGAATTTTTTAAAATTCATGAATGTGTCAAAAGCTTTCAAAATTTCAGAAATTTTCGGAACTATTAGTCTTTGAATTTTTCAAAATTCTTCAAAAAAAAATTCTTCAAAAAATAAGTTGTCAAAAAAAATTCTTAAAATGAATAAAGTGCCTCTAGAAGCTTCATTTTGGAAAAAAAAGATGAAAAAAATTGGATAACTTTGATTATCTGATGGAAAATAGCATATAGAGGAGCGTTATCTCATTTTCGTCTGGTTGCGGTAGAATCGCTGTGATTTTTTAACGCGACTAGTGGGCACACTTCATTTATATCGCCATGAATACCATGAAATCGATAAGCCCCACCAGTGGACCACAAGGGCAAATACATTCTCGAATTTTAGTCGCATATATATGGAATACCGTTATCGCTTACCACACTGGCAAAACCACGGCTTGGCTCCGCTCGAAATTACGCGATAAACGTGAATCGAGCATGTAATTATCACCTCGACAGAGTTCATAGGGATCTATTCTCTCACTCCTTTGAATTTCTCACTTCCATGTATACCCGAAGCACACGTTAGAGTTCCAAATTTTCAATTGTCAAAGTTTCAACATAGATTACATTCGTACCGATTCGAAACACACACACACACACACATACGCGCACAAACGGAAATATATACACACAAGGATATGTAGAACATCATACAACCGCATACACACACACACACACACACATGCAAGTCAATGATGGAAATAAATTCTTGAATGTTTGAGAGGATTCTGAAAAATTGAATGATTTCCCAATATTTATTGAAGTTTCCAACTTTTTAAAAAATTTCAAAATTCCGAAAATTTCCAAAAATTTTGAAATTTTAGGAAATTTCCAAAAATTTCGAAGTTTTAGAAAATTTGCAAAAATTTCCAAAAATTTCCAAAAATTTCTAAAAATTTCCGAAAATTTTCCGAAATTTTTAAGAAAAATTCAAAAATATCCAAAAATTTCAAATATGTCAAAATTTTGCAAATTTTCAGTTTCTTAAGTTTTGAATTTTTTTTTCAAATTCTGAAAAGTTAAAATATTTTCAGATTGTTTGAATGCAAAAAAAAATCATTATCGTAAATGAACCCCCTTCTCCCCCATCATTCCCAAGAATTGGTTTTTCATGATAGCGTACGAAACACAATTGAATGATAAATGAAAATTGCAAACGCGACCCTCTCATCCTACGCGGAAGTAAAATAAATTCTCAATTTCATATTTACAGGGATTATATTCAGATACATTACACATTGCTCATTATCTTCGAATGCATTATAAATCGAGCCGGAGGGAGGGGGAATTGGTGGGTACGTAAATAGCCGGGTAGGTTTTCCGGTTAACGCATAATAACGCCATGCGAAAAGATCTATATATGCCTCTCGTGCGTGGTATGCGCGACCCGCCGCCGATTTATTGTAATTCTGCTCGCGCGATTGCTTCTGTTCAATTGTACATTGTTGAGTGTATTTTTGGAATTCAAGGAAAAAAAAAATTAATGACCTCATTTATTGCAGAAATTTTTCATACAGTCATCATATCCCCTCAAATTCCCATAATTTTTTCCAAAAAAATTGACGTTTCATTTTTCGTAAAAACAGGATCCCCGACAGGAAAGTTATTGTAATCACCCCAAAATCGAACTTTTTCATTTCGCCCTGTAACTAGAGTCTTAAGGGCACCAAAATAATCTCCGAAAAATTCTAAGCCAATGTCTGTGTGTGTGTGTGTGTATGTTTGTATGTATGCGCCCTAAATTTTGGTCAACGATTTCTCACGAATGAATTCCCCTAACTAAAGCCATCAAGTTCTCAATCGACACGTCTTCATGTAACTCAGCCCTGATTAGTTTTTGATGGATATTGGTTCAGAATATATATTGTTATTAACAATTTCAATTGTTCATACCGCTATATCTCGTAAACGGTTGGAGTTAGGGAAAAAATTTGTTGACATAAGTTGTTCCTCATACAAAGCTCCACATTTAATCTTTACTGACTTTTTCCCATAATGTGCTTAATTAAGGTGGTAGAGCCGTTCGAAAAAAATAATTCATGTGATGAGTGCATGAATGGAGACTAGATGGCGGCGGCGATCGCAAAAATTGGTCTCTACAAGTATACATGGACCGACTCAGAATATAATACTTGTATATCATTTTTGTGTATCAATGCTGCCAGAACGTGAAGTCGAGTGAAGCCGGAGATACGGACTTATTGAACTTCTTCAACGTAGTTGTTGTATATTCGTGGGTTTAAAATGCTTCAATGAGACTCAAAGGCTTCAATGAGAAGTAAATGGCCTTCACCTGGAAGAGGGAGTTATCTCTTGATTATGAAAAAAATCACAAAAGGCAGCGACATATAGAGAAATGAAAAAAAAAATTCAGTAAATACTCAAGTGAGAAGTCTCTTCAATTTTTGAAACAGACATGATGTCGAAAACTCGAGTTACCAAATCGGGAAGTTTGCATTGTATCCTCACTAAGGGCACAAATACATCCCACCCATTAGTTATTTCCTAATTTCCTCGACAATTGGTGTTAATTTACAGTCGCGCACATTGACAGTATCTTTTCGGTTGGGCCGTGAAGTTGGTCAAAGGGACCACTATTGGATTAGAGAAAATACCACCTCTGACTCACTGACTCTCTCGGTTTACCTTCGGGTTCTCCCGTGGTATTTGCACGCCTAGCGTCGTTTGCACGTCGTACAAATCCGTTAAGCGAGCCGGTGCAATAAACCGCGGTTTATTGTTCACCCACCGTGTGCGAATGTTTTGTTATATATATCGTGTACGGACCGCCCTCATGGACACTACAAATACGAAGTAGAAAATACAAGTACCGAATTTATTTCGAAATAAACGAGATGTGACTGTAACCGTGATGGGTCGGACCAATAACTTCCCGACAGAAATTGAATAAGTCGACCCTTAAAACCGGGTTATCTCACTAACAACTGGCTTAACACGGAAATGTTACGGAACACTTTTTACAGGCCATTCGATTTCCAACAAAAAAGCTCGAATGACATTTTTCTCTAAATCGACCTGCTCGCGAGTTACGATGCAAAAAAGTTTAAGGATCACCTTCGGATAAAACACGAAAGAAAAAAAAAGGAAAATTTGGAATGAACGATTTTGTAAAAAAAAAAAAAATACTTTGCTTTTGACATAAATGTTTCGCGAACGATTAACTCCATTCAAGATGAATTGAACAATTTTTTTTCAACGCAACATATATTCTCATTTTATACTTGACAATGAACGACGAGGGCGTTTAAAAGCGTCGCATAAAAATCTATAACAATATCTCTCGTTGGCCGGCCCAGTCTGAGCTTCAGCTCCCCCCCCCCCCTCCCACCCATCGCTCTATCTTTACTATCTCCTTTCATGGCTCTTTATAACTCCGTAACTACGTATTTATGCTTCATGAAAATTCAATCTCATCGTGAATTTTTTTACCCTTTTGTTTGAGTTACGTGTGGCAATTATTTTTGTAGGTCATTTTTTATGGGAATCGTTAGAGCAATATTAATTTTGCGTTGTTATTTTTATGGGGTTTGATGAGGAGGGCATGTATGGAAAAACCCTGCAGGATCTCCCACAGAAAATCTTATGGGATTTGTATAAGATATTGGACGCTTTCCCTTAGATTTTGAATGTGCCAATTTTTCCCATAGAAATCTTATAGCAATCCTATGGGATTAATGATAAAAAAAAATTCTATGGGATTTCCCATAGGACATGCTATGAAATCCTATGGGGCATGGTATGGGAAATCTTATAGAAATCTTGTAGGATATTCCATGGGGCCCATAGGAATTTTCCAAAGTGTTATGGGAAAACTCATGGGGCCCCATAAAAATACTGTACAGGATCTTTGCAACAAAATTGATTAATCAACCTGTCAAAATTTTATGGGAGTTTTATGCGAATCTGGGGAACATCTTATGGAAGGATAAGAACTAGAATTCTATGGGAGATCCTATAGAAGCCTTGCAGAACTTCTCAGTCGTATAAGTCCCATAGAAACATTTGAAATGGAAACATAGTCGGGGCCTGTCGAACTTTCATGGATTAACGTATTTTTCCTATTTTTTACTTGAGTTTCTTTGCTGTAGAATTCTTATAGAACCCTCTATGGAGGATCCTATAGATATTTTATGGGGTTTTCACTTGTTCCCCAAAAAATAAAATGGAAACGAAGACATTTTTGTCAGTTCATTCGTTCCTCGGGTTTTTTATGTTCTTTGATCATGGAAATTCTGTAGAATTTTCTATGGGACATCCCATAAAAATCCCATAAAAATTCCAGGCGAAAAATTGTATAGGAAAAGTTCCGAATATTTATAGGATTCTCATGGGATTTGTCATGGGAAATTCCATACGATTTTCTACGTATATCCTGGAGGTTTTTTTCCAAGTCAAGTAGTAGAGGTCAGTGCGCGATCCGACGGGTAGAATATCATTTGCAAGAATAAACTCTTATCCCACGAAAGCATAAAAATTTCATAAAAAATTTGATCAACGTATTACACAGTAGTCGTTCTGTATCTGTTAATTTTTTCTCACGTCATCGTTTTTCGGGAATTTTAAATTTTGGCGGTTTACAAATTGACATTGTGGTTAACAGCCAATTTTTAGATTCTATAGGGCCACATCGCTGTCGCAGATTTCATTTTTTTTTTCAACTTTCATCGTCTTGAAAATTGCTGCAATTTTTTATTGCCAGTGTTCAATTTATGTTCAATTAAATCAAATTAAATTTTGGGGTCAAATTTTTGGGGTTCAATGTTGCATTGAATTCAAATTGTTCGTTATCAGAATTTCTATTTTTTACTAGAATTGCTTTCATAAAATAAACTACATTGGTTTAGATTGAAATTGAAAAAAGCGCTTCCAGGCTTTGTAATTTTTTCTAATTTCATTTGCCGTATTTCAGATTCCTGTAGTTGAACGTGATATTTCTGTTTTAATTTTGTGAATTTATTAAACCTTTATGAACTGTATTATTTTTTCTTTTTTGATTGTTTGGGCTTTAAAAAATTGTATGAATTATTAAAAGATTGCGAAACTTTGATCTAGTGAGAATTGTAGAAATTTCGCAACTGGCTTATATTCTCAGCAGAAAATGAATTTTAATAACAGAGTTAGTTATGTTTTAATAATAGCCCCGGAAATAGTATTATAAGTGATTAATCCCACATTTAAGAACCGAAATTTGATGTAGAAAATCATAACAGTGCTTTGAAAATTATAGGAACAAGACTTAAAACGGCAAAAAAATGGAATTTGGGAATCATTTTTTTTTGTGCTGTATATATATAGATAACCATTTCTAGAAATTTTCGACAATTATTACACCCTTTTACAGGTCAGTATAATTATTCACAGGTATCCAACATGTGTTGAAATTTGAAAAAAAACGTTAACGTCTTCCAGAATAATCAAAAATATTGAAGGAAAATTTGGCATTTCTTCAAAATTCAAATGTTCTTTTTTTACGAAAGCCTCAAAAATAGTCCATAATTTACCAGATTTTTTTTACGATTTTCCACAATTTTCGTTCAGATCTTTAACAGGCAATTGAAAGTCTTAGAAATTTATAGGAACGTTTAGTGCTCCCTTCAATTTTACATTATTTTCCCGAAAGTTTTCCAATATTTTGAACATTCAAGTTTGTGTGAGTGTGTATGTGTGTGTGTGTGTGTAGGCATATAAGTTTTGTTTATATACCTTCTGCATGTGATAGTGACTTTTACAGAGTCGAGCCAATGACTTCCTGGTGTGTGTATGGAGTTTCGCATTTTATGATGGAGATATATTGAAGACAACAATTAGACTAAAAAGTTGATTTAAAAAGTCTCGTTTATAAGTGATTTTCCCCATAAGAATATTCTTTTATCATTATATTAACTAGTATTTTCACTTTGAGCTTTAGCCCTTTCAAGGTCGGAACTGGGGCTATTGAACTGGTTCTTAATTAAAAAGACGTGTTCTCAATTGAACTTGTCCTGCAATTACCACCAAATCTCATAATCTTCAATTTTTTACCGAAGATTAGCACGACTTGTCCCAGAACTTCCCAAAAAATTTGTGAGATTTTTTTACCTAAACCTCTCCTTAAGGATATTCAACCGGTATAGTCGAAATAAAAGTTTATAACCCTTTCTATAATTCGTTCTATTTATCGCCAATAATTTTCAATTAAAATTTCAATCCGTTAATTAGTTGAAGTGATAGCCATAGAAAATTATTATATTGTATTTGATTTTGCCAATCAATATTATATTGTTTAAACAAATTAATGAAAAAAAATTTTAGTCAATCGTTATGAAATTTTTACCATCGTTTTATATCTGCTTCAATAGTAAATTTTCAAAATTTCAACAAATTTGTACATTTTGAACTGTATTTACAGAAATTTTTATTTTTCCCATAAGAGGCCGTGTTAATTGAGAACTTTGATAGTTAATAACTACAAAACGGTGTTGTGAATCAATCTCAAATTTCATACAGGCATCTGTTACCGCTTCAAAAACATTATGTTAAAATTTCAAGCAATTCTTATATCTTCGCCAATATAGGTGGAATATCCTTAATTCATTTGGGAAATTAATTGCGGGCCCGTGTATTGATTGACCAATTAATCCCTGAAATTTTCCTTTTTTTTCTTCACCGTGCATAGAGAAGTCAATGAAAAAATAGACTTACGAGGCTGTGTCAGCAAGAGCAGGTTGTGGCCAAGCACGTGGTACTGGCTCCTCTTTGAGTATTTGCCTCATGTCCTGGGGTGCAAATACAAGGGGCGCCCGTGGATGATGATGTGGTGGTGGTGGTGGTGGTGCAACACTTGCACCATACAATTTTCGCCCCCAGTGTCCCTCGAGTTCCACAGGACTTCCGCCACCGGTTGTTGCCCCTGCGCCACCACCAGCACCCAATCCCAACCATGGTGACCCCCCAGCACCCACGATGGTGGAGCTGGGCAGGAGACCGCTCCACTCGTCGGAGCGCGTGGTTAGGCCGTTGAGCCAACAATTGGCTTAACCGTGGCTCAAAATTACCGCCAACTAAATTTTTTCCCAACGATCAAATCAATACTTTGGCTCAATCAATGTCCAGGATTGATGATTCAAATTTCCAATTTTCCACCATTCAAATTTTTTCGAGCCTCTGCGAGAGAGCTGTCGCGCTGATTGCTGAGGTATTGCGCTCCAAGATCAATCGATATTTTGGACTAGTCAGATCCAACATCCCCAGTGAACCAATTGAACCACATTCACCGATGAATCATTCAAATCGAGACTTCTGAATCATTCTCCTGCTCTCTCGACCCAGTTTTTTTTTTGTCAACCCAATATTATGTTCAATAAAATTTCACGATGGTTTATTTTTATGATTTTAACATTCCGTATTTACAAATTTGGAAAATTACACTATCTAAATTTTCCGCGCCCGACACTAACAAATGATTCACAGGCTAGTAATTATTATGATCGATTAAATGGCATTGTTGATTAAGCTTATGTGTAATATGAAGGACGTTCCACACTATTCACACGTTCTGGGAGTCTCGTAATGCGAACCGCTCGAGCCCACACAAACGTACGAAATTTCGTCAATTCCCTTTTCAAGTTTCACTTAGTTGCACTATATATATCACAATGTTAAAAGTCCACGTTTGTTATGGACAATTTTCAAATAATTTCTTTGAAATTATTTGTTTTAAATGAGGAGAAAAAAAAAGTAACACTCGAGAGTCATTACATATCCGCTGTCACTCGGTAAAATTTGGAATTTATTTTTCGCGGTTGGGTATTTCTCTTGAGCCAGTTCTCAAAGTCCCTAGCCGCGCGTTGCTTCCCGTTACGGCGCCGCTTGTCGAATGTGTCACGACGAGCTAGAACGGCGTGTACGGGGGTCCCAACGGGGTTGGGTTGTTTGAGGTTGTGGGCGTGGCTTGGGCGGTACGTGTGCGCAGCAGCGGTTTGGCAGGCACGGCCACGTCCATATGATGGCGAGCCAATGGGCTTGGACGCGCTCCGCCAATCCGGGGGGAGGATACCGGCAACTGGAACCGCCCAAATCGGCCGGTCGACAGTGGCGCTAGTGCGGATGTTGCCCGAGGCTGGCATTACGGCGGACGCCGCTACGAGAGTCGGATGCTGCGGAATTTTGCTCTGATACACGCAGAGAATAATTCGCAGGATATTACGAGAACGATTATGTAATTCATAATCGAATCTGGGACAAATCGTGTTCAAATCGCGTTCTGGGACAAATTAAGGATCGAGGTTGCATTCTAATGCGATGGAACGGAAAGGGCATGCGAAACTTGCGGGAAAATTTTTACGCGATTATGTCAGAAATTTAAATGAAATTGACGGGAAAATCTTCAGTTACTTTCGTAATTTTTGCCGGAATCAGATATTGCTCGGGGATTATCTGAGGTTTTAGTCATTATTATCAAATTTCTCTGTTAGTGAACACCGAATGTAAAGTTATTTATTTCATTTTCATAATAAGGCGAAGTAGATAGTGACACAAAAAAAAATAGTCGATTTGTAATTCTCGTCTGATATTTTTTTCAGCTTTTCAACAATTTTCATGTACGGTTTGACAGGATCTATAAGAGACAATTATAGTGGCGTGAGCATGTATGTGCCCCTTCGGGGCACAAACAAAATTTCCCGATTTGGTATTTCAGCGTACCAAATTTATTCTTCTCCAAAATACCCCGGTTAATCAGTGTGACCCCCATTGGTGTCATAATGAAAACTTGCAGATTTGAGAATTCTAAGTTGACTCATTTATGAAGCAGATAATTATGAGTATCTGAGTAGACGCATGGTGAGCATGAGGATGAGACTTATGCGCGTTACTTGAGTGGGAGTGAGACGCCAAAACGATAACTTTAATATTTTACTCGGTGGAACAGTATAAACAATTGCAATTGTTAATAACATTACATATACTGTACGAATGCCATCCAAAATGTAATCCGCTCGATTTCGCATGGAAACGCTTCGATTGGGACCCTCATGATAGTGCTGGGTTCATCCATTCACTTATTACATGCATAATTGTTGAGACGGTCATACCTCCTCAATTATGCAAATCATCAAAAAAAGTCATTCTACATAAAATACGTGCTTTTATATGGGGAACAACTTTTCTTAGATACATTTTGCGCTATCTCTGATAGTTTATGCAGTAGAACATTATACACAATTGAAATTGTTAATAACAATATGTGTACAGAGCCGATTTCATCCAAAGTCTAATCAGCTTTGAAGATCACCAAGACACTTCGATTGCGCTATATAGGTAGCATCTCGATCGCATAGTTTGATGGTGAGAAATCGATACACGCCCACACACACACACACACGTCCACTCACCCACCCACCCACCTACCCACCCACCCACCCACCCACCCACCTACCCGCCTATCCACCCACACACCCATCCACCCACTCAGCCATCCATCCACTCAGCCTTGCATCCAGCCACCCATCCATCTACCCACTTAGCGATTCACCCACCTACTCACCCACTCACCCACCCACCCACCTACATCCACACAGAACCAAACGGCCACCCACCTGCACTCACACACCCACACACACACACACACCCACACACAAACACACACAATAGTGACGGGTGTACATTGGAAGTTAATAACAAAATGAAGACACATACGCATTGGGGAGTTATCGATTCGACCCCTGGATCAGAGCCGCATTTCATGTATTTATTATTCTGGTTTGTTTCCGTCGTCGTTGCATTTATGTAAGCCCAGTATTCTCTTGCCTTTGCGTCACAAATCATGGTTTCATGAAACAGATATTGACCAGAGTCGATTGGGATTGACCAGAGTAATTGAATCGATTGCGATCAGCTCTTCGACCAAATGGAATAACTCGAGTGATGATCGACTCTCGAGATTAATCAGTGACCATATGAGCCAACTGACCTCACACGGCGATCGTAATACGGGGAAAAAGGTACGCGGCAAAAAAGCATAATATCTAGTTTACTAGGCGGACAAAAAAGGATGAGAAAAATTACTGTTCCGTTTGGGGAAACGGTATTGCAATAACATCAGTTGACATTTCCAGTATTGGAAGAATTTTCAAAAATATTTTTTTTTTCAAATTCAAAACTTGAAAAAAAAATCTTTTTTTGCACTATCAACTGAAAATTCTCATAATAGAAACAACCTAAAAAAAATTACAAAACATTGAAAATGGAAAAAAAAATTTGAGACTAAAAAAAATGAGTATACTTGGAGAAATTGAGAAATTAAAAATGTGTCGAATTGTCGAAAAATTACGAATCTGGAAGCACTCAATATTGGGGAAAACTTCATGGTGAACATTCCAAGAATGCAAAAGCCTACACGCCCCCCCCCCCCCCCGGATACTAATTTAACCCAGTTTTTTCTGCCGAAGAAAAAGAGGTTTTTCGAGTAGTGGAGGTCACACTTGTAGCAATTGGCTGAAAACCCCCCAGACAGGAGCAATTTATCAAGCAATCATGACGATAAGCAACAAATAGTCCAGGGATCGTTGGATTTCTTCGTAAACAAGATGATTGCAATAAGAAGTGAGATTGGAGAAAGAAGTTTGTTGGTAACATCCGATCGCGCATGTCAGGAATCGGACACTATTCAGAAACGTTTAAGGTGCGATGTGCTGATAAAAAAGGGGAGCGATTACTAAAATGGTTAGGTATCATGCTGTGTCCACCAGTTGGAACATGCTTGGTGAATGACGGAAAAACGTAACATTGATTGGTGACTCGGCCATAACTGGCCATTACATGACCACTTCCCATTTATGCATTCGTAGACGAAATTCATGTGCAATAACTCATTTTGGATCCTTTTGCGATCGTGAGATTTAATCGCGGTTAACGTGCATTGCATTATGAGGGTTTGGTGGGATACGAAGAGTTCAAAACTTACGTAAATTGCAGTATTTTGAGCAATTTGAGAGATTTGGGAAATTTGAGACATTTGAGCAGGTTGAGCAATTTGAGCAATTTGAGAAATTGAGAAATTTGAGAATTTTGAGCAAATTGAGAAATTTGAGGAATTTAAGAAATTTGAGGAATTTGAGCAATTTGAGAAATTTGGGAAATTTGAGAAATTTGCGCAATTTGAGAAATTTGAGAATTTTGAGCAATTTGAGAAATTTGAAGAATTTGAGCAATTTGAGCCATTTTGAGAGTTTTGAGCAATTTGAGAAATCTGAGCAATCTCAGAAATCTGAGCAATTTGAGAAATTTGAAAAATTTGAAAAAATTCGAAAAAAATTGAAAAAAATTGGAAAAATTGGAAAAATTTGAGAAATTTGAAAACATGTGAAAAATGTACGAACCTCGAAAAACTTATCTATATATAATTACATTAAATTCTCACTCAAAGAAATGAGTGTTCTTGAATCAAGATTTCTTTCATCAAAATAAGAACTTTGTTTTTTCCCCACGGGCCTCCAATTTTCTCAGGAGGAAGTCGATAAAAATGGTTGTAAAAGGCCGGAAAAAAACACACCGATAAATCTCATGGGGTGCGACGGCGTACAACGGAAAAGTAATTATAGAATTTGTTTGAATAAATTTATGGCAGGGCGATGGCGAATTTAAGAGAAAGAATTGTTCTACAGGGGCTGTCATCCAGTACTTGCAGTTTAAATTACCCGCGCAATGCTCGTAGCGTGGGCCGATTTGAAAGTCAACAAGGAGAACCCTCCAAGTTGGGTGTTGGTAAGAGGGACAAAGTCTATCAAGTAGGGATAATGCGTTCTGTGCCGGGTAATTTGACCCGCCCTTCTTTAATTCCCACTCTAGATCACTAGCAAGATCACACGGAGAATTAAGAGAAAATAAAAAAAAATCGTGGATCACAATTGTGATTTCCTGATTAACATTTGAATTTAAAAAAAATTATTTTTAATATTATTTACGATTAAGTTACGTAAGCCACATTTTCATTTTTCAATCTTCACTGAAGAGTACAGAAAACTTGATCCTAGACTTTTGTACAGTCCTATTCGGCGCACATGGGTGCAATCTTTATGTTGGGGGATGCCCCTGAGTATCACATATGTCGGATACCCCGCGGGGTGGCTCGTATTCACGGCTTTTCGTTTTAGAGTGGGTATATCAGAACCACCTAACAGATAATGTTACACGCGCAAGTGCGGTCCATTGTCAGATGGGAACGCCTGTTCAATTTAAAGTTTGAGCAAACGAGATGAAGCCTCGAATTGTTCGAGGACCATTCAAGAGCTCCCGTTTGTACAGCCCTAATTCATTCATTTATTCAATCAGGAGTATAGCAGATATGTCAGGTGTTTGCGAAATTACTCATCGTTAGGAAAGACTGCGGGCACATATCAATGTTGTCTTGTTTGCTCTTGAAAAACGCGTACATACCGTGGAGGTCCCAGTATCGGCACACGTTCGGGTATCGGAACAGAACTGCCACTTGGGATATATTTTATAAACTGAATAATTTGTTTGATTCCCCCCCCCCCATTAACCATTATATACTAACGGGAAGGAAAATGGTTCCACCGATTGAACAGCGAATTTCGAGTCGTAGATAATTACAAATATGTGAATTCCTTGTTTTGGCGCGCACCTCTACAGTGACCAGTCTTATTCACGGCGCTTGCGCCAATGGCTTCCGATCGCGCACCAGTTCAGTGCATATAAAGAACAAAATGTATGTAAATTATCAATTTTAACATTTTTTTCTATTATTGTATAGACAAAATAAATTTTTTGGCTCATCTCAAATGGCCAAAATATGGCTAGAATTGAAAAATCACTGTGCCGATACTAGGACGGCCCCAACAATCACGAGTTGTCCGGATAAACTGGTACAGATTTTTTCCAATTCTCCATAACCTCAACTGTCAAGTGTTTGTATTACAAGTTGAATAAATCGGGATTCGGGTCGAAATAACTAGCTAATGATAATTTTAGCTAGTGACTTTTCTTGTCTCATTTTTTAATATGAGAAATAAAATAAGTGTGAGTTATGTATTTTTGAGCAAAACCACCATTGATTTTTTATTTACAATTTTTTTAATTTAAATAGTAAATTTTCAAATTTGTTTTTATTTCCCTTTCAAATATTCAAGTTTGTAATTAGAAATTTCGCATTCTGCATGTTAAAGTCATTTTTCGGTTTCGAATTTCAAATTCTTGAAGTTTGGACTTATTAATATTAGATGTTTGGTATTTCAATTAATAAATTTTTATTTTTCTTGTATTCATTTTGTTTTAATTTTTCCATGTTAACTTCTGCAATTTACGATTTTGGAATTATTTTACTTCGAATTTCTTCTATTCTAATTTCTACTCACAAGAAACGAAGTCATACTGTTGCACTGACCGCCACAACGCCATATTGTGCCGATACTGGGACATTCGACTATTTGGTTTATTCACGCCTTTATTAATTAACTGAGACTAATTTCAACCAACGTTGAATGTTTTTAGGTTTGAGGCATCCCATATATTATGTAAAAATGGAACACTTATACTAAAATAAGTACTCCACCACATGTATGAATTACATTCAAACGAATGAACTATAAGACCCATTCCATGTAAACCTGATTGTATATGATGCAGAATAAGCTGTATATGTTTTCAATGCTTAATAAAAAAAAGAGAGGGAACTTGTTTTATTTTGGCTCCGAAAATGAAAAATCGATTAACCATCAGATCTCCACGTTTCATGGTATTTCTGACCTTTCTACACTATTTAGAACAAAATGTTTGTGTGTGTGTGTGTGTGCCGATGTACATATGCAACCAAAAATTTCCTGGAACGATTTCTCGTAAACAATTTATCCGATCAAGCCCCTGTATGATTATTTCTGGTTCATATATATTTCCTGGTTTCTATTATCAACAATTTCAATTGTTTATAACACTGTATGTCACGAAATGTTAGAGATACGCAAAAATGTATCTAATAAATATTGTTCCTTATAAAAAAATACATGTTTTGTGTCCTTTGACTTTTTTCGTATCGTGAACCGTTTCAGCGTGAGAGCGTTATGAACAATTGAAATCACTTAGAGAGCTCTATGGTGAGAAAAATGAGAGATTCGAAGGAAGGGAGTTATTGCAGTAGCCCATTTCGAAATTTCCATGTGCCGTCCGCATAGCCGTCGCGTCCCCATCTCGCAAACCACCATATGGGTTCAACTGAAAAGACCTGACCAGTATAAACACACATACCGAAATATTATCTTGGCAGTACACTGTAGTAATAGGCTTATCGTGTCTATTTGAGTCGTGACAACAGGGCCCCGCCATTCTTGTAACAACATTGAGACCATACTGAGCCCCCATACCAATTGGTAATTGGATTTCGGTTGCCCAGCGATGTTCATTTAACATCATTGGGGCATTTACCAGCGGAACCCTCCGATCTCAACTTGGCAGCGATGATTGGATTAAGCAGGATATTTAAGGCGAGTTAAATGTCAACTTCACATGGCTTCGCTCCTGAAACCCATCTCGCACAGTTGGCCCTGCTACCCCCAAATTACTACAATCTTTCTTTCCCATTTCGGAATTGAGTCTTGCTGATTGATAAAAAAATTTCTATAATTTTTGCAAGGGTCAAAAGTTGAGCTAAAATTTCACAAATGAGAAAATAAAAGTTGAATGACTTTTATAAATTCTCGTACATGGATTGACACACACAATTTTTTTTCCTGCCACTGTGTGATACTCACCTCGTACAGTTGTTCATCCAGCTCTGAAAGTGTTACAATTCTTCTTCTTTTCTATTCGCGTGAAATCAGCGACGGCTCTAATATAAGCTAACTTAAATGGATTGTCGCTGTCGCTAAAAGCGACACTGCCATAAGGCGGCAATGTTACAGGCCGTTGGGCAGCACAAGGAGACGGCCATGAATCACTCGGGATGCAAGAAGCACTGGGGATATTACAGGATGATACAGAAAAAAAAGGAGCAGTCCATGAAAACCGGTTTGGCACGCGCCCATTTGGAATCGGCGTTAATGAGCCCGGGTGTCGGGTTATCGGGGGGTGTCACGTGATCATCCAGCGCAAGCAAATAAACGGGATTTTGGTGTGATGTGTTGTGGCTCGAACCAATAAGTGGCAGGTAACATGCCTGAGTGGCTTCTCTGGTGTGGTTACATACAATCTGTGTGTATGTGTGTGTGTGCTTTTTTCGTGTATTTTCCCCATACGGGGCGCAAACAAAACTTCCCGATTTGGTATTTCAGCACAGCATAAGAACGCAACCATGGTGATGAGCAAACCCAACAGTGATATCAATAATTGAACTTGCGACTAATAATTACTGCACGCCATCGATTTAGTTTGATTTTTAGGCCCCGCAAAAATATTCAACTGGAATTCGTCCGCCTAGGAACCCTCTCTACCTCTGTACTTTCTTAATTATCCCGCTCTGTGACATCCTTCCCGCAATTGTCGACATATTCATTCGCCAAGTATATTCTAGTTCAACTCGCGATATGTTCTAACCTATATTGAAAAAGTCATATTGAATGGGCATTTTTGGATAAGGAACAACCCGGGTGATATGCATTGTTCCCGTATTTCGACTTGCTCAGACGACCGTACCTCCTTAATTATGCAAATTATGGGAAAAAGTCATTGCACATAAAAGGTGTATTTTCATATCGGGAATAATTCTGTTTTGGGAAGTTTCCCGATAACCTCAATATTTTACCCAGTGGAACAGCATAAACAATTACAATTGTTAACAACATTGCATATACTGCACGAATCCCATCCAAAGTGTAATCCGCTCGATTTTGCACGGAAATGCTTCGATTGGGACCGTCATCACAGCGCTGTGTTTATTCGTTCACTGATTACATACATAATTCTTGAGACGGTCATCTCTCCTTAATTATGCAAATAATCGAAACAAGTCATTCTACATAAAGTACACATTTTTATATGGGGAACGACTTTCCTTATATACATTTTGCGCTATCTCTGATAGTTTATGCAATAGAACATTATAAACGATTCAAACTGTTAATAACAATATATATATTACACCAATTTCATCCGAAATCTAATCAGTTCCAAGTTATATGGAAACGCTTCGAACGCAACCTTGAGGACTACCATAACTTCATTCGTTCATGAGAAATCGTTGCGCAAAATTGTGCATACATACACACACACACACACATACACAGACGCCAACTTAGAATTTGACGGGGATCATATTGGTATACTTAAAACCCCAGTTAGATAATGAGGCAACAAATTTGGATTTTGGGTGCATTACAATAACTTCCCGAATAATCGAGAAGTTAATAAAACCTTGACAATTTTCCTTAGTTACCATCCCTATTGAGATAGAGTGAAGATGTTGCTACTTTTACCATCAAACCATACGCTTGTCAACTAAATTCACAATTGTTACCTCAACTACATTCACACCCTGATCAGTTTTTTGACCTTCTCGTTCAGTGAGTTCTAACTCGCTAGCTAACAGAAACAGAGAGAAATGATCATGAAACTATATACTTATTGCTCATGATAATAATCCCTCAGACTAGTGTTTTATGATGACTTAGTAATTTACTTAGTAATGATGTAAGTAGAATTTACATCACTCCAGGACTAGTCTAATTTTAGGTCTCATAACTAAACATTGTGTGATCGGGACGTCCTAATAAATTGAGTACTGCGTCCAGTGTGTATTCGTGTCATGGTTACTACTCAAATATGGTGATGCTTCATCCTATACTTTCTAATACAGTTTTAGTAACGAAAGTTGTACCAAAATCATATTTGTTACCAACCATATTGTATCCATTACCATGCGACCTCAGCCCTATGTTATCTTTACAGGTGAAATTTCTCTCAGCGTTCAGAGTTTGTGCATCATCGATGATATTACCATGACAACGCAATTACCAGCAACTTGGCCTAACTTAGCTGCAGGTATCCTTATGGCAATAGAGTACACACGTACTAATACCATTGTTGCTCGCCTCCTTGTGCTTACCACCAAGCATTTGGCGGTACAATGCCGCTGATCAGCGCATCGGTGCACAATTATCATGATAATGCGGATATCGCCCCAGTGAGAAGGGCGCGTGCGGACTCCAGGGTCCCCCAGGGGCAGTTTTTTGCCGCCCTAGGCCTCACTAGTATCTTACGAGCCGCGCAGATGCGCATTGGACAAGAGCTATTTATCAGGTTGGCTTGGTGCCTGTATAATGTGTATAGTGGACAAAAAATTTTCAACAACAGGTTGCTTCACTGTCAGTCATGTCATAACCGTGGATTTTTTTTCTGGCGCGTACACCCGGTTTTAAAATGATTTTTTTCAAAATGTGGAACTTTGCGATTTTGGATTTTTTTTTTTATATCCTTGAAAATTTTCCAAAATTTAGAAAAATTTGCCAGTTTCAAAATTTAAAAAAAATTGGAAAACTTTTGACCGAAGCATACGTCTCTGGCTTTAAACATAGATCTAAGAATTCCCAAAAAAGAAATTATTTTGAAAATTCATGGATTAATTTTGACAGGATATGCCTCTTCATGTTTTATTCTAAATGTCTTCGGTCGCGTCTGTTTCCATAAACCAAATTATTTTTATATCCTGGGGATATACGTTCACTTGAATTAATGATAAGCCTGAAACCGGTCAAGTCCTAGGGTAGCGCCGAGTGACCCTCAAAGTAGGAAAGTCCCTTATGACATATGTAAGCGAATTGGACAGCCCTCCGATTTCCTTGATTTATTTTACTTTTTTCTTATTTTTATATCCAATAATCCAAACCGGACGGTGATAACTTTCAGAAAAATAGAATTTTCAGCCTTCAGTTAATGGTATTATTTGTCCTTTCGTCGATAGCTTATATGTTTCAGAAAAAAATTGGTGCATCACATTACGCGTGATAGGGGTGACACTTCAGGGTAGAAGTGTGATGACTGTTTTGTCAATTCCACAACTTTGACATTTCTTACTGTTTGCAATTATCATTGAAATTGCATTATTTTTTGAAATTTTTTGAAATTTTTGAAATTTTTTGAAATTTTTTGAAATTTTTGAAATTTTTGAAATTTTTGAAATTTTTGAAACTTTTGGAATTTTTGAAATTCCTGAAATTTTTGAATTTTTTGGAATTTTTGAAATTTTTGAAATTTTTGAAACTTTTGGAATTTTTGAAATTCCTGAAATTTTTGAAATTTTTGAAATTTTTGAAATTTTTGAAATTTTCGCAATTTTTGAAATATACATCACTGACTACAGAACATCGAGATTATATATATATTTTCCGTGTAAACACGTAAAAATGGTATATTGATTTCATGACCACCATTTGAAACATTGGAGATTGGCTGAACCCTTGCATCCTCAAAATAAGGTCTTTTTTTAGGCGTATGAAGAGTCAAACCGGTTCCCCGTAACCCCTGTTTGGATACACGGACTGAATAATTATCCACTTCTGACACGATTTATGGTCTTTAAATGTGTCTCTCGAAAATGTTTTTACTATTGTCGAGTGATCATTGGTGCGTGTACACGCGGGATACGCTCGTTGATTTGGCGAAACTCCTGCTCAATTTTAAAGCTCTCTCGAAATAAAAGGGGTTGCGTAATCTGTTTTATAAATGCAATGGGACAGTAACTCATACGTAACAAATCTCATTCATATCATGGATATGAAATATGCTCTAGTGAATCAAATTCTGGACACAGGCAAATTGTTATTCAGCATATGGATTTTTCACTGGTCACTGGTATGTACGTTAAAAAAAAGAACTCAAACTGATTTTGAAATCGGAAAATTTGGGGGCATGTGTGTGTATCTGTGTGTACCGGATAATTTCTAGTAAAAAAGTAAACCATGAGTGAGATTAATATTAAAATAGCAAATCATACATTAGAGCAAGTGAAAGAACCAAATATTTAGGCATCATTCTGGATCAAAATTTGATTTGTGTGAGCCACACATATTATATAGCACCAAAAGTCAGTAAAAAAAATTAGTTTTCTGTATAGAATGGGTGAGCTCTGGGGGTACAACTTTGGGTTATAATACCAAAGTGTTAATTTATAAATCAACTAGTGGGTGGAATGTATTTGTGCCCTCAGTGAGGACGCAATGCAAACTTCCCGGTTTGGTAACTCGAGTTTCCGAGATCATGTCTGTTTCGAAAATTTACGAGACTTCTCACTTGAGTATTTACTGATTTGTTTTTTCATTTCTCTATATGTCGCTGCATTTTGTGATGTTTTTCATAATCAAGAGATAACTCCCTCTTCCACGTGAAGGCCATTCACTTCTCATTGAAGCCTTTGAGTCTCATTGAAGCTTTTTAAAACTACGAATATACAACCACTACGTTGAAGAAGGTCAATAAGTCCGTATCTCCGGCTTCAGTCGGCTGCACGTTCCTGGTAGCATTGATACACAAAAATGATATACAAGTATTATATTCTGAGTCGGTCCATGTTTACTGTAGAGACCAATTTTTGCGATCACCGACGCCATTTAGTCTCCATTCATGCCCTCATCACATGAATTATTTTTTCTAACGGCTCTACCATCTTAATTATGCACATTATGGAAAAAAGTCAATAGACATTAAATATGGATCTTTGTATGAGGAACAACTTATGTCAACAAATTCTTTCCCTAACTCCAGCTGTTTACGAGATATAGCGTTATGAACAATTGAAATTGTTAATAACAATATATATTCTGGACCAATGTCCATCAAAAAGAAATCAGGGCTGAGTTGCATGAAAACGCGTCGATTGAGACCTTGATGGCTTCGATTGGTGTATCCATTTGTGAGAAATCGTTGACCAAAATTTAGCGCACATACATACAAACATACACACACACAGACATTGACTCAAAATTTTTCGGGGATCATTTTGGTACCCTTAACACACCAGTTACAGGCCGAAATGAACAAGTTCGATTTCGGGGTGATTGCAATAACTTCCCTATCGGGAAATTAATAATTGCACCGCATTATGAATATTGTTCTACAATCTTGATTAACCTCAATAAAGAATATTTAGAAATCTTACATCAGACACAAAACCGGGCTATGAGAATTATACTGAGAGTAGGAAGATATTAAAACACGCATATTAAAAATGTTAAGAGCCTTATGTTTTATGTCAATCGAAGAAAGACTAAAATTTAATGTATGCATATTTATGCACAAAATAATTGACAACTTAGTACCGCAATAACTGACAAAAATGGTTAAAAGACATGAGCATAGTTATAATATTAGAAATAAAAGTGCATTGATGAAATCAAGGAAGAGAGCTAGAAATGCGGAAAGAACAACAGATTACTATGGGTTCAATTTGTTCAATAAATTAGAAAGCGAGACTAAAAATGCGAGATCGTTGACAGTGTTTAAAAGACACTTAAGAGAAGAAATGAAAAGTGGAGCTATATAAGTTTGTTGTCGAATGTATCGAAATATATATATATATATATATTTGTTGAATTGAATATTGAATATATCACGTATTTGTATATGGAGAAGTAGCTTGAGGCTAAAATAAATACGCATTAATTAATTAAAAAATATGAAGAGCGACATAAATCGAGCGTATGCTAGCTATGCCTGAGTTTTTGGGTACGTACGGTACCTCTGTTTGATCATAAATTATCCGATCTATTTTGCTCAAAAATTGTCCATATTAGTTACAGTGAATCCATAGAGGAGGAATGAAATGGATGCGTACGCTCGTTAGTCGATCGTTTTCAGGGGAAATTGTGGAAACGAAGAAAATTCGACAGCTAGTTAGGCCAAAGTGTAACGATGCATTCTAACGTCAGAAGGATCGGCCCCTTTTCTTGGGTAGTTTAAGGGAGGGAGGACCTTAATATAAGAGGGTGAAGATGGAGAGGTGGTGTTTCCAGGCAAAAAGCTACTTGGGGCTCCTCATGGCTGGGACAAGGATGTTGGCTATAGAGCACCCAGGAGAGCTGTAGATGGGGGACAACTTAGGCTGAGACACGCACACACGATGACCAAACGAAAATGTAAGTTATTTTGCCGGCTTGGCTATGCTCCGTAAGCTAGTATTTTTGGTTCACCTTTTTATTTTAACCATTAACATGTAGGCTTTCTTGAATCTTTGAGAAAATTTTTTTGGCTGGTTTCGATTCTTGATGGAATGCGGCAGACGACTTCGAGTGACAGAGACCAACTTTGTATTTCAATAATTTCATGACAGTTCCTGTTCCGATGCAAAGTTAGAGCTCAATTTACACCTAGCTACCATCCAACAGTTCATCACCAATTCTCCATTCTGCAAATTACAGTATTGCTTCCATAACTCGTATGATCCCGCCCTTTCTCTCAGAAAAAAACCATCAACTTTTGCCCTTATACCTTGGAAAAGATACGAGTTTGAGATTCCCGGAGGAAATGAAATCGATATTCATGTGCAGAGTGCATCGCCGTCACAAGATAGTAAAGTAGGTATAGATGGATAGTAGGATGAGGCTTGATGCGATATCCTCCTGATGTAGCGAATCCTCCTGATGTAGCGAATCCTCGAGAATATAGCACCAAGCGTATACATATATAACCATACCATATCGGCAACACGCGGCGCGTCGTTTCCATCCAAGTCACCGGGGAATTATCGGCAGCCTGGATTATTTAATCCGGGGACCGAACGTGTGGTACATGAGTATATGAGGAGGGTTCAACTGGCTAATGAGTTAACTAGATTAGCGGCGACTGGCAGGCTAATACCTGCGGACAGGTGACTCGGCCCGATTCGTGATACGGGGATGTTACGCTATGCGTATTTAATTCATATACTGGAAGACCAGCTTATGGTATGATACAGAAAACTTGTTCCTTTGACCAAACCCCTTATGGGTCTGGATTCATACCTTCTGTTTGCTATGTATGTAAATAATCTCTGTTACTTATTAATATCATTTTTCCATTGTAACAACCTATTTGTCCTACATTCATAGCAACTGTATCTCGTGTTCGAGTAGCTTCGACTATTGTCGGGCATTTCCGTTTATTCGAGAGATTTCGGTTGTGCCCGGTCGTATCCGAGCAAGTTCGGGAGTTCTCGGCCTTAGCCGAGTAAACCCGAGATCGGAATACGACTTCCTTTTCTCTGTCTCATTTGTCCGTTAGCCTCTGCTAGGTTAGCTCACGCCTGAAGTAATCCGAATAAATCAAATGTTAATTAGTGAGTGAGTAAATTGTTTTCAGTCCCAACTAACTAATTCCCTCACCATGTTGGGTCTCTTGTATATCGACTAAACCTTACAATAGCCAATACTTTCGAGCTAATGACTAAATTGACTCGAAAAAAAATAACGACTTTTTTATGGGTATTAATTTTAATGGTGATTAACACAAACTTTAGGTAAAATTGGTTATATTTCACTTGTTTACATATCGAGATTTTATATGATTGTTAGTGAATTTTAAGTCGGAAAGCTAAACGGTTTTCTCAAATTCCCGTCAAACTTTATTCAAACTAATAAGGAATTTACGTAGAGCCAAAACTGAGAACAAGTCACAACTTTAGTCTTTTTGTTTTCACAAATTCGAAAATATCTCACGATTTAATATTTGCGCACAAAGTTTGATTGAGTAGTTAGCCGGTCTAGCTGGCGATTACAAGTGCGTCCAGAAATTTGTTTCTACCTAGTTCAGGTGCAAAGTTGGGGTCTGTCCTCCTCTGTTCTTAGTGGTAGGGATAGCTGATAGTGGATTGACCAAAAATGCAATGGACTTATGTGATTGGTCTACTAGGGTTTTCTGGACGTACTCGAGTAGGAAAATGCGAAGTGTCCGCGTGGAGTACCTGAGGGTTCAAGTGTAGGTATGCTCAGGTATAGAAATGAGGTGGTTATTTAGTGTCTACACTGAGTCGTAAAAATTGTCTAGAATTTCGAGTTGTGAAAGGTGTAAAGTTGTAAAATTTGTCTGCCAATTGTGGGTAAACGCACCATCTTGGCGATAGACAAGATTAAACGTGCTTTCCCGAGGATTAATTTTATGATAGTCAAAAATAAATTTTCTATGATATGAAAAACGCTCAAACATTTCTGTTCACATTTGTTGCGAAGTCATAAATCGTTTAAAAAACATAGAATGATGGTATAGAAGCTATTGAAATATTAAAACTAAATATTAAACATTTTGAGTTTTTTACGCGAGATATTTCCCAATTCCGAAAACCGTCCGATATGTAACATTTAATCTTTTCGGTACGAAACACTTGTACGATACCGAGAAGTGCTGGAAGGCTATGCGAACTTTTCTGAATCACTTCAATTTGCAACTTACTAATGGGGTAACTAGCTTGGTGGTGAAGACCAGACTAACGTCTACGGTTTTTATCAGACTTTTTATTGTGTTATTACAAAATCCTGTGATTGATTAACCAATGTTGCTAATATTTGGTGATCCATGCAGCGCACTGGAATCTTCTTGTATCAATCGGTGATTGATCTCCATTTGTTCTTGAGAAATCTTCTGGGGTGCTCCACTTGTGATTGAGTGACACCCGCACTGGTGAAGATAGAACTCTCATTCTGGCAGCTATTGGTGTGGAATTCAGCGCTGCAAGAGATATGACGTCTTTGAATGCGGTGTCAACCCACCAAATCGAAGATGCCTTCTTGAGTGATCATTAGACTTGTTTTTCAGTAATGCACATTAATTAACAAACTTTTGGGTCACTATAAGGTAAGTAGAATCGTAATATGCAGACTAGTGTAGTCCTTGGTACAAAACGTCTGATTAAATGTCTAGATCATACCGGAAATATGGTCTCCATTTAACTGAAAGCACACCGGAGGCTTTCACAAGTGAATGCAGTCTTCTCATGTAAATATGAGATGAAGCGAGATCAGAAATTCACTGAGGCGGAAAAATATTTAAATACAAACACACGTATGGACTATGGACCCATCTAGGATGTTACAAAAAATGGCAACACCTTAAAAAGTACAAAGCCGAAATGTTGATTTGTAATTTTTAGGTCATCAAAATACCTCCCGCCTGCGGGGAAGTAATAAACTTCTCTGCCGAAATGGTATTGTGGTGTTGTGTACGACAGGTCTAAATGGATGTGATGTCAAAAATACATGACCTAATCGTGTATGTTGCCGACCGACAGTTGACGGAGTGATTTGCTTGAGTGCATTTGAAAGGTAGAAAAAAGGGATGAGGTGCACGTTTATTGCAGTTTGAGAAATTGAGGAGGGGTCAATGGCAAATGCCGCCCATACGCATGAAGAGCAGACAGATTCTCATTCTGCCGCAGCATCCATTGCACTCACTCCTATCAACTATACACAACATTGTCGTCTACCCATAGACAACTGCGAGGAGACGTGTATCCCCTGGATTGCGGCCTCGTTCGCGGTATTCTCGCGGGACGACGCCATCTTGTTCGGCTTCCACCGTGCACTGTCCGCACCACTCTGGAATACAGCAGTATATCCTATAGACCCCGAGCGCAAGCCCCTTTGCATAAACTTACGGACAAAACGATGACGCCAGTTGAGGGTACAGAATCTCTCGAACATCGACACGGTAGGTATCGATTTTCGGTATTTGATGAGATTTGTTGAATGGCGGGTTTAATGCGAGTAATCTTTGGTAGAAGGAGGTAGTGATATTGAATGCTATGGGGATGGCTCGAATTATTCATGGTGGGCCAGTCAACTTAGCAATGGAGGTTATTGCAAGCAACTCTATAGTGAGAGAAGTTTCACCTGTAAAGATAACTAATTACGTAGGGCTGAGGTCGCATGGTGATGGATACGATATGGTTGGTAACAAATATGATTTTGGCTCAACTTTCGTTACTAAAACTGTATTACAATGTATATCTGTGTTACAATTCATTATACTTATGTATAACTGTGTTCCAATTCATTAGGACGTCCCGATCACACGGTCTCGTTCCTTATTCTGAAGTTATTCTGGAAATTATCAGGTTTGTAAAGTCTAATATGACTGACGTCGAGTCTCACTATGGAGAAGCGAGAACTGCTAAGCTACTATTTTCACGTAACTAGTTCGCGGTTTTTATTTTAATTGGCAAATACTTGCTCGTGAAGAATTAACGCATTAAGCCAGTCTAACCACTGTTTAATATCAGAACACGTATTCTATTGTACACTAGTCTTACAAAATTGTCTTGAATCTTTAAGTAATTGAAATTGAATAAGAGGGGAAACCAGTTTAGGAGGCCGAAATTCGAGTGTTTTTTGTGATTTTTTATAACTGAGAAAAAATATTTCGAATTCGTTTAAACTTGGAGGGTAGTTTATTCCCAATTTGAACTACACTTTTAAATTTTTCTATGCCCTTTCCGCCGGAATTGGTAGAGTTAGAGGCTGGTGCCCATTGACGATCGCATCAGAGTTGACATCTTGCGGGACACCTGGAGGTCGAAGTATTGATCCGAAATCATTAATTTTTTTTGTCTTTCGTTAGTAACATATTTTCTAAGAATATGAACCCAATGTAACATATTCTTCAATAGTTGTACTAACAATTAATGCCATACAAAAAATCGATTCGTTGAATGATCTAAACTGGTTTCCCCCCTTACCACGACACTTTGGCTAGAGCTTGAGAATGTTTTGCGATGCGAATAGGTAGACCCGTGGACGTAAACTGATCTTAGACCAATTTTAAACTAGTCATTTAGCCCTTTCCCTTTCAAAAATAGGAGGGAAGGGCGCGAAAATTTCAAATTCGCATTGGTGGTTTCAAATAACGAGAATAAGTACACATAAAAAATAAAAAGCGAAAGCGCTCCGGTATGCTCGGAGGGCGAATGGTCAACACGTGTTGACCACTCGCTGGAGTTGAAAGAATGTGTCCGGGGAAAAGAGTTAGAAAAAATGGAGATCCTCTCCGGTTGAAAAAATTTCCTGCAATAAAAAAGATGTTTGTTTAAATTTTGCCTGGACGTGATTTTCTTGGATTTTTGAAGATTTACATTTCTCAAGTACTTCTCTTTATGATTTGAGTTGTGCCTAGCCAAAGGTCTCACGTAATTAAAAAATATTTGAGATTCGAGTTTGCAGCAGATTCGAGTTTACAAATTAAAACATTGTAGGATTTATAACTTTTTCTCTATACACATCGATAGGTCCATACTCTGTAAGTCATGTTATTGGCCGATTTGGCTGTTTGGAGGTGAATAAATGGAAATTTCAGATTAAAAAAAAAATGCCCAAATCAATTGTCTGTGCATGTTTGTGTGTGTGTTAAGAAATAAAGAAGTTCTTTGAAAATTTGAAAACAATTATTCGATTAATATGTGATTCTTCATAATAATTATCGAGTGAAAAACTACCAAGCACACAGTGGTTAGCATTAATAATGTATTACCTACTCAATTTTATGGGTGACTTTAATGGCATATTAATATTATTTACAAAATATGTTAACGTAATTGAATTATCGGTGCATTACGAAATGTGTTAATGCGAGGACAATGTGTCATTGTCGAACGGTGACTTAATCGCGGCCGTAAAATGTTTATGAGACATTCATTTGATATGTGGATTTCAAAACGTTTTTTTAATAATATAAGATTTTTTTCGATATTCTAAATTTCCTCAAATTTTACAACTTGAAATTTCCAATATTCTAATATTTCTTTCCTAAAAAATGTGAATAAGGGATAGAGAGTAACATTGCGATTAAATCTGACTCATAAAACGTTTATGGGGGAAGATTCTGCATTTTGTACTAGCCAAACACATTATGTTTCTTGTATTGGACGTCACGTGACTCGATAATGATAATAGACAATGATACCGAGTGTACACGACAATGTAACTGGACTGAAGCGATATCATTCATTACCAAACAGTAGAAACAACTGAGGGGGATCTGGAGTCTGGGGCTAGTGTTGGTTGACGATCGTCCAATATTAGTAGCATTCTCCATGGATGTGTGTATTTCTCACATTAGCTCTGTTTGTACAGGACCAAGCGCGACCAGTCCAGGCGCGACACATTGCGTGGCAATATCCCTCTGTTTGTTTCACGGCTCGCTTAATTCATGGTGTAGTCACTACAAATCCATTATGGGAGAAAAGTTTTTTGGCAAAGTGGAGAGGTACGTTAGGAAATTGAGCCATGATTATCTACAAATTCTTTCAACTTTCCCATATTTTGAACTTCTGCATTTTTCTGATTTTTCGAATGTTTAACTTCCCGATAGGGAAAGTTATTGTAATGACCCCAAAAATGAAAAGTATCAGGTCGATGAAATTTTCACTTTTCTCGACGTTTGGCATCATCCTGGCACGTTTTCAATGAAATGTCTGTGTGTGTGTGGGTGTGTGTGCGTATGTATGTCCGTATGTGAGCATTTTTTTGTAACACGGTTTCTCCTGCACAGCTGGACCAATTTGAATTTTTTTTTTCAAAAATTACATCTAGCCGTTGCGGAGAGCGGAAAGGAGTGCCAAGTCTAAAACACAATTCCTTCAATTGTTATTAACAATTTCAATTGTTTAAAACGTTGTATTACAAAAACCGTGGGAGATAGAGGAAAAAGTTTCAAACGAATGTTGTTCCCGACATGAAGATACATATTTTATGTTTAATGACTTTTTTCCATAATTGCGCTAATTTACGAGATATCGCTTAATTAACAATTGTCATGGTTTATAACGCTGTATTTCGAGAACGATGACAGATACGAGAAAAAGTATCAAACAAAAGTTATTCCGCTCGTGAAACTACATATTTCATGTTATATTACTTTTTTTGCTACGCATCATATTTTACGAGATATCGATAAAAAATCGTAATAATCGATTAGTAGTTGAATTTGCGTTACTGATATACAACTTGACTTCATACGTGTATCGTCACACATACACAAACACACACACTATCGGGAAGTTATAGATGCGACCCGTCGAGGGTCACACTCACACACCATTTATTCAACTTTGTATTGGTTATTAAGTTCCCGATTTAGGGAAGTTATTGCAATGGCCCCGAAAATCAAAAGTCGAAATTTCGTCATATCTCCACGTTTCAAAGTCTCTCTAATCGTGCTAGAGCACAAAATGCCTGTATGTATGTGTGTATGTATGTTTACGTGTCCTCACGCAGCTGAGATCTGATTAGATTTTGAAAGGAATTCATGCACTAGTTTCCGGTTTTTTTTAAACATGAAGCATGAAAATCGCCAAAAGTCTTAATCAATCATTATTTACGAAGGAAAGTTGTGATCAAGCTAATCAATGTCGCAATTGGAGTGTCTCCGCGTACCTTAGCTACGATCAAAATTTTACTCACTTTCATGTAGTGATTTATTAGTTATTGGTTGATTTTGAGTAGCGCGAAATTTTAATGACTATTCAAACTTTCATATTCGGTCTAGATCCGAAGTTGTCCGACTACCGCCGACGCATGCGTGTTTGCCCGCATTTGCACAGGAGAGTCTGAATACGCGATGCTCAGTGTGATTGGTCAGTGCGTCACGTGACATAGTCGCAGGTAGCGACACCTGTTGTATTCCAGTATTCAAAATTTCATGATACCTATTTTTTTTCTGAAGCCAGTCTTTGAACACTTAATTGACGCGTCGGAACATCTCGGAATGGGAAACAGAAATCACAAATGGGGAACTTTTGTTTGTGCTCTCAACGGGGGCAAACACACTTCCATCTCACTAGTTTTTGATTCATTATTACGCTCGAACTAATGATGCATCTGTCATCATCCGGATCGTGATCGAGAGGTCTTTATGCAATTTTTAAGTATTGTAAACATTTCAATTTCATATAGACATGCACACACACGACCGAACTTTGGATGACCTTTCACATGATGAAATATTTTTCCATGGATCTCGACCAGTAGTAGGAACACTGTGTTATCTGCGTTACCTATGCAATGAAACTGCGGAACCGAGTGGGAACCTAACCCACGCGAGGGGGGGGGGGGGGGTCCATTATTTCTATGGGGAGTACAAACGACACCCACGCAGACATCTGATCCGAAAAATGATACGATTGATGTTTGAAGTAATTTCAATAACATTCGCTATTTAAAAATTCCAAAAAGTTACAAAATTCGTTTGCTAAAATTTCTCAACCTAAAACCAAAAGCCGAACCGAATATCTTCTTCCTTGTACACTTCACGCACACTTCACCCACTCACCCACTCATCCACCCACTCACCTACTCACCCACTCACCCACCCACCCACTTACCTACCCACACACACATACACCCACTCACTGATACACACACATCGATTGAAAAGTACATCGACGAATCTTCTAAAAATGCATACAAGGCACCGAAAGAATTGTTCGTTTAGGACAAATCATAATAACTTGCCCTATTTAAGAATTTAAACCACCCTATATGATCTATCCACCTACGCACTTCACTCCAAATACGTCACTTCATCAATCCCGATGTATTTCTCAGTTTGTGCAACCTTCCTCCATCAGTAAATGTGTATTTGAAATAACCCTCGATGTCTAGTTGAGCCTAATCGGTTGATAAAAATGTTTTGGGAAAACAAATATGGAGGCCACTGGATCGATTGAAATTGCTCAGTGAATATTTTTTTTTTCATTCGTCACCAGGTGCTTCGAGTGTCCCCTCGATTTACAATGGCTGAGGATCAATGGGCCTGTACAATGGTACTTGTTACGAAGGCAACGACATGTCACCGAGCTTGAATTAGCAACGCGGTCGAGTGCAACGTGCGATGATGGTGGGAGGGGAGAAGGGGGGGTTCTATAGCGATGGAAAAAATCGAATCACTCTTTCTCGAATGGGTGTACAGATGCGGAGAGCAGCCACATGGTTATTTCGATGGATCAAGTTCGCGGGTAGCTTCAACCCCTTCCGGGAGGGTGCGGAAGGGCGAATCTCATTTTTCAGGGGGTACCTTCATTGGTCTTCAGTTTCTTTTATGGAATGATATTTTTGAAAATTTCGAAGTTTCTGAAGTTTCTAAAATTTTGCAAAATTTGAAAATTTTTTTTTTCATACTGTTCTCAATGCTTTTAAGTGTTGATTGGAGGATTTTTGGTAGAAACATTTCGTTTCGGAAATTTGGTCCAGGGAAAAAGATTCCTATAAGATTTGTAATACGGTTGCGCATTGAGCAGTCTGATCTTCTTAAAGAATTTTTGTGAATAGAATTTTACAACCTCTGAGGGGAATTCCGGTGATTCTGTATATGGGTCCAGTATGCGAAATGTGTCATGGACCATATACGCACGTATATACAGATATTAGTGAGGTGCAGCTCGACATATTTTTTCTGCAAGGGGAAGCTTCTCCACCACGAAAATTGGGATTTATTTCCTGTCGATTTCTGGCTGAATCATTACTCGGCTGAGTTGAGCAATGCGAGGGAAGATCCATACTGTTGGTAATAGGAGACGGGTTGCGGGGGATTTGCGTCGAAATATGATGGGTATTTTCGACATGCGGGTGAAAGACGATGCCGGGCAATTATTCGAGAGCTGAGATTAGGTAATGAAAAATTGACTGATGGTAGTTGCAACTTCATTATTGTGAAATGGGATAAATCCATTCAAGCTGATTTTCTTCACGTCCTCATGCGCAGCAATATATCTAGGTACTTGGTAGGCGGGATTTGTATGACTCATTGATGCCACAAGGAAACGTTCTTTCTTGTACAATTCACGCATCAGGTCTTGTTTTGCAAAGATCTTCTTTCAAACGCAACCCACACACACCAGCTCAATCATCTACTCACACACACACACCTACCCACCCACCCATCTACCAACACACACACCCACACACATACACCTACACACACCCACCCACCCACCTACACACACACCCACCTACCCATCCACCCCCCTACACACACGCTCATATCCACCCACCTACACACTCACTCACCCACCCACCGACACACATACACACACACACACACACACACTCAGTAGTCGGGGTTTTGGCGTAGTGGGTAGAGTATCTGCCTACTACTTCAAAGATGCTAAGTTCGCGCCCAGCTGCCGGAGAATATTTTTCAAAAATATTTTTTAACGGATTCCGACAGGAGCAGGAACGTGATGTGCGTCACCCGAACAAATGAGACCGCACGGCTGGGCGGGGACCTAACCCGAACCAGAGGGGGGGGGGGGTTCCATCATAGGCGCCCACCATGTGCACAGGGATTTCTGGAGGTTCACCCTATGTTTAGAAATATGATGAGCCTAAAATGCCGAAAGTCTGCCTCACCCGTGTGGGTGGGTGTTCAGTATTCCTTTTCGAAGACGATGCTGCAGAGCACCTACCGTGGGGAGTAAAAGACAGAGGGACGGAAGAAAAAAAACACATATATACATCTCATCAAGAACGTGACAAGACACTCGATGTCGAGAAAAATCGATTTTACACTCTTCTCGACATATTTTCTCTATCGGAAATGTGGTCTTTCGTTTAGCTACCCACCCACCTATCCACCCACCCACCTACCCACCCACCCACGCACCCATCGACCCATCCGCCCAGCCAGCCACCTATTCACCCACCCACTCATCCACCCAACCAACCACCCACCCACGTAGCCACCCATCTAGTGACCCACCTACACACAGACCTACCCACCTACACACATGGATCATCAAAAAGTCATTGAAAAAAATATGTGCTGATCAAGGACCTATTTTGAGTACGGATCGAGGGGCAAAAGTGATACACATCTTGACCTAGATCTATTTTATGACTTTATTATTTTTTAACCAGGTCAAGATTTCGACGTCGGTTGCCACCTATTTTCAGGTGGCAACCGACCCAGAAAATCAATAGTTTTCCATCTCCGCAGAATTCGGCGCTTATCGAAATTTTCACAATTGTGAAAATTTGGTAATTTTTCGATATTTTTGTACATTGAATCGGAAATTTTTCAATTGCTGACATTTTTTTTCTGAACTTGAAATTTTCTTTTCTATTTTATATTTCTTTTGTATTTTTTTTTTAAGTTACTGAATCTTTTGAAATATTCAAAATATTTCAAGATTTTCCAGTTTTTGTGGTTCCCAAAATCGCACCATTTTTGAAAATTTTCAGTCTTAAACTGGGTTTTGACCCAGTTCCAATTTATGACCTCTCATTTCTTTCCGAACCGGGTCAAGGTTTCGGCCGACTCGCACCTATTTCAAGGTCCCCTACCAATACATATACACCTGATAATACGAAAGTATTCGTCGGATTACAGATATTATATTAGTATCGCGGCTCATTTTTTTCATATCTCTCGTCACCTTAATTATCACATTGAATCTGCCTTTGAAGTGATGACGTTTGAAATTTACAACCTCCGATATACCTATATATACGTGCGCGGGCTACCCAGCTGAGTTATCAGTCATAGACAGTGTGTTAAGCGGCGAACAACGATAAAACAAAAAATGTCTTCAAAATTGACATGCGCAATTTTTCTCTTCACACTAATGATTGTGGGTAAGTAATAAAAAATTTTCATTTTTTTATGATAAAGAATTCAATGAGAACAGAAATTGGAAGGTGACCGAATTGTTTTGCTTAGGCAGCGAATTGGTGTATTACGCGCTATCGAAACATTATCCCCAGATTTCGCAATCGAAATTGCCTGGTTTTGCACATTCTGGCACTGCCAAGATTTTCACCTTGCTGCGATTTAAATGCGTAATATGCATTGTTCCCATGTTTCAAATTGCTCGGACGACCATACCTCCTTAATTATGCAAATTATCGAAAAAAGTCATTGCACGTAAAAGCTGCATTTTCATATAAGGAATAGTTTTCTTGAGATAAGTTTCCCGCTAACTTTAATATTTTACCCAGTGAAATCGTATAAACAATTGCAATTGTTAACAACATTTTAATTTTATCATTAGTATTATTAGTTTATTGTGAAAACGGCGGCAATGAGACCACTGAGCGATTTCTCACGAGTGACTTGAGCGGCTTATAATCAGATTGAAATCCTGTTTCAGCCATTGCTGGGAACAACTATATGGACGAGTATGAACCTTCAGTTCCGGACGATTACACCTGCACCGAGAATCCCTTCAACTGGTACTGTCAAATCTGCCAATGCCAAGACGGTGTCGTCGGAGGATGCACGAGAAACTTATGCCCCAGTGGAATATGGCATCGAGACGGAACACTCATTTAACTATAATATATATATGTATTTAATATCCTAAATTTAATAAATAGATTTACACGCATTGGAAGGATCCCCACTCTTTTGTCTATTATCCTTACACTGAGAGAAATTTTACCTGCAAACATAACTGATTACATAGGGCTGAGGTCACATGGTAAGGGATATAATATGGTTGGTAACAAATGTGATTTTGGTTCAACTTTCGTTACTAAAACTGTATTACAATGTATAGGATGAAGCATCACCGTATTTGAGTAGTAACCATAACACGAATACACACTGGACGCAGTACTCAATTTATTAGGACGTCCCGATCACACAATGTTTAGTTATGAGACCTAAAATTAGACTAGTCCTGGAGTGATGTAAATTCTACTTACATCATTACTAAGTAAATTACTAAGTCATCATAAAACCCTAGTCTGTGGGATTATTATCATGACCAATAAGTATATAGTTTCATGATCATTTCTCTCTGTTTCTGTTAGCTAGTGAGTTAGAATTCACTGAACGAGAAGTTCAAAAAACTGATCACTGTGTGAATGTAGTTGAGGTAACAATTGTGAATTTAGTTGACAAGCGTATGGTTTGATGGTAAAAGTAGCAGAATCTTCTTCACTCTATGTCAATAGTGATGGTAACTAAAGAAAATTGTCAAGGCCTTGTTTCACTAGATTTCATAGTTGCGAATCCCACATTTTCTCCCAGTGCACGGGAGAAGGCGAGGGATGGAGGAGATAAAAATACACCGACTCACAAGAATACGGAAAACATTTTGATTTCGGAGTCATTGCAATAACTCGGGGAGTTGAAAATCCAGGAAATCGTTTCTGCTACTCGAAAAACGTTTTATTTTGCATGGATAATGTCGTATGTTTATTATTCATCAATCAACAGTAAATCATTTCACGTTTTTATTTCACGTCTGAGATGATAGAGACTAATATTTTTTGCATGTATGGCCAAAGTTTCACGTAATTATCTTGATTATCATTTGTGCGTGCGAGTGTGCAGCTGATGGGGAAATTTATCAAAGTACATAATTATTTGTTTTCGAGCGTGATTTTGGGCCGACGCGTGTCGATTGAAAACCAGATTGCCGTATGGGAATAAATACCGCTGAAGCGCAAGCTGTGAACATCAATCAGTCTTAATTTTCTGAGGGTATTGGGACGAAGGAAGTTGGTAAAAAATATGGCGAAATTAATTGTTTCACTTTGCCTCTTCGGTCTTCTTGCCGGTGAGTTTAATCAGATTTGCCCTTTTTTTTTACTATCATTGCACGTTTATGTTTTCATCATCTCTTTCATTATCGTCCTTCTGCAATTTTTGAAATTTCGGCATTTTCGAAATCCTTGGAATTTTTACAGTTCCGGCGATTTTTAGACATTTTTAGAATTTCGGGATCTTTAAGGATATTCAACACGTATAGTCAAAACAACAGTTTATGACCCTTTCTATAATTCGTTATATTTATCGCCAATAATTTCCAATTAATATTTCAATGCGTTAATTAGTTGAAGTGATAGCCATAGAAAATTATTATATTGTATTTGGTTTTGCGAATCAATATTATATTGTGTAAACAAATTAATGAAAAAAAAATTTTAGTCAATCGTCATGAAATTTTTACCATCGTTTTATATCTGCTTCAATAGTAAATTTTCAAAATTTCAACAAATTTTTATATTTTGAACTGCACTTACAGAAATTTTTATTTTTTCCATAAGAGGCCGTGTTAATTGAGAACTTTGATAATTAATAACTACAAAACGGTGTTGTGAATCAATCTCAAATTTCATACAGACATCTGTTACCGCTTCGAAAACATTATGTCAAAATTTCAAGCAATTCTTATATCTTCGCCAATATAGGTGGAATATCCTTAACTTCCCGATATAGGGAAGTTATTGTACTGGCCCCGAAAATCAAACGGGAAATTTCATCATATCTCCTCGTTTCAAAATCATTTTCAACAACATGTATGTATGTGTGTGTGTGTATGTGTGTTTGTGTGTGTGTGTTTACGCATACGTAGATGCCCACAATTTTTGGACAACGATTTCTTGAAAACGAATCACCCGATTCGATCTTTTTTTTAATCGATGTGTCTTCACGCACCTGCGACCTGATTAGATTTTGAAAGAAATCCATGCACTAGTTTTCGGTTTTTTTTTTAAACATGACGCATGAAAATCGCCAAAACTCTTAATCAATCATTATTTACAAAGGAAAGTTCTGATCCAGCTAATCAATGTCGCAATTGGAGTGTCTCGCCGTACCTTAGCTTCGATCAAAATTTGACTCACTTTCATGTAGTGATTTATTAGTTATTGGTTGATTTTGAGTGCCGCGAAATTTTAATGACTATTCAAACTTTCATATTCGGTCTAGATCCGAAGTTGTCCGATTACCGCCGACGCATGCGTGTTTGCCCGCATTTGCACAGGAGAGTCTGAATACGCGATGCTCAGTGTGATTGGTCAGTGCGTCACGTGACATAGTCGCAGGTAGCAACACCTGTTGTATTCCACTATTCAAAATATTATGATTTCTTTTTTTATGTGAGACCAGCCTTTGAACACTTAATTGACGTGTCGGAAAATCTGGGAATGGGAAACAGAAATTACAAATCGGAAAGTTTTGTTGGCGCGGTCGAGAGAAAACTGCGCATGCGCTCGTGGGACGACCACTTACATTAGAGAAATTTGTCATGCGACGTTGCCACGTATCGCGTTTTTCTCTGTTTGAAATTAAACAAAATCAAAATAAACCATAATTCCTTTAATTGATCATGCTTTCATTTATCAGTTATATATATGATGAATTTTAAGTTATTCAATTTTGAGTGTATTTGAATTTGGCGGGCCTTGAATTGGGCACTGCGGAAGCGCCCTGGCAACGTCGCGCTCAAGAAGATACGGACTGCGCTACACTTAACACGTGACTAGATACGTTCGGTGGAGAGGTGCGACCACTCCAGGGTTAACGAGCTGATCAATTTTCTAAAGAAATTTTGAGAATTAAATTGTACAATTTTTCCGAGGAAGGCAGTGGTGCAACTGGTAGAGGGACACATTGCGCTCACATTTATTGACAATGTTTCCAGCACATTATTTTTAACCCAAATTCTCAATTTCGATCCAGCTACTGTTACCAGTTATAACATCCCCGCTATCGAAGTATTTGAGTACAATGTTCGTCCGGGTGACGTATGCCGCCAAAATGGCTGCCATAGGTGGTACTGTCAGACGTTCGTATGCGCCGGAGGCCGAGTGATCAGCTCTACGAACGATGTGTGCCTCAAGGGAATTTGGCATCCAGATGGAAGGTTGGTACATACCAACCTGAGTCCACAATGCATCCAGGTTTTGAAATATTATGGACAATATATCTTTAGTCGGGAATTCGGTAATAGACAAATCTAAATCATAAACGTTGATCAAAGGATAAAGTGTCGTTTTTAAAGCCCCTTCAAATGTCTTGGGTAATTGTAACTACGTAACTTGGATAGATATCGTGAAAAATTCACTTATTCTAGTATTGTTTAAATAGACATTGAAATTTGTAGAGGAAATTGTATATGAAATATATGAGATACATACAAACAAAAAATGGGATATCGGATTTTTTTCCCCGTGTTTGAAGAGCAGTGAATGGCGCGGCTGGACAAAAACTAATATGGATTTGTGCATCAGGTGATTCGAATAGTATTGTTGGAGTTCCACTATAAGAGGGACGCAAGGATGGAAATTACTTCTGAAAAAATGTAGTTTTTAGTGATTTTTTAATTTTTCAAAATTTCCGCGCATCCTCTAAGTTGCACTGAACAGTGTTCTGCTGAGACGAGTATCATTATGAAAAAATAATCATAATCTGTACGGTGAGATATTCAAGTTCTGAGTGAAGTAGCAATTTGGGCGGTCCTGATTAATACACACCCGCCCACCCATCCACTCACCCACCGGGTCACTCACCCGGCCTCCCACCCACTCACATACCCACCCGCCCATTCACTCACCCACCCATTCACACACACACCCACACACCCAGCCACCGATCCACCCACACACCCACCTACCCACTCACCCATCCATCCGCTCACTTACCCACCCACCCATCCGCTCACTCACCCACCCACCCATTCATCCGCTCATTTACCCACCCATCCATTCACTCACTCACCCACCCACACATTCACTCACCCACTCATCCGCTCACTTACCGATCAATTCATACACACACCCACACACCGAGCCACCCACACACCCGCAGCCACTCACACACCCACTCACCCATCCATCCGGTCACTTACCCACCTACTCATCCGCTCACTCACCCACCCACCCACACATCCACTCAGCCACCCACTCACTCACTCACCCATTCATCTGCTCATTTACCCATCTACCCATCCACTCACTCACGCACCCACCCACCGCCCACCCACCCACACACCCACTCAGCCACCCACTCACTCACTCACCATTCCATCCGCTCATTTACCCATCTACCCATCCACTCACTCACTTACCCACCCACCCACCCACACACTCACTCACCCATCCATCCCCTCACTTACCAATCCATTCGCACACAGACCCACCCCCCCCCCCCCCCACACTCACACACAGCTACAGACACACACACAGGCACACGCCTACAGGGATCTGTAAAAACGGGGTTTTGGTGTAGTGGGTAGAGTATCTGCCTACTACGTTGTAGGTTCTAGATCAGCGACTGGCCTCCGGAGAATGTGTCACATGATCGACCGATACCTGCATCATTTTGTATGGGTTGTCCGCCACATCCGTAAAACGACAACCCTATGCCGGACGGGAACTCAACCCGACACAGGGGGGGGGGGGTTCCATCATAGCACAGGACTTTCTGGTGGTTTACCCTGTGTTGAGAAATAGGAGGACTGAAAGTCGACCCCAGCGATATGAAGGGAGGTAGAGTACTCTGTTTCGAGGGAATGCTGAAGAGCAGCCACCGTCGGGAGTACAAGGAAAGAGGAAGGGAGGCAAACACAAACACATCTTGGGAAGAAATAATCTTAGGTAGAAACTGCGAATGGCGATTTTTGCGTGCACCGAAAGAGCCACATTCATGCACTGCACTAGTCTTACCTGTCAGTAGTATTCAATTTTTTGCTTAACGTATTTTATGAATAGCCGGTGACAGGGCTGGCTTTCCATCTGAAATTTTGATTTTTTTTTTAACTCAGTACCTAGGATGGAGCGACACATGGTGGCCGGTTACGGTGAGTGGTTATGCACCCTCTGTTTGGATTATGTACTGGGATGGCCTCGGTGTCTATAAACACTGCTGTGTACAGTGGGGGGAATAACTGAGAGAGCCATCACGCTCTCGCGACCGCTATGACAGATTGAGAGGCCTACGTACCGGGAACATTGTCCTTTGGTGACCAACGAGGCGTCTCAACGCCACTCTCCCGCCCTACTTTATTGTACGGGCGAAAGCCAACTGCAGAGGGATTTTTTCCCCCTCTTTTTTCCATTTTTTTTGCGCTGTTGATTTTTTTTTCCTCTGGTCTTTTCTCTTCTGGGTGCAAGTATTGCAGGCGAGTTCGGTGATATTCTATTTTTGCGAGGAGGATGACAACGAAAACGACCCAAATTCTCATTCCAACACACACACACACACACATGCTCACGCCCAATTTCGAAGAAGGTTCCGAAACATTTTTAGATTGCGACTTTCTGGAACGTCTTACATTTTTTGATGTGTATATGCGTGTGTGTGTGTGTGTGACTGTGTATGTGTCTAGTCAAATTCTTCCTCCAACGATTTCTCACCATCAAATTATGCGATCGAGATGCTGTATGACGCAATTGAAGCGTCTTGTTGATCTTCAAAGCTGATCAAATTTTGGATGAAATTCTTCCAGTGCATATATTGTTATTAACAATTTCAATTGTTTATAATGTTCTACTGCATAAACTGTCAAAGATAGCGCAAAATTTATATGAGAAAAGTTGTTCCCCATATAAAAATACGTATGTTATGAAGAATGACTTTTTTCGATAATTTGCATAGTTAAGGAGGTATGGCCGTCTCAACAATTATGTATGTAATAAGTGAATGAATGAACCCAGCGCTGTCATGACGGACCCAATCAAAGCGTTTTCATGCAGAATCGAGCGGATTACATTTTGGATGGCATTCGTGCAGTATATGCAATGTTATTAACAATTGCAATTGTTTATACTGTTCCACCGAGTAAAATATGAAAATTTTCGTTTTTATTGCGGCCGCACCCCTATTGGCGTCTCACTCCCACTCAAGTAACGCGCATAAGTCTCATCCTCATGCTCACCCTGCATCTACTCAGATATTCATAATTATCTGCTTCATAAATGAGTCAGTTTAGAATTCTCAAATCTGCAAGTTTTCATTATGACACTAATAGGGGTCACACTGATTAACCGGGGTATATTGGAGAAGAATAAATTTAGTACGCTGTGCTGAAATACCAAATCGGCAAGTTTTGTTTGTGCCCCGAATGGGGCACACACATGCTGGCACCACTAGTTGAAAATACTGGATGGAACGGATCAATCGAGAAGTTATTTTGTGTCCCGAATGTGGGACACACAGTCGTAGATCCCGGTACTTATTTTCTTTAATATCTTTTGCACATTTACCAGACACCACGTGCTGCCATACACTTTTTTTTCCATTTTCATCAGTTTTATGTCACTTTGGGTGTTCGGGGAGTCGCGATGGCGGCAAGAAAAGCGGGCGAATATGGCGGAGACGAGCGAGCCATTGAGCTAAGCCGTTGAGATACCAATGACAATGGAATTGTCCTCCCAAACTGGACCTCAGGGCCGCGGAAACAGTTGTTGGTTATTGAATCGTTGTGGGTATTTATCCATAAAGTTAAATGTCCTTGGGTCGCACACATTATGTTACCTTTGTTCTTCGCCGAAGCCGGGAATCCCGCCATTTTCAAGTTTACATTCCTTATCAGCGTAACTGCACTGCGGGCGACACGGAGCGAGTGATAATTTTTTAGTTCAAAGTCATGGCTTTGGTATTGTAAATGACGCTATGAAAAGATATTGGATAAATTTTTGCGCGGGCTTTAGACGTTTTAAAGAGGATCAAAATTTTTGCAAATTTTTGAAATTTTCGAATTTTTTAACTTCCCGATAGGGAAAGTTATTGTAATGACCCCGAAAATTAAGTGTCAGATCGATGAAATTTCCACTGTTCTCGACGTTTGGCATCATCCTGGGACATTTTCAATGAAATGTCTGTGTGTGTGTGTGTGCGTATGTATGTACGTATGGTGAGCATTTTTTTGTGACACGGTTTCTCCTGAACAGCTGGACCGATTTGAATTTTTTTCTTGTCAAAAATTACATCTAGCCGTTGCGGAGAGCGGAAATGAGTGTCAAGTCTAAAACACAATTCCTTCAATTGTTATTAACAATTTCAATTGTTTAAAACGTTGTATTACAAAAACCATGGGAGATAGAGGGAAAAGTTATTAACGAATATTGTTCCCGACATGAAGATACATATTTCATGTTCAATGACTTTTTTCCATAATTGCGCTAATTTACGAGATATTGCTTAATTAACAATTTTCATTGTTTATAACGCTGTATTTCGAGAACGATTACAGATGAGAGAAAAAGTACCAAACAAAAGTTGTTCCGCTCGTGAAACTACATATTTCATGTTGTATTACTTTTTTTGCTAGGCATCATATTTTACAAGATATCGATAAAAAATCGTAATAATCGATTAATAGTTGAATTTGCGTCACTGATATACGACTTGACTTCATACGTGTATCGTCACACACACACACTATCGGGAAGTTATAGATGCGACCCGTCTCACACTCATATCTCATTTACATTTTTTTCATAATTAGTCGTTAAACATTTTGACGTATTGGAAAATATAGGAATGGCAAACAGAAATTACAAATCGGGAAGTTTTGTTTGTGTTCCCAACGGGGGCCTTTTGTCCCGCCAGTTTTAACTGCAAAGTTCTTCATAATTATAATCGTGTCACATGAAGCATCGCGCGATAATTTTCAAAGCCCAAGTGATGGTTGCGAAATCACGACGAAACCAAGTGAATGCCGAAGAGGCAGTCCATTGAATTGTCGGGAGTTGAATTGCAGACAGATGTGGCCGGTTATCGTTCAAACCCACTCAACAGAGAGATACTGTCGCCGCAAAGTGGGTACAGGCTATATATATGGTTGAGCGCAATTGGGGTGCACTAGGATATCAGATTTTTGGGCCACAGATCAGAGCAAGTGCATAGCTCCTCCATTATCTATTATAGAGACTCGAGTGAGCAACGAGCCGTGGATACCTCGTCATATGGGCCTTTCCTATTACTCATGATATTGACGCACCCTCGAGATGAATTTTTTTTAACCACATTAAAAATGATGGAATGATTTTTCACATGTAAAATTTAATTTCTGGTCTACTTCCGGAAATCTTCGAACAATTTTTCAAATTTTCGATTTTTCGAAAGCTATCTCTCAGTATATCTCGGCAGTATTTACGGAACTTCAAATGAAAAACTACTGAACGGTTCGTCAATTGTCAAGTTCATTATGAAAAAAGTGTGGTGAAGGTCCGTAATTTTTATGGAAAGTGTAAAGTTTATCGAAAACTTCATTAAAAAATATGGCTCACCATATCAAAATTACGGAACGCTCCAAAATTGTGACGTAATTTTCATAGTAATTTTTACGATTCCTTGTTCCGTACATTTTGTCGAACTCGAGCCTTCGCCAGAGGTCCTCATCGTCGCGGGGTTTTGGCAAAGTAAAAAGCGCAGTTGGTCGGAGGTGACAACGCTCAACCGTTTCTCGTGGAAAAGTAGCTGAGGATTTTGCTTACGATAGGGGATCATACGGTTTTGTGAACGTAACATAACTACATTTGAAAATAGTCATTCCCATTTTATAAAACAAGTCCGGCAGCGCAGATTTTTCGATAGGTTTCTTTCGTTTCTCTTTTTTACCAGAGGATAAGAACACATTATTCTAACGTGAAGTGTTTAGTTTGAGAACACGTTGCCATCTCGCCGATGCATATCTTCACTTTCTTTTGTTCGTGTTCAAGTTGTATTTTTTTATGTCGTCAATTTTTTTTCAATTCTACATGAATGAGTGATAGTGAAAAATGACGAAAAGAATTCATGAAAATTTGTTCCATTCTGATTTTTTTTCCGTGTAATGAGGCCGAAATAGAAATTATTAAAGGTTTAAAGTAGCAAGCCGCGTGGCTGCCTGACTTCAAATCCCCGACAGGGCGAAATTTTTTTCGAATTGTCTGATGAGCAGAAGGTTCCTCATAGAGTCGCCGCCTGCACCGACATAGCTTCCTTGTGGTCTAGTGGGTCTTATCACCCGAATACGGTGCAGCGTATGGTTCACGAGTCACTTTTTTGGTCATTTTCCGAGTCTCCCTGGAGGCTATCTCGTGAGCCTCGAATCAGCCTTGCGTCACGAGCCTAAATCGATGTTATCATTTAGGGTTTTCGGCAGGTTTGAAACAGGGTTCAGCGTGAGCCTCATTCGAGGGTGGGGCAGGCCTTACTAAGCGCTGAATAAACCCTGTCGATCGTCCATTCTTACCTGGGATCTCATGAATGAGTCGATTGACAGAAAAATAACAGAAATCCTAATTTGTCGGAAATCAAATTCTGTACAAAAAATGTGTCGTTATATTTTCTGAGAAACCACTCATTCACGAAATAAGTGATTTTGAGGAAAATCTTACTACCCCAATTCTTCGAGATTCGGAAGAACCCGCGCACACGCTTTCCACCACCGCGATGTTGTCACATATACTTGGCACGCAATTTCCAAACACTGGATACCATAAATCATTTATAACTAAAATACCAAACCGTCAAACAATTCTGTTGTTGTTCGTAACTTAATGTTATTTTTGAAGTGAAACTTCTTATGGGAGGGGATTGAAATTCGGATCGGCAACCTTTTCTGTGACGGAAGTAGGTGGTGGGGGTAACACGTAGCGTCGAGAGAGTCGGGGCCGTGACTCGCTTGCCTTAGGTACCTGTAGTTAAAATTACAATGTTTTTTGACACATCACAACCGCACTTTGATGATCGTGACTGTCAAACAACAATGTTCGTTACTCGGGCAAAAAAACTTTTTCAGCAATCGTGAATACAATCTTTCGGCTTCGCCTCGCACTGCAACATCACAATCGCAAAAAAGGTTTTTATGCCCTTGTTACGAAAAGTACTATAGGCTGCGTGACGATCGCCAAATAAAGCTGTTGGAGCTCCGTGAAGTTAGCCTCTGCTTATTAAAAATTTATTATTACGACCATCAGAATTCATTGATAGGCGAATGATAGACAATGATTGATTATAAAAACAATCTGATTCACTAAATTTTTTTGCTAATAAATTTTCAAAAAATTGGCCCAAAAGATAACCCCCCTTTTTTTTAGAATTTAATGATAGAACCTTCTACTTGGGCTCATTTTACGCAAATAAATGATAATAAAGAAACGAGGAACTCAATTTCAATTCTCTTCATTAATATTACTGATTCATTTCCTAGCGTTACCTCGATTATTTTTGCGTCTTGAGAGAAAAGTGTAATTATCACATTGAATAAATGCGAGTATGTTGTGGAAAAATTATTGATTAGTAATTTAAATGCTTTCTCTCCCATCAAACCGAAAAGTCGAATTATTATTTCAGCTACTCCCTATGAAGTTTCCCTTCTGTCGCGTGTCTTCACGTATTTTTTCCTGTTTTAATGTTGGATTTTTCGTGATAAATAAAAAAAAGTGATTGACCCATAAGGCTATGAGTTATTTCACTGATATTCATTAATTCATATCAAACATACTAACCCATCAGTCAACTTCAAATTTCATCGGAAGGTTTCTATTAATATTAAGTTTCATGAAAAATTTATTTCATATTTTAATCTTGGATTTCGGTTCGTGATCATACTACTTTAACTACACCAACCTAATTCCTAATAAAAATCTGAGTCGATGTGTATGTCTGTGTGAGTGCTTTTTAGATCTTGAATAAGGAATTTGTGAAATCGGACTTAAGAAAAGGTTTCAAGTTTGAACATTGAATCTTGAAAATTAATTTTGATCCTTCTACTAACTTTAACTTCATTAAGTCGCTGGCTGCAACCAAATGGATGCTGCAACAAAGCAAGATTATCAGTGACTTTAAATCAATACTTGGTACAATGTACACAACCAAGCACTTACAGTCAAAGTTTCCTACGCTTTCCCGTGAATAGTAGTTTGCCCCGAAATATGGACGACTCCTGAAGGACTCGCAAACCGTATGGACTGCCACCGACATACCCCGGGGAGATTTTCTCCACTACAGTTAGCGTATTATACCTCTGCTGGATGCAGTACAAACCTGAGTAATACCCGCAGACTGCGAATGGGTCAAAGAACCATGAATATTCTTCATATGAGGGCCTATAAAACAACGCTTCGAAAAGATTATAATGGCATGAAGTGAGGCATAAAAATAAAATGAGAAGGCTAAGACCGGCGGCAACCCAACCCGATGTGAGGGGGGGGGGGCTCTGGTTCCACCATAGACGCCCGCCATCGTAGCATAATGGTTTCTGGAGGTTTACCCCGTGTTTAGAAATGTGATGGCTGGAATGGCGAAAGTCGGCCCCAGCGGCATGGATGGGTGTCCGGTATGTCCCTGAAGAACTGCTCAAGCAGCTGTCGTGGGGAGTACAAGACACAGGGGCAAGAGAAAACACACACACCATCTCGAATTTTTTTTATTTTATTGAACGTCGCCATATTTATGCTCTCCACCTAAGTGCTAATCAGCGACGGATCTCTACGATGTGTTTGTAAACAAAGCACTTATAAATAAATTCCATTGGTGCTCGTATCAATCAGCTTAATCTCGAAATTTATTGAGGATCATTTTGGGACCCTAAAAACATCTAGGTGAACTCTAGTTTCAGGATCGGCTGTGAATGTTGGAGATTTCTAAGTCGTTGTAGCAACTGTTCCCAAATCGAAAAGTTACTAATACGCACCAAGTTCAATGAAATTGGATTCTGATGTGCATCTTCAGGCAATATTATGAGACGTCAAAAATGTTGAAACAATTGGCATTGTACGAAAATTGGAATCCCGTGTCCAATAACAGTTGGAAAGTATCGAAATACAGAAGACATTTCAACTTCACCATGAGCAAGGGAGTGGATGTCACGGTATTCTTTAAGATATCGAGGGTGAGAGGAGTTGTACAGCTTTCAGCAAACTCGACAACAGGAGTTCTCGAAGTGGTGGAAGGCACGAAGGCGGCTAGTGGCCCCCGAAGGGGCTGTGCTCCGACTTTCGCCCCTATCTATCCCCCAACCTCTCGCGCTCGATTTCTACCGAAAGCCCACAACCTCAAATGCGTCTTAGCATCTTCTCTCACCTTTCACCGTACTCACTCGTGGGAGATGGCCATTTCACTTGGTCGATTAATATCGCTGACACTATTCTTGATGTCTCCCAATTGTCTTTCAGTTTCTTAGTTAAGGAACAATGTCAAAATTTCCAAAATCTAAAAATAAAAAAAAATCCGAATTTCCAAACATTTTTAAACTTGTTAGAATTTCGAAATTTATTTCCAAAATTAGTTAGATGTTTCAAAAATTTTGAAATTTTTAAATAGCTCTCAACTTTTCGATAGGGAAGTAATTGTAATCACCCCGAAATCGAACTTTTTCATTTCGACCTGTAACTGGTATCTCAAAGGTACCAAAATGGTCCCCGAAAAATTCTGAGTCAATGTCTGTGTGTGTGTGTTTGTATGTATGTGCCCTAAATTTTGGTCAACCATTTTACACGAATGAATACACCAATCGAAGCCATCAAGGTCTCAATCGAAGATATTGGTTCAGAATATATATTGTTATTAACAATTTCAATTGTTCATAACGCTATATCTCGTTAACGGTTGGAGTTCGGGAAAAAATTTGTCGACATAAGTTGTTCCTCATACAAAGATCCACATTTAATGTTCGTTGACTTTTTCCCATAATGTGCATGATTAAGGTGGTGGAGCCGTTAGAAAAAAATAATTCATGTGATGAGTGCATTAATGGAGACTAGATGGCGGCGGCGATCGCAAAAATTGGTCTCTACAAGTATACATGAACCGACTCAGAATATAATACTTGTATATCATTTTTGTGCATCAATGCTGCCAGGAACGTGAAGTCGAGTGAAGCCGGAGATACGTACTTATTGAACTTCTTCAACGTAGTTGTTGTATATTCGTGGGTTTAAAATGCTTCAATGAGACTCAAAGGCTTCAATGAGAAGTAAATGTCCTTCACGTGGAAGAGGGAGTTATCTCTTGATTATGAAAAAAATCACAAAAGGCAGCGACATATAGAGAAATGAAAAAAAATTCAGTAAATACTCAAGTGAGAAGTCTCGTAAATTTTTGAAACAGACATGATGTCGAAAACTCGAGTTCCCAAATCGAGAAGTTTGCATTGTGTACTCACTGCGGGCACAAATATATCCCACCCACTAGTTTACTTTTCAGTTTAAACTAGGAAAAAAAGAAAAAGAACGCTTTTAGGGTGTTGGACGTATTAATGTTACTCCGTGGATTAATGAGGCTAAAAAATACTTGATGTCTCCCAATTGTCTCGTAGTTTGTCTACTCTGGAAAGGACCGGGAATTCGTGTCGTATTTATATTCCGAACCGTTGCATTGAAGAACGCTTGAGTCGGTCCCCTGCAGAAGTTAAGACACTGGAAATGAGAATGAATAAACAGGTGGACAGATCGTAACTGCACAAATATGCTAATCGCACCATAAAAGGTGCCTTAAATTTATGCTAAAAGTTTAATTGCATAAGTATGCAAAGTTCATCATCTGGGCACTTATTGTTTCAAGATACAGGCCATGAGCAGTTGACAGAAATTTTTAAGAGATGGATAATGGGGAACTAAAGTGGAAAATGCCGAAAAAAATTGTCAAATTTTGTCCGAATTTAAAATAATGGTAATTTTAAAAAAATTAGAAAAAATCCGATTTTCAAAAATTATGGTAATTTCGAGTATGTCAATAATGTCCATTTTGCAGCATCAAAAATATCTCAGAATTATCAGAATTGTCGAAAGTTTTGCCAACTCGGAGTTTCCAAGTAAGTGTAAATTTCAAAAAAAATTGCTTGACAAATCTTGAAATCCGAAAAAACAATTTCATTTCACAAATTTTCACAGTCCTTAAAATTCTAATAACAGTTTTGGAATTCCCGAATAATATAAGAATTCCGAAAATTTCTATAAAGAATTTTGGTGATTATTAAAATTTCGAAGACTCCAAAAAGTTCATTATCCAAAACTGAAACTTTTTTTCTTTAATTTCAAAATTTGAGAAACGATAAAAAAACCTGAAAAAATTCGCAAATTTGAAAATGGTAAATTTCATGAAAATAATTCCGACAATTTGGAAAACCGAAAAACTTGCACCTTCCCAACCATTCCACTTGGTAATTCCCCATGAAAAATTGTCGCCCAACAAAGTGGGTGTAACAAAAGTGGTGAATTCGTCGAACACCTACTGTTCCCTAGATGGAAGAGAGTCGTGCGGTTAGAAGGTAGGTGGGCGCGACTTGCGATTCGTTCTGGTCGTAAACTTTCAGGTTTTCGCTTAGTATACAAATGGAGAATCGCTCGTTGTGGCTTGTTGCCAATGGGTTGTAAAAGTATTAAGTGGCATGATGGGAATGCATTGTAACAACAAGGTGACATTACGTGCCTGTTAGCCTGTCGGTCTAGGTGATTTATTATGGGGAAACAATAGCGCACAATTTGACGATTTTAAAAATATGAGAAATAATTTTTTGGGGAGGTTAGAGAAAGACAAATATTGGAGAACAAATTTTATAAAGACCAAAATTTCCATCGAAAAATTTCTTACCATTTTCTTTCGGAAAAATACTCGATGAAAAAATTTTTTACGACAATTTTGCAAAATTAGCGCCAGCCCGGCAGCAAGCAACCGGTATGTCGGCCGACTTTTCAAATTTTTTTCTCAAAACTTTTTTCTTATTTCAATGATTTGGAGTTCGAAATGAAATTCTTGATTTTCTTGATTTTTGTAATCGTTAAATGTGAGTTCGATTTTGATTTTTTTTATTGAATTTAAAAATTAATATAAATGTTTGAATTGGAATTTGAATTTGAAATAAATTTGAATTTGAAAAAAAAAATTCAACGTTAAATTGAATTTTAGAATTGGAAAAATGAAACTGTAATTTTTTTGAATTTAAGAACATTTTTTTGATTTTAATTTTTTGAAGAAGAACATGGCGACGCACATTTCAAAGCCAATCTGACTGAACATGAACGAAAACAGTATACCGGGCCACATGACAGCCCATGACAATCGAAATTAGTGTAATGGCCGGTGCCATGACATGGTTGGTCATTTTTAGGAAGGATTAGTGGTGGATGAAGTCGACGATGCACAAACAACACGTTTAGTCGAGGACGTGCCTGGACGAAAAGACGGTTATGACACTCAGAGTACGTAACTATCGCGCGGGACCACAGTACGCATGCCTTGCACATGCGCAGAAGCAAGAATGTTTCTGCGCAAACATCAACCGCAAATTGTGCGTACGCGTTACACAAGTGTCGCTCATGAGAATTCATGTATTTTGTGTTGATTTCTCGATGTCAGTCGCAAAACAATCGATTACTCGCATCTAATCGACTTTCATGTCGATCTGTCGATTGCTCCCTTTTTTTGTTATATAAGGACTAGCTCCTTGCCAGTGGCCGCTACGCGGCCACATCCCTTTACTTATCTGTATTCTCGTTCGATTTCGATTGTGTCATCGTTAATTGAGATTTTTTCTTCGACTTTCGAGTTCGATAATCGATTTATGTTCCTGGTCGAAACTCTCAATTATTTATATAGACTGGTTTATGCCACGGAGATCGGCATATTATGGGGCAAAATGGGCGACGTACACAAACATGCATAAGACATGGGGCAGAACGAGGTAGAGGGTATGCCATTATGCCCCACCGTTAGGAGATGGGGAAATCTTATGTAGATCTTGGTATCTTTAACTCAGAAGTTATGTACAGCTATAAAGATATTAGCACCCATGATTCTCCGTCATTGTTGCTGAGAATGCGCGCATTACTCGGCTGTTTAGAAGGGCTCGCCTAGTCCTGACAGTCCATCCTGCCTAACCCCGTGAGACTCCTTGGATAGGAGACCCCTCACCTCACTAACCCCTCAAGGATCACCATGTCTCACCCATTTCGTAAGATTCCTTCGGCATTTTCGGTCAGGAGCCAATGCTAAAACCAGGAGAATGGGCGGGGGCTCCCAAGTGAGGCGGAGCTCCCACTACGCTCAGTAGGATAATCCGAAGTGTAGAAGGAACTTATAGCAGGTAAATGGAAGTGAGAATTGCTCCACTAATTTAAAGATAAAGGAAGTTATTGAAGTGGGTTGAAAAGACCGCTCAGACCTGTAGTTTTCTTATATAAATTTTGCCCTAACTCTAACAGTTTATGCAGTAGACCATTATAAACAATTGATTTTTTTTATTTTTGGGGGCATTAAAATAACTTCCCTATATCCGGAAGTTGAAAAATAATTTAGGGACTTTCAATAATGTATGGAATGAGAAATTTCTCAAAATGCGAAACGATTGGGAAAGGAAGGAAAAAAAATTTGACTAGTTTTCAATACGTTAGAAGTGCAAAATTTGCAAAAAAAGAAAATCGAATATATTGGAAATTGCTAAGACACTTTTGGACCAGTTATCTCATCCATTTACCTAAGATTCCTCTCGTGAGTTCGGTCAGAAGGAGTCAATGCTAAAACCAGGAAAATGGGCGGGTGTTCCCCAGTGAGGTGGAGCTCCCTCGGCGTTGAACGTAGGATAATCCTCGGAATAGAGGATCATCCAATTATGGGGCAGGTGACCCCCGTCCTCATTTGTATTCATTTCGACAACGTCTTACCTACTACGCTGAGACTTCTATATTCGCGAGATGTGTTAAACAAAGACTTAGCCGGGGATTAGGTCCTGGATTAACGCCAGCTTCATGGCAGTGTACCTCGTTTCGAAACAATTAATTTGCAGGATTTTCACGAAGGACCACTCCCCAGGATACTAAAAAGTTATGTCCAATATATTCAATTAAGCCTGCTCAATCATTTACGCCATTTGACATTTTTGGAGAGATTTGAAAAAATATTTGTAATTTTCGAAGTTTGAAATTTTCCATAGTTTTGGAACTTTTAAAATTTTTCACGGTTCTGACGCTTCAACCGTTTTTTAACGTCCCGATAGGGTAAGTTATTGTAATCACCTCGAAAATAAAATGTGTCAGAATCATGAAATTTTTACTTTTCTCGACGTTTCACATGCTCCTGATATATTTTCAGCGCGGATTATGTGTGTGTGTGTGTGCGTCCGTATCCTTTTTTTGGCGAACGGTTCCTTTTAAACTCCTCGACCGATTTAACTTTTTTCAATCGACGCGTCTCCTGAGTCTCCAAGCCTGAAAGGGATGTTTTTGCAATTGTACCATCCGTTCAATTGTTATTAACAATTTTAATTGTTCATAATGGTGTATCTCGAGACCGGTGACAGATACGAGAAAAAGTGTCCAACCAAAGTTGTTCCTCTCGTGAAACTACATATTTCATGTTTTATTACTTTTTGTGCTAGACATCATATTTTACGAGATATCGATATAAAATCAAAATAATCGATCAATAGTCGAATTTGCGTAACTGATATACAACTCGACTTCATACGTGTATCAACATACATACATACACAGACTATCGGGAAGTTATTCATGCGACCCATCGAGAGTTCCACGTACGTCCTGTTGATTAATTTTTGTAAATTTCAAAAATCTGGAAATTTGGAAAAAGTTGGAACTTCCGAGTTTTCACAAACTTTCGAATTATTTTGAAAAATATTTAAAACTTTTTTTGTGATTTTTTTTTAACTGAGAAAAAAAAGGTAGAATTAGTTCAAACTTTAGGGATAGTTTATTGCTATTTTGAAGTAGACTTTTAAATTTTTGTAAGCCATTTCCACCGGCAGTAGTGCAGTTAGAGACTGTTGTCCATTGAGGCTCGCCATCAGATTTGACTGCTGGTCGGACACCTGAAGTTCGCAGTTTTGATCAGAAACCATTTTTTTTTTTTGGTGACATTAGTAACATATTTCCTACAAATATGAAGGAAACTTGGGCCAAAATAGTTAGAAATTAAATATTTTGGAGGTGTTTGAACAAAATGTCATGTTTTTTTATCATTTTTTTTTTGACATTGTTTACATAAAAAAATATAGTTTACTTAATAATATCATTCCAGAGTTTGGTTCATATTTTTTGCCCCTAAAAAAAGAATATTCACACAAATTTTCAGGTGAACGTGTCAATAACTTTTCGAGCTAGCATTCCCGCAAGTTGAAAAGAAGTCGTTTCGAGAAAAACACATGGGTCTAATAATCACGCGCTTGAATCGACCAGTGTTTACCTTAGTGCTCATATCATCAGAACAAATCCGAATTTCGTTCTGAAACTTAAACAATATATTCTTGAACAGTTGTACTAATGATTTATGCAATAAAAAAAAATCACTTTTTTGAACCTCCCAAACTGGTTTCCCCCCTTAAATGTTGAGAATTCTCAAGATTTCTTAAACAAACTTTGTGTATCGTCTAAAACCAAACCATTAGCGTTTTCATCATTGACGTTTCAAGGAGAGTCTCCCGCGGGCCACATTTATTCAGCCCACCACAATTTTTTCGTTTAAAAATATGAATAAAAATTCCCAAACATTGATTAATCCCCCATAGGACTTTTCCATTTTTATCAAAATAATTATGACCCACCGAATATCTCGGGGTCACCCAAAATCAGCGAACACAATAAAGCCCCGAAAACCCATTACATTGGGTCATTAAATTACCGCCTCGGTAATTATGAATTATATCCACCAAAAAGGTAAGTATCAAGGGACCAAAAAACACAGAAAGTGGGAAATCCCCGTTCGTGGCCGGGGGGGGGGGGGGGGGGGGAGGGGGGAAACTCCACTCAGGATTCAGCCAACGATGGAGTGTGTATTTGAGAGGGTTAAAAACTTTTCACTGGAGTTTATCTAATTACACACACGCTGAAACGGCCTTTTGAATTCATATGCGAGAGACTGAGGAGCTTCCTACGTCGGTTTTTTTTTATTTCCTTTGCGGATGAAAACGAAAGCAGCCAACAATTAATTTCCCGTTAAAAGTAACCGCATAAATCATTATTAAATTATTTAATATAGAGAATGGTGAGGGGCTAAAAGAGCTCACTGCGGAAAAATTTCGTCTTTAGGATTCATTTGAATTGCAATTCAATGTGAATAATAATAATAATAATAAAAGCGATTCATTGAAGTTCTGGGGCACTCAGACCCGGTAAGGACTATTAAAAACAATCATTACAAAATATCCAACTAAGATTAAATGAGTAACAAGGTGTAGATTCTTTTGTGATATTTCTGAAAATTTAGTTTCTTTTTTCAATTTGATTTTGTTTTATAATATCAATTTTCTAACAATTTTAAGATTTTTAAGTGAAACTGGAGAATTTGGAAAATTAAAGAGACTTTGGTACGTTTCGTAATTCTTGATTTGTTTTTATTATTCATATGATTATTATTATTATTACATAATGCATTTTGGTGACTTAGTCACAATACATAAAATATTCTTACAGTAAAATTATCAGTATATAAATATTCTTGATTTGATTCCTTTGGGGGACGCTTGACAATGTTGGCATAATTAAAATATGTTTAGGATGCTGGTATTCACTAATCTAGACTCATTTCATTCATGAAAACTCTGTACAATTTTCATTTGTGTCTAGTTTACATCCACGACAATTTTTAGCTTAAATAAAAACAATACAAACTTTATATAATATGAACAATATAAAGAACTAGTGGTGTGCAAATGTGTGTGCCCCATACGGAGCACAAACAAAACTTCCCGATTTGGTACTTCAGCACAGCATAAGAACGCAACCATGGTGATGAGCAAACCCAACAGTGATATCAATAATTGAACTTGCGACTAATAATTACTGCACGCGATCGATTTAGTTTGATTTTTAAGCCCCATAAAAATATTCAACGGGAATTCGTTCGCCTAGTTACCCTCTCTGCCTCTGTACTCTCTTAATTATCCCGCTCTGTGACATCCTTCCCGCAATAGTCAACATATTCATTCGGCAAGTCTATTCTAGTTGAGCTCGCGATATGTTCCAACCTACGTTGAAAAAAAGTCATACTGAATGTGCATTTTTGTATAAGGAACAACCCTGGTGATTTGCATTGTTCCCGTATTTCAAATTGCTCAGACAACCATTCCTCCTTAATTATGCAAATTATGGAAAAAAGTCATTACACATAAAAGGTGTATTTTCATATCAGGAATAATCCTCTTTTGGGAAGTTTCCCGATAACTTTGATATTTTACCCGGTGGAACAGTATAAACAATTACAATTGTTAATAACGTTGCATATACTGCACGAATCCCACTCAAAAACTAATCCCACTCAAAAACGAAACGTTTCGATTGAGACCGTCATGACAGCGCTGTGTTTATTCGTTCACTCCCTACAAACATAATTGTTGAGATACGGTCATTTTCCACTGCCACCATGGTACTTTCGTCATTTTTCACTGCCACTCATTCATGTAGAATTAAAAAAAAATTGACGGCATAAAAAAGTAAAACTCGAACACGAACAAAAGAAAGAAAGATTATCTGGAGATAAGAAAAAGCATAACACAGATTTGTTGTTTATTTTTTGAGGTTACGCACCGGTGAGATGACAACGTGGTCTCAAACTAAACATTTCAGTTTAGAATAATGTTTTCTTATTTTATAAAATGGGAGTCACTATTTTAAAATGTAGTTATGTTACGTTCACAAAATCGTCTAATCCCCTGTCGTAAGCAAAATCCTCAGCGACTTTTCCACGAGAAACGTTTGAGCGTCGTCACCTCCCACCAACTGCGCTTTTCACTTTGCCGAAACCCCCTGACGATGATGAAGGCTCTAGTCAAGGCTCGAGTTTGACAAAATTGACGGAACAAGAAATCGTAAAGATTACTATGAAAATTACGTAAAAATTGTGGATCGTTCCGTAATTTTTACATGTTGAACCAGATTTTTTAATGAAGTTTTCAGTAACCTTTGCACTATCCAGAAAAATTACGGAACTTTTCCACACTTCTTTCATAACGAGCTTGACAATTGAGGAACCGTTCTGTAGTTTTTCACTTGAAGTTTCGTCAAGATTGCCGAGATATGATTTACACTCGCGCATTACGTGACTTGTTCCGTAATGTTTATTGAACTTTTCTTGCCGTGTGGTGGTATAGTGGGCAGTATGATGATTCCTGAGCACTTTTCAGGTGGCATTCTCTCAGTACTTGTCCTTTTTCTCAGTAAAAACATCTAGGGTGACTGAACCAATGCCCGCACGATTAAGGGTCTTGTAGGTTTCCATGAGGGATTCAAGATATAAAGGTTAGGTATTTTAATATAAGGCGGTAGTTCAGCATAGAAAAATGTATAAATAATGAAAAACCAATCGATCGCGGGTGAAAAATTGAGGACTTAATTAAGTAAATAACGAAAAAGCCCGGTCGTGCTCGTTGTGCCAGTAATGAGAAGGTCCATTTAATAGGCGACAGGGGACGTGCCAGAATAAGTCAGAAGACACAAAATATGTATTTTTCCATAAGGAACAACATTTATTAGACACTTTTTTGCGTATCTATAATATTTCGTGAGATACAGCGTTATAAACAATTGAAATTGTTAATAACAATGCAAGGAAGAATACTCGTCACGTAGCCGGAAATGTGCTCTACCCCAGGTGGAGAGATCCAGCCAGTCAGAGTCTTGTTCCCAGCCCATCGTCACAGGAATCGACGCATATATCAGAGAAAAATCAATAACTAAATGATCGAATTTTGGAAATTTCCAATGATGGCGGATATTGTGCACACAAAATGGGAGATAAGTTGATGATGGTGCGTTTTGCAAAACGAGAGTTGGATAAACGCGCGCACCTCATACAAGGGGTGGACAGATAGGGGGACACATATACGAGGATGATGGTGGGTCAGGTCAACGTGTAACTCGGGCGTAGCAAAGTTTATGATGGTTTATGAATACCCTCGTAACGAATGCCACACTAGCCCCCCATGAAGTGAATGGCTGACCCGTTATGGCGTAATACGTATAACTATAACGCGTGATTTTCTATGCTGAAAATTGTTTTACGCCAATAAACACAACCTGCTGTGAGGAGTGAACAGTTGGCGGGGGAAAAATAGTCGTTTTGAAAAAGTGGTAATTTTGCTTTTTTTTTGTCAAGGGTTTGCAGATGAAATAGATGAATTTGATGGATATGATTTATGGGATTCCACATACACCGAGAGAAAACCCTGGTATAAATGGCTTTTCCATTATGCTGAGCTGCCGTAGACGGAAACTGCTATCTGATTTTTCTTTGGACTTGCACCTTATCGATTTTTGATGCACACGATAATTACAGAAAAAACAAAAGATGCTTGCACTAAATTGGAAAATTGAAAGTTCATTTTTGCGGGGTCAATGATTATAGGTATCTGCAACTTCGGAAAATATGTTGTTACTTCAAATATCAAATTGTAATTCACCCCGCGAAACGCGCATTCGGGCTTGTATATATATATATATTGGAGAATAGGAATAGAAACATGCAGCGATATCGATATATATGTGTTTTTCCTGGTCACGGAGATAAAATATCCTCGCAGCGGGGCTGAAAATATCGCTCATTGGGGTAAGAAAAATTTCCAAAACGGGTGAGAAAATTTCAGGGACGGGTGTCCCTGATTTGACGATAAGCTGTCCAGGATTCGGGGGCAGTTCAGTGATCCCCGAAATTGGGGATACATCCATGAATTGGGTTCTGTAACATATTCTTTCTTCATATTGATGTATATGTTGTTTAGCATAGGAAACTTTCATGTATTCTACCCCTCATAGACACTCCAGAAACATAAACGCCAATAAGGTATGACACCAGTTTGGCATCTCTCCGGGTGGTAATTTGTAAGAGGACCCCATGTTGGGCCTGCAGAAATATCTCCTACCGTTTGATTGCGCTACTGCAGCCTGCTTATAATTTATGACAAAATTTGTACCAACCGTGAATTGAAACAATGCCTCACATTGACGATTTTATTTTTTCAATATTATGGATCTACCCAGAATTGCCAAAGGAGTGAAAATCGATGCAGAGTAGAAGGATCTCATGGGCATTCGAAATGTAATTAAGTGTTTTTTTTACTATCCTATTATATAATTGAGAGCTTCGACCAGGAAAATGAATCGATTATCGAATTCGAAACCTCGAAAGTCGGAGAAAAAATCTCGATTATCGATGACGTAATCGAAATCGAACGAGAATCTATGTAAATACTTAAGAGCTTCTGCCAGCAAAATAAATCGATTCTCGAATTCGAAAACTCGAAAGTCGAAGAAAAAATCTCGATTATCGATGACGTAATCGAAATCGAACGAGAATCTATGTAAATAATGGGGAACTTCGGCCAGGAAAATAAATCGATTATCGAATTCGAAAACTCGAAAGTCGAAGAACATATCTCGATTATCGATGACACAATCGAAATCCAACCGGAATCTATATGAATAATTGAGAGCTTCGACCACGAAAATAAATCGATTATCGAATTCGAAACTCGAAAGTCGAAGAAAAAATCTCGATTATCGATGACACAATCAAAATCGAACTCGAAAACGGATAAGTAAAGGCATGTGGGCGCGTAGTGGCCACCGGCAAGGAACTAGTCCTTATATATAATTGAGAGCTTCGACCACAAATCGAATGAGAATCGCAATAAATCGATTATCGAAAAAAACTCGATTATCGAAAAAAATCTCGATTATCGAAGAAAAATATCGATTATCGATGCCACGAGAAAAATTGAAATCGAAATCGCGTTTGGAAATACATGTGGGCGCGTAGCGGCCACCGGCAAGGAACTAGTCCTATTATAAAAAGGAGATACATCTGATATCGATAAACAATCGATATATCTCGAAACATTGTCACGCCGAAATGCGCGCGCAGCCGAGCCTTCGCTGGCAATCGTAGTCTCTATCTGTATTTATTGCTATTCGAGAAAATTCAAGAAAATACATACACATAAATGAACAACGTTAGAGTCGAAATATCGCGGACATTATGACATGCAAAACGTAAAAACAAAAAATGGTTGCTCCAATATCTTCAACTTCGGAAAAGAATTAGTTTTACTTCAAGTTACGTATCGTAATGCAGCGCGTGAAGCGCGCGTTCCTCTTGTAAGGTAGAGCTGCCCCATTTGATAGTGACAACCTCTCATAGGTCGCGCCATAAGCAATGTCCCGCTATATACGTCTTCTTCATTTTGTAATCTCTATGAAATCAGTAGAAAAACCTGACATAATAATGGTTTTGTTCTTAAAAACGTGACAGTAAATTTCTGATTTTCGAGTGCATGAAGGGTTTAAAATTTCTGCTAAATGAACAAGGGCGTTCCATACTTGATCGAGTGGGAGTTAATCTCGAGGACAATTGGGTCATTTTCATGCTGAGCGGGTAGAAACTATAGCCATAAGGCTCATGCAGCGTGTAATATGATGTAGTGTTACATTGTACTGGGACAGTCGTATGTGGAGGGCTCTCCAGGGCAAGACGTATACCAACAGATGGAAGTGTTAATAATTGATAGCTCGCGCCCCCCTCCGGTTGTGCTTGGACGATGGGGTGAGTGCAATTCACCCCTAGGCCCTTTTTTTCCGAAAGTTCACAATAGATATGGAGATGCTACTGAATTTTGGATGAGGCAAAAATGCTATTGAGCCATTATCCATAAGGATAACGAAATTTATTGAATTGAATTGGGTATTCCAAATAATTTTTCCAAGAACATCGTATGGGGTCCATGTGGATTTTTTTCGTAAAGAGATCTTAAATTATGAGGCTTGCAATCGAAAGCAGGTATCGGTATGTCTATATGTGTAGGTGCATGTGTGTGTGTGCGTAAGTGGGTGGGTGGGCGGATGGGTAGGTGTGATTGGGGGGGGGGGGGGCAGGGGGTTATGAGTGGATGGAAGGGGGTGAGCGTGTGGGTGGGTGAGTGGGCAGGCGGGTGGGTGGGTGGGTTTCTTGAATCGGTGGGTGAGTGCGTGAGTGGGTGGGTGTGTGGGTGGGTGGGTAGGTGAGTGGGCAGGTGGCTGAGCGGGTGGTGGAGTGGGCGGACGGGTGTTTGAGTCGGCGAATGGGCGGGTAGGTGGGTGGGCGGGTAGGTGGGTGGGCGGGTAGGTGGGTGGGCGGGTAGGTGGGTGGGCGGGTAGGTGGGTGGGCGGGTAGGTGGGTGGGCGGGTAGGTGGGTGGGCGGGTAGGTGGGTGGGCGGCCAGGTGGGTGGGCGGCCAGGTGGGTGGGTGGGTAAGTGGATTGCTTGAGTCGGTGTGTGAGTGAGTGGGTGTGTGGGTTGGTGTCGGCGGATTTGCTTTGCCCCCCTCGGGAAGATAATAAGGACTATATTTTTCTACTGAGATTGATGAAATGAAGCGGCTTTTCAGCCATAAATCAGAGCGATCCTTAAATATGCTCGTAAGGAGACCATGCTGGGCAAAACGGATTCGACGTCACACACAAGCAGCCCTGTGTTAACGTTAATATTTGAGAATCCGGTTATCGCGCGCTTAATATGCAAGGGTTAATATGAAGGCCTCCCCCGAGGAGTCGTAAGGTGGCGGACTCACGTATGCCCACCCAACTAACGTACGTCCACAAACACCCCTTCACACTTTGTCCTCTCACTCGTAGCGCCAACCCAAGGCAAACATACTCACTGCATATTTCATATTTATATTAACCTGATTAGGACATGTTGCCCGGTTGCTTAATGCAGATATGTGGACTTTGTTTCTCAACTGATATTCATTTTAATGGAATTTGTAATTAAATGAGCTATGCCGAACACATGCTTCATCATCGGGGGGTTGAACTTTTTTTTGGAGGGAAGAAAAATGGACGGATTTAAGAATGTGGAGGGGTTTTCAGAATTGTAGAATTTTTTTGTTTTTTTTTGGGGGCTGTTAAAAAATTTCAAATTACCTCATTTTGTATTTTTTATGATGATAATTTTTTTGAAATTGCAATCTCAATTTTTCGAATTTTATTTTAATGAAATTTGCTATTTCCAAAATTTCAAAAACCTTCAAAATTATTGAATAACAATTTTTTTTTTTAAATATTTTATTATCGATTTTTTGCGTGCACCAAAAAATCGGCGCAACATAATACGTTTCATGTTTTATAACATCGGATTCCAGGAATATTGCGGATAGGGCGTGAGGATGAAATGAGAAAGGTCGGATCGTTCAGTTACGAGGTGTGATTAGCGTCTCCGTCAACTCGCATCAAACTTTGCCGATTAATCAAGCCCAGTTCCCCCCATACACGGTTTCAGCCGCGTGTTACCGCAGTGGCCCCTTTCAGTTCGGGCGTTGACGATGCCACCCGTAATGTAAACTAATTAAACTGGAGGCCAAGCACTAATGTGTCCATTATGTTCTACCCTTGGCCACGGCAACTGGACTGTCCCTGTACTCATGACTCCAACAGGCAACCTCAAACTGTGCAGATTACGCCACGAGAGCCTCTTCATTGCCTATAAAAAACGTATAAAAGTTTTAATTCCAGATTACTGGGTGTATATATCAATATACGCCTGTACTGATTTTCAAACGGTTTCGAAGGATTGGAGTAAGAGCAATGTAGGTAATTAGAAATATGCTGTGGGTGTGGGTGGGCGCGCCTGGGTGGATGAGTCGATCCCTGTGTGGGTGGGTGTCCCGAAAAAAATCCCACGCCCCCTTCTTCAAATTACTTACGCAAATGAACACTTGCAATTTTTTACATTTACAAACTGCTCGGTAGCTTTTATGCGTATTTCATTTATAAGAGTATAACAATTTTAGGCTACGGAAATTTTCGATATTTCCTATTTTTTTAAGTTAAAAAAAAAATGTTTTAATCATTGAACCTTCTTAAATTCCTCAATTCCTCAAAATACTTGCAATTTTTCAAGTTGTTAAATTTTGTAAAATTAGCAGTGAATTTTTTTGAACTGAAACTTCTTATGGGACTATCTGAAAGTGTTGCGCTGTCCGCACATTTATGCTTAGATGCCGGAGCAACGGGCCAGATCGACACGGCTTAGCAACGGGCCATAGTAACGGACCATAGTAACGGACCATAGTAACGGGCCATAGCAACGGGCCATAGCAACGTTCCATAGCAACGTTTCATAGCAACGGGCTCTAACAACGGGTCACAGCAACGTCCTATAACAACGGGCCATAGCAACGTCCCATAATAACGGGCCATAGCAACGTTCCATAGCAACGGGCCATAGCAACGTTCCATAGCAACGGGCCATAGTAACGGTCCATAGCAACGCACCGTAGCAACGCGTTAGCATAGCATAATAACGTTACTCCCCAACTGGAGATGAAATAGAAGAGTTAATGCTTATACAAAAAGAACAGGGAACAATCAACAGATCGACATGAAAGTCGTTTAGGAGCGAGTAATCTATTGTTTTGCGACTGACATCGAGAAATCGGCACAACATACATGAATTCTCATGAGCGACACTTTTCTAATGCGTACGCACAATTTGCGATTGACGTTTGCGTAGAAACATTTTTGCTTCTGCGCATGTGCACGGCATGCGTACTGTGGTCCCGCACTAAGAGAACGATTTGGTTATATCTACCTGACGCATTCGGTTGAAGGTTTTTTTACGATTAGGTTCACATAACCGTACATAGATTAATAGCTAGAGCTAATGGTGGTACACTCAACTGCTAGTTGATTTTGACACCATTTGGTTGTACTGAATTTTTCAGTTGACGCAAACCGGCACCCGATTAATACAACCGAGCGTTTGATAATAGTTACCGAATGGAGGCTAATTCAGCGCGCCCTCTAGTTATAACAGTGCCCGGTGAAGAAGCCATGACGTGTGTAAACGCCGGGTGGCTCGGGTCAATTTTCGTGATAAAAAATTAGTGATAAAGATCAAAGAACAAATAGAAAGTGAAAATAAAATGGAAGAATTGTTCAAGAAATATGTCTGTAGACAACCCGTATTTTGACATTTTTATATGTAATCAATCCTTAATAATAAATAACAGAGAGGTAACTATTACCAAATCCTCTAAATGAGTAGTAGGCAAACGCATTGTTTGCAACGCAACAAAATGAAATGTTCTTATCTCCTCTTGTCCTACCAATGTTTTACCCTTCTACACACTGATCGTTTTACTCTAAGTATTATTTCAAATGCATAAGAAAAAAGTTCAATTTCTCTTCTGAAGTTTCACCCTGCTGACGCGTCAGGGACTACACGTCTATTTATCACTCCTACAAAACGACCTTGAGGATAATTTCATAAAAACGAAACACCGGACTCAATATTGTCCAATGGTCTTTGCAATACTGGAAGAACCCTTGGACCGGAAATCACAGGAAATATGGAAAAAAAAATTCTATTTCTTGTAATTGCGAACTGTTTGAAAATTCGCCAGAGTGAATTTTTTTCAACCATTCCTCTTAATAAAACTCGAGTGATCCACCTGAAAAGACTGGCTCCAGAATAATTTCATGAAAGTGAAACACTGGAGTCTCAATATTTTTCAATATCATGCGAGCACCAGTGGGCCCTGGTCACCCTGGGAAATCTCGAGGCGCGGTTGACCCAGGATATTATAAATATTCCATCAATTAAGAATTAAAATGCCCTGCATCTACCTTCGACCCGCGAAAATGACGCTACCTATATCCTCATCTCGAACAACACACAAGTGAGCAAGAACGTGCTGGAAAAAAAATGCGGAGAGTCGGAGGATAAAGAACACGAGAGGGTTCGATGGGAAGCGGTGCTAGTCCCCGAGTCCCCGAGCCGATCCTGCCAAGTTATTTAAATTCAAATTCGAAATATCGTCGAGGGCTGGCTAACATATTGTTTGTTTCGTTTGTCTGTCGCGATAACGCGGACCTGGGCGGGAACCACGGAATTGTCAAGTGGCCGAATAAAAAAATGAATCTGAAATCTAGCCCAACCATTTGTCTTGCCGGTACTTGCAGAAAAATGTTTATTGGGTAGAAAATACAAAATTTTTGGGAATATCGAGACTTATTTCCTGGATTTTTTTTATTTTAAAATTTATAAACGTGAAATTTAAATCTTCAGAATTTCTGAGAGTCTCCAACTTTTTTCATTTTTTGACTTTTATCATTTTTCGTTGCAAATTTTTGAAGTTCTTCAATTGAAAAAAAGTTTTCTGACTCCTCCAAAAATTTCCGTAATTTCCAAAATGTTTAAAAAATTTTGTGTAAAACCCAATTTTTTTGCGCTCCCCACGAAGGCCCTGGGATCTGGATTTAGGGATTGCAAAATTGCTTGCAATCAGTCTGCACGTGAATGGCTTTAATTTTTCAGCAGGTGTTTCTCGGGAAGGCATGATGGTCTCATGAGACAAAGTGCTTCTGGCTGGATGCTCTCCTCGAAATGTCGCGCTTGACCGGACCAACTTATTTGCATAGGCGAGTCACTGGGATAGGGCACACATGCACATGTACCGAAAATTCAACTCGAGTTTCGTGTCATGTACGTATGTACGGAATTCCCCATCCCTTAACAATTTACTGCTAACATGTACGAGAGGTGCTCTGTTTCGCCAACCCTATTTCGAGGCTTGTGTAGATTCCTTCCCACTACTCACCAATATTCATAGTTTTGAATTCCGACAATGTAAAAGTGCCGAGAGAAATCAGAAGTTGGGAAGTCATAAATGGGGAAAGACGAAATTGAGGAATGAGAACATACACTGAATTTCACCTATAAAGATGACTAACTACATAGGGCTGAGGTCGCATGGTGATGGATACAATATGGTTGGTAACAAATATGATTTTGGTTCAACTTTCGTTACTAAAACTGTATTACAATGTATAGGATGCAGCATCACCGTATTTGAGTAGTAACCATAACACGAATACACACTGGACGCCGTACTCAATTTATTAGGACGTCCCGATCACACAATGTTTAGTTGTGAGACCTAAAATCAGACTAGTCCTGGAGTGATGTAAATTCTACTTACATCATTACTAAGTAAATTACTAAGTCATCATAAAACCCTGGTCTGTGGGATTATTATCATGACCAATAAGTATATAGTTTCATGATCATTTCTCTCTATTTCTGTTAGCAAGTGAGTTAGAACTCACTGAGCGAGAAGTCCAAAAAACTGATCACTGTGTGAATGTAGTTGAGGTAACAAATGTGAATTTAGTTGACAAGCGTATCGTTTGATGGTAAAGTAGCAAAATCTTCTTCACTCTATTTTGGGGATGAAACATAAATTCCTGCCATTAAGAGGTTAAAAATTGCACAAACTTCCTATTGAGGTGTTTGGCACTTGTGAATGAGAAGGTGGTTTTTTAAGAGCTCGGTGGGGTCAGTCTGCAAAAAGACTTAATTAATGAGCGCTCTGATCCCCGAGGGCGAGGCAAACCAGGCCGGTGAGGTGAAGGCAGCGAGATGACTGAGTACCCTCCGAGGAACAAACCCTCGATGCAAACTCCTCGTATGAATATGTCTCTGCTAATTCAAACTTCGTCCCTGAGGTCGGACGTGATGTTTACGATGAGTATTAAAAACTTTGGACTGTAGGTGTATATTTTGCTTATGGAATCTAGAGCTCGATGGGCGTCGGAGGGTCAACGAAATAGACCGGCTACGTCTAACCTAGAATGGCGAGATTTTTTTTGCAGAATTGTCTGAGCTCATGATGGTAGGATAACCGATGGACAGATCAATGAATCGAGCCAATAAATTTAGAAAAAGATCTTCAATAAAATTATCCATGAGTCAAATGAAGACTTATGAAGACGGCTGTGTGTGCGTGTGCGCGTGTGGGTGGGTGTGTAGGTAGGTGGGTGGGTAGGTGTGTGGGTAGGTGTGTGAGTAGGTGGGTGGGTAGGTGGGTGGGCTGGTGGGTGTGAGGGTGGGTAAGTGGGTGGGTAGGTGGGTGTGTGGGCGGGCGGGTAAGTGAGTGTTGGTGTGTGGAAGGGTGGGTGTGTGGGTTGGAGGCTAGATGGGTAGGTAGGTGGGTGGGTGGGTGAGAGCGTGTGTTTGCATATCTATGTGGATGAAAATAGGTGGGTGTGTGGGTGGGTAAGTGGGTGTTGGTGTGTGGGTGGGTAGGCAGGCGGGCAAGTGGGTGTTGGTGGGTAGGCGGGTGGGTGGGTGGGTGAGTGGGTGGATGTGTTTGCATATCTAGGTGTATGAAAATAGGTGGGTAGATGGGGGTGTGTGTGTGTGTGTTTGAACCAAAATAATCCATATAATGAAATGAAGGCAATGAAATACTATAACTATATTTATTTTATACAAAAATCGGTCTTCATGGAATAATTTTTCTCACTTGTGCTCGTTGTGTTTCATGTTTTAGGTACACATCTGAGGCTAAGAAATGGACGTCGTCCGAACATTTCCAATTCATGGACTATAAAACCTCCTCCCGTGACAAATCTATTCAATGTTCTGTAGTGGCTGGAATTTTCAATTATTTCCCTGAATAAATTATGTTTATGGAGATTCGGGTGGGGAAGAGATATGACGTAAACTCGAACTTACGGTCTTTCTTGAGTGAATAGTGTATGTCCTCGTGGCACCCTCATACACAGGATCTTACTTTACACAAGCTACCATCGTAAAATTACCAAGCGGCGATAAACGAGCCAGCGAAATGGAAAAGTGCATCGTCAAATTTGGCGATGGGAAATTTATGCGCAAGATTAATTGATTATGAAATTTGAATGATGGAACGAAATTAATAATTAGAAGGCAAAACTTGTAATGTTGGGGATATTAAGAGATTTTTCCAAAATTCCAGAGTGAAGATTTTCAAATTTTTCAAATTTTTCAAATTTTTCAAATTTTCCAAATTTTTCAAATTTTTCAAATTTTCCAAATTTTTCAAATTTTTCAAATTTTTCAAATTTCTCAAATTTTTCAAATTTTCAAATTTCCAAGGTTTTCAATTTTTCAAATTTTCAAATTTTTCAAATTTTCAAATTTTTCAAATTTTTCAAATTTTCAAATTTTTCAAATTTTCAAATTTTTCAAATTTTCAAATTTTTCAAATTTTCAATTTTTTCAAATTTTCAAATTTTTCAAATTTTCAAATTTTTCAAATTTTCAAATTTTTCAAATTTTCAAATTTTTCAAATTTTCAAATTTTTCAAATTTTCAAATTTTTCAAATTTTCAAATTTTTCAAATTTTCAAATTTTTCAAATTTTCAAATTTTTCAAATTTTCAAATTTTTCAAATTGGGAAATTTTTCAAATTAAAAAAAAAAAATATGAAGACAAATGAACTATTGTAAAATTCAAAGAAGGCCTGGAAAGATTTTAAAACACTTAGGGATTTCAAGTTTTTTGAAAGTTCCCAAAACATTAAAATTTTCCTAGTATAACACAAAATTTATACTTTCCCAAAACCTATTTCCTTCACGAATAAACAATTTCGCAAACCGATTCTGAACTGATACATACCCTGGGTGTATATCTCTGCATACCGACAAAGTGGTCCCTTTTCATGTCGACCTCCCGACCTCCCGACTCAGCATAAAAAGGGTTTTCCCAACATTTGCAGAAATCTCCTCGTTGCGTGGACATGAGCATCTCGCGGTGCGATGGTGCGGGAGGGGCGCGGTGGCAGAGGGGGTGGGTGGTGGATTGAGGGTCCCCTGCGGGGTCGTGAAATCCATCAGGGCCAGGGGCCTCGCTACTTACCCGGTCCGCACCATCGTCGACATCTCCGAGATCTACCCCTCGAATGGTTCTACAGAAGGGGGTGGGTGGGGGGGGGGGGGTAAGAATAAAATATCCACGGTCTGGGTCCCTGACGAGAACATTCCCCGCGAAATGGAAAAAAAGCTAAAAAAATTTTTTTGGGCTTTCGAATCTTTAGAAGGTTCTGATATTTTTGAAACTTCCAAAAAGACTCCAAAAAAGTTTCCAATTTTTGAATGTTTAAAGAAAAATATGTTGCGCAACTCACGATTATTAAAGAAGTTCCTGCTTTCGGAAGCCATTCAAAAAGCTGGCAATTCCTGTAAAATAAGTCACCCTCTCCGAGTTGTATGGACGAAGGAGGGGGGGGGGGATGAGAATAAAATATCCACGCTGTATGTCCCCTCTGAGAGCGCCCCGGCAAAATAAAAAGGAGCTGGAGTAAATAAAAGTCTAACACACCCGTGTATCGCATGTCCTCATTGAAATCTTTCGTCCAAGGGGTAACTCGCGCGACGCGAATGCCCCCTTAAATCTGAAAAATTAAATTATATCGCAGTAAAACGAACGATGTAGTCGGGAAGATGAAGTTTTAGGGCTGGCAAGTGTACGAGGGTGCTTCCCAACGTTGAATAAAAATAACATTAGCTCGTACATAATGCATATTACCTGGCAAAGTTGAAGGCAGAGTCTTTTTCTTCAGACGGTCCAGGTTGTTTTTTTGAAAAGTGAAGAAAAGTCCTGGATTCACTCATATATACGACATACAATATATAGGTGTATATACGTGGATGGGGAGTCGTAAAGCTCTCTACAACCCACCACTCCCGTTACAATAATTCAGCTTATGAAAATTCGTTTTGGTGAGAGGAGCTGAAGAATCTCCATGATACACCATAATAGTCACCATTGAATGCTTCACAAGGCTCAAGACGATAGCAAAGATCTCGATTCAATACCCATCGTCTCAAGCCTCTTGAAACTCTCACATTAACCTTGACCGTTTCTCAACGAACTGTCCTGCTTCAAGGTAAGACCCGAAGTCTCAAATCTGAGATCATGGCATTGAGAGTCTTGCATGAAGACTTTCGAACTCTTGAATGGAGAGTCCCAGGATCTCAGACCGAGACTGGTAGTCTCAAACCAGAAACTCTAAAGTTGGGAGATTTGCTGTATCCTATATTGAACCATTAAAGTGTCGAATGAGCGATTCCCAAATGAAGCGATTTAACATAACGAATGGAAACATCCAAAGTCCCAAATGGAAGCACTCAAAGTTCCAACCGAGAGCGGTTGTCAGTTCATATATATCAGTAACGCAAATTCCACTATTGATAGATTATTATGATTTTTTATCGATATCTCGTGAAACATGATGTCTAGCAAAAAAAGTGATAAAATATAAAATATGTAGTTTCACGAGCGGAACAACTTTTGTTTGCCACTTTTTCTCGTACCTATCACGGTTCTCGAGATACAGCGTTATGAACAATTAAAATTGTTAATAACAATTGAGCGGATGGTACAACTGCAGAAACACCCCTTTCAGGCTTGGCGACTCAGGAGACGCGTCGATTGAAAAAAGTGAAATCGGTCGAGGAGTTTAAAAGGAACCGTTCGCCAAAAAAGGATACCGTCGCACATACACACACACACACACATAACCCGCGCTGAAAATGTATGAGGAGCATGTGAAACGTCGAGAAACGTAAAAATTCCATGATTCGGAGACATTTCATTTTCGGGGTGATTACAATAACTTACCCCCTCACTCGAGCTCTCAAATTAATTTTCGAATTCATTCGGCAACTTCGCATTCCATAAATCCGACAAGAGCTTTTGGGATTGGCTGCTAAAGCTGCCTTGCAATGGCTTCAAAGATTTCAGCCCGACGGTTGATTTGATTTTATGGGAAAAATAATATACCCAAAATGAAATGGTGGGTGGGGGGGGGGGCATAATGTGTTATTATTTTCTGTCCTGAAAAGCCATCGCAAATAAAGATTTGATTTATCAAGAAGAAAATCCTATCATCTGTGGGTGGGTTCAGTGGCTACAAGACTTTTCACTTCCATTCTTTGATTAAAATGCGAGCTTAATCATCACTCTGCCGTCACCTGGGGACTTTGACGCTTTGGCTATGTCTCTTCCCCCTCCCTCGGCCCCTTTTTTTTTAAGCTGGCTTCTACCAACTGGCGAATAAGCAACGAAAGGCGCTTGGGATAATACATGATGCTGCCTTTTGTTGCGGCCGCGATGTTGGAATGAGGAAAACACAGTACAGAATGGTGGAGGCACTCCGTTTTTAAGATATTAAAATGTGTCATCATCTGATGCCTTCGTTATTGCATTCGTGATGGATCCCTCTTGTCGTCTTTCTAGCCCGGACAAGGTGCGAGGTGCTGTATCATGGTTAAAGGTTAAGGTATTTAATCAGAAAAACATAACTGATAACGCTGACGGAATTCCGTGTGTGTGTGTGTGTAAGTATGCGTATGTGCCTGAATTTTTAACTTCCCGATAGGGAAGTTATTGTAATCACCCCGAAATCGATTTTTTTCATTTCCGCCTGTAACTGGTGTCTTAGGGCTACCAAAATGATCCCCGAGAAATTCTGAGTCAATGTCAGTGTGTGTGTGTGTGTGTATGTTTGTATGTATGTGCCCTAAATTTTGGTCAACGATTTCTCACGAGTGGATACACCAATCGAAGCCATCAAGGTCTCAATCGACGTGTCTTCACGTACCTCAGCCCTGATTAGTTTTTAATGCATATTGGTTCAGAATATATATTGTTATTAACAATTTCAATTGTTCATAACTCTATATCTCGTAAACGGTTGGAGTTAGGGAAAACATTTGTTGACATAAGTTGTTCCTCATACAAAGATCCACATTTAATGTTTATTGATTTTTTCCCATGATGTGCATAATTAAGGTGGTCGAGCCGTTAGAAAAAAATAATTCATGTGATGAGTGCATGAATGGAGACTAGATGGCGGCGGCGATCGCAAAAATTGGTCTCTACAAGTATACATGGACCGACGCAGAATATAATACTTGTATATCATTTTGGTGTATCCATGCTGCCAGGAACGTGAAGTCGAGTGAAGCCGGAGATTCACACTTATTGAACTTCTTCAACGTAGTTGTTGTATATTCGTGGGTTTAAAATGCTTCAATGAGACTCAAAGGCTTCAATGAGAAGTAAATGGCCTTCACGTGGAAGAGAGAGTTATCTCTTGATTATGAAAAAAATCACAAAAGGCAACGACATACAGAGAAATGAGAAAAAATTCATTAAATACTCAAGTGAGAAGTCTCATAAATTTTTGAAACAGACATGATCTCAAAAACTCGAGTTACCGAATCGGAAAGTCTGCATTGTGTCCTCACTGAGGGCACAAATACGTCCCACCCACTAGTTTCATGGATTTTTCAATTTCTTGACAGAATTTGGTGGATTTTCGTGGAGCTACATTCTGGTTATGTCTCGTATTTCGGTGCTTTGACGGCGTTCGAGGAAACTTTCTGGAGATGGCTAAATCCGCGGAACTTTCATTGAAATCTCCAGAATTTTTGAGAATTTTTTCTTTCCCCATTTCTGATAATACCAAAATGTTATATATATTTCTCCGAAGTCCATACAATTTTGTCAATTTCTTTTTGGTCCAGAAGTAAGGTCCTCCAGCTTCATATGGCATCTTAGAACATCTCCAAATTTCCAACAGTTCCTACCGTTTTCTGCAGGTGCATAAAATTTGGTGTAAAATTCATTCAAGTCTCTGCAATTTTGTAGATGTTGTTTTTTTTGTCCAGGATGAAGGTTTTTCTCCTAGGTTGGGAATACTTGGCGATGGCTCGGTGCCATGTAAGGGTGAGATGGGGGAGGTTTGAGCGGAAGGTTGAGAGAAACGATGGTGGGAAAAAGGTGGCAGGCGGAAACGGTACGATGAGGGGGGGTGAGGCTGGACGGGGCTGCAATTTCCGCGGCTCGTGATTGGGGCAGCCTCCTCAGGGAGCAAAAACTCCATCTACAAATGAACAGCCGTGACAAGAGCCATAATTTCTCGTGGCTGAACGTACACTCGACGCTTTTCTGCTGCATCTGGCATTCTACCCGCGCAAAATTGAGGAACGAGCTTTTCCTTTTCTTGGGACGACGTTATTCAAATGTCGAATTGACGACTTGAGCGTTTTATCAGTGCTGATGTGTCACATTTGAGAAATTATGGTTGGGAAGCAATTCAACATAATTGAAGATCTCGAAAGTCCTGAGATCGTTTGCATGGAAACCTCATTTGAGGAGTTTTTAACTCAAATCCCATTAGATGGAAATCTGAGGCTTTTGCATGATTTTGACAAATTCTTCATGCACAAGTTGGGTATTTTAACGGGAGGCGATGGCGGAGCTTCAAAGCCCCAAAATTTTCTTGAGACGCGAATTGGGGTTTCTGATATTTAGTGAGTACCTCGAACAAGTCCGGCTCAAGTCGCCCCCGAGTTATGCAATACACAAAGGGTGAGGACACAATGCAAACTTCCAGATTTGGTAACTCGAGTTTTCGAAATCATGTCTGTTTCAAAAATTTACGAGACTTCTGACTTGAGTATTTACCGATTTTTTTTCATTTCTCTATATGTCGCTCAGCACATGAATTATTTTTTTCTAACGGCTCTACCACCTTAATTAAGCACATTATGGGAAAAAGTCAACAAACATTGAATGTGGGTCTTTGTATGAGGAACAACTTATGTCAACAAATTCTCTCCCTAACTCCAACCGTTTATGAGATATAGCGTTATGAACAATTGAAATTGTTAATAACAATATATATTCTGAACCAATATCCATCAAAAACTAATCAGGGCTGAGGTACATGAAGACACGTCGATTGAGACCTTGATGGCTTCGATTGGTGTATCCACTCGTGAGAAATCGTTGACCAAAATTTAGGGCACATACATACAAACATACACACACACACACACACACTGACATTGACTCAGAAATTCTCGGGGATCATTTTGGTACCCTCAAGACACCAGTTACAGGCCGAAATGAAAAACTTCGGTTTCGGGGTGATTACAATAGCCCCCCCCCCCTCCCCTTATCTATTCCTCTAGATATTTTTTCAAAGATATTCTTGTCGTGGATATTTCGCTTTGGAACCAAAATTTTTCTCCACGCCGCACGGATCACGCTCCGCCGGATGATGTATCACGCCCCAGGAAAAATTAAACGTACGTTTGATAAATAGAGTTACCACTGACAGTGCCCCCCCCCCCCCCCCTCCCCACAAGAGCGCACACCTCAACGTTCTTCTGCGCAAAATATAGTGGGAAGTGCGATGTAATCGATCGGCGATATCCGACCTCGAGTGTGAAAGTCTCACCTTAAGTCGTGCAATTCCCCCGTCGTGAAATCAAAACGACAATCGACAACGGTGAGAAAATACTGTATACAGACCATTCGCCGAGCAAAGCTGCGAGTGGGAATTCGTCTCAAGCCTTGTGGGATGACTCTCGTGGCTTGTTTCCTTCCAAGAGTCCAAAACCCCGAAGGAGCTGACCTCCATTACGCGAGGTTAACCGCTACCTTCGCACTTCCGCTGGACTTTGATTGGCCTGGAAATCCTATTAATTTCCAACGCCCAGCCACTCTACTCTGATATAAGATCGAGTAGATTTTCACCTATTGTTATTATTATTTCCATCAATTGTGGTTGACGAAGGACCATGAGGAGGAAAAATCCAATCATAATGAATCGGATGAGTGGGATGACCTGCGCCGAGTCACACCAACAACTTTCCGATATATCGTGAGCACTCTATCACCTCAATGATGATATATATGTAATAAACAAATGAGACGTGCCTATGAAAAAAAAAAAAAAATTGAACAAAATGTTGAAAAAAAAAAATTGAGAGAAAGGAAAAACAAACTGAAAAAAAAAAAATATATATATATATAATACGTTTATTAGCAAAATGCTATAACAATCAGTTACGTACAATGTCGTATAATATTTTGTAGAAAAGTACATAGAAGTCAGTTCTTAAATCCTTCCTTTCATCCATTTATTCTTAATTTCTTGTATTAATTGACGTTCAAAACTCCTTGAGCATGTCAAACCTCTGGTTTCTTTTTAGAGACGATTGTATAATTGCAATCCGTGATATTTTCAACTTTTCCGCTCTCAGTTCTTCTAACTTCAACTACAAGGTAGGAAACATATACAATGACATGTGTATTTTTAGGCGGGCGGGCCGGGAGGAGGAGGGGGGGGGGGGGGGTAAAATTGCTTTGAGTCGAGTCAAAGTGGCATGCATCTAACACGAATCATCGGGTTGATTACGATAACTTTGCCTCTGGAAAGTTAAGAATAATATTTACCAAATTACTCGTTAAATTTCCTGTTATAGGTAACTCATGCCTATTTCAAGCTTCGAATAAAAAAGTTATGACGCCATAAAAATTCTGGGAGTATCGAGTGCTCGATTGCGATCTCTCGCGAAACGGAGTGCAGGCACTTTGGAAACGTATGCAGATGGATAGATGGCGCAGTGACGGCGAGCCGCGTCTCTCGAGACGCGACGCCATCCCGCCAATACGTGTGTCATGCTTCTAAATAATGTAAGAGACATATTTTCCCGAGGAATGACATCAGCTGTAGGTTGGACGGAGAAGCGATTGTCACTTGTGAGTGTTGACGACGACTTTCAGGACCCCGCATTTTTTTCAATCCGTTTATCAGAATTTTACTGAACGAGGACTTGTTCGATGCTTAAAGGGCAGAGAGGTCCTTGCTATGGAGGTCAAATGAATATTTGTGCGTGTGTGTGTGTGTGTGTGTGTGACTTACTGAACCAGTTCATTTTTCCCAAGGGCTACTCACTCCCCGATTGAGTGACACCATGACTTCAAAATGAAGTCGACTTTGGATGACTTCGGGTCTGACTTCAGTGATTACGATAAATCACTGAAGTCAATGACTTCAGGCATCAAATTGAGTGACTTCATGACTACAAATGACTTCGAATCATTTCGTAATTTTGAAAACATAAAATATGCACACATCCACCGATTGTCGTACCCTCGCTTTTGTTTTAAGCCGCCAGTACAGCCATCTTGAGGCGAACGGAAGGAAATAAATGTGGGATTCATGGAAGACGAATATGGCAGTCAGTTGGGCCCTTAATATTGGTTATCGGTGGGCGCGAGAAATTCAAGATCTGAAATTATTTGGCAGATGACGCATGAAATTCCAGGTTTGGAATTCATTGACTTCTTTTATGTTTTTAATTCAACTTAATTGACTTTGAATGACTACGAACGACTTCAACAATGACTACAAACGACTTCGACAAGCCTAATTCACCTGACTTCAGTGACTTCACTGATTTCGATTGACTTCAGTGGGACTTTCGATTGACTTCATTGCGGAGTGACACCATGAATACGGGAGTGAGTAGCCCCTCGCATTTTCCTCGAAAATTCGGCTGGAAAAATTTACAACATCCGTCCAAGATTGTGATGATAAACGTAGCAAAGTTCTGAATAATGAAGACACGCCCTGAATAAACAGGCAGATTGCTTCGAAATAATTGACTTAAAACTTTTCCACCATCCGCCCAAGTGATTTTCCAGCGATTTGAGATTTCTCCGGGAAAAGCCCTCGGAATTCTCCAGGCGTTAGTACCCCGGGATCTTCGATGGTGGTCCGTGTTACAGGGCCACTTGGTTTATCTTGGCTGATGTTGATTGCGCAAGTGCAGCCTGGTATCTTCAATTAAACGCCCGGGGTCTCCGACAAATTAAGAGGTAAGGTGCATAGGTGGACCCCGCACGGAGGTGGTGGAATCCGTGGAGGGGCTGGCGGTTGCTTCAGTTGATCCGGAGGGGGGCTTCTCTCGCGAAGGCGGCACCGGACACGCCCCTGGTGACCGTATGCGCAACCACTGCGCGTCTTTCCTTCCGAGAGCCTTCCTAGGTCCATTTATCTCTAGGTGGTCACCTTATTTCTGCGTCATTTGTGCAAGTTATTCCAATGAGGTCGATAGTTCGAATACATCAGCCTAATGTCAAGGTGTAAAATACCAATTGAGCTCTGGCGTTCGAGTTAAATTACACGCACGAGTCGAAGATAACTTGGGTAATGTTCTCCGTCATTTGATCGAGCGATTTTAGCAAGTTGGATTTGACTGTTAACGTTATGTGGTACAGCAGTTCATAATTCGGGTCAAAAATCGGCGGAAAAATTTCAATTGTTTGATGCAAACGATGATTATATATTTTATAACGTAGTGCGATCCCTTGCTTCTCAAACTGTCCAGCATTCACTCAGTTTCAGCCAACCAATATAATGCGCAAAGGATAGTTTACATTCCTTGGCTGGACCAGTCATTGAAGGGAACACATGGAAAATCACGAGGAACATAAAGATTTTAGGTACAGTTGTACCTGAAAATGGAAATTCCAGGGATTGTTCCGGAAATCGAGCGTTTTTACAATAACGCGAAAAACCAAATTTCAGGTCGCTTGTTTATTGATGAAAAATTGAAGATTTTTTTTGCCGAGCTTCCAAGATTGATGGAAAAGTCTAATAGTTATCGATATCGGTACACGATTCTTTTTTCAAGTTATCTCGTGAAACAGTCTAGGACAAAACGACACAAATATTTTCTCCGAAATTCAAATTTTCTATAAAAATATTATACCGTTAACTTCTCGCTTAAGGGAAGTTATTGTAATCACCCCGATAATGAAGTTATTCAGAAATCGAAAATTTTCACTTTTCTCGACGTTTCACATCATTCTGACAAATTTGAGATGAGGATTCTGTGTGTGAGTGTGTGCGTATGTGAGTGATTCTTTGAGACACGGTTCCCGGTAAACGGCTCGATCGACTTGCTTTTCCTTTACTAAAAAGCTACCTCTGACTGATGTCCGGGGCGGAAAGGAGTGTCAATGTTGAAAAACGATTTCTTCAATTGTTATCAACAATTGTAATTGTTCATAACGATGTATCTCGAGAACGGTGATAGATACGAGGAAACGTGTTAAATAAAAGTTGTTCCTCTCGTGAAACTACATATTTCATATTATGTCACTTTTTTCGCTCGACCTCATATTTTACGAGATATCGATAAAAAATCGTAATAATCCACCAATAGTCGAATGTCTGTAATTGATATACAACTTGACTTGGTACGTGTATCGTCACGTACACACACACACACTATCAAGAAGTTATATATGCGACCCGTCGAGGGTCGCATCCACGTCCCATTTATATTATACTGCAAATGATCTATAATGCAAAAATCCATACACATACGCACACACACACATCTGGTAGAGTATCTGCCTACTACTTTTTCAGAAATACTTTCTCATGGATTCCGACCGGAGCAGGAACGTTTCGTGTGTGGTTTCAGCGGTGCCCATAAAATGAGATCGCATGACCTGGCGAGAGCCTAACCCCCCCCCCCGTCCCCAGGTGGTGGGAGGGAGCGGGAGGTTCCATCATAAGCGACCGCCATCGTAGCACAAGGGTTTCTCGAGGTTTATCCTGTGTTAGAAATACGATGCCCTAAAATGGCACAAGTCGGCCCCAGCCGCATGGATGGGTGTCCGGCAGGCCCCCTGAGGGAATGCTCAAACAGCAGCTCATTCTTTTCTATTAAACTGCAGTTTTTTTTTAATAGCCAAAAGATCATACGCTTTCTAAGAACATATGAATTGTTAATCAAGAGTTATTCGTATTGAAATCGATCCTAGGGTTTATGGAAGACATTTCTGTTTTTATTGAACCGGAGAACCCGTGGAAGGATAATTACACCAGAGTCGGAAAGTTGTCGGTGGCGGTCATAACTTGGTTATTCCCGGGGGGTTTCGCCAGTGCAATTTGTTGAGGCGGGGGGTGATCTCGATGGGGAAAAGGGAGAGAAAAGGCGAGTCCCAATTATTTGGGGAGGGGCGCGAGGGAAGGGGAGAGGAATTGCAGAGTGCAGAATGCAAAGGGGGGGGGGTGGCTCTCAATTTCATGATTTGACGGCTCGAAATGATGGCATTTTCTTCAGTCCAAGATCACTCAAATGGCAATTCATTACGCATTGAGAACGCCCCACATCTGGAAAGGAGAAATACTGATTCACGACTTGGAAAAATTATGTAAAAAAACTTTGCAAATTTTAACGGCTTTTTTGTTTTTCAACATCTCGAAGTTCCCAAATTTTCAGAATATCCAAAATACGCGCTAGTTAACCACACCCCCCCCCTCCCCCCCCGTCGCACCCATTTACAGCCCGTTCTTGGTAGGCGTTTTGAGTGGTTCAGAAGGCATCCAACACGTAAAAATAGCCGGTACTACATGACAAAGAAACCGCTCGAATGCGCTCATGGCCTCATCCCAGGGGAATTTGCCACAACGATTAATCAGCTGTTGGCAAGACGCGGGATCTCGTCCCAGGGGCTGTTTGTGCACAATGTTTTCCACCCCTGGAGCTCCACCTTCCGTATGAAACTGTCCTCTACCTCACGGAAATCGATGATTCTCGCAACGGATTTTTTGAGTTTTGCGTGTGGCCACAATGACGCGGCATTAATCGTCCAAATATTGTGCGAGTCCCCGGAGAAATACCTTTATCTGCAGTTCACAGGTACTCAAAGGATTTTCACTAACAAACAATTTTGGCTTTTACCTCACAACACGTACAAGACCCCGCTGTATTCTGGTGACCGTCCAAATATTATCTGAACTATATATATATATAATAGTGTATAGTGTATAGTATATATATATATAGTATCGGAGGCAAAATGTTGAAAATGCCTCAGAATTTTTCTTTTTTATCTCCGCGGGAGTCCACCACCCCCCCCCCCCCATAGCAGAATCCAAACGCCCACTTGGTCCTGGAAAAATCCTGGAAAGCGTGGAACCTCGAGCAGCAAGAAAATTCGTGTTTCTGCCGAAAGTTTCGTGGCAACTTGAGATAACCCCCACCATCGCCGTACTTATAGTGGGAAAATGATGCTTCCGAGTCGGACACGGGTAAATGATGGATGGTTGTTCTACACCGCGAAATGTAGTAAAAACTCGCCGTAAATCTCAACTTGCCGCGATTTCTGTTAGAGCCCAGGCACGGGGCCGAAACAACTTGGACCTTGCGACGGATAAAACTTTCTGAAAATGTGTTTTCTGGGAGCTCATGTCACTTTAAAGTCTCACTCCATATATGCTTGAAATGTACGCGTATATGGATAAATATAGATGACAAAATATGTAGCAGATGATACATCATTTTTATATTGATATGACTTTTTTTTCAATTTACATAATTGAAAAGTTTATGTATGTAGTGAGTGGGAAACTTAGGAGCAAAATATGTAGTGTCCCAAAATTGATGAAATTCCGGATATTGACCAACTTTGCAATGACCAAAATTTTTGAAAATGCCAAGCTTCAAAAATTTTCGAAATATACAAATTGTAAAATACTTCAATAAAATAAAATAACTCAGGTTGCAAAGTCTGGAAAAAAAGCATTCTACATAAAATACGTATTTTCATATGGGGAACAACTTTTCCCATATAAATTTTACGCTAACTCTAATAGTTTATGCAATAGAACATTATAAACAATTGAAATTGTTAATAACAATATATATACCGCACCAATTTCATCCAAAATCTAATCAGTTCTAAGTTATAGGGAAACGCTTCGCACGCGACCCTGAGAACTTCTATAACTTCATTCGTTCATGAGAAATCGTTGCGCAAAATTTTGTACACATACATAGACACACACACACAACCGCCAACTTAGCATTTGACGAGGATCATTTCGGTAGACTTAAAACCCTAATTAGATAATGAAACAACAAATTTGGATTTTGGGTGCATTACAATAATTTCCGAATAATCGGGAAGTTAATAATTGTAAAATTATTTCTAGAAAAAGAATTCTAACAAATTCTAGATCAATATAAATTACCAGAGTCTTCACAAATATTACCTTGTAGAAGTGAGAGAAAAATTAATCCGATTTATATCTTGTCGTCATTGTAGAGTTATACTCTATCATCTCAAGAACACATTGCAAACAAACACCAGCAGTCTCCAAAGCCCCATTTAATACTGAATTTGAATCTCAAATTGATAATAAACCTCGGTTGTGATGGCGGCGACCTCTCTCCATCAAAAAAAAAAAAATTTTGAAAATGAGAAAAAATCGCCGGGTCTCAAACTAAAAATTCCACCAATATTCTTTTCATATGTACTGCAATCAGAAAAGTATCTCTGTACCACCGGAATACCACGGAGCCCGAGAATTTTAACTTGTGAGGTTTATTTAGAAAAATGAAGGCAGAAGACCGTGATGAATATTTCTCCGAGTGGCGAATTATCATAGGAAATGAGATTGTCCCGTGAATTATTGATGAGTGGGTAACACTTGGTCTAGGTTGCTTGTCGGCGGAGATGTTATGGTGGCTGTAGGACAGCGCGATTTTTCTTAGTTTATTATGCAGTCGGTAGTTTGTGGGAAAAACTCAGGGTACGTTTTTTTTCCCCGTCATCAGCGGAGAGTCAATTCGTCATGGTGGTTCTGGTATGGGGTAGAGTGCTGGAGGGCCGTATGTGGGGCTTCAGTTTCTCAGGGGACGCGCAATCTCCACATTTCACGCGATTTTTAATCCTTCGGGGAGAAATTTCAAGGAGGATTTAATTAAAAATTTAGGTAAGTAAATCAAATCAGATTGTTGAGGTAAATTTGGTAAGGTTCATCGGAAGAGTAGCAACAGATATCGGACGAGTATCATGGGATTTTTACCCGTTGTTGAGCCCCAGCTATCACCAATAAATCCCGAAAGAGTCGATTATTCAAGATGTCAAAGCATCAGAAAAAAACCAGCAAGACCGTACGGGCAAACGAACGAGAGTCCATTGGCAAAAGTCCGCACCGATACATCAATGGCTTCCACTGGCAAGCTACACCGGTTACAAAACTGCAGCTTAATTTGTTGATCCGTAGGAGTCGTGGTCCTGGGTAAGGGCAATGCAACTCGATCCAATGTTTTATTTAAATACTCTACGACCCTATACTCAACTGGGCCCCATGGGTGTCCTGGACGTCCTGCCTGCACTTAATATGGGGAGCGACAGTGGCATTTTTATTTCTCACTCCGGCGAAAACGACAAACTGCCGTGTTTCGCTCAGGACATCAGTACGAAAAATGGGGTCTTATATTGAGACACTTTTTCGCTGGATCTAAGACATGCCTGCAGGTGAATTCAAGAAATTTATGAAGGAAAATTTGGGACAAGTGGTGCTAAACGAGTTTGGGGGAGCACAAAATATTTCGCGATTTGTAATCTCTACTTGAGATCTTTATTCAAAATTTTCTCAGAAAACTTCAGTTAAGGATATTCAACCGGTATAGTAAAAACAAAAGCTTATGACCCTTTCTATAATTCGTTATATTTATGGCCAATAATTTTCAATTAATATTTCAGTGCGTTAATTAGTTGAAGTGATAGAAATTATTATATTGTATTTCATGTTCCGAATCAATATTATATTATTTAAACAAATTGATGAAAAACAATTATATGAAAGTCGTTCCACACATAAAAATGCACATTTGATGTTGTATCACTTTTTTTGCCAACACTCATGGTTAATTGTTATTAACAAATTGAATAGTTTATGTCACTCTATCACGACAATAATTAGAGATACGAAATGAACTGTTCAAAGAAAGTTGTTCCACAAGTAAAAGTACACATTTGATTTTTTATGACTTTTATCTAGTTTTTCACAAATTGAATTGTTTATCTAACTCTATCGCAAGAAAGGATATATTTTTAAAAAATCTCTTTATATTTTTCCAGCAATATTAAATTTCACATGTTTGGTAATTTTGAAAAGTTTAAAACGTTCACAATTTGAAACACAAACCGAAATTTTGTATATAGCATACACGGGGGAACGATCGGGAAGTTATTGGTTCGACCCGTAGAGCGTCAAACTCAAATCCCGTTTCTTTTTTAATCAGTCTTTCAACACTTAATGGACGTATCAGAAAATGTACGAATGGCAAACCGAAATTACAAATCGGGAAGTTCTGTTTGTGTTCCCAACAGAGAACACGGGGCACGTTGAATCATGGCGTAATGGAATGCTTTTACGCAGTGCAAACTTTTTTTTGCACCGTCTTTTTCGATTTACTCATGATCACATCACCCACCCAACCTCAATCCCCATTTTTCAGGGGTGTCTTAAGATTCAGGGAACCGTCACGTCGTCGCGTAGCTTCGATGCGGAAAAGACGAGGGCCACTGGCCAGTCTGTTACGTATTCAAACGCAATATTCAAATACTGACCGCAATCCGCAAATGTGATTCCCTCCATAAATCATCGGCCGAGAAATTCTTGGACTCTCGGGAATCTTTTCCCTCTTATTTTCTTTGAAGCGGGCCAGGGGCCATGGGATGATGGGTGGGGTGAAACAACATTTGTTAGCAAACATGGAAATACTTTTGGTGTTAGAAATTGGAAATTATGCTGATGGGAAATTTCAATCAGCAACTTGGATATTGAATCTCCCATACAAATACTGTTTGTAGTGATTTTTTGTTTAAATTTGGGATAATTTCACCTGATTTTTTTTTCATTTTTGAAATTCGAAATTTCCAAAATTTTCGATATTACATTTTTTTTTTTTTTTGAATTTTTGTAATTCCTGCAAAATCTTTTTTTTTTTTATTTGGGGAGTTGTCAAGGACTCGGTTTGGAGGATTCTTGAGATCTTCCAACATCGTGTAAAATTTTTGTTATTGAAATGGAATATTTTCTTCAATTCTGGAAATTATTAAAATTCACCAAAATTTCAGGATTAATGACATTTTATAAACAATATTTATTCAGTGGGAAGAATGTTCCTCGAAATTTATAGAGTAATTTTCTAAGAGTGCTGCCAATCGCATGGGACCGACTTTCCAATCTCTCCTCTAGCCCGGGCTTGAGCACACACAAAGTCTTAGACATACTCGAGCCATTTTAAATTGGCCATTATACTATTTAACTTGAGGGACCGGTATCCTACTCCGTCAGACACGGGGGAGCAGGTCGAAGAATCCCGACGTATCCAGCCAAAGTCTCCCATGTGTAGCTGAAAACGTCCCCCTCATACTCCATTCAAACGAACGGCAAACAGAGTTACCTCGTATTTGCCTACATCCTCAGTGATCTAATGTCCATGACCCTCGGACCGGAAATATCTCCGTCAAGATTCACCGGTTTGTTTCGATGAAAATTTCATACCCCCAACGTCCCATGACAAATCCTCCATTTACTCATATACTCATGTCATTTCAAATTTTCAACCAGTACTTGAGCTGGCGTTATTCTATCCTACAATGTGATATCGCTTATCGCTGCACCTGCTCTGTTCTCTGCTTCCGAATGAAAGCATTGTGATTGTTTCATCAATGGGTCAATGTGGATGAATATGGGAGCCATACATACTTTTTTTAACTCCCCGATCATCCGGGAGGTTATAGTAATGCCCCGACTGGGGGGTGAGTGGGCGGGTGGCTGGCTGATTGGGTGAGTGGGCGGGCGGGCGGGTGGGTGGTTGAGTGGGCGGGTGGTTAAATGGGTCGGTGGATGCGTGTATGGGTAAGTGGGTGGGTGAGTCGGTAAGTGGGTGGGTGAGTCGGTAAGTGGGTGGATGGATAAGTGGGTGGGTGGGTAAGTGGGGGGGTGGGTAAGTGAATGGGTGGGTGTACGGGTAAGTGAGTAGGTGAGTGGGTAAGTGGGTGGGTGGCTTGCTTGACTTGGTGGGTGTGGGCGTCCTGCTATCCAGTCACGAAAGTTACCATTTCAATGAATGGGAAATAGGTCCCATAGTACTTGCACACATACATACACGTGTGAACTCACCTCACACACACACACACACACACACACAGTGTGGAAAATTGTCCATTACTACTTTATATATCTTAGAACATGAGAGTCTAAGCGAAACTCGATTTGCTTTGCCCCCCTCGGGAAGGTAATAAGGACTATATTTTTCTACTGAGATTGAGAAAATGAAGCGGCTTTTCGGCCATAAATCAGAGCGATCCTTAAATATGCTCGTAAGGAGACCATGCTGGGCAAAACGGATTCGACGTCACACACAAGCAGCCCTGTGTTAACGAAATTTCGGTGGATGTAGACCAAAAATTTATCCAAACAACGTCCCACGACAGATCCTCTCATCCTCTCGCACAATCATTTCATTTCCAATTTTCAACCTGCACTTTTATTCCCGTTATTTTATCCCGAAATATGGAATTGCTTATCAATATTTGCACCTATGCATAATAAAAAAAAATCACAATAACTCCGAATATTTTACGTTATCACTGCACAGGATTTTTCCACTCTTGTATTCCCTTTTTTTTCGCGAATTGTAGCGGAAAAACGCGACTGCCGATATTTTTTTATGAATTTTAACGACGCAGTTGCGTCAGTTCGGAATTGGCTCGGGGGCTGGGAAAGTCCGGAGCAAACAGAAGACAATGAGTCCTCGCGACTTTTAATCAAGTCTCCAGCTCCCTGCAGCGGAATTAACTCAAATTATGCCACACGGGGCTTGGCGACCTCGCGCACGGATTTAGAATTCATACGGCCCTTAACAATATCCTCCATTGTTCAGCGGATGCTTTCATTTTTTTTTCTGTGACTTTCAGACATGGCCATAGTGGAATGAAAAAAACGTGCGGGCTTGACAAATCTCCAAGAAAGAAAATTTTACGGCTCTGTGGACAGGTGCGGCATTCAGAGCATATTCCCAGGCGATCAGATCAGTAAGAATTAAAGAGAGCGAAATTATATTTACTTTGGCCGATTACAATACGGTTAGAAGAGAAAGAAAAAAGGTAAATTACAGGAATAACTTATTTATTTCAGCTATTCATTTGATAGCAATTAATAATTCAGATTAAGGTACTTTCTAAGCCTCGTCACTCACATTCGACATGTTGTTTTTTGTATCCATTTCAAAGAGCAACCTTTCTCACGTCTGCTCAATTTTTTTGAGAATTTTTTCCCTATTAATTAAAAAGATATCAGAACATAAAGAAGTACATGATTAGAGGGGAGTGGAGCAAAAATCTCGATTTTTCATCGGAAGTTACTTGCCTATAAAAATGTTGGACATTCGACCTGCTGAAAAAAATATACCACTAGGAAGAACAATCTTTTATCTACGTCTACGAATTAGTTATAAAAAACGTTCGCGAATATTTGTCGAATCGCTTTCTCACTAATTGTGGCTTGCCCAACAAATGGCGCCCCACTAGAAATTCCCCGAGAATTTGCGAAGTGGCATGGCGGCTCACAGCTGTCAAAACAGTGCGAGTTGTGGGATGCGAAGTTTGAGGTAACAACGAGGTTGCACTGTTGCAATTTTCCAAACTATCGAGAGTTTTTCTACGTCGTTCAAGCTGGGATTTTTTGATAAATGTTCCATTTAATCGAAATCTCTCCGCGTGTTGCGCCTTTGATGAGGTTATGTATTCATAAATATCGCGATGTTCGCGCGTTATGTTGATTGGCCTAGAGACAACTAGGGTTTTCAAAATACTTTCCATATAAACAATTCATAATAAAAACATTTTGAATAAGAGCGCAAATGTATCGTCGCATTCGTTACATTATTTTTTCGATTAATTTGATTGTTCAAAAACGTATTTCGCAGCAAAGAAAAAATTCTTAAATGGCGAACCAGAGTCGAGGCCTACTTCCGGAACAAGGCTTAGAAAGTACCTTAAGGGAGACAATATTCACGTAATTTAATTCTCATTCAATCTTCAACAGATCCATTCAAGACAACTTGGTTTTGAGACTCAAAGGGCGTAGTTTAGAACTCGAAGTCCTAATTTAAGACTTGGAAAGTCCCGTTCCAGGACTCAGGACCTTTGAAGTATTGAACTGAGCTTAGACAAAAGTGTTAATCTGAGATCCGGGAGAGCTTTGGGACGACGATATGGACTGTTCTTCCAACGCCGTATATAATCTCCAGACGGCAGTATTTTTTTCCATCAGTGAAGGGAGAAGCAAAAAATACTGGATATAAATTCTTGACAAGAAAACAATACTATATTCTCCCCCAAACGTCTTCCTTGACTATACGACCCTCACCTGAGCGTGTACCGCTGGTCTCTACCAAATTGAATCTTCTTCGGCAAACCCAGTGCTTCATTATTTAGCGGCGGCCTACCTCCACTCGAGTGGTTTGCAAAATTATTGTTAGGGGATTGCCAACGACGGCACTTGGTCCGAATAAAAGAATGCCCGCAGTTCCCCTTATTCCTCATCGATGTTTATTCCTTGTTGTGCTTTCATGTCTTATACAAGCAATGCCGAATTTCGGGGATATCTGATTTGCGCTTCATAAATTCCCTCTTCGATACCGAATTACTAGTCCTCCTCCGAACCATCATGCGGTTACTTATTACACTTTATGATTTTAAGATCATTAACTAAATGAGATGATAATTTTTTTTCTTTCACTAAGCCAACGACTTACGAGCTGTGTGCTCCCCTCTTTAGGGTGTTTATTTCTCATCTATTAACAATCCATTTATTAGCTTCTCGATTATTCGGGAAGTTATTGTAATGCACCCAAAATCCAAATTTTTTGGTTCATTATCTAACTAGGGTTTTAAGTATACCAAAATGATCTCCGTCAAATTCTAAGTTGGCGTGTGTGTGTGTGTGGGTATGGATGTATGTATGTATGTGTACAAAGTTTTGCGCAACGATTTCTCATGAACGAATGAAGTTATGGAAGTTCTCAAGGTCGCCTTCGAAGCGTTTCCACATAACTTAGAACTTTTTTATTTTTTTTTATTTTTATTTAACGTCGCTATATTTATGCTCTCTACCGAATTGCTAATCAGCGACGGAGGTCTACGATGTGTTTGTAAACAAAGCACTTATAAATAAATTACATTGGTGCTCGTATCAAATAACTTAGAACTGATTAGATTTTGGATGAAAGTGGTGCAGTGTAGATATTGTTATTAACAATTTCAATTGTTTATAATGTTCCATTGCATAAACTATTAGAGTTAACGTAAAATTTATATAAGAAAAGTTGTTCCCCATATGAAAATACGTATTTTCTGTAGAATGCTTTTTTTCGATAATTTGCATAATCAAGGAGGTATGACCGTCTCAACAATTATGTATGTAATGAGTGAACGAATGAACTCAGCGCTGTCATGACAGTCCCAATCGAAGCGTTTTCGTGCAAAATCGAGCGGATTACACTTTGGATGGGATTCGTGCAGTATATGCAATGTTATTAACAATTGCAATTGTTTATACTGTTCCACTGGGTAAAATATTAAAGTCATCGGGAAACTTTTCAAAAGAGATTCCTTATATGAAAATACGCCTTTTATGTGCAATGTTTTTTTCCCATAACTTGCATAATTAATTTGAAAGACGGGAACAATGCATATCACCAGAGTTGTTCCTTATACAAAAATGCACATTCAATATGACTTTTTTCAATATAGGTTAGAACATATCGCGAGTTGAACTAGAATATACTTGGCGAATGAGTATGTCGAAAATTGCGGGAAGGATGTCCAAGAGCGGGATAATTAAGAATGTACAGAGGTCGAGAGGGTAACTAGGCGGACGAATTCCAGTTGAATATTTTTATGGAGCTTAAAAATCGAACTCAATCGATCGCGTGCAGTAATTATTAGTCGCAAGTTTAATTATTGATATCACTGTTGGGTTTGCTCATCACCATGGTTGCGTTCTTATGCTATGCTGAAATACCAAATCGGGAAGTTTTGTTTGTGCCCCGTATGGGGCACAGACATTTGCACACCACTAGTTTATATACATAATTATTTTTTTTTTAATTTCAGTGGACCTCAACGTCCCTCATACTTTTGAATTGTGATTCTACTTTGCATCCACTTCTGTGCTATATCCATTCCAAAATAACTTTCTAGCGATTGGCCTTTTATTTTCCCATCTCCCACCCCGATGGGGTGACCCTCTTTTCACGCAATGTAAAAAAGCCTCCCCTTGCTATAGTCGCTGTGAAAAACACGGGACTATGGCGCATTATTGCATTGTCCAGTTTGATAGAATCCCAAAATCCTTCAAGTTCCGGAACGTGTGGAGGACGCGCGATGCCTAGCAATGCGTCCAGTAGCCCGGTGTCTCCCTAAGGGCAAGTGGTAACCCATCAAACTTTTAGCCGGACGCCACCACCATAGCACTTTTTTCCACCCCTCCATTTCTCATGTGTTCCTTCTTATTCCCGACTTTCCCCTCGTTTTGTCGACATGAACGTGCCAAGAAGGCGAGTTAGCCTGACCGGGCGAGGGGTGGGGAGGGGGAGGAGCAGGCTGTGATGAATATTGCAGGGGCCGCTTATTGTTTCCACTCACAAATCATCCGCCAATGTCTCACGAGACACAGCGGCTATGTTTTATTCTCCTATGGTCAACGACTGCGAGGGCCAGCCAATGAGAAATGCCGGGGATACAGAGACCTGTGCTTTGGTATAAATCAAACTCGCGGAGTGTTGGAGCTACATTGATTGCTAAGGGGCGAGGAGTGATTCTACAATTGATTCGGCGGAATCGAAACATTTTCGGGAGGTCGCATGGATGAAATGAGCAAACCGGGCGCACACCTAGAAATCTGGGGATGGAAATCTAGGAATCGTGGTTTGAAATGTCACATAGTTTTTTTTTTAGTTCCACCTTCCTCCTCACCGCCCGTTGGGTGTGTAGTCAGAATGTGGAAGTAGTAAGTTGGAATCATGGAGGCGGCTCATCAATATTCTCCAGCGCCATCCTCATGGTTAAATCCAAAGGACACCGCTTTGATACACCTGTATAAGAACAATAGTAAACTCTGAAGAAAGCCTATAAAACAATTATCATGTCATCTGCTTCAGGAGCGAACTTTGACTGAGCTCTAAGGCGCGAGGGAAGTCCTTAAATACGTTCTGAAGTCCGGGCAGTAGGGGAAGGAGGAAGACGTGGGGGTTTCCATGTCTAAGGGGGGCATATCGGATCAATAAAATATCGATAATCGAAATATCGATAATCGAAATATCGATCATCGAAATATCGATCATCGAAATATCGATCATCGAAATATCGATCATCGAAATATCGATAATCGAAATATCGATAATCGAAATATTGGTAATCGAAATACCGATAAGCGATACTGTCATCTATTCATATCTCCCCCCCCCCCCCTCCTCCTCACCCATGAAGTGCAAATCCGTACTTGTTTCTTCTTCCCATCATTTCCCCTACTACCCGAACTTCAGAAGTTATTCAAGGCCTCTCTTCGAATTTTGCAGATCAGTCGGAACTCACTTCTAACAGCCGATTGGCCTTATGCCACAGAGCCAGAAGAAAGCAGAAGAAACAGGAACTTACTCTTCAACTGAATACCATATGAACATTGGTTGGTGGTCCGCCTTCAGAGTTTACTCTCGTTCTTTTGCAATGGTACTAGAGATGGATAATTTGTGGGTTCAACCTTCGGGCAATCCCTGTATAATCACCAATACAGTTATAAAGATGCAACGACAGCAAAATGAAGGATTTTCACGCGACTTAAGATACCAACATTCTTCAGAACCATTCATTTTGCTTAAGGTGACAAAAAGCACATAACGCAGTTTTGCAGCGTCGTAATGAACCAGAATAAGTGCAATTATCTTCAGCCTTATGTTTTGATAAATAGCTTCAAAACTGCGCAGAATTCCCAAAGTTTCATGGAAATATTTTTGTGCCGCACAATTTTTCCCACAGACGAAGTTCCTACAAAATATTCGTTGTCTCCTTTCCATTCCGAGATATCTATCAGAAATGAATGAAAGTTACAAACGCTCCTCCCAATTTACTATTCCGCAACATAATGAAAATATCTAAATATGTTTACAGCCGATAAAAGTAATGGTGCGAGGTCGACGGCGTTATTAAATTTGTCCGCAGTGTCGGCTCATTTCCATTCGTTAATGAGTTTTTCAACCAACCACCTCCGGCTTATCCCTAGCCCCATCCAAAATTACCATATTTTTCGCGACAGTTTAATTCATAGTACGTTAAAATCATTTGTTTTCCGCTTTTTTCTCACTCTTAACTCGAGATCGAGGCGCGGCATAAGTACACTGTGGATGTGAATAGAGTGCTGTAGATCACTCCGTGGTCTGCGGCATCTCAGGGGTCGCATTACCCCCAGCCAGAGTGGGCAAAACCCTTTTTGCTGGATCTTTCTTCCACAAATTACTCTCGGCCCTCTGCTATCGCGAAAGAGTTTAATCGGGCGAGTGTAAAAAGAGGAAAACAACTTGGGATATACACCTTGACGTCTGGAATTTTTTTCTTTCCACGATTCAATAGTTTGTCAATGGATTAAAATTATTGGACTCACATTTTTCTATTGTTATTATTGTGCCATTACTTATTAACTTCCTGATATAGGGAAGTTATTGGAATGCCCCCGAAAATAAACGTGGAAATTTCATCATATCTCCTCTAGGTAATTCGGTGGCCTTGAGCAAGTGGACTGTACATTTAACCATATTCCACCTATATTGGCGAAAATATAAGAATTGCTTGAAATTTTGACATAATGTTTTTGAAGCGGTAAGAGATGCCTGTATCAAAATTTGAGATTGATTCACAACACCGTTTTCTTATTCATTATCAAAGTTCTCCATTAACACGGCCTTTTATGGGAAAAATAAAAATTTCTGTAAATACAGTTCAAAATATAAAAATTTGTTGAAATTTTGAAAATTTACTATTGAAGAAGATATAAAACGACGGTAAAAATTTCATGACGATTAGTGACACCTGTTGTATTTCAGTATTCGAAATTTCATGATGCCTCTTTTTTTCTCTGAAACCAGTTTTTGAACATTCTTTTGAATTTCTGGAATTTCCCACTCATCAATCTACCAATAATTCGACCAATTTCTAATTTCAGCAATTGAACATGTCAATTTGTGGGACAGCACATAGAGTCGCTTTCCTAAATGCAAGCCTAATTTTTTATCAAAATTTTCTCCCCATGTCCTAGTATGTGAATCAGTGTTTTCCAACAAGTTGAATACAGCACAAACAGAGCATTAAAGTCTTCCCCTGGTAACTCGTAATCGAGATGCTGATAACTCCGTATGAAAAACTTTTTCCACAGGTAAGGAGTGATAATCCAAATGCGGCCCTTCCCAACGACGTTTTCCTCGTTGACGATACACAATTCCCCGGGGTGAGAGAGAGTGAAGAGAAAATATACATACATATATATAAATATATATACATATACACACGGTACGGGGATATGGCTTGGGGGAGGAGGAGGCGGGGGGGGGGGGGGTGGAAAACAGCCCGATAAAAGACATTATTCAAATTTGCCTCCGCGTAAAATCTTCTTCCAGAGTATAAAAAAAGACAATGGAGATGAGAAGGAGACCCCCCCCCTTCTTGACTTCCCAGGGCAAGGTGGCGCTGATGCTGTGAATAAAAATAAGGAAAAATGTTTCTTGCGTGAATTTTCTTGACGGTAACCAAGTTACCGTGGAATTTCTCGGTGAACGTCGATTGCGGGATCGGGAGGATTTAAGGGCACGAGATCTTTAGTGTTTTACAGTTGCGAGAAATTTTGGAAATATTTGGGAGTTTGAAAAATTACGCATTTTATAAAGACAATAAATTTGTGGAATTGTTTTTTTTGTCAGTTTTTGAAATTTCTTGGCAAAAACATATTAGAGCTGTCCATTTTTTTTTCTTTTTTTTCTCGAATCCTTACGGTTTGTCCAATTTTTAAAATTACAAGATGACGCGGGTATTTCACATGAAAGTGAGGGAAAATGTATCTTGCGCGAATTTTCTTTGCGGTAACAAAGTTAGTGCAGAATTTCTCAGTGGACCTCAATTCTGGTGGGATGAGCAGCGTCTGAGTAATATCACGGAGATATGGTCATCTTAATGGAGTCACAGGTGGAGGTGGGGGAGGCGACGCACCAGTGATTTTAATGAGATTCGTAGGTTAGATTGAGGAGAGGATGATGTGTGTCATACTGGACGTTGTGCGTCAACTTCTTTGACTTTGGTAGATATGTTCCCAGGAGCGAAGCCTCTTCTGGGCAGGAAGATAAAGTCGCCAAAGGTAGTGATCAAATAAAAAAAATATGAGTAGTTCTGTGTAGTTTTGATTTTACAAAATTTGTATTTTTTTAATATCTTTCTGCTTATTGCCTGTCTGTTTAATTTATCTAATTTATGCTCTGTCTGCTTTTTAGTTCTCCAATTCAATCTGATTTATTAATCCAATCTTCCGATCGTGAGGGAAGTTATTGTAATGAGTTCGAAAATCGAAATTGGAAATTTCACCTGATCCTTAGAAACGTTTCCGACCATTTTCGAGGAGATGTTTGGCTGTGTGTGTGTGTGTGAGCAAAATTTTGTCGAACGATTTCTCTTACACAAATTATCCGATTTGTGTTTTCTTGTACTTATTCGACAGGTTCCCACCTAACTGAGACCTGATTAAATTTTGAACATAATCGATCCAGAGATTTTTCCGTTATCAACAAATTGTCTTGTTAATATCGCTCCATCGTGTGAACGGTTAAAGATACGAAACACATTATTCAATGAAAGTTGTTCCACACACAAAAATACATATTTGATGTTTCATAACTTTTTTTGCTAATACCAATAGTTAATTGTTATTAACAAATTCAATTTTTGTTATTAACATTTCAAGAATCATAGAATTTTTGAGTATTTGGAAATTGTGAAACATTTAAAAAGTTCATGATTTGAGACGTGATCCGAAATTTTGAAGATAACATATACGGGGGAACGATCGAAAAGTTGTTGGTTCGACCCATGGAGGGTCAGACCCATATCCCCTTTATTAATTTATTTCCTGTCGTCTGCATATTTATGCTCTCTTTCCAAGTGCTAATCAACGACTGTTCTCCAAAATGATGCACATTTGCGATGTTGTATCAGACGGACAATTTACACTAACACTCATATGGACAGTGCAGCAGATCGACATCTGAATCTGAAGACAAGTTTTTACAGAGACAGTTCATCATGCATTCACTCGGGATCATTCAATTCATATACAACATAGGTAATCCACATCATCGTTAATAATCAGTATATTATCCACATTTTACCATCACAAGCCGCCGGCGAATTCCGGTTTCATTCTTATCGACTCAAGTCAATAGGAACGATTTGGGTTTTATGCTGATCTAGGTATTATCATTTCAATCAGTCTGATTGGAGCACCTTCCGACACGATTGTTAAACTGCCATTACACTTCATCATCAGCCAACAGGGCGATTAACTTCCAACACTGATATCTCTAATTCGAGTCAATAGCGATGACATTAAAAAAAGATTTTCAAGCGATTCTTCGATTTACCAAATCGGCTTTATCGAATTTGACCTGGATCTCAGTCAGATTAAGGGAAATGGGAATGCTCAAGCACTTGTTTGTTTTATAGGTAAAACTATCGTTTTAGTTTTGAGTTAATTAGAAAACAAATGTATTCACAACTGCCGCTGACTAGACTGGCAGGACCAATGCTCGCACGGTAAAAAATGTGCCCAGTCCTCGCACAACTCCAACTAGGATTAATTATTATTCAAGAAATGTTTTTAAAAATAACATTTTCGATTTGAATTCCAATAAAATCATTAATTTAGGATATTTTAGTAGTGATTAAATTTTTTTAAAGGAATTTTCAAACTGCAAAAAATAACAAAATTGTTGGCGGGAATGACAAATGGTTGCCGAAGCGCCCGTGACAGTAAGATCAGAGAAGGATGGTGCCGGGGACATTTAGTAATTAGACGGCGTTTTCGACTATTGTGTAGGGCACGTACCATGAAAATATATTCGTCAACCTTAGTGCTTGGTGGAAAAGAGAAGATGAATGAAAAATATGAAGTGCATAGTGAGAAATGTCGTTGGGGAATCAGCAAGCGGAATTCTAACCTCTAGCCAGTAACGGCGCGGTAATTTTGATACATTTGATTGATAAAAAATAACGCTTTTTTTCAGTCTATTGTGATTATTCTACACATACAATACCTCCACTATTACTATACACTCTATTGTTTACCCAATAAGAGTGCTTTCTGACAGTGCAAAGTAGGGTTAATTGCAATTCTACCCATCGTGCGCGGACTGGCACGTCCCCTGTCGCCTATTGGGTGGACCGTTTCAGTATTGGCACAATGAGCACGACCGGACTTTTTCGTCATTTACTTAATTGAGTTCTCAATTTTTCACCCGCGATCGATTGTTCTTTCATTATTTATACATTTTTCTATGCTGAACTCCCGCCTTGCCTTAAAATACCTAACCTTTATATTCTAAATCCCTCATCGAAACCTACAAGAGCCTTAATCGTGCGGGTATTGGTTCAGCCACCCTACATTCGAGTCATATTTCCTATCTACTTCAACTCTAACAAGCAACGATGTTTTTTGTGGTGACTCACTTTGTAGTGACTCATTTTATGATGCATATATAGATATAGTTATGCATAGATAGAGACGTGACTATATAACTATTTAAATTAATAGGAGCACCGTGATATCAATCCCTTTGTCAATTGTCGGACGTCCAGGAAGATAACCCTCGCCCAGAAACTCCCGTATAACTATACAGATATTGGACAATTGGGTTTCCACGTTGGTCGTGATACCGAGGACTTGGCAATTTCCATCCGTGTGGCTGGTTCGCGGCGGCACAAAGCGGTCTGCCGGACTTAACGTGATTAGCAGAGATACCCCGGGCCTGGCCATTATCCGCGGTCCAGACGCTCGCCACAGCCTCCCAGCGAACCCCTCTTGCAGAACTCGGCCGCAAGGATACACTTTCTCGGTGTATATCAATGATCGTTTAAAGATATTAGTCCCATATTATTTTCAACTGGTGTACAATGTTGATGAGCTTTTTTTTAATCAGTTACGACCGATTTCAAAACTACTGGAAAGAAATGACGAGTTTTTCGAGCATTAGGATGAGATTTAGAAAGAATATTAACACGTTGTATTCATGTGTGTGTGTGTGTGTGTGTGTTTGGAGAAACCATATCGCGTGCAGGAGCTTGGATAAGGAATATTGTGTCAATGTACGGAGAAACAGTTGTGTGTGTGTGTGTGTGTGTGTGTGTGTGGTGAAAAAACATCACTTCATCATAATTTTCACTAATGTTGCTTCTTAAGAACCCCGATGCACTGATACAACTCGTGTATAGGTACTGAAGTCAACATATGGGGGTGAGACTCCCTGCCAGTATGAAACTCAATTTGATTCCTGCTTTCTGACCCCCAACCAAGGAGAGAGGGAAAACGATGTGGAAGAGACACAGGGAATGGAAACTCAGCCGTGGGGGCGCCGGCGGGAGGGGGGGGGGGAGTCCCTGGGGCGCGCGACTGACCCGACATCCTGCTGGATCCAGCCACTCATATTGCCAATTACCAACTCTACGACCCTCTCACTCGCTCTGTACTTCGGAATGATTTGGCCACTTGCAAGGCTATGTTCCAGTTAGGGATCTCTCTGCTATGTCTGACTTGATCATCGTTATTGAGATGGGAGGAGTATCTTTCGTGTTTTCGGCGGGTGATGGATTATTTAGAATTCTTTGCGATTGTCCCGGATCACGCATTTCATCACGCGATGGGACATTTGGAAGAAAATTAGATGCGGCACACTCCTATGCTTGGTGAAAAAAAGTTAAGCTCAATTGGATTTTCCAGCTGTTTATTCTTGAAAAATTCTTGAGATTAAGAAAATAAGAGGAAATTGCCGGCTTTTCGCATTTGGTCACATTTCTTAATCTACAATCTTCGAAAGTAGCAGATTTTTTGGGGTTTTTGGGATGTAGCAAATTGGTTAAATCCTTGACGTTCCCAACATCGTCTAAAATGAAAATGAATGGGACATGAGGGTGACGGTCGACGGGGCGCATCAACGGCTTCTAGAATAGGGTGTGTGTGTGACGATACACGTATTAAGTCAACTTGTATATCAGTTACGCAAATTCGACTACTGATCGATTATTATGATTGGTTATCAATATCTCGTGAAATATGAAAGGGGTACAAACAAAACTTCCCGATTTGGTATTTCAGTACAGCATAACGACGCAATCATTGTGATGATTACACTCAACAGTGATATCAATAATTGAAATTGCGACTAATAATTACTGCACACGATTCCTTCACTGATTACATACATAGTTCTTGAGACGGTCATACCTCCTTAATGATGCAAAATATTGAAATAAGTCATTCCACATAAAATACGTAGTTTTATATGGGGAACAACTTTTCTGATATAAATTTTACGCCATCTCTAATACTTTATGCAATAGGACCTTATGAACAATTGAAATTGTTTCTAACAATATAAGTACTACACCAATTTCACCCAGAATCTAATCTCCTCTAAGTTACATGAAAATGCTTCGATTCCCATACTGACGGTCTCAATAGCTTCATTCGTTCGTGAGAAACCTAGGATCAAAATTTCGGAAACACACATAACCCGCGCTGAAAATGTATCAGAAGCATGTGAAACGTCGGGCAACGTAAAAATTTCATGATTTTGAGACGTTTCATTGTCGCGGTGATTACCATAATCGGAAAGGTAAAAATGTAAAATACGTTATTGTCGAATCTCAAATTCCCTTTCATACAATTCCTACAGTTGACTTGTTCACTTCATGCCGCATAAAAAATTTCCGCAAAAATCACTTAGTGCTATTGGAGGCTCGCCACATACCTTTTGACACTCGCCATAAAATCGACTGGGTCGCATATAGCACCGACTTTATGCGGAATAAAAACCCTTTGGAAGTGAACGAGCCACCTTCAAATATGTCCAGGATATGATCTTCAAGTAGTCCCCACCCCTAAAATTGTGATAAAACTCCACAAGCCAAAAATTCCCGAGAAACTAAGCTGCGAACTCACCTTAAGAATTTTCCATCCCCTTATCGTTGTTTATCCCACCCCTAAGATCTATATTTTACATGTCATACGAATATCTGCAGCATCCAACTCTCGTGACCCCATGGAGATAACTCTCAAACACCTTTTCTAGCTTCTTTTCTCGCGCGTGTGCATGTCCTCTTTTGATGTTTTCACGCATGACTTTGAGGCTTCCTAGAATCGTGGAAAAAGTATACACTCGGAATTCTTTTTTTTTTTTTTGGCAAAAAGTAGCGTCCTACGAATATATATCCACCTTCCTCTGCTCCCCATGGAATACCCAGGCACATAACGGAAAAACATTTTTCAGTTTCTGCTAGTGTGCCTGTTGTCTACAGGGTATTTCAAAATAACGTTTGATACCTGTAGGGGTGGATAAAGGAGAGGATAAATGAAGCTATAGCTATGACGGGAAGGAGAAGTAAAAATTACTAATTACATAGGGCTGAGGTCGCATGGTAATGGATCCAATATGGTTGGTAACAAATATGATTTTTGTTCAACGTTCGTTACTAAAACTGTATTACAATGTATAGGATGAAGCAACACCGTATTTGAGTAGTAACCATAACACGAATACACACTGGACGCAGTACTCAATTTATTAGGACGTCTCGATCACACAATGTTTAGTTATGAGACCTAAAATTAGACTAGTCCTGGGGTGATGTACATTCTACTTACATCATGACTAAGTAAATTACTAAGTCTTCATAAATCACTCGTCTGTGGGATTATTATCATGACCAATAAGTATATAGTTTCATGACCATTTCTCTCTGTTTCTGTTAGCTAGTGAGTTAGAACTCACTGAACGAGAAGTTCAAAAAGCTGATCGATGTGTGAATGTAGTTGAGGTAACAATGGCGAACCTAGTTGACAAGCGTATGGCTTGATGGTGAAGAGAGCAAAATCTTCTTCACTCTATCTCAATAGTGATGGTAACTACGGAAAATTGTCAGTATCTTGTCCTTATCTATATAAATAATTGAGAGCTTTGACCAAGAAAATAAATGGATTATCGAATTCGAAAGTCGAAGAACGAAAGTCTCGATTATCGCTGACACAATCTAAACCGAATTCGAATACAGATGAGTGAAGGCATCTGGCCACCGGCAAGGAACTGGTATAAAAAGAATAGGGAACAATCAACAGATCGATATGAAAGTCGATTAGATGCGAATAATCGATTGTTTCGCGACTGACATCGAGAAATCGATGCAAAATACATGAATTCTCATGAACGACACTTGTGTAATGCGTACGCAACATTTTTGCTTTTGCGCATCTGCAAGGCATGCGTACTGTGGTCCCGCGCGATAGTTACGTACTCTGAGTGTCATAACCGTCTTTTCGTTCAGGCACGTCCTCGACTAAACGTGTTGTTTGGACAGCGTCGACTTCATCCACCAGTAATCCTTCCTAAAAATGACGAACCATGTCATTGCAGCCGCCATAACACCAATTTCAATTGTCATGTGCTGGCATGTGGCCCGCAACACTGTTTTCGTTCAGGTTCAGTCTGATTGGCTTTGAAATGTACATCGCCATGTTTCCCTTCGCGCGGGCTCATATTTGAAAGTCAAAAAATTTACAATTTCATTTTTCAATTCTAAAATTCACTTTCACGTTGAAATTTTGTTTTCAGATTCAACTTTAATTCAAATTCAAATTCCAATGCAAACATTTATATCTATTTCTAAATTCAATTTAAAAAAATCAAAATCAAACTCAAATTCAACTATTACAAAAATTGAAAATCAAAATATTTCAAATTTCATTTCAAACTCCAAATCATTTAAATAAGACAAAAGTTCATTTGAAAACTTGGTCAACAACCCGACCGCTTGCGGCCGGGGCGGCGCTAGTTTCACTACAGTTTATCGTTGGCAATCCCACCTTTTACTTTCAGTGTGGTGGTGAAACATTTTCCTATTTTTTGTGACGATTCAAACAACGAAACTAAATTCATCTACTCATGCATAGCGATAAAATTTATTTAAACATTGCTCCCACATTCTTTACAATGTCGCTGATTCTGAAACATCCTATATGATACACATGAGCAATATCATAAATGTTATTTTCTCCTATGGAATTCTTTGAAAAAATTATTGAAATACCGGCCCCTGCTGAAGCACCCGCGAGCTTTATTACTCATTAATTTGCATTACTGGGAATTTCCGGGTGAGGCTTGCACTCGGCCGCGGCTGAAAGCGCACTCCGGAAACCCGAATGGGGAAGTCAAGTCAAGAGGTTTTTTTTTTCTTTTTTCGGTGCGGTTTGCATCGATAGCAGAACGATTACCCATCGGTGTTATCGATGTGTGCATTGGCCTGGAAGTTGAAACGAACACGATGGGGGCGGTGGATGCTAGCGGAGTAAGATGTAATTTTCAATACTGGGGTCTCTGGAGGCATTGGGGGGGGGGGGGTAGCCACAATTCCGGGGGTTTACCGTGCGCTGTCGACGTAAACTCTCCTCAGTCGCACAGCCCCAATCGGCCCATAGTCAGAGCCACCACTTATTCCGGCCCTCTGCCACCACCACCACCACCCGACCCCCCCCCCCCGGCTTCATTCTCCTGCACTCGCCCAGTGTCAATTTTTCATTTATTCAGGGATGAATTACGAGGAAACTTCCAGGGTGAATTTAATTTCAGGAAGCCGGAGATCAAGTGAAATATGGAAGGTCGGATAAACGGAAACATTGTCCTTATTCAATCACACCAGTAAATATACAGTAGTTTTCGCAATCCTTCATGGTGTACTAGACAGGACGCTCTGAGGATTGACTAATTTTCAAACTAGTCAAACTTTTCCGCAGGATTGATTTCATGCTATCCTCATGCATTTATTTATTTATTGAAGTGAAACTTCTTATGGGAGGCTATTGAAATTCGGATCGGCAACCTTTTCTGTGACGGAAGTAAGTGGTGGGGGTAACACGTAGCGTCGAGAGAGTGGGGGCCGTGACTCGCTTGCCTTAGGTACCTGTACTTAAAATTACAATGTTTAGTCGGCGTGCTTATTAAAAATTTATTCTTACGACCATGAGAATGCATAGATAGGCGAATGATAGACAATGATTGAATATAAAAACAATTTGATTGACTAAGTTTGTTTAAAATGAATTTTCAAAAAATTGGCCCAAAAGATAGCCCCCTTTTTTTAGAAATTAATGATAGAAACTTCTACTTGGGCTCATTCTACGCAGAATCATTTGATAGAAATTGATAGACACTTGGCCGAAGTCTATCAATTCAATAAACTAACGTAAAGTAAGAAAAACCTAATGAGGATCATGACGCTGCGGCGGCGAGTCGAATCAGAGCAGCAGGGAAGGGGGCGGGGTGATCTCCCATCGGTGGCCACAAAGAAGATAGACTAAAGTAGAGCTAGAGGCTCAGATCTGCGTCTTGAGAGAAGAGTGTAATTATCACATTGAATAAATGCGAGTATGTTGTGGAAAAATTATTGATTAGTAATTTAAATGCTTTCTCTCCCATCAAACCGACTTATTATTTCAGCTACTCCCTATGAAGTTTCACTTCTGTCGCGTGTTTGCATGACACACCGTATTTATTCATTTATTTATTTATTCACTTATTTATGTATTGATTTAAGTATTTATTTGTTTATTTGGTCCGTTGCACACAAAATGTCTCCGGACCTTCACATAATATCAGGACAGGATTGATTTGGTGCTCTCGGAATTGTAATCAACAAACTAAGTTGATATACTGAATGTGTTTTTATGCTTGACAACTTTGTGGATTCAAAGGCAGGAGTGGATTTGACCTGAATTTAATTTCAGCTCAATAGAAGTATCTCGTCTCAAATAACCTGAAATATTGTCCGTGTTTTTAGGATAGGTGAGAAGCATACGAGGTAGACAGTCTACAGTGGAGCCCTGGGGACAACTGAGAGTCACACTGATCTTGGCTCTTTGTCGGTAGGAGGCATTCGAGTGCATCCAACGCCGAGGACAACCCACCACACTTTCAGAATCCGTAAGGCGAACGTCTTACCGAGGTAAGTCGCGAACTGCATATATCTGTAGTGGGATGACTTTGGCGAAGGTGGAACACACCCTTGGATTCTCCCGAGAATACTGTTGACTTCGATATTCCGTATCGAGTTATACCTCATTCGACCTCGTGCCAAACAAGTCGGTATCATGGGTTATTTTCGGATACAACTTGTGACAACGTCATTCTTATTTTTTAGTCGACTTAAACGAAAAAGGGATTGAGACAAATTGTGGCTTCATTAAGGAGAGCCTCGGAAGTGAGGACCTAATTACGTTGACAACATTTTGAGACAATTTTAAGGACGTCTCTGTGTGTGTGCTCTTTTTTCGTGTTCGTTCCTCTCTTTCGTACACCCGCTGCTCCCCAGGTGGGAATCGACCATGCGGCGAAGCTTGATCAAAGCTTGGACGAGGCTTGGCTAAGCTTCGCCAAAGCTCTGTTTTGAAGCCCTGATGAATCTGTGCAGAACATGCGAATGTAACACCAATCCCAGCTTAGAGAATAAGCTTCGTCCTGGCTTGGTTACGTAGGTTAATATAAGCTTGGAACTTTATCTTCATTCAAGCTTCGGACTTCATCTTGGTACAAGCCTCGAAATTCATTTTCATCCAAGTTCCAAAGTTTCTCGTGGTCGAAGCATCGCAATTAATGTTGGTCCAAGCTACAAAATTTATTTTGGTTCAAACTTCGAAGATAGGAACATTGAGGTCCCGTACGTGAGGGGTTAAGCAGAGTTTCGCTGAAGCCGGTAAATCGAAACTAGGAAGAATATGCTTCAATCTAGCTTCGTTCAACCTTAGTCAGAAGCTTGGGTTTAGACTGTATGAGCAATCCGGGATTCATGCTTGTTCAAGCTAAGACTCAAAGCTAACAAAGCTGAGCTCGGACCAAGCTTAGCACAACATGGTTTCTGAAGCTTGGGTTTGGCTGATTTTAGTAAGCTTGGATGTATGTATGTATCCAATATTGGACGGAGATTGGATTCTGCCTGTGGACCAACGCTAGGGACGCTAAGATTGAGCCAAGCTTGGCACAAGCTGAGCCAACAAAGCTTGGATATCTCTGATATAACTAAGCTTGGTTTGATCTAGGCTTATACATGAGATGAAGCTATGTCGTAGCTATCCAGTCCAAGCTTCGGCATCGAAGGTTGGACCAAGATTGATATCATCGTTCAAGCTTCGAATTTCCCACCTGGGATCTCGAACATTCCTGCAGAAGGTAGTACTGGACCCATCCGCGCGGCTGGAGCCGACTTTCAGGCCACCGTATTTCTGAACACAGGGTAACCGTCCAGAAACCATTTGGGCCTATGATGAAGCCCACCTGAGTTGTGGTCTCAATTGATAGATAGCGCCGGAATTGATGAGACAACGTTTTTTCACCGTGTACTTTCTACACCTCTGCAATATCGATCGTCGCAACAAGAACCACAGGTACGTGACTTGCGTGACAAGCTTGACCCTTCCCTTCCCTTAATCACCAATGTTTAATGTTAATCACCCTTTCGTCACCTGTTTCTGCTAAGCAGCCTGATGAAATTTTCCCTAATTGCGTGCATGATTCCCCACAAAATGAAGCACAATAAATTCCCAAATGACTGGGAATCAGTTGCTGGATTTACCCCCTGGGACAAGTGCCTCTTCCCTGAGACTCTTCAAGATAGAGGAAAAAAAAACGCCATCGAAATGAGGGAAAAAGCACTCGTCCTCGCGCTTTAACCGAGTGGAAATGCGATCGTCATCTAATTGCAATTCGATATCCAAGTAACGAGGGTTACAAACTTTTCCAGTTTCTCACTCCTGTCTCCCTCCACCCCCACCGCACCACCCACTACGGTCCACCCCTTAGTCAACCGGAGGATGTCATACCGGATGAAAAATTGTTATCTTATTTATGGGCACGCGATTAGTATCATATTCACGTTAACAGCCGTGACAAATATCTCGTAACTGAACACGTGACCTGTGCTTACACTTAATTAGTCAAGTTGATTAACTTAATTACTCGTGCAATTTACCCTGAAATTTTACGAATTTTTAGGCATCTTGAAATTGTTGAAGGTTTCTAAAACTTTTGCAACTAAGATTTTTTGGAGCATTTGTGGGAATTTCTAAATTGAAATTGTTGGTACTTTCAAAATGCATTACATCTCGGATTCGTCTAAACTTAATAATTGAGGTCATTAACGATTTTTTTATTCAACTCGATCGTTTTTTGCTAATTAAGTGGAAGAGTAAGGAAGTCATAGACTTGGGTCAACTACCTTCATTAATTAGACGTTGATTAGTTTAATTAAACAAACACCAGTGTCTTCAACTCAGCGTGATGAATATCGTTGAATTGTGTTAAGGGATCTTATCTTGGCAGTTGTGTCAGTCGTGTGTCATATCCACACCCTCTAAAAGTGGTCTCGCTCGCGCACCTGGCGCCACCATGACACTATAAGCACGTCAAGAAAAACGGAATGGCTGAAATTCCAGACTGCCCAGGATTTTAAGCGATCTTCATCACAAGTACCAAAAATTCAAGAGACTTCCCCGTCGACTGAATGCCAATGTCTCCTTTTCCAAGACATGATCATATATCAACAAGGGCCACCTGGTGAATATTAGTTATTACAAAACATTTGCCACCACAAATCCGATTTCAACTAATGTTGAATTATTCCTTTTAGTACTGATAAATTAAACCCGTATCACACTGTCGTGAGATGTCACAGAACCAAGTGATCCAGATGTCTTCAAGTTCCTGTTTCGTGTCATATTGCTTCAAATCCAGTACATTGGCAAACTTCAGGATCTGGGTTCTTGTGTCATATTTCTCGACCCAACCACTCTTCAGTAATTAAAGTAAACAATCTTGTTCCATAGCGGAATTACTGAGAATTTTTATTATCGAAGTGAAACTTCTTATGGAATTATCTGAAGGTGTTACGCTGTCAGGACACTTACGGGGGGTGGGGGTGAGGGTCGAGGGTGGGGGAGGATGGTGAGGGTCGAATGTGGGGGAGGAGGGTGAGGATGGAATGCGGGAGGGGGGTGGGTGGGGGTGAGGGTCGAATGCGGGGGGGAAGGGCCGGGGGTTGAATGGGGGGGGGGGAGTAAAGGCCGGGGGTTGAAGGTGGGAAGGTGACGGCGGTTTTTTCATAACGTTCATAAGTCAGGACATACTACTGGTTACCAATGTCAATTGTCCATATCGCGCTGTTGCGAGAACGGCTAAAGATAGGAGGAAAAGTTTATCATGGATGTTACTCCTGATAAAAAATCCATGCATAATTTCTTATGTATAATCTCCTCCTGACTTACGAATGTTTGCTCTTCTACACTTTCATCGTTTTACCTAAAGTATTGTTTTAAATGGATAAGAAAAAAATCATATTCCTCTTCGGAAGTTTCGCTTCTCTGGCGCGTCAGGAACTACACGCCAGTTTTAATTTATCTTGATTTAAAACATTCTAATATTTTTCAGGGTTTAGAAATTCGTCTCCTTTTAATTCATTTTTACTTCACTCTGTTATAAAACGTGTGAACTGAAGGGAAAATATTTGTCAAACCTTTTTCTTAAGGGTCAAAATGTTTCACCATGTTTCAGCCTGCTTCAAAATGTAACGGTCGCAGTTTTCTCTCAACCATCTTTTCCAGCCCAATCTCTCAAGCCTGTGTAAAAAAAAATATACAGGCACAACTATCCAACCTCACATATAGTTCTAGTGGACAACACATGAACTCTAATTCTCAAACTTGCAGTCGTGGAAAGAAAAAATAAAAGAGGTCGAAAACGGATTCTCACTCAAACCCGGGGTTTATCGCTTTACCTCCCACTCTAATTTCGCTGTACCAATGAACTGCTAAATTTCTAAATCTCAACCGACTTTTCTTCTAGCCACAATACGTCTTGGGAAAAAATTGTCTTCCAAGTCAGTCTCCGAGCAATGATCGACCGAAAGAGTCTTTTGCATCATGTTTAATCGAATCGTATCGTGTAATCAAATCTGAATAAACATCAATCCATATCTGAAATCAATTTAATTCTCCGTGTCATTTTTTGTAGTGTTGTGAACCTTGACAGTTGAACTTTTAATTAACTTCCCGACGGGGGAAGTTATTGTTTCGCCCCCGACAATCAGAAATCAATTTACCCTCAATCTTTTAATAATAGAATTACTCAGGTGAAATTTTAGCCCGGGATGCCACTTGGCGGCATCAAATCTGATGAGGTGATTGCGATGGGATGGTCAGAAGATGTAACTCATATCTACTGTGTATTGTCCACAAAACTCTTCAAACCTCATACAAGGCCTCGGTTGATTACTAAAATCAACACCCCATTACCAAGATTGTAACCTTACGTCGCCAGATGTACCTCTTTACACCCACCAGATCTGAACATTAAAAACCCCAAATCGTATCGGCCATTACTCACATTCATCGGATCGTTAGAAGGTAAGCTGAAAGCCGAATGATTTTGAAGATTCTCTCACTCAGCAGACGATTCATTCGATCAGTTACGTTGAATTTCCCATCACGTAGTTTGAGTATAACTGAGGGAGACGTAGCACTTGGCATTATACGTTTTCACCCACCTATTTCCAGGATTTTGCTGCGATGCAGAGTAATAGTGGCTGCATTCGTGAGGCCACCACCGATCCCATTGGGAGGCTAGAGCAGTGTTGGGCTGCAGTCTAGGATACCTAGACCTCAACGTCGGTTTGGAAATCTCGCTGCTGGAGATGCGAACATTCGTGTACGAGGGTTTTTAGAGTGGGAGGCAGGAAGGGGGGAGGGGGAGGGGGGGGGGGTTGGGCAATGTCGGGAGATCAGGGATTCTCTTGGCAAAGTACGGCTTCCAATGAAGGCGGATGAGACTGTGAGGTAGATTTGGTGGCGGTAGAGGCGGGGATTCAGGAGGATGGTGTAAGGTCCCTGATAACCTCTCTCTCTCTCTCTCTCTCTCTCTGGCCTCCCACGAGGGCACCCCCGGTGTAATTAAGCGAGTGCACCCTCACATGTCTACGTACGCTCACATCGTGGATATCCATCTAAGCGTGGCAGCCGAGTGAAGATCGTCCTTTATGCGAAATAGGGATGGTGGGAGGAGGTTCAAGATGAAAATGGGAACGGTTGGAGAAGAAGCGATTATCACTTCTCTGCGGGGTTTTGCGGGAGAAAGGGTATCGGGATGTGGAAGGAAGGCACACTGTTTGCGAGTGGACAACGATTATAATCGAGAATTTTCACCGTTGCTTGCCTCGCTCTGTTCAATGGATACATTGCACTCTCTCATGTTACGGGTCATATGGCCAATGGGATTGACTGACATGTGACACATGTCTATAGAGCCTTCTGGGAGATGTAACGAAAGTCTGGGCCATTTGCGAGAATTCGGCAATTTGTAGTGATGCTTGCTTTTCCTGATTGCCCCGAATCCACATTGGCATAGAAGAACGTCAAATCAAGAGACGCTCAACAGGAAGCATCTCCTTTCGAAAGCCTATTTGAGAAGGTGACATCTCAAAAAACATTTGACAATCATGAATTTTTCAAGATTATCGAACAGTCACCAATTCAAGAGAATATTTAAGACAGCCTTTCGCCAATCTGAGATCTACCACTCTGTCCTTTTTGAAACCCCCACTATCCTAAAAACCCATGGAATGCTCCAATTTCTCGAATGTCAATGTGGCTTCCGAATGGACTGCTTTTCCGGTGATTCAGTCGTACGGTCTTACCTTTTAGATTTTGAGCGTCTCGAAAGAGCTGTGAATCTTTATCAGCTCGTTGGTTGGGTTATCGACGTGCGCTCGAATTGCCAAGACGACGTGGCCAATGTTCCCCTGGGAGTGGACCCCTCTTGAGCATCTTTCGAGTGGACGTTACTCCACGCATTTTGGCCAGGTGAATACATGGTCTGCCTAGGGTGGCCGATGGAAACAGTGAGCGCTTTCCGAGGGTGGATATGTACGGTATGGTAATGGAAGGCCAATCATGCGGTAACTAGCCACCCCAGGGAGACGCTTGGCCTGCCAAGCTGCGGTCAGTCCCGTCAATGTGTCACTTATGTAGTTGCTGTTGGAAGCCACCCCTCACACGACCTCATAGACTATGCAGTTCTATGGAATAGAGTGCACATACTGTGCTATGCAGTGCGCGACTTGTCAGTTTGGAGCCTAGCGAACCACGGACTGATAAGAATTATGAGGAATTTTGTTGGTCAAATACGGGATAACATGAAAATGAGAGAGGACGCTGGAAGCTTAATGAAAGTGGGCTTGCCTCACGCGGTAGAGATACTATATCTCCGAACTGGCCTGGAAAAGTACCCCGAGCCGAAGCGAAGAATGGTAAGCATATGAGGGAACGTAAGTTTTTCGTCAACGCACTGGTCAACACTTCTAGGTCACTGGTCAACAGAGTCGAACAACTTAGCAGGCCAAGCACCTAATAGAAGCCATGGCAGAGCATCCAGAAGTAACTGAAATGACGAAATAATCAGAGCGGAATAGTCCCCACTAAATAGGAACAAACTGAGCGCTAATTTGAAAGATGGAGAGATGGAAGATTACGGATGTTAGAAGGAAGAGAATTCTAGAAGTACGATGCTTCGGCAAGCATTTGTCATTCCCGCCAACAATTTTATTTTTTTTTGCAGTTTGAAGATTCATTAAAAAAAATTGAATCACTACTAAAATATCCTAAATTAATGATTTTATTGGAATTCATGTCAAAAATGTTATTTTTAAGAACATTTCTTGAATAATAATTAAACCTAGTTGGAGTTGTGCAAGGACTGGCCGCATTTTTTCCCGTGCGAGCATTGGTCTTGTCACCCCAGGTAGTCGCTACGAGTCTTGCAACTCATCCAATTCAACAGTTTCCGGTAAGGTTGATGTACTCGTCCCTCCTCGCTCCAAAGACGTATCCGACCCCCATGTTGACAAGTCTCTGTACCGTTGTAGACAGAAAGCGAGACTCATCATCAGCCATGTGACATTTTGGAGCCTAAAATGTGTGTCAGTAATCCGAAAAATGGCCGACATACTGAAAGCTCGTATATGTATGGCAATTACTGCTCAAAAGTTGATGCTCTCCTGACCCAGATAAACTCAATAAACACCCCCTCCTCCCCCCCCCCCCTCCCGCCCTAAATTCAGGCGAGTAAAACTCCGCTAGAATTCGAATTAAAGTTGTGGTCAGTTGGGTTTATATGGCCGAGGGTTTGTCTCAATTTCGCTGAGAGGGTGAGGCTCATGTCGGGCAAAACGAAACAGAGGGACTTGACGAAGGTCCACAATTGCCATTGGATATACCCACACTGGTGTAATGCGTGAGCGTCTTCAGCACATTTGCCGTATGGGATCTTCGACGTTGAATGAGAGGTGGGGGGAGGAAGAGGGGGGAGTGTAGCAGGATGATAAATAACAACAGAATGAAAAAGGGGGCGCGGTGCACCCCCGGGGCCCCTAAACCTAGGCTACCATTCGGCTATCGTGTACCCAACCCCAACAATTATACCCTAGCACGCGAAATGTTTTATTGCTCAATGTATAGCTCCAGTTCGCAGCATTGATGGCGCATTAAATCGAGTTTGGGAAGGCTGACCCACTTGTAAAATGAGAAGTAAAGGTTTTTCTTAGTAGTTAAAAACATTGAAAATCAACATTGAAAAACCACCAAAAAATAAATTAAATGTTGAGACAGTTTTAATTAATGAAAGTTGCAATGAGCATTTTTGAAGCTTGAAACGGTACCTCAAAGCTCCAAGTCTCCAAGAGTCTCAAGGAACCTAGACTCAATATTTTTTTAGTCGAAAGTTTCTTATCGAATATTTATATCGAAAGTTTGAAGTTGAGATTTTTTGATTGCCATCAGAAACGTCAAGTTAATGAGACACAAGACATTATTATGATTTGTAATCTTCTACATCTACCAGGTCGATATCTATTACATGAATATTATGAAGAAACTTCTCGGGCCCATCTTTACGTTCGCTAATTCCGTAATCTGAGCTCGGCCGTCTTCTAAACTGCTCACTAAAGGAATCCCATCAGCTCCGCCTGCCCCACTGTGACAACATTTACCCCCCCCCCCCCTAACGTGCGCCTACCACCCCCCGCTCTCCTTTTCTAAAACTGGTCATTCATTAATTCTAATCAGCGTTAGAAGACAAAAAAGTAACGATTCAAAATTTTTTAAATTCATCTTTTCAACCTCCCGATAGGGAAAGTTATTGTTTTGCCCCCGAAAATGCAAATCGATTTCCCATCAGATCTCCACGGTTCATGGTATTTCTGACCTTTCTAGAGTACTTAAAGCGAAATGTCTGTATGTGTGGGTGTGTGTGTAGGGGTGCGTGCATGCCGACGGTCCCGGGTTTCCATTGTTATTAACAATTTCAATTGTTTATAACGCTTTATCTCATGAAATATTATAGATACACAAAAATATGTCCAATAAATGATGTTCCTTATAAAAAAATACATATTTTGTGTTGTCTGACTTTTTTCGTATCTTCAACCGTTTCGGCGTTAGAGCGTTATAAACAATGGAAATGAGTTAAAGAGCTTTATGGTTAGAAAGATGAGAGATTGGCAAGAAAGTACACATACACACACGCAGACATGTGGAAGTTATAACACGCACAGGCCATTTATTATAAATTGTTTCACGGGTTGGAAGAAATTTGTAGTTTTCATATTTTTACAATTTTTGAAATGTTTGGAACTTTCAATTTGCTTTAAGATTCTTGTGGATTTTTTAAACTGTTCTCAATCTAAAAGTCGCTTACATCTTTTCGAGAGACATGAAATCCATGACAATCCTATGTCCTTCGATCCTTGAATGTACGTGCCAAATTGACTGTAGAAAGTCGTTGAGAATGGCGTAATGAGGTAAAAATTGAGACAGCTTTATTAAGTGGACGGGAAGTTACCCTGATTAAGTTAGTTTTCCACGGCCCCATTGGAGTCTGTAGAGTCACCCCTCCCTCGGCTAATATTATTTGTTACCGTAATTGAAAAATCGATAGTGCCACTATCTCCGATACTCTGATTACCCATGCACGCTTGAATTCGATGAGTTCGACAAAATTCAATTGATTGGATAATGAAAATAATTTTACAATTAGCTCGAATCGTTGACATGAGTTTTTCAGCCTAAAGAGGGTATGGGAATGTTCAACCCAGTTGTGGATAATCTAATCTAATTAGGTAGCGCTGACGAGACAGAGGGGTAAGGTACGTCAGCTGCGTGAATTTTTAATTAACGAGCAATGTTCGGGCTTTATTATTATTGAAAGGCGCAATCGCCCCGAGTTTTAATTTTTTTTCTTCAATGTCTCACTGAGTCACCAATTAACCGTCATAGCGCAATTTTGCTTATAGCATTTTTCATTGCTCATTAAATTAGCTGTAGAAGATGATCGAAAATAAATTTCGGTTTGTAGCTTAATAACAAAAAAACTGCTGGGTCAATTTAACCTAAAAACTAATCCGATCTAGGTTCCATGAAGACGCTCCGAATAAGACCTCGATGACCTAAATCGGTTGACCCGTTCGTGAGAAATCGGTAACCAAAAATTTCAACACACACAAAACATACACACACACGGACATACATTGGCTCAGAATTCGACGAGAAGCATTTTGGTATACTTAAAACACCAGTTACGAAGCGAAATCGGTAGGGGTCATTACAATAACTTCCCAGAAAATCGGGAAGTTAACAGGTTTGATAGTAACTTTGAATTTTTCTAACCAAGGGGAGGTTACTGACAAGAAGAGCGTCGTCAACGCTAGACCTCGGACTTCATCCTCACAAGGAGCAAACCTTGTACCTCACCCTTCCGTCGTTGAAGGAAACTTCTGCCCATCGTGAAAAACTCACCTGCTTGGATCCATCTGTCCGACGAAGGAATTGCTAACAAAAATCTGTTCCCTTCCGGAGGCTGAAATTTGGACAAATTATCATTCTAAATTTCGTAAAAATCAAGACACAATAATTAATCTCTCTATGAGCGCTCTGCTCTCTAAACAAATCAAAATTTGATTGACAATTTCACGGCCCAGTTTATGAAAAAAATAATTTTATTCAAATCTTCCGGACGATGCCTCTCAAGTTTCAAGAGCAAAAGCTTCAGATGGTTCTCCTTACTCAATTCTGCTTCGCCGCTTACAGCGTTGCCATATCAATCGATGATGATTGTTTTTTTTTTTTTTGAAAATCAAGACCACCTAAGTTGACCTAAACACACCACCCGTAACGTTTCAAAATCACACTTTGAAAAGCACATGATACCGATCTAAGAAAAATATTTTCAGGATCCATCCACATCTGTCATCTCATAAAATGCCACAATCACAATTGATAAAAATGATAAAATGTTGAATGAACAGGGATCGATTGATTCGTCAAACTTCCACGTATATGGGATTTCGTTGGGTGTTCGTTGCGACGTGTCGCGGGTGGGGGGATTACACTCATGTACCATCGAATTGAGAGGGGGGAGGGCGATTTGCCTCGACAGCCGGTTGATTAGTTACACGAGAACGCGAGGGCAGTCTCGCTCCCTCCAGTTATGCGGGGCAGACTATTTCGGGGCAGTACATGCGTGAAACCCACCGCGATTATTGCATGTCCGAGTATACACGGGACAATCATGTCATATTATGCGCAACGCGTGCCGACTCCGACATATCGAATGACTTGTAGAGGTACCCGCTTATTAATGGTTTAACACAGTGCCTCAACGTATGGTTGAAGAACACTAATTCCAGACTCGATGCGCACAACTTAAGATGAACTGAATTTCTTTCTCCCCGTACGCTATCAATGTTTTCTTGTATACCCTTGAAAAACGCTTATTACACATAACACTTTCTTTGACAATACTCAGCTTAAAATATAATAGGAACCATGTGTGGTAAAATCATATATTTATAGTAAAATAAGTACTTCACCACATGTATGAATTACATTCACACGAAGGAATTATAAGGCCAATTTCATCACAAATAAACGGGATTTGGGTTTGACCCTCTGCGGGTCGAACCAATAACTTCCCAATCGTTCGATTATCCCAAGGATCGAGCGATATAAACAATCCATTTTGTTAATAACAATTAATTATGGTTGTTGGCAAAAAAAGTCATATAACCTCCAATGTGTATTTTTATGTGTGGAACGATTTTCATTGGACACTTTATTTCGTATCTCGAATGATTCTTACGATGGAGTGACATAAACAATCGATTTTGTTCATAACAATTAACTATGAGTGTTCACCAAAAAAGTCATGAAACCTCGAATGTGTGGAACGACTTTCATTTGACACATTGTGGCGTATCTCTAACCGTTCTTGCGATATAGCGATCTAAACAATTGAATTTGTTAATAACAATAACAGATCGGTGGCAGCCAAAAAAGTTATATAACATTAAATATGCATTTTTGTGTGTGGAACCAATTTGATTTAATAATTTTTGTCGTATCTTCAATCGTTCTCACGACGCAGCGATATAAACAATTCATTTGTTAATAACTATAAAACCGCTGGGTCGATTATGTTCCAAATCTAATCAGGGCTAAGTTAGGCGGAAACCCATCCAATGAGTATAAAACAACCCACATCGCATAATTTGTCTGGGAGAAATCGTTCGCTAAAATTTTGCTCACATACGCACACACACACACACACACACACACAGACGAACATCCGGCTCAAAATGGTTGGGAACGTTTCTAGGGGTCATAAAACGTGGAGATCAAGTGAAATTTCCAATTTCGATTTTCCGACCCATAACAATAACTTCCCTAAGATCGGGAAGTTAATGATTGCATATCATGCAGAATGAGCTGTATGGCTCGAATGCTTAATAAAGAAGAAAAAAAGAACTGAAAATGCATAAATGCTCAAATGGTCATATTGGAATATACTAACAGATGTTTGGGAATTGGAGTAAATTAGTATTTGTAGACATCCCATTGATTTTGGAGATCATTACGATGGTCTATCCTGCTGCAAAAAAAAATACACAAATGAAATGAAAAAGCGACAATAGAAAATAAAAAATCCTGTTTGAATTGTTTTGTATCATTCTTCCACGAGAAAAAAAAAAGTTTTCGGTACAAGTGTGGGGCAACGCGACGAGGGACAAAAGTATATACCAGGGGTCGCCCAGTAGAGTTGATAAAGAAATAAAGAATCGTAAAAGTTGGCGTCGAACCCAAGCGCTGACTCCCGCGAGGCCTTATGACTTAAAGTCTCCTTACTCCGTTAATTCCGAACATTAACAAAAGTCTCGCTAAAACTCGCCAACCAAGTTTCCACTCCCTTCCTCTCAAGGGTGGGTTGGACTTGTTAATGAAAAAAAAAAAAAAAAAAAGTAATAAAACTCTGTCACGGTTTCTGGTCATTGCTACCTTGGAATATACTCCGAGGAAGCTAAAAGACCATTTTCTTTTTTCTTGTATTTTTATGGAATTCTGCAATTTGTAATATTTTTCTAATGATTCGCAAATTACCTGAAAAAAAATGAGTAAAAAAAAACTATCCTTTGAGACTGCCCACCCTATGAGCAACGCATACAATTCATTTTTTAAACCCCTATAGCGAAGCAATCATATGCTCCCTGTTCTAACCTTGTTATATTCAAGGAACGAAACATGAAATGTCTTAAAGCAATTGATAGCTTTCTCTTAGACTGTCACATCGATTTATAAAAACTCATTATTGCCATATTGATTTACCAATTGTGTTATATCTTGTATCCACTGTCCGTACTTTATGTGTATACCTCAATAACTATGATACCGATGAGCTTTGCGTAAATAAAGACATATATATATATTTTCTCCTGGTATGCGCAGTAAATGATTAATATGATTGAAAGTTTGTTGTTCAAATTTCTGGAATGAATCAGTTTATGGCTCGGTACGTTACAAAATAAACGGCTGATGTAACAGATTTCCACAGGGCGTGAGGGGTGGGCGATCATAGTAGGAGGCGAATCCAGGGGGAAAGGGAGACATAAGAACGTTTCACTTCTATCGCGTAGCTTTCTACACTTCCATTTTTTTGTATATATGCTGTCAACAATTTAAATATTCCTTCAGCAAGAAATGATCCCTCAAGAGGAATGGCTTTCGATCAGAACGGTCGAAAATGTTCCGGCAGACACTCCTTAATCAAGCACGACCGATTACATATTCAACCGCTATATATAGCTTTTTAATATCAATTATTAAAAAAAAATAAAAGATAAAAAATGTCGGACATTTCGAACACTTCACAAATTTTAGAATCTTACAACAGCCAAGGGCCGCATTTGGCAAAAATCCAGGAAGAAATAAACCATAATCACAATTCAAAATTAACTGCTGACCACGTAATTTGGTATCCACCAAAAAATGTTAGACATAGCTAATCTGTAACTAAACATTTACGGAGGCCCTTTCTAATTTTCCCACTTTTATTATTCAATATGGGCGACACTTTGGCAAGAAAAAGGCGGTCTTAATGGCTCTGTGTTAGGGTATAAACCGCTTTATACATCCACCAGTTTTACAACACTCCTTCTTACACTCTTTCCTCGTTTTACGAACGAGACCACTCACTTATTCATACCAACGAGATGAACTTTACGGAGATTTTAATAACGGCCCAGCGGACTGCATAAAAATCTTCACGCCCAAGTTACAAATACAATTTGCCCGTGTCTCATATACTGTGACACAGCTAGTCGGCGTGATTTAATTCGGTAGAGAATTGGCGGGTGAAACTCATTACAGAAGTTGATGGTGTCTTCGTGTGTTGGTTATAATTGATGCTATTTATTCTCATTGATTGTGCCGTTAATCAACAAGAGTAATGCGGATATACACTATTATGGGACTTTCTAATTTTGAAAATTTGACAAATTTAAATTCCCTGAAGTTTCCTAAAAAAAAATTTCTTCATTCCCTGCTACCTGAATTCTTCAGCGTGCTCTTCAAACAAGAGGTACGTGGAATATGAGCAAATAGAAGTTTCCAATATCAGTTACGTGATAAAAGTTTCGTTGGGGTGAAAATCATGTTTGATCGGGCTGAAAATTAAAGAAACGATTTGCTCGTGGTTGTGGATAGATGAAAAAGAAAAATAGGAAATTGTGAGGTGGAGTGGGGCGAAAAGCGAGAAAGAAATGAACGAGTGAGGTTATAACGCTCTGCCCTACCGCTAGTATTCGAGTCGACTCGACCGTTCCCAGGGGACAAGTGTGGCCCTCTGCCGCCCGCTCATTTCCGCTTTTCCATTCTTCATTCGTGTACACACTATTCTTGGAAAGAATCGTTTCACTGCCACACCGAAGCTGTACACATTTATTCTTGATTTTTCCTATAACCAATTTACTGATCGAAATTGAATAGGTAAGCAGAGATATTTTTCTCGGACACACTTTCCCTGACCAAAATTTGCTGGAAAAAAACATTTCTGATGTAGTCTACAACTAAACTTACGCATTTATAATGAGACAAGCCTGCTAGGACCAAGGACTGCTAGGACTCAAATCTTCACTTACTAAATACGCGAGAGTTTTACTAACAATCAAACAATTAAATGAACGCCAGTTAGTTTATCGATCACCAACAACGTTTGGTCGACTCGACTCAGGGAGTGGCAAATTGGAAAACCCAAAAGAGCAGAGAGAGAAAGAAAGAAACTGAAAAGATAAGGCAATATTATAATAAATATTCTATACTCACTTGACATTATCGACAGTATTTATTCTAGGGAATTTTACAACTGCGTTGGGATTTCGGGAATCGTCGCTTCTCCGATTCACGATTTATACGCTTAACACTAGACAAAATATCCAAGTTTATAGTTCAATCGGGACGTATTCTGGACAAGAGTAAATCATTGCTGATTTACAAGAGTATCATGATATGTTACTGGCTTGAGCCCGATGGTTACCCAAAATTTGATTTTGCACATGCGCAGTACGATATTGGCCTTCTTAACACATTTGGAACTAGTAGTTATGGACTTAAAATGACAATCCTTCATTACGGATTCCCGAGAACCTGACGAATTATGTCGACGTGAAAATGAAAATTTCGACCTCCTATGACATTAGTTTTTATGTAGAATATTTGTTTTTTCATTTTCTTAAAAACTCCATAAGCTCCGACCTGATGGGTATCAGGAAAAATTGTTATGGGACATGTTTTGTAGAAATTTCTGATAAAAAGGTATTTCTAGACTTCCCTCCACGGACGCTCTTGACATAGGTCTGAAACTTCAATGAAGGGGTGTGATAGTGGCCGGATCGAACGAATAACTTGGAGATCATGTGTTTGCTATCTATCTCCAATTGTTTTCATAATAGAAGGTCCTGAAGAATTGTGATTCTTTTATGACTGAAGAAATTTTACTTTTCATTCGCCGTTTCAGTACAACCTCCTGATTAACGTTTCCCCATTTCTAAGTTGAAATTGTTGAACAACCCACAAGTAAATATGTTGTTACCCTTTTTCTCAGATTTTCAGATTTTTTTCGGCGCCTGCGGTTGAACGCGTCCTCTGAATCGTCTTGTATATATCCACACATCATCAGAACCACAGTATGCTATTTCCTTCAATACAAATTCAATGTCCATTGCCACGGTTTAAAATCAAAATAAAGTTGACTGGATAGTAGGAATAAGGTCATCAGGGCTCTCATTGCCAAGAGAAATAATCTTACAATTCCCAACTCGTGTGACCTCCGACAGATGTTGAACTGTGGAAATGAACATCAAAGGTGCCATAAATACGGAGATTTTGAATCCATGAAAATTCCACTGTTGACCCTCCGAATCTTCTGTTTGTTTTCATTCAGTTTGAAAACAAAATCTCAGTCTTATGGAGTCACCCAGAGGGGGAGGGAGGTGGGTGAAAGTTGATCACGCGGGAACGCGCTCTCCAGGGGAGCCAGCCCGGTAAATGCGATGTGATGCGAGTAACTGAGTGACTAATTGAATGAGGTGTCTCCCAGGAGTGGCAATCCCGTCACACGTCAGAACTGCTGTGCCTACGGGACTTCCTCCACCTCCCCCCCCCCACCCCCCGCGCCACCCCCTCGACACAACCCGCTGTTTCTCGGCTCCTGTGTATGTGCCATTCAAATGATTGTCGGGGTTGAGTAATACAGCCCCGCGCAGTTGACAATCAAATTTTGGCTCGTGAAATTATTACGAGTGGCGTTATACCGCCAAATTAAGCGTGATAAACGCGGGAAAAAGTGGATGGTACAGTGGCATTTGCTGCATGATTGATGGATTCGGGAAAATCCGGGCAATCGGTGTGAATAAGTAAAGCTTTCATTTTTGGCTGATTTTTCGGACGTAATGATCATTTTCAGTTGTGGAATTATTGCTAGTGACAATATTGGGCGTGCGATGTTTTTGAGTGGCCATGTACATATCGGGGGTTTGGCTTTCGAACCGGGGAATTTTTCATTTTGTTGAGGGTGGAATGATTGAGGTTTAGATCATTTTGCTCGTTTGTTGCAGTGTGACCATTCAAATTTTCCGCGGAATTATTGATAACAAGCCTGAATGCGCGCTTCTCGCACTGAAACACTATTTTGAAAGTTCTAGGGGCTAAGAATTCACATTGGATGCATCATATCTCATTTTGATGAAGCGCTTTGTGGGTAATCTAGGTGTCAATCTCACAGAACGCATTTTTGACTCTATGAATTTGCAAAAGCTTGAAAAGCTTTTTCTTTCGGTTTCGTGTTCGGTATTGGAACTGAGAAAGAAGAGAGAATTTCGAGATTTTAGCTTCGCACGACGTTATAAATAATGTCATAAGTATACCAGACTTTTTGGACAGCGTCACCTCTGTTTTTCATCTCGAAATTTCCTCTTTTATTTAATTTGAACTTTTCATAATTGAAGAAAGGCATCCCAAATTTCCTTGGCATCTGACTATTGACACGAGTGTTACACATACAGTCGTAAAATGCAACAAGCAAACCGTGTTCGCTCCACTTCCAGGAAAAAATTGGAGAGTTTCGGGACAAGAAAATGTGGGCCCTCACAAATTTTAACATGTTTTTAGTCCACGCCTTCGGTGTGGGAAAATTTTGAGTTTCCCACCAATGAGACTCAATTTACCCTCACTTCTTCGAGAATAAGATTCCGGTGTATCTTTCCCGAAAAACTATGAGTTTACCTAGAGATGGCGAACAGAAAAGACCAATTGCTCTTTCTAAAATATCGAATTCATATCCAAGGCTTTCCAATTATTTTTATATCGAGACATTTAGCGCATTTCATGTAATCAATACGTATTTTATTTTGAGTTATTAAAAATCAGTTTTTAACGCAAATTGTGTTACGCATAATTGACTCTTTTTTTCCTTATTAATTTATTACCTCACCTACATGCTACGTTGGCTTACGTTCCCGTAGTAACCGTTTGGGACTGTCACCGTGCGAATTCCAACATACTTGAGGATTTTACGACCCTCACGGAAAAGGCCCTTTCTCTATCAACGGTCTCTGCGTTGTTTATACCAAACATTTCGAATGTTTGTAAATTTCCAAAATTGTCAACGTACAAGTTCTCCTGGCAAATAGGTTTTTCGAAGTGTTCGTTTATTTTTCTCGCGTGACGCGCCGCCGAAGGGGGCGGTCGATGGGGTTGGACTTGAGGGACTTGAGCGGGAGTTGCAGCAGTGAGGAGGACCGGAAGGTTTGCTGCTTATGCATTCTTGGCGCGAAGGCAATCGTAGGGATGGCAGGAAGCTGAGCAAGTGTTGGGGTGGATTTTGAAATGCTGGTAGAAGACGCCTCCCGTTCAGACAAGAGAACAATTACGCGCCGTCAGTGGCGTGACCGGTAGGCCGCCGCGAGGTGAATCAAAACTAGGTGCCTCAAGTTCTCATCGTCGGTTCGTCCCTGAGGACCTGTCCAAGTCGTTCTGATGATGAGTCATAAATCCTGACCAGAGTTGAAGACTTTATTTAATACATCGGCTCTTATATGAATTTGGCTACACATTCAAGTAGTATGATCATGAATCAATTTCCATGATGAATCCTTGAGAAGTGTCGCTTTGATCTGTTCAAATATTGCATTCCAACTCTGAACTTTACAGAAGTAATGTACTATTTCTTTTTCGTTCAAGTACCAACCACTTGAATGATATTCAATTTTGAGGTGAGCTTGATGATAAGCAACGATATTGTACCACCAGGACCATGATCTTCCCGAAAATAGTTCAACTTTCAAGACAATTCAAGTTTAGTTAAATATCAGCATCATATATTAATCAAAAAATATATATATATATTAATCATTTTGAGATTCTGGGGAAGAAGAAATGCCAATATTTTTATTGGTGTTATTTAAACCTTGATAAGGTTGATAAGCATTCAAATCTATCTAAAGCCCACTTTTCATACTTAAGTTTGGCGGGATATTGCTTTGATTTGCCGCTCGCGGCACAAGAGATGTCATCTAAATCCGATTTTTGTAATTGGATCATACACTTTGTATTGTGACGTACGTATTTTCAATCACTAGTGATTACTCTGTGACAAACATAGTGTGTGAACGCAAAACGTAACTATATAAATATATGGTACGTGAGTGTGACTCTCAATGGGTCGCATCGATAACTTCCCGATGGTTTATGCATCTGTGTGTGTCCCGATACACGTTGTATATCAGTTACGCAAATTCGACTATTGACCTATGATTGTGTTCTTTTATCGATATCTCATAAAATATGAGGCCTACGAAAACAAGTAATATAACATAAAATATGCAGTTTGATAACATGAACAACTTTTGTTTAACACTTTTTCTCGTATCTGATATCATTCTCGAGAAACAGCGTTGTAAACAATTAAAATGGTTAATAACAATTTAACGGATGGTAACATCGCAACAATCCTTTCAGACTCGGAGACGCGTCGATTAAAAAAAAAAAACTGAGGCGTCATGGGACATCTGGTAAATGTGAAACATGGAAACACTAATTTTGATCTAAATTGATCCAAAATTTTTCGACGACTTCTCGACAATTATGGAAAATTTTCAATTACTCAGCTCTTTTAAATGTTTGAAAAGCTTTTTCAAAATTTCCCAAAACGTTCTCAAATTTAAAAAAAAAATCCCAAATTTTCCACACATTTCCAATTTTTTTTTTAAATTGTTCCAAATCTTTCCAAAATTGTTGCAAAGTTTTTCTTAATTTTTCCACAGTTTTTCAAAATTTTTAGAATTTTTTTCTAAGTTTGTTCAAAGTTGTTCCAATTTTTTTGTAAATTTTTCCAAATTTTTAGAAAAGTGTTTCAAATTTCTTCGAACTTTTACCAAATTTTTTTCAATTAAGAAAAAAAATTCCGAATTTTCTCAAAATTTTTCTAAATTTTCTAAACATTTTCCAACATTTATTGAACATTTCTCAAATTTTTCCCAAATTGTTCCAATTTTTTGTCACAAATTTCGTCAAGCTTATGAGAAATTGTTTTGAAAACTTTCTCATTTGTTAAAAAAAATTCCAATTTTTTTCAAAGTTTTTTCAAACGCTGCAGCGTATCTTGATATCTACATACAACTTGTGCGTATCGCCTTTGTGCCGCTGGCAGAGAGGGGGTAATGGGTAAGCAGTGGAGTATATCTATATATATTTGTCAAGGAAATTGCCTATCCCGAGAGAAAAGATTCTCTGTTTCCCATAAAAAAAAAATGAAGTCGGCCCAGCAATTTAAGAGAAACCGTTCGTAAAAAAACGGATGCGGATGCACCTACAAACACACACACACACACATCCGCGTTGAAAATTTATCAGAAGCATGTGAAACGTCGAGAAACGTAAACATTTCATAATTTCGATGTATTTCAGTGTGATTTTCGCGGTGATTACACTAACTGACCCTATTGAGAAGTTAATAACTGAACGGAAAGTTTTTTTTCTGTCATGCTCTAGGGATTCGTTAGGGTTCTGTTCCGAATAACTTACGTATAATATCTTTAACTAGCCGATATAGGAAATATTTTATAGTCTTCTATTGAATGGGATTTCGGATGATTATCTTCACGAAAATCGTGAACCAATTTTTATTATTCCAGGACCTTTGGTCGGAATTTTAGCAGTTTCAACACGGAGTATCTTGCACAGCATGAAGGTCCCTTATACGAACGTCGCACTACATTAGTAATTTCTTGACCTGCTTACGTGACGATGAATTTCCCTGAATGGTTCATGATGAACTTTGTAACTTTTTTGGGGTGAGCTAATTGACCATGAGATAATTGCTTTCCAATGAAACCGTTAAGAAGGATTACGGCATGCTCTATATCTATGTGATGTGGCAGGCCAATTAGAATAAATACGTATTTAATGATCCACGTGTAAAGTCCAGGTCAATGAAACTTCAAATCCCCGGTAAAAAATAGACAATTTTTCATAAACACACACACACACACACACACGATTCTGAAGGTGTTTCGCGTTTTCAATGAAAAAATACCACTGACGAATACAATTACATTTCATCTTCATTACCCTCCAAATAGGTCGAGGCTTTTGGCAGTGGGAAAGTAATAGGCATATTTTGCGGATTTCCATAATTGATATGCCTACTCAAGTCACCATACCTCGCGCATTTGATGATTTCCGCTATTTATAACCACCGATCAAGTACTAGAATTCAGTAGCTAAATCATCCGTCAAGTTGACCCGGTGTGCTGAACAGAAACCAACGCTCCAAACATGGTATCAAAGTTGATTGGCACGTTCTTTCTCTGCCTGATTGTGCCTTTTGGTATGTCTTATAAACATATTCATGATAATTGTATCAACGTCTATACGATCCACAAATTAGACATACTATGCAGAAGGTCCAATATATGAATTTTTATAAATCTGGTAAAACTTAACGTCAAATGTACTTCCAAACATGAGTGTACATAGAGAAAACATCTATAAATAAACTGCAATAATTCCTACTCAATTTTGCCGCATTTTTTTATGTGAAGCATCTAATGCGGTGCTTGCGTTGGGAAATAATTATCGCTGAAACAGGCATTTCCAGTACAAATGTACATATAGATATACTGTACTGGTTACCCATCGCCCCCTTTCTGCCATCGACGCAAAGGCGATGCGTACAAGTTGTATGTACATATTGAGATGCGCTACAGCGTTTCAAAACAATTTGAAAAGAATTGGAAATTTTTTTTAACAAATCACAAAATTTTTGAAACAATTTCTCAAAAATTTTGACAAAATTTGGGAAAATTTTAAAATGATGTGGAAAAAATTCAAAAATTTTCAATAAAGTTTGAAAAATGTTGAAAATATTTAAGAAATTTAGGTAAGTGTTGAAGAAATTGTAAAAATCTTTCGGAAAAAAATATTTGGAAAAAATTTGGAAAAATTGTAGGAAAAATTTGGCTTATTTTAGAAAAATTTTGAGTAAATTAGCAAAAAGTTACAGAAAAAGTGACAACGAAATTGGAAAATGTTTGCAAGAATTCAGAAGAATTTTTAAAAAAATTGCAATTTTCGTTTTAAATTGAAAAAATTTTGCTACAAGTTTGAAGAAATTTGGAGCACTTTTCTAACAATTTGGAAAAAAAAAATTGGAAAGATTTGCAAAAAAATTGGAAAAAATTAGAACAAAATTTAGAAAAAGTTCTTATAATTTAAAAAAAACTGTGAAAAAATTTAGGAAATGTTTGGAACCATTTTCAAACAATTTGAATTTTTTTTTTAAATTTGAGAAAGTTTTGTGAAATTTTAGAAAAACTTTTCAAATATTTAAAAGAACTGAGTATTTGAAAATTTCCAATTTCTGGAGAAATCGTCAAAAATTTTGGATCAATTTAGATTAAAATTAGTGTTTCCATGTTTCACATCTACCAGGTGTCCCATGACGCCTCACTTTTTTTTCGATTTAATTGTGCTAAGTCAGTTCTATCACCTAAGACTAGTACACTAATAAGATTTGGTCATACTTGAGCTATTCATAGGCAGAAGCATATCAAAATATTGTTGGCCTAACGTATATTCGTCTGAATTAGTCAAATTAAGTGCATTATGCTCACTATATTGTCACAAACCATTAATTACTTCCTTAAATGTTTGTGTAGTAATTGCTGGGGTGATGTCCGACAAGTATGAGCCATCTGTTCCCAGGAATTATTCATGCACTGGAACTTCCTTCATGTGGTACTGTCAAATATGCCGATGTTATTACGGGAAAGTAACTGCTTGCACGAGAAATCTCTGTCCAAAAGGAGAGTATAATCAGAATGGGAGTCGCAAGGGAGCAATCAATTAAAAATACATAATGTAATTCTGAATTACCTAGACTGGCAATAAAAATATCACTTTCATGCCGTACACAATAAATAATCAACTTCCCGATTAGTCGGAAAGTTATTGTAATGCACCCAAAATCCAAATTTGTTGTTTCATTACCTAACTAGGGTTTTAAGTATACCAAAATGATCCCTGTAAAATTCTAAGTTGGCATCTGTGTGTGTGTGTATGTATGCATGAATGTGTACAAAATTTTGCGCAACGATTTCTCATGAACGAATGACGTTATGGAAGTTCTCAAGGTCGCGTTCGATGCGTTTCCATATAACTTAGAACTGATTAGATTTTGGATGAAATTAATGCAGTATATATATTATTATTAACAGTTTCAATTGTCTATAATGTTTTATTGTATAAACTATTAAAGTTAACGTAAAATTAATATGAGAAGAGTTGTTGCCTGTATGAAAATACCTATTTTATGTCGAATGCCTGTTTTTCATAATCAAGGAGGTATGACCGTCTCAACAATTATGTATGTAATGAGTGAACAAAACTCAGCGCTGTCATGTCGGTCCCAATCGAAGCGTTTTCGTGCAAAATCGAGCGGATTACACTTTGGATGGGATTCGTGCAGTATATGCAATGTTTTTAACAGTTGTCATTGTTTATACTGCTCCACTAGGTAAAATATCAAAGTTATGCGGAAAGTCCGCAAAAAAGAATTATTCTCAATATGAAAATACACCTTTTATCTGTAATGACTTTTTTCTATAATTTGCATAATTAAGGAGGTATGGTTGTCTGAGCAATTTGAAATACGGGAACAATGCATATCACCAGGGTTGTTCCTTATACAAAAATGCACATTCAGTATGACTTTTGTCAATATAGATTAGAACATATTGCGAGTTGAACTAGAATATACTTAGCGAATGAATATGTCGACAATTGCGGAAAGAATGTCAAAGAGCGGCATAATTAACAAAGTACAGAAGTAGAAAGTGTAACTAGGTGGACGAATTCCAGTTGAATATTTTTATGGGAGTTAAAAATCAAACTAAATCGATCGCGTGCAGTAATTATTAGTTGCAAGTTCAATTTGAGTTGGATGTTCTCAAGCAAAATGCGCTAGAAATTTGTACTAAAGAGCGCAGACCCAATGTTGGGGTAGGGCATTACAGAGGGTACATCCGGGACGGATGGAGGGCAACGGAACATAAAATACAAGTGTTTATTTGTGGGACATTGTGCAGCTTTAGGCTTCCATCGCGAAACCAGGACGCGGCGCGTGCAAGTATTTTAGGTGGTGTCTTTTTGGTGGAGGAGCAGGCTGGAACGAGAGGTACTGGCCCAACTATAGAGCTGGCCGAGTAAGGAACCTCTACTATTTGAATGAAGATTTCCGAATGGTATGGAACCGCATTGAATTATTTCAAGTTAGCCCGAATGACTCCGAATAAATTCGAATCGCTCCAAATTATTCGCAATTATACGAAATTATAGTTCAAGTCGTTTCGAGTAGTTACAGATGGTCACGAATTGTTTTCAGTCGTTAAAGCCATGCGGTAAAAGATGTATTCCGGAGATATATCTCGGATAGAGCATTTTTGGCTGAAGAAATATTTCATACATATCTTACTTATAATGAAAATATATAGTTTATATGACCGCATGGATATATACACGTAGATATATCCTAGATATATCTCATATAGAGTATTTTTGGCCGAAAATATATCCAGATATATCGGTATATTAGACATACATATCCCCGTTAATATATTTTTTCCGTGATCTTAAGATCACTCTGGGCGTTCATTACTAAGGCTCATTTACTTCATGAAATTGAGAAGGAAACATATACGGACCCGGCTTGCGAGAGAATTGGGGCACTAATTTGGGTTGTGTTTAAGGAACTCACATGAAACAATACAAAAAGAAAGCCTTCCTTCTTCGAAAACAAAGTGAGCTGAGAGTATTCTAAAAGACTACTGAAGTAGTTCATGATAAATATCATTTGTTAGAAGGGGTCAATGGTGCTGAGAGTGTTTAAATTGGCGGGACAGTGTATTCGAACATCTGCAAAGAGCAGATAATTCTTTTACCCGTCGTATTGTTCTTTGCGATTCCGCAGTTAGGAAAAAGGGAACGCAGGTCGGCCTGAACCGCTCCGTTACTGATGAGCTTGTACGCAACTCAGGGAATTCAGGAGTCTGGAGAAATTGCATATTCCACTCGAGATCTTCGGTGCTTGGGGAGTGTTGATTGACGGGCATCGCATTCTCTGCTCTGCTGGAGATGATCGGTTATACTCGTTTTTTGTGGAGCTCCATAAATTTATTTTACATAGCGCACTCTCTGTAGTTGACTTTGTGGGCTTGTCCACACTTCGATGTCTTGAGCGACTGGCTGGTACAGAGTCCAACAGCGCAGTCGGGAGCGCTTTTAATGCATTTGAAGTTTAGATCCCAATGGTGGCTTGCATGATCAAACCTTTGGCAGCTGAAGCGTTGGGTTAGTTGCTCAGCTTTCATGTACTCCATGGAAAAATATATATTAATTTATGTATGAGGGAATATATCATGATATGTTAGATACATCTCATATAAATTTAATGTAAGGGACTGATTGATTGATTGATTGATGTTTATTACTGTACATTATGTTCTACAAAATAGACGGACTGAGGTCACCAAGCAGTGCAGCAAAACAACACAATGCTCAAATCTGAGTAACTAAAGCAAAAAAAAAGAGAAAGTAGAATAACATAAATGCCACTCAATATAAAGAAAAAAAAATGTAAAGAATAAAAAGAGATAATAATAATAATAATATTAAATGCAAGCGAAAATACGTAAGCGAAGAGACGTAAACGGCCCTCAATCAGGCAACTCAACTGATTCCTACGAGACAGGGAGCCGTTAAGAGGAGCAGGATATGGTGAGAGGGATGTAATAACAAGGGAGAGAGACGCCACATATCAATGGAGAACTAGCAGAGGGATTAGGACAGGGAAAAGTACCAGGAAGGGGAAGCAGGACTGAAGAGCGGAAACAGGGCACACAGGTCAAGCGCTATGACACAGTGAGGCCCTCAGGGCAGTCTTGAAGGATTGAGAGGAGGGGAGGTTACGAAGAGGCGCGGGAAGATTGTTCCATTGGTAAGAGGCTGTCACGTGAAAGGAGTTCCTAAGCGATTCCGTCCTGAACGGCCTGATCAACAGAGGTAGCAACTCACCCCTGGTCGGTCTCACACTCTGATTGGCAACGAATAGATCAGCAAGATAGCTAGGCTCATGACTGCGCATAATACCAAAGGTAAGGCAGCCACGAAAGTAGCTTCTCCTAGCCTCAACCGTTAGCCAACCCAACTGCTCACGATAAGGAGTGATGTGCTCATCTCTACTGGCCCCCGTCACATATCTGACCCCCATGTTGATCAGACGCTGAATCCTAAGAGATAACTCACCGGACAGTCCACCATAGACTAGGCAAGAGTAGTCAACTATAGGAAATATTAATGCCTGGGACATATATGCAAAATAATAAAAATAGAATACAAGATATATATATTCTTCACCATTCATATCTTTACTGTATCCATACTATATGAATGAAAATATGAAGAATATTTGTGAAAATATATAATTTTATTATATATAAACCAATACCATATTTATAAATAACATATAAATTCCGATATATGGTATAATATAGTACGCGTTTGCGCGGAAATTAAATATGACCTATGTATAATTCATATATCGAGAATATATTAAATATATAAGTGAAAATGTATCGTTGGTACTAAGAGGTTTATATTGGTCCTAGATAGAAGGTCATAGATGTTAGATATATACGTATATACTTCATTCGTATATGCTTCATAAAATCATGTATCTTAGGCATATCCGAATTCTCTATCTTCCACGTGTGATACAAAGTTCTTTTCATATCAGTAAAGCGGCTCGCTACTTCAGGGCTATAACCGTGATTACAAACACTAGTAGTATCTTATTCACTCTATTATCTCCCGCTTTGTTTACATTTAGCAATTCTCGAACCGACACAATGTGGATCTCGTGTTCTGATATTTCTCCTTGAATCTGATTCTCGGTAAAACTGGTAGAAAGAGCTTCTTGGGATCAATTTCTTCGCTTGTTCACTTTTTGAGAGCGAACGTGTAAAATTTGTAGTTTGGCCTCCTCAGGATACCTCCGAAAGGTAGTCTATTGCCTCTATTGAACTTAATTGACTAATTGAAACTGATGAGTTATTCTACTTCAGATTTATCGTTTTGACAAGTAGCGGAGACACTGCTGCTTGTTTTCGCAACAATTTGTTCAGTAGTCGTTAATTAATTACTCTTATTGTCAATTTCTTCATCATAATGTTAAGACAACAATTTTTGAAAATTACAGAAATTTTTCCGACGCTTCTTACTATATATTTAGAACTGGATTATGATTTTAGTTTAACTTTCCATCATAACCATAAAACATTGTGCAATTTTCTGTTGGATCTATCGAAAACATTCTAGCACTGATTTGGAGCTGTTCTTTTTTTTACAATTCCGGCAATTTCTGTGGTCGTGAACCTCTTTAATTTCTTCGATAAATATAGGTTTAAAACATACAACTAAATTTCATTATCATTATCTTTTAAGCAGATTAAGGTTTCCCGAAAGTAACATGTTTAGCCGATTTTCCCAATTGATACCCCTACCCATTTTTCTACATGCGTCGTATTTGTTTAGCACTACGGTTTACACCTTCCGATATAAGTATATAAGTACTAGACTTACCTAGTTGAATTATCAGTTGCTGATAATTAGTGTGCTGAGCAGAACACAACTCGCAACATGTCTCCGAAATCCACCTGCGTGATTTTCCTTATGCTAGCTGTAACCATGGGTAAGGCTCATATAGACATGTTATTTGGAGGTTTCGAAACTTTAATTCTTTGTGATAATTTCTGAATTTGCGGACATTCTTGATCCTCACGATCGTCGATAGTCCCAAAAGTTTCAAGTCAAAAGGAAAGTTTCAAAATTTTCCACGATATTCGCAAATTGATTTTACTTTTACATTTCAGAATTACGGATATTTCCAAATTTCCACAATTATGACACTTATCAAACATGACATTGTGTTTTAAAAATACACTGGGTGGAATTTTCGACAGCGATTTTTAATTTTTTGATACCTTTCTGAGCTATCTACCACGGGTCTGAAATCTACTTTTTATGATTCTTTAGTGATTGCTGAGGAGTACGAGCCTCCTGTTCCCTCAGATTATCCTTGCACTGGGACTTCTATGGCGTGGTATTGTCAACGTTGCCTTTGCACTGATGGCAGACCAACAGCTTGCACGAGAATGCTCTGTCCAAAAGGAGAGTACAATCAGGATGGAACTCCCATAGGGCAGGGCAATTGAAAAGCTATGGACTAATGCTAAACCATTTAAGCTGCCAATAGATTATAACAATATGTATGTCGACTTGATGTCTCATACGCAATAAACAATTAGTGTTAATAATAATAATAAACAATGAATCAATTTAATCGAAGTGTCTCGGTTTACCTATTTAAAAATTCGCAAGTTACATTCATAGTTTCCTCACAGAAAAGGCAGTAGCTAAGAGTTCCATCGAGTTGCGTCAAATTTTCCGCGAATGAGTTGTTGCGAGATTTGAGCGCTGAATAATCTGTCACACAAACGTGTGCGGTGGCCCCATAGTCGTACTGAAAATAACGCGATGAAGTGATCTATCGTGGCGATGATTACTTAATTTCTGGACAGTTTATGTTTAACCCTCGAGTGGTCGCGTCATGGCACGATCGCAGTCAATTCTTTTATTTTCGTGATAACCACTAAAATATCATAAATTACGACATGGCAATGCAGGAATACTTCAAATCACATTTCCTCTTCGCATAGAACTCGATTTTATATTTTTACATTCACTACATATTTTTTTCATTAATTTTTGAATGGAGTGTGGTCGAGAAACAACTGCGCTGCGCTTGCGGTGCGACCACCCGCACGGAAAAGAAATATATGCGAACTTACATGACACATATATGTAGATCATATCACATACATGTCGGCCAAAAATGATGTTCGAGAATTATATGTGGGATATATGTCGTTATATATCTGAACTTGTAATGCAAATATATCCATTCGAATATGTCACATACATTTTACCTACTTTCATTGTTTATTCAAGATATATTCGAACATGTAATCATTATACATATTTGCCCAGATAGGCAAAATCAATGTGAGTTACTTATTTCATACACGAATTCTATACTTTGTGGTATCTCAAACATATCATTTATTATCCATATTGCGTCTATATTCATATATACGTGAAAGATAAGCGCTTACGACTGCAGTTACATCAGAGAATTTTGCCATGTCTCGCGCTGTTTTTTGTTTGAAATTAAAAAATTCCAAAATGCATCACAATTCTTTTAATTGATCATGCTTTCATATTTTAATTATATACAATCGACTCTCCCACTAGTGCACTGCACGGGACCGGACGCTCCACCGTCCTGTCCCACAAGTGACCCACTCCCGGTTGCTAGTAAGCGCAGTGAGGTAGCATTCAAAGTCCCGCGGAACTATTTGCACAGTGGTGGGGAGGCGGCGCTTGAGGAGATACTGAGTGGTGGGGTCATGACGATACTGACTATAGGGATCCACGAACTTATGGGACGTGCACTGGTGGGGGAGTTAACTGTGTGGATGGATGAGTCGGGCGGCGAAGATACGGACCGCGCTGGGCGCAGGGGATTAAAGACACTTAGGCGCAGTGTAGGAAACGTCAAATGCTCTACTTCAGCTTCCAATCACAGTTCCCCTCATTATATCAATCATATTAATAAAATCACTGAAATTTCATTACGAAGAATTGTGATGAATGAGAAAGAGTAAATCAGGAAAAACCAACGCAATTCATGGCGCGATAGGGTGGGTAGAGTGATTGAAGCCACTAGTACGATATATTGTAGTCTCATGTTACCGAAGGTTGAATATGCCTCATTAGTTTGGAGCTTAAATGACTTATACCAAATTAACAAGATAGGATCCGTGCAAGAGAAATTCCTATATTTGAAGTCTGAAGGAGTGTATCCATAGTGATCTTTAGATCAACCTCTTTCTTCAGGACTTTGTTTACACAAACCGGTCCAGATTTCCGTTGCCTGAGATATTCAACACAAACGGCGAATTTTTCTCCATATTTTTGTCCAGCATATCTCATAAGCTGATCAGTTTAGGAACAAATGATATTAAATATTTTTTGTTAGAAATGGAAATTTCTGTGAAAGATATTTTGAAACATTTATGTGTTGACCTAAATGATAACAAGATAATAGTTTTTTAATGGAAACGTTAAAAACTATTTATTCTGTATATATGTAAATCGGGGAAATTCGGGGGTTAGTAAATAGGTATTTTATGATCGAAGTACAAAATCAAGGCGAATTCAATTTAAAATTGGCTACTAATAGTTGCTTCATCACCTATACAAACCAACTAGATAATGTTTCACACACACACACACACACACACACACACACACACAAGTCGGGGCTTTGGCGTGTCGGGGCTTTGGCGTAGTGGTAGAGTATCTGCCTACTACTCCGAAGGTCCTAGGTTCGCGCCCGGCCGCCGGAGAATATTTTTTCAAAATATTTTCTCATGGATTCCGACCGATGCAGGAACTTCCGTGTGTGCTATCGGCGGTACCCATAAAATGAGACCGCCCGGCCGAGCGGGAACCTAACCCGACGCAGGGGCGGGGGGGGGGCGGGTTCCATCATAGGCGCCGGCCATCGTAGCACAGGGGTTTCTGGAGGTTTACCCTGTGTTTAGAAATACGATGGCCTAAAAATGGCGAAAGTCGGCCCCAGCCGCATGGGTGGGTGTCCGGTACGCCCCCTGAAGGAATGCTTACACGGCCGCTACCGGGGGCGTACAAATGAGAGGGACCGAGGAAAAAAAAAAAAGAAAAAAAAAAAAAAAAAACACACACACACACAGGCACACTGGGAGAAACCTAACTCCCGAAACCAAGGGTGCCAAGGGTGGGCTCCCTATAACAGCCCATGAAGCAAACATGAACAGTGATGATAAAACAATATTATCCCACGCGGACAACCCTCAAAAGGGAAATTCCGCCGTCGGTTCCTATCAGGTGAAAGCCCTGATGGCCGGCGCTGGCTCCTCGGATTGTGGGAGGAGCCAACCATCACTTGATCGTCCCCGGGTGGCCCACTTGGCCCTTAATGCTACAAGTGGAACTGTACCTACTATGCAGAGCACATGGGACCTGTACGAGAATGATCTGGCAACGTTAGTGAATTCTCTCACAGATAAAAACAGGAGAACCATCACTGAAGACATGAGAAAGCTGGCTAAGAAGATCCAAATGGCAGCCAGGCGAATAAAATCCATGACGGACACAGGGGTAGGCAAAACACCCTTGCCAGCAGTTGGATGGCTCACCCCTCCAGGTCCTAGATTGTCCCAGCTAAGCTTAGGGAGTAGCCATAAGTCCACGGAAAAACCGAAGATATCTGAGGAGACCCCAACCCGACGGAACAAAAGAAAGGAGAAACCGCCTGATGACACAACGGGCAAAAAGCTCAGGAGTGCCGACAGTGAGGCAGCAGCAACGTCGTCCAGAAATGTGGAGGAGCGCCTAAAAAATCGAACCCGGTTAGAGGGGAGCAGGGACATGGAAGAAGCATTAGATTCTGAAACAGAAGACGATGAAAGTGCTTGGGAGAAAGCCAAGGGACGGAGAAAAAAACAGGAGCCGTCCCAAAATCTTCGTGGTGCTACGCAGACTAAACCTCGGTCGAAGAAGAAAGCAGCAATCCGACCTGAGGCGCTAATTATTCGCCCGACGGGGAAAGATACGTACTCGGAAATATTGGGACGAATAAAGAAGGACAAAGGTGTTTATGCGGCTAGCTCATGCGTTGACAAAATCCGTAAAACAGCTTCCGGAGACGTTCTCCTAATCCTTGCGAGAGGAAAGAAGGATGAAAGTGTTAAGTTAGAGAAGGCGCTAGTTGAAGCCCTCCAAAACGAAGCCAAAGTGGTTAATAAGGGACCTCAAGAAGAACTCGAAATTAAAGACCTCGACGACGTCGCTACAAAAGAAGACATACTCGATGCCCTGAGGGAAGCTGATGGCACAGATAAAAATATCTCATTGAGTGCCATCAAGTCTCTTCGCAAGGCATACAGAGGAACACAATTGGCGACGGTGGTACTCCCTGCCACTACTGCAAGGAAGATACTGAGTAAAGGTAGTAAAATACGAATAAGCCTGGTATGTGCCCGCATCGTGGCAATGGTAGGGCCCCTAAAGTGCTTCAAGTGTAGGCCCTACGAGCATCTTGCCGTTAATTGCAAGAGACCCATTGACCGATCAGACCTGTGCTATAAATGCGGCGAAAAAGGGCAGAAAAGCTCTGATTGTGAAGCGTCTCCGAAATGCGTTCTATGCGTAGAACTGGAGCCCACGAAAGACCATGCCCATGTAACTGGTAACATCAAATGTCCAGTCTACCAGGGTGCACTCCAGAAGATCCGTACACAGCCATAGTGCGGGTGTTACAGGTGAACCTGGCTCACTGCGCCACAGCACACGATCTGCTGACGCAGACGGTTCGAGACCGGAAGATTGATTTTGCCGTCATTTGGGAACCTTACAGGAACCTATATACAAAAAACTGGGTTACCGATAGTAGCAATAAAGCCGTCATTTGGTCCTGCGGTGCTCTGCCGTTTGAAGCATATAACGGTGACCAACAGTCTGGATTTGTTGTGGTCTAGGTAAATTGTATCTATCTGTACAGCTGCTATGCACCACCAAGTCTTTGTTATGAAGACTTTACGGCATCCCTAGATAGGCTCGTGATGGATGCGAAACAGCATTACCCGGTGGCCATTGCGGGAGATTTCAAATCCTGAGCAGTCGACTGGGGTAGCAAGGAGACGAATCAGCGAGGACGTGCTTTACTAGAAGCATTCTCGAGTTTAGATGTCGTCCTATTGAATGATGGAAATGAACCGACATTTCGCAGAGGACAAGCGAGTTCATTTATAGACCTCACCTTCGTCAGCAGCAGCCTGATCAAAGGGAAATGTGCATGGGAGGTATCCGAGATCTACACTGCCAGTGATCATCGAGCGGTACTCTGGGAGGTGTCCTGAGCTTCTTGAGAGGATTGTCTCTGTTTTATTTCCCCAACGAACAAATCTCACTAGAACATATGGGAAGAATGATATCAACGGCGAAATTCCAGCGATTACAGCTGACGAACTATTGCAGGCCTGTAGCAGAGGGGGCAACAACAAGGCCCCCGGTCTCGATGGTGTGCCCAACATTGCGTTGAAGGCAGCTATTAATGCAGCACCTGGAATATTCCTAGACATGTACAATGCTTGCATTCAAGAGGGTATCTTCCTCAACAGATGGAACCAACAGAGACTCGTACTTCTTCCTAAGGGAAAAACGCCACCGGACGAGCCGTCATCATATCGTCCACTCTGTATGCTGAATACGGCGGGCAAGGTCCTGGAGCGCACAATACACCAGAGAATTGAGGCAGTGGTGGAACCCCTGTTGGCCGAAGCTCAATACGGCTTCAGACGACGACGATCTACGTTGGATGCTATAGATCGGGTGGTCAAAACGGCCCAAAAAGCAATCGAGGGCGGGCGATGGAAAGGAGGTACGAAACAATATTGTTTGGTCGTTACGCTGGACGTCAAGAATGCCTTCAACTCAGTGCGGTGGGATTCCATCCTGGCGGCATTGCCGAAGCTAGTGATGCCGGCATACCTGCAAAAGATGGTAGCAAATTACTTTACCGACAGAGCCCTTAGATATGACACGGAAGTAGGTCCTAAAACATATAAGGTTACAGAGGATAGACAAACATATTCAACCTCAATACGATGTAGTGATCTGTTCAGCCAATTTTTGATGTGAAACATCTGATGCAGCGCATGGGCTCGGAAAAGTTTGCTCTCGGCACAGGCAATGTCCAGGACAAATATAGATATACTCCACTGCTTACCCATCTCCCCACTCTGCCATCGACGCAAGGGCGATGCGCACAAGTTGTATGTACATATAAAGATACACTGCAACGGTTTACATAGTTCGAAAAGAATTGGAAAATTTCTTAACAAACTAAAAAATTTTTGAAACAATTTTTAACAAATTTGACAAAATTTCGAAAAAAAATTGAAAAATTTTCAATAAATCTGGAAAAATGTTGGAGATGTTCGGAAAATTGTCAAAAATTTACAGAGAAATTCACAACAAAATTAGAAACTTTCGTAAAAATTCAGAAGAAATTTGAAAAAAATTAGAATTTTTTTTTTAATTGAAAAAATTTTGCTAAAAGTTCGAAGAAATTCGGAACACTTTTCGAAAAATTTGAAAAAAAAATTGGAAAAATTTACGAAAAAATTGGGAAAAGTTTGAACAAAATGGGAGAAAAAATTGTACAAAGTTTGAAAAACTGGGGAAACATTTAGGAAAAATTTGCAACAATTTTGAAGAAAATCCCAAAAATTTTGGAAATGTTTGGAAAATTAGAAAATTTTTCTAAAAATTTTATAAAATTTTGTGAAATTAAAAAAAATGTTTTCAAACATTGAAAAGCACTGAATATTTGAAAATTTCCAATACTTCTCGAGAAATCGCTCAAACTTTCGGATCAAGTTAGATCAAAATTAGTGTTTCCATGTTTTACATCTGCCAGGTGTCCCATGACGCCTCACTTTTTTTGTACTGAATTTTGGACGAAATTCACCATATTATGTGAACATTGCAGAACTATATATGCCAATTTTTGAGGAACTGGGACAAAATACGGTGTCCCATATTCGATTTCGGTAAACAATTTTGGTCCATTGCTTTTGAAATTTGTCGTAGTATGCCCATTTTCGAAAATGACATAATACGTCGCATTTTCATAAATTCCGTCTAGTTCGGACAAAATATGAAAAAAATTTCGTTAGCAATGGTTACGAAATAAAGTCAACGAATTCATTGAATTTCCCTGGATAAGGCCAATGCATTCATGGGTTCAACAAATGTGAAAAGTTTTCAAATAGTGGAAGATTTTTAGAATGTCAAAAATTTTTGAGGTGTCAAACTTTCCAAAAAAAGAAGAAAACTGAGAAATGAATTTCACGTTTATTACTTTTCAAATATAGGTCGAGGTTTCCGGCGGTGTGAAAATAACAGTAATATTCGATAATTTCGGTAATTGACCCATACACATTTCAGCATTTGATTACTTCTGCTATTTACAAGCACCGATCCAGGTATATAAGTGCTAGAATTCCCAGCTGAATTATCAATCAATTCGAAACCGAGTGTTAAACAGAGACCACAGCTGAACATGGCATCGAAGTGGACCGGCACATTTCTTCTTTGCCTGATTGGGACGATTCGTAAGTGTTATAAACTTTATTATGAAACGACGTTTTATATGAAGCGTGCATACGATCCATACATTATTCCATTGCAACATATATTCTCCTATAATACAAAAAAATCCTACGATGCATATTGTAATTTTACAAAAGATACTACATCCGCACTCAAATTATGTCTTTAAATGATTGTATAGTGATTGCTGGAGTGATGTGCGAAGAGTACGAGCCATCTGTTCCCGACGATTATCCATGCACTGGAGCTTCCTTCAAGTGGTACTGTCAAATATGCCAATGTGAGAATGGCAAACCAGCATTTTGTACGAGAAATCTCTGTCCGAAGGGAATGTATAATCAGGATGGAAGTCTTAAGCAACCAGACAATTAAAAATGCATGATTCAATTGTGTAACACTTAAACTGGAAATAAAATACTTTGTCTTATACGCAAGAAACGGTCAAAGAATTTTTCAAAGTATCTGGCTGATAATCGCGTAAATGATTGAACCAACGTATATATCCCAAAGATATATCTCAGATATATCTGACATACAGTATTTTTGTCCGAAAATATATCCAGATATATCCGTATATTATACATATATATCTCCGCTAATATAGTTTGTCCGTGGGGGAATGGGCTTTTCTCTGGATCTTTGAAATTCACGAATTACAGTAGAGGTTTCTTGGGTGGCCCAGCTTGTTCTTGCGTTAATTTCGTACTGTTTCGGAGAGGATTAACACAAAGTTATGCCATAGAGATACGGAATTTGGGAAAGGAGAAAAAATGTACAGCATAATTTTTACGAACCACACGAGTTTGGGTCACATGTGAAAATGATATATCTTCATAAAAGAATATTGTCTGAGTCAAAAACCCCTCACGTGTTTTCAAAATTTCTGAATTTGCTGAATTTCTTGAAGATTCGTCAATTCCAAAGTTACAACTTACGAAATTGCCAAAATTCACAAAATCAGTGCAATCTTCGAGATTTCGAAAATTTCCAGATCCAAAATTTTCCAACATTTCGTTTTTATATTCCAAATTTTTTTCAAGTTTCAAAATTCATAAAATTATTAAATGAATTCAATGTGATATTCTGTTATAAAAATAGTTCACACTGGGTATCTATAGACAATTTTTTTCGATGATGATGGTCCATTTTGGAAAACTCCTCGAGTCATCTGCCAACGTCTCTAAATTATACCTTTCCACAATTTTCGGAAATTAATTTTGTTTTCACATTCCAGAATTTTGGAAATTTCCAAATTTTTACAATTATGACAATTACCAAACATGCCATCCTGTTCGAAAAATAGACTGGGTGTAATTTTCGACAACAATTTTCCATTTTGGAACATCATGCTGAGGTAGTTACCAAGGTGTCTCAAACATACTTTTCATGATTCTCTAGTGATTGCTGACGAGTACGAGCTTCCTGTTCCCTTAGATTATCCCTGCCCTGGCACTTCTATGAACTGGTACTGTCAACGATGCCTGTGCAGTGATGGTAAGCCATCACTGTGCACGGGCAATCTGTGTCCCAAAGGAGAGTTCAATCAGGATGGATCTCGCATAGAAAAGGACAATTGAAAATATATGGAGTAAATATATTCAGTCATATAACTCGACCAACATTTTCAAACTCCATCTTCAATTTTTTTAAAAATTTTATGTCTAGTAGTACTGGTTAGGATTAACGTCTATGATTTCTTTCAATTTTCTTTATCGCACCATTGGCAAGATATGCATTTTTGGAAATACCATTTTTGACAAATTCATCCTGTAAAAAACATTCATAACTTATTTGAAAATGTTGGTCGAGTTGGGATGGAATTGCTCATATATATATGTATGTATACACAAAAACACATGCCCATAAGTTCGGAAATGTCATTGCTAACCAAATTGTTATGCACTTGTGTAACGTCATCATCAGCACTGCGACAAACTTCCCCATCGGCCTTGGATATATACATGGGGAGAGGGTAAAATTTTCGTGTCGATGCGACCAACTCGAAAGTCGAAAGGGCCGAAACTGCTGGCTTTGCGGAATTACTCGACGGGTAAGCCCCATGGGGCCGAACTTGTCCGCGACAATTTCAAACTTATTTTAACATTCATATAAGCCCCCCCCCCCCCGCCACCAACACTCACACCCCAGGCTCACTCCGACGCCCACACTTTCGGCTCATACCCTTCCGCGAAGTATATATAGCGTTTTCCTAACCTCTATAACCTCTGAGGAATGGGAAGGCATTGGCGTTAGGGCGTACGAGCATAAGGGTTGGTGAATTTACATAAAATTATCTTCTGCTTGCGGCTCGTGTTTTTGTCGATGCTGTCAATCGTACACGCGAGAGCCATTGATGTAGATGGATACGGAATAATGATGGGGAATAATTGGGGGAGAACGTTACTGCGATTTAAGTCAATTGCTTATAGTTCAACATTTTTCGGCACCTTTTCAATGTTGAAAAACCCGAAGAAACATTCAGAATTACGGGAATTTTGAATACTTGGCCCACTCGGGAAATGAGAATTCTAGGAATGCCAAAGTTTAAAAAAAAAATTGGAGGTCGTTGAAAGCTCAAGAATAACCAAAATGTGAGCACATACGATTCCCACCATAAATGTAATAAGAAAAGTGCATACACATAAATGAACATCGTTAAAGTCGAAATATCTCTAAAATCATGACATGATTTATTTTTCAATCGTGATCCATTTATTGCTTAATCAGAGTAGTCAGATAACATGGTGAAGTTAACCGCGTTTGCATCGATTTGCGACATCGATTCCGGTTTAGGTTTCAATTAAGTGTGACAATGGTTCAAGTGATCATAGCTTATGTAGTTATTGAAAATCATATACAATCAACTCCCCCATAAGTTGATGAATCCCTATAGTCACTATCGTCATGACCCCACCACTTACTATCTCCTCAAGCGCCGCCTCCCCACCACTGTGCAAATGGTCCCGCCTGACTTTAGAAGCTACCTCACTCCGCTTACTAGCATCCAGAAGGGCAGAAGTAGGGGAGAGTTATTTGTGGGACAGGGCGGTGGAGCCTCCGGTCCCGCACAGTGCACTACCCTAGTATAAATTGGACGAAATTCTGCGGCATTCAGCCGAAGTGACTATACCTTTAACATTGAGTACCGCGGTGGAATACCGCGGCGAGGTCTATGCGACATTCAATTTCTAGTAGGGTAGTGGAAAAGTCGACTGTACACGGAATATTTTTTGACGTTCTCTTAATTTACTAAGTTTCGAGTGTTTTACATATTCTGTTCAATGTTGAAAATTTTATATGTACGCGATAATTGCAGAAAAAACAAGCGATGCTTGCGCCAAGTTGGTACATTGAAAGCTGTCATTTTTTCGGACTCAATAATTAACAGTACCCTCAACTTCGGAAAATATACTGTTCAAATATCAATTTATAATTCAGCGCGCGAAGCACGCATTCGGGCTGGTATCATTTAAAAGGACATGCTAATGCGGAGCAACGGAGATGGTGTCTCTATTTCCTCGCAGCTACTTTAGATCAACGTTCAACATGTAGTGGATGCAGAGTCAAGCTATCGCAGGGTATTCAAGATCGAGAAGATTATTTCTCGTGTCAGGTGTGATAAGTCGTGCCTATGCTCCCACTTTGAGGAGTGCTGGTGGCGGTTATTCTCACGAGGACATAGATTTAATGGGTTGCGGGGCACGAGTTTCCTATGTTGCGGATGTTCCGTCGTTCTTAGCATCCACGTTGTTCGCCGAATGACTTCGCCAATTTTGCGGTCCTTGTAAACTACATTCTACTATCAATGGCCAGTATATGTGGTTCCATTGAGAAAGATATAGAGTGACCCACTCACAAAACCCTCATTCGAGCGTCCGTTGACCGTGTGAAATTATCCCATATATATATATCTATATCCCATATATAATTCGTCCATGGTATATTTCAGAACGCCTATTTCGACTGAGTGATATTCGATCACGGCTCGAAATATCATTTCATTGACTGAGGCTCGAAAAAGGGTTGAATTGGTGCACCGCTTATACCCCTCGCGTTAGTAGTGAGTTAGAACTCACCGAACGAGGAGTTCAAAAAACCGATCACTGTGTCAATGTAGTTGAGGTAACGATTGTGAATTTAGTTGATAAGCGGATGGTTTGATGGTAAAAGTAGCAAAATCTTCTTCACCCTATCTCAATAGTGATAATATGCACGTAATTGGTTTATTCAGATGCATATCATTTCATCTTCAATGTGGTGCGCAGTGGAGGTAGCAGTTCCTACAATGAGGGCGCTTGCATGGCTTGACACCAGATTCAAGTATTTTCATTCATAGTTGCGATTGATTTTATTATTGCATATTTTTCGCAGTGGAGATCTTGTGTTGTAAAATATGAAATAGGCAATTTTTCAAAGAATTGCAAAGCTCAAGCACATCGCGGAGCATTTTAAAAAACTATAGCCGTTAGCCGTAGTTATATATATACTGTCACTTATGACCTATTATCATAATTGCGAATATTGATAGCAGAAATAACTTACTATCATAATGATCTGAGAAGAAAAACTTTTTCTTTGGACGATATATATATTTTTTCTATAGCAAATTTACAGAAGTAGACGAATAAAAAATATTTTGCCTTCAAAAAGGCGCAAAATTCGGGAGATTTATAATATAACGAAAGTCTCTGATGAGTCACAAAATACGTGAAATATACTTGAATAACGTTTCATGAGTTAGTTTATGAGGATTGCGACATTTATTGTCTTCGGGAATAGAGCGATTTTCACAGACTATGAATACGAAATGTGTTATGCAACTATTGCGAAATACAGTAGGGAAAAAATTTAACAGCCCCGAGGGGTGTGTGTAGATCACCTCTGTGAGTAAATCTTGCCGATACGTTTCTTTTTTCAAGTATATCTTCCCGAATGTGGGAAATTGAATCCCGCCTATATTTAGGACTTTGGCAAGTTATTGTACTCCATTTCAAGGGGAGACGAAAAATTAGAAAAATGCGCAATATCTTAGAACTCAGATTTTATTTGAGTTTTTAAAAAAATTTTACATAACTTTGCAATCCATTTTTTTCATATTCCATTTTTTGGAAATTTTTTTTTTTTTTTTTGAATTTCGAAAATTTGAAAAACGAAAAAGTTTTTTTGAAACTTTTAGAAAATTTGGTAATTGAAATTGAAAAAAAAAAAAAATTTCGAATAATTTTGGAAATTATTGGAGATTTTGGAACTTCATTAAAAAATTCTAAAAATTTAATGACTTTACAAAAAAAAAAAAAATCGATTTTAATTAATTATTTTCAGAGATTTTTCAGCGCATCCATGAAATTGTCAGACGTTCCAAGTTGTCCCCCCTACAATTCAATATAGGAATGAGGAAGCTATGACGCTTACCACGCGAGAAAATAATTTTTCTCATAAATTCCATCATAAAATAAGGATTATCGCTAGAACGAATTTGTATGATTCTATGGTAGGCAAGTATATTTCGTAGAATAGGTAATTTCTACTTTACCGAAAAGCGAAACACAGCCGACTTCCTCAGCCGGTAACTAAGAAAGTTTGAAGGTGTGATTATCGTTTAATTTCTGTTATTTTTCAAAAATATCAAAAACGTGGTAAGTTTTTAAAATTCGAACGTTCAAAATTTTCGCAACCCATGAAAGTTTTTGAAATTTTTGTAATTATTCAATTTTTTGAGCTCTTTAGAATTTCTGAAGTATCTCAATTTTTATATAATTTCAGGATTTATGAATTTGAACTGGGCTTTAAAATTTTTGAAGTTAGTTAAAAAGCTGAAATGTTGTAATCCCTACTTTACCGACCGATGTTATAATCTCTACTTTTTGTGAGGAACACAAAATTCTCTTAAATCCAAATCTTTATTACCGACTTACCTTGGACAAGTCAGACACTAAATATGATATCTGCAGAGATGGCGCTTATAACCGCGTTTCCTGGTGCCAACCTTGAAGCGGTAAATTTTTCTTTCGGATAGGTTAAAAACCTTAATGTTTTTTTGTCAATACTTCTACGAATTTTATTGTTTTTTTACAACTTGAAAACTGGACCAAACTCACTATTTTTTAAATTTCAAAATTCAAAAATATCTCTTTTTGTTTTTAATGTGGCATTTTCAAAATTCCTATAATTGAAAGAGAAATTATAATTTTCAAAAATTTAAAAAAAACTGGAGATTAAAATAAATCATGATTTCAGAAATTTCCAACATTATTGAACCACAGTCGACTCTCCCGTAAGTGTAGCGCTCGGGACCGAGCCATTTTTCAGCGCTCCGTTTAGGTTGAGCCCTCCTACTTCCCCCACTCCCGCATGTCACGTGAGTCTTCGCGCAAGCAGTTTCGTATCTCATATTGTGCGCAATAAGGTGGCGTTCAAAATAAGGCGCGAGAATTTTCGATGTGGTGGGGACAGAGCGTTTGAGGGAGCTCAACCTAGAAGGAGCGCAAGCCAGTAGACTAATGGGATTGTCAAGTAACGGGGTGTCAACTTATGGGAGTGTATATATATTTCCCATCCACGACCAAAAAACGTGAGAGTCTTTGGCACCCTAAACATCTGCCGTACCGACTGAAGAGCTATATGTCAACAGAAACGTCAATAAAAAAATAACCACATAGGTCGAGGCTTGAATGGATTCATCTGACGTGGGAAACCATCAGTCTGCATCTCTTGCTCATTAATTTGCATAACGGGCAATTAATTTGACGTGTCACAGTCATCAAGATATTAATCCAAATTTTTTTAATGACTTATTTCAAAATGCTTCGTAAAATGGTCCAGCAAGCTCTCCCCAGCATCTCAAAAAAAGGACACGACCTCCACACAACAGCAATTAATAAAACCTCGAAAGATCGATGCGAGCCCACACCAGTTGTCGTAGTAAGTGAGATCATCATCAATCACCTCCTCCCCTTCTTCCCATACATGCTAATTAATCAATTAAAGTCTGCCAGGAAGATAAAAATGCATGATAAGATGATTTTCTTCTGGAGGAATGATATGGAAAATGTATAAACGCGATGTAGATGGGACTTTAGAAATTTTTGGAAAATGTGGGGAATAATCAAAATCAAAATTTTAAAATTTTGAAAATTCAATTCTATCACACATTGCCAAAAATTCGATGATTTTAAAAGATCACAAAATAAGTGTTGCAAAATTTACTCAATCCTGATTACAATTTTGATTCCGATTCCCGTAAAAATTATTTTTCCCATAATTCTATATAATAATTCTATCATAATGTGGGAAAAATGAGAAACCTGTTCACATTATTGAAGCTCCAATGAAAATTACGCCATAACGTCGTTATAAAATTCATTAAATTATGTTCGATAATAAAAATTTTCACTTACATGTTTTTCAAACCAATTAAAAGATCCGTAAAAAATCGGAATGATTCTCGGTGGGTTAAAAACAAAAATTGTGTAATTCCCTAAAATCTCGGCGTACAATCCGTAATTCTTGAGACGTTGGCGAAGGTAAAAAAATCTGAAACGGATGTAATTCTACTCTTTCAAAATTATGTAGAAGAGATGAAGTTTCCACTTTTGTATTTCGGAATACACACACACACACACACACCTACCTACCTACTTACCCACCTACCTACCCATCTCCTCACTACCCCACCCACCCATCTCCTCACTACCCCACCCACCCATCTCCTCAGCACCCCACCCACCCACCTATCTTCTCACCACCCCACCTACCCACCCATCTCCTCACCACCCTACCCACCCATGTGCTCATCACCCCACCCACCTATCTCCTCACCACCCCACTCACCCATCTCCTCACCTCCCCACCCACTCACTTATCTCCTCGCCAGTCCGCACACCCACCCACCCATCTCCTCACCACCCCACCCACCCATCCACTTATCTCCTCGTCACCCCACGCACCCACCCATCTGCTCACCACCCCACCCACCCACTCACTCATCTCCTCACCCCACTCACCCATCTCCTCACCTTCCCACCCACCCACACATGAGAAATCTTACTTCCAACAGGTTGAGACTAATCTTAATTTCGCCAATCATTTCACACCTCCTTCAACCAATGTACGACCCGTGTGAGAGGTTGAAATTACCAGTACCCTCGGAATGGGACAAAATAACCTTCTTAAAAATATATCAGCGTAACTTCATCTGGACACACTTTCAATTGTGCTATATATTGATTAACATGTATAGCCAAATATCAAATATAGTAAATTATTTTTCTTCTCTACAGGTGCTGTGTGGTTGCGGTGGTCTCGATGGTACCGAGATCTCCGAGTCCATATCACTCGCAATAAATCTCTCGCATCACAATTTCTATCCTAAATTCTTTGCTCCTGATATGGAAATATGCGGGCTCGTCGATCACTTAACGAAGGAACCTGATACGTGCGGTTTACCGCGCAATGCTCTGGTCGAGGGGGCTCGATTAGCCAGGTCCTCCATAAAGTCATTGAGCGATTGCGGCGTCCAGTGCGGCGAAGCGCTTATCATTCCTGGTGGTTTTGGAGCAGCACGAACCATGTCAGTTACATTTTTGGAATTTCCTTAATTTTCCGGTTTAGGCCACGGAAAAATGTTGTTCCGGGCACGCCATGCAAAACTAATCACTCTCCTTTAACTTCCATGACAATCTAGCACGTTGAAGAGGGTGATTAACGTGTCGCAACTAACCCGAGAAAATATTATTGCCCAAAAATACCTCCTAAAAATTGTTTTCAATTAACGCAACTTCATCGAAAAGATTAATATAACGCCCCCACAATTTTCGAAAATCATTTGTGAGAATATACATACTTCATTATACACAATGCCGTCAACTCCTTCCCATAAAATTAACGATATCTTACTTTCATCTCCCATTGTACGCTAATCTCTATTCGACCCACCTCATTTGACCGTCAAAATCTCCCACGTAATATTTCACACTCTATTAGAATCGAAAAGAACTCTGGTTTTCGACAACTTTTGTTGTGAAAAATTATGTAGAAAAATTATTACAAAACCTCCTTTCACTTTTCAATCATCTCGATGATAGGAGTGACTTTGCATCCAAGGGAGCAGAGTGTACCCTAATACCAGATCTCAAACGAGTCATCGAGGAGTTCAATTGTGAGAAAAAACCCATTGGTACAATGTGCATTGCATCAGCTTTAGTTGCTCGGGTTCTACAAGGCGTTAAAGTTACCCTTGGCAAGGAAGGTAACACCTTTATGCGACTGATCACGTGACGGGTCCATTAAGTCAGTAAAGTAGTTAGAAAGTGATAAGTCGATTTTTTCTACCATTGTTTTATGCCAATGTCGGCCGACCAACGTTGTGCCAACGTTGATCAACTCACCTTGGGCCAACGTTGATCAACTCACCTTGGACCAACGTCGGCCAACCAACCTTATGCTAATCTTGAACAATTGATGGTATTCTTACGTTTACGAACTAACTGTGTAGCAGTCTGCGCTAACGTGGTCTGGCCAGCCTCGTGCCAACATTAGCCAACCAATGACCATTTCGGCCAACCATTCATGGGACAATGTCTGCCAGCCAACATTGCGACAATGTCGGGCAGCGAATCTTGTGGAAATGTTGCCCAGCCAACCCTGCAACAATGTCAGGCAGCCAACCTTGCGCAAATGTCGGGCAGCCAACCCTGCGGCAATGTCGGGCAGCCAACCTTGCAACGATGTTGGACAGCGAACCTTGCAACGATGTTGGACAGCCAACCTTGCGACAATGTCGGGCAGCCGACCTTGCGGAAACGTCGGGCAGCCAACCTTGCGACAATGTCGGGCAGCCAACCTTGCGGAAATGTCGGGCAGCTAACCTTACGACAGTGTTGATCAGCCAACCTTGTGCCCATTTCAATTTCATAGAACTGATTTTGTTAGAAAAATTTCAAGAAATCTTCAGTGCTGATCTACAACTGTGACATTAAACTCCAATTCTGCAGTGGCATACAATTAAAGAAACTCTGCTGCTAATTTCCAATTAATTTTTAGGATACTTTCTTCAATGGTTCAACCTTTGAATTTTTGTCATTCTCAATATTTTTTTTTGATTCTGAAATTTTTTGAGGTGTTTAGAGTTACTGGAAGTAGTTTGTAAATTTGCAACGCCATGGTAATTTTTTTTAGGATCTAAGGACGATTGGCCTTACTCTGAAGCTATCCGCCGAGTCAAGGACATGGGTGCAAAAGTCGAGGAACAGGATGTTAAAGGTTTCACATATTGTGAGCAATACAATGTTTACAGTACACCCGCATGGATGTACTCACGTGCAACTTATGATGAGGTACACCAGGGCATTGGCAACATGATTGCGGAAATGAAAAAGAAAATTGTTCGTTGATGGAGAAAGGAATAGTTGAAAATCCTGTATTAGGTAAGGTATGATTTACTAAAAATATCCTTTATTCAGTTTTCCTTTCATCACCTTCATGACAACATTATTATTATAGAACATATTTGCGCTCCATTGTTGTTCCTGATTAGCTTATCTGGGATATTAGGTGTTAATCTAGAGTTAGAACTACAATAGTCAACAACAAATCATAACAATAGGTTGAAACTGATAATGAAGTCTTTTGAAATTTTAACTTTGCTATCAGTTTCAACGGAGATGGGGTTTTTGGATTTTTCGTCAGTTTGCGACATTTCGCAAACATGAAGAACACTCCAAAATTGGTATGGAAGGACAATTGATTGACATGAAGAATGTCGAACAACTTAAGCCTCACCATCTCCTCGATTTTGATAACTACAGAATAATCTCCATAGCAAGAGGAATCTACATCACTCATAGACACCACCGATCGATACTTTCGGCATTACCAAATAACATTATAATAATACAAATAGTAGTAATTAAGTTCACAATAATGTGGCGATTGTCTCGACTGTCTAAAAAACACAGTACTATTTCCTTAATCTCCTTAAGCTTGAAGATAACCATTTTAAATTTTCCGAAAACTTACGTACATCTTATGGAGAGCACTTGACTCTCCTATCCGTGCAGAATTTCCTTAAACCTCACTCATCCATTCCCATAATAAATCCCAAGAAAAACCGGAACAAAAAAACATTATTCAGACTTTGGTTCTGATCCCTCGAGGCCAGATTCCGTTGGGACAAATTCCCGACTCTCCACACTCGATTCAAATACACTATTAGCACGCATCAAATAACCCATTCGATGTTCAGTGGAGACAGCTCAACTGAGGGCTAGCAGAGGTTCAACATTGGTCATCCGTGATTTCCTGGCTTTATCCTCCTGGTACTTCTTCATCTTCAGAAGCTTTCGCTTGCCCTGACTGAGCTTTTTGGTCGGGGTCTCCATGGTGGTTGTCAAGCCGTTAACGTCTTCATCTCCTTGCTCTTCCAGCATTCTCAAAGTTTCAATGATATTCCGCGGTTCGTTGGCACGACCCTTGGTTGCATTTCTATTAGCATAGACAACTGACAGATGTGAAAAACTAGATTTCGGTGGTGCCGTGATGTCAGCAAAGTCCCGGAAATTGGCGAAGAAATCACCGCCACGAATCGGCTGGGGTTTCGGATTTCTGTAGTAGTTGGAGCGACCTCTGGTAGCGCTCGAATAGTAAGGATTGTATAGGCTCTCATCAACCGAGTACTCCTCTGCTTCCTTGTCTTCAGGGTAGTAAGTTCCCCCGCGAATTACACCAAAGTTGCCGGACCCCAGGAGCGGATGCTGGGTGTTGTCTTTGACGTTTGATGCAGCTGCCTGATAAGCTGCATTGCGATCTCGTTGGAAGTATCCTAGGAATCGATTTGGCCGGAATCTCTGCTGCTGCTGCTGTTCTGCATATGATAGTCTGTGATTAGCGAAGAGCTCGGCGAATGAAGGGAAGAAGTTTTGACTGTCGGGAACCAAGGTCCTGTCATCCTGTCTGGCTTGGGGATCTTGAACGGGTTCGGAAACCGTAGCTGTAACTCGAGTTTCCTCAATGACTGATGATTCTGTTGCGGAAGTCGATGAAAGTTCTGCGCCACTAGTGGGATCTGCTGTTTTAGGCGATTGGTGGACAGTCTCTGCTCCATCTGGCTCCATGTACATATCGGAGTCATCGGAATCTTCGTAATCACCTGCGTGAACTTCTGATGCCGCTGCTACCGAATCCTGAAATTCCAGAAAAGATCGATTAGTTTAGATCAATATCAGGTTTATTTGTAAGAGTGAAGGAGATGAGGAAAGCCTTGACATTGAGAAAGCACCTGGACCTGTGTATTAACTGTACTGTATATCTATACTTTATCACGGTTACGTGTACGTTCTGATTCGACTGCACTCGGTACTCTTAGAAAATCCACCTGGGCCTCTAGGCTCTATGCATGATTGTGCCTCGGGTGCCCTGGGATCAATTGCAACATAAGACACGCCTAGGCATTGTTACCCAGTATGTCAAACCACCAACCTCCGCGGGCGCTATTCCATGCTCCCGGTATTCAAATCCAGAGAGCCAGTGGAAACCCTCTCTCTGGGCGTTCGGGTCAATTGTGAAATTTTATTGCTGAATTTAAAAGTGCATTTTAAAACTGGAGTGCAGACTTTATGCAAGACAGTATGGTCATAACCTCATTCTGGAATATGACTCAATAATATTTTGAGGTGAGCATAATATCGATATGAATATTTTAGCGCTATCTTATCGACGATATGCGACGGCTTTTATTGAAAGTTACATCAGGGTGAATACTTTCGTTTAAGCTGATTATGTACAGACTATTTTCATCTCAGTGTTTTTTTTTTATATCTACGTGTCAATCAATTCTATGCAATGGCCTACATGAGAATTGGTGAAATTGGGTCAATGAGTGAGGAACAATCTTTTATTCTTCATGAATGCATGGGAACAACGGAGACAGTTTCAATTGCTCGGTCGAGTTTATAATAGCATCAATTATACTGTCAGTCACAGAGGCTAGCGATTCTTCCAGTCCTGTCACACTGTTCGTAAGATCAATCGCAGATAGGTGAAAGAGAGACGTTATTAGCTGCAATCGTGATTGCATGGATACTCGCGATGATTATTATATTAACACAAGCATGCGCCTTTCCATCAATTGAGCGGGAGTATGTGCATCATGAAGGTAGATCATATAAGGCAAACTTTGCGATTGTTTGATGCTAGGAAAAAAAACATATTTGGATAAACGCAATATAGGGGAGGTATTGTAATGACCCCGAAAGTGAAAAGTACCAGATCGATGAAATTTTCACGTTTCTCGCTGTTTGGCATCATCCTGGCGTCATTTCAGAAAAGTGTCCGTATGTGTGTGTGTGTATGTGTGTAAACAAAAAACTTCGTTTAACGTTATCGGCGGAACCATCGGAGGGGTCAAAATGTTTTTTTTTTCATTGACGCGTTTCACTGGTCTCCAGGTCTGAAAGGAGTGTTTTTGCAATTGTAGCATTCGTTCAATTGTTATTAACAATTTTAATTGTTTATAACGCTGTATTTCGAGAACGGTGACAGATACGAGAAAAAGTGTCCTACAAAAGTTATTTCTCTAGCGAAACTACATATTTCATGTTTTATTACTTTTTTCGCTAGGCATCGTATTTTACGAGATATCGATGAAAAATCATAATAATCGATCAATAGGCGAATTTGCGGAACTGATGTGCAACTTGATTTCATACGTGTATTGTCACACACACACACACACACACACACACACACACACGCACACACACCCACACCCACACACACACACACAGACACCCACACACACACACACAGACACCCACCCACCCACCCACAGACACCCACCCGACCACACACACACACACGTACTCACACGCGCACATACACAGACCACTCACACTCACGTCCCGTTTATTCCTAATAACTTGTTGGAAAAGATAAAAATTTTGTCATGACACTTGTGAAATGTTACAGTATTCCAAATTACGCTATGCAGTAGTGTCATCAACCCCTAAGACGCCATTCCTCATTTCAAAATAATTTTGCAGGTATGTACTGCTTTTTCTCCTTGCCTCTGAATATTTGGAATATTCTGAAGACAGAATTTTGCACTAGTCTCAAGGTGTGTTGGAGAACAATAAATGCACCTATAATTGAAGACGAACGATGTAAACGTTGGTAACGTTGTGCAATTCGGATAATTTTCAAGTCTTCAGGTTGAAATTTTATTTTTGAATTGAGCGAAAAATAGCTGAGATTAGGAACATTCATCGTGAGGGTAGATGAATTATTTATAAATTAAGGACATTGAGCTGTAAAAATTGGGATAAGATTGATGATGATACAGAGATGGGGCACTATAGACTGATAGAACCGTATTATTTGCTGGTGAAAGTGAAGGTTCAACGGAAAATCGATTGTCTGATTTTATCTCTGTTATTATATTTTTCTTATTAGTTAGTCTGCGGCCATAAATTTTTCGAGATTTAATGATCATTTGGAAACCGTAAAAATGAACGGAATTGCTGTTTTAGGGTCATGTAATTACTGATTTTCCGAGATTTGCAAGGGGTTATGTAAGGGTAACATGGGGGAATCAGTTTATCACGGAAAAGATATTAAAAGATCGTTAATATTTCCGAAAGTTTGTAACGAAATGTACTGTAATTGTGGATTTATGGAGTTCCGGTTGCTCTTTTTACTCACTTCATGAACAGACTCGTCCTCCAGTACAGGTGCACCGTCTGAAACAAAAATATGAAAAGCTCTTTAGTTATGATGGTTCACAATAATTATTCATGAGGAAGGACTCTTGCTTTAAATTTATCAACTCATTGCAGATGCAGATTGTGCTCAAGGGCTACGATAAATCAGAAAACCACCCACAACTGGAAATGGTACTCGTATGTAGGACTAAGTGCAGGTACAACTCACATTTATCATGGACAATTCAAGGACAACTGAGACGATTATTCATATCATTGAAGATCCATGTTGCAAGTTTTGTTTGCAAGGCGAATGAACGGAGAGAAAAATAAATTTGATAGTGATTCCTTATTTTGTCCTGTTGCATTCCATTTGGGTCTAAGAAAAAATCGCGACCGGCGCTATAAAAATAACCTGTTTCTCACCCCAGATTCAAAGCTTTCCGTTGTATCTCGTCAATGCTATTTTTGGGTTTAAGGATGTTAAGGTGAGATTCCAGGGGTTGCCTGGAATTGCAGGGAGAGGCTCCCAGGTTTAACTTCCCGTTTTTCGGCGCATTATTCTAATGGCCCCGAAATGCTTTTTTCTTGCTTTAGTTGACTAGTGTTTCAAGTATACCAAAATGATACTCGACAAATTCTCAGTTGATGTATGTGTATGTGTATGTGTATGTGTATGTGTATGTGTATGTGTATGTGTATGTGTATGTGTATGTGTATGTGTATGTGTATGTGTATGTGTATGTGTATGTGTATGTGTATGTGTATGTGTATGTGTATGTGTATGTGTATGTGTATGTGTATGTGTATGTGTATGTGTATGTATGTGTATGTGTGTGTGGGTGGGTGTGTGTGTGTGGGTCGGTGTGTAAGTAGCTATGTGGGTGGGTGAGTGAGTGTGCGGGTGGGTGGGTGAGTGGGTGGGCGGGTGGGTGGGTGGGTGAGTGGGTGGGCGGGTGGGTGGGTGGGTGAGTGGGTGAGTGGGTGGGTGGGCGGGTGGGTGGGTGAGTGGGTGGGTGGGCGGGTGGGTGGGTGAGTGGGTGGGTGGGTGTTTGGGTGCGTGTAAATTGGAAATCCCGAAGTTTTCCTCCTGATCATCTTGAAGTTCGATGGGCAAAATTACCGTTTTACCCCCCGAAGAACAATGGCTTTTCCATTCCGTCTTCATACCTTCAGGTATCTGAAACATTTCTAACCAATTTTCAGGAATTTGTCTGTGTGGGTGTGTCTGTATGGAGGTGAAATTTTTCGCCTACCATTCCTTGCAAACACATTACGTGATTACAATTGCGTCTGGCGTAATCGAATTATCTTCACGTAACGTACATCTGATTAGGTTTTGGCTGAAATAGGCCTAATGCTTTCTTTCGTTATCAACAATTTTCATTGTTTATAATGCTTTATTATGAGCGAGCGGTTGGAGATGGGAAGAAAAGTGTTTCACGATTATTGTTTCTCTCTTAAAAATGCATGTTGCGTCTTACGTAACTTTCTTCCTTAAATTTCATGATGAAGGGTAAATCAGTGCAGAAAGATAAACTTATCATACAGTTTATTTTTTTTTAACTTAATGGACAAAAAATCGTATAGTTAGACTTCAGCTCGTTCAAAAATTGCGAAAAGAATAATTAAAAATTCTACAAATTACCAAAAAAAACATTCCAGCGAAAGAATCGATGGTAATATACGTATGGGATAGTTTATTTACGTATTAATGATACCAAAGGATGTTTGACACAAACCAGCTTGGTCCTCGAATTTATTAATGATGGTTTGCTTAGTAAAAAATTATTAACACTTAAAACGGTCTCTCTTTATCTCATAAAATCTCGTCATAACACCCTTAATTGAAAATAACATACAACTATTGAAATTATTTGTCATCGGAATTGGTCGGCACGAGATCGTAATTGAGACGTGATAATATCACTTCAACAAGCCCCTCCCTAATCCATGATTTCTATCATTCCGCGGTTCGGAAACACCACTCACCACAACTTTTTCCTGTCTTTTCCAATTGCAATTGGTTTTCTGCAACTGCATAATCCCGAATGATGAATAAAACCAGAATTCCTGGGAGGTCTGTATGTACCTACTAGGAAGCAATTTCCTACCCACTGATTTTTCCGTTTTTTTTTTTAAACGAAAAAAAAAAATGCGTGCAAGAACACAATATCGACAAGAAGTGTACAAGGTAAATTGCTATGCATTTCCTGGACACATTTTTTTTTAAGTTCGGTGCAGTGAGTCAATGAATTGGCAATTTGTATGGGACAGAGTTTCACCGAGAGCGTCTTGGGCTCTCTTCAAGAGATCTTCAACATGAGATAAACTGCAATCGTCAATCACGGAATCAGGAAATCTGCGGAGAAAAAAAAATCGTGTTTGACTGCCTTTTGCGTTTAGAATGTGACATGGAAACTTCATTAGCTCCTCGATATACGTAACTGGACTTTTGAGTATATCAAATTGATCCTGAACAAATTTTACAACGACGTGTGTGTGTGCGTTTTGGTCTCGATCCCTCTCGTTTGTACTCCCCACGACAGCTGCGCTTGCGCGTTCCTTTAGAAGGGGGTTATAAACCCAGCGGCTGGGGCCGGGATTCGCTATTTGAGTGATCGTGTTTCTGTACACCGGGTAAACGTCCAGAAACCCCTACGTCACGACGGCGGGCGTCCGTGGCGGGTTCCCGTCCGGCTTGGCGTTCTTATTTTATGCATATGAAATTTAGGGCACATAGATACAAACATACGAACACACATTGACTCAGAATTTTTCGGGGATCATTTTGGTACTCTTAAGACACCAGTTGCAGGCCGAAACGAAAAAGTTCGATTTAGGGGTGATTACAATAACTTCCCTATCAGAAAGTTAAAAATTGATGAAATCACCAATCTCAGGTTTCACAGTGAAAAGGTTCTGTACCGTGTCATAGACCGGCAAAAATTGGCCTCACGTTCGTTTATAATCGTCTCATCTGCAAAGGCGGAAACTCTCACTACGTATTTCTGAAATGTCGAGTCCGCGAAATGCGACTCTTCGTAGTACACCTGAGGATGATAAATCCAATGGGTGAACGCGTGCAACTTGGTCCCCAGCTTCTTTATTTGCCTGAAAATACAGCGGGAAATCACGTTCTGCGGTGCATCGTAATAAACAATAATCATCATGAGTCAGAACAGTTCGCTCGAGACATGTTACAGAGCCTAGTAGGAAATGCTGCGGGCTAATATGCAGAAATTAGGTCGAACCATTTGATGTAAACTGTGGATTAATCGATTTTTTACGGCATTATTTTGCTTCCTAGTGTATTGTTTTTGAAATTGATAAGATCTACAAATGTTTATTAAATTAAAGAGAATATCTTGATTTTTCCATTTGATAATTTCAGAATTAAAAAAAAAAAATCTTACAATCCCAAAAAATGTAAAAACCCGAAGAATTTCAAAATTTTTAAGAGATTGAAGAATTTGTAAACTTGAAAAATTTAGGAAATTCGAAATTTGATGACATAAAAATTGGGATAATTCGAGAAATTGCATCAAAAACAGAAATTTCAAAGCGTCAGAAATTTGAAAAATTATAAAATGAAAAAAAGAATAATAACGAAACTGCAAGAAATGCTTTAAGCTAAGATGCAGGAATTAGTCCAACCTCTTTTATGTAAACTGCAGATTAATCTGATCTCATTGTTTTCTTTTCCACCTATTCGTTGTTTTTCAAATCGATTGAATCTAACAACTCAATTCAATTTTGTATTTGCAAATTGAATCCAATCACTCCGCTTGTATTTGCATACTATTTAGTAATATGTGGTGTACAGCCGAGAAAAACCACCTCGAAAATAAAAAGAAATTATCGGTGAAATCTTATTGACATATTGTTATGCAATAATAGCAATGTAAATATGGGCTGATCGATTTTCACTCGATAATTATTAAATTGTGCAATGAAAAGCTGAAATTGAAAAATATTTTGCAGGTTACAAGAGTGAAAATATATTACATTTGTATCAGAGTCTTCTAATCCTGTAAGAAAATAAATGATCAGCCGTAATCTTGAAAGATACATTTGATATTTTCAGGAAAGGTACATCATATGGAGACATTGATCTATGTTCGTCTTCGTGGACGTCAGATTAGACCAGTGAGGACAATGTCCACTAGGCATTGGAACCTTCGGTTGTATCCAGTAATGGAAGGGAAACCGTAAAAAACCTCGATTCGTATAGCCATTTCTTTTACGAAACTCCTGTTCGACGATAACCCTGAGTATCAGAATTCGATCGTTGCACCTGTAGCCACAAATCAATTAAATTGAACATTTTAAACGTTCATATTTCGCTGCCGGTCAGTTTCGCCCAGCCCATTTTGCCCGGTGGTTCGTTTTTCTCGCCCTCCCCTCTACTCAAGTCAAGTATAATATCTACTTGAACCAAGTACAAGATATACTACTACCAAGTATGAAGTATACTAGCATCAAGTATCTCTTTATACTTGAATGAAGTATCTCTTCATACTTGAATCAAGTATCCTGTTATCCTTGAATCAAGTATCGTTTTATACAGTAGAGCTCCCTTAATTTTCCGCTTCCTTTATTTTCGCTGTACTCCCCTCACGACTTGTCTCCCCTCAAAAACCTTCTCCCACTCACCGTACTTTGTCTATCCTTGTTTTCGACGTCATGCGCTCCAGACTGCGCAGCGTCTCAATAGTGGGACCGAGCATTCATGAAACATAACCTATTTACTTGATACATAGTCCGTTTACTTCTGCTCTTATTTCCCCTTCCGCTCCCGACAACCCCCACCACGCCAACCAACCAGTGGGCAGAGTGGGGGGCTTCCTTAATTTTTTTCTCCACGAAATTGCTTCAAGGTCACCCCCCGAGCTCGGAAAATAAAGGGAGCTCTACTGTACTTGAATCAAGTAGATCTTTATATTTGAATCAAGTATTTCTTCATACTTTAATCAAGTATCTCTTCATACTTGAATCAAGTAGCTTTTTATACTTTAATCAAGTATCTATTTATACTTGAATCAAGTATCTCTTCATACTTGAGTCAAGTATCTCTTCATACTTGAGTCAAGTATCTTTTCATACTTAAATCAAGTATCTCTTCATACTTGAGTCAAGTATCTTTTCATACTTGAAGCACGGATTTATTTATACTTGAATCAAGTGTCTCCTCATACCTGAATCAAGTAGCTTTTCATATTCGAATCAAGTAGCTCTTTATACTTGAATAAAGTATCTCTTTATACTTGAATCAAGTATATATTTACACTTGAATCAAATATCTATTTATACTTGAATCAAGTATCTTTTTATACTTGAATCCAACATCTCTTTATACTTGAATCAAGTATCCCTTCATACTTGAATCAAGTAGCTCTTTATACTTGAATCAAGTAACTCGTTATATTCGCATCAAGTAGCTCGTTATACTTGAATCGAGTATCTCTTTATACGTGAATCAAGTATATTTCTTTGAGTGTAGAGCATCCACTTGATGGCCTTTCTAGTTACTGGTTTAAACCCTCGGCCGTCGTCGAATTCACTGCAAATCGACAGATATGATACAAACTGTTGTTGTCAATGACACACTATTCTCAGCTGCGTGGACTTAATTGCTCACCCATGAGTGAAATTTTCATTCATAATAATTACCATTAAAAGTTAATTGTCGGCAATTATGATATAATTCAAATTGCAAGAATTTAGTTATTCGTGTTATCGAAATGATTGCGTAGATGCAATAAAAGAGGTAACGAAGGACGCTAAGATTCAAATCATGGGAAATCGTGATAATATTCCTCATGGGATCGTGGGAGTCGGCCACACCTTGGGGGCCCAGCATTTGTATCGGTTCCAATCGGGCTTTATTTGTAGACGAAATCGAGGAGATCGTCACCATCAGTGAAAGTACTTGAAAAAAAAAATGTCATTGAGGAGAGACATGTATTTCCTCAATTTGAGAATTATCTCACGCAATCAATTGCTGGAATTCGGGAAAAGGAATTCGATGAAAAGAACATCAGAAAAAATTTGATAAACTCAAAAAAATTTAACTTTTTTTTACCAAAGTCCGAAAAAAATGACAATTTTTTTTTGAGTTGCGGAAAAATTGAAAGCTTATTTTCGAACGAAACCGAAGAATTTATCACAAGTGAAAGTATGTGAAAAAATGTTATTAATGACTGAGGACATGTGTTTCCTCAATATGAAACTTATTTCGGCCCAACTAATGGGCTGCTTAAAAAAAAACCTCCGGTGAATCTCAACATATCACGGAGATGTTGACGTTCTGTACTTGGTGGAAAGTGAATCGTTAAACTTTCTCTCGAAGGGAGAACTCTCATGAAGAAAACCTGAGATTAAAGAATTTATTTTGAAGAGCCCCTTTGAACATATATATAAAAAAAACAATTAAAAATTTCCAAAATTTTCGCCATTTTTCGAAAAATTCCAATCAAAGGCAAAACTGTCAAAAGCTACAAACTTGGAGGCTGTTGTAATTTTCCTGTCTATTAATTTTAATAATTAATTAAAAGTAATTTTCCTGTCGATTATTAGAATCAGCTCATTCGGAACAGACAAGACTAATGGATGAAAATAAATGGCAACAATCGCTCAAGAATCTGACCCGAATAAATCTGACCACAAATGATGAATTGCAGTCCGGTAATCGATTAGCTACTGGCCTTGACAGTGTATCCAAGTATCTCCATAGTCAGTAATACAAACATACTCTAGAGGCCAAACCCATTGGGTTCGATGGCACTTTCACGACCACACACTGTAATTATCAATGATGGCTGTTTCACATTTGGAAACCAGTTTGTTTCGCCCCATACCCGTCCCATTGATACCCCATGTCGCTACCATTCTTATCGAATGCCACAATCGCGAAAGTATTTGCCTGCCAAACGGCTAAAGTTAGAAAATAAGTGGTACAGCATGTATGCCAAAGTTACTCTCCCATCAGACTAAATATTGCTCAATACAACGGGCATTAATATCAATCACAAGCCAATGTGCCTTTCTTATTTCAACGATTATATTCATTTTAGATCACGCGAGACGCGCCGATTCCTTCAGCCCCCCCCCTCCCTCCCACCCATTTTTATTTGATGATTAATTTATAAATTACGATCTCGTGTGACTGCATATATTGCTAAATCTCACTTTCGTTAATTGAATCAATGATGCGAGGATTAATGGATTTCATGTCTAATATTTCTTACATATATTACTCTAATCTGTGGGATTTTCATATTTTGTGATACTAAGAGACTGCATGCAATATGAAAATGTAATGATTGGAAATGGCGGCGGCCAATTTGTACGTAAATTTTTTTATTACTTCTTATATTTCTTTCTTGTCACCTGTACTCTAGTACTGCATGTAAGCTCTGAGAATGGAATATGAATAACACTCTTTGATGTAAATAATTTTGTAACACGATTACTAGTTATCCTCAACGTAGCCTCGGAAATCTCGAGGGAAACAATATTAAGTATTTGGAGATTGGTTCAGACTATATATTGTTATTAACAATTTCAATTGTTCATTACGCTATATCTCGTAATCGGTTGGAGTTAGGGAAAAAAATAATTAATAATTACAAAACGGTGTTGTCAATCAATCTCAAATTTCAGACAGGCATCTGTTACCGCTTCAAAAACGTTATGCAAAAATTTCAAGCAATTCTTATGTCTTCGCGAATATAGGTGGAATATCCTTAAGCCAATACTATAGTCATTGAAGTCCACGTTCTAATTTTAGGAGGCACTACATCTGCATACCAGTTTCATTCAAGATCTAAGCCTACCGAATCTCTAAACAACATGTAGTATCACGAAATATTCCGTCACCAGGCTTTCGTATATTGCCACGTATCAACGCTTCACTTGGCATGATGGTTATCCAAAGTTTACCTCATATTTTCAAGAATATTTTTTCTGTGTAAGGTTTGAAATTCAATTCCCACAGCTACATGGCAGCCTTTCCCGATTATTGAAATGAGATTTTAATCAACGAAACGACCTAATGGAACATTAATTCCCGCTGTGATGACAGCTATTGCAATAAGCTACCGCTTGACTCTGCAGCTTCCTGGATGATCAGCACATGGTTCCCTACAATTTCCCATTTTCATTGCATCTGTACGTATAATTGGAACTTTCACTTGATGCGAAGGTTAGAGATAACTTCATCCTACTTGTTGACCCCTCATTTTTCCATTACTGGACTTTTAATCCCTGTCAAGAATTCAGGCAGAGGAAAATTAATACCCAAAAATAGCGGCAATAAGTAGAGTACACAATATATAGAGCAAGGTAATATATATTCTTTTATGGAACTCTGCATCGCCCATACATAGGTATACTCGTTTGATGAAGACTTAAGAGAATTTTGAAAAACTATGATAGTTAGACGTTTCATTACTTCACACACGAAATAATTTCCGGCAAACTTCTGGAAGAGTTGTCGGTGGACTTTTTTAGATCCTGTAATTTTTTAGAGCACTGCAACTCTACTTTTTCTCTTTTAATTGTGACCTTTGCACGTAATGTGACTCACGCCCCAAGACCGTTGATCAAAAAGGGAGTAGGATCCGTATCTAATTGACCACAGGCATGTAATAACGATCGCGATCGTCCTTGTGCCCATGATTGCGTTCCAATTCACCATCCATAGCTGCACCCTAGGTGATGTAGGAAGAAAATAATCGTAACAAGGATGCATCGTCCTTGTGTCTTGAGCACACCCACATAGTTTCTCGTCTTAACCTCATATGTGGTAATGGGAAATATATCCTGTTCATAGAAATTCTGCATCTGCCGTGGAAGTGAGTTGATGAAGAGAAATTTTACAAATACCATTTTTGTCACAAATGAAAGTCTTTACGAAAATGTCTTTTAACATCTTGGCTCAAAACCAGTCAGTGAGGATCTAATTCAGTAGCTCGGTTCTCGTTTTGCTCCACTTTTCAGTAAATCTCTCCAAATTGAAAGAAAAGAGCGGCTCTGTGGATGTAGATCTGTGAATGTAGATCTGTGAATGTAGATCTGTGAATGTAGATCTGTGAATGTAGATCTGTGAATGTAGATCTGTGAATGTAGATCTGTGAATGTAGATCTGTGAATGTAGATCTGTGAATGTAGATCTGTGAATGTAGATCTGTGAATGTAGATCTGTGAATGTAGATCTGTGAATGTAGATCTGTGAATGTAGATCTGTGAATGTAGATCTGTGAATGTAGATCTGTGAATGTAGATCTGTGAATGTAGATCTGTGAATGTAGATCTGTGAATGTAGATCTGTGAATGTAGATCTGTGAATGTAGATCTGTGAATGTAGATCTGTGAATGTAGATCTGCGGATGTAGATCTGCGGATGTAGATCTGCGGATGTAGATCTGCGGATGTAGATCTGCGGATGTAGATCTGCGGGTGTAGATCTGGGGATGTAGATCTGCGGGTGTAGATCTGCGGGTGTAGATCTGCGGATGTAGATCTGTAGATGTAGATCTGTAGATGTAGATCTGTAGATGTAGATCTGTAGATGTAGATCTGTAGATGTAGATCTGTAGATGTAGATCTGTAGATGTAGATCTGTAGATGTCGATCTGTAGATGTCGATCTGTAGATGTCGATCTGTAGATGTCGATCTGTAGATGTCGATCTGTAGATGTCGATCTGTAGATGTAGATCTGTAGATGTAGATCTGTAGATGTAGATCTGTAGATGTAGATCTGTAGATGTAGATCTGTAGATGTAGATCTGTAGACGTAGATATGTAGATGTATATCTGTAGATATGTAGATGTATATCTGTAGATATGTAGATGTATATCTGTAGATATGTAGATGTATATCTGTAGATATGTAGATGTATATCTGTACATGGAGATCTGTACATGTAGATCTGTACATGTAGATCTGTACATGTAGATCTGTACATGTAGATCTGTACATGTAGATCTGTACATGTAGATCTGTACATGTAGATCTGTACATGTAGATCTGTACATGTAGATCTGTACATGTAGATCTGTACATGTAGATCTGTACATGTAGATCTGTACATGTAGATCTGTACATGTAGATCTGTACATGTAGATCTGTACATGTAGGCCTGTAGGTGTAGATCTGTACGTGTAGATCTACATCATCCCTCTAAGGGATCAGCCTCCGTTAATTGTCAGCTTTTTGTCAAGTCTTTTGTTAATTGTCAGTTTTTCCATATAGATGATTCAGAAACAGTTTCACCATTGGACACGAATAAAAAATCGTAAAAGTAATTTCGAAATTGGTGAACTTAATGCTCAATATCTCCCATTGACGGCGTTCAATAGTTTTTTTGCCGCGACAAAGTTACCAAGATTGATTGACCATTCAAATCGCAAAAATTGTGACTGGCATTGAATGTTACAGCATTTGTCCGAGAATTGCTAGCTTGTCAGCATCGAAGAAAGGGAAATGAAAGGCAATGAAAGGTGACAGCATCGCTTCATGATGTCAATGACCCTCATTTCACGTTCATCGTTCACGGTGAATCGTCTGCATGAGTGATGCACAGGTGAACTTCTAATTATGCATTGCAGCACCCGAGGAGGAGTCGGATCATATGACCTGGCGTGACTCGTGAGCCTTGGCATGCATATTACTCGCATAACTGTATCCATTATCTTGTACATGCAATATCCTTTCAGAAGAAATAGCGACAGTGGGCGCTACGTCATGATTCCATCGTGAAAACTCTAGATTTCAGAAATCTTCCCTATATGTTGACAATTTTTGGACTCAATTAATTCCCTAGGTACTAGAGTCTGTACCAGAGCTCTCTGGTATTCTCTCGCCCCCCCCCCCCCCCCCGGAAAATTCCAAGGATGTGACAATACCCCGGGTGGGGACTTCGAACCTTGAACGATGAGATGAATCTTGGTCGGATCTTCGATGGCGGGCTTGGACTTGATAGCTTCGACATAGCTTCATCCCATGTATAAGCTTCGGTCAAACCAAGCTTAGTTATATCAAAGATATCCAAGCTTTGTTGGCCCAGCTTGTGCCAAGCTTGGCTCAATCTTAGCGTCTTTAGCGTTGGTCCACAGACAGAATCCAATCTACATCCAATATTGGATACATACATACATACATCCAAGCTTGCTAGAAGCATGCAACCCCAAGCTTCAGAAACCATGTTGTGCTATGCTTGGTCCGATCTCAGCATTGTTAGCTTCGAATCTTAGCTTTAGCAAGCAGGAATCCCGGATTGCTCATACCATCTAAACCCAAGCTTCTGAACTAAGGTTGAACTAAGCTGGATTGACGCATATTTTCCCTAGTTTCGATTCACCGGCATCAGCGAAACTCTGCTTAATATTGGATTCATATATAGATCTAGGATTGCTGCATCACCTAAACCCAAGCTCGGAATCGAATGTTCAACTAAGCTTGATCTAACCTCAATGTTCCTATCTTCGAAGTTTGAACCAAGATAAATTTTGTAGCTTGGACCGAGATTAATTCCGATGCTTCGACCACGGGAAACTTTGGAACTTGGACGAAAATGAATTTCGAGGCTTGTACCAAGATAAAGTCCGAAGCTTGAATGAAGATAAAGTCCGAAGCTTGTATTAACCTACGTAACCAAGCTAGGACGGAGCTTATTCTCTAAGCTGGAATTGGTGTTACATTCGCATGTTCTGCACAGATTGACCGATTTAGACATTTTCATCCCATCACGCATCTCAAATTATGATAGGGTTCAAACACTATTTTTACCATCGATTATGCATGTTCTCCAGTTTTTGTTCATCGACACTAATCGTTGCTTTGTTGCATAGCCAAAGCAATAATTTCCCGGGTGGTTAACCACCAGACAGGAAGTCAATGGAATTCTGTACAAAAAATGATAACCAAATGTAAGGGAGTCGTTAGTCTCGGCTTTACCTCACTTTTTTATCTCGAAAAGAGTGTTATTTCGATACAAAGTACATGGTGAGTATTGTTAACCGCATATGGAAGTGAAAAATAATTATGGTAATGGAGTTATTGTCCAATGGCAATTAAATTAACATGAGGGAACAGTTCTTAGAGATTTAGAAAGTCATTGCATTGACTATTAAGGGGTAACGGAATGGATCACAAGATCGTGTTCTCCAAACTCACTTTACTTCCACTTCGGGCCATGAAAATGCATTTAAAAAAAGAAAAAACTAGTGGTGTGTGCAAGTGTGTGCCCCACTCGGGGAACAAACAAAACTTTCCGATTTGGTTTTTCAGCACAACTTACTAAATTTATTCTTCTCCAATATACTACGGTTAATCAGTGTGACCCCTATTAGTGTCATAATGAGCACTTGCAGATTTCCGAATTCTAAACTGACTCGTTTATGAAGCAGATAATTATGAATACTTGAGTAGACGCATGGTGAGCATGAGGATGAGACTTATGCGTGTTACTTGAGTGAGAGTGAGACGCCAATAAGGATGCGGCTGCAAAACAAAAACTTTAATATTTTACCCAGTGGAACAGTATAAACAATTGACATTGTTAATAACAATATGAGTACTGGACCACTTTTACTCAAAATTTAATCAGTTATAAAATATGCCTATATGTTTCAACTGTGACATTGATTTTTGTGTGAATGAACGTTCATTATCACTATTTTCGATTTTTGCTCAACATGAATTTCTTAGATACAGGAGAACTACTCGATGGATGAAATCAAAAATCTAATCAGCTCTAAGTTACACGGAGACGCAACGATTGAAAAAAAATTAATCGAATCGCACCATCCGTTTCCGAGAAAACGTGAACGAAAAGTTTGGCCACATACAGACGAACACACACACACACACGTACAGACACTTCTCTGGAATTACTTCAGGATGATGCAAAGCGTCGAGAAACGTGAAAATTTCATCGATCTGGCACTTTTCATTTTCGGGGTCATTCCAATAACTTCCCTAGAGCGGGAAGTTAAAAAAATTATCTCTCTTGTGGAAAATATACAATTTAAAAAAAAATTCAAAGTTTAACATTAACGAAAAGACTTTCAAAAATGGAATGAGATCCAAAATCTTTGAATATTTCAAATATTTACAACGTTCCCAGTTTTTAGAGAACATTGGAGAATTGAACCATCCAAAAACTTTCAAAAATGAAATATGAGCATATGAACCAAATTTTTGTGGGCTTAAAGAAAATTAAATATTTTATCAATTTTATCTTGAGATCCCTGAAAATAAAAGGGGACACAATGAAAATTGAAAACTTTCACAGACCTAATAATCCGAATCATGAAAAGTCAACTGACAGTAATGTGGGACAATTTTGATGATTCGATAAGATTAATGACTCCGATCATCCTAAATTCCGCCTGTAAACAGTCGATACCAAAAGTAAAAAAATCCTCGGAAATTATTTATCCGTGAGAAAGTGTTACAATCACGCCTCTGGCAAAGTCATGGATCTCGGACGTTACCGGTGATGGAAAAGCCGTAAATGTCATGTACTACATGAGAATGGAGGGTAGGCAGGGAGTTGTGTTCATTCACCGTCGATCATGTCGATTACATGATTCAAGAGGTGATTGTAAATATTTTCCAGGAATTCCAGATATGAATGGTGAGGATTCCAACACTTCAAATTTATTAAATTATTTATAATCCCTGTTTTCTTCAGATGCTCGAAATTTTAATTAAAAAGGCTGTTTACGAGGTGCTCAAACCGGGGAAAAAAACGGTTCAACCACTTTCACAAGAGGTTATTTTAACAAGTTACAAAATGCAATTTTGTTATATTTATGGTGAAGGATAGCGACTTGAATTTTTTTCAGGGAATGTCTTGTTCAGGTTTTGTTAAGGTAGCTCAATCTCGGGCCATAATTTGGTGCTGACGTCATTATACATTTCAAGATTTTCATTCAATTTTACAATATAATAGTGTGGGGAAAAAAAACGTACGCAATCAGCATCATATAATTTACATTTTGCAATATGTTAATTTATTTTGTCGTGAATATTCTGTGATTCTGTAAATACTATCTGCGAAGCATCGCGCACGCCTCTCTTTCATGAAACAAAATATTGTGTCTGCATATGGGCGATTCCATTCCAGCTCGACCAACATTTTCAAACTGCATCTTCGATTTTTTAGGAAATTTTATATCTAGTAGTACTGGTTAGGATTAACTTCTAAGATTTTTTCAATTTTTTTTATCGCACCATTGGCCAGATATAAAATTTTTGAAAATTCCATTTTTCAAAAATGCATCTTTAAAAAAAATTGATAATTGTGCTAAAAATGAACGGATGTTTGTTTTTTTTTCAAAATTCTCGTTTTTAAATGTACTTTTCGATTCAGGGGGTGAAAATGGAATTCGATCCCTATTATGGGGGTATTTTCACTTTGTAAAGATGAATCATAACTTTTGGGAATGTATGACTGCATCGATTTTCCCTGATTTATTATATAAAAAACTGTTGGCTTTTTGACGAATTTTAAGCCTATCCCTGTTATGGGCATCAAATGGGAACTATTTTTTTCAAAGGTTGATTATAAAAATGGTCACTTCGTAACACCTCGTATAGTGAATGATTTTTGTTTTAAAGATGGATTTTTCAAAAATGGGATTTTCAAAAATTCAGATGTTACCAATGGTGCGCTGTAAAAATTAAAAAAAAATTGTAGAAGTTAATCCTAATCAGTGCTGCTAGATGTAAAATTTTCAAAAAAATCGGAGATGCAGTTTGAAAATGTTGGTCAAGCCGGGATGGGATTGCCCATATGTATGCCATAACCGTTGTAAATAGCCCAGTAAGGGTGTATCCTTAAAAAATAAATGAAGGTTCCTATAGTAAAAAGGAGAAATGAAAGAAACTATCGATATATATCGAAATCCGTAAGACCGAAACCAGCACCACACCAGTCAGCGCGGCGGAAAAAGGAAATGCGCGTGGTTCGCACGCACCACCAGTCTCGTCAACTCCAAACTTCCGACGCATTAAATCAAGACGTACTAGCGCCGCCGCGGCCGCGCCGTTGAATCAGTTTCTTATTCAATTTTAAACTGCAATATGTTTCCAGTCTTACTTCCAAATCGGAACTAACGTCATCTCTCGGTGCTACTTCGGAAGCTTGTTCTCATTTCGAGATATTTCGAGTTCGACTTTTCTCGATTCGAGATTTTTCTTTCGTGTCTTTTATGTAATAGGAAAACTCGACGCAGGGGGGTGGGGCGGCCCCCCCGTAGCACGGGGGTGTCTGTTTACCCTGTGTTAAGAAATATCATGGCCTAAATGGGGAAAGTCGGCCGCAGCCACCTGGATGGGTGTCCAATATTGCTTTCGAGGAAATACGGAAGAGCGGCTACCGTGGAGAGTACACGAGAGAGGGACGGAGGAAACACACGCACACACACACACACACATGCATACACATCTTATTGAAAACAGCAGAATTTTATGATACTATGAGCCACTGTAGAAACCTCTCTGTGAAGTTAAGTTCTGAATTTCGAAAATTGTTGAATACGCATTTTTTCGCGAGCAATAGCAGCAGTGAAAGCGGGATTGTTAGTGGCAATGGGAAAAGCCGGTCACCTGGGAAGCAACCGTGAGTGAAGATCGAGGAGGTACCGAGAAAAAGTTTATGCGTTACGCAATAGTACGCATTTGGGGGGCACGAGAGGTGAAAGACTTTCGTCCCTTGTTGCTTGGTCGCGGATATACCCGCGCAGATACACATCGCGAGACTCATTAGCACTTCTCGCGAGGGCTTTGTTCTGCTGAGATTTGGTGAGGTGATACTGCCCTGGGTTTCAAATATTTTTTGCACTGCATTACTAAGCTTTCCTTCAAATACAATTTGCGAGTTACTGGAAACTTTAGAGGTTTTTTTTAGAGGCCGATTTTTCTTCTTTCGTAGTTTTCGAAGATTCCAATATATTCGACGAGTCTTTAATTTACACATATTTTTAAATGCATTAGAACATCTTGTAAAAATTGAACTTGCAAGATAAAGTTGTGTTCGCACCGGAAAAATTTCGCAACCGATCCTTGAGCGCGGGATATCTGATTCTCGCACCAAGCTGTTTATGGTGACCATATAAAACTGACATATGAAGATAGGCATCTTGAAAATTGTCGACAAGATTAAAAATCATCAGCGAACAATGACAGCTGAGAAAATCGTTAAATGAATATTGAGTGAAAACTTAATTAAGTTCCGCGTTAGTTTCGGACATAGTCATCAGATTTGTAATTAGTTTAGTATCAGTATTTGAAATCAGCATGTAAATAAAAGTAAGTGGTGTGAATATTTATTAAATTGTTGATTGGAGAAGTTGAAGGTTTGGAGCCGAAAATGATGAGGGAAGTTTTCATTAGATCTATAACACCATATCTCAGGAACGGTTACGGATGGGAGAACCTGCATATGAGGGAACATATTCATTTATCTGGAGTAGAACTACACATTTTGTGTTCAGTAATTCTTTTGCATAATCAAAGTGTGACCGTAGGAATCTGCGGATGCATTAATTACAGGTACGTAAGGTTTTGATGAATCAGATAAGAATTATAACTCGGTTTTGTGCCCATGAGGTTGTAAACACATTCGGCCTACTAGTCTTCTAGGCTCTGATCAATCGTAAAGACATTCGATTTCTTGGGAAAGAGCACATATGACCTTCTTCTCCGCAATGCAATTGGTATTTATCTTGAAGATGAGAGTGTGTGCATCCGGCGTCGCGAACCGATGAGTAATCCTACCAGTTGGTGAAAGATATTCCGGTCTGGCGGGATGTTGGAGAAAGTCGTCTAACCGATACACATCGGGATCCCACTCTCGGCCAAACGAAGATCGGACGATGCGCATATTATCATCACAAACCGATAGATTTTCCATCATTAAGCTATGGAAAATTTGGGATCTATAATACAACATAAATACAACATATCGTCACCACACCTTCGACTTCGACTATACTAAAATATTAGATTTCGAAAAATCGAACTACAAGCTTGCAATTTTGGAAATGTACCACATCGAAAAACACGAAGACAGATCTGTCAACATGAAGACAGATGTTGACAATCTATCACAACCTACAAGTCACTAAACTACAACTACAAATAAAAATTCCGGATATCATCCTTCAAAACCAAACAAAAAATTACCGCCGTCAAGAAAACTAGTTTACCGACCTAGCGACCACTCCATCACCAGAGAAAAGGATACACAAAAATAATTTGCACGAATTCCGCCAGAACACTACAGTTATATCCTGTAGTAAGGTGTTATATCTAACTTTCCGATAGATTTTGTAAATCAATTTGTTTCCGTAAGATACACCATTGTTAGCTTAATGTGTGATAGTTCGCTATATATCTCGTATTATATGTTTTGGTGTCAAACTTCGTCAGCTCACAACCCGAATGGTACCCCTCCTTGCTAGTCCTCCCATGCTCAGTCCCTTGGGGGTCTCCGAAGGCCCATTTCTCCGGGGAGGGGGGCAGGTAGTTGTCATCCCGTGGCTATCATAAATGAGTGTACCCTTCGTAGAGCTCGCGTCGAAAAAAATATACCGCTACAATCCATCCCCTGCCAGAGCCACCAACCCATAGTGAGACAAAATCTAATTCCAAATGAACACTAATAATCCCAAAATTTAAAAAATAAAATAGATATCATATGGACCTGGGGGTGCTTATTGATCAGACTTTGAGTTGGGGTGAGCATTCTAAGTTGATAAGGGATCGGTTTGTTGAAATTGAAAAGTAAGATCGGATGCGTGTTGTATCAACTTTGGACAGCTAGAGCCTGTATTCCTCTCAAACTTAGAAAACGGCTAGTAAAAGCCATGACCTACCCTCATATCGATTATTGCTGTTTGCAATTGAATGGCGGCACTGAAGCAACTGAGTTGAAACTAAAGAAGCTAATCAACTTCGGCATCCGATTCATTTTTTATTTCAAATGGGATGAATCAATCAGTCCTTTCTATGGTAAACTGAATTGGCTTATGCCTAAGTATCAAAGATTATATTTTCTGGGTAAGCTGATTTTCAATGTTATCAATGAGCGTATTTAATACCTCCACAATACCTTGCTGATAAACTTGAATTTACGTGTAACCTGAATTATCGAATCATTCGTATATCTAAGCTTGACCTATGCGTGAGATTTGCCGAAACGAGTGCTGGTCTTGTTTCGTTTTTGGTTGCTTCGGCCAACTTTTGGAACTCTATCCCTAAAGATATTCGTAACTCGTAAGTCAATAGTTGAATTTAGTGATAGACTTTATGTATATTTATTGGAAAAACAAGCTAGTGATATTGCTGGTGTGTAACGGCATTACCAACTTAATTTTTGTTTTGTTTTATTGATTCTATGACTGATCTTTGTGGTATTGACCATGTAAATCGAATGAATATCGATATCGTTGACTGATTCTTGTATCGATTATAATATTCACTTATCTAAGAAATACTTTTGTAATGATTCTTCTAACAGTCCTTAGGGGATCTGAGTGCCCCGGGCCTTCAATAAACCGCTTTTATTATTATATTTTCATCTAAAATGATTATACCACAGATACAATGTATTCCCGAAGATGGTCACGCAAAAAGTTATCGAAATGTCGAGTGAAAAATAGAGACTTTTAACTCCAAAAAGTTAATTTATTACGAAGAAATTCAAGACCGAAAAAATCAATCACAACGAAAATAAGTGTTTACGTTTACGTGAGCAATATTGTTCCTATATTCCTGTTTTCTTATCTGAAATCGTTTTGGAAATACTGAAGCAATTTGACCTCGAAGCGTTTAAAGCACCTAATCCTACAGCACCTAAACGATTCAGATGACCGATTATTGAAGCCACAAAAATCAATTCCTGATTCCATTATCACTCCGCCAATTACAACTCGTGTATTTATCTAATCACGGTCATTGGAGCAACGGTGTGTAGTTGTATAGAATTAATCTAGCGCGTGATAGAATTGAAAAGAAAAGGAAAGTTGAGGGAAATAACGGATAACTAAATGTGTACTTCGACAGAGTCATTACTCATTAGCATAACTGAGTAGGTTTCTACGATTACATTTAACTCTAGTAACATGAAAAAAAACAATACTTTCATTGAGTATCGCTTACTCGATTAGCGCATGAGAACTTAAGATAATGAATGAGCAATTACTCTAAGGAAAACAAGATGTGTATCTAGTGGTGGATACAAAAATTGCGTTCGTGAGGGCTGCAAGTCTCAACGCGGAAGGGAAACAATATCTGGGGATAGAAAAAATCTGTAGATTGTATCAATTCATCTGTAGAATATTCTTACCACATCAATGTGTATAGAGTTAAATAAACGAGATGTGGGTATGACCCTCTACGGGTCGAACCAATAACTTCCCGATCGTTGCGCTGTATATGTTATATCCACAGTTTCTAAATATTGAAAAATTTTATAATCTTGAATTAGTTAATAACAATTAACTATCAGTGTTAGCAAAAAAAAGTTATACAACATCAAATATGTATTTTTGTGTGTGGAACAATTTTCATCAATCAATTTGTTTCGTATCTTCAACCGTTCTCACTGAGCAGCGCTATAAACAATCCATTTTGTGAATAACAATTAAATATGGGTGTTAGAGGAAAAAGTCATACAATATCAAATGTGTATTTTTATGTATGGAACAACTTTCATTAAACACTTTGTTTCGTATCTCCAACTGTTCTTGCGATAGAGTGATCTAAACAATCAAATTTGTTAATAACAATTAACCATCGGTGTTAGCAAAAAAAGTTATACAACATCAAATATGTAGTTTTGTGTGTGGAATAACTTTCATTGAATAATTAGTTTCGTATCTTTAACGGTTCTCACGATGGAGCGATAAAAAGAATTCAATTTGTTAATAACAAAAAAACGCTGGGTCGATTAGGTTCAAAATCTAATCAGGTCTAAGTTAGGCGGAAACATATCGAATGAGTACAGTAGAGCTCCCTTTATTTTCCGTGCTCGGGGGGTGACCTTGAAGCAATTTCGTGGAGAAAAAAATTGAGGAAGCCCCCCACTCTGCCCACTGGTTGGTTAGCGTGGTGGGGGTTGTCGGGAGCGGAAGGGGAAATAAGAGCAGAAGTAAACGGACTATCTATCAAGTAAATAGGTTATGTTTCATGAATGCTCGGTCCCACTATTGAGACACTGCGCAGTCTGGAGCGCATGACGTCGAAAACAAGGATAGACAAAGTACGGGGAGTGGGAGAAGGTTTTTGAGGGGAGACAAGTCGTGAGGGGAGTACAGCGAAAATAAAGGAAGCGGAAAATTAAGGGAGGTCTACTGTACAAGAAAACCCTAATCGGATAATTTGTTGAAGAGAAAGCGTTCGACAAAATTTTGCTCACATGCGCACACACACACAAACATCGCGCTAAAAATGGTCGGAAACGTTTCCAAGGGTCATGAAACGTGGAAATCAGGTAAAATTTCCGATTTCGATCGGGAAGTTAATGAAACAGTTGATACATTTTCCAAAATTGGGGATATTTGTATCCGCGACTGGGCAACACTTTATTCCTGATTTGGGGATATTCAAATCCCCAAATTGTTGATATTTATACCTCCAAATCGGATACATTTATATTCCACATTTATATAATCGAGTACTCTTTCGTTGTTGGTGGCCCTGAAAAAGTTTCGCAACGAAATCTGGAACACAACTGAAGCGTCTTTCCGATCACAACAGCTCGTCGTCTAAACCTCCGTAAAACAAACAAAATCGTTTCAGGAAATAAGTCTCTCTATTCATAAATAGACAGCGTTCCCTGCCAGTGACTGATATCCATCGCGCAGAGGAATGATCGCTCCGAAAAAAGTGGAAGAGAACCTATTAGAATAATGGCAGAAGGAAGCATTGAGGCTTATTTGGGAAAAATATTTTTTTCTCTCACTGCATGTTCCCTGGAATCGCATCACGCCAATTCCTTGTTTGCAATACAAGTTTCGCAAGCAAAGCGAATGCTCACTGCACATATCCCGGACGTAAGAATGATCGCAGTGAATTGCTAATATGTTCCTCTTTTTTAACATAACCTTCTTTCTTCACAAGTTGGTACACACCGGGCCGTCCATTATTGCATGAGATGTCGCTTCGTTGCTCCTCACTCGAGTAGACCACTTCAACTAAACACAAATCACGATCCCCCATTGGTGAATGCTTCTATGAGACCATCCACACTGGCCTCATTACGAAAATTTGTGTAATTATGTAGACACAAATCGATTTATTCCGCCATGATCCACCAGTTTTTTTCACATTTTCGCAATTTGTTGGGGGTAAGTGCTGGCGGCTATAATGTAATTGAAACATCATTGAGGATCTTTGTAAATTTCAGATGACTCTTAAGGATATTCCACCTATATTGGCGAAGATATAAGAATTGCTTGAAATTTTGATATAATGTTTTTGAAGCGGTAACAGATGCCTGTATGAAATTTGAGATTGATTCACAACACCGTTTTGTGGTTATTAATTATCAAAGTTCTCAATTAACACAGCCTCTTATGGGAAAACTAAAAATTTCTGTAAACACAGTTCAAAATATAAAAATTTGTTGAAATTTTGAGAATTTACTATTGAAGCAGATATAAAACGATGGTAAAAATTTCATGACGATTGACTAAAATTTTTTTTGCATTAATTTGTTTAAACAGTATAATATTGATTCGCAAAATCAAATACAATATAACAATTTTCTATGGCTATCACTTCAACTAATTAACGCATTGCAATATTAATTGAAAATTATTGGCGATAAATATAACGAATTATAGAAGGGGTCATAAACTTTTGTTTTGACTATACGTGTTGAATATCCTTAAGAGAGTGTAGTCGGTAACCAATGGGTGCAGGGGTGTTGGTATTGATTTTGAAAGCTCTTTAGGATTTTAAGAATATTCTGGTCGCATTACGAACATTCCTATAATTTTGCATTCCTTCCAACTTATTATTATTACATTGTTCGAAGACCATATTCACAAACCCCATCACAATAATTTTTGTAATTACGTAGACACAAATCAATTTATGCTCCTATGGTCGGTACGGTATTTCTCATTTGCGCAATCCGTTGTGGCTAAATCAATGTGTCGTACGGTATTACGAGTGTTATGGTAATTGAAACATCATCAGTATTAGAGCATCGCGTGCGGAGTAGTGAGAGGCTTGAGAAATTTCAGATATTTTTTTCCGATGAAAATACTTAATTAAGCCTAGTGCGATGAGTACTAATAACCAGATGGAAAAGAAGAAATCCATGGATGATAAATTTTACGCTTTCTTTTATCTTGGGAATTTGAGCTTTTGATAATTTGCCGTTTCCCCTTTATATCATATTAAAGCCTCAAGTACGGGGTCTATACCACATATAGATCCCAGAGCTTGTTCCATCGCCCGGGGTCTATATGTTATATAGACCCTTCCTGTGGTTCATGAAAATTAATTTTCTCCGTTACTATGATGGATATTGGAATTCTGAAAATTATCCCATGAAGTACATGAGTTTGTCAATACAATACACTTTGATTTTTTTTTTCAAATCATTTTTTATATTTTTCTCTTTGAATGTCCTATACATTCAAACCTCTCGTTTATCGGGAAAATTTTCATAAAAAATTCTGAAATTTTTACCAAGCATACTTTGTAATCCCCTCTGTCAGATGACGTGAATCAAATTTGGATTTAATGAATGACTGATTTATTATTTAAAAATTCTGACAATCGGAAATTCTCATGGACGATGCAATACAGCGTCGACAGTCACGTGACAGAGTGTCCTGGGGACAAGTCACCCAGGGATGTCCCCCGGACGTTTGCTAAGTTATTCCAGCATACCAGGAAAGGGTTCAAGGTGTTTGAAGCCTACGGTAGTTTTTGATAAAAACAAGAACCATTCGGATCCATTAAGTACCTGAAGATGGATCGTTACCTAAAACTTTGATACATACTAGTACATGAACATGTATACATGTTATCAGAAGGATCTCAAGTTTTCAGAAAAGCGGAATCGACACCACACTCTTCTTTTTCGAAATTCTGACTATATCTTCCCACATCGGACAGCAAATAGAGTTTCATTTAGCCACATTTAAATATGGCTAACTTGACTTGACTCCCGAGTTGGGCCGAAGTGCCGCATCCACTACCGCTTCTCGCTCTCATTCGTCCCTGAACCATCTAGTGTAACCCACGTTTCAGGTTGGTATGCCAAATAAATCCACTCAATCAAATAGTGAATTTGTTCATTAATATATAGTGTAGGAACGTGAAATTATCGGGTGGGATTAGTGTAGGCTTAAGGTAATAAAACGATGGACCGATTTATTGCGGGTGGGTCGCGGAGCTTGGGTTCGCCACACGTGCGGGGAAAATTCCATTTTTCGCATGCTTCTCGGAAAGGTTCTGACGTCAAGGAAAGTTTGGGATTTTTTCCGCTAAAATGTTGGCATTTTGGGTGGGAAATTAGCGTCGGGCTCCATGAGCAGCCCTTGAGGGAAGTCGGTTCTTAACCGTCGGCTATGACGAAGAGTTGTCTCAGAGTGTACCTCAGCCTTTATACTTAAATTTAAGTATATTGTACTTTACTGATTTCAATGTGTTTTTGATTCATCTGCCAGTTGCATGCCACCATTATTTATCCTTAGAATAGTGAATTACAAACCACTATAAAGTGTCTTGTGGACACTTGAACAGTTCCTATTGGGAAAAAAGTATAGACGACCCACAAATTTTGCCCTGTCTTCTGCAGACTGCATTCGTTATTTTCGACGAATTCCATGATTTCCCTCCATCGAATTCTCCAAATCCGACAAAATTTCAGCGAAACAGAAACACGACAGCCCATGTTGTTGGTAATCCCAGCCACGCGCCTACAGCACGCGATGCTTATATACCTTTCTCTGGTAAATAAACACGCATGGCTTCCTCGTTTCCCTTCCGAAGTGTGCAGTGACTGGACGCGGGGGTACAATCCTACCATCGCTATTACTTCAAAGCTGACCGTTACAAATCACACAACACGCGAAAACTATAAAACTCGGAATCAGCTTGTGGACCACCTGGAGAATGTGCACTGTCCATTTTAGGTGATTGCACGAGTCTTATGTACTCCCTTGTGACTATCATCGGGCACGTATCACATATATCGTGTCACTATATGCGACATATTTGCGATAGTGCGCAATCCTGATCCCTGACATAAGGTGACACGAGACAGAGCACAACTCACCTGTTACTTTACAAACTGTATCTTCAAAAGGCGCGAGTTATGAGGAACTTGGAAGCCACAAAACTCAGAACAAAATGCCGTTTTAACTATGCTGGATTCTTTCTTATTCTTGTAAATTGATTTTTTAAAATTTTATTTAACGTCGCTATATTTATGCTCTCTACCTAAGTGCTAACCAGTGGTGGAGGTCTACGAAGTGTTTGTAATGTAATGAACCACATTGGTGCTCATATCAATCAGCACGGCTAGGATTTAAACTCAGGAACTCAGACTCTGACGAATCTGTCGCCTTAACCAACCAAGCCATCGTAGGCCTCTGTAGATTCATTAAGCACCACCTCCCTAAAGTACACATTAGTGGAAACAATTACTGCCATTTGATTCAAAGCCGCTGGATTGATGGGATCCTCGTGATGAGGGAAACTCTTAGTGTTGGTAGAAAAGGGGTAGGGAACCAATAGGATGTTCTGAGGCCAGCACGAAGACCAGGCAGGGTGCATCAAAGAGGGTCAGTGCAATATCTTAAACGAACCTGTCTTAACCTTCCTTTGAACATTCAATTTCGATGAAAATAACGTAATATCGATTACCATGGAGAAGAACCGAGGCAAAAGCAGGTAATAATAGAGCGTCTTTGACACTTTTTCGAATCTGTCGAATTCTGCCATAGTGCGCAATTCTCATCTCTGACATAAAGTGACACGAGACCGAAAGTGTTACTTCATCGACTGCGTCTTCAAAAGGCGCGAGTTATGAGGAACTCGGAAAGCACGAAACTCGGAAAAAATCTGGTTTTGCTATTTTAAATCTCTCTCACCCAGTTTAACATTTTTTTCTCAAGTGACCATGTCCTTTTTAAGGGAGTGGAAAAAATCCAATCCAACATTTTTCTTCGGGTGAAATGACCGTTTCTCGAAAATCAAACTTCCCATAGGGAAAAATGAAGCCAAATGATATGATTTGGTAATTGTGCACATTTCGGACACCGTGAAAATTTCTGGAAATATTTCGATATTCTTGAAAATTCGGAAAGACTCAGAAGTTCCGAAAAAATCATAAGATCTGAAAAAGTGAATATTATCGTAAATTATAAATATGAAGATTAAAACGTCTTTAACAATTTCAAAAATTTCGAAATTTAGAAAATTTTTCAGAAAAATCCCAAATTTTCCAAATTTTGAAATGCAATCGAGGTTGTATCGCTAACTTTCATTCCAGTCTTTCGTACCTGCTACGCACAATTTTTTCCCCCAACTCGATCCGAAGCCGTTGATGCCTTCTCGAAAGTTGAGATGTCGACAATTATAAGATTCCTGAGCGTGCAACCAATAATCAACTTCCATAGAAGTCACATTTTTCATGATTCCGTCAATTTTTTTTATAACTTTTGATTTTTCCTCCATGTCACGTACATCAAAAAATGCCAAAGCAATATGATGGCGTACGTGTGGAAAATAAATGTATCATTTTTATTCTTCAGATGGATTTATATTTTACCGGAATATTTCCAAATGAGGGGATGTAAATCACGAATTTGATGGGCTTGAATAAGGAACAGGAACAGCGAAATCACCATACATAAATCATGATCGATAGGTCAGATATTTTATGAGCTAAGTCCCACTATACATTTTTTAGTTTTTTTTATGACTATAATTCCGAACACGTAGAATTTATGCAAATGTTAAAACGCGGAGGAAATTAGTTGACTAACCCGAACAATGATTTTTCATCTCTGGTATGTATTATTTATGATGCTGCATTTGGTTCATGGCAAAATGGTGGTGAAGCTGTAAGGATTGTATCATCATTGCCGTATGCAAACGGGTCGCGATGCGTAGGTGCATCATAAATTTAGAGTTTGTGGATGAAAAAAGTTGGCAAAGAAAAATTGTGAAGAGCGCTGGAGTGCACATTCGAGTTATTATAAATGATAATTAAATTATGAAATTTTTATACATAGTTTTAAAACTTCCCGGTTTGTAATTTCTGTTTGCCATTTCTACATTTTCCAAGACGTCAATTAAATGTTTAAAGACTGATTTCAGAAAAAAATAATAGTGTGGTTAATTCAGTGGGACCCGTGAGATTCACACCGAGAATTTGCAAGTTTGTGAATATTAAACTATCCCATTCATCAAGCAGATAATTATGAATATTTGACTAGCTGCATAGTCAGCGTGAGCACGAGACTTAGGCACATTACTGGAGTGGGAGTGAGACGCCAATAGGGGTGCGAACACTCGCGGGTTAAACCCTTCATACCTCCTTAATTATGACAAATATGAAAAACTGTGATTAGAAATTAAATTTGCATTTCCACTTACAGAACAAGTTCTGCTTAATACTTTTTGTCGTATCTCTTCGCCTTTTTTTAATAGAGGGTTGTAAACAATTTAATTGTTAATAACAAAATACTGCTCGGTCAATTTAACCCGTCAAGTACGGGATCTATACCACATATAGACCTTGTCCTATCCGCAGGGGTCATATAGACCTTTCCCGTGATTCATAAAAATTAATTTTTTCCCTTACTATGATAGATATCGGAATTCTGAAAATTGTCCCGTAAAGTACATGAATTTGTCAATACAAAGCACTTTGATTTTTTCTTTTCAAATAATTTTTTATATTTTTTTCTAATACATTTTCTAATACAACATTACGGAAATAATAAATTTCATGTCGGATGCATTCAAACCTCTCGTTTATCGGGAAAATTTTCATAAAAAATTCTGAAATTATTACGAAGTATACTTTGCAAGTCTCTCTGTCAGATGACGCCAATCAAATTTGGACTTAATGAATTACTGATTGATTATTTAAAAAATTCTGCTAATCGCCGATCTCGGTAACCAGTTGGAGTATTCAATTAAAATAGGTTTTAAAGGTTCTAGAACAATATGACGAAATTAATACCTTAACCAACTTTTTGGTGGAGGGTCAAGATCATCATTAAATGTTACCTCATAATTTTCTGATGTTATATATAGAAGTTATCGTGTATTGAAGAACGCATTTGAGTCGACGGGAGGCCGCCGGCCGATGCGGACACATCGCGCGCTATGAGCGCCGTGCTTGAGGGGTTAGACCAAAAACTAATCCGATCTAAGTTTCATGACGACGCTCTTAATCAGACCTCGATGACCCAAATCGTTCGAGCCGTTCGTGAGAAATCGTTAACGAAAAATTCCGATTTCACACATACAAACACACACACACACACAGAAACATTTGTTGAGAATTCGACGGGTAGTATTGTGCTATACTTGAAACACCAGTTACGAAGCCAAAGGAAAAAAATCGATTTAGGGATCATTACAATAACTTACCGAAAAATCGGGAAGTTAATAATTTCGCATCAAATTATTAAATGTATTCAGACGATTTTTCCAGATGATTCTATACCCCAAACTACTTTGAATTTCTATTAGATAAGCTGACGGAAATCATAAAAAAAAATTCTGTGGATCAAGGCTGCAGTTGGTAGACAGCATATATTAAACAATGCTTGGGGTACGATGAGAAAAAAAGTATCTCATTAAGGTTTATGTTCTTGCACTTCCCAACTGGGACGCACTTATCTTCAAATGCCTCGGACTTGTTTAATGATCTGCCCTCATTAGCATAATTAACGTCTTGATGTCGAGAAATTATTATAATCACACCGACAGTGAGAATTTATTCCTCTGCATGTGGCTAACAGTTAACAAAATCAATCAACAATCAGGCAAAGTAGAAAAAAAACAGGAAAAATTGAAAATCGAAAGTTCAAACTATTTTTTAACATAAAATTGGAAAAAATTGGAATATTCAAATATTTTCGGAATTTCCAGAATTCTAAAGGTTTGAAAATGGAAAAAAAACGTCTAATCAATCCAGAATCGACCCAGATATGAATGCATTATCTTATGCAAACAAACATGCTGGATTTATGCAATGAAAAGTCTGATTTTTTTAGAAAGTAGTCATGCTAATTTCCAACAATGTTCATGCTTTTTCCTAGCGCGCATTAGTATGCCTGTCATGCTCACTTACAATAACTCTTTGAGACTGCAGTCAAATCTCGACAAGTGCCATCGAGGGACGAGCAGCGTCACACTCTGATTAGCTGACCCCTCTTTTTTCCAGCAGACATGGATGCTCTTTGTCTAGTAGGCCATGCGCAATAGCGCAACAGCCATTTCGCCACGACTAGGAGTGATTTATGTGTCTTTCAATGTTTTTCGAATTATGCGAGTTTTGGAACTTTTGGAATATCTGAAGCATCTTGCAGTATTTGATACATTGGAAATCGGTGCATTTAAAAAAACACATTTTTAATGTTCAGAACTTTTGCGATTCCCGATATAGGGAAGTGATTGTAATGACCCCAAAAATAAAAAAAAAACATTTTTTCATCAGATGTTCACGTTTCAGAGATTTTTTAACATTTCTAGACTATTTAAAGGGGGGAAACCAGTTTGGATGATTCAAAATCAATGTCCTTGGAGAAGATAAATAAATCGTATTGAATTTTGTTAAAAAAAGTTTGTAACTTTCTAAATTTGTGAACCTCATTTCCCGCCCCCACAGCAAAGCCAATAATTGCAGTCTCATGGTCATACATTACCACCAGGATATCTCTAACAAATAGATCATTAGTGCAGTCCGCGACCACAGACTGCGGGGACACAGCCAATCACAGACGAGTAACCCAATCCCCATAAACACGTGTCAACGTTCTTTTACCTGCAACATAAAGAATGGGAAAAAGTCAGGCGATTAGTACGTGAGTAATAAAAGTCGTATTAACTATAACGCCCTCACTGCAAATATGTCTCATTAATGTTTATATTGGTACTCCATAGGCGTTAGTCATTTCGCATGATCCGTTTGTGCCACATAAGTAAATAAACCGCAGGTTATAGCTGCGACTGGATGCCTTTGCTGCTAGAGAATTTGCATACACAAATGCACAATAAAAAATCAGACTAAAGTTTCCGCGGTTGTTACCGTTACGATAAAAAAAATGAAACTTTAGACGCGTAAAATTGATGTATGTCGTTATAAAGTTTTTTCGTTGCTCGAAACACGGGCAAAGATATATGTGTTTGTCTGGTCAACATCGCTCCATGTTGGACGTATCTAGAAATGCCCAGCATCTTTTTACATTTTTAACCATTAAACGGTAGAATGATATTACAGATCTGAAAATTTATATTGATACTTTTTGGGTATAATCCTGTACTCCATTCCTCACAAAAATTAGTATGTTCGCATTGTAAAAACCACTTTAATTTTCTTTCCGTGCACGTAATGCTCGTGCAATACCTAAGACCCTTCAGGGCTCTGTTGCGCACGAGCAGAATTTTATGATTCAGGGGAAAGTCATATGCGGAACGACAATATGCAAAAATCCAGTACCGTATGGTTCTTCCCATAGCCTTTTAAGATCTCTCAATACATCGACTACGTTCGATTCCATTCTGAGGTACTGGGCTGAATGTATTCTTGTTCCCATGGAGGATAAAGAACACCTCGCAAATCGTTGCAGTCGGGGCTTTGGTGCAGTGATCTAAACTATCTGCGTACTATGTTAGCAGGAACATTCCGTGTGTACTACCGGCGGTACCCATAAAATGAGACCGCAAGGCCGGGCGGGAACCTAACTCGCCGCAAGATCGGGGGGGGGGGGGGTTCAGATGGGCGTCCTCCATCGTAGGACAAGGGTTTCTGGAGGTTTACTCTGTGTTTCGAGATACCATGGTCTAAAACACGGAAGTCGGCCCCAGCCGCCTGGATGGGTGTCCAGTAGTCCCTTCCGTCGGAAACTGCTGAAGAGCTGCTACCGTGGTGAGACAGGCACGCAGACAATCCTATAGTAAAAATAGAGAGACGAAGGAAACTATCGATATATATCGAAATTATCGAAAAGCGTAAGATCGAAACCGACGCGACATCAGTCAGTGCGGCGGAAAAAGGAAATGCGCTTGCGCAGCAGGCACCACCAGACTCGTTTAAATACCTTGAAATATGAAGATCTAATGAGATACAGTTTTAATACAGGACATCTAAGCTACCTACTGTTAATGTCATTTGTAGAATCATGAATCCTACTCATTTTTTTACAATCTGCGAAGAAATTCACCTTTTTTTACAACAAATATTTTATTCCCGCACAGGTCGGATGATAAATCCCAATCAGCTGTTCATACAGTACACGCAGATTTCGATTTCATCTTGAGGAATGAGGTATTTAAGATAGTTTGAAGTCATTAAAGCTATTGAGTCGGCTAAGATGTCGCTTCGTGAATGGGCAGTATTACATCAACATCACCAAGTGCCGGATAGATTCTAGCAGATGCGACCATTTCTCTCCCAGAAATTGAATAAACATGTGGCGCTTGTGAGAAGACTGATCAGATGTGAAAGACTTCCTTATTCAGATTATTCAGGGAGATTTAAGAGGTTCGGTAGCGAAAGATATATAGGAACGATACTTTCGAATGTTCAAAAATGAAATCTCTTATAACTTTCTTTGCAAAAGATAGTTTTCCGGGAAGTCGCCGAAAAAACTGATGATGGATAGTCGACATCTCTTCATTTGACCCCATAATTACATAATTTAGGATTTGTATGTAGGCGTATACCACCCCCATATGTATATATGCGACGTGTATATAGGCTGTATAACTATTTTTCTTGCTAGAGCAAACATTGGCGCTGCAAACATACCGACATCACAATAACCTGATTAACCAATATTGTATTCATTAAACTGTTAATACCTTAGATATTTACGTACCGTTGTTTTTCCCCACTTGCTTATTTATTTATTTATTGATGAATTTATATTATTCAAAATTAGTTTTTTTTGTATTTTGAAAGATTATTCATGCGTAAATTTGGTCCTGTAATTGGCCACGTGCTGTTGGATCTCAATAAAGATATGAAATGAAATGAGATGAAATAAAATGAATGAAATGGAATGAAATGAAATGACTTCCCGAAAACGGAAAGCGAAAAACTGAAAAAAAATCAAACAAAAAATATTTGATTCGAACAGAATGGTTATTAGTAGAAAGCCAAGAGGAACTGGATTCCTCTATGAAACGTATTAATTGCGGAAACGATAGAAAAGTGGAATAACGCGGTATACGGGGACAAAACAAGTCCCGCAGACATTTTCTCGAGGAGAGGCTCATCGGTCTGCGCTCCACTTGCCGGCGGTGCTTCCTTTTTGCCGTTAATTTTTTTATTGTCACCAGAAATCGTACAATTCCCTGTGGGCACAAGCCCACTAGCTGTGCGCGTGCTGCGGCAATTATATGTCGACAACGGGTAGCAAAAAATTGTGATACAAAATGCGATAAGGAAAGAATCGTAAATAACATTAGGACGTATTTCTGGGATGGTGGATTTCCAATTAATTGGTTAAATTAAACTGTCTGCGAAAATTTTTGAATTTTTTGGATTTTCAACATTTTTCAATCTCTAGTTTCTGATAAGCACAGTATTTGTTTTTGCTAAGTAGCATGGTATCAGTCAGAAATGGACATACTCGCGTGGTGAGGACAGCGCCGCCCAATGTATTTCTCAATTTTTTTAGGGAAAAATGGCGTCAATTGTGGCAAATTTAACATTACATTTCTTCTATACACTTCAGAGAACGACTACTATTTTTTACAGATTTTTAGGGATTTTAGTTTTAAAAATTGAAAAATTCGGAAAATGGTGAAATTTTGTTTGTATTATTCCGGAAATGGATTATTGCCGTTCAAATTGTATCACCTTTGTGGATTTGTTTGCGAGTATGCCATTGCAGTCGAATGTCGATAACGGGCAGCAAAAAAATGTCATACAAAATGCGATAAGGAAAGAATCGTAAATAAGGTTTAGAAGCATTTATGTCTCACCGGAATTTAAATTAATTCCTTCAATTGAGCGATTAGAGGATTTTTTCGCAGTGTCTCTCATTTTGTGGGGTGTAAAAAAATCGCAAAATTTCGGGGATTTTTTTGGATTTTTGAAATTTTGTAAACTCAAAAAAAATGTTTTTTTTTTAATTTTTTGAAATTTTGAGATTTTTTGAGGTCTCAAACTTTGATAATTCCAAAATTTGCACAATTCCCAGAATTTTGGATAATGATAAAATTTTTGTGAATTTTGAAAATATGTGAAATTTGAATTTTTTTTAGAATTTTCGAAGTTTTGACTGTGCACGTATTACACCAATTAAACACCGACAACAGGTAGCAAAAACTAATGATACAAACTGCGATAAGGAAAGAATCGTAAATAACATTAGTAGATATTTATGTGATACCCGGTTTTCAATTAATTGGTTGAATTGAGCTGCCAGTGCAGGAAGTTTAGTTTCAAAAGTACATGTCAATTGACACTTGTTTCTATTTTGCATATTCAGGCCTCGGGTGGGGAACAACTCATAACTAATTCAAATAGTGAAATTAAAATCCGTAAATTATAGTTAACGTCACGATGTGATGTCACACTTTGCGTAAATTGTGTATTCCGGCTATTGAATCATTAGGCACGCTCTCGTAATTCTCAAATCGAAATCACTTTTTCCTTAAGTGAAATTACTTAGTTGAGTTCAGATAAATCTTCAAAATTCAGATTTCAAGACGTTAAAATTTTGTCCTCATTGGAAAAATGGTTAAAAATTCGTAAATTTGCGAAACATAATTTCGGTATTTACGCCTCTTTTTAAAAAGCGATTTCGTGAATTAAAAAAAAAAAAATTACAAGACTCACAACATTACAAGACGAAGGTGTTGAAAATTCAAAAAAATTTAATTTCGTTTTCAAGTTACAAATCTCACTTTAGTCAAGCCAAGATCCCTGCACGATTTCTTTCTGTAATACTTCTTCGTAGTATCTGAATGGCTCCTCGAAGCAATTAGAAGCTATGCGAATTAGATGCCGTCCGAAATTTTTCGCAATTTCGTTACGATTTGGTATGTTACATATCACTCAGGTAATGGGAGATTTTAATTGGTGAGCAATTATAGAGATCACGGACCGACGTCAATTCTCGGATTTGATGACTTAACGGTTTACAGAGCGATCATTCTAAGGGAAGTTCTGCCCTATTTCTGCCAATTGGAATGGTATTGAGTTTACGGATATGATGGAGTTCTCGGAGAGTCGTTTTTCAAATACCTTCGGATTTCTTTTAACTTGCCGAACCGATATGCCCGATATATATAAACCATGACGGTTTTTGCTTTTCCTCGGTGTTTGCCATCATTCCGACACGTTCCGATGACATATGTACAAACCACGGTAGCCGCTCTTCAGTACTTTCTTCAGAAGGGACTACTGGACACCCATCCATGCGGCTGGGGCCGACTTTCGCCATTTAGCTCATCGCATTTCTAAGCACAGGGTAAACCTCCAGAAATGCCTGCCCTGCGATGGCGGGCGCCTATGATGGAAGCCCCCCCTCCGTCGGGTTAGCCCCCCCCCCCACTTTGCGGGCTCGTTTTGCGGCTACAATGATTGAGGAAATTGTTTTTTTTTTCAAAATGCACATACTGAAAAAATTAAACGAAATATAAAATAGTAGTGATTAAGAAAATTTCCCGCAATCTTCAAATTTTCCGATTTTTTAACTTCCCGATCTAGGGAAGTTATTGTAATGAACCCGAAAATGAAAAGTGCCAGATCGATGAAATTTTCACGTTTCTCGACGTTTTGCATCATCCTGAAGTAATTTCACAGAAGTGTCTGTATGTGTGTGTGTGTGTTCGTCCGTATGTGGCAAAATCGTTTTCTCGGAAACGGATGTTGCGATTCGATTAATTTTCCTTTCAATCGTTGCGTCTCCGCGTAACTTAGAGCTGATTAGATTTTTGATCGAATCCATGGAGTAGTTCCCCTGTTTTTGAGAAATTTATGTTGAGCAAAAATCGAAAATAGTGATAATGGACGTTCATGCACACAAAAATGTTGTAATCCCGGTACTCAATGTCACAGTTGAAAGATATAAGCATATTTTATAACTCATTGAATTTTGAGTAAAAGTGGTCCAGTACTTATATTGTTATTAACAATGTCAATTGTTGATAATTCTACTTGCTGATGTTCTACTGCATAAACTATTAGAGTTAGCGCAAAATTCATATAAGAAAAGTTGTTTGTCATATAAAAATACGTATTTTATGTAGACTGCCTTTTTTCGATAATTTGCATAATTAAGGAGGTATAGCAGTCTCCACAATTATGTATGTAATAAGTGAACGAATGGACCCAGCGCTGTCATGATGGTTCCAATCGAAGCGTTTTCATACAAAATCGAGCGGATCACATTTTGGACGGTATTTGTGCAGTATATGCAATGTTATTAGCAATTGCAATTGTTTATACTGTTCCACTGGGTAAAATATTAAAGTTTTTGTTTTGCAGCCGCATCCTTATTGGCGTCTCACTCTCACTCAAGTAACACACATAAGTCTCATCCTCATGCTCACCATGCGTCTACTCAAGTATTCATAATTATCTGCTTCATAAATGAGTCAGTTTGGAATTCTCAAATAGGCATGTTTCCGTTATGATAATAACAGGGGTTACACTGATTAACCGTAGTATATTGGAGAAGAATAAATTTAGTAGGTTGTGCTGAAAAACCAAATCGGGAAGTTTTGTTTGTGCCCCGAGTGGGGCACACACATGCACACACCACTAGTTCAATTGTTATTTTTTTGGCCTACCCCATTTTCAAAATTTCAAAATTTCAAAATTCCACAATTCATGCAGAATTTCAACTTGTGTATTTTTTTAAAAATTCAAAATTTTGAATTGTTACATGTTTCAATTTTCCCGTCGCGAGCCATGCCCACACGCCACTGATTATTAAGTAAAATTGAAAAATGAAATTTAATTAAATAATCCGTAAAATGTATAGATCATATATGACAGTTTCATGGGAAAAAGCCAATACGGAACAGTTCTACATTTCCAACTTGCAACTTCACCCGTGATTTTCTTACAGTATATTTTCCTCCGCAACTTTACGATAATCGTCACGATTTAACTTTCTCAACAAGCGAAATCAATCAGCGAAATGACGAGGAAATGATTTGAGAATTTATATTATCCCCGGAATTCGTTGGCAACTAGAGGGCTTGAGGCTTTAACTCATTGCTTTACAATCCTCGGGGGGGAACATAACAGGAATTATGGAACGCACACACTGAATCATTTCACAACGAGGAATTGTAAGACTGACGCAAAGGCCCAGTCACTGAGACTTGCGGAATTACCACGGCCGATTGCTTTAATACTGTAATTGTAATTTGGCAATGTTGGTAAGAAGGAGAGAAGAATGCTCAAATATTGGTTTTCTTTATAAATTTGTCAAACTCAAAACTCTTCTGGCCTCCAATGCTATTTCCTAAAAGTCAATAATTTTTTCGTTTTTTCTTACTGTTGAAGTTGAAGAGTGAATAATGCAGATGTGTCGTTCCTTAGTTTATAGCTCATAAGGTAGGGTTACATATATGTTGACATATATATAGCTTATATGTACCCAGTACATATTCCTGGTAAATATGGCAACATATATGTCGACAAATAAGTTGGCTTATATCTGAGATATTTTTGACTTAGTATACATTTTGCCGCATTACAAGTCGTATGACTCGCGTATATATGGCTCATAAGTCCATATATATATTTTTTCCATGTGGATGACTAATCGAGGTGATGTTAGCGAATTATTTTATTGTCTGAGAACCCGAGTTTCGGAAAAGCTGAATTTGTTTTCTGTGTCCGGCAGGTGCATTAGACGTCACGGCTGACGGATCCGTAGAGATCTCCGCATTGTTCCTCGGACCGAACCAATGAGCTCGATTAACAAGGAAACTACGGGCAAGTGGTTATCTGGTCACGGCAGGACGAGAATTCCCATTGTGACGCTTCGTCTACGAAAGTTGGGTAATCCAGAGAAAGTGACGCTTATTCCATAATTTCTCGCGAAGAGGAGCATTAAGTTGCGGAAGTTGGCGGTCTAATGATCTCTATGTCTTGACGTGCTACGAAGTTTTTAGAATTTTTAAGGATTTTTTTCAAGAAGTTTCAATGCTCCCATGCAATTAGAAAAGCTCTGTTTGTTGATTTTTCTAAAAAAATTTGCAATACCAACAAAACTCAGAGAAATATCGAAATTGCCAAAATAAATGACATCTGAAAATTTTTCCAATAAATGGGATGTGAGTGTGACCCTCAACGGCTCGTATCTATAACTTACCGATAGTGTGTGTGTGTGTGTGTGTGACGACACACGTATGAAGTCAAGTTGTATATCAGTAACGCAAATTTAACTATTAATCGATTATTACAATTTTTTATCGATATTTCGTAAAATATGATGCCTAGCAAAAAAAGTAAGAGAACGTAAAATATGTAGTTTCACGAGCAGAGCAACTTTTATTTAATACTTTTTCTCGTATCTGTCATCGTTCTCGAAATACAGCGTTATAAACAATGAAAATGGTTAATTAAGCGATATCTCGTAACTTAGCGCAATTATGGAAAAAAGTAATTATACGTAAAATATGTATCTTCATGTGGGGGATAACATTCGTTGGGAACTTTTTCCTCTATCTCCCACGGTTTTGGTAATACAACGTTTTAAACAATTTAAAGTGTTAATAACAATTGAAGGAATTGTGTTTTAGACTTGACACTCCTTTCTGCTCTCCGCAACGCCTAGATGTAATTTTCGAAAAAAAAAAAAATTCAAATCAGTAGAGCTGTTCAGGAGAAACCGTGTCACAAAAAAATGCTCACATACGTACATACATACGTACACACACACACACACACACACACACCCACATATACACACAGACATTTCATTGTCTGACCGCGTAAGAAAGAGGAGATTCCGATAAACGTGATAGTTATCGGTTGAGGTTCGATGGTGTACCGGCTAACGTAGTGTGTGTCCGGTAGTGGCCGAAGATTCCCGAGATGTCCGATGATATACACCCCAAAATGGGGCAGTAATTTCAACAGTTACCAAAAAGAAGCGCAGCATTTTACACATTTGGGAAACTTCTAAATGTGAAAAAAAATGGCAAAAATGATTGTTTTCAGTATTGCATAAGTCGCCTGCCGCCGCGATACTTCATCATGAATACCAGAAAAACATGGCGATTTCATGTTGATTAATGTCCCTATCGCTAATTACCATAATGAATTTTCATGAGAATTGGCCCATACGCAATTTCTGACTCTCATCACGGAAGAAATATAGAATACGAAATCTACCCCTTGCAATCTTTGATGATCAGCTTCATCAGACCACGCAAAACCCATAACATCCATCAAATACCACCGATTTTAAAATTTATGCCCCATCTTTCACAAGCAATCAAGAAATGCCATATGTTACTATTTTCCATTTAACTAATTTCTAATCAGCGAAATTGTAAATACAAAATGCAATTACAATTGCGGTAATTATTGGGAGAAGAGGTTCATTAGTGATTCCTGCGCGTGTTCTTGCGCTTTCGCCTTTAGTCGTGACGAGAGTTTTTCGATTGACCGCCGTTTTAACTTTCACACATGGAAAATATATGTGACATAATCTGGGGCTGCAAGTATTTTTAATATTTTTAATACTCCGACATTTCGAAAAGGGTTTGAAAATTTTTTCCCTCTGGATCCCAATGTTGTCCTGAATTTGAGCACTTTTTAATATTTAAAAAAATTGTAATGTGTCATATTTCGCGATTTTCTTTTTAATTCTCCTGCAAATCTTCATCATTATCAACCTTCATTTTCTTCTGTTAGGAGGAATAAATACGCCATTGAGAGACAAATCAGGACAACCGTTATTTAAGAATTGAATTCTTGGTCAGACCTCAACACTAATTTCAATTGTTTTTCTCTCACTTTAGTCTCGAAAAAAAAATTTCAGGAGACATTGCGTACAAATTTGTTCTTATTTGGGGAACGGTTCTTTGACAAATATTCCGATCCTGAAATAAAAATTAAGGAGAGAAATATATTAGGGCGCGTCGGTTGATAGAAATGGAAAGCCCCGGAACAACTCTCACCTTCCGATTACCTAGATATTCGGAGATATTCCATAATTCTTACAATTCGAATAATGTTATCTCTACTGCATCCACTCACTATGATCCATTCTCCTCATTTTCGCAATTTCTTAATTTCACAGCATAGCTGAGTTACAATTGAGGCAATCACCTGCATTTTTCCTCTGAAATTCCTGGTTTTTGGGACACTAAAAATTGGGACACCATTTTCAAGTGCTCAGAAAAGTTCCCTGGATGAGGAATCTCTAGATGGTAGTTGTTGTAATCGCATCGCGCATATTCACGCAACTGTCCCAAAAATGGGACACATCTTATAATGGGACAGTTACCACAATAAAACAATATTGAGACATGAGACGACGTTTGAGAATGATGCATTGACGCGAAATGGAAGGGGAATCACGTTCTGTCCCAAAATGGGACGCCCCTCTCAAAATTGAATTGCTCATAAATATGGGACAATGTTTTGAAATTTTTACATTCGATAATGATACATAATGTTGGGACAATTCTTCAATGCAGGTCGATGTCTCTAATTGGGACAGTAGTCGAATAATGGTAGAACTCTGACATGAGACAGTGTCCCAGAATTATTTTCCCAAAACAAAATGGTACAATGCCGCGAAATGCGAGAGGAACTGGGCATCGGACATTTCAGAGTGAATCATGAGGAAATGGGTCATCACCACAAAATGGGACATTGGTGCGGAACAGGAGAGAGTTCTAAGAGGAGACATGACTCCAAGAATGGGTCACTCTCCAAAAAAGTTCCATTATCACTGAAATCTAAATGGCAAATACCAAGAACCGGACAATGCAGGAGGGGCAGAATGGGTCAGAATGTCATCATGTCCCAAAATTTAGCTGTTATCAAAGTGCTGTTGACTAACCTGGGAATGTGTCCCGAAATGGAATGTTGACCAAGTGTTAAGCGTTCTCAGTTTCTCTTGAGAACTTTTTCGCGAATTTGGGACAAATGCGTTTATTGGGACAGGGAAAATTACCGGAAGTAGACCGTAATGTTGGAGGAAACAGAGCCACTCGACTTCTCAGACCCAAGTGATATTTTAGTAAGAAATTCATTCCTCTTTTTTCTCTGGAGTCGTTGTTGCGCAATCGCACAAGTCATTTGAATAATTATGAGCCATCGAACGTACCACAAACGTGTTAATGTAATAAGTCTGACAAGCGGAACGAGATGGACAATATATCGCATCAATTCATTCAGATTTAACTCTTCATTTAGATTTAATCATAAACCAAATAAACGGTGAGTCATTCGCTGTCAAAGTCTTGTAAACGCCGCATTAGCCGATAGATCTTGAATATGTGCGGAAGGAAGAGATGGGAATTTCAATTGCACAATTTTCACAAGTCGGGTCAGGCAGCGTTAACCTCCGGATACGTCGCCATCAATTCGAGAAAGCTAAAGGGGTAATAAATTAATGTACGACATGCTGAACATTTTCTAAATAAAATCGCCACTAAGATGATTCTCATGTTGGAGATTGGATGAAAAATTCGCGGACATGAAAGAGAAAATTGTAGTAAATATATGGCTATATAAATAATAACAATTAAATGCTGTATATAGCTGAACGCGGTGGAAACTTTTCGAATTTAGATGATTAACTTCCCGATATAGGGAAGTTATTGTAGTGACCCCGAAAATGAAAAGCCAGATCGATGAAATTTTCACTTCTCTCGACGTTTGGCATCATCCTGACACGTTTTCAATGAAATGTCTGTGTGTGTGTCTGCGTATGCATGTACGTATGTGAACATTTTTTTGTGACACAGTTTCTCCTGAACAGCTGGACCGATTTGAATTTTTTTCGTTCAAAAATTACATCTAGCCGTTGCGGAGAGCGGAAAGGAGTGTCAAATCTAAAACACAATTCCTTCAATTGTTATTAACAATTTCAATTGTTTAAAACGTTGTATTACAAAAACCGTGGGAGATAGAGCAAAAAGTTTCCAACGTGATTGGGTCAGTGCGTCACGTGACATAGTCGCAGGTAGCGACACCTATTGTATTCCCGTATTAAAAATTTCATGATTCCTATTTTTTTCTCCGAACCCAGTCCATCCCACTAGCTTGGTTTTTTAAACTATTGATTTCCAAAGTTGTCACCCTCATTTTCTTCAAGTCTCCACATTTGGCAATAAGGTCAAAAAAATATTTTTCTGTAAATTATGACTCACTCTTGAAATGAGCCAGTTTATCAAAATGAAGCGAAATGCTGTCCCATAAAATTGGGACAGTGTGATAAAAAAACGACTGTAACAGTCCGAAATTGCAATAAAATTTGTCTCATGAGAGAAGTTCAAGTTTTCCTCAGTACGGAAGAAATACATAAAAAATTCCCTTGAATGACTTAAATACACCCGGAAGTAAATATAGGACATATATCACCAGCGGATGACATTTTATACCGACATCGGAGGTTCCCCTCATGTTATTAAATCGTGCGAACACTCTCATAAGCCCCCCCATATACGTGAAAGTGAAGAAAGAAATTATTTTATTTCTCCCCCTCCCCCTCCCCCCCCCATATAATTACAATTGTAAACCACACGAGATATGAGGTGTGACGTATCAGAATCGCTGACGCAAATTGCTAGACTAAATAACACCGCTGAAAAATATTGATCGGGATTATGATTCAGGCGGATATTTTATATTTCCCTACTTAAAATCAATGGAGTGCCAATTACGGGGCACCGTGTCTCTTAATATCGCGATTTAGATCCCAAGATTGAGATTAAGTCAATGAATGAATGATGATACAAGCAAGCAATTTTCGTCACCCGATGGCTGACAAAAAAATGGGGGAAGCAATAGAGGTGGAAATTTCCAAATGTTAAATTAACAAATTTTGAAAATTTTATGTTCTTTTTGGGAATGTTTTTTGGGGATTGGGGGATCATTTTTGGGAATTGAAAATTTCGTGAATTTTTCATATTTCAGACGATTCGATTTTTTTCAATTGGATGACTTTGAATTTTTTGGAAATTTTGATTAATTTGAAAATCTTGATATCTTGAAATTTTTGCAGTTTTGGAATTTGTGCAATTTCTGAATTATTTTTAGAATATTCCAATTCAATTTCGGAATGATCTTTTAACGCACCATTTTCTTTCTTGAGGTAATAGTTTTTTTACTTGGTAGGCGCCTGATGGAGAACTTTGTCAATCGCTGAAAAAATGTCTCCTAAATCATGCACCTTAATTCCCAATTAGGAGTCTTACGCCGGCCGTGTATAGCTCGCGTCTGTATTTATGCAAATAAGAGCATTTTGCTGCAGCCAGTGATTACGAATTACCACGGCGACGCCCTATCATTTAGATATTTTGCCGGCGAAATACAAGTGGCCGGCAATTAAGCCGATATTCAATAGCAAAACAAGAGTCCATACATTCTACCATAAACTTTGGGACATAATGCACATGAAAAATCTGGAGGACGGAGGCAAGCTGATCAACATCAGGAATTGCAAAATTATGCGCAAAAGATTTTACGGGAGTGAATAATTCCTTAAATTCCAAAAGCCGCAGAATTTTGAAAATGCCAATCATTGCAAAAATCAAAAAAATGCTGAATTTCAAAAATTTCAAAAATTTCAAAAATTTTAAAAATCCCAAAAATTTCAAAATTTTCAAAAGTTTGTAAATTTCCAAAATTTTTGAAAATTTTAAAAATTTCCAAAATCTCAAAATTTTGAAATTTCACAATGTTTTCAACTTTGTAAAAGTTCTGACAGTGCCGGAACTCTTCAAAATTTCAGTGACTAAACTCTCAAAATCCAATGTGAAGAATTTCAAAAATTTAATCGAGACAACGTTTCGAAATTTTCATTTCTGTTGCGGGAATTTTTTCTATGCTATATCTGATTAAAATCGGCAATGGCAAAATTAGCAGGTAGCACCAGCGCCGCGAGGCACCTTCTCCAGCCCTTCACTGAACACGCACGTGGCGCATAATATAGTATATATAGTATAGGTCAGTCACGTGACACAGTTTACCTACTAATCGGACCACACGTGAGGTGCGAGGCACGTGTCCCCTGTCCGCGGCTACTTGCATATTGATACAATTATCAGAAGTATGATATCGAGAAAAAAATGGGATACCTAAATATGAGCAAATCGCAACATTGCTGCCTAAAATGTTGCGCAATAGCATTGCGATACCAAAATGCTATGTTACAAGATCTTGGCAAACATTTAACAGAGGCTCAAAATTTTGCAAGCTATATTTAATTCCCTAATTTTCAATTTTTTTGAATTGAAGTTCCCAAATTTTTACATAGTTGTGAATTTTTTTCAAAATTTTTCGAGTTACCGAAAAGAGTTTGTATTTTGGAAGACTGCCAAAATTGGTTAAAAAGCGAAAAATCTTGAGTATTTGGCCAAATTTTCAAATTCAATCATTCACTTTTGCTGCAGATAACTCATGAGCGATCGATATTTCCACGTGAATCGATGAAAAAAATTGTATATACACACAATAATCAGAAACATGCTATTGAGTGAAAAAATAGGAATATTATGGCGCAAAGATTGGTTTTCTGGTGAAATTCTGTCGAATTATTGGCTAAATTCTATTTGCGAAATGTCGCGGTTCCGCTGGTGGTGACGAGTGGACCGAGGCAAAACAAGAAAAGGTGAGAATAACATTTTCAGGCGAATTTACGACGGATAATGCTGCGTTATGGACCATTGCGTAGACTTCTGGTATTTTTTCTTCTTATTCAATTACACATTTTTAGTGAGATAAAAAACGGTGAACATGCTAGTGTTGATGGTAGAAGTTGTGATGAAATATATATATTCTTGATTCTCATTCGCTTTTTCCTGCAATTTTCTAAATATCCCATGTTTTTTCAATTTTAAAAATTGTTGACATATTTCGAATTTTGTAAATTTTTTGCAATTTTAGAATTTTTCCAAAATGGCTCCAATTTATCTCCAGTATTTTTCGAAATTGTTTTGTTCTCCAATTCTAAGAAACCCATTCTTTATTTTTCGTTGGATACGTATAGATGCATAAAAAAATACTTGCTTTTAATGGTTGAATTTTTCTCAATCCTGGAAGATAGTTTAGAATGTTGGATGCTGTAAAAAAATGGTGACCTTCTTGCGGCTACAAAATAATACAGAATTCTTGACACTTCCAATTTTTAGAATTCAATTTTTATTTTTGCTTAATTCTAAGTTGCACCAATACTTCTCATGTAATCTATAGATTTCTTGTATTAAAAGACAAAAATTCCTAACACGGATTCCGTGAGCATCGTTACAAATACCTGCATCAAATGGGAATTTGATGTTAACATGATGCAAGGTATGAGAGCATTAACAACCGATTATTGAGAAAGGCAAATCGCTGTTCCGCATTTGGTAGAAATGCAATTACATCTTTGCATTGATACATTTAAGGTGCATCCATGCAAGATGTGCGATTTCGACACTTTTCTTTCCGATTTTTTTTAAAAGATTAAATTTGTTATTTCTTCACAAAACTTTTGATAAATTGCAACATTTAAGTCTTTCTCAAATTTCTAAACTTTTCAACTCGGCTGCAATTTTTAATTAAATTTTTTTTTTCGTGTACTTTTAGAAATAAGAGATAATTGTAAAAATTTCACAATTATTTTCCGATAGTCAGCAAAAAACTACAGCTAGACTTGTTAGACACTCAGCGAAATTTCACCTGTATAGATAACTAATTACATAGGGCTGAGGTCGCATGGTACTGGATGGAATATCGTTCGTAACAACTATGATTATATGCAGCGCCTCAATGTCAGAAGCGTTTGTGATTGGCCACAAAACTTTTGCGGCTCGCATGCGCACGCATGCATCCAACGACCAACTACATATATATATATATATATAGACATACAAGGGCCATGTCATTTTATGCAGGGTGCCTGTGGAATTAAATTTTGTAAAATTCTGCATTATTGATTTTTTTTTTGCTTTTATCATTGATTTTTGTTCATTAAAAAGTTAATTTGATGCTGACGAACCGTGTGGCTAAAGCAAGTCGAGCGAAGTGAAACTGTCGCCTGCCGGCACGTCAAGAGAGTTAGCCTCAAAAATGAGGACTTCTTCATCCAAGAATTCCACAGATGGAGAGATGTTTAGAAAATTCGACAAAGAGGCCAAAGTTATTGTGCAAAGTGAAACATTACAAAAGAATTTTGTTCCGTTTTATAATTTTTTTTTTGCCCGCCCCGACCAGCAAAACCTCGGCTTCGCCTCGATTTTGCAAAAGTCGCGCGAGCATGTGGTTCGCTAGGTGGCCGGCAGGCGGCGTGCGCGTGCAAGCCACACGAGTATTTATCGGTGAATTCATCGCCATTTAATTAATATTGATACCTTTATTGTTGAACGTACTTTCGGGTGGGGAAGAAGAAAAATAGTATACGAAACACAGCCAAAAAGTTTGATGTCTTGTCGTACGTGATATGAAGCCCTCGGCTTCGCTTCGGCTTTATATCACCAATTTCAGGATGTCCTTTTACATATTCAAACTGTCGCTTACCGAATGGCCGGGTAATTTTTACCAAACGTCTGACGCTGTGCGAGATGCGCCCGGCCAAACCAACATCCGCAATTGGAAAGGCTTGAAACTTGGTTTGTCACGATAGGCAAAAGAAGCAAGGATACGGGGAATTGAAGACGAGTATTTTATCCTGGCAATTGGCGTCTACGTAGCCGACAAATTATAGGCACGATTGGATACCGGGAGACGGCAGCGGTTGGGCGCGTGAGATTTCCACGCGGATCGTGAGCTGAAGATATTTCGACATTTTCAAATGCTGTTACGAGACATGAGGAATAATTGTTTCGATATCGTTTCACACGGCAAGGGAAGGTTAGGACTTGCTTTTGTCAATGATTATTTCTTTTTCTGACATGCTTAATATATTATTTAGAAGGCGATTTTAGGGCGACCTTGACCTCGTCACAAAAAATGTGACTTACATATGAAAATTTTCAGTTAGATCTTCAAGTTCAGTCTGTTTCTAATTTACAACTTCCCACCATTTCTTTCCATAAATTTTTCTTTTTCAATTCTGAACGTGAAAATTGTTGTGTGTATGTGTACGATGTGGATTGGGAAAGAGATGCAAAATGAGAGTTGTGGAGAAACTGAATATCAGGAACGGTAAGTTCACGAAGTATGTTCAATTTAGAAGAAATAAGAATGATCGCCAGTACCGGGAAAGGAAAAGTGTTTGCGGTGTAAGCGTTTTATGATGGCTATATTTAGGTCCTGGAGATTTGTGACGAGTTGTAGGGTACGCTTGGAAACAAAGAGTATATTCTGAGGAATGACTAGGAGTGCTGCGATTAAAGACCAACGGTACTTGTCTTTAATTTTCTTTTCACTATTCAAATGCGGGACAGATATTTTTGAAAGTCACGATTTACGATTTTTTTTTATATTTACAATTTAATTTTGTTTTATATCAGCCCCAGGTGGCAATTGACCATGCAATGAAGCTTGATCAAAGCTTAGACGAGGCTTGGCTAAGCTTCGCCAAAGCTGTGTTTTGAAGCCTTGGTCAATCTGTGCAGAACATGGGAATGTAACACCAATCCCAGCTTAGACAATAAGCTTCGTCCTAGTTTGGTTACGTAGGTTAATACAAGCTTCGAACTCCATCTTCATTCAAGCTTCGGACTTTATCTTGGTGCAAACCTCGAAATTCATGTTCGTCCAAGTTCCAAAGTTTCTCGTGGTCGAAGCATCGAAATTAATCTTGGTCCAAGCTACAAAATTTATCTTGGTTCAAACTTCGAAAATAGGAACATTGAGGTTGGACCAAGCTTAGTTGAGCATTCGTTTCCAAGCTTGGATTTAGGTAGTACAGCGATCCTGGATTTATATACGAATCCAATATTAAGCAGAGTTTCGCTGAAGCCGGTAAACCGAAACTAGGAAAAATATGCTTCAATCCAGCTTAGTTCAACCTTAGTTCAGAAGCTTGGGTTTAGATGGTATGAGCAATCCGGGATTCATGCTTGTTAAAGCTAAGAGTCAAAGTTAACAAAGCTGAGGTCGGACCAAGCTTAGCACAACATGGTTTCTGAAGCTTGGGTTTGGATGATTCTAGTAAGCTTGGATGCATGTATGTATCCAATATTGGACGTAGATTAGACTCTGTCAGTGGACCACCGCTGGGGACGCTAAGATTCAGCCAAGCTTGGCACAAGCTGGGCCAACAAAGCTTGGATAACTTTGATATAACTAAGCTGGGTTTGATCTAGGCTTACACATGGGATGAAGCAATGTCGAAGGTATCAAGTCTCAGCTTCGGCATCGAAGGTCGGACCAAGATTGATTTCATCGTTCAAGCTTCGAATCTATATTTGCAACTTGAGAGTAGTGAGAACTTCGATAATTCTGAGACTTTGTAGGTGCAAAATTTTTGAAAATTCCGAAAAATGGAAAAAATGTTTTCTGAAAACGATACTTTCAGATTTTAAACCGTGTGTCCTAATTTCAATTCGGACTTTTTTCATCATAAGATCGGTCCCTTGATTTAAGATCTTTTTTTATAGTGAAGTCCCATTGCGAGCGGTCACTTAAGTTTATTTGTGAGCATCTCAAAAAGACAGATGGTGATAATAAATCTATCCGACTTTTATTGTATGTTTTATGGTGAACTCTAGACGCAAACAATACGCCGAGTTACATTCCTGGGGGGACTCGACTTCTCAAGGACTAACGTATGTACACTGTACAGGTTAAGTCGGCACGAGACCTCTCAACGATGCATGTAACCTATTGGTGGGCACGTGATTGCTTTTGTATACAATCGCTGCTCGAAGGAAAAAATTTGATGAAAATTATCACTTCATTGCTATTCATTTCGTCAAGCTGGAACGACCGGCCATATTGGATGTTTTGTTATCTTCATAAATATGGTACCAATTATGTGACGGAACTCAAAATTTCATTCTCAGATTCATAAAGCTCACCATACTAGGCGTTAAGAATCCTTCAATGGACTATTATGTCAATAGTGGGCCACGTCAAAATATTGAATTATATATTTGGTAATCAATTACTCCGTTTTTGTTGTAACTACTTATTCATTCATTTTTTCCTTGAAGAGGAAGTGAATCTGATGGCTTGGTTTTGACATTAATCCGGATACAGCCCCATTTCAGTATGAAGTTGAGACGTGGCTGTGTGTGGGTGGGTGGGTGCGTTGTGTGTGTGTGGGTGGGTGGGTGTGTGTGAGTGAGTGGGGGTATGTGTGGGTGGGTGTGTGTGAGTGGGTGGGAGTGTGTGGGTCGATGGGTGTGAGTGGGTGGGGGTGTGGGTGGGTGGGTGGATAGTTAGGTGAGTGGGTGGGTAGGTGGGAGGGGGAGCCGGGAGGGTGGGTCGGTGGGAGGGGGAGGCGGGAGGGTGGGTCGGTGGGAGGGGGAGGCGGGAGGGTGGGTAGGTGGGAGGGGGAGGCGGGAGGGTGGGTAGGTGGGAGGGGGAGGCGGGAGGGTGGGTAGGTGGGAGGGGGAGGCGGGAGGGTGGGTAGGTGGGAGGGGGGGGGCGAGTGGGTGGGTAGGTGGGAGGGGGGGTGGGTAGGTGTGAGTGGCAGGGTGGGTGTCTGCAAATTTTGAAATGAAAAATTTTGATAATTGACACAATAAAAGCAAAATAATAAAATGTAAATAAATAGATTTTAAAAATTAGCAATCCTCAAACACAACATCCAATTCGGTGAAAAATAATTTGCGCACTATAAGATATGAGAGGATAACGTTTAAAATAGCATTTACATTTTTGCGGGCGAAATCGGGACTTTGGGAATTCCCTTAATCAGCAATTTATAAATTCACGACTTCCAAATTTGGGAAACTTACAAAATTAAAGAAAACCCACTTTTATTTTGAAACCTTTTCACCGCATTGGAACATTTGAAAACTTTGAAAAGACAACTCAACAATTGTGAAATTACATTCTGGAAATGAAAAAAAAATTCCACCGTTGACTGCGCACAATTCGATTTGCGATCAGGATGAATTCCTTCTGAATGAATCCTCGGGGTCAGCGTTTGCTTTTTACCAATGGCGTCTGATTGATTTATGGCTCTGAGTGAGTGGATCGACGACGCTCGGGGTAATTAAATAACCAAGTCGGCTAACAAGATCATAATCAATCAAAGCTCTCCCGTGCATGCGGGCATTTCAGTCTCAACGCGGGAAAACATCGGTCAGGCGATTTATAATCGAGAGCTCGGCATGCAAAGGTCAATTTATAGATATTCTACCTATTCTCTATTAAACGTACAGTCATGTCTTACCGGAGAAGGTTATGCGAGAAGCTATTGGAAATTTTAAGTGTAAAACTTTCTGAAATTACAGAAAAATTGGGAAATTACGGAAATTGTCAAATTTTTCATTTAAAATGAGAAGACATATTAGAACAAAATCTGATTTTTCTTTCCTTCTTCCTTTTGTGTCAAACACAAAAAAATGATAGAAATGTTAGAAAACGCGAGAAACCGCCTGAAAGAAAATCACGGAGATGCAAATGAGGGCCGGTGTTACCTAGCAATTTACCTAAGCGCCGTATCGCACCTAAGATTCTCGCAACGAATCATAAGTACCATCATTTTCTCCCCGTGCCTGAAAAATTGGACTTAATCCATGCTCTCGGTGTGAAATACTCCGGGCATTGCCACATTGTTTTGCACTGTAACATTAATGTCCACTTGTCATAAGTTTCACATGCAAATTTTACATTTTCTATTAGGGAATTATCTCATTATGCGCAAGATAGTGAATTTTAACTTGAGTCCAAAATATCAAAATTTTTGGAATTTGAAATTTTTCATATTTTGGATTCTTTTCATTTTCCGTTTTTCTTAAACCTGTAACACCTTTTAAAAAATTTCCCAAAATTTATGCAATTTTGAAAAGTTCCCAAGAATTTTAAAAATTTTGGAAGCTTCGAAATTCTGAAAAATTCTGCAAAATCTTTGGAGTTTTTTTTTTTTTTATTATTTAAAGTGCGCAAACCTACATGATTTATTTACACTGTCAGTCGTAAGGTTTCGACTTATATGTAGATTAAATATTTACATTTGTTAGTTTCATTCTTAAATCCTAAGTTTGCTATTCACGACAAATTTGTGTAGTATTTTCAGAAGTTTTGGATTTGCTTGTGACAGTAATGGAGTAATTGTGTTTGATAATTATGTTTGGAGTTTAATAAATTTTTGGAAACTTCGGAATTTTGCAAAATGATTAACCTCTCTTTTTGAATGTTGGAAATTTTGTAAAAGTCTGGAATTCCGTTTTGCTTTGTAATAACAATGTCCACTTAAGTGTTATAGTTCGCATATGCAAATTTGTCATTTTCAGAGAAAATTGTCCCATTATCGTGGGTGAAACACGCGATAAACTCGGGCTGAACTATTTCAGCTTCAAGGAGCGTTCACCGCATAATACTACAGCTAAAATTGAACTAAGCAACAGGAAACTTCAAACGTAATTGCATTCGTCAAATTTGTCAAAATGTTGCAGATTTTTATAGAACTCCGACATTCCACTCACGACCAATTTTTTTTTATATTTTAATATGTCTATAATGTATTAATTTTCGAAATTTTTTTTTGAATATCAAAATTTTTTTCAGCGCTCAATTTTTTTTTCTCGACTTTTGACATTGATTTAATTTCCAACTATAAAAATATTATTCAATTTCCAAAATTTTGATAATTTTCATATTCTGAAAATTCGTAGTTCATAATCTGAACATTAAATAAAAAAAAAATAAATAATCTGAACAAGCTGATGATTTGCATATATATATCAAACATCTCGAATGAACGGGAAAGAAATTGCAATGTTCTTAATAGCTGATTTACAACATACTCATCCTTCCTTGACTTTATGATCTTTTTCCTTAATTCGCCTTATTTTTTATGTACCGCGAGTGTCTAGTGGACATTTACCATTTTTCTAATGTCGCGAGACTTCTAGCCGAATATATTGCCACATTAGCGAACAATTTATAGCTCGTTACCGCTATCGACACGACTCATCTTGCATAATTCAATGGGCTAGGTGAATGCGATTTGATCACGAGAAAAATGTACTCCTTTGGGCTCAGCGCGGGTCGCGGTTCGCTTAACTGCATTTTTAGGCAGCTCCTTCGATTGGGGATGAAAGGGGGCTGACAATATAATGCCACATTACCGCATGATTTATGCGCTATTACTGTGTCAAGATTTTTTTTCTGGATTGAAATCGGCGATTTTGGGTGCGCCATTTAAAAGCCTATGAAATTGATCCCGTGACCTTTCATATTAAAAACTGGATAATTGCGTTTTATCAACATTCTTAAAATTGTGTGAAATTAAAAAAAAATTGGATCTTGCGGATAATGCCTGAGTTCAAACAGAAATATTAGTGTGACAAGTAAGGTCACATCGAAAATTTGCAACTTTGAGAATTTTAAACTATCCCATTGATCAAGCAGATAATTATGGATATTTGACTAGCCGCATAGTCAGCATAAGGACGAGAGTTATGCGCGTTACTGGAGTGAGAGTGAGACGCCGATAGGGGTCCTAACGCTCGAGGGTGAAACCCGTCATACCTCCTTAATTATGGCAAATATGGAAAAACGTGATAAGAAATTAAATATGCGTTGCCATTTACAGAGCAAGTTCCGCTTGATACTTTTTGCCGTATCTTTTAGGGTTTTTGGAATAGAACGTTGTAAACAATGCAATTGTTAATAAGAAAAAAATTGTTCGATCAATCTAAATGTATTATTTAAAATTTTAGAATTTGTTTCCAAGTTTGTTCAAACTTTTTCCTATTGTTTTACCGAATGTTTTTCAAGTTTTGAGAAAAGTTCTCCAAATTTCTTCGAACTTTTAGCAAATTTTTTTCAATTAAAGAAAAATCCAAAATTTTTTCAAAATTGTTCTAAATTTTCAAAAATTTTCTAAATTTTCTAAACATCTTCCAATAATTTTCAAATTTCGTCCAGATTGTTCCAAAATTTTTACAAATTTGGTCAAATTTATGAGAAATTGTTTTAAAAATTTTCTCATTTGTTAAAAAATTTTCAAATTTTTTTCAAACGCTGCAGCGTATTTTGATATGTACGTACAACTTGTGCGCATCGCCTTTGCACCGATGGCAGAGAGGGGGCGATCGGTAAGCAGTGGAGTATATCTATATAGATTTGTCATGGAAAGTTGCCTATCCCGAAAGCAAATTTTCCCGATCCCACCGCCGCATAAGATGTTTCACATCGAAATTCCGATTCCACACATACAAACATACACATAGACATTTGTACAGAGTTCGGCGGGAAGCATTTTGGTACACTTAAAACACCAGTTATGAAGTGAAAAGAAAAAATTTGATTGAGCCGGCAGTACAATCGGGAAGTTAAAAATCCGGAGAAGAATTGAAAATTTTAGGATCGTTCAAAATCAAATGAATTTGAAGGGCTATCAAAATTTGCCGATTTTTCCGATTTTTAAACAATCTTCTTTACAGGTGTGCTTGCTCACGGTGCCTCAGAATGCCATCCGAGTCGCGTCTATTTTTTTATCATATATTCATTAATTATACATATTTTGTACGCGACTTTCTATTTACATACTATGAGTTTAATCCCTCCGTTTTTTTCATCGCCGGTGACTCACGCGATTATAAACGATACACCGTTCTTTATATGTAATAATTATTTGCCATTCCCATCTATTATTGCATGTCACATTATCATTGCTTCAGGCCGGCTATCAATAGAAAAGACAATCCAAGTCGCTGGAGTCGATTATGAAAATACATAAATGTGTATGAGCTTATCTATAGATCCATTGATATCTATAAACTGCGGAATTACATATTAACAGCTTCTGTGGGAAAAGAATAAGAAAAAAATTCACATCATGAGGTCGCAACATTTCGCGAAATTATATGAATGAATACTCAAAATGGATTTATCAATTAATAAAACTGATAAAATTTATATATGGTATGAGTAAAATTATATAACAAAATTGATAATAACTGCAGAAAATTTCCGAAAAAAAAATTATAAACGCTTGCATTAAGATTAGGGCAATATCGAAAGTTTACCGATTTTTAATACTCACCAGTCAATCAGCAGCACGACTTTACGCTGATAATCGAGTGAACCTATATTTTATGGATTATTCTGTTGGAAATCGCTGAAATCGGGTTTTTAGCGGTGAAATTGTCCTGTTCGTTGCCGCCGATTCTGAAAAAGGAAATGTGGTCTCGCCCGAAGGTTCGCAAGATCGATCGAGCGATTGTTTTCGCACGAAAATTGCGGAATCGGCAAAATCTTTCGGGCGAGTTTTACATTTTGTCGTGTCCCATTTCTCTCCAAATATAGATTTCTATACCATTGACTCGACTCCATTGTCAGATATCTCAATTTAATCCCTCCAGAAAAAAGACTTTTATATTCCTAGAATGTTGGACGGAAGAGGAACTGGATTAATATTACCTTGTCCTGATTCTTCTGACTTTTTTCTTCAGAAATAACACAAAAACTATTGACAATAATTTTAGCTATGGTCAAATAAATTTTATTCTGCTGACACATAAACCATTACTGACGAATGGACCGGGTTTATCAACCCGACTGAGTGAAATTTACAATATTGGTTAGCAGCGGATTTGACATTGTTTTATGCTTAAATCGCAGTTTTATGCTGTTGAGGTTATTTAGTCAATAAATCGAAAACTTGTGTTTCGTAGGAGCAAAAATATAACAAAATATATTTCTAATAGATACAAGTAAAGATTTCACAAAAATTGGTGTTTGCAGAAACGATGTCTACTACAGACTGAAAAGATAAAACAAAAAGTAATACTAAGTACTTTCTACCTACGGTCCCTTTTTATCTGAGACCCAACGGAAAATATAGTTTTCGGAACTCCTTAAGTTTACAAGAGATAATCCTTCGAAATGGTTTTATTACATTATTATACGGAACACACTAAATGCAGACGTCGAGTTTCTTCAATATTCTATAACATATTCTATCCTCGAACCGGAGACACTTCTATCCCTAGAACGGCGCATATTCATCGCAGACGATCCCCGAGTCGAGTCTTTGAAACTCATTCTAGTCCATGGTGGCTCATACTGAGACCGAGAAGGCTAAAGAGACTGATGGGTAGGGAAATCCATTGCATTTGACTCTCAACTGGACCTCCAAATCATAGTTATTCCCGATTTGGCAGTCAAGAGGTTCAAATGGGAGTCTGTACAACCTCAAAACAACCTCATAGACCTCAAATCCGGATGGGAAATGAAGCTCTAGTTAGCCTCCTCCAAATTCAGTTAATTTGGCCTTCCCTATATATATTATTCTTATTAGCTCATCCCAATGAAAAAGTTAGTTTGTCGATGTTTGCAAAACTCCCCTCGTCCTCACTCACTGATTTAAATTACGCAGCACCTTGTATAGCACCTAGGTTAATATGTTAATTATTGTTAATAAGTATTTTAAGGTAACAATAAGCCTGCCTGCTAGTTTGTAAACATTTTTGAATATGGAAAGTTGTAAAAGAAATGGGAGTCAAAATTAGCCTGTAAAAAGGAATAAAGGAATTCTACTACTACTATATATATTATTAATATATTTTTTTTATCGATTGACTTATTCGTCACTACTCAGGATTAAAATGTCTCCATAATTTCTACCCATAAATTATTCGCATTTATAGCCGGGTTTCATTGTTCCTAGAAAGTGACAGCTCGATGAAAACGAGAGCATATAGTAGGTCGATCGTGTCTCTAGTAGGATAAAATCCCCGGTCACGTTTTCCGATGTGGAGAATCATGAGCACGACGATTGATACTTTTCCCCGCAATTCATTGATGCGCGTCCGAATAGATGGAACATCAGAGTGAAAGTCTTGTCATAATCCGGTGAATGAGGAACAACAAAATGTGATAGAAATTTTATTACCATCTGGAGGATAAAACGTGTGAATGCTGATTCTTTATGGATTTCAAGGAAAACATTCATCAAAATCAATACCATAAATAGTACCAGTTATTGAGACTATTCTACTGTTCTTTCATAAATAGTTTTGTTCCATTTTTTGAATCATTGAAAATTGAAAAAAAAAAATTGTCATTTTTGTCAATATTCAGGGATTAGTTAAACTGTAATTTTTGAAATTTTCGGAATATTTGACCCTTTTACAATCACCTGCAAAATAAATGGAGACAATATTTAAATTAACACTAAATAATGACAAACTGAGAAAGCGGCTTACACGATAAAAACAATTAACAATGTGCGCGAACAAAGGACGAGGGAGTAAAAATCGACTGGAAGAGTGCGGAAAAATTCCGAGACAAAAGCGTGTGGGAGTTGCGGATTGTCCGCAAATATCTCAGATACTTTCCCAGTGAGTCAGCATCTCTCTTTCTCTTTGTTGGGCATCTCCATTTTCAAGGATAACGACATGAGCACAAACGTGGAGAGAAACAAATTAATCCTTTTCCATTATCTTAATATTGATTAACTCTTAAGACATCGCTGCATAGGCTCCAATGCACTGTTGTCCCAATTGATCAATTTGTGATCAATCTGAAGATACGAGGATACTGAAATAGAACCTGTATTTCGACGGTAAAGATATGCCAAACGCACCTGAGTCATTCAACTCCCAATCGTAAGACATGAAAAACATACACATTCCTGTACACACACACACACATACACAATCGGGGCTGTGGCGGAGTGTATAATTTCTACCTACTGCGTCAAAGGTCCTGGGTTCGTGCCCGGCCTCCGGAGCAATGTTTGAAGTGAAACTTTTTATGGCTCGGGACGCCGTAAAATAAAAGGCCGATGTAACAGATTTCCACAGGGCGTGAGGGGCAGGCGCTCATAGTAGGGGACGAATCCAGGGGGAATGGGAGACTAGTGAAGGAGGGGTGGCAGCGCGCATAGCCCGGTTCTAGCAGCTGGAATCGGATGTGAAAGAGTGACACATGCGTTTAGTGAGCGAGAGAGAGATTGATTGATTGATTAAAGTTTATTGTTGTACATTATGTGGTACAAAATAGGGGGACTAAGGTTCCCGAAGTGAAGAAAAACAAACACAATGCTCGAATATCAGTAACTCAAGCAAGACCAGAGAGTAAGTAGAAACAAATAAATGCCACTTAAAAAATAAAGCAAAAATAAAATATGAAGAATAGAAAAGAAATAATAATAATAAATATAAGTGAAGATACGCAGGCGGGGTGACGTAATCGGCTCTTAATCAGGTAACCCGACTGAGAGAGCGGGAATGCGTGGCATCAGTTGACACCAGCTATTAGTCGCCAAAATTACATCGTGTATGATGAGCTCGTAAAGCATTATAAAAGATTTCTAAATGAATTGCGCAGTCATGTAAATATTGTATATATATCAGGGGAATCAGTGAACGTAATCTGCGAACTTTTTCACGGTTGTGTAAAAAGTCTCTGTATTGTTGAGAGTGTACAATCTGAAAATATTGAAGAGTGCCTCTATCACGTGGCGTCATTTGAACGATACCGAAATGGGCTGAGACGATACGTAATTTATGTTGACATTATAAAGAAGTAAGAAATATTGCAAGGCAGAGTATGAACCACAAAAGTTGCACTTCTATCGCGTAGCTTTCTGCGCATTCATTTTTCTTCAGGATATGGCCCCTTAGATTCCGACCTATAGCAGAAACTTTCGGCAGACGGAAACCCAACCCGCGGCTGGCATAGAGGCGTAGGACGTTCCACAGAGATTTCTGGAAGTTTACCCTGTATTTAAAAATACCATGGATAGAATAGCGGAAGTTGGTCTCGGCTGCTTGGGCAGGTGTCCAGCACTCCCCCCCGAGGAACTACTCAGAAGAGCAGCGACGGCGGGCAGTGCAAGGGAGATAGGGACGGAGGTAAAAAAGGGAACACCACTCACCCCCATATTAAAAAAAAAACCAATGCCTGTGCATTGCAAAAAGCATTCCATCAATACTGCATCTAAATCCTTAATCTACCGAAAGGTGAAAGATTTTCTTTTAGTCTAGTTGCAAGTCGCATTCACCTGTCCGGCATAAATCAGCCTTATTCTCCGGACAATGGGCCTACGTCCAATTGATTCGAGCTATTAAAGCAAGCGAGGGCGCAGGGTAATTGTATTGAGACACTTGTTTGCGGAAAGCCAATCTTGAAACACTGAGACGCGGTACGTCAATTGGGTAAAAGTTCCGCGTCGCTGTCTCGTATAAATCAATCGCTAATGTCTATGCATATGTACGAGGGCAATTGCTCCGGCGCATTCTCTCGATGGGTGGGACCTCATAAACGAAGCGTTATTCTGGGACGGATAAACAGTTCATATCACATTATCCAAAATTGATTTCCTCAAATTTTGGTTGATGAATTTCATCAAAAACTGTCCAAATTTCTAAGAGCTCAAGAATTGAAAGTTGTAACAAAATTGAAAAATCAAACATTTTGAACGTTCAACAAAGTGAACTGCCGGTCTTTCAAAACGAATTTAATTTGGATTATTTTGAAAATTTTAAAAGTTCAACAAAAATGCCATAGGTAAAAAATTATAGGCTCTGAGGTTGCCGGTTTGATAATGGGACTAAAAAGTCACATACTTTTTGCGGCTCATTGGGACATTTTTATTGCTGCAGATCGTAGACAAAAAAATCTTGTGATACCATTGAGACATTATTTTATTGCTTTATTGCTAAAGTTAGATATTAACAAATATTGCTTCAATGTTTCAGCTGTAGAATTTCAGTGCAGCTCCTTTAGTGTATCAACTTCCGTTGTTACACATATTAGACAAAACGAAAAATATTTGTTGTTCAGGATTTTTAAACACCTGCATAACCGGCATATTTGATGAATTCGAGCACAGTTCCCTCATTTGGTCTGTGAAATTGCAGATAATTTCTGAAGGTAAAATATTCTATGAGTTCTTCCTCCTTTAATAATATTTGTTCAAATTTTGAACTTACGAATTGTTCAAACGGAATTTTTGGAGCGTCTTCATGGAACTTAGATCGGATTAGTTTTTGGTTTAAATTGACCGAGCAGTTTTTTGTTATTAACAATTGAATTGTTTAGAACGCTCTCTTCCAAAAACGGTAAGAGATACGGCAAAAAGTATTCAGCAAAACTTGCTCTGTAAGTCGAAGTGTATATTAAAGTTTTTATCACTTTTTTCCATATTTGTCATAATTAAGGAGGTATGACGGGTTTAACCCTCGAGCGGTCGGACCCCTATTGACGTCTCACTCCCACTCCAGTAACGCGCATGATCCTCGTCCTCACGCTGACTATGCGGCTAGCCAAATATTCATAATTGTTTGCTCAATAAATCGAAGAATTTAAAATTCTCAAATTTACCCGCACCGGTATTTTTTTTCTGAAATCAGTCTTTAAACATTTAATTGACGTATCCGAAAATGTAGGAATGGTAAACAGAAATTACAAATCGGGAAGCAAGGTTTGGGTTCCCAAACAAAGGTGAAAAACCAAATTGGGAAGTTTTGTTTGTGCCCCGAGTGGGGCACACACATGCACACCCCACCAGTTATTTGATGTTTTAGTATTGAATTCTAATTGGTAAGGTTACATTTACATAGTGTTATGATTAACTTTCGGCAAATTTTCAAATTTTGAAATGGCAAAAATTTTAAAAATTTTAAAAATTTTAAAAATTCCAAAGATACCAAAGATTGATATTACGAGTTAAAATGAGAAATTTTAGTTAACGTTATCGACCCACATTCAATCCCATAAATCAATTGTTCCATAATGCAAAAGCCTGCAACGGATCACTGCATTTGTAGGCAAGTTATGGCCAAGATACCGAAATAGGAGGATAATACCGCAACTGGTCAATAAATGTAATTACTTATTAGGTGAAACTGCGACGGTTCACCGGTAGTCGTGAATTTCCACTACATTTCATCGAATATACCAATGGTTAATACACCTCTCTGCGCACCAATATCTCGATATTGAGCCAATTGGGTCAACTTCTTACACGGCCTGTCGATCAACATTAGGTGGCGAACTAGTCCGTCACATGTGCCTTCGTCAAAAAGTTCAACTTCAAATTCAAGTCTCAATCAAAATGTCTTCTTTTTTTCTTTGCAAAAAACAAATTGCATGCTTTGGAATCTTCTGAAGATATTGCAATGGAAAAAAAATTAATCTTTAGAGTTTTAACAATTTTCATAGTGAGTGGTTACGTGAAATCCGTTTTTACCTCTTTTTCTTTTTTGAAAATCCTTTCTCGGAGGCTTCTAGGTTGAGCCCCCTCAAACGCTCTGTCCCCACCACCTCCAAAATTCATGCGGGAGTGGGGGAAGTAGGGGACTCAATCTAAACGGAGCGCTGAAAAGTGGTTCGGTCCCGAGCGCTACTCCCCTGATAGGAAATTCAATATGAATTTCTTAAAAACAGGGAAACTACTCGATGGATTCGATCAAAAATCTAATCAGCTCTAAGTTACACGGAGACCCAACGATTGAAAAAAAAATTAGTCGAATCGCACGATCCCTTTCCGAGAAAACGTAAACGAAAAATTTGGCCACGTACGGACGAACACGCACACATACAGACACTTCTCTAAAATCACTTTAGGATGGTGCAAAACGTCGAGAAACGTGAAAATTTCATCGATCTGGCATTTTTCATTTTCGGGGTCATTACAATAAATTCCCTAGATAGGGAAGTTAACAATGAATACTAGTTGGAGTTGTGCCAATTTTTTACCGTGCGAGCATTGGTCCTGTTACCCTATTTGCTGAGTGAAAATTCAGGTTACCATGCAACGAATTGTGAATTATCAAAAAAAAGTGACCACCACTCGACACAATTACACATTCCAAGTTGTTGAAATTCAGATGGGAAAAGTAGTCTTCAGAGTTAACCTCGGCAAAAATGCGGATCATACATATATTGTGCGCTACATATTGATACACTTTTACGACTACTTTTGCCAAATGATTGATCGACAGTTGAATGGCACGCGTGTAGGTGGGGCTCGCGAATGCCTTCTGTTTTTCCGTCGCTCATGTTTTTGTTGTACACACATTCTCATGTCATCGGCACGCCGTCATTGATTATCAATATCGTTATGAGTCTTTCCTCATACTTCCACAGCCGTGTTACACGTGACTCGCGATCATTCTCCTCGTTATGGGCCTCAAGTCACGTGCGGAAAGACACTCGCTGCACCTCCGCACTATATTCCGCGCGTCAAATGCCCACCAGCAGCTGAGAAATGTATCAGTGAGGCGATAAATGTTAGATAAGACGAGAGTTATGTGTAATGGGAGCAGTTCGAGAGATTTGCATCAGTCTAACTTGAATTCCAATAATTCGATTGATTTGAGGGAGCCGGTCGATTTTGTATGGCTCTTAGGGCCACACCGATAACTTCTCTATTCCTATTCTTATTTTTGACAACTTCACAAAAAAAAAACTTCCCGCCAGGGAAAATGCCCCTGACCCTCACCACCCCCTCTCCGCACCCCCCCCCCCCTCCCGAAGTGTCAGGGCAGCGTAACACCTTCAGATAATCTCATAAGAAGTTTCACCTCAAAAATGTCAGAAGCTTTTAATATTCACAAAACTCATTAACTTCACTGCAAATGTTGAAACAGTTCAAACATTCAAAAAATATCGAACGGTTACAATAAATTGATTTTGTCACTTGAAAATTAAATGAAATTAACAAAAAAAAATCGAGAAAATAGAGCAAACCACCAAACAACTTCACTTAAGAATAGGAAAATTTTGAATATATGTATAGATAGGATTTTCATATCCACGATAGTACCTAGTATTCACCGCATTCTACAAAGTAGACAACATTTCGCGTATCGTGAAAGTTGCTGGTACAATTAGGAACAAAATATAAAGTCATAAAAAATTGAAGTACGAAGAGGCGGGTTCGGAAGAAAAACCCGCCCGGGGCTCCATAGGGTGGACACATGCGCCGTAATTGGTGGCTAAGAATGCGCCGGGTTATTGGTTGGAAAAAAATGCATTAGGAAATGGAGGTGGGCCCTAAAAGGTAGAGATAAATCAGCGTATGCGAGGCCGGAGACAATGTTAATTGCGAGTGATAGAGATAGACGGATAGATAGAGGTCCTCGGGGCGGGGCTCAACTGATTGTGAGAAAGTCATTAACATAGAGCGGGTCTTTCTCTTCTAGTTGTCACAGATGTGACATTGATTCCAATTAAGCTCACTCAATCTCGTCGTTGATTCCAAATGGCTTCTTTACTTACACAGAGTTCTGTTGAAAATCGGCTACGTTCAAACAAATAGTTGAATCCAAGCTGAAAGATGTTATGGGATGGATTGTTCAGAAAACGATTCTTAGGAAGGCAATACGTCTTGTATTGGTTATGCTTAACGTTTTCGGATAATCATCAAACAACAATCACAATGAGAGAAAAATGTGGGATTCACAACTATAAAATAGAGTGAAATAAGACCTTGACAATTTCCCTCAGTTACCATCATTATTGAGATAGAGTGAAGAAGATTTTGCTACTTTTACCATCAAACCATACGCTTGTCAACTAAATTCACAAGTGTTACCTCAACTACATTCACACAGTGATCAGTTTTTTTAACTTCTCCTTTAGTGAGTTCTAACTTGCAAGCTAACAGAAATAGAGACAAATGATCATGAAACTATATAATTATTGGTCATGATAATAATGCCACAGACTAGTGTTTTATGATGACTTAGTAATGATGTAAGTATAGAATTTACATCACTCCAGGACTAGTTAACTTCCCGATTATACCGGAAGTTATTGTAATGCACCCAAAATCCCAATTTGTTGTTTCATTATCTAACTAGGGTTTTAAGTATACCAAAATGATCCCCGTCAAATTCTAAGTTGGTGTGTGTGTGCGTGTGTGTGTGTACAAAATTTTGTGCAACGAATTCTCATGAACTAATGAAATTATGGAAGTTCTCAAGACCGCGTTCGAAGCGTTTCCATATAACTTAGAACTGATTAGATTTTGGCTGAAATTGGTGCAGTATATATACTGCTATTAACAATTCAATTGTTTATAATGTTCTATTGCATAAATTATTAGAGTTAGTGTAAAATTTATATAAGAATAGTTGTTCCCCATATATGTGTAAAGACTTTTTTCGATAATTTGCATTAAGGAGGTTGGCCGTCTCAAGAATTATGTATGTAATGAGTGAACAAATGAACTCAGTGCTGTTATGACGGTCCCAATCGAAGCGTTTCCATGTGAAATCAAGCGGCTTACACTTTGGGTGGGATTCGTGCAATATATGCAATGTTATTGACAACTGCAATTGTTTATACTGTTCCACTGGATAAAATATGGAAGTTATCGGGAAACTTCTTAGAAAAGAATTATTCCTTATATGAAAGTACAGCTTTTATGTGTAATGACTTTTGTCCATAATTTGCATAAATAAGAAGGTATGGTTGTCTAAGCAATTTGAAATAAGGGAACAATGCACATCACCAGGGTTGTTCCTTATACAAAACTGCACTTTCAATATGACTTTTTCCAATATAGGTTAGAACATATCGCGAGTTGAACTAGAATATACTTGGCGAATGAATATGTCGACAATTGCGGGAAGGATGTCAAATAGCGGGATAATTAAGAAAGTACACAGGTAGAGAGGATAATTAGGCGGACGAATTCCAGTTGAATATTTTTATGGGACTTAAAAATCAAACTGAATCGATGGCGTGCAGTAATTATTAGTCGCAAGTTCAATTATTGATATCACTGTTCAGTTTGCTCATCACCATGGTTGCCTTCTCATGCTGTGCTGAAATACCAAATCGGGATGTTTTGTTTGTGCCCCGTATGGGGCACACACATTTGCACACCGCTAGTCAAATTTTAGGTCTCATAACTAACCATTGTGTGATCGGGACGTCCTAATAAATTGAGTACTACGTCCAGTGTGTATTCGTGTTATGCTTACTACTCAAATACAGTGATGCTTTATCCTATACATTGTAATACAGTTTTAGTGACGAAAGTTGAACCAAAATCATATGTGTTACCAACCATGTTGTATCCATTACTATGCGACCTAAGCGCTACGTAATTAGTTATCCTTACAGGTGAAATTTTATTCAGTGTGGGTAGGTTCTCAGCAAGCGACGCCTGTGCGTGTCCGTCTCAGGGGTTCGATGAAGAAACCATTTATTGGGGTGGCGAAAAGTGTATATTCAAATTTATTACACCAAAGTTCTCCGCATTGCTATCAGAAGTCTACCTGATAATTTCCTGAACTTCGAACCAGGTTCTATACTTGTTGGTCATATTCCAAACCGTCTTCTTCCTCCAAATTCACCCCGCTATTGTCTCCTCCTCATAGATCTGATTCACTTGGACTCTACTGTTCTGAGTAAAACGGTTCGACTTGATGAAATTAAGCTAGCAGTTCCCATTCTCCTGGGCAAATGGGCCTCCACCACTTACAGAAGGTCCTATACTGTGAGACGATGATAGTGATGTTGTGCCATATCCATAGGGCCGAGCTGACATAGCTCGCAGACGCTACCAAGTGGGTATGGGTTTGCTATATTCATTAAACGTTCCAACATGCATATTTGGCTCTGGTGGTTCAGGTGGAGGGTCATGGCTGCTCATCACTCCGTCACTGTGGAGAACATTAAGCTTCATAATCTGACTGGAACCTGCATTCTCATTGGTCGATCGTGAGCTCGTATGAGATTAGCCACTTGACGATTTCTCACATCCTGATGCACTCTGATCTTTTTCACTCTTCCATTCAGTATAAGCCATGGATCTCCTTCCGACATCCCTGGAGGGGATCCTCTTGTGCTTCATTACCCTGAACTTGTCTTTGTAGATCTTAAGACTGTCATAAACCTTCATCAGCAAGGGACGATTACTGCTCCATATGTGTCTTTACGCGTACGTATGTGCCAACAATTTTTGGTCAACGATTTCTTCCAAACGAATCATCCGATTGGATAGTTTTTTTTAATCGATGCGGTTTCATGCAGCTGACACCCGAATTGATTTTGAAAGAAAATCGTGCACCAGTTGCTGTTTTTTTTTTAAACATGAAGCATGAAAATCGCCAAAAAGTCTTAATCAATCATTATTTACGAAGGAAAGTTGTGATCAAGCTAATCAATGTCGCAATCGGAGTGCCTCGGCGTACCTTAGCTTTGATTAAAATTTGACTCACTTTCATGTAGTGATTTATTAGTTATTGGTTGATTTTGAGTGCCGCGAAATTTTAATGACTATTCAAACTTTCATATTCGGTCTATATCCGAAGTTGTTCGAATACCGCCGGCGCATGCGTGTTTGCCCGCATTCGCACAGGCGAGTCTGAATGCACGATGCGCAGTGTGATTGGTCGGTGGGTCCCGTGACATAGTCGCAGGTAGCGACACCTGTTGTATTCCAGTATTCACAATTTCATGATTTCTATACTTTCCTCTGAAACCAGTCTTTGAACGTTTGATTGACGTGTCAGACAATCTAGGAATGGGAAACAAAAATTACAAACCGGGAAGTTTTGCTTGTTCCTCCAACGAGGGCAAACACACTTACATCCCACTAGTTTCAATTTTACAATGAGCTTAGCCCACTTGCTTTTCAGATGAACTCCCTTCAGCGTCTTCACCCTTGGCAGTATATCTGTACCCTGCTGATGCGGGCAGGTTTGACAGGATACTCGGAATACTTCCTCCAGTTTGTGATAGTTGGCTAATAAAGTCCTTTACGTCGTTCACACTCAATGGGTAATTGGAAGTGGGTTTATCCACTGAAGCTTCAAAACAGCCCAAGCGATAAGCATCTTCATCCTCACTCGATGACGATGCCCCAACATATGGTGTATAATTCTCTGCATCGGTGTCTTGCCTTCATCGAGGGCCGAGCAAATACTTGAGTTATTCATAAATGTACCCCCTTGGAATCTTTGCATCTCGTCTCTTCGCATTTTTGGACCATCTAGCATCTCACTCAACCTGATTTTTCGCTCTTCACATGCCGGACAAGAAGTCACAATAATGTGGACACGTTCCCCAAGGTAATAAACTCGGGTTAATTACGGACTTCATCCAAGAATACATTTGCATGGTGCCAACTTGACCACTCTTGATATAGTAAACATCCTTGTTGGTGCTGATTGGACCATATTCGAGCGGTTTTTGGATCTTTACACCGACCTCCTCCAGTACTAGTCGTGCAACTGCTTCCTTCGATGGGGATGTTATTGAAGCACACTCTTTTGTTGGGACGACAGTTGGGTAGATCGAAATTTTTTTCAATAATTCGAAATGATGTAATGGGAAGCCACATCCTGATTAGACTTTATCAGATTCGGGAGATAAGAATGAAGGTGAAAGATTAGGGAGAATAAAAGATAATCTGAACGGTTAAAAATTTACAGCACCGATAACGAAGAAAGAATCTGCATTTGTTTTGAATTTGAGGGCTAACATAAGAGACCATTTTTCAAACGGTAGATTTGTTTATCTCCTTTCTTTTCGCCGGGTCACGCGCACGATCAGTGTCAATGACATGAGAGTGGAAGGTGCCCTTCTCTTTAAAGGTTGGGCTTATCGATACGCATAGTCATGGTAATTTCTTGTTTATCATTTTGGCACTGTAATGAATCTCGTAGATGCTGAAATTCTCATACGGAATAGATGGAAGTACCATAAATTGGGCTGGTTAACCAAGGTGTCATTTTTGTAATAATACCGAGTGTCATCAGCTGACAATTCAGGATTCCTAGTATAAAAAGGAGATACATCTGATATTGATAAACAATCGATATATCTCGAAATTTTGTCACGCCGAAATGCGCGCGCAGCCGCGCCTTCGCTGACAATCGTAGTCTCTATCTCTATTTATTCCTATTCAAGAAAATTCAAGAAAATACATACACATAAATGAACATCGTTAGAGTTGAAATATCTCGAAAATTATGACATGCAAAACGTAATGGCGTTTTGTAGCGAAAATTGTAACAGCGGATTAAAATCGAATATCGATATTTGGGATATCGATTCGAGTTTAGTTCTCAAAAGTATGACAATTTTTCTAGTTGCCATAACTTGTGTAGTTTTATAAGTTTCGTGTGTTTTACTTATTCTTTCCAGTGTTGAGAATTTTATATGTATGCGATAATTACAGAAAAAAAAAGATTCTTGCGCCAAATTGGAAAACTGGAAGCTCTCATTTTTTCGGAGTCGATGATGAACAGTATCTTCAACTTCGGAAAAGAACGGTTTTTAGAAATCATGAAATTTTTCCGTTTCTCGACGTTTCACATGCTCTTGATACATTTTCAGCCCGCGTTATGTGTGTGTGTGTGTGTGCGTCCATATCCCTGTTTTGGCGAACAGCCCCTCTTAAACTGCTGGACCGATTTGACTTTTTTTTTAATCTCCTGAGTCGAGGGTCACACCCACGTCCCATTTATTTAAAAAAATCAGCTTTTTGCTGACTGTTGTTAAGAATGAAGCCTGCAATTTATGTTGATATTTATCCTCAAAATTTGAGTATTTCTGTCTGTTTTCCAATAAAACAGTTGTCATTTCTGAGAATCGTTTTTGGATTATGTTAATCATTGATTTTTTCATTTTTTTCGGAAGACATTAGCGATAAGACAATCATGAAATCTTTCACGTTACTTCACCTCCTCGATACACTCCTAAATAGATATTTAATTAACAAAAAATAATAATAATACTACGTGATTAAATTCACGTATGAAAACAGAAAAATATATTGTTTTCCATCGCTAATTATGTTATTTAACTGTACTGCACATAATAAATCGTAGGCATTGAAAAACCGGAATTGAAATATTGTTATTCGAGTTTCTAGTATTAGTCACCTGATTACCAAGTAGGAAACTGATAAACTATATTTTTCTATTCAATAATCTGATTGGATATATGTAAACGACATTTTGAGGGCAATTCAAAGAGCGTGACGAACCAAAGTCAATGGCATGAATTCCCATGCGACCGCGAAGCAGTAAAATATCATGAATTGTGTTACTTTTTATCATGAATCGTGTTCTGTTCGGGTCAAGATCACTGGACTGAGTTTGTCCAAGCAGTCGTCAAAATCAGAAGGATGTACCGGAGCGAGTTGTTTCTCAAAACCCAAAATTTTTTATTGTTCATTATTTATCGCAGAACTTTTCCCTTTTTCCAATTTTTACTTTTTTTTTTCAAATTCCAAAATTTTTGCAAAAGTCGACAATTTTTCAAATTTTCTAAATCTCTGAAATTTTGATCCATCCAAATTTCTGAGGATCTCACTACTCAGTACAAGTATTTTCAATTGACTTATTTCAAGGTGTTGCTGATACATATTCATGACTTCTACCGTTTTAGCCGATCTTATAGCTACAACCATGAGCGGAGTATGCATAGCGATGGAAGGGCTGTGTCGGCACGTGCACACTGCAGTATGGATCACGTGTTGCACGTGAGTTTGGCGTAGGACTCCCCTGGACTCACGTGAATTATTGTTATTATTATTATTATTCCACGATCCAATGGGTTTCAACACCGCGAGTACTCAAGGCGAAGCACATACGACTTGGGTGTAATCTAGGCCACGGGAAAAATAGCGGAAGATAAATGCACTGATATCCGCGGTCTCAGAATCCGTAAAAATGCCCACTTTCATCGGCCGAATTTGTTCTTATTTAATTATGAAAGCGTACACCGCCATCGCAGAGGGCGGAAATCAGTGATCCGCGATAATCAAGTTTAAGAGATATGAGGGATTTATCGAATACTCTATGGGAGCACGAGTTTTTCTATGATATAGCCACTATACGTTTATAATTTTTATACATTTTTGAATTTTGGAGATTTTGGAAATTCAATTTTTTTCAAATGTTCATATTTTCTAAATTTTTTTTGTTGAACAGTTTCCAATTTCCTCATTTAGAAAGGAGATTTATCGAATTTACATTTGGAGGACTTTCGGAATTTCTAAATTTTCTGCCCTTTTGGGAGCTTCGCCAGAATTTATTTGTATCTAATTTTGAAAATTAGCATCGCAATGAAGTTTACCAGTGTATGGGAACGATGCAGATTCCTTCATGAGATAATGAACTAATATGTGGATGTTCATGCGAAAAGGGACCACTTCGTCGGTTTTGAGTTATGTATACTACGGTGATCCTTATTTGATTCCCTACCTTCTGCGCCAAAAATGAGCCTGCTAGCACATAATCTGATGTCGCTAGGTAAGATCAAGTTAATAATTTAACATTGGGTTAAAAGGAAGCTGCCAAGAGAATAAACGGGACGTGAGTGTGCCCCTCGGCGGGTCGCATCAATAACTTCCCAATAGTCTGTGTGTGTGCGTGTGTGTTACGAGGCACGTATGAAGTTAAGTTGTGTATCAGTTACGCAAATTCGACTATTGACCTATCATTATGATTTTTATCGATATCTCGTAAAATATAATACCCAGCAAAAAAAGGAATAAAACATGAAATATGTAGTTTCCTGAGAGGAACAACTTCTGTTGGACACTTTTTCTCATATCTATCACCGTTCTCGAGATAAAGCGTTATAAACAATTAAAATTGTTAAAAACAATTGAACGGATGGCACAATTGCAAAAACAGTCCTTTCAGAACTGGAGACCTCTGAAATGCGTCAATCAAAAAAAAAGGAAATCCCTCTGGTGGTTCTGCCGGAAACGTCAAAGTTTTTCGTTTACACACATACACACATACAGACACTTTCTTGAAATCACGCCAAGATGATGCAAAACGTCGAGAAACGTGAAAATTTCATCGATCTGGCAGTTTTCATTTTCGGGGTCATTATAATAACTTCCCGAGATCGGGAAGTTAAAAACGTGAACACCTCGAAAACTGAATTTATCCAAATGGTCCCTTTTCATGTCTACGTCCACATATATTGAATTTAAAAAAAATCTAGATTAGTATTTTGTTGTGCTATTGAAAATGTGCTATTTGAGAACGGCCGAGGGATATACGTCCTTTTGGTACCATTCAATTAATACGTTCGCCTCGATACTATGCTCCCGGAACAGCACTTCCCCATTCATAAATCAACGTCAAAATCATTCGATAATTACAATTTGGTTAATTGGTAGATTAATCATATTCGAGGATTATCCGATCATCAGTTGAGTAACGTTTCGATGTAAGAGCAGTGGCTCCATTTGCGGTTATTCTGATAGCTTCATTAAGTCATCGATGTCACTGGGACTGCGCGAGCCCGTAGGCGCTAGTGATGAATACAGGCAGCTTCAATATGCGATCTAACAAGCTAAGGAGGCTAAGGGCAGGCAGAAAAACGGTTAAATATTTGCTGAATTAAAGATTAAGAAGAATCAGTCGGGAGAGTCTATTTTATATTAGCATCAACGTAAAGTCTATCAAGACTCAAGGCAGATGCTGAAAGGAGATCTGTGTTCGTGCTATAGCTTTTTTGGAGGATTTTTCGGAGACTCTGGATACGTCACAATTTGGAAATTTTTTAACCAACATTTTTACTAGTCTGAAAATGCTACTTCCCCGAAACGAAACATCTAGAGTCTGTCTTAGTACGAAATACTCTTCGTCTCCGTCTTTCTCTGTGCCACCGCAGAGACTATTCGCGAGACGCGGAGCCCAACGCTCGTAGTCTTCAGCGGAGAGACGATCGTCGCCGGATGGAGAGTCTTCTGAATCTCTAGCTGAAAGACCGCTGCCCTGAGTCTTTAGGCCAGAGACTTCGCAGATTAGCGTTATTCGGATAGATAATTAATTAATTAAGCCATTGAATTTTGATATTTAAATATATGATTGATTATTATTATTATTATTATTATTTTCATTATTATTTTCATCATTACTAAAAAACACGACGATTTTGTTTTTAGAACAGTTGTTTTCTCATTCTTAATTGAACAAAAGTAATGATATGAATATTTTACTGTACCATATATTGAGAATTAAGTAAAAGGTATCAATAGGTGATGAGCGTTTTCTCTAAGTCCGTGTCTTTCATTCAGAGATTTAGAAAATGAAATAAACTATCAAAAACTCGAATCGCGCAGCGAAGACTGCCATAGACTAGGGGAGACCTCCAATTCCACTGAGAGACTGAAAATGACTAATTGCAGTCTCTGGCCGTCTCCAGAGAGTGGAAAATTTCATCTCGGGTCGCCTTAGAACTTGATGAAATATATATAGATACACAGTCAGCTCTCCCATAAGTTGACACCCCGTTAGTTGACAATCCCATTAGTCCACTGACTCGCGCTCCTTCTAGGTTGAGCCCCCTCAAATGCTCTGTCCCCACCACATCGAAAATTCTCGCACCTTATTTTCAATTCACCATTTTGAATTTGTCACTTCATTGCGCACACTATGGGATACGAAACTGCTTGCGCGATGACTCACGTGAGATGCGGGAGTGGGGGCTCAACCTAAAAGAAGCGCTGAAAAGTGGCTCGGTCTCGAGCGCTACACTTAGGGGGAACTCGACTGTCTTAGGCGTCCTAAGTAGAGGGGGATGAATGTAATACAAGGTACACCCGCTTGTTTCCCCGCACCCTCCTTGTTGCGTATCCGACAATTGAAAAATTTTCTGAGCAGCTCCCTCGTTTCTGAATTTGGCATTCTCGGCAACGCCTTAAAGGCATTCACAATTTTACTGAGAAAACATGAGTCGAGGCAATTTCTAACCCAACGCACTTAAGACAAATTGATAATAAGGGCAGAAGGGATGAATTTTAGTTCGTGATCCGTTACCCGCAGCAATGTCCACTAAAATTTCAACCAAGACATTGGTTGCTGAGATTAGGCAAGTGTATGTTCTGGCATTCGAATATATCACTATAGTTTGCCCAATTTTAGAGGAATCATGTCATATGCAAGTCGTTGGATTGACGTCATTCTACCGATAGGTTCTAGCGTAGGAATCCTTGAAAATTGTTCCGCCGAAAATTGTTCCTCATGAAAATCGCCTATGTCAAATCCCCTCAGCATGCAATAAAAAAATGATCTCGAGGAGATAAGGACCAAGATTCAGGGGAGAGAAATGGATCAGGTAGGATGTGTCGATGTGTGAGCGAGGTTTATTAGTTTCCATCTTCAAGGTCATTTCTTTTATGTGATTAATTCCCTCTAATTGATTATGTGCCCTAGATCAAGGGCGGAAGTGTGTGAGACTGAGTTGCATCGGAAGTACACAATATAGATACCATCAAAATTTTTATTTTCAAATTTCCAAATTTCTCAAAATTGGGAAAATTTCAAAAAACTTAATTTTCAGTTTGATTGAGCTCCCTCGTCTCATTTTTTGCACGCGTGTTTTTAGTCAGTGGGAAAAATGCGGTGCCGGGTGTCAGGTAGATAAATCGGCAAAGATTTACGATGGGATAATGAATTCCATCTGTACACAGTGGGCTCTTAACCTTCGACTAGGCGATGGCGAGTCAACCAATTAGGGCCACTGTTTCGTAGATAGCGATATCTCATTATTATCCAATGGCGTGTGGCGAGCAGTCAACACCGATCTCGTTCATTTTTAGTTGAATCGGTGTGGAAGAATGAGAATTGGAGTACTTTGATGTCAGCCGTGATTGACTGTTGTCGAGTTTTATGTCTTCCATGTTTGGTGAATTATTCACTATTAATGGAAATCAAGGGGGACATTAGCGAGTCACTGAGCAAACTGAATTAGTGGCGATTCGTGGAAATGGGGCAAATTTAGCGGAATTTTTCTCTTTTCCAATTAAGAGGAAAAAATTTCAGTTTTGGAGTTTTTCAATATTTTGACAAATTTGATTTTTTTTTCAGTGCCAAAAAAATTCAAAATCTACAAAATTTCAAGTTGTTTCAAAATTGGGGATTTTGAAGATTTCCACAATTTTTCGAGAACTCAAAATTGAAAAAAAAACTACACAAAAATTTTGAGAATTCCAAATGTTAGAAATTCTCGGACGTTTATCGAAATTCGGAAATTTCCCGACTCTGTTAAAGTTTGCATGATACAAGCGTCTAAAAAATTTTGAATAATAAAATTGGCTGATGATATTGTGAAAGGACATTAGTGACAATTTTGGGAATATATAAATTACGAGAGATGAAATTTATCTGGTTTGATAATTGATAAAGCGTTTCGAAATCGCTCAATTAATCGGCGTTAATTTATCGGAAATTGGTATAAAACTCGTGGAACATAATGCCGATTCAACAGAAAATTATACAGCACAAACAAAAGGGAACGTTTCACTTTCCGCTGGCAACTTTGGAAACTAAATACATATTTTCTTCAATTTCCCCATGAACACGCAATTTTCTTTGCTAATCAACCCAGGGAATCGCGCTATGATTAAAAGAAAGCTAATGACAAACAATCAGTGAATACAGTCATTAAACGAAGCGTACGTGGCCATTGAATTAATCAACGACTATTGTACAATCGCTCATTTATTACCGGAAATTGTGTTTTCGTTCGCGTGTCAAAAGTTCATGCATTGCTAGCATAGGACAAAACCGCATTGTTACCATATATATATTTTTTTCTTATGTTATATTTTATATTTTATATATTCATGTATTTATGTGGTTATATATATATATATATATATATATACATATACATAACTAAAAGCTTATGAGAAAAAATTCTTTCATGCGATCGGAAAAAGTTGAACAGAAATTATGAGCCCCATTTTTTTTCCGAAAGGTAAATTCCATCATACCAATAGTCAAAAGTCCCCTACTTTAGCAATTTGCAGAGTGACACGTAGCAAATTTAACCGCGAAGAATAGGAACTTTTAATGAAATGTGCATGGGGGATTTTCACCTGTAGCACAGTAGTTGTTACTGAAAATTGACTACAAAATGTACTTGTACTTGGGTAGATTTTATTTCACCGGAGCAGGGGACAGGAGTGGGATAAATATGACACAAGTGGTGTACCCTGGTAACGGAATCCAGATTTTTGAATTACTCGCCCTTATTTTTGATTACACACACACACACACACCCATCCACACACACGCGACCACCCATCCACACACACACACATACATGAAAACACACATATTCACAGGCGCACCCACACACATGCAAACACATACACATAGTAGAATGTCCCTTAGCGAAGTTCATAAACAAAATTTGGTGGGTATTGCTGGAATTTCACAATATTCCACGATCAATGTATATACAGAACAATTTGTATTACCCCCACAAAAGCCATAATCCCTTACCTGGCATCAGTCGCTCCTGCGGATATCCCAAAACAGTACAAGTCAGCGCCAAAATCGCCAAAACAATCACGCGATAACTCTTCATTTTCCTTATTTCACTCCGCAATTTGTAATTAACGACCAACGGGCTCGTAATCGCGCTTTTCCGGACACGAAATTAACCTTTTACTGGTACTCCGATTCTCATTCAATTTAACTATTCTCTTCTTCACTTTTGATTCAAATCTCCGTCACGTAATCGCAAAACTTCACACAATTTTTTTGTTCTTCAATTGAATAATCGAACAATTTTTTAAGATAATTTAGAAGGTTGAAAACGTTTTCAATGACAATTTTTGTTGTAAAGGTGGTTTTTTTTTCAATCAATTTTTTTTTCAACTGAAATTTTTTTTTCTCAATATTTTTTTTTCATTCAAATTTTTTTCCCAGTAGTTTTTTTAAGTGATATTTTTTAATAATTTCTCTTTAATGTACACATTAAATAATAAAAAACAATCACTTTGACGGAGCTGTTAGCGCCGACGTACTCAGCAGTAGTCTGGAAGGCTACGAAGCGCTTTCACCGGTTTTATACTCGAGTAGGAAAGCACCTTCTTCAGACTTGATCGGTAAAAAGAGAGGGGAGGCTTCTGCTGTTGATAGGAGTCGCTTGGGCCGGGTTTAATGTACTAATGCGTGTTTTTTGCGGGGCGGAAATTTTTTGAGGGGCGGCGGACCAATTAGGTGGAATGAGGGGTTGATTGGCCTCCCGGGGTAGGGTAATTAATCATAATTAGAGAAATTGCGGTGGGCAATGAGAATTTACGACAGGGGGCATTGCGCGGAATGTTCGGGATCTAGGAGGGGCCTTTAGCCCGGGGTTTTTCGTAATGCACATGAAAAACGAAATATTTGGGAAACTCTAGCATTCAGGTGCTTACAGAGAAAAAAGTTCGATTAAAATTGCGAAACTAATGCCGCAATGCGCGAGTGAAATTAACCTTCCATGAATTTTCATAGAGAATTTTCAAATGATCCCCAACAAATTTCAGGACGTAGGTGTGTTGTTTTTTTCTACTCGTTCTCTATTCGTATTCACCCACGTAACCGCTGGTGGGCATTACTTCATGAGCAATACTACGGATCAGAGTACCCACCCATTGCGGCTGGGGCCGACTTCGCCATTTCAGCTCATCGTATTTCTAATCACAGGGTAAACCTCCAGAAACCCCTGTGAAACGATGGCGGGCGTCTACGATGGAACCCTCCCTCCCCCCCCCCCCGCGCGACGGGTCGCGTTCGGTCCCGGCTCACGGTCTCACTTCATGGATACCGCCGATAGCACACACGGAATGTTCCTGTGGACGTAGGTGTGTGTGTGTGTGTGTGTGTGTGTGCCTTGGCTCAGTCTTTCGTGTACGGGAATAGCAGTTGAGCATTCCTTCGAAAGGGACTATGCGGCTAGCGTGGACTTGCCCCATTAAGGCTACTGTATCTCTAGATATATAGGGTGTACTTTCAAGCTCTGCGCTACCATGGCGCCCTGATGAGAGAAATATCACCTGTAAAGGCGATATAATAACACCTTACATACGGCTGAGGTCGCATGGTGATGGATGCAATATGGTTGGTAACAAATATGATTTTGGCTCAACTGGCGTTACTAATGCTGTATTACAATGTATAGGATGCAGCATCACCGTATTTGAGTAGTAGGGGAGGCGGGCATTGTACCGATAGGCTTGTTGGACGGATAACCACCGTTTACAATTACTAGCAGGCAAAAAAAATTTTTTTTTTGCCCAACTGGAAGCATGGCACACCGTTACCTAGTATCCATGATAATTTCAAAATTATATTCGTTCAAAGCCGATGAAATATGGGTCAGCACATGTGACGTGATTTCGATGTAAGAATTTGGGTCTAGAATTTAAGCTTTTTAACATTTTTAGTCACTACCAATTGGCAAAAAATTATGAAATGTCAACGCGCAATTCATGAATCTATCGTTGGGCATCCATTTTTTTGTGAAATCTCTGCCGGTGAATTAATTATTCATTATTTATCAACAGTCCGCGTGTGTGTGTAGGTCCGATGTGTCAGTGTGTGATGTACCGATAGCTCGGTGTGTAGTACTGCCGGTCGAGTGACAGCTGAGGCCGGTGAATGAGTGAGCGGCCGGGCAAATTAAAGTAAGGTTACCAAAGATTCTAATGATTATTTTAAAAATAAATGCGTTGGGCTTTTTGTATTTAATATGATTAAGTGATAAACACAGTTGACAAAACATTATTTATTAAACACCTCGTGGAAGAAGCGGCTAACCAGAGAAATTACCAACTTATCGGTACTAAAAACGGCATTATCGGTACACCACACCACTGCGCGCCGTACCGATAAATCGTAAATTTTTAATACATTGCATATTTGAATATTTTGAGTGCTACACAATTCTTGGTTTTGCAATATATTGTAGAAAAGGGTTCAATGAAACTAATTCAATAGTTCATTGGCGCTTATTTGAGTTAGAAGTTAGAAATATCTATGGTTTCCCTTACCCTATCGGTACAATGCCCGCCTCCCCTAACCACAACACGGATACACACTGGACGCAGTACTCAATTTATTAGGGCGTCCCGATCACACAATGTCTAGTTATGAGACCTAGAATTAGACTAGTCCTGGAGTGATTTAAATTCCACTTACATCATTACTAAGTCGTTTTAAAACACTAGTCTGTGGGCTTATTGTCATGACCAATAAGCATATAGGTCCATGATCATTTCTCTCTACTTCTGTTAGCTAGTGAGTTAGAACTCACTGAACGAGAAGTTGAAAAAACTGATCGTGGTGTGAATGTAGTTGAGGTAACAATTGTGAATTTAGTTGACAAGCGTATGGTTTGATGGTAAAAGTAGCAACATCTTCACTCTATCTCAATAGGGATGGTAACTAAGGAAAATTGTCACGGTCTTTTGTTTTACCGTATTTTATAGTTTTGAATCCCACATTTTTCTCTCAGTTCGGGCACCTATGATGCATTCCCTCCCCCCTCCCCACGATTGGGTTCGCCGCCGCCCGAGCGTTGTCATAGTATGGGAACCACCAATAATACACACCGAATGTCCGTGCGATTGGTCGTCATCCGCGAGAAATAGTGTACGGAGACCGGGCTCGAACCTGGAATCTTTGACGTAGTAAGCAGAGACGCGGCCTGCTGGATGAAAGTCCTGACTCGTGCGTGTGCTTGTGTGTGTGTATGTAAGTCTCAAAATACCTTGTCTTATATATATTTTTCTCTCAGAACTACAAATACAAAATATATTTGTATATGTTGAATTATCTAAAATTAGTTTATATGGGGCCGGCTTTATTAGGCTCCAATAAATTTACGTAATATTATGCTTGACATTCAAATCGGCTGATTCTATCGCTACATGAAAGTTAAAAAAAGAACAATTGAATGAACGACCTCGCCTAATGTATAAACAATTTTCTTCTGTCTAAGCAGGCAGGAGCGTTACAAATGAGATTCAAGAGTTCTACATCATCGTACCTATGACTCGGAGCATACAGAATTGCCCAACGTCAAGTGTTTACTGTACCATCATCAAGCGTCTGAAACAACGATTTCGAGACTAACATATTTTCAACGGGAAAAGGGTGAGATTAGAACTGTATTTAATCGTGAATGAAAGTGTCTATATCATTCTCATGAATTACCCAATCCAGCGGCTTATATTGCAAAGTTTTCAACTGTAAACCAAAATTACCTTGGAAGAAAGAGAATTTTTAATTTTGTTGGGAATTATGGGAATTTTTATTCTGAATTAAAAATTTTAATAATTCCCAATTTTGTACCGATTACCTCGTCGTCAATTGGCAATTTCGCAAAATTGGCCAATTGAAACCTTCAGAAATTTCAAATGAATAAATGGGACGTGAGTGTGACCCTCAATGGGTCGCATCAATAACTTCCCGATCATCTGTGCGTGTGTGTGTGTGTATTCGTGTGTGTGTGTAAGTGTGTGCATCTGTGTGGGTGTGTGTGTTTGTGCATGTGTGTGTGTGACGATACACGTATAAAGTCAAGTTGTACATCAGTTCCGCTAATTCGACTATTGATCGATTATTGTGATTTTTTATCGATATCTCCTAAAATATGATACCTAGCAAAAATAGTAACAAAACATGAAATATGTAATTTCATGAGCGGAACAACTTTTGTTTAACACTTTTTCTTGTATCTGTTACTGTTCTCGAGATACATCGTTATCAACAATCAAAATTGTTAATAACAATTGAACGGACGATACAATTGCAAAAAACGCTCCTTTCAGATCTGATGACCGTCGATTAAAAAAAAAGTTAAATTGGTTCAGCCGTTTACGAGAAACCGTTCGCCAAAGATTTGCTCACATACACACACACACGAACAGTCGGGGCTTTGGCGTGTCGGGGCTTTGGCGTAGTGGTAGAGTATCTGCCTACTACTCCGAAGGTCCTATTCGCGCCCGACCGCCGGAGAATATTTTTTCAAAATATTTTCTCATGGATTCCGACCGATGCAGGAACTTCCGTGTGTGCTATCGGCGGTACCCATAAAATGAGACCGCCCCGCCGAGCGGGAACCTAACCCGACGTAGGGGGGGGGGGGGTGGGTTCCATCATAGGCGCCGGCCATCGTAGCACAGGGGTTTCTGGAGGTTTACCCTGTGTTTAGAAATACGATGGCCTAAAAATGGCGAAAGTCGGCCCCAGCCGCATGGGTGGGTGTCCGGTACGCCCCCTGAAGGAATGCTTACACGGCCGCTACCGGGGGGCGTACAAACGAGAGGGACGGAGGAAAAAAAAAGAAAAACACACACACGAACATCTCATTGGAAATGTGTCAGAATGATGCCAAACGCCGGAAAAAGTCAAAATTTCATGACTACGACACTTTTGATTTTTGGGGTGATTACAATAACTCCCCTATCGGCAAGTTAAAAAACAAAATTTCAAAAACGTCAAAAAGTTGCGAAAATGAAACATAAAATATCGTACATGAAAAAACTACCAATTCTCTCACAACATTAAATTTCAATCTTTTTCGGATTTAAGTACTCCCTCAAAATATCAATCTGAGAAATTTATAGCCGCAGTATGTAATCAATTACGCAGTTGATTGAATTTCCCCCACACAATTCCATTAATCTCAACAATACGCAAATGTGCACTAAACGTGACCCCGCCACGATTGATTCTTAAAAAAAAAACTCACCGCGTCGTTAACCCTCGTTAATTACTTGCAGAATAAATTGACTCATGTGGATAATAAAATATGTTGGCTCATTCGAGAAGCTAAAGGGATGTCGTAAAGCCGAGGTAGCGCCCAGGACAAAACATTTATTATCCGTTTGGAAATTATATTTTACGACTAATTTTTATAACAAGCCCCCAACGTCAATCCACTTAGCACCAATATTCGAGTTGTTAAATTTTCTCCAGCGCGAAAAATGGCGGATTAAGTGTGTGGAATGCAATTGTACCGCATATCCACATTTTTATAGCCAATTGTCGGCTTTGCGTTAAAAATACGCGCATTATTCAATATAGTGAATATTGCATGTGCGGGTGAGCCTGAAATCATGAACGAGGCTTAAAATGTTGCGCAACACGAGTTTATTCATATAACGCCTTATTTTTAATTCATTAACTCATTTTTCATGTCTCACAATTGGGAAATTCGCCGAAAAAAAATTAAAAACTCGTGATGTTCACAAGGTCTTTATTACTGTAAAAGAGTGTACTATATTTTTATTTAATCTTATCGGAGCTTCAAAACTTCTAATAATTGTATTGGAATGTTCTCCGATTAGAAATCGAGGCAGTGTGATTGAGGTACGGCTCAATTTGTGATTTGGACCTGATAGTGAATTTAGGATATAATCCCTATTAGAATTGCAGACACTGCGCTCATTGGAATTTAGAACGTGGTTTCAATTAGGATTTGGTTCTTCATTATATATATGAATGAAGCTATCATTCTAATCGGGATATGGAGATCGTGGTAATGGAGGTTTGGGACATTGTCCCGATTAGGATTTGAGGAAATGTCCGAGTTGAAAAATGAGTGCACTGTCCCAATTGAGAATTGGTCAACCGTCCCAATTGAGAAATGTCCCACAGTCCCAATTGTTAATTGGTACATCGTTGAAATGAATACTGACATGGTGTTTCCATTTTCCATCGGTGCCATGTCTCAATTAAGAATTGATGCGTTGTCCCAACTCATAATTGATGCATTGTCCCAAATCCTAATTGGTACATTGTCCCAATTGATAATTCGTGCATTGCTCCAATTGAGAAATGGTACGCTGTCCCAATTTGTACATTGTCCCAATTGGTAATTCGTGCATTGTCCTAATTGGTATTTGATACATTGTCCCAATCAATCATTGGTACATTGTCTCAATCAATAATTGGTACACTGTCCCAATTGAGAAATGTCCCTAATGTTGTTAATTCGTACATCGTTTCAATTGAAGATTGACATGCTGTCTCAATTTCCAATTGGTGCCGTGTCCCAATTAAGAATTGATGCGTTGTCCCAACTCATAATCGGTGGATTGTCCCAACTCATAGTTGGTGGATTGTCCCAATTTGAAATTGGTACAATTAATAATTGGCATTCTGTCCCAATAAATAATTGGTACGTTGTCCAATAATGAGTACACTATCCCAATTTGTACGCTGTCCCAACAGACTCTGTACACTGTTTCAATTTCGGATATGTACACTGTTCCAATTGAGAATTGGGACACTGCTTCAATCGAAAATTGCGACACGATCCCAATTGAAAATTGACACAGTCTGAATTGAACATTGGTACATCATCCTAATTGACAATTGATATACTGTCCCAGTTCGAAATCACTACATCGTCGCAGTCAAAAATTTGTCATAATTTAAAAATTTATTTGTTCCTACTTTTCCAGCCGCTCCACTTTGCGAACTGAAAGGAGACGATTGTCCCATTGGAACTTTGGGACATGATCGGAGTTGGAATATGGACGTTTCCAAACGGAATTTGGACCAATACGCCTTATGGTCCTAAACAGAAATTAGTAGGAGCTAATTTAAGAGCAAAAGGATCATATAAGGACGAGGATAAGACAAAATTCCATTCCATTTTTTTTGTACAAAGGAAACATCCGGATAAACATTGTCGTGCAGTTCATGGCCGACAAGACATTTTCCTCGACCGATAAAAAATAAATCACTGTACATTGTACAACGAGCAATCTATTCGCCTTTGACGATAAACATGCGAACAGTGATATACATGTGCCGATCTATCTGCAATCGAAAAATCTCTGTGTACACCCACGTGTCTGATAGTAAGCCGCAAGGATTACTAACTGTTACTCAGGATTTTATGTGAGTAATGGTATGTTTATGGATATTTACTGTTGGACAATGTGAGGTATCTTTCACTCGACAGTTGCGCCCAGAAAATGTCGAAATTTCTGACTCGAGATCGCAAACTTTGTTGACATTTTTTTTCTCTAATTTCGATTCAAATTACTTAGAATTTCCTATTTTTTTCTCGCAGAGTTAACGTTTTCTTCGGTATTTTTCCAACGTAGGAAATTCGTGAAATTTGGATTTTTGCGGAATTAACAGGTTGATGGCACCAAGATTAGAACATTTACAACATTCAAATATTTTTGCTTCCTCCCCGACCGGAAGTACGCTCTTCACCGGAGTCTGTTACGCCGGAAACCACGGTTTTTGTGGATTGCCTCAATGTCAGAAGCATTGTGATTGGCCACAAAACATGCGTCAAACGGCCAACCACATATATATATATATATATATATATATATATATATATATACATACATACAAGGGTCATGTTATTTTATGCAGAGTTCCTGTGGAATTAAATTTTGTGAAATTATGCATTATTGATTCTTTATTGATGTTATTATTGATTTTTGTCCATTAAAAAGTGAATTTGATGCTGACGAACCGTGTGGCTGAAAAAAGTCGAGTGAAGTGAACTGTCGCCTGCCGGCACGTCAAGAGAGTTAACCTGAAAAAAGAGGCATTCTTCATCCGAGAATTCTGCAGATGGAGATATGTTCAGAAAATTCGACAAAGAGTCCAAAAAGTTATTGTGCAAAGTGAAACATTACAAAAGATTTTTTTTCCTTTTTATAATTTTTTTTTGCCCGCCCCGACCAGCAAAACCTCCGCTTCGCCTGGGTTTTGTAAAAGGCGAGCGGGCATGTGGTTCACTAGGTGGCCGGCAAGCGGCGTGCGCGTGCAAGGCGCACGAGTATTTATCGGTAAATTTATCGCCATTTATTTAATATTGATACATTTATTGTTGAACGTACTTTCGGGTGGGGAAAAAGAAAAATAGTATACGACACACAGTCAGAAAGTTTGATCTCTTGTCGTACGTGATAGAAGGCTGAGGCGAAGCCGAGGAAATCGAACTTTCTGGCCTTGGGTTGTAATATACTATTTGTTGGTTACTCAGCATTCTCTGTGTTTCTAACAAAAATATGCAATAGTTTCTCACATTAATCCATTTTTTTTCAATTTTAAAATTAAAAATCTTTTAAAAAATTTTTAATTCCGTAATTTTAAATGTTTTGAAATTCATGAATGGGAGGCTCAGAATTTTATGTTAGTCGTGTTACCACTCATTATCCTCATGTTTATGGATATTTACCATAAGACAATGTGAGGTATCTTTTCACTCGACGGTTGCACCCAGAAAGTGTCGAAATTGTACACTCCCTGTTCTTTCCGTCTTTTAATTACGTGGCTGTGAAACAACTTGACTGTGAACTCGAGTTCATTATAAGAAAAAATTTGTATATTTTTCTAGTTTCCATTTATTCATAAATTCTCACGCGTAATTTTTTTAAATTTCCAGAATATTTTTTCATTTGCAAAATTTTTCGCATGTCTGCAGTTTTCAAAATGTTTAAACTTTATATTTTTTCGAATACTTAAAAAAATTTCCATTTGATCAATTTTCCAAAATTTCTAAATTATTCAAAATTATGATATGTCTTTACTCACTAAAAAGAGACCAAACAATTTCGACACTCCAGGCGGCTTTTATTCAACTTCCATAATTTTCAGCGTGTATGGAACTACCTGGCCGTGAACTCAATTAATAATAAAAATTGCATCATGTTTTTCTTTTCAATTTTGCTGGTTCATTTTTATGAATCCCTACGTTGAATATTTTTTACCAGTTTCTTGGAAAATGCTCGCAAGATGGTCAATGCTATTCTGTCCACCATTGTGTTTTATTGGACGACTTCATTACCCTGACATTTTTTGCCTTGCTAATTTTTTAATTAATGAGATATAATGAATGCGTGGGCTTTTTCCAGTATATCACTCACGATTTGGGTATCGGGGCAGTTCAAATAGTATATTACGACCCAAGGTCAGAGACTTCGACGTCCTGGCATATCACGTACGACAAGAGATCAAACTTTCTGGCTGTATGTCGTATACTATTTTTCTTCTTCCCCACCCGAAAGTACGTTCAACAATAAATGTATCAATATTAAATAAATGGCGATAATTCACCGATAAATACTCGTGTGGCTTGCACGTCCACGCCGCTTGCCGGCCACCTAGCGAAGCCGAGGTTTTGCTGGTCGGGGCCGGCTGAAAGAAAAAATAATTTAAAAAATTCGTTTGTAATGTTGCATCATGGGGAAATGATTTTTTAGTTTGCGCGTTTTTTTTCGGAAGCTCTCAAAATTCGTCATTTTCACTAATTGATTAGTGTAATCACACGTAATATGCGCGAATAGAAAATTGCGGACCGAAGAGCACTTTGAAGCTCAAAACACGAAAAACAATGTTTCTATATGGGGCAAAATGGGTTGGTTCCGGAATTTTCCTTACTTTTTTGGATATGCTTTTATATATCAAAACCCGATTGGTGGATCCAAAGGTCGGGCGGGAATTTCGAAGTTTCACCGGGGTCACCCCTTAAAACACCAGTTACGCGGTGAAAAGGAAAAAATCGATTTAGGGGTTATTACAATAACTTCCCAAAAAATCGGAAAGTGAAAAAATTATCAAGTTTTTCCGAACCTTTTACCTGTTTGTCGAAAAATTTGGAAATATTGTTAAATTGGTAAACTGTAGAAATTGTAACAGAATAAAAATTTCGAATGGGTCTCGAGAGTAAGTAAAAATGTGAATTATACTAATTAGTTCTAACTATTCTAAACATGATTTGAATCAAAAATTTATTATATATGGTACATTGAGAATCGCGCTGGAATTACCCATGAAATTTTCAATTTTTTACTGGGTCAAGACAGATATTTCTAAACTTGTTGATAGCTCACGGATATTCTCCATAACGGCTCCAACTATTCTGCTATTCAATAATAGATGGAACGATCCCATTTGTCCTGGTTACACGCCTATTGCGTACCGTCGAACGGCCAATTAATAGCCCCAAGAAAATCCGACGATTGATCCTCGATGTTAGAGTCGACTCACGCGTCGCAATTCAATTGCACCTGACCTCAACCGCCTATGCGCCGACACTTGAGGTGCAATAATGGCAAATCAATTGAGCGTTTCCACGGTGTCCATCCGAACCGTACTGAGTAATTGGCAAAATTAATTAAACTTGCTGTACTATTGCTCCGCTTCCGGAGAAAAGAAAATCATTTTCGTGTGCAAATTTGATGAATGCTTTCAAAATGAAAATCTTCGGTTTTCCGGGAAGTTAAAATTGTAAGCGTTAATTATTATAAATAATTAAAAATTAAAAAAATTCCCATTCTTGGACAACGTGGAATGTGTTGAAAATTCAAAAGTCTACGATATTTTTCAAAGAATTGGACACCAGAAGTGTTTTGCAATCATTGTTGTTGATTCGCTGAGTCCAATAAATTTCACCAATTTTTTTTCATCATTCCGAGACGTCATAAAATTACTCCGCGAACACATGTAACACCTACGAAGGGGGGCCCCCACGTAATGTTATTACAATCCGAGCATTACGTTATGGTTCCGCGTCGGTGAGAGCATATCCTCGTGATTCAGAGCCTATACAGAAGCGAATTGTCGTGTCTTCTCGAACAATACCAAACTCTTATCGTACTCCCACATCTTTTATTTTCAGATGTTAGCTAGCATCAATTTCGTGTTTAATGCTGAATATTCTGGGGAGAAAGTTATGAGATTGAGGAAAAACTAAAAACAATTCTGTTTTGAAGTTGAAGATACTGTTCATCAATTCCGAGAAAATGAGAGCTTTCAGTTTCCCAATTAGGAGCAACCATCTTCTGTTTTTTCTGTAATTATCGCATACATATAAAATTTTCAACACTGCACAGAATAAGTAAAACACTCAAAACTTATAAAACTACATAAGTTATGACTACTCGAACAATTGTCATACATTTGAAAACTAAACCCGAATCGATATCGCAAATAATAATCCGTTGTTACGATTTTCGCCACAAAACGCCATTACGTTTTGCATGTCATAATTTCCGAGATATTTCGACGCTAACGATGTTCATTGATGTGTATGTATTTTCTTGAATTTTCTTGAATAGAAATAGATAGAGATAGAGACTACGACTGTCAGCGAAGGGGCGGCTGCGCCCGCATTTCGGCGTGACATAATTTCGAGATATACCGATAGTTTATCAATATCCAATATATCTCCTTATTCTAATAGGATCAGTCCTCAAAAATTTGGTTGACGTATCGGAAAATGTAGGAATGGCAAACAGAAATTACAAATCGGAAAGTGTTCTTTGTGTTCCCGACGGGGACACACACTTTTATCCCACTAGTTGCATATGGAATGGAAAGTTTCCCCTCCACTCATTTTTTTGGCCTCAGAAAGTTTCCAGTGCGTCATGATTGAAGATATAATGCTTCTAAGATACTTTATTCCAATACTCTACTTAGTGTACTCAATGCAGATGTCTACTTGTTCAAAATTCTATGACACATCATCCATTTGGGTCCTCTAAATATCTGTGTAGGCGCAGTTCAATGACACCGTGGTTTAGTATGTAAAAATTGCACAACCCCTTTGGCATGTATCAATTGGTAATCCGGATTGTTCGAGAGTTATTGTTGCTGATGTCACGTGGACCTTTCAATCAGGAAGTTACAGCAATCAGAAACAGCGACAATCCAGGTAAGAATTGACGATCGAGACAGGGCTTCTTCAGCCCTTAGTAAGGCCTGCCCCACCCTCGAATGAGAGACCCTGAATGATAACATCGATATATCGATAAAAAATCCAATCGGTCTCGTTGACCAAACCATTATTCCGCTCCCCATATTTACTCATTAATTATACCTAGTATCTATGGCTTGGAGGTAAGGATTCGGCTGGGCTTGTAATTCTATCTTGAAACTATCATTAAGGGGGGAAACCAGTTTAAGAGGCCGAAATTCGAGTGTTTTTTGTGATTTTTTTTAACTGAGAAAAAATCATTCCAATTCGTTTGAACTTGGAGGGTACTTTATTCCTATTTTGAACTGCACTTTTAAATTTTTGTATGCCATTTCCGCCGGAATTGGTGGAGTTAGAGTTGACATCTGCCGAGGATCAGGGTATATGTAGTGAGGAAATTGGTTAGCCCAACCTCCATCAGCAGACATCAGCGCCTCCAATGGATAATTTTGGCGACGATCCCATCCATTGAACTATCGTGTGCTCAGCGTAGGTATTTTCAGCCTCGAGAGCTTCAGCCTGAGGCAAAGCTGAGCCAAGCCTTAGCAGTAGCCTTATTAGCTACCCTGACTTTAAGGCTGCTTCGGAAGATGAGATTAAGCCTGGCACAGGCCTGTTCTCGTCGTTAGCCTTGGGCATTCCTATCTGGGGACAAACCGTCTCAACATTTACGTATTGAATCTGCAGTTTTATATAAGTGTTGGAATTTAGTCTCCAGCTCTTCTCCATTGTTACGGATACATCTGATATATCTGATATTTTGTGTATTGTCAACCATAATTCGAATTTTCCTAATTTTTCAAATTAAATCATTCATGTATGGGATTTCATTTTTTTTGACATCCGCGCATTAACACTCATCATCTCTAATGTAGTAACTCCATGAAATTCAAATGAATATTCCACCTCTAGATTCCCTCGGGTGAGTGATGAGTTTTTGCGCGCCAATCAGTGCCCATGAATTAATGGCATAATTAATGACTTAATTACATATCACCAATATCTCTCAATTCAATAGCTCGACGAATCCGGCGGTTAACACTGCCAACTCAATTTATTTAAATGTACTTAGATTTGTAATTTAGTAGTCACTCAGTCTAATTAAGTCGGTCTGTTTATGAGGCAATTATCGGACGAGTTTTCCTAAAATACCGTATATTTCCATTCAGTGGCATTCAACACCTGGACCAATCATAAGTGGGACTAATTGATTCCGCGTGAAGGTAGGTAGGAAATTTACGGAGTGTAAGCAGAATATTTCAGGCAATGTTGAGGAAGAGAAAATTGAAAAAATCTAGGAGTGGGGAGCATTCGAATTCCTGATTAAAAGGAGAAATTGGCGAGCAATTTAACGTTCTTCCTAATTTATCAAATCTTTTTTTCACTTCCCGATTATTCGGGAAGTTATTGTAATGCACCGAAAATCCAAATTTGTTGTTTCATCATCTAACTAGGGTTTTAAGTAGACCAAAATGATCCCCGTCAAATTCTAAGTTGGCGTCTGTGTGTGTGTATGTATGTGTACAAAATTTTGCGCAACCATTTCTCATGGACGAATGAAGTTATGGAAGTTGTCAAGGTCGCGTTCGAAGCGTTTCCGTATAACTTAGGACTGATGGGATTTTGGATGAAATTGGTGCAGTATATATATTGCTATTGACAATTTCAATTGTTCATAATGTTCTATTGCATAAACTATTAGAGTTAGCGTAAAATTTATATAAGAAAAGTTGTTCCCCGTATAAAAATACGTATTTTATGTAGAATGACTTTTTTCGATAATTTGCATGATTAAGGAGGTATGACCGTCTCAATAATTCTGTATGTAATGAGTGAACGAATGAACTCAGCGCTGTCATGAAGGTCCCAATTGAAGTGTTTCCGTGCAAAATCGAGCGGATCACACTTTAGATGAGATTCGTGCAGTATATGCTATGTTATTAACAATTTTAATTGTTTATACTGTTCCATCGGGTAAAATATTGAAGTTATCGGGAAACTTCCGAAAAGAGAATTATTCCTGATATGAAAATACAGCTTTAACGAGTAGTGACTTTTTTCCTTAATTTGCATAATCAAGGGGGTGTGGTGGCCACAATGCATATCACCAGGGTTGTTCCGTATACAAAAATCCACATTCAATGTGACTTTTCTCACATTGTATAGGTTAGAACATATCGCGAGTTGAACTAGAATATACTTGCCGAATGAATATATCGACAATTGCGGGAAGGATGTCAAAGAGCGGAATAATTAAGAAAGTACAGAGGTAGAGAGGGTAATAGACGGACGAATTCCACAGTTGAATATTTTTATGGGGCTTAAAAATCAAACTAAATCGATCGCGTGCAGCAATTATTACTCGCAAGGTCAATTATTGATATCACTGTTGGGTTTGCTCATCACCATAGTTGCGTTCTTATGGTGTGCTAAAATACCAAATCGGGAAGTTTGGTTTCTGCCCCGTATGGGGCACACACATTTGCACACCACTAGTTAATTTGTGTTTTGTTATTTTGAAGAACTCAAAAAAACTAAAATGTGTAAAAAATGTCAGAAATTTCCAAAACTTCGTTTCCAAAAAATCATAAATTTTTACACCTCCAAAATTGCGAACAAACTGTCGGGCGTACCACTCAAAGCTGTAATTTTTCGTTAATATTACAAGAAAACATTCATTAAATCCTCAAGATCTCAGACTAGGATAATCAACATGTTCACCAGCTTAATGACTCAACATATTTTCCCATTTCAAAATGCGCTCCAGATGCCAACACCGATGGAATCCCCATCTGCCCAGATCTGACGAAATGCCGCGATAACATCTACATTATCACGGTGTTTATAAATAAAAAAGAAAAAGAATTTATCGTGGTGAGTAATTCAATGCCTTAACGAAATAGATTGCCGCATCGTATGCAGCATTCGCACGATTCACGTGAAGACCCCACCACTCACGCCAATTCACGAGACCTTATCGATTCGACATTAAAACAACTCCGCAAGGGATACGATATTGTACGATGAATAGGTCAATACATTTCCCTCTTATTGTAGTTAAAGTTATTGCATTCATCGCAACTCCACGCTCTTTTAGGTGAATGGTGTTGTGTGATTCGATGAGTGACATGGAAAACTACTATCTTTCGGAATGCGTGAAATGGGATTTAAATAACAACAGCTTTTGCATGTGCAAGGAGTTACAGAAGTGTAAAAAGTTTTAGCACGTTGAAATATTTTTTACTTCCCGATAGGATAAGTTATTGTAATCACCTCGAAAATGAAATGTCTCAGAATCATGAAATTTGTACGTTTCTCGACGTTTCACATGCTCCTGACACATTTTCAGCGCGGGTTATGTGTGTGTGTGTGTGTATGTGCGTCCGTATCCTTTTTTTGGCTGGACCGATTTACCTTTTTTTTTTAATCCACGCGTCTGCAGGTCTGAAAGGAGTGTTTTTGCAATTGTGACAACCGTTCAATTGCTGTTAACAAGTTTAATTGTTTATAGCGCTGTATCTCGAGAACGGTGACATATACGAGAAAAAGTGTCCAACAAAAGTTGTTTCCCTTGTGAACCTACATATTTCATATTTTATTACTTTTTTTGCTAGGCATCATATTTTACGAGATATCGATAAAGAATCATAATAATCGATTAATAGTCGAATTTTCCGGTCACACTCACGTTCCGTTTATTAAAAATTGCTATTAGTTTCCAAAGATTTGTCAAAATTTTCACAAAATGTTGTAATTAAAAATTTTTTACAAAGATTACTCCGCTCTAGGCTTTGTGTAAATCTACATACCTCTACTAATATACCCCTTTCAAATCTACAGAAATTTTTATTTTCCCAGCTAATATCGATTGAATCCTAGGATTGGCCTTGTACTGTTGGATATCAATAAAGTAACAAATACAAATGCAATACAACAAAGTACTAACTATCTCTCATGTAAAATTTGTAAACAATGCGCCGTCTAAATGCCCTTCGGGGATTACCATATACCAGGATTTACAATAAATGTTCTTCTCCTTTTCTATTTGTCTCTCTCTTAATATTACTTAATGACACAACTTTGCATGCGCGTGTGTATCGTGAGCTTCTCATAATTCCTTTTCATTAAAAGTCGGGTTCTATGGGCGATGAGGCCTAAGAACGTGGGAGAGAAATGTTTTTCAATGAATGGTAAAACGGTTACAATGACACCATATTTTTTTTCTCGTGCTCAATGTTAAAAAGATATTGAATGAAACGCAATTGATGAGTTTTTCCACGGGCAAGGTATCATATGGTATGGAAAAAAAGCAAAAAAACATTTTAATTTGAACATGCTTGGGAATTGGAACAGATGTACCACTTCTGATTGATAGACGTTAGCATATGAAATTAGAAATGGACACACACACCCACCCACTCACTCACTCACACCCACCCACTAACCCACACATCCACCCACCAACCCACATACCTACCCACCCACCCACACACTTACCCACTCACCCACACACCTACCCACCCACCCACACTCACACACCTACCCAACCACTCACACACACACACACACTCACACTCATCCATACACCCATTCAATCCCCCACCCATTAACCCTACGACCCACACACACACGCTCATACGCATACATACACAAAATGGAAGAGATATTTTTCAATGAATGACGACATGGTTACGATGACAGCGTAATTTTTTCTCGTGCCCAATGGTGAATGCAACTAAAAAACATTAAAGGAAATGTAATTAATGAAATGCACGTAAGGCTATCGTGCAAAAGTATTTTTGTACTGATGAGGGTGACAGATTTTATTGAAATGAAAAGAGTAAAAAAATTGTCGCTATAAATCACGCGACTTTCTCTCGGTTAATCATGCCATGGGCGGTGTTTTTAGGCTCACTTGGAGTCATGCAGAGTTCAATTTGCCGAGTGAATCATAAAACCCATCGTAGGGAATTAGTATTTCATTGAAGGTGAGGTTTTAATCGATTCTGCCTTCGATATATCGCGTGAAATCGCGATACATCAATGTGAGATCATTACACGAGTTTCATATCATAATGTGAGATGGATATTGAAATATTGACGTTATCAATATCATGTGGGTTGAAAAAGATATCGTAACCGGTATGACTCTGAGATTATAAATCTTAATATTGTACGACGGTCGATGTAATTTGGGTTTTATGGAGTATCATCATTAAGGCAGTTCGATATGTTCATTTCAGATTTAAGAAAAAAATTGTTCGACTGTAGACATTTGAGAAGCTCAAACTGGACGCCATAAATGGCTTTAGATTTTTAAAATATGGATGACATAACATAGAGCGTTCCAGAGCCCAAGGCACCCTCATCCAAGTGTTCTATTTCACGAATTCACTGGTTCTTCGCCCAAGAAAATTCTGATGTGCCAGGAGGTCGAAATTTTCATTTTCACGTCGACGTAATTCGTCAGGTTCTCCGAAATCCGTAATAAAGGATTGTAATTTCAAGTCTATAACTACTAGTTCCAAAAGCCGCTATTAAATTAATTGCAAATTATCCGTGCTATGTAGACTATACGTTTCTATTTTCTGAAATAAATTTTAAGCGCTACAATGGGGTATTTTGTTTTTGTGATTGATCGAGAAATGTAGGATATATCTTGATCTCAAGTGAATCACGGGTAATTGTTGAATAGTTTTAAATTTATTACTAATTTTGTGGTCACCCTAACGAAGAGCCCATTCGATATTTTGATCAGAAAATCCTGAGCTATCGATTGGTATTTAATTCATCGATGGGACGTATAATATCTGCATCCAATGGTTTTACAATCTAGTCTGATTGGACTAATATGTTAAGAAAGCCAATGTCATAGTGCGCATGCGCAAAATCAAATTTTGGGTAACCATCGGGCCAGCAACACGTCATGCAATGATTTACGCTTGTGCCGGCGATTGAACTATAAACTTGTATATTTGTACATGCCTAATGTTAAACATATAAATTGTGAATCGAAGAAGAGTCGATGCACGAGATCCCGACGCAGTTGTAAAATTCATAGAATAAGCATGATCGACAATTGGACGTGAGTATAGAACATTCATTATAATGTTGCCTCATCTTTTCGGTTTCTTCCTTTCTCTCTTGGGCTTTTGGGTCTTCCAATTTCCCACTCCCTGAATCGACTGGAGCAAACGTTGTTAATGATTGATAAAGTAAATGGCGCCCATTTAATTGTTTAATTGTTAGGAAAACTGTCGAGTATTTTATAAGTGAAGACTTGAGCCCTGGCAGCCCTTGACCCAGGCCGCGCCAGGTGTAGGCCTTCTGCCGTTAAGCATTACTGTGTAAAAATAAATTACATTCACCGAAAAAAAGCCTGTCTCAGTGACAAACAAAAATTTGGACGGTCTGAGACAGGAAATTGCGTACAGAGCCATCTACATATTGCACTCAAACCAAGTGATTAGTTCATGATTAATTTGCTTTGCATGTCGCCCTCTAGGCTGCCAGGGGTTAGGTGTTGCGACATGATAAATAATATCACACTTTCTTTACCTTTTCCCGCACATGTGAATTTATAGTTGACGCCCGTGGTAACGATGTACCTGCCTATATGCGAGCTGGATGAACTACGAAACCGCTCACCGAAGAGGCGGCATGCCCTTGCATTCTCCGTCGGCGTCCCAAATGCCATGACGCTCCCTCTTATTCTTCTCCCGCTCGTTTGTCTTCTTACAACGGGCATTTACTAAGTAATACGAGCTCTGCGGAGTCGTGCCGCATTGTGATCTATGCTGCTCATAAATAAGTTTTTTCGGAATTTCGACCATGTTGTAATTTTTTAATTTACAAATTTTTCCGATTTTCCAATTCTTCAATGTATTTTTAAAAAAAAGAAATTCAAATTTTGATAATTTCTCAAATTTTTCAGACTTTTGCAGTTTCCTAATTTTCTTAATTTCAGATTTTTTACTATTAATTATAATAGGAGTTTTGAATTTTCCAAATTGGGACACTTGTGAATCCTAGCACAGCTTTCGCTGTACATTTTTTAAAATAAGAAAATTAATAAAAATACTGCAATAAAAAAAATAGAAAAACTGAAAAAAAAAAAAAATAAAACAACTTAAAATACAAATGCCTCCAGCTGCGGTAAGCCGGCCTTAGATCCACGGTGAAAACGCCATGCAGCTACAGTAAGCCGGCCGTAGATTGACCCTAAACAATTTCGTGGACAATTAGTGTAAACGTTACCAATTTGTTTGATAACTGAAAGTATTCAAGTTCCCAAAATTTGTAAAATTATCAAACTCTCTCTATCGGTGTCTCAAATGTCATGAGGCCACTTATTTTTCTCGCTGCTAGTATGTCTCATCGCAAGGAGCATTTACCAACGAATGCGATCTCCGTGGAATCGTGCCGCATTGTCTCTTCTACGGGTCTCATCGAGCCCATGTTTATATCGAACCGCGGATCCCCCGGTGATCTTTGTTTATTGCATTCGTGCCCACACGTTTGCATAATTTCAATCGCGAGGAATAGGACACCCTCAAACGAAGGATACACCATTCGAAAATAGAGGTTTCGCTCGTACCACGTATGTTACTTAATCGAGTAACACCGGAGCACTATTTATATCGTACAAATTTAACTGAAAATATTTTATCGGCTCCGATTTAAGGATAACAACTCTTATTTTGTAAAGTTAACAATTTATGGAAATTTCCATTTTTTCTATATCGCTCAAAGTCAAAAAAATTTTAATTCATCAATTTCAATTTATTTTCGGAAACATTCTCTGAAGTTCCGGAAAATTTCCTGGAAATGTTTTGCATTGAAGTGTGTAGAATCCTTAAAACTTTTTGTCGATTTTTGAATCATGGATTTGATGAGTTTGATGGACTAGTGAAATTATACGTTTTTTAGATATTTTTAACTTCCCTATTTGAGGAGGCAAGTTATTGTAATGTTACAAACAATTCAAATTGTTAATAACAATTAAAGGAATTGTTTTTCAACATTGACACTCTTTTCTGCCCTGGACATCAGCCAGAAGTAATTTTGTGTCAAAAAAGAAACAAATCGATCGAACCGTGTACCGGGAACCGTTTTTCAAAGAATCACATACGAACACACACACACACACACACTCATAACCCGCTCTGAAAAGGTATGAGAAATATGTGAAACGTCGAGAAAAGTGATAATTTTCGATTTCTGAGACACTTCATTATCGGGTTGATTACAATAACTTCTTTAAATCGAGAAGTTAAAAAAAATAATTGTTCTCGATACTTTTGACTCTTTTCATACTCACAATGCATCATAACTCGAATGTGTTTTTCAATATTTTTTTTCCACTGGAGCCTGCAATTTTTTCTTTATATACTACGAAGTACAAATCGGTAATTAATAAATAACTCATTAATTACTAATATTTGGAATACAAATTATTCGAAGCAATTTTACAAGGCCAAGGGTTTTCCGTCACAATAAATTATCACTCAGGGTCATTGCTTAGCACTCTCATTGAAACTGAACGACACTTTAACATTTTAATCTTGTGAACTATAACTCTGATGGCAATAATTGATAATTAACGGTGGAATTGCGTTAATAAATTCCATGCAAACTAATGAGATCGTGATTAACGCGGGTGGAGGTGTAAATCAACGAGCATGTCAGGGAGATCCTTGAGAAATGAAGGCATCCGTTTATAATAATTTGAGAAAGTGTGTGAGTTGCGTACCTTTGCCATAGAAGTGACACTTCAGGATATACCCTAGATGGAGTCATATAAGTATTCGATACTATTTTCAATATGTTGGGACTTTTAAAAAATTTATGAATTCAAAAAATTTGAACATTTAAAAAAAATTATGGGAATCATAATTAATTAATTATGTAAATAACATTGAGAATGCTTCAAATATTTTTACATCTATTTTTTAATTGTGAAAAAAAATCCACTATTGGATTTTCCGTCAATGATCATGCCATTTTCCGAACCTTTTTTTACGCACGAAATGTGAAGGGGATCCACCAATTTTCATGAAAATGTTGTTTAAGGAACAGCTATTAAATTTTGCCGGGATTTGCGGAAGTGAAAGAACTGGTGGTAGAACATAGTTAATGCACAAAACTCAACTGAACCTATTGATGATGTACTTCATTAGGCGTGAACATTGTGTCCTCGTTATACAAAATTATCACTTGTGGAATTGATGACGTTGCCTGTCTCAAATAACTGGTTGAAATTCTAACACTCCGGTGATTTTACAAAATAAAGTCTCACTAGATGATGTACTGGAAAAACCGTTGAACATCTAATTCTCTCACAGTATGTTTAAACGCTCGATTTGAACTCTCGATATGGGCTCTAGACACAAACTATAGATATGAACTGCTCTGGTTGAACTAGCCGATATTACTGAAAAGAAAAAACGTGTGGCGGATTTTCTACGTGATCTGGGCCCAAATCCGAATGACTCCGAGCTCGCTTGAAATTATTCGATTGATTTGAATCTTCATATGGCGATTTTCTTGCTACATTTCAAACAAATGTTTTTTGTAGAGCACACTGAGAGCGACAATAAAGTTTTCTACGACTGTTCCTTAAAATTTATATTTCTGAAGATATCCGTGAAAAATCATTTCGGCTGATTGGAAGGGCGTAACACGCGAGAAATCTGATCTAGTCGGGGAATATAATTCCCATCAACTTAACTGCGTGGTATAAATCATTTTTATCACCACCTGAATGAACTGAAAGAGTTATGGGAGGCATTAAAAAAGTTTCGCACAAATATTTCAATTTACGAAGGTTTTTTTGGTTATCTGAAAAATTTTCGAAAGTTTCGCCATCACAGAAGGGTTAACAGGCACTAATTAATTTTTCCTCAGATTCAGAGAATGGGGGAAATTTTTAAAAAAACCTGCATCGATTTCTCAACTACAATAAGCATAAGGTTGAATGTTATTGCGCTTCAAATGACCGAACGATCGTGCTCGTGATGATTTATGAATGCCCATTAAACGATTAAGTTACACAATCGATTTGTTCCGATGTAAAATCATTACGTAATTTTCACGATCAGATGCTGATTGAGGAAGAGCAGAATTTCATCCAATTTAATCAGAACATTTTTAGTTATTATGCGAAAGGACACGTATGAACTCATCCTATGCAATCTGCATGCGCATTTCTATGAAAAAATTTCAAAATGCCAATTAAATTTTTCCATAATGTGACCTGCGTTTTTTGAAAATTTTGTGCATTTTTCAAATTCTGATTTTTTTCGATCAGCTCTGATAGGATCTATTCGTGCGATTCTACGCGAGAGGTTCGAAAATAGAGTGATTCACTCGGACAACTCCGTTGATGTACTACGAGCAACGCGTTTATTATCACATACTTTAGTCTCTTCATAGGAAAAGAAATTCTGTTTGTCAACAGAAAAATTTCGGGCCAGCCGTGGAAAAGTAATCACGCTCATCCACACGCTAGATTGCCATCCGCGCTGAAGCCGAGGATGCCAATCCCGCGAGGGAGGCTGATTAATTTTGCATGACCGAAACGATATTTTCTAAGTCGAAGTGTCTGGAAAATGGGAGTTTCCGAACTCGGGACCAGAAATATACTAGTTCGTAATCCGGAAACTATTTTTTTCACCTTTCCGATAGCCAACAAAACTCTCCACGCACTTCATTACGAAAATCAATATTTCAATTTCCGTTACATCCCTAAGATGTGAACTATATCAATTCATAATAATGGAGTGGCTGGAGTACGAGATTAATCCAAGTGGACACGGCCTATTATTCCCGACATAATGGATGCTGAAAAAATACTGGCATTTGAATGCCACAAGACTGAACTCTGATGCTTGGTGAACGGATCGTAGAAGTGTATCAAAAAGTTGACTCGTTAGGAATTTGGCATAATTCAAATGCCACATTGTAGAAGGTCAACCATGGAATCCGTGTATTGTTCCATGGTCCAGATGTATTTAGTCTCCAATGAGACGTCTTTTTCACTTTAAAGTAGTTAAGACGTCAAGCTTCAATTCAAAATGCCTTGAGCCATATATTTTATTTGTAATGAATTGGCGTTTCACATGACCGACATATGGCCTAAGGAATTTTGATTTGAAACATTTTTTTATTTTAGCTTCCCGATTTTTTGGAAAGTTATTGTAATTACCCCTAAATCGATTTTGTTTATTGCGATTCGTAACTAGGGTTTTTAGTATTGCCCGGAATCGATCACTAGCAAATCGTGAAGTAAACTTAATCAGCAAAATGGATTCGTTGAGCCGTGACGACGAGGAAATCCCTATGGATATAAGAGATGAAGCCAACGATGCAGTCCAGCAGGCTCTTCCAACAAAATCGCGAGCAAAATACAAGAGAGCGTAAGAGAAATTGAAATAGATACAGAAACGAGGCACGAGTTCATTTTGTGAGCAAGTTATGCTAGCTTACTTCAAAAAACTGTCGGAGTTATTGAAACCGCTAACACTGTGGTCGAAATATTCAATGTTAAAAGCTATGATTAACTCTCAGAATGATATCGATATTGGTGCTTACTCTAAACAGCGAAATTTTTGGAAAACGAAGAATGTCGGTCACAGACCGAAAAATTTTACACGGCTACTGAAATCGATCGATATCTTCGAGAAGCCCCAAAGCCCACAAGTCTCGCTACCAAGGTATGATAATCCCTATGTTTACAAACACTGACTCGACTATATTCTACTCATTATCTAAGTGATACTTTTCCCAATATGTAGCAATAATTGAACACCATTAAAATGCGGTTATCCTGGCTCACCAATTTACAACATATTCATTGGCATTATAGTTTCTTATTATGACTATTATCGATATAGTTTTTTAATCTTTCAGCGAGTGGTGCTCGCTATCGGTACAGCGGGCGCTTGCAGGAAGGAGGACCTCCAAGCTCGAAATTAGCGATATTCGAGAAGAGGCCTCTGTTTCATTGTTAAAATTGCAGAGACGAAGAATTATCTCCCTCGAACCTTTGTGATTGCTGGTAAACTTCACGGTATCGTGAAAAGATATGCAGCTCTGAGGTCGGTCCATGCCAAAACGCATAATTTGTTTGTGAACTACCACCGAGGGAAATGTATGGTTCAGAATATTGGCATTAATAAATTTGGAAAGGTGCCATCAGTGATTGCTGCATTATTAGAGTTGCCGAAGCTTCAACTCTACACTGGACATTGTTTTCGATGCATGTCAGCTATACTACTCGCGGATTCTGGGGCCAATCTGACCATGCTGAATCACCATAGAGGTTGGAAGTCTAGTCAAGTAGCTAAAGGATACATCGAAGATTCCATCGCAAATAAAAAGGACATCTGTGCCCGTATCAACTAATTAATTCTAAATGCCAAGTCATCAGACCTGCGCACAACTTCCTCTCCACCATCAGCAAAGAAATCTAAGAATTAGCCAGGACTGTACGTTCGTCCTTTGGTGCGACACCTAAAAAACCTCGATAAACTTTACCAATTGCCCAAGTGTGTCTTCCACGATTGTTGACAAAAATGGATAATGCACATGTGAACCTTAAATTCAATGAGAGATCATCCACGCATTCTCAAATAGGGAAAATATTCGTGAATAAGAATAATTCCGTTGCATATATTTTTTACGCATTTTTCCCCTTTTCCGAGGAAACGTGAAGTTACATGTTTTTGAAATGAATTGTTTACAACACTCTATTGCAAAAACGGTAAGGGATACCATGAAAAGTATTAAGCAAAACTTGATCTGTAAGTGGAAATACATATTTAATTGTTTATCACTCTTTTCATATTTGTCATCATTAAGAAGGTATGACGGGTTTGACCCTCGAGAGTTCGCACCCCTTTTGGCGTTTCACTCCCATTCCAGTAACACGTAGAATTCTCGTCCTTCCGCTGACTATGCGGCCAGTCAAATATTCATAATTATCTGCTTGATAAATGAGACAGTTTGAAATTCTCAAATTTGCAAAGTTTCGGCGTGAACCTCACGGGTCACCCTGATTTACCTACTCTAATATTTTTCTCTGAAATCAGGCTTTAAACAATCAATTGATGTATCGGAACATGTAGGACCGGCAAACAGAAATTACAATTCGGGAAGTTTTCTTTGTGTTCCCAACGGGGACACACACACTTTTATCCCATTAGTTGAATTATCCAATCGTCTAAATCACTGTTTTTCAAATCACCTCAGACCAGCCGCGGCGTCGCGAAAGTGCCCCGGCCCGTGACAGCCAATCATAGACCATCTGTAACGAGACTCGAGCGGAGGCATCCAATACAAAGCCTCCAAACCCTCGTGACGTCACCAGTGTCAAATTCACGGTCTGCCACTGTCCAATTTTATGTTTTATCAATTCAATAAAGTCGAGGCAGAATTATCATAAATTTCGGGTGGAGTAGTACTTCATAGGTTGTAATGAATCTGTTAATGGTGTCGCATCGGCAATGTGGGCTGCATGCAAGTTTCCTATTACAAACAAAATTCGTTTGAGAATGCTCTTAAGGAAACAGGGAGACTCTTGGTAAAACAGCTCGGTGAAAGTGAAAAATGATCAACGGCCATCCTAAATTCAATTCAATACGGAGTTAAAATGCGAATAAGAATGATGATTAATTCTTTTAGCAAGTGACTCTACGAGTGAAATTCCATCTGCTCTTGCAAGATGATTTCATTGTTAAGATAAAAGGCGAACATGCAAGATATGATGCACGGGGCCCGGGACACGCAAATCCACGGGGAGGAACAAGAAAGTTATTTATGAGGTACAAACGCAGAGTGGAATGCAGTTTTACATGACCATGTACATCAATATGCAAAGGAGACCGTTCATCTTTGCTTTGATTTGATAGATGTACTTCTTGCAAATTGAATTCATATACCATTTAAAATTGCAAGGTCAAGGTTTCAGTAAAAAAACACGAAAAATGTCATGAAAATTAGGCCCGCATCAGGCACAGGTGGACACTGGGATTCATCGTCCGTGCTTCCAATTTCCAATGGAGTACCCTCCTTAAAATCCTCTTTGCAAGAATTTTCCTTAGAAAACTCTCCTCCCCCCCCCCCCCTCCCGACTAAAATTTTTTTCCCAAAAAATTGTCTGACCCGCCCAAAGTTATACGACGGGGGAAAAAGGGGAGGGACTTCATTCTATATGTTGTGAAAACTTGTATAATCTTCGGTCAAATTGATCGGAGCGTTCACAAAATTATGTCAAATTCGTCACGAAAAGTGTTGAACGTGAGAAAGAAAATTCCGAATACTATATGAAAGCAAGAAAAATACTAGCTTCCGCTGTACCAGCTGTCAGAATATGCTTCTCATCATAGATTACTTGCATTTTTTCATGGTAATATGGTATATCGTTATATTCAGCAACTGAATAAATATCCTCGACATAGATAGACCTGTGTCAATCGGATCTATTGTTTCGTACGATTGAAGCCTCTTAACTTTCACTCGACACCGCGCGCCTAGACTGAAAATCATTTCGGTCATGTTTATTTATTTATACGTTTGATTGGTTCTAAAAAAATCTCCGTATTTTTTCAGCGGTTCGTCAGATTATTATTATCATAGTCACAAGATTGCTCAATCTCAATTTGCATGTAAAATTCGATCACAACGCCAACTTTGCCACCCTATTCAACTGAAATATGTCAACATCGAAGCTACGATTCTGAACGGACTTAACAGTAGCTTGTGAGAAGCTTTGCAATAGACATAAAGACATATACCGTGAATCCAAGCAGTTTTACATTAGATAGCAACTGAGACAGCACCTAAGAAATTTTGTTCTAGAGCTGAGACGGTTCATCATGTAGTGCGACCGGAGGGGGAGGGGGCGGCTGGTCTGGTAGGGGTTTCTGTAACTCCTACACCGCACAAACGGAAAGACCCCTCCATGGTTGCAGGCTTATTCCTTTCGTGGATGTTGGCACTGTGCGACTCTACGCAAATAACGGTGTGTCCACAATGGGTCCAGCGAGACCTATCCGCACAGATATATTCAAAATGTCGATAATTGACATTTTGGTAGAATGAATGCGACATATATCCGGATATAATTGACTTATATTTCAGCATATATATTTTTTCCATGCGGGTAGTACAGTGCTCTCGGTATTTCGATGCCGGCACTCTCGTCAACTACATAACTAACCATGGTACAGTAGAGCTCCCTTTATTTTCCGAGCTCGGGGGGTGACCTTGAAGCAATTTCGTGGAGAAAAAAATTAAGGAAGCCCCCCACTCTGCCCACTGGTTGGTTGGCGTGGTGGGGGTTGTCGGGAGCGGAAGGGGAAATAAGAGCAGAAATAAACGGAATATGTATCAAGTAAATAGGTTATGTTTCATGAATGCTCGGTCCCACTATTGAGACGCTGCGCAGTCTGGAGCGCATGACGTCGAAAACAAGGATAGACAAAGTACGGGGAGTGGGAGAAGGTTTTTGAGGGGCGACAAGTCGTGAGGGGAGTACAGCGAAAATAAAGGAAGCGGAAAATTAAGGGAGCTCTACTGTATGCAGTTTGGCGGCATTGTCTTAGGGACTAAAGATTCCTAGCATCCACGGTAAAAGTGCCTTATATCCACGGTAAAAATTTTTGTTAGCCATGTGCGGCGACTAAACACTTTCCTGCGATGTGCAATGGCATCAGAACATCCATCTTTTTCCCCTCAGACCCCATCAGGTTATTGGGAGCACGCCTAACAAACCCCGTCAGAAAAACCCTGTCTATGAAAACTCCTGTAAAAAAAGGTGGCAGGACTATTCAATCTTTAGACAATTCAACTCAACACATCAATTCAACACATGTTAAATGCAACTCACGGACAATTCAACACACAGCCAATTCAACACGTATTAAATTCAACGCAGACAATTCAACACATAGACAGTTCTACACTTAGGTTTTCTTTCTCACTCATTATTTGTAGGTGAAAACTGAAGGTAAATTCTTACGCTAAGGATATTGATGGCATGGAATATTTACGTGAGCTCACAACATTAAGTTATAAGGGGTGTGGATAAAATTCAATATAAGAAATGGATATTTTAGACATGGACCCAGGTTATTTAGACAATATTGAAGGTGGTTTGAAACTGAATCGAACTGTGCACCACTAACTTTAGACCGAACTTTTGATTTAGGTCATGTAACCTGAACCATCGTTGCGATAGAGTCGAGAGGACAATTAGAGCAACGATCTTACACATGAGTCAACTGCCATTATTGATTCTCGGTCAGTGCATCTAATGCATCAACAATGAGTGCCGTTAGCCGTGTGTAACACAAATATTGCTGTAACTGTACGGCCATTACAGGCTTATGGTCTAATGTTAGTGCGTATTGGACGATACAAGGTCAGCCATATACAAGGTCACGATGTCACGACAATCCCTCTTGCTTTCACACTGACAGTTCCCACGCTGGCGTTGATTCAATCCCATCGGATTGACTCATTGTTGCTATTAATGATCGCCATTCTGAGATACTACATGTGTCGGAAAGGAAAAGGAACGAATGTAGAAAAAATAATGGGGAAATCGGTGTTTCGAGGCGAAATAGATTTTTCTACAATCCACATGATGAAGTCGCAGAGCCAAAATTCGCGATCGCCCGCTCCCGATTTACCATTAACATGATTCAAATTTTGGCGGTAAACAAACGATTGCCTTTAAACCACCTACGTAAAAAAAAGATTTATTAAATCTTCACATTTGGAGGTAGTTACAATATATCGAGAGAAGTTGGGGGAAATATTTGAACAAATTTGCCCGGATAGTGAGAGAAAAATGTGGGGTTCACAGCTCTAAAATAAATGGGATGTGAGTGTGACCCCGAGCGATCGTGTCTATAACTTCCCGATATTTATATCTGGGTTAGTTATAATTGAAATTGTTTAAAACAATTGACGGAATTGTTATTTCCGTTTACCACTCCTTTCAGACCTGCACACCATGGAGACGCGTCGATCAAAAAAAAACATGAAATTGCCCCATTGGTTCCTGAAAAGCCGTGAACACAAAATTTTGTCCGCATAGAGACACACACACACATACATACGAACATATTGCAAAAAAACGTGTCAGGATGGTGTCAAACCTCGAGAGAAACGATGATTTCATAAAAATTCTAACATTGATTTTCAGCGTGATTACAATAACTTTCCCTAGATCGGGAAGTTAACATAGTGGAAAAAAAACGTTGACGCAATTTTCCTTTGGTACCATCACTATTGAGACAGAGTGAAGAAGATTTCGCTGCTTTTACCATCAATCCATACGCTTGTCAACTAAATTCACAATTGTTACCTCAACTACATTCACACAGTGATCAGTTTTTGAACTTCTCGTTCAGTGAGTTCTAACTCACTAGCTAACAGAAGTAGAGAGAAATGATCATGAAACTATATACTTATTGGTCATGATAATAATCCCACAGACTAGTGTCTTATGATGACTTAGTAATTTACTTAGTAATGATGTAAGTAGAATTTACATCACTCCAGGACTAGTCTAATTTTAGGTCTCACAACTAAACAGTGTGTGATCGGGACGTCCTAATAAATTGAGTACTGCGTCCAGTGTGTATTCGTGTTATGGTTACTACTCAAATACGGTGATGCTTCCTTCTATACATTGTAATACAGTTTTAGTAACGAAAGTTGAACCAAAATCATATTTGTTACCAACCATATTGCATCCATTACCATGCGACCTCAGCCATATGTAATTATTTATCTCTAGAGGTGAAATTTCTCTCAGTGTACGCGAAAAAGGGACACCGGAAAAAGCAGGAATGAAGTAGCGAAAATATGGAAAACTGTACTGCATGAAGACATTTTTATCTAATTTTTTTTCCACGGGATTCGAGTGCTCCTGTTACGCGCAAGGTTGTATAACAGATCCCGCTGCTTTCTCACTGACGTGACCCCGTGAACTCGCGGAAACCCGTCGCTTAACTATGCGCTTCTGATTCGCGGCTTTCAGCTCACGATTGAAACACTACCGGAGACATTTCTATTGAATGATGGGGTTTCGGTATATATGCGAGGGCACTTGGGCCGCTTTGTGTCGTGACTTTCATGATGAAACCAATCACACTCGCATGGTAGTTGCTCGGGTAATTGCTCGTGAAATGTTGTGGTTCTGAGCGGAGATTGGGATGGGGTTTCATTCGCGGATTTTATGGAGATTGTTGGGGTCATTGATGTATGATAGGTGGCATTAAGTGAGTACTACTATACTTACTATCGGAGAAAAAAGATTGTTTCAATTTGTGATAGAGTTCAAACGGTCAATCCTCAAAGTTCATTCTTCTGATTCTTGCCCCACGGAAAAAAATATACAAAGGAGGGTGGGGCATAACGGTACCTTTTGTAACATCTTGATATAACTTTTCGGATTTTAATAGACTCCACTTCTTTTTCTCTAAAATCCTAGATCTTCTTGAAAGCTCGTGCAGTTTTGTAATTGTTAAGCTTGTTGCATGTCACATTATCGCCATTGGAAATTTGATGATAGATTTGATATGAAATAGTGGAAAGTTTTGTTCAAAAAAAAAAAAAAAAAAAATGTGTTCTTGCAGTTTTTTTTTCAACTCTTAATAATGTTAATTTTTTTTTTTTTTGAGAATTCATAAGTTCTGCAATACCTAAAATATGACTATGAAGTTTTCATACCACTTCGAAAGTATATTAAGCAAAAACTTTTTTCCAGTAGGTACGTTGCCTCATGTCGGTATTCTTTTCGGTTGGGAGAGTAAATCCAAGAAAATTTTTCTAGGCCTTGAAATGATTTGTGGTTGTGAGTCGTCCATCGGTAAAGACGAAATTTGGAGTCAGCCGATTACTTATCGACTTGATATTCAGTGTGCTGATGAAGATGGTACTATACCGACAGTTTGTTCAACAGGAATTGTTAGTCGAGGGCATCGTTAAATGTCTGGATAAAGAAGGAGCTTTTCGTTACGAAATTGCTTAATTCATTTCTTCCTAACATCTAACCATTTTATATTTTCCTGGTTGGCGGAGCAAACAGGCGTATCTCCAAAGAGGGACCAATAACCACATTAACAAGTAGACGAAATTAGTTTGGTTCGAGAGGGTCACAACGAAAACTTCTCGATTTCCCATTCACACACACACACACACACACACACACACACACACACAAAGATGGAAGCTACCCGTCCCGTACAAATGAGAGGGACGGAGCAAAAACACACACACACACACACACACGTAAAACACATAACACACACACACACACACACACAAATATGGCAGCTACCCGTGGCGTACAAATGGGAGGGACAGACCAAAAAAACACACACACACACCCACAAAAGGTCCTAGGTTCGCACCCGGCCTCGAAAGAAGATTTCCTACGATGAAATATTGTTTCATGGGTTCTGACCGACGCAGGGAGGTGGGGGGTGTGGGTTCCATCATAGGCGCCCGCCGTCGTTTCTGGAGGTTTGCCCGGTGTTTAGAAATAGGATGGTCTAAATGGCGCAAGTGGGCCCCGTCGCAGGGATGGGTACCCAGTAGGGCCTTCTGAAGAAATACTGAAGAGCAGCTACCGTGGAGAGTACAAGAGAAAGGGACCGAGGACAGAGACAAGACAACACACATACATATACATAGGTACACGCGCGCGTTGGCGAATTTTGACGGTTATCGCATAGGTCCCTATTGGCCCTTGATCCGACTGGGAGTGAGATAACGACAACAGTGCGACCACTCGACGGTTCAACTCACAAGCTCTCCTTAGTTAAGGGGGGGGGGGGTATAGTTAAATCGGTGCACAATCGGTCATTGTGCACCGAAAAATCGAATATAAAGCGCCCATAACTTCAGTCATGAGATCGATCTAAAATTTTAATGTCCATTCAGAAGGAAAACTAAAAAAAATGCAAACAAAAAAAAATTTAATACTACTTCCCCCCCCCCCCCCCCCCCCCCCCCCCCTTAAGCAAACCAGAACGAAACTGATTTGACATTAAATATGTATTGAGGTATGGCAAATAAATTTTTGGTCATCTCTTATATGCAGAACCGTTTGGCCAATCGAGCATTATACACAAGGGAAATTGTTTTTAACAATATAGCGAAAGCATTCCCTCAGTTACCTCCGAGTTACATAACGTTTGAGGTACATATGCTCAATACTAGAATACAATTTCTTTACAATGTACAGAAAGTGAGCATGCTGTTCTCAAATATACAGCTGAATCACAGCGTAATCCAAAGTAGCTTTGCGATATCTCCTTCGAATTCCTTTGTATTAACCTGTTCTTGACACAGTTTCCACAAGTTTGATTAGAAAAATTATTTCACACTTGTTCTTCCCCGTGGAAATTTCTGAAGGTGCTAGGAAGCACGTGTCTGTTGAGTTTCATTGAAACAGATGATTTTAATAGAAAACCCCTAAGCAATAATCTATGATTGGAGTTTGGTGGAAATTGAGGTGGCAAACAGAACTTTTAACTTCCGGATTATTCGGGACGTTATTGTAATGCACCCAAAATCCAAATTTGTTGTCTCATTATCTAACTAGGGTTTTACGTATACCAAAATGATCCCCGTCAAATTCTAAGTTGGTGCCTGTGTGTGTGTGTGTGTGTGTGCGTGTGTGTGTATGCATATGTACAGAATTTTGTGCAACGATTTCTCATGAACCAAAGAAGTGATGGAAGATTTTGGATGAAATTGGTGCAGTATACATATTGTTATTAACAATTTCAATTGTTTATAATGTTCTATTGCATAATCTATTTGAGTTGGCGTGAAATTTATATTTATAAGAAATTTTTATTTATCAGAATATTTTATGCAGACTGACTTTTTTCGATAATTTGCATAATTAAGGAGGTATGACCATCACAACAATTCTGTATGTAATGAGTGAACGAATGAACTCAGCGCTGTCATGACGGTCTCGATCGAAGCGTTTCCGTGCGAAATCGAGCGAATTACACTTTGGATGGGATTCGTGCAGTATATGCAATGTTATTGACAATTGTAATTGTTCATACTGTTCCGCTGGGTAAAATATTAAAGTTATCGGGAAACTTGTCGCAAGAGAATTTTTCCGTATATGAAAATACACCTTTTATGTGCAATGATTTTTTTCCATAATTTGCATAATTAAGGAGGTATGGTCGTCTGAGAAATTTGAAATACGGGAACAATACATATCACCAGGGTTGTTCCTTATACAAAAATGCACATTCAATATGACTTTTTTCAATATAGGGTAGAACATATCGCGAGGTGAACTAGAATATACTTGGCGAATGAATATGTCGATAATTGCGGCAAGGATTTCAAAGAGCGGGATAATTAAGAAAGTACAGAGGTAGAGAGGGGAACTAGGCGCACGAATGCCAGTTGAATATTTTTATCGGGCTTAACAATCAAACTAAATCGATCGCGTGCAGTAATTATTAGTCGCAAGTTCAATTATTGATATCACTGTTGGGTGCGCTCATCACCATGGTTGCGTTGTTTGCTGTGCTGAAATACCAAATCGGGAAGTTTTGTTTGTGCCCCGTATGGGGCCCACGCATATGCACCCCACTAGTTTTATTTCATTTGTTCAAAAAATTGAGTAAACCATTCACGTGAATTTTGGCCCCAAATTTCCACCGAAAGTGGAAAAAAAAATTGGCCTATACAATTTTTGGAACTCCATTTTTTGTCTAAAATTCCACGAATTGTTCACATCTTTTTTCAGCTTAAATTTCTATAAAAATGGAGAAAACGGTTCACAAGAATACTTTGCTCAAATTTCCGGTACCACATAATTTTGTGATTTGCCAATGATTAGGTCCGCTGATAAGGGCCAATTTTGGAAAGGATAATTAATCAAAAACCATAATTATAGTCAAGAAATAATTTATTTGGTATAAAAAGCAATAAATAACTATTCACTACATCGCAATAAATTAAGACATACTATTAATTAATACTGCGCAACCCATAAGGTATTGTCCTAACCGTCTTTTACATGTATAAAATGCCTCAAAGGTATCACGAAACTTTCTCTCATAACAGCTGATATCACCGCAAAAAAACTATCTTAAATCGTCCTAATCCAAGACGTCATACACTGTTCGTTCATCTACAATTAAATTTAGTGCATTTTCTTTGAACATAAGGCACATTTTGGACTTCCCCTAATTGGTCAATAAATACTTAACTAATAGAAATAAATACAATAGTTCCAATTTGCACTAAATAAACCAATAAAACATTTCCGCTGTATCATCAGAGCAAACACATATCAAGCCTTCAATGAAGATTAAGCGTCAGGGTATTCCCTGACCAAACGCTGAAACAATCAGTCACACACCTTATATTTTCCTCAAGTAAAGAAAAATTCAGATATGCCACACACACACCACATCACAACTCCGTCATTTTCAATCCAAAAAAAAATGGAATATAATTTCACCCGAAAGCTTCGCAAAAAACGTGAATTTTGAGTATACACATGATTATATGTCTGATTTTGGTCAATCAAAATTTTTTTTTACATTATTTGAATATAGAGGAGGGTGGGGCAGAATGGAGCAGGGGCATAATGGGTCTTGAGTGTATAATCGGGCACGTGTCCCGTTATACCCTCTGTCCCATCATGCCCTACTCTCCCCTATCACACGTATAAGTTGTATCATCGCTCCACGATTTCTAACTCAAAACTTCTGTATGAAACTACTCAATAAAAAAATTCAAAAGTCTTGAACCCTTTTTTTGGGCACAGAAACATCCTGAATTTTTCTCATAATTTTTTCACAATATTTTAGGGATGGGTGTTTAAATTAGGAATTAAGAAAAAATCAGCAGTATTTTTTTTCAGCTATGTGGTCACTACCCGATGCATTGAAATGAGCGTAAGAGAAAAATAAGAAAGATTCGAGAATTTCTCCCACCGTTGGGATGTCATCAATCGATATCTATAAATACTGCACGTTCGAACTGCTCTGGTATGTGACGGAGATAGAGAGCTTTGGAAAGAGATCCAGAAGGTTTTACACAGTAACTAACAGTTCAACTAACTGCGGTTTCAACTTGGAATTTCAGTTAAAGATAATTAAGATTGTCCCCAAAAAACTCCATTTAGCCCTTCCGGGACTGCTCCATTAAGTCTGTTTTGGTCCAGCATCAGTTTGAGTAGATTTTGAAATATGTATCAGTCACGTGACCACAGACAACTCAAGTGGATCACTTCCGGAAACGGATTAAAAAATTAGTACAATTCGAAACTCGGTCTATTCAATATCCGCTCCAAAGCTAACCCAAAGTACCTTAGGAGACTACTAGACCACGCGAAAAATTTGGAATAGTCGACCTTATGAGCCACCCTCTGATTTTATCAGGGAAGCTGGAACAGAAACTGATCTCACTAGCTGAACCAGGCTGATCTAGATCGATCTGATCAGACAAATGTATCAGATCTGCCAATTATCTGATGGGGCAGGCCCAGCCAGAAGCTGCTCAAAATTGGCTGGCCGAACGAGCAGCATCAGTACCGCATAGCAATATGTCGGAACCAGCTAAGCTGATCAGAACTGGAGCTTGAGTTCCTGGAATTATTTACTTATTTACCGAATATGAGACTGATGCAAATTGATGGGTCAGACAAACCAGACCAACGTAGTGTTCCTAATTGCTCGAGCATCAGAACATGATCAGACGAGCTAAATCAACATCCAAGTACTCCAATCCGTCGTATCGATGACAATTCTTACGCTACCACTGTCCAAGTTTACAGTGCTTGGAGTTGAAACTTGAGTTGTTGATATATCAGGCGATCGTTTCGAGTCGTTTCAGTAGTTGAAGACGCGTCTCCAGGCATGTAGGTAGTCCTTGTATTTGAGTAGGACACCCCAATCCCGGACTAGCCTTCTTGTTTCGTCAACTGGGTCTCTCTCGATAGCTACCATGATACTTCTCGGGACTTTGCTTGGAAGACTAACTCCTGGTAGAAGAGCGATATCACTTTCGACTTCGCACAACATCATCTGGATGTAGGACTGCGTACTTCTGAGGGCTATAGTTGTCTCCTCCGTTGGCTCATCGTCAATCAGCTCCTCCATTGCTACTGCGAATTTCTGGAGGTCAAGGTGCAGCTTCGGTAGATGATTGGCGATCTGAAAAATAGAAGATGGCGATTTAGAAATGGTTTTTTGATGTGAAGCTCTTCTTTGCGGGGGTCCAGCATATCTCGCTTGCCGATGTCTATCAGCTCTGTGTTATCAGTGAGATTCGCGACGGGCGCATGATTACGCAGTTGCACGACCCGGCGAGTATGACGAGCATCGCCTGCGCGCGCTACCGTATCGACCACCCGGTATTCTGTTGTCCTGGTACTTTATAATAATTACTGTCTCATTAAAATTTTGTTATTTAACGGGTATCAATCAAGTGAGGAGTGAAGGGTCCACACATGGTCATACAGAAACATTCCGGCTTTCCCGCAGTCGTGGCTCGCGCGATTGTAGGAAATAGGAAGGCAATAGCAGCGACCGAAGAGGAGCACATCGAAATGAATATTAATGGGCGATCGAGAAAGGGGGGGGGGGCGTAATCTCGTTAAGTCCGGGGGTGGGATAAGATACGACTGTGTTGAGGCACTTGTGAGGCCACGTTCAATGAGTTTTACGGTTTTTCGAAATTTTCTACGTTCAGTTTTTTTCGAAATTTTCGAACTCTCAATTTCAAGAAAAAATTGGGCGCTCAGACAATTCTTCGCTGACGTAATTGCTTTCTCCATTCTCATGATAACGCATCAGGAAATAACGTCTTGATGGAAAAAACGTCCCATGGTATGATTGGCACGTTTTTTCCAACTACCTACATTGACGCTCAGGTCATCTATGTCATTCATAAAATTTTTAAAAATTTCAAAAATTTCAGAAATTCCAAAAATTTCAAAAATTTCAGAAATTTCCAAAATTTCCAAAATTTCCAAAATTCCCAAAATTTCCAAAATTTTCAAAATTTCGAAAATTTAAAAAATTTCGAAAATTTCGAAAATTTCGAAAATTTCGAAAATTTCAAAAATTTCAACAATTTCAAAAATTTTAAAAAAACCAAAAATTTCAAAAATTTCAAAAATTTCAAAAATTTCAAAAATTTCAAAACTTTCAAAAATTTCGAAAATTTCAAAAATTTCAAAAATTTCAAAAATTTCAAAAATTTCAAAAATTTCAAAAATTTCAAAAATTTCAAAAACTCCAAAAAATTGAACATATCCTCAACCCCTGTAACCCCTTGAAACAAGAGGTGCAAATTTCATTTGCATTGAAAAAATCTTAAAAATATCAAAAGTTCCGCCGTTTCAAAAATTTGTGAAAAAAATTCAAACTCCAGAAATTTAGATCATCGGCCAAAAGGGGAAAAAAACAAACAAAATTTTGAGACTTACAGTTTGAGGACTCTTCCGAGCCAATCTCCTGATGATGCGCACATCCGTCTCCCCGGGTACCCAATTTGGTATATACTGATGCTGATGGACCCCTATCCTGACCCTCTCATATATATAGTCATAGTCATGACTCAGATAGTCATTAAGGGTGAGTTTATGCTGGAGTTCAACATTCATAAGGATCGACTGAGCTTCAGCGACGGTATTTTCCAACTGCACGTCTGCATCGATAACTTCCCCACAAGGTGAGTGCCAAAAGGGGTCCAGAGATCTCCAGTTTCTCGGTGCTGTCGAAACCCCCATCAGAATCATGGACATGATGAATACTGATGGTCGTAACATGTTTAATCTATTTGGAACCCAGAACAAGTGTAATTAGTATCAAATTTAATTTAGCAGATTATTTGTTTAATTCTAAAAACAAACTTTTCTGACAATTTTCAACATTATGTTGTGAACATAAAAATTGTACAAAATGTCCCAAAAAATTTTCGAAGTTTTCAAAGTAGGGTTAAAAAAATTCTCCCACTGTTCGAAATATAGAAAAAAAAACACAATGGCGGAAAATTTAACGTACCGGGATTGGTCACTCCACAATGAAACACTGAAACTTGACAACTTGGGTCGAACAATTCAATTAACACCGGATTATTCCCAGTGATGCAATCACTCACTTCTCACTCAATATATATATATATATGTATATCTATGCGATTAGATCGAATGACAATGATTTTTAGTTTTTTTTTTTTTGAGGCAATGATGTTAACGGACGTGGTGGTGATCACAAACTGAGATTGTCAAACCCTCGTGCTTCCTCCTTTATATATGCGATAGTGTAAACAAATCGTACATACGTACGCGAGAGTCTCTATCAGCATCCACGGAAAAATGGGGTGGGGGGAGAAAAGGTGGGCTTTTTCACGCGGCACGCGTCAGACCGACATACTCGATAAAATTCGTCATCGGAAAAATATTCGAGTTCAGGAAAAAATACCGAGAATTGTTAACATTCCGATATGTTATTATATATTATATAAAGTTATTGATTTCGTAATTCAGAATCTCCCCGAATTCCCCCGAATTCAAAAAGTCGTTAAAAGTTCAAAAGTTATTTGCAAATTTGAAGCGTTGCGAGTTCAAGATTTTTTTGTTGAAAACTTGCAATTGTAAAAAGTTTGAAAATTTTATGCAGTTAAAAAAATAGGGAGGGGAGGAATGTATTTTTAACTCAATTATATTTGTCAGTAAAAATTCCCTTGTCTGAATGTAGAATTTTTTTTGTTAGAGGTGGGGACATTTTAGGAAGACAAATAAAATTTTTCCAAATTTTGGGAACTGCGGGATATTGGAAAATATCGGAAAGTCCAAAATGTCTGGAAATTACAGTAATTCTGGGAATTTGTGGTAATCTTGATAAGTGCAGGAGAGAGAGAAGAAGTGGGTTTTTTGGTATAACACGTATCAAAACAACAACTTCGACCAAAGTCTTCACCGGATAAATATGAGATAAGACTAACAAATTACCTCTCAATTTGGTTGAGCAGACAAATTTCTGATCTCCCCCTCTTTCTCCCTCATTGGGTAAAATCTCATTTTTATTATACTCCTGATTATGCTTCACAGGAAGAAGGTAGTGGTACTTATGAGATGCTAACGAAAAAAGAGGAGTGATTTAGTTCTCCCACATGCCCATTCATTGGTCGTTTAGGAACCGACTTGTTTCGTATGCATTCATCAATAGCACTGTGATTCCACGCGTGAAACTAATGCCATTGGTACAACCCCTATGAAAAAATATATATTAATTTATGTACGGGCAAATATATCATAATATATTAGACATATCTCATATAAATTTAATGTAAAAACATACATTAAAAAAAGAAAATAGAATATAAGATTTATATATTTTCACCATTTATATCTTTACTGTATCCATAATATATGCATGAAAATATGAATAATACATGTCAAAATATATAATGTTATTATATATGTATACCAAAATCATATTTATAAATAACATAAATTCCGATATATGGTATAATATAGTAAGCGTATACGCGGAAATTATATATGACTTATGTATAATTCATGTATCTAGAATATATTAAATATATAAGTGAAAATATATCGTTGGATGTAAGAGGTTTATATTAGTCCTAGATAGAAGGCCATAGATGTTAGATAGATACGTATATGTTTCATTTATATATGCTATATAAAATCATGTATATTAGGCATACCCTAAGTGATATACTTGAATTATGTATAGTCGATACATCCTGAATATATTCGGTATATAAGTACAGGTGGTATAAAGTTGTGTATTCCGCGATGGAAGTTAGACATCGAAAGAGCGTGCAAATACATCTAGTGGTGAGGCGCATGTAAAGAAGAGTAAACGAATTGAATATCCTATAGTAAAAAGGAGAAACGAAAGAAACTATCGATATATATCAAAATTATCGAAAACCGTAAGACCGAAACTAACGCCACACCAGTCAGTGTGGCGGAGAAAGAAAATGCGCGTGCGAAGCCCGCGCCAACGGTCTCGTATACCAAAAAAATAAACCAATAATATGTGACTCCATACATACTTTTATATATATTGATACATCATTAATGTATATATTATATAAATAGAATATTAAAAGGTTATAAGAAAGTGATAAGTATCATGTATAAATATGTATGGAGTTATATGTTATTTGTATATTTTTAATATAATTGTCGTGTACTCCAAGGTGCCAATTTGATATATGCCATATATTTCAGTTTATAATATTTTCACCCTACAAATGTAATTATGTGATATCCTCTTACGTTATAAAAATATATTTTTTTAATATATAGTGATATATGAAGAAATATATCTTTTTCCATGGGGGAACCCAGATAGGAATTGACGATCGGGACAGGGCTGCGTCAGCCCTCAAGAAGGTTTGTGAAACCTTGCATTGAGGCTGAGTGCCAACCCTGATTCAGGTCTGTTCCAGCCTTGAAATGATGCGCCGTGTGAGGCTCGTAATCCAAGCCTTAGCTCAGGTTGCATGGAGAGCCTCAACTGAGCCTTGAGATCCCAACGAGCGCGAGAGAAACCTCCAAAAGCAGTATTCTCAAAGCCTACACCACATTGGTAAGAAGGTTTAACTGGGGCTCATCGCCATTGATTAAAATTGACTAATTGACGCGGTTATTATTGATATGTCACAGTCAATTACGTCATCCAATTCTTCAAGCGACTGGGGAAGGAACCGTATCAATAGGCCCAGGTGCAGGGAGTATGCATTAAGGAAATTGGTTAGCCCAACGTCCATCAGCAGACATCAGCGCCTCCAATGGATAATTCTGGCGACCATCGTATCCATTGAACTATCCTGTGCTAAGCGTAGGTAGTTTCAGCCTCGAGAGCTTCAGCCTGAGGCTGGGCTGAACCAGGCCTTAGTAATAGCCTTATTTGCAATCCTGAGTTTGAGGCTGCGTTGGAAGATGAGATTAAGTCTGGCACAGGCTTGGCTGGGTCGGGCTCGAGGATACAGGGCTGGCACAGGATCATCCCACCTTCACCCACCGGTTCCCCCTTCCTCATCAATTGCAGATGGGTGGATAGGCAATAAGCACAGAGAAAAAAAATTCTAGGAGGACCCTCTCTATTGTCATGCTATTACAAAATTAGGCGTCTAGGTGTTGTGCCTCGCTTTCCGAACTCTAGTACCATTTCTCTCTCCTAGGATTACTCCCTTTTCTCCAATGAAGCTTCGACCTTCCACACGACATGGCGAAGGCCACTGTTTTCACGCATGGAACGCGTTGGTTTTTCAGTAAGTAGAGCACACTTTACTTGAAGAACAAGTCAATTTATTGATAAAAGTATACGATAGAAATATTAAAGTGATGCAATCCTTTTAACCAGAGAACTACCGCAGTTACTCGTATAAAGGTTCAATGCCGACTATATAGAGATATCTCAACATTCATACCTGACTCATTAGGGTCCCGCTCAAGTAAGAAACTCTACCCTAATTGTAAGTATCGCAGGCAGAGCTATTCTCGGTTGGGACAACTAGTTGATCAAGAATTGAACATGAAAATAGAACATGAAAATGATTTCAAATATTATTGTCAACAGAACGAAAACACCGTTTCGAGGATAAATTTCTTGAGCTAGAGTTAGGTCTAGGATCTATTGGAAATGCAATAGTTTGTTCTTTTAGGCTATTCTTCGTTGTGTGCCCAAGGCCTGCTCAAATGCTTATTGGAGATTAGAGATATATCGAGTTGGATCTGGCCGAATATGATATATAGCATAATTATCAAGTAAGTTACCGGAAGTGAAATGGACACGTACGCTATAAGTCGATCACTTATGGTGCGCTAATATTGTTACTTTCCCAACAGGCAAAATGTAATGCCACAGTGGTTTTAGATTAGATGATTACCATGTTAAACTTGTCCCTATGGTGATCGCTTTCCGATTCTACGTGAAATACGGACAGCATCCAGCATACCCAATTACGAAAGCGAGTGATAGTCCTTGGAACTTTCTTAATCTCCCTTCTAGCAAAACCTATCCTTTTTTCGGATTACGAGCCCGGTGGCGTGTGCTGCGCACGCGCACTTCCTTTTTCGGCCGCGCCGAGTGGTGTCGCGTCTGTTTCCGTCTTACGCTTTTCGATAATTTCGATATAGATCAGTAATTCCGTTCGTCTCTCCTTTTTTCTATAGGAATTTGTCGATAGGGGTAATTATTGAACACCGCTGATTAAAAAAAATGATATTTCAATATATGTCAACGCTTCACTACATTTCTGATTATGTTAGACCATTTTTAACAAGATGTATGTGTGTGTATGTATGAAGACAAATTCCCGGTCCCATTACATCGCATTTTCTCCTGACTCCTGCCCAATTTGATTTAATTTTGGGGGCTTCTTTTGGTTCTTTAAGATTGCTATATTTGTGCCCCTTGAAACGCTAATTAAGTTCCCGATAGGGAAGTTATTGTAATCACCCCAAAATCAAACTTTTCATTTTGGCCTGTAACTGGTATCTTGAGGGTACCAAAATGATCCTCGAAAAATTCTGAGTTAATTTCTGTGTGTGTGTAGGTATGTGTGTATGTATGCGCCCTAAATATTGGGGACCGATTTCTCATGAATGAAAACACCAATCGAAGCCATCAAGGTCTCAATCGACGCATCTTCAAGTAATCTAGTCTTGTTTAGTTTTTCATGGATATTGGTTCAGAATATATATTGTTATTAACAATTCCAATTGTTCATAACGCTATATCTCGTAAACGGTTGGAGTTAGGGAAAACATTTATTGACATTAGTTGTTCTTCATACAAAGATCCACATTTAATGTATATTGACTTTTTCCTGTAATGTGCATAATTAAGGTGGTAGAGCCGTTAGAAAAAAATAATTCATGTGATGAGTGCACGAATGGAGACTAGATGGCGGCGGCGATCGCAAAAATTGGTCTCTACAAGTATACATGGACCGACTCAGAATATAATACTTATATATCATTTTTGTGTATCAATGCTGCCAGGAACGTGAAGTCGAGTAAAGCCGGAGATACGGACTTATTGGACTTCTTCAACGTAGTTGTTGTATATTCGTGGGTTTAAAATTCGTCAATGAGACTCAAAGGCTTCAATGAGAAGTACATGGCCTTCACGTGGAAGCGGAAGTTATCTCTTGATTATGAAAAAAATCACAAAAGGCAGCGACCGTAGATCAATTACATCGGTGCTTGCATCAATAAGCTCGGTTTGGATTTCAAACTACGACCCCGTTTCTTTTCCAAATTTGTAGGATAATTTTATCATAACTGAATGTCAAACTTTTCAAATAGAGCAAATTATCGGAATTTTCACGCACTTCAAATTTCCAGAAATTACTTTTTTGCGAAATCTTTACCTTCGGAACTTTTTAGAATTTTTTGACACTTTTAAGTGAGGAAAATTTTCCCAATTCTTGTGAATGTGAAAATTTTGGATTACCTCTTGATACTTATCAATCCATCACCAAAACTTATCAGTCGATCAAAGGGTTACTCATCATTTTTGAGGACCACTTGAAATGAGTAAGCAGGTACTTGACGCAATCGATTCCCCATCGAAATTTGGTAATCGTTGGAATCATTGCAATCAATAGACTAAGAGTCATTGTTAGAGAATGCGCGAGGGATTGATAAGGATTGACAATGGACAGGTCTCGTCAGGAATCCGTATCAGTAATACCAGGTCTAATCTAGACATTAGCGAATATTATCAGTGGAAATTTACTGATGGACATCGATGCATTTTTAGCGTGCCAAATGAATGTTCTGAATTTTTCCAATTGTTGTGGAAACGTTTGGAATCGTTTGCAATGTGACATTATTGACATTCTGGAATTTTTGGAGCTTTTGAAAGTTTCGTAATATCAGAAATTTTGAGTCGAAGGGTTGACCGGTGTATATATGAATATGAAGTTGATAATTGGCCTTTTCGGTCTCTCTTCAACTTACCGATTTTTCGGGAAGTTGTTGTAATGACCCCTAAATCGATTTTGTTGACTTCGATTCGTAACTAGAGTTTTATACCAAAATGTCTGTATGTGTGTGTGTGTGTGTGTGTAGAATCGGAATTTTCCGTTAACGATTCCTCACGAATGGGTCGAACGATCTAGGTCATCGAGATCTCATTCCCAGCATCTTCATGGAACTTAGATCGGATTAGTGTTTGGTTTGAATTGGCCGAGCAGTTTTGTTGTTATTAACAATTGAATTATTTACAACCCTCTATTTCAAAAATGGTAGGAGATACGACAAAAAGTATTTAACAGAATTTACTCTGTAAGTGGAAATGCATATTTAATTTTTTATCACTTTTTTCCATATTTGGCATAATTAAGGAGGTATGACGGTTCAACCCTCGAGCGTTCGCACCCCTATTAGCATCTTACTCCCACTCCAGTAATGCGCATAATTCTCCTCCTCACGCTGACTATGCGGGTAGTCAAATATTCATAATTATCTGCTTGATAAATGGGATTGAAACATTTAATTGAGGTATCGAAAAATGTAGGAATGGCAAACAGAAATTACAACTCTGGAAGTTTTGTTTCTGTTTACAATGGGGACACACATACTTTTATCCCACTAGGTATTATCGAAAACGCCTCTTTAAAAAAGTCTTTTTGAAATCTTCCACGTTCCTGAATTTTTTTTATTTTCTTTGCTATTTTAAGGTCTTTGATTTTTTTTTTTTTGTAATTGTTTATGATTTTTCTCATTATTTATAATTCCAACATTTTTCGAGGTCTTGACATTTTGAAGGAGTTTTGGAATTTGCGAAATGTTGAGTAATGAATGAGTAATTATTAGCGTTCGGCATTTGAATTTACGTGAATGACTCGGTTTGCACTTTGAGAAAGGCTTTTCACCAGAATTTTGAATTCATTAAAGATTTAAAAAATCTTCGAAATTGCAAATAATTTCCATATTCAAATTCCCAATTTCATTTGAATTTTTCAACATATTTAAACGAGAAGAGGGAAATTTCCGGGAGCGATAGTTCCATGACGCGACCACTGACGCGTTAAGATTTTTACAATCTCAACAAATTTCAAACATTTGAACAATTTTCTTCACGAATATAATTTAAACAAAACTCTACGTAATCGACGAATTCGCTTACCGTATCATTGGGAATTTGCTCATGTAAATGAATGTTTTTTTTATTTTCCCTCAAATTGCAAAGATTAACAAAAGAATTTGCATATGGCAAACGCTAGCACATGGCGAATGTTTCCTGGAGACCGCCCACTCCAGCTTTTACGTTTGGAACTTTCTGCGAAGTACCAGAATGCCCTCGTCATCCTGGCATTTTTGCGGAATTCCTTGCGGACTTTATAGGCTTGACGACGTAATCATTTTCCCTATATTTGCTTGGTGATTCAAACGAAATATCGGGGTACCTACCACGTGACTCCAAGGGAAGGGATACCGACTTTCCCGTTTTCATAATTCATTATTCACAAAATTTTCAGAACCGCATCATTTTCAAAATTTGGCAAATTATCGAAAACGAAAATTTACGAAGTTGCCCGGATAATTTTACCCGATGGGCTTACGCGCGGAGCGGCACCGCGCCGCTATGTTATATAGTGCGCAAATTTTTTCAGATTTCATTAATTTGAACAAAACAGTGAACAACAGCAGAGATCCATTACATACTTTATTTTGCTATTGCTGGAGTATTGTAGCTAAAATTAAGATACCGCGAAACAGAGTGTGCGTCATTATAGTTTTCTAGGTAATTCCATCGAAGCAATTTTTTGAAAATGATTTTTGTTTGAAATGGTTAGATCTCGTCTAAAAATCTCCCTGGAAAATCATCCCAGGCCGGACTCAAATGCATTTTCTTGCTAGTTTGGCACTCTCGGCATCGCTACCCAGTACAGTGAACAGTTCAGATGATTTTGTCAGTGCTCTTTCCCCCTACTCTAATTCTTAAAATCGTACAATGCCAAATTTTTTTCCAATTTTTGGAATTCTGGTGTCCTTTGACGTTTTGAAATTTTGAGTGACTAGCCCTACCCCGGTCGCAAGCACCGGTTGGCCCCGGATGTTGACCAACTCTTCAAACTAACTTTTTTCTTATTTGGAGTTTGAAATGAAGTTTGAAATATTTTGATTTTCAATTTTTGTAATAGTTAAATTTGAGTTTGATTTTGATTTTTTTAATTGAAGTTAAACATAGATCTAAAAGTTTGCATTGGAATTTGAATTAAATTTGAATTTGAAAAAAAAAATTCAACGTGAAATTTAATTTTAGAATTGGGAAAATTGTAATTTTTTTGAATTTAAAATATGAGCCCGCGCGAAGTGGAACATGGCGACACACATTTCAAAGCCGATCAGACTGAACACGAACGAAAACAGTATGGCCGGCTACATGACAGCCCATGGCAATTGAAATTAGTGTAATGGCCGTTGCCATGACATGGTTGGTCATTTTTAGGAAGGATTAGTGGTGGATGAAGTCGACGATGCACAAACAACACGTTTAGTCGAGCACGTGCCTGGACGAAAAGACGGTTATGACACTCAGAGTACGTAACTATCGCGCGGGACCACAGTACGCATGCGTTGCAGATGCGCAAAAGCAAAAATGTTTCTGCGCAGACGTCAATCGCAGATTGTGCGTACGCATTACACAAGTGTCGCTCATGAGAATTCATATATTCTGTGTCGATTTCTCGATGTCAGTCGCAAAACAATCCATTACTCGTATCTAATCGACTTTCATATCGATCTGTCGATTCTTCTATCGATTGTTCCCTGTTCTTTTTATATAAGGATATACCAACGTTACCTCCTGCACCGTAAAAGTTCTGACCTGCGGTTTTGCGCTCCACAAAATAGGGGCCATGTTCATATACCTAGAAGGAGGGGGACGGGGGGCAGAAAAGAAGGAGAGGAGGAAACCGATGGGAGGCTCTGATGTCGTTCACCAATTAACTATCGTAATTCACCATTCAATTAGAACAAAGATTAAAATTAGGTAACGGTGAGGACTCTGCAGAAAGCATCCACCTGGTATTCATTATCCTTTACCATTTAGTCTTGTGTCTCCATACTTATGCAAGATGATATTATTGATGCTGACGCTTCGCAAATGTTACCGTCTGCATCAGCAGGGCTGTTCTTAGCTCCGAGAATCGTGGGTCGTAGGTAGTAGGCACTGGGAGAAAAATCTGGGATTCACAACTATAAAATATAGTGAAATAAGACCTTGACAATTGTCCTTAGTTACCATCACTATTGAGATAGAGTGAAAAAGATTTTGCTACTTTTGCCATCAAAAGATACGCTTGTCAACTACATTCACACAGTGATCAGTTTTTTGAACTTCTCGTTCAATGAGTTCTAACTCACTAGCTAACAGACATAGAGAGAAATGATCATGAAACTATATACTTATTGGCCATGATAATAATCCTACAGACTAGTGTTTTATGATGACTTGGTAATTTACTTAGTAATGATGTAAGTAGAATTTACATCACTCCAGGACTAGTCTAATTTTAGGCCTCATAACTAAACATTGTGTGATCGCGACGTCCTAATGAATTGAGTGCTGCGTCCAGTGTGTATTCGTGTTATGGTTACTACTCAAACACGGTGATGCTTCATTCTATACATTGTAATACAGTTTTAGTAACGAAAGTTAAACCAAAATCATATTTGTTATCAACCATATTGTATCCATTACCATGCGACTTCAGCCCTATGTAATGAGCTATCTTTGCAGGTGAAATTTCTTTCACTGTGAGCGGTGTAAAATAGGGAGGGGGGAAGGGGTAATCAGAAGCTTCGAAGCTAATGAGGAGTCAATTAGAAGAACGATTAATTACAAATCCAAATGGGATTCATCAAATATAATATCTGCATTGAAGCTCACACGACTATGTTAAACTCTTCCCTTCAATGAATACGGTTCTGTCGAGCGGAATTCGCTTCTTGTGATAAAGTAGATTTCCGTGACGCGATTGTGCGTAATTCAAATATTACACCATTGGGTGTCAATCGATTCGATCAAGGAATCGCAAGAGTATGACACGCAACTTTATGAATGAAACACCAATACAATGAACGGACCGAGGCCGTGTACGGTAGTGATACTATTCTTAGCTGGCGTCGGCATTTATTTGTTTGCTGAAATGATACCAGGTATTTCCACAGCGACTCCCTCGTTTTCTCGGGAGAATAACCCAACCGCTTTTCACTACGTCATTATTGACGAATCGACGAGTCGTGACTTGAGTTGGCTGATCATATTCCGTCAATCGCGTTACTACTAGCTATAAGTAGGGACTAGTGCAGGGGTAAGAGTCAAAGCCTCATTGGATAAGACGATGGATTTTCGGATTGGAATTTGTGTGTGAACGAAGATTTGCATTTTTTTCAAATTCTTGGAAAATTTGAAAAGTTTTTAAATTACCAATATCTATAAATTTTCAAAATTTTCAAAATGTTCAAAATTTTCAAAATTTTTAAAATTTTCAAAATTTTCAAAATTTCCCAAATTTTCCAAATTTTTAAAATTTTCTAAATTTTCTAAATTTTCTAAATCTTCTAAATTTTCTAAATTTTCTAAATTTTCTAAATTTTCTAAATTTTCTAAATTTTCTAAATTTTCTAAATTTTCTAAATTTTCTAAATTTTCTAAATTTTCTAAATTTTCTAAATTTTCTGTTTTCTAAATTTTCTAAATTCTCAAAATTTTCAAAATTTTCAAAATTTTCAAATCTTCAACATTTTCGAATTGATAAATGTCAGATTCAAAAATTTTATCACTTTTGAAATTTTTCGTTTTACCTTTTCATTACAGATGTGCCTTGCACAAAGGTACGGTATTTTCGTATTTCAAGAAACACACTCGAGAGCTTATCGCTACGTCATTATTTACTAATCGACAACTTGTGACTAGAGTTGAGCGTATTCCGTCATGCGTTACTCATGTTTTCGGGATTTTACGGGGCTGTGACGTACGAGCAACGGTTTAGAGATTTATTGGCCGGGAGGGGGTGGAGGTGGAAGGGGATGGCCAGTACCTTCCTGGACTGCCTATACTGGGTCATGATCGCCTGGTAATGGAACGTGTCGTTTGGGGAACCTGTAGGTCGATAAAAAATCTTTCCTAGGAAAAACAAAGTGACTTATCATGTACGGAAAAAATCCGGATGACACTTCTACAAGTGCTATTCCACAGAACCTCAGACAGATCGGTTCAATAATGTCGCCAAAAATCGGAACTAGACTGACCTGGAAAAAACAATAAAAGTGAATAAACTTGTTTTTTTTTTTTTTTTTTCATTTTTAACGTCGTCGATTCGTTGAGGATATAGTTGTTTGAGGACGATCCGATGCTACACCCACTGATCTCTATATAACTGAACAGACTATCCCCATGCCTCCACCACGCCGACAGCGAGGCAGAGTTGGAGGAATAAACAGCGCCACCACAAACCCAGAGAAGTGCGCTATGCGCAAGCGCGTCGCCAAGGGAGGGTGGCGTAGACGGTAAAAGACGCCGGGAAAATTACCCACATCATAACCGTCCAGTTAACGTGACTCACCGGTACTTTTTGAAAATTTCAGGAGTGACAGGAGTGTTTCTCTTCTAACTTGCAAAAAATGAGTTGTGTTTATTGTGGAACAATGAAGAAGAAGAATCAGGAACTATCTTTTCCTATCCTTGCCTAATTGACCCTGTTTTCCCTCTGTATTTGCACATCGATAGAGTAATTCCTCGATACAAAGTCCTATTATGCAATTAGTCAGTTAGTTTTAAAAAAAACAGGATTGGTGATTGCGGCTTAACTACTTATAGTTAGTTATAAAATATTTAACACGATCTATAAAGGGTCAATTTTACTTCAGCATCGTCTAGACGGATATTATTATTCTAAAATTAATAATAAATAAAATCAACAGTAACAGATTTAGAGGTATTGTCGTATGTAATCCATTGAACTGGCTACCGATGATCGGCAAATGAGTTGAGGCCCGATGACCGGCATCCACCATTCGGGCCGATATTCGGCCATAAAATGGGAACGCGATGATCGGCGACTAAATCAAGGCCCAATGTTCGGCCATGTTGTTTACATCGGTAAGCCCTACATGGGATATTACATCCCACAAAAATCGGTAGAATTTGTAATATCCTTTTCTTATGTGGTGGTTAGCCTGCAGTAATCTATATACATTTTTTACTATGTCTAACACTGTAAGAAAAAATTGTGTTCCGATTATCCGACCTCGGCTTGGTCCCAATTGATTCGGTTAATCGGGGTTCTACAGTACATGCCCCTAGGAATCTTATGAAATTCCCTGTGGAATATGCCATAGGAATCCCATGGGTTACTCTCATATCTCATGATAAGGGGATGTTTGCGCAGGTCTTCTCACATGTACATCGATATTTATAAACTTCGTTCATCAACGGCTGTTTCATAAACGCCTGATATCTACAATTAAATAACGCGCTTCCATTTTAATTCAACTCATAACATTTTTGAATTAAATTAACAAAATTAAATTGGGGCTTTGGGAGGTGGCTCAGTGAAAATATGTCCAACTGTACGATGTGCTACGGTGACGACATTTCAGGTCTATTTTGTTCGGTATGATCAGAAATATTTGTAGTATTTTGAGGAATGTCATGTTTTTTTACATGGTTAGAAATTGCGAACAAGCAATCCCAAAGTATTTAAATTTATGGGAAAATTAAATATTTTTGAAACTTCTTTCAAAGTTCTGCTTTTACTCGAATATCTGGGGAGAAAAAAATAAAAACAAAAATTTGAGGAGTTTAGGATTCGGAGTGAAAGGGGTGAATGAATAAAAATGTTCATTTACGAAATGGTAACGTGGTATAATAAATAATTTATCATGATACAAATAAGTATGCGTGTATGCCCAATAAATACACTATTATAATTTCGTACAAAATACATTACAGTAGACTTATAATACATATTTCTAGATTGTTTTGCCCCTGGGATATCCGTAAATACAAAATGGAATGTGGTAATCGCCAAAAGACATACTCAAAAATGTGTCATTCACGCCTGATTGAATTTCACAGACAAATTTCTTATCAGTCAAAAAAAATTATATTGCAAATTAACGAGACCTCGTGAGATTCCATATGAATCGATTATCCACAACGCTAAATTTTTATTTTAAATATTTTTTTTTTAATCTAGGATGGTCAAGATGATTAATTTCATAACTTGACAATAATTCGTATATTTTGGAAATTATGAGAATTTAGAAATACCAAAAATTTGAGCATTTAAGGATTTCCAAAATATTCAAGACTCCGAAGATTTTGAAAATCCTGAAGTTCTAATAGTCCTGCAGGCCTCAAAAAATTTAATTTTCTCGAAAATTTTTGAATTTTGTTTTTTTTATATGTTTTTGAAATTATTAAATTTTCCAAAATTTTTGAAATTTTCAAAATTCCAAAAATTTTCCAAATTTTCCCATTTCTTAACGTCAATTTCGAAAATTCAACAGTTTGGAAAATCTGGAACCTTTAATTTTTTTTTCTTGAGAATCATCAAAATTGAAAAATCGCAGATTTTTTTTGATTCCAGAAAAATCAACGTGTCAGAGTTGATAAATTCCACCGGAATCAACCAGCTAAACTTTATGAATTTACTTAATCTACAAATTATCAATATGTCATAAAAAACTTATCATAGAAAAACACAGAATATCACAGCTATTAACTTCAAGCTCGTCTCAAAGTTGAAAAAAATAAATAATTCTTCTATTACACTCGGAGTAATGTACAAGTATCCATTTTAACAGAACGCATGCGCTGAAATTCAAAATAAACAAAAAAAAAACAGAGTAATTGTGTTGATTGAAGGCTCCATCTTCTACTCAATGTAATACTGCTTATAACGTCTTAAATATGATTTTTATAATACTGGTCTCAAGTCCATGGATACAGTGTAAATACCCTGGTTAAATTCACGTCGAAAACAGATTCAAAATTGTCTTATATTCTTTTTATCAGCATAGTCAAACGATCTTTAATTTCTCGTTGAGCACAGACACCAGTCGGGTATATGAAATTAAATGAATACACAATCAATCATGAGGTGAAGCTTTCGAGAGATTCTTTGATTGGGCAAAGTTTTAAATTTTTTGCAAATTTTGAAAAATTTTGAAATTTTCCGAATTGTGAAAATTAAAGAACAGTTCAACAGTGCCAAAAAAACTTTCCAAGTATCTGGAAATCTTGATTTTTTAAATATTTTTGGGAATTTGAAAAATTTTGAAAATTCAGGAAACGGAAAAAATTGTCACAAGTGTTAAATTGTGATAATTCGGGGAATCCCCTTAATTAAAAAGTTTACAATTTTTGTGATTTTGGAAAAATGAGAAATTATACCAACTTTTCATATTTTGAAGTATTGTGAAATGTTAATGCACAATTAATGTGAGACAATTTCTGAATTGATAAAAATTTCGGTAATTTCAAAATTTCGAAATTTCAAGATTTTATTGAAAAACCGCGTTGTCTCCTCCAAAGCTTCACTTCCCTCGTTTATATCACTCGGTCCACCTAACTTCGTTCTCCCCCCCATGGAAGTAAATATATGGCAAAAATATTGGATATGGAAAAATCCCATTAAAAGTCGTTCAGTGCAGAATTAAAGTTTCCTATATGAATACCATCAAATTTCTATAGGATCCTCGTAAGATTTCTGTAGAAATCTGATGGGTTATTCTCTAGGAACTGAATTCCGGAAGATTTCTAGAGGACATCCCCTCAAAATGTCATGGCAATTCCTTATGGAATTTCTTACAAGATTCCTATACAAATCCTGTGAAAAATTACGACCTCTAGCACCATCTTCCTGGTAATCCATAGGAAGCCTATGGGATTTTTCCACACATAATATAACGTATTTCCATAATTCTGTTCCGCAGAGAAAAAAAATGTATGTCACGTGACCTGAAAAGTATTTCCGAGCAGTTCAATTCAGGGTAATGACCCCGATAATGAAGAACTTCTCTGATGATACATGCCGATAGTTACATCTGAAATGTATAGAGTACATGGCAAAGGTAATGCGCCAGTGATAATCATATCTCGGTAGTACTTACGAAACTTCAAGTGAAAAACTATGGGACGGTCCGTCAATGGTCAAGTTCGTTATGGAAAAAGTGTGGAAAAGTTCCGTCATTTTTATGGAATATGTGAAGTTTACTGAAACTTGCATTAAAAAATCTGATTGAATATATGAAAATTACGAAACGCTCCACAATTTTTACGGAATTTTTACGTTTCGAGCCATAATTTTTACGGAACCTTTCTAGTAATTTTTATTGAACTTTTCTCTCCGTGTTGTTGCACGAGAAATAGGAAAGTGATCAAAAGCTTCGCGAAGATTCGAAGTAACATGTGTTACACCCAATTTTATGCATTAAATTTTCCATTGAATTCATCTCAAAAATACTTTTCAGGTCTAACGAGATAATGTACTATTTCGAGTCCATAAAATCCGAGCTATCAATTCCTTAAGTCTATTGTATAATTTTCCTTCGTCGATTTCGCATGAGTCGCCGTCGCAATCCGCGTTTTCGCGCTTGAAGGGACTCCTCGCTATTATGATTAATTTGCTTCCTGAATGGTCCATTGACATTGAAATTTTTTTTCCTATCTGCAGGACGTTTGCTCTTGGGCCGTATCATTTTTTTTGGATTTTTAGACTTAGGTCTGTAAGCCGAAAGGGGCTTAATGGCGTTGGGGTCGCATGTGCCTGGACCAGTGGCTGTTGCATTGCGGAATGCGCGGGTCCAGTCATTTAAGAAGGCTTGATAAAGCCTCAAGACGCCCCAATCCTGGATTAACATCAGCGTTAAGTCACCCTCCGTCGCCCAATCCGGACTCTCCGTGACGATCTTCGATTTGTGGACCAGCGGAAGCTGCAGGCCCAGGTTCAAGATTGCCGTCTCCACTTCGCAGAGCATCTACGGAAGAGATAAAAAATTAAGAGGCCGTACACTTGTCTACCTCTAAACGAGATAATATCTCGGAGAAACTTTCAACTTTGTACAACTTTGGCTATAGCTTACCCTCAAAACTTCGTTCTGCATGCCTCCAACAATCTCGTTCCTCCTAATAATAGTCCTCGACGTATCGATATTAGACTTCAATCTAAATTTTCTGAGCGAATGAAAAGTGATGGCGAATCTCTGGAGGGCATCGTGCAGTTTGGGTAAAGCGTGCTCCGCCTTTTTGCTTTTTTCTCTGCACCACAATTCGCTGTGGTACCACTCAAGCTGATTTTTCGGTAGCCAGGTCATATGATACTGTCCCTTCAGCACTTTGTAGACCTGTGGAATTTTTTTGAAAATTATTTTTATACCGCTAGCAAATGATAAGAAAAAGTTTAACAAAAAAAAAAACATCAAAGATTTGTTCATGATTTCATCAAATTGAGTCCAGGGAAAATGACAGATCAGAAAATTGCTTGGGTGGCCCACATGGCTCACACTCACAATCCGCTTGTTTCTCATGTTTTTGCTTCGGCCATCGTAATGGCTGAACATGCGATGGAACTATCTACTGTAAACATGCCAAGACAATGAGAAGAATTTCAAGGCGCTAATAAAGCACAATAGCTCTCCTCGGATTGTTGAAAAAGTCATCAGGTGGAGTGGTGAATAAAACGTGGGATAATGGAGAAGCTTTTGTAACAGATACGCGTGGAAATGCGGCGCAAGGCGCAAATGCTTGACTTGCAATCCATTCGGGAGACTAAACAATATCTCAGTTGACAGTGCAATAAGGCGCCATAAGGTGTCCGGAAACTGGGACGGACTTGTTTTGAGTGATCAAAAATTTGAGCTATTTTTCAATCTGCAGTAATCCGAAATTGAATACCTTTCGCGTTCAAAGTTCAGATATAATGTATTTTTAAATATTTTCTCATCTTTAAGTTACGTAAAAATTGAACAGCTCGAAATACGGCAGTGCTGATACTACCCAGGTGAGGAATTCGAAGCTTGAACGATGAGATCAATCTTGGTCCGACCTTCGATGCCGAGGCTTGGACTGGATAGCTTCGACATAGCTTCATCCCATGTATAAACCTAGATCAAATGAAGCTTAGTTATATCAAAGATATCCAAGCTTTGTTGGCCCAGCTTGTGCCAAGCTTGGCTCAATCTTAGCTTCCCTAGCGTTGGTCCACAGGCAGAATCCAATCTACGCCCAATATTGGATACATACATACATCCAAGCTTGCTAGAATCATCCAACCCCAAGCTTCAGAAACCATGTTGTGCTAAGCTTGGTCCGAGCTCAGCTTTGTTTGCTTTGAATCTTAGCTTTAACAAGCATGAATCACGCATTGCTCATACCATCTAAACCCAAGCTTCTGAACTAAGGTTGAACTAAGCTGGATTGAAGCATACTTTTCCTAGTTTCGATTTACCGGCTTCAGCGAAACTCTGCCTAATATTGGATTCATATATAAATCCAGGATTGCTGCACCACCTAAATCCAAGCTTCGAGACGAATGTTCAACGAAGCTTGGTCCAACCTCAATGTTCCTATCTTCGAAGTTTGAACCAAGATAAATTTTGTAGCTTGAACCAAGATTAATTTCGATGCTTCGACCACGAGAAACTTTGGAACTTGGACGAAAATGAACTTCGAGGCTTGTACCAAGATAAAGTCCGAAGCTTGAATGAAGATAAAGTTCGCAGCTTGTATTAACCTACGTAACCAAGCTAGGACAAAGCTTATTCTGTAAGCTGGGATTGGTGTTCCATTCGCATGTTCTGCACAGATTCACCGAGGCTTCAAAACACAGCTTTGATCAAGTTTCATCCCATGGTCAATTCCCACCTGGGTAAGATACTCAGCGATATATGGGTCTAGTAACCCACAATAATAACAATTGAAGAAAATCGGAAATTTGAACAATTTTTCAAGCAGAAACTGCCAAACTTTGAACTGTCAGGCAAAACAAAAATGACAAAAGTCTCAAATATGTCAAAATTTGACTCACCTTTGAATATATATCGTGAACATCTTTCAAATCTTTTCTGAAGTGATTTTGAGCGACGCGCAGTTGCGTGCGCACACGTTTCAGGGCGCGGTGCACACTGTGACGCTGGGGGGATCTTTTAAGGGCCGCCCCCAGGGGGGTTCCGCACGGCTGTTCCCAGGCTTCCATAGGGCTGGCCTCTATTTCCGCGAAACTCAGGCCGTACTGGGGCACCGCCGGAACACCAGTCAATCCCGAACTCAGGAATAATGCCAGGCTCGTCAGGGTAGCCGTTTGTGCTACCGGATCTGCAACAAATCGATTCAAATGCTGATTATTTTGTTTGCTCAATATTTCAAACGCACACACACACACACACACACATATAGACACACACACACACGCGCACACACACACACAATTAGTCGGGGGTTTGGCGTAGTGGTAGAATATCTGCCTACTACTCCAAAGGTCCTAGGTTCGCGCCCGGCCGCCGGAGAATATTCGTCAAACACATACACCCACCCACCCACACACTCACCCACTCACCCACCCACCTACACACGCACACACACACACACACAACAGTCGGGGCTTTGGCGTAGTGGTAGAGTATCTGCCTACTACTCCAAAGGTCCTACGTTGGCGCCCGGCCGCCGGAGAATATTTTTCAAAAATATTTGCTCATGGATTCCGACCGATGCAGGAACGTTCCGTGTGTGCTATCGGCGGTACCCATAAAATGAGACCGCCCGGCCGAGCGGGAGCCTAACCCGACGCAGGGGGGCGAGTGTGGTTTCCATCATGGGCGCCGGCCATTGTAGCACAGGGATTTCTGGAGGTTTACCCTGTGTTTAGAAATACGATGGCCTAAAATGGCGAAAGTCGGCCCCAGCCGCATTGGTGGGTGTCCGGTACGCCCCCTGAAGGAATGGTTGAACGGCCGCTACCCGGGGCGTACAAATGAGAGGGACGGAGAAAAAAAACACACACACAATTAAACGCGCATACGAATGCTCACGAATGACACATTTCAAATAATTCTGTAACTCTAAAAAAATATTAAAGCCGGTCAGGCAACTTTTTTCGCGAGCGGAATTGTCCCTGGAACTTTTCCGGATGATTTTTATCTGCGGCAAAAATTGAAAATCTGCGGCGGTGAACAGGCAATTCTCGCGATTTCCCCATGAATAATTATCGCGCAATTTATTTTACATCGTATGCTTAAAATAGCGCTTTTGTGGTAGCGAAATTGCGGTACTTTACCCCAGTTTTGCAAATATGGGGGTGTACTTACGCATAAATTAGGACCTCGCGATATTTTCATATCTTTATGTCATCGGACGTGCGTTTGGAAATGCTGTGATGGCGATATGGGTTATGGGTATATCGTTTACGCGTGATTCGCGATCGGCGAATATTTCAGAGCCGATCCAAGGCGCAAGCCATAATTATGGGCTGATAAATTTCTGGGGCCCTTGCGGCAACAGATAGTCTTAAAATCGGAGATTTTGTGCTCCGACGCCAATAGTATTAGCATTTATCATATATTGCGGTTTTTGAAAAGTCTGGCTAGTGGAGGGCATATTCTCTGTTTATACTACAAATTTTATTCCATTGAATGGTATGTTCCACGGTATGTCCCGTTTATTAATTTTCGGATTTCCTGAGCTCCATCAGATTTTGAAAATCCGAAATAGTCCAAGTTTTCCAAATTTTAGGGATTTTTTCAAATCTTTGTAAATTTTTAGATTTCCGAAAAATATTTCTAAAATTTCTAAATTTCCTGAACTCTGGCAAAACTTTTGTCTGCAATTGTTTTGAATTTTCTGAAATCGTTATTCACGTGAACAAATTAACACTTATGTTAATGGTACAAGTGTTGCGGATTAAAACGAGCTGAACACAGCGGGATCCCCCCGTGTCGTAACACGACTCTTAATGTGACCGTACAATTAGTCGTTCACGCGTGCGTCACGCGTGAGCATGTGCTCGCGGTGTCTTCGCGGCGACTATCATACCGGTAATGAAAACAAGTGGATTTATTTATTACTCGAGCATAAGCCGCGTGTGTTTATGCATTATATCGTTTATGCCTAGGACAAACAAGTTATTTGAGAATCACTTTATCAGCGGAATTATCTACACTTTATTTAGATAACGCAATAATTATTGCCGGAATGGTCATTGTGAAAGCGATGACGTAATTTATTTAGAATTAACTGTTCACAGTGTTTTACGAGATTCGCGCTTTGGATCGTTTGTTTAAAGTGAAGATCGTTGGAAATTTCTGAAATTATAAAAAAAAAAAAAAAAACAAAAAATTGAAGACGCCAGAAATTTGCAATTTCAAAATTTTGCAAATAGTAAAAAAATTTAATTACTATCAAAAAAACCACAAACAGATTCCCTTCTTGGACATGAAATTATTAACTTCCCGATCTAGGGAAGTTATTGTAATGACCCCGAAAATGAAAAGTGCCAGATCGATGAAATTTTCACGTTTCTCGAAGTTTTGCATCATCCGAAAGTGATGTCAAAGAAGTGTCTGTGTGTGTGTGTGTGTGTGTGTGTGTGTGTGTTCGTCCGTATGTGGCGAAATTTTTCGTTTACGTTTTCTCGGAAACGGATCGTGCGATTCGATAAATTTTTTTTCAATCGTTGCGTCTCCGTGTAACTTAGAGCTGATTAGATTTTTGATGGAATCCATCCAGTAGTTCCCCTGTTTTTGAGAAATTCATGTTGAGCAAAAATCGCAAATAGTGATAATGAACGTTCATTCACACAAAAAATGTTGTAATCCAGGTACTTAATGTCACAGTTGAAAGATATAAGCATATTTTATAACTGATTAAATTTTGAGTAATAGTGGTCCAGTACTTATATTGTTATTGACAATGTCAATTGTTTATAATGTTCTACTGCATAAACTATTATAGTTAGCGCAAAATTCATATAAGAAAAGTTGTTTGCCATATAAAAATACGTATTTTATGTAGAATGCCTTTTTTCGATAATTGGCATAATTAAGGAGGTATAGCAGTCTCCACAATTATGTATGTAATAAGTGAACGAGTGGCCCCAGTGCTGTCATGACGGTCCCAATCGAAGTGTTTTCATGAAAAATCGAGCGGATCACATTTTGGATGGCATTCGTGCAGTATATGCAATGTTATTAGCAATTGCAATTGTTTATACTGTTCAACTGGGGAAAATATTAAAGTTTGTATTTTGCAGCCGCATCCTTATTGGCGTCTCACTCTTACTCAAGTAACACGCATAAGTCTCCTCGTCATGCTCACCATACGTCTACTCAAGTATTCATCATTATCTGCTTCATAAATAAGTCAGTTTGGAATTCTCAAATAGGCATGTTGTCGTTATGATAATAACAGGGGCCACACTGATTAACCGTAGTATATTGGTGAAGAATAAATTTAGTACGTTGTGCTGAAAAACCAAATCGGGAAGTTTTGTTTGTGCCCGGAGTGGGGCACACACATGCACACACCACTAGTTTCATATAGCGGTGATGCAATTTTTCAGATTCTTAATCCGCATTAACGAACGTTGACTTTCTCATTGCGTAGGTTTTTATTAGTTGTGGTAATTAAAACTACGAAATTGATGAATGATTGCCTATCGGGAGATTTACCACTTTCACGAAAGACGCTATTAATTCCATAGAAGAGAAAAAATGGCGTGGCGGCGGGGAAGGGGGAGGGGAGCCTCATTTGGTGAAGCCTTTTAAAAAAATTTGGAAGCTTTTCGAAAATTTAGAAAATCTTGATTCCAATCCTCAAAATAAAAACGGGATTCAATGCATGAATTACGGCCCGAAGATGTGTTCATTGGAGGAAGTTGCACGATGGGTCCTTTAATTGCACAATAAATTGTGATTCTCCGATTTGCAACCTATTTCCTACTGCGGGGGCGGCATCATCGCGCGGGGTGCGTGGGTGAGGCTCGTGGAGGATTTGAGCTGGTACATGCAGTTGATATACCCACACGTGGAGGCGATTGGCCGGGTGTGAAAGTCGGAAGAAGCACCAGTCTTATTTTCTCTGCCATACAGGGTGCCGCCTCTTGTTTCTGCCTGAGTGCAAAAAATTCATTTCCGCAGACGCCAGGCGAAATTTATTTCATTGCCGACGCAATCAAATAGACGATTAAACTATGGGTAATATAGCGTTGCAGTTTAAGAAATTATGTTACAATTACGTTGGAATATTGAACACTCTCGTAATTTTCTTATTTCCTCATATGTCAGTAAAAAAAAAAAAAAAAATTCAATATCGCAAAAAATTACAAAATTGTAAAAAAACCCAAAATTTTTAAAAAAATCAATAACAAAAAAAAATTCAATATTGCAAAAAATTACAAAATTGTAAAGAACCCAAAATTTTCTAAAAATTCAATAATTACTCGAAATTCCATCATTCCACTGAGATGTACCCCCCCCCCCTCCCGCCCCACATCGAGCGTGTCCAGCGAGTGTTTAATCTCCGTCTCTCCCCCTCGCCCCTACTCTCTTTCCCACCACCTCAATTTTTGTACTTTTTCTGCGTGAGTAAGGATGAAGATTGTTGGTTTTGCGTTTGCGCAGCGGAAGGGGGGGCCCGAGGGGGTTGGCCCCTGGGGGCAGCGGGAGCGCATTATTCTGGGAACGGGTCCGGGGTCGGGCCTCACCGGGAGCGGTGATTGCGTGGTGATTAGACCTCCACCTTCGCTTCCTTCGTTTCGTCAGGCGAGCCATTGCTCTCTGGCAAAAGGGAGTTGCGGGACGAAGGGCCAACAATATAAACGATCATTTCCTTTTTTTTTTCCAAAAAAAATCCCTTTTTTTTTCTCGACTCTCTCGCTTTGAGGTACTTCCTCAGTTGAGAGGAAGTTACTAAATGTGAATGGGACTTGTTTCGGAATGTATCTCCATATACTTGAAAATCATACTGGACCACCTTAATTCATTGAGTGTACATAGTACTACAACGCTCAGTGCTTGTAGAGATTTTCAGTAAATACTGCAGTGGGAGGGGGCGCGGGGGAAGGGAGCGCAAAAACCCGCTGTTCAAACAGTGAGAAACAACTGGGCAGTCGGGCGCTCGAGGACACTTTAATGCGAACATATACTTATCTATGAGCTCGGTGTGAGCGCTCGTCTCGCCGGGCCGGTTTACAACCACGTGTTTTCACGACAAAGGTATGTGGGACGCGTGCAGGATCCTCCTCCTTTCTTTTTCAATGAAGTATTATTTATTAAACAATTGTACATTTGAATTTTTATCCCCGGAACCAGCAGAGGAGGACTATTTGCCTACGACTTACAAGCTGTCAGTGAGTCACGAAAAATTAAATCTACTTGATTGTGGTAGATTTCATTCTAGCATATCAATGTACATTGTTGAAAAATTTTCTCTGATAGTTCCAGGTGGAATTTCAGACACTGTCATGGAAGTTTAATGTGCGTTGTATTTTACTGAAATTTTTATGAACCTGTTCAGGTTCCATACTTGTTCAGGATCCATACATGTTCAGCCTCCGTACCTGTTCAGGTTCCATACCTGTTCAGGTTCCATACCTGTTCAGGTTCCATGCATGTTCAGGTCCCATGCCCGTTCAGGTTCGACACCTGTTCAGGTTCCGTACCGATTCAGCTTCCGTCCTTGTTCAGGTCCCATACCCTTTCAGGTTCCACACCTGTTCAGGTTCCGTGCCGATTCAGGTTCCGTACCGATTCAGGCTCCGTACCTGTTCAGGTCACATACCTGTTCAGGTCTGATCCCCTTTAGGTTCAGTGCCTGTTCAGATTCCATGCCCGTTCAGGTTCCGTACCTGCTCAGGCTCCGTGCCTGTTCAGGTTCCGTGCCTGTTCAGGTTCCGTGCCTGTTCAGGTTCCGTGCCTGTTCAGGGCCCGTACCTGTTCAGGTTCCGTACCTGTTCAGGTTCCGTACCTGTTCAGGTTCCGTACCTGTTCAGGCTCCGTACCTGTTCAGGTTCCGTACCTGTTCAGGTTTGTGGTCCCAAAAACTACCATTTTTTAGCCACGTCATCATGCAAATTGAGGCTTCCAAGGCCCTTGACAGGCAAAATAGTGTTTTGATCACCATAGGACACCAACCCATCAACCTTTTCTGTGCGCTTGTCATTCGAGGTAATGTGTGTGTGCTTGTGGATTTTCTGTTGATCCTTCCATATAAACTCATGGACTAAGAATGGTCCCAAAAAAGCAATTCCTTCATCATCATTAAGTTTGCGGTGAATTGTCAATCCAAAATATTCCAATCTTGCGGAATCATCGCCATATGACTTTTGAATTTAGATAAACTTGACTATTCCCTACGATTGAACAATTCTGTTCCCGGAAAATCACAATAATTGGGAGGTAAAAGATGGGAACTCCGGAGCCCATCAGACTCACTTTCAACATTGAATTTCTTCAGCTAAAATCTTCAGTAAAAAGGGAAAGACACATTACCGCCAGCTTGCTTATGGGAGTCAGATTTCAATTTTTATTTCACATTTTTCTTGTGGTTAATTTGATAAAAAATTGGAAAATTTAGAAAGCAAACGGTGATAGATAGCAAAAAATGTGTCAAAGCACTATTGTTGCTCATATAAAACTACGCATTTTATGTTATACTATATTTTGACGTAAATCTTCAAATTTAGCAGAAATCCGAGGTTGAAGTTGCATGAGCGTCTCTGGCATCGAGGAGTTATCGGTTCGTCCCGTGAATGGTCACACCCACATTCCGTTTATTCTCGAGTTTGGAAAATTACGGTGCTCGTAGGAGGGAAGATTAGTTACTGGCATATGGAAATGTTAATGTAAAATTGAATAATTGAGTGAATATACGAGCGGGGCGTCGGGGCTTTCTCCCGCTGTAGCGCTCGACCACGCGGAAGATACCCGTCGGCTCGTGTTGGGCCGCGTGTCCGAATGGGGAAGAAAAAAAAATACATTCGTTTCGAGCAAGGTGAACAGGAACAAAAAAACATCATGATGGACCCGAATAAATGTTTTTTTAATTTGTGCTCAAGGGAGTGTGCACCTGAAAAAAATCCCTAAAGACGATTCGAGAAATCTACGTATCAAAAATCGTCAAAAAACCTATGGACCCTCAAAAACTAAGCATGTACAATGCCAAAAAAAATTGAGGACACAATAAAAAATACCAAAAATAAAAATGGTCATTTTAAAAAATTTTAAAAAACTTCAAAAAATGGAATGAAAAAAAAATTAACTCCAAAGGAAATGAAAAAATGCGCGAATTGCAAATGAGGAAAAAATCGAAAGATTAATAAAATAAAAAAAAAATGAGAAAAATGCATATTTCAAAAATAATATCTTCGAAAGTTGAAGAATCGATATGTCCTAGGCGGTCGTTAAAGTCGCCGGCGGATGTTCCAGACAGATTAGTAGACGCGCGCAGACATTTGCATTTTGCGTCTGCGGGTATTCGAAAATCGAATACGAGAGAACCCACCCATAAACTGCGGCGACGCCGTAGAACGAGAGGAGGGGGAAATTCTGTTTCGCCTGGGCCGCTCTATACCTGCAAAACCGCTGCCTCTGTGAATTAACCAAGACGCGGGTTGTACGAGTCCTCGGATAAGATTCGCTCAGCCGTGTTAGCCGAGACCCGATGTTACCCGTGTTTCACTCCCAATATGACACCCTCAAAATGTACAACATTTTATGAGTTTCAACAGTTTCAAAAAAAATTTCAACAAATGCGAATTGGAGGGATTATCCCAATGACAAAAATGGGTAATTTAGCCATGAAGAACGTATGACTGACAATAGAAACCAACGAATCCTACGCATAACTTTTTTTCACTGTTATTTAAGATGGGTACCTTTATGCGGCTTTTGAGTGTTAATCAACGACGGAAGCCCGCCCTACGATTTATCAACGGAGCACTTAGAAATTAATTATACTGTTATCAATCGACGCGGCTTGGATTTGAACTCAGAAGATGGGAGCTACCAATTCATCGCCTAACCGATCGGCCCATCGTAGGCCTCGTCCTAAAGACTTGTAACCAGTTTAGCGAAACGCGAGATTCATGCCGAAACTTGGAACAATCATAACCGGCTGAAGATACCCGAGATGTTCATGAGGAAATAATTACTATCGGATAGGACCAATGTTTCTTAAGCTGTTGGATGTGACTAAGACTAATAAAAACTAGTGAGATAGAAGTGTGCTTTCCCTGGTGGGAGCACAAACAAAACTACCCGATTTGCAATTTCTGTAAAAAAAATAGGTAAATTTTTGTAAAAAAAAATAGGAATCATGAAATTTTGAATACTGGAATACAACAGGTGTCGCTACCTGAGACTATGTCACGTGACGCACAGACCAATCACATTTCGCATCGCGCATTTCGACTCTCCTGTGAGAGTGCGGGCTAACACTCATGCGGCGGCGGTAGTCGGTCAACTTCGGATCTAAACCGGACATGAAAGTTTGAATAGTCATTAAAATTTCGCGGCAGTCAGAATCAAGCATAATTTTTTTTAAGAACTAATAAATCACGACATCAAAAAGAGTTACATTTAGATCGACACTAAGGTACGCCGAGACACTCCGATTGTGACATTGATTAACCACACATCAGCCCGAGCTCGACACCGACATTGCCGAGCCTCGCAACCAACATCAGCCGAAGTCACTGCCGATGCCTGGATCATAACACCGGGCTGACTATCGCCCCCTATATTCGGCCAACCGTCGGCACCAATTGTGGCCCAATCTAGGGTGCAGGAAATAGCCGAGGTTGCTGCCGACATTGCGACCAACGGTACTAGATGCATATAATAATTAAAGGCAAGGATTACAAAATAATTTAGCCGCGTTTTTGGAGCCAATTATCATCTTGCTATAAATCCATTACCGTTTTATATCGGAAAAAGCCGTCTATACGTTTTTTTCCGCCAACCCTGGGAGTGGAATCCGGATCAAGAGATTACCAATTCTACCGCGGAAGTTGAAATAATTCTACATAAAACCATTCATATGAATTTCATTAAATTGATTTTCCATATGTAGAGGTAGATTGAATAGAATAGCTTTATCAAATATTGAAGACACCCAGCAACTTGACGAAAGGACGCTTGACTTGACCCGTGCAAGACTTAGCGATCTTACGGATGCGGCCAATGCATTGGCCACTATCGGCGACTCGTTGCTGGGTAAAACAAGCATCGGCGAATATGTCGGCCGTGATCGGCCTGCCAGGCTCGGTTGCCCAACCTTGGGCCAATGCTAGGGCTACCATTGTTTCGCCAAAGTTCGGTGGAACTAGCCTCGGCCAATATGTCGGCCAGCATCGATTCGCCAAGCTTCGGTCAATCGAACTCAAACCAAGTCCCAGAACTACTTGAATTAAATCAAACGTCACTTTCGTCAAGTTGCTGCGTGTCTTTAATATTTGATAACGCTATTCTATTCAATCTACATTCACATATAGAAAATCAAGTTAATGAACTATATATGAATCATTTCATGTAGAGTTATTCCAATTACCGCGGTAGTTTGGCGAAACAATGGTAGCCCTAGTATTGGCCCAAGGTCGGGCAACGGAGCCTGGCAGACCGATACCGGTCGACATAGCGGCCGATGCTTGTTTTACCCAGTATCGAGCCACCTGAATTTATACATTATAAAAATGAACTGAGGCAGTTAGAAACATTAAGTCTTGAGATTTAATTTTCAAAATTATTTCGAAACTGCTTTCCTGATTGCTTGGGCCCCTATCTTAATATGTAGTTGTCTTCACGGTCGAAGTCAAGTCAATACATTCTAATAAATGAATGAATGTGGTTCACTCCCTGTACAACACCTCATGCCCACACGTTGAGCTGACGCAAACTCAGAGACCGGGGATTAATAGGGGAAGAGACTTGGCTGAGACATTGACCCGATTCAAATCGGAGAACATAGTTGAGTGGTTGAACACGATGGGCAAGCAATCTTGGTGAACAAAAAAATTGTACAAGTTGCGGTAATTTCTAAAAATTTTCAATATTGACAGAACTGGAAAGTCTCCGAAAATTTGAAACATCAATAATTGTAAAAAAACGACACCATTTTTGGATAAATTATGAAAAAAATCCGATTCTAATAATTTCAAAATTGGCAAAAATAAGAATTTTAAAATATTGAAACAACAAATTTGCATTCCAAACTAAAAATATGAATTTTTAAAATTTTGAAATTTTACAAATATTGGAAATTCCAAAGATCGTAAAAGTCACAACATGTGAGAAAAAAGGAATGGCTTGAATTTTCCAAAATATTCAAATTTAGAAACCTTTAAAGAAGCTTCTAATTTGTGTGTGTATGTGTGTGTGAGCATAAATGCTTGTAAACCATATATATAGCAGCTCCAATGGGAAAAGCTCCACTTCAATTATCAAAAATGCTATTGCATTGTTATTACTCTCCATCATAATGCAAAAATTCAATGTTGTAACTCATAAGCGATATAGATCAACTGATGTCATTTACGTCGGTATTTTAAGCCTGACGTCATGTCGCGTTTATATCCAGAGGTGACAAGCCAAGAATTACAATAACGAAATAGCAGTTTAACTGAGCATTCACTGGCTCTTTAATGCCTATTAAACCATCCATACGATGTGCATAATTTAATCACGATACATGATTTATGGGACAGCTGATCAATTTCATATAAATTGTTCAATTCCATCGAGACTCTATTGACGTGCAGTGAGAAAGAACGACAGTTCAGCGTTTAAGGTAGCTCAATCTTATCAATGGAGGAAGACTATTCATCTCAGATCATACCATCTTGAAAATTTTTTCATATATATATATATATATATATACATTTTTAAAAACTCTTATCATTTCTGAAAATATTGCAATAATTGAAATCCTGAAAGTTTTTGGTCTTCAATGAAAAAAGCTACCGTAAGCAGTGGTTTGTCTCGTGCGAAGCCCCCTCCCCCCTCCCCCCCCCCGCCCCCCGTCGCGATCATTGAACCGCGTTGGCTCGTGCACACATGGCCAACAATAAGTGAATCAAAGTTGTCGGTGGTCAGGCACGATTCACAAGTGACTACTCCACCCACGAGTGAGCAGTCATGTGAGGTGGCACATGAGTCAATAATCGTCATTTATAAGTAAATTAAGTCTAACAGAAAAAATGAGTCATTGTTCGTGAATCGATTATTGAACGCTGAAAGTCGATATTAATGGCCAGAAATTTTCGCTATAAAATAAAATGTATGCTATAGATATGACTCTGTGTGTGTGTGTGTGTGTATGTATGTATGTGTGTGTGTGTGTGCTTCCGTGTGTGTGTGTGACCCAATCAATCATAGATTGCCCTCGAAAAAAATATCCATCGTCCTTTCCCATCATCACGAAGTTATTGGTTCTGCCCGCAGTCACACCTACATCCTATTTATCCATTATAAATTCAGACGCAAAAAGCGGAAAAATTCCGTGGAAATTTTTTTCCTTCAAAATTGAATGTCTCGCTGATAATCGCTTGTTTGTCCACCCTCGCACAAAGGCATTCTCTCGATCACTGTGATCGATATACGCGCGCTCCGATCGTGGGTTCAATTGCCGGTTATTTATCCCTATGCGTTTTACAGGATAATAGCACCTGGCGTGGACACGTGTCGATTGTGCATTATCGATTGCTGTTTATCACCGGGCGCTGTATCATAACGCGCATGTGAATCGCATGACAACGCCTCTGTGGATACATGAATGGACGCGCCTATAGCCCCAGGACTCCCCCCCTTGCACCTCCCGCCGACGCCCCCCCCCCCCCCCACGGTTTAAACGAATGAGCCGAAAGACTGCGATGCGAGACGAGAGAATTTCATTTTCCAATTCCATTGTCTCCAACGCATCAAATTATAACTCACCATTCAACATTCGAGAGGTACATTATTTTTTTTTTTTAATTAAGTATGAGGCCTTATTGGGCTAGTCACAATGTTTGTACATATTCATGCAGCGTCTTTCACTTCCGGTACAGAGTTTTGTCAATGGGTTAGTCTATCTGGGGGTTATCTTGGGCTATTGCAGATGCCGTGGTGATTAGAACCTCATTTTGATGGTTTTTTATAAGTCGTCTGCCATTTATGGAAGTCTCTAGCGTCCAAGCATGCAGCTATGAGGCCTGGGGAATTTAGCTTGTCTCAATTTGTTCTCTATATCTTTTTCCAAAGTTCTGGACATTTCCTAAGGGCATATAGTTAATGCTCTGAACCTCTGCACGGCGAGAAAAATGTGGGATCCAGTGTGTATTCGTGTTATGGTTACTACTCAAATACGGTGATGCTTCATCCTATACATTGTAATACAGATTTTGTAACGAAAGTTGAACCAAAATCATATTTGTTACCAACCATATTGTATCCATTATCAGGCGACATCAGCCCTATGTAATTAGTTATCTTTACAGGTGAAAGTTATATAATAAGAAAACATTATTCTTTTAAGGTTTATTTTTTTATGTCGTCAATTTTATTTTTAATTCTACATGAATGAGTGACAGCGAAAAATGACGAAAGTATTCATGAAAATTTGTTCCATTCTGATTTTTTCGTTTCAGGGGAAATTTTACGGGCCTTTTTTGGTAATTTTTATTGAACTTTTCTCTCCGTGTAAAGCATCTCAAAAAATCTTCAATTTGCATTTTTTTTTAACTCATCATAATAACATTTCTCTAACAGGCCAAGGAGTGAGGTACCACAGAAAAAGGATATTCCGTAGTTTTCACTTCAATGCATATGACAGAAAATAAAAGAAGGCCCCCAACTTGAATGATGAGATTCGTAAAGCGCAGTCATATCCCCGGCCAAATATCTTAACTTGATAGGTGATGAGTTCGATTGTTAAACCGATTCGTAAACCTACTCATATTCATCTTTCGTCTCAATGGGACGGAATGCCTTCATTTGCGATAAAAACTCCCGTACGAAAATCACGTAAAAAACTGTATCGACTTCGAAAACCGCTTCGTATACCAATTGAAGCGTTACGTGGGTAAGTGAAGAGGCGCTTTTGGGGTGAAATGAAATGAAACAGGAATGTGGGTGTGACCCTTCGCGGCTCAGAACTATAACTTCCTAACGGAAATTGGAGAACGACTTTCGCTTACAAATTCAAATATTTAATTAACGACTATGTCTGCATAATAATATTATAACATACTTTATATAGAGAATCAAAGTTCTGCAGATTTACTGCATAATCGAAAATTTCCTACGGAATGTTGATTATCTTGATTGATAGCTCCTAACAAGCTTTTAGGGCCAGTTCTTGATTAGTGAGCGCCATATTTAATTTTGACGTTAAGGCTCCGATTGGTCGAAAATTTAATTCCGGCCAATCAACGCTTAATTTTAATTTTAATCAAGATTAACTTCATAGAGAACTGGCCCTTAATAGTCCTTTTGGGTTCATATCTTGTAATTTGCGTGCTTCGTATACATTTGATTTTAGAACTTTTTAATTTCGTTCTTCTCAATACCCGAAAAATCTCATTGTTTTTTTTAATTAGCTGGAAGTCCCTGCGGTCGCAGTTGAAACGTCGACAAGAGGTGCCGACATTTCGCGAAGGCGTTACGGAAATGTGTGATGTATTGTAAAAAGTTGGTGCGTACGCGCAGCCGCAGGCCATGTAATTGCCACGGTAGGCGGTTGTGGGACAGAGATTTTTCGAGCTGAGGGGACAGCCAAGCCGAGGGCATCGTAAAGCCCGGCCGTGTAATTTAAACATTGCCTCACTTTCTGTACGCACACGGACGTGTCGACGCTGCCGCAATGTGAATGAATTCATTTTTTTTTCTGCAAACATCGAACTCATACCCAAAAATCTAGTCGTCTAGCCATTCAAAAACATTCAAATATCATGAAATCGAAGAGTGTGTTTTTTTAAGTCCGCTCTTCAGGAAGTCTTCCAGGTTACATTGTTATGTTAAAAAGTAAAGAGAAATTGATAGATTTTAAATATGACGCTTGTGATTTTTAAGGTAAATTTTTATATTTATTATGAGAGGAATAGTATAATTGAAAATGGATGTATATTTATATTATATTGGTTTGTCCAGATGAAATGAAACCCTGAAGATGAACACATTTAGTGTTCGAAACGTTGGTTCTACAGGAAGATCTGTTGTTTTATTTATTGAAGACCGCTACAATGGCCGGAGTTGGAGTACTGAGAAGAAATTTAATTCATCGCGGTGATGTTAATTTTGATCAATTGGGTTATTGTAACAATCTCGACATCGATTCTGCGCTTACTACAGCATCTTAGTATGTTGTATGTTTGTTTTTTTTTTATGTTATATGTTTGGTTTTTTGGTTTTCCTCATTTCGTGCATTAATCCTTGGTCCTCATATGTTCGTGTGTGTGTATGTGTATGATAAGGAATTTAGATAAGTTTATTTGGACTCAATTGATTGCCTCATATCAGGTGACATTCCAAAAGGTGCTAGTCAAAAAAATAATGTTAGTGATATAAACATCATTATTATGTAATAATGTAGCCGACGGCTTGATGTTGAGGTTCAGCCAGCTACAGGTGTTATAATTAATAATTGCGTTGATGATACGCAATGACGTCAATCGGCTCATGTGTTCACCGATGTTCACTATCTTGATAGATTACAATAATAAGTCAGAAAAAACCCAGTGAAATATCCCTTCGGGCGACAAACAAAATTTCGTATTTTAGTTTTTCCCTGAGGTCTTATTTTTTCCTTAAAAATTTCAGTTTTACGCAAAAATGTGTTGAAATATTTCGGTAGGAAAATTTCTTTCTGGCGAAAGGAGTTATTTGGGAAGTGTTCCTCCAACCACGCACCCTTACGATAGGTTCGAAATTTCGATAAACCGCGTCTGAATATGGTGATATACGGACCGAACCAATAACTTTGAATCCTAATTTATGGAACTTAATCCTTATGTAAAAAGAACAGGGAAGAATTGACAGGAGAATCGACAGATCGACATGAAAGTCGATTAGATGCGAGTAATCGATTGTTTTGCGACTGACCTAGAGAAATCGACGCAAAATACATGAATTCTCATGAGCGACACTTGTGCGATGCGTACGCACAATTTGCGTTTGACGTTTGCGCAGAAACATTTTTGCTTCTGCGCATCTACAAGGCACGCGTACGATGGTCCCGCGCGATAGTTACGTACTCTGAGTGTCATAACCGTCTTTTCGTCCAGGCACGTCCTCGATTAAACGTGCTGTTTGTGCATCGTCGACTTCATCCACCACTAATCCTTCCTAAAAATGACCAACCATGTCATGGCAGCGGCCATTACACTAATTTCAATTGTCATGGGCTGTCATGTGGCCCGGCATACTGTTTTCGTTCATGTTCAGTCTGATTGGCTTTGAAATGTGCGTCGCCATGTTTCTCTTCGCGCGGGCTCATATGTTAAATTCAAAAAATTTACAATTTCATTTTTCCAATTCTAAAATTTAATTCAAATTCAAATTCCAATGCGAACATTTATCTCTTTTTAAAATCAATTTAAAAAAATTAAAACTAAACTCAAACTTGACTATTACAAAAATTGAAAATCAAAATATTTCAAATTTCATTTCAAACTCCAAATCATTTAAATAAAAAAAAACGTTCATTTGAAAAGTTGGTCAGCATCCCGGCCGCTTGCGGCCGGGGTGGCGCTAGTCAGGAAAGAATCATACGAAATGAAATGGATATTTTTGATGTCATTACATCATTACTCATTGCGTAATTTGTGAGCTATAGAATAACATTTAGCTTAGGCTATTACTATAACTTATCGCCTTCTTTTTTCCATCTTTCCCTTTTGTAAACCATAGTCCTCTTTTTTCAAATAAATCTTAATCACCTTTTTCTTTATTTGTGCCCAGCCGATTTATATGTATATATTAATATTACTTTATTGTTCCCAGTTTCGCACTTTGTTTATTGCTTCAACAATTAATCCAACATTTTTCGTCATGCCAAGTCCCATGGAATTTGCAATTAAAGAAAAATCTTCCTTTCATTTGTTACAATAAACATTATTATTCATGTTGAAAACCTTGGGACTGATCGGTAACGACCGAAGGGTCTGTGTAGTCTCCTACACACGCGCATTGTCCCGCAAAAAATCATCGTAAATAGTTGGCAATGAGTTTGTTATTATTTCTTCGAGAAAAGTAACGCGATTTAATATGTAGGCATGTCGGAACCTCTTTTTCTTGTCAATGAAAAAAAAGATGATGGGAGATACCAAAGTAAGTCAGTCGATTGGTCGGTACGTATCAGTGATTGAATTTTTTAGTACTTTAACAAGTCTCTGTATCATCGCAACGAGCCAACGGCAATCGAGGGTTATTGCGTGCTATATATGCTAATCGAGGATGTAATGAATATTTTATAATAAACGGGATGTAGGTGTGACCCTCTACGGGTCCAACCGATAACTTCCCGATTTGTAATTTCTGTTTGCAATTCCTATATTTTGCAATACGTGAATTAAATGTTTAAACACTAATTTGAGAAAAAATACTTGGAGAGTTCGCAACGAAAGTTTGCAAATTTGAGAAATTTAAACTATCCCATTTATCAAGCACATAATCATGAATATTTGACTAGCGGCACAGTCAGCGTGAGGACGAGACTTATGCGCGTTACTGGAGTGGGAGTGAGACGCCACTAGGGGTGCGACCGTTCCAGGGTTAAACCCGTCATACCTCCTTAATTATGATAGATATAGAAAAAAGTGATAAGAGATTAAATATGCATTTCCACTTACAAAGCAAATTTTGCTTAATACTTTTTGCCGTATCTCTTATCGTTTTTGGAATAGACCATTGTAAACAATTCAATTGTTAATAACAAAAGACTGTTCGATCAACTTGAACCAATAACTCATCCGATCTAAGTTCCATGGAGACGCTCCGAATAAGACCTCGATGACCCAGATGGTGCTACCCGTTCGTGGGAAATCGTTAACGTAAAATTTCGATTCCACACATGGAAACATACCCACACACACACATAGACATTCGTTCAGAATTCGACGGAAAGTAGTTGGGTATACTTAAAACACCAGTGATGCAATGAAGAGAAAAAATCGATCGGCTCGTTACAATAACTCCTCGAAAAATCGGCAAGTTACATTTTCACATTTTCACATGAACGACGCGCTTTCCTCCACCCTCATCGCTTCGTGGATAATCGGTTATGCTCGGAACGCCTCGACGGAGAGAAACAAGCGGGTACTCTTTCACAATCGGTTGGTTCAGAACTAAAAAACATGAAAATGAACAAAAAACTGCTGTTGTGTTATTTATTGGAAAATAGGTAAATCCTAAGTAGATTTCCCGTTATTTCTAATTTATGATGCAATCTAAGGATAACGCAAATTAATGTCGTGATTATGCGACACTTTTCTAACCTCAAAGGAGGCATGTTGAAAGCATGAGGAACACGTGCATGAATTTAAGAACAAAAAAAGAATTGAACTTTGAAGACGATTGAGCTTATATTAATTGTTTCCAATTTTGCTGAATGCTTATTGCACGAAAATCTGCCTTCGTCACGATTTTTTCAAGAGGAAGAATCTTTACGGAAGCGTTGGTGAAATTTACGAAACGTAAAAATTAGGAAACGTTTCATGGATATTTCCCGATTCCGCCATTTTTTTTAAGGGGGGATTTTTACGGAACTTTTGCGTGATTTTTATTGAACTTTCATTTCACTCGCCGATTACGTTTCGAAACGTAATTTTTACGTAAATTTTCTGGTAATTTTTATTGAACTTTTGTCTCCGTGTATAGTGGTTCTGAATCATTTGGGATTTTAGAAATCTTTCTTCATGCGGCCCATGATGAAGAAGTACCTCAAGTCGCGAATAATTTCTCTTGGTGCAGGGGCCGTCTCCAGACAATCAGTCACTCCGCACATTCGCGATACGTTAATCGGTTTAATGGTTTCGTCGTCGATGGCTGCATATGTGGGTTACGCCTTCTTCTTACGAAGGACGAGTTGCTAACGCGGGGGTTTTCGATACTGATAGCTTCGATTTTGTCGCGTGTCATCTTTGCGTTTTTTAGTCTTCATCAGTAGATTTTCTACTGCTCGTTAAAGGTAATTGATGATTGGAGGAATTTATCCCGTATACTCTGAGAAACAATAACTCATGCAAGTCGTATGATACACGAACCAAATAGTAACCGATATGAGGATAGAAAATCCCCTTTTCCATTTTCTTTTTTTCTCCAAGTGTCTAAGATGTTTCTAGCTCATTTTTTTCCCATTGCAACTCAATCAAAAAAGTCCAAAGCACTTGGTCCAACGCGTGTTCAGGCCCGTCGCAAAGAACCAAAACTTACCATAAAGCCATCCACCCCCCCCCCCCCCCGCCCTCTCACCGCCCGCTGGGTAGAAGATCCACGGTCAATCTTTTCTTTTTTTTCTGTCCACTTTTATTCTTTTTCAATATTTTTTTCCTTCCTTTTCACATCTCGACTCGAGTCTCTCGAGAAACGAGTGGAAATCATGGACATACGTCATCCGAGCCATGTATTAGTGACCTACGCGGTCGTATGCGAGAAGAGACCTCCTTTACCTCATTTTTTTTCTATGTTTCTCCTCCCGCAATTTTTATCTTTTCTTATTTCACGCAGAAATCAATGTCCCCGTGTTCTTTCTCAGGTGTTTTGACAAGGCTCTGCACTCTGAATATCATGGAAATAAAAATGAACGGTCAAATATTAAAGATGGCCAATGTTGATTTTTTTTTTTGAATTGTATGTAATTTCGAAGAAATATTGTATAATTAGCTAGTAAAATCATCAATATATTTTGCAGGTGTCACGCAATATTTGTTGAGTCAAAATTAAATTGTTTGTGAATATTAGCAGGACTAGAAAAATTTCCAAAGCTCTCACTTCGCTCTCCAAAAAAACGCTTTTATAGAAATTTGTAAAAAAAATTTATAAAGAAAAAATTTATAAAAATTCATTAAAAAAACATTTATTAAAAAATTATAAAAAATTTTTTTGTAAAAATTTAGAAAAATTAGTTTCCTTTAGATTTTGCTACCATTGCCCTAATTGTCGCGGGAGAGACCACGCCTACTAACGAGCGAAAAACTATTTTTTCGTGAATCATTTACTCGCTCGTTGCGCAATGTAAATTACAAGGGAAAATCAATTTGACTGATTTATGTACACAGTTGAAATATTCAATCCACTTGTTATCTCCGAATTTGAGGTGTCATATAGATAGAGTATGGTTGTCAGTGTTGGCTTGAAACACACAAGATTATTTGCTTGAGAACGTGACCCGGGGGGCGCAAGGGGGGGGGGGGGAGGGCGAGTGTATTGAGGGCCCTAGACTGGACTCTGTGCCTCTCCGGAGGGTCTCGCGGTGCGTCACAACATCAGTAAAGTTACAAAAGCCGAAGGTAAACATATCTCGAAGTCACCAAACCCAACGAGTTTATCAAAGGGGTTCCGGTTCCCTTTCATTTCTTCGTTTATTTTTTGTCGACAAATCACACGTCCGAACGACCCATATTCCGCATGGAAAAGTATGTATGATGTCGGACAATTTCAGATATTTCATATATATACGTTACGACTATGAGAAATTCACAGTTTTCAATTTTTAGAGTTTCATCAACAATTTTTTCCTGAGCATTATTTATTATTTCTCGAAAAAAATGATAATTGTTACTCAAAAGTCATGAAATTCTCATTTTTTTTAAATAAAAATGAACAAGTTTTGGATGACAAAAAAGTGTGGGTGCCATTTCAAAAAATTCACTTTGTGCTTGCAGCTTGCAAGCCTGAGCTTGCAAGCTCTAAGTGAAGCTCGTATCAGATGTCCCCCTCAGATTCCTACAACTTTCATATGAAACATTTTTTCATTTACCCCTTACTTTAGGAGCTATTCAGCTGTACTGTTTTAAATGGGACATCCTGTATACATTGCTGACAACCTGAGTTTAACGCAATTTGGAATTTTCTGAACTAGTAACGATGCTCTGCCCAGGCGGACATGTTTTTCGAAACGCTGAAAAAAATACATGAATTTTAAGTATAAACATGACTATGCCCGAGGGTTGAGTGGGGAATTGTGGAGCGGTGGGCATTATGGGACATATGAATATAGACATGGCCCAAGCCTGTTTCAGTTCATGGATGGGTGTCATTATGTCCTACTTTCTGCATACTTGATTTTCCGCAAAATTTGAGAACCTTACTTTTCGAAAAAAATATATATGTATCCATATATATATTTATATATATAGTTATATATATAGTTATAGATATAGTTATATATATAGTTATATACATAGTTATATATATAGTTATATATATAGTTATATATACATAGTTATATATATATATGGTCTTTGTACAAGTTGCAACGCATATATGTCGTGTAAAACATATGTATGCCACAGAATATCTTTTTTTAACGGTAGATATTTCGTGAATCGCCATAAATATCCCGAGAGACCGCGTCGCATAAACAAATCGCCGTGGACCCGGGGGATCCTCAGGATGACGAAATCGCTTATCGCTTAGTCATAATGCGATCCCCCAATTTTTATTAAGCCGGTGATTGACACAAAAGACATAAAACGATGTTATCACATATTTATTGGATTGATGAAGGCACTGTTTGTTTATATACAGGTGATACCGCCATCCTTATCGCGAAATGAATTTGAGAAGGTGGAAAGTTAATTGTATTTTCATTTTTAAATCATCCATTGGTAACTACGCTCGACTTTAGGTCCATAAAAATTACCGTTCTGTACCGCGATTACTCTGTTTCGGAAAATTTAATGTGCGACTTCTTCCAATTTTTTCTTTCCAAAATTTCTCTGGCAGAAATATATATTTGTATGAATTTTTTCGAAGATCCTATAAAAAAATGATTTGTGTGGCTAATTCGGCGAAATAATTTACACGGGGAGCCCCAAGTTTCCAGAGCGCTTCTATAGCAATCCTATACCATTAGTTCATGCATGATTATATATAGACAAGTATCAAGGATGTAATGGGAATGTCATTGGAATAAAAACAAGAAAAAATTTTTGCAGGAGCGGAATGAAATGAACAAAATTAGAAAATTATCTGATTGATTTTTTAAAATCAGAGTTAGGTCTTTTCATCTCATCATTGTTTGCTTATCTTCGTTAATTATGGGGATGAAAAAGCGTATCGTGAAACCAAACAAGATGAGATGGAAAACACGAGTGGCGAAGTGGCCACCTGGGTCTATGTCACCCCTCCTCGGTTTTCCTCAAATATCTCAAAACCTACGGGCTCTACCAAAATTTTCATTATGACCACTTTCGTAGAGCATAATGAGAGCTACAAAATTGGATTTGGGTAAATTTCGCTGTCTGCGTTAGATTTCAAGATATTTTTGGAAAAACGAAAGTTTGGAAAAGCCGGCATAACCCAGTGGACCACTTTGCTACTAAAAATCATCAGAATTTGCTCTAGGAGGGCCACAAAGATCAAATTTTTGTTGGCATTTATAAAACAACATTGCTAATCATCCATTACATCCTCAATTCATTGTAAGCTATAGTTAATTTATAGAAATCAGCAATGTACACACACCGCCTTATTGTGGCGAGGGCGATAACACCGGCCACCAGCAGACCGCAGATCATCTCTTCCTCCTGGTCCAGTACCTCAGCATCCACTCTTAGCACTTTAATCTTCTCAATAATTTAATTACCAATCAAGTGTCACAGGATTTTAATCGTCAACCTATCACAGGTATTTTTAATCATTCATCAATGAGTGATACTGTATCTAATCACGGGAATCGCTGCATCACCGTCGGAATGACGTAGCCAATGAGGAACTGCCATTATCAAAATTTTCAATAATTTTTCATCTTAATATATCCTCAAAATATATTCCAATCAATTTTGTTCAGATTTTTTTTTACACAAAATGACTGTCCGCAATTTTGTTATAGCTAATTTTTGTTTTCTATTGAAAGATAATTTTGTCTTATTAAGATATTGACTTTTTTTTTTAGAATAAACAATTTTTTTAATTGAGGAAAAAGCTCGTTTTTTGATACAATCGTCTATTGTGGGAATTTTCGGAGAATGTTTTTTTATTTCGGAGGTTTGTGATGAAAAAAAAAATTTTTCTAGGGAACTTGACACTACACAATAACACGTCTGACCATTCGGTTTGCCGATCTCGTGGTGACTGAGAGGGTCCCGTGGAGACTCCCAGTTACTCACTTGTGCGGACCTCACTACTCACCGCCTCGGTCCCACCTCCTGCCTTCTCCCTTCCTCGGCCTTTCCTGCAGCCTTTTTTCCCCTACCCTAGGCTGCGTAAGCCCCCCAAAGTCTTTGAGCAATCGGGGCACCAACTCCGACTCCGAGGGGACACCCTCAACTCGCGCGCGCGACTCTGACTCTGCGCAGATAAAAAGGCTCGTATCTACTTAATGTATTTCTCGGATGAAACGACTTCGATGGACCCCTTTTAATCAGCTCAAAAATTTTCAACCGTCTACAATGAAAGCGAAATGAAGTGCAGAGTTAACATGGTAACTCAATAGTAATAAATATTCCGTAATATAACCGACCGTAATATTTTGACAGGCGTACCTTTGAGATTTTTTTTGAGGACCGGTAGTTCCATGATATATCGTATGATATTCAGCTCAAAAAATATTTGCTCAAAAAGATTTTTGAGCCGGACGATATAGATTACTTTTGCAAGTTCGATGAGCTCCCAAATCCATTGTTTTCACACTTTAAGCAACTATATCTCGTAAAATGTGATGCCCAGCAAAAAAAGTAATAAAACATGAAATATGTAGTTTCACAAGAGGAACAACTTTTGTTAAACACTTTTTCTCCTATCAGTCACCGTTCTCGAGCTACAGCGTTATAAACAATTAAAATTGTCTACAACAATTGAACGGATGGTACAATTGCAAAAACACCTACTTCAGACCTGGGGACTCAGCAGACGCGTGGATTAAAAAAAAAGTTAAATCGGTCCAGCAGGTTAAGAGGAACCGTTCGCCAAAAAAAAGTATACGGACCCACACACACACACATACACACACGCATAATGCGCGCTGAAAATGTATGAGGAGCAGGTGAAATGTCGAGAAGCGTAAAAATTTCATGATTCTGAGACATTTCATTTTCGGGGTGATTACAATAACTTCCCCTACCGGAAAGTTAACAATTTCCGACCTTCCTACACGTACATCTCCCAAAATTGCCCATACTGTTGAATCAATTTTACTGATAATTATTGCAAATGTAAAAATGGTCATTTCTGATGATATCCAGTAGAAAATGTAGACATTGATCTCGTGATATTGGAATTGCCCCATGGTGTAGCCAATGGTTGTAAAATACTCTGCTGATTGAGGGGTCATTAGTATCTTAAGTATAATGTTTTCAAATCCGTGGATATACACGGCCCCAGCCCATGCAACGATCGCCTTGAGTTCCAACATTGTGCATAAGCAACATCACGTAGCGCACCGTGAAAAATCGTTAAGTTGAATAACTGACACCGATTGCAATAGTCATGGGTATGCCCGGTATGTGAAATGACAGGAGCTCAGGTGAACTGATCGTAAATACGTCGGGCCATTATTCGAGTTGTCGGTTACTTCAAGTCCGAACGGTACATAGAAAAAATTTTAATGTTGGGCAAAGTCAGGTGTGTCGCGGACGCTTCCCAAGATTGAAATCTCATGAAATATTTTGAAGGCTTCGAATATTTTCCAAGTTTTAAGCAGTTTCCCAAATTTCCGAAATTTTGCAAATTCCCTCAATTCTCAAAGATCGATAAACAGAACATCTACATGTCAAATTTCAATGACTATCGTAGTTATCTCTGACAACAGGTGGATAACGAAGAGTCTACTCCGTGTTTTTGCGCTTCCATGGAGATATCTAGGTGTCATCATCTAGATTATCAGAGATTCGTCAGTGATAAAAGGCGTGACGACACACTTACGTGTGCAGCCGAAAAGTGGCGCATTTCAATAGCTTCAAGTGGAAAATGCTATCGTGAAAATTTGCTCCTCGCAATGAAAAATAATTAAGCAAGCACGATAAGGTGACACTGCTAGGGATGCAACGGAGAAAACTGAGGGGTCCTTTTTTCGTAATTTGACTGTCACTGACCAAACGCAAATTTGTGACCACTTTGGTCATAAAAAAATTACAAAATTCTGTGTCACAAAAATGACCAAATACTTTTATGACGGTCACTTTGCATCTAGATAGACGCCACTCAATTTTTTTTTCCTTCGATGGAGTGTGAGATTCACCACTCATAAATGTGTAGCACAGTAGTACCTAGAGAGGGGTACATGACGTGAGAATTGGTGGAACAACATTTTAAAAAAATGAGCAAAAGATGACCGAACACAAAAATGACGGTCAAGTTTCATCTAGATAGATAATTTTTCTCTATAAATGACACAGAAAAAAAATGGCTGACCACTTGAAAAGATGACCGGTCAGTTTGCATCGCAAAATGAACGTCAGGTCAGGAATGGTCAGAAAACAGTCATTTTACCACTGACCTGACCAGTGTTAAAAATGACCGGCATTTTGCATCCCTAGACACTACTGACCTCTCGATTGAGTATTAAGGTTCTTGAAGACCTAAAAATTTCGTGCACGGGTGATTTTGAAACTTTAAGTCTCGAAATTTTCAATAATTTGGGAAACTTCGGAAAACTTGACTTTCCCAAAGATGTGAAAATTCAATGCGTCTAAAAATGCAAAAAAAAAATATATATATATATATATATACATTTTTTTCAATTTTCATGTATATAAATATATATATTTTTGGTTTTATTATATTATATATATACATAGATATTGGAGAAATAATAAAAAAATGAAAATCCCGAAGAGTACAATAATTTAAAAAATTTTAATAACTGAAAAAAAATTTTTTTTTTAAATGTTTGGTATACGCTGAAATTGAGTTGGCTTCGAGTATTCGCAGTTAATCCACGCGGAATCTGATGAATGATAACGCCTGAATTTTAAGGTGAATTAAAACGGTGTAACGATCCCGAGCCATCAGACATTCAATTTAACGACGCGTGCGAAAGCCACTTAACCCCACGTCCCGAGGAATATGCATTTCCCCCCCCCCCCGCGAGAGGGGGATCGAACTACCTCAGCTCACCAATTACCGTGTCACGTCGTTAATTAACTATCCATCCGCTACACGAGCACTTGCTTTTTTGCTCCGGCCCCTTGGCTCATTTCTCCGTATTTTCATTAATGGGTCGGTGGTTTTGTGGGTGAAACACCCGAAATGCTCAAGGTCTCGGGCTTTTATCTGAGTCATTGCAAGTATCGATTACTCGACTACTCATGTTCTTCGAATTTCTTACCCCCGATTACTTAATGGGGGGTAACGCGCATATTGGCGACTTTCCGTCAACTTAACCATCCACTTCCTTCACGATTTCAGACATTCCACGTTGATTCCGTATACCCGAAAAAGTGTCCAATAATTAAATAAAAAATTATTTTGCGTAATTTGACACTGAGATATGATTCTGGAAAAAGTTTTTAAATTCTGCAAAAAAATCAACTAGGTAGTTTATACCCAAAATGTGTGTTTTTTTAATTGACAATATTTTTAAAATATTTGAAATGTCACACACACACATTACCTACGTCAACAGTCCTAGACTCGCGCCCGGCCATAGAACCGGGTGTGTTATAGGCGGTATCCTATTATAAAAGGGAGATACATCCGATATCGATAAACAATCGATATATCTCGAAATTTTGTCACGCCGAAATGCGCGCGCAGCCGCCCCTTCACTGACAATCGTATCTATATATCTGACTAACAGGGTGCCACCGAAATCGTAGGGTAGCGTGACCTCACCAGCGACGGATTGAAAATCCATCTTGTACTAGATACGTTAGTCATTGGTTTGTTTGGCCTAAGGGATTCCCCGCGGACCACGTCCGCTTTGAACCTATGCAATAACAACCGGAAAAGTATTATTTTTTTCAGCACCAAACAATAACAATAGCATTCAGTGTGAGTCCGTGCGGGTTATTTACACTTTTGTGTTGGTTTATTGCTCGAGGAAAATAGAGTTGGCATTGACTATGCGTCATGTGCGCTCATTAGGCACATGAGTTCGAATATTAGGTGGTTTCATGCCAATTGTCATACGCAGCGAATTCCATTTTTTTCCCCTTCCACTGGGTACACTGTTCGGAAATTATTAACACAAGTCAGGCAAATCAGTGTAGGCCGTGGGGTTCATCTGTATGACCGCAGGACCGGGCGGGAGCCTAACCCAACGCAGGGGAGGGGGGGGGGGGTGGATTCCATCATAGGGACCCGTATTCGTAGCACAGGGGTTTCTGGAGGTTTACCCTGTGTTTAGAAGTCCGATTGCCTAACTGACGAAAGTCGGCCCCAGCCGCATGGATGGGTGTCCAATATTCCCTCTGCAGGAATACTCAACGGCAGCCACCGTGGGGAGTACAAACGAAGGGGGCGGAGACAAAAAAACACACACACAATTGGTTAGAGATTATTGTGGTATGCTTTGAACTAGACTCACAGAAAGAAAAAAACATTTCGACTTCGGAGTCGTTACATTGTTAATTGTACAATTGACATTGTTAATAACAATATAAGTACTGGACGACTTTTACTGAAATATACAGAGTAGTGACTAACTTGTTTATGGAGAAACATGAATGTGTTCGCTGCACAATTTTGCACCGTTCAAGAAAAGGAAATATCTCGTAACGATTATGTTATTTGAGCATTATTCATATATCAAAAATACACTCGTGTCAACGCATGTGATTCATTCAGATAACACATTTCTTCGCATACACAACAAATCACGGAATCGCCCGCATTACCTCACAAATCACATAACCCATTACAGAACTCACTGACGTGATATGTTAATTTTGCCTGTCGATAAACCACTCATTAATTCCCACGGATTAATTTCAATGAAAATAACAGTAACAAATTGGTAATTCAAGCTGCGCAAATTAGATTAGGGATTTGTAGGCAGGTGGAATTTTTCTCCCGTTCAAATCTGATTTAATATCAGATTTTATGAATTATTACTACCTAACTTCACGGTTTTTAATTAAGTAATTCGTTGTAGAAATTGATTAATAAATTACAGTGTAATTATTCCAATCGTCGAAATTTCGGCAATTGACCAAATTTTTGAAGTTCTTCCATTTTGAAAATTTGGCAATTTTTGACAGATTCAATTCAATATACTACATGTTCAAATCAGGATTTGGAAGTGATTTTTTTTTAATTTCTTAATTTTGTTTATGCTTCCCGAGATTTTTGCGAAAATTGGATTTTTTGACATTTTTGAGGTCCTCGAATTTTTGAAAAATTCAAGTGGTACTTAATCTTCGTCGCGATTTGCCATACGTGCATTCTTCACAGATAACAATTGTTGTTAGCAATTGAAAAAATTGGATGACTCGATTGTTATCAATCGTCGATAAAATTGTCAATTATAATCATATATATGACTCACCTATTCGCATTCTCCTGTCAGATCAATCAGGTCCAATATTCGATAAAATGAGTCACTAATTTGTTAACCAAAGCACCCGGAATCGGCGGAGAAAATCGGTAATCGGGTCAGCCGGCAATAAAACCACACACGGGAATTGAATCGCACGACTCTGGCCTGTTTTAATGAATGACTAGACTATGAGTGGAACTATGAATGAACTCCGCATGGCACTCGTATCCATATAACTGTGCAACGAGTGGGCGTCCTCCGGACCTCAGCCAATCGCACGACATCACAGGTTGAGCGGTTCAACCGAATGAGCATGATATTTCATTGGCGCTTCAAGTTTTGGAATTTTGGGAAATTTTTAAAGGCTTGGAATTTTGGAAATTTTGGAAATTTTGGAAATTTTGGAAATTTTGGAAATTTTGGAAATTTTGGAAATTTTTAAAATTTTTGAAATTTTTGAAATTTTTGAAATTTTTGAAATTTTTGAAATTTTTGAAAATTTTGAAATTTTTGAAAATTTTGAAATTTTTGAATTGTTTGAAATTTTTGAAATTTTTGAAATTTTTGAAATTTTTGAAATTTTTGAAATTTTTGAAATTTTTGAAATTCTTGAAATTTTTGAAATTTTTGAAATTTTTGAAATTTTTGAAATTTTTGAAATTTTTGAAATTTTTGAAATTTTTGAAATTTTTGAAATCTTTGAAATTTTTGAAATTTTTAAAATTTTTGAAATTTTTGAAATTTTTGAAATTTTTGAAATTTTTGAAAATTTTGAAATTTTTGAAAGTTTTGCTCAAATCAACTTGGTTATATTCCAGTATTTCGAAAAGAAAGAAAATGCAAAATTTAGATTTATCGTGGTAAAGAGGAAACGTACAGAGAATCCCAGTTAGCCGTTCTCATTGAAAACCAAATATTGAACAAAAAATGTTGAATAATCTTCGTACAAGGCGTATTTGATGTTTCAAGAAAATTGGAAAAAATCGGAATGGTTTTTGGCGTGGTACACTACATAACGTACCTGCCCACTAGTTTCGTATGTGATCCAACCGATTAGATTCCTCACTTCCGATTCGAAGGTGGCGTCATTCCGCGGATATCGATGAGCTGGCCCTTGGCGCCGAGAAACTCCCCTCCAACTTCACGATCTAATCTCACCTACATTCCGATTGGGTGAGTAAGGGGATTTGGTTTAATCAATTATGTCATTCGCCAAGATTTAAGATCTGTGGGGAAATTTATTTAAGGTGCAATTCGGTCATTGTTTCGACATTGGGAAAAAATGGAAATAAAAATAATGACTTGCTGAACCTACAGCTCCCTAAAATTTATGCCTTAATCCTCGAGAGGTCGCGCTACGATCTCAGCGTCCCCATTCTACGAATCTGCCAATTTTTGATCAAATTGATCGAAAGACAGGAAAAATGAACCAATGTAAAATTGTTTTCTGAGTGTTATCAGAATTTTTAACTTCCCGATCGAGGGAAGTTATTGTAATATATGACCCCGAAAATGAAAAATGTCAAATCGATGAAATTTTCACGTTTCTCGACGTTTTGCATCATCCTGAAGTGATTTCAGAGAAGTGTCTGTCTTCGTCCGTATGTGGCAAAATTTTTCGTTTACGTTTTCTCGGAAGCGGATCGTGCGATTCGATTAATTTTTTTTTCAATCGTTGCATCTCCGTATAACTTAGAGCTGATTAGATTTTTGATCGAATCCATGGAGTAGTTTCCCTGTTTTTCCGAAATTCATGTGGAGCAAAAATCGAAAATAGTGATAATGAACGTTCAGTCACACAAAAATGTTGTAATCCAAGTACTCAATGTCGCAGTTGAAAGATATAAGCATATTTTATAACTCATTAAATTTTGAATAAAAGTGGTCCAGTACTTATACTGTTATTACAAATGTCAATTGTTTATAATGTTCTACTGCATAAACTATTAGAGTTAGCGCAAAACTCATATAATAAAAGTTGTTTGCCATATAAAAATACGTATTTTATGTAGAATGCCTTTTTTCGATAATTTGCATAATTAAGGAGGTATAGCAGTCTGCACAATTATGTATGTAATAAGTGAACGAATGGACCCAGCGCTGTCATGACGGTCCCAATCGAAGCGTTTTCATGCAACATTGAGCGGATCACATTTTGGATGGCATTTGTGCAGTATATGCAATGTTATTAGCAATTGCAATTGTTTATACTGTTCCACTGGGTAAAATATTAAAGTTTTTGTTTTTCAGCCGTATCCTTATTGGCGTCTCACTCTCACTCACGTAACACGCATAAGTCTCATCCTCGTGCTCACCATGCGTCTACTCAAGTATTCATAATTATCTGCTTCATAAATGAGTCAGTTTGGAATTCTCAAATAGGCATGGTTTCGTTATGATAATAACAGGGGTCACACTGATTAACCGTAGTATATTGGAGAAGAATAAATTTAGTAGGTTGTGCTGAACAACCAAATCGGGAAGTTTTGTTTGTGCCCCGAGTGGGGCACACACATGCACACACCACTAGTTATGTTATGCATAACTATATCAAATACGCCAGCCGTGAGTGTGACCCTCGACGAAATTGAGTATTCTAATTGCTAGGAAAAAGCCATTGAATCGATGAAACGATGTCACAACTTCATACTGACTTGCCGAAAAATTTGTGCGTGCCATTACATTACTCATCCTCCAAAAATGTGAAAATATCATTCATTTTCGAATGGATACAAATTTTCTTAATGTAAAGATATTTAATATCTCTCTTCGATTACTCGAATCACTGAAAACTGGTTCTCACACTCGCCCAAGAATTATGAATGTCGTACAAATCCGGTCCCCCTGGAAAGTCAATTAATTAATTCAGCGTTAGTCCGACATTCAGAATTACCCAGTTCATGCCCAAAGGGGCTTTTCATTACAGGATAATCATTTATGTCGCATTTAGCACCTCGGATTACACTGAGCTGGCCGTTCTGACCATGCGCATTTAGAGTGTTAGATTTCTGACAGACTGCCTTGTGCAGCAGATAAGCTAACTTTGGGTTATGTCCATCCCCTATGGCGCCGTTCGTTTCACGAAAAAAATTCTAACCACCAACTTTGATGGGCATTTTTTTCTTCGCCTTACTCTTTTTCTATTCGTATTCACCCACAAAATTCTCCACAAGGCTCTGCTTGCGCCATTCGATCACATTCCCTAATCGTGCACTAGAAATCCCAGAAAACCTCTGCGTTATCATGTGCGGATGTGTATGATAGAACCCCCCCCCCCCCCCCCCCCCCCCCCCACCGAGATTCCCTTGAAACTTGATTTTTTGGAGTGAAACTTCTTGTGGGACTTATCTGAAGGTGTTACGCTGTTCGGACCTTAGGAGGGGGGTGACGATGGAGGGGGGTGACGATGGAGGGGGGTGACGATGGAGGGGGGTTGAGGGGGCGGGCAGAGGGGGGGGGGTGGAAATTTTGAAATTTATTTTCAATTCTTGAATTTATGGAAATTGGTTTTTCTACCGGAATCACCAAATTTGATAAACCTTTCCCATTTTCTCCAAACCCGACGAAGCACACACACATCTGGACTTACGTGTGCGACTCATGGCGGTCAGGTCCAGTTATAACCTCGACATCGTACCGCATTTTTCCACGCTCTCATCGACTTCATTCGAAAGCTATTTTTCGTCGAAACTCGAAAAAGGGAAAAAAATAATAAATATGTCGCTGGGCCAACTGCCTCCCGCTTTGTCTCATTTTCGTTCCTTTTATTTCTCTTCTCCCTTTTTCCGTCCACAAAAACGACTTTGGCCCGTTGCGTGCGAATTCGCTCGCCGTTAGGGGGCGTCGGTTTCTCAAACAACGCGCTCTATACACCCTCCCCCCCACCCCCTCCCACCTACCATGTTTATCTGATGGCGGTGCATAGCTCGTACAGCGAAGTTCTCGGGGTTTGTGTGTGCGTCGGCGCGATCGCCGTCAAATTCTATCCCAGAGCAAATCTTCGGAGTGTTTGTATGGCGTCCCGCGGCGCCGAGAAGACCCCCATGCCATTGTTGCATCGGGGGTTCCGTCCTATACGTGTCTCGTGTTTTCTTCTTAGAAAACTATCGGTCCAGCATGAGTTATTACTATCACAAGAAAGTTACACATGTTCAAGTGACATATACACACCGGGGAAACAATTGTTTGGCTGCACAGGGGGAGAAATTTTGGATAGTATCGAACGAGAAAGGTCAAAAATAATTTGGGAAGCAAATGTATGTACGTATGTGTGTGTATGTGTGTGTGTGTGTGGGTGTGGCCGGGTGGGTGGGTGTGTGTGTGTGGGTGTGGGTGTGTCAGGATGAGGGTGCGTAGCTGTCTGAGTGGGTGGGTGGGTGAGTGGGTGGATCGGTGAGTGGGTGGGTGGGTGGATGGGTGAGTGGGTGGGTGGGTGAGTAAGTGAGTGGGTGGGTAAGTGAGTGAGTGGGTGGGTGGATGAGTGGGTGAGTGAGTGGGTGTGCGTCAGTGTGTGTGTGTGTATGTCCGTATTTCAGACCACTCAAGTCGCCGGTAATCAATGGTTTAAGCTCAAGCCTAAAGAGGTCTTACATCTTATTCCCGAAAAGCTTAACTCAAAGCATCCATTCACCTGACTTCGACCTTTCCTCAAATTGAACCATCGCTACCACCGAACTTTGTTGAGCCTCCAATTATGATATTGATCACCGATAATTGACGCAGTTTGTAGAGCTTGAATGAAATTCATACAGCTTAAAGTGAGGTTACTTTTCTTTGCGTATGCGCCACCCAGCTTGCTTGGACAAAATGATTTGCATTCTTCAATCAATGATAATGATTCTCAGCCGAACATGAAGTGGTCCCTGAAGGTCGTCTTCATTTCTGCGCCATATCCCGTGGGAAACACACAGTGCTGACCCTGAAGTGGCTCTCTGTGGCTGTGGAAAGGAGGCGACCCCACCTTGGCAACAAAGGACGACCCGAATTCTCGTGGTCGATCCGAAAAAGGCCCCGGAGAAAGGATCTATTATTCTCATAGGGAAAAGATGTATTTATTTGAGTGTCGCAGGGCGCGCTCTTCTCTCACGAAATGGGTAAAAGAATGCATTTGTCTGCTCAAGACAGAATTGTAGCTCGTTAAAGGAAAATTTCGTTAGATCCGAAATCTCAAACTATATTTTTTCCAATAAATTTCACGAGACATTTCCCTCAATTTTTTGTCCAAAATACATTCTGGGAGTCAAACGTGTCACTCGAGGTCCGGTGAATGTTATGGCTGATGCTTACGAATAGGAAGAAAGAATGGACGGTAAAAAGCCGTTAGCATGAGTAGTGACATTCAGACGTATTCATTGATTTATAGAATTTGGAATATTTTCAGAAGATAGAAACGTTGGGTCAAAAAACTTGAGCAAATTTCCGGACTTGGCATGCCTTACTTCTCCCTGGGCAAGACCTGATGATGTTTAACGGACAGAAACCTTACCCAGTATGCCTTATTGTCTCCTGAACAGGACCGTATGAAGCACGCCTGAGCTCAGCCGTGCTCCGGCATTCGGTATTTCTGCCGGTCCCAGACCGGATCTGCATAAAACCGGCATGCCGTGGCCCGGCAGGGTCGATACAGTCGAAGTCCGGTCCTGATCAGGATTCCCGATCAATGCCTCCGGATTCCCGGACGTATGAGTAACATGACCCGCATGTGACATCAACACTGCCGGACGAATTTTCTAGTCGGGTACTTCTCCATGAGTTAATTCATTTTGATAATAATTATGGGTCTCATCTTTTCAAACAATTGTACAAATTTTACGAGGGACTGCAGTACATTGATGTGCAAAATTTCATTGTGCGAAACTGATTCAGCTAAAGTGATTCTAAAACTCTGACGATTTTAGATGAAATTCAGACTGGAGAAGTGAATAATTCAGAACTTTTTCATAAAACCAATCGACATGCTGAAACTTGAACCACAGTCAATGGTTTGGACAAGGATACACTTATGCACTTTGAAGGCTTATAAATAACTTTGTCGCTCCACATTTCATAATATCAAAACTTTGCATATACCCTCAAAATATGTCACATCCCGTACAGGGCAACCGGATACGGCCGCTCATCGCCCCAAACTCGACGCCGACATTGTCGAGCCTCGCAACCAACATCGGCCGAAGTCACTGCCGATGCCTGGATGATAACATCGGGCTGACTATCGCCCCCTATACTCGGCCAACGGTCGGCACCAATGATGGCCAATCTAGGGTGCAGGAAATAGCCGAGGTTGATGCCGACGTTGCGACCAACGGTACTAAATGCATATAATATTTAAAAGCAACGACTACAAAATAATTGAGTCACTTTTTTGGAGGTAATTATCATCTTGCTATTAATCCATTACCATTTTATGTGGGAAAAAGCCGTCTGTACGTTTTTTTCCGCCAACCCTGGGAATCGAACCTGGATCATCAGATTACCAATTCTACCGCGGAAGTTGGAATAATTCTACATAAAACGATTCATATGCATTTCATTAGATTGGTTTTCTATATATAGAGGCAGATTGAATAGAATAGCTTTATCGAATATTAAAGACACCCTGCAACTTGACGAAAGTGACGTTTGACTTGATCCAAGTAGTTCTGGAATTTGGTTTGAGTTCGATTAAGCGAAGCTTGGTGAATCGATGCTGGGCAACATATTGGCCGAGGCTAGTTTCAGCAAACTTTGGTGAAATAATGGTAGCCCTAGTATTGGCCCAAGGTCGGGCAACTGATCCCGGCCGATCCTGGCCGACATATTGGCCGATGCTTGCTTTACCCAGCATCGAGTCGTTGATAGTGGCCAATACATTGGCCGCATCCGTCAGATCGGCAAATCCTGCACGGGATCCTTCGTTTAAATCATTCTTATCTCGCATTGATTCAATATATAAAAAGGTATTGGATCAATCCCGTCCTTATAACTTCGGAGCGATCCAATCCGTCGCTGGCGACTTGGAGAGCCTCCACTCAGTCCGCTATCAAGGGTGATAAAAAATAATGTCTTCCAATTCAGGAAACGATACTGAATGAGTCCGTTATTTTTTTGACTGTAAAATAAATCTGTGATTTCCTTCCCACTGACTTTTTCGTTGGTTTGTTTCCCACAATCACCTCCCCTCTCTCTTGCCGCGATCACAAAATTGGTTTTGAATTCCACCGATGCACATCCCGAGCTCTCCGATGATATCCTTTCTTTTTTCATTTTTCACCGGCAGCAAGTTGCTCACGTGCAGTTTTTCGTTTCGCAGAAGGATCGATGGATTTTGCGAAAAGTCAAGCGTGATTTGTCCGGCCAACAGGTATAAAACTCAGCGGTGGCCAATGTATAAACACTTGGGCCGAGTGTTTACGGGTTAAGATGTCGTGCGCTGATGCACGAGACAGGTTGACAGGGGCTGAACCAATTACGTGAATATTATCTGTCGGAGGAGTGTGCACCTCCCCTGCAATCAAGACCGTGATTAGTGCGCTCCTGCCGACAGTAACACACGCAGCCATCAGAACGGCTAATTTGTTAACGTTTCACACGTATCGTACGTAAAATTATGCAACGCCATAATCATATAAAAATAAGATGAAAGTCGGTGTGAAATTATCATTTTGTGTGAAAAAAAATGTTCTTATTATATGAACAAATTTCCGCGCTTTTCTACAGTTCGATTGCTCATGTTGATACGCAAAGCAAAAGATATTTGAATTCAATATAATCATTAAGATTTTTCGCCTAGTTTCCACAGATTTAGAACCATCCCGAAATTATGTAATTTTGTGTGTGTGTGTGGGTGGGTGGGTGGGCGTCTGTCTGTGAGTGGGTGTGTGTATGTGTGTGTGTGAGGGTATGTGTGTGTGTGTGTGTGTGACGACACCTATGAAGTTCAGTTGCACATCAGTTACGCAAATTCGACTATTGATCGATTATTATGATTTTTTATCGATATCTCGTAAAATATGATGCCCAGCAAAAAAAGTAATTAAATATGAAATATGTAGTTTCACAAGAGAAACAACTTTTGTTGGACACGTTTTCTCGTATCTGTCACCGTTCTTGAGATACAGCGTTATAAACAATTAAAATTGTTAATAACAATTGAACGGATGGTACAATTGCAAAACCACTCCTTTCAGACCTGGAGACTCAGGAGACGCGTCGATTGAAAAAAATTGAAATCGGTCCAGAGTTTAAGAGGAATCCTTCGCCAAAAGAAGGATAGGGACGCACATACACACACACATAACCCACGCTGAAAATGTATCAGAAGCATGTGAAACGTCGAGAAACGTAAAAATTTCATGATTCTGAGGCTTTTCATTTTCGGGGTGATTACAATAACTTCCAAAAACTTCATTTTAACATTAACATATTTATTAACATTACTATATTCATTAAAATTAATAATTTTAACATATTAACAATAACGTTTGCTCGATGATTGTTCAGCTATCTTCAGGAGACATTGAAAATAGATTATTTTTTATTCTGCTCATACTCATCTAGACATTCAACATTCATAAATCGTTGATGAAACTCGTAAACACTACCAGCATTCTTCCATCAATGTACCAATATCCCACCAAATGTAACCTGATCAGATTGTGATCTAATTTTCAAAAGGATTTACAGTTGGATGAACGTTTCTCCCTCGATATCGATCATTCTTCTCCAAACTAAATTTTAAGATACATGTGTTGTCTCAAAATCGACAACGAAATACAACGTTGTTACATCGTCATCCAAGTTACATATAGTTCTTATGGTATGAAACTCACAGTCTCCTGTCCTTGCAAGAATTTTTTTTTGCTCTCTGCCGATGTAAAATTATCATTTTACACATATTCTTGCACGATTTTTTTTGTCTATCATCGACAAAATCGTGGAATTCGATTGGACGAGTATTGAACGGCAAATTGATTAACATCAACAGGTGACACAATATCGATAACTCGATGGGCGCCAGGTGCTTCACCCCCTTTTGCTCATTAAACATTATATGGTACATAACTATGGGATATCGTACGTGGAAACGTCTAACTACTTATTGTCACCTCTAACGAGGCCACAGCAAAAACTCAGCTATTCGCAGGTGGGAATGCTGGCAGGTTATGAAAGCATCAATTACCTTCCACGTCCAGTTCCCTAATGAGGGGACGCTGAGTCGGGTGGCGAGCAAGAGCTATACGAGTCGATGAATGCTACAGGCCAAGTTGATTTCCTACACACACAGAAAGGCTTATATCTACTGAGCGAATTCACAGAGCTGGGCCTTCATTGATAATGAGGGCATCATTTCTTATCAAAAAATTATGCAATGAAATCGGTATAAACAAGACCAAGCAAGGACAGTTTTAACAATTTTAATTGTTTATAACGCTGTATCTCGAGAACGGTGACAGATACGAGAAAAAGTGTCAAATAAAAGTTGTTCCTCTCGTGCAACTACATATTTGATGCTTTATTACTTTGTTTGCTAGGCATCATAGTTTATGGGATACCCGTGCAGGATTTACCGATCTTACGGATGCCGTCAATATATTGACCACCATCGACGACTCGATGCTGGGTAAAACAAACATTGTCCAATATGTCAACCGGGATCGATCTGCCAGGCTCGGCTGCCCGACCTTGGGCCAATACTAGGGCTACCATTGTTTCGCCAAACTTTGGTGAAACTAACCTCAGCCAATATGTCGTCCAGCATCGATTCGCCAAGCTTCCGTTAATGTAACTCAAACCAAGTCCCAGAACTACTTGGATCAAGTCAAACGTCACTTTCGTCAAGTTGCTGGGTGTCGTTAATTTTTGATAAATCTATTCTATTCAATCTACCTCTACATATAGAGAATCAATTTAATGGCATTCATATGAATACTTTTATGTAGAATTATTCCAACTTCCGCGGTAGAATTAGTAATCTGATGATACGGGTTCGATTCCCAGGGTTGGCGGAACACAACGTATAGAAGGCTTTTTAACTTCCCGATATAGGGAAGTTATTGTAGTCACCCCGAAAATCGAAAATCGGATTTTCACCAGATCTCCACGTTTCAAGGTCTCCCGAATCATTCTAGACCATTTTTGGAAAAATGTGTGTGTGTGTATGTTCGTATGTATGTGCACAAACTTTTCGTCATTGATTTCTTGGAAACTAATGGTCCGATTCCATTAAGTTTTTTTTCGATCGATGAGTTTTCATGTAACTTAGTGCTAATTAGATTCTGGAAGGAATCCAGTCAGCATTTTCCAATAATTTCCAGAAAATCGAAAGTCATCTATAAACTATGAGAGTTAGCGCAAAATTTATATGAGAAAAGTTGTTCCCCATATAAAAATACACATTTTATGTAGGATGACTTTTTTCCATAATTTGCATAATTAAGGGGGTATGGCCGTCTCAACAATTATGTATGTAATAAGTAAATGAATGAACCCAGCGCTGTTATGAACGTCTCAATCGAAACCTTTCCGTTCAGAATGGAGCGGATTACATTTTGGATGGCATTCGTGCAGGACATGTAATGTTATTAACAATTGCAATTGTTTATACGATTCCACTGGGTAAAATATTAAAGTTAGCGGGCAACTTATCTAAAGAAAATTATTCCTTATATGAAAATACAGCTTTTACGTGGAATGACTTTTTCCATAATTTGCATAATTAAGGAGGTATGGTCGTCCGAGCAATTTGAAATACGGGAACAATGCATATCACCAGGGTCGTTCCTTATACAAAAATGCACATTCAGTATGACCTTTTTCAATATAAGTTAAAACATATCGCGAGTTGAACTAGACTATACGTGGCGAATGAATATGCCGACAATTGCGGGAAGGATGTCAAAGAGCGGGATAATTAGGAATGTACAGAGGTAGAGAGGGTAACTAGGCGAACGAATTCCAGTTGAAAATTTTTGTGCGGCTTAAAAATCAAACTAAATCGATCGCGTGCAGTAATTATTAGTCAGAAGTTCAATTATTGATGTCACTGTTGAGTTTGCCCATCACCATGGGTGCATGCTTATGCTGTGCTGAAATACCAAATCGGGAAGTTTTGTTTGTGCCCCGTATGGGTAACGGATTAATAGCAAGATGATAATTAGCTCCAAAAACGCTACTCGATTATTTTGTGATCCTTGCTTTTCATTATTATATGCATTTAGTGCCGTTGGTCGCAACGTCGGCATCAACTTCGGCTATTTCCTGCGCCCTAGATTGGGCCATCATTGGTGGCGACCGTTGGCCGAGTATATCGATAAAAAATCATAATAATCGATCAATAATCGAATTTGGGTAACTGATATATAACTTGACTTCATACGTGTATCGTCACACACACAGACCATCCGGAAGGATAATCGAGGGTCATACTGACGTCCAGTTTATTGCTCTTCCTTACACCAGAATCTAGAAAACGTGAGATCAGGTATCAAAGTATTGAAACATTGAGAAGAACAGTTCAGAGATTCGACTTCGTGCCCTGCCTGGTATGCATTTCGGAAAGAACCTTCAACGTAAAAATATTTTAATCATTTCGCCTCTACTGGTACCAATTCCTCATAATTCGCCGTATAAAGTGTTAATCCCGAACAGGTAATCCGAAATGACAAATGAAAAATTAATATTCCAAATGTGTACATTGCACCAACCATTTCCCCCGTGTAACGTGACACCAGTGCCTTAGATGGGCTTCGATGTATGTATAATGACGTCATAAACGAGTAGTGTGGTCCATTGTGTTCAGGGAGCAGGCGTTTAACATTGCTAGAAACAGGCAAAGGGGGAGGCCAAACCTGATGCTTCACGCGGAGGAGTATAGGGTAGGTTGCGGACATGCCAGCGCCGGTCGGCCTGCGTTGGATGACGAGTATGGCCAACCAACGCGGAACTGTGCAATTCCTCGATTCCACCCGATCAATTCCAGCCTCGCCATCTCACCTTGATCCAGCAAATTATGTCATCAGGAAGTAGCTTTCTCTTTCGTGAAACGGGGGATCTAGTCATCTCGGTTCACCCGCAAAATGAAGTCAATTTAACCCTTCAGTTATTGAAATGAGCAAAATAATAATTTACTGTAAAAGAGTTGAGGCTCTCTAAATTGTACATAATTCTTAGTATAAGAGTTGTGGGTGTGTGTGGTCTGTATACTATGTATGAGTAATTCAGTAAGCTACCATTTCAAAATTTTAATATTACTAGCGCCACCCCAGCCGCAAGCATCCGGGATGTTGACCAACTTTTTAAATTAAGTTTTCTTTTCTAAATTAAATTTTAGAATTGGAAAAATGAAATTATAAATTTTTTGAATTTAAAATATGAGCCCGCGCGAAGAGGAACATGGCGACGCACATTTCAAAGCCAATCAGACTGAACATAAACGAAAACAGTATGCCGGGCCACATGGCAGCCCATGATAATTGAAATTAGTGTGATGGCCGCTGCCATGACACGGTTGGTCACTTTTAGGAAGGATTAGTGGTGGATGAAGTCGACGATGCACAACCGACACGTTTAGTCGAGGACGTGCATGGACGAAAAGACGGTTATGACACTCAGAGTACGTAACTATCGCGCGGGACCACAGTACGCATGCCTTGCAGATGCGCAGAAGCAAAAATTTTTCTGCGCAAACGTCAATCGCAAATTGTGCCTACGAATTACACAAGTGTCGCTCATGAGAATTCATGTATTTTGTGTCGATTTGTCTATGTCAGTCGCAAAACAATCGATTACTCGCATCTAATCGACTTTCATGTCGATCTGTCGATTCTCCTCTCGATTGTTCCCTGTTCTTTTCATGCGTTTGAAAAAAAAGAGTACAGAAAATCAACTATTGAGTAGATATGTAACACATCCTCAATACATGTATGGGCAAACTGGGGTAAGACGGGCTAATTTTGCAATTTCTTAACATAATGTGAGTTTGAAAATTATCGGTATGACCCGTACGACTTATAGTTGGTATCAAACCTATTTAACTGCAGCTGGAGCACCCTCCACAATACAACCGTCACTTTTTTTTAGGTATGATGTGCAGCAATAGCAATTATGTCATCAGGAAGTGGCTTTCTCTTTCGGAAAACAGGGGATCTAGTCGGTTTGGTTTCGACTGCGGGGGCGAGGTATATCTAGGGGTATCCGTGCTGGGGGCTCTGCCCATTTCACGTATCATGTGTCATGTTTATAGGTGTGTAGTACGTAGAGGAATTAAAGGAGAGAAATAGCTTCTTATAATTGATGATTGGCGACTTTTTAAATTATGATGAAACGTCGGTGGATGAATGGGATGGCGAGGCTGGCGGTCCATTCCATCGAGCGCGACATCGGAGACACGAGTGAGTCATAGGACACGCCGGTAGATTACAATGCGGTAGACACAATTCTCGAGGATCCAATCGATGATGAACTTATTTTTTTTCTTATCTCTGTTGAATTTTTTCACCCTTTATCTTTTATTCTTTTCCGTTCGCTATATGCTTCTTTTGCATAGCGAAAGAGAAGAAGGGCACAAAATTGAGTGTGATCCATCGGGGCATCAAGTGGAATTCCTAACGAGAATTTTTCGACCGTGTGTGGGCGTCTATTTTCTCACCAAAGCTTCGTTCAGAAACATTTTTTTGACAACTGCAATAATTTTTCACGTTTTGTCGCAACTCTCACATACATATATTAGGGATTCCGTAGTGGAGTCACTCGCAACGCCTATTGGGTCGTCGACTGACGTCACCAATGCAGAAAGTTCGGTGTCTCCTTTACCGTTTCTTATCTCACCAGTTTCTATACCCTGTTTGCTAATTTATTTCGCCGCATGAACTGTGGGGAAAAACAGGTGTTTTTATCCCGGCCGAGAATGTTTTGAGTTCTGACCAGAGTGAACCAGGATGAGTCAAACAATGGGTTCGTTGCACTGATAATTTGGGCCCGTTTGACGCTTTTGAGGTATATGCTCACGGAAATGTTAAATTCCAGAATACTGTTATTTGTTTCAAGGGGGATCTTCTGTGAACCCTTGTAACACACTGAAATATTTTACAGATTATAGTTTCTTATTTACTTGTCAATGGTTTTCAAATTGGAGTAAATCAGAAAATTGGCTACCTTTTCAGAGAAGACAGAATTCATATTCATGCTTTCTTGTCGAAAACACAATGTTTCATTGGCCATTGAGAGTTTTTAAAAACCTTTTAAATAACAAGTTTCTAAACTCAACAATTCTGAACTAGTAACGAAACTTGCCGATTTGTAATTTCTGTTTCCCATTCCTAAATATTCCGACGTTACTAAGTCCTAACTGAATTTCAGATACACGGAGAAAACTGAATGGTAGAGATTACTTTTATATATGAGATATTACCATAAAACCTGGTAAATGGTTTTTCGACTTGACTTTTATAGTAATTTTTACCATGTTGAGTAGTCAAAATTACTTAGCACTATGGTGATCACTCCCATGGGGGTGTGGTAGACATTACTATACACTAGAGCAATAACAACCATTATTATAGGAAGAATTACCATGGTGGATAGCAAATATTACTATTTACACCTTGGAGCCTTTACTATGTTCGATATCGTAGCAACTACAAAACATATGGTAACGCTTACCATATTTATGGGAATGAGCCCTATATGCATAGAATGCGTCTCTACAGCGTATGTCTGTCAGATCTACGCCTGACATGAAATTGATCTGAATGAATTGATGAATTGATCCACACATGGTCCATATTAACACTTCAGGAAATAAAATTTTGTTACTGATCATATGTTGCTACCTCCGGCAATGCAAAGAACTGTGTACCAAACGATCGGTTTGAATTCTCGCTCAAAATTGTAAAATCAAATTACTCATGACGTTTTTTTTCTTCAATAATTTTCTTAGAATTTAAACCATGAACTAATGCTATCATAAACTCATTCAGTGTCCATGTGTAATGTCCTGAGGATTTTGTACTATTTTATATATAGATGTAAGTATTGATATTAAGGTATTGATGTAAATCTCTGTGATGTTTTATTGCTTCTTTACATTTTACCATACAGTATAGGCCATGTTACTATGTTGCATGGTAATTTTCCCCATACATCTATGGTAAGGGTTACCGAACAACTATGGTAACTCTTACTATGTAACCTAGTACACGTTACTATCGAAAATGGTAATTTTTTCCTATATTTAAACGCTTCATTCCCATCGAGAGTCTTACTATGTGCTATAGTATCCGTTGCTAGAGCCTATAGGAACTATTACCATAGCATAGAAATGCTTCTCAAACTTTGGTAATTCTTACTAGTCGTAAATATTTACATGGAATTCTCTACTATCACTTTTTTCTGCGTGTACTTGGCACGAATAGAGAAAAGTGCAATGAAATAGTGCGGAGTGCAGGATATAGAAGATGCATCTATGAAAGGTGATGACGGAAGTTAAGTGATGGTGGTCATACGGTTTATCTAATCGAGAACCGGTTGAACAGCGCGCAATATTCGAGAATGTGGGTACAAAGTGGCTGAGCAGGAGTGACCGATAATCACAGTATTGAGGTTTTTCTCATTCAGGGCCTCAGCTCTAATGGGGAGTATTAATAATCGATGAGTGCTCATCCCACTCGGAATTTGATTAGTGGTTTTATCTCACTGAATGGGTTTTATCGGTCGACGTGTTAGCTGTGAAAACGTCATTTTTAATGCTGCGGAGGTGTGACTGTTTGCGCGTCAATCACGAACTGACTGTGCACGGAACCGTCGCGCAGCGTGCGCCACTGCGCGGTAGCGTCCCTGCACTACGCCATGCCCTGCCGCGACCAGTGCCTCACTATTTAATGGTCTCCATTTACACGATTTGTACCGTGTATTCACGGTACTTTTCTCATATATGTACGGAGACGTGCAGTGGGCTTGATGAGTTTCGCCGTTGCTGCACAGTTCTGAATGAAAATGGGGATTTCTGGTAGAGGTTCCGGTGATCACCACCGTGCATCTGAATGTGATCTCGGCACCTATATATATTTATATGTATATATGGGATCAAATTTTAAGGAGACCGGAACCTTCTGCAATTGCGAGGAGAACAACACTGAGAATCCCCGTTGGGAGCGTGAACAAAACTTCCCAATTTTTAATTTCTGTTTCCATTCCTAGATTTTCCGACTTCAATTAAATGTTCAAAGACTGGTTTTGGAGAAAAAAATAGGAATCATGAAATTTTGAATACTGGAATACAACAGGTGTCGCTACCTGCGATTATGTCACGTGACGCAGTGACCAATCACACTGCGCATCGCGCATTCAGACTCTCCTGCGCAAATGCGGGCAAACACGCATGCGCCGGCGGTAGTCGGACAACTTCGGATCTAGACCGAATATGAAAATTTGAATGGTCATTGAAATTTCGCGCCATTCAAAATCAACCAATAACTAATAAATCACTAGATGGGAGTGAGTCAAATTTTGATCGAAGCTAAGGTACGCCGAGACACTCCGATTGCGACATTGATTAGCTTGATCACAACTTTCCTTCGTGACCAATGATTGATTAAAAATTTTGGGGATTTTCATGCTTCATGTTTAAAAAAAAAACCGGAAACTAGTCCATGAATTTCTTTCAAAATCTAAGCAGGTCTCAGCTGGGTAAACACGCATCGATTTAAAAAAAAAAATAATCGAATCGGGTGATTCGTCTGGAAGATATCGTTGCCCAAAAATTGTGGGCACATACTTACGCGTGAAAACACATACACACATACATATAGACATTTTGTTAAAAATGCTCCAGAACGATTAGAGACTTTGAAACGTGGAGATATGACGAAATTTCCACTTTTGATTTTCGGGGCCATTACAATAACTTCCCTATATCGGGAAGTTAAGGAAATTCCACCTATATTGGCGATGATATAAGAATTGCTTGAAATTTCGACATAATGTTTTTGAAGCCGTAACAAATGCCTGTATGTAATGTGAGATTGATTCACAACACCGTTTCGTAGTTATTAATTATTAAAGTTCCCAATTAACACGGCCTCTTATGGGAAAAATAAAAATTTCTGTAAATACCGTTCAAAATATAAAAATTTGTTGAAATTCTGAAAATTTACTATTGAAGCAGATGTAAAACGATGGTAAAAATTTAATGACGATTGACGAAATTTTTTTTTTTTTCATTTGTTTAAACAATATAATATTGATTCGCAAAATCAAATACAATATAATAATATTAATTGGAAATTATTGGCGATAAATATAACGAATTATAGAAAGGGTCATAAACTTTTGTTTTGACTATACGTGTCGAATATCCTTAAGAAAAGTGGATGTCATGGAAAATTGCGCCGATATATAGAGGAGAGGGGATCGGCTGTTAGGGAAAGAGGGCTATAATGAGGCAGAAATGCAGGATAGCGTAGATAGTGGATCATTAGATATCACGTCCCTACTTGCTCCTGAAGTGGGAAAATTCATTTCTTGCAGATACTTCTTTAGAGACGGATATAAAAGAAAAGAAGAAAAAATAACGCCATTGTTAGTTGGTAACGTCCACCTAACAATTAACTTCACGCAACAACACATTGGTTGATGGTTCTCTCGCCTTGTCTGATCATCCAACTGAGATGAACTTCATATTTCACTGATTTTCGAGTCCCTAAATTGCATCGGAAACATCACTTGCAATCATAAACCACTCACAGGCCCACGCATGACCAAAGCCGCGGTGACTAACGTGGAATAAAAACTTGCCGTTAAATTTTTACGATGCCCATAAAAAATGGGGATAAAATTGTATCTCTCACGGAATTCACGTGATTCTGTTATTGTCATGATTCTTTGTCACGGAATTGAATCACGGAAATCGGATAATCATTGCTCGCCTGGGTAACTCGATATGTAATGCGTACAAACAATATTGCAGATTCAGTTACGTCCCCTATTATGTCATTGATACTCAATAGTGTCATTCGTAAAAATATTGGATAGATTAATAAGGTCATTAACTTCATGATAGGGTAGGTTACTGTGATAGTACCGAAAAACAAAGTGTGATTTTACATGAAATTTCCACTAGGCTTGGCTTCTGATATCATCCTGACATGTTGTTAATCAGATGTAGGGGTGTGTATGTGGATGGGTGGGTGAGTGGGTAGGTAGGTGAGTGTGTGTGTCTGCGGGTGGGTGGGTAGGTCGGTGCGTGGGTGGGTGGGTGGGTGGGCGTGTGTGTGCGGGTGGGTGGGTAGGGGGGTCGGTGGGTGGGCGTTTAGGGGGGTGGGTGGGTATGTGTGTGCGGGTGGGTGGGTAGGGGGGTCGGTGGGTAGGTAGGTGAGTGTGTGTGTCTGCGGGTGGGTGGGTGGGTGGGTGGGCATGTGTGTGCGGGTGGGTGGGTAGGGGGGTCGGTGGGTGGGCGTTTAGGGGGGTGGGTGGTTACGCGTGTGCGTGTGGTAGGGTGGGTGGGTGGGTAGGCGTGTGCGGGTGGTAGGCTGGGTGGGTGGGTATGTGTTTGTACACGAGAACGATGGGCCAACATCGAATCGGCCATATTGATACACCCAACTTGGATATTTTTTTCATGCTATCACGATTCTTTGTCACGGAATTATTTGGGACTTGAGGGAAATCGGATAATCATTACTGGCATGGGTAACCGGATATGTAATGCGTGCATGGTAAGAAGGACAACGAGATGTTGCTGTTGATTTTTGAGATATTGGGAGAAGGAGTATATCGAACAGCGAATCCCCACGGCATCGGGTCATCGGCATTTTCGCAAATGCATTATGATAATTGTGAAATAATGAATTTATAATTTGCTGCAAATGATACATGATAGCGGCGGCCCCTCCGCGAAAATTATATGGCAGCGGCAAAACAATTTCTGTGTCTCTCTCCCGTGTGGGCTTCTTTCTTACAGTGCATTGCAAACTCTCGGTTAAGATCCACCGTTCGGTTGCTTTCGTATATATTTCTTTTTTCTGGATGTTTTTTTTTGTATGTGTATTTATATATTTCAACCGGTGAAATAATCATCGTGAGAAAATCGCGAAAAACGCAATCGCCAGGGATGCTGTATACGATGGATTGATTATTTCGCGTGCACGGGAAAAAGGTTGTATTGTCCAAAATGGGCGACATCGTGTCTTAATATTTTGTGGGATGGGGGAGGCAGGGTGAGGCGAGAGAAGCAATTCGAGACGACGCTTATTACCAAAATATTTAGACGGAACAGAGATGAGAGACGGAGGGAAAAACTATTACCGAAACTAGAGGTGTGTGCATGTGTGTGCCCATTCGGGGCACGAACAAAACTTCCCGATTTGGTTTTTCAGCACAACCTACTAAATTAATTCTTCTCCAATATACTACGGTTAATCAGTATGATCCCTGTTATTATCATAACGCACACATGCCTATGTGAGAATTCCAAACTGACTCATTTATGAAGCAGATAATTATGAATACTTGAGTCGACGCATGGTGAGCATGAGGATGAGACTTATGCGTGTTGCTTGAGTGAGAGTGAGACGCCAATAAGCATGCGGCTGCAAAACAAAAACTGTAATACTTTACCCAGTGGAACAGTATAAACAATTGCAATCGCTAATAACATTGCATATACTGCACAAATGCCATCCAAAATGTGATCCGCTCGATTTTGCATGAAAACGCTTCGATTGGGACCGTCATGACAGCGCTGGGTCCATTCGTTCACTTATTACACAGATAATTGTGGAAGCTGCTATACCTCCTTAATTATGCCACATATGAACGAACACACACACATACAGACACTTCTCTCAAAACACTTCAGGATGACGTTAAGCGTCGAGAAACGTGAAAATTTCATCGATGTGGTACTTTTCATTTTTGGGGTCGTTACAATAACTTCCCTAGATCGGGAAATTTAAAAACTGCGTATGATGCGACCGATGACGTCGAGAGAGTGATGCGGCTACTGGAGGGTTCACCAATAAAGTGATCTTCTTAAAGTTATGATCTTGCTAACAAGTTATTTTAAGTACGGATGCGACCGAGAAAACTGACCGGTCAGTTGACCGTGAGCAATTCGGTCAGTGGCACATCACTGACCACCCGACGGCGCGTAGTAATTGTGGTGTTAATGAGGTCACGTGTCAAGTATAATATGGGGGTAGCATAAGTGGAGATAGGTTTCGGGGGACATGCGATCGCTCCCTTCTCTCTCCACCCTATCCCCGTGCACATGTTTTATATCACGGGTTGGATTGGCCAGTGCGGTTCCATCTAGATGATGAACTTGCCATGATGCCTACACTGAGAGAAAAATGTGGAATTCACAACTATAAAATATAGTGAAATATGACCTTGACAATTTTTCTTAGTTACCATCACTATTGCGATAGAGTGAAGAAGATTTTCCTGCTTTTACCATCAAACCATACGCTTGTCAACTAAATTCACAATTGTTACCTCAACTACATTCACACAGTAATCAGTTTTTTGAACTTCTTGTTCAGTGAGTTCTAACTCACTAGCTACCAGAAATAGAGAGAAATGATCATGAAACTATACTTATTGGTCATGATAATAATCCCACAGACTAGTGTTTTATGATGACTCAATAATTTACTTAGTAATGATGTAAGTAGAATTTACATCACTCCAGGACTAGTCTAATTTAAGGTCTCATAACTAAACATTGTGTGATCGGGACGTCCTAATAAATTGAGTACTGCGTTCAGTGTGTACTCGTGTTATGGTTACTACTCAAATACGGTGATGCTTCATCCTATACATTGTAATACAGTTTTAGTAACGAAAGTTGAACCAAAATCATATTTGTTACCAACCATATTGTATCCATTGCGATGGGACCTTAGCCCTATGTAAAGGTGAAATTTCTCTCAGTGTATGAAGACTCTCACAATTCTTCATTGGCTTCCCTATTTCCAGGAAGTCATTCAAATAATTATGTTTTAACCTTGACTTTCTTACTCCTTTTTGTCCATGAAGACTTTGCGTCTCAGAGTGACGATATCTTGTACGATCTACTTCTGCTGTCGATTGTCCCATGCCAGACGCATTTTTTTTCCTTAAGGAGACGCTTGAATCTGGTGAAATTATCACATTTTTTGGTAATAGCCTCTGAGGGAATATATTTTCGTTGAGCTTCGTGCCGACAACTCTCTCGGGGTCCAGGCTCTTCGCTAAGCTCATATAGTGTGGGTTCTGGCCTCTGTAATTACATAGGGCTCATGGGTTGGCGAGAGCAACTCCCACTTAAACACTCGTCCGTTGTACTAAATATTAATGCGTATTTAAATAAACCGTCGGGATGAGAACAAAGACGCCAAGAAACTACATGGCATGCGCCCTAAAACCGCTAACGAGGGGCTTATTCTATCACACTGTTTGTATACAGCAAACCGTCATTTCTCTTATCCATAAGAACAAATAATAATTTCACCTGCTGTGAAAATTAGACAAACAGTGCAATTTGCGAAATTAGTGGCGTTTTGGCATCATTGGACCCACAATAATCAGAACGGGTGAATATGACATGAAAAAATAAAACTTGAACACGAACAAAAGAAAGTGAAGATTATCTGGGGATGCGAAAAAGCATAACACAGGATTGGTTATCATTTTTTGAGATAATTCCACAGATTTGGAACATTTCACCTTAGAATAATGTTTTCTTATTTTATAAAATGGGAATCACTATTTTCAAATATAGTTATGTTACGTTCACAAAATCGTCTAATCCCCTGTCGTAAGCGAAATCCTCAGCGACTTTTCCACGAGAAGCGTTTGAGCGGCGTCACCTCAGACCAACTGCGCTTTTCATTTTGCCAATACCCCCCAACGATGAGGACCTCCGGCGAAGGCGCGAGTTTGACAAAATTTACGGAACAAGGAATCGTAAAAATTACTATGAAAATTAGGTGAAAATTGTGAATGCTATCCGCTGGTCAAATTGATTAGTGGAGTCAGCTAGACCTGTTTGATGAAGGCGGGCTCTTGACCGTGTTCATGTAATGAGTGTACGTGCTGCGCAGCGAGGAAACAATATGCTGCAATAAGTTTTCGAGGATCGTCTTGCAATGTAGAAAAGACATCGAACTTTTTTTTGGAAGCTCCTTCATTCAGAATTTCGATACCGTTCTTCTGCAAGGTATTTCCTGGAAACTCGGGGTTTACTAGTGAAAAGAACTATGCAAAGTCCAATATTAAGCTATTTCCCATATTTATTATTGTTATAGATCTATTGTTATAGAATAATATATGATATATAATATTATATTATATATGATAATATATTATATACAATAATATGTGATATATTACATATTATAAAATTTTCCAATATTTCCATTATTAAAATATGTCCAATATTTTTTCAAGTTTCAGCGAGTATTCAGATAACGAGAAAAAAAATAAAAACCAGACAAATTGCAAGTGAATCATGCGAATGCGAAAATATAATTTCTATCAGAATGAATGCATTAGCCATTTAATTGATCGATAAACGTTTTATCATGCATTCCAATCCATCTCAATGTATCCGTGGGAGGGGGGAGGGGGGGGGGGAACTGAGGTCGTTAAATGCCACAACTTTTCGCTACATTTGCCGATGATTATCAGCGTCCGGCTGAAATATGTTTGGGGCGGCGGGGAGGGGGGAGGGGAGGAGGTGGAGAAAAAGTCGAGGGAAAAAGATCTTCCTGCGGAAACGTTGCTGTTTGTTTTCCAGCATATCCATTACGATTTTTCTAATTGGCTTTCACCGGCGGCCATTGCACGAAACCGAGAAATCTCTGGTCTTTCTGTTTTTCAATAACACAGCGTTTTGTTCTCCATTCACCTGGTGCTGCAATTCAAGATATTGGAAATAATGAAAGAAATTATAATATTGAAAACTTTCACAAATTGCAGAATTTCGAAATTCTCAACGAAATTTTCTAATAGAATTTTAAATATTTGAAGGATTAAATGTTTAAATAAAAATTTCAAGTATTAAAGAAATATAATTGATAGTTTTTAAAATTTGCAAGATTACTACAAAATAAACAGGATGTGGGTCTGACCCTCTACGGGCCGAACCTATAACTTCCCGATATTTGTGTGTGTCTGTGTTATAGCGTGATTTCATATCGTTGAGCATATCGAATTAATTAAGCGCTACCGTCTTAATTATGCGTCTTACGAAAAAAATCATAAAACACAAAATGTTTGTTTTTACATGAGGAACCACTTTCATTGATAACTTTTTCCTATAACTCTTACCGTTCATGTAATAGAGCGTTATAAACAATTAAAATCGTGGTTTTTTGTTAATTACTAAAAACCTACCTGGCCGATTTAAAAAAAAACTCCTTTCAGAACGCCGCCTCGGCGTGACGTCATTTTTGAACCAAAAAAATTGAAATCGGTCTAGCCGTTTACGAGAAAGCGTTCGCCACAGATTTGCTCACATACGTACACACACACACACACACACGAACATCTCATTGGAAACGTGTCAGGATGATGCCAAACGCCGAGAAAAGTGAAAATTTCATCGATCTGACACTCTTCATTTTCGGGGTCACTACAATAACTGCCTGTCGGAAAGTTAAAAATATACATTTTCGAAATTATTGGAAATTTTCAAAACTTGCAAACTTGTGTGGGAAATCGAATTCTCCACAAAAAATCTTCACCAACCATGTTTTCTGAATAAAAATCGTCACTCGATTAAATATTCGACTTTTTCCAAAAATGCTTGATGAAAAAACTTGCGTCGATAATCCAATGCACAATTTATAAATCAGAAGTTTACATGCCCCGATGGGTAATACTCTCGCAACCCCCAAGTTTTCAATTGTTTTCGGTCATTGATTACAAATGCCGATTTTTTTTCGAGTCGAGAATCTCGTTATCCGCTTTTCTCTCAATCGCGAAGGCTTGAATCTTGTGTAACTCGGCTGTCTTGCGTGCCGCGCGCGCAAGGGCGAAAACCGTGTAGCCAATTAGCCGGACTAACAGCCACATAGAGAATGTGCAGAAGTAAATAGGTGTCTTGTATTTATCGATCGACATAACTGAGAATTGATAGAAAGGTAAATAAGGTTTATTGGCTCCTCGGGGAAAATGAAGGTAATAAAACAATTTTGTTGGACATTTTTTTGTATAAATATGTAACATTGTCTGGGTAAGAAGCAAAGATATACACACAATTGGCGCAATAATTATCCTTTCGCTTGACAATGGCGTATGAAGCGAAATTTATGCACGAATGTCATCCAAAATGTAATCCGCTCGATTTTGCGTGGAAACGCTTCGATTGAGACCGTCATGACAGCGCTGGGTCCATTCGTTCACTTATTACATACATAATTGTTGAGACGGTCATACCTCCTTAATTATGCAAATTATGGAAAAAAGTCATTCTACATAACATACGTACTTTTGTATGGGCAACAACTTTTCTCATATGAATTTTGCGCTAACTCTAATAGTTTATGCAGTGAAACATTTTAGAGAATTGAAATCGTTAATAACAATATATGTACTGGTTCAAATCCATCCAAAATTTAATCAGATCTAAGTTACATGAAACTCTTTCGATTGAGTCATGAACAACCTCGAATAATGCGTTCACGAGAAATCGTTGACCATAAATTATGACGACGTACAGGCATCGCCACACACACACACACACATTTTGCTTTAAATAGTCTAGAAAGATCAGAAATACCATAAAACGTAGAGATCTGCTGCAAAATCGAATTTTCATTTTCAGGGGCAGAACCATAACTTCTCTATCGGGAAGATAAAATAAAGCGATAAGAGATTATTGTCCTGGAACCCTGAGTTGCATCTAAATAGACTGCATGGGTAAATTATTCTTGGTAAAATAGGTACAGATTTACCGTGGCGGATTGTAGTGTGCACACACACCACAATACTATTATACCATATCTCGGAATTTATGTGTTCTTTATAAATATTATATTGGTATATATATATATATAATAAAGTGTGAAAATTTCAATGATAGTCGGCTAATTTTTACTCTACCACCACAGGAAATATTACCGATGAAATGTGTAATCCCTCTTCAGAGTTAAATGAAGGAATCAATTTTTCAGAAAAAAATATCTTTTAAATCAACGTACAAATTGTTTGACTCCAGCGATTTTTACTCTAGCATTATAAAAAGTATCAATCGAAAAATAAATTTTAATTGTTGTTTCACAGTTTGGACTACATCCAGAAATTTAGAATAAAAATGTCTTCCCAGTTTTATGGGCTTTCTTTACTTTATCATGCAATCTGGCAAATCACCATCCGTAACTTAATGTAACTGGCGCCATATATCTACATATTAATGGAATACGTTTACGAACAAAAAAAGCCGATGTTCCTGATAGCACCCTCTTGCAAGTCAATAAACCTCGATAAAATCGCGGCAAGATGTTTTTAAAAACTTTTATTTACTTTACGATAAGGGAGTTATTGCAATGGCTCAAAAACTAAAGAACCTCATATCGTTGAAAATTTTTTTTGTTTCTTGTATAGTTGAAAAAAAATTGCAGCTTTCAATTTTTCCCATGATTTAGAAATTCCCAAAAGGTTCTCAAAAGTTGAAAAAAAAAATTTCTCCCGAAACAATTCAATAGATGTGAGAAATGAGGAAAATGAAAAAATATTTCAAAATTTGAAGAAGATTGGAACAACAGAAAAAACGGTTCCAATATTTTTTTTGCAGTATACAATGTGAGGTATGCACGGTGTATATCTATAGATATTACACAGGCGTGCACAGCCCTTCGTGAGCCTCCGATCACGGAATTAATGAAGGGCCCATGTTTCGCCCTGGGCCCCCGTCTCAATTTTCATTCAAATAAAAACTAAAACGTCGGAGAAATAAAGAACATGCATAATCGCTTGGCAATATTCTCATCATCACATTTCAATTTCGTCTTATCTTCATCAGCACCGCGTGCCAACTAATGAGTGCCATTAAAGATTCTTTTGCCATAAATTGACAAATTGAATGAATAAATTAAGCAAAGAGTAATTGACAATTTTCGGGGTAGTTCATGGGAAATTATCCTTGTTTGAGCAATCGGCAAGATTGATCACTGGCAATTGATGCGTTCAGGGCTGAGAACTAATGAAGATATTGAAAAATTCCATGCAAATTTGAAAGAAAAAATAATTTTTGCGATCAATTAAAATTTTTTTTTTTTATACAGTGAATTTCTCTCGACGATTGTATTCTTTTAATTCTGTGAGCAAAACATCGCGTACGCACACCACTGACTTATGTTGACTCAAGGCGCTGGATGCGCCTCCGTTATTTACTGCGACTTAATTGCATTTAATTCGTCCATCGCAACTGTAAATCACCGAGTCGTTATTTTGCGTATGTGTGGGTTATTTGAGACGTATTGCGCGGGTCAGTAATTCGCCTGGAGCCATCGATATGGCTGTGATTATTTTCATCGACAACTTTATAGGAATGGTGCGAACAAATCGGAATTGAGGGGGATGAGCGAAAGCCGCGATTGTGGGTGATGAAGAATCTTAGAAACATCCGCCGGACATTTCCCATAATTTTGTAGATATTTGCGAGTTTCGTTTTCAAAAAATTTTTTATAGAACTATCTCTAAATTTACAAAATTGACCCCATTGGCAAGGTTCGACAAGTTTTCAGAACTTTGAAAATTTTTCCAATTTTTCCAAATTTTCCAAATTTTCCACATTTTCCAAATTTTCCAATTTTTCCAATTTTTCCAAATTTTCCAAATTTTCCAAATTTTCCAAATTTTCCAAATTTTCCCAATTTTCCCAATTTTCCAAATTTTCCAAATTTTCCAAATTTTCCAAATTTTCCAAATTTTCCAAATTTTGAAAATTTTTCGAAATTTTGATCAATTTTCAAACCTTTCTCCGTGTTCAAGTTTTATTTTTTTATGTCGTCAATTTTATTTTTAATTCTACATGAATGAGTGACAGCGAAAAATGCCGAAAGTATTCATGAAAATGTGTTCCATTCTGATTTTTTCGTTTCAGGGGAAATTTGACGGAACGGTTCGTACAATTTACGCATCGAAATGTGAAAATTCCGTTTCGTTTCGCAATTTTTATAGAATTTCATTTCACTCGCCCATTACGTTTTGGACCATAATTTTTACGGAACTTTTCTGGTAATTTTTATTGAACTTTTCTCTCCGTGTAGGACCGATGCGAATAAATCGGAATAGAGAGATTGCTGTAGGCTTCGGCTGTGGGAGACGAAGTGTTTGTATTGTGGAAAACGTCCGCGAGGCATTTTCAAGAGGATGAGGAATGACTGGCTGGACCACGGAGACACTACGACTTGGGCGTTTTGCTTATTAAATTTGCATATCGGAATTTATGGTACGGGCATTTGACCGCGGGTATCTAGTCGCTAGATCACGGCAAAACTACTATCTTACGGCAATTTTTCTTTACATAAACATAAGACATGGATCTGAGCCTCACAACTTAAGCGCCTCGTAATTATTAACGTTCTGATTGGAAAATGTATACAAGTGCATGTGTGTGTGTGTTTCAAGCTTTTCGAGGACCTTAAGCTGCCTTATCTGTTTCGCAAATTTATGAGACAAATTGAATTAAGACATCCATGCAATGATATTTTTTATGATCTCCAATTAAGACTCATTAACCTTAAGCCAAGCGCTCCGTAAAACTTCAATTAAGACCATACGACTGACAATTTCTTTCCCTTCGCTCGTACATAAAACTCAATCATTCCAAGAAATTGCGTGTGCCATGAAAATGACAAATATTATAGACACTTTTTTTTCAAATAAAAACAAATTGCTCCTTGATTTCGCAGTAGGAGAGAGTAAATAACTGGAGTAAAAATATTTGTCATTAGACTCGGGCGGCTTCTGATTGGATCCGACTTGCCAAGTCCAACTTGACACGTAGCACGAGCGGAGAAAATTTCTCTCGTTGATGGCCAGGAAAAAAAAAAATGAAAAAAATTACCGAGCGGTTCCGTGCAGCCAATAGGCGTCGGTCTGCCCCGATGAATTATGTGCCGTGAGCAGTACTAGCCACACGCACGTGAGCCCTCACTTTTCTTTTTTATCTCATTTTTCTGTCGTTCATCTTTTATTTCATACTTTTTTTCATCTGCGGTCGCGGGGGTTCCCGCTTACCACGCGTTAACTGCGCACCGCTCTCGGCGTTCGGTAATTCGATATTGGTTCCGAATGCAACGAGCTCTCTCGTCCAAACAGATTGACGATGTGTCCGGTTCTGAAGCAAAAAAAAAAATGAAAAGGAGGGGGGGGGGGGGGGGAGGGGAGGCAATGGAAGATAAACGTAAGAAAGACAGAAGCGTATAGGAGCCAAGCGGTCAGTCATGTCCGGGGGACGTCTCTCCGACCAGAAGAGCGACCTGTTTTTAACCGAGGCAGGGAAGTTATTGTAATGCCCCCGAAAATCAAAAAGTTTTTTTTCATCGGATGTTCACATTTCACGGTTTTTTTCTAACATTCCTAGACTATTTTAAACAAAATGGCTGTGTGCATGTGTGTGTGTGTGTAGCTAGGTATGTATGTGGTCAAAATTTTTCGGTCACGATTGCTCGAGACTGAATTATGCATTTCAGGTTCTGAATGACTCAACCGAAGCGTCTTCAAGTAACTCAGACCTGATTCGATTTTGGATGGAAAACAAATTTTAATTGTTTATAATGCTCTACTGCATAAACTGTTAGAATTAGCATAAAATTCATATGAGAGAAATTGTTCCTCATATAAAAATACGTATGTTATGTAGAATGACTTTTTTCGATACTTTGCATAATTAAGGAGGTATGGCCGTCTCAACAATTCTCTATGTAAGAAGTGAACGAAGGAACCCTGCGCTGCCATGACAGTCCGAGTCGAAGCGTTTTCATGCAAAATCGAGCGAATCACATTTCGGATGGCATTTGTGCAGTATATGAAATGTTATTAGCAATTGCAATTGTTTATACTGTTCCACTGGGTAAAATATTGAAGTTTTTGTTTTGCAGCCGCATCCTTAATTATGCAATCGAGCTCGATGATGGAACAGTCGAAACATCTCAACGTCTATATTCTGCATGGGAAATAATGTATCCGGTGGTTTGTGTGTAATGAAATCTCTCGACTATGAATAGAGATCCAGCGCCAATTTTTCCGTTTTCAATGTTTTTCCCTGCATGACCATGCACATTTCCCGGATTATTAAAATGCAATAGGAAAAGTTACATAAATTCGGTCCTGTATAGCTTGCGAAAAAATTGTTATCATCAGAGCTTAGAAAATATCGCTGAGATAGAATTACATCCTTAATCAATGTTTGGTTACTAATAGTTCTTGTTCAACAGGTTCACGCACTCGATAATTCCCTCAAAAGCCGAGACAAAAGTGAATAACCTTCTTGCTACGGGCAAAGAGAAAGGTGACCCCACACTTGATTGAGATATTTTATTTTTTTCCGCAATTCAGTATTTATTTTACAGGGATTAATAGCAACTATCGGCGAATTTATGAGTTGCAGGGTGCAATTACGGTTGAGAAATTGATCTCGTGAAAATAGTGGCTGGAGATCGGTGTATGTGCCTAGAAGGTGCCTTAAAAATGTCATCAGGTTTTATCTCAATACACTTGGAGGTTTTGGGAGCGTGATTTTACCTACGACCTGTCTCATGCCCTTCCGGTTTTCGCGATAAACAAGTGGGCAGATATGCGAGATTCAAGGACTTCCTAATAGGCTTCAACGCTTTAGGTGTCCTACTGCTCTGCCCTGCGTGATCGGTTGCATGATGGAGGCTGATACGGGCGCATAATATGGCCACAATCATTAATCCAGTCCTGAATGTTTGGGTAGTTCTGTATCCTTGTAACTCTTCCAAATTTACAAAAAATGGGATTTTCTTCAAAATACCTCAAGCTCTAAATTTTTCCCAAATTTTCCAAATTTTCCAAATTTTCCAAATTTTCCAAATTTTCCAAATTTTCCAAATTTTTCAAATTTTCCAAATTTTCCAAATCTTACAAATTTTACAAATTTTACAAATTTTACAAATTTTACAAATTTTACAAATTTTACAAATTTTACAAATTTTACAAATTTTACAAATTTTACAAATTTTACAAATTTTTCAAATTTTCCAAATTTTCCAAATTTTTCAAATTTCCCAAATTTTACAAATTTTACAAATCTTACAAATTTTACAAATTTTACAAATTTTACAAATTTTACAACTTTTCTGAATTTCCCAAATTTTTGTTCCAAAATATGATGATTCATTAGTCCTCGTCGATGCACTATAATCGAGTATACCAATCGATAGCAAGTATCGTATATCACCGTGGAGACATTGTGGTCGCCAAAGACGAAACAATTGCGATCAACCGTTGACACTGGTGACAGGCGATCGTTCCGCTAGACCCAGCGAAGATTGGTAATACGAGAGGCATTCGAGATTTTCGACTTCCGGTGATAAAGCCCGATCGGATAAGCTCCTACGGAAGTGTGACGTAGGTAAGCCGCATGCGCGTAAGCACATTAGTAAATAGGAGATAAAGTGGATGATGCAGTGATGCGGTAGCGGGTGAGGCGCGCTTCGCGGAAGCAATTTTTTTTTCGAAATCGTTATCAATTGCCTATCGCGAACGTCAGCGACAATCAATGAATCGGCAATGTTTGCCAACTATCGGCAGATCGTTCCGTGTGTACCAAAAATGGAGTAGATTAGATCATTTTTACTCAGAAACTTTTTGCAAACTTTCTTGAAGCAAAAAAATTGCTTCGACATTTCTCAAATCTTGGTTCATGTTTAGGTTTTTGACTGCACGCCCCACGTAATCGTACTCACCGCGATTTACAACCGCCGTTTTTTTATCGTTCTCCTTAAATTACGACAGTCTTAAACCACTTGTCTTCCTCCCAGATTGAGAGAAATTGATTCTGAAAAAAAGGGGAAGGGGGGTGGGACTCAGGTGCGCATTTGGTGTTTGTGAACAAGTCAGAATTCGTTTGTGCAGTGAACCCGGGCTCTTGGCTTCAGCACCGTCTGCCCGCCCACGCGGACCACGACGCCTTAAGGCACGGTGACAACAACCTCGCCCTGAGATTATCCACTTCGTAGTTTTTTTTTTTTTTTTTTTTTTGTGGACAAAAGCAGTTCTTTGTCCTCGAGACCAAATATTATCATTAATTGTCTTTGTTGCCGAAACAGGCCAAATTATGACGGGAATCTATGGTATCTAGTGGCTTGCTCAACGCCAGTTTCATGCGCAAAAAACTCAAAATTTTCAAAATTTTCAAAATTCTCAGAATTTTCAAAATTTTCAAAATTTTCAAAATTTTCAAAATTTTCAAAATTTTCAAAATTATCAAAATTTTCAAAATTCTCAAAATTCTCAAAATTTTCAAAAGTTTCAAAATGTACAAAATTTCCAAAAAAATGAAATTTTTTTAAACATTCAGAAAATTTTCATTTTTTTCAAACTCTGAGAATCCAGATGTAGCATATTGGGGTTGTGAGATTTACCATATTATTTTTTCGTGAGAAAAAACCACACACAAATTTTGCGATACCACAGATGATTCGGCCCACCGGGTCGCACAAATGGCACAATACAACTGCAGCATCACAAATTTCCAACAAAGAGCCACTAACTCTTGTTACCCATAAAAATGTCAAGTGCAACAATGTAAAAAGCCCAGGCATAACAATAATCCGTACAATATAATCGAGTTTAATGTTATTGACAGTAATTGCTTGCAGTGTTAATACAAAATATTGCAGTTTCATACATGGTACCCTCGATTATTAACACCGTCCCGCCGTATGCAAAATAACGGGTTGTGACAATTTTTATCGGGTTTTTTTATTCCCTTTCGCCCCGGTGGTGTCCCACCACTGTGAATGCAAAATGAGTGAGCGTCCTCGGGATCGTCGCGTGTGGGAGTCCCGTACGGTTATTTTCTTGTCTGCGGACTTTTCAAAATTTTCATCATTATCAAAAATTTCCACAATTCACAAATGTGTAAACCTTGAATATTTTTTTACCGTGAACGTTTTGATGGTTTTGAATTATTTAGATAATTGCTTTAGTTTCAAAAATTTTGAAAATCTTAAAAATTTTAAAAATTTTGAAACTTTTGAAAAATTTTGGAAAATTTTGAACATTTTGAAAATTTTGAAAAATGTTGAAAAGCTTCGGGAAATTCTGAAAAATTTTGAAAGTTTTGGAAATTTTAAAAGCATTGGAAATTTTGAAAATAATTTTGAAAATGCTCCAATTTGGATAAAAAATTGATAAATACTAAAGGGATTTGCAAATCCTAACATTAATCCCACTTGTGCACAACCCCCCATTTCGCCTATTTACATCAATATTTTTTTTAACCGTCTATTTGTATTTGCATTTTCTTAGCGTTATTCCATATCCTTTCACGCTGGATGGAATTATTCGACAGGCACGTCGAGGCGTAATTGCGAGGAGGATAGCCTCAAGGACGCCATGAAGATGTCAATCGACTATCGACTCCCACAGAGGGTACCCCCCCTGGACCCTCGTTAACTCAATGATCGGTAAATCTGTTGTGAAGCACGGCCATGGGAGGATTCTCCCTCACGAGCATCATGGGGTGGACGTAAATCTCTGGTTATTGGTAACCCCTGAATTTTCCGGCATAACATAAGGAATCATCCTAAAGGATCCAAAAACACATTTCGCATATAGCCCATCTCCCCAGATCTACCGATTGACCGAGAATGCTAATGGTGATTTTGGAGAAATCGGTTATGAATGAAATCGTAGTTAGACATTGTCATTCAGCCTCTGCAACAAAACTTGCCCGTGAATAATTGGGACGTCTGGATGACATATGAATACGTGATCAGCAATCAGAAAGAGTGTACGAATTTCATTTATTCACCGTGTAGCAGAGCCTTTAATGAAGTTCGTCTCACGTTCCACATTATCAACCGTACTGTTTTTTTGTAGTATCAGAACTACTTCAAAATCGGCTATAATATTGCCAATGTGCAGATCTATAATCTATAGGTGGGGAATTCGAAGCTTGAACGATGACATCAATCTTGGTCCGATCTTCGATGCCGAAGCTTGGACATGATAGCCTCGACATAGCTTCATCCCATGTATAAGCCTAGATGAAACCAAGCTTAGTTATATCAGACATATCCAAGCCTTGTTGGCCCAGCTTGTGCCAAGCTTGGCTCAATCTTAGCGTTCCTAGCGTTGGTCCACAGGCAGAATCCAATCTACGTCCACTATTGGATACATACATACATCCAAGCTTACTAGAATCAGCCAAACCCAAGCTTCAGAAACCATGTTGTGCTAAGCTTGGTCCGAGCTCAGCTTTGTTAGCTTTGAATCTTAGCTTCAACAAGCATGAATCCCGGATTGCTCATACCATCTAAACCCAAGCTTCTGACCTAAGGTTGAACTAAGCTGGATTGAAGCATATTTTTCCTAGTTTCGATTGACCGGCTTCAGCGAAGCTGTGCTTAATATTGCATTCATATATAAATCCAGGGTTGCTGCACCACCTGAATACAAGCTTGGAAACGAATGTTCAACTAAGCTTGCTCCAACCTCAATGTTCCTATCTTCAAAGTTTGAACAAAGATAAATTTTGTAGCTTGGACCAAGATTAATTTCGATGCTTCGACCACGAGAAACTTTGGCACTTGTACGAAAATGAATTTCGAGGCTTGTACCAAGATAAAGTCCGAAGCTTGAATGAAGATAAAGTTCGAAGCTTGTATTAACCTACGTAACCAAGCTAGGACAAAGCTTATTCTGTAAGCTGGGATTGGTGTTACATTCGCATGTTCTGCACAGATTGACCGAGGCTTCAAAACACAGCTTTGGGGAAGCTTAGTCAAGCCTCGTCCAAGCTTTGATCAAGTTTCATCGCATGGTCACTTCGCACCTGGGCCATCAATTGTCCGAAAACGCTAACGGTGATTTTTGAGACATCGGTTATGAATGAAATCGTAGTTGCACATTTCCATTCAACCTCTGAAACAAAACTTGTCCGTGAATAATTGAAGCGTCTGGATGGCACATGAATACATGATCGGCAATCAGGAAGAGTGCGGAGTTTTTTTCTCTTCACCGTACGACTGACGCATTAATGGAGTTCCACGGCGAGGACACAATACCGAGACGAGTGTGGGCGCATTAGTCGAGATATGGGCCAATGGGCGAGCTAACACCCAGCATTTCCCTTCCCATCGGGTGTTATTGGCGCAAATAAAGTGAGGAAAATGGATTGAACGGTTTTTGCCCAGGTAATATTAACATTTTAATGACGAGCATTAAGTGTCGAATTTATTTGTGAGGAATAACGAGTGAATACAAGCGGTGGTAGATCGCGATTTGAGTCCTTCCCTGAGCGAGTCCTTTCACCCGGATATTGACCGGAGCGGTGGACTACGAGACGTCTTATAGTGAATTTAGCGAAACCGGATCGTCACCTACGACTGTGAGCAGACGCAGGCTCATCCTATGGTAATCACTCTCGTTTTTCAATCTTTAAAGTTCTTCACCCAATCACAGAGGCCGGCTCAGAAGAACTTAGACAAGATTTCACCTGATCTATCAACATTCCGTCATCATCCTGGTCAACTACGTCATCAACTTCCTTATCCAAAAACAATAACTAACTTGCCAAACATACTCGCGGATGTACTTGACCAATGAGAAGGTAGTATCGTACTTTCATGATGGTACTGACATACAACACCGCGGTTTCCATGGAGTCGCCTGCATCTCCAATATTTTCCGCCATCCATGAGTCTGTATCATTGCCGGGAGTCTCAAGGAACTCGATTTCAAATCGGTTGGCGATCGAGGCAGACTAGCTGGCGGCGGGTCTGCTGTACCTACCAGGGGGCAAAATGACGTCACTATCTCTCTCACCGCCCATGCATCTGATGTTGTTTGCGGTACAGGCACCGTTGGCCATTCCCCTACGTACACAAGCAGAAAATTCGCGTAATAATTCCTCCCAGGTTAGTATTTTCCTCCAGTAGTGCGAATTTTTTCTGGGATCCTTACATAAAAAGAATAGGGAGCAATCGACAGGAGAATCGGCAGATCGACATGAAACTCGATTAGATGCGAGTAATCGATTGTTTTGCAACTGACATCGAGAAATCGACACAAAATACATGAATTCTCATGAGCGACACTTGTGCAATGCGTACGCACAATTTGCGATTGACGTTTGCGCAGAAACATTTTTGCTTCTGCGCATCTGCAAGGCATGCGTACCGTACTCCCGCGCGATAGTTACGTACTCTGAGTGTCATAACCGTTTTTTCGTCCCGGCACGTGCTCGACTAAACGTGTTGTTTGTGCATCGTCGACTTCATCCACCACTAATCCTTCCTAAAAATGACCAACCATGTCATGGCAGCGGCCATTACACTAATTTCAATTGTCATGGGCTGTCATGTGGCCCGGCATACTGTTTCCGTTCATGTTCAGTCTGATCGGCTTTGAAATGTACGTCGCCATGTTTCTCTTCGCGCGGGCTCATATTTTAAATTCAAAAAATTTACAATTTCATTTTTCGAATTCAAATTTAATTCAAATTCAAATTCCAATGCAAACATTTATATCTATTTTTAAATTCAATTAAAATAATCGGGATGTGGGTCTGACCCTCAACGGGCCGAACCTATAACTTCCCGATATTTGTGTGTGTCTGTGTTATAGCGTAATATCATATCGTTGAGCGTATCGAATTAATTAAGCGCTATGGTCTTAATTATATTTTTACATGAGGAACAACTTTCATTCAGAACTTTTTCCTATAACTCTTACCATTCATGTAATAGAGCGTTATAAACAATTAAAATCGTGGTTTTTTGTTAATTACTAAAAAACTACCTGGCCGATTGAAAAAAACTCCTTTCAGAACATCGGTTCGGCGAGACGTAATTTTTGAAAAAAAAATTAAAATCGGTCCAGTCGTTTACGAGAAACCGTTCGCCAAAGATTTGCTTACATACGTACACACACACACACACACGAACATCTCATTGGCAACGTGTCAGAATGATGCCAACCGCTTAGAAAAGTCAAAGTTTCATGTCTACGACACTCTTGATTTTCGGGGTGATTACAATAACTCCCCTATCGGGAAGTTAAAAAAATCGAAAAGAAACTCAAATTTGACTATTACAAAAATTGGAAATCAAAATATTTCAAATTTCATTTCAAACTCCAAATCATTTAAATAAGAAAAAAGTTAATTTTTTTAACTTGCCTCCTTAATTAGATAATGAAGATTCACAGCAATTTGGTGAATCTTAATTATAATAAAGGGTGGTCCAAATGAATAACGTCTGCATCGATTATACAATTTGAAGCCGTAATTGGCCCTGGCTGTCAGGTACCAGCCAATGAGATGAGCCTAAATAGACCGACGTAAAAAATAAAAATGACCAAACATCCTTAACAGGCATAGAGGACGGGCCGCGCATTGAGACTGGTTCAGCTGTTCCAATATCTAAATTATATGCTAATTTAATTGGGAAACAAGCTAAAGCCCAATTGAGCGGTTGTAATGGCCCGTAATAACTAATTCGTTGATATGCATTAGAGATACAGTGTAACGCGATGTAGCCGCCCCTTGGGTTAGAAAAGCGATCACTCGGTAAAATTAGAACCTGATCTAAACTCAGTCTAAACTCAGCCGCCTCCAAGTGCCACATTGCCTACGCATTTCACAGTGCCATTATCCCCCCATTGGTGTTTCATCGCTGATACACTCGCGCTATTTTTTCCATGATTCAGAATATTTAAGGAAGCCCGGCAAATTATTTGTTTCTTCAATCGCCAAGTGTTTTTTAACGCCCCAGGTGCCGCTAGATGATAAAAGGCCACTGTGTTTGCGAGGAGCTGAGTCATTGAGAAGCGCGAGTCCATGGGCCATTGGTTCCCGCCCAAAGTGACGATTTTCATCAATTCGAGAAGGAGGAGTTGTGCGGTTCGACCCGAGCCTTCAAATTCGTGATTTCCGGTTGCGTGAACGACCGAAAAATGCGCCTAAAGAAATAAAAAAAAAATTGAAACATAGGTGGGGGCACAAACAAAACTTGCCGATTTGGTATTTCAGCACAGCATAAGAGCGCAACCATGGTGATGAGCAAACCCAACCGTGATATCAATAATTGAAGTTGCGACTAATAATTACTGCACGCGATCGATTTTGTTTGATTTTTAAGCTCCATAAAAATGTTCAAGTGGAATTCGTCCGCCTAGTTACCCTTCATACCTCTGTACTTTCTTAATTATTCCGCTCTTTGACATCCTTCCCGCAATTGTTGACATATTCGCGGAACAACGCGGAACATATGAGGAACAACCCTGGTGATATGCATTGTTCCTGTATTTCAAATTGCTCAGACGACCATACCTCCTTAATGATGCAAATTATGGAAAAAAGTCATAACACATAAAAGGTGTATTTTCATATAAGGAATAATTCTGTTTTAAGAAGTTTCCCGATAACTTTAATATTTTACTCAGTGGAACAGTATAAACATTTAGAATTGTTAATAACATTGCATATATTGCACGAATCCCATCCAAAGTGTAATCCGCTGGATTTTGCACGGACACACTTCGATTGGGACTGTCATGATAGGGCTGAGTTCATTCGTTCACTCATTACATACATAATTGTTGAGACGATCATACCTCCTTAATTATGCAAATTATCGTAAAAAGTCATTACATATAAAATACGTATTTTTATATGGGGAACAACTTTTCTTATATAAATTTTACGCTACCTCTAATAGTTTATGCAGTAGAACATTATAAACAATTGAATTTGTTAATAACAATGTATATGCTGCACCAATTTCAGCCAAATTCTAAAACGATGATCCAGGGAGTTCCGATTCTACCCATTCATGAGAAATCGTTAAGGAAAAAGTCCGATTCCACACGTACAAACATACACACACACACACACATTTGTTCAGAATTCGACGGGAAGCATTTCCGTACGCTTAAAAGGCCAGTTACGAAGCGAAACGAAAAAAATCGATTTAGGTGTCGTCGCCTCAAGTTCAAGTACCTGTTATCGCTGATAAGAACTGCGGATGATTTATGTCCCCTTAACCTCATCCTCTACCCCTACAATTCATCATGTACGGTCAATAACAGTCGGCGTATTTCTTTTTCACATCGTGGGCGGTTTACGAAAACTTCCACCTGACGCGTCTCGTGCGGTACTTGAGGGATCTCTGTGTGCTTACTTTTTCTCGGTGTGATTCCACTGCTTACTCACCAAACATCTTAATGTCGTGTCAGCTGACCACCTAGAATCCGCGACTCGAGAGTCCAAGTCTTTCCCTCGTTCCATGACGTGAATCCCTCAATTTCATTTTGATTTCCAACGTTCACCTGTACCAAAAAGAACCCAGAGTGACTCAGTACCGATTTACCATTCAGCACCAATGCAAAGCTTCTGGATCAATGCGAGAATGTGCTCGACGTCATTAGCCACGTAATGGATCACTCCGAATTTGAAAGTCATCTCCTTCAATGGCTTGATGCATCGTGAAATGGAGTTGATCCCATCCCTCCTTTCGAGATCGGGAAAATCGAGTCCTAAGATCGGGAAGTAACTGGCCCGACCCATAGATCTTCACTCCCACACCTTTCTTCATTATTTCTCCCCCAGCGAAGCCGGAGGCGCCCCATGATTAAAAATGAAAAATTATAGAAAATCAAGAGTGACTGAAGAGTGAGAGCGAATGAAAGTGTTTGTCATGTACGTGACGGTCTGACGCGTGTGGGTGAAGAACTCGTGAAAACTGGCTTTGCCAACCCGAAGCAACTGCCCACACTCCATTGGGTGATACGCCACTATAACCGGCATGACGTCACTTTTACCAACTGCACTCTCGCCACCCATCCCACATTCCGCGATGTGGCTTATTTTGCCTCACCCTCCCCTCCCCCCTCGGTCCGCCTCCTGAAGAAATCGTCAAATCAAAATAATCCCTTAATTTTTGTTGATAAGGCAATGTTGGGGATTTTTTAACTTACGCATCTAAGTTATTGATTTTTTCCGAATTCGATGGATCATCGGATCTCTCCGCTTTATAGTATATTTCGATACAAGTGCGATGGGGTGTTCACGATTGCGAAGTTCGCGGCGCGAGGCGAAGCCGAGCGCTGCCAATCGCACGAGCTGAAACACCACATCGCACGTGTGTCGAACGATAGTTTTTGACAGTGATGTTACGTTCTACGAGTGACGAAATAGTTACTTTTCGTTTACTAGTTAACGAAAAGTAACTTTTCGGCACGGGATGAACGTAGCAGCAATGTCGAAAATATTTTTATGTCCAGAATGGGAGGTATTATGGTAAGTCCGGAAAAAATCGGTTTGTGTACGAATCTCTCATTGTCCGCTTTTCAATTGCAAACACGGAGAAAACTGAATGGTAGAGATTACTTTCATATATGAGATATTACCATAAAATATGGTAAATGGGTTTTCGACTTGCCTTTCATGGTAATTTTTACTTAGTTCTATGGTGATCACTCCCATGGGGGTATGGTAGACATTACTATACACTAGAGCAATGACAACTATTATTATAGGAAGGATTAGTATACATATGTAGAGGCGTGTGTGTGTGTGTGTGTGTGTGTGTGTGTGTGTGTGTGTGTGTGTGTGTGTGCACGTCGTGATGAATGCGGCGTCAGAAATATTTTTTTCCAAAAAGCGAATTCCCTATATAAAATTTTTCTTAACAATAATGCCCCATTTTCTGTGAAGAAAAATTGTATGCCTTGCTTTAAGAAAGAATTGAGAAGGAATGAAGAGACTGTAAAAAAGGGGTGAAAATTCTATTGAAAACGTTTGGCATGTTGGCGATCATAATCAATGTAAAATTCACCGGGGATTTTGGACTATAAATCCCCTGGGATGATGAGACATGATATACATTGAGAATACCAATCAAGTGGCTAGCTTGCGACCAATCTGCATAAATATCGGTGAACGGTGGGGGCCAAAAATTATCTTGAAAATGATTTTGGGCGAGACCATTCCTTGCATGTTAGAGGAGAATGGGCTATTGGAGGATGGGAGAAATGCCGCGATGATGAGGTCAGTGAGCGAAAGGATTGAGAGGCAGAGATGTGGATGACGGCGTCGACACGACATTATGCGGTACCACCACGACATCGTGCAGTAGAACTATGACATCACACGGTTGGATTATAAAAGTCAAAATCGGGTATCTCAAATTAAACACTGTACATTATAAGTCCGCCCTATCGTGAGCTACAAATTCCGAATCACAGTATCTATACTGAAATTACTGAATTTGCCAGAAGTTTAGGGCACGACAGTTTCACAGCATAATGCGGTATGGGCATTACTAGCTGGTGCGGTATGAACACTACAGCATTACGCGATATCTCACTATATTATAAGAATTCAAATTGACTTCCGGTGATAGAAAATGGCTACTCAAAATTGAGACATTTTAAGAGGGAGGGGGGGGGGGGTATATGGAAGAGAGAAGGGTCTATAAAACGTATGATCCAAGGTGTACCACAGTCCATGTGTTCTTTTTTGAATAATCAATAATCAATAAATCATCTGGTTGAGTCCCACAAGAAAATGCGTTGGATGGAGCCTTTTCCCTTGGAAAAAAAAAGTTACGGGTAGCATAAGACGAAAGCGTCTCACCGAAGTTGAGTCTATCATGCGACACCCGAAACCGACGAGCGGGTTGGCGAGCGGAGCGAGCAGGGGGCGGAGCCCCCTAGTCAATAGATAAAAAGGCTTTTTATTGCAACAGTCACAATTAGAGCGTGGTCCTCGGTAGGACATTATCCCTCCCGAGGTTGAATACATTCACTGAGAGAAAAAATGTGGGATTCACAACTATAAAATATAGTGAAATAAGACCTTGACAATTTTCGTTAGTTACCATCACTATTAGGATAGAGTCAAGAAGATTTTGCTACTTTTACCATCAAACCATACGCTTGCCAACTAAATTCACAATTGTTACCTCAACTACATTCGCACAGTGATCAGTTTTTTGAACTTCTCGTTCAGTGAGTTCTAACTCACTAGCTAACAGAAGTAGAGAGAAATGATCATGAAACTATATATTTATTGGTCATGATAATAATCCCAAAAACTAGTGTTTTATGATGACTTAGTAATTTACTTAGTAGTGATGTAAGTAGAATTTACATCACTCTCGGACTAGTCTAATTTTAGGTCTCATAACTAAACATTGTGTGATGGAGACGTCCTAATAAATTGAGTACTGCGTCCAGTGTGTATTCGGGTTATGGTTACTCCTCAAATACGGTGATGCTTCATCCTACACATTCTAATAGTTTTAGTAACGAAAGTTGAACCAAAGGTATATTCGTTACCAACCGTATTGGATCCATTACCATGCGACCTCAGCCCTATGTAATTAGTTATCTTTACAGGTGAAATTTCTATCAGTGCACTGGGTCCCCACTGGCTATGTTTTTAAATAATTTCATTTGTCGCACCTGATCCATACGCAGACTATATTATGCAGTATGGATACCACGACATGACTCTATTACCCTAGAACATTTGGATTTTTGTAATAACACTTCTTTTGAGTACGTGTTAATCAGAAAGGAGAAGGTGAAATCGTTTCATTGGTTTCACGGGAACCGTTGACCATAGTTACAAATCAGATTTTCAAATGTCGTTAGTAAAATTCTTTGTTCCTTTTTACAGGCTATTCGACTTCCGTTTCTCATTACATTTTCAACAATCTTCATACACACACTTCTTGCTCTGTAGCTTTTCAAATATATTTTAGTTCTCTTAAAATTCAAAAATCTCACCAACTCCGGCTGTATAGAGCAGTACCAGGATGTGTAACCCAACGCAGTCGGGTTTTCCATCGATCCCGCAATTATCCCAACGAGCAAAATGCCGGTAAACACTGCAGCAGGCAGGGGGGGGGGGCGTTCATTCGCTCCAAAAAAATGAAAAAAAAAACGCGCAAAGTCGACTTGTAGTGCACCAGTCCGAGTTTATTTGTCACTGGAGAGTCATTACGAGAATAAGTTGCGCGTTGATGATGCGCGCCATGAGGCAGTTGATACTTGCGCGGGAAAAGAGTGAGAAAGGGCGTTCTAACCTCGCGAAAGTGGGAGCCCGATGGATGTTGAGGTTGACCAGTAGGTGGATAAGCTGGAGAGGCCATGATACAAAAAGCAAGCGTCCAGAGACATTCCCGGAAAGCGCGTAAACTCTTGGCGTAGATCTTAGGATGCCGGCCTCGGCACAATGTACCACGAACGAGTCGACCGGTATATCTTAGCGTTTTCTGCGCGCGGCCTATGGTTCTTGTCCCATTTGCCGGGGCTCCCAAGGCCCCGCGGATTGTAATTATCCCACTATGTCCACTCGTTCGATCTGCCAGCTATTTTTCCCCTCGTCATGTCATTTTTTTCCCTCGGCTCCGTGTCTCTTTGTCTCCTTATTTCATTTCTTTCCAGTTCATTTATTGCTGGTGGTCGCTCATAGAGAGGGTGGCGCATCATAATTCGGTTGCCGTATCAGAAAGTTCATTGGCAATGAATTATAATTTCTTTAGCAATCAGGAAAAAAAAATTCGCGACTTTAATAATCCTAGCAATAGTAGTAGTTGTATTCAATGCACGGCGTACATAATATTTGATAAACATTGATTCTTGTTTTACGTTTTTCAAAATCATATCGTGTAAACTTCATATAAGGTTATAGCGATTACGAGGAAAAACTGAGCGCCGATTTTCGAAATCGCATGGAGACATTTTGTAAGTCTATCAATCGTCTTGTTTTGAGACAATTTAACACAAAAATATATATCGCTTTGTTTTCTGTGAAGTTTGTATTGAACAGAATTAGAGCTAAAACACAAGTTAGAAAAGTGAAGATTTTTGGGGAAATCCTAGCAATAGAAAAATGATGATTCGGAACCAACAGTGTCATCCGAATTAAGTAGTTTTATAAATCGCATGCACGTCGTCGACTCATTTACTATGTAACATTTCTTGTCCCATTTGCCGAGTCTCCAAGGCCCCGCAGATTGTAATTATCCCACAATGTCCATTCGTTCGATCTGCCAGATATTTTTCCTCTCGTCATCTTGTGTTGTTTTTTTAGTCGCCTCTGTGTCTCCTTGTCTCTTTATTTTCGCTTACCACCGACTGTCTGACTCCCATCAAGACTCCCCTGAAATTCTGCGTTATTTTTCCACAGCAGCCATTGTTGGTAGCAACCTTCGAGCCGGACAAAAGGGGTCGGAGGTTGGCCGTTTGGCGCCCATCGTGCAGAATGACTATTGGTGAGGAGTTGTAGTTGCTGCTGGTACCACAGGGACACTGATACGCATCCGATATTCAAATGCGGAGGTGAGTCCAACCGTGGAATGCAGGCCACAGTGGCCTATCTCTTGATTCAATGTACTAAGGCATTTCACTCTCTCTTTCGCATGAAACTGAATTGTAAACTTTGGTGGTTAGCCCTTTAGGAACCGCAAACTTCGCCAAACATTTTCCGTTAATATTACAATTTTTTCCATTGACTATATCGGCTCGATGGTAGTCCTGCCGAACTTCGGAATAAACGAAATCAACCTGCCAATTTAAAATTGTTTTCCATTTCCTAAATACAGCTGAATAAATACGTATCGTTTCTAGTGCTCGATATGAAAAACGGTCAGTCTTGAAAAAAAACATAATTAATCTCCGGGAAAGTCATGAAACAGCTTTTTCCTTGATTACGAAAACCTGCAACGACGGCTTAACATTACGCGCACATTGTTAAACGACTGTTGTGGCATCGTACATCGGCATTACATGAGGTTAACCCCGGCCCTTTCAGCCCATTCAATGATTCTCCATTTGATCTTTGTTTACGTTGCGCAGTTTCCCCTGAATTATGTGTGTGTAATGCCGGTATGGGCCCCCCGCGCCCACATTGAGAAACCGGGGATCATGATCAACCGCTCTAAATAATCAAATTTTATTGCTATGCAAATGGTATTTGATGTGGTATGTACACGAAGAGAAAAGTTCAATAAAAATTACCAGAAAAGTTCCGTCAAAATTATGGTCCGAAACGTAATACGCTTTCGACGCGTAAATTGTACGAAGCGTTCCGTAAAATTTCCCCTGAAACTAAAAAATCAAAATGGAACAAATTTTCATGAATACTTTCGTCATTTTTCTCTGTCACATGGACGGTGCCCCCATGGGAAAATATATACTAATTCATGTATAAGGAAATATATTATAATATATTAGATATATCGCATATAAATTTAATGTAAAAAAACATACATAAAAAAAAATAAAATAGAATATAAGATTTATATATTTTCACCATTTATATCACCTAAGCCAGCAAAAATATGATTAAATGAGGGTGATTAACCGACGGCTATGGCCGAGTGGGTGGAGCGCTGGCCTTTGGCACATGAGGTCCATGGATCGAGTCCCCGCTTGGGGACTCTCCGATTGGTATAGTAGGGTGGAATAGTCCAGCGCTCCAGTTTATAGGGATTGCACACATTCACATATACACATTATTACAACACACTTTTATTACAATTCAGCTCAACGAAATTTCCACGAATGGATAGTTAACCTCACCATCTTTTGGTAAAATCTGACAGCTGTTAGCGAATTGCAAAAACCAGTTGACAAATATTTTTTGCGTGTAAAATCTTTGCTGTGCTCTCTGGCCATGATGAACCTATCAACATCTGTGGGTGGAATGGGGGAACTTTTTGAAAGTACAACGGAAGTCGAGGGCGAAGTAGCGCAAAGTGGTGACCGCAGGAGTGATCTTGACCAATACCAAGGACACATGGGGTTGAAAGGGGGGGGACGGCCACCCATGCCGTATTGGACGGATCGCGCGTGTTCCCACGTACAGTGGCCCGAGGGCGGTGGTCTAGCTTGAAGTTAGTCCGTTGAACGAGGTCCCAAATTAAAGCGTCCTCCGCTCTTTCACCGCCGATGGATTTCACGTTGATGCGCCGATCTATCGGCGTTGCATAATTAAAAGGAGGATGGGACATGGGTAATAAGGGAGACCAGAATTTTACTGACATTGTAGCTGAGTTAAGATTGTAATGGAAGCCTTGAAATAAATTTGTGCGACTTCCCCAAAATTTTCGACTCGAAAATTCGTTTAAAATTTCATTCCAAAATTTTGATGAATATTCTACATTAATTACAAAACAATTTTTGATGTGAAACAACTAATGCGGCGCATGGGATCGGAAAAATCTTCTCTCAGGATAGGCAATTTTCCTTGACAAATATATATATAGATATACTCCACTGCTTACTCATCGCCCCCTCTCTGCCATCGACGCCAAGGCGATGCGCACAGGTTGTATGTACATATCAAGATACGCTGCAGCGTTTCAACAAATTTTGAAAAGAAGACGAAGGAAAATTTTTGAAAGACGTTCTCACAAATGTGAAACAATATTGGAAATGTTTGGAAAATTTCCAATACCTATGCGAAATCGTCAAAAATTTTAGATCATTTTGGATCAACATTAGTGTTTCCATGTTTCACATCTACGAGGTGTCCTATGACGCCTCACTTTTTTTATTTCATTTCTCAATTTTTGAAAGATTTATCTGGATGTTTATTTATCTTTAAACGCAAATGCTATTGGAAACACGTCACTTCACTCTCTCGACCGCATTAATATTCCAGGAAACATGATCAACAGCGGGTTATTGCTGCAATTTTCCATTGCCAGTAATTTTCTATGTCAATTTAGTGTCCGAATAAATCAGCAATTATTGACACGGCAAAAATGTAGAAATTATAGACATAAATAGATATGCATTATGGGGATAGGGGGCAATGTGAATGAGTGTCTATGTGGGTGGATAAATAATATGCAAATTATTGTGCTTAGTTAGCAGTGCGTTGTACCTCTCAAACGATATCTGGATTATGGAGATTTTGCGGTAATGGATAACTACGTGTGACAAGTTTATCAGGGACAGTTTTCAACAAATTTCACGGTTGGCTAATGCCGATTCCCACTAGTTGTACCATAGAAAATCAATGGCAGTGCTGATAATCGAGTCAACAGCATTGTCTTGATCAGGAAATCTGTGACAATTATTACATAATTTTGTTAGATGATGCACATATAGTCTCTGCCAATTCAGCCATCTATTTCCATCGTGATTCCGAAAAAATCGGAAAAGAAATTCCGGTCTCTATACTGCAACTAGTGGGAGAACAGTGGGTATCAGTGTGAGGACGAGAATTATGCGCGTAACTGGAGTGGGAGCGAGATGTCAATAGGGGTGCGGACTCTCAAGGGTTAAACCCGTCATACCTCCTTAATTATGACAAATATGGAAAAAAGTGATAAAAAATTAAATATGTATTTCCGCTTACAGAACAAGTTTCGTTTAATACTTTTTGCCGTATCTCTTACGGTTTTTGGAATAGAGCGTTGTAAACACTGAGACCTCAATGATAGGGAAAGTTTTTCCATAATTGTGCTAATTTACGAGATATAGATAAAAAATCGTAATAATCGATTAATAGTTGAATTTGCGTTACTCATATACAACTTGACTTCATACGTGTATCGTCACACACACACCCACTATCGGGAAGTTATAGATGCGACCCGTCGAGGGTCAGACTCACATCCCATTTATTTTTTTTCAATTTCTCCAAAATTTGAGAATATTGTAATTAAACATTTATGCAATTTCGGGAACTCCTTGGATGTTCAAAGTTTCGAAGTACCTTGATAGACATGAAACTTCGTCGCCAGTTCGAGGACGTGAACCATCACAAAATCAACATCAGCCTGGAATGCACGTACATTAACAAGCCAACACCATCGATTATGCAACGTACACCACCGACCACAACATACAAATCCCCCCCTGCACCAGTGAAGATTAATGCACTACGTGAATCTGCATAATTTGCATGCAAATAGTTGAACGAGAATGTGTCCCACAACGCTCGTTCTGATACCTTCGGGGCTTCTGCATACAACTGTCTTTTTCGTGTAGAGCTGTCATCCTCTTTGCTTCACTCTCATACGCCTAATTCCATATTCCTCCACTTATCACCTAATTTCTCCGTTTTTTACATTTTCTAATTTCCGGATAAAAAGCATTACTGACTTTACATTACAGGCATTTACGATCCATTGGTCTGTTAGCTTTTCAGTTTTCTAGAGGAAAACATAAATAGAGAATTTTGGAATGATGGAAAGATTTTTGAAACTTTTGAGGGTTCTCGAAATTTGCAATTCAAAAATTTCATTGTTTCATTGAAATTCCTTTTTTTTTCAATTTTGGTAATTCCGCGAATTTTGCAAATTTTTCCCATCGTTGTAATTTTATTTAATTTTTTGAAATTGAATATAATTTGAACATTGGGTCAAAGTGGAGTTTAAAAATTCTGTTCGATTTCCTGATCGCGACGTTTCATGATATTTCTGACCATTTGTAACAAGATGTACATCCCTCTCATTTGTACGCCGCGGGTAGCGGCCGTTAAGCATTCCTTCAGGGGGAGTACTGGACACCCACCCACGCGGCTGGGGCCGACTTTCGCCATTTTTAGGCCATCGTATTTCTAATACACAGGGTAAACCTCCAGAAACCCCTGTGCTACGGTGGCCGGCGCCTATGATGGAATCCACCCTCCCCCCCCCCCCCCCCTCCCTCGTCGGGTTAGGTTCCCGCTCGGCCGGGCGGTCTCATTCTATCGGTACCGCCGATAGCACACACGGAACGTTCCTGTATCGGTCGGAATCCATGAGAAAAGATTTTTGAAAATATTCTCCGGCGGCCGGGCGCGAACCTAGGACCTTTGGAGTAGTAGGCAGATACTCTAACACTACGCCAAAGCCCCGACATATGTATATGTGTGTGTATGTATGTGTGTGCGTGTGTGTGTGCGTGTGTGTGTGCGTATGTGCGGTCGAGATGCTGTATGGTGCAATCGAAGCCTCTTAGTGATCTTCAAAGCTGATTAGATTTTGGATGGAATTCGTCCAGTACATATATTGTTATTAACCATTTCAATTGCTTATAATGCTCTACTGCATAAACTGTTAGAGTTAGCGCGAAATTTATATAAGAAAAGTTGTTCTCCATATAAAAATACGTATGTTACATAGAATGGCTCATTCCGATAATTTGCATAATTAAGGAGGTATGGCCGTCTCAACAATTATGTATGTGAAAAGTGAACGAATGAACCCAGCGCTGTCAGGATGGTCCCAATCGAAGCGTTTCCATGCAAAATCGAGCGGATTACATTTTGGATGGCATTCCTGCAGTGTATGCAATGTTATTAACAATTGCAATTGTTTATACTGTTCCACTCCGTAAAATATTGAAGTTATCGTCTTTATTGCGGCCGCACCCCTATTGGTGTCTCACTCCCAGTCAAGTAACGCGCATAAGTCTCATCCTCATGCTCACCATGCGTCTACTCAAACATTCATAATTATCTGCTTCATAAATGAGTCAGTTTAGAATTCTCAAATCTGCGAGTTTCCATTATGACACTAATAGGGGTCACACTGATTGACCGGGGTAGATTGGAGAAGAATAAATTTAGTACGCTGTGCTGAAATACCAAATCGGGAAATTTTGTTTGTGCCCCGAACGGAGCACACACATGCTCACACCACTAGTTCGATTTTCGAATTTTTTTATCAATACACTCTTTGATTAATACATTATATGGAGGCTCTGATTTGCATGCAAATAGTTGAGCGAGAATGTTGATACCCATGCTTCTCCACGTAACTGTGTTTTTCGTGTATTTCTCCAATTCTCCCCGCTTGCTTTTATTATTCTCAACTCGTTGATCGCGATCGTGTTCTGGCATGACATCAGGATTAAATCGTTTTCGCGCCCATCACGTTTTAATCCCAAAGACTTTGTATAACTCCAACAGCCAATAAAATAGATACTCAACACATTTTACAATTTGCATATAGTTCTGCGAATGATCCTCCCTCGGGCTCACCTTCGGGGCATAAAAATTCACGCGTTTGACATCATAGACTTTTTTTTCACCTCGTACTATATTTCATAAGCATGACGGCAGGAATCTAGTATGCAGAGTGCACATATGGAACATCCTACAAGGGAATCCCGTCGTGCCTTGAAATTTCTCATCGTTCCCTGAATCTGCCTCTCTTTTCCCCCGGATGACTTTACGAGCGATAAAAAATATTATTAGGTGATCCTTTTCAGTTGCAAGAGACGAGAAATCACCAATCGGCTATCGTATATATATGGTGTTCGAATTTTTTTTAGAAATTTTTGGAAAAATTCTAAAAGGAAAGACTTGCAGCGTTTTACGGTTTCCCTACTAAATTTACGATTTTTTTTTATATTAAGAAAATTTTCTGATATTTCCCATAGAGTGCCATAATACGGTGCAGCGTATGGTAAATAAGCCCACCTATCCGTAATAGGTCGAAGGCATTAACCATAATGATGAAAAGAAGTCCCAAAATGTTATTGTATCTTCAATTTTTCAGTATTCTATTCATAATTTTGTTTAGAAGTTCTTCAATTTTTCTTCGTTTATCCAGAATTCTCGAGTATCCTGATTTCCTCACATGTTCCTCATGTTTTCAATAGCCTCGTTAAAAAATCCGTGTCGTTTCGTAATTTCTATAGAATTTGATTTCACTCGTGCATTACGTATGGACCATAATTTTTCCGGAACTTTTCTGGTAATTTTTATTGAACTTTTGAGAATTTCTCTCTGTGGAGGTGCTTCTCCATAGTGTTGGTAAAAGGAAAAACTACCTGACTGGCTGTAGATAAAAACGCTGAACGTTGTTTCTAGCGATCGTAGATTGAATGTGGAAGGAAATTCACTCGCTTAGCATTCTTTTTCCATCCTATATACTATATATACTATATATACTATATATACTATATATACTATATATACTATATATACTATATATACTATATATACTATATATACTATATATACTATATATACTATATATACTATATATACTATATATACTATATATACTATATATACTATATATACTATATATACTATATATACTATATATACTATATATTCGGCTCAGGTTCAGAGCGACATCACCACAACACTGAACTCCCAATTGTGCTGACTATTACAATTATCTCATTTTTTTTATGATTTGTTTTTCCATTCACTCGGAGACTTCATGGGTCAATTCGGTGCTTGGGTCAAATGGAGATCATGCAGGCAAGTAAATGAAAATTGATTATCTCCTGGGTAGGATCATAAAATAATTCACAGGGCAATATTACTTTTCAGTTTTCCAAATTTTGCAATTTTTCACATTTCTTATTTTTTTCCAAAATTCTGAATTTTTTGAAATTTTTTGAATTTGTGATTCTTTAATTTTGTTATTTTTGACTACCTTCAATATTTCCATGTTTCGCTGGGTTATTAAAACGTTTAAAAACTTAACTTTGTATGTTATCAATTTAAAAAAATTAATTCAACGATCCCAAATTCCTTACATTTCTTCGATCTAAAACGGGTTAAATTTAATTATCGGGCGTTTCGCTCCCGGGACACCGACATTGGATTTGGTTTTTTTTCCCCTAGGTTTATATCTTCTTTGGGCTCTCTAAGATCGTGTTTCGGACTGTTGAAAAGTGTAGCTGGCAATAGGCAGTCATAATTCACATTTTTATGATTTGTGGAAGACACGTTTCTTCTGGATTTTGTTAACAAGCTTATACGCTGGGCGTTGAGGGCCACCGTGTCCCGTGGGGGCCGTGACAAAGACCCGCGAGACTTCTTTTCAGACATCTTAGAAGGTCATCGACGCGGATTTCATGCTGTGAAAAGTTTTAATTTCATTTTCCATACTGAAAACCAAAATTATAAATTCCTGAATTTCCAGTTTTTGTAATTCAAATACGAACAATTTTCCCAAATTTTTACTAGGACTTGCGAAAATTTCTCTGTAGAGTCTTCTAAAATGCTATAGTATTCTCTCAAATCTTCTGGACAATTATATTCGTTAACGGGTAATCGTTTCTAAATCGTTGCAATCACATATAAAAAAGGAATCTACTTTATCGACTGCTGATCGTCCTTGTATGACTCAATTTCAGAACTGAAGTCCTGTGGGAAAATTAAGATATAGCAAAAACTGCACTATTGCTAAACTATTAGCAAAAACTGACAATTGATGGCATTAACATATAAAAATAAACGGAATGAGGGTCTGACCCTCTACGGGCCGAACCTATAACTTCCCGATATTTGTGTGTGTCTGTGTTATAACGTGATATCATATCGTTAAGCATATCGAATTAATTAAGCGCTATCGTATTAATTATGCGTGTTACGAAAAAGATCATAGAACACAAAATGTTTGTTTTTACATGAGGAACAACTTTCATTCAGAACTTTTTCCTATAACTCTTACCGTTCATGTAATAGAGCGTTATAAACAGGTAAAATCGTGGTTTTTTTGTTAATTACTAAAAAACTACCTGGCCGATTAAAAAAAAACTCCTTTCAGAACACCGCCTCGGCGAGACGTAATTTTTGAAAGAAAAAAAAATTAAAATCGGTTCAGCCGTTTACGAGAAACCGTTCGCCAAAGATTTGCTCACATAAGTACACACACACTCACACACACAAACATCCTATTGGAAACGTGTCAGAATGATGCCAAACGCCGAGAAAAGTCAGAATTTCATGTCTACGACACTCTTGATTTTCGGGGTCATTACAATAACTCCCCTATCGAGAAGTTAAGAAATGGAAAGGAAATACATGTGTATGTCTTTATACTGTCGCTTTTTCCACTGCAACGTTATACATTGAAAGATTATTGGCCACTTATTTCTTCCGAAATGTTTTACAACGCCATTTTTCAAGGTAGGACCATACGAATCATTTAAGTTACAGTTAACTCCTTCTTCTTTCGCATTTTAGAAGGAGACATAAGAAAGAAAGCGAAAGAAAAACGGGGGTGTTACTTTTTGGGTTTCTCCACGAAATTCTCTCACCTTTCTTTCGATTTATTTCCCTCCGCAAATTCTTATGTAGAGGGACCCAATGGTATCTGCGGGGGCGCAAACTCCCCCCCGTCTGTCCTTTTATTCCATTTTTCTGGAGTTCAGTGCAGTTCAGAAGAAATATTGATATTCGTCATCGTGAGGTGAGTAATCCCTCCCTACCTTTGGTTCCTTTGAGGACGATACCTGATAAGCATTGTCGTTTTTTTTAAAGGAGGAAATAGTACATGACTAGGCAATATAGGCCGGGTACACACAGGGGGCATATATAATGGGACAAGTATATATAATGGGACAGGTATATATAATGGGACAGACATGCATAATGGGACAGGTATACATAATGGGACAGGTATACATAATGGGACAGGTATATATCATGGGACAGGTATACATAATAGGATAGGTATCCATAGTAGGACAGGCATACATAATGGGACAGGTGCACATAATGGGACAGGCACGCATAATGGAACAGGTACACATAATGGGACAGGTATACATAATGGGACAGGTACACATAATGGAACAGGTACACATAATAGGACAGGTATACATGATGGGACAGGTACACATAATGGGACAGGTACACATAATGGGACAGGTATACGTAATGGGACAAGTACACATAATGGGACATGTATACATAATGGCACAAGTACACATAATGGGACAGGTACACATAATGGGACATGTACACATAATGGGACATGTATACATAATGGCACAAGTACACATAATGGACAGGTACACATAATGGGACATGTACACATAATGGGACATGTATACATAATGGGACAGAAGCACATCATGAGGTAAGAGGACACGTGGGACGAGGAGCGCTCATGGGACAGGAGTCACATGAGACAGGAGCAAGAGGAGGATAATAAGCCAGGAGCATAATTAAAAGGACAGCGAATATGACGGCTTAGGGAAATAGAATGACACAGGGATACCATGGGACACAGGAGAATTTGATAAGGGATGTAATTAGTTTGGGTGCCCCCCCCCCTCCCACCTCTTTCACCAACTCTTCGGGAAATATGAGTTCCAGATGAAGTGTCAAAAATTTTTCAAAAAATTTTGCCGTTAAAAACCGTTTTCAAAATTTTCACAATTTAGCGCCTGTTTTAAATGCTTAAAATTCGAAACTCTTAAAAATTTACCGAATCTTAGAATTTTCCAGATTTTTAAAAATTTGAGACTTTTAAAGCTTGAGTTCTTTTTCAATTTTTTCAACTGTTCGAAATTTGTTAAATGTTTCGAGGTTTCCAAATTTCTTAAATTATTCCGGCTTTACGAATTGAAAGATTGGGTTCATTCATAAAATCCTTGACTCCTTGGTCCAAGGGAATCGTGACTCTCCTGAATCCGTAGGGCGAAGCTATCGGAGGATCGAATAATGTGTTGGCTCCCCCTCAAGTTCCGCGACTCGAAGCCACGGCATTTGCATGCGTTCGTTGCAATTTATTGTATTATCGTGGATCTAATTTATACGGGAGAAAAAGCCACTTCTCTCTAGGTCGTGGGATCACTTGACTTCTGGATGCTGCAACGCCCCAATGATAGGTTTTATTATTAATTTCATTGGGGGTAATATCAATAAAATGTCCATTACTCTCCATGCGTGTGCGTGTGAGTTTCTATAGCATAATTTTTTGGGGCTCACTTATTGCCCAGGACAATTCCAAATTTTCTTTCGTTTTCAAAAATTGCGACAGGCCATTATTACGGTATTCGCAGATTTCACAGAAAACGAGGAAAAAGATAAAATCACATTTCTGGCATGAACTAATTTGCCCCATTTTTTATTAAATGCATTTCTTTACAAATATCAAAATTTTCAAACCGTATAAGAATCGTCCAACGTGTATTGAGCACATATAGATTGACCCCTAAAGGGTCACACCCACTCCCCATTTATTATTTAATAAAGTCGATGGCCAACGAGAACAGACAAATGCCGAGGCTAGGATGATAAATTAATTTTTACACTGCAAATGCCTCACGTGTGAATGGAGCTGAGAAAGCCTTTATTGTGCAATTTCACGAGTGATAAATAAATGGTAAACTATTAATTAAACGAGATTTTATGGCATTTACGCCTCAAAATTGGTTCGACGCAGAGGTAATAGAGGTGTATGTAATTCTGTTGTGAAGTGGGACACGAGGGTTAGCTAATATATAGGAGGGTTTGATATATATATCACAAAATTGTTTAGTTTCAAAGATTGTGTAATTGTAATATTAGAGTCAAGACATCACCAGGACTAGTGAGCCGAAAGGAAACTTCCTGATTTGTAATGTTCGCCCGGGATTATTTATTTGGCAGATTGTCTTAGAGTCCCATATATGCTGTTTACATACAGTAGAGCTCCCTTTATTTTCCGAGCTCGGGGGGTGACCTTGAAGCAATTTCGTGGAAAAAAAAATTAAGGAAGCCCCCCACTCTGCCCACTGGTTGGTTGGCGTGGTGGGGGTTGTCGGAAGCGGAAGGGGAAATAAGTGCAGAAGTAAACGGACTATGTATCAAGTAAATAGGTTATGTTTCATGAATGCTCGGTCCCACTATTGAGACGCTGCGCAGTCTGGAGCGCATGACGTCGAAAACAAGGATAGACAAAGTACGGGGAGTGGGAGAAGGTTTTTGAGGGGCGACAAGTCGTGAGGGGAATACAGCGAAAATAAAGGAAGCGGAAAATTAAGGGAGCTCTGCTGTACACACTATCCCGAAAAAACAGAATGGAAATTGTGTTAAGCTTTTAAGCTTTGGAATTTTTTTTAAGGGAGCGGCTTTTGGTGTACTAGTGTGGACGTGTCCGGGTCTACTTGAACGGGTTGTTTAGCTTAGGAGTAATTTTGAATCGGACGATAATCCTTATATAAAAAGAGCAGGGAACGATCGACAGGAGAATCGACAGATCGACATGAAAGTCGATTAGATGCCAGTAATGGATTGTTTTGCGACTGACATCGAGAAAGCGACACCAAATACATGAATTCTCATGAGCGACATTTGTGCAATGCGCACGCACAACTTGCGATTGACGCTTGCGCAGAAACATTTTTGCTTCTGCGCATCTGCAAGGCATGCGTACTGTGGTCCCGCGCGATAGTTACGTACTCTGAGTGTCATAACCGTTTTTTCGTCCAGGCACGTGCTCGACTAAACGTGTTGTTTGTGCATCGTCGACTTCATCCACCACTAATCCTTCCTAAAAATGACCAACCCTGTCATGGCAGCGGCCATTACATTAATTTCAATTGTCATGGGCTGTCATGTGGCCCGGCATACTGTTTTCGTTCATGTTCGGTCTGATTGGCTTTGAAATGTGCGTCGCCATGTTCCTCTCCGCGCGGTCTCATATTTTAAATTCAAAAAATTTACAATTTGATTTTTCCCTATTCTAAAATTCAATTTCATGTTGAATTTTTTTTTTCAAGTTCAAATTCAATTCAAATTCCAATGCAAACATTTATATCTATTTTTAAATTCAATTAAAAAAAAAACAAAACCAAATTTAACTATTACAAAAATTGAAAATCAAAATATTTCAAATTTTATTTCAAATTCAAAATCATTTAAATGAGAAAAATGATTCGTTCAAGCGAACCATGTAAACAAAAACGAGAATAATAATAGGCTTTATAAACACTTTTGTATACTCACACCCCCAGTGAGATGGGACTGTGTATCCTATAAGCACTAATAAATGAATTGATTTTGAATTGAATGAAAGGCTTGTTCAAACTGAGATTTCCAATGGCTTTCTTGTAAATATTCGATAAAGCAAATACCGGAAATCAACGGAGACTCCGCCGGATGCAAGAAACACTACCGGAATTCTTCCATAATTCCAAAAATTATGCCGAAGTACCGTCGGTATTTGATGGTAAAGCGAACAATTTTACCGACTGATACTTCGGAAATATAGTTTCAGAAGTTGACACGGTGGAGACTCCTACCTACACCAGAATTCTCGATCTTCAAGCGCATTGCGAATTCAGTCGGTATCACCTTCATCAACGTCATCTCCCTGCACTGGGTCGATAAGATTTTCATGATTTCCATTTTTTATCATTCCATTTTTTATGAAGAATGGAACTTTCTCAGCGATTTTTTTTAGTATTTTTTTTTTTTTGAAAAAGATGGGAAATGTGAAAGCATGGGAAGCTGAAATTTGAGATGGTGCGGCCACAATTGCATAAATAAGTCGTTTCTACCCGCAAGTTTATGAACGAGGGGAGTAATAGTCCGGGAGCCGCCACTGAGCTGTTGTGGGCACGGCCTTTCGCCCTTGTCTCACATTGTTCAGATTACTATCGCGAACTCCACGGGGAGACTAATTCGTCACCACCCCCTCTCGCGGCATACGAAATCCCGGAGGAGTTTATGCCTCACATTTTTCTCTTTTCATTTTTACATTTTGGGAAGTTATGACGTTTTTTGAAGTGCGGAATTTTAGTTTTCTTCCATTTTGTTCCGGTTGCTATCGCGAACCCGAAGAGCAGATTAACTTCCTGGAAATTTTGATATTCTCAAATTTTTGAGATTCTTTTTTCTTTATTTATATTATTTATTTATTTAAAGTATTAAATTTATTGAAATTTTTTGTGGGAACATTTTTTGAGAACGGATAACGCTGAACGAAAATACTAAATCGGAACGTTAGGGAGCGCTCACATTCACTCTGCACGCTTCTGATATGACAACTAATGTGACAACTGATGGATCAGATATTTTTTTCGCATCCCCATAATCACTGCGCATTCTAATTTTTTTTGTAAAAATCCAAAGTCTTATGCAGTTTTAAATTTGGCCGATCATTTCTCACTCTGTGGACTCTTGGGAAAGTATGTGCTTATCTCGATTCTTATTTGGCGACGGCTGTGTGCTCCGAATTTAAAGCTCTCTGGTTCTTCTTTCACTCTATGATGTTCCTGGCGCAGAAGGGACCGAGATTTAGTTATCGTAACACGACAATCTCAATCGTAAGCGTGTAATAACCAACCTGCGGTTTTCTTTACACGCAATTACTTGATCAGTTATTTCAGTAATTGGAACATATTTCCTACCAACTTTATTTCATGACTGCGTCCTCTCTCCATTGATATGCGAATTTCATCTGAAGAAAATTGCAGAAATCGATAAATCGTCGGAATATTTTCACGAAATTCAATTCTGAATGCAAGGCCAATCAACATCGCGCGAACATCGCGATATTCATGAATACATAACCTCAACAATGGCGCAACACGCGGAGACATTCCGGTTAAATGGAGCGTTTATTGAAAAATCCCAGCTTGAGCGACGTAGAAAAACTCTCGATAGTTTGGAAAATTGCAACAGTGCAACCTCGTTGTTACTTCAAACTTCGCATCCCACAACTCGCACTGTTTTGACAGCTGTGAGCGGCCATGCCACTTCGCAAATTCTCGGGGAATTTCTAGTGGGGCGCCATTTTTTGGGCAAGCCACAATTAGTGAGAAAGCGATTCGACAAACATTCGCGAACGTTTTTCATAACTAATTCCTAGGCAAATTGAGCCAATTTTTCAATGAGACGTAGATAAAAGATTGGTCTTCCTAGTGGTATATTTTTTTCAGCAGGTCGAATGTCAAACTTTTTTTATAGGCAAGTAACTTCCGGTGGAAAATCTAGATTTTTGCTCCGCTCCCCTCTACTCATTTACTTCTTGATGTACTGCTATTTTTTTAATTAATAGCGGAAAAATTCTCAAAAAATTTGAAAAATCGGGAGGTTAAAAAAACCGCCAAGTAAAATTGCTGAATGGACAAAAAAGGTGGAAAATTTGAGAAATTTCAGGGAATTTCGGATTTTAAAAATTTGCAATTGTTGCAAAATGAGGAATTGGGTGAGGGCCAACTTATCGTAACACGAACATCTCAATTTCAAACGACCCGCACTTTTCTCTACTCGCACTTACCTAATGAATCATTTCGATAATTGGGCCGTATTTTCGACGGAATTTATGCCAGACACTGATATGGAGATTTGCGTACGATGTATGAGCGTAGTGGGCAGCGTAACGAGCGCACACCTTATCGCCCTTTTCAGCATCTGACGAATTAATTGATCTGAAATTAATATTCGTCCCATTTTCAACAGGCACGGGTGATCTATATCTACGTGTAGCAATAATAATTTGAGACTTGTGAAAAAATTCGCCGATTGTAAAAATCTCATAAATAGAAATAATTCCCAAAGAAAAAGCAAAGGGGAAATTTCAACCGATTTTTTGACAAACTGAAAAAAAAATGAATGTGTAACAAACTTTCAAATAATTGATATTTTAGCAATCTTAAAGCCCTCAAAATTCCTAAAAAAAAAAACAAAAAAACAAAAAACAAAAAAATAAAAAGAAAGAAAAAAAATTTTCAAAGTGGAGATAATAAAAAGATGGCAAAAACTATGAAATTCCGAAATATAAAAAAAAAGTTTTGTTTTGTAACAAACATTTAAAAGCGAGCAAATGTGAATTAATTTGTTTCCATATTTACATTGCATGTAATCGCCGGAATGACCTCACGTATTTGAAATATTTCCAAACAATTAGTCCCATGTTTTTGGTTTAGCAAGCACCTTGAATATTCATGATGTCCGGGTGCTACGGATGAAATTTCGGAGATTCGGATGCATTAGGCGATAGCGGATCTTCTCGCCGCACCTCTGATCATTCCTCAGGTTTATGTGCGAGAGTCTAAAATGCGTTACAAGGTTTTAAGTTAAGTTAAGTTATCTTAACGCGCCACCAGCCTGCCGAAGGTGGCCCGAACAAAAAGGGGCTGCTCTTGAGGGGCGAGTGAAACATGAAAAGTGAGAAACACAAAATTGAGTTGTTCTCATTGGTGGAGGAGGCCGAACTGGTATGTTAACAAGTTCAGAGATACGATCAGAACTTTTGAAAATTAGGAATTTCAAAAAACGAGCAATTCCAAAAAAATTGAAAATGTCTCAAAATTTGATGAAAGTTTTGAAAGGCTCAACAAATTTCAGCGCACACACCCAGATACACACGCGCACTCACACACATGCATACACATACACACAGCCACACACATACACATACACACACATACACAGCCATCCATGTACGCACACACACATACACACCCTACTTCTGCGCCCGAATATTGATACAAAATTGAAACCGGTAAGTACACACCTTAAAAATTAAGTTGTCCTTGTTGGTGTGTGAGGGCGGTGGTGGGAGTAGCTGGTCAGGTTGAGGTATGTTAACAAGTTGGGCGATACGTAGATAAGGATCCCGGGACGGGTACCTTTGTTGGAGGGTCTGGCTCGGGGTAATGCGACACCAGAAACGGACAGAAAACTATTTATTCACCTTCCCCCCCCCCCCCCTCCTAGGTCTTTTTTGGGCGCCACATTTCTCCATTCATCGCCGGCCTCACGACACAACTGATAACAGATCAAATAATCAGTCTAGTGCAGCGGAGGCTAAACAGGCCGCTTATCTAGCGTCATCTAGCGGGCATTTCACAAAAACCCACCAAAACATGCAAATTTCGTCGATTTAAGCCGTCGGAAATTTGATACTGCCCTATGTAGGCCTATAAAGGGCTGCAGAAGGAGCCGCAAAATCCAGTTGGCCATCAAATGTTTGACAAGTCAACTAGGTGTAAAATATTATTCCTCAGGCGCCGTACGCCCGGCGTCCGTCACGCCGCGTGAGAACACGTATATGAGCCTTATTATAGTTTATAGCACCGTTTTCGTTCCTCAAGTTCGTCCAAATTTTGCTCTTTTTTTTTGTCATTTTTTTCCGCTCTCATCAAAATTTATTCATTGCTTGTACAGACTTGTGTCACATGATTTTCTGGTATCAACGCAAATGTAAGGAGTGTCATTTCGATATTATTATATTATAGGCAAGAGCTGACATAATGAGACAGGGGATTTAATGTGGTACATAGTTGTCCCCGTTCTGCACTCGTGTCCTGCTATAACCCCCCCCCCCCCCCCCGCCATGACGCATCGTGAGCCACCTTCCGCTAGCTGAGCGTGAAAACTTCAGCCCAGGTGGGGAATTCGAAGCTTGAAGAACGAGATCAATCCTTGGTCCGACCTTCGATGCGGAACCTTGGAGTTGATAGCTTCGACATATCTTCATCCCATGTATAAGCCTAGATCAAACCAAGCTTAATTATATCAAAGATATCCAAGCTTTGTTGGCCCAGCCTGTGCAAGCTTGGCTCAATCTTAGCGTCCCTAGCGTTGGTCCTCAGGCAGAATCCAATCTACGTCTAATACTGGATACATAGATACATCCAAGCTTACTAGAGTCATCCAAACCCAAGCTTCAGAAACCATGTTGTGCTAAGCTTGGGCCGAGCTCAGCTTTGTTAGCTTTGAATCTTAGCTTTAACAAGCATCAATCCCGGATTGCTCATACCATCTAAACCCAAGCTTCTGACGTAAGGTTGAACTAAGCTGGATTGAAGCATATCTTTCCTAGTTTCGATTTACCGGCTTCAGCGAAACTCTGCTTGATATTGGATTCATATATAAATCCAGGATTGCTGCACCACCTAAACCCAAGCTTGGAAAGGAATGTTCAACTAAGCTTGGTCCAACCTCAATGTTCCTATCTTCGAAGTTTGAACCAAGATAAATTTTGTAACTTGGACCAAGATTAATTTCGATGCTGCGACCACGAGAAACTTTGGAACTTGGACGAAAATGAATTTCGAGGCTTGCACCAAGATAAAGTCCGAAGCTTGAATGAAGATAAAGTTCGAAGCTTGTATTAACCTACGTAACCAAGCTAGCACGAAGCTTATTCTCTAAGTTAGCATTGGTGTTGCATTCGCATGTTCTGCACAGATTGACCGAGGCTTCCAAACACAGCTGTGGCGAAACTTAGTCAAGCCTCGTCCAAGCTTTGATCAAGCTTCATCGCATGGTCAATTCCCTCCTCGGAGTTGAAAGTTTTAACCCTTCAATGGTAAAAAACAATGACCATATTTTAAACATACTGATTATGTTTCGACGCTGAAGGCATGGGACCATTATTATCAAATAAGATCAATTTTCATAAACCAAAAATGTTCTCATCACTTTTCAAATATGAGATATTAATAAGTTTCGATATATAGAGAATTTTTAGCAATAATATTTAGATCGTGATCCGTCCGATAATGATCGATGCATCATGCCCGAAATCCATCTGCATAATAATTTTATTTGTCAGCCAGGCAAAATGATTCGACAGATTTTTAGTTGCGCTGGTTGGTTTGGGTATCAAAAAGCCGCACCGACGTTTGGGCATTAAAAATGAACAGACGTTATAATCCGTGGATTTACGAGGCAGTATTGAGGGTGATGGGGACTACAACTGGGACTTGGAAAAGATGTGAAACGTCTAACCGTGGCAAACGGCGTCACCAATAGCGAGAAAAAGGCAAGTATCAGCGCCAGGGTGATTTCTCTATTAGGTTGGAAGGGGACCCCCGTGGCGCCGGGCCAACTCACGACTAACTGGGGGCCTTAGGCAGCCTTACACGGAGGGCCCACCTCAGAGGCTTTGTGGGCAGCCGACATTCTCTCCCCCTCCCCTCCCACCCCAGCCGACCACCCCCTCGTATAACCCTCGACAACATTATGATTTTACAGATTCGTCTTTTTTCTTTGTTAAGCAAAACTTTTTACTTGACATCGGATGGAATTAAATTCCGCATGTCAAAAATTTGACCACCAAAAAATGCACTAGTGGTGTGAGCATATGTGCGCCCTGTTCGGGGGACAAACAAAACTTTCCCCCGGTTAATCAGTTTGACCCCTATTAGTGTCATAATGAAAACTTTGAGATTTGAGAATTCTAAACTGAGTCATTTATGAAGCAGATAATTGGGTATTTGCATGATTTTTATATTCATAAACTTTAGATATTTTTACATTCTATATAATTTTTAAAAATTTTTGAAAAAAAAATTCGATTTTGTTCCTAAAAATTTACATAATTTAATTAACAAAAGTGGTCATAAATGACATAAAAGTCACGTGATGTAAATCGTGATGTGATTGGGGTGACGTCATTGTGGTGTTTGTAGCGCGTATATTTGAATGAGCAATAAGTCATGTATTAGTACTTTATAGTGCTGAAACAATGAAAATTGATTTGTTTTTGATGTTAAGTTTTATACATCATATTCTTAATGCCGGATTTTACTGAAAATAATTAAAATTGAAATGCCTTTTTGTGAAATGTTTTTCTAATTTTAAAGTGAATGTGTTTGGAAGTGATGAACATGTCAGTGTTGTTATACTAAGACTTTTGAGAAGTATCAGTTTGACAGTTTAGTTAGTGATTATCAACAAATCAATAAAAATGTCTAACCAATTTTTCCGTTTCACAGAATTCAATGGAACATTAATAAAAATTTTTTCTGGTGTGGCTTTACCAAGATTTCTACACATTGGAACTACACACCAACAAAATTCGTTTTTTGACGACATTTCGAGTAATTAAATAATTTTATCTTAGTATAAAGAACACTATCAGATGTATTTTTAATCAAGCACAACTCAACACAACAATTGTTTACACCTGCTACGTGCTTACAAGATTGGCGCTGAAAATTTCAAATGAAATAGGCATCGTGACGTCACATACGCGAGATGGAGCTACTTATTCATTTAAATATTGGCTTTTTTTCATTTATTAAATTATTTAAGCTTTTATGAACAAAATCGATTTTTTTTCAAAATTTTTTAAAAATTATATAGAATGTAAAAATATCCAATGTTTATGCATATAAAAATCATGCAAATACCCAATTATTAATATTTGAGTAGACACATGGTGAGCATGAGGATGAGACTTATGCGCGTAACTTGAATGGGAGTGAGACGCCAATAGGGGTGCGGCCGCAATAAAGACGATAACTTTAATATTTTACCCAGTGGAACAGTATAAACAATTGCAATTGTTAATAACATTGCATATACTGCACGAATGCCATCCAAAATGTAAGCCACTCGATTTTGCATCGAAACGCTTCGATTGGGACCATCCTGACAGCACTGGGTTCATTCGTTCACTTATTACATACATAATTGTTGCGACGGCCATACCTCCTTAATTATGCAAATTATCGAAAAAAGTCATTATACATCACATACGTATTTTTATATGGGGAACAACTTTTCTTATATGAATTTTGCGCTAACTCTAACAGTTTATGCAGTAGAACATTATACACAATTGACATTCCTTCCCAATCCGCCCCCTTCAAACGCTATAATTGTTGCCGCACTGTCCATGCATAGGACGACCTATAAAAAATAGTACAGGAAATTCTAGAGAGGTGTTTGCATACGTGTGGTCATCATTCCCAACGTCAGAAAGATCGGATATAAGCAGAGGGAAAAGAAAAGATAATAAACGAGAGAGAAGGAGTAGCGAGGGTGGGAAAGTCGACGCTCCCGTGCATAGCTACACGTAGTGGGCCTTAACCTATAACGAACCTTATGGGGCTCCACTTTTATTTTTCACCACAGGTGAACACTACTCAAAAATACAAAGAGATTAGATGACGATAACAATCTGTTCAATTACCAGTTTTGAGACGTGATCACGATATTAATTCAATTTGACTAGCATGATATATTTTAATGACCGAATTTTGTCAACAGAATAACAGGTCTGAAACGGCGAATAAGAATAAAATTCCAGCTCACTTCAAGTGTACGGCTTTTATTCCGATTTTTCTAGTGTACTTTGATAAACTGTGGTCCGAAGCCTCAAGAAACTTAATTCGAGACACGAACGGCTCAGGCAAACGCCCGGTGGTACAAAATTCTCCATTGTATGTTATTTTTTTATCACACAGAATTGTAAAATAGTGTAACGATAACTAATTGCATAGGGCTGAGGTACGTTTCTCGTGGAAAAGTCGCTGAGGCTTTTGCTTACTACAGGGGACTATACGATTTTGTGAACGTAACATAACTACATTTGAAAATAGAGATTCCGATTTTATAAAATAAGAAAACATTATTCTCAAGTGAAATGTTTAGTTTGAGAACACGTTGCCATCTCACCGGTGCATAACCCCAAAAAATGATAAACAAATCTGTGTTATGCTTTTCCTCATCCCCAGATAATCTTCACTTTCTTTTGTTCGTGTTCAAGTTTGATTTTTTTCCTGGTAATTCTGGTAAATTTTATTGAACTTTTCTCTCCGTGTACTGGAGATTTAACTGGACGGAGAATCCATTTGTAGGCCCTATGTACTACCCAAAATGTCCGGTCCCGATTGTGGGATCCACAATTTTTATATAGAGTTGCATACTACCCACATGCACTAAAGTAGTAGTCCAATATATAAAAAAATCCCCGTATGGGACCCCCCACTCTCGACCGGACACCACATATTGTGTGGCGGGAGGATCACAGGAACCCCCAAAGAGGAAATCCCGGGCAGACGAACCCCCCTATCTCTTACATAGACGTACAAATTTCTTACATGCACGGTAACATGCCGCGGCTCCACCGTAGAATTCCTTAGATTCATGGTAAAACTGCTTAGATCTATAATAAAGCTGGTGAGATCCACGGTAAAAATTGCCGTGGATCGTGTGAATAGACACCGCCTATTTTTTAAGCAGTATAAAAAGGGAGAGAGAGGGAAAGAAGAACCAACGGGCCCCATCAGTGTGGGCCCGGTGGGGTGGGGGGCCCCCTCTGTTTGTTTGCGTGGACGTTGTGCATCCGTGTCCGATCGTGTTTCACGAGCTTTCGGTATGTATCACCGTCTTCTTCCCCCCCCCCCCCCGCCCCCCGGGGGGCCCATAACGCCCGGAGATTGTTCGCCTCCCGACAACTCAATAGCCACACATAACGATGGGTCCGTGTTACCAGGGGCCGCGCGATAGGCAGCCCAGTGGGCCCGGCCAGCGTTACTAGTGTGGCCACTGGACCCACGGGGTCAGCTCAGGTAAGCAAACCAACATATTTCAATGTTAAACACACATAAACACGTATACAAGGTGCAGACCATTTGGGGCTTCATCGCTCGTTGCAATCGGGATTAACCCCATTGCCCAGTCAACATCCTCACGCTAATTGGCCGGCAGCGCCCTCCCTGTAATTTCATTAAAGGGGCCTCGTGCCCACATTCAGGCCCCTAACCCCCCTCCCCCGTCGCATCCCGCCGCTAGGATTATGAATATGAATTATTAAGGGTTAAGTAGTGGAATCCGAGGTTATTTTTTGAGAATAAATAAGGAACGTTTAATTTGTTGTTTTGCTACACTGAGAGAACGATTTAGTTAATACTACACAGGCTCCGTAACTGTTACCTCGTAACGCGGTTAAATAAGAACAATTGAATGGCCCGGTGATAGTTACCGAATGGCTCAGTGTAGAGGTTAAGCTTGAGCCAACTGAACCATTTGGTAATAGGTACAGAATCGCTAGTTGATATAACCTCTCTATTGTGTATTATGCCTGCATTTGTGACTAACTTATTGTGTTAGTCGTACCTTACAATTAATCGCTTATACTATTCAAAGAAAGTGAATATGTTCTTGTTTCTTTATTCTTTTAAACCCTCAACGAAACGTGAGGAAAAGCCCGAAACTAGGAGAGATCAATTAAATCAATTAAATAGGCCCACTACTATTGATCGAATGAGCCAAATACATATGGGATAATGCAGAGTTATTGTAAAACACTTCTTCCATTTTATCTTCACTTTTTATTTGTCCTTTGATCTTTATCACCAATTTTTCATTACAAAAATTATCCGGAGCCGGCCGGCGTTCACACACGTGATGGCTCCTTCATTCGTATACATATATATATTCTAACTAGAGGGCGCGTGAAATTAACCTCCATTCGGTAACTATTACCAACCGCTCGGTTGTATCAATTGGGTGCCGGTTTGCGTCAACTGAAAAATTCAGTATAACTAGATGGTGTCGAAATCAACTAGCCGTTGAGTGTACCGCCATTAGTTCTAGTTATTAATGAATGAACGGTTATGGGAACCTAATCTAGGGTAGATACAACCAATTCGTTCTCTCAGTGTAATCATTTGAGCTTCTTGAGCGCAAACACGACTGTCCAAACGAATTAATACGTGCCCTCGACAATCATGGGCTGTAATGATTTGTTTTTACAGCCCTAACTGCTCTAACTGACGCCTATGCCCCAAATAGTTGCTATTGATTATCCTCCCCGTTTTATCGCATATTGTTCGATCTTTCAATCGGGCCGAACCGGAAAAAATGCATCTTCAATGAAAAGGGGGCCTTCTGTGAGGGGTCGCTCGTGCTACGACTGGCAATACAAACGTACTCTGTAGTACTTCAGGCCAAGGGGACAGGTATGTGGAGGAGTCGAGAGAGAAATCTATAAAGGGAGATTGGAGGTATGGGCTCCCAGAATCTCTGGTTCTCCTTCAGGATTCACCGTGTGGGGTCTCAAGGCGCGCAACGATGAATGGCGAACGACAATGCTCGGGCCCATACAGGCCCCAGGAAGTGTACTCCAGTGATCTACCGAATGTCTACATGGGAATGCGTTTCTTTCCGTTTTTTTGAATTTCACGGGCGTTTCTTCGGGAGTACGGTGCCATGACGCTTCTCCTGTGAGCGTTTGTGAGTCGGCACACTTGACTTTGAGTTCTCAACAATAGGAATGGTCAACAATGCCATGGATAACTCAGTGAGATGTGGTTTTGATGATGTGATGAGGAGGGGACGGGCGCGACTTATCAATTAGATGATATTTTATGACTTTTGAATTAGATCTTTCCAACTGCGGCTTTTCAATTAAGGGGGGAAACCAGTTTAGGAGGCCGAAATTCGAGTGTTTATTTGTGATTTTTTTTAACTGAGAAAAAATAATTCCAATTCGTTCAAACTTCGAGGGTAGTTTATTCCTATTTTGAACTACTTTTTTAACATCGGAACTAATTGGAATTTCGTTATGAAACTAAGCAACATATTGTTGAATAGTTGTACTAAGAATGTATGCAATAAAAAAAAATCGATTTTTTGAATCATTTAAACTAGTTTCCCCCCTTAAGGATATTCCACCCATATTAGTGAAGATATAAGAATTGCTTGAAATTTTGACATAATGGTTTTGAAGTGGTAACAGATGCCTGTATGAAATTTGAGATTGAGTCACAACACCGTTTTGTGGTTATTAATTATCAAAGTTCTCAATTAACACGGCCTCTTATGGGAAAAATAAAAATTTCTGTAAATACAGTTCAAAATATAAAAATTTGTTGAAATTTTGAAAATTTACTATTGAAGCAGATATAAAACGATGGTAAAAATTTCGTGACGATTGACTAAAATTTGTTTTCATTAATTTGTTTAAACAATATAATATTGATTCGCAAAATGAAATACAATATAATAATTTTCTATGGCTATCACTTCAACTAATTAACGCATTGGAATATTAATTGAAAATTATTGGCGATAAATATAACGAATTAGAGAAAGAGTCATAAACTTATATACGTGTTGAATACCCTTAAGAGGTCCCAACTTGCGAACTTCGGCCTAAGTGTGCCAAGAAACTAGAACTGACCGACGGAGCAATTGGATTACAAACCCTTCGTTATTTTCCTTCGATTTTTACTTCTATATCATCAAGTTTGGCTACAAGAATACTAAAGATACCTATGTTCCGTTTGAAATTTGAAAAACCCGCGGGTAATTTCAACCAAATTCATGGTGTACACTTAATTCATTCAGTACCTTTCAATAACTTTACCAAACTCCCCACATCTGCCTAACATACGACTTCCTATATTGGCAAAGGCACTGAACAATTAAGCATGGTGAACATGGAGGTGCATACAATTATCCGACGCGTTGTTCCACACATATTTCGCTGAAGTTGCAACGTTGTATGGGGATTGTTTGAATGGTGGACGCCGGACGTGCCGAGGCATACGATCTGCATGTCTCGACTCGGTCACTTATTAAATATAAAAATTAACTTGACTTAAGTCTGGAACGGATAGGCCTTCAAAATGACATGTGGACGAAATGTCTGACGTTCCCACGGTGACAAAGTTCATGATGGGTGAAAAGGATTAATTATCGAGGAAAAAATTAGTGTTCATTCCGTGGTAGTTTTAGAATTGTTCTGCAATGCTATACTGCAAATGTTCATGATTTTTTTTTATGAACTTCTCACTTTTTTCTAAGATTTAGACTTTGTCAAAGAATAAAGTGTCCAATTTATTGGTCATTTAACAAGCCGTGAAATCGCAAGTTTTTTTTTCGGGCCCTGTCGAACGAGTCAATGATGCCCACTCGGAACGAAGAGGGCTCAAGGCCCGTGAGATGGTGCCACCACCCGTGAAATCGCCATTTGCCAGGATTTTCCTTGCAGATCCCAAGTATTCTAAAAAGGCGTGAAACCATGAGGGCGGGGCTCGCCCATTAGTGTGAAACTCACCCTCAAAAAAAAAAAAAATCCACCAAATTATCATGTAGACAGGCATAGCCAATGGGGATAATTCAATAACCCCGTGAAAAGTGCTCTGGAACCCTGAAGAACGACCGTGAAATTTCGATCTCCAGACGATGGGTTTTTCATCCGTCTAGAACGAATTGATTGATTACAGTTTTTATTGAAATTCTACTATACAGTGGAATTTGTGAAGGACCATGGAGATATCTATGGATATATTTTGGTAGCACAGTGAATTTGGGAGCCAGACCAAACACTTCCTGATTTGTAGTTTTGTCGGAGATTGTATCTTTTTGAAACTTACAGAAAATCGACTATCAGGTTACGAGATTTTATTACGAATTTGTATTGAAGATATTTAGAGAAATATGGTATTATATATGTATGGTGCTAGATCTTGACTGATGAGATTCCCTTTTTTAACAAAAAGTCGCCGAGTGCTTATACACCCTCGGCGATGTTTCCATCCACCATTGCTCTTCGATCATAGACGTTACAAAGAAAGTTATTCAACATTAAATGTGTGTACACCCCCACCCCTACTCCCTCACACACATATCCCCACACCCCCCCCCCCCACACACACACACACCAGCCTACCTACACACTCAACTACCCATTCTCAGAACCGCCCACACATCCACCCACCCGCCCATCCACCCATTCACCCTCCCATCCACCCACATCCACATACCCGCCCACACACCTACCTATCCAGGCACCCTCCCGCACGCCCAGCCACCCACCCACCCACCCGCCCGCCCAATCACCCACAGCCACCCACCCCTCCACGCACACTCATACATACACATTTTGTGGAAAATCGTTTAAAGACGTCTCACATGTCTTTAAACGTGGGGTACAATGAGACACCGAATTTTCATTTCTGGAGATCCACATTTTTACCCTACTAGGAATTATGAAGTTGAAAACTGTGAAAATTTTTCAACAATTTTCGAACATGCTGCAATGTAACAGTTTTCAACAATTCCCCAAATTTGGATAAACAATATATTTGTAATATATTTATAAAGTTATTAGAATCGGTATAACCGGACGAAGGAGATCAACGGAAACTGTATGGCATAAACGTAAAAAAGTCCTGAAAAAATGATATCATATACAAAATATATTCAAAATCATTTTCCCTGAGATATTAATTGTATATTTTGTACCTGAAAAATTGTTGAATATACTTGTAATTGTATACTTGTGATGCACGGGTCACCCACAATGATGTCTCAATTTTCTATCCTTCGAAATACATTATATGTATTTTCTCATATATTTCATGGATTCTATGGGGCCCACCACCTAAATCATAGGCCAAACAAGGCTATTGTTGTGCATTTAGTGTGTGAAAGAATGTTGCCAAATCCGTGGGGGACTATTCTTTTCTGTACTCTGGCTTGGTTTTTATTTTTTTTCATGAACGGTGGCGCCAGGTTGTCGAGAGACCCGACATCGGGGCCTTATGGGTGTCAGGATGACGGGAATAAATAAGCACACGCGCCTTATGGAGTCGCGGAGGATACAACACCTGCGGTTCTGGACAAAACGGGAAAACTAGCCATGAAAGAGGTTTACCTCACATTTCTCCGTGGATGTCGCGTCAGCCTCTCCCAAATGTCGAAAATTTGGAACTTTTTGTACATGTGAAAGATGCAACAAAATAAACGATGTTAGACTTCATACGGGTCAAATCGTTATTGCGCGCTAATCGGACAACGTTAAGCCACTTCTCGGTTGGATGGACACTTAATTGATCATATCTTCGCAATTTTGAGAGTTAGATAACAACATTATATAACCTAAATATTTCCATTCATAAATATTTCTATATAAAAATAATACACACACACACACACGCCTGACTACACAGTTTGGTCTCCAGAAGTATTGGTGGAACCCATAAAATTAAATTACTCCGTTAGAATTGATTTATAGCCCGCGGTACGAAAAAAGATGAGCAGTGAAATCGAGTGTTAACTGACAGTGAAGTCGTTACGTTATCCTCTGCGCACCGTATTTGCGCAACTCAGACTGTGATGCGCATACGTTCTCGCGGGGAAGGTCAGGCTGGTTTCAATATATGTATTGAATATCAACAGTCAGTTTATAAAGTTTCAGCGTTTTGGTCTTTTATTGTTATGGAGAGAGCTAGTCTGATATTCATTTATATTTATACTGAGGAAGTGAATGAAGTTAATGAAATAGTGTAAAATATGGAAGAAAATAATTCAAGTGATGATGAACAAAAATCAGAAAAAAGTGCATGCAGTTACCAGGTAGATTATGCACTAATTTCTGTGTCGCTAATTTCTAACTGTTTAGAAAAAAGTGTGAAATAAAAATTTTTATAATTAAAATGTACTGTATAAGTTTCACTTCTGTCGATAAAAAGTTTGAAAATAAAATAAAATAAAATAAAAGTATTTAATAACGATGATAATATTTACAAAATTGATAATGGTAATGTTAGTAGTGAAGGGAATGCATGTAAATAAATATGGATTAAAGTATATACTTTCATGGATTTCAGTTCATTCACCCTCCCAACCCCTATCGTATATATTCCAAGATAATTATTCTGAAGGATTAGACTCCAGTCGCGAGTCAGAGCTGACACACATGATTTTTTTTCGTCGATATTGAACTTATATTGTTCTTCATTCTTAATATATCATTTACATTGGAAGAATAGAGGCTGGACATTTTTAATTAAATTAAACAAGCTCCAAAACCTCACGAGTTTCTCCTCTTGAAAAATAGGAGAAAGAAGGTATCATAAAATCACCCATCACATCCTTAAAATTGAGATTCAAAAAGGAAGAAACTGTCAATAGGAAAGTTTGTCTAGAAAGAAATATCGAAGAAAAGATGGTCAACGTGAAAGAACAGGAATTATCGGTGTTCGTAGGGCGGCGAAATCTCTTAGTTAAGGGCATTGTGGTGTGTTTGTGAATGGAGCCCAAGGTACCGATCCCCAAAGTAAGAAGTGGAGAGAGTGAGAGGCCCCTGGCGTCTGCATTGAGGACCTCCGGCGTGATATCGTCACTTTACCATGGGAGAAACTTTACGGTTGTTATTGCGCCACTTACAGTTTCATGCTGACGACACTTTGGGTCAGGTTCTATATGATTTCTTCCCATTTGCTTCATTAACGAAGTATCGTAGGCTCAATCCTCGAACGATTGGACTGCTATTAATCATCATCTTGGTGATGACTGACTAATTTCGCGCCCGCTTTTGTGTGTCTGTGTGTGGATTGTAAATTGAGGACTCTTCACTGTTGCCGTCATGGGTCACTCTGATTTACCCCGCGTGACGACAAGGTCAGAAAAAAATTCTCAAGTTCAAGACGCGCGATCGGGAAGCCGCGCTCATTTTTAATACTAAACCATCTAAAAAAATCACAACAGCCTTGACATTGGACTATAATCGTTGGTTTTTCCTCACTGTTTTATAGAACTTTTTTCAGCGGGATAAGGGTCTCAAACGGACGCTAACGAGATGCTCGCCACCCAAACCGCCGAAGATTAGAGATTAGGGCAAGGGTGAAGGAATGAAGGAGGCTTGGATTTAGGTGGCTTCAAAGTGTTTCTAGGGTAATTGGAGGGCTGAAGTATACCATATATGGTGACCAGTCTAAATATCATACCACAAACGAAACTAGAATTTTTCTGTTCATTTCTTTTCCAAGGACTAGTACTACAATTTTTTACGGAGACGTTCCTCTGCGTAGGGGTATCCGCTCTATACAGAATCGAAATTTTTACAAAAGAGTAATTTTTTCTGCGCGGGCTCATATTTTAAATTCAAAAAATTCGCAATTTCATTTTTCCAATTCTAAAATTCAAATTGACGTTGAAATTTTTTTTCAAATTCAAATGTAATTCAAACTCAAACTCCAATGTGAACATTTATATCTATTCTTAAATTCAATTTAAAAAAATCAAACTCAAATTTAACTATTACAAAAATTGGAAATCAAAATATTTCAAATTTCATATCACACTTCAAAAAAAGTTAATCTGAATAGTTGGTCGATCTCCTGGCTACTAGCGGCCGGGGTGGCGCTAGTAGTACAAAATGTTTGAAATTTATGGTGACCCCGGGTGAAAATCCCGAGCAATCTTACCACTTTCTCCATTTCATTCTTCTACAATGATGTATTTGCAGGGGTGTCGGAAAAATTAAAGCAATCCCTCTGCGGGACGGGGGGGGGGGGGAGGGGGGAATCGCCGGTGGTCCATGAAATGCCGAGGGATCCAGCACGGACGGCGGTTTTGCGTTGGGAGCAACACCGGTAATCGGATACGACCCGGGATACAAATATGCGCGCATTAATAGACGCCGCGGTGTGCTTCAAAAAAAAAAAAGAAAAATAAAATAAATAAAAATAAAAAAAAAGGCGAGTAGAAAAACGAGAAATGAAAGAACCCACGAGTTTATTATGATTTCAGGGTCGTCTCGTTCATTGTGTCCAAATTAATTTTTCAGAGTGAAGCGAAACAAAAAAGAAAAAGAAAAAGATGCAGAGAAAACCGAAGAGTTGTTAATCTCAAATTGAACGTGAAACGACAACAATCGGCGGTTACGAGCCGTATGGTAAAATGGGCGAAATACGATTCCGCGTTGTGGATGTCTGACGACGACACAGAGGCATTCAACGGGCGGAAAGAAAGCCGGGATTTTTTTCGTGGGGCCCCCCACGGCCAAATCTCGCACTTTCCCACGTGCGGGTGATCGTGTTTTATCCTTGCCGACGGTTGAGTCTCGCCAGTCGCGAATATTTCGGGGTGGGGGGGGGATGCGGATTATGAGATTTGGGAATTTAAGGTGCTTCCTTAGTAATCTCTTCATGAACGTAGGGAAAAAGAATGGGAATTTTATAGGAGACTTGTAGACAAATTCCAAGACTATCCCATAACCCACATGGAATATATATATATACGATATATGGAAGTTGAACCAGTTCCATATATTTCATGATACCCTCAAAAACATTCCCAATTCGGGGCTATAAATACTCCAACTTTGGCAATAAAATATCTCCGATTCGGAGATAAAACATCTTAGATGAGAATGAAACGAGAATAAAATACCCCCGATCGGGGAATATAATATAACGGATTTGAGGATGAAATATCCCGAAATTGGGGATGCTCATGTCTCGGTACCAGAGACATTGATATCCTGAAATCGAGGATAAATTTTTCATGCCGTTTTTAACTTCCCGATTAGTCGGGAAGTTATTGTAATGCACCGAAAATCCAAATTTAGTGTTTCATTATCTAACTAGGGTTGTAAGTATACCAAAATGATCCTCGTCAAATTCTCAGTTAGCGTCTGTGTGTGTGTGTGTGTGTGTGTGTGTATGTGTACAAAATTGTGCGCAACAATTTCTCATAAACGAATGAAGTTATGGAAATTCTCAAGGTCGCTTTCGAAGCGTTTCCATATAACTTAGAAGTGATTAAATTTTGGATGAAATTGGTGCACTATTGGCGTCTCACTCCCAGTCAAGTAACGCGCATAAGTCTCATCCTCATGCTCACCATGCGTCTACTCAAACATTCATAATTATCTGCTTCATACATGAGTCAGTTTAGAATTCTCAAATCTGCAAGTTTTCATTATGACACTAATAGGGGTCACACTGATTAACCGTGGTATATTGGAGAGGAATAAATTTAGTACGCTGTGCTGAAATACCAAATCGGGAAGTTTTCTTCGTGCCCCGAATGAGGCACACACATGCTCCTACTACTAGTTATCCTTTTTTTTACCAAGATCTGTATGTGGTCATTAGATGGACCTGAAAAGATGAAAGCACTTAAGAATCCATAACTCGAGGTTATGGAATTCGCCGACCGGAAGTCCTTTGAAATCATCGAAAATCTCCGATCGCCGATCGATCCTGAAGATAAACTTTCATAAATTTACGATGGATGGGGGTTGTGGGTGTGCAATGATGGATGTATGGTTGCGCCGACCTCTTGTTTCAATCGGCGATCAAACTGATAAACAGATCCCACTATTTTTAGGACTATTAGTTTAAATCTGATACCTATATGACATATTGGTCCCAACGTTTGAAGCCTATACTGGTTGAAGGATTAAGTTGTTGTTAACCAGGCTTATTAACTATTAATAAATGGCGCAGTCGAATATCACAATATGCTTTCGGCCATATTTGACTATACGGCATGCCTCAATCGTAATGGATGTCAGAGTGATTCGTTAACACGCAACGAATGCATACTTGAGGCAAGTCAATTAATCAGTGTGCCAATGAAATTAATTCGTTAACAATAACTGCGAACCGTTCTAACAGAGTAATGAAAACGTGGAAGGAAAAGCTATGAACTAGTGAGACGGAAGTGCGTTTGCCCCCCTTTGGGAGCACAAACAAAACTTCGCGATTTCTAATTTCTGTTCGTCATTCCTAGATTCTCCGACACGTCAATTGAATGTTCAAAGACTGGTTTCAGAAAAATAGAAGTCATGAAATTTTGAATACTGGAATACAACAGGTGGCGCTACCTGCGACTATGTCACGTGACGCCCTGACCAATCACACTGCGCATCGCGCATTCAAACTCTCCTGTGCAAATGCGGGCAAACACGCATGCGCCGGCGGTAGTCGGAGAACTTCGGATCTAGACCGAATATGAAAGTTTGAATAGTCATTAAAATTTCGCGCCACTCAAAATCAAGCAACAGCTCATAATTCACTACATGAAAGTGAGTCAAATTTTGAGCGAAGCTCAGGTGCGCCGAGACACTCCAATTGCGATACTGATGAACTTGCTCACAACTTTCCTTCGTAAACGGGCGGTTTTCATGCTTCATGTTAAAAAAAAACTGGAAACTGTCATTCCCTAAGTTTAACTATATTTCTCCGTGAAAAAAAATACAAAACAAGAAATTAGTTTCCTCCATCATGATTCGTGTATACTTCTGCGCGAATGAATTTCTATTCCTTGCTTTGTACTTGATCCATACGATTGTGATTTATGATTGGATGTACTGACGCAGTATATTTAGTCTGGTTCGGTGTTTACATTAGTATCAAAGGCTTTCTACCAATTTCGCTTGAGTAATTCTATTCGATAATTCTTATCGGAAAATGATCTGTTTGTAAACACTTTCGCATTCAAAACACTTTTACCTCTTTCTCTAGAATTTTTTCACATTTGCACTTGAAGATGCAATCACTTCCAATTACAAGTTAGGTAATTCTTGTGTATACTTAGTTGCACTTGCTTTTTTAGAAGCAAGTTTCTGACGTCCAGGAAGATCTCCCGTATTCCTCAATTGGAAAGGTAAAATCCCTGTGGTACCTAATTAGCATTGACCCAATGGGCTCCAAGAGAAAAGGTGTACCTCTATTCTGAGCAGGTCTCTCTAATGCGACATGCTCTTTGGGAGATTCCTGACGCTCGTTTCGCGGATGTTAACAAGGCATCAGCATGGGACTCGTGCCTGGCTGCGGTTCCATGGGTGCCGGGGGAGCGGTCGACCCGGTGATGCCCGTGGATAAGATCGCGGAGTACCGGATTCAGTGCGCGTGTTCTGTGGTTTGGCAAGCCCAATTCAAGTCACAGTGAGACACCGATGCATACGATAAATAGTCATGGTATTCATGATGACACCTCAATTTTTTGGTGGTTCTCACTTTTATGGAGATCTTAGGCGGATTGAGTCATGGGAAAGTTTTTGGCATTTCCGGGGGAATAATGATGAAGTTGCAGTGGGTCAAAAAGGTGACAATTATTTCCATCCATCAAGTTTTCGCCACATAATTTCAGAGAATACTCTTTCCATTTAGACGATTTTTCTGTTCAACGATTTTCTCGAAGTGTACGCAATCGTAATATACATACAGCACAACCTACTAAATTTATTCTTCTCCAATATACTACGGTTAATCAATGTGACCCCTGTTATTATCATAACGAAAACATGCCTATTTGAGAATTCCAAACTGACTCATGTATGAAGCAGATAATTATGAATGCTTGAGTAGACGCATGGTGAGCACGAGGACGAGACTCGAGCAAAACAAAAACTTTAATATTTTACCCAGTGGAACCGTATAAACAATTGCAATTGCTAATAACATTGCATATACAGCACAAATGCCATCCAAAATGTGATCCGCTCGATTTTGCATGAAAACGCTTCGATTGGGACCGTCATGACAGCGCTGGGTCCATTCGTTCACTTATTACATACATAATTGTGGAGACTGCTATACCTCCTGAATTATACAAATTATTGAAAAAAGGCATTCTACATAAATTACGTATTTTTATATGGCAAACAACTTTTCGGTTAGTTCGGATAGTTTAGGCAGTAGAACATTATAAACAATTGACATTGTTAATAACAATATAATTACTGGACCACTTTTACTGAAAATTTCACCAATTATAAAATATGCTTATATCTTTCAAGTGTGACATTGAGTACCTGGATTACAACATTTCTGTGTGAATGAACGTTCATTATCACTATTTTCGATTTTTGCGCAACATGAATTTCTCAAAAACAGGGGAACTACTCAATGGATTCGATCAAGAATTTAAGCAGCTCTAAGTTCCACGGAGACGCAACGATTGAAAACAAAAATTATTTGAATCGCACGATCCGTTTCTGAAAAAAACGTAAACGAAAAATTTTGCCACATAGGGACGAACACACACACACACACACACACATACAGATACTTCTCTGAAATCATTTCAGGATGATGCAAAACGTCGAGAAACGTGCAAATTCCATTGATCTGGCACTTTTTATTTGCGGGGTCATTACAATAACTTCCCTAGATCGGGAAGTTAAAAATTCTTACCCAAAAATATCCTTCCGCAAACTGAGCCACAATCGCTTCACAAAAACGTAAAATTGAATTGAATCAGTTTCTCAAGGTTTTTTTTTCAAGACTTTATTGAGAGCGAAATGAAACTTGGTGTGATGTTCATTTTTTATTAACGACGTTCCGGGGATATTTGCATAACCATCTTCAGGTAAAATTTGTTATATCAGTTTAGTTGAGATTAAATTCATTATGTTCCAAGATTAGGCACATGTCTGTTGTTAAAAAAAAAAAAAAAAAAAAAAAACAAGAATGTAAAGGAGAAAAATTGGCGAACCTACTAATTGTTGACTAAATTATACAAGACCACATCTCTATGAAGATCTTGCCAGTCCGAGTAGCACTTGGACATATGTAAACCACGCCACTAAAAATGTTCCAAGATACCTCCAATTGTCTCCGGTCCGCAGCCATGACATCATTCCAAAGGTGGGAATTCGTGTACCAGCTCCCATGTTCCCCCAGCAGGTTGAAATACAAACGATCTCTATCGGCGATAGTCTCTCCCATATCCACGAGAGACAGAAATGGCCGCGATTGCTAAGAAAAAAAGGATGCGTCTACGGCGTCGGTGTTGGCGGCAGAAAGGCAGGTAGGCGCACGTTCGACGATCGGATCTCATGGGGCGAAGGTATGAATGAGTCGTGAGAAGACCGAAAAAAAATAGCCCCAAAGCGCTGCTCCCATGAATGGTCTTGGGAAAAGTGCGACGAAATTCGTTTCCAATGTCCTGTCCAATCCCTCCTAGTTCCTTGGAGGCCCCCGGGCCCCCCCGAATACTTCGGCTTCCCTTTCAGCCTTGGAATGAACAAAATGGACCTCGTTGTAATTAGGACAGTGCGCCCGCATGAATTTCGCCGCTGACCTATCATTCCAAGACAATGGGCGATTCTGCATATTCGCGTGCCTCGTAAATACCATGGTCTGTCTATGGTTAATCATATGGTGCGATAAAAGGGCGTATGTGGTGATTGTCGAGGGGTGGATCAGCTCGTTTCGGATGATTTGGACTTTGAAGAATCGAACATCGAGATATCATTATTTTACATCATGAACGAGTATTAACCGAAACAGCGATTTCACCGTGAAGGAATATTAACGGGAAAAAAATATTCCGTTGTATATAGTACAACCCGATCGGGTATCAAATACTGATCCGAGGAAAGAAAAGGGGCAGATCCGGGGATATGAGTATCCCCGACTCAGGGATATTTTCATCCCCACACGGGGGAAGAATGATGGTAGAGAATTCCATGTGAATATTTACCACTAGTAAGAATTACCAAAGTTTGGGAAGCATTACTATGCTATGGTAATAGTTCCTATAGGCTCTAGCAACGGATACTATAGGACATAGTGCTAAGTAATTTTTACTACTCAACATGGTAAAAATTACCATAAAGGTCAAATCGAAAAACCGTTTACCATGTTTTATGATAATATCTCATATATGAAAGTGATCTCTACCATTCAGTTTTCTCCGTGAAAATGAGGAATATTGCATCTCAAAGGGGAATCTTGGCTATTTTTTCCATGTGTCTTAAAACCGTCAAATGGATGAATTTCGTTCACTTTTATGATTCTCGCGAGAACTGAGAGGACGCCACACAGTCATTGTTAACTGCCGTTGATTGAGGGGCGTTGCTGCGCTAATAGGTTCCATCCACCTCCGCCCCTCACTCCCCCCCCCCCCCCCCCCCCCCCCCCCGCCTCCCTTCGCCCGCTCCGCAGCCCGTGCACTCGGGCGCACACGTTTCTGAAACAGAGCCTAGATTTATTTCACGACTAATTTCGCCTTGTTAGCCAAACAGGATGTGCTCAGGACCCTGGCGGCTCGTGTGTGCCCGGAGTTATCCTTTAACGGGTCTTAATGGTGGTGCGCTAACAATCTCGCCGAAAGTGCGCCAATTTCTCGCTCCATTGTGTCTCCACCGCCGACATGATGGATGAGAAATCTTCTGGGGGGTTTTAACAATATTGTCAAAATAACATTTTGGATACATAGTAGGTTTAGTGGCATATATTTTTGATATGGTTCAATTTGTGATTAAACTGGAGAGACCCGGGTTCGAATTCAAGTGAAGATTATTGGGATTTTTTGGGAAAATTCTAACCATTTAATTTTGTCCTGAATCAGGAAATTCCCAAGCATTTTTTTCTCCCATACCATGACAATATCCCTGCAACTTGCCTGGAGTCCCCCAAAAATTTCCGCGGGAAATCTAGGTCTCACGGTCGCCCGGGCCATGGTCTCACACTTCAGAGAAAAGCCTTTCGGTTCGTGGGAAGCGCGTCTCCTCTTCTCCGAAGCACTTGCGATGGAGACGTATCGTAAGCGACCGAAAAATGACGCGACTGAATGAACCAAGACTCAACGGCGAAACACAGAAGATAGGTGATGTTTTGCGTGAGATAAAGGAGCAATGTTCAGGCATGATTGACCAATTTTCGCATTATGAATGCAAACAGGGCAATACGAAATCTCATCATCAAAAATTGAGTAATTATAAACCGGGAAAATAATTTTTGACGAAATAAAATTGTTGAATTGTGTACAGCAGACGTGTTTTAAAAAGATTCAAGGCGCAAACTAAATCTGAACAAGGATAATTTTTGTCAAATTTGTATCCTCATGGAGGACTACAAGAATGCATAATCGTATTCTGAATGAATCTATCTACCTCTATTAAAAGTTGCAACAAAGCCGAACTAAACCCGTAGATACTGCTTTCTGATGTCTGCCACATGGAGATTTCCCCCACCATCGCCATCCAAAAAGTGGCATTGGCCTCGCTCAGGGTCCACCATCGAACCGCGGCGGTGGTCACTGCACATTTTGTTTTAGACAGGCCGTGTTGAAAAAACGAAATAATCCCCAACGAGATGCATTTTGTCGCCCGATAAAAGGGTCCATGGGAGTGGGAGGGGCCGAGATATCACCGACGAACACACGAACACTTTTAACGGGCTAATTGCAGCCGATACGACCTGTGCCTCCCCAAAGAAAAAAAATAAATAAATAAAATTGCTCTTTAGTTGGGGGAGTATCGCAAAATGTCCTGGGAACTCGTGAAACCTTCGCCGACCCATTATGCCCCGGGGGCTCATAAAATCTGTCGCCTTATCCAACGCGATTTAGACGCCAATGCACTTAGACGACAGCAGGTGTGCAAAAGCCGAAAAGCTCTTCCCCATTTTTTTTTTTCAGTGTTTCGATTTTCAACTTTCCGATATGGGAAGTTATTGTTCTCGCCCCGAAAATGAAAAATCGATTTTTCTTTAAATTTCCACGTTGCAAGGTATCGCTGACAATTCTACGAAAATAGTTAACCTGCCAGTTGTCACGCCATTTGCGCAACGTTCGTTAGTCGCGCATTCCCAGAACTTCTCACATTTGGTTTTGAGATCATAGTTTAAAATGTGAGTAGACATATAATAGATAGAGTATTTATTTTTTACACGTTAATGTTATTATTAGGGTCGATATTCGATATTTGAAGTATGAATCATTCAAATTAATGCAATGCAATTATATGACTAGTGGTGTGAGCCATTCGGGATACAAACAAAACTTTTGTAACGACCTATTCCCCCCACATTTGTAATTCGCGGTATTTACTGTTCGTGCATCCTCGGCAACAGTCGAGAGTTTCCGTCCATTCGAATGGCTTCGGGAGTTTACGGTTTTTCAAGCCGGTGTTTCTTCCGAACAGACTCGAAGTGCCACCTTCGCTTCCGGTTCTCCCTCTCATTCGTTATACAAACTGACAGGGTAACTAACGTCTCAATTTATATCCGAATGAATCAACCATTTATTAATGAGTGAGTTAATTATTTAACCTCCAAATACGACACACGCCCCACTTCCCGATTTGGTATTTCAGCACAGCGTACTAAATTTATTCTTCTCCAATATACCACGGTTAATCAGTGTGACCGCTATTAGTGTCAAAATGAAAACTTGCAGATTTGAGAATTCTAAATTGACTCATTCATGAAGCAGATAATGATGAATATTTGAGTAGACGCATGGTGAGCATGAGGATGAGACTTATGCACGTTACTTGACTGGGAGTGAAACGCCAATAGGGGTGCGGCCGCAATAAAGACGATAACTTTAATATTTTACCGAGTGGAACAGTATAAACAATTGCAATTGTTAATAACATTGCATATACTGCAGGAATTCCATCCAAAATGCAATCCGCTCGATTTTGCATGGAGACGCTTCGATTGGGACCATCCTGACAGCGCTGGGTTCATTCGTTCACTTTTCACATACATGATTGTTGAGACGGCCATACCTCCTTAATTATGCAAATTATCGAAAAAAGTCATTACACATCACATACGTATTTATATATGGAGAACAACTTTTCTTATATGAATTTTGCGCTAAGTCTAACCGTTTGTATAGTAGAACATTATAAACAATTGGAATTGTTGATAATAAATATGTAGTAGACCAATTCCTGCAAAAATCTAATCAGCTTTGAAGATCACCAATACCCTTCGATTGTGCCATACAGCATCTCGATCGTATAATTTGATGGTGAGAAATCGTTGGAGAAAGAATTTGACTACATAGATACACCGTCACATACACACATACATACATCTTCTTAGAAATGGTCTAAAATGATCAGAAATGGCATGAAACGTGGAGATATGTTAAAAAATTCATTTTTGAACATCGGGGGCATTTCAATAATTTCCCCCATCGGGAAACTAATAGGTTGAACATGAGGGGATTAACTAACACAACTTGTGCAATTGAGCAGTTGATAAAATTGGCTAAACATTAAGTTCACAAAATGAAGCATATTTGACTATTGCTTGAGGTACAAATTCCATAGAGCACAATTAGTCAATATTAAGATGGATCATTGTCAGTAATTGCACAAATATCAATATATAGTAATGCAGTGAAACCCATGCTGTCCTATAAAAATTAAGTGAAAATAGAATCTGTATAAACTTTCCAGGACTCGAAACGGAAAGTGTAGATGAAAATTTTCAAGTGTGGTGACGGACCTCACAGCCACGGTGTATCCTCTCGTTGAGGTTCTCGCACTTGAGGTTCGTGAGCCATTAACGATCGTAGGAGATTTAGCGCGAGGCCCTTATTTGAGGAGAGCTCCGGCAGAAATACCAGCGGTAGAAAAGACAGTCTGAGGTACGAGGTCGCGACATCGTGACCAAAGGACCAGCCACTTATTTACATATTGTCCGGCGGGGATATGCCTCACCTCGGTCTTTTTTTTCGGTTTTGAAATGCCGGAGGAGTTCCGTAATAGCATCCCAGATCCAGATCCAAGTGTCTGGCTTCGCGAGGTGCCACCTACGACGATCTCTCGCATGGGGAGAAAAGTTTGATAACTAGTGAACTCACTGAGTTTAGGGCCACACAAAAATATCGATTTGTAGTTTCCGCTGAACATTATTTTTCCAAAGATTTTCCGAGAAAATTAAAAATCTGGTTGATCCTTGTAAGGCGGCAGTATGGACCCTGTGTCGCCGTTTTAAGATTTCATAATTTTTGGTGAAACGATGAAGTAATTATTTGTATTTTCACTACTACGTCTACTGTCACTTTGCTTTCAGCTTTGCTGTTAATGAATCATTCAATCTCTCGCTATTGCCATTATTAATATGTGGGCCTTGATCCAATTCTCTTGTCCAACATAATGTACAGTAATAAACAATCAATCAATCAATATCTCTGATGTACCAAATTCAACAATCCAGAATCGCCAGTTACTTGGCTGAACTCTTTGTGACTTTCACCACCACCAGGCCCCGTCGTCAGGCGTTAGCTCAGCAAGCTCTTGTTGTGCCTAACTACCGGACGGGTACCTACAAGGTTGCTGTTGCGGTTTCTGGATCTAAGCTGTGAAACGCCATCTCCATGCATCCCCGCAACCTTCCATCACTTACCCAGTTCAAGATCTGAGGCTCTGGAAGTTGCAGGTTGCGTAATTTTTTGGTAAATAGTTTATTGATAATTGTTTCAGAGAGTCTAAAGTCATCTTTTACGTTGCTGCTTGGCTGGGGTGATCAAACTTTAGTTTGACCTTGGTCAGTCCTCGGATATTATCATTTTTGGACGTTAATGCTCCTGGATATTTGGCCAAGGATATTTACACCGGTTACCCAGAGCATCGATTACCACACCTCTGTAATACCAGATGGAAGCTATCGGTATGTGGCCCTTGATCTGTTGTAAAATCCTCTGTAGGATTTAGTCTCACTCCTGGAGAGCAGATTAGGGGAAAAGCCTTGCGACGTTGGGGTGCCGAAAAACAATGAATACGCAGGTTGCGGGGTTTTCCCCCAGGTGCGAGGTCGGATTTAACTCTTAAGCATTTGCTTTTGGAAAAGCCATTTCTCAGGTATGTTTGACCTCTCCACCTGACGCTTGAGGATGAGTGCTAAATCATCGAATGCTGAGCACTGTTTTGATGGTTTATGTTTAGAACTTGGGAAAAATAAAGAAATAGGTATCATGGATAATTCCAGGGGTTTGCAGTGTTTGAGCAGTAATTTCTAGTGTTTGCAAAATCCCTGAGTTTTAAACACTAAGTTACTACTTGATGATGTGGTCGGCAACCGCAATAATCTGAAAATCTTCGCATTCCTACAACGATGAATTTATATACATAATTCGGAACCAATTTATTTCTGTTATTGAGATATTTTGGTGTAAACAAAAAAATTGTCATTAACAAAACGACCACGTGATGCATTTCAATAAAAAAAGTCGAAGCATGGAGCATTATCGTCACACACACACACACACATACTATGGCAAAGGTCTTAGGTTCAAGCTTTTTAGGTTTCTTAAAAATATTTTCTCATTCATTTCGACCGAAACAGGAACGTTCCGTATGTGTGGGTATCGGTGGTACCCACAAGATGAGACCGCACCGCCGGGGTGGCGGGGTCCATCGTAGCACAGGAGTTTCTGGAGGTTTACCCTGTGTTTGGAAGTACGATCGCATAACTGGCGAACATCGGCCCCAGCTACATGGTCGGCTGTCCAATACTCTTCAGATACCGTGTAGTATAAACGAGAGGGACGAAGGCGAACAAAAAACAAAAAAAAACATACACACATAGCAATGTCATGAATAAACTGTCAACGAATTTTTCAAAACGTGGAAATATGATGAAAAGTGAAATCGTACTTTTCGGAAACAAAACAGCAAATTGCAGTGTCGGGCAGCTTATCAACTTGACGACAGTCATTAAAAAAAAAAAAATAAACGGGATGTGGGTCTGACCCTCTACGGGTCAAATCAATAACTTCCCGATCGTTCTCCCGTATATGTTATACCCAAAATTTCGGTTCATGTCTCAAATTATGAACTTTTCCAACTTTTTAAAATTCTCAAATATTAAAAAATTGTATAATTTTTAAAATGTAAAAAGATCATTTAAAAATATAAACTTTCTTGCGATTGATTTCCAGAAATAATGCAATTTGTTAATAACAATTAATTACAGGTGTTAGTAAAAAAAGGTCATAACACATGAAATGTGTATTGTTACGTGTGGAACAACTTTCATTCAACACTTTGTTTTGCATCTCCAACTGTTCTTGCGATAGCGATCTAAACAATCAAATTTGTTAATAACAATTAACGATCGGCGTTAGCAAAAAACGTTATACAACATCAAATATGTATTGTTGTGTGTGGAACAACTTTCATTGGATAATGAGTTTCGTATCTTTAACGGTTATCACGATGGAGCAATATAAACAATTCAATTTGTTAATAACAAAAAACCGCTGGGTCGATTATGTTCCAAATCTAATCAGGTCTAAGTTCGGCGAAATTCTATCGAATGAGAATGAGCAAACCCAAATCGGATTTGTTCAAGAAAAATCGTTCGACAAAATTCTGCTCACATACCCACACACACACACACACACACACAGACAAACATCTCGCTCAAAATGGTCGAAAACGGTTCTAAGGGTCATACAACGTGGAGATCAGGTGATATTTCCGGTTTCGATTTTCTGACTCATAACAGTAACTTCCCCCAAAATCGGGAAGTTAAAAAATCCGCAATAATGAGTGTCAGTTATATTATTATTCAATCGTCGATTAAACTCCTTGAGAACCGGCGCCTGTTCGGCACTTCAGGGCCTGGCTAACGACTGTTAATGCTCAAGTAAAACATTGACACCTCAATGCCCCCCCCCCTCTCTCTCGAGAAGTTTCCTCGGATGGGAATGGGCCAGGGGGATGTCAAACATCGGGCCAGTGTATGGCACATCGAGGTGATGACAACGAGCTAACAGCCTCGGTAAACATGGCGGCACGGGACACAGGCCCGTGATCATGTACTAACTCGTTTCCTCTCAAACACTGTCGGGTTCAACATATTATACCTCGGCAATACGTCATCGGCCGTCATGGGAACACGGGCCCCTTTTCGGGCCCCGTCTACCAGAAATACCGAGATCCTCCAGTTGTCCGTGGAGCAGGTACGCCGTCTTTCACGTACTGATACGCTCGTGGGTTTAAAGTTGTGGTTGCACCATTTATAGTTTCTGTCTTAAAACTCAATAAGATAATATTCATTAAAGAAATTATTTCATTTCGAAAAGTATCGAAACATTGTTAAAAAAAAAATTGATTTGCTTTATGTATTCAATTTCTTTACAAAAAAAATCATTTTAAATTGCTCAGTTTGCGAAAATATGGAATTTAAAAAGACAATATAAAAAGTTCAAAAAATTTCTCAATAGAGAAATTACAAAAATATTAACATGTAAAAAAAATTGATAAATGTTTTCAGAAATTCAAAGTTGAAAAAAAATCATGAATGGCAAAAAAATCTTCTCCATTAAAGAACCTGTCAAGTTTTCCTAAATTTACAAAAATTTTGGAAGATCAAGGCAGTTCCTCGAAATTTCACATCCCACAACTAATCATATTTTTATTTTCTGAAAAACTGGGAATTGGGTATAGATGAATAAGCAGTAAACTCAATATCGATGTTGAACGGTCTTTGGTTTAATATGATACAACAGAGCGGGCGATCTGAGAGTAGGGGCCCCTATACATATTACATATCCACATGTATAATAGTTCATAAACTGTTCCATAATTTCCATTCCATAATTCTATATTTGAATCTGTTTATGTACAATATATACCAAGTGATTGACAATTTTACCTACAATTTAAACAATTCGTTGGTCGCCTTTATTTATTACTCATTGTTTTCCTCATGTATTCAGTCATATTATATTAATTTTCGATATTGATAATTCACAAATAATTGAGCACGCACTAAAAAGAAAAAGTTTTCATGTTTCAAGTAAATTGTAGTTTGAATCAACTGAATATTCGACTTCATCGAAGTTGTGAACGTGAATCAAGCAGACATCAATGTGAGTCAAATTGCCAACTTGAGTCACGCAAAGTTTACCTCGGATTAAGTCGTCAACCAGAATTGAGAATGGTGTCGAGTTGATTCAAGTAGAGATAGGATTATACCGCGTCCCTAACTTGACTCAGACTGATGTGGACATGAGTCAACTCATCAACTTGAATCAAGCAAAGTGTTAACACCATTTAAGTAGATATGAACTTGAATCAAGTCGGCAACTTGAATCATATACAGTCAACTTGTGTTAAGACCGCATCAAATTGAGTCAAGCGCATGTGGATTCGAGTCAAGCACAAGTGGATTTGAGTCAAGCACATGTCAATTTGAGTCAAGCTCACTGAACTTGAGAGAAGTCCACATGAACTTGAATCAATTCCCGATGAACTTGAGTCAAGCAAAGTGTTAACATGATTTGAGTAGATATAAACCTGAATCAAGTCGGCAACGTGAATCAGAACGAGTCCACGTGTGTTAAGACCGCATGAATTTGAGTCAAGCACAGGTGGATGTGAGTCAAGCACAAGTGGATTTGAGTCAAGCACATGTAAATTTGAGTCAAGCTCACTGAACTTGAAAGACGTCCACACGAACTTGAATCAATCCCCGATGAACTTGAGTCAAGCAAAAGTGGGTTTGAGTCAAGCACATGTAAATTTGAGTCAAGTTCATTGAATTTGAGAGATGTCCCCATGAACTTGAATCAATCGCCGGTGAACTTGAGTCAACCATCCATGAACTTGAATACAATCTAATCCAAGCCTATTCCAGACATGTGCTTAAATACTTTTCGGATTGAATCAGAAAACTTTTTCCTCCCTTGTTTTGCGTTTCAAATAATCAGAATTATTTCAAACATAAAATTTTTGTTCTGTATTGCATAAATTAATTGAGGCATACTATCGGAGATCGAGGGTGTAATTTCGCTAATGATTTAAATTCATCTAGTGATCAGAGTATCAATTAATTAATTAATCAATTGTAATCAGACACGTGTGCGCTGCTGCTAATTTATGATGACTAAATTACGGAAAATTATAAAATTAAAAAAATATCAACGCGAATTTGTGATCCATTGATTGTTTGGGGAATACTGGTGAATCTATAAATAGTGAAAACGATTTAATTGTTTGCGATGATTATCACAGACACGATTCAATGTTGAGGCTGTATTCGTTATATACATTCTGAACATTTCGTGCTTCATGAAAAATGGGATTTTTTTTTGATTATTGTATGAGTATGAGCTCGTCAATAAACAATCATGAGTGATGGTTAATTATTGATTGACGATTATCAATTAATAATTACCTAATTATGTGAAATGGGGGAATTTATGAATGTTTATGGATAGCAGCAGCGCAATTTGATAAATCAATTAAAATGTATTTTCTCCTTTTTTGAGAAAGAAAAAAATTTGTTTCTATTGTTAATATAGAGAAGAAATATTACGTTCTCGAGGGATTTAACGTGTGAAAAGCATTTACAAAAATAAAATAAATAATCTGAATAAATACAGCTATAATAATACAGTTATTTAATAAATATTTATCGGAATTAAGTTGCTTACGAGAGATTTTGGCTCTCCCAAATCTTATATTTTTCGATTACTTCCATCTCGCCTTCTCCTTCTCTCTCTCTCTCTCTCTCTGATCGCAAGGCAAAATAACACGAAATACTATGTGTATGTATGTGTGAATGTTTATACGAGTTGCTAATTTTTTCTACAAAATCAGTGGGAAAATTTGGAATTACAAAAAAATTTAACATTACAAAAATATCGAAACTCAAAAAAATTTACGAAAAAAAATTCGTAAATTTCAAAAAATTTTGGAAATATACAAATCTCGAGAAATCGAGAATTTTTGAAATTTTGCAAATTTCTTGACAAATTTTTGAAAATCAAACTCATCCCAGAGATTTCGGTTCTTTCAAATTTTACATAGGTCTCTCCCTGTCCTTCTGCTCGCAAAGTAAACAACGCGCGAAATACTGTGTGTGTGTTCCGTATGTGTGAGAGTGTCTACAGGTCGTTGATTATTTTTACCCATTTTTTTTTTCTCAAGCGCATGAATAAACCTAACTACATAACCAGGCATACCCCAGTCAAATACATTTTCACTCTCTGTCTTTATTTAAACTATTTCCTCTCGTTCAAATAAATAATATACAAAACGACGATTGCTTATTTCACTATGTAAAACAATATAAAATTTGCATTCCAGGGTAAAACTTTACATTTCTGAAAGGGAAAAAATTCGTGACAAATGGTCAGTGCGATGTGATAAATGTAAAATATTCAATTCTTCCACATAAAACAAATTAATTAAAATCCGATTGTTTATTACGAGGTAAATCAGCATTAATTGGGGCTAAAACTAGGGCTAGAATCTGTCAAATTCATTACGAATTATCGCACACGACTGGGTTTAAAATTTCAAGCATCTCAAGTTATGCATAAAAATAAATGACAAATATTTTTTTGCCAATTTATCATAAGATTTTGTTGATGCCAATTGTAAAATGTGAGTTTATTGTGCGATACTTGAGATGCCATTCGCCATTTTTCAAATAGCATACTTCACAAAAATTTAAAAAAAAATCAATTGTGAAATTGGTGGCGGAATACCGGCGGACGAAAAATTCTAACGACTCACTAGATTTTTGGGTTTCCCTACTAAGTAACATTCTAACGTTATACATATCATATGTACAGTTCCATTTGCACTTGAAAATGACTGATTGTCCAGCGATTCAACAGTTGACCGACAGATGGCAGCCTACATACGTATAACCTCTATGATCATATGTAGTGGAGATGCAAATAAGAACCATCTCTTCATAGCAACTACTGATTACCCCTTTCGCCCCTAAAACGTCCAAACAACCAAAGTGAAATGATCATTTTCATTCTTTCTTATGAGAAAAATAGATATTTCGAAGTCTGGTTTTTGAGTTTTTGCGAAAAATAGCGTGTTCTATATTATTCAGTATTCACTAGTGAACGAAATGGCCATAATTTCGAATATGATTATGAGAGATTATGCGACTCAGCTGGTCTGAAAAATCAATGTGAACTATCATTGGTGACACAAAAAAATTTTTCAGTGAAGAAAAAAAGTTCGGCAGACAAATTTGAAAATTTGTATTTTGTTCTTGCAAAATAGCGCCAATGTTCGCAAAAATCTCTTCCATGCTAGTCCAAATTGGAGATTTTTTTTGGAAAAAATTTTGACAATGACAATTTCTTTCGATTCACGAAACATTTTTTTCTGCGAATGCCTAGTGCTGCTGATCATCAGTCGAAAGCTATTAAACATAATGAATTTGTATTTAAAATAGTAGGGCCTTCGGACCTGGTACAGACAATTTACTTAAGTAACCCGGTCGTCGTCGTCTCGCCCTTCGCCAGCTTCCACCTTGCCATCCTCAGGACTTGATAGTTCGGCTCAAGTATCCAAATAGTTGTACGACGTACTCCAATCCGTTCATGTAGTCACGGAATATCAGCCAGTCACGAAGATTTCTGAATGTCGCTTGGATCGACATAACTCCGCGGTAGTCATCGGACATTGATTTGCGAGTTACGTTGTTACGTGGAGTCACACCGCGCTCGATTAATGCTGCCTGTATCTCACAGAGGACCTGTAACAAAGCGCACCAAACAAAATCAGTATTGGGATTCCCCTTTCTGTCTAGTAGGGTGGAATTACCCGGGCTCTAATTCGTACGGAATGTAGCACAACATATTCAGGAAATGGATCTCTAAACATTATGCGAAAAGAAATAATTTTTCAATGATATATAGGAATATATCCTAGAACAACATCCTAGATATATGTTGACATATATATATATAGCTTATAAGTACCCGGGACATTACATATTCGTGGTAAATATGGCAACATATATATACATATGCAAAAATATTTCTATTTATAATTTTTTTTTCTTACAAAAGAATGTGTAATAAAATAAAAAATTATCGGATTTTGAGGTATATTTGTTTTAGAAAATATTACAAGTATCAATGAAAAAATTGCACGAGTGTTTGGCAAAATGAGAAGTCACAATTTTTTAATTTTTTTAAGTGACGTCGTTTCGGCGGTGAAAAAAAAATTAAAACGCAGATACAGTCGCGCACCCGAGGGTTAAAGCGACAAAGCTATTTCCCGCCGGTATTTGATCCTTCCGAGGTTCAGCGCTCTTGCATTGTGAAAGTTGACACCGATCACTTCTTTATTACTATTTTTTTCATCATTTTTGTGTTTACTACTCTTTAACTTGTATTTGTATTTGTCGAATGTTCAGTCAAGTGCACAGACAAGAATATTTTACTTGGACACTTGATGATTTTAGGAGACAATGTACAAGTTCTGCTGCGGGAAATTTCTGCGAAAAAATGGCCGACAAAAAATGTGACATTTTCTCCTAGAATCATAATCTAAAAGCAAATCACTTGTGTTAAGCACTAGAAATACTTGTAACAAGTACGAACAGTTCAGTATCACTTCGAAACAAAGCAGTTTAGGGTTATTGAGTTCAATTATGCACTTCCTGATATATTGCTAGAAACTTTCGAAAAGTTCTTTTCTTGCCCGGGTTGAGTCAGAAAACTGAAACTTGACGACATAAAAAAATAAAACTTGAACACGAACAAAAGAAAGTGAAGATTATCTGGGGATGAGAAAAAATATGACACAGATTTGTTTATCATTTTCTGAGGTTATGCACCGGTGAGATGGCAACGTGTTATCAAACTAAACGTTTCACTTTAGAATAATGTTTTCTTATTTTATAAAATGGGAATCACTATTTTCAAATATAGTTATGTTACGTTCACAAAATCGTCTAATCCCCTGTCGTAAGCAAAATCGACAGCGACTTTTCCACGAGAAACGTTTGAGCGGCGTCACCTCCGACCAACTGCGCTTTTCACTTTGCCGAAACGCCCCGAACGATGAGGACCCCTGGCGAAGGCTCGAGTTCGACAAAATGCACGGAACAAGGAATCGTAAAAACTACTATGAAAACTGCGTCAAAATTGTGGAGCGTTGCGTAATTGTTATTGAACTTTTATCTCCATGTACAATTATCAAGGTCCCCAATGTCAAGGCCTGCAGTTTGTATATGATTCTAAAATTATTTACCACGACGTAAACACCATCTTCCTCCCCTTCATAGGATACCACGGAGAGTTTGGTTAATTTCAAATTGATCAAAGAACTAGTAATTGGCAAAAGCAACCACCCGCCGGATAGTGAGAAGACCCGGGTTCGAATCCCGGTTGATCGATTCGAGCATTCCTATTTTGGTGCATATTGATTTTTCTTAATTAATAGCTTTCCAATTAAAAAAAAATTTCCAAGCAATTCTTTCTCTTTCTAGATGTACTCTTCAAGTATATCTATATAGATAGCTCACGATGACTGAAGTAGTGACGGGAAAAGCCAAAAATAATCTAATATTAATAATATACCACCGGTCAAAAATAGAAAAAAAAGAAAGTAGTAATTTGATGTAAGTCGCGTCTACACCTTTTCCCGCAATATATATGACAAAATTTTTGACCTGACCCGTCGGTTCGAAGGAAATGAGAAATAGCTGGAAGCACAGTGTGCCTGCTTGATCCAATGATCTCAACTACTTAACAGAAGTGCTTGCCTATTTGCAATTCAGCAGACACGCAAAAATTTCGGAGTTAGCATGGGAAGTTAGCTCACCGTTTGGAGGCTGGATTCCGTGTCCTTGAACTTCTGGAGGAACTCTAGACGATGGTCCTCCTGGTCCCAGACTATTTGCTCGATGCCCACGGCGTACGTCTGCATGTACTCGTAGACGTCCAGCAGAATATTGTCAAGCTGCGGATAGAAAGAAACCGATAAGAAATATTAGGAACTCTCGATTTTGAGCTTCAAAATATTTTTTTAGATATCTAATGAGTTTAATATAGTTCAAGTAACATAACGCACCATTTCTAACCCCATTTTGCTCAAGTACTCCAGTTCCAATGGCTCCCCCAGTTGTTTGGGTATCTTATCGGTCCCGGGCAGCCAATCGTAGTGGTTGTCCTTCCACTCGGAGTGCAGATCGGAAAAGTCGGTGTTGAACGTCTTTCTGATCTGTTGCGGAACAAGCCGAAGGAGAAAAAAATTAGTTAAAACGGTCGATCTATCTCGTGGGTCTGGGTGAGGTCATCCATGCGCGGTTAAAGCACATGTCGAAACAGAAGAGGTCGTGGGCAAAGTATCGTCTTCCCTCCCACCGTCCGAACTCGATCCTCAACATTTTTTCTTTTTTTTTTTTTTTTGAGACAAAGAAAACCCCAGGAGAAACACATCAATATGCTGGACCCAGAGGAGCTAGGCCACCGCGAAGGGATACCGGACATTCTAGTTGTTATTGCGCAATAAAAAAAAAACGACCCAACGTGTGATCAGCCGCGCTACTAATTATCTCGTCTGGCCAACAAATTTCTGAGTATGTTCCGGGTAAGAAGGTTAAAAGTAGATCCCCAGGTGTCAATGATTCCCACGGGATTATACATTGTTGAAGAAAAATATTTTTTTTAAATATTTTTTGGAGACGCGTAAAGCGTATCATCGCAAGATTTCAGATGATCTTTTTCCCGTGCAATGTATTGGCGAGTTCGACATATATTCATTGAGTTCCTACTGTGTCAGCTGGCTCACGGGGATCATTTCACCGTTTCTTATCTTGCCTCGGAATTATTATGATAACATAATGCCACACCGTCCAACATGCCCAATACCACGGTGATAAGTGTCTCGCTCCTGCGATCATATTACGTAATACGATATAAGTGCAATTGAGGGACATGTGGTGCGTATTTGGATGTTCTGAATGGGCATAAAATTCATGTTTAACACATGATTTTTCTTTTCACCGATGGTGGTCCCAAAGGGCTCAATCAATTTCGACACTCCCAAGTTTACACATAACCCCGGACACAACTGTTACCGACATTTTTACGATCTTAACGCGGGGTCCTACTTTAGAATTCCGGCAGGCCTTGGAGACAATGTAGAATTCTCATGTAAACCGGTTATTATTAATAATGCCAAAGGCGGATTACGTATTCAAAATATAATAAGCAATTAGCCAACTGAAATTGTAGAAATATCTTTCATCTGGGTGATCTGTATAACAAGACTGCACGTTTAAAAAAATACACTCGAATATTTTCGGTTCTGTTTGCGGTATATGTAGTTTTATATGAAGAAATTTGACTTTTTTTATGTACAAGTAAGCCTCGTGAATGTTAGTATAGACATCACAATCTACATTGGTGTTATACTGATTATGGGTCCACCACATGAGTTAAATTTTTTTGGTTAGTTTGAAGCAATTTTTATATTGCTTCGCAGCTACCACACAGTTTACCGGAAACTTTATCAAAAAATATGGTTCAACATATAAAAATTACGGAATGCTCCACAATTTTTAGGTAATTTTCATAGTAATTTTTACGATTCCTTGTTCCGTAAATTGTCAAACTCAAGCCTTCGCCCGAGGTCCTCATCGTCAGGGGGTTTTGGCAAAGTTAAAAGCGCAGTTGGTCGGAGGTGGCGCCGCTCAAGCGTTTCTCGTGGAAAAGTCGCTGAAGATTTTGCTTACGACAGGGGATTAGACGATTTTGTGAACGTAACATAACTACATTTGAAAATAGTGATTCACATTTTATAAAGTAAGAAATCATTATTCTAAAGTGAAATGTTTAGTTTGAGAACACGTTGCCATCTCACCGGTGCATAACCTCAAAAAATGATAAACAAATCTGTGTCATATTTTTTCTCATCCCCAGATAATCTTCACTTTCTTTTGTTCGTCTTCAAGTTTTATTTTTTTATGTCGTCAATTTTATTTTTAATTCTACATGAATGAGTGACAGCAAAAAATGACGAAAGTATTCATGAAAATTTGTTCCATTCTGATTTTTTCGTTTCAGGAGAAATTCAACGGAACGGCTCGTACAATTTACGTGTCGAAATGTGAAAAGTCCTTTTCGTTTCGTAATTTTTATAGAATTTCATTTCACTCGCGCATTACGTTTTGGACCATAATTTTTACGGCACTTTTCCAGTAATTTTTATTGAACTTTTCTCTTCGTGCAAAATGCAATTAAAGTTGATACAAATTGTTTACATTGAAATTGTTAAAAAAAATTTTTTGAGTTATTAGTGATGAAAAGGTCGTCACCAATCATCTCTTAGTCCCAAAAAATGAAAAATTCCATTTGATTTGGACATTTCATATCTCCCGAATGAGTCACACATACGCCCTTCTTCCATCCGCGATTTGTGATTCCCATCACTTGTGTGTTTTTCATGCCCAGACGAAAGGGAGCGCAGGGGGGTATCGACGAACACGTATTTGCGATATCCCGAGGAGAGGCTACTAGGCCTCATACTGCCGGCGGCAATCTTCAGGGCCCCGATGGCGCTGGGCGAGTAGCCGACGTGACTCTATATCCGGTCTGCACTTTAGTATGCAGCCAGAGTCACCATGGAAACGGTGTGGCAAAAGCCAGTCCAAATGGAAGGGGAAGGGGGGCAGCTTCCGATTAGGATGAGTCGAGATTTCAGCGTGTTTCAATTATCCCAAATGGAAATTCAAATCGAACGACCGTCAAAGACCAAACAGTCCCCACCAATATTGATCGGATGGTTTTGAAAATAATTTTTAAGGCACCTGGAGCTGAGTGCCCAGAGCCGTCGGAGCGTTCTATCGGATCGTTCTCGATAATCGATTGATTGATTTGAGTTTTATTTACTGCACATTATGTTGTACAAAAGCTTATGACTTGGTCATTTTAACAGGAAAAACATCTAAGCCCAAAAATCTAAAGTACCACTAGTATAGCACTGTCCATGAGAGACAGTGGACCAATACCTGACCTGAACACTCGAATTCCCCGCTGATTTCCTAGCATCAAAAGTTGACCAGAATCTTTATTTGCAATATTTATCGTCAAGCCATATGATAATTAGCATAATTAAATGATGAGTCGCTGTTCAGCGGATGCTGACAGGCAGAATGGAAGTGCTGACGCCCGTGATGCACCAGACAGTGGGACGCCAGTGGGTTCGATATCAGAACACCTGGCGGTTGGACGCGAGATAGCATTTTAAAGAATAAGCCAACGATAATCTCGAGTTTCCAAGTCTTATTTCGTATCCTGAGGCGGCATATTCTTAAATGGATCTCAGTGATCTAATGCAGCAGCCGGCTTCGGCGAAGCCGAATAGCTTGGTGATGCGTCAATTCTTTCAATGAAATTTCCACTTTCACAAGCAGAGAGAGTGCAACAAAATTTTACACGCATACAACTGAACTTGTCGCCATTTCTGCAACAGACTAGAAATTTTGAGACTCCACGTGACTGATTATGGGAGCTCTGACTTTAATTTCCATGTAATAATTACTGGGGTGTGCTTTCACAAATTCCTAAATCAGAGGATCACCTTCACTTGGGAAATTCCCAGGGCTGTAATGAGCTATTGCAGGGGACATACCGGTACAAACAACGAGACGCGCACCGAATAAATTAGAAGCCTGTGATGTTTGTATTATGAAAATAAACGTGTAACAGACATCATCATCCCCAACTACATATTTTAACGAAATGAGTCATTTAGAGAATAAAATCAGAGAGACAGCGTCGAATGTTAGTGGCTTTGGGCTGGAATTTTGCGTGTTTAAGGCAGTCCGAGGCTTGAGTATTCACAAATTAAAAAATTAAAGTGCGTTTAGTAATTGTTACAGTCCGCCTTGGAGCTGGTGTGGTCCGTTTCGAAGTCGTTACGGCTCGTTGCGAACTCGTTACATTCCGTGGCAAACCTGATACACAGAATTGATTTTTCCCCTACCTCAAACACGCAATTCCAAACCAATTGTTAGTAAAAGCAATAAGCAAAGTTGGTTTTCTATTTACTTTACTACTCACGTAATCGTCCCTGAAACCTTCCGCTTGATGGAGCGCCGTTCTCGCCTGAACAGCGACCATATTGAGCAGATCAGAATCGGTCAGAGGTCCGTACTCGAATCCAGGGTCATTATCTTCCAGAGCAAGACCCTCGCCACATGGATTCATCCATTTCTCCGGTGAATTCAGTCGTTTGTTGTTGAGTGTCATTGTAGGAGCACTGTGCACTGATACCACAAGCAGCGTCACAAAAAGGCCACCTAATCCTGGAACAGGAGGTTAGGAAGGCATTAGCATCAGAGTCATCACTTTATGGACAATTTTTTGAGGATGGTCAAGATTAAGCAAAGTCGTGTCGAAAATTTTGAAGAGTTCCGAGATTCTTACAAGAAAACTTAAAATTTCAAAAAGAAATTTGTTTGCTAAATTGTTAAAATTCTGGAAATTTTGAAATGTTATTCATATCGTTCGGGTCGAATTAGAAAATTTTGCCGACAAAATGAAACTGGACCTACATAAATACACATAAGAGCAAGACTCATTGATACATCCTGGATATAAATAACAATTTTACTCGCCGGTTTTTTTTGCAATGTATTTTTGGGATATTGAGACACAGTCGACGGGATGTTCGAGCCGCTGGAGTGGAATGAGTCGTTTGTCAGAGCTTAACTACCACCTAATGACTAGATCCTCTCAGGTGGACACAATAAGCAGCGGCTGGAATCGACGTCATTGACTTTTGGTGCAAGTTCACGGGGGGAAAATTTCTATAAAAATAACGCTTTCAATTTTCAGCCAAAATTGCTGATGGTAAGGATGCGTCATTTTGACGGTTTTTTCATCCGGAAAAACGGAAGGGTAATTTTGGTCCAAACTTTTCTCACTCTGGTGACTTGTGTCACTTTGCAACAGTCAACGGATCCCCGCAGGTATTCAGCATCATCATGGCGTTCCAGTGAAATTCTTGGTGAAGATAAGAAAAACAATAAAAAGGGGGGAAAAATGCGGTAATGGCGGCACTGTCCTCGGCATTACTCCGGAGCAATTATACCCCATTACGAAGCCCCTGTACAAAGACGTGTGCGCATCTCTTTGGTGGAACGTAAACTCCCTCAATTTCTTATGAGGGGAGATGGTTAATTTCCGCGTGTGTCAAGTGTGTAGAATAACGCGACAGCTTTGCGGTAGGTCCAGATAGTGAAAAATGTCTTTTCAATCTAAAATAATGAGATTGAAACTATATCGATACCCGATTCAGGTGGTCAAATTCTCACATGAAGACTTTGAATGTCAGGTACACCAATTAAGTCTGTCATGTCTCAAATTCAAATGCACCATTTATTATTCATAATATTGCACCAATCCAAAATGATCATTTTATTTTGCAAAAATCAGAAATATTTGTACATAGGAACTTCCGGCCGACCTCACCTTCAAAAGTGATCTTCCAACCGTTCTTCCGAGTTGCGCGGTTCCTTCGAAAAATTAAGTGATCCACGTCTTCAGTTTAGGAATAATTTTTTTTTCAAATTTATCTCATCTTTAGTTGGATCTAGTTTTGAAATTGATGGGATAAACGAGACATAGAGTTGGGGGAATTCGAAATTTATGAGGAGTCGGGCCACTTGTGGCTCTGCAGGCGTAACAGGTGGACAATCCTCTCACCCAGAAACGCTGCATGTTGAACTAATCCCTTTTTTACACCAGAGCGCAACTCGATAGTGCGATTAATCGACTTCTCGAAAATCGCAGCAAGAAGATAATTATTGCGGTGTTTGTAATTGATTTCGATGCAAGAGTCGTCACATGGGCAGAAGGATGTACATCGTGATGGAATGTCCATACGCATGAGAAATCCCATATCATTCCCATAGCATTTCTTCAAGTTGTTCGATATTGACAGACTTTGCAATTTTTTTTTTTTTGGATTTGTCAAATTTGCCGAAGTTGGTAAAATCTTCGAAAAGTTTGGAACTGCATTTTCGAAAATTATTTATTTTTCTTTTTGTTGAAATACTTTTCCCGAAGTCATCGCTGTACTCTCATATTGAAAAACGTTTGGAGGGAAGAAGGCGCGGGATGACTAATGCGTTCATCGGCTCGCCCGCAAACGTGACGTCAAGTTTCGAGATATAATGGCGTCGCGAGACAGAATAGAAGCCACTGACTGAATATGTTCTCCATTGTGTTTAGATATTTTTCTTATCTCCCACCAAATCCCCCGATTTCTCCTAATCGACAATTTTTTCTTTCAACAATTGACAACGTTCCAACCCGCAAAATAACGATGTTATAAAAAACGAAAAAAAATTCTGCGAAGAAAATTGACAACTTTACCTCAACTTCGTTTTATCCCTTATGGATAATTGTTAGGAACAAATTTGCGACAATGATTGGATTTTTGGAAACGAAAAAAAATGATGCGCAATTTTAGGGAAAGGTATATTGAATGAATTCAAGCTCTAGCTGATTCTAGGGCTTCAAAGTTTTAAGGCTTAATGCAGTATTGATGACTTGAGTCAACAATAAATCGACGCGAGTCATGGGAACATCGATTCGTGACGAGTGGAAAGTGATTTGAGTCAAGCAGTGATCGCCTCACAAGTTCGGGAGGAATCAAATTGAGTCAAAGTACACGGAGAGAGAAGTTCAATAAAAATTACGGAACAAGTCATGTAATGCGCGAGTGAAAATCATATCTCGGCGGCTTCATCAAAAAATATGGTTCAACATATAAAAATTAAGGAACGCTCCACAATTTTTACGTAATTTTCACGATTCCTTATTCCGTGAATTTTGTCAAACTCGAGCCTTTGCCAGAGGTCCTCATCGTCGGGGGGTTTTGGCAAAGTGAAAAGCGCAGTTGGTCGGAGGTGACGGCGCTCAAACGTTTCTCGTGGAAAAGTCGCTGAGGATTTTGCCTACGACAGGGGATTAGACGATTTTGTGAACGTAACATAACTACATTTGAAAATAGTGATTCCCATTTTATAAAATAAGAAAACATTATTCTAAAGTGAAATGTTCAGTTTGAGAACACATTGCCATCTCACCGGTGCATAACCTCAGAAAATGATAAACAAATCTGTTATATTTTTTCTCATCCCCAGATAATCTTCACTTTCTTTTGTTCGTGTTCAAGTTTTATTTTTTTATGTCGTCAATTTTATTTTTAATTCTACATGAATGAGTTACAGCAAAAAATGACGAAAGTATTCATGAAAATTTGTTCCATTCTGATTTTTTCGTTTCAGGAGAAATTCAACGGAACGGTTCGTACAATTTACGTGTCGAAATGTGAAAATTCCGTTTCGTTTCGTAATTTTTATAGAATTTCATTTCACTCGCGCATTACCATTTGGACCATAATTTTTACGGAACTTTTCTGGTAATTTTTATTGAACTTTTCTCTCCGTGCGGGATTATTTCACAAAAACTGATAATCCTGGAGGAGAACGCTAAATCGGGAAGTTACTGCTGCGGCCCCTAGCGCCAAGCTCACTCTGCTCGCTTGGTTTATATGGGATCAGTTGATGAGTTCCAGGCCATTAGCAAGTGCCGAATTTGGGTCTACCATTCGCACGATTCTTTGATCAATGATGAGCGAAACCGACGGGAGATAAGTTAATCGAGGCACGACTCGACGGCTTTTCCGGCCGTTAAAAAGCGCGCCAATCGATTTCCGCCGCGTGGGCGCGTGGAAATACGCACGGAATGGGCCCACAATATCGCTTTTTATCCCCAAGTTATTACCGCGCCCCTCTTTCACGCATTATCTTATCTACTTTGCTATTCAATTCTCTAATTGAGACAATAACAGTGAGTAATACTTTTTGGCTCAATTGAATTGACGAAAAAAAAACATCGTTAAAAAATAGCCGAATACCCTTGAGACACGGATCGTAAGAAAGAGGTCTTTGTTGCTACGGAATATTAATCAAATTTTGGGGAATGATCAATATATTGATGAATGAGAGACACCTGACTTGCGACTCAATGGCTCATCAGTTCGTTCCTTTTTTTTTAATATATATGCAACCGATAATTCCAATGGAAAATGCGAATTTTGATCTAAAAAATTGTAAAAAAAAACTCATGAAAAGTATTGTATAAATTTTGATCTTCTGAGATTCTGTATATTAGATTAGAATTGAAGACCTATTGTCACAATCAAATTTTCAAATTTTTTTTTTTTCATTATTTATTACGAATAAAAATCAGCATAACTTTTGTATGAATAGAAATCACCAAACAATTGTGCCCCAAATTGTCCATTGAAGATCTATGATTTTGCATTAATAATCAAACGCTCCCTTTGAAACCACCCAAATGTATGCTGCGCTTTCACGTCCAAAAATTGCACTCCTTAAATTGGCATCCAACTGTGAAAATTATTACCACCCCACTCGTACCATCTGATCTTCATTGAAGATCCATCATTTCTCGTTAATGCCTAAATAATTTTTTTCAATAAAAACAGAAAAATCTGAAATGTCGCGAACTCCGCGGTCCCTTATGATATCTATAGACATCTCACAATTCTTCAACAGAAGTCAACCCAACAAAATTATTTCGACTGCCCCAAAAGTAATCTCTGATCTTCATTGAACCAGATTTGCGTTGGCACTCATTTGTATAAAATTAGCAAAACCCGCTGTAAAGAACCCCAAAAACTTACTAAGCCATCCAGTGTTCCGTTTTCTCCTACTCGCAATTCCGATGACACGTTTTTTAATCCCATTATAGCGACATTGCACCCCACTCAGTTTACACTGCTCCTCAATATTACTAGAGCACACATGTTCCGCGCTATCCTTATCATTAATCGTCCGTGTATGCTGGTTAATTGCACGATTTGTGACACCCCGTGTTCTATGTACGCCATGACAAGTCCTCTGGTCTCTCCTCATAATCTCCTCTATAAGAGCTAGATTAATCACCACTGTATCCTCGTGATCAATCATGACGTTATCACAAATATCACTTTTCAATAGACCAATTACCAAATTTACCAGTTTACATTGGCTACGCAGATTGATCAACTCCACGTGGGGCCTTATATTACATAAGCTGCAGTATATGATATCCACTCTATGTATATACTATATATAGTATGTGTGGGATATGGTATATATGTTGTTGCCGGAACCACGTGGTAAAATGGAAGATGGTAAATTGGGATAATAAAATGATTATCGGAGTGTAATCAATTATTATTTTAGATCGGATTGATCAAGGCAGTGTCTAATTAACCGAAATGTCTAAATTGTGTGCACTCAATCACAATCCGTTTAGCACTGGTCCCCAGACACGAGTTGCACTGATTCTTATAAGGGGGTCCAGGGGGGCTGAAGTGTTGAGTGGGGGTGCGAGGTAAGGTGGGGGGGGGGGGGGGGGACTCAAAAAGGTGTAACTGGGGGTGGTTGTCCTTACACACGCTTACTACGGAAAATGGACGATTGACAGGTCAAGCCTCACTGACTGTCAGAATGTGACTGAAGAGTAGCCCGTGCCTGGCGCTAGGTAGACGCACAACAAAAGTCCCCCGCTCAATGAGTGGCAGTTTCAAACTGGTAATCCCCCGATTGCGCTTTTTTTCCTCAAAAATTACTCCAAGCGGTTTTTCTACGATTCTTCCAAACAAATTGGATGTGTCGTGGGTTCGCCGATTTTTCGATACGATCGGCAATTGATCGGTTGCATCGAAATTTGCAAGGGTTCAGAAGAATGTTGCAGCCGATTTTATGGAATGATTTGTTGATGCAATTGGTTTATGCACCTTTTTATACCATTTTTCGATACCGATCTGTAGCCACGATTTTTCTTACCGATCGCACTGTTTTTTCAACGTGATTATTGGCAATGATCTTTCGTGAAGACGTGTTGAAAAAATTTTTTAGAAACAATTTTTCAAACCGATTTATTGTCACAATGTTGCGATACACTTTTCTGGTAATGGCATAGAAATTATTGGCCGATCTATTTTTTTACCAGCCAGTATTAAAAATGATTGGGACGAACTTTAGAGCACAGTTTTCAAACACAATTTCCCGATACACTTTTTGCAAACGATTTTTCGATCCAATTTTGGGAGTCTGGGTGAGATGATATCGATGATGAATGGGTCAAGCTCACACGCTAATAATGTGAAGTGTAGTGGCGTCCAGTGCCTATATACGATTGGGTAAACTCACTGAAAGGAGTAGAGCACGTGGCCCGCACCCCGCTTTGGGCCAATCCTCAACCCTCCCCACTTTTTCTTAACCCCCCTCCCCCCCAATGGAGTCGCTAACTCAGTCCCCACCAGGTGGACTACTACGGGACGCTTGTCGCCCTCCCCCACCCCTCGGTCCACCCGCGACTCATTCATAACTCCCGGATCGGTTCGGCTTCCCCCACTACCGAACCCGGGAAATCTTACGGTAAGACGCCAGGCGCGAATCCCCCCTCCCTGCATAGGGCGAGATGATGATGCGGGGGAGGGGAGGGTGCACTCCGGAACATGCCAAATTGAAATTTCAGATTGCAACTTTGACAGTTTTCAAAATGGAGGCTGTAGATAAAGATGAGGAAATGGGGATGCGAGTCGCGATTCGGGAAAAGCAATCGGAAACCATCGGCATTCCGCGAGATCGTGCAATCGTGACGTCATCAGAATGCCGTTCTTTTGGAGAAATTTTGGGGTGAAACGTTTTTCAGAAACATTGCAACAATTTCTTTCACAATTTTCTTATAAATTTAATTTCGAAATATTGAGCTTCTATATTAAAAAAATTTTCAAAAATTGTCTGAAGTCTCAAAAATTTCAGAATTTTTTTCCAAAAATTTCTGAAATTTTGAAAATAGTAAAAAATTTTTAGATTGAAAAATATGTAAAAAAATTATCAGCATTATGACACTCAAAAGTGTTACTTCTGGTGCGTTGAACAACGCAGATTTTCTTACGCAATTATTGATTAGGAAAAGTGGGATTTCCGTGGAGGTTAAGAGCATCGTACTTCAGTAATGTGCAATTACCGTTGCCGTGGAATCATTACGGGACAATTGTATGACGACACGTATTATTTGTGGACGTGTGTTTTTTCAATCGGAAATAGAGCCCAGTGAAGTTCAATCATCGAGGATAGACGCTAGGTTCGGCAGATGAAGTGTATGACTCATCAGAAAAAATTTCCGATGAGTTTGGGTACTTCGGGAGCTGACTGGGTTATCTCGAGTATCTCAGTACATTTATTTTGTGTGTGTGTGCGTGTGGGTGAGTGTGTGTCGCGTGCGCGCACGAACCATATTCAGCCTCCTCAACATCTGGACCAATCAAAATTGGCCCAACATTGTTCAAATTATCATCAATAACCAACATATCTATGCCATCATCATTTTTGTGTTTATCGCAATTCATCATTGCGATAATGAGCTTGATCAATGACGCGCGAATTGAGTATGAAGTTTCCTGCGGAACATTTTCCCTAAACCTCAGACGTCATACATACATAGACAGAAATAGCCTAACGATTTTAATTCGTAAATGATTATTTGTTTTACGCTATTACCGCAACTCCGACAGTAAGCCAATACGCGCAACACAGTGGTGACAATTAATTCACAATTTTTTTCCTATGCGATAACTTTCCTGCGATTACTCACACTCGGACATAACAATCATCCGGGAAAATTCCGCACGGATATTGAGGAAACACTATTTTTCACCGATTGTACCGTACGATTATACTCTGTGCACTTGACCAAAACTGGAGATTTTCAAAAATTTCAAAATTTCCATTGAAGCATGAAAATCGCCAAAAGTTTTAATCAATCATTTTGTTTACGAAAGAAAGTTGTGATTAAGCTAATCAGTATCAGCTAAAATTTGGCTCACTTCCATGTGACGAATTATTAGCCATTGGTTGATTTTGAGTGCCGTGAAATTTTAATGACTTTCATAGTCAGTCTAGATCCGAAGTTGTCCGACTACCGCCGGCGCATGCGTGTTTAAAAACTCCATGTCATTGCACTATTTGAAGTTAAAGCAACCAGTTTTGGTTTAATTTTTTGGAACAAAAAAAATTGATTACTCAAAATAGAGACAGTAAACAATAATTTCCGCGGACCATGTTTCGATAGTTCGACTGAAAATTGGATAAAAATTTTTATTGGTTATTCATAGTTAATCAATTTGTTCAATAATAATAACGATTTGCAATGCAGAATTATCGTAAAATAAATATTGTAAAATGTGTCACGAAATGCATTAATCACCGGCGCCAATATATTATTCGCAATCTTCGCAATGTCTTCGATCCGGAATCGCAGCGCCATTGCGTCATTAGTCGCACGTTCGATTATCGATATCTCGATGGAGTCACTAGAAGATTCCAGGTAAGTTGCACATTAATTATAATTAATCTCTCAATTCTGGAGAGAGTCATTAACCCTTGAGAGATCGCCCTATGAGTAAAGTGCCGTACTCGCTGTTTCTATTTTTTTCCCCGAATTTTCTAGTTTTTGAGCGAATGAAAAAAGGGGAGACCACTTTTGCTATGGTCACGATTAATCATTTTACATTTAATCACAACAAAAAAATATTGTGTTTTTTTCTGTTGGCGCCCATATGATAATATCGAAGTCTTTGAAGTTCTTGCCACTTTTTAAAATTCTCAACGTCGGGGAGAGTGGGGCATAATGGGACAGGTGGAGGGGGGGGGGGTAATGCGACACGTGCTCAACCTGGGACACAATGGTACGTTCTCCGCCCCATTCCTCAATTATGTCGTATCAAAACCCTGGCCCGCGCTCACCCCCCCCCCCCCCCCCCCCCCGCCCCGAAAGAAAATTATGAAATTCTAATTTTTTCAACTTCCTTATCCAAAAAAAAATGCTGGTAAATTTTCGAGACCGCTTTCGGATTTTTTAATTTTTCGAAAACAAATTTTGGCGATTTTTAAAACTCTTTAAATGGTCAAGAGGGACTCCTAGTTGTAGAGAAAGTCATTGCGCCCAACGCACGCCTCGTCTCATTGATTACATATATAACGGTTTTGGACTGCGGTGATGACGCATGTATAGCCTCGTTGACAAATTACGCAATTTAACGCAATGATTTTACAAATCTCATAATTTGTACTAATTAAAAATTGTGCACCTTCGGAAATTTTTCAAATTTTGGATTTTGATAACGTCGATTTTTGTTCTAGTTTTTAAACGTTACATTTCTCAAAAATTCATCTTGTTACAATTTTTCACAACCTCTTCTATTTCGAGCTTCATAAATTTTCCTTGAAAAAAAATCAATTTCCACAATCTGCGGAATTTTCAAAATCCAAATATTTCTTTTCGAATTTCGTAATTATGATTTTTTACGTGAAAAACTGTCAAAAATTTTTTTCTTCCGAAATTTACGCGGACCGATGGACCCTTCAGTCACCTAAAAAAAACCACCCCCATCCTACAGAAAAAATTTGGCAAACATCTAATTAACCAGGCTTCTTCATGACGGATAAATTGCGCACTTAACTAAATGGGATGTGAGTGTGACCCTCGACGGGTCGCATCTATAAGTTCCCGATAGTGGGTATGTGTGCGTTTGTGTGTGTGTGTGACGATACACGTATGGAGTCAAGATGTATATCAGTAATGCAAATTCAACTATTAATCGATTACTACGATTTTTATCGATTGATACTTTTTCTCGTATCTATTTCATTTTCGGCGTCATTACAATTACTCTCCCTATCAGGAAGTTAATCAAATCTATTGTGGTTTAAATCAAATTAAAAATTCCCTGGCTACCTGGAACTCCAAATCTCCAAGTGCGCCATAGGCTTAAAAATCCTTCTGCATTTCAAGAACTTTTCACAAGTGCTAAGCATAAGTCTCCTATTATTGCGAGACAAGTAATTCGATTTACACAGAAGGGTGCAATAAAAATGGTTACCCCGAATTGTGAGGGTCGGTAAAACGGCCCAATAAAACCGTCAAACTGGCTAATCCACTTTACCCACACCCTTGAGCGATTGATCCTCAAGCTGGTATTGTTTTCCTCAATTTCCAAGTTAATCCGCTTGACTCGTCGCGTCGGGCCTAAATATTCTGACACAAGTCGTCACGAGGAAAGGCTAATCGCTAGGCAATTAAGGTTCATTTCTACCACACATTTCGGTACTGATCTCCTAATAAATTGTGAGATTTTCAATTGTCAAATTTTCAAGTTACACCCCAAAAAAGTTTCGTGATTGTTCGGAGCCTGGAGCTATGACAAAGTCGTCTTGCATTTCTATGAGCTATGGGATAAGATGTGTTATGGAATTAGCAGCCGTAATTTATGACAATAAGCATTCAATTATGACAATAACTTCATTAACTGACGATGAAAATTGGAGGCTATATTTATTGCAAGCATCTTCAAGGTTTTCCACATAGAGCGTCTCGAATTATTGAAAGGATTAATTAACAAATCATTACTCGAGCCAATTTCCCTTGATTTTGGCAAAGCACATTTTTGGTAAAAACTGGTGTCGCACACACACACACACACACACACACACACACACACACACACACACACACGCGCACACACATACACACATGGTCGGGGCTTCCGCGGAGTGTATAGAGTATCTGCTTACTATGTTAACTGTCGTAGATTGGCATAAATTCTGTATATGCAAAAACGAGTTGGGTTAATGGGGTAGGCGCATCATACATATTTTTCCCCATATATTTCCTCGTATATATATATCTCCTTGTGTAGGGTGGGGCTTTTAAAGGGCTAATGCGCTAATTGTCGCCCAGATTAACGGTAATTTCATTTTCATTATGGAAAGCAAGAGTAAATAAATCCTCTCTGATCCGAATTACGGAGGCCACGCTTAAGGACGACGTAGAGCCAGGTAGGGGGATTAGAAGGGTACAGGTGTGGCGGTCTGTAGTCACCCTTGAAATAGAAAGTGGGAGTTGACTTCTTAACAAATGTTGGACAACAGGGATTACGCAGTCTAGCCCACTTTCGGTGGGGAAAACAGAAGGAAATTAGACAGAAAGCAAAACTTTCTTACCGGCGATGTTTGGCTATTGTTTGAAATTTTTACGACATCGAAGATGAAGTTTTGTAGATGCAATTTTCTTTGGGTCGTTTGAACAGCTTAATCGTTCTACCGATTAGTCTCAAGTTGAATACACACACACACACACACACAAGCCCCCACCCACACCCACCCACCCACCCACTCACCCACCTAACCCTCCACCTACCCACTTACGCATCCACCCACCCTCTTAGCCACCCACTCTCTTACACACCCACTCACCCACCCTCTTACCTACCCACCCACGCACGTACCAACTCACCCACCCGCTTACCAACTCAGCCACCCACCCGCCCTCTTAAACACCCACCCATCCGCCCTTTCAAACACCCACCCACGTACCTTCCCACCCACTTACCCACCTAGCCACCCGCGCACCCACCTTCCCACCCACTTACCCACCTACCCACCCACTTACGCAAGCACCCACCCACCCACTTACCCACTTATGCACACCTACACACATGCATACACCCACATACACATACAGATACACGAAAATATATACGGCTGTTTGTGTATTTAAGTTTCGAAACTCCTCAAAGTTTTATAAGAGTATAGAAGGACTTTCTGGTTGTTTTCTGCTATTGAAACTCCAGAAGTTTCAGATTTATATATCAAAATTTCACTCCTCTCATGCATAAATCTCCATACATGAAGAGGATTATTTCCTAGTCTACCCGGTCCCTTTATTTGAGCATACCACTTATAACAATAAATACTGATATCGTGTTATATTCATGTCAAAGCCAATTTACACAGCTCGTAAACAAGTAATCGAACCTTGTTAACATCACCATTATTTAGTCTTACTGATTGACACTTGTTATGTTTACTTCCATAATGGTGATAAACCCGTGGGAACGTAGATAACATTTTTTAATATCCGAATATGAGTGCGTGTCGGGGCAATCGCCCCATGCGGAAGTTATGAGTGGAAGATGATACATGGGCTTTTTACTGAATCAGCGGAATCGAGTTACCATTTATTTTGTTTGTATCTGTACGCGGAGGAAGAAATTAAATAAAAACTTCATTAATTTGTCACCAAAAATTGGCACCTGAAAAGTTCATTCTCCGATGGAGAAATTTCAACCAATTTAGAGTGGAAATGGACACGGTTCCGATTTTTTTGGCGCCAAGAAACCGTCGTTAAACTTTGGCGCCAAAAATATCGGAAGTGTGCCTGGAAATGGTACAAACAATGGTTCCTCCTACCAAATTATCTTCAATTAATGATCAACTAATTTGTTTTTCATCCAAGTTCTCATGGTAGGAAGTTACAACCAATTAAAGTTGTTAATATTGCTTGAAGAAATTTGTTTTTTGGCCCAAAGCTCCTTCAAGATGACAACCTGTAATCAGTCAGATTTTTCGGCGGCAAAATAGAATCCATTGCGAATGAGCAGAAAGTGTTAAAATAACCGGAAATGATAACGCAATGATTTTAAGTGATGACTAGTTTTACGGAGAACGTTTACGGACTCGGGGAAATAAGAGTCGCTAAATAAATCGGCCCCTCGAATTAGTGAATCAACAATCATGATCGCTTCTCCCGAAATGCGCTAGTTTTCAGCGAAAATCACCGGGAAAAACCTGAAGCGGGGAAAACTGCCAGTGCGAGGCAATTTGTGGATAATGGAACAATTGAAGCGATACTTATATATATATACATATATATACACTGATAGCAGAAATATCTGACACCAAGAATCTATTCTTTTGAGAGAAGATATTTTTAACTTCCCGATCTAGGGAAGTTATTGTAATGACCACAAAAATGAAAAGTGCCAGATCGATGAAATTTTCACGTTTGTCGACGTTTTGCACCATCCTGAAGTGATTTCAGAGAAGTGTCTGTATGTGTGTGTGTTTGTTCGTATGTGGCAAAATTTTTCGTTTACGTTTTCTCGGAAACGGATCGTGCAATTCGATTAATTTTTTTTTCAATTGTTGCGTCTCCGTGTAACTTAGAGCTGATTAGATTTTTGATCGAATCTATCGAGTAGTTCCCCTGTTTTTGAGAAATTCATGGTGAGTAAAAATCGAAAATAGTGATAATGAACGTTCATTTACTCAAAAATGTTGTAATGCAGGTACTCAATGTCACAGTTGAAAGATATAAGCATATTTTATAACTGATTCAATTTTGAGTAAAAGTGGTCCAGTACTTATATTGTTATTAACAATGTCAATTGTTTATAATGTTCTACTGCATAAACTATTAGAGTTAGCGCAAAATTCATATAAGAAAAGTTGTTTGCCATGTAAAAATACGTATTTTATGTAGAATGCCTTTTTTCGAAAATTTGCATAATTAAGGAGGTATAGCAGTCTCCACAATTATGTATGTAATAAGTGAACGAATGGACCCAGCGCTGTCATGACGAGCCCAATCGAAGCGTTTTCATACAAAATCGAGCGCATTACATTTTGGATGGCATTTGTGCAGCATATGCAATGTTATTAGCAATTGCAATTGTTTATACTGTTCCACTGGGTAAAATATTAAAGTTTTTGTTTTGCAGCCGCATCCTTATTGGCGTCTCACTCTCACTCAAGTAACACGCATAAGTCTCATCCTCATGCTCATCATGCGTCTACTCAAGTATTCATAATTATCTGCTTCATAAATGAGTCAGTTTGGAATTCTCAAATAGGCATGTTTTCGTTATGATAATAACAGGGGTCACACTCATTAACCCTAGTATATTGGAGAAGAATAAATTTAGTAGGTTGTGCTGAAAAACCAAATCAGGAATTTTTCTTTGTGCCCCGAGTGGGGCACACACATGCACACACCACTCGTTGGTTTTAAAATCCTTGGGTTTTTTTTTCTGATCGATTTCTGGAGTTCCCCAAATAATTTCCAAAAACTCCGTGAAGGGTTCAGTGCACGCAAAAGCCCAGGATTTTGTGATTCAGCTTGCGAAAAAATCCACTGAGTTGAGTGACGAGAGGCCGCTCAGAAAAACGCCGTTCAACCGGCAAAAGTGGAAAATGCAGTCGAGCAATTTTCGGTTGGGTAATTATCGATTGGTGTGGTCCCGCGATGGTCGCATCATGGACAAGGGTCCACGACACAAGAAGCGGATAGAGACATCGGGCGACATTCCGGGGGCCTCCCTACTGAAAGGCACGCGGTCAGCGGAGTAAGAGACAAATAAACTAAAAAAAAGGAAAAAAACGTGCCCCAAAGCGTATCCGCGATTCCTCTCGTCCAAGACGATCGCTGCTTAACATTTCGCGTCGGAAATGGACCACCCAGACATCATTTTTACTGATGTGCAATATTCAATGCGTGCATTACCCTTGCGCAAGGAAAAAAAAACCCAGTTTTTGGAATAATTGTCAATCGAGTCGTGGATGAAATTAATTGCGAGGAAGCTCACATTTACCGTATGATTCCCGTGGTTTTGTGTTTCACTGCTCGGAGAGGAGAGTATGGGAAAAATTACTGTTCCCCGAACGCTGAAGTCAGCCGCAATGGGCTGGACTCACTGAATTTTTCAGGAATGAACTAGGAAGATTTAGCGGATGGGACCGTGGAAATTTTACGGAACGTTTCGTACAATTTAGCCGTCGAAATGTGAAAATTATGGTTCGTTTCGTCATTTTTAAAGAATTTTATTTCATTCGTGTATTACGTTTCGGACCGTAATTTTTACGGAACTTTCCTCTCCGTGTATGATGGTGTACTAATTATCAGTTGCAAGTTCATTTTGTACTGTGCGGTGATGTAATTTTTACTGTACCATACTGTAATTTTTCTGGTGCTGATAAAGTGAATGGTTCCCAAAAAAATCTTAAATCTGCGTGAATTCCTAAGTGTGTTAAATCTTTCAATATGTTTTATATATGGCGAAAGGGGGTGGGAGGGGGGGGGGGGGGGTAAGTTATTGTAATCACCCCGAAAATGAAATGTTTCAGAATCAGGAAATTTTTACGTTTCTCAACGTTTCATATGGCCTTGATACATTTTCAACGAGGGTTATGTGTATGTGTGTGTGTGTGTGTGCGCCCGTATCCGTCCTCTTGGCGAAGGGTTCCTCTTAAACTGCTGGACCGATTTGACTTTTTTTTTAATCAACGCGTCTCCTGAGTCTCCAGGTCTGAAAGAAGTGTTTTTGCAATTGTACCATCCATTCAATTGTTATTAACAATTTTAATTGTTTATGCGGCTGTATCTCGAGAAGCGTGATAGATACGAGAAAAAGTGTCAAACAAAAGTTGTTCCTCTCGTGAAACTACATATTTCATGCCTTATTACTTTTTTTGTTCGGCATCATATTTTACGAGATATCGATAAGAAATCGTAATAATCGATCAATCGTCGAATTTGCGTAACTGGCAAGTTGACTTCATTCATGTATCGTCGCACACACACACACACACACACACACACACAGACTATCGGGAAGTTATTGATATGGCCTATCGAGTCTCACACTCACGTCCCGTTTATATAGGATTTGAAAGAGTTGCAGGGTTTGAAGAAAAAATTGAAAATTTTCGTAATTCGCCAAATTCAAGAAATACGCATAATTTAGCAAATTTTCCAGATCTCTACGATTTTCAAAATTTCCGGAGTTTGAAAATTTTTCGAAATTTTGAAAATCTGCTGACCCGTTGAAACCGCTTATTGGGCAATCAAATACGACTAAATTCTCGAGTGGAAGGGATTAAAAACAAAACAATGCCAATGGCTTACCGTCAAAATGTAGCAACATAAGGGCGACGGTAACCTCGTCCGATAATCAGCGTTACCACTTTTCATTTATGTTAAATATCTCCTTCTGGCAACGCCAATAACCCCTAAATGCTTGAATTACGGGTTGACTTCGTTGAAATTGGACAGGTAGGGGTTTCGAGTCTCGTTGAGACTCACAATGGGCCGATCAAGTGCACATTTCACTAAAAATTTATCGTCCACCTCGTTGAGAAAGACATTGGTTGAACATTTGTTTTGTTAATTATTCTAAAAGCTGTACACATGACACTCGCCGCGGCCTGTCAAGCAAGGGTTATTACTTAATCAATTGACTTTTATTTGTTTCCTAGGAATGCTAAATTTTTATTTGATTTTTTCTTGATTTTCCAACTAACATGGTCAGAAAAAATTCACCACGTTTTGGCAATACCGCTCTATGAGTTCTGTTCTTTCATTCCTCTTACAAAAACCCCGTGAATTTCTCAAATTCCACTATTTTTTATGCTTCCAATAATTTTATTAAATGAAAATTTTGTCATTTACTGTTTCCAGATGGACTGGAACGCGGGGTTTTATTCTGTCTTCAACGAGGAACAAATTATTACTGATTTACTGAAATTTCCGCGATCATGGGCAAATTTGGGTTTTCCTTTATAATTTTCGAGAGAAAATAAACACGACAGTTCAGCAGATTTCACCAGTTCCCGAGAGGTAAATACAAACTGGACTAGGGGGATAAAAGTGTGTGTGTCCCCGTTTGGAACACAAACAAACCTTCCCGATTTGTAATTTCTGTTTGCCATTCCTACATTTTTAAATGTTTAAAGACTGATTTCGGAAAAAAATGAACGGGATGTGAGTGTGACCCTCGACGGGCTCTATAAATTTCCGATAGTATATGTGTGTGTGTTTGTGTGTGTGACGAGACACGTATGAAGTCAAGTTGGATATCAGTAACGCCAAACCAACTATTAATCGATGATTACGATTTTTTATCGATATCTCGTTAAATATGATGCCTAGCAAAAAAAGTAATACAACATGAAATATGTAGTTTCACGAGCGCAACAACTTTTGTTTCATACTTTTTCTAGTATCTGTCATCGTTCTCGAAATACAGCATTATAAACAATGAAAATTGTTAATTAAGCCATATCTCGTAGATGAGCGCAATTATGGAAAAAAGTCATTAAATATAAAATATGTATCTTCATGTGGGGAACAACATTCGTTGGAAACTTTTTCCTCTATCTCCCACGGTTTTTGTAATACAACGTTTTAGACAATTGAAATTGTTAATAACAATTGAAGGCATTGCGTGTTAGACTTGACACTCCTTTCCGCTCTCCGCAATGGCTAGATGTAATTTTTGGAAAAAAAAAAATCAAATTGGGCCAGCTGTTCAGGAGAAACCGTGTCACAAAAAAAGCCTCACGTACGTACACACAAACACACATACACACGGTCATACACACAGGCATTTCATTGGAAACGTCAGGATGATGCCAAACGTCGAGAAAAGTGAAAATTTATATATCCGTCTCAAATTATAATTGCCAATTATCAAAATCTTGATCTTGGAACCGTGATCCGCAATTTCGAAATCGTGATTTACAATTTCAAATTGTTTGGTGAATGATGTGGTTAGACCCTTGAATCACGTTTGCACAACCTTAAATCACAATCTCGAAATGCTCATTCAGGGCATTGAGAGTTGTGATTCGATTATTGGACATCTTAATTTCCACGGTGAGGTCAGTGCCAAACGGCAGGTCATGACTGGGCTACCTTAAGATCCGTCAATTCACGCCGAATCATCGGTTATTTTTGGCTTCAAGTGTTTAGAGATCTTGAGAAGACCGAATCCGCCGCGTCCGCCATTATATTTAGATTTGCTGCAAGTGCGCCTTCATTTCATGATCCATGGAATATATCTAGGGGCGGGGACATACGGTACAGTTTCAAACCCTTTTTCAAATCGTAACATTTTCGTTTGGACAGAGAGCGGTTGATGAAATATTTTCACACTCATCAGCAATTCTGAAATTTGGAGATAGGCTCAATAGTTAGGTTGGAAATTTGAAGAAGTTTTCATCCTTATATAAAAAGAACAGGGAACAATCGACAGGACAATCGACAGATCGACATGAAAGTAGATTAGACATGAGTAATCGATTATTTTGCGACGGACATCGAGAAATCGACACAAATTACATGAGTTCTCATGAGCGACACTTGTGTAATACGTACGCACAATTTGCGATTGACGTCTGCGCAGAAACATTTTTGCTTCTGCGCATCTGCAAGGCATGCGTACTGTGCTCCCGCGCGATAGTTACGTACTCTGAGTGTCATAACCGTCTTTTCGTCCAGGCACGTCCTCGACTAAACGTGTTGTTTGTGCATCGTCGACTTCATCCACCACTAATCCTTCCTAAAAATGGCCAACCATGTCATGGCGGCGGCCATTACACTAATTTCAATTGTCATGGGCTGTCATGTGGCCCGACATACTGTTTTCGTTCATGTTCAGTCTGATTGGCTGTGCAATGTGCGTCGCCATGTTCCGCTTCGCGCGGGCTCATATGTTAAATTCAAAAAATTTACGATTTCATTTTTCCAATTCTAAAATTCAATTTCACATTCAATTTTTTTTTTTTAATTCGAATTCAAATTTCAATGCAAACATTTATATCTATTTTTAAATTCCATTTCAAACTCCAAATCATTCAAATAAGAAAAAAGTTAATTGAAAAGTCCGCCAACATCCCGGCCGCTTGCGGCCGGGGTGGCGCTAATCGCTCGAAAATTTCAAAGATGTAGAAAATTTGTAGCATTTCCAAAATTTTTGAAACACAAATTATTCAAAATTTCTGTAAACGAAAAATTCGGCAACTGTTTTATAGTACTTTTTTTATGTATCCATATGGGGACAAGGTACACATTCATGGTCATACGATAATTTAGTGACCATGCGTACCAGGTGGTGCCGTTGCAAGTACCTGATAATAAAGAATCATTGCGATGACAAATTGCTGACAAAATGGTAAAAACAATACTTGTAAGGTGAATCTACATGTGATTTCCACCATTTGGCGACTTTTTATCGCGACACGTACGACTAAAGCTGAGAGCAATTGTGTGGACTGAGTCATCTGTGATTTATTGAAAGTGGTACTGAATCCGAGAAATCACGGCAAAAATATTTGATAAATCTCGTATTATTAAATCGAAGTTTAAAGAATTGTGTCATAATTTTCTTTTTTTTGCGATTCTCGTGCGTATTTTTTTCCAGAAAATAGGATGGAAAAATGATGGCTTACCTTAAGTGAGTTGAGATGAGTTCACAGTAGGTGTTGTCACTCCTGAAACGTGAGAGAATATTGAAATTAATTTGTGTATGGTTAAAAACGGGACAAGTCATTAACCCTAGATTAGTTGACTCTAGAACCGCATACATAAGTATTTTGAACTTATCGATAGGGGAAGTCTCTGCACCGATTATGCATGTGTGTGTATGTTGGGTGGCCTAGTGGGTGTGTGGGTGGGTGGGTGAGTGGGTGGGTGGGTGTGTGTCGATGGGTGGGTAGGTGTGTGTCGATGGGTGGGTAGGTGTGTGTAGATGGGTGGGTAGGTGTGTGTCGATGGGTGGGTGGGTCAGTGAGTGGGTGGGTGGGTGGGTAGGTGGGTGGGCGGGTCGGTGGTTGTGTGGATGGGTGGATTAGTAGGTGCGTCTGTTTCACTATTTTGGTTCGATCGTAACAGGGTCACACCGACACCTCATTCATCATTTGCATAATGATAGAAACGCTATTCGAGAATCGAAACAGAAAAATAGTTGTCATTCTGCTGCAACTCTCACTTCAGGAAATTCCCGGCATTCCGCGAGACACAACTTCGGCAAATAAGTGCACGCGACCTTCACCCATCCGAGCCTGAATCACAGACTCTCTCAAATCGCTGCGTCAGATGAATAAAAAAAAATCAATGACCAGTAGAGGTAAACATTGATTCACTCAATTGGTATTACTTAATACTAGGCTTCAAACGAATACAACAAACGTCAGTGGAAATCGTGATTTTGCACTTTTTTATTTGACGAATTTATCAGATAGAGGTTGTCAGCTTCTTCGTTATAAGGAGAATTTTTGGGAAATTGAACAGGTGATCGACTATATTGGTCCAAGCGATTAATATTGATTATAATGATCCATATGAACGATTTCAATTATTTCCTGAGATCTATTCGCCGGATGAATTCTATCATAAATTTAGTCAACTCTACATACACACATACAAATTCGACAAGTTTCTGAAAAAAACTTATTTCTGAGTTTGCTTGTCCCTTCCAATTCCAAATTTTAAGCTAATGAGTCCATGTATTTTTGATTTAAAATTTTTTTTGATAGAGCTACTGCGAACCCAGCAATCTCACACTGTGAAAGCAACAAAAAAATTGTTTGTGAAAAACATGAACTTTGGTCTTCAATATCGATGTGCGCATGTCACAGAGTGGTACTGAGACCATGCTTATAACCAGTGAATCAATCCTTAACAATTCTTGGCGCTCAATTAGTACCCCATGCGTCAAAAAAAAAATATTGGTGATTCCCAGCTTACATCATCGCACTATTAACAATCTTTTAATGTTTCAGGCATTCACCACCATTGCTAAAATTGGAGCAAGTACCGGAGCCAACTTCTAGGTTTTCTCAATTTTCGTACAACTTCATATAGCTGTTTCATTGCTGAAATTTTACTTGATTCACACACACACACACAACCACTCACCCACACCCACCGACACACACACCCACCCCACCACCACCCACCCACACACAGCCATACTCACCCACCCACACACATTCTCACGCACACCCACACACACGCGCGCGCACTCACACCTACATACACACTGATTCCAGTATTATCAATTAACTTCATTGAATTTCTAGGGCTTTCGACTTCAGCGATTCTGACTCTGTGTACTGAGAATAATCACCAACTGCATTCCTACTTCTGCAGTTGGTACTTCAGAACTCGATATACTGGGACGATGTGACATCCGCAATGGGGCCGACGCTGAGGAAATCCTTTCGGATGAATCATGATCCTGCGAGGCTTCAAGACTCTTTGTCGCATCTGTGCAATGATCGCACGGTATCGCATTACTCCAACTCATCGCTTATTGTACCACCTGTGGGCCCCCGTTCCCCGAGCGTTCGCACATTCCACACAAGATTCCCATTTATTCCGGCCCAACAATGAACGACGAGACATTCCGGGCAACTCGAATAGACATTCAAATCAAGCTAGAGTCAGCTTTTTTCCATTCCAAATATTACCTATGAGCGTAAGGACTTAGGATGGCTGGATGGCGGCCTGGGTCCTGAGTTCAATATCAGCTGCATCGACATCGGGTTTGAATCGTATCAAAAATCGTCAGAATTCGATGTTGCTTCAACATGCAGCTTTACAGTATTGCAATGAGTTGCTGGCTTAATCCCAAGGGAATTCGATGCTTGATCGATGAGATCAATCTTGGTCCGACCTTCGATGGCGAAGGTTGGATACATACATCCAAGTTTACTAGAATCATCCCAACCCAAGCTTCAGAAACCATGTTGTGCTAAGCTTGGTCCGAGCTTCGATTTACCGGCTTCAGCGAAACTCTGCTTAATATTTAGCAGATTATTTATTGTCTAAGCTGGCAGTTGTGTTACATTCGCATGTTTTGCACAGATTGGCCGAGGCTTCAAAACACAGCTTTGGCGAATCTTAGTCAAGCCCTGTCCATGCTTTGACGAAACTTCATCGCATGGTCAATTCCCACCTGGAATGAGCGAGACTAACCAGAATTCCCAGCCGGCGAACGATAAGACATTCCCGACAGCTCGATATGACCATGTGCTTGAACTTTCATTCATTTTCATTCATGTCGACGGTTTCAAGTGTACAACTCGTGACGGTGACACTCCAGTCGCTCTTATCGCTCCGGATATAGTGGCCGGGGGCAATCGATTCGTGATCCTATCCAGATGGTATTAATTTCATTCATTGTTTACTGCGATTGGCTACTGGAATATGTTACAAGGTAATTTGATGAGGTGTGGAGGTACTAGAAGTACCTCCTACGCAGTATTGCGGATTCGATACTCGAGATGGAGTGACCTGTGGTAATCTGGGGAGCTTTTCCAAGAATCAACACGTTTTATTTATCATTTTTCGGAACATCTAGGAGCGTGAAAAATATTGCGAATTCTATATTTCTTACGCTAAGAACACATCTCATTATTCTAAAATATAAATGACCATTTTTTTAAACGAAAGTTTACAAGTATTGTATTTATAAATATAAAAGATACATTTCATCCGTCCATTTGTTCGTCATGTGCAATTTAATTATATTGATAGTTTTTTGAAGTGAAACTTCTTATGGGACTATCTGAAGGTGTTACGCTGTCCGGACACCTAGGGGGGGGGGGGGGGGGGGGGGGGGGGGGGTAAAGGCCGCATGGCGAGGGCGTTTTTTTCATAACGTTCATAGGTCAGGACATATCACTGGGTATATGTTTTACAGAGTCAGATAAAGGTTTTATATATATACAATTTTGTTTTTCACTTACTATGTTATATCTCACAATGCCTGCGGGTATTCCCTCGTTAGGTTTCCGGGATGTTACATGAAATGCTGTACAAATCTGTCACGTGTTGTACTTAGGTTACGTTCATGAGGACGGTGTTTTTCTACGGCGATTTTCTGTGTACTATCAGTGGTTGTTGGAGAGAAGTGGTGGGGGTATAAATGTGCGGGAGGTTTTTCTATTTCGATATGTGTGTAATTATGTTTTTACGAGGTTATTGTCTCTGTAGGATACAGTATTGTATCTGTAGAATCCTGTAGTATATTCGGTAGGATATGACAAATTAGGTGTTTGTGGTTATCGCTTGTTTTAGTATTTTTGAATTATTGAACTGTATATGTTAGAGAGTCCTACTGTGTCTGTTCTGTAACTGACCGCAAAGGCCATTTACTTTTCTATACCTAAATATATTTATTTATTTATTTATTTATTCATTTATTATTATCATAAGAGCAACAGCCACTTAAGGTCAATTACAGGTCTATATCGGTACAAATAGGTATTACATTGTTATCTCGAGTCTTTGACACACTCCCAGACTCTCAATATATATGTCATATATTAGTGGAGAAACATAACTAATATATATATCTGCCATTTGATCACTAAGTTGTTTTCTGGTAGTCCGGGGGTTCCCTTCCACAGATCAATTTTTCTGTAATTATAAGCTTCACACTTTCAAAGCCTCTCCTCCCCTTGCTCCGCAATCTTGCCTGAATCATGAGCACTGGCGGACTCCCTCTTTCCACAATGACTTATATTTTCTCACCATTGACAGCTGAACAATTAGCCACTCGCGCAACATCGTGCTAACAACTTTTTCAGCCAAGCGTGACAAACTATCGCTAATACACCAACTCCGGGATTTTCCCGTGCGTCATTGGTTAGAAGGTATTTTACTCGGGGGAACTTATGTTTTCAGGGTTGAGATTAGAAGCTTCCAGTCACTTGGCTTCTTTCTTGCTCCGAGTGACATCGATCTGGCCCATGGTGCGCATGATGAAGTTTGTCTCTTGGGCGAGTATTTTCGGGCGAGTGCGCTCGCCGAAGGGGGGGGGGGGGCTTCGTGGGCGCGAGTCCAGTCGGTGATTCAGACGTCCTCAGTCTCACACTCCTAGTATCGTTCTCGGAAATCCGTTTCATTCATCCAGCAGCCGTGGCCGGGACACGCGACACCACACTTGAATCGGGATATTTTCTCCCCCATTCTGAGTCCTCAGAAAACCCGGCAATTACGTCATAACCTCCTTCCCTCAAATCTCCACGTCACAGGTTAGGCTTGTCCTCCTGATGCAATAATTCCGATTGTGTTCAAGCTTCGTAGTCAGAAGCTCCAGGATTAGCGCTGCTGATTGTTAGGTCTGGTCTTAGTGCTTATTGGGCACCTTCTGTGATATCGATGTCTTCTAGACATCGAGAGCTCATAGGTCCGCCCAGTAAACTTGATCAGAATATAATCAAATATGAGTTGTACCTTCACCGAATATATCAGTCAATAGTTGGCTGAATCATCATTCAGAATGTCTGATTCGTTAGCTCTGCCAGTATCGCCGACCGACTTCCAATCAGTCAAACTGACCGGAATTTTCAGTCGAGCAGAAGTCCTCAGAAAACAAGCCAATTACGTCATGACCTCCTTCACATATTTCTCGGTGTCACAGGTCTTCCTGGTGGCGACTTCCTGGTGGATAACTTCACACTGTGTTCAGTATTTCTGACCCGTAACAAATGTGGAACAAATGAACACCGGAAGTGTGTGTTTACCCAAAATGGGTAAGATACGGTTTGACTTGATGTTTTACATGTCACGTCCATTTTATATTTGGGATAAGGCGTGAAACGCTATAGAACGGAATTTCAAGCGTTCTCTTTCACATGCATAATATTTGTTGCCATCAGAGTAACTTATATGTAGGTGGAGTGGCGTCTGTGGTCACGGAAGGAAAAATGAATCAGCGCGGATTAAAGTGGAAGTGCCGGACGTTTCGGCGGTATTTGTGTGGGTATCCCCAGAAATCGATTCTTGTTGTTATTGAAGAAATATCCATTAACAAACTTGGAAGAAACAAATGTAAAGACTGTAAATCTATATATAAGCTTAGTTTGTCCGTTACAAACTTCTGCGGAAATAAATAGGTTTAATCAATATCTTAAATACTTTAAGTTAAGGATATTCCACCTATATTGGCGAAGATGTATGAATTTTGAAAATTTACTATTGAAGCAGATTTAAAACGATGGTAAAAATTTGGTGACGATTGACTAAAATTTTTTTTCATTAATTAGTTTATACAATATAATATTGATTCGCGAAATCAAATACAATATAATACTTTTCTATGGCCATCACTAATTAGCGCATCGAAATATTAATTGAAAATTATTGGCGATAAATATAAGGAATTATAGAAAGGGTCATAAACTTTTGTTTTGACTATACCGGTTGAATATCCTTAATCTCGCTAGGGGCAATGCGAACCGTTCCGTAAAATTTCCCCTGAAAAGAAAAAATCAGAATGGAACAAATTTTCAGGAATACTTCCGTCATTTGTCGCTGTCACTCATTCATGTAGAATTAAAAATAAAATTGACGACATAAAAAAATAAAACTTGAACACGAACAAGAGAAAGTGAAGATTATCTGGGGATGGGAAAAAGCATAACTCAGATGTGTTTATCATTTTTTGAGGTTATGCACCGGGGAGATGGCAACATGTTCTCAAACTAAACATTTCACTTTAGGATAATGTTTTCTTATTTTATAAAATGGGAATCACTATTTTTAAATCTAGTTCTGTTACGTTCACAAAGTCGTCTAATCCCCTGTCGTAAGGAAAATCCTCAGCGACTTTTCCACGAGAAACGTTTGAGCGGCGTCATCTCCGACCAACTGCCCTTTTCACTTTGCCAAAACCCTCCGACGCTGAGGACCTCTGGCGAAAGCTCGAGTTTGACAAAATTTACGGAACAAGCAATCGTAAAAATTACGTAAAAATTGTGGAGCGTTCCGTAATTTTTATATGTTGAACCATATTTTTTAATAAAGTTTTCGGTAATCGCAACGGACTTGGCAATTGACGAACCATTCCGTAGTTTTTCACTTGAAGTTTCGTGAAGAGTGCCGAGATATGATTTCCACTCGCGTATTACGTGACTTGTTCCCTAATTTTTATTGAACTTTTCTCTCCGTGTGCCACACATCCAATAGGGATTTCATATTCATGTTCATACTCAAAATTTTTATTGTTTTTCACCGCTTCACACGTGGATGCCAGGCTTTTCACATATGTAGGGCAACGAAATATTGAATATTTGGTGAATGAATCGAAGATTTAGTCATCCACCAGGGAACGCAGCCGAGTCCCGTTACTGACGTGACACGTGTTCCAGGTTGTAGGAAAGGATATATGCTATAATACTAGGAGCTAAGTAGTAGAAGCTGCTATCGCCACTTATCTATAGCTTCTTTTTCAAGAAATACCTGAAAATTGAGGCGGTCCTCAGGCGGCCGTCACCAACTTGAGGTTCAAGTCTTGAAATTCCAATACTTTGAAGAACCTTTGTAATTTTTGTGAAATTACAAAGTGTTGCTGCTTTTTGCAGTATACATTTTTCTATCATAACATGTTTTTTCTTCTGGTGTGAATAACTCCTCCATCAATTATTGTTGAGCATTCGGAGACTGTTTTGGTAATCAGCGAAATTTCCAATGCAGGAGTCGGTGAAAGTGGAGACAGCATCCGCCTCGCAAGCGCGTCAGCGCTAATTGAACGTACGTCAGATGTTGAGTAACGCAGTTTCGGGATTTTGGCTCATTACATCACGGACTGTCCCTTCAATTTCATAAAATGTCTAAATTAAAATTGTCTGGGCAAATTAGTTAGTCAAAACCTTGAAAGACCAGTAACTTGAGATTTTCAATATTCAACAATCTCAAACTTTCTTAGATATCGGAAGCTGACAATAACAGTCTTTCTTAAAAATTTTTCGAGCGTTTCATTCGTGTCTGAGCTGGTCCAAGCCCGCTCAGTGTCCTTCAATGGGCCCCTTCCGGTCCCTTTCCCCCCACCCCTAGAATTCGGTCGCCAGCCGCAGTCGAAAATCGAATTTCGTTCAGCACATGAGAATCGCCAATAATCTCTCATGTCGGCATTCTAAATCCATCATAATTACAGCCTTTTGTTTGCCCACCCAAAGGTGCGCAACATCGGCAAGCCCGACACGCACCGCCGCGGCGGCCAAAAGACACTCGGGTAAATCCCCGGCCTTGTCGGCGCAACAACTTTGCATTACGACTTTAACCTTCCATGAAAATCAACCGGGCGCGGGGGGGGGGGCGGCCGCCGCGCGTGCGCACCATGTACTGAGATTCTTTGAATAGTAATAATGCCACCAGGGATCGTCAGTTTTGTGTGTTTGTGCCTGTATATGTGTATGTGTATGCCACAGAGTGCATCTATTGTCGCAAGTGATAATTGGTTGTAATGTCTCATCGCCAAAACTGTTACAACTAATAACAAATTAAAATTTAATTTTAACTTTCAAATTGATTTAATTTTAACGTTTCAATTAATTTAATTTTAACTTTTAAATTAATTTAATGTTAACTTTTACATTAATTTAATTTTAATTTTTAAGGGCCAGTTCTCTATTAAGTTAATCTCTAGTGAACTTAAAATTAAGCGTTGTGATTAGCCGGAATTAAATTTTCGACCAATCAGAAGCCTTAACGTCAAAATTGAATATGGCGCTCACTAATCAAGAACTGGCCCTAAATTAATTTGATTTTAACTTTTGAATTAATTTAATTTTAACTTTTATATTAATTTAATTTTAACTTTTAAATTAATTTAATTTTAACTTTTAAATTAATTTAATTTTACGTTCCAAATTAATTTAATTTTAACTTCTAAATTAATTTAATTTTAACTTAATAACAATTTAAATTGACCCTTGGAAGGTTGCAATGAAAATACTCATGTCGGGAAAAATTTTTATTCCTTGCAGTGAAATGCTTTTTATTGAAAGATTTTGTTTCCATTTGATCGGTACTTTAGGAAAACTTGGAGTATTGTGATTGACAATAATTCCAATGACATTACATTTGTCGCTTGTGTATGATAATAAACGGCGGGAAGGAGCGGAGGAGACGCGCATGCGCACTATGTATCAACCGTTGAATAATATCGTGTTCGATCTGCTGCGTAACTACGACTTTTATTACGCTGCTACACGACATTGTGACGTCATCATGCGAAAGACGGTATCGCGGTACTGACCTGCTTTGGCGACATCATTTATTTATATTGATTCATATTTATTCCTGAGTGGAAACACTACTTTTTTGCGCAATACATTTTCAATATTGGCCGACGGTTTTCCAGTATTTTCATCGTTTATTTCATTTAGCAATTTCCAGTCATCGACGAGTATGACTAAATGTTTATGAATGGAGGAAAAACGAATTTTTAAATTGAAAATTGACGGAAACTACTATTGTTCAATGAAATTTCAGAATTTCGAATCGAATAAAGTGCTGAAGCACGGCTGAACGATGAATCAGACATTCAAGTGTAACGACCGTACAGTGACGTCCTAGAACTATTGCACAACACATGTGTTTTATCCGATCAATTTGCAGCTGTTGCTTACATTTTTATTGGTGGTACTAATGGTGCTGATTTGGGAAATTGAGAGCGTACTGCATCCGTTTCGTGGCACGTGCTCGCGCTATCCGACTCCAGTTTAAAAAAAGGCGAAGGGGCAAATTGGCGGAGTTAGCGACCTATTAGGACCCATCACTTCCAGCTTTAGTATTTTCCTCCAGGAAGAGTTTTCTTGCAAATTTTCCCAAAAAAAATGATTGATTTTTTGAGGAAATTCTGAAGAATTCCCTTACTCTTCCGCAAGCGACCGAGATATGTTGACCGACTTTTCGAATTGACGATTTTCCTATTTAAATGATTTGAAGTTTGAAATATTTTGATCTTCAATTTTTTGTAATAGTTAAATTTGAGTTTGATTTCCATTTTTTCTTTAATTGAACTTAAAAATAGATATAAATGTTTGCATTGGAATTTGATTTTGAATCAAATTTGAATGTGAAGAAAAAATTTCAACGTGAAATTGAATTTTACAATTGGAAAAATGAAATTGCATATTCTTTTAATTTAAAATATGAGCCCGCGCGCAGAGGAACATGACGATGTACATTTCAAAGCCAATCAGACTGAACATGAACGAAAACAGTATTGCGGGCCACATGACAGCCCATGACAATTGAAATTAGTGTAATGGCCGCTGCCATGACATGGTTGGTCATTTTTAGGAAGGATTAGTGGTGGATGAAGTCGACGATGCACAAAGAACACGTTTAGTCGAGGACGTGCCTCGACGAAAAGATGGTTATGACACTCAGAGGACGTAACTATCGCGCGGGAGCACAGTACGCATGCCTGGCATATGCGCAGAAGCAAAAATGTTTCTGCGCAAACGTCAATCGCAAATTGTGCGTATGCATTACACAAGTGTCGCTCATGAGAATTCATGTATTTTGTGTCGATTTCTCGATGTCAGTAGCAAAACAATCGATTACTCGCATCTAATCGACTTTCATGTCGATCTGTCGATTGTTCCCTGTTCTTTTTATATAAGGACTAGTTCCATGCATTTCCAAATGCGAATTCGATTTTCGATTTTTATCATTACATCGATAATCGAGATTTTTCTTCGATAATCGAGTGTTTTCTTCGATAATCGAGTTTTTCCTTCGATAATCGATTTATTGCGATTCTCATTCGATTTGTGGTGGAAGCTCTCAATTATATATAAGGATCCATACCATATAGGTAGGATCCATATAAAGACAGTCGGCAAAAATGGGAAGAAAATCTTGTTTCATTCATCCACAGAAAATGGTCTCCCGCTGCCGACATTTTTCTCGAGTGTGACATGGAGGAAAAATCGTCTGATGTCAGAACACCCGGTTCCGGGTGTGGTTTTTTGAGTCGCGGATATGGTCGGAATGAAAGCGGAAAAGGGGTAGTGAAAGTAACGAGGAATAAGGCCGATGCCGTGTGACTCATATTGACGCAAGTGTTAAAATCAAATTATTCCAATTGCACTCGAAACGTAAACGCACTTCAATGCCTGTACCTCTCAAAATAAGCTTTTTGGAAAATCTGCTTCATTGTTTTTTGGGTTGTACAACGTGTAAAGAATTCGTCAAACTAAAAATAAAAATGCATATTTATTTTTTTTTCAATTCAATTGGTTACATCATTTGCCCGGACAGTGAAAGATCATGCCCAAAATTTTTCTAATTTTAGCTTAAGTCTCCTTCTAATTTTATTATCATTATTATAAACAAGTTTAGATGATTCAAAAAATCGATTTTTTTTTATTGCATAAATTGTTAGTACAACTGTTCAAGAATATGTTGCTTAAGTTTCAAAACGAAATTTCAATTAGTTCCGATGATATGATCACTCAGGTAAACATCGGTCAGTGCCGGTGCAGTTTCTTTCTCAAATTGCGTTTTTCTCGAAACGACTTTTTTCAACTTGCGGGAATTCTAGCTGGAAAAGTTATTGACGAATCGATCTGAAAATTTGTGTGAATATGCTTTATTCAAGTCCGAAAAATCTGAACCAAACCCTGGAATGATATTATTAAGTAAAATATATTTTTTTATGTAAGCAAGGTGAAAAAAAATGATATGAAAATATGACATGTTGTTCAAACACCTCCAAAACATTCAATTTTGAACTGTTTTGGCCAGAGTTCGGTTCATATTCTTAGAAAATATGTTACTAACGAAAGAAAAAAAAATTGATGATTTCGAATCAAAACTTCGACCTCCAGGTGTCCCGCAAGATGTCAACTCTGATGGCGATCGTCAATGGAGACTAGCCTCTAACGCCACAAATTCCGGCGGAAATGGCATACAAAAATTTGAAAGTGCAGTTCCAAACAAGAATAAACTACCCTCCAAGCTCGAACGAATTCGCATTATTTTTACCTCAGTTAAAAAAAATCCCCCTTGATAAATGTCTTCATAATTCTTTTGCGATGTCAATGTTTCTCCTGTGGTGCAAAGGGAAAAGGAAAGAAAGTCTGGGTCTGGATATATCATTGATATGACGTAGAGGTAAGTTCGGAACCAAAGTGGTACTACTCATACTAGTTATAGTGCTGGAAAAGGTTAAAAAGTTGGTCGGAACGCGGAAACAATACAATGGAGAAGGCTTTATATGACCGGAAATTAGCGGTTGCAATGTTCCTCATGCATCTGTCCGTAACCTTGGCCCCTGACCATGGACAAGCGTCGCATCGATAGGAAAACATCTGTTAATTTCTCCACCCACATGAGCCAACAATTTGTAACTGCTGAGGAATGTCTGGCAAGGGTTACGCCATATTACGTCATTGCTCGATTCATCTAGGGAATTCCTAGATTCACAGGAAACCTCCAGGATTCGCGGGAATATGACGATTTTCTTGAAGGCACAAATAGTAAATTGAGTCATTCGAGCCGGAATATTACCTTTTCCGGAATTCGAAAAACTTCCAATTTTCGAAAAATTTCGAAACAAACCGAAAATTGCACAAAAAAATAGGGTTTGAAGAATTAGTACATTTTGAATATTTCTAAAATTACAGGAACTCCAAAAAGTTCGAAGGAATTAAAAAATGACAAAAGGTTCCAAAATTCCCAGGATTGAAAAATATTTTAAAAATGTGAAAAATTTGAAAACTCTCCATAATGTAAAGAGAAAATAGTTTCTTCAATTTTCATAATTTTAATAAAATGGAAAATTTGGAAAACAAAATCAACAAACAAGATGTCAACCTACGATTTAGCTAACTGGAGTGTGGCTACATTGGGAATATTTTGCGGCCAATAATAGGAAAAACAATTCAGTGACGTCGATTGATTCGCGATTCAGATCACTCACCGGCAAAGAAATTCAACACATCTGCGTGCGTGACTCACGTCTCGTACGCCCATGTGTAATATCGTGACTCATGAGAAAAATCACCCGGTGGAATCCGTGAAAACGTGGAATTCGTCCCGTAGGTATGTGGCCACTACGTAATGATGAGTTCTTTGGCCTCAATTTCATCACACGTGAGACGTGCACCGCTCACCGTCGCCATTTTCCATTTCTCCTACTCTCACACACCTCGAAATATTAAAAGAAGCTGTGGGTATATTCCACCAATCTGTTAATGGACAGTGTCTCAGGAATACCCGAAAGATATTGTACACTCGAGGAAATATATATCCTGTTTGCTTGTAAAATCTTCCCCATTGGGGATGAAATATCTCCCGGAGGAAGAAATATTCAGGTGTATATTTAACTAAAATCAACGTAATTTCATTAAAAACAAATTTCCCGATTTGTAATTTCTGTTTGCCATTCGTACATTTTCCGATACGTCAATTAAATGTTTAAAGACTGATTTCAGAAAAAAACAGTGGTGTGGTTAGTTCAGTGGGACCCGTGAGGTTCACACCGAAAATTTGCAAATTTGACAATTTTAAACTATCCCATTTATCAAGCAGATAATTATGAATATTTGACCAGCCGCGTAGTAAGCGTGAGGACGAGAATTCTGCGCGTTACTGGAGCGGGACTGAGACGCCAATAGCGGTGCGAACGCTCGAGGGTTAAACCCGTCATAGCTCCTTGATTATGATAAATACGGAAAAAGTGATAAAAAATTAAATATGCATTTCCACTTGCAGAGCAAGTTCTGCTTAATACTTTTTGCCGTATCTCTTACCGTTTTTGCAATAGAGCGTTGTAAACAATTCAATTGTTAATAACAAAAAAAAACCATGTATATCAGCTCCGAAGCACGACTGGAGCTTACTCCTTCAGAATAATTATCTTGGAATATATACAATAGGGGATTGGGAGGGTAGATGGACTAAAATCCATGAAAGTATATACTTTAATCCACATTTATTTACATTTATTCCCTTCACTATTAACATTAACATTATCAATTTTCTAAATATTATCATCGTTTTTAAATATTTTTATTTTATTTTATTTCCGAACTTTTTATGGACAGAAGTGAAACTTATACAGTACATTTTAATTATAAACTTTTTTATTTCACACTTTTTCTTAAAGTCAGAAATTGGTGGCGCAGAAATTAGTACATAACCTACCTGGTAACCGCATCCACTTGTTTTTCTGATTTTTGTTCATCGCCACTTGAATTATTTTCTTCCATGTTTTACGCTATTTCATTAACTTTTTTCACTAGCTTTAGTCAGTTCCTCAGTATCAATATAAATAAATATCAGACTAGCTCCCTACATAAAAATAAAACACCAAAACTCTGAAATTTCATAAACTGACTGTTGATATTCAATACATATATTGCAACCAGCCTGACCTTCCCCGTGAGAATGTATGCTCACCACAGTCTAAGTTGTGCGAATACGGTGCGCAGTAGACATCGTAACGACTTCACTTTTAGTTAACACTCGATTTCACTGCTCACCTTTTTTTCGTACCGCGGGCTATAAATCAATTGGAACGGAGTAAACTCCAAAAACTGCCCGGTCACTTTCAACCAAAAACTAACCTGATCTAACTTCCACGAAGATACTCCGAATAAGATCTCGATGACTCAGATCGTTCTGCCCGTTCGTGAGAAATCGTTACCCAAAAATTGCGATTCCACGATTAAAACACCGGTTACGAAGCGAAAAGAAAAAAATCGATGCAGGGGCCATTAGAATAACTTCCGAAAATCTGGAAGTTAATCATCACTAACTAACTAAAATTCCTCAGTAAATACTGGAACCACCAAAGTTAGATGCTACATGAAATTGATACAAATCTTTGTACACAGCCAACAAATTCATAATCTCTATCAATGACAAAAAAATGGCGCATAATTAGTATTCCACAAAACATTGAGCCCGAGCCATGAGCACAACATTCAGGCATTCAAGTATTACATTGACCCAACGGTCAACGGGGCTAATGTCGTGTGAACGAGGCCCTGTTTTCTCGCGCCCGTTACGGCAGGTTTGTCAACGTGACTCGTAAGAAGCTCGTAAACGAAAAATTTTTCGCGCAGGAAGAAATAAAAAATAATTCCCCTTGGATGACAATGGTTGAGCGAGGGCGCGGACTGCCATAAGTCGTGTCGACATAGTTATCTTCATTGAGGTGGCTTCACATCGCCATTGGAATGGTTAGGCTATTCGGCGGGGGATCCTCTTTATAAATTTTTTCTTGTTTTCTTCCTGGGGCACGTGCAGCTTGCCCGAAAAGTCACCTGGCTCCATTGTCAATTTAGTCGAATATATATTGAAGAAAAAAACTTGGGCTTCTTCGTGTTGGGTCCACAGAGTGACCAGATGATGGCGAAAAATTGACAACAATAGGGGCCTGAATTGCTGAGTGAAAAATGTCGCACTATTGAGACCCGGGGGCGGTGAAGTTCAAACGAAAATATTGGGGATATTGTCAATGGGATAACTAATGCGGAAATGCTACAATTTTTACAGAATTTTCCGGCTGTTGAGGATGATGAACACTTCAAAAATAGACTTTGGGCTTTACGGGGAGAGGGGTTGCGGGGGAGGGGGGGGGGGGGAGGGGGGGGGGGAGGGGGGGGGGGGAGGGGGTATGGTAGACATTCAAATTGACATGGCCTTTTCATGGTAACTCCTTCTGGTATACCTCTACAGCTAACCCTAGGGAATCGGGTGAACTAGCTTTCGAGTAAATGGTGAACAAATGTATGACATTTTTTGATGACACTCGCGGTAACGACTCCTTCCTGATCTATTAAATCTCCTATATACAAAATTTCATATTTGCCTACCAAGCGCCTCCCTTATAAAAATTTTCTCAGCATAAAATGTTTTATCGTTTAAAGTCTTGACAATTGTTACGCACGTAAAAAATTCTAAAATTTCAAAAATAGTAAAATTGAGCAAGCTTGGAAATATAAATTGGAAAAATGTAAATTTCAGTTGTACAAAATTTATAAAAATTAAATGTCAAATCTTTAGATTTCAGTTTTTCTTTTATCGTGCGTAGAATCAGGCACACATTTTCATTGTCAATGTTCAAATGAACTGGGAAGAGCTGGAATGCCGGTGTTAGAGACATCTGTAGAGTGCATGATTAACTGCTCTCCACACCCACGTGTGAAAATATGAGACCTGCGTTGCGGAGTGTGTGGTAATTCTACTCACGCATTAGCATAGATAATGAGGATATCGAGAGGGACTGATGACCACAGCGTGAATGACTTTACCGGTCGTTGGGGGTTCTTTACTACCGACTGGCACACACACAATCGAATTACGTTCGAGAGTACTTGAGAAGACACGGCAATCTAGAAATTTTCTAGTGTCAAACTCATCAGATTTTCAACATGACATGTCACTTTTACTTTGCGTATGTGTGTGTGGATTTTTTTGAGCTTCATCCTTCTCGGTTGTACTCCCTACAGTAACTGCTCTCGAACATTCCTTCAGAGGGAGTAGTGGACACACATCCACGCGGCTGGCGCCGACTTTCGCCATTTAGGCCATCGCATTTCTAAACACAGGGTAAACCAGAAACCCCTGTACTACGGTGACGGAAGCCTATCATGGAACCACCCCCCTCCCACGGCGTCGGGTTAGGTTCCCGTCCGGCCGTGCACGGAGAGAAAAGTTCAATAAAAATTACCAGAAAAGTTCCGTAAAAATTATGGTCCAAAATGTAATGCGCGAATGAAATGAAATTCTATAAAAATTACGAAAGGAAACGGAATTTTCACATTTCGACGCGGAAATTGTACGAAGTGTTCCGTAAAATTTCCGCTGAAACGAAAAAATCAGAATGGAACAAATTTTCATGAATCCTTTCGCCATTTTTCGCTGTCACTCATTCATGTAGAATTAAAAATAAAATTGTAGACATAAAAAAATAAAACTTGAACACGAGCAAAAAAAATTAAGATTATATGGGGATGAGAAAAAGCATAACACAGATTTGTTTATCATTTTTTGCGGTTATGCACCGGTGAGATGGCAAGGTGTTCTCAAACTAAACATTTCACTTTAGAATAATATTTTCTTATTTTATAAAATGGAAATCACCATTTTCAAATGTAGTTATGTTACGTTCACAAAATCGTCTAATTCCCTGTCGTAAGCAAAATCTTCAGTGACTTTTTCACGAGAAATGTTTGAGCGGCGTCGCCTCCGACCAACTGCGCTTTTCACTTTGCCGAAACCCCCCGACGATGAGAACCTCTGGCGAAAGCTCGAGTTTGACAAAATTTACGGAACAAGGAATCGTAAAAATTACTATGAAAATTACGTAAATTGTTCAGCGATCCATAATTTTTTCGTTCCGGAACTTTTCCACACTTTTTCCATAACGAACTTGACAATTGACGAACCGTTCCGTAGTTTTCCACTTGAAGTTTCGTTAATACTGCCGAGATGTAATTTTCACTTGCGCATTACGTTCCGTAATTTTTATTGAACTTTTCTCCCCGTGTGTGGTCTCATTTTGTGGGTATCTCCGATAGCACACATGGAGCGTTCCTGCCATCGGTCGGAATCCAGCAGAAAATGTGTGTGTGTGTTTAATGATGCAAAATAGAAAAATGGAGCCTAAAAAAGAGAACTAGCGGAGAAGTTACTCAGCCACGATGTTGAATGTTTCAGTTGCAACAATTTTTGTAAATTGCCCGGCAACTAAAATTCACTATTTCATTGATAGACTGTATTCTGTTTTTGTACCTGCCGACTCATTGGCCAGTCATTCATGTTAATCCGCACATAGCTGTTAGGACTTGGTAACATTGCTCAATTGATCCTTGCAGCTCCTTCTTGTTCTCTGCATCTAGTTCGTCAATTTTTTTCCATTTGTGTAATATAAGATTTGCGCCATTTACCTATTGTAAACTGATGACCCTATTCTGGGCCTTTCGCTGGCTTTTGCAAACCTAATAAATAAATAAGTAAATAAACTTTGATTTTCATCCACATTAAATGGAACACGAAGATAGAATGCATTTCTCTTCCATGTTTTTCCTATTCGCCATTAGCCATTACTATCCGTGTAATAAAGTACTTTATGTACTCAGACGTATCGATTGCGACTTCGGCGCCGCATGTCTACAATCGCAAGAGAATTCACCGTTGCTCTCCGTTGTTGGGTGGAAAAAAATGAGGAAAAGTGGGTGTAAATTATGTTTTCGCTCACATAATTCTATCAATTGGGTTAAGACGATCTTTAAAAAAAATTCCATGGCGCAGGTAACTATTTACAATTTATTTTTCTCGAATGTAAAAATTTATTATTTTTCAGATGTGTTACTTATTTTTTAATCACTGAACTTTCCAAAATCAATGCATTCATCTCGTGATTTTTCAATTTTTATTTGCTTCCAAAAATTTTCAGAAGCATTTAACGACCACCCTGCGGCAAACAAATAATCGACGGCCACTTTGCCACTAAATATAGGAAATTTTATAATTTTGGAATCGACAAATCGAAGAAATTTCTGAGAAGAAAAAATAAAAACTTATCAAGCTTTCAGGGACATTGGAAATTTCACCATGAACCTAGTATACAATGATCCATATGGATTGCTTCTATCGAGGTCGCTCCGAGATCACCCACTTGATCCCCATTTGCCGGGTCATATGAATTGAAATCCTCACAAAATCATATCATTCATAATTATGATATTAACATTCCCCGATGAATCGTACCACAGTAATGGAAATCCTAGTCCCTCGTGTGACGTTTCACGAGGAAGCTTCGTCGTTATTAGCGGCCACCAAGGCCGCGCCTATTACGCAACGTTACGTCTCGCATATCGGAAAAGATACCACGCGAGACATCGCAGAATAATGCTGTCATAAAATTATTACACCGACGTATATGTTGGAGATGAAAAAGTTTGAGTATTTTCCCTGAAGCAGCTCACTTTCATTTTTTTTGTGAAGGATACCCGGCCGATTTCCACCAAAACCATCCAGGTCAATCGATTCGAGCATTCCTATTTTTTTCAATTTGTGCATATTGAATTTTCTTAATTAATATTTTCTCAATTGAAATTTTCAATATGAGAAAAAAATTGAGAACAAAATATTGTGCACATGTAATGTTTTCTCAGTTTCCTCATTCAACGGTAAACTCCTCAAGTATATCTGTATATACCTCAGGTAACTGACGTACAAGTCCGAAAAAGCCAATACCTTCTAATGTTAACCTCCTAGTTAATTTTGTTTTGTAGTATGGAATGGACGGCAATAGAAAGAACAGAAGTCTATAATTTTTAATTACTTTGCAGGCGATGATGCAAAACTAAGTTGCTGAATCCTCCTGTAGCTGCCAACACTGAACAATCTTCTACAATCACTCGATTATGCACCTCCGGCACTTCCTATTGTCTCCCCGTACAACACTACAATGACTGTTTCCTGACCGTCGTGTTATTTTTGTTTTCCTTTTCTTTTTTTCTTTTTTTACGTTCCCGAGTGTTTGAAGTATATCGCGCGTGGACGCCTAGTGGGCACACGCGGCGGTCGCTTCCCTATGCGAATAGATTCCAATAGCGTTGAGGCGCGTGCGCATTGACTACGACCTTTATTTACATGAGCGAGTCATGCGTGTAAGTGGGCATGTACGTGGAGCATTGATATGTGTTTGTCGATTGGAGCACATTTTTGCGATTCGAAAGGCTGGGATCGACGACACGCGGCAGGTACAAGGTGTTTCGATGGTGATCTCAAGTTTCTATTTTCATTTACACATGCCATGCCAACTCAGCCATTCACATTTTTTTTCTTGGCCTCCAAAAGAAGTTCAGGACGGCAGTGGTCTTCCTCAATTTTTGTCATCCACCGAATCTTTTTTTTTAACTTGCCGATTTTTCGGGGAGTTATTCTAATGACCCGTAAATCGATTTTTTTCTTTTCGCTTCTTAACTGGTGTTTTAAGTATACCAAAATCTTTCCCGTCGAATTGTGAACAAATGTATCTGTGTGTGTGTGTGTGTGTATGTATGAGTGGAACGAGGTCATCGAGGTCGTAGTCGGAGCATCTTCATGGAACTTAGATCGGATTGGTTTTTGGTTCAAATTAACCGCGCAGTTTTGTTGTTATTGGCAATTGAATTGTTTACAACGCTCTATTGCAAAAACGGTAAGAGATGCGGCAAAAAGTATTAAGCAGAACTTGCTCTGTAAGTGGAAATGCATATTTAATTTTTTATCACTTTTTGCCGTATTTGTCATAATCAATGAGCTATAACGGGTTTAACCCTCGAGCGTTCGCACCGCTATTGGCGTCTCACTCCCACTTCAGTAACGCCCATAATTCTCGTCCTTCCGCTGACTATGCGGCTAGTCAAATATTCATAATTATCTGCTTGAGAAATGGGATAGTTTAAAATTGTCAAATTTGCAAATTTTCGGTGTGAACCTCACGGGTCCCACTGAATTAACCACACCACTGTTTTTTTCTGAAATCAGTCTTTAAACATTTAATTGACGTATCGGAAAATGTAGGAATGCCAAACAGAAATTACAAATCGAGAAGTTTTGTCTGTGTTCCCAACGGGGACATACACACTTTTATCCCACTAGTTTATTATTATCATTATTTAACGTCACTATATTTATGCTAAGTGCTAATCAACCACGGAGGTCTCCGATGTGTTTGCAAATAAAGCACTTATAAATTACTCATAAATTATTTACGAAATCTAATTGGGATGAAACAACCGCATTCGGAATTAGCGGACCGAGTGACTGTGACCTGATAGGGCCATATCGGTGACCTCCCGATTTACTATTTTACTCTATAGCATTATGCGTTTGGATAAGCCCTTGAATCCTCGAGATTTCGTACTTCCAAAAATTGGTGCATACGAACTTCTGTCCACATTAGCGAACCGAATATTTGAAATTGGTGCTTACGATGGTTTTTCAAACAGCACGCGATTTATTTCTTGGAAATTGTAGGACTCCTGGTTTCCACGATTTTCGTAGAATTCTTCCAACTCAATCGATAGTCGGGGTTACAGATGATGTCTATAGAAACTACGTTAACCCAGTTAAAAGCTTTGGGTGCATGCGAAAAGGGGAACTCCCATAGATACGTACAAACAAGAGATATTTTGATCACGCTGTTGGAAACTAGATAATTCATTATCTAAAAGTCATTATTCAAAAGTGCTCTGTTTACAAACACATCGTAGACCTCTGTCGTTGATTAGCACTTGAAGGACCACACATATAGTGACGTTAAGTAAAAATAAAAAACTTGCCGATTTAGTAGTTCAGCGCAGCATAAGAAGGGAACCATGGTGATGAGTAAAACCCAACAGTGATATCAATAATTGATCTTGCGACTAATAATTACTGCACGCGATCGATTTAGTTTGATTTTTGAGCCCCAGAAAAATATTCAACTGGAATTCGTCCGCCTAGTTACCCTCTCTACCTCTGTACTTTCTCAATTATCCCGCTCTTTGACAACCTTCCCGCAATTGTCGACATATTCATTCGCCAAGTATATTCTAGTTCAACTCGCGATATGTTCTAACCTATATTGAAAAAAGTCATATTGAATGGGCACTTTTGTATAAAGAACAACCCTGGTGATATGCATTGCTCCCGTATTTCAACCGCGGCCGCACCGCCGCTCAAATTTCTACACGGGAGGAGGAGATGCGCGAACAAAAATTTTAAGTGAAAAACATAAAAGTTGAAATAACTCGAAAACTTTCTACGGACGCATATGTGTTTGTTGATTCTCTCTTATAGATGGCGTGATGGGGAAGATTTCAAAAAAAAATGAATCGGTTCAATATTGAAGGAGATATGGAGCGAAAAAAAAATTAATCAAGTGTTCTCAAAAACTTATGCTTCGATCGAGCTGAAATTTGGTATGGTGTAAGAGGGACTCAATACCAATTATTGGAGATTTTTTAAATCAATTGTAGCCGTTTAAATGCTCAAATTAGTAAATCGAGGTGCCAAAAATGAGATGTTCACAGACAGACGGCGGCTTCAAATTTTGTAATTTTACGTTTTCGACCATTCTAGATCGTTTCCACATGAAATTAGAAAATGTGAAAATGGACCCTCGACAATGCTTCCATTCGGAAGCAAAAAGAGCCACTCGTTCACGAGATATTTTTGATTTCGCGGACATTTCAAAAAAACCGATAATGCTGGAGAAAACCCCGACGTCATTGAATTTTGGTGTGGTAGCGATGGGTAATGCTCATTCGCGAATTCAGCTCGTTCGGTTATCCAATGCATAATTGAAGAAGCCACGCGTTTCCTGTTTCCGCTAATTGGTGCAGGACTATCCAAGAATAGGTGCAGTGGCCGGTGATGTTGGCAAGTGGGTGAAACGCGCAACCAAAAATACCCTCCGCAGAGTAGGGGAAATGTGAGCAGACGGAACAATTTCAGTAGCTTCCGCACTCGACCATCGCCGGATATAACTCCTTCATTTGTGCACTCAGACTTTGGCAGATTGTTCATTAGTGCCCATCCATCATTCACAATCTTATAACACTAGCCGAAGAGGAAGAGATAGATGCATCGATAATTATTCATCAGCGGAAGAATATTATTTGATTTGCGATCGACCTAAAGCTGAGAAAGAATTGTATTTTCAGTCTAAACTATGTAGGACTGCATGATTTCATCAACTTCCTAATAGGGCAAGTTATTGTAATCACCAAAATGAAATGCCTCAGAATCATGAAATTTTTACGTTTCTCGACGTTTCACATGCTCCCGATACATTTTCACCGCGGGTTATGTGTGTGTGTGTGTGCGCCCGTATCCTTTTTGTGGCGAACCGTTCCTTTTAAACTGCTGGACCAATGTAATTTTTTTTTAATTGACACGTCTCCTGAGTCTCCAGATCTGAAAGGAGTGTTTCGCAATTGTACATCCGTTCAATTATTATTAACAATGTTAGTTGTTTATAACGCTGTATCTCGAGAACGGTGATACATACGAGAAAAAGTGTTAAACAAAAGTTGTTCCTCTTGTGAAACTACATATTTCATGTTTTATTACTTTTTTTCTGGGTATCGTATTTTACGAGATATCGATAAAAAATCATAATAATCGATCAATGGTCGAATTTGCATAACTGATGTGCAACTTGACTTCATGCGCGTATGGTCACACACACACACACACAGACTTTCGGAAAGTTATTGATGTGACCCGTCGAGGGTCGCACTCACGTCCCGTTTATTTTCACTTGACATCGCGCTACTTGAAAGATATTTAGTTAGTTTTTTGTCGAGCGTTTATTCATCTGAACGATGTTTTTTTGGACAATCGTTAATCGGTTTGCATGCAGATTCTGACATTCCAAATTAAAGGGAGAGGGTTTTCTCATGAAATTAGAAAAGTCGATCGAAAGTGTAGGAAAAACGTTTTTCGCCATAAAAAAATACATCGGAATTTCAGATTCTAATCTTGGAAATGAGACGTCTCAATTATAACTTTGTGTAAAAAAATGGAAATACACGTCTACCCATAGAAGAAATCTCTATTTTTTCTGGTGGAAATTCATGATGCGTGAATTATTGCTTATTGCAAAAGGCAAAACTCTTATTTACCGTTTGGCGACAATTCTCAGTGAGAAACCGTCTCAATCATAACCGAGGAATGACATAATTCTGTAGCTATTGGCGAAGGTATATAGAAGTGAAGATGGCGGGAGGATAGTTTTTACTGTGCAGTTGTCCCCCAAATTCCGGTAAAATTTTCTGTAGTAGGGTCATTGTAATAACATTCGGGTTATCAGCTAAATTATCTCGAATTTAGAGGACATTAAATGGCACAGCCCTAAGATTTTAATAGCCATGACGTATCCCTCTTGTGGCTACACAACGAAGCTATCGAGTATTCTCATATAAAAAGAACAGGGAACAATCGACAGATCGACATGAAAGTCGATTAGATGCGAGTAATCCGTTGTTTTGCGACTGACATCAAGAAATCGACACAAAATACATGAATTCTCATGAGCGACACTTGTGTAATACGTACGCACAATTTGCGATTGACGTCTGCGCAGAAACATTTTTGCTTCTGCGCATCTGCAAGGCATGCGTACTGTGCTCCCGCGCGATAGTTACGTCCTCTGAGTGTCATAACCGTCTTTTCGTCCAGACACGTCCTCCACTAAACGTGTTGTGTGTGCATCGTCGACTTCATCCACCACTAATCCTTCCTAAAAATCAACAACCATGTCATGGCGGCGGCCATTACACTAATTTCAATTGTCATGGGCCCTCATGTGGCCCGCAATACTGTTTTCGTTCATGTTCAGTCTGATTGGCTGTGCATTGTGCGTCGCCATGTTCCGCTTTGCGCGGGTTCATATTTTAAATTCAAAAAATTCACAATCTCATTTTTCCAATTCTAAAATTCAATCCCACGTTGATTTTTTTTCTTAAATTCAAATTCCATTCAAATTCAAATTCAAATATTTATAGCCACTTTTTCATGAGACGTAGATAAAATATTGTTCTTCCTAATGGAATATTTTTTTCAACCAGTCGAATGTGAAACTTTTTTGTAGGCAAGTATCTTCTGGTGAAAATCGAGATTTTTGCCCCGCTCCCCTCTAATCATGTACTTCTTTATGTACTGATATTTTTTCAATTAATAGGAAACAAATTCTCAACAAACTTGAGCAGACGTGAGAAAAGTGGCTCTTTGCAATGAATATACAAAAACAACATGTAGAATGTGAGTGACGAGGCTTAGAAAGTACCTTAAATCCTCAAATTTGCCCTAAATGCCTCAAAAATGCCCTAAAAAAAAGTACCTTAAATCCTCAAATTTGCCCTAAAACGTTGATACAGAATAGGAGTGCAAGCTGGCTATGTGAAAACAAAAGTTATTGTGACGTCAAAAGTGTTGTCTCCAGTGATTGGTTGGAGTTGGTGTCACTTATCGGCCAGCAATAATAAAAACGGTTTATTGCGAGTTCCGCCATTTTCCTTAACTCTCTAGTGGTTAATGTACCTGAACGCAGCGGCTTCACCAGTCACATTGTCCTGAATATTCATTAACTTCCCAACCGGACAAGCTGTGTTGGCCTCGATACTGAAGAATTGATCTTCTCTATTGAATGGAGTCGTTTTGTAAAAATCTTATTTAGAGATCAAACAACACTGAAGTTTCCAAAAAAATTTTAACAGTGGACGGTCAAACCCACAGCCCATTTATTTGCACTTTTCGCGTAGTAACATTCATCTATCGAAGAATAAGTTTTGATTTAATCAAACTTTTTTCGTGTGCGCGGAATCCTAAAAACGCCGATGTTCGGTTGAAACGTAAAAGTCCATCCTTTTCCGGTGTATTAAATCGCGCACAAGCGGCTGGTAATTTGTCCCGAGATGCCAAAGCAAAAATCCACTGCTTCGTTCAACTAACGACTCCGTCTTTTTCCATCTCCACTTCTTTCGCCATTTTTTATAAAGCATCTATACCATGTTTTTTGCATTTGCAATGATGTTTGCACCACGTGTGTATCCAGCTTTCTTGCTATTGCTCTAATGAGGCCCAGCTAATTGATATAATAGTCATAAAAATTGAAAATTGTTCGGATTTTACATTTTTTATCGGATTTTAATTGGTAGACGTGCATTGGCATTGGGAAGAGTGCACGCAGAAAAATTTCTGTGAAAAATTCTAGTACAATTACTGGAAATCGTGGGTTGAATTTGTGCGATTCATCGGGGCAACATGAAACACTTCTCGATTTGCAATTTTCACCTACGACGATTTTTCTTTTGGAAGTTTTCGGAAAAGGTCAAGTACGTCTTCAATGATAAATGTTAGCCAATAATGTTATAGCAATTTTTTTACGGATATATTCATTCATGATAGCTTTTTTCATGATTATTCTCAAATATATATATATGAAGTAGTATCACCACAGTGAGAGAAAATTGTGGGATTCACAACTATAAAATATAGTGAAATCAGACCTTGACAATATTCCTTAGTTACCATCACTATTGAGATAGAGTGAAGAAGATTTTGCTACTTTTACCATCAAACCATACGTTTGTCAACTAAATTCACAATTGTTACCTCAACTACATTCACGCAGTGATCAGTTTTTTGAACTTCTCGTTCAGTGAGTTATAACTCACTATCTAACAGAAATGGAGAGAAATGATCATGAAACTATATACTTTTTGGTCGTGATACTTCATTCTATACATTGCAATACACTTTTAGTAATGAAAGTTGAACCAAAATCATATTTGTTACCAACCATATTGCATCCATTACCCTGCGACCTCAGCCCTATGTAATTAGTTATCTTTACGGGTAAAATGCTCTCAGTGCGTCACGCCAAAAATGTCAGAAAATTATTGTTCGGATCATGAAACGTGAACGTAATTTTTATCAAATTTTCGTCTCCCTGTAGCACTGAAATGTTGCGCAGAAAGTTTGATGTGACGGATTATGTCGGCGGCTTGTTTTATTAATTCGCTTTGTTGGCAGATTTATTGTACTAATAACGTTCACGTTAGCTTTTGCATAAACCGTGCGAACGAGTCGAAAGTGTGGACAGTTTTATTTCAAGCGTGAATTAGAGATTCATGTTAAAGAACGAAATGGGCGCATGAACACGTGATGCTATGCAAATGTTGCGACTTTTTTCGTTTCATTTCGAAATTTTTTTTTTTATTCAGCACGGAAGGAATTTATACAGCAAGATATAAGAATATAGAATGAACGTACATATTAATTTCTACATAGGTGTGTATCCGAACATTGTTTTCGAAAATGTGCTATACATCTATTTTACATATCAACAGAAAATTGGTAATAATTTTCAAACATTTGAGATTTAGATCTTTGAGTACCCAGTGACTGGAATCCGGAAGAAAGTAGTTATTTACTCCCCACTTTTGGACTACATAAAATTTCCTACATAAAAAGTAACGAAACATAATAGCATTAAATAACATCCGAACCAATTTTTCGGTTTTTTCTTCATATGTAAAAATTGATTCGCATGTAAAGATTCCCAAACCTTTCTACGCCCTAAAATATTGCATTGTCCTCGATGATACTCAATGGCATTCCAACGTCTTCATTCATCACTGCGCACACTACTACACCGGAGTTTCTTGACTCGCCCAAAAAAGTGCTTCGCTGGACGGCCTATTGTTAAAAATGCCCCTGCAATGGAACCCCCGGTATTGTCTCCTTTATTCCATCATCGGCTTTGGAGTGCGTTGCACCGCTTCGACAGGAAATAAAATACTAGAACGAGCTATGCATTTTTCACGTGCCACAATCACAGCTAATTCCCTGTCATATTGATATGGAGTGACCAATATTTGGCTACTCAACAGATCAACGTTAAATGCACCTTAAAAGTTGATTTATTGCCAACGATATTTAGTGTGAACAATTTGCGAGACCTGTACAGATAATCTTGGAAATCGCAGGAATAACGGAATTTTTGCCAAAATTCCAATAATCTCAAAAACTTACATAAATTTCGAAAAAAATTAAAAAATACCAATTTCGAAAATGTAAATTGAGTTCCAGAAATGCGGAAAAAACACACGTTCAATAATGTTGAAAATTTCTAAGATTAAGCAGGACTGCAACCGTTTGAAGTTTTCTAACAACGTAAAAAAAAACTTGATGTTCAATTCTCGTGAGGACGTTACTGGAGTGGGAGTGAGACACCAATAGCGGTACGAACGCTCGAGGCTTAAACCCGTCATACCTCCTTAATTATGCCAAATATGGAAAAAAGTGATAAATAATTAATTATGCATTTCCCCTTACAGAGCAAGTTCTGCTTAATACTTTTTGCCGTATCTCCTGCCGTTTTTGAAATAGAGCGTTGTCAACAGTTCAATTGTTAATGCCAGAAAAACTGCTGGGTCAATTTAAACCAACAATTAATTCGATCTAAGTTCCATGTGGATGATCCGAATGAGACCTTGGTGACCCAGATCGTTCCATCCGTTCGTGAGAAATCGTTCCCGAAACATTTCAATTCCACACACAAACATACCCACACACACACACAGAGACATTTATTCAGAATTCGATGGGAAGCATTTTGCTATACTCAAAACACCAGTTACGAAGGGAAAAGAAAAAGATTGATTTAGGGGTCATTACAATAACTACCTGAAAAATCGGGAAGTTAACAAGTAGAAAAGCAGAAAATTAATTTAAAAAAGTTTTCTGGTGGGTAATAATAATAGATTAACTCAGTCATTAGAAATGGGATGACTGCAAGAGCTTCAAAGGACTCGACTTTGGTACTTGTTCCTAGAACAGTAGGACACCGGGAAACACAGATTTAAATGTATACAACCTCATATATTTATGTTTCTGTTTCAAAGCAGATGACGATTTACTGGAGCAAATGTTTGGAGTGGTAAGTATGTGCTTGGCTATACGAAAGTCCCTTGAAAAAGATGGGACAGTCATACACGATGAGTCTTTGGCTATCGGATTTGGTCTACGCGAATCTTTCATAATCCGGCACATCTTTCACTTACTGCTTTCCCTGTGTACCTTGCAATGTTTGAAATAGGCCTGCATTTTTTTGACTACAACCAATGAACTGACCAACATTCATGCCATCGTAATAGATAAAAAGGCCTCAAGCTTAAGGTAAATGAGGACGAGAAAACGAAGCCCGGGAGAGCCGGAAGTGGTGGAGATGGTGGTTCAGCGCCCTGTCATCTTGCGGGCTCGTAAAGTCTGCTAACCTCCCTCGAAGTGCTCGACTTTTGCTCAACACGATAGCGACAGTTTTGTTTCACACAGCATCACATCGAGCCACGTTCACTCGGCCGGGTAATTGCTCCTTCGGCTACTGATTGACTTTTCCCAATGCGGCACTTCCTTTTGTTGCAACCGCCGCCCACCTCCTCAACTTGGTAATAAGTTAAGCCATTAATTCGAGGAAGCTATCGAAAGCCTAGAAGTCGATAATGCGTGGACTCGCGAATCATTGACCCACATCGATTGATCACTGTTATTTTGTTATGACTTGTAGCGCAACGACGACTAATGGGCCGAGTACATACACTGAGAGAAATTTCACCTGTAAACATAACTAATTACATAGGGCTGAGTCGCATGGTAATGGATACAATATGGTTGGTAACAAATATGATTTTGGCTCAACTTTCGTTACTAAAACTGTATTACAGTGTATAGGATGTATAGGATAGGATTGCTGAGCTGATTCAGTTCGTTTCTGAGCTATTCCAATTCATTTCCACAAGTTATGTATCAAAACAAGAGGAACTGATAAAGTCCGTTTTCACGAGTTGACCCAGATCGTAAATGAGCCGAGAATGAACTTAATTCAAGTCACCAGAGACAAATTGAATCTCACTGACTGGAAATAGAGTTAGAAGGCCAACCGAAGTGTTTCCAGTCAAAACTGGAGTGAATACATTCAGGAGGATGTCTGGCCCAACCCATACCTTTCTCCACACAACCCTCCAATTTTCATACTGAGAGTAAAATGTGGGATTTACAACTATAAAATATAGTGAAATAAGACCTTGACAGTTTTCCTCAGTTACCATCACTATTGGGATAGAGTGAAGAAGAGTTTGATACTTTTACCATCAAACCATACGCTTGTCAACTAAATTCACGATTGTCACCTCAACTACATTCACACAGTGATCAGTTTTTTGAACTTCTCAATCAGTGAGTTCTAACTCACTACCTAACAGAAATATTGTATCCATTAGTATGCGACCTCAGCTCTAATGTAATCAGTTATATTTACAGGTGAAATCTCTCTCGCAGTCTGATAAACCTAGCTAACGGTTCGATTCAGTGGGTGTTATGCACTTTTTATTACAACGAAGATCGATCTCAGTGTTTATCATAATTTCTAAACAATTCAAAATGAACGGGACAAGACAAAACGCGAGACCGACAAAGATAATTCGAGTATCATGACTTTATGAAGTTGGGAATGAATCAACATCAAAGGTGCCCGGGATGAAAATTTGATAAAAATCATTCATGAGTTTGGTAACACTATCGATTCAGTCATTTATATCTTAGAACGACCCCAAACAATAATTAGCAATTTAAAAAATGGTTAGAATGTGTAATTATTACGTACTTTGGACAAATTGAATAATAGTGCCCATGCCTAATCTTGAGAGCATTGGCCAACCGGAAATGATAAAAACAGAAAACGAAGAAACATACCTGTAGCACATACGTGACTACATCGCGACGGTAAATCGCGTATCGAGAATGCGATCATCGACTAATCGTCTAGCAATTTTCATTAACGAGCGGAGCATGGTAAACGCGCGATTATGAGCACTCTTCAGGGATTTCACGTACGCGCTTCCTGCTTTTGCTTCTTGGAGTGGCATTTTTATACAAATTTTTTAAGCATTTTCCCGGTTTAATAATGATGTCTCGAGGATCTATTATGAGGTACATACATTCTGGAGAAGGAACAGAAATTATTGATTTTTAGAGGTTTCGTCAAATTTTTATAGAGGTTTTGATTTCTTCGTCGCAATGAATCGTGTCGCGGCGGTTTTGGTCTTACACTTTTCGATAATTTCGATATGTATCGGTATTTTCATGCGCCTCTTCTTTTTACTGTAAGATAAAAAGATAATATCAAGTTCTATGTTAAAGAAAGAAATGGTTGAACGAGAAAATGGTATTTGTCGCACACACGCAAGTTTCTGCCTACTGCATCAAAGGTGGTCGAGTCGCGTCTGGTCCCGGAACAGGATTCCGTATAATGAATTATTAACTTCTCGATGATTCGGGAAGTTATTGTACTGCATCCAAAATTTAAATTTGTTGTTTCGTTATCTAACCAGGGTTGTAAGCGTCTGTGTGTTTTTTTTTCCTACTCTTGCTCTATTCGTATTCACCCACGTAACCGCTGTTAGGCATTACTTCATGGGCAATACTACGGATCAGAGTACCCACCCATTGCGGCTGGGGCCGACTTCGCCATTTCAGCTCATCGTATTTCTAATCACAGGGTAAACCTCCAGAAACCCCTGTGATACGATGGCGGGCGTCTACGATGGAACCCTCCCTCCCCCCCCCCCCCGGCGCGACGGGTCGCGTTCGGTCCCGGCTCACGGTCTCACTTCATGGATACCGCCGATAGCACACACGGAATGTTCCTGCCATCGGTCGGAGTCCGTGAGAAAATATTTTTCAGAAAAAATATTTGCAGTGAGCGGGAAGCGTCTGTGTGTGTGTGTGTGTGTGTATGTGGGCAAAATTTTGCCCAACAATTTCTTATGAACGAATGAAGTTATTACATATAACTTGGAACTGATTAGATTTTCGATGGAATTGGTGCAGTATATATATTGTTATTTCAATTGTTTATAATGTTCTATTGCATAAACTATTAGATTAAAATTTATATAAAAAAATTGTTCCCCATATGAAAATACCTATTTTATGTACAATGACTTTTTTCGATAATTTGCATAATTAAGGAGGTATGACCGTCTCAGCAATTATGTATGTAATGAATAAAAAAAAACAAATTGAACGCCTCTGGTACGAAAGTTGAGAAAAATTATTGAACAGAAATGTTGGACAATTGGAGAGAAATCGAACAATAATTGAATGCAACTTCAAAAACGTTTTCACTCCTAAATTTCTCTCGGCAAAGCCGTTTCGAATTTTTTTCTAAAATATCTCATCTATCGGTAAAACCTTTGACCAGCCACATGAATGGAAGCATGAATGAGCCGTTCTTACTGAGGGTTTCACTCGAAACAATTGACTCCTGTGCGTTCCAATATTTTTTCCCGCCTTTCAAGAACAAATGCCATTGTCCTTGGACACCCTCGTGGCGCCTCGAAAATCGTTGGACAGGTCTAACCACGGTAATTCTTGAATCAAAGCCTCCTGCAAAGTGTCCCAAAAAGCTGAAGAAAACAATTGCGCTTTTTGAGGGCGCGGACACTCCATTCAGATGCACCCGATCCCCATATCAGTCTCTACAGAAAAAAATCTCCATTCGGCAAAGCTTTTGTTGAACTTTCAAAAAATGCAATCAACCGATTTAAATTATTCCAGTCTTGCAAACGTCGTGGTGTTGTTCGAACACACGGTTTTGGAATGCATGACCTTGGCATAGTACAAACAAATGTTGGAAAAATATTTTGAAAAATATCAAAACATCAAATTAGAAGATATCCGAATGATAATTCTCAGATGTTCGAATATTGTAGCTCGAGTTTTGAGCCCATATTTTGATTTTTTTTTCTCCACAATTAAGGAATGCATTGCGCGATGCAGCACTTGAACGACCGCTCGACATCGGGCGGGAGGTGCGACTACTGAAGGGTTGAAGGCGATAATCGCTCATTGGTCTGCAATATTGAAATTCATGATGGCGGCCTCTTTTGCTATTGGCCAATCGGCCTTTTTGCTCCGACAAATCTAGGGGGGGCGGAGATCTCAGGGGGCTCCTGGAAGGGAGAAAGGATAGCGCAAGAAAACGGAGGTGGCGAGTCGCGATTACAAAAAGTCACAGCCGCTGTACGAAATGATACACACTGTATCAATTTATAACAAATAACTAGTGGGTGGGATGTAGTTGTGCCCTCAGTGAGGACACAATGTAAACTTCCCGATTTGGTAACTCGAGTTTTCGAAATTATGTCTGTTTCAAAAATTTAGGAGACTTCTCACTTGAGTATTTACTGATTTTTTTTCATTTCTCTATATGTCGCTGCCTTTTGTGATTTTTTTAATTATCAAGAGATAACTCCCTCTTCCACGTGAAGGCCATTTACTTCTCATTGAAGCCTTTGAGTCTCATTGAAGCATCTTAAACCCACGAATATACAACGACGTTGAATAAGTTCAATGAGTCGGTATCTCCGGCTTCGCTTGATTTCACGTTGCTAGCAGCATTGATACACAAAAATGATACACAACTATTATATTCTGAGTCGGTCCATGTATACTTGTAGAGACCAATTTTTGCGATCGCCGCCGCCATCTAGTCTCCATTCATGCACTCATCACATGAATTATTGTTTTCTAACGGCTTTACCACCTTAATTATGCCCATTACGGGCAAAAGTCAGTAAACATTAAATGTAGATCTTTGTATGAGGAATAACTGATGTCAACAAATTTTTTTCCTAACTCCAACCGTTTACGAGATATAGCGTTATGAACAATTGGAATTGTTGATAACAATATATATTCTGAACCAATATCCATCAAAAACTAATGAGGGCTGAGTTACATGAAGACGCGTCGATTGAGACCTTGATGGCTTTGATTGGTGTATTCATTCGTGACAAAGCGTTGACCAAAATTTAGGGCACATCATACAAACATACACACACACACACAGACATTGACTCAGAATTTTTCGGGGATGATTTTGGAAGCCTTAAGACACCAGTTACAGGCCGAAATGAAAAAGTTCGATTTCGGGGTGATTACAATAACTTCCTTATCGGGAAGTTAATTATGTACCTAGGACGACTTGTTGGTCGGTCACAGTAAATATTACTTCACGAAGGATAAGAAGTGCCGAGTTTGGAGACAAAAAATTTTCGTGCATTTAGTTGAGAGAAGAATATCAGTTTCTCATAATGAGAAAGTCTATTTGATCCTGCATAGTAAGGTGCATTTGGCAATTTTTTTTTTATCTTTCAGTGTATGCGTGTAAGAAGAAATCGAATGAGATCACACAGATCCGGTGATTCGTGCCATATCATTAGCTGGTAGCTTGTTAGACGCACGATTTGTAGATAATGGCTGGAATTACAACACGCGACCATTATTAAGGCGCCCCCTTCTTGTTCGCCATGGCCCCCGCTCAATCCAAGACATAAATCATTATTCATAATGAGCCGACTGAGACTAAAAAAAAGGGGGCGGTATTACTGGACCTGTCGCCTCGTGGTCTCGGTAAGAGGCATTTATAATTTCTTGCCCCCACGAAAACCGAACAATCCACTGGGAATCCAGGAGACCGGATATCGTAATGGGTCTTGTATCAAACCGATACAATTTAGATTTTCTAAACTAGTCGGATGAAAGTGTGTCTGCCTCCGTTGGGAGCACAAACTAAACTTCCCGATTTGTAATTTTTCTTTGCCATTCCTAGATTTGCCGACACAATTAAATGTTTAAAGACGGCGGAAATTGACCATGCGATGAAGCTTGATCAAACCTTGGACGAGGCTTGACTAAGTTTTGCCAAAGCTGCGTTTTGAAGCCTCGGTCAATCTGAGCAGAACATGCGAATGTGACGCCAATCCCAGCTTAGAGAATAAGCGTCGTCCTAGCTTGGTTACGTAGGTTGATAGAAGCTTCGAACATTAGCTTCATTCAAGATTCGGACTTTTTCCGAAGGATCTTGTTACAAGCCTCCAAATTCATTTTCGTCCAAGTTCGGAAGTTTCTCGTGGTCGCAGCATCGAAATTAATCTTGGTCTAAACTACAAAATTTATCTTGGTTCAAACTTCGAAGATAGGAACATTGAGGTTGGGCCAAGCTTAGTTGAACATTCGTTTCCAAGCTTGGATTTAGGTGGTCCAGCAATCCTGGATTTATATATGAATCCAATATTAAGCAGAGTTTCGCTGAAGCCGGTAAATCGAAACTAGGAAAAATATGCTTCAATCCAGCGTAGTTCAACCTTAGTTCAGAAGCTTGGGTTTAGATGGTATGAGCAATCCGGGATTCATGCTTGTTGAAGCTAAGATTCAAAGCTAACAAAGCTGAGCTCGGACCAAGCTTAGCACAACATGGTTTCTGAAGCTTGGGTTTGGCTGATTCTAGTAAGCTTGGATGTATGTATGTATCCAATATTGGACGTAGATTGGATTCTGCCTGTGGGCCAACGCTAGGGACGCTAAGATTGAGCCAAGCTTGGCGCAAGCTGAGCCAACAAAGCTTGGATATCTTTGATATAACTACGCTTGGTTTGATCTAAGCTTATACATGGGATGAAGCTATGTTGAAGCTATCAAGTCCAAGCTTCGCCATCGAAGGTCGGACCAAGATTGATCTCATCGTTCTAGCCTCGAATTCTCCCCCTGGGGTTTAGAGAAAAAAAGAGGAATAATAAAAATTGGAATAAAAACGTTTTCAAAACTATTTAGTGTAACCGCCACATTGCCAGTTTTACACATCGCCAAAATTGAATTTTCACTTATTTCATGTTTTTCATTGCACATATACCACCGACGATACCATAACAATGAATTCTTACATTGTGCGACCGCACACGTTGGCAGAACATTCTACTACAACAATTGGTAATTGTAGCGGCAAGTTGCAGAGACACAGAGAGAGTGAAATATACACGAGTGACATTTGCACCGAGGAAGGTTGAATGGCGCGACAAAGAAGCAGGGAGCATCACCCAGGGAGTGGATTGAAAGAAGGCAAAAGATGGATGTCAAGTTTGGAAAAAAAAAAAGGTATCGTGAAGATGAGCGGTAAGCAGTGAAAAAAAAGGCGACCCAACGGGAGGCAGAGAAGGAGGTAGCGACGATACAGCAAGAGCTGTGAAAGACAAGGGACAGAAGTGCTTCAGCTTCAGCTATCGAAGATCCACGGGTGGCTGACTTGAGAAGTGACTAAATCCCCTTAACACGGGTGCGCGGATACTCAAAAAATTTACCAGTAATTTTCCGTGTCAAACTAGAGGTATTTTAAACAAATTTCGCTTATGGCTGATGCTACGCTCCCGCCCCCTTCCTTCATTCAAGGTTTCCGCAATTTTCGAGGTTTTATTTGAAGTAATTTGGAAACTGAAAATTATTTTCCGTGGAAATTTTCGGAGGTTTAATTCAGATTAAAATGGGAATTAAAATTCAGATGCGAAGAATAATCTATGAAATGAATTTTTTTGCAGGTCAGAGTAGCATCCATTGAGGAGTGGAGAGGATCAGTTTATCAGTTTATCAGTTTATCGGACAAATTCTCAAAAGCACATTTCCCTCAAAACCAATCCGCATTACTTATGAAAATGGCCACTTAATTGTCCATGAAATTTCAATGTTTTTCCAGTGCAGAGTAGCACTAGTCGAAGAGCATAGAGGATCCGTTTGTCGGACATACCTTGGGGCCACCCTGGCGTCTAATTGCATGTAATGCACAGTGGACAGGCCACTTGTTGCCGCCAGAGCGAACCAAGACGAAAAAGCCAGCAGGTCGTGGTAGCAAAACCAACAATCGGAGGAACGCGGTGTTATGTCCGGCACGCTTGGACCCACACGACGGTCAAGATACTCGTTGGGATCTACCGGGGCGTCGATTTACCCTCCCGCATTCTCAAACTTGCCAAATCTTCGTGGCCAATGCACGAAGCGCTTGTCAAAAAAGCTGATGAAGAAACAAGATGAAGACGTGTTCCTCGTTCCATTCGTACGTTTATCGCTGTATTTCGGCTGTTCATGTTACACATCTTCATGGAGTTATGGCCCCACATGACGCTCATTTGGAACGTTAAAGTAAGTTACGTAATGAAGAGTGGCGAATCAGACGGATGTGCTAGAAATTTGTTTCTAACATCGGTTAGATTTGGGAACGAAACTTTACCAACTAGAGTCGAGATGGTTCAGCAGCATTGCTTCCTCCCAGTTACTCCTGGTTTCGCGCTCGACACTTTTTAAACCGTGTATAGCTAGATAGATAGATAGAAATTTATTGTTTAGGATTTTAAACAAAGCATACAGTAAAAATCAAAAGTAGAATAATTTTGGGAGAGACAAATTTTAGCAAAAAGCATGAGAAGTACAATTTGAGTGAGTATAAACATGAATCAGAAGCAGAAAATTAGAAACGCTCCTGGGCTTCCAAGTCAGCAGCAGGATCAGTCATCATGAGATGGTGACGGTGGGGCATAATGGGACATCCTGTACTGTATCCATTTGGGAGCATCGCCGACGTGGAAAACAGTCAAATGAGGAAGCCGAGCAGACAGATTTTTTCGTATCCTTAGAACATTCTTCATCAACTTGGGTTGAGACAGTCTCGGAGTAATTAGGATAAACAAGCTTCCTGAAGAATCTTTGAAGAAGTTTTCCACAAGCGAATTGCCCTCCTGTGTGGCACCATTTAAAGCGCAAATACGTGCCGACGCGTTTGTTACACCGTAATTAGTAATTTTAATCGCCATCTGGCATTGCAATTAAGTATAAATGATGAAAAATCAAGACTGGGAATTAATTTACTTGAACGTCTTGTTACATTCACATCATACCGTTTTTCTTTTATCATCTGCGGAGGAGAGACGAGACGTGGTAGCATTTTAAACACCGCCTCCACAGTTCCGTGTGGTTTGACCCGCAGTCAAAAATTGCGAGAAATTATAGGAGCAACAGATATCTTACCAGTGCAGTGAGAGAAATTTCACCTGTAAAGATAACTAATTACATAGGGCTGAGGTCGCATGGTAATGGATGCAACATGGTTGGTAACAAATATGATTTTGGTTCAACTTTCGTTACTAAAACTGTATTACAATGTATAGGATGAAGCATCACCGTATTTGAGTAGTAACCATAACACGAATACACACTGGACGCAGTACTCAATTTATTAGGACGTCTCGATCACACAATGTTTAGTTATGAGACCTAAAATTAGACTAGTCCTGGAGTGATGTAAATTCTACTTACATCATTACTAAGTAAATTACTAAGTCATCATAAAACACTAGTCTGTGGGATTATTATCATGACCAATAAGTATATAGTTTCATGATCATTTCTCTCTGTTTCTGTTAGCTAGTGAGTTAGAACTCACTGAACGAGAAATTCAAAAAACTGATCACTGTGTGAATGTAGTTGAGGTAACAATTGTGAATTTAGTTGACAAGCGTATGGTTTGATGGTAAAGGTAGCAAAATCTTCTTCACTCTATCTCAATAGTGATGGTAATTAAGGCAAATTGTCAAGGTCTTATTTCAGTATATTGTATAGTTGTGAATCCCACATTTTTCTCTCAGTGTGAGAAATTATTCATGAATTAAATAATGTTGACGGAAAAATTTTCTGAAAAATTTTGTCGCGGAAATTTGGTGAGATCAAAAAGCGTGTTACCCGAGCTCCCCCCTGGTGAAACATCACTTGGCCAATTGTTGTCATGTCCATGGAATTGTGAGGCTTCAATTTTTACGGTATGCCCCTAGGGCGTATGGGATCCCTTAAATATTTTACAACTGCGTTGAGACGCTAAAGCGGAAAAACCAATTTCACGCGGTGCCATTTTTACATTTTCATTCCTTAACATTTGTATGGGACTAGTGCCACCGCTGTGATGGACCCCTCTGCTCTCGTGCCGCTGCTTGAGATATTTCGGCTGCTCAGAACGAAATATCTTAGAGACCACACCGAGACTGGGCAGGTGCTCATCTCCCCACACTTTTCACCTTTTTTTTTTTCATGCTCGACATTCTCTTAGGCCACCATTGTTCTTCACGGAGAAAAGTACATCGAGGAAGATTTTTGGTGAACGCTTTGACGAACCATTTATCGAAATCTCCCGAAAAGTTATGAAAACTCTGTAATTAGTTCACCGAATACTGTTCTCCGTATATTCGTTAGTTCCACTAACCAGTCATTGGAATTGACGAACTCGTTGATGACCAATGAATGTCAATTTCTAGTTTTCATCAATTCCCGCTTTAATTAGCATTTTCAGTCACTTTTGATGGGTCAAATGTGAACCATCTGAAATGAACGGAAAAAACATCAAAGAAAATGAGACGTGAGTGTGACCCTCGACGGGTCGCATCAATAACTTCCTAGTAGTGCGTGTGTGTCTGTCACGATACACGTATGAAGTCAAGTAGTACATCAGTTACCGGAATTCGACGATTGATCGATTATTATGTTTTTTTCTCGATATCTCGTAAAATGTGATGCCTAGCGCAAAAAGTAATAAAATATGAAATATGTAGTTTCACGAGAGGAACAACTTTTGTTTAAGACTTTTTCTCGTATCTGTTACGGTTCTTGAGATAGGGCGTTATAAACAATTAAAATTGTTAATAACAATTTAGCGGATGGTACAACTGCAAAAACAGTCCTTTCAGACCTGGAGACTCAGGAGACGTGTCGATTGAAAAAAAAGTCGAATTGGTCCAGCAGTTCAAGAGGAACCGTTCGCCAAAAAAAAGGATACACACACACATAACTCTCGTTAAAATTGTATCAGGAATATGTGAAACGTCGAGAAACGTAAAAGTTTCATGATTCTATGACATTTCATTTCCGGGAAGTCAATAAATCGAATTTCGAGGGACAAAAATCTCGATAGTCGATGGTTTCCTTTGGAATTTTCGAAATTTCTTAATCTCAAAATATTTTTTTGCATTGTCAAAATTTTCTAAATTCTCTAAATTTTTTCAGTCTGCCCATTTTTTTAAATTTTCCCAGTTTTACAAATCTTTCAAATTCTTCCAATTTTCCAATTTGACAGAATATTTTCACAGACGATTTCAAGGATTATATAAAGCGCACTCAAGGACATTGAGAATGATGAAAATTGGAGAGGATCAGTCGTAGAGTGGACTCCTGGTCCAATTAACGGACCATTCCAATGGATCATTAGGACACGGGGTGGCTAGTGCAATTGGCCTGTCTCAGGTATCGCCATATAAATTTCTCAGTACTTGACGCGGCAACTGGGAGAGTAACTGTGCGGACTTTCTTGCGGAGATGCGGGCAAAGAGAGCGCTATTATCTAAAGTATTAAACGCTTTCCTTGTAGGCCTGATGATTGCTGGTGAGACAGTTACTATCTGGAAAACGTGGACAAATATACAGTTAACTAATGCTCGCTAACAGCCTCATATTAGGACGAATCCCTGACATCCTGTGGGGCTTTTTCCAGTCGTCATTTTTCGTTTCGTTATCATCACGCGCTCAGAAACGTTTGATAAAAATTACCTTGCCGTTTGATAAAGATGGACTATGCAATATTTTGAAGGTTTTTCATTTTGAATTTGATGTCAGTGTAACAATTATTATATATAAAATGTTCCAGAACGACAAATTCCGCAGCAATTTCCGCAAAAATTACTTCGAAAACAATTTCGAACATTACGAAAATTTCAAAACCTTATGAAGTTCAATAGTTCCAAAAAATTCAAGTTTCAAAAATCGAAAATGAAAATTATGGGCATGAATAAATTTTGATTTTTTGGGATTAAAAAAAATTAGAGAATTTTAAAAACTGACGAAAAAATTGAATTTCTGAAATTTTGATAATTACAGAAGAAAATTCCAATTTTTGAGGTAAAATGAGGCCTTGAAATTTGAAAAAAAGTGTCAAAATTTTGGAAAGCTGAGAAATCCGAAGCATTAGAGAGTTAAGGGCTCAATCATGGAATAACGAGAGGAATGGGCCTTGGAGCGAGAGGTGTCAATGTGGGTGTCATAGAAACTGGTGCTTTGCCAATTATTTTGTCTGGGACAAATTTTGCGAGCTATCGTGAACATTAACGGACAGTTGGTGGGTTGGAAGACGCGGAGGTCGGTTTGTTCTGTTCGCGTGATTCAGAAGGTCGAAATTGTCGGGTGATAATCGTGAAAATGCAATGACTTGCGATTGATGCAGAGAAAAAACGTTGTATGTGTGTAAACGATGATGAAAGTTTAGAAGTTATTGGTGAAGTGATCAATTCTTAAAACCTTTTCGAAACCATTCATCCTCGTTCAATTTTTGGCGTTCGTGAAATTTGGAAAAGTCTAAAAATTCAAAGTTAATTCAACGATTTACCCATAATAATTCAATTTCGAATTTTTCGAAGTTTTTAAATGTGTTTTTAAACGTGAAATTTTTTGAATGTTTTCCAAAACCTTCCGTTTTTTAATATCTTATTAAAAAAGTTTTTCTACATTTTTTTTAATTCTATTCATTTTATCAAGCACAATATTTTGGAAATTTTTTATCTAACTAAAAAAGTTTTTGAGAAATAAAACCCGCAAGTTTGAAACAAAATAAAAATGTGAATTAAAATTTTCCAAATCTCTTAATGTACAAAATTGATCCCACGAAACATAAAATCATGTGTTTTTGAAAATTTTTCTTACAATTTTTTATTATGTATATAGATATTAATGGACGTCAAAAAATTAACAAAACGAAATTTTTTAGTAGTGATCGTTCGGGCATTATCCCTCCACTTTCCGAACATCTAGTGAGCATTATTGGGATATGATTTCGAATGTTGTGGGTAGTGACGAACCATCTAAAAATGTATTCTTTCAACCCGCAAAATGTAGAAGTGAATCTATATTGTTTATTTTCATTTTAAGGAGTCAGTGATAAGTATGGAAGGTCGCAGAAGTTCCGCCAATACACAAGTTGAAAGCGATTCGAAAAATGGGACGCCAGCGTCACCTGTGAGATGGCCATGGAAGCTCGGTAACATACCTTGAATTATCCGTTTTACTTGCTTGAAAAAAAATAATAAAGCTCAAAAAAAGACACAGCTTGAAGAACTCTGACCCTCAAAAAATTCACAAATTTCGGAACTGGTATTTTGAAAAATTTTCTGCTCTGTAATTTCTGACGATTGGACCCTTCTGGACCACTTCTGATCTTTCCATCCGTAATTTTACCGGTTCATGCTCTAAATCATTGATATCATTTAAAGAAACACATGTAAGAACTTTTACATTAGAATGGCCGAGTGGACTAAGCGCACAGTCTTAGCGCTGGCGCTTGGGTCCCTAAGTTCAAATCCCTAACAGGGCGAGAGTTTTTTCGGAATGCCTGATGATCGGGAGGTTGCACATAGAGTAGCCCCCTATACCGACGTAGGTTTTCTGTGGTTCCTCGTGTCTTATCATGCGAATGCGGTGGAGCATTTGGTCCACAAGCCCACATATCCATAATGGATCGAAGGCGTTAAAGATAAAAAAAAAAACATGGAAGAACTTCCTGACTATGGCCGGAAGACACTCAACTTTCATCACTATTGGTTTCAGGCTGGTGGAAACGGAAAATCCTGAAGTCTGAGGAAGCGGCAGAATCGAAGGATAAAGCAGAACATCCGCACCGTAGGTTTGGTTTACACCTTCCTTGCCCTCGTGTGGTACAAACTATAGGTTCCCTCTTTATTTCAGAAGATATTTTTTTACCCATAGTTCATAGGGAAGTGTACGGAAGATACATTAAGGCAATGATAATGTCTGATAATACTATTCAAGAAAGCCCATACACAAGAATGAACATCGTCAGAGTCGGAATTCATAAGACCATTCCTTATTGGTCGGTCATAATTAACTTCCCGATTTAGGGAAGTTATTGTAATCACCCCGATAATGAAGTGTCTCAGAAATGGAAAATTTTCAGTCCTCTCGACGTTTCACATCATTCTGACAAATTGTAGATGAGGGTTCTGTGGTCGTGTGTGTGTGTGTGTGTGTGTGTGTGTTGGTATGTGAGTGATTTTTTGAGAAACGGTTCCCGGTAAACAGCTCGATCGATTTCTATCTCCTTTGACACAAAACTACCTATGACTGATGTCCAGGGTGGACACACAGACAAAATAAGATATGGTTGCTCCATATTGGCATAAACGGGACATGAGTGTATGTGTGTGTTTTTTTTTGTCTCCGTCCCTTTCATTTGTACGCCCCGGGTAGCCGCCGTTCAAGCATTCCTTCAGGGGGCGTACCGGACACCCACCCATGTGGCTGGGGCCGATTTTCGCCATTTTAGGCCATCGTATTTCTAAACACAGGGTAAACCTCCAGAAACCCCTCTGCTACGATGGCCGGCGCCTATGATGGTACTCACCCTGCCCCTCCCCCTGCGTTGGGCTAGGTTCCCGCTCGGTCGGGCGGTCTCATTTTATGGGGACCGCCAATAGCACACACGGAACGTTCCTGCATCGGTCGGAATCCATGAGAAAATATTTTTGAAAAATATTCTCCGGCGGCCAGGCGCGAACCTAGGACCTTTGGAGTAGTCGGCAGATACTCTACCACTACGCTAAAGCCCCGACTTTATGTGTGTGTGTGTGTGGCTGGGTGTGTGTGTGTGTGTGTGGGTGGGTGGGTGAGTGAGTGGGTGGGTGGGTGAGTGGGTGGGTGGGTGAGTGGGTGGGTGGGTGTATGTGTGTGTGTGTGTGTGTGTGTGTGTGACGATGCACGTATGAAGTCAAATTGTGTATCAGTTACTCAAATTCGAGTATTGATATATCATTATGATTTTTATCGATATTTCCTAAAATATTATGTCTGACAAAAAAAGTAATAAAACATAAAATATGTAGTTTCATGAGAGGAACAATTTTTGTGAATCACTTTTTCTCATATCTATCACCGTTCTCGAGATACAGCATTATAAACAATTTAAATTGTTGAAAACACTTGAACGAATGGGACAATTGCAAAAACAGTCCTTGCAGACCTGGAGACCACTGGAACGTGTCAATCAAAAGATAAAGAAAGGAAATCCCTCCGGTTGGGCCGCCGGAAACGTTAAACAACGTTTTTTGTTTACACCCATACATACACACACACATATACAGACACTTTTCCGAAATCACGTCAGGATGATGCAAAGCGTCGAGAAACTTGAAAGTTCCCTCGATCTGGCACTTTTCATTTTCGGGGTCATTACAATAACTTCCGTAGATCGGGAAGTTGAAAATGGAAGGTCTGACTTTTTCGAAATCAATGATTAACAGTATCTTCAACTTCAGAAAAGATATTGTCCCCTCAAAATGGAATAAATTTAGACTCTCGCTTACACTCTCAAAAGCGAATAAATTTCGGAACATTATGTGTACCAGCTGAACAACGAACTATATCCAACAAATATTTTTTCTCATAACTGGAAATGGGAACTGAAGCTGGAATTAATCTCGAAAAATCCGTTTGAATTGCTGATTGCACCCTCTACATTAGTTCTGGTCCATTTCTCTCTTTTCTTCGTATTCACCTCATTTCCATTGCCTGTTTTCATTGCAATATTGCTATGAAAAGAGGATATGTAGTTGTGCTTCGTCCTTCCACGCTATTTGCGCTCCAGTATCAGAGCTCGCAATATAAAAATGAAAAATTAAATTTCCTCTCTTCAAATTACATATAAAATGAATTATTATTACTCAAGTCTGGAGACAAGAAAAGTGAATTCTTGGGAATCAAGGTTTAACACAACATTCTCTTGCTTTTAGGTCGGTGAATTTTTTAAAAATAATTCAATTCCAATCCGATGAGTTGAAAATTAGGAAATGGTACAGTTTGTCCATTTGGATTTACTGGAATATTGAAAATATTTTGTTATTGTATGTTTCATGTATATATCATGATATATTTCCAATATTTAGGTTTTTAGTATATAGATAACATAGATTCAAATATATAACATTAATGGATGTCTATTCCATAATCGATATGGATTCCCTAAATTATTGGAAAGGCAATTGAATGACTTTCCATAATGTTTGACCGAAACTTATGAAGAAATGACTTTCTCACATTGAGCTTGTGAAAATGCGAATGACAAGATCTTCAGGCCATCGGTGCTGTGGTACAGTTGGATTGACGCGCTATCAAATTTCCAATAATTTATGAAATTTCAGTAAATGTAATCTATTCCGCTTTATTCTAGTTGCCGGCCCAAACTGAAAAACTCACAGAATAGGTATATACTCTATGAAATAAAAACAAAAAAAATCCGGGTGACTATACAATAAAACTATGTCATGCAGACGGGCATTGTAGCCCTGTAACACAGTTAACTCACCAATGCAAATTGATGAGCTGAAAATGGGGTGTCGATGAAATGGTTTTGACGAACCCAATTAACTATATCACCACCCCAGCCGCTTTATGCGTTGTACAGCAGCAACCACAAGGTTCGCAGTAGATTAGGTCCCAAGGCAGCACATGCAGGCACATATATGATATATGACAACAGACGACACATAAGTGGATCGTTCCAGTGATGCCATTGATATGTATGGCTACTGAATGCGCTTTCCGTCAAGCAGCTTCATGTGCTTGTATGAATGAAAGAAAAAATTGACAGCGCGAAAGCGATAACTGACAAAACCTATTGAACATCTGACATGCAAGCCCAATTACAGGATCCAGTGTAGATCATCATACTGAAAGGTTAATTGCATAGGAACTGGGAGAAACTTGGGACCCAGACAAATGATGACGCGCCTTAGGCATCAGACAGTAACGGCCTGAAAATTCACTATATCATTTAACAAAGTTATTGGTCATAGGAAGTTTGCGGTTTACGGTTTTGACCGGCCTTACTCAATCAACCCGCCACGATTTCATCGCTTGTCATCCTAATAATTTCAGTCAGAGGAGTAGATAAGCTAATCCCTCAGAGGAAGTAACCGACAAATCTATGGAGTAACAGTTATCACATGTCGGAAAATTTAATGCGACACGAATGTTCGTGTCAACCATATCAATATCGAAATCATCGATTTATGGAAAGTGTCATATTTTTAAGACACTATGGCCACTTTGCACGAACATCATCGATTGGAAGCTGCACGTACGACGATAGTAACCAGATAGCCTACAGGATATGTATGGAATATCCAACCTAGGAGCTCCCACTCCAATCACGTGATCCTGGGCAAAGATGTTTAGTCCCAAGCTCCACCATGGATGCTTCCCGACACCTCATTTCATACCTATAGATATCAAGATCTACACATGTCTCTTGGATAGTCCAGATATGCTCACGCATGTGAGAAGGCTAAACTGCACACATACGACAGACCTTCTATTCACGCCGTACAAAAGTTCGAGGGCTTGAATGAAATTGCATGTCATATATTGTTAACTAGAGTTTTGTTTTTTTTTAAGGCATTACACGGATGAAATCAATTTTCTTACGAAAATTCTGAAAAAATTCTCAAAAATCCATCGCATTTTTTCGTGAGTTGATGACAGAAAATCAATCTTATTATAAGTCTGATCGACTCATTACCCATTGTAAGTTAATTTTGAGACAGAAATGCATAAGTTCTGGAAGAACAATGGCTTCCAGATTTTCCTGGGGTGTGTTTCCGAACTCACATTCGGCGGGAAAGTTTCTTATGCGCTCGTGTTGGAAATCCTGTATTGAGGATATATCAGTATCGAAATATTACATCGTATCAGCTCGACTTGGTACACAGCAGAATTCTCCAGAAATATCTTAGGATCCACGAGACGTATCGCAATTTTCGTACAAACTTTTTTACAGAGATTTATTCAGAGCTCCAGAAAAAAGTTTATATGAATGATCAATAGCAGTCTTCGATGGTGAGCAGTCAACAATTGGATTTACTACTTCACTACTTGCATCAAACCAAATCTGCTCAAAGGTGCAATTGCAATTGAAACTCGAAAATTTTCCTTCTGTTTAATGTATTCATTATTATTATTTATAAATAATTCAAAAATTAGTTTTTTTTTCCTTGTATTTTGAAAGATTATTCATGTGTAAATTTGATCCGGTAATTGGCCACGTGCTGTTGGATCTCAATAAAGATATGAAATGAAAAATTTTAGCGAAAAATATTGATGGCGATTTTGGAAAACAATTAATATTGATGAAGTAAGTTTCACCTAACTATGATGAACTCGGGCAAGAATACCGCTCAGCTGATCGTTAAATTTGGATGGGGCTTGATAAACACCGTAACACCCCCAGGTAAGAATTAAATTAACCGCGAGACAGACTCGGCCAGCGGCGGGATTATGGCTATGGTAGAGTACAGCCCCTTGCACTTTGCAATGGATCTGTTTACTCGAGCTGCGCGACTCTCCCTGTGGTAACCGTAAAGTTTTGATATCTCGATTAGCCCCCCCTGCATCTCAGGGGCATACCAGCGAACTGCTGTGTAATAGGGTAACAGCTACTACAGATATATTGAGCCAGTTAAGCAATCTCGTTTGGCTCAGAAAGTTATTGCGTACACCTCACATTGTAATTGCTCATCGTAAAAATTACGACAATCGGGAGGGTCGTATATTAGAATTGGGGAGGTGGAGGAAGGTAGTTCCAAAATGTTGGCAATCTCAAAAATTTTTGGAGATGTTGGAATGTCCGAGATGTTGGAGTTTCCCAAATTTTTAACGTCCTGATAGGAGAAGTATTGAGCTCATAATTTCAGTATAGCTATTTTTATGTATTTTGAATGTTTCTTATTAGGAAATGAGCGAACGTGCCTTACGCTAATAAAACTTATTGGCGAAGAATCCCGAAAATATTGCTAAATGTGTTTCGGATTATGAGCCATTGTAAATCTCCCACCCATGGGTTTTTTTTTTGGTTATTTCTCAGGTATGAATTTGTAGCCAAGTTGACTATCAGCAGTCTTTCAGTTAAGTTCCGTTCGTTACACTTTTGATACATTTTTATTCAATAAACTTCATCTAGTTCTGCTTAATATAGTTTGTGTTCTTTCTTACGTTCTCGTAGAAGATTCAAACCCAACAAGAAGGTATTGTAATTACCCGGAAAATGAAATTTTTACGTTTCTCGTCGTTTCACATTCTCCTGATACATTTTCAGCGCGGGTTATGTGTGTGTGTGCGGTCGTATGCTTTTTTGGCGAAAGATTCCTCTTAAACTGCTGGACCGATTTAACTTTCTTCTTTAATCGACGCGTCTCCCGAGTCTCCAGGAGTGTTTTGGAAATTGTACCATCCGTTAAATTGTTATTAACAATTTTAATTGTTTATAACGCTGTATCTCGAGAACGGTGGCAAATACGAGAAAAAGTGTTTAACAAAAGTTGTTGCTCTCGTGAAACTACATATTTAATGTTTTATTACTTTTTTTACTAGGCATCATATTTTGCGAGATATTCGATAAAAAATGAGGATAATCGATCAACACTCGAATTTGCGTAATTGATATACAACTTGACTTTATATGTGTACGGTCACACGCAAATACGCACACACACAGGCTATTGGAGAGTTAATGATGCTACTCGTCGAGTGTCATACTCACGTCCCGTTTATTCAAGTTTTTACCTCCCAAAAATTTGGAAGGTCCTGCTGCCGGACTGGAATTTCACTGTAAATATATTGAGGCTATTCAGCAATGTCATTTGCCTGATAAAGTTACATCATGCCCCTGACATTGTAACGGCTGACTGTAAAAATTACAGTGGGGCGAGATGAAGATTTGATTGTTGCAGCACGTTACAATAGCGGACATGGTTTAATGGAATATAAAAAACTTGGATACTTACTAGCTGAAAGTGCAGATCAAAACTTCCAACAGATAAAAAAATTCTGAAAATTTCAGAGTTAAAAAAAAATTGAATCATTTTTGAACAGAACTTTTCCAATTTTTTCAAATATTCAAAATTCCCAGTATTTTCCTAAGATCCAAAAAATTTAAAAAAAAATTTTTTCAATATAACTTCAGTTAGAAATTTTCAAAACCTTTACAAGTAGACCATTTTCCAGCATCTGAAAAAACTGTAAAATTTTAATAATGCAAAAAAGTTGAAGTAGAAAAAAATTAGAAACGGTAAAATATTAGTCAAAGGCAGCAATCGTAAGTTCCTACTGGCGTCACACAAAATATCAACGACGACCCTCCTCCCCATCCCTATACTTTATCACCCTCATTGCCCCATGGAACTTTCGCAATTAGTACCCTGACAGCTGGAGAATGTTAATTCGTCCAACTTTGCCTCCAACCATGCAGAAGGTCCTTCTTTCCTTGCCGTCGTTTCCATTCCTGAATTCTATTTTTTTCTATCCATCGTTCAACTCCATAAAACTCATTTCTTTATTTTTTCTCAGCATTTTCCGCTGTTAAAGTGCACTCACGTATGAAAGAATGGCGCGGAAAACTTTTGTAAAGATTCCACAGATATCATGCATATATTTTTCCTACGAATGTCTTATAGAAATCCTAGCAAGCTTATTGAATCTGCTGAAATCGAAGGAACACGGTAAACGGAACACTCAGCTAAGTCCTTACATCCTGAAGGTACGTCCTTAATTACCAGTGAATAATAATCATTATGAGGAAATTAATCGCATGATTTTGATGTGGTAGAGTTTACGATGTCTATGACGAAGGCAGTTAGGGAAATTAAAGAGTTGTTGGGCTTGTCCGGCTTAAGTAGAGAGTATCGGGTTTACGTCCCCAGACTGAATGGTCAACAATAATGTCCTTGTCAAAGCCAGCTAGAGGACGTATAAAGTGACGCCGAGTGGCTGGGCTCTGGATAATCCAATCTACATATACAGGATGTATAAACCCAAGTGCTAAATCAATTTTTCTTCTGCGCAGTTTAACAGGAAGAGTCCGCAGCACGTTACTATGAGACACAGGTTCGGAACATTCAGATGTTTTTCTCTCGCAATGCGATTTATTGAATGCTTTATTAGGGAGACGGTAGCAATGTGATGTTGCGAGCACAATCCGAGAGTTGAAGTGACGGGAAAAGCATTGGGGACCCAAGTAGTTTAGTTCGTCAATGGCCAGGCGTGGACCTGGGAGGCCCGCGTTCGAATTCCACCAGGGTCACGGCTTTATCCATGTTCAACATTAACCCCGCATCTCTTAGGCTTTAATTTCCTGATTTACGTATATTTCGATGCATCAGGATTTCGCTATATCGATATTTCAGTCGATGGATATTTCTATATTTCGATGTAACGATATATCGATGTGACGATGTATCGATGTATGGATATAACGATATATCGATGTATGGATGTAACGATATATCGTTGTATGGATGTAACGATATATCGTTGTATCGATATGTCGATCTATTGATATATCGATGTATCGATATATCGATGGATCGATATGTTAATCTTTCGATGGCTCGACATTTCGATATATAAGTCTCCCCAAGAAATGATATATGAATATTTCGACCCCTCCCCCCCCCCCCCCCCCCCCTCCCTGCGCATGGTATTCCGTCGCGTCTTTCCTGCTCCCGTGATTTCCCTTACTACTCGTACTACGGAAGAGATATAAGGACTTGCTTCGAGTTTTGGAGGTCAGTCGGAGTTTACCCCTTCACTTTAGACCATCAAAAATTGTGTTATTAGCGTTCTTTAGACTTGACTTTCGCTCTCGCCCAATGGTACTACACCATATTTAACCTGAGAACGATTTTCGTATGATCACTAATGCAACGCTAGAGACTGCCATCTGCAGCATTTATAAAATGTCGACAAACTTCTGAATCCACACGCAGCCTTCATGTGAAAGTTAATATTTCGTGGATGGCTACTCGAATTGGATTCTCAGCATTCTCATAAATAGGCTCGAAGTCATGTGAAATAAGACGGCAAAAGGAAGGACAGCATCAACAGTGCCGTTGCTCGTGCTTCAAAAAATTATAGCTCGCACAGCTGAATACCACAGTCGATTATTTTGTTTTTGTAAAAGACCAATCTGATGTTGAGAACAGAACGAAGAGGAGTAACGTTTCAAAAGATAAATGTATATCGACATTTCCCCATAAAGTGCAGCAAATCAGTTTAAAGTACGGAGCCTCACCAATTACATTATCGTAGGTTGTCAGGAGTGACAATAGTATACATGACACAGACAAGCTCGATCCGTCGCAACATTAATAATATGAAACCGAAAATTGCTCCCAAAGTACCTTCTTTTACGATGATGTGTGAATAGAAATGAGTAAACTATGCACTGTTGTATATTTTCTCCCCGTCGTTGTCGCAGACGGCCATTGTTTCATCTACAAAAGCTCCTAGCTGAGAATATTAATCATTCGGATAACAATCGCTTCAGCTTCACGGTGTGAGCCTTCCCTGTAAGCTTACGGCTCATCGGCTTGTGGCTATTGATTGATCGCGTTGAGAGTGGAGTACCACAAACTTTTGCATTCACATTCATTTGACTTCCAACTGATATCGTTCCGACGCAATAAACTTTCCAGGGTCCTCCATCTTCAAGTATTTTCGAGATCGTCAATTCACCTTAGTGGCGCACTTTTGTATCCGAGCAGAAACTCAAATCCGCCTGAAGCACGAGATTGATTATATCTCTTGAAGTTATATATGAGAAAGAAAAAGCTTCAAACAGTTCCAAACTTCAGGACAGCATATGTCTTATTAATACTTAATCATAAATGCATGACAATAATGAAATAATTTTCCGAAAGGTCATCTTCAGCTACTGTCAAGATACTCAATGCAGTGAATGGATATTCTGATGAAAATATCGTATAAGCTTGATCAATCGTAGTGCAATGATCATGGCCAACGGTAGAAAACATGTTTAAATTGAAACCTGGGCCAAATTTTCGAGTATGTTGTCACTCCCGGATCGTCAAGTGTTTGGATGATTCCCTTCGAACTCCAGGGAAATAGAATGACTAGAAGACCCAATAGAATAGCATTGTAAAATTTTCGAAACCTAACATATTTTTTGTTTTCAGAAAAAATAACTACGCCCTTATTAAAGACGTATCCTCCAGTAACTATTCAGTGAGATCTATAATTGATATCTACGCATGCAATCTAAGCCACAGCGCGCTGTCCCTAATTTGACGGACAACGAATAGAACCTGAAATATTCGCTTTCCCTTCTGAAAGGGCGATTTAGTTCACGAAAAGCTGATGCTATTCAGAGTGTTATGCTCTCGCAGATGAAAATTATGTGAAAAACAACGAACAGACCGCAACAAATCACGAATGCCTGATTTTTAGATGGAGAAAAAGGATCAGATTGTGTGGGATAAAACACTAAGCTCTACAATGCTTTAAATCGTAGTGGTTACACTCATTTACTATTTCACCTTTAAACCCAATTCGTATTAAACAGGAAATGAAACCCACTTAAACCGGTACATAGAAATATAGAAGTGATTGAAAACAAAAGAAACAAGAGTAAAAGTTGACAGTTAAATCTGCATGACTCACAGTAACAGGAGAAATTGAGGGAGGCGGGTATCGGTCACTCAGTGACGATAACAGACAAGTTGCTCTGCAGGTCCTCAGATCCAGGAATGAGCGAGCGAGATGAAGGATCCCTTCTCACTACTAGGAAAAATTTGGTACCAACTTTTTCGGGAGTCAGCCGTCCATTTAATTGAAGTCGCAGGTCGTTAAAAATGAGTGGGGGTTGAGCTTCGAAAGATGTTTACGGAGTGTAACTGACTTTTTTCCAGCTCCTTCAGTTCGGTAACGCACCCTCATTTCTCTAAGGATTCGTATGGGCCCTTGACGGATCCATGTGGATATCACGTGTTTCTGATGCAATAATATTCCAGCATTTCTTGAGCATTGATTTTAATAACGGTGAGAGCCGCCCCAAAATACACTTCGTAAGCTCACTTCATTTAATGATAATCATCAATTCCTTGATAATCCGAACAACTGGGGCAAAACTGTTCGTTTTCATGATTGCGACGAGAGGTATTTTATGACCTTCTACATTTCTCAATTTCCAGGGGTTTCTATTGCTGCCCATCTCGTCGTCTGTTTCATCGCAAACTATTCGGCGTTTGAAAATTCAACACGCCATCCCTTTCACCGGCGCTACGCACTTGTTGAGATCATTGTACGCCACATTCTTCATGTTCGAGAATTTTCGTTTGTCTATTTTGTCAGGGACTTTCGACTTTAAAAATTTAATCCACGATAAGAGTATTGAAGTGATTATTGTTCATCTATTAACCATTGAAGACAATATCAGCTCTTTGTTCAAAACTGCATCAACCTACAAACCTACAAAACTACAGCCAACTCTTCACAATAGAATGATCCCATTCTAGTTCACGAGAATCGTGACAAGCATCCGGATTCTATGAGTTATCGGTAGCCATATAAATTTCGGTTACTCCACGCATGTTCCACATTGTACGTTAGCTATAGCTACAACATAATGTGAGGCCGTCATGTATTGGAAAGTCATGAAGCCTGTCTGCAAAGTTATGAGCCGAGTCTACACGAACAAATTTTCCTCATTAAAATTCCTTTGATAATTTGCAATATATATTACTGCGAACCAATTTAGCATTCCATGATCTACATATATATTCATTATTCAATTGATCATCTAGATTATAATATCCAGTCAATCGCAAAAAATACAACCACATTAAGATGTAAGACGTTGGCGTACATTTAAAAGTACATGACTCTCAATGATAGGGTTTGTACTAAAAGTCGTATATGTTTTTCCGTAAATTACTTGGTAGGGGAGGCGGGCATTGTACCGATAGGCTAAGGGAAACTATAGATATTTCCAACTTCTAACTCAAATAAGCGCCAATGAACTATCCAATTAGTTTCATTGAACTCTTTTCTACAATATATTGCAAAACCAAGAATTGTTTAGCACTCAAAATATTTAAATATGCAATGCATTAAAAATTTACGAATTATCGGTACTGCGCGCAGTGGTGTGGTGTACCGATAATGCCGTTTTTAGTACCGATAAGTTGATAATTTCTCTGGTTAACCGCTTCTCCCACGAGGTGTTTAATAAATAATGTTTTGTCAACTGTGTTTATCACTTAATCATATTAAATGCAAAAAGCCCAACGCATTTATTTTCAAAATAATGATTAGAATCTTTGGTAACCTTACTTTAATCTGCCCGGCCGCTCACTCATTCACCGGTCTCAGCTGTCACTCGATCGTCAGTACTACACACCAAGCTATCGGTACATCACACACTGACATATCGGACCTACACACACACGCGGACTGTTGATAAATAATGAATAATTAATTCACCGGCAGAGATTTCACAAAACAGTGGATGCCCAACGATAGATTAATGAATTGCGCGTTGACATTTCATAATTTTTTACCAATTGGTAGTGACTAAAAATGTTAAAAAGCTTAAATTCTAGACGCAAATTCTTACATCGAAATCACGTCAAATGTGCTGGTCCATATTTTATCGGCTTTGAACGAATATAATTTTGAAATTATCATGGATACTAGGTAACGGTGTGCCATGCTTCCAGTTGCGCAAAAAAAAAATTTTTTTTTTGCCTGCTAGTAATACTAAACGGTGGTTATCGGTCCAACAAGCCCATCGGTACAATGCCCGCCTCCCCTACTATCTCCATTCGCAATTAGCATCAACGAAAACCAGCCTAATAATTGCTTATATTTAATCGCATCGAGCAAAACATTCATCATTTGATATTTAGCATTCCTGAGATGGCTGAAGGCGATATTTACCACCCATTTTGAAAGAATCGCGGATCAATCATGCTAAAAATTTTGATACAAAAAGCTTTGTAGATAAACCAAGACTGATGGGAGACAACGTTGAAAGAATCTTCGTAAAGTGCGATAAAATAACCGGCACATCGGAAGTAAACTGATGAGGAGAAGATTCTACCAGTACCATGAAAATCCATTGCCACGTAAATGGGATGCTGAAGGATGAGGCGGATGGACCCCTACTTTACTCCTGCATTTTCATCCATGGTGCCTACCGGAGTGGGTAATATCAGCCTAAAGCGACCAATTTCATTCGGTGAACACAAGGTCGTGAGAGGGTTTTCCCCATCTGATGCTTCTATTTGATACATGAGAGCTATCCAGCGCCCATGGCAACAGGTCGCCTAGCAACAGAAATGCGAGTGTACTACAATAGGATATACTCTTTGTGGTGCGTGACGCTTTGTTTTCTTCAAAACTGTCCGCTTTAACGGTTTGTGCATCAGTCATCCAGAAATGACGAGATATGATGTATACATTCATTGGGCTATGGTTGGGAGATTTGATGATGGCGGTTTTATTCGTATCCAGTGGCACAACAGAGTTGCCACTTTATGTAATGGCTCGTTTTTAACTGCTTGTGCAGTTTTAAGCGTGAGTGATGATGCAGATAACAATGTTATACGTATAATACCAAGAAGAGCATCACAAAATTTAGCGCCAGATACCAAGCTTCATGTGAGTTGTGGATCTGATTAGGACCCATGCTGATAAACTGTTCTTACAATAATACGGAACATTGGTTGTTGTTGAAACTCCAGTACCTCCAGGGTTTAGATTTGAGCTCCTCGAGTTATGGTCCCGGATGCAGCATGTTACCTTCTCTAGGTTAATTGATCCGCCTCGGTTAAGTCCTTCGGAAAACAAATGAATGGAGTGATCCATCGTATTCGAATGCACTGAATTACATCGCATGGATCTAAGAATAAAGTCGATTTCGGTTGCTTGGGACAGGTAGATCAGATCCAAGTGAAATAGTCACTTAGGTAAGTGCACAAAATGAACTTCCAAATTATCCAAGACATCCTTAACGATGACCCAGTCCGTTTCTGAGGAACCTTGAGCTTGTCTCATCCATCGACCTATGGACTAACCAAACTAAGCAAATATATGTTTCCTCCAGAATATTGGAGTTCCAAAATAGTGCTTTATTCATTTTACATTCACTTCACATTCAACATAAATTCGAATATTTGAAATATCTTACCAGTTCTTATAACGTTAAAATTTACTAATACTAAGATAAATTTTGAGAATACCATATACTTAGGTCATAAATCAATTTTATTAGCCGAGAAACTTGAACCTCAAAATGTAACGACTGAATAACACGTGGACGACTCACAAATTCTGTTTTCTCCAATTTTCGAAAAAAAGAAAGGAAGAATAAATCCAACCAAACCATTCAAAGTTACGTCAGTTTCAAGTGAACTACGCATGGGGCCTTGTCCTTACACTGTGACTATAAACCTATGCAGAAAAAAGAGTCCGTTCCATTGTCAGATACTTCAACCAAGCAGCGCCTACTCGCCTTCCACCCTATTTTCATAAACCAATGAAATTGCCAAAATATTTTAGAATTCACCTGCTCACTCTGCAGACAACTCTGAGGTTTATTTGACGGCGAAACCATTGTCAATGAATTGTCAGTTTTTTTGAGCTCGGTGGAATCAGCTGGACGATAAATTAGTGGTCCATATGATTTCACCACAGTCCTATGGACACGATTTTCAGTAAATAATTGGCATTCTGTGCTGATACATCAGTGGTAGCGGTGAAATTATAAATTACGGACGCCGTTCCATGCTAATGACTGGTACAATGAGCAATTGAACAATTGGGGGAAAAACCGCTCGCTATTGGGTGATAGCAATGAAGAGCACAAGATTTGTTCGAAGTATTGAACAATGGTTAATCATTAATTATGCCGGAGCAGTTTACTCACGTATCTTGGCCCGTACTTGCTACACTTATTTCGTGACCCATTAAATTACCGAGTTTCGTGTCCTGCTTCGCCGGACGATGAACAGCCGGCTCCAGTGAATAATAGGTGCAGCATGTTACATGGGAATAAAATGGCGTATAGAGTACGCCTGTTAATCATCAGCATGCATGCACCTTGCCTATAAGACATCAATATTTGATAAATCATAATATATTGGATAATACAAATTCAATGATGCTGATTGCCTAGGTTTTTTCGCCCATTTTCTGCACGCAATTTGAGTATAAAATTTCTCCATTGACAAATTCTAAGAACAATTCGGTATGGCACCAAATTGAGCTTGACGTATTGCATAATATATTTATGGTGATTGACCATACATTGTCCATTTTTTGAAGCTTGGTTATAATGGATATTTCCATTCTAAAATTCTAATTAGGGAAATTTCATTCGAGTAATTAGAGCTGGGCACAAAATTTTCGAAAACCTTGTCAATATCGTGAAAATTTGCAAGACTGAAAAAAATTAGAATGTTGCAATCAAGTATTCAAATTGAGTGACAAATTATGGTAATAAAATCGTTGAAAAATCCAGTGGCATATGAATGTGAACAGTGGAATTACTGGGATATAGTATGTGCAATCCGGGGGATTATTTTATATCCCCTCGTGTGAAATTTCCCATTCTGCGTCAGAAAGGTTTATACTCACCGTGTTAGACACACGTATTGGTAAAATTTATCCGTCGAGACATCTGAATTCACTGCACTCAGCTCAAAGTTTTTCCTCGTGTTATTCTCGGTATATGTCCTGGATGATACATTAATACACTATACATGCACCTCCCTCGAATTTCCAATTTCGTTTACTTAGAGGTGTTCGATACCATCTTTCATCTTTCTGGCAGGGTGTAGTCGATTTTTAGAAAAAAAAATATATCAGCGAGGAAATCCCATCTCGCCACTGGCAAAACCCGGAAAACTCCATTACCTTGCGGACCGCCGGAGAGGATGCACTTTGTGGCATTGAAAAATATGGGCTGCAAATATCCGCTGATATATCTTGACGCGTCATTTATATTAGGGGAGACCATATTCCATGTATCGCATATCTATACAATGTTTTTGATTGATTCTGTCCGGTGGGGCGAGCGTTTTTTTATGGAGAATAATCAACATTTCATACTCTCAAATGAAGAGTAAAATTTTCTCACATTACTCAACATTTTACCTCATCTCAGTATAAATGTCTTTTTTTTTGTCATCCATCGCTCTGTCTCTTCCTTTCTTTTCCTTTCTATTGCTATTCGGCATTCTATGGACCTTGGTCCTGTTCTTTTGTGCAACATAATGTACAGTAATAAATAATCAATCAATCCATCTCTCTCCTGTATTTTGCAGAAATTGCATCTCGACATGATATAGAGCACCGAGTGCGCTAAAGAGGGGCCCAGAGATTTTTTAATTATTTGACAAACAAGATGACTTATTAAAAATATTACCGACCAAGGAAAAGTTGTTTCCTCGAAAATGTAATTATCTACAAAAAATTACCAGTACTCACGTATGAAACGCAGCGAAATTATCTGTCATTTCTATTAAGGGGTTACATGGGTTTCGTCGGGGGAAAAACGGCCGATTTTCAAAAATCGATTTTTTGAAACCGTGAAACCCATGTGACCCCTTAATCATAACCATCGACTAATTTCGGGGATGATGGTCAACGGTCAAAGAAATATGGAAAATCATAAAAGTCACATGCACCGACCTCGCGGCGCTCGCCCAAGCGAATCATCTTATAGAGTACCCGTCTTGGCATGTAGCCTCCTACTAAAGTGCATGACCCGTCGTGGTCACTTTTACACCCACCTAAGTGGATGATCCACAGTGGTCGCTGGCGTCATCCTCCTAGTACCTCAAATGAAGCATTCGCCGGAGGACAATCAACTATAGTGCATCATGAAAGACAATTATCATATCAAATCTATACAGTGAATTTCGTTTACCTTGTTTTACTTCGCGCAGTCAATTATCAAATCATCAGTGAACTAATGCGTAGTTGATTTCAAAGCAATATGCGTGAGATAATGAGATAATTAATTATTCATAGTATTATCAGAGTGTCAGTGTATTATCAAGTGCAACACGTTGTAATCCCGCGAATGACGGCAAATCAACTTCGGGAGTTCATTATTGCTTCATCCAATTTTCTGCATTCAATTCCTATGGATTTTTTTCCTCTCCGAAAATTCTGCAAATGGATCATGGAAAGTTCTACAAACAACGTTGCATTTAATCATTTTTGGGAATTGTATTCAGTTCTTTCACGTAGTCAGCAACGGTTTATGAATTTCCAATGGTATTTACTTTGACCAAATTATGTCAAAAAAATTTTTCTCTAGAGCGTTCTGTGTCCCCGAAATGCTAAATATGTTTTACCTACCTGTGATCCCAAATACAGGAGAATCCAATTTTACTCCTGTGGAATAGTCCACAAAGAAAAATTACTATTTTTCACAATTCTGCCGAGGGTCAATTATTTCTCGTCAGAGATTCTAATTAGTGATGTAAAATTGACGGGCTTCTCCAGAGGGGCAAAAATCTTGCTTTGAATTTTTTGAAATTTTCACTTCACACAAGTGTCTGGTGAATTTTATATTTTTAACAACTTCTTTCTTCATATTCCACTGGAACCACTTTCAGATTGGTAGGTCATCCGTATTTCCATTCAATTGAAGATCAGCGAGAAGCCAATAAACCCTACGCGCTAAAAATTTTGTTTAATCTCGAAAACCTACGAATGAGGGAGAGAAAATTTGGAAAAATGACGATTTCACTGTGAGGAACTATTCAAAATAATCCCTCAATTCCATTTTCCTGAAATAATACATCACTCTGAGCCCGTTGAATATTGCCTGAAAATTTAATCGATTAATTTCGATGCTAAGTTGCAAGAGTTTGGTACAAGCAATATCCCGGATGTTGAGTTTGCCTACGAAGATTCTGTTGTGCTCTCGCTTCGTTCCACCGATAATTTCCCGCAGCAATTGTACGAGCCGAGTAATTTAATAAACGACACAGCGGGCTCCACCTCCAGAGCATTTGCCCTTCTCTCAATTTTTCATCGATCCACTTTCTTGCCAATCAAGCAAGTGAGGATGGCCTCGCTTATGATGGTGTATGAGGGTCTCTCAGCAAAAGTTCCTCCATTGTTCATCACGGGTGTTCAATGCATACTGTAACGAAGTGCAACGTCAACAGCTGAAGACAAGTGCCTCCTTAAATTTTTGCCGACTAGAGGAAAACGGTGGTCCAATACATTTGAAATATGGAGAACGATGTCAAGTTAGCGATTGCCATCTTGTCCCATTATACCCGACTTCATTTCGATTATTACTAACCCTTCGATACTCAATTTCGAGATTTTATCGTGCTGGTCCACGCCGAAAATTACTAGTTCAAACTTTTTTCACAACCATTCATAATTTTCGTGAAGCAAAAGTATTGAGTTGTCAAAAATGGTCAATGTTTAACTCTTCGCGTACAGTTAAATATGCCGAGGGGACTTCCTGTCCCAACATCCGGGGCCCGTATGTCATACCAACCCTCACGACAATCTGTTCATTAGCAATTTTCTCGAAAACTATTGAAGTTACATTACACTTGGAAACCTGCCCGGTCAAGGTTGTTTGTGGAATTTTTTAACATTCATTGAAAATGGTTTTCCGGATTTTTAGTGTTTCTTAAACTCTGTAGGTACAATTTTCTTTTGCATCTATCGTAATTTGTCTCGTTTATCGGAGAAATTTTCGCCGAAAATTCCCAAATAATTCAATCTAGTACGCTCAAGCCTCATCTTTCGAGTGGCGCAAAGAAAATTATTTTTCCCCACTCGGGGTGTGAATTTTCACCACTTATAACATTACGCTAAAAACGTTGCACAGGCCCCGGCCGCTGCCCGAGCTGTTGCAGACCCGTATGTGAAGGGCTGATACCCTTCAGATTTAATTCAAATTCCAGTGCAAACATTTATATCCATTTTAAATTCAATTTTAAAAAATCAAAATCAAACTCAAATTTAACTATTACAAAAATTGAAAATCAAAATATTTCAAGTTTCACCTTAAACTCCAAATCATTTAAATAAGATAAAAGTTCATTTGTAAAGGTAGTCAACATTCCGGCCGCGTATGACCGGGGTGGCGCCAGTGCTCCTAAATATTTAATAAGATACTCTTCATTCCAATTGATCAGAATGGCTTCGCCACTAAAACAAGATTAAAATATTATCATGATGTCTTCAAAAACTGTTTCGATCCATATGAGCACAGTTTGATCAAGAAATACTAGGATATATAACTGCATCCGACCATTAGACGAATGATGTATATAACGTGCACTATTAGCGTTTCTATTCCAAGAAAGCATTCAGATCATGAGATGATAATCTTGTTCAGAATATCAAAGTTGATCCTTTCCCATATATAAATTACCATAAACGATAAGATACTCTTGCAGTAACCTATCTGTATGTCTTTTCGTTGTTGCCGTCCCTCTCATTTCTACACCCCACGGTAGCTGCTATTTGAGCATTCCTTCAGAGGGGTGACCGGACATTTGATCGGCGAAAAAAATTCCCGGACAAGATTCCCCTGCAAAAAGTTCCTAAGATAAAAAATTCCTCTGCAAAAATTTCTCCGAACATAATTTTCTTCCTATGATTTCTTGGGCTTTTAAATGGGTGGCTGAATTTCTCGGGGAAAAAAGTCTGGGAGCCCCCTGAAGGGGCACTACTAGACACCCATCCATGCCGCTGGGGCCGATTTTCGCCATTTCAACCATTGTATCTCCAAACACAGGGTAAACCTCCAGAAATGAGTGGCCTACGATGGAAGGCGCCTATGCGGAACCCACTCCCCCCCGCTCTTGACGCGAACTTAGGACCTTTAACTTTTAAAGTGCACCGTTGAAAACCCGAGTGACTTTAAGGCTTGATTACTCACCCGCTATTGAATATTATGTCACAAAAATGTTATCCTACATAGTTCAACATATCTATTGTAGTATGCGAGTAGTATTTCAATCATTTATTCATCTTAATTATATGAAAAAAATACCCGCTTGTTTCAAATTAAGTAATGGCCTCGAGAGCTCGAAAAGTCGAGTGGGTGTCGAACACCCGCCGTGCACTCTCAAGGTTGACGTAGTAGGCAGATACTGTTTTATCTGGGTCGCTAATAGCAATACAAACAGGTATTTCGGAATTTCGTATTGATTGATGGAACGCTTATTGAGTTTAAACAGAAAATTCGAGAGAATAGCAAACGTGATTTCTCAATCAAGGCTTTCATGCACGATACTAGAGTTGAACTTGGTCATGAATTTAGTTGAATGCACTGTTCTGTTACCGGCAGATTCAAAGGGATGATAAGTGAAATTGGGAAAAAAATATACGGCTTTTTGATATTCACGAGTTAGTAAACGATGGACTCTCCATGCCTCGAGGTACGCCAGAAGTGAGCAGTGGATATTCCATCCGAATCTTCAAAAGGTTGGTATTATGACCACAGAGTTCTTGATCGAAGTTGTAACCCAGAATGAGAATCGTGACCAAAAGGGAATAGTGCGATTGGTATAGAAACTGGCTGACAGTTTCCATCAATTTTCCCATCCAAGTTTTCGAGAGCCAGCCAAGATTCCATTGCATCTGCTATCAAGGGCGAGCCGAATGACGGGAATTAAGGGAATCAATCAACCCTCGAAGGGCTGAGAGTTTCATCAGCTCTACTCCTGAAAGTGATCTATCTCTGGGATTTGTCGAGGGATCCCCTTTTCAACTGCTCGTTCACCTTTCACTCCTTCATGACAGCACGGAAAAAAACTCGCTCCGGTACATTGTGAAATCCGATTCGCGGATATATGTAGACATATCAAAGTCGAGGATAAAATATCCCCATTTAGGGATAAAATATTTTTATTCGAAAATGAACTGTCCCTCGGGCATAACATTTCCCCGTTTTAGGGGGGGAAATCCTCGAAATAGGCCTGGAATGTTGAAGGACTTTGTTCGAAATCTTAAGTTCGAATAGTGAGAATGCATATCCCCGAATTGGATTTTGTAATACAAGTCCGAATGCGCGCCTCGCGCGCTTAAGTATAATATATTTCCCGAACTTGAAGATACTGTTAATCATTGATTCCGAAAAAAATGAGAGCCTTCAATTTTCCAATTTGGTGCAAGTAGCTTTGGTTTTTTCTGTAATGAGGTGAAAGATTTGAGGAACAATTGAATCTATGTGCAATATGCACGTGAACCAACCTGACAGTGTAAATGTCACTAGTACATATGTAGAGATTTTCGATTATTAGTATTAGCTTTACTTCTTCCCTAGCGCCACATGGTGCATTGCATTCTTGCTGAGTTTAATCAAAGTCCCCTTCTTTTTCTTTGGTGTAAATTAAATCATAATTAAAGTTTAATCCTCTTAAGTTAAGTCTACAATTACGCATTCCCTGACTGTAGGACACAGTGCTCAAGAGATTTTCAGTCGCATACTTTTTTCCTCGTGAGACTGTCCGAAAAACGGCTGTAAAAAAACATTAAGCGAACGCAAAAATGCTGCAAAATTTTGATATAAGAGCTGCGAGCCTGAGCAAAAGTCTGGAGAAAGCACTAACACCCGTTCTCAATTGTTCATCAAATTTGTGGAGTAACCATCTATAGTACCCTCTGGGACACTTCATAGATTGAAGAAGAGATCTATAGAATTTCATTTTACGTGCAGTGTCATCTGAGTAGAGAATTTAACGAGTGACATGACGAAATCGGACTGTCACTACCAGAAAGCGTCACCTCATTTAACCTCAACCTAGTACAATCAGTTTTTTTTCCACCTCTAGAGAGAATTATTCTGTGATTTTCACGATGAATATGCTCCGCGAATATACAATGTTCAGCACATCTCGGGAAAGTCGGTGTATCAATATTTGATAGACTATATTGGAAACTTCAGCAGAGTTGGTAGGAATTAGCATTCAGGCCAACTCAATTGAGGTGCTTCGAGATTAAATTAAAGTTCGATGAAATGGGAACATTAGTGATGAATCATGGCGCTCTGTATAACTGCTTGAAATATGTTACAACTTGCAAATGATTGTGTAGATATCCTCCCTGCTAAGTTTGCGCGATGTCAGAAAAAAGTTGAACACGTAATCGTCTGATTTTTAAATTTTAACTTCCCGATAGGGAAGTCAAATTTTTCGTCCCCGATTTCTCGCGACTGAATTATGCGATCGAGGTACTGAATGATTCAACCGAAGCGTCTTCACGTGACTTAGATCTCATTAGTTTTTTGGATGGAATTGGTCCATTACAGATATTGTTATTAGCAATGTCAATTGTTTATAATGTTCTATTGCATAAACTATCAGAGTTAGTGCAAACTTTATATAAGAAAAGTTGTTCCCCATATAAAAATACGTACTTTATGTAGAATGGCTTTTTTCGATAATTTGCATAATTAAGGAGGTATAGCAGTCTCAACAATTATGTCTGTGATGAGTGAATGAATGAATACAGCGCTGTTATGAAGATCTCAATTGAAGCATTTCCGTTCAGAATCGAGCGGATTACATTTTGGATGGGATTCGTGGAGTATATGCAATGTTTTTAACAATTGCAATTGTTTATACTGTTCCACTGGGTAAAATATTGAAGTTATCGTCTTTATTGCCGCCGCACACCTATTGGCGTCTCACTCCCACTCAAGTAATGCTCATAAGTCTCATCCTCATGCTCACCATGCATCTACTCAAAAATTCATCATTATCTGCTTCATTAATGAGTCAGTTTATAATTCTCAAATCTGCAAGTTTTCAGGATGACACTACTGATTAACCCGGGTATATTGGAGAAGAATAAATTCAGTACGCTGTGCTGAAATACCAAATTGGGAAGTTTTGTTTGTGCCTCGAGTGGGGCACATACATGCACACACCACTAGCTTTGCACTGAATCAATGACCTTATACGCAGTATTTTTTAGCCCCTCTAGTACCCTAGTATGGAGATACCAACTGTGCGAATAAATGAAATGAAATTATCCAGAATACCACCTTAACTAAAAGTCTTAAGAGTTTTTCTATGTTTGGCGGTGGATAGTTGCCAAAACAATGGAAAACTTAGAGGGAAAGAAATGCGAACAACAATCGCCGAATTCACTTCTTTCGGTGTAGCTCCTCCACTTAAAGGGCTCCAACACAAAGTATCTAATGAAGAAAACAAGAAAATTACTGCCGTTAGACTGCACGTACAACGACGACGAGTCGTTTGGATTTCCGGTCGCACGAGCTTCTCCGCCCCAGACAAGGTTTCCAGAAAAACTATCCTCCTTTTCTTTTATTTCAAAGCGCTCCACCCCCCTTATTTATTTGCGGTAAATGGTGCTCTTTTGTGAGTTCACTTACGAAACAATAGATTTACCACAATATTTGTACTTTGACTTTTCGATATCGAGTGATTATTAACTTCCCGATAGGGAAAGTTATTGTAATGACCCCGAAAATGGAAAGTGTCAGGTTGATGAAGTTTTCACTTTTCTCGACGTTTGGCATCATCCTGGCACGTTTTCAATGGAATGTCTGTATGTGTGTGTGAGCATTTTTTTTGTGACACGGTTTCTCCTGAACTGCTGACACATTTGAATTTTTTTTTCAAAAATTACATCTAGCCGTTGCGGAGAGCGGAAAGGAGTGTCAAATCTAAAACACAATTCCTTCAATTGTTATTAACAATTTCAATTGTTTAAAACGTTGTTCATATTTGACGAGATATGGATAAAAAATCGTAATAATCGATTAATAGTTGAATTTGCGTTACTAATATACAACTTGACTTCATACGTGTATCGTCACATACACACAAACATACACGCACACACCCTATCGGGAAGTTATAGATGCAACGTCGTCGTCGAGGGTCACACTCACATCCCATTTATTGCGTTTAGAGTTCGGCCATTTATATTTTCCGATCACCGAGTAAGCCTCAGGAGTCCTGTGATCGAACCTGCCCCTCCCGCCGCGTCTTGTGCGGTTCCCGTCCGGCTTAGAGTATTCCTGCGATTGGTCGAAATCCATGAGTAAATGTTTGAAAATAAAGATTATTCTCCCGTGCAAACCCACCTACAATAATGTCAACAAACATCCAGTTTTTTGTACAAGCTGTTCTTGAAATACCAAAACATGCCGCTGCGTTTGAACTTCCGAAAACTCCTCGTCCGATAATTGGATTCTGGATGCTATCTCTATATGGAATTGGAGCAATCGTGATATCGATTCTCTTCAATGGTTATCATTTTTTACTCGCTCAATCCCTCATCCCTCACAACTCAGAGTTTAAGCTACTTGGCATTCGCCCACCGATCTACCTTCGCCATCCAATCGAAAGAGAACAGGAGGCAACGGCGGGTGTTTGAGTTGAAAAAAAGGCAAGCGAACCTCAGTTTTATTTTTTCTTTACGTTTCGATAAGTTCCGGTCACGTATTTCTCAAGAGGCAGTTCTTTCCAACTTGCAAGTTTTTCTTAGTGTAGATGTCTTTCATTACAACGATCTGTGCCTGATCAACAGTGCGTATTAAATATTGCTATGAAGGGAAATACATGGAAATATGAAGGGTTACAATTACAAGTTTGCAATATTTCAAGGATTGGTGGGAGAGGTTTTGAGTCGCATAGACCAAATATCAAGATCGCTACAAGTACCAATATTGTGTGTATAGGCTTCTTCCTTTCTGATTGAGCAGAATGGCAGAAATCCGTGCTACATATTTGGTCGCATCGTAGTCCAGTCAACCTATTTAGAATATCTATTTATATATCTTAGAATTATAAACTCTACACGAAGGTTGTTTGGCTTTTCAAATATGGAGAAATTTCGAAACATTTCTCAGAGAATTTGGTCTGTCTATCAGCTCTGTACCTGGATTCAACGAATCTCCAATTTCCTGCGTCTATTGTAAGCACGTCTCCAGCAGTAATGAATAACGTCATTATTTATGCTTATATCTCCATGCAAATATTTCGTTGAATCCAGCCATCTCCACAGAAGTAATGAACCACAGAAAGCCGAAATTAATGGCATCTGCAGGATCTGTACGGCCAGAAAAGTTTGATACGAATTTATTGTTGGTCTCTAGCGAACTCTCAAGGTATATACATCTTCCCAGACTTTTCTCCCTCGGACACATCCAGTTAAAGCTATCGAAATGTTATCGACTGCTGAACCTCGTGTTCCGTGAGTTTGACCAAAAATTTGGGGAGTGGCGGCATTGAGACCGTAGCGCGACCTAGCAAGGGTTGAAAACGTGCAATAATTGTATCTGGATATTTCTTTTTAAGGAAGAATCCTCATCTAAATAAAATATCCTTATATAAAAAGAACAGGGAACAATCGACAGGAAAATCGACAGATCGACATGAAAGTCGATTAGATGCGAGGAATGGATTGTTTTGTGACTGACATCGAGAAATTGACACAAAATACATGAATTCTCATGAACGACACTTGTGTAATGCATACGCACAATTTGCGATTGGCGTTTGCGCAGAAACATTTTTGCTTCTGCGCATCTGCAAGGTATGCGTACTGTGGTCCCGCGCGATAGTTGCGTAATCTGAGTGTCATAACCGTCTTTTCGTCAAGGCACGTCCTCGACTATACGTGTTGGTTGTGCATCGTCAACTTCATCCACCACTAATCCTTCCTAAAAATGATATTTCGTGACATACAGCATTATAAAGCATTGAAATTGTTAATAACAATAGAAATAATTGTTATTTCACTTTGACAGTGCTTTCCGGCCTGGGCATCACGCAGACGCATCGATCAAAAAAAAAGAAACGCAAATTGCTTCATTGGTTCTTCAGGAAACGTTCGACAAAGTGTTCATGTCCACAGACACACACACACACATACACAGTGACGGGGCTTTGGTGTAGTGGGTAGAGTATCTGCCTACGATTCTAAAGGTCCCGCGTTCGATTCCCGCTCACTGCAAATATTTTTTCTGAAAAATATTTTCTCACGGACTCCGACCGATGGCAGGAACATTCCGTGTGTGCTATCGGCGGCATCCATGAAGTGAGACCGTGAGCCGGGACCGAACGCGACCCGTCGCGCGGGGGGGGGGGGGGAGGGTTCCATCTAGACGCCCGCCATCGTATCACAGGGGTTTCTGGAGGTTTACCCTGTGATTAGCAATACGATGAGCTGAAATGGCGAAGTCGGCCCCAGCAGTGATGGGTGGGTACTCTGATCCGTAGTATTGCCCATGAAGTAATGCCTACCAGCGGTTACGTGGGTGAATAGGAATAGAGAAAGAGTGGAAAAAAACACACGCACATGTCTCGGAAACTGTGTCAGGAGGATGTGAAACGTCGAGAAAAGTGGAAATATCGTGAAAATTTAACTTTCGATTTTCAGGGTGATTACAATAACTTCCCTATATCGGGAAGTTAAAAAAGTTAACTTGAAAAGTTGGTCAGCATCCCGGCCGCTTGCGGCCGCGGTGGCGCTAGTATCCACTATATAGTACACAAGTAATGAAGGTCGGTATAGGGCTATGACGGAAAAAGGGAGAGGAGGAGGGAGAATCATTGGAGAAAATATGGGCGGGAATCCACTTTGAAAGAGATAATATCGCATTTGATGCAATCGGCCTTAATATCATGCTCTGAATTTCAAACAAAATTGAGTACTCCTCTCGAGGTTGTGACCTCACAGACTCCATGTAAACAGAACGTCCTGAAAATAGAAAATCGATAGATGTCTGGTATAATAATAAATTCCAGAATATGGAGAGCTACTTGAGGAAAAGGTTGTGCGATATTCCTTAATGCTCGGTTCTTATATAATGTAAAAAATATAGAATATAGATGGATGTGTTATACCAACATATAATAATGCAGACCTAACATTATAAATTTTTTCGGCAAGTGCAAGGTATTTGAAGAACGAAGAGTCCTTATGAATTTTTAGCCAAGCTTGAAATTATAGTTCTGAGAATTAATTGAACAAAAAAAAATTGGTGAAGAAAACGAATTGCGATGGCTTAGCTATACTTAGACTTAAATACTTGAAAACTTAGGACAATACTTCTGTAAATATGGGTAACTGATGGTACAATTTTCAGTTCAATACTAAAACATAGTGGTCGAAACCTCAACGGTATTTGGGAGAATGAGCCATATATAGATTCATGATTGCACAAGTTTTGTCATAACTTCGAAAATCAAAACTGTGATCCATGAAGTTTTAGCGGTTCTCGACGCTTGGAATTCTCCTGACATTTTATGAGACGTCTGTGGATGAGTGTTTATTTTTTGTCCAGTTTCCCTCTCTCTTGTACTATTCACAGCAGCCGTTGTTTAGCATTCCTTCGAACAGTAGTACTGTGAGCACCCACCCGCGCGGCGCAGGCCGACTTTCGCCGCTTAAGGGGTGACCCCGGTGAAACTTCGAAGTCCTCGCAGGGCCTTCGGACCCACCAATCGGGTTTTGATATATAAAGGCATATCCAAAAAAGTGAGGAAAATTCCGGACCCAACCGATTTTGCCCCATATACCCATAAGAAACATTGTTTTTCGTGTTTTGAGCTTCAAAGTGCTCCTCAGTCCGCAATTTTCGTTCGATTTTAATTTTGTTTTTTAAAATGTTCCAATGTCAAAATCATATTACGTGTGATTACAATAATCAATTAGTGAAAACGATGAATTTTGAGAGTTTCCGAAAAAAGGAAAAAAACACGCAAACTAAAAAATCATTTTCTCATGATGTAAAGCGAATCGAACAAAACGGATACTTAACTTTGTTCTTTCGAGTATGACGAACATTTTGAAAAAAAAAGAATTAAAATCGGACGAAAATTGCGGACCGAGGAGCACTTTGAAGCTCAAAACACGAAAAACAATGTTTTTCATGGGTATATGGGGCAAAATGGGTTGGGTCCGGAATTTTTATTACTTCGTTTGAATATGCCTTCATATATCAAAACCCGATTGGCAGGTCGGAAGGCCGGGCGAGGACTTCGAAATTTCACCCCTTTAGCGATCACAATTCTAAGTGCAGGGTGAAACTCCAGAAACCCCCATGCTACGATGGCGGGTGCCTGTGATGGACCCCCCCCCCCCCCCTCCTTTGGTGGGTACCGCCGATAGCACACACGACGATGTTCCTGCAACAGTGTTCAGAATCCATGAAAATCTGTGTGTATGTGTGCCGATGACCTTAATTTTTGGTGCATGATTATGAGAGACTGTACAATGCAATTCAGGTGATTCTATTTCGATTCGAACGGCGCTGAGAATTGCCTAAATTTTTGTTAAAATTGTGCTTGGTCAAATAGGCGAAATTGTATGACGATAATGATGATCATCTAAAAATACGCATTTTATGTGGTAGGATTGCGCTCCCTAACTTGTATAATTAATGCGCAATTGCAGGTAATCTGCGGATTCTCCTTGTCTGTTTGAATCCGGCGCGCATGCACTCAGCCGGATTACCGAAAGGTACTTGAGGTTCTCAAATACTCCAGAAAGAAAAAATGTCAGACAAGAATTCCAAATCGGGACTTTTTTTGTGTCTCTTTCCTCTGGCGTTTTTTTTATATTTTCTAGAGGATATTCAGATTCGGACACGAACTGAATACTTGGTCGATGGAATCCATTTAAAAAGTTATGAAATATATTCAGAACAACGAAACCAGATATTGGATTTTATCTTATTTTGTCGACAGCGCTGAACGCCCAGTTTTCCTGAAATCGAAGTATTTGCAGAGTTTATTCTCGGTCTCTAACCGATATATTTGATACGGTAAAATCTAATTTTAGGATGGGCCGGTTAGCTGATTTTCTCATCTGCTTTTCGCAGACTCAATCTAACGCCCTAATTGAATGTAGAAACTTTTAATTCGCCAGGGAATTCTATTATCTCGCCAAAAGCATGAACTATAACAAATTTTCCAATCAAAGAACTCTTTGAAATGTCATGCTTACCGCATGAAAAATAGTAGTGCACTTCGCCATCACCAACTTTCATCCTGGTATTTCCTGGAGTTCAGTGAAATGGAACACGAGTGCCATAAAAATCTTCATTCATGGGTAATGGAATCGTTGTGAGTAAATCGAACGTATCCGCCCTTATGTCGATCAATTGGATGCGTTTTCATTGCCCATATAAATTTTGAATTTTTCGAAATTTTTTTTAATTTTGAAGAATTTTAATGCAGGACGAAAAGTTTCAATGCTAAAAAATTCGGTGTTTAAATTTCAAAAATGGTCAAAACTAGAAAATAATAAATTTATGGATTTCGCACAGAAGTGGTACTGTAAGCAAAGACGATGGGATAAGCCGACGGGGTTAAATAGTCGTGAGGACAATTTCGTTGATAGCTATCGTGAAATGGGAGAAGTCCTGTTTTTCACAATCCGGGATCAAGTGTTTACTGCTCTCGTCTGCACAGAAATAAAAAGTTGGAGTCGGAAAAAATCTACGAATAACCCAAATTTTGTATTACCGGATTCTGAGAAAATTTCTGAGATTTTTGGAAATTTCTAAAATTTTTAAAATTTCTAAACCTTCTAAAATTTCTAAGATTCCTAAAATTTCCAAAATTTCCGAAATTTCCCAAATTCATCAAATTTCCAAAATTTCCAAAATTTCTAAAATTTCTAAAATTCCTAAAATTTCTAAAATTTCTAAAATTTCTAAAATTTCTAAAATTTCTAAAATTTCTAAAATTTCTAAAATTTCTAAAATTTCTAAAATTTCTAAAATTTCTAAAATTTCTAAAATTTCTAAAATTTCTAAAATTTCTAAAATTTCTAAAATTTCTAAAATTTCTAAAATTTCTAAAATTTCTAAAATTTCTAAAATTTCTAAAATTTCTAAAATTTCTAAAATTTCTAAAATTTCTAAAATTTCTAAAATTTCTAAAATTTCTAAAATTTCTAAAATTTCTAAAATTTCTAAAATTTCTAAAATTTCTAAAATTTCTAAAATTTCTAAAATTTCTAAAATTTCTAAAATTTCTAAAATTTCTAAAATTTCTAAAATTTCTAAAATTTCTAAAATTTCTAAAATTTCTAAAATTTCTAAAATTTCTAAAATTTCTAAAATTTCTAAAATTTCTAAAATTTCTAAAATTCCTAAAATTTCTAAAATTTCCGAAATTTCACAAATGTCAAACCCTTCCACGGCCCGAACCCGTTCAATGTAAATGGGAACGGTCACGCAATGATTGTCAACTCATCAAAAACCCCCATAAGAAGGATGTACCGAGGAACCCTTCTTGCAATGCGCAGGGGCGTTGGCGCTGGCGACGTGGGGTGGGTTTGGTGGGGGTGGCGCGGGAGAACCAGGAAAGCCAGGAAAATCATCAGATGAGATTTTCTCCCAGTCGCATCATACGCGTGTCGACGCACATGTCGTTCGACCATCAAACGCGAACAAAAATGTTTATAAAAGAATACATCAATAATCCTATTAACTATCTCCCTCTTCTTCGTCCATAAAAATGTGAAATGTTCATTTCTTTTCTAAGTTTAGCGAAATGTTGACGGGTGATCTTGAGGACTAACTGAACAGTGTCGCCATAGGTGGGACGAGATACTCCGTTGTTCATTTTATAACCGAAGTGAATCCTAATCTGTAAGTGGATCATTCTCTATTCTTTCTTACTCATCTACAATGGAAAAACAAGTGCCCCCAGGGAACGCTACTCATCCGGGCCACACCAATAATTCCCCAATTCAGTTTCTTTCCTTCTGCATCATTGTAGTTTCCCTATGTTCGTTCAAGAACTGAAATATCTCACGAATGGTTGATGCAGCAAATCCTCTTACCAACCATTCTATTCATCAGAGATTAGTTTTTTACCAGCTTTTCACAAGGGGTTCTCGAGACAAATCCGGAATTCCTATTCACGAAAAAATGCAAAAAAATGCCAGACCGACTTCAACTAAAAACTGGTCAACTGTGGAGTTCATGAAGACACATCGTGCACCATACTACATCTCGATCAATTAATTCACTCATGAGGAACCTCTGGCCAAACATCTTGACACATACATTGCCACAAACACATATACCTTCGCAGCACTATATATACGTCTCTTTAAAAATATTTCACAATGAAAAATAGCAGAGAGAAATATAGGAGAGAGAGTTGGCAATTCCTCGAATGGCGAAGATCCAATAAAAAATCGCTTTTTCAAAATCCGGGGCAAATCAATAACTTTCAGTATTGGAATTCTGCAACAAACTCAATTTTTTAAATTGCTGCTGTTGAATTTATAGAAAAAAAGATTTCTATACGCTTTCTGAATTTCTTTTTATACGCATCGCATTTTTAGATCCCCTCCCCTTCACCCCCCCCCCCCCCCCCCACTTCGTCACGTCTGATGCCAACTTGCGCAATACTTGAACAAACCCTGTCTTTTGATTCATTTGAAAATCTTTATGTCGTTCGCATAAGGCAAACAATTTCCCGATATTTGGTGACAACACTTAATTAATATTACGAGCTTATTTGTCCTAGGCGGAAAATGAGAAGCGCCATGGACATAAAGAATCAGTGGCTTAATGCACATTTTTTTTTTGGTTTCTTGAAATAGTGCCCTTGCTCCTCCTCAAGATTTTTACTTTGAACTTGCGCCGCGTGGCTTAACTAATGTCAACTCTCGCAAACCCGTGAATATTTAACTCTCAAGTCTTACGATTCTACCATAGCTCGTTAGAATGCACTCTAGCTTGAGCCAGCAGGGAGCGATGCCGGGGAGCACTGAAGACGCTGAATGATTAATATCAGTACAGTTGAACGGATTTTCCCTAATGCCAACTCTAGTTACCAACTCTTTTATATTTTGCCTCTGTTATTCTCTTGAAAATAATATGTTTTCCCTCTTTCATATATGTGACGGCTCCAAGGGCCTCTTTATGAGTTTAAAATATCTAAAATATTCTGAGCTTAAAAATGTGTTTACTATCGTGATGCCTCTAAAAATTTGTCCTTTTTGGTTGCTTCAATTTTTTTAAAATTATTTCCATTGAAATTGTATCATTTTTAGGTAATTAACTTCCCCATACCTTGGGAAGCTATTGTAATGCCCCCAAAATCCAAATTTGTTATTTCATTATCTAACTAGGGTTCTAAGTATACCAAAATGATCCCCGTCAAATTCTGAGTTGGCATCTGTGTGTGTGTGTGTAATGTATGTATGTGTACAAAATTTTGTGCAAAGGATTTCTCATGAACAAATGAAGTTATGGAAGATTTCAAGGTCGCGTTCGGAGCGTTTCCATATAAGTTAGAACTGATTAGATTTTGGAGGAAATTGGTGCAGTATATATATTGTTATTAACAATTTCAATTGTTCATAATGTTCTATTGCATAAACTATTAGAGATAGCGTAAGATTGATATGAGAAAAGTTGTTCTCCATATGAAAATACGTATTTTATGTGGTGTGACTTTTTTCGATATTTTGCATCATTAAGGAGGGTTGACCGTCTCAACAGATACGTATGTAACGTGTGAATGAATGAACTCAGCGCAGTCATGACGGTCGCAATCGAAACGTTTCCGTGCAAAATCGAGCGAATTACACTTTGGATGGGATTCGTGCAGTATATGCAATGTTATTAACAATTGTAATTGTTTATACTGTTCCACCGGGGAAAATATTGAAGTTATCGGAAAAGTTCTTAAAAGAGAATTATTCCTTATATGAAAATAAACCTTTTATGTGTAATGACTTTTTTCCATAATTTGCATAATTGGAGAGGTATGGTCGTCTGAGCAATTTGAAAGATGGGCACAGTGCATATCACCCGGTTTGTTCCTTATACAAAAATGCACATCCAATATGACTATTATTAGTCACAATTTCAATTAGTGATAACACTGTTGAGTTTGGTCATCACAATGATTGCGTGTCTATGCTGTACTGAAATACCAAATCCTGAAGTTTTGTTTGTGCCCCGCATGGGGCACATACATTTGCACACCACTAGTTTAAATCTGAATCATGTTTTAATTTTCACTGGAAAATCGTTTACTTATGATAAAATAGCAGCCAGCAGACAATCTATTATCCCTAAAAACATTAGCTACCCATTATATTTAATCTCACATAAGCGTAAAAGTTTCCACCTCAGATAACAAGCTTCACTGTCCATCATCGTCTCCTATATCCCGCTATCCGACCCCTGTAATTGCACTGCACAGTGCTTGGTACACTTCGGGTGTAACCGCAGCCTCAAATGTCCCTGGACTCCTCAAGTTTCATTATTCTTCATTTATTTAATAAAAGTCGCTGGAAAAGTTGTAATGAAAAAGTATGATGCTGTACGAGTAGCGCATTGTGATGTTTGACAGTCGACGAATGGGTGAGCCAGGCAACGTGGAATTTCATGTGCCAGGAAAAAAAAATTATATAATAAAAAAAATGCAGTATAGCAGAAAAATGTAACGAAAATTTTAAAAAATCGAGAAATTTTGAAATGGAGAATGGTGTAAGTAATTCACAATTGTTGTAATTTCAGAAAATACCTACACGAAAAAATTTCGGAAATGATCAAGAATTTTGAAGCTGGCAAAAAAAAACTAGTGGGTGGGATGTATTTGTGCCCTCAGTGAGGACACAATGCAAACTTCTCGATTCGGTAACTCGAGTTTTCGAGATCATGTCTGTTTCAAAAATTTACGAGACTTCTCACTTGAGTATTTACTAATTTTTTTGTCATTCCTCTATATGTTGCTGCCTTTTGTGATTTTTTTCATAATCAAGAGATACCTCCCACTTCCACGTGAAGGCCATTTACTTCTCATTGAAGCGTTTGAGTCTCATTGAAGCATTTTAAACCCACGAATATACAACAACTACGCTGAAGAAGTTCAATGAGTCCGTATCTCCGGCTTCACTCGACTTCACGTTCCTGGCAGCATTGATGCACAAAAATGATATACAAGTATCTAGTCTCCATTCATGCACTCATCACATGAATTATTTTTTTCTAACGGCTCTACGACCTTAATTATGCACATTATGGGAAACAGTCAATAGACATTAAATGTGGATCTTTGTATGAGGAACAACTTATGTTGATAAATTTTTCGCCTAACTCCAACCGTTTACGAGATATAGCGTTATGAACAATTGAAATTGTTAATAACCATGTATATTCTGAAGCAATATGCATTATAAACTGATCAGGGCTGAGTTACATGAAGACGCCTCGATTGAGACCTTGATGGCTTCGATTGGTGTATCCATTCGTGAGATATGGTTGACCAAAATTTAGAGCACATACATACAAACTTACGCACACACACACACACACGAAGACGGGGCTTTGGTGTAGTGGGTAGAGTGTCTGCCTACTATTCTAAAGGCCCCGCGTTCGATTACCGCTCACTGCAAAATATTTTTTCTGAAAAATATTTTCTCACGGACTCCGACTGATGGCAGGAACATTCCGTGTGTGCTATCGGCGGTATCCATGAAGTGAGACCGTGAGCCGGAACCGAACGCGACCCGTCGCGCGGGCGGGAGAGGGAGGGTTCCATCGTAGACGCCCGCCATCGTATCACAGGGGTTTCTGGAGGTTTACCGTGTGATTAGAAATACGATGAGCTGAAATGGCGAAGTCGGCCCCAGCCGCAATGGGTGGGTACTCTGATCCGTAGTATTGCCCATGAAGTAATGCCTACCAGCGATTACGTGGGTGAATACGAATAGAGAAAGAGTGAAAAAAAAACACACACACACAGAGAGACATTGACCCAGAATTTTTCGGGGATCATCTTGGTACTCTTAAGACACCAGTTACAGGTCGAAATGAAAAAGTTCAATTTCGGGGTGATTACAATAATTTCCCTATCGGGAAGTTAATAACAAAAAATGTAAGGATATGTAATTCCAACATTTCTAACATTAATGAAATTAACATTTCTTTTTGTTATTCTGAAAACTCGTTTATCCATATTCGTCATATTGAATGTGTACATTTTGTTATATGTTGAGGTGTCCATTAACATGAGTTAATTTTGTCCTTATCAGTTGTGTTATGCAATTTTTTTAACATGTCACTATCATTATTTCACAATATTTAGTTTCTTATTCTGCAGGAGGGTGAGTAGGGGTTCCCTTCCTATATATTTTCTATACATTATGGAATTAAATGTGCCATGCTTTCCTACTTATATGCTTGAATGCATAATTTTTTTTTCTCGATTCACAAAACTTTTTTTCCATGAACCAGTGTGTACATGGCCGCCTTCTGCGACGTAATCCCGGGGGTGACAATCCCTCCGCGCGTCAATTAATTACGTGGAAGACACAATCTTGCAATCTTGCCATTCAGAAGTGCTATGTCAGCACTCGATTGAATTTTAGTCACTCCTCCATTCTCCCATAATCCGGACGCACCCCATTATTTACTTGGTGCTATACAACTCGTGCTCTGTCCATTTCTCATCCATGATTTAACATCCTCGGAAGTTATTTTTTCGAGGGTCTTATGTAGCTTTACTTTTTTCCCCCCTTTTGTCACAGATTTAAGTCGATTGGTATGAGAGTTTCGCCGATAGGAATTCATTTGTCATCGGATCAATTGGATCGATGTCTTATAAACTGTGAAGAAATTCACATTAAATCGAATCACATCATATTGAAGACCGACGAGTGCAAAAGAAGTGTTTTTAAATTATTTAGTTCATTTGGTTTCGGCCTTTCAGTACCCCCTCCCCACCCCCCACCCCGCTCAACCTCCGCCCCCTTCGCGGCCCAAGGGCCGTATGTGTGTGTGTGAGTGGCTGTGGGTGTATGTGTGTGTGTGTGTGAGTGGGTAGATGAGTGGGTGGTGGGTGGATGGGTTGGTGGGTGGATGGGTTGGTGGGTGGATGGGTTGGTGGGTGGATGAGTGGGCGGATGGGTGTTTGGGAGTGTATGTGTGTCCTGTATTTTAACCATCTCCTTCCTTTGGCAACCATAGTTTCAAGACAGAATATCAGTCTCACAATAGAGACAGCATGATCGAATAACGGATTTAGCTACTAATTTCTCGCTAATCTCCCATGTAGAAGTTTAACTCTACTCATCTTTTCACTCCTGACCCAGTTTTCATCCAAACTGATCATGTATACCCTAATGATATTATTATAAATAAGTTACTCAAATTGTTACTGCATACTGAGTGAAGTAGAATTTAGGGTGAATAGCAAAGCAGCAAACTGTCCTTGCATCCATTTCGAGGCAGTATCACGTATCATCCCTCCGTCTTCGTTATCGTGGATTTAGGGCTTTTGTTACCCCACTTAGGTCTTGGAATTCATTTAGGGATTGTGTTCCAAACTAAATCAGATCAATGGCTTGACCATTGTACGTCAGCTCCTGCCATACGCGAAGTTAGAAATATCCTTGATTCACTAAAATTTGCGAGTCTCTAACATTTATTCTCCGATGCATCCTAAGAAAGTTCGGATACTTATCCAGTTTTTCAAGCTTCAAGCATCACACTGTCCACTTTCATCTCTGAAGTATTCTCCTCCTTACAGCTCAGTTGATTTTTAATGCAAATCATGACGAATCTGAACCAAAGTGAGCCTGTTTCACCATGCTGGAAGAAAAGAACAATGCGCCAGTTAAGAGACAAACCGGAAATGGCCGAAAAAATCTCAATGCGGAAGTCTTTCGAATAGTTGCGCCAGTCAGATCCAGAAATTGATTCGCCCAATTTTAACTAAAATTGAATCACTGCCTTACCAATTATCAATCACCCCTGAGGCACCTAACAAGATTACAATCATCATTGGTGGGGTTGCCTAGGTGAATGTCAAGAATTTCGAGAGCACTTCACGAAGAATGTTTTTATCCTTGGAGGAATGCTGCTGCATCATGATGCACTCAAGTTTGGTAATGCACTCAGCTCATGTTGGTGGTATAGCCATATAGTATACTCCAGGGAGTATTTGTCGGCTTCATTCTGCGAGTGTAGTCATGGATAAAGCCAACCTTCGATGAATATGTTGAATACTAAAAAAAGAATCCTCTAGTGTGTGTGTGTGTGTGCATAATTTCCTCCGTTCCTCTCTCTTCGCCGGCCACCTGTCTACAAATGGTTCTTTTTCCGTGGATTTGTAACACAAGAATCGCCTTGCCTTGTATATAGCAACAGTAGAATTCATATCGCGCTATCGATAGCAGCGCAATTACCACCTCGATTTCATCTCCACTTGACCTATCTCCATTCTGTAATACAATGTTGTATTCAAATGACCCATGGTTGTTCTTCAGAAACCAATTGATTTTCAATCTAACAACAATCAGAATTTGACCGATCCATAACATACTCACAAACGTGTAACTTTACGTGAGAAATACCAGACTAAGTTAGGTCATAAAGTGAGGGCCGATTTTTGGTGCGCGATGCGAGGTCCCAGAATTGAGTCCTCGCATGGGAAGTCTCCTTTCGGTATAGTAGTTAGGAGTTGTTGAGTTAATAAGTAAATAGAGATTGATTGATCAATTGATTGATTGATTGACTGATTGGTTGACTGATTGGTTGACTGATTGATTGACTGATTGATTGACTGATTGATTGATTGATTGATTGATTGATTGATTGATTGATTGATTGATTGATTGATTGATTGATTGATTGATTGATTGATTGATTGATAATTTATTACTGTACATTATATTGTACCTAAGATTAGGACCAAGGTCCACAGATTTTCAATAGCGAAAAAAAAGAACCATTGTCTCACCCATACTTAACAAAGTAGCTTGAACAATTAGCAGTAAACACAAGAAGCAGAAAAAATGAGCAAAATCGCAAACATACACGATAAGCACATACTCAGGCATTAGACACAACTCTTAAAAGTAAAAATAACAAATCACGTTGATGATAATAAGCAAAGAAAAAAAAAAGAATAATGAACAACTAAAAAGAAAAAGAACAAAAAATAGGCGGAAGAAGAGAGGTAAATAAGTAAAAATTGATTTAAGTGGAAAGTATTGTTTTGTCCGATTGATAATTTTTTGTAGATCCCTATCTTACCTTCATCTATTTGTTCTACCCTCTGGCAATTGTTCTTATCATGCGTGACTGCTGCCCTTAACAGTTATTCATAACGTAAATAGGCTGATAATCGAAGTATCGAAAGAAATTTTTCTTGTGCAGCTTGCACTCTATAATCCACACCACAGAGCAAACAAATTCTTCGCAACTTGCCGATCGATAGAAATCACGCAGGCGGGATCACAGTCTTCGTGCAGAAGTTAATGAAAAGCTCCTCACGCTAATATTGACGGTCAGTCGTAACATTCTTGCGGTAACCAGTTGCCCCTCAGCAGAGGCACCACATTTTGTCGGTATAGAAAGTTGGTCCGGAAGCACGCAAACTTCACATGATCCACACCATCAAAGTTTAACCTAAACCCCAACAATGAAAAGATGCATTTGAGAGATTGTAAAAAGATGTTGAAAAAGAGAATTCCACCAGTGTGAGGCATCTCCCAATGGATTTTCATCCGACTTATTCTTCTGAAAGAAGGTTAGGCTGGCTTACAGAAGCCCTCACTTCATCTCTTATAAAAACTTGTGGATATGGCAAGCAGTCCCGACGTGAGTGGCAAAATAAAATTCAATTATGTACTTGGAAATTTTTTTTATGAAGATCCTTCTTTTTCAGGCAGCACAATGTGATGATTGAATGAATCCCTTCGAAGAAAGTTTCGTTGCGCAAGTGGCTTATTCACTGTTGGAACAAATTCCGAATGTTTCCGATGAGTTCCTGCCTTCCGATTATCAGACGTAACTCTATGTATAACTTGAAGATGCCTTCAATACTATTTACTGTTTTGCCCTGGAAGATAAAAAATCAGTTCACTATCTCTGTCTCGTCTCTACAGTAATTTTTACTAAAATATGAGAGAAGTGAGACAACCAAGCTAGCGTATTTTCACTTTGTTAGTTATTGTTTATAATTATGGGTTATAGATGTTGATTACTATGAAATCAATTTAAACACATTGAGTCACTTGAAAGCATCACTATAATTGCACAAAAAATTGTCTTACACACTTCGAATTACACTAGTCTTATAAGTAATCAATATCGAGTATTGAGAGTCAATTGAATTAATGAATCTAACTCAAATTGATTAGACCATTTGGCTAGGCACATTCAAAGTCAGAGATTTTAAGCGCGAAATGAATTTGGGATGTGTTCGGGCTAAACTGCACTGTATAGAATTTTAGAAAAGTTATGTTGTCTTCACCAAAGTGGGTGGGATTAAATTAAAGAAGTCTTATTGGCTAGGACAACCGTTGACATTTTCCCAAAATGTTATTGGCTGAGAACGATAACAAAGAAGGATATTGACAGAGAAAGGATCAAAAATATGACAGAAATAAATCTCACAAGTTCCGAACGAGTGTCAAACACATGTTAGCCAGAATAACTCAAGAAGCGCTCTAAAACCGTTGAAGCTATAGAAAAAATTGGAAACTCTTGAACTTAAGTCATTCAATTCTATACAGAAACAGGGCCTTTGTTCAAAAGCCTGTCTGAACTCGAAATTCGTTAGCACGGTCAAATTTCAGCCTCCATAAAAGAAAAGTTATAGTTGTTTATCTCGCAAACCTTTCTGTTTCGTATGAAAGTGTTAACGTGAATTAGAGAAATTCAGAGAAAATATCTATCTTATGAAAAAATAATTATCTGACGGACATAGATAAAAATACTGAGAATTAAATTAAATCTCCGGTTTCTAGTATCTAGCTTCATGCACTCGTTTTCACTGACAGTCAATGTCTTTCAGGATGAAGCAGACAAACATCCTCTATCTATGACACCCTCGAATTACCTAAACTCCGTGTATCGCCAAAGTTTCGAGACATTGTCTTTATCCATGTGAAATATTATCCGCTTCCAGTGATAAAGAGCGTTCCCTGACTTTCTCCGAAAGCCACGAGGCCCGAAGAGGGATACACGCATGACGGAAGCACTAAGATTTTTACGAGCGGACTATAACGGAACAAAAAGCTGGTCAATGGGAGAACTCCAAGTCGTTAAAAAATACCAAACTTCCTCCGTCGAGAGAGAAAAAGCCGATGTAACTCAGTTACTCTGCGCTATTGAAAAAGTTTGATCGTCCTCCTGAATATAATGACGGTGGGACTTTTAATTCGCAAATTTCTCACCCTCCTACTTTATCTAATTAAGTTGCCGAACAGTTAACTCTTGGAGGCACTTATAAATGTAGCTCAAAGCGAATTGGAGTTTCATGAATCTGTGGGGAGCTTATATTTCATTATTGGAGACTTTTTCATTCTGCGGTTCATGGTCAACACTGATTCTCCGGACACTTTCCACAAGTTATAGCTGTGGACGCTTCGTCCCAGACTGTAAGACTTCAGCTGTTAGCAATAAATGTATTCGCGTCCAGAAAGCTTTGCTCCGTTGCCTCGTCCAGTATTCATAATAACCTTTTTCCGCCTGCTGTGGATACATCTTTTCGAGCCGATGGATCTCAAAGAAAATGCTGGAAGGTTGTACTCTAAGCATGGAATAACGAAAAGTTTTCATCGAATTCAGGCATTTTGGTACTTGGTATTGATCAGAAAAATCACAATCTCAGGAAAAGCGAATCCTCTGATTTAATGTATGTCCTGAGGGGTTGGGCCGAAAAACCAGTACGACCTGAATGTGCATTCGACCATACGGAGGATTAGTTACAGAGAGGAATCAATAAAGTGGAAAGCTCTGATGCTACTGCAATATGCTTAAAATAAAATCGTAGCACCAGCGAGCTTTCTTACAGCATTCGAAAAAACGAACCGAATAGCTCCAGGATACCCAATTCTCTCGGTACAAGTTAAGAACGTATTGTCTGGACGATAAGGGCTTACGATTGGAAATGCCAGGCAAGCTTGGGATATATTTCTTCCGTGTGGAAAATGAAAAACGTCCGACTCTACGAAGCGAGATAGTAGGAATCTGACAATGGCACCCTGACGAGCTTCAGTTTTGACTCGACGGGCAAATTTTTTATTGAATACCTCGAGATCCAAGCATGATGGGAGATTTTTTATAATAACCATTTTTGTAGAGCAGAACAAGACCTTGAAATAACATTTTCATGAAAATTCCTCTATCGCCTCTCAATTTTGCAATATTCCAGAAAAACTGAAGTTCACAGAGAACAGAATGTATTGAAAATATGTAATTATCGAGAGAGCTCCAGAGAGAACAATAAAACAATGGGTATTGTCTGTAAAACCGGGGCAACTATGAGGATGTCTGCAGCACATTTAATGAAAGATCAAGACACGATTTCATCTGCTACTCACAGCTCGATATTCCCATTTGACACCACAATCTATTCATAATTCGGTATTAATAAGGTGCTTTCAGTGGGAGAACTTCATTTTCTATATGGATGAGTAAACCCTGGGGAATCATTCCAGGGTGCTCTGAACAGAGCGCTAGAATCGATACTTCACCCCTTTATTTTTTTTTTATTTTACGGCGTATTAATCCTACTGGGTTCTTTAGAAAAAAATATCAACTGGAATTTCTCACGTGGTCCAAAGGATTTTCAAGCCCAGCTTGAACAATCTCATTCAACAACTTTGGTATTCAGTTTTAGGGAAACATTTCAATATGAAGAATGAACTGCAAAAGTTTAGCTAACTCAATGTGTGGTTTCAAATTCCAAAATTGAGATCCTTATACAAAAAGAACAGGGAATAATCGACAGGAGAATCGACGGATCGACATGAAAGTCGATTAGATGCGAGTAATCGATTGATTTGCGACTGACATCGAGGAATCGACACAAAATACATGAATCCTCATGAGCGACACTTGTGTAATGCGTACGCACAATTTGCGATCGACGTTTGCGCAGAAACATTTTTGCTTCTGCGCATCTGTAAGGCATGCGTACTGTGGTCCCGCGCGATCGTTACGTACTCTGAGTGTCATAACCGTCTTTCCGTCCAGGCACGTCCTCGACTAAACGTGTTGTTTGTGCATCGTCGACTTCATCCACCACGAATCCTTCCTAAAAATGACCACCCATGTCATGGCAGCGGCGATTACACTAATTTCAATTATCATGGGCTGTCATGTGGCCCGCCATACTGTTTTCATTCATGTTCAGTCTAATTGGCTTTGAAATGTCCGTCGCCATGTTCCTCTTCGCGCGGGCTCATATTCTGAATTCAAAAAACTTACGATTTCATTGCTCCAATTCTAAAATTCAATTTCACGTGGATTTTTTTTTTCAAATTCAAATTTAATTCACATTCAAATTCCAATGCAAACATTTATATCTATTTTTAAATTCAATTACAAAAAATCAAAATCAAACTCGAACTTAACTATTACAAAAATTGAAAATCAAAATAGTTCAAACTCCAAAAAATTTAAATAAGAAAAAAGTGAATTTTAAAAGCCGGCTAACATCCTGGCCGCTTGCGGCCGGGGTGGCGCTAGTTATATAAAAAGTTGCTCAATTATCCAAATTTTTTGAGTCATCGCAGCCGTGGTAGCTATGGTGAACATCTCCTTGTGTTTAGGTTCTCATCCATTATTGCTCTTTTGGTGATCAATATTTTCAATTGTTTCTAGCTTTTTCGGTCTGTACTCCTGTTGTCGGGAGGTATATATAGATATACTTGGAGAGTATAACTATTTGTATGAGTGAGGACACTGAGAGGATTAAATTCTCTGTTTAAATTAAATGTTTTTTTTCAATTGGAGAGTAATCAATAAAGAAAAATCAATATGCACAATTTGAAAAAAAGGAATGCTCGACCGAGCTTTTGAATAGTGTAAAGCGGACACTGGAAAGGATTAATCTCTTGATGCTCAGGTCTACGAATAGATGCCGGGCTCTCAACGATACCTATTCCATTAAAGGAGTAATTGAGGTGTTAGTGATTGGCTCTGGCCCTGTTTACCTAAAGCACAATCTGCCTGGAGAAGTACCTCTTGAGACACCAGGGCGCGAACCAATTTTCCGCCAATGTTTACGGTATATTACTCCATTCGGGTTAACTGCAGCCTCTTGATTTGTAATGAAACCGTTGACTTCAACAATCTAGCTTAAATAGTGGCTTAGAATTTGCAAACAGCACTAGAACTTATCTTTCTCGCTGGTTATCCGAGGCTCAGGTCAGACCATCAGTCATGTCCTTGTTCGGGTCTCTCGCAGCAATGGGAATCCCATGAAATCTAGTGGGACAAAAGTCTGCGTGTCCGTTGGGAACACAAACAAAACTTCCCGATTTGTAATTTCTGTTTGCCATTCCTACATTTTCCGATACGTCAATTAAATATTTAAAGACTGATTTAAAAAAAAAATACTAGTGTGGGTAAATCAGTGTGACCCGTGAGGTTCACAACGAAAATTTGCAAATTTGAGAATGCTAAGCTAGCCCATGTATCAAGCAGATCATCATAGATATTTGACTAGCTGCATAGTCAGCGTGAGGACGAGAATTATGCGCGTTACTACAGTGGGAGTGAGACGCCAATAGGGGTGCGAACTCTCGAGGGTTAAACCCGTCAGATCTCCTTAATTATGGCAGCTATGGAAAAAAGTGATTAGAAATTAAATATGCAGTTCCACTTCCAGAGCAAGTTCTGCTGAATACTTTTTCCCGTAGCTCTTACCGTTTTTGCAATAGGGCGTTGTAAACAATTCAATTGTTAATAACAAAAAAACTGCTCCGTCAATTTCTACCAAAAACTAATCCGATCTAAGTTTCATAAAGACGCTCCGAATAAGAGTTCGATGACCCAGATCGTCAACAACCATTTATTCAGAATCCGATGGGAAGCATTTTAGTATACTTAAAAGACCAGTTGCGAAGCGAAAATAAAAAAATTGATTTAGGGATCATTACAATAAGTTGAAAGTTAATCAGTTAAAGTTTAAAAAAATCTGGGCACGCTGTTTTTCCGGGTAAAAACAAAAATACAATTTGCATGAAGATTCACATGCCCGAAGATTCACATAGCATATTGTATAGTTTCCAATATTTCTGTTTAATCAATTGAAGACACTCGCCAACTTGTTATCTTGAATTGTTTACATTTTTCGTTCCTTCCTTCCAGTTGATTTTCGATTTGAACGCTTCACATCAGTCTGAGTCTCATACAAAGCTTAAATAGTAAGCGGTCCGTTGCGATATGAAAGTCTTCTCCATAGTTTCTCCAATACCCCATGATCCTGTTTGCATCGTATTGTTCTTGGTTAATGCCTCGCTTGAGACCAGAACCCTCACCTCCTATCGTCAAGTAAATGGCTTCTTTCTCATCTTCTCAATATTCCCCCTCCATTTCATCCGAATTTTTCATTTCACTGAAAATGGCCAAGACCACACTGGTGAAAAGCCCGATGGAATTGTCTCCTTGCATACACTAGCAATAGCTATATATTCTCATATGGCGCCTCTGGTGCAAAGTTACCCTGTAGATCTTAGGAGGTGAAATAAGAAACACGAGGGCGAGATAGAATATATGGATTTCCCGGTTGAAATAACTCTCGGGTAGAACGTACACCAGTTGTTACATGGAGGAAAAGAAAATCATAAAATAGTTGGCAATGTGTGGAGATTGGAGACGCGGGAATTCGTCTTGGCCTGGTGGTAACACATTGTTTGGACATGAGACAATGTCATGAAAGTTTATAGTGGAGTGTAATCTTTAAAGGGGCAGTATAGAGAAAAATTAATAGTGAGACTTAGTTCAAAATTCACTCTAACAGTCAGATGCTGTTCCCCTAGATCTCTACATGTGACGTCATTCATAATGGAGATAAAAAAAAGTGCGGCGTTATGGGACACCTGGTAGATGTGAAACATGGAAACACTAATTTTGATCTGAATTGATCCAAAATTTTTGACGATTTCTCGAGAATCATTAGAAATTTTCAAATACTTAGTTCTTTCAAATGTTTGAACAGTTCTTCCAAAATTTCACAAAACTTTCTCAAATTTTTAACAAATTTGCAGATTGTTTAAAATTTGTTCCAAACTTTTTCTAAATTTTTCCACAATTTTGTTCTAACTTTTTCCAAGGTTTTTGTAAATATTTCCAATTTTGTTTTCGTAATTTTAGGATTGTACCAAAATTGTTTCGATTTAAAACAAAAATTGCAAATTTTTTCAAAATTCTGAATTCTTGCAAAAATTTTCCAATTTTGTTGTCATCTTTTCTGTAAACTTTTGATAATTTTTCCAATTTTTTTTTAAATGAACCATTTTTCTAGCATATGCTTATTGATCCCCTAAGGGTTACAATGACTTCCGCTCCCTCTCCCATCTTACAATTGTTACCTCCATACATACATTTAATCTTATTCTCCTAGTGTCAACCTATTCTATGCAATATGATTCCGACTTTGCCTTTGCTTCTTACCATTTAATATCTATACATTTATACCTATATAATTACATATATACATGTCTTCCTTACCCTAAATGTGTGTGAGTGGGACTTCGGCTTCCGGTCTCGTCGACTACTTTTATACAATTCCTTCTTCCCCCTCTCACTTTTTAAAATGAACCAATTTTTTTCTAAAATTTTTCCAAAAAAATTTTTTTCCGAAAGATTTGTCCAATTTTTTCAACATTTTTCTAAATTTCCCAAACATTTCCAAATTTTTCAAAATTCTTTGAAAAGTTCAAAAATTTTCCAAACGTTGTCAGCATTTTTGAGAAATTGTTTCAAAAATTTTCTAATTTGTTAAAAAAAATTTCCAATTCTTTCAAAATTTTTTTGAAACCCTGTAGCGTATCTCGATATGTGCATACAACTTGTACGCACCATCTTTGCGCCGATGGCAGGTAGGAGGGGCAGGCGATGGGTAATCAGTAGAGTATATCTATATATACATTTGTACTGGAAATGCCTGTTTCAGCGAGATTTTTTTCCCAACGCAAGCGCCGTATTAGATGTTTCACATCAAAACTGGTATCCTATTCTTGAACGTAGCTTGAAAATCATTTTGAATTTGAATGTTTTTAGAGTAACTTGAAAAATTCAATTTGCGTTCACTTAATTAAATGGTAAGTGGGTTAGGACGAGAGGTAATGGTAGCTATGGAAGACCTGGATTAATAATTTCTGTAGCTTGGGTAGGGTAATTCGAAGAGCGGTCGGTGGGTAACTAGGAGACCCGGGTTTGAATCCCGAATGACAGGTCTAACGTATCCTAAAAGATCACTCAATCAGTCCGACCCCAGGTGGAAAGTGCCAAGCTTCAACAATCGGCCCAAGGTTGGGACAGTCTTGTCTTACTAAGCTGCAGCATCGTAGGTTGGGCTTTGCTTGTACCAGTGATAACACCAGTTTTTTGCTAAGGCTGCCAACCAACATCATGGATAGCAAACTTGGATCAGTATTAGCACAGGGCTGGGACCCAAGCCTGGGTATTGCCGGATTAGTACCAGCCTGACGCCACAATCACATTTTACGTTAAGGCTTGCTTGCCAGCCTTGGTACAGCCTAGGACCCGGTGCGGAGTTCAAGGGTCGGTTATACCACGTAATTCTCGATCAGGCCCGGTGCTTGCCAATCCTTAACTAGATTGCCAGACTTATTTCAGTCTCAATATCAAGCTAGGCTGATGCTGAAGTACTAGTCCAATTCCCATCCTCAGGCCTAGCTTGACCCAATGACTGGGACGGGCCCGGCAAGGCTAGAGGCTATAGCCAGGATCAGGTCCGGGCCAGTTGTCAATTCTCACCTGGGTCGTGGCATAGTAATGATGATATTGTCGAGCATACTAATGGTTAAGACTCTGATACCTACTATAATACCAATACCTATGGTAAAACCTAGAATATCATCTGACCATTTCAACATGTTGATCCTCAGTATTCCTCCCTATTCATCTAAATTGTTCAGGTATATTGTATTTGAGTTTGTCAAATCGGGGATGAAGTCGCAAATGAGAATGTCCAAAGTTATTAACTCTCACTTCGCTGCGGCAAAGTTGATAACGACAACTCTGCAGCCGCATTGTTGGAGATGAATTATTCTACACCATCCGTGGCAATGTAATTGAGAAATTAATAGACCTACTAGGATGTAATGCTGTAACTTTTCGAATGAATTTCCAGGTCCTTTCTAAGTTCTGATTAATAGCGACTCCTTTAAGGGCAGAAAGGTGCAGAAGATTCTTCGTGCAGCCTAAGTTATGATATTATCTTTGAAATGTAATTCTATCGTTTAAAGTAACAGGTGGCCTCTAAGGCTCTCGGGCTGTGGGCGTAGGAAAAAAAATTCGGTATGAGGATTCGATCTGCTCTTCCACTCGACTCAGGTCATAAAATCAGGGATAACGATCGGTTCGAGAGAGATATTTTTGGAGTTATGAGGATCAGAAAATGCATGTAAAATTCACCTTGTTCAGATACGAGTGGTCTTAAATGTTTTCAGAGCCGTTGGGGTCATTTACATATATTTTCGTCGTAGCTTTTGAAAACTCCTTGATTTTAAACCTTGACGATTTATGCATATCTATCAAAACTATGTCAAATTAAATTATATTATTATGAATTTTCTCTTCTTCATTATACTGTATATATAGCCGATTGCCGTTGTATAAATAAATAATCTCATTCGGGAAAATACAGAAAACGACTTGCTGTTATGATCATATCGTTTTAAATATCAATTGGAGAAAAGAAATGAAAACATAAATGGGAACGGCATACATGATTTATATAGTAAAACTAAGGTAAATTTCCCCGTAATATTGGGCATTTCCATTTTATTGCATTATTCTCGGTGGGAGTAGTGGAGGGGTAGTTGCGTCGTGTATATCTACGCGGCGGCTCTCGTCCAACTTTCTCAGATTTCGGAGATTTGAAGATTGACTTGGCCGATACGCTGCCACGAATCTCGATAAATGAATAAATAAATTAATTAATAAATAACCAAATAAATAAATATACAGAGGAGGCCTGTACAGATCATATTCAACTCAAATGTGGATCTGAGTCCGCCTTACAACCAACTTGGCGATCGCCAATTAAATGCCTTGTTTTTTTCATTGATCACAATTATGTCATTGGCTGTCCTCCAGGATTACCGAAGGATTATTAACATGAAACGCGCCTGGTGGTGTCACGTGATGTCGAACACCACGCCCCTATTTGTGGCTAGGGATGGGGGGGGGGGGGGGGGGGGGGGGAAATGGTCCATGAAATTTCCAATTTTTCCTGACTCTGCAGAAATTTTATGGGGAAGGTGTACGAGTTTTTTCATATGTGTAGTTTGACCTGCGCAATTGAGTTTGCATGTCAAGTTTTTCGAGTCTCGTATAGGAGGGAAATGCTGATAGACTTAATCAGACAAGGGCGGAATAGTACCTCATCAGAGGAAGTACTTGGCACTTCGTTCATGCAAAATATATCGGTCACAGCAGGCACCCTAAATGAGGATGCTGTCATGGCAGATGGCTGTCTCTAGGTGCCCTGTCTCCTCTTGTTATTACCATCCATAAATATATGCTCACGGAGTGGGATAAGCCAACGGACAGTGGGGAGCCGAGATATTATAATTCTGGAACATGAAAAGGCAATTTGCAAGTTTGGTGGTAAAGATTCATCTGTCGGGTTGATATAAATTATGGGGGATGCATTAAACCGATCGAAGGTCGGACGTGGGTGAAGTTTTGTCGATGGTTCAGGTAGGATGCTGAGCCTGTAAATGAATGGACCGTGATAATTCGGTAACCTTGAGCAAGAGGACTGTACTATTAAAATTCGGGTATAATTTTACTGGTGACTGCGAGAGAGAGACTTCTATTTTCTCGTATTTAACTACAGTTTCCGGAAGTTAAACATGAGAAAAAATTATCTAAACATTTTATAAGTTAGTAAAATTACAAAATTTAAAAAAAATGTGAAGTGATGAAAAAATTGACAAATTTTATAATTCCTAGAATTTGCAAAGCGAATCATAAAGTTCCAAGAAAAATCTGATTCTTAAATACAGATGAAGCATGGACGTTCACCAAATTGGTTTGAACATTGCTTCCTATCCATAACACTTGAAAGATGGTCCCAACTTTCACGGCAGTTTTTCAGGCGTCAGAGATACAAGTTTCGGATGTTCGACGCCGGAAGTTGGAAGTGTATCTAAAAGAGCAGCAAGTTTTTGGGGTAAAGTTTTGAATTTTCCCACGAATTTTCTCCATTGTTGGCCCGGGATGGATATTGGCAAACAAGGAATTAAATTGCACTTTCCGCTGATTCGAACCTCATGAAGCGCCATAGATGTTCATACTAAGTCTAACTTGAGGAGAAACTTGAAACCTGATTCGAAATTATACGAATGAAAAAACCTACACCGGGAAATCCCTGAGCGAACAACTCGTACAGCTATGTGCAACGTCCCCAAATTTATGCTAAATTCTCCCATAACCATACGCAGGTTTCGCACTGCTTATGTGACCCATTCTATACAACCACAATTAGTGCGAAAACTTTGTAAAATTGTCCCATAAAATTCACAGTCTTTGCACTATATTCGTAGGAAGATTCCAGTCTTTTTTCAATTTTGAGCAATTTAAACACTGAAAATTTCAAAAAATTTTGCAAATTTCAAAAAAAGTTGAAAAAATTTCGATAGCTCCAGAAAATTTTGAAAATTCAATTTTTCAGGCAACCATTCTATCTCGTTTTTTTTTCTCAAAAGAAGCCGCTTAGAAATTTCGCCAAAAATGTTTTTGTTCATAACATCATTTTTATGTTGATAATTCCCTTCAAATTCAAAAATAAATTCCACCTTTTTTGGCCATTCTCATGCCCAGAGTTTGCAATGCAAACTTTTTAAGAAGCTTTCCGTCGCAATTTCAGAAAGTTGTACAATATTCTTTGCTCGGTAGAAAGTGTTTCATCCTCATCCAATGACATGGAAATTCCTCGTTTCCCTTTCGCTTCACAATCCTGAAAGTGACATATTGCGTTTTCATTTGAGCTATGGTAACAACTGAAATGAATTTTACATGGATGGATGACTAAAAAACCATTATAACTGTGGAGGGAAAACGGAGCCATTTGTATCATTAATTGCAGCGTTCAAAATCGGCATGAAATATACGCACCGGCGGGTTGACAAGCGCGCCATATGAGACTATTCTATTGTAAATGTGACTTTTCTCGAGGCTCCAACCATCATACTTCACTCTTGGTCACTGACAGCACATCAGTCTTATCGGATGGCGGTGATTTTATCCTGCAATGTGGCGATTTTTTTCCCTCTCCATTTTTTACTTGAAAACATTAAGCACAGGGACAGGGTTCCCAGTTGAAATCTCCGATAGGGCGAGAATTTTTCCAGATTGTCTGATGACCGGGAGGTTGCTCATAGAATAGCCGCTTGTACCGACATAGATTTTCTGTAGTTTCCCGTGTCTTATCATGCGAATGCGGTGCAGCGTATGGTCCATAAGCTCACATATCCGTAATGGATCGAATGCGTTAAAGATAAAAAAAAACACCAAATATTAGGCCATCAGGTGGAAGATAATTGTGTCCTCGATTTTTCTTATATAAAAGGAATAGGGAACAATCGACAGATCGACATGAAACTCGATTAGATCCGAGTAATCGATTGTTTTGCGACTGACATCGAGAAATCGACACAAAATACATGAATTCTCATGAGCGACACTTGTGTAATGCGTACGCATAATTTGCGATTGACGTTTGCGCAGAAACATTTTTCCTTCTGAATGAATAATTTGCCATTTGAAGAGATTTTCAGCAAGGTGTTTAATTTTTTCCCCACATTTTCCTCATACTTTCATTAATCTACCACACTGTTCCATAAAAGTTATTTCGATATGCCCTCTACATTCAGGGATTTGAGCATTTCCCTGGAGAGAAATTTCCCTAGTGATCTCCATGCACTAATCATACAATGGAAGATACAGCAGTCGCTGGTGGTTAGGCGAAGCCCCCACTCATTGAACAAACAAAAAAATTTGGACCAAAAAAATGTGTTGTCTATTTTATCACGATCAACTACTCCCTCCCCAGGTTCTGTAATCAATAAAAAAAATTTACTGAGTATTTCAAAAATGTACCAACGCATGTTTCATTGTTCAACAAATTGTTGGTTGCAAAATAAATCTGAATTGTCTTTCTCAGTTTAGAGAAAAAAAATCTCATTTATTCGTGGCCATCACTCCCTCTTGGTATTTTATTCAGGATTTTTCCTTCATATACCACCGAAATAGACTGCTCGGAGTGTTAATACGGGGGTAAAAACATCGTCAAGCTTTTTTTTTTGTCCAGCATCCACAAACTAACCAGGCACGAAACAACTTTTACCAAGGTGTGACACAATAATGAGAACGCGCACTAACAGCCGGAAAAAAACCAACAAAATTGCGGGGCTCACTCGGAAAAGAAGTGAAGAGTTTTTTTTTTTATTTTTCAAAGGTTTGTGTAATACTGTACATCTTGTTCATAAACTTCTGCTGGGTAATTAGTGACATACCATGCATATCACATTCTATACAAATTATTTGGTGAGCAATTGGAGCTGTCTGAGCACTCAAATAAACGACGGGGTGGGGTGGGGGGGGGGGAAGTTAATAAAATGCGTGGTCCCAGCAAATTTTTCCAACCCTAGAGAAAACAATTCCTAATTAAAAGCCAATTGGTAAGTTAAAAATTTTACTAATTATTTGAACGTTGGTGATTTTCCAACTTCCTCAAAAGGCACACGGAGAGAAAAGTTCAATAAAAATTACCAGAAAAGTTATGTAAAAATTATGGGCCAAAACGTAATGCGCGAATGAAATAAAATTCTATAATAATAATTATGAAACGAAATGGAATTTTTACATTTCGACACGTAAATTGTCCGAACCGATCCGTAGAATTTCCCCTGACCGGAACAAATCAGACTGTAACAAATTTTGTCAAACTGAACATTTCACTTTAGAATAATGTTTTCTTATTTTATAAAATGGGAATCACAATTTTCAAATGTACTTATGTTATGCTCACAAAATCGTCTAATCCCCTGTCGTAAAAAAATCCTCAGCGACTTTCCACGAGAAACGTTTGAGCGGCGTCACCTCCGACCAACTGCGCTTTTCACTTTGAAATGACTATGAAAACTACGTAAAAATTGTGGAACGTTCCATACTTTTTATATATTGAACCATATTTTTTAATGAAGTTTTGAAAATTGACGAACCGTTCCGTAGTTTTTCACTTCAAGTTTTGTCAATACCGTCGACACATGATTTCCACTCGCGCATTGCGTGACTTGTTCCGTAATTTCTATTGAACTTCTCTCTGCGTGTAGTTTTGATAATTTCATTTTGGATAATTTCAAACCATTGAAAATATTTCAGATTAAAATAACAAAGTGTCCAATAATGTTAAAGTTTCAAAAATTGACAAAAACGACAACTTGCGAGAATCTTGAAGCCTCGGAATAATTTGAGAAGCCACCCAAACCGAACAGGAAAAGAGATAGCCACCTTTCTCAACCAGAAACATAAATATACGTCAATCTTCTTCTACATGCGTTCTATCGTAATAAAAAAAAAATTATCACCTGTGAATGGACGGAAAAAGCATTCATCCGCGGTACGGGCCGCGGCTAGAGCCCGGCTTCCGCTCTTGCATATGCGCTTCATCAGCGCCCTGTTTGATGAAAGCGTAGCCCCATACGCGTGTAGCCGTATAGCGTTAACGTGAAATGCAATTTAACGATTTGCCTTGATTGACATCATACGCTAGCCAGCCAGCTATTCCAATATTGTTCACTGGTTGTCCTGATGCACGCCAGATGTCATTGACGCCCCTCTAGGTGAAATCGATGATTCACGTGTAGGTGATTTTTTGATTGTAGATTCTAACCGCATGGGGAAATATATCGAACAAGTTTGAGTCTTGTTGACATTCACGTATTCTAATTGGCTGATGGATTTTATTCTGCGAATTGGCAATTTGCCAATTGCCCCGGGGGAACAATTTCTACATTTTTATAACTGTTTTTGCCGGAAATTCCCTAAATCCTAGAGAATTTATAAATCCCGTGAAACCTGGGAAACCCATAGAACAAAAATTGTTTTCAATTCCAAAGTTGAATTTAAGAAAAAAATATAACAGAGAATGAACATTTACATCTTTTAAAATAGATTGGACATTGGTCTACTTTTTTGGTGCAATATACATATGTCAAACCTCCCCTCCCCCCCCCCCCCCCCACTAGGGTACCATAAGAAACTTTCTGGTGGACGGATTTTTCTGGAATAAATAGAATAACTCGCTGAAAAAATGAGAGCATTTGGTGAACAAGTGAATTAATGACTACGCTCACTCATAACGAATAGCTGTGAAAATGTGAGTAATGGGAAGAAGTTTCATTAAAAGAGCCGCGGAATCCATGTTTCAGTCATATTTTATTTCACGGGGAAATTGAAGTCGTAAATTGAAGAGGAGAAGAAAATCCTAAACGAGTGTGAAAAAAAGTTTTACATGTAGATCTACGCAGGAGAGGTGAACGTACCAGAATCAAATCAGATCAAGATTTTTAAAAAATTATATTTAAAAATTATGATTCCATTGCAACTCACTTCGAACTATTTTTTCAGTTTTGTTCTTTGAAGCGCTCGAAGTCTCAAATTTTAAAACCGTGGAAAATTTATTATCCAATTAGATAATTTTTTTAAATATTTATTTTCGCATTTCTAACGGCTCTAACAATTTAAAAAATAACAAAAAAATTGAAATATTTCATCTTCCCAAATTACTATATTCATTTTGAAATCTTTGTAATTTTTAACTTCCCGATCTAGGGAAGTTATTGTAATGACCCCGAAAATGAAAGAGCCAGATCGATGAAATTTTCATGTTTCTCGACGTTTTGCATCATCCTCAAGTGATTTGAGAGAAGTGTCTGTATGCGTATGTGTGTGTTCGCCCGTATGTGGCAAAATTTTTCGTGTACGTTTTCTCGGAAACGGATGGTGCGATTCGATTAATTTTGTTTTCAATCGTTGCGTCTCCGTGTAACTTACAGCTGATTAGATTTTTGATGGAATGCATCGCGTAGTTCCCCTGTTTTTGAGAAATTCATGTTGAGCAAAAATCGAAAATAGTGATAATGAACGTTCATTCTCAGAAAAATGTGAAATATAGCTGAAAGATATAAGCATATTTTATAACTGATTAAATTTTGGGTAAAAGTGGTCCAGTAGTTATATTGTTATTAACAATGTCAATTGTTTATAATGTTCTACTGCATAAACTATTAGAGTTAGCGTAAAATTCATATAAGAAAAGTTGTTTGCCATATAAAAATACGTATTTTATGTAGAATGCCTTTTTTCCATAATTTGCATAATTAAGGAGGTATAGCAGTCTCCACAATTATATATGTAATAAGTGAACGAATGGACCCAGCGCTGTCATAACGGTCCCAATCGAAGCGTTTTCGTGCAAAATCGAGCGGATCATATTTTGGATGGCATTTGTGCAGTATATGCAATGTTATTAGCGATTGCAATTGTTTATACTATTCCACTGGGTAAAGTATTAAAGTTTTTGTTTTGCAGCCGCATGCTTGTTGGCGTCTCACTCTCACTCAAGTAACAGGCATAAGCCTCATCCTCAGCCTCACCATGCGTCTACTCAAGTATTCATAATTATCTGCTTCATAAACGAGTCAGTTTGGAATTCTCAAGTAGGCATGTTTTCGTTATGATAATCACAGGGGTCACACTGATTAACCGTAGTATATTGGAGAAGAACAAATTTAGTAGGTTGTGCTGAAAAACGAAATCGGGAAGTTTTGTTTGCACCCCAAGTGGGGCACACACATGCACACACCACAAGTTCTATAACATTTTGCTAATCATTGTCAAGATATCCCACATCGATACAAATTAAAACGAGGAATAGTTATGTATTTTCAAATTTTGCTATGAATTCCAAAGATTTGTTTCAATATTCGCATCTGAAATATCATTTTTCAAAATTATTTATGATTTGTTACATAAAATTTTTTATTCGTTAACTTTTATAGTTCATGTCGCAGATTTGCGTAATTTATAATTAAAGCGCGACAACCATTTCACCTTGCTATAAGCTGGTAATTCCATAAGATTTTTTAGCTAGTGCAACTCATGTCGACGCCTCCATTGCCACCGCCGCTATGCACAAATTTCCGGAGAAATTTAGTAGTAGCAGGTCGTGCCCCTTGGGATATCGGGTTCGTTACAGTGTCTAATTAAAGTCGCCTAAACCTGACAACACAGCCTGCAAAAATACAACCCGCTCGGTAAAATTATATGTCCCAAATATAAGTGATGTTTAACTTCCCGATTTTTCGGAAAGTTATTGTAATGCCCCCTAAATTGACACTTTCCTTTTCACTAGTGTTTTTGCTGAACCCAGTCTTGAAACATTTAATTGACATGTCGAAAAATGTAGGAATGGCAAGGAGAATTCACAAATCGGGAAGTTTTGTTCCCAATGGGGGCACACACAGCTTCATCGGATTAGTTCTTTTTTTTGCTCTTGTCTCTATTTCTGCATTGATAAAAAAATCTGGTTCATATAAAATATTTTTTGCTCATCCTTCCCAGACTTGCCGTGAAATTTCCGAGCTCAAAAAGCAGAGGAGAGATCTAAAAGTAGATGATATTCGGTCGACAAAAACGTGTTCTTCCATAAGCAATTTTTTTCTTCAGTCTCCGCGTCAAACATGGAACATAAGATCTGTCCGAACTCTCTACGAAGTTTCACGTCAAAAACCTCGAGCGTGAGACTGGAATTTTGAGAAATATAACAATGCTCCTCCAGCGCACTTTACCTCATGGAATAGAGTGCTCCCCATGAATTACGCGACGCGAATTTAGTTGGGGTGCAGTGCCCCCGAACCCTCTTATGTGACTGTTGCATGCGGGGATGATACACCTTCCTAAGCACGTACCGACGAAAGTCACTCAAGATAAGATTCCTCGGCTCTGCGTTTTTTTTCCCCTCACAGTTGCTGGGGAAAAAGTGATCACGATCCTGAGATAAACGAAATTGTGCCCGCGATGGATCACACGGTTAAGCAAATTGAAATTCCATGAACAATTCAATTTCCATACGCGTGACAGCACACTTTAGCGAATTTGTCAGCAACTTGGAGTGAATTAAATAGATTTGAGACATCAATTTACAGGTCAACTATTTGTTGAAAATCATCATGCTAAGGCTTATGTTCAGTGACGTATCTCGGAATCTTTCAATTTTGGTTCGACTGTTCGGGACCACGCGAGCCCCGCCCAAGAGAGGCGACGGACGCTGTGACCCACCAAAATTTCCCGCACTTATCCACCGGCTTTCAAAGGACGAGTCTTGACCACAATTGTACCAAATTCTTATCGCACTCCGATTGATTATGAGCCCCCCTATTTCATCCTACAAGCATAGTCTTCGTATTACTACATTGCGTATGCTGCAAAGAGAATTCTAAACTGAGTCATTCATGAAGCAGAAACCCTATACCGGTGCGGCCGCAATGAAAACGATGACTTAATATTTTACCCAGTGTAACCGTCATGACGGTTCCATGAGTAAATAATACAAAACAAAAATAACACGGAATTTAACCCACAACAAAAACTACAGATGATAAAAATAACACATGAGTATACGACATGACACAGTCAACCCAGATAAAATTAAAATTAAATAGATTACTGAAATGGATTAGTTTATTTTATGAAAATTCAGATAAATCCATTACAAAATAACGATCCCCGAAAGTATCAACAACCAAAGTATTCAAAACTTAATAGGGTAACACCCCCCAGTACAGTAGAGCTCCCTTTATTTTCCGGGCTCGGGGGGTGACCTTGAAGCAATTTCGTGGAGAAAAAAAATTAAGGAAGCCCCCCACTCTGTCCACTGGTTGGTTGGCGTGGTGGGGGTTGTCGGGAGCGGAAGGGGAAATAAGAGCAGAAGTAGACGGACTATGTATCAAAAGTAAATAGGTTATGTTTCATGAATGCTCGGTCCCACTATTGAGACGCTGCGCAGTCTGGAGCGCATGACGTCGAAAACAAGGATAGACAAAGTACGGGGAGTGGGAGAAGGTTTTTGAGGGGCGACAAGTCGTGAGGGGAGTACAGCGAAAATAAAGGAAGCGGAAAATTAAGGGAGCTCTACTGTACATGGACGATTCCACCATTAATTAAAGATTGTGTAGATTGCAGCAAAATTAAGATAGTTTTGGTTCGAAATTATCAAGAATGGCACCGGTTTAAAATAACGCAATGACCGTTTTATTTGAATTCATTGAAATGTTGAGTGGACAGTGTTAAAGCACTGTCCATCTACTGGTCTCACCCGTCCATCTACTGGTGTAGTTACCCTATTCCTCGCAATTCCTCGCAAATGTTCAATGATATCACCGTTAACATTATAACCACGGCTGCGCTAGTACACATTTTAGGGTGGTGACCGCCCCGGACCCATTCCTTCTTCGGACCCTTACACTCGGACGCGGTAGTACACATTCTTTTATCCTTGCCGTGAATTATCCATGTGTTAAATTGGTGTATTGTGTTGTTTAGTCCTACCACCGTCATGACAGCTGGGTTCATTCGTTCACTTATCACATACATAATTCTTGAGACGGCCGTACCTCCTTAATTACGTGAATTAAAAAAAAAAGTAATTCTTCATAACATACGTATTTTTATATGGGGCACAACTTCTCTTATATAAATTTTGCGCTAACTCTAACAGTTTATGCAGTAGAACATTGTAAACAATTGAAATTGTTAATAACAATATATGTACTGGACCAATGCCATCCAAACTCTAGTCACCTTTGAAGATCATCAAGACGCTTAGATTGCGCCATACAGTATCTCGATCGCATAATTTGATGATGAGAAATCGTTGGAGAAAGAATTTGACTACATACATGTTGTTAAAAATGGTCTAAAATGGTGTGAAATGTCATGAAACGTGGAGATATGTTAAAAAATCCATCGTCGAATAACTTCCCCTATCGGTGAGTTAGAAACGACGAAGCAGTGCTTTCCTAAACAGCGGCATTTTGAATTTCAGAAAAGAAAATTAATTGCTCCTCTCAAAAGGACAACGCATGGTTAAATAAGTTTTTTCCTTTCGTTCAACACTTATCGCTAAGTCAACCAAGAGCTCATGATTTTTTTATGGACAGTAAATTTCAAAATATCTTCCCTCTACTTCTACCAACTTCCGCAGTATGATTTAACGCTCGACATTTTATGTTGCATCAACGCCGTGTGATTTTATGAAAAAAATTCTAAGGATGTGCGTAGAATTTAAGCAATATTGCGATAACTACAAGCTTTTTCCCTCTGACCTCCTTTCACGTATTTTCTCTTCGCATCCAAGTGTTTTTTCTCCCCCCCCCCCCCCCCCCCTACCACCCGGAAGCCACTCAGTTATGTACGTGCATATTCTTTGTTACATCTCACGTAGAATAATCACCATTCCCCTTTGCACACCTATCTCCAACAAAGTCTACAATGAAACATGCACAGACCGACACAAACGACCGTTTAGTTTTATCGTTGAAATAATAATTAGCTTTTTTTTCTCGTGTTTGTTTCAGGTAAGTAGGCGCTGTGGGAATTACTTTAAGTGCCATTCAGAGGGTAACACAGATAAATAGGTGATGTGGGAGCCGTACGAGAAAATCATGATTTGCTAGCATTAGACGATGTACCCCGGCAGAAAAATTACGATTCTATTCTGATACAGGTGCAGTATGCGCTATTTTGGACGCTTTTTTTTACAGCGCGACGTAAAGTAATGGATGAAAATTTGTTCTCCGACGGATGAATATCGATTTAATTCTTCACGTACGGGGAACCGTTACCACGTGATTTGTCCCAGCGATCGAGTCCTCTCACAAATGGAGAATTACAGAAATTCCGAGTATTCTCAAAACAACTACAGTAGAGCTCCCTTAATTTTCCGCTTCCTTTATTTTCGCTGTACTCCCCTCACGACTTGTCGCCCCTCAAAAACCTTCTCCCACTCCCCGTACTTTGTCTATCCTTGTTTTCGACGTCATGCGCTCCAGACTGCGCAGCGTCTCAATAGTGGGACCGAGCATTCATGAAACATAACCTATTTACTTTTGATACATAGTCCGTTTACTTCTGCTCTTATTTCCCCTTCCGCTCCCGACAACCCCCACCACGCCAACCAACCAGTGGGCAGAGTGGGGGGATTCCTTAATTTTTTTCTCCACGAAATGGCTTCAAGGTCACCCCCCGAGCTCGGAAAATAAAGGGAGCTCTACTGTAAATCGAATGAGAGTGTGACCCTCGACGGCTCGCATCTATAACTTCCTGATAGTGGGTGTGTGTGTGTGTGAAGTCAAGTTGTATATCAGTAACGCAAATTCAACTATTAATCGAGTATTACGATTTTTTACCGATATCTCGTAAAATATGATGCCCAGCAAAAAAAGTAATACAACATGAAATATGTAGTTTTACGAGCGGAACAATTTTTGTAAGATACTTTTTCTCGTATCTGTCATCGTTCTCGAAATACAACGTTATAAACAATGAAAATTGTTAATTAAGCGATGTCTCGTAAATTAGCGCAATTATAGAAAAAAGTCATTACACATAAAATATGTATCTTCATGTGAGGAACAACATTCGTTGGAAACTTTCTCCTCTATCTCCCACGGTTTTTGTAATACAACGTTTTAAACAATTGAAATTGTTAATAACAATTGAAGGGATTGTGTTTTAGACTTGGCACTCCTTTCCGCTCTCCGCAATAGCTAGATGTAATTTTTGAAAAAAAAAAATTCACATCGATCCAGCTGTTCAAGAGAAACCGTGTCACAAAAAAATGCTCACATACGTACATACGCACACATACACACACATACAGACATTTCATTGAAAACGTGTGAGTATCATGCCAACTTTCGAGAAAAGTGAAAATTTTATCGATCTGACACTTTTAATTTTCGGGGTCATTACAATAACTTTCCCTATCGGGAAGTTAAAAAAGTGTTTTTTCAATGTCGAAAAAGTCTCTCTCGAAAGGATAGGTAACCTTCCCTGTCCGACCGCACGTGTTCTTGATGCGACCATTGAGCCCGAACAACCTCGCTATACCCGAACGATTGCTCCGAAGCTTCGCAGGAAAAAGTATTGCTCGCCCTAGACCCACGGACGATTTCTGGCTGACTGTGAGCGAGCCCTCACGAGTCGAGAAAATAGCTCCTTGGAGATATACCCGAAAGAGCCCCCGAAGAAGGATGAATAAAACCCGGTGCCGGGTGGGGGGAATAAAGAATAATGGGGAGAAGGGTGAATTCGCAAAATGTGAATTCGGTGGAGCGTTCTTGCACAAACGAGGGTAGCCACTGAATTCTCACACTCGGATGGCAATCTACGAAAGCAGAATGGACCAAGGGCCAACAGAAGCCTGGCAATACCTACCCCTGAAATGAATCTCGGTTACTGCGACCAACAGTTACGCTTTTCCATCTCAAATTTTCCCCCGATTTTCCATCATAAAATTTCACACCGAAAACAAACTTCGAAATAGTTCAACTCAATTAAATTAGCGTTGTGGTTTTTAGAAATTTTCACAGAATTTACACACAGAAGGAATTACCAGGAAACTCAATTTGTTGGCAAAGCGCAATTGCTTCCTGACTTTTATAACCGTGCAATCTCATTTTATCGACAATTTGAAATATGTAACTAGCCACCCTGGCCCCATATATATATATATATGTACTCGGTGAACCCTGACGGACATAGAATCCACAAAATGCAAAAAAGGGGAAACCAAAAAAAAAAATGCAAGAAAATAGAATTGTGGTACATATGAAAAGTCTTTTTTTAAAACCAAAAATTGCTCAGATTTTTGAAAACGAATTTGAAAAAAAAAACATTTGAGTGCCCGGAATGCATATAACTTCTTTATCCACAAGTTGAAAAATCCTCTCCGAGAAGTATGCAACTGAAACTAACATCGGAAATGGTAAAACCACAAAGTGGATGACCGATGTGCCAGAAGGAATGTAGAAGAATGTAGTGAATTCAGGGGTCTAAAGGATGAATCATATTGTTGGAGAATGCAGAAGAATAAAACTCAACGTAGGAGAAAATAAAAGGGGAGGAGATTTTTTGGGGCGGAATTCTTGACTTAAGCTCCTGGCCCAAGCGATAAAGCACATGTTTCCGATGTGCGACACATTTTGGCAAGAAGCCATCGCCCGAGGGAAGTACGTCTGACGCGATAACACAAAAACTATTTCGTAGAGAATAATCATTTTCACAGGATTGAGGGTGGAGGCAACAATGCAACATTGTCGATATCAGCCCCCATTGCAAGCAACTCAACAAAACAAGAAATGGTCATTTCCTGTAATCGCAGAGATTACATCTGTAATATGCGGGAATAATGGAGATCGAATGTTTCGGCTATATTTATTCACCCTAAAATTGAAGATAGTATGCCATAAATATTCGAAGCATTACAAACGAACCTTGCTACCTCTCAGGCATTTGAAAAATTTCAGAAATTTTTTCAAAGCCCATATATGGGACATTCCGTGGATCGTATTTGTGGAGACGTAAGGTGTATTGTGGTATTGAGGATATTTTAATTTTAAATCATATTCCCGGTGCGAGTATATCGAAAACATCGATTTGGAGTAATGGAGGTTGAATTTGGGTGGGATTACAGTCTAGTAGCTCATTGAAAGTGATCCAGTGTTATGAATAGTTCGGCCTGGTAGAGGGAACAAAAAAGTCGATTGACGCAGTCGCTTGTGAAAAATTGATAAAATGTCAAAATTAAATTGATTTTTTCAGGCGAACTCCCCGCTGCCTTCCATTCCAACTTATTTTTTTTTCTATGTATATTGACCTTCTTTATCTGAAAAAAAAACAAATTTGAAATTGCGATTGGCCTTTACATAAAAAAAATAAAATACAAATTTTTTTTATAAAAAAAACTTCCTAAATGGTGACCCCAGGAGCGCCTTACATTTTTTTCGAAAAGTAGGTTAAAAAAAAGTATACCCGTCGGGGTAAAGGTTTTTTTTTCACTATCGATTATCTTGAAAAGTATCGATAGTGAGGGGAGGGCGGGGGAAATTTAGAATTATGATGTCGATATGGAGTACTTCAAAATGTGGCAATTTTTTTTATGACACCGAAAAAAAACACGAGTGGCTGAGTTGGCATGGAATGTCCCATATGAAAGTTGACACTTTCACTATGTATAAATTGATGTTGAAAACCTATTCTCAAAAAATACTCCAAAGACATCACAGGTTTCACTGAAAGTTTCACTTTGATTTTATACAAATTTCACTGAAATGTACTGGCTGATAATACTTCGGATGTGCCTACCCGGCAAAGGGCAGAGACATACCGTGCCCCGAGAATTGGGGGCAGTCAAGACGGAGAGAGCAATAAGCAGAAGTAATGCAAAGCGACCCGAGGGGGAACAACATTCCCCGCAGTAAACCACTTCGAAAAAAGGGCCTCGTTGTCACAAGTTTTTGGGCGGCAAAATATACTTCTAGGTCTCTTGCAATTTTTTCCGGAGAAATGATTGGTCCTGCTTCGCCCTATCTTTGCCGGGGAATCCTCAAACATTTTCCAGGAATTACTATTCAGTATTTTACAATACACCTTTTCTCGTTGAGTCTTTGGAGGTCTAAGGAGGAAACATAAACTGAGAGGGTGAAAACGGAGTTAAAATTTCGTTTCGAGAGGTTTTTGAGGCCGCAGTGAGCTTGAAACCTCAATGAGACCTCATTGTAACCTCGAATTTGAGAACCGAAATGAAGATGAACGGAGAGTATTGAGGTTCGCACAAGGTTCAAAAACTCGCCTCAATTTTTTTTCTATTTCCTTTATTAAAGTTGAGGAATTTAATAAATTAATTTGTAATTTCAAAACCATTAGAATGTTCAACAAAATCATAAGTAATAGTATTGGGAGACGCGGTTGGCAGGAGATAGCGCCGATAATAGTGTAGAACGACACTGATAAAGGTAAGAGTTAGTCTCTTAAAAAGGGTCGCAACCCCCGCTCTCGAACTGCTCGCCGTGGAAATAAAACCCGAGAGAAATAAAAAAAGTATCAAGATTTAAAGGGGTCCACTGAGAATCCTCAAGCTCCGAGAAAATTCTCAATTGCTTCGGAATTATCCGAGACAAATTCCAGAGATTTGCCCAATAGCTATGATACAAGAATGCCATTACCATAAAGTCTTGGTATTACGATAATTTACAATGTTCAACTTCAAAGAGAGGACGGTATTTCAAATGGCGCCAAAATGAGCGCATACTTAAAAAAATTTTAATTTGTCAACATTTCAGTTCTTAAACTTTGAAAAAGTTACGACGCACAAAAAATATTGGGAACTTCGCCAACCACGAAAAAAATTCCGAAATACTCAATCACTTTGGAATTATCAGCGAGAAGTTCCGTAGATAGTACTGATAACAATGATACAAGGATGCCATTAAGCCATTACCCCAAAGTCGTTGTTATTACGATAATTTTTAATGTTTCCAAGGAAGGACTGTCTCCGAAAGGGCGGCAAGATAAGCGGAAATTCAAGGGGGTTAACAAACGACTTGTTCGCCCACCCCTATAGTTGCGCTATACATATATATACTTCAAAGCGGTCGTTAGGAGATCATATCAATGGCAATTTATCATGTTCGGTAGGTGTATAGTTTACAGAGGCAGACGCACCCCAAATTTTCGTACAAAAATTTCGTGAAAAAAAATGTGCGTCAATCGATGAACCTTCCTATTTTAGCAATCCACCCCTCACGATCAGTCTATGTAGGGCTGCAAGGCCTTCAAAGGATATCTAAAAATTGAACAACTCCCCCCCCCCCCCCACTCGTGTCTGTGCTTGTTCTGACTCGGAAAAAGACAGTGAATTTAAAGGGGGGAGGGGATGTTTAACTCAGGTCCCTTGAATATCCGAGTTTGGTTTGGGAGTCATAAAAAAAAAATGTGATCCGCTCGATTTTGCATGAAAACGCTTCGATTGGGACCGTCATGACAGCGCTGGGTCCATTCCTTCACTTATTACATACATAATTGTGGAGACTGCTATACCTCCGTAATTATGCAAATTATCGAAAAAAGGCACTCTACATAAAATACGTATTTTTATATGGCAAACAAAATTTCTTATATGAATTTTGCGGTAACTCTAATAGTTGATGCAGTAGAACATTATAAACAATTGACATTGTTAATAACAATATGAGTAGTAGACCACTTTTACTCAAAATTTAATCAGTTATAAAATATGCTTATATCTTTCAACTGTAATATTGAGTAGCTGGATTACAACATTTTTGTGTGAATGAACGTCCATTATCACTATTTTCGATTTTTGCTCAACATGAATTTCTCAAAAACAGGGTAACTACTCCATGGATTCAATGAAAAATCTAATCAGCTCTAAGTTCCACGGAGACGCAACGATGGAAAAAAACCGAGAAACGTTTCCGAGAAAACGTAAACGAAAAATTGTCCTACATACGGTCGAACACCAGACACGCACACACACACACACACACACACACATCCAGATACTTCTCTGAAATCACTTCAGGATGATGCAAAACGTCGAGAAACGTGAAAATTTCATCGATCTGGCACTTTTCATTTTCGGGGTCATTACAATAACTTCCCTGGATCGACAAGTTAAAAATTCATCATCATAGTAACGGAGCAGTTGAATAACGTTAAAACCGCCGTTAAGGAGATTTATATGTTCAATCCCAAATGACGTTAATTACTCCGTTGGATCCACATTTTCACAAAGTAGTTTGAAACTCTATGAGTGGCAGCGGGAGTGGCTTGTATCGGCATATCGACGGCAGTGTGCAATTTATGGTAGGTGCAAGACACTTGACTCCAAGCATTAGATACAATATACTACCGTATGATACACTTGGGTATCTCCTGAGAGCCCGCCCACACAATCACAAGCTGTAGTTCAATATCAACTCAGGCGGGGGGGGGGGGGGGGCGCAAATTTATGTATGAGATTGTTGCACCTTGGAAATAGTTCCAAGTTGGATCCAAGGAAGCCAAGCACTATACCGGAAGCAACAGCTCGCCAGTGCATTTAGGTTAAAGGGGCGAAGTATTGCACCTCCCCCTCCCCCCTCCTCCTCAGCATACAAAATATTTTTTTAAAAATGGCCTCAAGAATCTGATTCGCAAAAAAATGCAGGTTTTTCCAATATCACCAACGTGACTTCTCGAGTATAAAATAAGTCAGATCATTCTAACATAAATTGTTTCAATTACATCTTTCATCCGAATTTTAAAATTGCAGTACTTCTAATTTTCCTCCCGTCTTCGAGAACATATAGCACCGCACAATTACCCACAATTTTCTCAGAATATAGACGCTCTTATGAGATGAGCTACCATTAAGAACTCAAGTAGAAACTCCAGCTGACTGCACAGCCCCAGTCGACGTGACTACTAGGGCATACGACATTTGTGGTTAATTATGACGTCTGTAGTCAAACTTGATTCAATTCGTCTGTGAAATGGTAGATTATACCGCTTCCTTCGACATGGCTCTGTATTTATCCGTGCAATAGTTGGCCAAGGTTCTATGGGAAGTTCATTCTGAATAGTGAAAAATTATCACGAGTGTAGGAAAAAAAAATTAACGAGTAAATAAAAATCCACAAAGTGCAGAAAAAGTGAAAAATTCTAATAATTTAGGAGGCCATAATTTTACGGCACATTCCGCTCAAAGTTTCCCCTCCGTCACGAATGGACGGCACACACACATTTTTCCGCAGTGACCATAGATATACCTTACACAGTTGGCAAAGTGGTGAGCTATCTTGGAATGAAGGGTGTAGCTAGTTGTATCGCGTGCAGCGGATGTTCAAGAGGCCTTTCTAACCCCCCTGGTGCTCACAACTTTGCTCAGTCCTATCCTTCTCATCCGTCCGCCACTTCAATGGGCTATGGTAATACAACATTGTCCTCCACAATTTATCTACCTGCCGTCATCTTCCTCGCAAGGATAGCCGACGACCCACCAACATATTCCATATCTGATTCAAACTTCTCTTTAATTACGTGGAACGGGGATACGGCAACATTCCCGCGCTCAATGAGTATCATTCATATATTAATTACCCTCCCTGTTTGGATCCTGTTTCACCATTATGCTTCAATTGCTCGTACTTGCCGAGCTTCTCAATTACCACATTCATAATCCGAGTTTGCCAAATGTGTAATATTCCGAAAGTGCATATATAAATTTGAATGCAAAATGTTACCACAATAATTATTGCGATCACTTTGCAAACGTCATTCTACATGACAGTGTATATAACACTATTATAATTCTATTAAGTATAATCATATGAAATATTGGAGATAGTCATCAACTTTCAAAAGTTATCTGTGACACACGCTTACACATACATATACTTGCGCATCGAGACACACACACACACACACACACACGCACCCCCCCATAGCCACCCACTAACCCACCTACCCACTCACCCACTGACTCACACCCACTCACCCACACCCACTCACCCACTGACTCACACCCACTCACCCACACCCACACCCACTCACCCACACCCACACCCACTCACCCACACCCACTCACCCACACCCACTCACCCACACCCACTCACCCACACCCACTCACCCACACCCACTCACCACACCCACTCAGCCACACCCACTCACCACACCCACTCAGCCACACCCACTCACCCACACCCACGCCCACTCACCCACACCCACTTAAACACACACACACATACAGATACGAACATATTTCAGTAAACATTGAATTGTGCTAAACACCGAGAAAATAGATATTTAGCAAGGCATAATTGTTAAGTATGATATTCACATATAAAAGCGCACGCCCACTATTTAAGCACAATCATGTGATCATTACAAACTATTACATATCCCCCGTAAAATTAACAAATTTACAGCAGCCCGCTACTTCACTTGGTTGGAACGATACTGTGTTTTAATAGTGTATTCCTTTTGATGGGACAACTCGTTGAAATTATATTCGTTGAGTGCCACGTCAAGCTCTTCAACAACATAACATGATTATTTTTTTTATCTTCCCCGAAAATGAGGATATGAATCTCCTGGAATTTTTGTTTGATCCTGGAGTAGGTTTTTACGTTAGTCATATTCTTTGGCATTCAAAGGATGAACGAATTTGCAATTGCCAGTAATTTACATGAATTTCCCTTTTTCGATGCAATTATCTTCACAAAGGCATTCCAAGCTCGAGTTTTGATATCGGAATTTTAGCAGCTTATTATTTCATTTGACGGCGGAAATTTCGGTTGTGAGATTATCAAAGAGAGAAGTGAGAATAATTTATCTTGCAGCTTCAACTTTTGAGCGCATTAGTGGAGTAGAGTTCCTTCTATTGAAATACAAGCCAACACTCGTAGCAGCACAGATAAATCAGACCGGTTTCATCATTTGGGGATGCGGCTAAGTGCTCAACTTGCGATTGTGATCGCTCCGTGTAATGTGCGTCTTCCTTTATTGCAAAAGTTTCAATGGGTAACGATGCATTTTTGGCAGATCGGCCAAATTGTCGGACACGCCAAAAGCCAGTGCAAGGAACTTCTCAAATCTTGTCCCACTCCCCAAACTCCGACGCTAGGGCACCCACTAAGACTTCAGAGGATAACAAATATTTGATAAAAAAAATGGGAACATAGGTCAACCTGTCATCCCTATTAAATCAATATTTTGAAAAAGAAATTGAGAAAAAAAAATAATAAATAGAAAATTCAACCATAAAAGTAGAATGTTTGCAATACTTAGAGATGAAACAATAGGAAGAATCACAGGAGATACTTCTACAAGAACAACGAAGATCACTATCAAGATATAATGCTCCCTCAGGGATTGAAGTTTCAACTTGCAGTGTTTTTAGCTACATTTTAGCTGTATGTCACAAAGTCTACCGTGTATTTGTGGCATTTTACCCTGCGTTTGTAAAATGGATGGCCCTTTTGTGGTGCCCCCGAAAATCAAAAAGTGTTTTTTCATCGGATGTTCACGTTTCAAGGTTTTTCTAACATTCCTAGATTATTATAAACAAAATCTCTGTTTGTGTGTATGTATTCACACCCCTATTGGCGTCTCACTTCCACTCCATCGACGCACATAATTCTCGTCCTTACGCTGACTATGTGGGTACTCATATCTTTTAAAGAAGTTTCCGGTAAATTTTACATTTTCCAGAAAAATTAAGGAACTTTTCCACAGTTTTTCCATAACGAACTTGACAATTGACGAACCGTTCCGTAGTTTTTCACTTGAAATTTCGTAAATACTGCCGGGATATGATTTTCACTTGCGCATTACGTGACTTGTTCCGTCATTTTTATTGAACTTCTCTCTCCGTGTACATATAATTTGGTCCCGCGTTTGGTTCCATTTTCTTACATGTCATAGGCAGACTCCATATATCCACAGTAAATATTGATGTGTACCCTGTGAATATAGAACGCTGCCTATTACATTTTCTCGTCGTAGAGGAGCGCGCTCATATAACCGCTGAGCATGATTTCTGTCGATGTCAATAAATTCGAATTTGACATTTCACAACTTTGATATCATTCAATGACACATATTGGAATTCTCCTTCAGAGGGACTTCATATCAGTAGCAGAAAATTGGCCTCCCTTTTTGCTGAAAGGTAGACGCGCAGAGAAGAATACCAAACGCAAATGGGAATTCTTCAGTTGAGTGGAATTCAAGCTTCGGTGGGCGGATGCCAGTCTGTCTTTCTTCGTCCCTCTTTTACTATTCGAAGAGAATCGATAACCCTTCGATATATTCCACGGAATGATTATGCTCTTTTGGGACATTCTGTTGGTGGTGTTGTGTGCATGTCGACGAGTGAATCGTATCTGATTCTACGACCTTTGGGAAATGAGACAACCCAGTGGGAGAACAACTGCAAAATATATAAAATGTGGAACTTAAATCTTGGGAGGCTGATGGAAATAAAATAACTCTGGATTTGTGGAAGTCTTGTCCATTTACAGTACCTAAATCACAGCAAGATTCTATCATTACATTTTTATAGCTAAATTTCGGGCGCTCTGGTATTGCATTTCAAATCTGTCACATAAAAAGAATACTGTGAGCTATGGTGAAACATAATTTCCAGTTATTTTATACGCTTTTGGCGTAATTGAAAAATCTCATCGCTGGGACTGCTTTGGGAGAACATCTCTTTTCAATTACTTAATACTCTTAATTAGCATGAAATTTTCTATGGTAAAAAGGACAACCCCAGATCATATCGATTATCTCGCAATATCTCGAAATTTCATCAGACTGAAATACGCGCGCAACCGCGCCCTCGTTGACAGCCGTAGTTCATTCTCTCTCTCTCTCTCTCTCTCTCTCTCTCTCTCTCTCTCGCGGTTTGTGGACCTAAGCTGTGAAACGCCATCCCCCATGCATGTGCGCAATATTCCGACTCTTACCCAATTCAAGACCCATCTGAGGCTCTGGCTCCAGTCTTTGGCCATTTCATCTTCGTTCTCATGTTTCATCGTTATTTCGATTTTTACGGAGCATTCACTAAAGTCATATATTAGGAGAAATTGTCAGGGATTAAAAGTCCGGAAACGAGTACCATGTGATCTTACGACGTGAAAAAAGTTTCAACGTCTGGTTGGATCAACAAAAAAATTTATACGGTTTTTTATGGACTTCCCCAATGGGAACGGTTTTCATAATCGCCGAAAAAGAAGTGGGATCTGATAGCAGCACATTCAAAATATATGCTGTGATAACTAACCTAGACAAATTTTACAGATTTGACAAATTCTGCTGAAAAATACTGCTGTCAAATTCATCGAAAATCAGAAAGCTATAAAAAAACGTGACTCAATTAGCAACATTCCACTATTACATAAATACTTCACTCCCTTTTCTCCGTGAAAAGAAATCCAAGGTTCAAAAGAAGACTTGCCACGATGTATGGTTTTCAGGCGACCAATAACAAGTTTTCGTCCAATTGTAGAAGGAAGCGGAGTGACATGCCCCGAGGGATCAAGCAGTCGCCGGACAAAGTGTATTTGTCGTAGAAAGCACTGTATCGAAGTGATAAACTACTCCAGGAAGGACTGCTAAATTGTCGTTTGAAAAATCGTTGGTAGTTGTAGACGTTAACGGGGTGACACCAGGTGCGCCTTGAATTCATTGAGTAATCAATCAGCAGTCAGTACCCATGAAAGATGTTAGAACTTCAATCTGCAAGATTTCATCAGAGACAAAATCCGAGGAATCGGCATACATGACCATATGACTGGAAACGCCTCGTCAAGAGGAACAAGTTTTGTAGGACAAAAAATAGTGGTTGTCATTTAAAGAACTGGACTTTGCGCTTGCAGTGAAAGTGAAGCTCCTATCAGATGTTCCCCTCAGAACCCTACAACTTTCATATGAAACATTTTTTCATTTACCCTTTATATTAGAAGTTATTCAGGTGTACTGTTTTAAATGAGAACATGAAGACGCATCGATGACCTCAAAGTTTGTGAGACACCGTCTGCAGATGATGCGCACGTAATTGAGGGTTCCACTCAAGCAGTCGCGTTTAGATTGAGGCTGAGTGTGCATAAGAGTTCTCAATATTGATGCCGCGAGCCAATTGAACATGAAGCATAACTGTGATAAACTTTACAATGCCAGCTGACGTAATTTTATTTAGAGTCCGATACTTCCCGTAACTTCCAATCGTTACAGCCATACGTTCCCCCATATTTTTTAAACATCAATAGCAGAATTTGTTTCCATCACGACTCGCCATTAAATTCCTCTTTTATAGTGCTCCCTATCGCTTCTTCTAACACATTTTCCGTTGTTAAAATGTTTTCACGGGAAGCTTTTACTGTCAACATTCGTGAAACTCGGAAATGTGAAACACACTTAGAGACGTGGACGAGTATGGAGGACGCATCAGAATAATAAAACGTGAAAATATCACAAAGGTATGAGTGGAGTGAAGGGGAATTGGTACTGAGCGCGTACTTGCGTGTAGTCGCATGTAATAGAATGAGATTAAATAGGGAAATTGAATTAAAGAAACTCGTCTCATTTCGACAGAAGTTTCTTTCCATATTCTCGTAATGCAGAAAAATGTAATGGATAAAACAAACTATGAAGATGAATCTTCTTCATTGAATATAAGCTTCAACCACAGAAGTTTTTTCTCGCTTCCGCCTCTCCCGTGTGCACTCCCCACGCTAGTTGCTGTTGGGCATTCCGTCAGAGGGAGTACTGGATACCCCCCCCCCCCTACTGTAAGCATTCTCTTTGGGTGAAATGAACAAAATACCACTTCATTCGATAAAAATATTCCAAACACAATTCATTCGATTCACTCAGTTTCACAGATTAAACTTGGCATCACGAAGTGATTCGTAAAAAGCGCGTGAACAAACTGCCTCAATCGTTAGAGTAAACACACGTATATACCTAATTGATATTATGATCGGAATTTCGATATTGCTTACACTACCGCCTTGTGCTATTCAGGCCATCATATTTGTAAACACAGGATAATCCGGGAACCGCTGCGCTATCGTGGCGTACGTCTGTGTGGGACCTCTCCCCCCCCCCTTCCACGCGTCGGATTGGGTTCACGTCCGGCCTCGCATTCGCATGATGAGACAATATTCTTGGAAAATATGCTCTGGAGGTCTCTGCAAACTCTACACTAAACCCCCGACTTTGGTGTGTGTGTGTGTGTGTGTTTTTTTTTCACTCTTTCTCTATTCGTATTCACCCACGTAACCGCTGGTAGGCATTACTTCATGGGCAATACTACGGATCAGAGTACCCACCCATTGCGGCTGGGGCCGACTTCGCCATTTCAGCTCATCGTATTTCTAATCACAGGGTAAACCTCCAGAAACCCCTGTGATACGATGGCGGGCGTCTACGATGGAACCCTCCCTCCCCCCGCGCGCGACGGGTCGCGTTCGGTTCCGACTCACGGTCTCACTTCATGGATACCGCCGATAGCACACACAGAATGTTCCTGCCATCGGTCGGAGTCCGTGAGAAAATATTTTTCAGAAAAAATATTTGCAGTGAGCGGGAATCGAACGCGGGACCTTTAGAATAGTAGGCAGACACTCTACCCACTACATCAAAGCCCCGTCGGTGTGTGTGTGTGTATGTGTAGGTATCAGTATGCTCCACAGAACACCTTTTGTTAAAATTTTTCAACGCAATGCAACAAAATAGTAATTTGTGCTATAAGGGCGATAAGCGGCGGTTTGCGAGCAGTGTGAAGTGTGCAGCACGACTCGCAAACCAACGCTATCGTCCGAATTGCACATACTATTTTTTATTACGTGGGCCCTATAGAGATGGGGCGGGGAGGGGGTCCAGGGGGGGGGGGGCAAAAAGTCTTTAGAAACAAAATTATTTATTTGGTCAATACACATATTTGGTATGAAAACATTTATATGCTGAGCATTACGTTCTATTAAACTTAATATATGAACTTTCTTAATATGTAAAACTATATTTTTCTGGACTAGTGGTAGTAGTAGTAGTAGTACTGGACTTTGAACAGTTTTCAGAATTGTCAATTAAATTTGGGGACTCTTGATCACTTTCATCACTGTCGGAAATACTTATGTGGTTTCTGGATTCCATCTTGCACTGTTCGTTTTTTTAATTGTAATTGCACTTACTTCAACGGTTGATGTGTGGCCTTGTGTAAATTATGTCAACAATGTAAATTCAATATGGTGGCCTGAACTATCATATGACAACGAACGCAGCGTGCATGCCCGACTATGCGCGGCAAACTTCAGAATCTACTTTATCTCCCATGGGTGGTAAAGGACACCTCATCGTTTGCCTCTCCACTTTATCTCCTTTGGGCAGCTACTTATGGCGATGCGCTGCAAACGCCCTTTTACCCCTTCTGGGTGGAGGCCCTATAAGAGCCATCTATCCGGCCCCAGTAAGGAAAATTTTGCTTAATAACAAACATGCATCTTTATCGTCATGCAAATTCATTTTTATGTAAACTCTGCAACTATAAAATCGTAATTTTTTTGAGTTCACTGATTTGAGGGAATAACATCACATTGTATATAGTGGAGTATGAATTTTCATGAAACCAAACATGTTCAAAATGGTTTCCTGTTTTTGGTGTTTTAATCTTGCATTGCGTTATTTAGTGAAGGCATTTCTATGCTAAATTGTAGAACGATTTCCTCCTGTTATTGAATTCAAAAGCGCTAACTCAGATAAATTTCACCGATCGGCACAAGCTAGGACTGCGATATTTTCCCTTATTTCCAATCTCATTTAACAATAAAGTAGCTTCATTGTATCGAGAAAGTCGGGTCGCAGATTTATCGCAATATTACTGGAAACGTCTCCATCGCGTAAATAAAATTCTCCTCGCGGAATTTTAAGTACGTTTGTAAACAAAGCTCTCTCATAAAAAAAGCTCATAGAATTTGAATAGACAGTCTGTACTTATCTCGAACAATGTACAATACTTCCTTCATTGAAAATGTATTTTTGCTCAGATGGCTCGAATTTCATTTCTCAGTTTTATTACGAGGGCGATATATATATATATATATATATATATATATATAAGGGTATAATATAGACTGGCTGTGAAAGACTGGCTCGCGGAGGTGGCTCGGTAAAGAAGCCAGATTGACGATTCCCCGGGGTCAGATGTTGAATTAAACCGCTTACCTTTCCCCAGGGCTTTCCACTACCATCTTTTTTCTCTCTGCAACATTTATTTACTTATTCTTTTTTCCCATCAAGATACCCACGAATTAAAAAATTCAGCCCACTGACAATGAAGAGAGTTGTTGATTTTGCACTCGAGGTATTAATTCATTTAACGGGATTACGGAGCCCTATCGTTATCAATTAGCGTGGAGGAGAGAGCATTAGCATTTCAGTTAATATAACTACTGGGCATAATGTAACCCACATCGAATGCCGTTGTTTTTAATTTCGTTAATTTTTCCAAATCGTATTTTTTTGCATTTGTTGAGATTTTGGAGTTTTTCGAAATTTGCAAGTTGTTTCTGTAGTTGTTTAATTTTTTTTAATTCTACAAGTGTCGATTCATACTAAGTCCAGGGTCACGGTCATTCTACTACTTGTTAACGATTTATCAGGGAGTCCGAAATTTTTTGTTTTCATTTCAGCGTTTGGGGATTTTTAACATTCCTCTGAATTTTTGAACTGATTTTTTCGAGTTTCAGCAATTTTTGCCATTTTTGAGGTAGCACCGACTAAAACCTGAAAATCAAGAGAATCGATGATTTTGTCGGCAGGGGTATTAAGTTATTGAGCGAAATGAGTGACCCCATCGGTATCGATTAGCGTCGCAACGACATATCAACTTTTCGATGAAATATTTCACACTTATTAACCGTAGTATATTGGAGAAGAATAAATTTAGTAGGTTGTGCTGAAAAACGAAATCGGGAAGTTTTGTTTGTCCCCCGAGTGGGGCACACGCATGCACACCACTGTTTTCATTTTTTTCTTCGATGTATGAAATTCTGGGGATTTTTTAAAATTAGCCTTAATGACTTTAGAGTTGTTGATTTTCACCGGAAGTACCAATCCATATACAGAATTACTGATCCTTATCATTATCAATTATCGTCGTGACGACAATATTATAATTCCACTGAAATATTCACTTGATCAGCTCGGGGTGATTATCACATTATTCGGGATTAGGGCAGAATGGATTTGGACGAGTGAAAACTCTACCTGACAAAATGAAATTATGCGCATAGAATATTTTGAATGGCTACTTGCCTGATTATACAGAGGTATTACACGCCGTCGTTACCTGGCCTATTTGATGTCTAGTGCAAAGTTATCATTGGAGACCAAATATTTGATGAATTAGACAATTCTTCACTAGTACGCTTAATGGCGGAAAAATCAATAGATTTGCCTGGATGACAGTGTAAATGATGTTGGATTACCGTGGAATAAATTGTGAACTTCAGTTTTACCAAAAGAAAAGCTTGTTTTTGAAACAAAATGATGGAACCATTATGGATGATTAGTACAAATAATTTGTTTGCCTTTAGGCAATAAGGTCCACCTGCAAATATCTTAGCTATTGTTATTTCCTTATGGGTTGTCCCAGTGTCGCGACATAGTGGCGCCCATCCAATAACGTGAAATACTAACTTTATGTGAGGGTATACAACAATCAATCAACATCAAAAGTGTCAATTCGTTAACCAGGTAACTAGAGGTCCAATGCGACTTGACTCAAATTTTCTCACCTCTGATTTTTCAAAAATATTGACGTTTTTAATTTTTTTTTTCCAAACTTTTAGTTCTCAATTTTTTTCATACTTCTGAAATTATCGCGTTAGCAAATGTTGAAAAAATGCCAAATTTCTGATGAACAATGTTGTTATTGCAGAACTTCCCCCATAAAATCATCGCTATTGATTCAATTCCCCATCTCTCCACTCCAATGAACCGAAGTAACTTTTGTCCCAATATTTGGATGAGCCTCGCATTCTCCACATTTATGACCAAATCAAATACCGCAGTATTGGCATTGATTCATGGGCATTCAGTCGTCGACCCAAACGTACTTTCCAGCATTATTATTTATCATTCAACTCTCAATGGAGCATAGCAGCAAAGCGCATGAAGTTACAGAGGGCTGACCATGTTCCCGTCGATAAGTTTCAGAATCAACTAGAGTGATATCGAAAAGTGGTAAAGCGCTGTGTTGGACGGGCCAATGTATGGCCCCAGTATCTGAAACTGTGGACAATCAAGAGGTCCCGTCCAGCATTCAAGATTCATTCAGTTCGTAGAATTCGAGCCAAGTTTAAAAGTACCTTCATAATTCAGAAGAAACTAAGAGTTGAAGAGCGGAGAAAAGAATGGGGATACGTTGAAGTGGAAAAAATGGATCTTCCTGTTATCTGCACACCGCTGAATTTCTGACGTCACTCCGGCTCGGTGAGCCCCTTGTCAGAGAAGAGAAGAATTTTTGACCACTTCAAATGTTGAATTCGTGGACGTCAAATTTGTAAATGCAGAGTTCGTAAAAGTGTCGTGTAGTTCGCACACACACACATACACTTACCATGTAAACCATTATTAACCTTTGAGGGACAACTTCCCGATTCGACACCGCAGAGACCTCCACCTATGCGTCCGGCTTTACGCAACCTTTCCCCTCCAGTTCGACCTCCACTTCATCTATCGTGTTCAGGCATCAATGAACTTCAACTGAATAAGAATTTGAGAAGGGAACTGTCGAATTACGCGACGGATACTACTTTAACAAAACTACTGGATGAATGGATGATTTTCCCGTTGGGTTCCATTATCATCAGTCAGATACTACCCCTCATCAGATTATTATCAGATACCACCCCTCATCGTCATTATGCACCGAGCAAATTCAAACTGAAGAGTTTGGAAAGAAAAAAATGGAGAGGGCCGCCCCCCCCCCCCCCACCCTCTCGATGCACCTACTACCACCACCTGGCATCATTAGCCTGGAAGCAAATTCAAATGGAACATGAATCTCGCGGAATTAACCGATAACAGAGAAAAATGAAGGCGAAAAAAATAGATCTTTCTGCTATATGCACAACGCGGCATTCTTCACATCTCTTGGACTCCGTAACTCCCTTGTCAGGTAGAGGAAGAATTTCCGACGGTTCTGCTTGGATTCTAATTAGAATACTCACCCAGATCAAACGGTGAAAGCATCCGAGCAATTCGAGTGAACGGCCTGTCGAGTTCTCCCACATAAAGAGGAAAGAAGTTGCAAACTCGTGACGTTCCGTATATTTAATCGACCCGTACATTTTGTCAACCCCCAAAGCTTTAAAATCCTGCAAAACCGCTTAGAGACGGCTATCAATTAATTTTCTATTGACAGAATAAGAGCACTTTTGTTGGCCAACAAAAAATCCCAATGAAACATGAAGACTGCAACGAATGCAGTTGCGATATTAATCACACTTGAGTATCCGATGGATGGGTCATCCATCAAGTTGGTCAATCGACTTTCAACTGAAAGCCTCGTGACGACCATTGCTTGGTAGCAGCAAATACACCATCCTTGTCTGGCATTTTTCCAAAACCAATGGCAGACGGTGCGGGGTGAACGTGGTGGAAATCGATAAGGAGAGTGTAGTTTCATCTGCCAGCTCTTTGTGTTTGAGACTTTGTAAAGTCGACCGCGTTCTGAAGACAATACGATCAGTTCATCATGTGTCGAAATCGTTGATTTGCAAAAAAACTTGTTGAAATCAATCTGAATGAGAGATGTTATGAAAAATGGCGGATCGTCAGAACATCAGATTTGTATGACGTTCATGTCCATTGCGCCAGTCAAAAATAGTAAAAAAAGACATAACGATATATATATATATATATACATTTGCTCAGCTTTCGACGGGGAGCATTTTGGTATACTCAAAACACCAGTTACGAAGCGAAAAGAAAAAAAATCGACTTAGAGAAAATCGGGAAGTTAATGAAGCGCTGATTTTGATTTGATTTTTAGCACATTAAGACGGACTAAAATTAAGATAGATAAAGCTTTTCCTATTTCGCAGCATGAAATCTCGTCACCGCGACGCGAGTACTGATGGTAAAAATAGCGTGGGTAACGGCGATGTAATCCATAATTCAGTGAAAGTGCGCTAGAACATCATTAACAAAGGTAACAATCTCATTGGTCCATAGACGACACGACATCATGCAGCATCTCGTAGATCATGAGAGGACCACCTGTTGCCATAGCTACCGCCCTGGCAAGAGCGCCAACCCTCACGTTATCATTGAATCCACTAGCCAAGGGCGTTGATCAATTTCACCGATCACATCGAATTATCGATCTGTTGTTCCCTACACCACCAGAATGAGAGCATCAAATGTAGACCCCAAGCCACAATAATAAACCTTTCTTCGATAGCTAGTGTGTGTGTGTGCGATAAGGCACGTTCGCCCCACAAATCCTCTATCGTGATAACGCGTTTTCAATTAAACAAGTTTGGTATACACGTGGGCTTTGTAATTTGTTATTCGCATTTATTCACCAATGGATCGTATGAAATGGGCGCTATTCCAAAATTTCCAGTCCCCTGGAGCTGGAGATAATTTAACGTAGCGTTGTTTTAGTACGGACAATTACGTGGAGAATGTAATTTTCCCCACGAATATCGAAAACTCCGCTCATATTTTACCACATGATTAATGTCACAGTTTTCACATTTTTATTCCTAAATTCAAAAATGAAAAAGAATTTGACTACATACATACACCATCACACACACATATACACATGTCTTGTTAAAAATGGTCTGTAATGATCAGAAATGTTATGAAACGTGGAGATTTGTTCAAAAAATCCATTTCCGAAATCGGATGTGAATATGACCTGCTATAAACACGAAATTTGAGATTAATCCCAAGATTCAGTCCGTTTAGATAACAATTGTTAAATATTGTGTTTTATGTAAAATGAGATTCTTAGAAAAAAAATCTTCCATAATATTTTTTTCTTGTAACCATTTGTTATCGAGCCGGTTGACTTTTCCACACAATGTTAAAAAAAAAAAATCAACGTTGCCGGAAATTACAAGAACCCGATGGGCCAAACTTGTCCAGCCCACTAGTTCCACTTGAAATTGGGTTTTGTAATACACCCAAATCGGGTATATTGCCCAAACAATAACTTGCCGACGGGGAAGTTAAAAATGAAGAATGGGAGGAAACGAAGTATTGTGGGTCAAATAGTACCAGATGATCGTATCCCACCAACGACATCGATTTCCGTTCTGGTTTCCATCGTTAACCGTTCGTGGCTTGCACTCGAAGTATGTAAACGGAGAAGATGAAAACCACCCTCGGGAGAGATGGTGGTGCGCATACATCCAGCGTACTCGGCGTTTTTGGTATCGGAATTCCAACTAGCTTTTTTTATAGAGAACACTGCCGAGTAGCTGTCACCCTCCTCGTTCTATTCGAACTTATCACTAAATAAATACGGCACTTTATTTCTTGCTTTGCAAATGCACATAACTTTTTCTGGATTAACCGAGTTTCCTTCTAAACCATCTGATTGTATTTTTATTTAGAGTTCTCATTTCCAGGAATTTTCTGTTAGCTGAAGCTCATCAATCATTCAAATGTCGGTTGGGAAAAAATAACCGCATTCTTTTCTGTACACTGGAAACATGAAATTTTGTGGTGAAACCTATAGGGACCTCTGTTCTATTATCCTTATTTTTCATAATAACAACACGGAGAGAGAAGTTCAATAAAAATGACCAGGAAAGTCCCGTAAAAATTATGGTACAAAACGTAATGCGCGAGTGAAATGAAATTCTATAAAAATTACGAAACGAAACGGAACTTTCACATTGCGACGCATAAATTGGACGAACCATTTTTTGAAGTTATGCACCGGTGAGATGACAACGTGTTCTCAAACTAAACATTTCACTTTAGAATAATGTTTTCTTATTTTATAAAATGGGAATCACTATTTTCAAATGTAGTTATGTTACGTTCGCAAAATCGTCTAATCCCCTGTCGTAAGGAAAATCCTCAGCGACTTTTCCACGAGAAACGTTTGAGCGCCGTCACCTCAGACCAACTGCGCATTTCACTTTGCCAAAACCCCCCGACGATGAGGACCTCTAGCGAAGGCTCGAATTTGACAAAATTTACGGAACAAGCAATCGTAAAAATTACTATGAAAAACTTTTCCACACTCTTTCCATAACGAACTTGACAATTGACAAACCGTTCCGTACTTTTTCACTTGAAGTTTCGTAAATACTGCCTAGTTACACTCGCGCATTACGTGACTTGTTCCGTAATTTTTATTGAACGTTTCTCTCCGTGAAGACGTCATTACCGACAAAAATTGAAAAATATGTCGTAGTCAACCATCGCTATGGTAAACTGGTATGTTCCTAACTTCCCGAAATATGGAACTCATTATGATGGCCCCAAAAACGAAATCACTTAAAAATGACATGTGTGTGTGTGTGTGTTTTTCAAAAATCGCTCCAGGCCCGAAAGTACTATCAATTTTGAAAAATAATTCCTTCAATTATTGTAAGCAATTTCATTTGTTTGAAAGTCTGTATCCCATAAAATGAGATCGCAAGGCCGGGCGGGAACCTAACCCGACGCAGCGAGAGGGGGGGCCATCATAGGTGCCCGGCAAAAATGCAACTTTGGCCATATAAGCATCCTCGATCGAGACATAAAATATGCCCCGGTTCGGGATACAAATATCCTCTCATAGTGTATCTCCGAAGTCGATTTTTTCCAGTAAATTTAATCAGTGAAAACCAGCGGATCCTCCCGAAGTAAAATTACTCAGCATTACGTTGTATTGATGTTCATGATAGCGGCAATTTGTACACAAACAGAATGCAACAATTGTGAGAGTTATGGGAACGAATTCGATCAATGGGCTAATTCACCTGAGGTGAGTCTGAGCAATGAGGAAAAGGGGAGAAATTAATCTCTCGCATTTGCCAGTATTGGAAATGACGGCCATTTCACCAGACCGGCATAATTGAATTATTCGTTATCCATTGGCATGAACGGAAAATGACGCATTCAATTATCTGTATAGAAAACAAATTACATCCATGATTTCATGTGACTCGAATAACTGGAAGTATTCCATCAATTTGATGTTGTGCGAAAGCTCGGAGGAGATTTCTTCGATTTGAAATGTTCAATCCAAAGAAGTAGTCAGGAAGTTGGGATGGATCGACATATCTTCGTAGGCTTCCACTACACCAGGAGCATTTAGAGTTAATACTACTTGAGGGGAGCCCAGCGCTTAAGGTCCTCACTCAGAAAGCTTGAAAGCTCGCAGCAACATTGTAGCTTACAAATGCTTACGATATGATATTCAACCACCTCGGTTATCGAGAAAATTTTCACTTTTCATTTTCGGAGCCATTACAATCACTTCCCTATATCGGGAAGTTAATATACGTTGAACATTCTTCTATCGAGTGGCACAGGTTAAATTGGGATTAGTTAACTATTTCACTTGTTATGAACAAATTGTGCACGATAGACATCTCGAGAATACCGCGTCATTCTCGAATTAGGGAATGAATCGCTGATTGAACTATCGAATTAGAGTGTCATAAGTCGAAGCTCAAATTGTCAGATGCATTGAGCAGGAGTGATGCGTAACATAAATGCGCATCTTCCTGTTTGTGAAGATCCGTTTTTATGAACTTCCCGATGCTAATCTTGACATAACTTGAGATAGCTTAAATGCCATCGCCTTAATTATGAGTATTACAAAAAACATCATAAAACAAAAAATATGTGTTGCTACATGGAGAACAACTTTTATATAGAGCTTTTAAATCTATCTCTTACTATTCATGTAATAGAGCGATATGAACAATTCAAATTGTTAATAAGCAGTGATATGTCCTGAGCTATGAAGGTTATGAAAAGAAGTCATAACAAATTATGTACGTATTTTTGTATAAGAAATAACATTTATCATACACTTTTTCTTCTATCTTTAACGGTTCTCGCGATAGAGCGTTTTAGGTATCTGAAATAGTTAATAACAATTAAGGAAATCGGGTTTCAACATTGACACTCCTTTCTGCACTGGACATCAGTCAGAGGGAATTGTATGTGAAAGGAGAAACATATTCCGTATATTATAATACGCTTTCATTATTCCATACATTATAATACGTTTTTGTCATTTCGCAACTAAAAATCTTCTGTTACATTATTTTACTTTTCAATCTTGTTTCTACACATTTTGTATTTGTTCTATTTTTTTTTTGAAGTGGCTCCGCAGTTTCAGAATATTTCAAGTTTTCTTCCGAATCTCCGGTGTGAACAGAAAACTCGGCGGTAAATGGAACTTTTCATGGGTATTGCAAAAAATAGTATGGGCAACACTTGCGCATGGGCTTTTTCGATTCGTGTGATCACCAGACACTCGTGCGAAAAAGACCTACTAGGCCTCCAAGTTCTTTTTGCTGAATCAAATCACGGCTGACGAATCGTAACAGAAGCTTTACGCCCTGGTCATATTGTATCCCCCATGGAATCATAAAAAGCATAAGATGTCACCTCCATCATTCTCATATAGTGTGATCCGAGCCGTAGATTTACGTCACCCTTCTAACGAATTCGCTCATTTCCAGGATCACCATGATAAATTCTTCCTTCAATTTCGCTGAAGTTACTGTTTTCAATATGATCATGCAGCTTAGAAGGTTTCACCAACTACAGGACACTTCGTTTTCCACCCATTCAATCGAGCTTTCCCAAAGTCCATTCTACTTTTAAATTTGTGCACCTCCTCAAGATATTTTTCCGCGCCGCGAATCATAACAGCCAGTGATGAAAAACTCACTTTTTGTGAGTGCATACACAACGATATTCATATGAAAAATAGCGAGCTTCGCCCATTCATATGTATGCGAATTTTATACATATTTCATGTTCCCCCAACTTTCTATAGATACAATGAGTTGAGGAGAAGGGGAAATAGAATGTCTAGAGGCTCAATACTTTGTCCTCACCCACCTACCTATAATCGATATAAGCTCAAAACTTTTCCCTGATCCGGTATGATCCTGTGTACATTACAGTAGATGGTAGATATAGTTATAATCAGTATCTCGGAAGATTTCCTACATCAGAGTGCTGCACGGGGAAACCGGAGTAATTTTACGAAAACACTAAATTGAAAGTGCAGAAGAGAGAATAGGAAATTTGTGTGGAGAAGAAATTCCAATATTGCAATCTCCTGATCACTGAGGATTTTTTTCATTCAGCTTAGGTGATTAGTACGTGCTTTGACTTACTTCAAGTTCGAGGGTATTTTTATTGTCCATTCGAAAAACCAGAGAATTTTATAAAAGGACTAGGGGTGTTTATAGTGTACATGGTGTACTGATGTAATGGAACCGTGAATTTGACCCGAAGACCGGGCCATATCGACAACTTCCCGACAGCTTTTGATTGTACTTCATTGGATTTTTTTATGTGGAACATCTAATGCGGCGCATGGAATCGGGGAAATTTGCTCTCAGGATAGCCAATTTCCTTGACAAATATATATAGATATACTCCACTGCTTGCCCATCGCCCCCTCTCTGCCATCGACGCAAAGACGATGCGCACAAGTTGCATGTACATATCAGGATACGCTGCAGCGCATTAAAAAAGTTTGAAAATATTTGAAAAATTGTTAAAAAAATTTCCAAATCTTTTCAAATATTTTCAACAAATTAGCAAATTTTCAAAACAATTTCTTAAAAATTTGAAAAATTTTGGAAGAGTTTTGGAAAAATTTGCACTTTTTTTTTAAATTGAAAAAAATTTGAAAAACTGAGCAGAAACTTTTACTAAAAATTTCGAATATTCCACTAATTCTGCGCGGTAGGGTGAAAAGTCACATGGCTTGAAATATACATTTTTACACGTGAGGAATTCTGCATGGAAATCCTCTGGTGTGACCTTCATGAGAAGCTTCATTCATCGCGGGCCTCGATCGCATTGTTCGTCCACGAGAAATTGTTGGGCATCACTGCACGTAGTTGCACATACACACACACACACACGCATGCTTAAAAGTGCTCTAAAAATTTTAGACCCCTTGAATCATGGAGGTATACTGGGAATTCAATTTTTTATTTCCGGGGGCAAAACAACAGCTTTCCTCTATCAGGAAGCTAAAAAATCATATTTAAATCGAAGTAGGAAATCTCTTAGCCATGTATAGGCGAATAGTCACTGAACAAATTTCGACCTCGTAAGTTCCACAACCTATTTGTTTCTTTTCATGTAGAATCCCCATTCCTTCATAAGCAACTCCCTTCACAATACTACGAGTGGGCACGTTCCCACACTCAAAAGCCGATTCCAAGCTCGTTAGGAATCAGAGCGTGTGGTCTCTACTGTCAAATATTTCTAACATTTTACTTCCATGATTTTACTTCAAGCATTCTTCCATCAAATTCAATGGCAGCCATTGTGCAGTTATAGATTTCTCCTTCAAGTTTTCCACTCCATAAGGTACAAATATTGTCATTCATTGCAGGCGCATTGCCTTATTTGATATGCCATATTTTTTCTTCACTCGAGTAAAGTGTCGTACAGCTTCACTAAATGGAACATGGCGAATGAGATGCACAAGCCTTGTGACACCAGTGTTGGAGCAAGTTTCTCAGGCAAATATCTACCAGCCGCAAATATTTATTTACATATATCTCCGAAAGTAGATCTTTCTCACCGCTCCAGAAGTTCCGGAATGAATATAGGTGTACCTACCTCATGCGTATGTATGAATTGATGTCGAGGGAAGTTCGCTCCTGTATATGAATAGGATCATTAGGAATGTGGGGAAAAGCAGGATCTTCCTGAAAAGAATCATTACGAAAAATTTGTCTAACTGTAGCAGCAGTTCTTCCATCAAGAAACATTGTATAACATTTTTTGCACATGTATAACATGAAATATAAGGGAGATTTTTTTCTCATTTCATCCGACATAATTTTATTCAAATGGAGATGTCAACGGAGAATTATTTATGAAGTACACAGTTGTAATCCAATGTCATGAAAAAGACACTCGAGGGCTTTATTGAGCTCGTCGTTGTCACAGTTAACACTAGTCACGTAGGAGAGAGTTCGTGACCCAACACGTGGATACGTGTGTGCTTTTTTTAGGATCAATCAATCGAATAGTTTTCATTAATTCATTGGGTTACAAACGCCTTTTCCCACGTCAATTTTCATACGTGATATAGCAAAATATGCAAAATATGCTTCAATCCGATTTAGTTCAACCTTAGTTCAGAAGCTTGGGTTTAGATGGTATGAGCAATCCGGGATTCATGCTTGTTAAAGCTAAGATTCAAAACTAACAAAGCTGAGCTCGGACCAAGCTTAGCACAACTGGTTTCCGAAGCTTTGGATGATTCTAGTAACCTTGGATGTATGTATGTATCTAATATTGGATGTAGATTGGATTCTGCCTGCGCACGAATGCTAGGGACGCTAAGATTGAGCCAAGCTTGGCACAAGCTGGGCCAACGAAGCTTGGATATCTTTGATATAACTAAGCTTGATTTGTCGAAGCTATCAACCAAACCTCGGCATCGAAGGTCGGACCAAGATTCATCTCATCGTTCAAGCTTCGAATTCCTCAAATGGAGTCCTGGATTTTTGTGTTTTTCACTAATTCTAAATCATCACTAATGCAGGATCATAATCATGTAGACAGGGATATTTAATTTAACAGTATAAAATGAATAGTATATTCAAGAAATCGTCAAAATACATCGAATGAGCTGAGTCGCTCTTGATCTCAACTCGTCACCGAACTTCGTAAGACTAACTTAATTTTCACTCTCTCATCTCCCACATACTCATTTTTTTCTCTTTCCCCAAAAACATTCTCTCACTCTTCCTCACTCTCACACAATGCACTCTTTATTCTAAACTGACCGTGCAATGGTGGCCCACAGGCCACCCTCAGTCTATCTAGAAAACCGAAACCCTAATAAAACTGTCACACCGATTCCACACTAACTTTGACACCAATCATGTCACCCTGAGACCTTGATATTTATGCATGTGTTGGATTTCGGATACAAGGTCAAATCAATTTCAATTCGGTAACCATTGACAAACGCCAGTTGTATTAAACAATTCCAGATTTGCGTCAAGCGAAAGAAGAAAGACTTATTTCTACTGCAAAGAGAACGTGTATCTTGGAAAGATATTTCCTCTGCAATCATATGGTGTTATCAACGACTGCTCGGTTCTCTGAAGCTGATTGAGGAAAAAAAAGCTCAAACGAATTCGTTAAGTAGAGACAATCGTGGTCTTCTATCTGTGCCTTCTGCACGTTTCTTGAAATGTAGGAAATCAATATTTGCCCTAGTGTGAGGCAGAATAGGACAAAGGTGCCGACGGCTCCTTTTCCGGTTGACGAACCTAACGAGCGATCCCTTTTTCCCAGTGACAGCTAGATCGATGGCCTAGCCCACGTTAGCAAGGGATTTTCCGACTCAGAAGGCCACTGAGATCTCACTCCCGAAACTTGAATTGTCTTTATCCAACCTGAATAATACACCTTCTAGTTTCCGGAATCCTTCCTCTAACTGAATTGCCAATCTCATGCTCATAAACGAGCCAAAACCTAGTTCTAGATTAATTAATGTTTCCTTATCACTTACCAAGTGCCTGCATTCAGTGAGTCTCGAATTGCAATCAAAGTTTTATCCAACTCCCAGACAATCTAATCACACCGTGATATGTACACCAGAGACATCGTCGCCAGATTCTTCCAGCGTCTCCTGGGGAATGGTTCCAGGTTAGGTCTTATTATGTGTTATTTACACACAGCCATCCTCGCATAATGCGCATCGACACTACAAAAGCCATTCATGTTCGGCAACTTCGCCGCAAGCGTCTTGCATATTCTTTTGACTAAGGAAAGTTACTTTACCCTAAACTACGGTAAAATTAACTCCCATGTGCCTCGTAATATACACAAAAGTCGCTAGCGTGCTTTGAAACTGCAGAGAGATCTAAAGTGGACTTGCATAAAACAATGAACGGAATGTGAGCATCAGGTTTATAGGTTACACCAATCACTCCCTGATGGATAGTTGATTATCCTTGGACAAGCGACTCTAGGGAAAAATGTTTTGAAAATAGAATCGTTTCTGCCGTTTCCGACTATTGCGTATGCGGTTTTATCGGCCGTGGGTGGCGGCCCTATTCGGGACTGCCCGGGCGCTTGCGGTTCGTCATTTTTCACGGGGACTCAGTTTTCCACCGCTCTAGAGTTAACACGTGTTGTGAAACCTTTCCAGTCTCTTTTACATCATCTTAACTGTAGCCCTGAACTTACAAATTGTACCGGATTGTTAATCCGCCCAGAATCTTAATTATAAAAAATAAAGTCATTAATTGTAAACAATCACCCCGTGTTAGTTATGTTAAGGATTAGACTTGACGGAATTTTCTGTGCAATTCTTGACGGCACTGTTAATCAGTGACAATTAAAGTGAACATTGACCCCAGAAGATTAAAATCCGTGACAGCGATGAATCTAGCCAAGAAGAACAAGAGAATCCAGGACGAAACCCGCGTGACTGAGACCGAATACACCACTCCTAAAGTTCATGAACCCAGTGAATCTCGTATTGTTCAGCTGTCAGAACTCGGTAAACTTTACAAACACATCGTAGACCTCCGTCGCTGATTAGCAAATCGGTAGAGAGCATAAATATAGCAACGTTAAATAAAAATAGCAACGAAATGAAGAAAAAACTCCGCAATTACGGAAATTAACATTATCTTTTTTCCCACTCATTACACTCCGTTGGGGTATAAAATTACACCCGCGTTGAAGATAGTACAGTCCACTTGCTCAAGGCCACCGAATTATCACCGACCTTGGAAATCAGCCTTTTCGGAAGACGGCGGGTTCCATACCCCCCCACCTCACCAGCAGGCATCTTCAGCTCAGCGATGGCGTGGAAGGGATGATGAGTTTTGTACGGCTAACCCGGAAATGGACTATCGCGCAATGAGAATTTCTTTGCCTCCCCAGGACTCTCCGCCATTCGTCACAATTCGAGAAGCCATTCCCTGGTGACACATCGGATGACCTTCCACGGTTTTTCCCTATTATAAGAATAGCCCGTCACCACGTCATCTACAAAAACTATGAAAAATCGAGTGTCCCAAGGGCTCGCCATCAAAAACTTCTCCATGCTCTTGGGCATCCATATCCCAGACTCAGTACGCCACACAATGAAAAATGTCAGACAAGCGGAAAAGCGCCATCTACAAAGGACAACCAGTTTATCCCTGGTGAAAGTTTCAAAAGGAAATAAAATACGGAGACCATAGGATTCCTTTCAGACTCCAATTAAAATGGATTAGGTCGAAATAGAGATGCGATTGGAGTGCTGAGTAATGCCTCGATGTATCTGAAATGTTAATCCACCGGCTGTTCAATTCAACGAGACAAATTTCATTTGCAAATGGACTGTAACGGAATTCCAGATTTGAAATTGAGTTGGGCATTAATGTATTCAGCCGAGTGTTGTCAATTACATATTCCACTAGAAGTGTTTGTGTAAATCAAGATGTGAAATATGACAGTACAAGGATAGCAATGACATAGTCACAGCAAAGCACAATAAACCTGAAATTTGTTGCTGTGTATGGCTGTACAGGGTATCATTTCGATCTAGTTCAACCCAAGTTCCTACCTCGGAAAGTGTTTTCTCGAGAAGTATCCATTCGAAGGATGAAATAGGGTGATTCAATTCGGCATTGAGCAAACCCCATAGACCAGGGACAGCAATCTAGTCGCGCAGTGGTAGACAATATCCATTTCATGAGAAACTTAAAGTGATGGAGAAAATTCCAACGATCCAGCGCCTTTTTTTTATTGTGAACGAACGACGATTTATGAGAATTGATCGGAACTTGAGCCGGTAAAATGCCGGGGCGTGTTATTTTAGTGTTGACCCTCCGTTCGTACTCCACCAACCATGTGATGTGAATGTACAAGCTCAGTGCATGGCCCGCATGATTATGGAAAAAATTGAATTCGATGCTGCCCCGTTGCCGGTTTAAACGAGTATTCCTCTATAAATAGGAGGGAACTCATTGCATTCTCCACCGTTGACGTGCATTTGGTTAATCCCCTGTGAAGGCGAACGCAATTAATTATCGCGCTCATTCCAAATCTCTCATTTCATCCACTGCGAAATAAAGATTTCATTATTTCAGTGCTCGTGATTAAATTCCGGATGCGAATTCCTCACTTCTTTTGAAACTCAAGAATTAGTACAAATGCTATTATTTCAAAGACGATCAGCGATATGCATGACTTAGTCCCCCGGGGTAAATCCATATTGGAAATGGGGTATTTAAATAATTGCAAACGTAATTAAATGGAATTAATCATCTTTATTCTTCAGAACTTATTTGCTCGGAAGGCACACCATTCAATAGTTTCTCCTAACAGAGGAGATGTTCACTCAACCGATCCCGGTCAAAAACAAAAACTATGTAGAGCCAATTTTAAGTGTCGTGTATCCCAACTACTTGGATAAAAAAAATAGGATGCCTTTAGTTTATATGGTGTCATATTGTTCGGGTTAAGCCCTTGAGTGATTGCCTTGAAAGTACCTCGACCTAGGCCTCAACCTTTTCGACCACTTTACAATGTCTGGTCATTTTTACAAGCGACATGTTGGCTGCAGATGTTTGGGTCTGAACACTCTTACTTTATTTGGTCTGAAAAATAGAAAATTTATTTTTGCTACAGAATATTTCGTGTTCGTAAATCCAACAATCCATGACCCTACTATAGCCATCATTAAATGAGAAGTAGAGGAGATAGGGCATATCTGCTTCTTGGTGAGAAAGCGTGAACGCAAGGTGCGGATATCGCGCCAGTGGAATGGGATAAGACCAGTGACACGATTCAGTTCACACTGAAGGGGAGAATACAGCGATTTGAAGTTTAACAGGCGCATTGTCACTCGTTTTACACACCACCCACGACCCGTTGAAAGACTGTCGGATTTTGTTACTGAGCTATATTGGATTTAATCTTTTTTCCCCGGTGGCAACTCACACTTTTTTCGCTCGAGTTGTGGTGGTGAATAGTGATACAGAACGCAGGGGGCGGGGGAGGGGGAGGGCGGGGATTTCCCGATCAGAAATTTTCCCTGGAACTATTTCCCGAGGCATTTTTCTCCGAACACACACTTTCCACTACACAAAGTGCGAAAATTGATTGTTTTACAATTTCCCTCTTGTTATTTATGTTCGTAAAAAATTAGTTTTTTTTAGGGATAATACTGGAGAATGAGGAACAGTATTCCGCGAGCATTGATGAAGTAGATTGGAATAAAAAATTATCGGCTGTTTCTGATGAAGTCATTGGGGGGAAAAAATTGTTGATTTGAACTTTTTAAAGAAATTGCTCTGGGCATTTTTACCGGGCGAATTTATCGATTTTTGGATCAATTGTGCTCCGGAGAATCTTTTTGGAAAACGATTTTTTCTTCGGGCGTGTTGAACGAAGTCCGAGGATCATACAGATGAATTTATGGATGAACTAAAAAATATGGAGTACACTCTGAATTAACCTATATGAATTTGAATCCATGCTCGAATATCTATTGCTTTCGAGAGGTGAGTTGAAGCTATATCCGCGAGTCATATTCCCGAAAAGCTGTGACATTCGACAATACGGACTCACGACTGTCCACAATGCAGCCTATATAGTGATGCCGAAGGCTCATCAACTGAATACTGAGACAATAGGAACGGAAAGCCCCAAAGTCATACTGGCAAGTGGCCAATCGTTACGACCTACATCCGCGTCCAAGGGACTAAACAATGGACAGTATGGTTTCCGGCTAGTAATGAAGAGCAAATGGACGGCCTGCTAACAGAATCTATTTCGAGTTCTCTGCAAATGTTACAAATTTCGGGTTAAATACTGAAGGCTCAAGTGACAATTGTTTCTTTCAACACATCATTGTCAAAACCACAGACACACCTGCACTTTTCCACTTTATTCACTGTTGTTCAGCACTGGTTGATAATGCACGGATCCCATGTAAATTTCAATATGAAGTGCCATAACATGTCAAGATTTTACGACTATCGAGAATTTACAAGTGGCATAGTCACCAAAGTGGCATTTTCCTAGGTGAATACTAACGAGCTTCTTGTAGAAATCATAAATCTCGTCATCAAAATATAATACACTTGGGAAAGTCACGCACTTGGTAGCATCAATATCTTCAATAATTCGCCCCTCAAAATAGGGTAATGACGGACTTTCAGGAGTCGAACGTAGAAGGGGAAATTCATAAATGTCCCCGATGAAAACTATTTCGCATACTTGATTGAACCGTAAACGGGATGGGTGTCCTAAAAAACAAAAGATCATAAAATAAATATCACAAAATTGCAATTCATCGACGTATACGATAGCTGCAACGAAGATAACTTTACAGAGAGGGTAAGAGCGTCGCTGAAATAACTGGGTATTTACTCCGGATAGAAGGGGGGGGGGGTGAGATGCTCAAGATGTTGGGGCGGTGGGTGATGGGTATATATGAAAGACAAGCCGCTTGGAGACTGAGACTTGAGCACTCGTAGAAACTAACTGTGGAAAAGGCACCTAGAGTAAATGTGTCATAAAGCAGACGTCTGTTTCCCACAATTAAAGCTGTTACACCGTCTTCTTTGTTACACACGCTCAACGAGTTTTCCCACCTGAATCATTACTATCTGTGACAATAATTATACTATTCATGAGACCTACTTTCATCAGCGACGTGCAATTCTTGAACACCAATGCACACGTCGGAAGGCCAAAAAACAATAAACAACGATAAAAGCCAGAGGTTTGCGCATAGTGAAATTCGCATTTTAGGGGCCATATGATACCTGTTGCAGCATATGAATGGTGCTTTACCTAAGAATTTAATACTGTGAGCATTGTAAGACCGCCTGACAGAAAATCTTTATGACGTATGTAGTGACGGTGTTGTGTGTACGCGTCATTTTCTAATTAAAGAGTTGAGTGAATTAATGGCATGGTTGAAAAGTGATCGAATGTGTGTCGCCAAAAATTGAAGCAATTGAAATGTGTTCCGTGCCGTCAATTAGATAAAGATTTTTAAAAGAAACTTCATCCTCAAAGATCATTTTCAGATTTTAGCGAAAAAAATTAACATGGCTTTGCCTATCTTTCTTATTTAAACATTTCATGATTCTTCGAAATACAGTAGAGCTCCCTTTATTTTCCGAGCTCGGGGGGTGACCTTGAAGCAATTTCGTGGAGAAAAAAATTAAGGAAGCCCCCCACTCTGCCCACTGGTTGGTTGGCGTGGTGGGGGTTGTCGGGAGCGGAAGGGGAAATAAGAGCAGAAGTAGACGGACTATGTATCAAGTAAATAGGTTATGTTTCATGAATGCTCGGTCCCACTATTGAGACGCTGCGCAGTCTGGAGCGCATGACGTCGAAAACAAGGATAGACGAAGTACGGGAAGTGGGAGAAGGTTTTTGAGGGGAGACAAGTCGTGAGGGGAGTACAGCGAAAATAAAGGAAGCGGAAAATTAAGGGAGCTCTACTGTACCCCCATTGTGGAAGTGGGTAATTTTTCGGCTAGGCAATTGGCGCCTCATTTTTATATCAGCGCTTGTATCTTTATACAATTGGGTGGTTCCCCTGGATAGCAAGTCGGCGCCTACCTTCCTATTCATTTTAATACGGTTAGGCTAGACTACCTTTAGTAGACCACCTAGGTACCTCATTACATCAATGAGCAATCGTCGTTGTCCTTACCTCACTACCTTCCCACTATTTCATCCTCTGTCCTCATTTTTCCCTACGTCACCACCTTCCGATGATTGGATTGGCTCGCCGCTGTGTCCCCATTTAGCATTTAAGATCGATTTTTCAAAAATTTCGCCAGTTCCATTCTCAATCGTATTAGAGTACATATCGTTATACTCTGCTCATTTTACTTTTGAAAAACACAGTCCATTTTAACTCGTGACCAAATATACTTATTTTTACCAGTCCCGTTCATTTTAAATGTTATTTAGAGTTCCTCAATCAGTGTAAATAATTCTTCGACTTAGAGGCAAAATAAATAGGAGTGTTGAATAAAAATGTATCGTGATTGATTAACTCTAAATTAACCCATTGCCTTATTCCAACGTTCGACGGAGAAAATTCCATTTTTTTTTCACCGAATAAAAACAAAATGTCTAAGTGGAGATTGCAGTTTGGAGATTGAGTAGATTCGATGGGAATGTTCGGTGGGAAGCGTTTGGAAAATTGGATTACGGTTCGGGAAATTGAGAACGTTTATTCAAGACTAAAATTTTGTTGATGCACGTGGACTGGATGGTCGACTGGAAGAACTAATTGTTGGGTGACAACGAGTACCCATGATCCCTGTAAGTGAGACGAAGCGAGTGATCAAGAAAAGAGAAAAGAAAATTAGAGTATGGAAAACTGATTGCCTTGGAGAATGATTCAGCGGTTGAGTTGCGAAGCTGGTACGAAGATTGAGAGCTTTGCAAGTTCGTAATCGATGTATTGAGTCTTTGTGACTATTATCCAAATGTTCGTATAATTTTATCCCTTGCAATCCCTAATAAAATTTATCATGTACGTGAAATAATTCTATACGTATTTTTTTTCACCTGACATGTTTGCCTTTCTTAATTTTTCAAAGTTTGCAGACAGATTTGTGGGAGTAAGCTTGCGCTGCGGTGCGCCACCCGAGAACAACAACATTATAGCAACGGCTTACGACAAAAGGGCGGCCCCCATAAACCAGACTATCGCAAACATAACGTGACCCAAATATATAGCTGAAGCACTTGGCGACGAGCGATCCTTTACAGAGAGTTAGCTGGGGGTTCATAGAGGATCTATGCGGCTCATAGGTCTAGCGATCAGACCTCCTTTTGTTGAAGCCCATGGACATTGGGTTTGTCACATAAATTATTTACTCTTGAATGGACAAAAAAAAAACAAACAAATCCCGCCAACGATTCAGAAGCATTCAACATGTTACTGAAAACTGGCAATCCGCCAGTTCATTTGGAATTTAATAGTAATTTCCTTCGAAACTGCATGCTCTCACCATAATTGCAAATGCTACATGAAGCAAATGGTAAAGGACCTTAACGAGCATATCAGCACATAGTACTTTTACACCCGAATGGGCTTATTGCGTGATCTCATGGCCCCTGGCTTTCAGCCCATTAACTAAAGTGAAATTGTTGATTATCTCCGTGCAACATGTTTAGCCAAAAGCTTTGAGAAATGGCGCGCTAAATGATCTTCCACGGATGATTCAATTAGCATGTATTGTTTCGGGTCAATTGTTGAGTTGTAGATGCTGGCAATTCATTTGGCACAATTTTGGCATAACAGAACTTCATATTTCGTGCATGGGAACAACATTATTTGATTAAACAAACGATAGTTGGGCCCAGCTTCTGTCTAATTGAAACCAAAGCAATGTCGAGTAATTTCCTCTTAATGCGAGATGACCTCAGTCAGACGTTGGATAAAGTTCACACTTAATTACAAGTACGTAACTCCGCCTGATTGGAAGGTTTGTTCACTTTGTCGCGGGTAGGGAAATTAGAGGCACCTTTAGCAGTATTACCGGTAGAGATTGAACGCGAGAACCTTGATTACTTTAATTGAACATGAAGAGAGGCTGTGAAAAGAGGGCGCGGTCTAGGTGAAACTATAAATTTTGGTTGTACAATCTGTTTCTTCTGATACTCAATTCAGATAATACTGGAGTAGTCGATTCTGCAGTATCGAATGAAACTGTTGTATGCTGAATCGATCCTGGATGCAGTCAATAAAATCCAGAAAATTAAAGAGGCGTGTACTTTGCCTATGCAGATGTTGAAACATAATCAGCAATAGATTTTCTTTTCACGATCTCTAAACATACCAAGATGATGGACTTTGCACTAATCCGATTTCAATTATCCAATCATTGCTCTCACTGCATATCTCCTTACTCCAAAATTCACCAGATGTACCATATAACCGATATTCAATCCCCATTATCCAAATTACTGATCCATGATACTAAATGTCCCCAGCATCCATGCAATCTCAATAGTAACATCATTCAGGGGTGTAATTGGATACTGCATACATCACTCACTCACCCAAAGTGCTGAACCCAATTGTAATCCTTGCAAACGAAAAAGAATTTTCACTGAGGCGTCATAAAAGAAAGATGTGCATAAGCAAAATAAGGATATTTTCAAGTCCCTCGTTACTCATGAATGTTAGAGCAGCTATCAAGGATGTCTCTTCCGGCAAGCGTTGGAGAGGCCATTATCGAAATTGCACCTAGGACGGAATATCGACCTTCCTTGGACAGACCAGACGCTTCAGTTATGCAGGGAATACCAACCCGGGTTCATTGCGACAATTTTTTAGAATTTAGGTTATTTGGGGTGACAGCACATGGCACTAAATCCATGCAATAGGTGCAATTAATCAGGCCTTACCCTGAGCCCAGATAGTAACTATCGATCCACATTATTTCATAGTGCCCTCTGTAGGAATAACCGTTGGAGGATTATTATGCAGCCTCGACTCCCTAACACGCCTCCTTGTCCTCCGTATAAAATGCGAGACAGTGCCACCCTCATTTCCTTATTCCGCCGAAGCGGAATGCAAATAATCCTTCCCCTTTTTATCTCACTTACTTGACCCTGGAATAACTTGGAAATACTCACCATTGACGTGCCCCGTGGCCAAGCAACCTTCAGCCGAGTAAGGCAACACTGTCTCTTCATTATATGAATAACAATATTATACGTCACAAATGACATGAAAACGATATCCCGGAGCAATGCAATATCTGTGCGAATGAATATGGAAATTCAAAGAGCAAAGGGAGGCGATTGAGGTGTAATAACGAGCGCGAGGGAAATAGTCGGAACGCTCGAGTTATGGATACCTCTAGCATCGGCGAAGTCCCATTTAATTCTATTGAAGAAAAAGTGCCGACAAATTAATCCTGACATAAATCATCTGTTTGAGGAATAGCTATTAAATTTGCCGGGATTAGGGGAAGTGGTACAATTGGTGGTAGAAAATAATTATTGCACAAAACTCCACTGAGCCTATTGATGATGTACTTTATTAGGCGTGAGCCTTATGTCCTTGTTATACAAAATTATCACTCGTAGAATTTATCACATTGCGTATCTCAAATAACTCGTTGAAGTTCTAACACTCCGGTGATTTAACAAAATAAAGTCTCAATAGATGATGTACTCGAAAAACCGTTGAACATCTAGTTCTCTCACACTATGGTTAAACGCTCGATTTTAGCTCTCGATACAGACTCTAGACACAACCGTTAGATATGAACTGCTCTGGTTGAACTACCGATACGGACTAGCAAGAATACGGATTGCGGATTTTCTACGTGATCTGGCCCCAAATCCGACTCACCCCGAGGTCGCCCGAAATTACTCGATTGATTTGAATCTTAATATGGCGATTTTCTTACTACATTTCAAACATCATCCTCACCTACATTATTGTAGATATAGAAAGCTTGAACATAATCGTTTTTAATTTATGAAGGCCATTATCTGGTGTATAAAAAATGGGTTCTGATTTATTAGATTTATCTCAACTATATAATATTTCAAACTACCTAAAGATGGTGCAAATTCCTAGCTTTCCACTATCCGATGGCACCACTAATCAAGTTATTTTGGTAGTTACCAGTTAGACCATTTTCAGCAGTATATATGCATGTATATGTTTGTATAAATTTGAATATCTCTCGAAATCCTCGAAGAATTTGCTAATGATAAATGATGTTGAGTTTATTCGACTATTCTGTAACTGAGTGGAACACTGAAACTTCGAACTTTCAAAATTTCACTTCTCCATTCGAAGGTCACAAGTGAATATCCCTTCCGGTAAGCACAATAAGCCTTCCTCATTCATCCACTTCAATACTAAATGGAATACACGGTTAGAGGGGATATGCAATCTGAATTAATTGGCGGTTGCGTTCTGCTCGAAATACCAAGCGCATCAACACGAAGCACGGGGATTTGAAGGACAGGTGTGTGCAGAGTGGGTGGATATCGTCCCTCTGGGTGAGCCCATCTGCGGGATGTCAGCGCGATGGAAGGGACATCCAGTGGGATAAGGGTCAAACGAGACCAAAGCTCCGTCGAGGTATGCTCTCGCCTCGAGAGCCTCAAGTGCACCTTTGTGCATCCACAAATTCCCCTGTGGTCACATTGTCGTACATTCGAAAGAGATTTCACAGTCACGCCCTTGAGGCATTGTACATACCAGGATGTTGGTTTTCTTCTATTCGGACGAATGCACTAATCGAAAGGTCTGCTTGAATCTAATCAATGCGAACCAATTCGAATATTTAGCTCTAATTTTTACCTGCTGAATAGAGATTTTTCTCTCCCTCTTGTAGCATTACGACTGGTAGCCTGTCCATTGAATCGTAATTCCTAATCCAGTGTCACATCACCTGATTACTTCTATGAGTGTGATCGAAATCCGTGAGGAAGCCTCAAAATTTGAGTGCTGCTCGGGGTGTCGCCCAGTGGGAAAACCCAAATGCCACACGTCAGGATGATAAATCCATCTCGGGTACTGTGTCTCATTCAATTCAAGCACGATGTACCATCCAAAGTTGCATGCAAACGTCGCGTTTCATACCATGCCATGCGACATCTGTCCCCTACCCCAGGGCCATCAATGTCTCTGGCATACGCGAGAGGTCGATGTACTGTGCCATGTATCGTGATGCATCTTCCAACTGGAGAAATATGGTATGTCGTCTTGTGGGATCCAACATGAAGATTTGTGGATCGAGACGTGCCGGTGTGAAAGGTCGGTTGAATCATAAATTTCGAGGAAAAAGCCTCTGGCTGTACGTTACATTATTGTTGAACACAGGAAGATAAAGATTTTTAATTTAAGAAGATCTTTCTGAGCTTATCTAGAGGCCATTCTTGATGTAACTCTCCATCAGTCACGCCTCGCCACCATACGCATGCAGATGCGTGATGCAGCGCCGTTCGATGATTTTCCCAGTTCAAAAAAAAACTAATTCTAACTATATAATTCATTACCATCTTGCAATATTCCAACAATCAAGGCTCATCGTTTGATAGTCTTCAAACGCAATTAACTGATTTAATTAAATTTACAACGTAGCGGATGTCTGTAGTAAGAATGAGATGATTGGTAACTCAACCGTCAGATTATATCGAGAATCAAGCAAGTTTTACAAGACTCAAATGGAAACCAAATGAGTCGTGAATTAAGGGGCAAGCGATGCTTGACTGATTAATCCAGTAGATCTTGATTCGAGAATCACCTGATCCTTTGATACAGACTCCACATCCCGGTGAATCGCAAGGACTCGCTGGAAGCAAATATAGATGTGGAGTTCCTGACCCGCCAGAGAAGTGAAACTTCAGAAGAAGAATATCAATTTTTTTTTCAAGTTTAGGAAATCGGAAAAATCCCTCCGGCCCTCACTCCCACCCCTCCCGCCTTCGACCACCCCACCCCCTCCACCCACGGCCCTAAGTGTCCGGACAGCGTAACACCTTCCGATAGTCCCATACGAAATTCCACGTCGAAAATACCATTCAATCACTGAAACAATGGACCCCACGTTTTCAGGGTACCGAATTCTGGATGTTAATACACATGATCTATGCTACCAATTCCAAATCCTAAGAGAGGCAACTTTCAGGCTACGTTGACAGCTATGTTTCCCTGTAACGGAGAGCTTCGACGTTGCAGATATTGCGTTTTTCATGAGGAACAAATCGGGTAAAGGGGATCTCATGTGCCTCGACCTATTTCATTAAACTTGAAAAGGGTTCGGATTTCGACGGATCCAATGGCTTTGTGAATCCAAACTCAAGAGAGGAAATTCAAACGCTTTCGGAGGATACCCGTTTCTACTTGCTCAAGAATCGCGAGGTGGAAAATCATACAGGGTTATTATTAGAAATTGTGAAAAACCTATACCATCAGGATAGTATGTGACAAACTGTAAACCGGTAGAAGGAAAACGTTGAAAATCTCATCGGAGAAGGGTGAGAGAAATTTTAGCCCTTTCTCGCAATCAAAGTGAACGAGTCTTTTCGGCGAAAGCAGTTGTATGGTCCAAGAAAATTTTTCATCGAATTCTCCCCACAAAAATGTAAAAAATTCTGGAGAAAAGAAAACAATCGGGAACCGTACAATAAATACCATTGCACTGTACACTCTTTCTCTTAGTCTTCCAGAGTTCTCACTCTGCTGCAGAATTAAAATCAAAGAATTCATTTATACTTTACTTGGCGAGCTGACAAAGTTTCCCAGAAATGTCAGATGTGCCATGATCCTGGTACCCAGTAGGTCATTTTTTTGTAACCTCCACATTCATATATATTGTTCAGCATTATTGAAAATACTTCTAATATCTTCCACAATTTTCGAGAAGTTTCCTAGAACCTCATCGAACCTCTAGAATTTTCCGTAATGAGTTTTCAAAAGTCTCCAACCTTTTTTCCCCTAAATCCTCTGATTCTATTCATCACTTTCAGTTGGTATTATGTTGTTCAGTCTAGACTTAGACGAATAAATAAATTCCGAGCTGCTTCACCCGGCAATTACCTCGGACAGGAGTGTTCTAATTTGCTAGTTTATGGCACCTTCGAGATGTGTCTGTTTCACGAAGTTATGAAACTCAGCGCATCGTATCCTGTGTCATCCGCCAGTGAGTCTGTATACAGGGTGTCCCGAAGCTGCCAGCTTCCATTCAGGACATCAAAACCGGACTTCCTTTGAAGAATCCTTTTTCATTTTCGGAACCGCTCATTATTCGATGATCTTTTAAAAGTCGTTTCTATTTTGTGTTTTTTGGGGTGGGCCCGGGTCAATTGGGATAAAAAGCCTAATAGGCGGGCAATGAGATTCATCCGATCACCAAAACAAAATTTCGTAATTTATAACCAATTCTCATGGATCAATTCCAGCATGAAGATGATTGAAGTTGTCACTGACAGACTAGACCACCTCTGATTCAAAGTCCGTCAATGCCGACACTGCTATACCGAAAACAAAATTTTTGTACGAGGATTTGATGCTAGACCACGTGTCCAACTTGTCCTATCTGAAATAAAAGGTATCAGCTTTCGGACACCCTATATATGTAGGTGATATTCACATGGGGCTGCAACTACACTATTCCATTTCCATTCGAAATGTAGTTCGTCGCCAGACAGACATGCGTGACGCCAGCCGAGCGAACATTGCCTTGAGGGATATACAAAGCAAATATGAGAACGAGGATCCCCGTCATCACCAGGTACTTTCCCACATTTCCATCGAATGAAAAATGGTCTAAATTAAATAAAATTCCGAGTTCTCGCATAATTTGACTGATGGACAAAGTCAGATTTAATGTATAGAACAAGATGAGCTTGATAACGACTTTTTTATGACACTATAAAAAAAAAACGGGAAAGCATGTTCATTAAATATATGCTTCCGAGAAAAACCATTGCGTGGATTAATCGAGGGAGGGGAAAGCATTATAATTTAGCAATTTCTTCGGGAAAATTCCAGTCGTTAAAGTAATATGGATATAACTTCATTTTGGAGATTCAAGTGTCGGTTTCGTTTTTTAATTAAAGCCAGAGCTATTCTTTTCTATAGCTAATGGACAACTTCTAGGGTCCCCTATCACAATAGTTGTATAACAGACTGTAACATTATCTCGAATTATATTCTACTTGTTAGTATATTGTTGCCTCTTTTCTATTATTACCTTTCCCTTCTTAACTTCCCGATCTACGGAAGTTATTGTAATGACCCCGAAAATGAAAAGTGCCAGATCGATGAAATTTTCACGTTTCTTATAATGTTCTACTGCATAAAGTATTAGAGTTAGCGCAAAATTCATATAAGAAAAGTTGTTTGCCATATAGAAATACGTATTTTATGTATAATGTCTTTTTTCGATAATTCGCATAATTAAGGAGGTATAGCAGTCTCCACAATTATGTATGTAATAAGTGAACGAATGGACCCAGCGCTGTCATGACGGTCCCAATCGAAGCGTTTTCATGCAAAATCGAGCGGATCACATTGTGGATGGCTTTTGTGCAGTATATGCAATGTTATTAGCAATTGCAATTGTTTATACTGTTCCACTGGGTAAAATATTAAAGTTTTTGTTTTGCAGCCGCATCCTTATTGGCGTCTCACTCTCACTCAAGTAACACGCATAAGTCTCATCCTCATGCTCACCATGCGTCTACTCAAGTATTCATAATTATCTGCTTCATAAATGTGTCAGTTTGGAATTCTCAAATAGGCATGTTTTCGTTATGATAATAACAGGGGTCATACTGATTAACCGTAGTATATTGGAGAAGAATAAATTTAGTAGGTTGTGCTGAAAAACCAAATCGGCCCGAGTGGGGCACACACATGCACACACCACTAGTTTCTTTTATATTAGATTAGCCGATGCTATTTATAAGTCTTGTGACAATCGTGACCGTTACAATACCTGCCCCTCAAAAGTACCCAAAAATCCCTGAAACTAGCGCATAACATAATTCCCACAATTACCATCTTTCGAGATTAAGCTTTTCAATTACTCTAGGGTCATCAGAGCCATCAGACTAATTGCTTGGCTTTCCGCTTGTTTCAGGTTCTAACACAGCTATAACACTCGAGTGTTCGATCATATTCTTGTGCAACACTAACTTGTCGAATGGCGAAAATTTGGGCCGTAAGAAGCTCGAATTGAAAAAGCTAAATGCCACGGAGGGTGGGCTGAAGGAGCGGATCTAAATGCCTCACCCCTGAGGGAAAATCGCACCCTGGTGAGTGAATAATCCCCGCTACCTCGCTCACTGTGGACACTTCATTTCAACGTTCATTATCCATTCAATCGATATCTAGAGACACTCTCCCTCCCCGCCCTTCCAAGACCAGCTTTGTCATCATTTTACGCCTTACTACCTCTCAGCCATTATCATTTCTATCGGTTTTTTCACCGAGGGATAGATGGGAAAGCTATTACATAAGGAAAAATAACGGATATCTGCTGAAGAATATGATTGAGGGAATCGGGATTTTTTTTTCATTTCCGTTTAAGCTCTAGAAAAAAAATCGACTGATAATTCTTATTATGGAAAATAAACAAATTGACCATCAATTGAATCTATGGGTATTAATTTCATATTTTAGTTGATTACAATAGGAGAATGTGAATATTCTGCCTGCGTTATTATTCCGAAAATTGTTTCAATCTCCCATAACGAAATACTGAAAGAACCTTTATATAAAATTGGTTTTCTCTATATAATATATTTTAAAAAATAAAACAAGGGACTCAATGGGCGCTCCGTTAAATTTAGTTGGCCCAATATAAAAGCTATGAATGGGCGATTGTCGCATCTGGCGCGATTGGTAGTGATAGAGAAAGGAGGGAATCCGAGTGGAGCACCTACCAAACCCGGAAAATCGGAATAAATTTTCTTGTGAAGGCGGGATTGACCCACGTGGATTGCCGAGACTAAAAGAACACAAGAGAGCGATGTGGCTGATCCTGGGTGCGGCTAAATCGCGTCCGGTGGAATCTACTTGTCGTGTGATGATGCAGCAGAAAAATAGGGGAAATAAAAAGTTAATGGAAAAGCAAAATGGGCTATTTCGGGAGCATGCATCAACTAATGAAATAGACTGGTCCATTGTTTTTTTTTTTTTTCATATCAGTGGTCATATTTTTGGATTGGACTTTATACCATTCAAAATTGTCCTTTTCGCGGGTATTTAAACGATGCAAAGATAGTTATGAGCTACTGTCATATTTTGTATACTAATGTCGTTTTATGATTTCCTGCGATTATTGGTTTTTACGATAATCCAATCAAAGTGCGTTTATGGAATACAAATGTAATTGAGCGCATCGTAAAATCATTAGTTGATGAACGATTTTCGGTGTTCAATGGACACTATACTTGACTGAAAAATGAGTCAGTCGTATTACCAGAGTGGTAACGCGTTATTTATTTTCGCGATTTTTTCGGAGTGGAATTTCTTATCTTTAGGTAGAGTTACCGAGATTATAAGTGGCTGTTAGTGGGCGTTTCTTGTCTACCGAAAAAAAATCCACTCTCCTCGTAACGAAAAATCAACAGATTCGCCCACGGCAATGACTTTCGGGCGGAAACTTCCATCTAGAATATTTCGGAAATTGCAAATGGTTCTTACGGTCGAAATGTTAGAGCGAAAGAGATTGACTAAAAAAAAAAAGGTGTGAAAAAAATTTTGTCATACAACTCGACCTCACCTCAATTTTATTTCACCATCGGTCGCCCATTTTCCCTCTGTGTTAAAATGACGCAACCGAGTTGATAGTGTAATGACAAATTTTCGGGGTTCGCCAGTTACAACCGACATAATTTCAGGGCCCGGAAGAACGAAGCGGAAGTGCGAGAATAGAGTGGTGGAAATAACGGCAGAGGGGAAAGAACCTTGAAAGAGTTATAACACTGAAAAAATAGGAGCCGCAGACGTATCCTTGGGCTTTTCGTGCTGTTGTCTGCAGGGGGTGGTGGTGGTGGTGGTGGCGGCGCTTGTCGCCGTCGTGACTACGAAAGACGCAGGGGTGGCGGTCGGGGTGGTCGGTCATCCGGTCTCACAACCATCAGCTCCTCCGTCGCGGGGAGCGCTGGGGGCTGCGGCCCCGTGGTGGGGCTCCCCTCCTACAAGAAACGTCAAGGTATCTTTCTTCACCGCGAACTACCCACAATAAAAAACAAAACAAATTGTTATAAAAAAAACATTAATGCATCAAATTTACAATGCATGGAGAGATTATATGATGAACATAAAGTCCTCTGTATGGATATGTTATATATTTTCTACCTCAATTCCTACAATACTAATACACACTAACATAATATCATAAGGGAACTCATCATCATGGGGAAGGGGTGGACGTGGACGTGACAGAGGTCGCGGGGGCGGCAGTGGAGGACAGTCGGGATATCGCCTGGATTCAGGGGTCGCCCCCGGCACTTATCCCCCGGGATTGCACGGCGTTGGGCCGGGATTTAGGGAGGTCGTGAACATACTTGGTGCGAGAAATCAAGTGGGCACATTAAGCGGCGTTGGGCCACCACCCGGCGCAGTCGACGACGATGATGAGGAGGACGAGGATGAAGGAGCCCCAAAGCGACCGCCAAGACCGCTCTACAGGAGATTCATCAATTATGTACGTCAGGCGTGGACGGGCGTCAAATTTGCATTGGGTAATTAAACACTCTAAGTATGGCAATTAAAAAATAACGTGTTCGGTCTCGATAATGAAAAACCTTGAATTTTGTTCCTAAGTTGAAATTTTCCCCAGATAACAAAGCGACATTCACTAATCCCTATTCTTAGAATATCTTCGGGTTTGAGTTGTAAAGTCATAAGACTCGTCTCTTCGTACCTTTGTAAATAGTACCATGTGATTGGTTATTTCTGCTGCTGAAATAGGGATGACTTTCAATCAACAAACTCGACATCCTTGAATCAATAATTCTTTTTCCATGAATGTTTTAAATGCTCAACGTTACTAACACATTACTATCGTGGAATTAATCGATGGAGAATAAATGAGAAACAATTCGTCAAGGGCTTTGGTTTTACACGCGGATCAATGGTTCTTCATAAAAATAAATCGCCGTCTATCGGATTTACAGGCAATAACACCCGCTGACGTTTCAAGCCCGTTAGTGATATCGACTAGCTAGATTTCCGTGAAATGCCGTTTCATTTTCGACATGACATATACAAACGTGCAATGCTTTGTCGTGTTTCCCAGGATTTATAACCGGTTTAGCCGCTGTTGGCTGTCCAAAAATCGCCAATCGCCCACACCTGCTAGCCCTCGTAGGTTGGATACCAACGCAGAAAATCTCTGTAGGAAAGCGATAAACTACGATTAGTACTAAATTGGAAATATTTTTGAAAGGTGAAATGCAGGATCGAGTTTTCCTTATTTGTAGTCGGCACCCAAACAAAAATTGCCTGAATTCCAGTCCCAACTTGAATGATGGTGATGACATATGCTCAAATCAAAACTCTCTGGTTGACTCAGACAGGAAACATAGAATTACAGAAAAAAAATACTGCACAGAAATTATTGTAAAGTGGAATTCCTACAGAATATACATGTTAATATTGATCATTCAATAATTTTTTAACTAATGGCATTATGTCGAGGGAAAGGATATTTTAATTGTCGAACAATTGTTAAACCCTCAACAAGCACCAGTGTCCAGATTCTTCTAATTGGAGTCTCTCAGCGTTAATATTTTTTCAATTTCAGACTCGGAGTATGAGGAGGAGCAGACACCGCGCTACAGACCGGATTCGTTGGCAAGCCTTTGCCGAGCCACGAGATTTACTGAGGCCGAGTTGAAAAGAATATACCGGGGATTCAAGGCTGAGTGTCCCACGGGAGTAGTCCGGGAGGACACCTTCAAATGCATTTACTCACAGTTCTTTCCCCAGGGAGGTGAGCTGTGTTTTTTTTTAATTAGTCAGTTGTTACTACGTCATGTTCAGGGGAAATAATGGGTTTTGGTCAGACTCCTCGGGAGAATTCTCCTGTTGCGGGGAGATCAGCAAAGTTGGAGTCTAATTGGAAGATGAGCGCAGGAAAACAATTCTTTAAAAAAATATCGTCGAACTAGGAGACTAAATGAGTGAGACCAAGCGGGACACAAATGAGATAAGGATGTTCGATCAAAAATCGATCTGTCAAAATTCGATTTTTTTTGGCTTAAATATCGATTTTTCATATCGATTTTTGTGAGTCAATCGATCTTTTTTAATCAAGATCGATTTTTTTTGTTTTTCATCGTCCTAAGTAATTTGTTTCTATAAACCATTCCAAAATTGATTATCACAATTTGATTGATTAGTTGGCACTTTTTATTTTTTCCTAATAAAAAATCGAATTTCCTAATAAAAAAAGAAAAAAATCGATCTTGCCGTGATCGATCTTATAGGCTTCGATCGATTCCATCTTCTTCGAGTCGATCTAGATCCAACAGCATGATCGATCTTTTTCTGATGATCGAACATCCCTAAAATGAGATCCCGATTTGCAACTTCCCCGGAGATTATGTTCGATTTTTCATAGCTTCACGTTTCAAGAGATTTCCACCATTTTTGAACCTGCTTCAATGAGATGTGGGAGGGTGTATGTATGTGGTCAAAATGTTTCGCCAACCCTTTCTCGGGTACGAATTCTGCAGTAAAGAGATTTTTTATGTAAAGAACACATAAATCAAAAGGTACATCAATCATAATAGTTTTTAATTTGTTACTTTGATATGAACAACAAAACTTACTCATTTTATGACATTTACTCAAACTAAACATAAATATATATTTTCAAGTAATAACAAGTGGGACGACGTTTTTGCTAACCCATTAGCAAAATGCTTCCGAATGGCTTTCATCTTCCAGGTTCCGACTGAATCCGTTGCTTTTCAGGGGTATAATTCGCGGACGAATAATGCAATCGTTACTATTAGCGAACTCGGTGAAGATGGCATTGAGACGAATCTTTTTAACCCAACTAAGACAGTGCCAATCAGTAGCTTTTGAGTAATTTTCAAACAAATCGGGATTTTCTAAAAATCAATATCTTCAAAAGTATACCACCGATCGAAATTTAATGAACGCTAAATGATATGGCTTCCTGAACTCTATATTCCCTGTAAAAATCACGAAATTCGATGGGAGAGTTGAGGAGAAAATTAGGAAAAGTTAACAAAAATCGCATGTTCTGCTTAGAGTTGATGTTTGAAGGGCTATAACTCGGGAACAATTGATGCAATCGTCACCATTACCGAACTCGGTCAAGATGACATTGAGACGAATCTTTTAAGCGCCGACTGAATGAATTCGAACAATTATTTTTTGAGTAATCGTTGAAACTTGATGTGGCGGTTATTCAGGAAATCACTAAAATGTTTAGTCACATACACACACACATATATACATACAAGGCCTAAAAACTGAGGTTTCTAACTAGACAACGTGGCTTTCAAGGTTCGAATTGCCATTGTTTTGGAGGAATCATAGTGCTACGTCAGAAAAAGTGCGAAAAATTCAATTCAATTCAATCCAAAGCTTCGATTTGGGGGCCTAAACACCGAAAAATGGACATTAAAAATCGAGCGATTACAAAGCTTCCTTTCGGAAGCAAAAATATATATATTCCGTAAATATGTAACATTATAAAAACTATAATACTACTAGTTTGCAACTATTTCAAAATATAAACTAATCAACGCCGGAACATTTTCCTTTTTGGCTATTTCGATACTTGAATGAAAATCAAGTTTGCAACTTTTCTCATCATATCAGTCAAGAAATAATATCTAGAATATAATTCATCTTTTTTTTTAACAAAAACCAAAAAAAAACGCAATCTTACTATCTAAAAGTGTACATTTTTGGTTAAGCCCTTACTTCCTAACTAAGAGTTTAACGTAGTTTTTAGGGGCAGTAATTAGTTTTTAGAGATCAGTCATAGACTATGGGTCGAAATATAGGTGATCATCTTTTTTCAGTAGTCATCTCTTTCTAAAGTTCGATCAAGGGACTGTAGAAGTGGCAGCGGGGCCCACCGCCGCATGCGCATTTCCCTTCAATGCGGTGACTATAGACACAATGCGTTACAGTAGACATGATACTATAGACCCAAGCAGTTACTGTAGTCGCGATGCTACAGACACAACACGTACCTCAAACAGCCGGCAATGCGTTGCGGAACAAGAAAAACCTTCGAAAACAGCCGGCAATGCATTGCGCCACTAAAAATGAGGAAAAACATCAGTTTACCTCCGGAAAAGCGACTGAAAAAGGCCTAAAATGGGCATGAGTGAGGAAATAGTATATTATGTCATAAGGCCTGTAAAGTATTTTTATGACAAATATGATCATAATCTGGGCCTTCGGCCCATATTTGTTAGGAAAATGCTTTAAAGGCCATATGACATACTATGCTTTTTGTCACGAGGCTTCCTAACCGAGTTCTTTGCGAGGCCTAGGCCTGATAAGTGCCACTTATCGGCCTAGGCCTCGCAAAGAACGAGGTTAGGCGGGCCGAGTGACAAAAAGATATTTCGACTCTTATGCTCTCGTCTTCTGAAAATTTGCTTGAAATGTACGATTTGTCGTTAACAAGTGCGTGAAGCATTCCATGTTATTGATTCTTTTGATTGCTCCTATCCTTAATTTGAAATCTATATAGAAATTTTCCAAAATTGCGTTGAGTTTTAATTACCCTCCAATTACCAGAATTTCATTTCGATGTTCCGGCCACAATTGAATATCCGGAATTGGAACATAAATTTGGCAACGCAGATATGAATATTAAAGCGATAAATAGGCAGAAATGTGATAGTCCAGTGATAATCCTCGGACAACCCAAAAATTTAATAGGCAGAGCATTTTTATTATCCCAGTATTTTGAATCCTCCCTTTCCATTTCAATCTTCAGCCTGAATTTTTAATGTTAAATTAATTTTATACACTAAACTTTCAAATTATTATCCGAATTTCACGAATTAATCAACTCAGATTTTCTCATTGCCATTAAAGGCCAATGATCTGAATTTTGCTGCGTGACTTCCCTCATGGAAAGAAAATATATACGAAGATATATCCGAGATGTATGTGGCTCTTATTGGATATATTCCAGCGAAAAATGTAGTTTGACGAGTATATGTGGCGCATATTACGATTATAACTATGATCCAAAAGGAATATATCCACAAATAGTAAAGAAAATATATCTCTTACACATGTCGGACATATGCGACATATATGTAGGATGAATCTGCTATACATCTCAACATATATTTTCAGGATATATATTTTTATATGCGGGTTAGGCGCAATTTAGGGCTCGACTGCTGTAATTTTTCTCATTAATTTGTCGTCATATCATTTTTATCAAATTTCCCTCCCCCCCCCCCCCCCCCCCCCGCGCATTGGATGAATGGACAATGCACACACAAGGATTTCCCTGGAAATGAAATGAAAACACGGTAGGATCGAGTAATCAACATTAGCAGATATATATTCCGCGTGGACCCCCGGTTCACTCCCACTTTTTGCGGCCCCATGCGGGCACTGATTGCACTTTTGATTACAGCAACAACGGCTACAAAATGTGGATAATAACTTCAGGGATGCGGACGCCACTCTGTTAATGCTCATGGAGTAGAGGACGGTTCCTTGTTTATTCACGTAATTGAGGACATTTGTGATTCAATTCGTGAACCTAAGTATTGAAACTTGTCAATTGTTAATACCTTGATGGTTGCATCCTTGAGCTTATATCTCACATGATGAGCGCCATGTCGCACAATGTGCTCTTTAATTTCGAAAAAAAATTATAATTGTACAGACGTCTGTTTTTTTTTGCAATTACTTCTGCAATTTGTAAAAACATTTCAACTCATGAAAATAACAATAAAAAACTAGCAAAAATATTCATAGGATTCATAAACCAGGAACATGTGCAACTAAAAAAAAAGGTTAATGCAAAAATTACTTATGCATTCTTGGGGGGCTTCCGGAAAAAAAGATGTATGAGAAATCTCGAGAATGGGCGAATCTCCGGGGCCTTCGGGCTCACAGGCGGTTAGATGTATCGATGTATTCCATTTTCTCTGAAGCCCCTTTGGACACTTTTATTACGTGCTGGTACATCGTAAATAGCGGACTCCCTTCCTTCAATCCCTGCATATTGACCCCCTGCTTATCCCGATTCTTCGGCAAGGGTAAATTGAGTTGAAAAAAATTTGACTTTATTGGGTCAATGGGGTTTTTTCCAATTTAGGACACATCTAAAGTCCTGCGGAAATAGTTTTAATATGAAAATTCCCTATTTTCTCTTTCTATTTGTAACTTCTCGCAACGGCAAGTTATTATGATCGATTTGCGCTAAAAGAAAAATGTGGGATATGTGTATAAAATATATGGTGAAATAAGACCTTGACAATTTTCCTTAGTTATCATCATTATTGAGATAGAGTGAAGAAAATTTTGCTACTTTTACCATCAAACCATACACTTGTCAACTAAATTCACAATTAGTACCTCAACAACATTCACACAGTGAGCAGTTTTTTGAACTTCTCGTTCAGTAAACTGGGCTTCGTCGGCTCGTTCCATGAAGACATATTTACCGGCATTTCAATTCTATTCCCCAAGAAAATAATAGCATTATTGCTGACGGCTATTTGAAAACTGAGGGGGCCACTGGATACAAATAACAACGAATGGTTTTCCGTTTGTCTTTCTCATGGAGTCGAGATGGAATCAAGCAATTTTCTTTATTCCATCTCAGCCAGCAACCGCACATTTTTCTGGAGGATAATACGCGGGGATAATTCTGGTGGAAACAAGTTCGGAGAGTTTAGGAAAAATTTTGGATTTTTTCGAGAATCAATTCTGATTCATCTTTGAACAAATTCTTTATTCCAAAACATTGAACAACATGAAAGAACACGGCTCCTTAACTCATTGATACAGTAGAGCTCCCTTAATTTTCCGCTTCCTTTATTTTCGCTGTACTCCCCTCACGACTTGTCGCCCCTCAAAAACCTTCTCCCACTCCCCGTACTTTGTCTATCCTTGTTTTCGACGTCATGCGCTCCAGACTGCGCAGCGTCTCAATAGTGGGACCGAGCATTCATGAAACATAACCTATTTACTTGATACATAGTCCGTCTACTTCTGCTCTTATTTCCCCTTCCGCTCCCGACAACCCCCACCACGCCAACCAACCAGTGGGCAGAGTGGGGGGCTTCCTTAATTTTTTTCTCCACGAAATTGCTTCAAGGTCACCCCCCAAGCTCGGAAAATAAAGGGAGCTCTACTGTATACACGTCCACCCTTTACGTACGGAGTCCCTACATATAGCAAGAGGATTTTCTGTTCCGCGCGAACCTAACGGCAGTCTGTTCATTAGCACTTTTCTCGAAAACTAGTGAAGCTAAAGCAAATTTGCGAAGAGATTTGGAAACCTGAAAGGTCAAGCTTATTCGTGCAATTTTTAAGAATTTCTTGAAAAATGTTTTCAGTGTTTTTAATGTCTAATAAACTTTTGAGGTACATTTTTTTGCGTATACGTTGAATCGTGTGGTTTATCGAAAAAAATTTAGCCGAAAATTCTGAAAGAATTCAATCTAGTACTCTTGAATCTCATCTTTAAAATGGCACACACCCTTTGCAAATTGGATAACCATCGCCGTCCTTATAAATAAAACAAATACGGAAGACCATCTCGGTACCTACCTATTTAAAAACAATTATGCAAAATTGGAATATATAAGAAAACCAGAACAACGAACACACATTTTTCTACTCAACAATATTTATTTATAATTTTTAACCACTCGGAAAGTCAATTTTCGCCAGTTATAACATTGAGTCCCGACTGCAGTACAGTTCTGGTCAAGACTATAAAATTTTTTAAACGTTCAAAATTGTCAAGCTTTAGAAATTTCCGAAAACTGAAAAAAATAGAAAATGCATGAGTAATGTTCTATCATCCGGTTGCCCATTTTACCCGACGATATTGCTAGCAGATAATGGCCCCTCAAACTGCTATGCGTTTCTGGTGCTTCCCGTTCGCTCTCTATTATACTGAACGCGGCTCGGGTCTCGCGGGAAATCGAGATCTCGAGAATAAGAGTGAGGGATCGCGAGATTCGAGAGCTAACCAGCATGTTATCAATAACACGGGGATCTTATAGTCATAGGTAAGTCTAGCAAAGCCGATCCGACGTGGCGGAGCCCCTACTTTTCCAATCTTGTGATTTAATCCTTCGAAGATTATGCTATGGTCTCAGCGCCGCTGGGTTTCTCGATTTTTGCTTACCCTGAAGACTAGGAGCCTATTCCACGGACACCAACCCGAGTGATTTCAAGCTTCATCATGATTTCATCACTTTCTTATAATTAAATACCCTGAGAATAGTACCATGGACACCAGCGATTTCATTGATTTCACCTTGATTTCAAGGGCATGTGATATCATGAATTCAGGAGTTCCTTAGGGAACTTTCTTAGGGAATTTTCCACGTTCGTTTTCCTGCTCAAATACCCAAATAGTCTTCATTGAAAGTATTTACTCTGCTTTCATAATCAAATGAAACATTGAAATCTCACAGAAAATACATTTGCTAGACTGTAACAGAAGTTGAAATGTAAATTTACATCAAACTTCCTGAAAAAACATCTGCAATTTTCTAGTATTGTGTGTCCTGCCTGTAACCATCAGCCAAAACGTCAAACGTTTTTACGTATTTTTTATTCAAGATGGGGGAAGTGCCTCAGGGCAAGCTTTTAGGAAAATCCAGAATTTCAGTGAAATGTTTTTATAGTCTATGTTCCTGCTCTTTGTTTCAGCAAATACCAGTCAATACGCCCACTACGTATTCAATACGCTGGACCAGGATCACAGTGGACTATTGAGCTTCGAAGTGAGTTAAACAATTTTTAAGAAATAAGAATCCAAGGGGTAGAGTTTTTTTTTGTTGATTAGTTGATCAGGCATATGAGACAAAGATAAATATATCTGAATTGCACTGGCGATACAATTAAATGAATGAACTGAACGAATAAAAGTAGAGTAAACTTCTTTTTCGAGGCACAAACAAAACTTCCCGATTTGGTATTCCAGCACAGCGTACTAAATTTATCCTTCTCCAATATACTACGGTTAATCAGTGTGACCCCTGTTATTATCATAACGAAAACATGCCTATTTGAGAATTCCAAACTGACTCATTTATGAAGCAGATAATTATGAATACTTGAGTAGAAGCATGGTGAGCATGAGGATGAGACTTATGCGTGTTACTTGAGTGAGAGTGAGACGCCAATAAGGATGCGGCTGCAAAACAAAAACTTTAATATTTTACCCAGTGGAACAGTATAAACAATTGCAATTGCTAATAACATTGCATATACTGCACAAATGCCATCCAAAATGTGATCCGCTCGATTTTGCATGAAAACGCTTCGATTGGGACCGTCATGACAGCGCTGGATCCATTCGTTCACTTATTACATACATAGTTGTGGAGACTGCTATACCTCCTTAATTATGCAAATTATCGGAAAAAGGCATTCTACATAAAATACGTATTTTTATATGGCGAACAATTTTTCTTATATGAATTTTGCGCTAACTCTAATAGTTTGTGCAGTAGAACATTATAAACAATTGAAATTGTTAATAACAATATATGTACTGGACCAATTCCTTTCAAAATCTAATCAGATGTAAGTTACATGAAGACGCTTCGGTTGAATCATTCAGAACCTCGAGAGCATCATTCCGTCGCGAGAAATCGTGAACGAAAAATTTTGACCACATACATACCTAGCTACACACACACACACAGACAGACATTTTGCTCAAAATAAGGTAGAAATGTTAGAAAAACCTTGAAACGTAAGCATCCGATGAAAAAAAACTTTTTGATTTTTGAAAGCATTACAATAACTTGTCTATATCGGGAAGTCAAAAAATACCGAACAGGGAGTAAATTTTACGGATCGTGCCATTACAATGTCACCTCAAAAAATTGGCGAAATCGGAAAATTTTACTCTGCAAAAGTTCTCACAACTGCGTTCTGGGATAATATGAAAATCCCTAAGGGATAGTAATGATAATAGCTCTAATTATTATTTATGCGTCACTCCGAGAGACGACGCATGCGCATTAATCATTGAAATCTTCATTAAAATCCTGAAGAAGCCCTCCGACACCTCTGCAAAACTTTTCAATTGAATTCTTCTGAATCTTTTATATTTCTTGGAAAAAGTTTTTTATTCCTAAACTCAGTTCCATTCATAATCTTATGCCTCGGGACCAAGGCAGTAGCAATTTCCTTCGCAGTGCCTCGACTTTGCAATTTTTTTCTTTCCATCGACTCGAATCAGAAGTCAATCTTCGAGAAACGGAAATTACGGAAAAGTCTGGAGTTATTGGTGAAGGGATGCAATACTCACTCCATCTTGACGAGGAACTCTACGAAAAACAATTCCACAATTTAGTAAGATTCTAGATTTATCAGTGGAAAGTGAAGAAGGTCTTAAGTGAAATCAATTACTCCGCGCAAAGGGAAAAGTCGAATAGAAATTGTTATTCCTATACACAACAAACTATGGGATAAAAGTGCCTCATACACACACACACACACACACACACACATTTACTCAGAATTTGACGCAGAATTTTTGTATACTTGAAACACTAGTTACGAATTGAAAAAAAATCGATTTCGGGGTGATTACAATAACTTCCCAAAAAAGAATTGCATGACAGGGTCGCCTGAATTATGTAAAAATATGAACAATTGAGTTTTAATGTGTGGTTGATCACTCCAAAATGTCTGATAGTTCGTTACCATTCACCTCATCATGCATGATCCCTGACTATCTTGAAGGACAACAGCAATCTGAACCTCACCAAATGCACTCATCCAGCCATCGGCATCGCGCATATTCAATGTTTGAAGGAGCAAATGATACACACAGTCGGGGTCGCCTTTGCAAATACATAGATGGGCTGGAAACCAACGTAAACATTGAGTGCAGTATCTAGTACCGCGTCCATACGAATCGTGAATGTTGATTCTACAACGGCCACTGATTACACTCCGTCTTCTGTCAACGTTTATTCGGCATTTGCAACTGAAAATCTTATTCTGGAATCATGAATAAACATTAATGATGGGCGAGGTTGAAGTTTCACGGTTGAATCAACAAACTAATTGTCAACATTGGTCGTTGATGGGAAAGCCACATTAGAATATAGCTCATGGTAATCATTTTTACTCGAATGGAATCGTACTCAAGTTTATGAAATCTCTGCTTTTCTGATATGACAAGTTATTGTATTCCCCGAATCCAAGTTTCATCAAAGCTCTCAGAAGCTTCTAGTTTTGTCAAAACTACCAAAGTAATTTTTTCAACTTGCCCATTTTCGGGAAGTTATAGCAATGATCCCGAAATTTGGATTTTTTTACATTGCCTGTAACACCGGTTCCACATATCGCAGTATAATTCCCAAAAAGAATCCGAGACGATGGTATGTGTGTTTGGTCTCCGTTCCTCTCGTTTGTGCTCCCCACGGTAGCCGCTCTTGAGCATTTTCTTCGGTAGGGCCTACTGGACACCCATCCCTACGGCTGGGGTCGACTTTCCCGATTTAGGTAATCGTATTCCTAAGCACAGGGTAAACCCCCAGGAACCTCTGTGCTCCTATAGTGGGAGCCATCCCCCCTGCGTCGGGTTAGGTTCCTGCCCGGCCGTACGGTCTCATTTTCTGGGAACCGCCACTAGCACAGACGGAACGTTCCTACTATCATCGCTCCGAATCCATGAGAATGTGTATGCGTGTATGTGTATATGCACGTGGCCACATTACGATCCTGCAATCCTCCCAAGTTCTTCCTCTTCCAAAAATACATATTGCAAATTGTACCAGTTTTATTCGCACAATTAAAGAGATATGCAGCTTATGACCATTAACCGTGAAAGATTTGAGAGATCCATTACTGCCGATTTTTGATTTTCCATGGACATGGATCCCATGTAATGAAACACTTGTCAACTCCCATGACGGTGTACCCAAACTGCGCCCATTGTCGAGAACAGCAATTATAAATAATGGACAGAAGTCATCCGAGTCACTCCATTCTGATGGCCGAACAAACCCCGAAAATCCTCTTTTCGTTCTTGGTGAAATCCCATGGAAATGGTGCTTTGTACGTCTGATACTCTCGCACAACTACGACCATGCCCACACTCAATTTTCCTCTCGTAATTGGAGTGTTCGAGCGGGATATACATCAACTTTAAACAGTGGAGCCCAGTGAATAAAAAGGGTCTCTACAGATGGCCTGATTGAATCGAATTAATTGTCCACAAGAGTTCGGAGTTGATCTCCAAAAAAATCAAAGCGAAATCAATTGTTGTTAATTTACCAGGTAGGTAAAGGAAGATAGAGGAGGCCTATATTATTTTTCCATGCCTGCCATGAGGACTTTACTTTTTAAAACTTGGATAGACATTGACGGCGGGACAATCAGGAGGTACGTAAATAAACTCTAGCCGCGTCATGATGCACTTCATGCCGATATTTGGAATTGGAGATGAAGTTGCATGGAATAGTCGGAGGGTAAATGAGTTGTATAGTACGGAAATAGGGCGGGCAACCGGAAAGCTCAAGTTCTTAACTCAATTCGCCGGATATATCTGGCAATACCACTGACGTTGCTCATGTTAGCCAACTTGACTTGAGGGAGAGAATCCCAAAGTTCATCAAAGCCGCGCCATAACCCGCGCGCTTACCGTCCACAATTAACTCCAGCAATTGCTCCTCTTACAGCCATCTAATTCAGAGTTTTACCTTTGCTTTTTGTGACAAGTGTGAATGTTTAAAATATTACGTGATTTTGAGAGCCAGGTGGTCGGGAGAAAGGGTTAGTGTAGGGATAATTGGCCAAATACAAAATACCCTAAGTCCGTATAATTTCACACTAATTTCACGATTACATCCGATGATTGTCTTGAATAAATGGCACAAAAACAGATAAAGTTCTCTAGTGGACTGTATAAAAAATAAGATGACTGACCGAGTAATAATGATGATATTCCGGTAAAAGTGATAATTGCCGGTTGAGGTTCGATGATGTACTGGCCATGCCGGCACTTACGACCTAGCTCGTGTGCCCCCGGCGGTGACCGAAGATACCTGAGATGTCCCATGACGTACAACCCAAAATGAGGCAGTAATTTGAACAGTGAACTTTGCCAAATTTCACAGTTTGAAATGTTGAAATTGGGGATACCGGAGAATTATAGTATAATCACTGCGAAAGATATTTTTCGTATTTTCCCCACGTAATCTTTTAAGCGCAAAAAGTGGCACAACAAAAATTGCCATGACGTCTGCATATGTGTGTATGTTTGCCGAAGAATTTCCCTCAGTTTGAAGCCGAATGTTCCCCACTCCCATGCCAGAAAATATGAGTGCCATGATGGATTCACCTTGGGCTCCGAACTGACGAGATTTTTTCAGTAAGATCCCGTACAACCCTAATTTTTAGTTTACGGGGAAAACTGTAGAACAAGCAAAAATGTTTCTCGCGTAAAGATACATATCATATATTCTCCGGTTATCCCCCTCGCTGGTATGATTAGGGCGTGACCGCAGGTAGAATCGACGGATTATACTTCATATTCGAATCTGATCCCTGCGCACTCTACCCAATTACCCATAAGTAATGTGTCCACTGATATCTGTAACTTCCGGGTAACAAAAATAGTTAATTTTCCCTCAAATTAAAAAATCGATTTGCCATCGGGTCTCCACAATTCTCTACGTTAATATCGGACAACCTTGCGCGATTTTTTTAACAAATTTAAACAATCCAAAATTTCTCCAGAAGATCCTGAAAAATGGAAGAGACCTCAGCCATTTCTAAAGACACACCCAAAATATATTCAAATATTACTAACCAAAATTTACATCCAGAGTTTGGCGTTTTTCGAGCAACAATTTCCTGAAATTTCACGCAATTCTCTGAGAAATAACGGCCCTCCGTGTATCATAAAACGACGCAATATCCAGGAGTTTGAGTCTTAAATGGGTCAGACGAGGTAGAACCGACCGCAGACAGTTTTCCCAAGGTAACCACATCGCCGTGAGTGTTGGGTAATCCAGCATCACTTAAGCCACTTCGTCAAGTGCCTCAAACCTACAAATTATGGAGGATTTAGTGATATCCATCGGTGCTTGCCGATTGTGAGGATCCAAGCCGTGAGAAATGGCGGAAGGATCAATGAGGATGTTCAATGGATGCGGCTAACGAGATTGCGGCTAATTAATGAAGCCGCGTCGCATCTGTAGAGCTGTGAAACCATAGATATACTGCCATTCGGCTCGATAAGACTCACATGTTTACTACGGAAACGTGAGCCGACATAGCTTACGCCAAAGCGAAGCCTCCAAATGAGCTCTGCTATATCCCAGATTGAGCCTCTGAGCATCTTAAATTAACCTGTTCCAACTCTTAACTTGATACGTTTAAGAGATCAGATCAATACCATCCCAGTCTCCAACTGATTTTTTCTAAAAGTCAAATCAATAGTTTCAGAATGTCCAACTAGGCTTTTCATGTTTCAACCCCCTAAAGATATTTCATGCCCATTTCGGAAATGCCTGATACCCGTTGGGGGATAGGATCACGACAAATCAGATTTTCTAATATATCGAATTGAAGGATATTTGTTCCCGAATTTGAGATTTTTCAACCCCCATCGATGAATAGTTTATCTCCGATTCAGCGATAGTGTGTCCTTGATTGAGAAATATCATTCGAAACAACAATGCAAGCTAGTGGGATGGAAGTGGGTTTGCCCCCGTTGGGAGCACAAATACAATTCCCGATTTGTAATTTCTGTTTCCCATTCATACATTTTCCGACACGTCAATTAAAGGTTCAAAGGATGGTTTCAGAGAAAAAAATAGAAATCATGAAATTTTGGTTATTGGAATACAACAGGTGTCGGTACCTGCGACTATGTCACGTGACGCACTGACCAATCACACTGTGCATCGCGCATTCAGACCCTCCTGTGCAAATGCGGGCAAACACGCATGCGCCGGCGGCAGTCGGGTAACTTCCGATCTAGATTCAATATAAAAATTTGAAGAGTCATTAAAAATTCGCGCGGAATTTCTTTCAAAATTTAATCAGGTCCCAGTTACGTGAAGACGCATCAATTGAAAGAAAATGATCGAATCTGGTGATTGGTTTGCAAGAAGTCGTCCGAAAATTGTGGGCATATACGTATGCGTAAACACACATACACACATGCATACCAACGCTGTGTTAAAAATGTCCTAGAATGATTAGCGAGACTTTGAAACGTGGAGATATGATGAAATTTCGACTTTTCATTTTCGGGGACATTACAATAACTTCCCTATATCGGGAAGTTGAAAAAAATCTTTGATTTTCCCGAAGGTTAACAGGGACCAATGAGGATGTTTAATGGATGTGGCTAACGAGATTATGGTTAATTGATGTAGCAAAATGATGTGACAGCCCTGCCACCCGGGCGCGGTCTTGTAGCGAGTGAAAACCTGAGTTAACCGTGATGCAGAAAGTTTAGATTTCAGGATGTAAGGAAGATTAAGCGTTCCTAGGTGTACACCATGGCTCACTGGATCAAGTGAAATTTATACAACGGCCAAAACCACACACAGAGAGAATATAATGGCGTGTTATATATATAGTGCGAATATATAGTGATGTTACTGTACATCCTAGCAATTTATTCTTACATTGTTGAGCCTTGTTAGTTTATATTATTGACTTTTATGCCAATCTAGCCGAGTCTGGTCGATAGTTTTATACAGATTCTTCTTTTTTCATCGATTCCTATTGAATCGGTCTTATCAAAAACTTATCTTTGGACGGGGAAAAAATCCCGTCCCAAAATATGATAAAAAGAAAAACTCAAGGAGTCTATAAAAGTCCTGTACAGCTCAACTGGAGACTGCCTTGGAGCCATCATTTTTCAGTTATTCTCTTGCGTTTCCGACACTGCCAACCTAAATACGTACATAACACAGCTCTGTCTCATTGGTACGTCTCTGCCTTTCATTTTGCTAGCGCTATTCGCCTTTAACAACCCAATGCCACGGGCACTTTTATTCTTTTACGTGACTAGGGGCAATTTGCCGCATCAACAGCTCCAGGAGACGTGCTCTTTTGCTCCCCTCGGTATACTCCTCAACAACTGTCTCGGGAACCCTCACAATGATAACAAATACGACAAATACGGAGTTATTAGAAAGTATTGGTGGCTCAATGTGCCACTGACAATCCACGGTAATCACCGAAATTCGCATTGTTAGATTTCCTCTCCCCTATACTTTCCTTGCTCAACAATTCCTCATCTTTTCATATTCCTTCATTAGTATATGCACTCGAGCCCACTCTCTTAATCAAACAGTTACCTCTGTTATTTTTAAGTTTTCGATATAGGGAAGTTATTGTAATGTCCCCGAAAATCAAAAGTGGGAATTTCATCATATCTCCACGTTTCAAAGTCTCTCTAATCATTCTAGAGCATTTTCAACAAAATGTCTGGATGTATGTGTGTATGTGTGTTTACGCGTACGTATGTGCCCACAGTATGTGCCGACAGTTTCTGGTCAACAATTTCCTGTAAACGAATCATATGATTCGATCATTCTTTTTCAATTGATGCATCTTCACGCAACTGGGACCTCATTAAATTTTGAAAGAAATTAAAAACATTAATTCAATCATAACACATAATTTATCACAGAAAATTCCAGGGCGGTGTTATTTCAAATTCAATTTTTTTAATTAATAATTCCACGTCATTCCTCTTTTATCTCAACATGTCAATAGTCCCCCTTCATACAGAAAAAGTTAACCCAGAGAAATAAAAGAAAATTAAATGAAAGATAATGGATAGTAAGTGAAATTATTAAGATTCAAGCAACTGTACTTGCTTAAATTTTCTGGCATTAAGATTTTTTTTAATTTTCTTTTTTCATTTCATTTCATTCAAAAGAAAATAGAATTAATAATTATATTCCTTCTAATTTTCTCCCTAATTATAATTCTCTTCACCCGGTAATACTGTGCATGGAGATGCTCTCTGAGTTTAGCTTGACAGACCTCGAAATTTGGGTCTAACAGTGGCTCACGCGGTCTTACGCTTGCACGAGCTGGGGAAAATTTGCATAATAATTGCTGAATGCGGAATGGAGACACCCCGCTGGAGGATTTCCCCTTTTGGTAGTCCATTAGTGCAGCATATACAGGGTGTCTCAAAAATTAGTCCAGTCCTTGCTGGAGGAGTTCGAGGTTGTGCTCCGAATAGACAAGACGGATTAAATTTTCCAATAATTTGGACGCCAAAGATGGGATGCTGAATCCTAGATTTTTGTACACTGATTTCAGAAGAGAAGACAAAATTTTGATTGCACGTACTTTCTCAGATATTTAAAGTGCTGCAGTAGTGAAGCTGGATAAGTTCAAAGATTGGTTAAAAACTAAAGTGAAAATGTCATAGCTCGCGCGAAATAAGCAGGCTGTTACTCTTATTTACATTGCAATTATCTCAACGTAATTATTTCACTGTAACTAATGATATTGTTAACAGGCTTCTAAATGAAATCTAGCACCTACATTACAAATGCTATTGTAATATCGCGGAAGCGACCCAGGCGACTTAAAAAGCGAAAATATCCGTTGCATCAGAATCATCTCAGCATAATAAACGTACAGTAGAGCTCCCTTTATTTTCCGAGCTCGGGGGGTGACCTTGAAGCAATTTCGTGGAGAAAAAAATTAAGGAAGCCCCCCACTCTGCCCACTGGTTGGTTGGCGTGGTGGGGGTTGTCGGGAGTGGAAGGGGAAATAAGAGCAGAAGTAGACGGACTATGTATCAAGTAAATAGGTTATGTTTCATGAATGCTCGGTCCCACTATTGAGACGCTGCGCAGTCTGCAGCGCATGACGTCGAAAACAAGGATAGACAAAGTACGGGGAGTGGGAGAAGGTTTTTGAGGGGTGACAAGTCGTGAGGGGAGTAGAGCGAAAATAAAGGAAGCGGAAAATTAAGGGAGCTCTACTGTATAATAAACGCATAATAAACGTACCCGTTGCTGAATGTATGAACTATATTGCAACGCCTGTATACTCATTTTTGTGATCAGAGATTTGTTTTCAAGAATTATCAACATTGCGAGTGTGCCGATTTCCCCCATTGCAACATTAATCGAGGAAAAGATGTCGATTGCGATATCAATAGATGGGTAGATAATGGAATGTACATTTTTAACTTCCCGATAGAGTGAGTTATTGTAATCACCCCAAAAATGAAATGTCTCAGAATCATGAAATTTAAACGGTCCTACTCCAATCCGTGCATGATAAGCTGCATTGGACTATGTGCCCTTGAGTGGGGGGGGGGGGGGGGGGGGGGAGGGATTCCTTGGCGGGATTAGCTGGAGGAAAGTTAGGGCCGGGAGTGTGTGGTCGTGGGCTGCTGATAGCTGGGCGGCAATTATCGGGAGATTAGGGAGTGGCGAATTGTACAAACTCGATGATAGACTGCAATGGTAATGGGAAGGAATGTTCTCCATCCTCTACTTAGCTACAAAAACATTTGACAAATTTTGTCACCTCACTCATTATCTCAAGCAGATTAAAAGGAAAAGTAGAAGGGATTGATGAAGATTGAAGGTAACTTACGGCAACACTAGTGGAATGGAAGTGTGTATGCCCCCGTTGGGAACACAAACAAACCTTCCCGATTTGTAATTTCTGTTTGCCATCTCTACATTTTCCGACACGCTGATTAAATGTTTCAAAACTGGTTTCAGAAAAAACAGTAGCGGGGGTAAATCAGTGTGATACGTGAGATTCACAACCAAAACTTGCAGATTTGAGTATTTTAAACTATCCGAATTATCAAGCAGATAATTATGAATATTTAACTAGGCACATAGTCCGCGTGAGGACGAGAATTATGCGCGTCACGGGAGTGGGAGTGACGCGAATAGGGGTGAGACCGCTCGAGGGTTAAACCCATTATACCTCCTTAATTATGACAACTATCGAAAAAACTGATAAAAAATTTAATAAGCATTTTCATCTCCGGAGTAAGGTCTGCTTAATATTTTTTGGTGTATCTCTTACTGTTTTTGCAATAGAGCGTTGTGAACAATTTAATTGGTAATAACAAAAAAACGGTTCGGTCAATTTAAACCAAAAACTAATGCGATCTAAATTCAATGAAGACCGTTCGAATGAGACCTCGATGATCCAGAACGTTCGAGTCGTTCGGGAAAAATCGTTAACGAAGCCTGCCGATTTCACGCATACAAACATACACACACACACAGACATTTGCTGAGAATTCGACGGGAGGCATTTTGGTATACAGTAGAGCTCCCTTAATTTTCCGCTTCCTTTATTTTCGCTGTACTCCCCTCACGACTTGTCTCCCCTCAAAAACCTTCTCCCACTCCCCGTACGTTGTCTATCCTTGTTTTCGACGTCATGCGCTCCAGACTGCGCAGCGTCTCAATAGTGGGACCGAGCATTCATGAAACATAACCTATTTACTTGATACATAGTCCGTTTACTTCTGCTCTTATTTCCCCTTCCGCTCCCGACGACCCCCACCACGCCAACCAACCAGTGGGCAGAGTGGGGGGCTTCCTTAATTTGTTTCTCCACGAAATTGCTTCAAGGTCACCCCCCGAGCTCGGAAAATAAAGGGAGCTCTACTGTACTTCAATCTTATAAGGACGACGCACCTACCTTATTCAGCTATACCCGTCATTATAAATGAAATGAGTGTGTAGCTTTTTACCAGTTACGCATGGTGACATAAGATGACGCTACCCATAAAATGAGACCCCACGGCCGGGCGGGGAGAGGGAGACGGGCTCCAGTATTCCAGCCGCATGGGTGGGTGTCCAGTACTTCCTCTGAAGCAATGCTCTCGAGCAGTTACGGTGGGGAGTACAAACGAGAGAGACGAAGACAAAAAAGGACAAAAAAGTCTTGCAATAGTTGGCCTTTAAACTACTCAATGAGGAGCTAATTGAATTCGGACGATATTCGCGAAGTTTTTTATGTGGCTCCAATTTGTTACACTGATGTGGCAACACTTGTTTTTAATTGGACTGATCTCAGTTAAGACGGCTCAAAAATTGATAAAGGAGAACTATTGTAGTCAATTTGATATCCAGTAGAATGTATAAAGACTACTTTACTTTGTAGGATTTTGTGACGGGCTTGAGCATTCTCTCTCGAGGCTCCATGGATGAAAAATTACGATGGACGTTCTCGCTGTACGACATCAATGGAGATGGATGCATCACCAGAGACGAAATGACAGACATTGTGACAGCTGTTTACGAGCTCATGGGAAAATTCTCGGACCCTAACATGGATCATGAGGGTGTCCGTAAGAAAGTGGATCGTATGTTTTTGGTAAGAATTTTTTACAACCCCTCTATTTGAAATAAGTCCGTTAAGTCTTAAAGATGCTGGAACCGCAAAGTTCAGATTTTCATCTAATACGAATTTTTTTCGTACATTCGAAATTGGAAAAAACAAATTCGAAATTGATTCTGACCAATAGCAGGAACGTCCCGCGTGTGTTATCGGCGCTACCCATCAAAGCGGACCGCAAGGCCGGGCGGGAACCTACCCCGCCGCAGGAGGGGGGGGGGGGGGTCCATCACCGGGATTTCTGGAAGTTTACCCTGTGTTTAGAAATACGATGACAAAATTGGAAATGCTGAAGAGCAGACAACCACAAAGTGCCAAAAATTCTCCTCAAATTGATAGAGTATTCCATACTCCCTCCTCTGAATTGATTCGCCATGAACTGCACTAAATATGTGTGATGGGGTCAGCAGAGGAAGTTTGAGAAAACTAAATGTCCATCCTCGGAATTGCACCATATGGTCACTCTGAACATACGCACATTTAAGACTATCCTGGAGACTGGGGGAAGTCACCAAGATGACAGACTCAAGTTTAAACTAGAGCTCTCGGACTATTTGCCCCGCACATGGGCATATTTGAGGTGAATTTCGAGAAGTTTCGTGCACTCGGAAGCTTTGGAGTTGAGTCTAGCGTTTGTCTAAGGGGTCTAGTTCATTCTCGTGAATTTTCCGAAATTTCATGGCTACTTTATTGTCCCTTGACTAACAGATAAGACGGGTTCATGAATGATTAAATGTGTCCTGATTGCATTGAACATTAATTCGCTACTAATTGTTTAAAGAAATTTCTCGGTTAATTTAATCGAATATTTCAATCATTGGGCATCTCTAGCGATCTGCTCAAACGCTAGGCATTACCACTTGATCGACTATATGGCGTTAAGTGAAAATATTTAATAATAATAGAAAAAACATGAATTTATAGACAGGTCAATTCAATATTGTGGGTTACGTTGACTATATAGTAGAGCTCCCTGTATTTTCCGAGCTCGGGGGGTGACCTTGAAGCAATTTCGTGGAGAAAAAAATTAAGGAAGCCCCCCACTCTGCCCACTGGTTGGTTGGCGTGGTGGGGGTTGTCGGGAGCGGAAGGGGAAATAAGAGCAGAAGTAGACGGACTATGTATCAAAAGTAAATAAGTTATGTTTCATGAATGCTCGGTCCCACTATTGAGACGCTGCGCAGTCTGGAGCGCATGATGTCGAAAACAAGGATAGACAAAGTACGGGGAGTGGGAGAAGGTTTTTGAGGGGAGACAAGTCGTGAGGGGAGTACAGCGAAAATAAAGGAAGCGGAAAATTAAGGGAGCTCTACTGTACTTCAAAGCAGAAAACAATGCCATTTTCAAATAATCATCCTTGTTACGAACAAATACTCGAATACCAATAAATTACGGAATTTTATCACGCAGATGGTGGGGTCAAAATTGCATTCAATTGAGCTAATTAATTGAGGAAAATTACGAATTTATTAATAACGTGACCAATTCGGTGCATTTTATGGCACCAAAGGGAGGAAATAATATTGAATGAACTGCAAAACGTGACAAATTCCACGAAATTGACAGAATTTGGGTTATCAGGTATGACAATATGATGTGTAGAGGGTCCTAGGGATAGGAAGAAGGGTCCCCATAGAAATGCTGTGGATAATTGGAAACTTTCCCACACAATTTTGCCCGAAACACCTGTATATTCTCTCTTTTATTTTTGTTAGAACATGACGCGATATATGGTAGACATTTGTTGTATTTTGTGACACATAATATGATACAAAAATCAATCTCATGCTTCTCTCAGTGAGTTTACACTCAGATACGACGAACATTTTTACTATCGATAATTCTTAGTGGAGAGAGGCAAAGTGTTTGCTTCGATACTTGAGACAAAATAAAGTCCAATGAATAGGACCCATTGGGTGTTCGTCACCAACGGTTCAGGGTGTAATGTTCCTTTGTGAAATGGTTAGTTCCTTTACGGAATCTGTATCGAGTGAATGTGTCTTCCGAGGGTCTTAATTAACGAATAAATGACAGTTCTAATTCACATATACATTGATTGACTTATTTAATATACCCCATTTCCAATATAGGAAATACTGTACATCCAAAAAGCCTGAATTGGAACGATGTCTTTGGCAATTGATGGCATAGAATGCTCTTCCTTATTTAAAAAACCGAGTAAATTGATGAACAAGTACACCTCAATCGAAGCTAATTAATCAGCTCGTCGAGAATTAAATTTCAATTTACAATCCGGAGGATACGCCAGTTCCACTGAAACTCAGACGTGAGTTTTAATTAAAAAAGCGTGTGCCATTGTTTCGATAAATCCGAGGAATGGGGATGAGGCTTTACGCTCTCATTAATTCCAATGGGCGTAATTACCACCGAAAAATAGCCCTTGGTGAACGAGCGCAAGTGAGGAAAAAAAAAACTGGATAAATTAAAGCTGCATAAAATTCGCGAAAATGTTCTTTCAGTTCCGCTCCTTGTTTTTCCTACTTTTTCCAGAATGAAATTGGCGTTTCAGGAAAATTGTAGGTAATTTTCAAGTTATAAAAATTGAGGTGCAAAAAAACCTTGAACATATATATATATATAGAAAATGATCTGACTCGGTCAATTCTTTCGAGACTACAACTTACAGTTGATTCGCCGAATGTCTGCTTCATCGACAAATGTATGAGGACGAACAATTGGATGGACCTAGAGATAATTGAAATAGCAAGTTGAGAGTGCGAAGGGCGTGATAATCTGTCCCATTGTGTCGCACAATCCGGCTCTCGATAGCTATAGACATTCTGCATATTGCACACTTTGATGGGAGTGCAAATGAAAATATAGGAGCCCTATTCCGAAAGAATATTTATCCGTTCGATAAAAAAGTATTCCTCGCCGTTGTAGGTATGGCACATGTGGTCCGGTGATTTTTAATTTATTCTGCCGGATGTGTGACAGCTTTCCAATGATAAGAGCAATTCAACAAGGAAGTTTTTATCATTTCATTGTGTATTTTATGATTTTCCTATTTGAGGAAAAAATTTTAATTTTCAATAAAGTTAAAAGTAGCAATTTTAAGAGTACGAAAAAATTGTTGGTGAAATCCGTGTGACCCGTGAGGGTTCGGGGGGGGGGGGGGGGGGGGTTGTTATCATAGCGCCGATGTCCAGTACTCCCTTTGAAGAAATGCTCGAGAGCAGTTATCACGGGGAGTACCAAGGGGGACGGAGATTGAAAAAAACACACACACATAGCATAATCCCCATTAATTTCTTTACTCCTTCCCTAGAAAATGGACGAGAACAAAGATGGCGTGGTGACACTAACGGAATTCTTGGACGCCTGTCGCGCCGATCCCGAGATATCAACCTCAATGGCGGCCTTGGATACAGCCTTCTGACACGCGGCACACAAGAACCCCTCGCCATGGACCTGATGTCCACTCTGAATTGAATACGCTCAAATAATTTTTAATTAATCCTCCGTGAGGAATTGTACGGACGCCTTCCACGGCTGCTCCACGAATCCATGGAATTTTGGCTCTTTGAACGGAGCAACGGCTGAACGACAGCATACACTGACAGAAAAAATCAATTCTATTTGGCTTGATTTTTTTCCCGTGACACAAGTATCAATTCGATGCAATCAAACAATCTATTCAATGACTTCGCTCTTTTTTTTAAACTATGCATCAATGGGGTGAGCTTGTCCATGACATATGTCTCAACGATATTCAACAAAATTTCACATTTTGAAAACAAGATTATGTTCGAAAAAAAAAAAATCAAATGTTCTGGTCTGGACAATTAGATGGAATTCTTTTTGGAAAATTTTTACATGTGACTTTCTGAAGTTAGTACAATTTTTTTTGCTATCGAAAATTAACAAACTCATAATACTTGTGATAAGGTAAATAGAAAATGTATTGATAAAATTAATTTTTTCTGTCAGTGTAGACGGGCAAACGCCGACGACTCATTGGGAAAGTGATGATTTGTTACTACTGTGGGGGGAAGGGCAAGGGGAGGCCTTCGTCGTGGTACTAGGAAAATTGCGAAAGAAATGAGTTGCTCCCCGATGGAGCGGAGAATTCTCTCAAGATTTCATTGCATTGGGGATGAAAATCCCTAAGGAGGAGTCCATCGAATCCGCAGAGAGAAAATAATTCTTGACTGATTCAGGATTGTCAGTGGATTCATTGAAGAGTTATTACCAAAACATCAAAATACGATGAACAAAAAATTCATTCTACCCCACTATTTTTCAAAATTCATACCGAAAGCTCTTTCTCACCGAAAAATCGCCGGATATTTAAAGATGGACGGAAAATTTTTGCAATATCGTAGCGAGCCAGACTTCGTGAATATCTGATGGCATGGGGTAGATTTAATTTTTTTTTTGCCATATATGAAATCTGTCCCTTCAGTGAATTCATTTCCAACAAAAAAAAAAAATACCAAAAACTAAATGAAATGATCAAACAAGAAAAATAACATTTCTCTGTGGAGACTTTTTTCACCCAAAAATTAATGAATTTACTTACCAAATTGACGATAAGTAAATTGTCGATGCAACGATTTATCCATAAAAAGTAGGGGTATATTATTTTTCATGAGTTTGAAGAGGGGGGTAGGGGGAAATGACAAATTGTCTATTGCATATCACCATTGATATCGTTCACCACGTATGGTACAAAAAATATTTGTGTACACTCGAGGGAAGGGAAGTTGGGGAGGGGGGGGGGGGGGGGGGGTTATGTGTTGAAGTGGCTGAAAAATATGACAACCAGCATAACATGCATCAGGGATTTTTTGTCGATAAATTTCACGCGTCAATATTTCCGTTTAATATGCAAGAGTGAGTATAAACATTACGAAATGTTATAGATCAAGGGACCGATGTAATTTTGTCTATTTTGGGGTGTGCAGAGATAAAAAATAAAAAAATTGGATAACAAAAAAATGTGAGTCGAGAACACGGTAATTACTATCGCTCGGCCGTCATGGGCTTGTTTTTTAGGGTAAAAATTGTAAACGTAAAACAATATGAAATATTTATTTTTGTGACTGGTAAATTATAACAAAACAAAAAAAAAAGCTATCTAGGTGATAAGCTAGACTAAGGGCCTTCGCTGCTAATGATCGTTTATCGCGTACAAAAACAAGCCATTAGGGATTTTTTTCGTCCGAGATAATCTCAAAATCATTTTTCATCACTGCCTAACTTGAAATTAAATTTATTAATAAGGACGCAATTATTGATTGCAAATAGTATCGCATTCTGATTCAATGAATTGTATTTTTTTTCTATCATTTTCACTTATTCTTGAATGTTGAGTTACCTTCAAATGCATCAAAAATTGAGAGGAGGGTATCCGCACAATAAAATTCTCCTCCTTTTCTCCGATTTCGCAGACTAAAAAAAAGTGTTTTTTTTTTATAAAGCAACTCGGTGTTGAAAGACCTTTTCTTAAGGAGCCATTTTTTCAACGATTTTAAATCCATTATTTATTTTACTTGTAAAATATTGACAAATCATTTTTCAATTTTTTTTATAGAAAGAGAAAGAAATTTATTTCGCCCTCCCCTCAAAAAATTGATGCATTGAAAGTGTCAAGAAATAGTTCAACCAAGGTTCGATTTTCAGCAGCGCCTACTAGTCCTAAGTAATTACCATCTAAGGCGAGATAACCCGAGTTTAAACATCGAAATGTTGTCTCATATCAACTCGATCACTACCGCATGTCTTTGAAAAATGTGTAGAACGAATTAAACGAAAAATACACTGTTTAGTGTAACAATAGAGATGAGAGATTATGAAAAATACTTGTCTGTAATCTATGACTCGATGTAGATGTAGACTGGGATGTCATTTACGTCATACTGTCGCTGTTATCTATGAAATTAAATCAGTTGGCTTGTGTGATATATGAGTTTGTGACGGTGAAGAGCACGCATTACAGGTGGCAAGTAGTACAGGTCAATTTCGGTCAGACTTGCGCTTTCTTTCAAGTGGCTTAATCCTTGCAGCACATTTCAACATTTTTATATCCTCAATTGAATTCTCAGTAAACTCGATTAGATTCTCCATTTAATCTTCACTTTCTTGAGGCGCAAAAAAAATTATTATGATTGAAAATTAAACGGAATAAAATTCAATATCTCATACGACATAAATGAACATTTTTCAAATTAAATGCAGATGATCATGAATAATTTGTTTTAGGCGCTTGAATTTGCAAAATCAACGTGTCGTAGTTTTGAAGTCGAGGTTCTGATTGGGCTACTTAACATCTTTATTTGAGAACATTTTTGAATCCAAAAAGATACAATTTTTTAAGAAAAACTATATCGTGCAGATTTCAAAATTTGTAAAAAAAACTCGATTGGAAAATTCAGTCCGCATCTCATTTACCCACTTGCGCCTAAAATCTCTCAATTAAATCCTTAAAAATCAAAATAATTTGAGATAAACTCTACAGAGACGTCAGTTCTACTCTATCGGAATTAAGACACCAGTATTATCGTCTTTATCTTCCTCAATGTACCTAGAAATACTATTAACCATTAGTGATTTAACGAGATAAAAACAAAAAATCTATCTTCACTATATGCAAAGCGACTCTTTGTCTCGATGGCTTCAACTTGCGTAGCTAATCTCTCAACAACTAATACCTAAGTAGGCATTAATAAAAATCACATCCACACGACTGGATAGGTATTTTTCCAATGGAAAAAATAAATGCAACGAGAGGAAAATTTTTTCAATCTCAAGAAAAAATTCCTAGATTTCTAAATCCCATAGGGTGAACACTTAGGACAAATGGAATTTAAAAAAAGTGAAAAAAACATCCTGAACAGCAGTAGTTTTTTTCTTTCTATTCCTCAGATTTTTATAATCAAAATTTTCTCAACTTTCCGCGATATTCACGCCAAAAAACATGGAAAAAAATCGTTCCAACAGTTTATTTCTCCCTAAATTCTGCAACTATGAGATTTTGAAACTCACATTTTTCTCCTGGATTCATATTTTTTTTCTTTCGATGCGAAAATTGAGCAAAAATCAGGTCGTTTGTTATGGATAACTGAGGGCAAATGAGCGATAAAATATGGTCCAATGGTCCAATAATAGACTATTAGGAGAGAATATGTACCTAGCCTAATCGTTATTGCCCATTAATTGATTATAAAGAGGAAAGAAATTCTACCGACGTTAAATCTGAAAGAATTTGGATTATGAAGAGATGCATTAATAGGACAGCGATATATTTTCAGTGTAAATCAAGTGTACATGTCATTATGAACATTAAAGGTAATATTGCCTGTTGAATAGCTTTAACTAGAAGACAAAAATTCATTTTGTTTGCGGCCGATGCGCAATTTTCAACAACGGAAATCAATGTCTCAGGATAGGAGAATAATTATCAATTGAATTCAATTATTGAGGTATTTAAATCTATAAATATTTTGATCAAGCAAAATGTTAAAGATCATGTCTTGTAATTGATACAAGAACAGCGGACAGTTTTTGGTGGATGTCTCAGAATTCGAGTGAAAAAACATTCTTAGGAACTATGATGATAAAAATAGACCGACGTCGAAGATGACATAAATTCAAAACGTATGTTTATCAAACCCTCAAGGCCTGGATCCATGCATGGTATCTCTGTCTTATGAACGTATATTTCAGACTTTAACTCCTCAAGTACAGAGCTTGTCTATATGTCATATAGACTCTTCCCGTGACTCATAAAAATTAATTTTCTCCCTTACTATGATAGATATCGCAATTGTGAAAATTATCCCATGAAGTACATGAGTTTGTCAATACAACGCATCTTGATTTTTTTTTTCAAATCATTTTTTGTATTTTTTTCTAATACATCAACATTACGGAAATAATAAAGTTCGTGTCGGAGGGCTCTAAGGCCAATATTGAGACCAGTCTTGTTGCTCAAATGATCTGTACTTCTATCATTTTTTAAACATCATCCATCATCATGGATGACCTCGCCTCTGACCGATTCAATTAATTTCCCTATGAATAATTTTCCCATAATTTTCACAGATCTTAGTTTCAAGGAATTAACAACCAATTTCTGAATGATATAGATAATATATTCAGAATCAGTATCAGCTTTTTTTCACTTTTGGGAAACCTCCTAAAGTCTCAAGATACAAGTTTTTAGGAAAATAAGCTCACTTATTTTTTGAGATATTCACTGAAAACCGAAGGATCACGTATGAAAAAATCTATGGGGATTTCCATATATTTCACTGAGAAGGCAGTTGTGGAAGTCAGCACTAGCCGAGTTGTCATCGTCAGTCCCGCCAGGTTGTGGAAATTGTTATTTCCTCACCAGTGCTGATTTTTTCTAAGCTATTAGTAACCCAATAAGTATTCATCTTTAATTTGATTCAATTATTGACGTTAAAAATTGGGACGAAGGAATGAATACCAATATTGGAAGTCTGAGGATGTGCCCCTAGGACCACTTAGATGGTTCTTATTTATTAGTTTTACTGTGCTGAATTGTCCGGTAATAAAGTGTGCCATATTGCATAGCGGTAGGAGCCACGAAAGGCTTATCTTGGACTATACCCATTCAAATTCCCAAGCAATGGAAATAGGATTTTTTCCTTACGGGAATATCCTAAGATTTTTTTAAGAAACTTATGGAATTTGTTTACCAAAACTTATAGGATGTCCTCTTGCAACTCAGATGGAAAATTCTGTAGGATTTTGTTCATACGTGTTCACCGACTAATTGAATTATCCACTGCAACAATAACTGGGCACCTCCTGCCAGCCCGGAAATCGAGTGTGTCAAATAATTGTTTGGATGTTGATTGTTGAATGTTAGGGTAGATCGACGAGAGTTTAAAATCATACCCCCAGCAGGAAATGATGAAAAGTTATTAAATTATAAATTTTGGTTTTTCAATTTTATCGACAAATTGGGTGCGGATAAATACTGCCTATCATTTCGATGTTTGTGTAATTTTTTTGCTTTGGAGACAAGTGATGAATTGCATAAAGTATTGACTAATATGAACGAATTGAAAAATGCCGCTGTCTCAATGGAAAAATCAAGTCAATGGAGTTGCTGCGTTAAAAATCTTCTTAGTTACACCAAATCAATTATGTTATTAGTTATTGTATTTTACAAAGGGGGAGTATGTAACTATTTTATAAATAAAAATAGATGAATTAACGTTGCAAGGTGTTTTGTAAATTTAAAAAAAAAACCAATTCACTTTATTCAATATTTAGGTTTTTAGGGAACATTTGGCTCTTTATTTAGCATGTGGCTTTTAATTTTTCAGATAATTGCTGACTCACGTAGTCCCAATACCTCCTGCGTATTCTGTCGTGTTTCTCGGATAACTCTTTGCACAACTGAAATGCCAATAAGTTAATTAGAATACACTCTTTTCTGAATGAGCCTTATTCTACTTTTTTTCTTTTTTTTTTTTATAAATGTGTAAATACCAAACAAATCCGAAAACTTTTGGAACTTCCCATTTTTTCTTTTACACAAAAACTCTCATCACGCAAACATATACATTTTTTTTGGCTTATGACAAGAATACGAAATGGAGGTAGGTGATTCGAGTACCGGGATCGTACTCATGGATGGGTCTTCAACACGGGACCACTTCTTCTACATGTGACCATAAAGATCCAATGAGCATAGAAATCGGTGAGGTCACCATAGAACAGGAGTCTCTCAAAGGAGAAAGTTGTACAAATTGGGGGTTTCCCGTGTTTTTTTCTCAATTGCAGTTTATAATTTTCCACATTTCTCAGTAATTTTAAGGTACCTTCCAAGCCTCGTTCCGGAAGTAGGCCTCAACTCAGGTTCATGATTTAATAATTTTTTTTTGCTGCGAATTACGGTTTCGAACAACGAAATGAATTGCAAAACTAATGTAACGGATGTGACGATACATTTGCGCTCTTATTCAAAATGTTTTTATTATGAATTGTTAAAATGGAAAGTATTTGACCTCAGTTGTCACTACGCCAATCAACATAGCGCGCGAACATCGCGATATTTATGAATACATAACCTCAACAATGGCGTAACATGCGGAGAGATTTAGATTAAATGGAGCATTTATTAAAAAATCCCTGCTTGGACGACATAGAAAAACTCTCGATAGTTTGGAAAATTACAATAGTGCAACCTCGTTGTCACCTCAAACATCGCATCCCACAACTCGCAACTAATTCCTAGGCAAATTGAGCCAATTGACTTAGAGGTAGATAATAATTGAAAGACATGAACGAACTGGTATTTCCGGTCTTTGTGGTCATATTTATCTGTGGTCAGTTTTATCTATTTTTAATTAATTTTCAACATGAATGTTACTTCTGTCACATAATTCTACTATGAAACCAAACTTCAGATGTAATTGAAGATCGGTATACACTATGGAACCAATATTTGTGCCTGTAATAAATGCGCCAGTCACTGAATGCAGGATAATAATCCAAAAAGTTAATTGTTTGGAGCGAGCAATAACAAGGGCTAGTTTTCCGTTTTTCTTTCGAAGGGAAAATTTTTGACTTATACTCAGCGACAACAAGGGCTGCTTTCTCGCGAACAGCCACAAATGTTTGGCAAAATTTGCCATTTTTTACAAATTTTGTCATTGCAATCGTTGACAGCTTTGAAAGTGTTTCTAATGTTTGATAATCGGGGAAGAAAAGAAAATTACACTCGAATTATACCCACTATTTGTTTTCAAGGTTTCCATATTTCAATGCATTCTTTGGGAATTTTCAAGAGTTTCCAAAGCTTCTACATTCCCCAGTCTTCAAAAAATAAAAGAAAAACTTCTCTCAACTTGACATCGGAAACTTCCAGATATTTCAACAATACTAAAAATTGGGCATCACTTGGAAGGTTTCAAAATGCCAAATAGCTAATTTTTCCAACTCACCATCAGCGCATTGTTAATGTGAAACATTGACTCTGTAGATTCATTTTCGTATCTCGTCTGACAAATGTCAATAATACATGCTAACAGGTGATTAACTCGACAGCCGTTGCTGTACCACTCCTCACATTTTTGGAGTACTTTGTCATTGTAAGCCAAGCCCCCTCTTTCGTCATGTATCATTACTCTAAAATGTAAAATTATAATGAATCAGTAATGGCAATGGCAATAACCCTTGTTTCCAATGAATGCAGTCTCACCCTCGCAGATAATTCCACGCACTCTCATTTCCTTTGACAATGGCTATTGAATTCAGTGTAAAATCCACTTCCCTATCAATGACTTCAGGCTCAAAATTGGTCGTATGATTCAAAACGAAATATCGCTGATTCCAAGCTGAATTGTTTCTCAGATCATCCTTCAGTAAGCCTTCCACGTATTCCAGCTCCTTATCAAAAAGACTAGCATATTCCAAAACCAAATGGTTAGTATCATTTCAAATGTTAATCAATTTGAATGAATTCTACTTACCAAAAAGCTGTCAACACCCACTGTCTATGTTGCCAGGCATGATAATTCTTAGGGTCTTTCCCTAGAATTTGAGCTGTAACCTCAAGCTCTTGACTAGCATCCTTTAATAACTCTACAATAGCCCGTCGATGATGCCACACTTGATAATTTTTCTCATTTGACTCGATGACAGAGTCAACATATTTCAATTCCTCTTGCAAGTCCTTCCCCAGAGCTTTCAGAATATCCCTACGGTACTGCCACACTGTGTAATTAGCTGGATTCAAGCAGATGCAATCGGCAGTGAGAGTTAGAGCTCGTTCTGACTTTTCTCCAGATTTCAAAATTGCTCTAAAGTAGTCGTATGTGGTTTTAACTGAAATAGACCAAAAAAATGGAATTAAAGACTTATGACCAATGCTTATAAATATTTGTATATGATGTCAGTTTTTAATATATATTGAACTATGAAAATCTTAGACATTGATAAAAAAAACTTAACTATACATTTACTGAAACAATTGACATTCCTGAAAATTTGAGAAAAAGCAAGTTCGAGGTTGAAATTACAGATCGATCTAGTTTATTTTATATAGCGAGATTGTTTTCACCATTTGATTTGAGGTTAGCCGTGAGAACAATTGAACTTACATGATTCGGAATAGGCGATAGCAACAATGGGGTGGGGTCCATCATCTTGGGGAACTGGCTCTACGTCTTCCCACTCTCTTCGATTTTTATACGAAATCCACCCGGATTTGCCATCGAGACTATCATCCGAGCTATCTGACATCTCAGAAATTTCACAGTAGTTACAGATCCAGAGAACGCTCGACAGCTGATGGCCTTCCTATATACTGACTCTTGTCAAAGAGCTCTCCTCGGCTCGAAGAGGAAGCCCTACTTTTCTGGCGCTTGTATCTCCTAGGACGAGGGGGGGGGGGGGGGGGGGAGCGTTCGTGGAGAAACTAAATTCTTTGGCACGACTCGGTATACGCGGGTAACAGACGTTGCAGATGAAGGTCGCTAGTAGCCGATGCTCGTTATGTTTGAATTACCGGCCGGTTAGGGCGGGAAAACGGAAACAGATGGATCCATATTTGGCTAATGGGAAACGAATCGATAAATGTTGTGTCTTAACAGACCTACTTCAAAAGCCTTCAAAGATGAAAAAACTTGAAAACCTTAATTCAAGGCACTGAAAATTACCCCTAGGCACTTAGCCGACAATGACACTAATTAGAAAAAATGAACTATGTACTCGTCTGTACATGATTGTACGTAGAAAATTTTTCGTCTGTACAGTCTTTAATTGGCCGTAATTAGGTAAAACATTTTGGAGTATGTAGTTAGGCGACAAAAATTAAAAGCTTCAATTCATGTTTAAAACCCGATCATGTCATGGCAAATCGTTTGCAGATTACGAACTTAATCAATTTATCGCTTGTACAGTAACATATAATGCATTTAACGCGAATAAACAAATAGGAGTTCCCCCACCCGTCAATCGTCTGGACACGTGATCCACCATTGCTATGTTACCGATTCTTACGATTATGGACCCCCATAAAGTGAGCGGAGCAGAAATCGGCACTTTTTTTCAAAATTACGTGCTTTTTACGTGTTTTTTAGGTGCCGCATTTGAAAATTTCGTGCTCCACCCGTAAAAGAGGAAACCCGAAAAAAGCGTGTAAACTCCAATTCCATAGATAATGTATATGTTGATGGTGAAATTTTTGGTGAAGTTACAAAATATTTCCTTCCATGGTTTTTTGCATTTTTTTTTTACATTCTTCCAAACATTCTTGTAAATTTCTAAATATTTATACACTTTTTTCTGAAGGCAGATGAGAACATTAAAAAATTGTTTGAATTTGAATTTAGCGTATGCGCTCTTTTGACAATGGATAAATTGGCGGGAAAAAAATTCGGAGGGTTTCTTTATGTGTCACATCGGCCACAACCATATTCAGTCGACCAATTACTCAGCATTTTCGCTCCGGTTGAAACCGCAGTTTTCCGGAAATTTCGAGTTTATTTTCTGATTTACGGACCGGAAAAATTGAGAGCAAATCTTCAATGCAAATTTACTCCTGAATTTTACAGATAATTTTCCGAAATATCTTTCTGGTGATTTTCAGATTGATGATCAATCGTGATCTTCGAAGTTTGTCATCCGTTTGTCGATAAAATGTCGACATAAATTATTAGTATAAATTCACTGATATATATAACAAATCCCGTAAGTTCCTAGGTTATCCGATCATTTTTTTGCCTGGGATAACTCTTTCTAAACAATTTGATACTTAGAAACAAAAAGCTAATTTTAAAAACCACAAATTTTCAAGCTTTCTATTTTCAAAAAATGTTCAGAAACCAATAAAAGGCACGCATTCAAACATTTAAAAATCATCTATCCGGCGACTCCATCTTTCTCAGTACTGCGCATGCGCAAACATAGCACGTTGTTTTTATCAGCTTCTGGTACATTTAACCGTTCAATTTTGTCATTTTCATTTGCTTTTTCATTGAGTATATCATTGTTTACGTGAATTTCTCTCGTCATCATTAATGATTCATTTAAAAATGGACATGGAAGATCACGGGGGCTAAACAAATGACAACATTGCAAATCCTCAAAAAAACAGACAATAAATAAGTTGTTAAAGTGTTGGTTAACGAGATCAATCAAGAAATGGTCAATCAATGAACATGCATTTAAGATTGATTGTGCACTCAGGAAAATCCATTTATGATAATCTTGTGATAACTCCTAATTATGTCGATAATTATGTTGAACATTCGCCGGAGTCACGTGTGACAGTTCGAATGAACAAATGGGGGTTTAGTGCAAATGTTGGATCTGCCTATGTTTATTTGTTAAAATCTTCGCATTTTTACAGACAATGTGCTGTCAAATCCTTATATTTACTATGCAAGAGGACAGATGGAATCATCTTCATGAAGCTGAGAATGCCGAAGAAACAATTCTTAGATTACAATTGGTATTTTTTCTATCTTTTGATTTATTTATTTCACTCATTATTTTTTTTATGATTCTTAGTCCAAACCCAAAAGTACAGGAGTACCAGTACTATAAATAGTACCTCAGTCAGTTTTTATATTAAGGAAAATATCGGCAAATTAATTAATTGGCTGAAGACCTATACACAAATAATGTTTTGAGGTGATAATTAGATTATCGCTGAGTAACGAAGTTGACATATTACCACGTGCTTCCAGATTTCAGCTCGCCTCAAAAAGTTGAAAGTATGAAGACGTAAATAACAGAAAGCGAGAAAGAGGCATAAAGCAAAAATGTACAATGAAAATAGGTCATCAATTCAATTAATGATTTGCCAAAAAACTTTAAGAGTCATTTTAGTTGGTTTCCATGGTTGGTTAAACAATCGCACAAGTTGTCATTTTTTTCCTATTATTTTTTAATTTTTTAATTATGTATTTTTTGTTGTTATTCACTTTATTAGTTTTTTATCTTTTAATTATGTAATCTCTTCGGAGAACAGAAAAAAGGTCGTCAATGTTCCATAATAAAATTGCCTGAATTATTGAAGAAGGATAATGCAAAAATGCTGGTTTTTATCAACTAACAGTTTACCAACTAAAGGAATGTGAAAATCGGCTAAAAAAATGTAAACATTCTTAATAATGATGACATTTTTTTCTGCCAATTTTTAGGAACAAAAGGACCACTACAATGGCCACAGAAAGCAGGGCAATTGATAATGCATTATCTTGGATGTCTACTCTGGGAGGAGCTTTTTCAGCAATGGGTGATCATTTCACTGCTTGTGTAAGTAACATTTCCCGTAAATTGTTACGTGGATTCTGTTTTGGCTGAGTATCATTAAACAGGCTTATATTCAACAGATCACAACATAACGACAAGTAAAAAACAAAGAATTAATTTAAAAAGAAAAGGGACAACAATCTACTCAATTTTTCCCAAGAAAATTTTTTCCCAACAAGATAAAATATAAAATATGAATATTATCTGTTACAGGCTCAAATAGCCGGAAACATATCGCTCCAGCAATTCCGTTTGGCCCTTCGTCTGGGCGATCCTCTTCTCGTAGCCCGCTGCAAATTATATGCAGCACTGAGCCTCATCCAACAGAACAAGCTAAAAATCCCAAGGCGAATAATCCCGGAGATTCATCAGTACGCTGTTCTGCATAAGGACACACATCTGAGAAACATGTGCCTAGGTATTTGGGCCAAGCTCAAGTATCATCACACCATGAGAAAATTGGAGATTAAAAAAAACTGCACAGCTGATTGGTGGAACCAAAATGTCGAAATTAGAAGGAAACACTGATAAATAATTCTATAAGTTAACAGATGAATCAGGAAATTAAAAAAAATGTTGTTACAATGCAAAGATACTCTTTTCATTCTGTACCTTCCCCCAATGCAAAGATATTCTTTTTATTCTGAGTCGTATGGAAATGTGTAAAAGTCTTCAGGCAATATATTCCTGTAATCGATTAATTGAAGCAAAAATTTCCTGCCTGAACTTATAAATAGTTATATGAAAGGAGTCCTGGGACAATCATGAAAGGAATGAACTCTTTTTACGATGCCAAGATACTCTTTTTATTCAATGACTTTTCTAGAGAAACTTCTTACATGAATATAGATGTATCGAAATTCTTGCGAAAATGTTGGTACGTCAAAATGCTTATGTCTTATGGAGTCGTATGAAAGGGTTTAGGAGCGAGCCAAGCATCCCATTGGATCCCAGGCTGGTAGGAGACTTGGTTCTTGATCGAAAACAGCCATAACATCGGCGGGGAGGAATTTCTTATCCACGATAACTTCGAAAACGAACTCTTGGAACCACTCAGCACTCAAGACGTGGTAGCCCTTGTCGCCGCGTTCTTCACCCCATGAGTTTTCCACTCTGAGTTTCCTCACTTTTCCATCATTCTGCAAGTATTAAGAATGGTTGAAATGTCATTAATACTTGAGAGCCAAAATTTATTGCTATTAAGTTTTAAGTGCATTGAGTTACTGAATTTCAAGAAGCAGGGCATTGCCTAACTTGGAACAACTTTTCTGTTGATTTGAAAAAGTTAATGGTTTTCAAAATTATCTAAATAATTTTAAAATTTCGAATCTTATATATGGCTCATTCTCTCAAATACCGTCGAGATTCGGACCACTATGTTTTAGTATTGAACTGAAAATTTTACCATCGGCTACCCATATTTAGAGAAGTATTATCCTAAATTTTCAAGTATTTAAGTCTAAGTATAGTTGAGTAATCGCAATTTCTTTTTTTTTCACTAATTTTTTTCAAATTTAATTCTCACAGCTATAATTTCAAGTTTGGCTAAAAATTCATAACATTTTCTTCTCCAAATACCTTGAACTTTCCGAAAAAAATTATAATGTTAGGATTGGATCACTTTTTATATTGACAAATCCCATTTGTTAATAACAAATGCCTTTTTTATAAGACTTGAATACTTGAAAATTGAGCATAATACTTCTCTGGGTAACCGATGTTAAAATTTTCAGTTCAAAACTAAAACATAGTGGTCAAAACTAGCCATATATATAAAAAAATCGGAGAAACATTCAACCGTTAGATAAAAATTCAGGAATTCCCAAGAACTAAAAAAATTTCGAAATTAAGAAAAAATAATATTTTCAAGATTCAAAAAAAAAAAATTCAAAACATTCTCAAATTCAAACAAGTCTACTGCTTTCCAAAAATCCAGAAATTTAATGGATCAGGTTAAACTACTGTAGAATGGGACAGTAGCTTGCCAAAATAAAGTGTCCCATGATGGAATGTGCCATGCCCAATACAGCTATAAGCTAGCCTAACAACCATAAAAACCTACATCAGTAGAAACTCCGGTGAAAACCATGGAATGGTTCATCGCAGATTCGCCATAAATTAGTCGATCAGCCTTGGACAGGCCAAGTTGAACATCAGTCCCAAAAAGAGCGCTGATATCGTGGGCATTGATATCATGAATGCCATACTTGGATGCAAATCTCTTGGAGACTTCGCAGCCAAACCAAACGGCCTCCCCCCTTTTGATACTGTCCCCAACCAGTGACATGAGTAGGTCAGCAGGCTGATTATTGTACAGGGTCTTACGTCCTCCCACAACGTTCCCCAGGTACTCAACTTGATACAAATGACCAAATGGATTTGAGGGTCTCGGGTCCGTCACCAAACACACTTTATCGTCGATATTGAAATACGGTTTAATGTATTTCTTGTAAAAATCAGCCCCAGTAACGGGCCCGATGCAATTATATGTCTTAGATTTGTCGTAGTATTCCCACGTGATGGTCTCCGAGGGCACGCCTAGACAAGAAGAGACAAACAGTCATATTAAATTCTGGATGTTCAGAAAATTTTTAAAAATGCACGCCCGAAAAAAGCAGGAAATCAAATTTACAATTTCAAGAAATTCAAAATTTAAAAACATCAAAGTAATAAAACTTTTCAAATGTTGAAGCTCCTAATTTTCAAGGACTTTGAATATGTCTAAAAATTTCAAGGATCAATTAAAAAGATACAATTAAAAAAACAAATTCTAAATGCCAAATTTTTAGAGATGTTTCGTTATCGATAGAATTTTTCCAACTCTCAACAATTTAAAATTTTGAAAGATGAATTCATGACCACTTATAATGAAGATCACCCACCAAGGCAGATTCCCACGATGCGAAAGATAATGCCAATCTGTTCGCGAATTTTCTCTTCAATTACGCTGTCCGATGCATCGCTGTCCACGAGGTTTTTGAGAACTTTGGCAAATTCTCTGAGTTTTGAATTGAGGAGAGAGTTCATTTTCGTCGTTGACTCACTGGTCCAGGACTCGGGAAAGCAGTTCTTTGGAACGACGCCATGGCGATTTATTAGGTTTATGAGCATATCCCATTGACCACCATCTGGGACCGGGTCGAAGAGGAGAAATGAGGCAAGACGATCCTCAATTTTCTCACCTCGCTTAGCTATAGCTACTATGTTGTGGAGGAAGAAGTTGCTCCTCTCGATCTGCGAATATTGTTATGAAAATTACTTCAAAGCAATCACCTAAAAAATCATGCCACCGAAGAAAGGGTGGGATTAATCGAATACGTGAAAACGAATTTCCTAAAAAGAAAAAATTGTGACAGCTTATCACCTATCTCAATTTGATCCACTACCTTTTTCCTTCTACCAACCTATTCATCCGTTATCTAGCTTATTTATCTAGGTAAATAGTTACATGATTAAATTATCGAATGGAGCAACGGTTTGCTAAATGCTTCATCAGCATCACACTCCTCATTATCGATTAAAATTTAATCAATGCTGTGTTATCATTCCCCCAAATCCTCTGATCTGAATTTACCTTATCCCAGAAAAACAGATAGGACTGGCTGAACTCAAACTCTTCCAAATTATACTGCTTCATAAATTTCATCCGCATAACATTGAGGGCAGCAAATAGCCAACATCTGCCCGAGCTTTTCTGATTTGTCATGGGTTTCACCTCGGCGACCTTGTGCTGAAATACATGATTTGTCTCCTCAAGCTTCTTTCGGGAGACACATGTCTCCAGGGGATCATTTTTCACGCAAGCATTTTGCGCCTGGACGTTTCTCGGATTGTCGAAGAAAGTTTTTCTTAAGTCATTGATGATGTCGGGAGTCAATACACCGGCTGTTGGCAGAAAATGGACATGTATTTTTTTTTCAATGTTGTCAAAAGATCATTTTGCTCTAAACTTTCTAGAATGGCGAGAAGTATTATATGTTGGATGGAATGCCATTTGTCTTTCAGGGTCAATTTTTGTGGGTGAATTTAAAAAAAAAAGTTCGCCCTACTTGACTGCGCCATCGCCTACAAGTGCTGGTGACGCCCCTGGCGGATTAATTCAGCCGATGGCAATAAGACGTTTTATGCTTGAAAGCCTCAGTGAAAGGGGGCTGGGGGAGATCAACTGGGAGTGGCTGATAATGCAGCTGCAGTATCCACTGAGACCAATCCCCCAGACACTTGCGCAATTCGTTGAAAAATCCCTTTGTTTGTGTATAAACTTTACAGGAAAAACAAACACGAAAATTACTATTTAAGCAATTACCGTGTGGCTTTTAGGTCGCATAATGAGATGAAGGCTGGCAAAATATTGATTGGAGAAATTTTCAAAATGGACTTGGTTCATAAATAATAAAATACCTGAACAATTTTTTAGTTTTGTCAAGTGTTAAGGGCACTTACCGGTTGACATTTTGGAACTAAACTGGCACTGCCGCTGGTGAGATGATTACTCTACGATGATTTTCCAATGCGGGAGGGGGAGGAAGGGGGGTGATGAATATACCGATTTGTGAGTGAAAAACTGGTGACTGAGCCGATTAGGACTGAGGGACTGATGGTGGGGACGTGGAATGTTTGTGATTTTCGACGCCGGCTGCGGGTTTCGATGCGGGATTTTTTTTTTCCAACTTTTGTGAAGCTTGCAGCGGCAGCACTGTCAACCGGTTGCGCGTCGCGGGAGTGGGGTGGGGTGATGTACAAGATGTGAAAAGGTGGGCTTGGAGGTATTCAAATGATTGAGTTGCTTTGGAAAATTTTTACCCTCTTTACAAACTTGCAATGCTATCAGAAAAAGGAGATCTGATATCGATAAACCACCGACATATCTCGAAATTTTGTCACGCCGAAATGCGCGCGCAGCCGCGCCTTCACTTACAATCGTAGTCTCTATTTCTATTTATTTCTATTCATGAAAATTCAAGCAAATATCTACACATAAATGAACATCGTTAGAATCGAAATATCTCGGTAATTAGGACGTGCAAAACGTAATGGCGTTTTGTGGCGAAAATTGATGTGGAGTTCTTGGAGTCAATCCACTGTGCAATATATATAGTAATAATATTTAAGTAAATAATCCAGATCGTATAATTAGTTCAGGTATACTTCGACACACACACAGACTTGGAGCATTACGCCGAAAATTACTGGAAATGTTTTACCGGGGAAACGTGGATATTGGATGGAAATTCGATTTTGACAGCTCGGAAGCAGCCAAATACTTTTTGAGTCAAAAATTAAAATTTTGAAAAACACGTATTCATAGATTGTGTAAAAATGTTTATATTGTACATACTTGACTGAAGGCCTTCGGGCGATGGCCAATTGCAAGAGAATTTTTTGTTCTCTTTTTTCTTGCAATAAAGACCGCTAAAACTTAAACTTAACTTTGGAAAAAGAATTTTGAGTTTTACACAAAAGTTGAAAATCGAAAATCTTCTCACGTTCTTTTAAGAACCTTCAGATATTGTGGGACGTATTTGCATAGATAGATAATTTGTTTTTTTTTTAGTTTTGGATAGATAAATAAATATTGCAAAACAGAAGAAAATTAAAAGGCTTGCAATTTTGAACAATTCGGATTTTTTTTTCTAGTTATTTAGGAAATTTAACGAATTTGGAAACTTATATGATTCATAGATCCTTAAATATTGCAGGCAAAAAATTGTTGGACGTAGGAAGTACACGTCTAATGTATTCAATATCACTGTTTTATTTTCCATTACTAAAATTCTACATGGTAATAATATTTTAACGATAAATATGGTTTATTTACAGGCTGGATGTTGCGTCACGATTGAGTTAGCTGCATTTCTTCACTTGGTTTTATCTCCATTTTTTAAATATTGTGTTTACGACTCGGCGTTGGGGGTTGTAGGCTCTTCGACTTTAGATTCCAGGGAAAATGGGGGAATTCGGCAGTCGAAGGTGTACCCATCTTCTCGTTCCATTCTAAATGTCCCCCTGTTTAATTGAAGATGAGATAAAAATAGTTACTGGAATGTATCCATTTCAGCATGGACTATACTGTTCAAAACGTTCGATATTTTGACACCCAAAATTTAAAATTTTTGGAATCTTTGAAATTTCTGAAATTTTTGAAAAGTCTGAAATTTAAAAAAAAATTTCAAATCGACATTGTTAGATTTTTCGAATTCCAAATTTTTATAATTTGAAGGATGCATCTCAATACGCCTTTACTCATCCTAATTTGGATGGATTAAGTTTTTTGCACATATATCATTGGACCTCGAATTCAAAGTTTCTCATTCTCAAACTGCCTCATCGAAATAAAAACGCATAATTTTTCTACTCGCGGAATATTTCAAGTGTCCAATTTTTAGGGACTACGTACCACATGTGCCCACTTGGCGCTTGCAGACTGACATGACTACTATATTGAAAAGCTGGAAGAGTTTTCGAAAGCACAGGCTCTTGACCAACAACACCTCTACCTCGAACTGTCTCCAATGTCCCCGATAAGCTGAATATTCTCCAGTGTCTCTCGCGCAATTGTACACTGAGGTCTCCCAAGTTCTCCAAGCGAATGCAGTAGCGCCACTAAAGCAAACAATAAAATCCATATTACTAAAAAATTCCAATCAAAGTAAAATTAATATTATCATAAAATAAGAAGACATTCCATAAAATTCCAAAAAAATGGTAGAAATGAAAGATACAAAGAGCTCCAAATATCTATCCTCCAATTTTTCTTTTCGTTCTCCCAAATTTCTAGATTGAGCTTTTTTACAAACCCAATAAACAGATGTGGTTTGCGTCTCTCTGCACCCCATGTAAAAAGGAATAACAGTGACTCTGATGTTATCTGTAGTTTCTTTATGCACATCCGAGAGCTCCAGCCATGGGTGATTTTTTTCCTGCCAAGCTCTGAGGGTTTCTTGAGCTACAAACGGTGGTTCTCGTCCTGGATGAAATGTCAAGAACTTGTCAAACAGTTCATGCTGCAAGGCTGTCTTGTCATTAGTTGAGTAAGGCAAAATGTCCTCATGGGCTACGTAATCCAAGCCTGGTATTGCATACAGACTTCTACTACTTTCGTTATTACCCAGGAACGTTACTGCCTCTGTTTGGGCTCTCTGGAAAAGCATAAAAAAATGTGTTAAAATTACATGGAGGAATTTTTCGAGCTGTTCAGGTCTGAACCGTTTCTTATGTTTATCTTATATAACTGACAATTGAATAACACAATAAAAATTGAATCTTACATACATGTATGTAAGATACGTATATACAATAAAATATAATTATATGAAAAAAAATTTTAAGAAGCAAAATGGTTGAAAAAAAATTTTTCCGCATAGTTTATGCTTAACCAATTAGATGAAGGTTATTTAAACTCAATAGCGTTGTTATCGTAATCATAAAAATTTCTTCAAATTCAACTTACAATAAACGGGCAGTCTCTCTGATCAATCAACACCTGATAAAACGTGTGAGTTCTCCCCTTCACTTCCTTTCCAACGCTGTTGTAATTGGTTTCATCATCTCTGTATTAAAAGTCCTGAATTAATATTGAGTAGAATTTTTCTGTCATTCAGACAACGATGACTCAATCAGGTCATTACATTAAAGAACAAAATTTTAAAAAATCACCACAAATCAGAACAAACAAGTAAGGGAATGGAGAACTAAATTGTTGTGAGTTTGTTAGAATCGTAATTTTCCCACAGATTGGATAAAAGCTCCCACAATTTTCCAAAATTTTATAGAATGATCATTCATATAGATATAGATGTTTCTAAAACTGTTTGTGAAACTGTTTCGTTCAATATATTGTAACAATTTTTGCTTTCTCATATTATTTTTAAAAAATGCAGTGCTTACCCATCTTTTCTGTTCGGCAAGTCTCTGTCGTAGACCCTGGCCAGCCAGGGGAACAGTATGACCCCTCGGTAGCCAAACACACGGTGGAGGATTAACTGGCCGGTTTCATATTTGCCCTGTAATTTCGGTGTTTCCAATTTTCCAACTTCGGCCAATCTGCAATGACAAATGTGGGGTGAGAATTGGGTGAAACTTCATATAATCGATAGCCGTGTATGTGTGTGTGTGCGCGTTCTTCCCTGTCCCTCTCTTTTGTACGCGCCGCGGTAGCGGTTCTTCAGTATTTCTTAGGTAGGGCGCACTGGACACCCATCCATGAACATAGTAGAAACTGCTCATTACCCCCCCCCCCATGTTGATGTGTGTGTGTGTATGTGTGAAACGCACCATAAAAAATTATTTGACAATATTCATATAATAACAATATTTTCGACATTATGACTTTTCAAAACTTAACTTTCTCTGCTTTCCCCAAAAATGAAAATTTTTTGATTATACAAAAATTTTAAAAATCTCTAAATTATATTATAAATCTTGAACATATTAACAAGTTGAATTTGGTGTCAGTTATGTAGATAAGTGCATTAACTGATAAAGCCACACTAGAAATTAACAAAACATTACGTGAGAGGTTATCTGCGTTTCTCTCCCTAAATATTTACCTTATGTATTTGGCACTCTGTATACTCAACAATTTATTCGTAACATCTAACAAACTTCTCTTGAATTTTTGACTGAGGCACACGCGCATTAATTCCATAATTGGCCAAAAAATTCAACGAATATGATTTATCAAGTCCAAAGGGGTTGTGGAAGGCCTGAATGTTTCGCCTGTCAAAAGTGACAAGTCACATGGCGATGGAAGCCCATTTGCAATATTTGAAAGTGAAAATTTATGGTTCAACACTTTGGTATTTGACTCGTGTTTGGATTACTCAATTGATGCGCAATTCAGGAGAAATAACTCGGCAAATACTGAATGTGTTATAATGTGGGGAGAACGGCCGGCGTAGAATGTATTAGTCCATCTATTTTATCGACTGAAAAGTTACCAGCAAATTTTTGGTCAACCAACCTCTTGCTGCTTTGCCCCGGCCAAAGTTTTCAGTGTATATATCGAAAACTAATGCATGTAGAGGTATTTTGATATTAACCTTTATTGTAGAGCAGGATGAGACCTATAATTTTGGTTTAAGGACAATTTTTCTATCTTTCCTAGATTTTGAGATATTTATGTGTAAAATTATGAAAATCAATGACACGGTTTTATTTTATTTGCCAACTTCAAATTTCCTTAGAATTTTTTAAAAACATCTCAACATTTTCATTTCTACTTCATAATCATCGAATCAATTTTAAAGTGGTTCTTGATACATATCTCCGTGGAAGGAATAATGCATTTGTTACTTGAAAATGGAAACTTTATCTCGTTTTACACTCGTATGAAACAGGAAGTTTATGTACACATGGGAGCAGACTCCAGGAAGCTTCATTCAAATTTTACAGAAATTTTGTTGACTCATTTGGAGTTGACTCTCCAGAACAGTAGTTCTCTGTCACTAGCCGCACAAACGTAAGGTAATTTGTAGTGCCAACTTATGCCACCGTACAGTTGAACTGTTGCACTTAGGACCACTTGTTTCGTTCTCAAATTTGTTACTTTTAATGTGTTGTCAGGGCGACCAATGCTGGCAATTATGTTCTCGTTGCCACCAGCAAATTTCAGGGATATTCCACCCTCAACGTGGATTGTTTTACTCTCAACAGGACGACTGAAAATATCAAAAATATTGTTAGAAACTTGTAGCCATTTTCAGTTAAAGTTAAAAATTAGGAAACGATATTTTCTCAGGCAGATTTCCCAAAACCCATTTTTTTGTAACTCATCCAAACTCACAGTTCAATTTTTTTTAATGAAATAATTTTTTCAAATTGCTGAAAATTTATTTAGCCTCCAAATGGATTCATTAATTTCTTTCCATTTTTGTAAAACGGAGAGCATTTGAAAATCTAAAATACTTTTAAGAAGGTTTTGATAAATTGAATTAGAGAATTCTGCTTTGGTCCATTGAAGGAAGAGACAAGCGCCAATAGAATTTTATATTTAAAAAATAGAGAAAAAGCTGTTTCACCTTGGTCTTGACACGTCCCAAACCAGCAATTCTCCACCAGCTAAACAGGCAACTTTTAGTGGATTTGGAGCCCAATCAGCCGAAGCGAGTGGAACCACTCCAGCATCCAAAGACATGATGGCCTGTTCACATCTCACATTGTACATCCTGATAAGTCCATTCTTTTCAGCAACAAGTAACTTTCCTGATTCCTCGTTGTGCCAACAAACGCTCATGCCAGGGGATGTCAAGTAAAAAGAGGAAACACATTTTTGCTCCTCCTTCACTGCCCACAATTTACATGTATGATCGTCAGAGACTGAGGCCAGTAATTCCCCCTCTGATTCATATGCAACTTCATTTATGTAATCCCGATGACCAGAAAGTACCTAATGAACAGTTAATCAAGATTTTCATTTTTTCCCAGTTATGCAATTTTTACAAATTTTTGGACGTCTTGGTTTTCTTATAAAATTTAGGACCTTTTGAAAATGTTTGCAATTTGTGGTAAATATTTTGAACAAACAATTTCACTGAATTACCTCGTAAACATTAACGTCATTCAAATTACTGTTGTAAAGCCTTATTTTAAAGTCTGCCCCGGCAATGCAAAATGCCACAATTTTTGGAACAACACTCAATGATGTTTCAGGACTCCATGCGATTGACTGCACTCTTGTGTCATGATGGAATGTTCTAATTGGCGTATAAACAACATCCTCAGCTGCATCTTCGTCGTCCTAAGAAAAAACAAAATAGATTTTATTAATTTTGAATATTTCTTTTACTCCGGGGTACCTTTCACCGCTCTCACATTTGGGTAAAATTTCGGTGAAAATGGATGTAATTTTATGAACCACAAGTGTATTATTTTTGCTAAATAAATTCTCCCTAATTTCGCCATATTCAAGCGATCCCGGAAGCGCGTGTTTGGCGCCTTTTTTTCCCGCCAATCACAACAAAATCCACCACAATTCACTAACCAATTGACCCGAAGTTACTCATCATAACTCCCGCGCGTAAACAATTGAAATTAACGTTAAAAAAGAAATAATATAATCCAAACCTGAAATTTGACAGTTCCCACGGAAATCTCTTCGCCGAACGCCACGCAAATTAGATTCTGTGACCATTCGTACGGTGACAATTTTACCGCATAGATTTGATCCTGAAACATCAATTTCGCCGTTGGCGCCGAGTGAATAGCCTCATCCATTTAAGAAAAACAAAGTCTTTCGCTCCAATATTAAAATTAACCAAAGAAACCGCAGTAAACACTCAAGTTACACTTTTGGAGTCGGTAAAATCCGCCATATTGCCAACTTAATTTTCAGGGTTTCCGCTAGGAGTTATCATCTAAAAAAGCCCCGGTGAGGCCGCGCATCTGGCATCTCTCGATAACTATGGCTCCCCAACGTGCCGCATTTCAGTAGAGTCTGCTAGTCCGCCACCGCATTTTTTCCAATTTTTTAATGCAACAAATCGTCTCCGCTACAGGTAAATATGTCAAGTTTGAAATAATCCCCCCCACCCCCTCAATCTGCCGCTTGAAAAAAAAAACTTACAAAAAAAGGTCGCAATTGCTGAAATTAATGGCTAGTCGACTATTTGGCTTTATTTGTTTTTTTTTTTTGTTTAATGAAATCTGTTCGCACCCCATGAAAAAAATCTCTCGATTGCCTCAGATGATTTTTTTCGCACCTAAACTATTTTGATAATACCCAAAATATTGGCAATTTTTAGTTTGCCTCGAGTCTCCACCCCAGGTGTCAGATTCTTAATATCACTTGCAAATATTCTATAATTTCTGCAAATGTCGCATTCTCACAGAACATTGATTGATAACAATTAAAACTGGAAATTTTCTCGTTTTTCACCCACGTGATTAGCTCAGTATATATGTATATATATATGCGAAAATTCCCCTGTTTATTGTCAAATACGTAACAAAACCATTTTTGAGATTTTTATAGTCAGTTTCAAATATTTCAAATCTCAATAAAAATGATTCTAACAATTTGTAATTTGCTAAATAAAAAAAAATCGTGCTTGAACCAATAGACACGCTGAAAAATTTCTACAAAAATTTATAAAACGTAACTTTTTTCTTCCATCCAGTAATATCTACAAACTATTCAAGACTGAAGATAACCACTAGATAAGCCATGGAATTTGGAGTTGGAGATGTTGCCCAAATATCCGGAGAATTAGCGCGTGTGGTTGAGATTATGATGTCACCGGATGTACCGCACCAGCAGCGATTGGATGTTTACAATGCGTGCGAGAGATTTAAGGAGAGCTCTCCCCTGTGCGCCCAGTGTGGTTTGTACTTGGCACAAAAATCGCCGAATAAGAGTTCAGTAGTCCGTCACTTTGGTCTCCAGCTAATGGAGCACTGCATAAAGTACCGCTGGACCCAAATATCGCAAAGTGAAAAGGTGTTTATTTGCAGACCTCCAAGAGCTAGTTCTAGCATTCAAAATTTCTCAAATTTCATATTACATGTTATTAATTATTCTGCAATGATTAAGGTGTTCATCAAGGAGAACTCCATGAAGCTGCTGCAGGATGGAATGGAGAGTGGTGGACACCAGGAGGAGACCCACATCAAGGACGCCCTTTCCCGTGTCATCGTCGAGATGATAAAGCGAGAATGGCCCCAACAGTGGCCCACACTACTGGCTGAGCTCAGTCAGGCTTGCACACATGGAGAGAGTCAGACTGAAGTCGTTCTACTTGTTTTTCTGCGCCTTGTAGAGGATGTTGCTCTTTTACAGACCCTGGAGTCCAATCAGAGGCGCAAAGACATCTATCAAGCACTTACCACCAACATGGCAGAAATTTTTGCATTTTTCCTCAGGCTCATGGAGCAACATTTTTCGGCATTCCAGGTAGAGACATCTTCATCGATTGATGATTTATTACTGTACATTATGTTGTACAAAACAATTGGATGAAAGCCCACATATTAATAATAGCAAAATCAATAGCTTGAATGATTCATTAACAGCAAAGTTGAAAGCACAGTGACAATAGACGTAGTAGTGAAAATACAAATAGCAATAAGAGGAAGAGATATCTTGAGAGAGCATTTGAGGAGATTTCGGGATTTTTTAAAGGTTTCTTCCTAATAAGACTATTTTCTTACGTCCAGGAAAAGACTGCTCTGGGGAGAGCCAGTCAGGCCCAGGCACACAGCAAAGTAGTTCAAGTTGTTCTCCTGACCCTCTCTGGCTTCGTTGAGTGGGTTGCCATTGGTCATATCATGGCGGATGACGGTAGACTTCTGCAGATATTGTGTGTACTACTGGGAAATGCCACATTCCAGTGCGCTGCTGCTGAGTGTCTCCTACAGGTAGTCAACAGAAAGGGCAAGACTGAGGAGAGGAAACAACTCTTGATTTTGTTTACCGAGGAGGCACTCAGGTGCATTTATAGCTCAGCTGCTGCACCACCACCTGCAGTGCACGATATGCGCGAGGCACACTATCTGTTTTTGAAGAAATTAACACAGGTAAAATGAAGACTATCTTTCATGTCAAAAATTTAAAAACGCTGTTGTACCAAAAAATTGACAATTTTCAGAAACCAAAAATTTCAATTCTTCCCACCATTTTTCAACTAAACCTGCTAATTTTTTTCGTCAGGTTTTAACCGGAATGGCAACTCAACTGTGCTCCCTTTGGGGCAAAGACGAGCCAGTAAATCAGCCAATTCGTCCAGCTCACCTGAATCTCTTCCTGGACACAGTATTGTCTTTCACAATGCACTCTAGCCTCACTCTGAATCACCTTGCCAACACAATCTGGGTGATGCTCTTCAGGCACGAGCAAATAAAGACCGACAATCTTCACCTGACCTACATACCCAAATACATCGAGTGCACTGCTCCAAAATTAATAAAAGTTGCGTATCCAGTCAATCACAATCACAACAATGATTATGGCACCATCAACGGCATGACCGCCTACTGTCTGAGTGATTATGATTCTGAGGAGGAATACAGGTAAGTCTGATGTTATTGTTGTACCTGAGGAGCAGTTTCCATACCTGCAATTTATTTTTTCAGGGTCTTTCTCCACCGTTTTCGTACCGACTTGCTCGAGGGAATTCGTCATGCAACAATGGTGGCACCACTAGTGACATTTGCCTACGTCCAGCACTGGCTGACAGCTAAGATCACCAAAGGAATGCAAAATTTACGATACAAGAGTGATCCTAATGACCCTGAGTACCTGGAGTGGGAGGCCCTTGCACAGGCCCTAGACTCAGTGATCTCCAGGATTCTCCTAGTAAGCGAACGCCCAAGTGTCCAAAATGGACTTCAACTTCTGGAATTGTGCTTGGGCTACTCACCTGACGATCCCTGGCTACTGTCCGCCCTTCTTTCCTGCATATCAGCCCTCTTTGTATTCTTATCAATGTCCACTGGATCCATGGCAATGCCAGGGGTTGCCATTCTCCCAAGAGTCTTGGAAAAAATATTTTCAGCTCTAGTCTATGAAAGTCCTGAAGACAGGAAATTGCCAGGCCCTGGAAATCGATCGAAAGCTACTAAATGCGTGAGGTGAGAATGGTTTTTCTTTGAAGCAACAAACTTCCTCGACTTTCGAATTGAATTAATTTTAAAATTTTAGCTGTTTTTTTTTATCTAGCTGTGATAACAAATTGATAAATAATGAAAGATAATTTTCTTATCTTGAAGGCGACATGCTGCAAGCTTGATGGTTAAAATTGGACTGAAATATCCACTTCTGCTACTTCCGGTTTTCGAGCAGATCCATACAACTGTTAAGGGGCTCATGAGACATGAGAGAAATGAGGGAAAAAATAGTTCAAGCCAGTTGACGAGAATGGAGAGTGTGATGCTGCATGAAGCTTTGCTGATAATTTCAAATCATTTTTGTGATTATGAGAGACAGACAAGGTTTATTGCCGAAACCATTGGTGAAGCTTCAGCTAGGTTCATCGCTATTGGATTGGAGGCGTTCAAGGGACCAGCTGAGCTCATGAGGTTGAATTTGTTCATCAATTTATTACTCCATTCATGATAAATATGAAAAAAATGCATCAAAGCAAATTGGAACAATTTGAACTGTTAAAACGTCCCCAACAACCTGTATGTCATGTGTTTGTTTTTTCTGCAGATTTTTGGGACTTGATCGCCCTGCAGTTGCACTTGAAAACAACAATAGCGCAGAGGAGCTTATCATTCAGAATAGAGCAGATCTCATGTACTGTGTGTCAACAGTCCTAAGTGTGGTTAAACGCTGCACAACTCCAGAAGATCCTGATCGTGCTGCTCGCGGTGGCTTCGTGGCAGCCTTGAGCGAAAGTGGCAATCCAGTCTATCGAAATCCAGCGGCACCTCACATAATTCCAACTCTGCCAACTTTATTTGCACTTGTCAGAGCCATGAACACACTGTTCACACCAGCTGCATTGGCGCTATTATCTGAAGACTACAAAAAGGCTCACGATCTCCTAGAGATCGACAAGATTCATCTCTTGGGCATCACCGTTTCCACCTTGCCAGCCACCAATCTTTACCAAGTAAGAGGCAAAATAATTTGAGGTGATGTTTCACCTTATGTGTTCTTTGCCTAAAATTTCATCCCATTCCATTTATCGGTTCATTCAAGAAGTAATTTAATTTATAAAAAAAAATAATAATTTCTACTTTTATTTCTATCAGACAGCAGATCATTCCCAGGCTGATCACCAGGAGCAATCGACTGCTCCTCTCGCTCGAATGCAGAGCTTCTTATCAGCAATTCATGATAATTGTTATCACATGTTGGGAAGTGGTTGCCATACCCTTGGAAGGGATTTTTATCAGCTACCAGGATTGTCCCTGGCCCTCCTCAACTCAGTCTTCTCGAATATTGAATTGATCCCCGATTATCGACTTCGACTCATCATAAGAGTTTTCCTCAAGCCATTCATCTACTCATGTCCCCCAGCTTTCTATGAGAGTGTCCTTGTACCGATACTCACTCACGTGTCTACACACATGTGCCAGAGACTCAGCGCCAAATGGCAGTACATTGCAAGACTACATGAGGAAAGATTTGGACATGATGAGGACAATCCAACAGATGCACAAGAGGTACTCGATGACATGCTCAACAGAAATTTGACGAGGGACTTCGTCGATGTGTTAAAGGTTAGTACATTAGACTTAAAGTGATAACGATCCCCATAAATGGGAATATCCAGCAAAAATTTAGAATAGGGAAAGTTACTATACCACAACTAATTTTTTTGATGTAAAACATCTAATGCGACGCTTGCGTTGGGAAAAAATTCTCGCTGGAACAGGCATTTCCAGTACAAATGTATATATAGATATACTCTACTGGTTACCCATCGGACCCTCTTTGCCAGTTACGCAAAGGCGATGCGCACAAGTTGTATGTTCATATCGAGATACGCCACAGCGTTTCAAAAAAATTTGAAAATAATTGCAAATTTTTTTTAACAAATTAGAAACTCTTTGAAACAATTTCTCAAAAATTTTGACAAAGTTTGGGAAATTTTTGAAAAGATATGGAAAAATATTTGAAATGTTTGGGAAATTTAGAAAAAAGTAGAAAAATCTTTCGGAAAAATTTTTTTTGGAAAATATTTGGAAAAATAAAAAAAGAATTTCGCTCATTTTAGAAAAAAATGGAAAAATTACCAAAAACTTACAAAAAAATTGACAACAAAATTGGAAAAAAAATGTCATAATTTTAAAAAACTGTGGGAAAATTTAGAAAATATTTGGAACAATTTTTAAACAATTTGCAATTTTTTTTCTTTAATTTGAGAAACTTTGTGAAATTTTGGAAACAGCTTTCAAACATTTAGAAGAACTGAGTATTTGAAAATTTTCAATAACTCTCGAAGAATCGTCACAAATTTTGGATCCATTTAGATCAAAATTAGTGTTCCCATGTTTCACATCTACCAGGTGTCCCATGAGGCCTCACTTTTTTTTGGCTACAAATGAGGAAAAAAACATTAAACAACACAAGCAACAGAGCAGCCTCTCACCATAGAGCTCTCTAAATGATTTCAATTGTTTATAACGCTCTACCGCCGAAACGGTTGAAGGTACGAAAAAAGTCAGAGGACACAAAATATGTATTTTTTCATAAGGAACAATATTTATTAGACACATTTTTGCCTATCTATAATATTTCGTGAGATACAGCGTCATAAACAATTAAAATTGCTAGTAACCATAGGAACCAGGAGACATATATGGAGCAAAAACTAATCAGCTCTAAGTTACGCCAAGACGCTTCGATTGCGTCATACAAGACCTTGATCGGATAATTTTTCACGAGAAATCGTTCCGGGAAATTTTTGGTTACATACAGACATTTTGTTTTAAATAGTCTAGAAAGGTCAAAATTCTTGTGCAAAATGCATTTATTTCAATTACAAAATCAGGATATATTCACTGTTCACAGTAAAAAAAACCCATTTACATCATGTCGATCAGAATTTTGTCCATCCTCCTAACGCTAAATCCCATCCAATAAAAATGGATCAGAATGCAAAGTTGCACTAAGAATCACAGTCAAGCATTTCGCATATCACAAAATCTCCATCGTCATTTGAATCTTCCTTTTTTTTCCTCTCACCCAGCGTCATTTTTGGCCCCCGTTCCGCCAATTGTGCTTTCAAACATTCTATTCTGCTCTTAAAATATCGAATTCTTCTCAAGGCACCACGCAGTTTTAATTTCACTAAAATCGATTGGTTCTCTCGATTGGGAAGTATGGGATAGCATTTTTTGAGATCAATGTTCTTCTGCAATCTCCAGAGTTTCGTCAGAATAATCTTTCGCGTTTTGTGACAAAATTCACATACACGAGACTTGGTAATGATCAAAGGACAGTGAATACTACGATGACAATCAGCAACATCTTTAATCAATGTTTTGCAATCATTTGGAATTGACTCCTCAGGCTGACGTGCTCCTTTGCATATCATTGCCTTGTTGACTTTGGTTATTATATCATGAAATGTTTCTACACTGTCAATCCTATCCGTCATTATATTCAATACTGATGGATCAATCTTAACGCCCAAGATATTGATCTGTAGTGTCATATCTGGAGTGACAAAAATTTCCTTTTGCGTGTACATTTTGTAAAATGGATCCTTCTGTCTAAATTTTCGATGCTCAAGGACAAAAATGTCTTTTGCCCTTTCCCTATCTCGGTGATATATAGCTGTCCATTCAGCTGGCAGGTGAAGCTCAGTAGCGACAGTGTCGAAGGAGATTGGCTTCGATGAGGTGTCAGTGATTTCGATTTCTTCTTCAAGTTTCACTGAAGCTTGCAGCAAGTGTTTGTCGTTATTGTGAATTGTTTGGTGTGAGGACTTTTGTGGGGTTGGGTTATCGGTAGTTCCTTTTTTTCGGGGGGTTGTCTTCAACGAGCATTCTGCTCCTTGCTGTACAGGGTTAGAGGGACTTTTTTCGGGGTTCAATGATGATGCACTTGGGGTTATTTGGGAGATTTGGCACGGCGCAGGCTCGGCTGAAGACGGCGTCGTCCAAGAGAAGATTGAGGGAACTGCATTTTTAGCCAACCGCAGAACCGCGTACTGGCCCTGGAGACAAATGAGAACAGTAGGTGATAACTATAATGACAGAGATTAATTCAACATCTGTTGAAAATGTAAAATTTAAAAAAAATGCAAACTTTGATATTTTAGATTTTTAAAAAAAAAAGATATATATATATATATATGGGGTAGTCCCTACCAACTTGGACAACCCGTGACACTTAACCTCTTCAGATTTCGATGATGATTTTTTCTGAGGTACTACCATGAAAAAAAAAGTACTCTTAAATTTTTTTCAGATTTTTTCTTTTAATCAACAAAAATAGGCCCCGTTTTAAAATTCCGAAAAAAATTGTTTTTTTTTTTAATTTTTGGAAAATATATATTGGAAAACAATATTTTGGATTTTCGAAAAATTTCAAAATTTTCGAAAACTTAACAAAAATTTTATATTAAGTTGCCACTTAAAAAAAAACTATGGGTAAAGTATTTTGCAAGAATACTTACAACCCCGACAATTTCTCCATTGGGTCCCCGAAAAATTTTCTCCTTCAATATTTCATGTGGTAAAAAGTGCTTATGACAAACAGAATGTTTGGGATTTAAATCTGCCCTGCGCGTTGCATCTTGCCATTGTTTTAAAGCAACTAGATTCTGTGGAACTCTGAAAAAATGTCCTTTGACACGATGACGACTCGATCCAGTTTTGCATTCATTCACAGCACAGTACGGCATGATTTTCCGTTGAATCGTCCAGAATGCAAAAACGATGATAATGTTTTTTAACACATGCTTGCCATGCTTACTCGCGTTGGAAATTCTTTTAATTATTTATGTTCAACTGATGGTAGTGACAGAAATCCAGTTACAGAGGTTATGAATGATTTTAGTTACGTGACAAGCCGGCGCAATGGGACAACTAGCGCCGTCAAATTTTTGGCGGGAACGATCCGCTGTAATTGTCCGAGAGGCACAAACAAAACTTCCTGATTTGGTTTTTCAGCACAACCTACTAAATTTATTCTTCTCCAATATACTACGATTAATCAGTGTGACCACTGTTATTATCATAACGAAAACATGCCTATTTGAGAATTCCAAACTGACTCATTTATGAAGCAGATAATTATGAATACTTGAGTAGACGCATGGTGAGCATGAGGATGAGACTTATGCGTGTTACTTGAGTGAGAGTGAGACGCCAATAAGGATGCGGTTGCAAAACAAAAACTTTAATATTTTACCCAGTGGAACAGTATAAACAATTGCAATTGCTAATAACATTGCATATACTGCACAAATGCCATCCAAAATGTGATCCGCTCGATTTTGCACGAAAACGCTTCGATTGGGACCGTCATGACAGCGCTGGGTCCATTCGTTCACTTATTACATACATAATTGTGGAGACTGCTATACCTCCTTAATTATGCAAATTATCGAAAAAAGGCATTCTACATAAAATACGTATTTTTATATGGCAAACAACTTTTCTTATATGAATTTTGCGCTAACTCTAAGAGTTTATGCAATAGAACATTATAAATAATTGAAATTGTTAATAGCAATATATGTACTGGACCAATTCCATCCAAAATCTAATCAGGTCTAAGTTACGTGAAGACGCTTCGGTTGAATCCTTCCGAACTTCGATCACATAATTGATAATCGTGAATGAAAAATTTTGACCACATACATACCTAGCTCCACACACACACATACACAGAGCCATTTTGTTTAAAATTGTCTAGAAATCTTAGAAAAACCTTGAAACGTGAATATCCGATGAAAAAAAAACTTTTTGATTTTCGGGGACATTACAATAACTTCCCTATACCGGGAAGTCAAAAATTGGGTTCCTTGCAAAAAATTTGCCGCAATCAAGAATTTGATGATGTTAGGAAAATGATAATAAAAGCTAGAACATGAGAGCAATTGCAAATGAGTACCTGCCTGCTTGTTTTTAAGGTCACACTGATTGGAGGGAGTACGAGTGACGCTTCACCTCCTGATTCTGGCATGGTTGACAGTTCGGGAATGGCGGTTGATCATGCGACACCAGCTGCCAGAGGGAGTAGCATCGTCGCAGAAGTTGTCAGTGAACTCGGGGCATTTGTTTTGAGACACGGATCAACGTGCCACAGTATTGTACTCTGTGTCCTTGGTGCACTCTCCTGGAATGACTCAAATGCTAGTCTCAAGGCCACCATGCTCACTGGACCCATTGTCAGGGCTCTTGTTGCCGATGGCAGTCTCACTCCTGCCATGGCATCTCATATTATGTTCGCTGTACTTCAGGGACTTGAGCTTCATGGACAACATGAAGCCAATCAGGGATCTCTTATCACACTCGGAGCACAGCTCTATGAGTGCCTCAGGCCCAAATTTCCCAATATTATTCAGGTTAGTATATATATACGTCTACTATATATATGTCTACTATAGTATATATATATATCTACTATAGTGTTGAGGGTTGGCCTTTTCGGTCGAATTTTTAAAATGTTTAAAAAATTTTTAAGAAAAAAAATTAACAAAATTAAATTGTTAACCATTCTAGTTTTTTTAATTAAGGCGCCCCGTATATAGTAGGGGCGCCATAATTAATAAATATATACATTTAAAAAAAAGACTGCCTCAGCAATACCAGAATTTGCTGAAGTTTTGCACGTTTGGAAGTCTCTGGCAGGTTTTCAAAAATTGTCGAATTTTGAAAAAAGTTTTACCATTTTTTTTTCTTTTTTTTTCAATTTTTAGAATTTTTTTCGGAATTTTTGTCATTGTGAAAATTTCGGCATTTTTAAGCTTTGCAATTTTTAAAAAAATTGTATGACTTTTCTTCAATTTCTGAAATTTTTCATTTTAGTTTTTTCACATTGTTGGCATTTGTGAATTTGGAAAAAAATTGAGATTAGTTGAACTGGAATTTTTCGTTGAGCTTCGACCACTTCTGACATTTGGAATATATTATGGAGATATTTTTAAGTTAAAAAATTTTTGATCTCATAATTTATGATTAAATAATTATTAGTAAATCCGAATTATTTATATAGATGCGATTGATATCATATGGAACAATTGGATTTTATCATGGGTGTTTTGTACGGGAGAAAATAATATCTTTTTGGCTAACTAGTTTTTTTCCTTTTCACCATTATTTTTAATTCTCTATTTCAGGTCATGCAGCAGATCCCCGGAGTTAACCCCACGGATCTACAAAGGTTCGATGAGAAAATGGCAGTTGTCAGTGTTAAGGGAAACAATAAAGTGGAGAAGGGGAAAAAGGAATTGTTCAAAAAAATTACGAATCAGGTAAGAATCTAAGTTGTCGTTCAGGTAATATCTAGGAAGAGACATTTTGGAAAATTCCGAAATTTTAAAACCTAGAAAAATGTTGGAAAGAAAAAAAACACAAATCGAAAAAAGGTAGAAAATTGAAAAGTTCAAAAAAATATGGAAATTTTGAGATGAAAAAAAAATAGGAAATTCGGAAAATTTCGAAGTGTCTAAACTCAAGCTAATTGAATAAATTGACAAATATATATTAAAATTTTTTTTTTTAAATTGCGAATTTTGATCATGTTAAAAATGTGAAAAATTGACATTTTGAAACCGACCTCACAAGTATTCCACAGCTTAGAAATATCCCAAAAAAATCATTTTGAGAATTTCAAAAGTCTCCAAAATTCAACAAATCAAATGAAAAAAAAACAACAAACCCAAAAAAAAATTCAGAAATTTTTCAATTAAAAAAATGACACGTTAAATTTTTTAAAAAAAGTTTCGAAATAATCAGCGTTTCTTGGTTTCAGTTAATTGGCAGAAGTGTGGGGCAGCTATTCCGCAAAGAAGTAAAGATTGACAATTTGCCACGTTTGGAAGTGAGCAAGCCCCCGCAAATGCGCGTTGATGAAATAGCAAAAAATGCCGCTGACACTGGCCTAACTGCACTATTTGCTGGACCGACGTAGCAGAGCCTAATTGACAGCCGTACTCTCCACGGTTGGTCAGATTCAATCTCAAACTACAATCTCCTATAATTGTTGAAAACATCTATCATTACAAAGTACCCTTTCAAGGTCCCCAGCAAAAACCTGAAAAATGTGCTGAAGACAGTTCAGTAGCAAAGTGGTGAATCGTTACTCGATGCTCGTTTCTTCTCACCTTGCAGTGAATATCTCAAAATTAAGAGGAGATAGCGAGATTTTCATAATTACCTTTTTTCTAGAACAGAATGAGGCCTACAAATTTGTCTTCAAACATTTTTTTGTATCTCGCTTAGTTTTTGAGATATTCCCTGAACACTGATCTCTTTGCTACTGATTTACATGGTTTGTACACTGAATAATGATTGTTACATTTCGAAGGTTTTAGTTGCACAGATTTTTTAAATGAGCTTGATCACAATTAAACTCAGAGGGCAGGTACATTTTGAGCATCATAAATTATAGAAATTTGTGTGGAATTCCTCAGAAATTTGGGAGATATTTTTAAATGTATTTATCAACATATTTTGTTTTTGTTTTCACAATTTTTCACATGTGTTTGGTGAGTAAATAAAGGTGTAAGGTTCTTTAAAAGTGACCTGTGGTTTGTATGGTGAATACATTCCTGCGCATTATGTCAAGTTTTTGGAGATTTAGTTCGGTAGCGATGTGGCTAAATGAGGTGAGTGCATTCATCACTCACTTCCGTTTTTGATGCATATCTCGTAATCTAGGGGAACTGGAAGAATTTCTATATAAGCTTTTTTGTAGAGTTTGACTGTATCTACAAAAAGTTTCTTATGACATTTTCCTCATCTCCCCTTCGTTTTTGAGATATCCAAAACGAAACTGGAGGTAAGCTTTTACCACTGCTCTACAGAATTCGGTGAAAGTACAATTTTATAAAGGCAAAATTTCTGTGGAATTCCTCCGAAAATTGTGAAACAGTTTTAAATATATTCATCAAGATTCAGTCAGATTTAATTCAGCAGCGGAGTGGATAATTGAGTTAAACGTTTTTCTTCTGAATTTTCGTAGGCAAAATTCTCAAATGTAATAACAGCACTAAATTGGTCCTTCCAAAAATTTTCTTTCCAAAATTTCTTCTTAAAATTAAGTCTCTCTTCGAAATTTGTTTTTCTTAAAAAATTCTCTTGCAACATTTTTGAGAAAAAAATTCTTTTTCGAATTTTCAAAATTTGAAATAAAATAGGATTTTTCAAAACTTTTACATTTTTGGAATTATCGCATTTTTCAAAAATAATTCACATTTTTACAATTTTTCATATTTTTAAAATTTTGTTAAATTGTCAAAACACTTCGCCTTTTTAATTATCTAAAAACAATTAATTTTCAAAAGCGGAAGGGGTGAGGAGAAATTTTACTATATAGAAACTGTGGATAATAAATTTGCATTTCGAGAAATTTGGGGAGAGACGTTTTGACAGGCGATTGAGTTTCGAAATTTTGGAAGGGCAAAGTCCCCCTCACTTTTCCGCTTGGCTCCAGAAATTAAGAATTAATGAAAAAAAGTCCAGAGGATATGACATTTCCTAAACTGACTCTAAAGAAGCTCCAAAAAGAGCAAAAAAAAATTAGCAATTAAGATTAGATTCCAGAAGAATTCAGCGTCTGGATTACGTTACGAAATGTTGAACGATAGATAATTTTTTTTTTATTTATTTCAATTTTTTTTATAGAGACAAAAATGTCAAAAAAATATTTTCATTTGGGAAAAAAAATTTCATTCCTCGCGTGTGAAGTCGCATTTATTATTTTTTTAATAAAAGTCTTGATATGAGGCGCAATAAGTTGTACATTTCTGGAATAACCTCATGATCAAATGTCATTAAATTTGTGAAGTTAGAAATAGGCGCAATTGCCAATTTGGCTTTTTTACCAATTCCAATAAATTTTCAAATTGACAAATCACACTTTCATGGAGAAAAAAAATGCAACTTAATGTGCAAAAATGGGCATGTATAAATGTTGCTAATTGTAGGTTTCGTATTACCGAAAAACAAAATTTTAATCCATTTTAATAATTGTGGAATAAATTGATATTATAGTAGAAAAAAAATTAAGAGGGAGGTGCCATTAAAAAAGTGCTTTCTTTTTTTTCCGAAAATTTTAATTCAATTCGTTTGAAAATTGTTTAATTTTCCAAAATATTTTTTTTTTTTTTTTGGGGAATTGAAATAAATTTTTTTTTTGGGAATAAAATAAAATTTTTAATGATGAATTGAATAATGATATTTTATTTCATTGGATTTAGAAGAGGACAGAACTATTCTCGATTTAAAAAACAATTATAAAAATAAAAAAATTGTCACATAATTCAAAATGTATGAAACCTTGAAAAATTTCATTTTTTTCTGGCATTTCAAAAATATTGAAACATTAAAAAAATTTCCTGAATGACAGGAAAAAAATTGAACTGTAGAAAAATTTGTAAAATTTCCAAAAATTCGAAAAAAAAATTATCGAGTTTTTTTAATGAAAAAGTAGAATCCGATTCTTAGCTAGGAAAAATAAAAAAAAATTTGATTAGAGGAAAATTACACACACTGAGAAATGGTTAATTTTTGGATGAAGAAAAAATTGACCGAAAAAATTACAAAAAAAATTAAGATTTTTTTTATTAGAACAAAAACAACAGAAATAATTTTCTGAAATTTCATCATCAAAAAACGAAACTATTTTTTTTCGAGTGTAACCTTTTCTTGCGGAATTTTTTTTGAGCCCCCTCTTAATTGCTCCTTTCGTCTGTAGTTCTGTACATAATAAAAATCGTACGAGTGTAAGAGAAAAAAAATTCTGAATGAATGAAATAAAATGCAAGTGTCTCACCCATTTTGTGTACAGTTGGCTGTCAAAGCTGCTTATACAATAAATAAACAACGTACTTGATTAAGAAAACGTGTACATATATTGTAATAAAGATGTGAAAGGAACAAATCACTTGAAACATGAAATAAATGGTCACAATTTTTTTTTCTTTTTTTGTTCACAACCGATGACTTTGATCAATATTTATTTATCCATAAAAAACATTCTTGCAAATTACATTTCATTACATCGTTGTCTCGAGTAAGTGTAACAACATTAACATACATATATACAAAATATAATAATTATCTTGATAATTTTATGATAATTTTGGCTCAATTAGTTCACACATGGAAAATCACTTTTATGGTAATCCAAAAATTTTCTAAAAAAATGACATTTAAAAAATTTTTTTTTGCAAATTAAAATTGTGTGAGTGTCAAGTATAAAATCCACAATGAATTACACGTATTGGCAGCTGATGACATTTTAAGTAAGGATCAAAACAGAAATTTAATGTTCTCCATCTTTTAGTTTTATTCATTTTTTTTATTTGACAAATTTTGAGGTGTTTTGAAAACATTTAAAATGTTCTGAATTTAGAAAAAAAAAATTGGAAAAATTCTAACACATTTAAAACCTGAATGTTTTATTAGAATTGAAATGTTTTCTTTCAAAAACTTTTAAAACCCCTAAAATGAAAAATTCAAAATTGTTAAAAATCCAAAAATATTAAAAAGTCGTATTTATTTTTTTTTTTACAAATTTTTGCGATATAAAAATGGTAAAATTATAACAAACATTATTTGAAGGACCTATGAATTCCCAAAAAATTCAAAATTGCCGCCAAAACCTCTCAGAATTTTCCCAAATTTTCTAATTTTTTTTCTCAGATTTCTCCAAAAAAAATTTTTTTCGCCAAAAAAAAACCGTCCAGAATGCCTTGCAATACCCTAGTTGAAATGTCATTAGCTGCTAACACATCCCCAAAAACGATCAATTACAACAATAAAACGTTAACATAATTAAAATATTTAAGACAAAAATATCCAAATAATTCATTTAAATCTGAATAAAAATAACAAGTGATTAGGCGCTACTAATTAGAACCGATAATATCAATAAATTTTACATGATTGCATATATTAAAGAAGAAAAAAAAATGTTTGCAATAAAATTTGGAGATTCGATATGAGATTGTTCTTCTTCACTTTTTGTATTCGAGTACATTTTTATTTTTTACAGTGGAACAGGCACGTTCATTACAACTAGATATGGCACCCTAATCTTTCAATCACTGGTACAATCAATGTTGGAATGTTAAAATAATAATTTTTACACCGGTTTGACTGAATAAATTCTCAATCCAATAACTAGTAAAATTGAAATAAATAATAGCCATAAATTATTACAATATTTATAACACATTTTTAGTAATGATAAATTAAGAGACATTGATATTTTACCGATAAACGCTCAACCAAAATAACTGAGTTTTTTTAAATCAAATATGCGCTCTAAAAGTTACAAATTAAGTGAAATGATTTTTAGAAAAATCAACGCTGAGACCTTGCATGCAGATTCACAAACTGACATGAAATTCATGCTAATCCTCTTTAAATCAATAATAGAAAATTCGTCAATTTCAAACCGTAAGTTTCTCACTCGTGCCGTTACAAGAGTGGCGCTAGCGCCTCTATACTCCCATTGGACGCTTCCGCCCGACTCATGTTAACCGCTCAAGTCCGGTATCCATACCACATATAGACCCCAGAGCTTGTTCTATCGGCCGGGGTCCATAGTCATATAGGCCCTTCCCGTGATTCATAAAAATTAATTTTCTCCCTTACTACCTCTCCCATACCGGAAGTCTGAAAATTATCCCATGAAGTACATGAGTTTGTCAATACAATGCAACTTGATTTTTATTTTCAAATCAGTTTTTTCACTTTCTTGTATACCCTTTCGGATCTTTACGATTTGTCCTCATCCCAACCCCTGTTCCGTCTCTAAACCCCCTGTACCGCATTCGCCGAGGGACGAGGAAAAACCTCACTCGAGGGAAAATCCTGTCCAGGTACATTCGTCTCTTTTACGAGACTGCCGCTCGACAGTGAAACTGTGAGATTAGAGCGCTACAAATTTTGACCGCCGATACCCAGGCTTGACACTTGGCATGCTAGTCTAGCACTCTAACCGCGCCGCCGCTCCCGTCGATATTTTTTCAAATCATTTTTTATATTTTCTAATACATCAACATTACGGAACTAAATTCCCTGTCGAATGCATTCAAACCTCTTGTTAATCGGGAAAATTTTCATAAAAAAATCTGAAATTTTTACCAAACATACTTTGTAAGTCCCGCTGTCAGATGACGTGAATCAAATTTGGATTTAATGAATCACTGATTTATTATTCAAATAATTCTGCCAATCACCGATCTCGGTAACCAGTTGAAGTATCTAATTAAAATAAGTTTTAAAAATTCTAGAAAAATATGAGTAAAAAAATACCGTACTTTAAACAACTTTTTGGTGAAGGGTCAAGCTCATCATTAAATTTTACTCCCTAATTTTCTGATGTTATGTATAGAAGTTATCGTGTATTGAAGAGTGCATTGGAGTCGACGGGAGGCCGCCAGCCGATGCGGACGCCTCTTGCGGTATGGGTGCCGTACTTGATAGGTTAAAGGCGGCCTGTGATCTGGAATTTGGATTCTTTATAAACATGCAAGTTCCCTATGCACTTTCCACATTCAAAAATTTTTCGAAAAGTCTCCAAAGATCACCAGACAACTCATCCAATCCCCTAAGAGGCCTTTTCCAAATATCTTTCCTGACATTTTCCTTTCAAAATCCTTCGTCCACAGTTCCCAATAGCTTACCACCTTCAGCTAACTTCTCTTTCCAATCAACAAACAAACATCCATGTTATCCTTGCCCTTGACATAGACCTGTCCCCTAGGTTCAAACTCATACCTCTCCTCAAGTGCCTCAATACAATCACTCGGCAATTGTGTCCTCCCATCAACACCAGTTGAATCCATTCTCGATGCAATATTAACAGCATCTCCCCAAATATCATAATAAAGTTTAGTCGCCCCAATAACACCAGCGGTAACATCCCCAAAATTAAATCCCACCCTAAGCACAAGCTTAAACCCCAACAGATCTCTATTAAAATCATAAATAACCTTATGCATCTCACCCGCAAAATTAACAAGCTGAAACAAATGCTCATACTGATGACCACCCTGATTTCTCACTTGTGGATTAAGCCCACTAGCCGCCATAAATGTACTACCAATAGTCTTAATTTTCTCCACATTGGTGAACTCCTGTTTCTCCAATAATTCATCAAAATCACCAATCAATTCATTCAATACCCTGAGATACTCCTTACCACCAAGATAAGACTCATCATAAAGCTCATTAAAATTAACAATACTAGCAAATATAATTCCCACATCTTTATGATTTTGCGAATACTTGGCTGTTGTTTTGAGCTGATCAGCAACATACTTGGGTATGATATTATGCAACAACCAATCCGCCTGATTTTTCATTGATTGCACCCTTGATTTGTCTCTAGCTGCTACAGCATTACCATGAAAACTCAGACGATAACTAATCTCAAATTCGCGATTTAAAAACCACACGAGTATCAAAAGTAGGACAATATCGAGGTATATTTCTTTGCTGTAAAAGCCATCGTTGTACTGCCATTTATGGTTAAAATCTACTGTACCTATTGTATCACTTACTGAATTTGTTCTATTAGTGTCCATCAGATCTACATCACTTCCAAAATTTGTAATGTTAGAATCTAGGTTATTAAATTTCGTTAGTTCAATCAGTCTGTCTGAGCTGTTTAAGGCATTTTCTGGTATTGTTGTGTAACCTACATTACTGGCCATTACAATAACACAAATAATTGCTGTTACAGTGACGATAAAATTTTTCATCCAACAATTGAGCTGTGTAAAATTGCAAAAGTGAATTAAACCAACGAGCATTAGATAGCTGTAGTAGTAATCAATGTGATTTGTACGGCTTGAATCGAAGCCTGTACGGCAATTGAGATTCATGAATATAGATATAATGGGTAGGCTCACCAAGAAAGCACCGCATATGTGCCAGGGATACCACTTTGTGATGAATCTGAAGATTTGCAGTGTTGCTATTGCATAAGCTGAATTTGGATCGAGTAGTTGACGAATGCAGAGTGTCACCACGAATACCTCAATTGCTGTTGCAATTGTGCAGAATATTGTGAAGTAGAGGGTGGGTGTGCAGAGGAGAAGGAGGGAAGCGGTGATTGCTGAGTAGACTAGGGCAGATACCAGAATGTCGAAGTAGGTGTTGAAGCGCGAGGTGGCCAATGTCGGTGGATTACCACCTATACTCTCACTTATCTTGTGAGCATTTTCACGATACTCCTCCTCCATCTCCTTGTTCTTGAAGAAGAGGGTCAAACGCGAGAGCGGTGGCTTGACGAAGTAGGAGCGCTGGGAGGATACGTTGTCTTGGACGCAGCTGAAAAGGGGGAAAGGTGGTCACTGCACATGCTTACATCTTGATCACTTGTCTATCGATGGCATTGGGTAACGCACACCACAGACCAAAATAACACATACAAATTTTAAATCTTAACCTCCAAACAACTGACGGCAAAGGCCTATTAAACCGAACCAAACAGTTACTTATGAAAAGCAAGTTCTACCTTGCAAATTCAGCTCATCTCACTAAAGTCTTGGAACATATGGTGGAAAATTGGATTGGTTATGACCACCGAGCTTCTTGGCGTCAGCCTCGTTTTCAAATCTATCTATGGAATGTTTCTTTTGCTGAAAATTCAATTGGCCCTTAACAAAAATATACTGCATCGTGGCCACAAGGCTTTTAACACGCGTGTCTCAACTGCACATGCTTCCGCTGGAAAGTTCATTCTAGCATTGCAGGGTGAACAGAAATCGACTCAAGTAATGTTGGATCACCCTTTGACTGGGAGATCCATTCCTCCGCAGGAGCGTAAAACTTATCGAGTGCTGGATTCAAGACTAGAAAATGTTGAGAGCTATGGATCTGAGGGTGATCTTCTTGAATCTTTAAAAGCTGCTTCATATGATCTGTCTTATTAAAGTTTGATGATGTGATTCCCCTATTACCAATATCATAATGAAATAGAATTGAAAATGAATATGGTTTTTGGTGTTACTAGACCGGTGGTGGTTCGCACGCGCATTTTCCTTTTCCGCCACACTGATTGGTGTGGCTGGTTTCGGTCTTACGGTTTTCGATCATTTCGATATATATCGATAGTTTCTTTCGTCTCTCCTGTTTACTATAGGACTCTTGTATATGTTATTTATGATCGAGCATTTTTGTTAGTGTTATTTTGACCTGTGTTGTCGTGACATAAAATCATTGCATTGGCAGCATAGGATCTCGAATTAGTCTAGTCAATCCAGGCTAAATAATGCCCAAACCATTAATTAATTCCCACAAGTATAAAAAAAATACCAATATTTCCGGAAAAATACGCTGAATAACATGCATAATTGCATAATGTTATTCAATGTTTAACCGAGAACTAGCGAGGGGGCTGCGCGCGCAGAATGGGGCGGATCTCAGAGAAACAGCTGATCGTTTCGTGACATGAAAATAATGAGCTTCAACATTTTTTCCGGAGTAATTATTCGCTCTGGACCATTAGTTCTCGCTTATAATTTGTAGACAATCGTTTTCCTTACCCCCTGCAATTTTTTTTTTGAAATTGGTCCACTGGCATCGGAACTATCAGTGGTCTTGGCGTTACGGCCAATTAATTGATAGTTTTTAATAAATTTTAATAAGTTCTCGGTCAAACATTGAATAAACAATTATGTATGTTATTCAGCGTATTTTTCCGGAAATATTGGTATTTTTTTTATACTTGTGGGAATTAATTCAGGGGTTAAGACTAGATTGACTAGACTAAATGGGATCCACATGCTGTCAGTGGAGGACACGATAAGTGTCCATTCATGAATGACAACTCACCGAATTAACTGAAGATCCGACTGCTTCCTCAATTTATGGAAGCAAGCACCAAACGTATCAGTGACGGCTGGTGGAAATGGATAGGGCGGATAAGACGGTGCACCAGAGGACGATGCTTCTTCCCGGGAATTTAGAGTTGAGCTGGATGTATAGTAGCCACTGACCCTGTGACCCATAAGATCACCCTGGGCCATTCCATTCATGAGAAACAACTGCTGCTGGATGCTACTCCGTCGACTGTTGCTTCTGATGCCCGAGTCCTTTCTACTGCAGACGGACGATGCGTGACTCAATGGTGGGTGCTCCTGGGGACTGATGGGCCTAGGGTCCGGGTCCATCTCAACTAAATTGCTACCTGCAACACCATTCGTCACTCCGTTCGCCTCAGGCTCAATCGGCGACCAGGAATCACCAGTTGTGGTGGTTTTCTGTTAAATTGGGACAATGTTTTATCTAGATCTTGATCCATTGGTCATCTAACTCTCTCGATCTATGCTCAATGATAATTTACTTTAGGCATAAACTTGCCAAATTTTTACCTTTCTGCCATTCTCTGGCTGGACCTTCTGAATCTCCTGCAGTTTAGTTGAATTGCTTTTGAGGGGCGACATCTCTTCGGTGGTTTTCTGCCTCTGCAGGTACTTCCATGGTTTTCTCTTCTTTTTTCCACAACTAGCAGTGCTCGATGGGCTTTGACTGGCGTCCCTCTTGTCTCCAGGCTCCTCATTACCCTCACTAAATTCATCGGCTTCAGAGTCCAAAATACTCGGCAGGGAATTTGCCTTCAGGTAGTTGAACAGAAAAACACAAAGATGAGGTCTTGTTTTTTTATTTATGATGATGAGGTCGTTCCTTAAATTATTGCCAAATTAAGAACGCAACAGCACCGATGGCCTGAACAGAGCTTCTAATTTGGATTTTCACAAGCGCAATGTGAGAAAATCATTTCTTAACAAATTTCGGTCAAAAATTGTGGAAATTTATTCAATTGCATTTCCAATAATTTATGGAATGTCAGTAAATGGAATTCATTTCGCTCTATTCTAGTTGCGGACCCAGACTGAAAGTTTCACAGAAGAAATATGTAAGAAAGTATATACTTTAGGAAATGAAAACAAAAAAAAAACGCCGGGGGACTGGTATAAAAAAGAAAAAAAGTGAGGCGTCATGGGACACCTGGGAGATGGTGTTCAAACATGGTGTGGCGACTAAGTGAAAATCAAACCAAACTCGGTTATCCATCCCACTCATACTCATAGGAAAGACCCACAAGCAGGTTTGTTCCTGCACAATGAAGCGCGCCGTATCGGCGCCTATTGGGGACTCTAGGCCACTGACGTCACCGCGACGCACGTAGGCCAAGCGGCATGGCACGTAGGCCAGGCACCCTCATTGGCTCGCACGCAGGGTACTGAGACCCTATGTAAGGCGGACCGACAGTCCCCAAATCACTACTCACTAACGAGCAGTCCAGCAGTACGCTTCGAGCAAGGGAGCCCTGCAATCAGCCCTGCCAAAGGAGGCAACAAAAGCGGATCAGAGGAAAACCTTGGCAGCCCCGTTAGCAACCAGTGGCCGGAACCTAGACGGTACCTGTCAGTACCACAATTCGTTCACCCGTACTTCTCAGTACGACCATTACGCACCTGTACTTTTAAGTGCAAATATATCTATACAATTTAACTTCGCCATCGTCTCCTTCTTCTCACACCTACCGTTCACACCCACAATGGAAACAGTAATTTTGATCTAAATCGATTGACTCGAGAATTATTGACAATTTTCAAATACTCAGTTCTTTTGAATGTTTGAAAAGTTTTTCCAAAATTTCACAAAACTTTCTCAAATTTTTAAAAAATTGGCAAATTGTTTAAAAATTGTTCCAAACTTTTTCTACATTTTTCCACAGTTTTTTAAAATTATTAGACTTTTTTCCAATTTTGTTCTAACTTTTTCCAAGTTTTTTGTAAATTTTTCAAATTTTTAGAAAAGTGCTCCAAATTTCGTGAAACTTGTAGCAACATTTTTTCAATTTAAAACAAAAATTGCAATTTTTGTGAAAATTCTCCTGACCTCTTGCAAAAATTTTCCAATTTTTATGTCAATTTTTCTGTAAGTTTGTGCTAATTTTTCCAAATTTTTCAACATTTTTCTAAATTTTCCAAACATTTCCAACATTTTTTAAAATTTATTGAAAATTTTAAAATTTTTTTCGGAAAGTTCAAGGTATTTGGAGAAGAAAAAGTGGTTATGAATTTTTAGCTAAATTTGAAATTATAGCTGTGAGAATTAATTAAAAGAAAATTGGTGAAAAAAAAAACAAATTGCGATTACTCAGCTATACTTAGACTTACATACTTGAAAATTTAGGATAATACTTCTCTAAATATGAGTAACCAATGGTAAAATTTTCAGTTCAATACTAAGACATAGTACTCAAAACGGTATTTGGGAGAATGAGTCATATACCTCACTCGGATAAGAATAATGAAAAAAGGCGGCGCCTCGCTCACTGAGCGAGTACCACGAATAAATACCTTGATTCTGTAACTACTAGTGTTGGTGACCATATGCAAGTAGTGATGCCTGGGTTTCGTCTGGTTATTGCAGGAGGAGAGACGTCCGCGCGCTTGCAGAATTGGCGATATACTAGTGGGTTGTATATTGTTCATAAATTTATTGATGAGATCTGACTTTCGGCCCTTGATGAAGTATGTCTTTACCCCCTTGACAACATCCCCCTCTTCCGTTAGATACTGGTCGCCCAAGAAGCTCAAGGTTTTCTCACTGAGGTGAACTCTACCGGGAATCCCCGTACTCTCTAGTTTATTGGCTAAAGTCACGTCGTTTGACCACACGTCGAACTTGAACCTGAATTCACAATTTTTTTTCTCTCATGTCTTGCAAATTTAGGAGATAAAAATGTCATGGAGAAAAACTATGAAGAAATGGTAAAACTGCATGAATTCAAACCTTTTAGTGCCGACAATTCCACAGAGGACAGTGCCCGTGTGCACTCCCACCCTCATATTCACTCCCTCTCTCCTCTCAATATCGAACTGATTGATCGCTTCGATCATCGCCAATCCCATATCGACGCAACACTTGGCATGATCCAACCTTGGCTCAGGACATCCACTTACGCAGTAGTAGCAATCCCCAAGTGTGGAGATCTTTTCACACCTGTGAAATTTGATAAAATTATGCGGTTTTGTCGGTGTATCCGTTTACAGGAAGTCAACGATGGATTCATATCATTTATCATATATGGACTCATATTGCAATGACAGAAACGTATGCTCCCAATGTTTGCAAAAAGTTATTTAAAAAACAATTCGAAAACTAAAAAGTGAAATTCGTTTTTGGTGGTTTACACAGAAAGCTCAGACTTACCCGTTCTGCTGACATAGATCATCGAACCTCTCAAAGAGGTCATTGAGAATGCCCACAAGTTCCTCAGCAGTCTTGTTGGAGCTCATCCTGGTGAAGCCTACAATGTCAGCGAAGAGTATGGAGACATCTTCCATGGAGTGCATGTTGAAAGGTCTGAAGAGTGAGCGCAGGTCCGTATGATTGGACGGAATGGAGCCTTTTTTGATCGAATCCTCACGCTCTCGTTCTCTCTCGCTCTCCTCCATCAGCCAATCAGCAACCTTAGGTGGCATTACCGAATGGATCATCTTTTCTTTCAGCTGCTTCTCCATCTCCAGCTGGCGACGCACTAGAAGCGACTGCCCCACCTGGACAACGATAAAATTTTGAACCGGTTTGTGATGATTAATCAGGAATAGTCGATGGATAGTTGATCCACATGGCTGGACACTAACCATCCTGGACAACCCTGGCCACTAACCACCCGGGACAACCCTCGACCGTAACCACCCTAGACAACCCTTAACCTTAACCACCCTGCATCCTAATCACCCTGGACAATCCTGGACCCTAATCACTCTGAACAACCCTGGACCTTCAGAGGTGTACGCAATTTTGGTTCTCAGTCTGCAATCTAGAAATTGGTCTAGCAAGGATGGAATTGCAATCAAACCATCGGCATCCACCTCTAAAGTGATCAGGCTCTTCCAGAATTCAAAGCTCCCACGTTTCATCTGTTTTGTATCATCCTGCTTATTGCTGTCGATTTCTATGTTCGGCTTTGCCCCTGAAGTAGGTAACCACTGAATTTTGTCCAAGACACTCTACAGTCGATGAAACTAAATCAGTCAACCAATCAGGGCGCTTACCTTCATGAAAGTCCCTCGCATCCTGACGAAGGTCATTATGAGAATGTGAACTCCGATTATGTGAATGGAGAGTTGCATAAGAATTCTGATGGCCAGTAGTGTCGAGTCGAACTCCACGGGCTCTGGATTTGTTGCTTTCTCATGCTGATGGTGAAGGTAGGCTGTGAGGGATTCAAATAGGATGGAGTAGATGGAGCACACTCCCAGGCAAGCATATAGGGGCATAGGTATAACAGTGTAGATGAGGAGTTGTATTTCGGCGCATAAGGAGAAGTGACCAACGAGGCTCAAGCCCTCGTGCTCTGAAGCTCCGTAGGGAGGGACCAGGACTAGAAGGAGCAAGGAGAGGGCACAGATGATTGTGGAGACGGCCAAGGAGGCCGGCAGGATGTAGCGGTTGTAGGAGGGTCTGGAGGTTAGGTACAGGATGCAAGACATCAGGAGAAACAGGGTTGAGAGCGATGCTGCTATCGTCGGCCATAGTGATGTTGAGATTTTCACGCCCACAGTGACAAAGTAGATCAGCCAGCAGAGAGATATCAGGAGAATGTAGAGCAGGGCATACCTGGAAAAATAAGGAGAACGTTATGTTTGGTGGCGATTGAGTTGCCAAACTAGCAGACTCCTGCTTAAAAAGCAATTTCATCATATCTCCACGTTTCAATGTCTCTCTAATCGCTCTAAAGCATTTTTAACAAAATGTTTGTGTGTGTGTGTGTGTGTGTGTTTACGCGTACGTATGTGCCCACAATTTTTGGATAAGGATTTTTTCCAAACGAATCACCCGATTCGATATTTTTTTTTACTCGATGCGTCTTCACGCAGCTGAGACCTGATTAGATTTTGAAAGAAATTCATGCACTAGTTTCCGGTTCTTTTTTAACATGAAGCATGAAAATCGCCGAAAATTTTAATCAATCATTAATTACGAAGGAAAGTTGTGATCAAGCTAATCAATGTCGCAGTTGGAGTGTCTCGGCGTACTTTAGGTTCGAACAAAATTTGACTCACTTTGATGTAGTGATTTATTAGTTATTGGTTGATTTTGAGTGCCGCGAAATTTTAATGATTATTTAAACTGTCATATTCGGTCTAGATCCGAAGTTGACCAACTACCGCCGGCGCATGCGCGTTTGCTCGCATTTGCACGGGAGAGTCTGAATGCGCGATGCGCAGTGTGATTGGTCAGTGCGTCACGTGACATAGTCGCAGGTAGCGACACCTGTTGGATTCCAGTATTCAAAATTTCATGATTCCTATTTTTTTCTCTGAAAGGCCACCCATCATCTTCCGTCTCGACCTAATCGAGTCTGCAGACCTAACTTTTAGATTTTCTTTAAATGGAACGTTAAATACATTGTCTGATGGGCAAAAAATTTTCTTACATCTTCAAAAAAATTGAGAGTATTGAAAAAAATTTTGATGATATAAAAATTGCATGAGTCGGGTGGCTGAACCAATGCCCGCAGGATTAAGGCTCTTGTAGGTGTCGATGAGGGATTTAAAATATAAAGGTTAGGTATTTTGATGTAAGGCGGAAGTTCAGCATAGAAAAATGTATAAATAATGGAAAAACAATCGATCGTGGGTGAAAAATTGAGGACTTAATTAAGTAAATGACGAAAAAGTCTGGTCGTGCTCATTGTGCCAGTAATGAAACGGTCCATCCAATAGGCTACAGGGGACGTGCCAGTCCGCGGTTCGGCAACCATTTGTCATTCCCGCCAACAATTTAATTTTTTTTTGGCAGTTTGAAAATTCATTTAAAAAAATTTAATCACTACTAAAATATCTTAAATTATTGATTTTATTGGAATTCAAGTCGAAAATGTTATTCTTAAGAAAATTTCTTGAATAATAATGAATACTAGTTGGAGTTGTGCGAGGACTGGGCGAATTTTTTACCGTGCGAGCATTGGTCCTGTCGCCCTATGTTCATGGAAAAATTTACTACAATTTTTGTTAGACTGGAATTGTCACGTACGACACATTCCCATGTGCATTGTTCAAGTCTCTAATGACCTAGCGTCATAGCGTGATAATAAATCACTTATTTCTGAATCATGCTGAATTCAGCTCATGAGTCATTATCATCAAAAAAGAAAGATCTCATTACAATATTAATATTTTTTCTCTTCTTTTTTTATCTAGCGTTGTAAAGACAAAAAAAAATTTCATGTCAATCGGGGAAGAAAACTTGTGGCAGATAACGTTACATAGGTAAGCCGTACCTTAATTACATAAAAACTTTGTTGACAACCTTATTTCTCCTCCTTAATTATGGTATCGATATTAAAAAGCAATTTGATGCAAAACTCGTCTGCGTATGATTCTAAAAATACACGAAAAACTAAAAAAAAAAAGAAGAAACAGAGAGAAAAAAAACCTAGACACTAATCACGAAATAAAGCCCCGAGCAAGATAAATACCGCAATCTCATGACGACACTCATACGAGCGATAAGAAAATTTCGCAGATGGCATTAGCGCTTTTCCTGTTTAGCGTTACTTCGGTTCAATTTTTTAAAAACTACAATTAACACTTAGGAGGATTAAATTTTGGTATGGCGAGGCTGGTCTCACCTTCGGTGGTTCTTCCGAATTTAATTGAAGACGAATATTTGATGCCCCAGGCGAAATCAGTGTAATTTGGAAAATTGAAAAATAAGAAAAATTAGATCAAACTCGTAGATGCTGATGTCCCTTTGATACACTTTTTATCAATTTTCCAAATTATACTGATTTCCAATTTTTGATATTTGGTTTCTTCACTTCGCCATAGGGGAAGATATGTACACGTTTCACGACATTTCTGACTATTGTACACCATTTTTAGCTAGATGGACGTATGCGTGTGTATATATGTGACGGCGTCTTTGTGGCCTTCAAAACTGATTAGGTTTTGGTTGGAATCGGTTTTTTAGGTTTTTCATATTTCCGAGAAAACTACCGTTTTACATAAAAAAAAGTCAGGCGTCATGCGACACCTGGTAAATGTGAAACATGGGAACACTAATTTTGATCTAAATTGATCCAAAGTTTTGACGATTTCTGGAGAATTATTGGAAATTTTCAAATACTCAGTTCTTTCACATGTTTGAAAAGTTTTTGAATTCTTGCAAAAATTTTCCAATTTTGTTGTCAATTTTTCAAGTTTTTACTAATTTTTCCAAATCTTTCTAAAATGAGCCAAATTGTTTCTAAAATTTTTTCCAAAAAATTTATTTTCCAATTTTTTCAACATTTTTCCAAATTTCCCAAATATTTCCAACATTTTTTAAAATTTATTGAAAGTTTTTTAATTTTGTCTACATCTTTCCAAAAATTTTGAAAATTTTGTCAAATTTTTGAGAAATTGTTTCAAAAATTTTCTAATTTGTTAAAAAAAATTTCTAGTTCTTTCCAAAGTTTTTTGAAACCGTGTAGCGTATCTCGATATGTACACACAACTTGTGCGCATCGCCTTTGCGTCGATGGCAGAGAGGGGGCGATGGATAAGCAGTGGAGTATATCTATATATTTTTGTCACGGAAAGTTGCCTATCCCGAGAGCAAATTTTTCTGAGCCCACCCGCGGCATTAGATGTTTCACATAAAAAAAAAGGAAAAGAATCTCCCCGTTTCGAATAGTGTCTATTTGGAACACTTGTCGCAACGTATCATTAAATTTTGAAAACGCTTTTATTCCAATTTTGTCAAATTTTCCGGAAATATTGGCAAAACAAGTTATCAATACAATTTTTTTAAATTGCGCGCTGCGCAGTGTGATTGGTCAGAGCCTCACGTGACATATTTGCATGTAGCGACACTTGTCGTGTTCCAGTATTCCAAATTCCATGATTCCTATTATTTTTCGGACACCAGTCTTTTAACATGGAATTGACGCGTGTAAAAATCTCGGAATGGCAAACAGAAAGTACAAATCGGGAAGTCGACTTTATCCCAAATTCAGGTGGTGGCCGCTACGCGGCCATCTATCCTTCCTTTTCTGATTTCGAGCTCGATTCCGATAATCGATTTATTTTCTTGATTGAAATTCTCATATATATATATATATATAAGAAAGAGACAGAGACTACAATGATCAACAGAACGGTTGCGCGCGCATTTCAGCGTGACAGACTTCGAGAATCGATATATATCGCACATTGTCCTTTTTAGAATAGGACTGTACTGCATTCACACAATCTAAACCAATGAACACAATGCATAATAGGCATTACATTCCCCGGTTTATCTAGTAATTGAAGGAGAACCCATGGAGAATCACAATTTGTACAGCTATTTCTTTCACACAACTTCCGTTCGACGACGAATCTGTATGAATTAAAGTGTGGACAATTCCACTCTACTAGGGCGACAGGACCAATGCTCGCACGGTAAAAAATTCGCCCAGTCCTCGCACAACTCCAACTAGTATTCATTATTATTCAAGAAATTTTCTTAAAAATAACATTTTCGACTTGAATTCCAATAAAATCATTAATTGAGGATATTTTAGTAGTGATTAAATTTTTTTTAATGAATTTTCAAACTGCCAAAAAAAAATAAAATTGTTGGCGGGAATGACAAATGGCTGCGAACCGCGGACTGGCACGTCCCCTGTAGCCTATTGAATGGACCGTTTCATTACTGGCACAATGAGCACGACCGGACTTTTTCGTCATTTACTTAATTAAGTCCTCAATTTTTCACCCGCGATCGATTGTTTTTTCATTATTTATACATTTTTCTATGCTGAACTCCCGCCTTACATAAAAATACCTAACCTTCATATTTCAAATCCCTCATCGAAACCTACAAGATCCTTAATCGTGCCGGCACCCTATACCGACAGGAGCCGCTCCGTGTGGGGATTCGATTCTTGGACGGCGTGTGCTAAAGGCCGACGCTCTGATCACACGGCCATTGCCGTCGTTGCAGCCCACTCCTCAGGCGCACTTTCTAGTGTCACGTGTAGTGGGGACGGGGATTCCAGTCTCCTTGCTGGTACTGGAAGAGTTACCGGAAGTCCGATCTAGTCCAGTGTACAATGAATGACAAAATCATTTGAAAGCGGACAACATCGGCATTTCAGGTTTTGTTCTCTTCAAAAAAGTTGGAAAATTTCCAAATTACACTTGTGAAGGAGTTCGCTATCTCAGATAGGACAAGTATAGGTCTGAGAACGTTTCGAAGATGGTAATGTTTAATACGACAGGTGAAATGCTCCACCCGTGCTTGGTTCCATGGCTGGATCCAAGAACACCTGACCTAGATGATGACCTCCAAGGTTAAATTGTTAATGGTCGTCAGCGTGAGTTGCCGGTTCCACACCCTGGATCTACTTTGCCCAGGTCTACTTGCTACACCAGTAGTCGTCCTACTGGTAACCATCGTTGATGGTCAGCCTGTAGAAGAACCCATTCCATTTTTAATACATTCTAATCTGGCTCATTCCGCCAATTACTTGTACTTCCAAATCAAGAGATATGTCATCCATTCCTTTCCCTGACTTGATCTTCATGTTATCCTGGTGAGGCACCTAGATTCGTCTACGTCAGATGTCCTTCAACTTCCATGCAAAGCTTGATCCTAGCAAGACAAATCTTGATTCTAACAAGGCGTACTTGAATCCTGGCAAGATGAAGCTGGATTCTGATAAAACGAAGCTCGATCCTGATGAAACGAAGCTTGAGCATAGCAAAGTGGAGCTTGATCATAGCAAGACCAAGCTTGATCCTTGCAAGAAGAAGCTTGATCCTACCAAGAAGAAGGTTGATCCTGGCAAGATGAAGCTTGATCCTGGCACGACGAAGCTTGATTCTAGCTTGAATCCGCAAAGCAATGTTCGAATAATTAGCATTTGTGGCACAGAAACCACAAATTGAGAATCGTTTATTGTGGCTTCCCCTCCCATACTTTTTCGGTTCAACTTAAAAAAAAAAAAAAAAAAAAAAAATTAAGTTGAAATACTTTCAGAAATTTTAAGAAACCGGTGCCAAAATTTTCTGGTCCCTCATGGCTCACCTGAACCTGAGCCTGAGTTGTGGAAAAGCGCTGGTCTTGTACTGCTCTTCAAGAATTTCCGAATCGAATTTTGGGTTCCACCAGGACCGGGGGGCGGCCCTCTCGAACGGCACTGGCAGACCAATACCGCAGCATCCAACTCCCTGGCCACTGTGGGCGAGATATGTCTGTATGTAAGGTGCCAGGGACATTTGAATCTCATCTCTCTCAGCATCATTCCCAGGAGCGTTATCATCTGGATGTCCTGGCGTGAAGCACACCGATGTACTTCTCTCCTTCTCCCCTCCTTGTATCATACTGACACACTGGCAAGTTTAACAACCGAACTTGGCTCCAAATTTTTGGCATAATCCTCGGTTTATTGATTAATATCTGCAATTGATAAAATACAATCAGACAATTTAATGGAAACCAAATAGTGAAATTGAAAATACTCGTTACAGTACTATATCAATTATCGAAGATTGGATGTAATTTTACCGGAAGTGACCGGCTGACGCTGCCGGTGCCATCTCACAGGAGTGGCGCCACTATATATAGATATATTGACGCTGCAAGGGGTAACATATATACGTCACTATTGCGAAGCGCTTAAAATTTAATACTTTTAAGGGCCAGTTTTTAGTCAAGTTATCCCTAGCTAAATCGTGGTTAAAGTTAAAAGCAAGTTCCCCCACCATGTACGCCGCGAGCGGGGAAGTGCCTCTGCTATGGCCGTGGATGTGTAGTATCGTCCTCTGAATTGGATTTCTAATAAAACTTCAAAATGATTCAATGATTTAATGAATAAACCAGGATTTCCTCCACCAATAAAATTATTAATTACATTATTCATTACAAGCCAGTTATGTTACTTCAATTTCCTACAGTGTCCTTCCTAAAATGGCCAACCATGTCATGGCGGCTTATGGCAGCGTGGCGGTTCTCATTGGCTGTCTTCTGGGCCGCCATACCGTTTTCGCTCATATTTCAGTCTGATTGGCTGTCAACATGTACAGCGCCATATTCCTCTCTGCGCGGGCTCATATTTGAAATTCAAAAAATTCACAATTTCATTTTTCCAATTCTAAAGTTTAATTTAAATTGAAAAATATTCGTCAAATTCAAATTTAAAACACAACTCAAATTTAATGACAAAAATTAACGGTGAGAATATTTCAAATTTCATTTCAAACTTCAAATTATTTAAATAAGAAAAAGTTCATAGTACATTCAACAGTCGCCGCCATTTTTAACTCCGGCCGGAGAGGCTGGTGGTGGGAGAACTTGACTTTAACTATAACCACGAGTTAGCTACGGATAACTTGACTAACAACTGGCCCTTATTTACATAGCTTAAACGATTGAAGATAATCTGCATCGTGCATTTCGCGGTAATTACTTGTGTTTGTTTATTTAAAGTAACAGAATGAAAATAAAAAATGGCGCATGCGCACTATCGTCGCCAATTCAAACGCGCCAAGGTCACCAATAGTACTAACGGAATAACTATAAAACTATAAAGCACGTAATAAACCGACGGGAAAATATTTTTTTCTTCCAAAAAAATTTTTTCCAATCGTCTGAATTTCTGAAACCCTAAAAATTTTTTTGAACTTTCTGAAATCTGGAGAGAAGTGGTACAACAAGGCAACTCACCTCCATGCTCGTTCTTGGATAGCTCAGAAACAAGAAGAGACAGGGAAAATTGCATGCAGAACTTTTTGTAGAGGCAATTGAGATCTACAAAAAAGTTCTTATGGAGATTACCTCAATTCCCCTAGGTTCTGAGATATTCATAAAAAACCGCGGCTGCCCATAAGCGCAGTTACCTCCTTCCACCACTTCGCTCCAGAAGTCTTCAATTATTCCCAAAATATTTAAATTTTGGAAATTTCTAGCATTCATCAATGTTCCCAAAGCTTGTAAAATGTGCATATTAATTTTGGATTTTTTTGTGTGTTTGTGTGAAATGCAACAAAAAACGTGCCACAGAATTTTTTGCTTGTTCCACGATTCCTCCTTCCGAGCGTCACAGCTCTGAAACTATGAGAGTTACAGAAAAATTTTCGAGACATAAAATCTTCATTTTGATACGAGGAATAATTTTCATTAAACTCTTTTTCTCGGATCTCTAATAGTTTTCGAATTAGAGAATTAACACGAACATTTTTCTCGCTTTTTTTTATAATTTCTCTAGAATTCCCTAGGACGGTCTAAAGTTACTAGACACTTCATAAAATTCGACAGATTTTCGGAAAGTCCCTAAATGCTTTTTATGAGGTCACAGAGATCCTCACATCTAAATATATCAATTGAGATATTTAAAAAGTATTAATGCAACTCAATCGCGGCCTGAATTCTAGTGGCAGGTGTTTTTAATACTGTATCATTCAAATGCAGAGCATTTGCTTCAGCAAGTGGAAATAGTTCACATAAAACAAAACATAATTATGAGAAAAAAAAAGTTGAATATTATATATTCAACTATTCAAATAAAAAAAACTATTCAAACTATATATATATTGCATTGCACAGAATAAAAAATATTTTGTTTAGAATGAAAATTTTCAAAAATTAACATTCATTCAATAGTGAAAATTGGGGAGAAAATAAATTTATTTCTCAAATTTATTATTGAAATTTTAAGTTAAGGAAGACATTTTAAAAGTTTGGAAAAATTTCAATGATAGTATAACAAAATAATTAGAACTCGCATTTGACTTAGCACTGACTACAAACTTAATAACTTTACGTCATAACATTTTTAAATTCAATGGCATCAGAGAGACTTTCAAACGTGAATTTCTTCATGCATTTTTCACGAATAAATGCTGACAAATATTTCCAAAAAATGATGAATTTCGGTTAAAATTTCACTTTTTCAATCTTTACTACTAGCAAAAAAATTGTCAATGAAATATTATTCTCCAAGAATGCAATTTTAAACTGCGAGTTTCAACATATTATGTTTACAAACCTTGAACAGGTAAAAAATAGAGCAAAAAGTCAATTCGGAATCTAATCGGTTTGGATTGCAATACCCAATCAACTTTTACAAGTAATAAAATGTTCAAAGCCACTGAATTATTTCCTCAAAACTCAAGATCCTTAAAAGTTGTTTTTTGCCAAAAATTATAATAAAAATTTTTGGAGATATATGTTGCAAAAAATTGATGACTTCATAACAAGAAATCATAGAAGTTCAAAAAATTATCTCGCACCTTGTATCATCATATTTTCACTCCAGTCTTTTTTCCAAAAAAAAAAAAAAAAAAAAAAAAAAAAAAAAGTTTACCTTTTTCCAAGGCAGCAAAAAAATCCAACTGTAGAAGAATATTCCCCACTAACTCATAAACTCAACAAGTGTACCCTCATAACCGAGATAATGTAATGCCACAATATCTGTTATCATTGTCAATTAATCCACATTTAATCCACCTCAACTAGTCATAAAACTCTCCTCAGATGTGCACAAAAAAAGTTCAACAATTCAAATAAAAAATTCCACCAATAATGACTTATAACAATCCATTGACATTTCCAAAATTCAATTTCATGAAAAATAAAATATGTAAAAACGAAGAAAACACTTGGTCCAGGTATGATCAAATGGAGGTCCGAATAATTATTAAATACTTTTCCTATGTAAAATTATTAAAAAAAAAATGTTCTCGAATAGACGAGGCCTGTTTCATGGGCACTGACCAAGGGAATTCGATCCAATTCGATCCTCTCCACTAGCGAACGTCAAATCCACTACCACCCACTACTTGGCGGCCATCTTGAATTTAAATCCCCCTCCACATTACGCGTCTGTTTAGATTGAACACATGTTCGTTGAGTGGAAACCGCCGAATCAGGTAGGTGAAGACCTTGTTGAAAATTTGTCGAGTGATCTGGAGCAGGTAACAATTATTTTTCATTGAATATTCGCGGTAAACTCGTCCCCTCATTCGCGCGCTTTTTAATGTATTCTAATTGGCCGCTTTAAAAATTGTCAGACACTTCCTTCATTTTTTTTATCGCGTTCAGAGAACAAGTTTATTATACTTTTGGATCTGATGCTATGATGCTATGATTCATTTTGTACCAATGCAAGTTTCAGATTCGGTCTTGATACCTGGAACTGTCAAATCTGGGGAGAGCACGTGGTTGAAATTTGTCGAATGATCTGGAGCAGGTAACAATTATTTTTAGGTAATACTGTGCGCTTTTCTCTTTAATTCTCTATCACATACCAAGTACAGTAAATGAGTGATACTCCAGTGGTTACCGCAACATAAAGATCTATGTGGCAATGGGAATATTGCGATCCGTTTTTAATCATTAGAATTTTTCAATTAGGGTTTTTTTTTTGCATTGCGATTTTGATATTTGGTGTTGATACGTCAGGTGCCAAAGCCAGGGGCTGACGTTGTCGATAAGATTGATATTTTGTGGAATGATCTAGACTCCATCCGTGATGCCTTGAACGTCTGACTCTGCTCGATGCTGCTGGAATAAGGTGATACAGGGGTCTTGTCTGAAGCTCCAGTAGTTCTAGTCATTTCGATCTTCTGGTCTGCTAATCCACAAACATGAATGCACTCGTGGAACTTGTTACGGGAGCGACAACAGAGGTGGACAAGTGTTTGGAGCAATTTTGCATGGGTGTGAGTGGCGTTACAATTTTTATTATTAACTATTATATTCAGATTTCATTATTGACATTTCAATTGAAAAAGCTGATTTTGAAGTTCGAAAAGAAGTTTCAAAAAAAATTTTGGAGTGAAAAAAAGTTCACTTTTTGGGCGCAAATTTAGGGTTCGTTAACAGAAACATTTAGTTTAAGCTGTTCAGTAATTTTTCAGCTTTTCAAATTTGTTAGTTTTTTCGAAATTCCGCGCTTTTTATCATTCTTAAACTTCTTTAAAAATTTGCAATTTTTTTAAACTTTTGAAATCTTACAAAATTGCGCATTTGCTTTTAACTTTTGAAAGTTATGTGGAAATTAATTATAGTTGATCTTTAGTGCGCTAGAAAAATGACCTTCGATGAGCTAGAGAAGGGAAATCTGAGGTCTGATGTCTGGGATGGAGTTTTCAAGATTCTAGATGACAACGACCAGTATGGCAGCCATGTCAAGTGTCTCGAAGCCCTCAGGATCCTAAGGTTTACAATGAGCAATACACAATTTCATGAATATAAAGCTACTATTTAAAATTATGTCTTTTATGACAGCATACGTAATATATTTTTCATGAAACAATTTTTTTGACAGTCCAATAATTGGTTATGAATTTTTAAAATTTCCAAATTCAAAAGGCTCTGAAAGCTCTCGTGACGTTACGAGAGTTTTAAATTTGGACTTTTCAAAAAATAATAATGAAAATTTTTCAAAATAAATAGCAATAAATAAAAATAAAAAGAAATAATTTTTTTTTTTAATGAAATTTGTAAATATTTATGCATATCAAATTTTCAAGGACGATTATAAGAGCACAAAAATTCAGCAATTTCGTACTTCATTCTTGACCATTTTTTCTAATTAATTCGATTGGTTCCACAGTCGGGATAAGACAGATCTCAATCAACTGGTTACGGATGAGAGACTCAATACGATTGTTAATAAGGCAGGGCTGGCTGATGGTCATTTTGAACTGACTTACGATGTAGGTATGCAACGAAATTTTCACCAACACATTTAATAATCAGTGAACTTTGAGCTCAAATTATGAAAATCATACGAATGTTCTTTCGATTCCTCTTTAATTTTCCAATTCTTTGATTTTTCAATTTTTTTATTAATTTTTTTTCTCAGATTTTCCACCGAAGCTTTCAAATTTCAAAATGTATTTTCAGGCTCTCCAAATTTATTTTACTGCATGGAAATATTTTTGACATTCTTTTTATGCATTCCTCCTTGTCATTAGTGATCGTCGAAGCTCTGAAGCTCCTCTGCAACATAATATACCACGCAGAAGTGATTCAAATTCAGCTGCCCAAATCAGAATGTCTAACTAATCTAGTCAAGAGACTCGACCTGCAAAACGAAAGTCCACAATTTTCCTACAACGTTGGATTATTATTCGATATGCGGCTTTTATTCCTGGCAACGGCGTACAACACGACATGTCGGAGTGCATTGAAAGAAGATATCAAAGCTGATGCAGTGTTGATAAAGGCTCTGGGACGATTGTCCCAGGAAATTGAGGGTGGGAAAGTTGATGTGCGAGATAAAATCATCGAGATTGCGTGCGAAACACTCAAGGCACTCTTCAATATGTATATAGACGCAGATGACTTCACGGATGATCTAAAACGTCAGCACGAGTCGTTGGTCAACGTGCTCCATGAACTCTTGTTAGTGACGTCAGGAACCGATGATTTGCACGGTCACATTGCAAATTTATTGACCACTGTTCCTCCCAGCTCTTTTGGTCCCATGGCACCCTCATCAGATATCAGCAAAACACGTAATTTAATTTTGCTCAATTTTTATTTCATTTCTATAATAGAGTGGCAAACTCATAGTGCTTAATGCTTAATTCAAGTGCGTGAGTTAAGCATGTCCTCTTTTTGAAAGTGATAATTTTTCAAAAATTTGAAACTCTAAATTTTTTATTTTTTTCCTTAGTCTTTTTTTTTTTGAAACGCTTATGATGAAGATTGAAGATTTTGTTAGAAAACGTTTGAGATTTCTGAAATTTTTGAGGGCTTTTGAAAATTGTAAAAATTTTGAATTTTGGAAATTTTGAAGCTTTCGAAATTTGTTTTTTATCTTTTTAAACTTTTCAAAATTTTGAGACATTTCAGATATCTTGGAAATTTTGTAGCAAAAATGTCATTTTTTCAAGCTCACCCATTTTCAAAGGCCATGTGAATATATATATATATATGGGGCATTCCACATCAAATTTGCCCCTTTGAAACCTGACCTAGTCTAATTCAGTTCATATATTTTTTTCTCGGTGCTAGATGATGAAAAAAGCATGCCAATTTTTTTTTAGATTTTTTTGTTAAGTAACATTTTTTAATCACTTTTTAGAAGTCAATTTTCAATTGCCTAAATGTAAAAATCGGCAAATAGCGGATTTAAAACCAAAATTTTTGAGCCGTATTAATATACATTGAGCACTATTTTGCTAAAAACTTGAATGAAACTCCCTTGAACTTCTTGATTAAAAGCTTCCCTTCCTCTCCTCCCTTCACAGTAGGTCCAGCTTACGAAAATCGAGACATGAGGGGGGTCCACCGATTGCTTGGAATTCTCGAGAACAAACTGGCGAGCCAAAATGTAATCGAAGACGTTTCACCAATCGTCACTGCTCTCCTAAATTTGGTGAAGAGCCAAAGAGCGATAAGGAAGTGGGTTAGGCAGCAAGTGCTGCCCTCACTGAAAGGTCCGGATGTGATGCATAGGCCTGAGGAGGATCCAAAAATCAGAGGGAAATTGTGCAAATTGCTGACAAGTCCCATTACTGAGATCAGGGATCTTGTGGCAGAATTTCTATTCATTCTCTGCAAGGAAAATGGTGAGATTATCCATTTAGTCACTGGTCAATTTTAGTATGGGATCGGAAAAGTTTGCTCTCGGGATAGGCAATTTCCATGACAAATATATATATATATACTCCACTGCTTACCCATCGCCCCCTCTTTGCCATCGACGCAAAGGCGATGCGCCCAAGTTGTATGTACATATCAAGATATGCTGTAGCGTTTCAAATATTTTTGAAAAGAATTGGAAAAGTTTTTAACAAACTATTTGAAACAATTTTTCATTATTTTATGTCTGTGCCTTCGGCTTGACCCTTCGGAGATTACCTTCGTAAGCGCTGCATGTGAATGTGCCTTGAACCTACCGTGAGAGCCATCTATAGGGGGGGGGGAGAAGGGGACTTCGAGCCGCTTGAGACGCCGGCTAGCGCGCTTGACGCCAACTTCCTCAGTACGCTTTTGTTTCGCAAAGCGTGTGGATGTGTCATCCTTATAACGTTGTTGTAACGTTCGAATATTAATTCTATTTACAGTTTTTATTCGGTGTGAGAGTGTTACGTCTAGGGTAAGTACTCCCGTAGTCCTATATTTCTCTGTTTCAGATATAATGAAAATGAATATTATATGAGGCGAGCGCCTCAGGCAGGCGCGGGCGGCCAGACGGGCCGGCGAGTGGCTGGGAAGCCGCACCAGCGGCAGCCGCACCCGCACCCGCACCGGCAATAATGAATAAAACTTGGTCGATATATAAATGATTTTGACCAGAAAATAGTACCCTTTTCAGGGTCAACCGCTGGGTCCGCCACGGTTCAAAGATATCCTCTTGGTTCACAACCAGTCCTCGACGGCTGTGGTATCGCAGGTTACACCTCTATTTCTATATCACGGGTTGCTCGCAGACTTTCTCGAGCAACATTTCGAGAGATTCTTACTAATGACTCTCCTGGGTTTTCTAGATGGCCACTGGGGATCCGGTATTGATCAGCATGGGAGAGCTATATGGAGTGGCAGCGGATAATGAGGAAGATGATGCTGTATTAGACCAGTTGAAAGCTTTGGCAACTGAGTCCCTTCCGCCGGGTTGGCAAGAATTTATGGTGGTAAATCTTCCGGCAGGGACAGTCCTAGGGATAGATTCAAAAGGGCAGGTGTCAGATCCACAGCTTCTTAACAAATTGAGATTTGCACTTCCCACGGTCGGTGTAGCCAGGGCTTTTAATGAGCATTGCACCAATTTGAGTGAAAAGAGCTTTAGGGATCACAAGGTTAGGATGGTTCAATGGGACTTCTGTAAAGCCTTGATCACAAGTCCCCCATCGGTGGTGAACAGAATACGGGGCTCGGCAGCTCGGGCGGAGCTGTTCTTGCATTTTATACAACCAATGAGGGAAATCATGATTTCTCGGGCGTAGGCGGATAGAGTGCTGTAACAGGCAGCTAGAAAAATGGATACAGAGGATACGGAAGAAGAACCTGAACCCAAACGAACTAAATTGGAAGCCTGGGAAAACCGGGTGAATTACATGTTCCAAGTCCTCTATGATAAACTAGAGGAGCGAGGGACTCGGGAGAGTACCTACTCCGAAAAAGAGAATGGTAGCTCGGAGAGCTTGAGTGAAGGATCTGACGAAGAGGAGATTCCCTGGAGACCTCCAAGAAGTGATTTGGATGCAACTCCGCCCGATGTTCCTGAGCATAACGAGCAGGACCTAGTCCTGACCCCTCAAGTAAAGATTTGTGAGCCCCAAATCGCGGAGCCCAGCCCCAGAATCAAAACCGAAGGGCTTGCGTGTCAGAAACTGGGCACAAAGGCATGGAATCAAATCAGATACAAGGATGTGCAGGAAAGACTCCAAACAGCCCCGGTATTCGACGCTCTTAAAGTAAACACTAAGTTGGGATCCATGGTCCCAAAGTCATTTAGCCAGTCGCTCTTAAGTAAGTCAGATTCGCTGATGGGTTCTATCACTCACGGGCTGTTGATACAGCGGGAGAGGCTCTCATTAGCGGCCAAGTCGTTGGTCGAAAGACACCCACAAATCCGAGAAGACGTCAAGACCCTTTTGTTCGCGGATTCGCCTTTCGCAACAATTTCGAATGAGCTTTTACATTTCACTTGTGCACGAAGAGCCGAGATCATAGAATGGAGAAGAAATGCATTTAAGGCTAAAGAGACTCATCTAGGGGCAAAATTGGCAGAGATTCCTCCCTCGGAGTCTCACTTATTTGATGAGAAGTTGCTTTCAGAATTTTTAGCACGACAGGGGGGAACTTCAAAGGTATTTTTTCAGGCAAAAACCACCCCTCATCCAAGCCAGTTTGCGAACTTTCGTCCCAAACCACAAGATAGACCAACAACCTCTTCTCAGTCCCGTCCATCAGGTGACAAGAGGTCGTCACGCTCAGGCTTTGGTAAACCCCATACCAGAACATCGAGGAAAAGCGCGAAAGGAGGTTCGGGAAAAGATAAGCATTCCAAGAGGGACAATCGATATCGCAGATTTTGACTATCGGTTCAAAGGAGGCCAACTGAGCTCTTTCATCCCTCAGTGGGAAAAATGGGGGGCTCCGGACTACATTTTAAGCATGTTAAGAGGCTACGTGATCCCCTTTATCCGGGAACCCCCAATAGTGGTTTTTACGAGCGAAGTTATCAGAAAATACGCCTCCAAAGTGTCGGACCAAATGTCAAGGGAAATTCAGTCTATGCTGGCGCAGGGAATATTGGAGAAGGCAAAATGGGAGTCGGGATTCATATCTCCGATGTTCCTGATTCCAAAGTCGGAAGGGAGCTTCAGACAAATTTTCAACCTACGCACGTTAAACGAATATCTGCTACCACCGAAGTTTCGCTTAGTAAACCAAAGGAAAGTTCCTTATTTCCTACAAAAGAACGATTTTGTTGCAAAATAGACCTCTCGCAAGCCTATCTCCATGTCCCGGTGAGAGAAAATCACCGACGCTACCTTTGCATCTCATACGATCAGCAGATCTTCAATGCAACCTGCCTCCCATTCGGGTTATCAACGGCGCCGTTGGCGTTTTCCCGGTTGAGCAACTGGTTGGCAGAAATTCTTCGCGAGCGGGGGATTCGTGTACTGGTCTACTTGGACGATTTCCTGCTAGCCAACCAAAATGCCATTCAGCTGCAAGAAGAGATATGGTGGGTGGTACGCCTCTTTCAATCCTTAGGATGGGTGATCAACGAGGAAAAATCGGTAACTACTCCAACCCACAAGTTGGAGTTCTTGGGGATCATTTGGGATACTCAGAGCTACAAAATGGCACTCCCCAACGACAAAAAGGAACGAATCCTAGCCAATTTGAAACGACTTCTGCAGTCGGGAACCTGGAACTGGAACGGGGGACCGTCCCTGCTGGGGCAGCTCAATTTTGCATCAATAGTAAATCCGCTAGGCCGCCTCTACTCACGGCAACTCCAGCGGGGCGCTCGGCGGTTACCGAAAAATTCTCCGGCAAGGCTAATGCCCCTAACCGAGTCGAGCGGTTCGGACTGTGTTTGGTGGGAAAAGAACATCCCCCTGATGGGATGGGGCTTCCAGCTAGAGGATGTTCATCGAGCAGGAGTGTGGTCACAGGAGCAACAGAATTGGCATATCAATCAGAAAGAATTGATCACGGTTACCCTGGCGATTGGTATGTTCAAGAACCAGCTTCGAGGTCGATCGGTGATGGTACAGTCGGACAACAGAACAGCAGTAGCTTACATAAAAAACCAGGGAGGAACACGCTCTCAAACCTTGCTGAACTTAGTCAAGGAACTCTGGCTGATTCTGGATCGGTACAAAATCTGTCTAATTCCGTTTTTCCTACCCGGCATCTACAACACTCTGGCGGACCGCCTTTCCAGAAACTTACCACTCCCAGACTGGCATCTGAGCAGCGAGATGATGGAGATGATTTTCAGGAAGTGGGGCAACCCGGAGATCGACCTTTTTGCGACCGCCCAATCAAGGGTGGTGAAAAGATACGTGTCCTTGGAGGCAACCGATCAGGAGGCAGAATTTGTCAATGCCTTCAGCAAAACCTGGAAGACAACGTTGGCCTGGGTATTTCCACCTCCCCCATTGATCCCGAGAATTCTCAATCATTTGAATTCAGCGAGCGGGACATTTCTGATAGTCGCGCCGAGGTGGCGGAAAACGTTCTGGAAAGGAGACCTCAAGAACCGAGCAATGGCGGCACCGTTTCAGCTCCTGAACCTCCAGGATCACCTGACAGATCTATCGACGGGCCTCCCCCCTCAAAATGCCAAGGAGTTGGTTTTAGAGGTTTGGAGGGTACGGGGTGGGAGTCCCACATAAAAGATCTGAGTAAGGAGGAGGTAGATCTATTGGGAGCAGCCTGGAGGGATTCCACTTGGAGAACGTACTCGGCCGTTTGGAGGCAATGGTTGAGTTGGTGCCAGAAACGAGGCCTACAATCAAATAATCCCAGCGCTCAACAATTGGTGTCGTACTTGAGCTTTCTGTATTATGAACGGGGGCTGTCATACAACTCGATTTTGACCCAGAAGTCCGTTATTTGTACATTGAATAACCCAACCGGCATCGATAGCCTGAGTTCCACCCCGTTAGTACGTTCGCTCTTAAAGGCTATTGGGCTTCAACGAGCAAAAGAACAAAAACCTCGAAAGAGGGTAATCTGGGATGTTGAGGTATTGATCAATTGGATGTCAGAACACCCACCAGATGAGACGAGCATTTTTCAAGTGTCCCGATCGGTCGCCCTGCAGCTGTTGTTAGCTTCAGGAAGACGCATACACGATCTAACATTATTGTCTATCAATCCCGATTTTTGCATGATGGAGGACGAGGAGATTATTCTCTGGCCTGAATTTGGTTCGAAAACGGATAAAATTAATTATCGGCAGTCTGGATGGAAGCTGTCTAAGGCAGAGGATTGTGGTTTTGATCTGATAGCGGGTATCAAGTTATTGATCTCTATATCAGCCAAAAGACGAGAAGCTCGTCAAAATCTGGAGCATCTGTTTATTACGACACGAGGCGAGGTCAAAGGAGCATCGAGAGCGGTAATTGCAGGCTGGATTCGATCAGCCTTTACGGAGGCAGACATTCAATATAGTCCAGGTTCAGTGAGAGCAGCTGTGGCGTCTCACAACTACAAAAATAATATGGACATGGACGAGGTACTCGAGAGGGGCAATTGGAAGGTAGCAGACACATTTCTAAAATTTTATTATAAGGAAATTGATAAACCAAAAATCTCTAAACCAAAAGGTTCGATCACAGGGTGTTTCGCCCCGGTATAATCTAGCTTTAGATATAGTGCATAAGTACTACAGGACATATTTAAAAGGTACCTGATATGGATCTTTAAGACATTGCATATGTACTATACAATGTTTTGAGAAAATACCTGATATGTATCTATTGTTTCAAATAAACAAAGAGTTTCGTTTGTCATACAAACTCCAAGATCACAGTACAACTTTAAAACGCCGGCAGATTCCAAACACCTCTCCGAAGGGTCAAGCCGCAGGCACAGACATAAAATAGGACCGTTTTCCACCCCGTAGGGAAGAAAACGTATATTTTAGGTCTTGCCGAGGCTTGACCCTTCGGAGATTACCTTCGTAAGCGCTGCATGTGAATGTGCCTTGAACCTACCGTGAGAGCCATCTATAGGGGGGGGGGGGGAGAAGGGGACTTCGAGCCGCTTGAGACGCCGGCTAGGGCGCTTGACGCCAACTTCCTCAGTACCTTTTTCTGAATGACGGCTAGCCCTCACTCGGGTCAAGCCTCGGCAAGACCTAAAATATACGTTTTCTTCCCTACGGGGTGGAAAACGGTCCTATTTGATAAAATTTGGAAAAATTTTCAATAAATTTTGAAAAATGTCGAAAATGTTTAGAAAATTTAGAAAAATTTTCAAAAAAAAATTTGGAAAAATTATCAAAAACTTATAGCAAATTCACAGAGAAATTTACAACAAAATTGGAAAATTTTTGTAAGAATTCAGAAGAATTTTGAAAGAATTTGGAATTTTTTTTTTGGTTTAAAAAATTTTGCTAAAACTTACAAGAAATTTGGAACGCTTTTCCTCAGAATATTGCATTGAGCTTGCAAGAATAATTGCAACTTGTCAAGCTCCGGGGAAGCAACGCCCTTCCCCTCAATGGGCTAAAGGATCTCAACTAATTAACGCATTGAAATATTAATTAAAAATTATTGGCGATAAATATAACGAATTATAGAAAGGGTCATAAACTGTTGTTGAATATCCTTAATCAAACTGTGCAAGGACCTTCAATTGATAGCTCTTTTGCATTCTTGTAGTAAAATTAATGAATGAAACGAAATTACATGAATGGATATATAGAATGAGTAAATGAAGATATTTAGTTTAATGGTTCTGAAACGTTGTTGGCAAAATAGAGTTTTACTTTTAAATTCCTCATTTTTGTTCTTTGCAGTTGCAAGAATGATCAAGTACACTGGATATGGAAATGCTGCGGGCATGTTCGTGAACAAGGGACTCCTGGGGGGCGTCCAGAGGGAAACTGATTACTCGTCCGAATCTGGAGAGAGCGACACTGAGGAATATACTAAGTACAAGGAAAATATCAATCCAGTCACTGGGTGTTATGAGGAGGCTAAAAAGGATCCTCTCGAGGGAATGACTGAAGAGCAAAAGGAACATGAGGTCATGAAATTAGTGCAACTTGTGAGCCAGCTAACTGAGTAAGAAATTTGGATTTATTTGCGAGGAACAGGATGAAAAATTGCTTCTCGAATTATTTCTTATTTTTTTGAATAATCATCTGCTTATATATAATATTTTTAATTTTTTTTTTATTTGTTTAAAAAGATTTTTGAAATTTTTTTAAAGCTTTTGTGAAAAGGAGAAAAACAGAACAGAACAAAATTAAAGTTTTTAAATATTTTTGTTAAAGGTTTTAGCAATATTGAGAATTTTGAAAAATTGGTATTTCGGAAAATTCCAAGAAAATGATAAGTGTTAAACTTTCAACATAAAAATGTTTCAGCAATGGAATAATTCAACCCTGTACCATAGGCGACGATGGAAAGCCCAGACCAGTGCAGCACGTCCTAGAGCTTCAAAAAGGTCTCCCAAAAAACGCCCACAAACCATCAAAAAACTCGAGTGACTCTGAATGAAGTGAAATGCAACTCAAGTAGACAAGTAGTCTTCTCAGTGTTTGAAAAGTATTCTTGAATTCATAAAAAAAAACTCCGTAAATAAAATGATTAATTGAACTCACAACATATATGAAATTTTTGACCAACTTTTTTCCGAAAATATATTTTGAAAATTGAAATTTACCTTTTAAAAAAAGCATTTCTTCCAAATTTTGGTCAAATAAATGATATAAAATTGTACAAATTTTTCAATTATCAATCAGTTCTTTTAATTTTGAAAATTTCAAAAATTTCAATTATTGAAATTAAAAATTGAAAATATTTTATAACTAAAAATTTCGATATTTCAACTTTGCAACTGTTTTGAAAAATATTCCAAAATTTGTATTGTTTATTTTTCAATCACCCAAAAGCCCAGAAATGATTAAGACCATTACAAATATCACTTAAAAAAAAGTTCAAAAAAATTGAAATAAATTTTAAAAAAATCAAATAAATCAAAAGTATGAAAAATCGTTCAAATAATTTTTAAAAATCCCTCGTTCACCCCCCCCCCCTCAAAAAAAAAACTGGAATGAAATAACAAACTCACCAAACTTCCCAAATGTTCATCATGTAATTTTTAATTCAAAGAACAACTTTACAAATAAAACAATTGGCTGGAAATAAGAAATATATAACACTTTCCAAAATCACATGAAATGTTTTCTTCAATAAATCGTTATTTTTCTTATTATTTTCTTTCCTATTTTCATCATATTTTCCCTCGTTTTTTTTTACCCCTTTCGGTAAATTGCGTTATGTGCTTTAGTGAGCATCACAATATCATGTATATATTTATTGAAATTATATCGTACTTTAATTAATTAATATTCATGTAATTATTGCATTGCAGCCTATGCGTACACAAGAGTGTATAATGGTATATATCAGTTTTTTTGTTTTTTTTTTAATCTAGCAATAAGTGTATAATAGGTAATGTATTTTCATTCACTTGAGAATATCTTAATATAGGATGGGGCTATTACACGAATTGACGCAACTGATGGTTTCATTCAATTTGATATGGTTGACAATTATATTTGTTTTCTTTTTTTTGTTTCCATCCAAACTCAATACAACATAAGCTTAAAACTAGATTTTAGGACTTCTGATTGTACCAATCCTATAATAAAATATTTTCAATGGGGATACACTCTTTTAATAATACGTAATACATTATCGTAGAGTAAAATATCATTTATGCTTCTTGGTAATTTTCCTCTTTCTTCCATTTGTAAAAGTGTATATGTGTATACGTGTATACGTACAATTAATTCAAAATATTTTTTTTTTTTACCTTAAACATTTATAAAATGATAAACAAAAAAAAAGGAAACGTTCACTGAGGAAAACTCAAAGGTTCGTAGGTACAAGGTAGACAAAATAAAATAATTAATTGGTTAAATAATAAGGTAAATAAAGGCAATAGAGACCCCTTTTTTTCTTCACGCGCATTTCCATGGACTAGCCTTTGAAAACTTTGGAAAATTTGTCGAGTGACATGTAAAGTTATGGGAAGAATTGAGAGGATGATTCAGTGAAACAACAGCGAAAAATAGTTTTTTTTTTCTTTCTTTTTCTTTTCAAATTTCGAGGGATTATTTTGCTTTTTCGTCGTTCGAGTTTTGAGATTACTGGATTTTTGTAAACAGCGGGCCCAGTGCCAATTGGCTTAATTAATCTTAATGATTGATCGAGGGGTTTTTTTTTCACTCAATTGCAATGTGGGCACACAATCTCAAGTTTTTTTTTTTCTTTATGATTTATAAAAAATATATTGGTAAATATATAATGCAGTTACACCTGTCATTCATTTGTTGTACTATTCTTGAAGAGTACAAGTGAATACTTTTGTATTCGTTCAAGAAAATTCTTTCGGGCAAATACACGCAATTTTTTTGTGGTGAAATTTGTTCGGTGGATAGTTAGGGAATTGAGGTAGCTTAAGGGTGTCATTTTTTTGGAAAAGCAAAAAAAAGTTAAGGAGCAATTTTATATATATATATATATATATATGTTTTTTTGACTAAAAACTTTTTTGGGACATTTTGGATTTTTGGATGGTATATGGCGCCATCTGACGGATGCTCCACAGTAGATAAAGTAGAGCACTACTTTGTAGATAATGCTTCAAATTGAAATTTTTAGTGCAAATTTATATGCACAATCAAATGATGATTTCAAAAATATTGAAATTTGTTTCTCAAATTGCGAACTTTTAAAGTTTTGAGCATTTTAAAATTTTCAAAGTTACATATATAATTCGTCAATAATTTCAAAAACTTGAGACATTTTCGGACTTCTGAAAAATCCCGTTTTCTGTTTTTTTTTTAAATTCCAAGGTACTCAAAAACTTATCATTTAAAAAATCCCAAAATTTCAGTTATGTCAAAAATTTTTAAAAATTCCAAAATTGCTAACTGCTTTGAGAAAAAAATTTTGCATTTTTTTTTTAGTTCAGTAATGCAATTAAATTCAAAATTTGGCAACTGAATATCGTAAATCCGCTAAAATTAATTTTAAGCTACCTCAAGTTCTCCATATGCGAAAAATTTCCAGAAATTACTAATCGAACCTGCACATTTTCCTCAAATCACCAAACTTCCCTTTCTCCAATTGAAAAAGAGAAGCAACTAAAAATACTAAACAAAAAAAAACAAAAACAAAACAAAACCAGATATTTTGAAATGTCAATAAAAATTGAACTCAACTTGTTCTCTTCCAAAAACATTTCAATCTGAAAATCCCCCACTCTTAATTCAACTGCAAAAAACACATGTCATTATTTCCTCACATTAGTTTTTTTCATTTATTAATCAATCATTTTTGGTGTCGATAAAATATAAATTGCCGAGATCACGGGAACAATCTTTCATGAGATATTAAATATACGTATTGTGATTAAATTTTTTTTTTCATTAAATTTGATGACCCTGAACATCAGAAGCACACACCAAATGGAATGCGACTGTATAGTGTATAATTATGTGTATACATATGTGTGGTGGTCAATTTGATATGTAAATAACCAAAGTACCTCCCAAACACAGAAAAAAAACACACACACATTATCTCAAAACGAACAAAAAAAAAAAAGATCTTAAACCTAGTAAAAAGTAATCAAAACGAAAACAAAAATTGAACATAAAATGATAAGCTTTCCGATATAATCTGTCACGCAGTCAGTTAAGTATTACATAACGATTGACTAACGCCGAAAAAAAAAATACAATAAAGCCTTTCGTAACACTCGAGGAATGGAATTAGAGTAGAAATGATTTGCGGTCTCTCCCTCCCCCCCTCCTCTCACCCTTTTTCCTCGCATCTCTTATCAACTATCGGTACAATACATTAAACATTTGTACTTTAACTGACTAATCAAGAATGTTATTTTCCTTATTTCCACATCCTCATCTCTTTGCTTACATTATTTTTTTTCCCCCTTAAAATCTAAAAATAACTTGGACACATTACACGGCACAAATGATAAACTCGATAAACAATTTTCTTCTCATTTTTATAAAATAATAATAATAATTAAAAAAAAAGAAAACAAACAAACGAAAAATAATAAAAAGTCATTAATTCGTAGCAAATTGCTTATCATCAATTTTGCTTTTTTTTTCCTTTTCTCATTTGGCACTAAAGAATTTAATTGTATAAATACAAAGCGTATGAAGAAAAAAAACACATAATAAATGACGCTAAATCTTTCTTACAATCTACACTTATACAAACGTATACCAGTCAGACCTACAAACAACGAAATGTTTTTTTTTTCTTCTCTTTAAATGAGAGAAAAAAAAGAAATAATATTCTTTTGTAAAAACTACTGTGACTATTTTCATTGTTTTCCCACTCTAAATATTTGTTTATTATCGATCTTGTCGATTGTTAGATGCCTTAAAATTGGGGGTTAACAATCTGGAATGTAAATTATGAGAAAAAAAAGGGAGCGGGAATCGATGAGTCGATTTGAAATTGAAATAGTCTTGGAACTTATTTTAATGAGCTCATTTTGCATGAAGAGGTTGGAAACTCGAGACGAGTATTGAAAGGAGCAATAAATCGTGACGTTTATCTATAATTTAAGGGCAATAATTATGAAAAGCTCGTGAACAAAACGGTTGTATTTTTCTTTTTGGTAATTGTGAAAAATTTATCCACTTTGGGGGATGGGGGTTTTTAGGGCGAGTAATTTTCATTTTGTTTTTGTTTTTTTTTTGTGAAATTGGTCGGAAGGTTTTTCGAGAATTTTCTTTAGAAATTTTTCATGTTGAGAAATTTGTTTTGCAATGTTCAAAAAAATTATTTTGAAAAATTTTTCACTTTCGAGGACTAAGATGTATAGTAATATTTCTTGCTTTAGAAAGATTTGGATTTTCGAAAATTTTAGAACTCATTGAAAATATATTTTTAAAAATTGAAAAACTGAAAAATTTCAAAATTTTAAAATTCCCATTTTTTTTTTCCTTGATCAAAAACATTAAAAATTCCAAAACTTTCAAAAACTTGTCCGAAAATCTACAAAAAAATTCTAAAGAAAAAAATCCCTCACTTAAACCTCCCTGCAATTTCAATTTTTCTACTCGTCTCTCCCATGATTCCCCATGAAAAGTGGATAAATGTAATTGCCCGAGGCAAAAGTGTCCTCGTTAATTGAAAAAAAAACTCATAAACATTAGAACAAGTAATAAAAAAACAGTCAGTGGAACACAAAGTGCCAATGCACAAACTCAAAAAATATTAATAATAAGAACAATAATAATAGTAATAATAATAATTATATAATAATAATAATAATAATAATTTAGGGTGAGATAAAAAACACGTACGAAATGAAATACAAAAATGTCTTTTTTTTTCAATAAGAAAATTGAATGCATCTGCACAAAATCAAAAACGAAAAAAAAACAAAAATGGAACAAAATAATGGAGAAAAAATTTTTTTAAAACTGGCAGAAAAATGATAATGTGCAGATGCGTTCGAACCACTCTAGTGATAAAATTGAGTGGCAATAATTTTAATTTTTAATTGGCCATGCTTCTAAAATTTCATAGCGCTTTTTGTTTGAATATCATTCAAAGACTCTAGGAAGACTATGATTAACCGTAGGCTACTCTCAGTGTCTCATATTTGGTTATTTTCTCGATTTTTTTTTTGTTTTCTTTTTTGGTTCTATGAAGTAATACAGTTGTACAGTATATATTCTACCCTTTTGTCGCTCTCAACATGAAAATTAGACATCATTGATATTAAATAGTCACCTTCTGGATTTGTTTTTCAAAGTGAAAGAAAAAAAAATAGAGACAATTTTGAACTCTACCAATTTTAGAAAATTGGAAAATCAGGTTTGCCATTTTATTACATAGCTGGGTTTAATGGGAAAGGGGATTGCAGGAATTTGAGAAATTTGTAAAATTTTACGACTTTTAAAAAACACGAAAAAAATTTGAGCTATTAAAAAGAAGTTAAAATTGAAGAAGTTAATTTGTTTTGATAATTTCAAATATTTTTTTATATTTCTGTTTTAAAAATGGAAATTTTCAAAATAATCAAAAACTCGAAATTTTTAGAAAAATTACACAAATTTGAAATTTTTTAAAAATCTCTAAAAGTCAAAATTTGGAAATTTCAAAATATTGGGAGAAGTTTTAAATTTCTGCAGACATGAAAAGAATTCAAACATATAAAAGACCAAAAAATTTGAAGAGGGGTTGAAAAGATTATGAGTTTCAAAAATCTTCACTTGAAAAATTTTCAAAATATGATTTCCAAGTTTTCCAAATTATTGCAATTGCCAAAATTAGAAAAAATAAATAAATTGAAAATGTCTAAAGTATCAAACTTTTAAAAGAAGAAAATGAATGAATAAAAAATGTCTGAATAGTCAACAAATGACAAAATTTTCATAAATTTGCGAATTCCAAGATTTAAAAAGTCACAGTTTAAAAAAAATTAGAGGATTTCTCTAAAGATCTAGGATGAATGGAACAATCCATACAAGATTATGAAAAAATAGGACATAATGATTTGCCTACATTTTCGTTCCATTTTGTCACGATTATTTTTCGTTACAGCTACGACGGAAAGTGGAAGTAGTTGTTTTTTATTAAAAAACCAATGGCAAATATTAATTGAAACCCTATAATAAGTTCAAGCAATTGTTTGATCCTGTTCTAAGCTCAGATTATGATACTGACTTTACATTGATAATAGCATTTGCTGATTCAACGTTTGTAAATTGATTTTTGTTAAATATAAATTTTCGTCAATCAGCTGAGTTTTCGTTTTTTTGGTTAATTTCCCATTAAAGTGGTAAAATTTTTTTCAACACCTTTAGCTCTCACCTCATCAATCATTTTTCTTTTTCTTTCATTAAATATTAGGTTAACAGTAAGCAGAGTGTATCTATTATGTAGAGAGTGACTATATAATTCTATACATATCAGGATAATAAGACTTTTGAGATTGTAAAAATCATCAAAAAATCTATCACAATTACCATTTACGTAACAAGTAATCCGCATTTCTTATTAATCATCTTTTACCTTATTTTTTTTCATCAGTTATTTTTTTTTCTTTTAATTTTACTTCTTTTAAATATTATTGTTGTAATTCAAACATCAAGGCAAATAAGGGGTGAATTTCAACAGTGGCCTAAATTAGCCAAGTAGTCTTCCACAGATAAAAATATGTAAATAGAGTAAATCTATACTAAAATATTCAAGTATATATAAGGTGAGCGTAGTATAATAATTATTATTATTTTTTTTTTAATTTTGTGAGGTAAAAGACCCTCTTGCATTTGTGGTCATCGCTTTTCTTTTCATTTTTTAAAATTATTTTTTTCCCCCACCCCCCTCCCCCTTCCCAAAAAAACTTGTCATTAATTCTGCTCAAATGGCCAAAATATATTCGCCATTTTTTTACTCGTTTGAAAGAAAATGAAAAATAGTCACACGCCCCCTTTTCCCGCGTAAATTGCAAATCTACGAACATTTGTGTATTATGCTTTGCTTTTTTTTTAGATTAAATTTTTGGATCTTTTGAGGATGGTGTGGCGAAATTTTTGAAATTTTTTGGAGATTATCCATAGGCGGTATAATTTTTTTTTTTCAATTTTTTTTCGGTGATTTTGGAATTTTGTGAGGGAAAATTTGAAAAGATAATTTTTTGAAAAAATTCGGAAAACATTAATTAAGGAATTTGAAGATTTTGGCCAAATTCAAGAAAATTTGAACCTCGATGTCGTTTTAAAATTTTTAAAATTTCGTCAACTCTCAAAAAATTCAGAAATTTCCAAAATTAAGATGGAAATAAGAGGGACAAAAAAAAGGCAAAACTTGTGAAATTTTCGTAACGTCGAAAGATCTCAAAATATTTGTACTATTTCTAAATACATTAAAATTTTCTTTTTAATGCAATCGCAATTACTTTTTGCCCCTAAAATTCACCAAATCCGCATCAAATGCCCAACAGCGAAAAATCGATAGGTAAAAAAATTTTCAAATTTCTCCCAAGCCCTTTAAATCGTTCAAAAAATAAATCAAAAAAAAAATTTAATCTCGTCCTTCGTATTTTTCAATCGCCTGAAATTTCGCCATATCATCCTCAATGATTTTTCTCTAGTTTTAATCATTAAATATTCCAATTTTCAGATTTATTTTCCAGTGTACCATTATAGTTGGGCATATGGACTTGCGCGTAGGTGTAGTTGTGCAAATTGGACAATGAACACACTATTATGTTGATTAATGAGAAGCTACTGTGATTTTTTTTCAAATTTTTGGGTACTCAAACGACATCCTTCATATGTTTAAACTTGATTTAATTTACTGTTATGTTTAGAGAAATAAATATGGCGGCACGTAACAATACCTAAGACGAAGAATCGGTCTAAAAACATTACTAATTGCTCATAGTTTTCGTTACCGTTCAAAGTGGCAAATACACCCAGTTTATAATACCTTGGCATTAGTTTTTTTTTCAAAAATTTTCAAAAACTGTTCCAAAACCATTTTCTAAAAAAATATTCAAAATTTTTTGAATATAAAATTCTGCATTTTTTCAATGACAATGCGCTCAATTTTTTTCTAACAACTGAATAATAAAATGAAATCAGTATTCTCCGTATTGTTTAAATAGTTTCGCAAAAACGAACATCGTACCATGTTGCACAAACTAGTCATTTGCAATTTGAACAAATGCAAAATTTAATATTTAAAAGTTGAATTAAAAAAAAAGGCATCGTCATTGTTGCTCGACATATATTTTGAAAAATTTGAGAAAAAAAAATTGGACGCCAAATGAGCAATAAATAATTTTTTTTGCAATTCTCCATTTTTAATCGAGTTTCAATATATTATGGATATAATTCGAGTATTCCACGAATTTTGCTATTTCCAGTAGTCTCCTTTTAAGAGGCCACAAAAAAGAGAGTGGAAAAAATTTTGATCGATGAATTCTCCGTGAAAACTGAATGGAAAAATATGAAAAATGTCTCAAAAAATTTGTTCATTTCACATTCACATAGTGGAAGTTGTTGGGCGTGATATGAAAAAGATAAGTAAGTGAACGAAGCGTTCAAAGAGACGAGGTGACAGGTCTGCGTTCGGCCATCTTGTTTGCCTCACAAGATGGAGGACGCCATTCGTCACCTCGCATTTTCAAACTTTTTTTTCAACCGCCCATTTTTTTCAGGGGCAATACAAGTTATTTCATTCCATTATAGAGAAGGGAACTATTTGGTAGGCAATTTTCCACATTTTTTGCATGTTTATTTATCTGAGAACTCATGAGACAAATTTTTTCCCGAATTCCATTTTTTCAATTTCTAGGCGTCTTAATGGTTAATAATAATTATATGATCTTAACACATTTGACGAACTTTGTTCAGTTATTTTTTTTTCTACAGCGAGGCAACACCAGCAGATTTTGTCAGTAATCTCTAATCGTTCTACTTTTTCATAGCTTTATTTACTTGTTTTTTTTTAATATTTACCTAGTAACAACATCAGAGACTCTTTAAGGACACAACTTATCCTGACGATACTATTATCACAGGCATTATTCATTAATATAACTCTGCTAAACCATGACTATTAAATATTTTCAGAAGTTTATACATTACTTACTTTTTTTTGCTATTTTGCATCTTTTATTTAATTTTTTTCCGGTTTTATGAAGTTTTTTTTATACGCATCCGCGATTCTAGGTGTATAATATGTATATATGTGTATATAAAATTAAAGTTGAAGAATTACCACATTAATACGGTTAATCAATAGATTAGAGGTGGTACAGCCGTTTGTCTCATCGAATCAATGTGAAATAATGGTTTGTCGTGGATTGAAGGTGTTATTAGATATTAGGGATTGATAAAGAAAATGCAAAGGGATTAATCTCAATTTTTTAAAAATATTTTCAAACATTCTACAAACATTCAAATTTCCAATTAATTTTTTGTGCAATCTGTTCTTCGTTTTTTTTTCATATCTGTATCCATGTTCTTCAGCATTTTTCGGCAATTTACAATTTTCTCGTTGCATAGCGCTTTTTTCAAATCTCGTTCTTTTACTCAAAAATGTGAAAATTTTCAGAAATTATAGAGAACATCAAAAATTTTAATTTGTAAAATTTCAAGTCTTTCAAAAATTTGATATATTTCAAAAACGTTGAAAATACAAAAAAAAATCCATAACTAAGAAAACTTCATAAACCACCAAAAAATTATATTTTTCAAATCGAGATTAAACCGCCTACATTTTCCTATAAAATGCCAAAAATTTCAGTATAACAACCTCAAACTCACACATTAGTACTTTCTTATGTCCTGATCTTGATTATCCGATAAGCTGATTTTGTCTCTCTCCTTACCTTAATGCGATAATTTATTACTGTAATTTTTCGAAGCTATTTTATTTGCTTTTTTTTCGTGTAAATACGGGCACGTGCCTACCTAGCATTTTGGTAAATTTGCAAATAGAATGAAAAATAATACTCGTCTCGCCTTAATATTATGTACATGGTAAATAGATAACACCTCATAGCGAACCGTTCAAAAATACGATATCGCGGTGTCAACGTCCTGTAATTTGTGATTTCCTAGTTTTTAGTTTTCGTTAATTTCCCATTATTATTTTTCAATCCAATTAAGGCTGGTCATGTAAACAACCCTAAAAATATTTTTATTTGTATATCAATGGTATTGTACCTATCGATATTGTGAATTATAAATTCGAGGGTCGAATATATTTTTTTTGTCAATATACATGAGTAGAGGATGTTCTTGCAAATTGCAATATTTTAATGATTTTTTTTTATTAGGAGATTTTGGTAGAACACCGATGGTTGTACAATGAAAATGATTAATTAGTTAGGTTTAAGAAATTCCTAAATAAAAATTCCTCAATGAACGAATGAGTCTATATCATTCGCCTAGCACCAAAAAATGACTCACGTATTGCGATTTTTAGTCATAAAATTGTGATAAAAAATTATAGCCAAAAAGTTGTTCAAGAAAGATCGAACTTGTTTGAATAATTGGAATTTTGAAAACCTGTAAGAAAAATTCAAATTTCTCAGCTGAATTTTTGATGGCACAAACACACAAAAAATTGATCTTTTGATTTCAATATACTCTGTTTAGATAATGTTGAGTTAATTATCAATCAATTTTCCTACTGTGCCTGTTCATAAAATAACGAAGCACGACTTAGAGTTCTTAAATAACGTGAGTGTATAAGAAATCAATTTCCAATATAAACACCAAAACTTTGGAAGTACGATTTATCGATTGCATGAAATATTCGGTATGAATAAAATTCCCCAAAAAATCGATTTTCAATCAATCCCTTGGATATTTGAGCACAGAAATTAATATTATTCACTTTCGCGATTTTCGCATTTTTTTTTATCGAATTTTCTTAATCGACAAAGGACTGGGGGGGGGGGGGGCACACCGGGCCGGAAAAATCGTGCTCGAATGAGACTAGAGTACTTTTATAATGATAATCAATTACTTAAAATACTGACATGTCAAAAATGATGTGCAATGACCAATTTCGACGGAAGGCCATTTCAATTTTCCCAAAAATGTCTGTTCATTTCCTGCTTGTCATTCGCAAATCTGTAGTTATAAAATGTGGATATTCCATGTATATCTTAAAATCTAGGAGAGTTAGAAATTTTTTTATAATGACCTTTTTTTGTTGAGAAAAATGAGTTTTACAAAAAACCTATCATGATAATTTTTCTATCTACCCTAGATTTTGATATATCGCTCAAAAACAGATGCGCATAGCCCAATTGGTATATGACCAATCTTTCATGGTACACTGGATTTTTTTTCAATCATCTTTTCTAATTCGCCAAAATGGCTGTTTACCAAATGCAATTTTCCTAATTACGATAACTATTATACTGTAACGTTGGTCGGAGATGTAAGAACCTTGCGTCTCTATTTTCTTCTAATTGCTGATTTTCTCCCCCTTTTTTTTTTGAGACGATCAATCGAGTGCTGATTAGTCAAAATGAAGGACGAAATAATTTAAAAAATCATCGTCTCTAATTAGCACTTAAATTGTTATTGCTTTCCGTAGGCCAAAAATTGGCAAATCTCAGAGTTACTCGGGTTATATTAATTGCGATAGTTGGTTGCTTTACCTTTCGTTGAGAGCAGATTTGGCCATCAATAAGACGACCAAATGGCAAAATTGTGGGCGCTTTTAATGGTTGGTCGTGGCCCAATTCACAATATGTACAGGGTGTCGAGGACCAGGACGTGGTGATTGTTCTTTGCCAACGTCACAATGTAACCTTCGGAAGTTATTTTAAGGCCGCAGCATCGGGACACCTAATTTGACACAATTTTTCACATTTTAAATATTTGATTATAGTAGAAATTTTCAGAATGTCAGGTTAATATTGTTTTTTTTACTACCCTCGTTTTTTATCGATACCTCACAAGTGAAGAAAAATAGAAAAAACTTGTAGTCTTAATTTAGCCGTTACTTACGCAAAATACTCTTTGAAGCTTCACAATTGAATATCAATAGTCAGCATGGAAATTATGCTTTATTTACCTTCACATAAGGACATTCGAATTCGGAGATAAGGGAGCCATCCCTCGAAAAAACAGCAACATGAAAACGATTGCCATGGGAATCACCGATCAAAACATCTCCTGCGTCGCTAATGTCAATCCCGTTGGGGAAATTTGTTATATTCTCACAGCCAATGCGACGTAGAAACTGGCCCTCGTCGTTGAAAACAACAACGCAATGTCCTTTGAAGTCACAAACAAAAAATTCTTTGCCTGAAAAAGCGAAAAAAAAAAATTTAATCATTAATGGTATTTGGGATTTAATTTTCCCGATTTTTCAGGATTACAGAATGAGGGAAAACTCCCGATTGTTAGTGAAAAATATTAAAGAATTAGAAAAGATTTCTAAAATTTCGGAATATTCTTCAAAAAATTAATTCGAAATTTGAAGTTTCAAAACGCTGTTAGAGTTTGGTGTTATCAAAATACCAATTGCTTACCACTAATGGCAATATCACTGGGTTCCCTCATGTACTCGCTGCAGTCGAACCAACTGAGAAGACTGCCAGCATCGTTAATGACGAACACAGTTGGTGACACACTGTCGACAGCAACAATGTGGCCTTGACTAGTGACAGCGAGACCTGCCACAATGTCGATGTAACGAATAGCTATTTTCTTAATGAAATGTCCATTCTTCGTAAATATTTGCATTCTCGATCGTTCATTTCCACGATCGCAGACAACGAATTTTCCACAATTGCGCATGACAGCTACTTTTCTTGGGTACCACAGTTGGCCCTCCTCTCTACCAGGAATTCCAAATTGGGACTTGAACTGTCCAGTTTTTTCAAAAATCTGTGAACATACCAGAAATATCTTTGGTGAAAATTTTTTTAAAATGTTTGGAAATTTCGAAAATCTTTGACGATTTTAAACCTTCGAAGGAATGATTAAAATGTCCAAAGATTCTGAGAATAGAAATGATGGCACATTATTTTTTTCTAAGTAGTTATTCCATTGGCACTAATGGGGAACAATGCATTTTACTTCAAGACCACTTCATGGGCATTAGTAAATTTTCCACCATGTGTGAAAAAACCCCAGAATTTACCTGAATCCTGTGATTGTTTGTATCAGCCACGATGATGTCCTCATCAGTACCAAGGCAGAACCCATGGGGCGAATTGAACTGTCCCTTGCTCGGTCCAAGCTGTCCGAACTTGGACCTTATCTGCATTGGTGTCTGCTTGGGGTTTCCACCATTTCGGGGATGAGTGTAGTTCCCATTGCTTCCCATCATGTGCATATCCCCCTTGAGGTCATCTCCTTGCGTCAAAATAGGTGACGTCGAATTGGAGAGTCCCTAAAAATAATAAAAATTGAGATTTTGAAAAAAAAAAAAACAGAATACTAAAAAAGTTAAGTTCAAGACATTGTGAAAATTTTTCCATAATTTTGATATTTTTAAAGTTGCAATCAGCAAGACCCTTTTTCTATTTCAATTAACTGGTATACCTGATATCCCCCATTGAGCATATTGGCTGTAAGTGTCAAGCCCTGATCACCATTCATGCCTGGGGAAGGTCCACGTGGACCCATCACCATGGGCCCATTCCCATTGACTGGACCTCCCATATCATTTCCCATGGTGTTTCCCAACTTGGCAAGTGCTTGTAAATTATTCATAGCATGGCTCGAGCTCAAGTCCCCGGACAGTAAATCGGCAAGTGTAAAGGACGGAGTTGGACTTGGATTTGTGCTAGTTTCATTAAGCTCAACATTTTCAGCTAGGCTAGCCAGCTGTTGGAGATTGTACTCGCCGATGCTGTTGAATCCATGCATGGGACGACCTGAAAATAGCATTGCAATAAATACACTGTACATAAAAAACAATATACGACTATGCATCCACCAATAAAACAAATTATGTGGCATGTGTAAACTATGTATATTATCTATTTTTATCATATGAAACATATATAAATATATGAAAATATACATATATGTATAGGAACGAATCCATTTTCCTGGGTTGAATATTATTCTTCAATTTCTACAGATTACATTTTTCAAAATGAAATTCCGTCTTACCCCACATCATACTAGATCTGACGAGCAAGCGTAGCCATTAGTACGGAATCATTATATTAAAAAAAAAAAAAAAAAAAAGACAACTAAGAAAATTATATTGCTGCAATTGTTCGACATTTTTCATTTTTTGGATATTCAACAATTCTCAAAACTAAAATGAAACTTCTTAGTTTTTCAAACCTGATAAACTCGTAACATTTCCAAAATATTGTAAAGTGCAACATTGTTCAATTTTTCAAAAATGTAATTCTCGTTTAGCATTTTTTAATTTTCTCAAGTTTTGGAAATTTTGAACTGCTCATGTTGATTCTATTTACTTTCTTGCAGGGACTTGCAATTTTTTATTTTCTGTTTTTTTTTTGGGGGTATTATTTTTTTTTTGTTTCGCATTTTTTTCATGAGAAAATTTTTTTCCACAATTTTAATAACATTGAATTTCTAGGAGTGCAGAAGCATTTGTGTAACCCCTTGAAAAAGACAATAAAACCTACCTGGAAGCGGTACCGGAGGTCCCACCCCAGGAACAGGTCCCGTAGTTGTTACTGGAGGTGGGGGTGGGGGTGGAGGGGGTGGAGATACATCCTGATTGGGTGTTCCTGACATTGCATACGATGGATCGCCCTCAAAGGAGGATTGCATCGATCCAGGCAAGGAAATCGGTGAATTGGTACTTATGGAGCTGGGACAAGGCATCCCAGGCATCTGACCCTGGTGATTTCGATTAATCGTATCGCACATCATCACCGAAACATCAGGACACATATCCACGGTTTTGAACACCTGACTACTCTCAGTTTTGAAAGTACCAAAGGACTCATCCATGGCCTTCTCAAATTGCTGATAATCCGTTTGAAATTCAATGGAGAACTTGACATTCATCTTTGGTGTATTGTTTATCAGATTTATCAGCTGCTTTGAGACAATACGCTTCAGCGCGAGAATCTCCGTAGTGTCACCATGCTCGAGTAGTCTCGAGGTGAACCTAAAATCATTTCAAGATGTTATGTTGGCTTATTAGCTTAAGGATATTCCACCTATATTGGCAAATATATAACAATCACTTGAAATTTTGACACAATGTTTTTGAAGCGGTAACAGATGCCTGTATGAAATTTGAGATTGATTCGCAACACCGTTTTGTAGTTATTAATTATCAAAGTTCTCGATTAACACGGCCTCTTATGGGGAAAATTTACCATTGAAGCAGATATAAAACGATGGTAAAAATTTCATGACGATTGACTAAATTTTTTTTTCATTAATTTGTTTAAACAATATAATATTGATTCGCAAAATCAAATACAATATAATAGTTTTCTATGGCTATCACTTCAACTAAATAACGCACTGAAATATTAATTGAAAGCTATTGGCGATAAATATAACGAATTATAGAAAGGGTCATAAACTTTCGTTTTGACTATACGTGTTGAATATTCTTAATGCAAACATTAGGTCTTCTGTTATATTGATCTCCAGGTTAGTGAGATGGAAAATTGTATGTTGCATTTGTTGGGGGAAAAAAAAAAAAAATGTAAAAATTACTGAAATTGTAATTTTTCAGGTTCCCAGAACTCATAGAAAAATCCTACGAACCTCGTAGCATCCTCAATCTTCTCAACCGTCTTCTCCACGTTATGAAAGTTGTCCATCACTTGCAGTTCCCTCTCAGAGTGGAGTTTCTCAAGTTCACTGAGCGCATTATCCCTGCACTTTTCTAAAATGGCTTTATAACTTTGCACAGTTTCAGTGATAAGATCCTTGGCCTGATCATGCTGAGATTGTAGTTCACTCAGTGCATTTTCTAGTTGTGTGCTAGCTCTTTCGCATTCTGACATTTTGGCTTTGCTTTCTCCCATCAAATTGACTAGTTCCTCCTTTTCGCGCGCCTCAGCATCTGTCAGCCTTTCGTACTGATGATCTGGCGCCTTGTGCTGAGCTAGAAGACATTCATTACAAATTGGCTCCTGGCACGTGTAACAATAAAACTTCATATTCTCAGAAGGATGAAATTGACAGAAAATTGGTTTGTGAATTGGTATTGCGTTATTAGCGCGCTTCAAATCGTCGAATGCGATGACCTTATGACTCTCAAAACATCGCATAAACTGGTGGGCCGTATTGCAGTTTGGACACAGAAAATTGGCACAATCTGAGCAACGGGCTATGGCGTTCTCCTTTGCTTTGCAGGAGGTGCATAAAACCTGGAAAATGATGATTTAGGGCTAGATTTTTTTCAACTTCTCATTTCTCATCAAACACACCTTACAATTTTGTTTAACAATTAGATCAAGGAAATTATACCACTATGATAATTGCATAAACTAAATGACTAAAAATTGAATAATTTTGAAAAATGAAAGAGTTCAAAAATTAAAAAAATTTGATCACGTACAAAAATTTAGAAAAAAAAATTTTAATTCGAAAATTCAAAAGCTCCAAAAGGTCGAAACAATTTCAAAAATTTCCAAAATAGCACATAATGTGCAGGTATTAGGAATTACAAACCGTCATGTTCTCAATAGCTGACATATCGAGGATATTCGTTAAGACGTAATCGCAGGCAAGACTCGCTGCCCCTTTAGGCCCGACCCGCGTCTCCTGCTCGCAGCTGGGGCAAGCGATGATGAAGGGGCCAATACCATTATTTCCCTCCTTATCAATAAGTTGTGCGTTGATACAATTTTCGCACAACACGTGGAGACAACTCAGGATGCGCGGGGATGAGAGTTTGTTTTCACAGAGAATGCAGTACTCATCACCGCTACCAGAATTGCCACCTGACATCTCTTCCAGGGGCTCATGATCATCGCCAGCGTCATCATGATCTGTATCAGAGTGTTTCTCATCGAGAGGTGCAGTAAGGGAAATCAGGGGCTCTGTGGGACTGCCATTGGAGACCTTCCACTCCGTCAGTGATTCCTTGGTCACTGATGGCCCACTGTCCGTCTCGTCGGTTGGAGAGCCCAGATCGTCAATCACTTGAACGCCTAATTTGGACAATAAAGATTCGATTATAGACATAACCTGGTTAAATACTATAGAGTAGTGGGTGAGACCTTTGGTAGGTCCAATAATTTTCCGATGTGTGTTATGTGCAGGGGAACTCCCTACCGTATATATTTATATATATATATATATATATATATATATATATATATATATATATATAAATAAATGAATAAAAAAATTTAAAAAAACAGAAATTTTAAAAAATATAAAATTAGACATATTTGAAAAATTCAATTTAAAAATTTGAATAGTTGAAAAATTTACAATGAGATTTTAAAAAGTGGCAGATTAGAAAAAATGTTTTGATAAAAATTTCTATATCTCTGAAATTCAGAGATAATAGTGCGAAATCAAGTTACGAGATAACCATATTACGATGTACCACTTGACTACTAAAACGTATTATTATTATCATCATCATCAAAATTGTAGTCCTAATATCATTTAATTTTTTTTCACTCTAATAATCCGATTCATATGCGATGCTTAAAAGCTGCTTAAGCTAAATATTCTTTCTCAAGTGGGTCATCCATTTTCTGCCGAGTGCCAAATTAATGTCATCTACCTCTCGAGCGAATCCCATTTTTTTCCTATTTTCCCGATCTTCAGAGTTTTCAATTTTGGGTATTACTAAATAATTCATGAGAAAAATAGAGGGGGAAAACACTTGAAATGTGAATATTATAAAAAGCACAAAAAATATTGAAAGGAGGGGAAAAATATGGGAAAAAGGCGTGACGAAAGCAGGTTGTTCTCCAATAAAATGCGCTTTTCTCACTATTTTTTTGAGCAAAACAAATTAAAAGACGAATAGTTGTTGGACAAATATTACAAGAAAAATTGGAGGTTCAGCAAATTAGTATATTGCTTTTTTTTCTAATTAAAATTATCTCAATTATCGTTAAGAATTTCAAAAAATTATTCTATTGAGGGGCGAAGGGGGAGGTTGTCTCTAAAAAATTTAATATAATATGCGTGTGTGTGTGTGTGTGTGTGTGCTACGAGTTTTCATGAGCAGCATTTGACGCACCACTTATATGATTGAGATCCAATATGGCGTAATCGACAAGTTTTCACGTAACCCAAAATTGATATAGCTTTCGGTTAATATTCCTTCAATATTTTTTCTCTACATAAAGAAATTCTATAACACATTCTCGTACAGCTATTTGTTAACGAGATATTTGATTTGTCAACAAAATATTTGCGAACAAATCTTCTTGAACCTAAATTAGAGATAGGCAAATTTTTTGTGTGGCAGTTTTCCTCGCATTATTGTAAATGATGAAAATTGCAATTGCAATGTCTTGTGTAAGTCTTTCAATTTGTCATGTATTGATTTTTTCAGAATTTCATGACTCTTTCCGCTCAAATAATCCCTTTACTACCTCACTAGGTAACTGTAAAATTGGATTGTGACATTCTAAATAGTACATTGTACATCAATCTGACATTTCGTTAAGTCAACATAGTTGCGCAGACGATTTTTCTATAAATTCGTCACTTTTCTCTTCTGATAAACCCTTCAATACCTCGCTAGGTAGCCATAAAATTCAATGACGAAATTGTAGACAATATAGTTCAATAATTTCGTAAACTGAACACTCGGAAGCACTAAAAATTTGCGCGAAAACTGATGTCTTTCAGAATCAATAATCTTTAAAAATTCGTGTAATTAAAACGTTGAAAAACGTTCAGAAAAATGATAAACATGACCGAATGAAATTTGTGATTACAACATTGGCCAACAAAAATATTAAATTCAAAAATATTTCAATTATATTAACTCCCCTACAATTGACAACCAAACGATTCACTTAGTGCACTCAAGGTGTGTTCATTGGAGCAAAAACTTTTTTTTTCTTTTACGACTTGTCAAATACGCGTGTAATGTTTTACTGCAATTTTCGGGGAAAAAAAAAGCCAATACCTGGGATGGAGGTTACGCCAACCTGGGCTGGCACTGCCATCGTCGACGATGCCATAGATATTTCAATATTTCAAATATCAGGAACTTTGTAACAATTCGCCCTCTCCAATAACCCTTAAATTTTCCTTCAATTTTCAGCACTGACGATGGCGATGTGTTTGTTATTCTCTCGTTAGTGATTGCAATTGTTTACTCGGGCTTTGCTGAAACGCTGAGGGAATTCAGTGAGACGGCCGCCATGTTGACAGATAGTACCGCACTCCTACCGCATAGAAAAAATCGAAAGGCAATTGTTATTTATTTCCTTTGGACTGATGCGAGGTTTTTTTGGCGGGCTTTTTGGGACTTTTTCAGGCGTTTGAGGGATACTTGGGGAAAGGGATAATTACATTTTTTTTTTGGGGGATTTGGGGACACTTAGAGGGAGGCTTATCACGAGTTTTGGGTTAGAAGGCTGGAAGGCGAATGGAGGAGGCGAGAGATCACGGATGGAACTATTATCATGGCCGCGAAGTTCAGGGGAATTCGGGGAGGGGGGAGGGAATGCAGCGGCAGAGGGGAATACGTCGATTTTTTCAAAGTCAAGTGTTTGCGAAGTCTTGTCATAAGATTTAAACATAGTGAAACAATTGAATAGGGGGAAAAAATTAAAAATGCCAGTTTTGAAAATCGAAAATATTGTTGAAGAAAAAAGTGGGAAATTTAAAAATTTCAAAATGTTTAGGAAAGTGTATTTTTGATAATGAAAAAATTGTTGATATTTCAAACCTTTGAAAGATCTTCAAAATGCGAGATCTCGAGTGTGATTTGGCTGTAGAGAAACATCGAAAGGCAATAATCCGCTTTCATTGGTTGAGTGCGAATATTTTGGCGGGAATTTTAAGGCGTTTGAGGGGTGGTTGGGGAGAGAGGTAATTACATTTTTTGGGGTAATGAGGACACTTGGAGGGAGGCTTGTTACGAGTGTTGGGTCGCAAGGTTGGGAGGCGAGAGATCACGATTGAAACTATTATCATGGCCGCGAAGTTCAGCGAAATAGCGGGGCGGGAGGGGAGGGCGAATCGGGGCGGGTGGTGGAATGCGGCAACGAAGGGGGATTCCGTCGATTTTTTCAAACTGACGGGTCACACAATTTCAAAATTGTAAAAAATTTTGAAACTGATGAAACTGATGATTCTGAGCTACGAAAATTATACGTCAAAATTTTTGAAAATGTTACAAATTTTAAAACACTTTCAAAATTGAAAAATATAAAAAAAAGTGCAAAAATGTAAAACTTATGGAACTCTCGAGACTTCCGCGTATTCTTATAATTTGAAATAAGTTTCAGGAGGAATTGACGCTTGGAATATTTTCAAATATGTGAAAAACTGCATATCCCGCCAAATCTGGCAAATTCAAACAATGGTAAGTAGCGTAATTTTACCGCGTAAAAAATTGAAGGCAAATTGTTATTCGTTTAATCGGAAGTAATGCGAGTTTTGTGGCGCGTTCTTCGTGTCGCTTTAGAGGAGAGTGGGGGGAAATAGATACAGTAACTTTTGTTTGTTTAAAAGATGCGAAGATTTCGGAATAATTAAAAAATCCCGACAAAATAAAAATAAATAAACATTTAATAAAAATGTGTGCTTTTCGCCGCTTTTTTCCCTTCGATTTCGCGGGGGACTTTGTGGGAGGGGGGGGGGGGGGGAATTTTCTTGTCGAGAATGAGGACACTGTAGAGGGAGGTTTATCGCGAGTTTTGGGTTAAAAGGCAGGAAGGCGAATGGAGGAGACGAGATATCACGAATGGAACTATTATCACGGTCAGAGTTGCGGCAAAGGGGAAGAGGGGGTTGGGCTCAAGTATATGTACTTGGTGAATACAGCGAAGCGGCAAAGGGGGATAAGTCGATTTTTTTAAGGTGAAACTTCTTCAAGTTGATACGTCAAACTGCCTGCATAAGAATACAAATTTCACTGCAACTTTTTTCCAACATGCTTAGTGGAAAAAAGCAAGTCCACAACGAAAGTACAATTCCCTTCTACATTCCCAGGTTGGAGCAATTTGAGAAATCTAGAAGAATCGATAATTGTGAACAACTTTAGATTTCCCAAAAACTAGAAACTTTACAGAATTCATAACTATATGTTTCTTTTTGTTGATTTACCTATAATATTTCGAGTAAAATTTAAAATGTTCTATGATTAGAATTTGTTTTTGCAAAAATTCAAATTCTAATTATTATTATCCATTTAATCCGATTGCGGAAGTATTTTGCGGGCAGTTTTTCATTAGGTTAACCGCGCTTAATCAGGAGTGAATGTTCAGCGTTGTGATTGGCCGGAGTTAAATTTTCGGCCAATCGGAAGCCTTAAACTGGCCCTAAGCCATTCAGGGCTGGGTAACTTTAAATTAGGTAATTCGGGGGAGATGTGGGGAATCGATTTCCATGGGCTGCAGTGATGGAATATTCATCTTGGGGAACTGATTAGGGGAAAATATTGATCGGATGGAGGGGAATTGGGACAGTCATTCCCACAAAAGTTATGTGTGGCGTTCCAAGGGTTTCTGAATAAGGTAGGGGTTGTTGATTATATTTTTCGGAATTCAATTGACGGCTTGAGGTGAAAGCTGAGGGGGAAATATGGGCGGAAATTTTGGGTGCGATACGAACTAAATTCAAACTCGAAAGTTCTATGAATTTTAATTGTTTGTTTTTCTTCTTCTTTCACTTTTTTAAATTTACTAAATTATTGTGCAATTTAAGTTTTCGGAGAGAGATGATGAGAATAATTTTATGATTGTGACACGTAAAAAGGAAGGATACAATATTTATGATGGTTCTGGAAATTATATCTCAAGAAATTTAAATATTTGAAACATGCCATAAACGACCACTTTGTACATTCAAAAATTGGAAGCGCAGTCATGAATTGTAATATACGAGTTGTGTCCCATTTTCGAAGGAACTGGAGCCCTGTCCCAGTTTAGTGAATCGAAGGCCAGTTCAAGGTCACGCATCATTAGACGTTTAATTAGAGCGCATGCTGACTGTTCCATGGGGAGATGAGCGGGGGGGGGGGAGCTAATGTCGCGAAATTTCTAAATTCAAAAATTAATTTGGTAAAATTTTTGAAGCATTAAAAATTTTTTTTACTCTTCGATTTTTTTTTTAATGTTTGAAATTTTTCCACTGCTTCAGGATCATGCACATACGTTTCTAATCGGATCTAACAATTATTATAACAATTATGCCGCTAAATTCCCAAAAAAAAAATTATTCTCCCTAACATTTCAAAATACCAGATAATCCTTCTGCATCGTTGCCCGCCCCCAGGTCTTCACCTCCTCATCCCAAAAAAATTGATCAATCAGTTCCCCATCCACCTTCTCGCCCCACAAATTTTCTCCACACATGTGCCCCGATTATTAAACAGGTGCTCAAAAAGTGGGACAAAAAATAGAAATAAACGTGTCAAAAACCGGAGAAGAGTGTTTTAGTGGTGGGTACTTGATTGCGAAGAAGGAGGAACCGCAACTATTGACCAGCGCAGCCGCTGATATCAACTTGTCCGCCACGCGAAAATGCGTGATTGTGAGGTAGCGCGGGAATTTTTAAACATCCATGAAATTTAAATAGGGCACTCCAATACCCTAGTTTTCATACCCCGATTAGAATCCTTCACCCGTTTTACCCCACATTTGTACTGGGAATTTTATAGGCAAAAAAACTCACTGGAGGTCTCTGAAAGGACAGGTAAGGACTTTTCCCGCCAAAATTTTGAAATCGAATATATTCAAAAATTGAGATATTTGAGCGGAACTTTTTTTGTGCTGCAAGTAATACTTATAGTTTATCTAAGTTAGGATGATAATGAGTTATGCCAAAAAGTTAAGTTGGGGAAAATTATGGTCGACGATTCGAACATTTTGCGGCATTCGTAACGCGCTTCTGACCGCCATCTTGAAAACTAAAAATACGAATGAATTTTCATATTAAGCTTTATGAAAGCTCTCAATGTGCAATTTTAAAAGTTTATTTATTATCTTCACACTTAGGGGTCATTGTTGACAACAATATGTGAGAGATTCTCCCGAAGCGCGTGGAAAGGACTTAAAGAAATCAACGCCATTATTGGTTAAATATTTGAATGTACACCGCGAATTTCTCAACACTTCCGTCAGAGATTATAGGGCTTCCGTCATATACCGAAATTCGCCGTACATCTACGGTGAATCGAATATAGTCATTACCCGTAGTAAAATTTACCGTGGATTAATGGAAATTTTTAAATAACTATTCGGTTTCGCGGTTTTAAAAAAATAAACTATAAGGACAATTCTCATTCTAAAAAAATGACCGATTTTCCTGGCATAATTTGAAATTTCAAAAATATAAAAATTCTTAAATTACGAAAGAAAAAGAAGATATTTAGATAAGTATTTTATGAAGAAGCGATTGTTTTGAAAACTTTTCAAATAGTAGATTCGGCAACACTGTTCACAACATGGCGGGTGGAGCTTCGCGATTGGCGGATCATGTCATTCATTTGTATGTGTTTGTACAGTGACGGTACCAGTCGCATCTAAACTTTCCGCGCCGCAAGAAGCCTAAATATTATCCTTTTCCAATTTAAATTATATCCATAAAAAATGAGGAACACTTATTGGGATATTTTGCACATAAATCAGCGCAATGGCGCGCTCGTGAATCGATGACATAATAAACGCCAAGGTATCAAATGCGGCCATTGAAATGTCCCAGTATCCGAACACGCATTGCACATGTTCTTCGGGCTGTCCCAGTATGCGAACGCTTATAAACTTTAGCAATAAAATTCGTCATATCGATGGATAAATTATCAACAAGATTAAAAGTCGATGTAATGAGCATTTTAAAAACTAATTTGTGAGTTTATTTACTTTGTTTACGTTTTTTACGAGTGTACATTTGAATTGAAATTTGCGTGCGCTCACTGGAGCGTGTCCGGATACTGGTGCATACATTGTACTTGTTGTTTGTGTCATTTGTGTTCACGTGTGGAGTACATTGTGACGGCTGTCATCTGGCTGCGTCTGTCAATCGTCATTTGTTGATTATTGACGTACATTTGCCCACGCCAATCCATGAAAGCGGGTCGAAAACTGACCGACTGCCATTTATTATTGATAAATTGGTTTTGACATGACGGAGGAATAAACTGTCAAACTCCAAACAGCTGAGCTAGAGTTTCAGGTTATGAAGTCTAGTTTTGGGGGCGAAGGGGTGCACTACAGTACTTCAGGTACTTAGTATGTCGTATTTTGCGGGCGAAGCGAATCCCGAGAAAATGGATAAAATTAAAACTGCAAAGGTGAGGTTTCACAATTTTTGAAATATTCAATTTTTAAAATTCGATAGCAAAGGAGTAAAAAAACCACTGGATTTAGCGCATTTTTTTTTTACATCGTTTTGTTTTGGGGAACAAGTTAACTGATTATTTGCTCCATAATTGTTTGAATATTTTCTGTTGCCCAAAAGTCTTTTTTCTGTCGATTATTCCCAGTAAAATGTGAATGACTTTTTTTTTACTATTACAAGTATTTTTTTTACGAGAAAAGAAAGTGCGCATGAAGAGGGTAATTTTGCTCAAAGTTGCTCGATAGTTGTTCCCATTTCTGAACAAAAAATTTCGGAAAATTAATCGCTGAAATAATGATAATAATAAATAGTTAAAATTTGTTTTCTTGAGCATTCACTGTTTCAAAGACAGATTAAATTTTACACACAATAATGACAGAATAATTTCGTAAATTGAGGATTTGGAATTTTTTTGTTAATTAATATTTAATTTTCTGGAATTCAGGTGGAGAACGTGAGATTGGTCGATAGGTACAATAATAATCATCTCGTTGGAAATTTATATCTCACTGCTACTCACTTTATCTTCACGGATCCAGCGGGGAAGAAGCAGATTTGGGTATGGAAAAGAAAACATCGATAATACAATTAAACCCCCCACCCTCTTTTTCCCAAGACACGTAAGATTTTTTTATTTCATTACCACAAATTTCAAAAGTAAAAGCGAGGAAGAGTGAATCTACATTTTATTTTATTTCAGACAAAAACATGAATTCTACATCACGTTTGAAAAACAATACACAAGATCTTTAAAAATAGTTATCACTTTTCACTATATTCAGTTTTGTAAAGCAAGACTGTCGCAAAGTTAATCCATCTAAAAGTGAACTGTCTCATCTCCAGGTACTCAACACTCACATCGCCTCCATCGAGAAGCAACCTTTGACGACTTCCGGTTCTCCGTTACACATTCGTTGCAAGCACTTTCTCACGATAGTCTTCATAATAACTAAAGAACGCGACTGTCACGATATATACCTCACCCTAACACGTCTCTCTTCACCCTCGAGGATCGAGGATGTTTACTGCTTCAGCGCTCACCGAGGTCGCAATTCTAGGAGCAAGTCTGATGGGTGGAGTCTCTTCGACATCCAGTCCGAATATCAGCGTCAGGGTTTACCAAATGGTATGTTAAATTTTCTGTTTGTATGAGAATATGATTGGTGAACTTTGGCGAACGTCAAAGCTGCAACGAGCAATTCCAGGCTCTTCCCAAATTAGGCCACACAAGTACTAAATAAATATCAACACGCTGGATTACACTTCGATATTTGAAGTAACAATATATTTCCCGAAGTTGAAGACACTGTTAATCATTGACTCCGAACAAAATGAGAGCTTTCAATTTTCCAATTTGGTGCAAGCATCTTTTGTTTTTTCTGTAACTATCGCGTACATATAAAATTTGTCAACACTAGACAGAATATGTAAAACACTCGAAATTTAATAAATTAACAGAGCGTCAAAAAATATTCTGTGTATATGATTTTCAATAACTACATAAGCTATGACAACTTGAACAATTGTCATATTTTTGCCAACTAAAGTCGAACCGATATCCCAAATATCGATGTTTATCGATGCAAACGCGATTACCAACCAACTTTACGATGTTATCTGACTAATCTGATCAAGCAATAAATGAATGACGATTGAAAAATTAATCATGTCACGATTTTCGAGATATTTCGTCTATAACGATATTCATTTATGTGTATGGGCATTTTTGAATAGGATAGATAATTATTATTTCTCATTCGTTCTGCCAGATTTAATGTTTTATGCACAAGAACGAGATACCTGGTAGCAGCAGGTAGAAAGTGAAAAAAATTAATTATGGATCGAAGAAGTTTGAGTTTGCGAAGTTGTGAAGCAAAGCTGATTTAACATATCTTGTAAAATTTTGGAATAAAATTGAGCCAATCATTAACTGTTTGTATTTCACTAACAGGTGAATGGGCGCTCTCCTATCTCAACACAAGTTACGATCTCTGCGATACGTATCCTAGGTATCTCTACGTACCCTCCACGTGCACCAACATCATTCTGTCAGGCTCTGCTAAATTCCGAAGCAAGGGCCGCCTCCCAGTACTTACATACCTGCATTCCAATAAGGCGGCAATCTGCCGATGCAGTCAACCGCTGTCTGGGTTGAACGCCAGATGTCCGGAGGACGAGCAGATGCTCTATCACATCCTCTGCACTAATCCTACTTCCAAATTTATGTATGTGGTGGACACACGACCCAGGATAAATGCTATGGCTAACAGGGCTGCTGGAAAGGGCTACGAGAATGAAAACTTCTACGACAACATCAAATTCAGGTTTATATATAATTTAATCGATAATTTCTACATAACATCAGAAAATTATGAAGTTAATGGTGATTTTGACTCTTCACCAAAAAGTTGTTTAAAGTATTTTTATACTCATATTTTTTTAGAATTTTCAAGACCTATTTTAATTGAACACTCCATTGCTTCGATTGTAGATCTAAAATTGTTCGTAATTTGTAACAGATTCTTCGGTATTGAAAACATTCACGTAATGCGAACGAGTTTGGCCAAGTTGATGGAGCTCCAGAGGACAACGTCAATGTCAGCATTTCTCAATGGGCTGGAGAGCAGTGGATGGCTGAAGCATATCAGATCAATCCTGGAAACTGGTTGGTTCATTGCGAGAGCGGTGTCCAGTGGAATCACCGTTGTGGTTCATTGCAGTGACGGATGGGACAGGACAGCTCAGGTCTGCTCTATAGCTGCTCTATTGCTGGATCCGTTCTACAGGACCATTCAGGGCTTCCAGGTAGGTGTACCTGAAATACAACAGATCTAATTGTACTTCATCTACTCATTTGAAATACAAACTCATTTGAGTACAAACAACTCATTTGAAATCAAGAAAGAAAATCGAGAGAGAAAATTGAGACAGAAAATTGGGACAGAAAATTAGGACAGAACATTGGGGCAGACAATTGAGACAGAAAATTGGGGCAGAGAATTGAGACAGAAAATTGCGAGAGAAAATTGAGACAGCGAATTGGGACAGAGAATTGGGGCAGTGAATTGGGACAGAAAATTGAGACGGATAATTGAGACAGAAAATTGGGACCGAAAATTGAGACGAAGAATTGAGATACAAAATTGGGACAGAAAATTACAGATTTTGGAAATGTGCTTCCATGAATCATTTTGCTTATGTCAACTTTCAGGCGCTAATCGAGAAGGACTGGTTGGCTTTTGGTCACAAATTCACAGATCGATGTGGCCACATCACCGGTGACCCCAAGGAGCTGGCTCCAATTTTCACACAATTCATCGATGCAACTTATCAGCTCTATCGACAATTCCCATACATGTTCCAGTTTAATGAACACTTTCTTCTGACATTACACGATCATGTTCACAGCTGTGAGCATGGTACATTTGTGGGCAACAGCGAACGCGAGAGGTGCCTCCTAAAATTGTCCGAGAGGACAAGGTCACTCTGGGGTGACATTGCAACGCAAATTAATGAATTTATTAATCCACTTTATGCGTGCAATACGTACAAGGATGAATGCAATAAAGTGCTGGAGCCGAAGTTGTCACCACAATCGATTGAACTTTGGAGGGGGATGTATTTCAGGTCAGTCAAAAAGGAATTAAATTCATTTTGAGGTTTTTGAAATTCATGAAAAATTTGAATTTTTTTACATTTTTTTTTTATTTTCAAGATTTTTCATTTTTTTGAAATTTGCAAAAAATTTGATATTGTCAAATTTTTTGAAACCGAAAATTTTGATATTTCCCAAAGTTTTGAAACCGGAAATTTTGAAAATTTTTCGACTTCCTGGAAAATAAAAATAAAATAATAATTATTATAATTATTTTTTTATAAAGTAATACTTATTTCAGATTTGAGAATGGAATCCACGCAAGGGAAAGTGGAGATGACTTCCTTCTGACAGTTCACAATCATATGTCAAGTCTGGAAGATCATGTAAAGCTCTTGCTGAAGAGGATCAATGGGCTGGGTGTGAGGCAGGGTGAGAAGAACCAGTCCGAGGGACGTTGGGAGAAGGACAAGGGGTGTTTAGAGGGCGATGATGGTATTATTGATGAGGAATTGAGTGCGGGAGAGCTGGAGAAAACCAAAGGGCTGCTGCGAGAAATCGAGAAGGACATGAAGACTGTTGCGGTTGAGTGGCAAGCCAGTAGCAAAGTAGAGCAGTGCACGTGTCCCATTACTTTTGATGCTTTTACGAGGAAGGTAATTGAATTATGATGGTTTCACAAAAAAAAATATTTTTTTTACTTTAAGGTACTTTCTAAAAAAAAAAAAACAGCCTTGTTCCGGACGTAGGCTTCGACTCAGGTTCATGATTTAAGAATTTTTTTTTTGCTGCGGAATACGTTTTTGAACAATCAAATTAATTGAAAAAATAGTGTAACGAAGGTGACGAAGGTGACGATGGAAAGTATTTTGGAAACCCTAGTTGTCACTAGGCCAACTATCCAATTAGGGCTTAATTTTCAAAAGTATGACAATTCTTCAAGTTGTCATAGCTTATGTTGTTATTGAAAATCATATACACAGAATATTTTTTGACGTTCTGTTAATTTATTCTATTTCGAGTGTTTTACATATTCTGTCCAGTGTTGACAAATTTTATATGCACGCGATAATTACAGAAAAAACAAAAAATGCTTGCACCAAATTGGAAAATTGAAAGCTCTCATTTTGTGCGGAGTCAATGATTAACAGTGTCTTCAACTTCGGGAAATATATTGTTACTTCAAATATCAAAGTGTAATCCAGCGTGTTGATATTTATTTAGTACTTGTGTGGCCTAATTTGGGAAGAGCGTGGAATTGCTCGTTGCTGCTTTGGCGTTCGCCAAAGTTCACCAATCATGTTCTCATACAAACAGGAAATTTAACATACCATTTGGTAAACCCTGACGCTGATATTCGGACTGGATGTCGAAGAGACTCCACCCATCAGACTTGCTCCTAGAATTGCGACCTCGGTGAGCGCTGAAGCAGTAAACATCCTCGATCCTCGAGGGTGAAGAGAGACGTGTTAGGGTGAGGTATATATCGTGGCAGTCGCGTTCTTTAGTTATTATGAAGACTATCGTGAGTGATACTTCAAATATCAAGTTGTAATTCAGCGCGCATTCGGGCTTGTTGGTTATTATTGGTTCCCTGGACGGTCCTAACAACTTTATGAAAATGGGAATGAGAGTTCCACCGTAAAAGCATTTTTGTTTTTTTCAGAATCACTGTTGGTCATGTGGGAACGTCTTCTGCATTCGTTGTATGTCCGACAAAGATGTATTCACATCGTTACCAGGACACGCTTCGCAACGTGCTGTACCAGTTTGTGAAACGTGCTCTCAATCGCCACCTCACAGTGCTTGAGGGCCTGGACTTAATTTACACAAATGATAGTGTGTGTGTGTGTGTGTGTGTAAGGACAGATGGTAAGAGACTGTGAACAGCTGTAATAAATAAGTTACTATTACACGGCATTTCTTAATGTGTAGAATTTAATCGCCTTTATACAGCATATTACACTTGTACATATCCAATAATTTATGATTGTGGAATATACGATTGGAAATTTTGCATCTCTAGTTTTTATTCGGTTACTAGATTAACCAGTGAACTACTCTTTCTTGTCCTGCTTAATTCGGTAGTCGGAGAGTGCCGCTTTTATAGCATCCTCAGCAAGCACTGGAAAAGAAAAATTTAATTGTATTTTAGGGGATTTATTAGAGTTGGGAGATAAAAAAAATTGGGAGTTCTGTACATTTGCAACGTTTGGTAATAATCAAAAATAAAGAAAAAAAAATTAATTTATTACAAACTTTTGTCAATTTTTTAAATCTTCAAGATTTTTGAAATTTGGAAATTGGAAGTTTTAAAAATTATGGATCTCTTGAAAAACTTGCAAATGGAATTGGGAATGGGGAAACATACTCGAACAGTGTAGCTTGACTGGCGGTAGGCACAGTTCCTTAGCGATGTCTGTATTCTTCAATTTCAGAGCCTCATCCACCTGTGAAATAATGAAAACAATGTTTTCAATTATGCTCTAAAAATTGGGAAATTGAGATGGTATCAACTGTGCATTGTTATTGAATGGGTATAATTTTTCAAAAATAATTTAAATAATAACTCCAGAAATGTATTCAAATTGGGAAGTTAGAATTTTTTCCCGTGGTCAGGAGGACGAAGAGGTTTGGGCGAGAAAACAAAAAAAAAATGCCGAAAAACGCGGGAAAAAAGTCGTGGAATCGTCAAAGAAGTCTCAACCGTGAAAATCTGGTGAACCGATTTTCCATGCTTGACTTTGAAAATGGTCATTGCTCGGGGGCTAGCAAGGAATATCTGTAACTAGAATTTTGAACAATTAAGTTTTCCGTCATCAAGTGAGGATCTAAAAAATCCTAGAGCATATATATAGTACTAAAGGTGCTGGGAATGGGAAATGGATAGTATTGTACACATCTAGGTGGAAAAATAAGGGGAAATTTACGCACGGTTTTTCCTTTCACCCATTCGGTGGCGAGGGAACTAGAAGCAATCGCTGAGCCACATCCAAATGTCTTGAACTTGGCATCAATTATCTTCCCGTTTTCATCGACTTTGATCTGCAATTTCATAACATCACCACAGGCCGGCGCTCCAACCAGCCCAGTGCCCACCTGCTTGTCGTTCTTGTCCAGAGCTCCAACATTGCGCGGATTTTCATAATGATCCAGCACCTGAAACCCACCATTGTCCATTAAACTTGTGTATTTTTTTTCTGAAATTTTTCTGGTTTTTATTAACGCTTGAGCAGCCGGGGCCATCAACAGACATCATTGGTCGCATGATGAGCGATGTGCCGCTAAATATTGAACAGCAAAGACGAAAGCTTTCGGAAAATTTTTTTTAGTTCAGAAAGTTTTTTGTTGGAATTTTCGCTGTAAATTTTTTCGAAAATTGTTCCAAAGTTTTTCCAACCTTTTCAAAATTTTTCCAAATTTTTGAGAAATTGTTTAAAAAATTGTCTGATTTGTTAAAAAAAATTGCAATTCTTTTCAAAATTTCTTAAAACGCTCCAGCGTATCTTGATATGTACATACAACTTGTGCGCATCGGCTTTGCGTCGATAGCAGAGAGGGGGCGATGGGTAAGCAGTGGAGTATATCTATATATATTTGTCAAGGAAATTGCCTATCCCGCGAGCAAATTTTTCCGTTCCCATGCGCATTAGATGTGTCGCATAAAAAAACAGCAAAAATCTAGGGAGGCTAGGCATTTTTTTTTTGTTAAGTTTAGGAAAGAGGAACCTTAATAAGCTGTGTTTGTCCAAAATGCATTTGCGAAAAAAACCGTGTTAGTCATTAATGAGAGCGCTTTATATATATATATAGATTTGATGTAATAAATCTATATTACATAAGCGAGACAAAGAGAGAAAAGTCGAGTAGTTTGGGCACCTTTGAAAACACTTGCGAAACACATTTGACAGACGTAATATATTTTTTCAAACCGAAATAAAAATAAACTATGATTAATAAAACAATTATAACGCATTCGACAAAATGTAAATTTCCTTTTCGTCAGTTTTACACTTTTACCAGTTTCACTATTCAATTTCCTGCGGAGTAAGCATATATATATAGTGCACAGTGTCATGGCCGCCAAAATGTCAAGATTGTTTAAAACTTCTGAAATATTGGAAAATTTCAGGTTTTCGAAACCTGAAAAAATTAAAAATTTTGTAAAAGTTGGAAATATATCAGAACTTAAGAACTATTGGGCAGCATTTCAAATGTTGTCACTAATTTAATCTGAGTGGAAAAGTGTGAGCTATATAGCAGCAAAAATGAGTCGCAAAAACGTGCCGGGATTTTTTTTTCAAAAAAGTCATTTAAAGTTGCGGAAATTTTGAAAAAAAATTAAGTGAAATTAAATGGAATGGAAAATGGAGTAGTTGCGATTTTATGAGCAAATGAAAACGTGACATTTCATCAGATTAAAAAAGCTAAAGAATGATAGGTTATATTTACATTGACATGATAATTAAGACTTGGTGAGCTCCATGAGACTTTAGCGAGCGATCCAAGCAGTCTCGCTGGTGGCGAGACCCGCCACAGCGACATTATTGAAAAAATAAACTCTAAAAATACGAAGAAAATTGATCAGCAATTTTTGACAATAATAACGTCGCACTTGTTCCTCCGCTTGTCGTCAATTTCCGGGCGGCCTCGTGCACGGACTGCGCAAGAATTATTAGAAATTAATAAAAACAAACAGCGTTGCCAGATCGATGGCGCGGGCATTTAAAAAGTAGTGGGGTTCGTGGCGGGAAATTTAAAATATGAGACATGTCAAAAAACGTTGTAACACGAATTTGGAGAGAAATTTTTTATTTCAAAGTTACGACCTTGACGGAGCTGTCGGTTACCGTAACTCGATTAGGATGTCGATCAGCTGTTGAGTGAATTTCGACTGGCTTGTCGACCGGAAATTTGTTCCTGCTTTTTCGCTCTTTGGCCTCCTCTCGGGCGTTCTTTTGCCATCGTTTTCATGAACAAGCCCGAACGCGCGCTTGAATGACAATTTGATATTTGAAGTGACAAATATATATCACATCTATATCCCAATCCTTAATCTTGATCCATTATTTAATTTCTTTCAATCTATTTTAAGTACTGATCCTGGAATGGAGTCAATCGAAATTTCACAAAACTCTTTTTGCCGAGAGACACATTCTGCATAACAAAAGCCCAATAACGAACCGATAGAATTTTTACTAAACTGCTGGAAGAAATTATCTTGGATAGAAATCGGGTGTTTCTGTATTTTACTTAGCACTATTTGTTTCTGATGTAAAACATCTAATGCCGCGCAAGGGTCGGAGAAATTCGCCCTCGGGATAGGCAACTTTCCTTGACAACTATATATAGATATACTCCACTGCTTATCCATCGCCCCCTCTCTACCATGGGCGCAAAGGCAATGCGCACAAGTTGTATCAAGATACGTACGCTGCAGCGTTTCAACACATTTTGAAATGAATTAGAAGACAAATTAGAAAATTTTTGAAACACTTTCTTAAAAATTTGACGAAATTTGGAAAAATTTGAAAAATGTTGGAAATGTTTGGAAAATTTAGAAAAATTTTGAAAAAAATTGAAAAACTTTGGAAAAAATTAGCTCATTTTGTAAAAATTCAGAAGAAGAAGGAATTTTTTTTGTTTGATGGAAAAAAATGTGCTAAAAGTTCGAAGACATGTGGAACACTTTTCCAAAAACTTGGAAAAAATTAGAAAAAAATTCTAAAAATTTGGAAGAACTGTAGAAAAATTTAGCAAAACTCGTAACAATTTTGAAAAAAAATCGGAACAATTTGCCAAAAAAATTGGAAAAATTTTGAAAAATTCGAAATTTTTTTCAAAAATTTTGGACAGTTCTGTAAAACTTTGAACAAACTTTTCAAACATTTAAAAGAACTGAGTATTTGAAAATTTCCAATAATTCCCAAGAAATCGTCAAAAATTTTGGATGAATTCAGATCAAAATTCGTGTTTTCACGTTACCTATTTACCGAGTGTCCCATGACCCCTCACTTTTTTCTTTTTTTTTCACCCAACAACTAGGGCGAAACCACTAAACCGCGAAAAACTCAAATAGAAAAATCAAATGTGCCGGCGGGGAGATCGCCATGCGCAGTGGCATGCGCAGTAGTTGGCAAAACCGGAAGTCCCGTCATATGTCGAGTTGGCCCTCGGATTGTCCAAGTGTTTCATCTGAAAGGCCTTGTTGGTTATATTCCAAGATTTTCTGTGATCCCCAACATCCCCTAGCTCCCCGTGCATTGATAATCACCCCCTAATTAGGGGCGGCAATTTTTACAATTCATATAAAGTGCGTGACAAGGTAGAAACATGGTTCTCGCTGATTTGGGACGTAAAATAACGTCCGCTCTGCGGTCGCTGAGCAATGCAACTGTCATCAATGAAGAGGTGAGGGTTCAATGTTTTTGGTAAACAGATGGAATGATTATCATTGATAATCTGGAGGGAGACGATTAAAATGACCAAGGGCCTCAATAAGGAACTGCCAATTTTTTTACTTGTCAAAATTTTTTCACAATAAAATTAGAGAAAAAAAATTATCGCAGGACTTATTACGGCCAGGGGACACTACTGCGTGTATCGATAATCGAAGATTATTTGAATGACAACTATCTTATGTCCAAATTACAACACGTGTATGGGGGTATAATAAATTTGCGCGAAAAAAAAATAATTGGTTGTCGATAGATTGGCGCCAAAATTTGAAAGTTAACGTTGCGACAGTGCTCTCCATTATTGAGGTTGGAGGCTACCTTATTAAAAAAAAGTATGAAAAAATGAGAATAAAAAAAAATATTTCAACCGATTTTTGTTGTAATTTTTGCAATTTTTTGCAGAAAATTTTTTATCAGAAATCGAGTTTTTAGAGATAGTTGCAATATGTCTGAATATCACGAGGGAGTTATAATTGAGTTGTTAGTTATAATTAATTCATTAATTCGTGCTTTCCAGTTTTTGTAAGAAAAAATTTTAACTCTGCTGCTCTTCCCAGGTGTTGAATTCTATGCTAAAAGAGATCTGTGCAGCTCTGTTGGAGGCCGACGTCAACATAAGACTTGTGAAAAAACTACGTGAAAATGTGCGCACGGTTATTGACTTTGACGACATGGCTGGTGGGCTCAACAAGCGCCGGATGATCCAGACTGCTGTCTTCAAAGAGCTTGTCAAGGTACTCTATCAGAACATTGCCACCATTTATGCATTATATCAAATGACCCAAACTTTCGAAAATGTCGAAATAAAAGAAGACATTTTTTTCTCCACATCTCGTGGATTTTAAAAATTTGCAACAATTTTAGATCCTATTCAAGAAAGCGAATACACATAAATGAACGTCGTTAGAGTCGAAAAATCAAACTTCCCGATTTGGTTTTTCAGCACCACCTACTAAATTTATTCTTCTCCAATATACTACGGTTAATCAATGTGACCCCTGTTATTATCATAACGAAAACATGCCTATTTGAGAATTCCAAACTGACTCATTTATGAAGCAGATAATTATGAATACTTGAGTAGACGCATGGTGAGCATGAGGATGAGACTTATGCGTGTTACTTGAATGAGAGTGAGACGCCAATAAGGATGCGGCTGCAAAACGAAAACTTTAATATTTTACCCAGTGGAACAGTATAAACAATTGCAATTGCTAATAACATTGCATATACTGCACAAATGCTATCCAAAATGTGATCCGCTCGATTTTGCATGAAAACGCTTCGATTGGGACCGTCATGACAGCGCTGGGTCCATTCGTTCACTTATTACATACGTAATTGTGGAGACTGCTCTACCTCCTTAATTATGCAAATGATCGAAAGAAGGCATTCTACATAAAATACGTATTTCTATATGGCAAACAACCTTTCTTATATGAATTCTGCGCTAACTCTAATAGTTTATGCAGTAGAACATTATAAACAATTGACATTGTTAATAACAATAGAAGTACTGGACCACTTTTACTCAAAATTTAATCAGTTATAAAATATGCTTATATCTTTCAACTGTGACATTGAGTACCTGGATTACAACATTTTTGGGTGAATGAACGTTCATTATCACTAGTTTCGATTTTTGCTCAACATGAATTTCTCAAAAACAGGGGAACTACTCGATGGATTCGATCAAAAATCTAATCAGCTCTAAGTTACACGGAGACGCAACGGTTGAAAAAAAATCAATCGAATCGCACGATCCGTTTCCGAGAAAACGTAAACGAAAAATTTTGCCACATACGGACGAACACACACACACACACACACACATACATACAGCAACTTCTCTGAAATCACTTCAGGATGATGCAAAACGTCGAGAAACCTGAAAATTTCATCGATCCGAGTCTTTCATTTTCGGGGTCATTACAATAACTTCCCTAGATCGGGAAGTTAAAAATTAGATCGTTTTTCCAACTTTTGATCATTTCATACATTTTTAATGGAAAAACAAAAATAATTTTCAATGTGGATCATTAATCAGAGTATGAGCATTATTTCTAAGTATTTTACTACTCGAAGAATTCATTATTTGTCCCTAGTTGATCGATCCTGGTGTGAAAGCGTACCAGCCCGTGAAGGGTCGTCCGAATGTGATAATGTTCGTAGGTCTTCAAGGTTCCGGTAAAACTACCACTTGTACAAAGCTCGCTTACCACTATCTCAAGAAGAACTGGAAGGCCTGTTTAGTTTGTGCTGATACATTCCGAGCTGGTGCGTACGATCAGATTAAGCAGAATGCCACGAAAGCAAGGATACCATTCTACGGTAGTTACACAGAGGTGGATCCAGTAGTGATTGCCCAAGATGGTGTGGAGATGTTCAAGAAGGAGGGATATGAGATTATAATCGTGGATACTAGTGGTAGGCACAAACAGGAGGAATCACTCTTCGAGGAAATGTTGCAGGTACAGTTTAGATTCATATTTGTTGCAAATAGTTTTTGCGTATCTGTAGAGGTCAGTTGTTCATGGGTAAAATCTCAGTGGACGAGATGAATGGAAAAAAGTGGAATGAAGAGGTGGAATGATGGATCGAAATTATGTTTCAATTAATAGGACTTTTTATAGAAATTATATACTTCGATATATGAAAAAGTTATAAATAGATAATTTTTGAAAATAGGTATCGAATGCTGTTCAACCTGACAATATTATTTTCGTGATGGATGCAACGATAGGACAGGCTTGCGAGGCCCAGGCCAAGGCTTTCAAGGATCGCGTCAATGTAGGATCAATCATAATTACTAAATTGGATGGCCATGCCAAAGGAGGTGGTGCGTTATCAGCTGTCGCTGCCACTCAGAGCCCCTGCATATTTATTGGTACTGGAGAGCACATAGACGATCTCGAGCCTTTCAAGACTAAGCCATTTATCAGCAAACTACTGGGCATGGGCGACATCGAGGGACTCATCGATAAAGTCAATGAGTTGAAACTAGGTATTGAAAAAATTATAAATTCAATCGCGACCAAAATTTTTGATCGAGATTTTTTTTTATTGAAATGTAAAATTTTTGAATTTCGAATTTCAATTTTCTGGTTTTTAGAAAAAAAAACAAATCAATTTTAAAAACATGCAAAATCAGAAATTTTTGATAATGAAAAAAAAAATGTCATTTCAAAATTTAAGAGTTTGTCAAATTTTGAGAATTTCAAAAAAAAAAAAAAAATTAAAAAAGCACGAAAAAATGGAAAACGACAAAAAATTTTGTCAAATTTTGAAGAATTTCAAAAATGCTTTCTGTTTTGACTTAGATGATAACGAGGAGCTTTTGGAGAAAATAAAACATGGTCAATTTACCTTGAGGGACATGTACGAGCAGTTCCAGAACATTATGAAGATGGGCCCATTCTCACAAATCCTTGAGATGATCCCAGGTTTTAGCCAGGACTTTATGACCAAAGGAACGGAGCAGGACTCCATGACGAGGCTCAAGAGGCTCATGACCATCATGGACAGTATGAATGATGCTGAGTTGGATAGTAGGGATGGGGTGAAGCTATTTAGTAAACAAACTGGAAGGATCACGAGATTGGCAAAGGGCTCTGGAGTCACTGAAAAAGAGGTTCAAAATTTTTTCGTTAATTTTTTTCCTCTAAAAGTTTTTCTTTTGATTTTTTCCCTCCAAAAGTTTTTTTTTTAATTTTTTCCCTCCAAAAGTTTTTTTTTCAATTTTTTCCCTCGAACAATTTTTTTTAAAACAATTTTAAGGAATTTCAAAGATTTTGAGAAATTTTGAGGATTTTCAAGGACTTTCAGAAATGAAAAAAAAGTTAGTTAAATATTTTGTGACGAGAATTTTATTTCAGGTGAAAAAAAAGTTTGTCATTATCGAGGAAAATTTGAAAGTTCCATTTTTTGAGAGGTTTGTAAAAAAAAGAGAACTAAGGATGTTAAATGTTATTTATTCAAATCTAAGTTGAGAGGAAAACATACTTGATTTTTTGTTTTTTCTTCTGATTCATTCAACCATGGTAGGTGTTACTAAATTACCAAAGTGAAAAAAATTATTTTGAGAGAAATTATTTTTTTTTAGGTCAAGGACCTCATTGCGCAGTACACCAGGTTCGCTGCTGTCGTCAAGAAGATGGGCGGTATCAAAGGGTTATTTAAGGGTGGCGATATGACGAAAAATGTCAATCAAATTCAGATGGCGAAGCTCAATCAGCAAATGGCAAAGATGATAGATCCCAGGGTGTTACATCAAATGGGTACGTTGACAATCATCGAAATAGATTTCGCAATTTTAGGTTGAGCTTTTGACGTTTGAAATAATTTTTTTCTTTTCGAATTGAAAATTTCTGAAATTGCGATTTTTCTAAAATTTGCATTTTTTGAAATTACTAATTTCCAAAAATCAATTCCCTAACTCCTAATTTTGAAGTTGATACCAATTGAATTTCAACCTGTCTAAAAAAAAATTGTAAAATATGCAGACTCATTTTAAGAAAAAGTAATTTTTTTTTTAAATATAAAAATTCTTTTGGCTTTTTTAGGTGGAATGTCCGGCCTTCAAAATATGATGAAACAACTTCAACAAGGAGGAGGTGGTTTAGGCAACCTTATGGGTGGATTTGGCGGCAAATCCTGAGAGCACTGATGAAAATAGTACGAAAAAAAACTGCCATCTCAAGTCACCCCCAAATACGGCTGAATCATCACCACACATGTGCACGCCTCCAGTCCTCATTATCTTCCTAATTTATTCAGCGGTCGATGATGAACAGGGCGAATCCATTCTGTTTATATTGTATTTACGAGAAATGAAACATAATTGAGAGTTCCGGTGGCGTTTATGCGTCTAGAAATCAATAATACATACACGAAATGTCGATCATGTAACTGCGGATAGAGTAAATTTAATGTAACATTTAATTTTTTTTGTAAATAAAAAGCGAGTAATAGGTAGGTAATCGTCATTTGTTTTCTCCATTATTTGTTGATAATTTTGTTTACTACAAAAGCATTATTGATTGATTTTGAGGCCCGCGAAATTTTAATGACTATTTAAACTTTTATATTCGGTCTAGATCCGAAGTTGTCCGACTACCGGCGGCGCATGCGTATTTGCCCGCATTTGCACGGGAGAGACTGAATGCGCGATGCGCAGTGTGATTGGTCAGGGCGTCACGTGACATAGCCCAGGTAGCGACACCTGTTGTATTCCAAATTTCATGATTCCTATTTTTTTCTCTGAAACCAGTCGTTGAACATTTAATTGACGTGGCGGAAAATGTAGGAATGGGAAACAGAAATTACAGATCGGGAAGTTTTATTTGTGCCCCCAACGGGGGCAAAAACACTTCCATCCCAATAGTTCGAAAAGTTTGTAGACGGAGTAAAAGTTGATTGAATTTGATGAATTTTGAGGGAATTCAACCCACTCCGACATTTTTATCTCCGTTGGTCGATCTCTGCCAATTTCTGACGCGTCTGACTACCTGATATCCGGTATAAATGTACAGTCTTCGGAAGTAATTTTTGAACAAGTGTTTTTCACCAAATAACAGCGTGTTTGGGACAAATAAGTAAAACACTATTAAATTGTCTCCTTTAGATAAGTATGAACAATTAAAGAACTAGAACTCATCAAGAACAAGGCGCAATAGTTACCTTCAATTTACCTATTCTACCGTTAATTATTCCCGCGCTTACATATTGGTCTACGCGCATGCGCAAGCGCACTTATGAGTCTGAAGCGGATTCACGTCAAACGTCACTCCGTGAAATTATCCCCACATGTGAGCAGCTAAAGGAACATCAAGTCAGTAAAAAAAAACACCTGGAAAGTACCGGACAAGTTCCGCATGCGGTAATTAAAAAGAAAACCTAAGAAGATTCGTTTTTCAAATGACCAATTTGTTTCATCAAAAAAAAAATTAAACTAAAATTTATTAAAAAGATATTTTAGTAGGAACTCATTTTGAAGTTTCGATCAGCTGTTTCTGTTTTTCTAATCCATAACTTTGGACTTTTTCTAAGTTTTTTTAAATATATAAATGTTAAATTGATGACATATATATAAATGCAATGAATATATGTCATTTAGATACCACGTGGTCGGAGTTTCGATGATTATTTAAAAATTTTGTTCGCACACGTGTTCTTATGTGTTTGACGTTCTCCCCAGGTGACACGTGAAGGATTATTTGGTGGACAAATTACTTTAATTTATTGAAAATGAAGCGAACTCAACCGAGCTGGAGTCCCCCGGTGCGAAAAGGTGGAGCTACTTTGAAAGTTTACAACAGTTTGACACGCCAAAAAGAGGAGTTTGTGCCCCAGCATGGTAATCGAGTGCTGTGGTACAGCTGTGGACCAACTGTATATGATGCCTCTCACATGGGGCACGCTAGGTAATCATGTCATTTATGAATTTTCGGCAAAATTGCGTCTTGCAACTTACTTAATTTTTTTTCGACAATATTGAGTGTCTTGTCACAATGTAAACAATTGCGTCATTTTTGATGGTGCAGCTGTCATCACCTTATAAGGAGATTTTTCGCTTCAGTCGCTTATTTTATACTGTCATTATTTTATATTGACCCAATTTTTTTTTATTCAGATTTTATTGATTGGAATTTCAATTTTTGGGATTAAGACATTTGAGGGATATTCGAATTTTTTTTTAATTTTTGGATTTTTTGGAATATTTAGGCTTTGGATTTTTCAGAATTTTTTGAAGTTTTTGGAATTGTAACTGTTTCATTTTCTGAAATTTTGGTATCTTTTTTTGAGAGTTTTGTGAATTTTTTCAGAATTTCAAATCAGGGCCTATTTTTGCTCCAGATTTTTGCTGATTAAAAAAAAACACAAAATCTGAAAAAAATTTGAGAGTACTTTTTTTCCATGGTAGAACCTCAGAAAAAAATTGCCATAAAAATATGAAGAGGTAAGGGTCACGGGTGGTCCAAGTTGGTATGGAATACCCCATATACATTTGAATTTTTTTTAACATGCTAGCTCCCTATTACCTTGAAACGATTTTTCCATTTGGCACGCAAACAACGAAAAAAAAATTTTTGCTTGTATTTTTTATTTATTTATTTTTATTTTTTTTGCTTGTATTTTTTATTGTAGATTATATAATTGAGAAAAAGATAATTAAAAAAAAAAATTATTTGTGAGTATTTTTCCTCACGGTAGACTAGGTACTTAAAAAAAAAAAAAATGAACTTGCAAGCTCCCTATTAGTTTGAAACCGATTTTTCAATTCGTTAAATTCGGTTAAAGCCAAGTGGTCCATGACCAATATTGCTCTGGCACTTTTTGGTTAATTGGAATTTTGCATTGAATTTTTTTAGGTCTTACATATCTTTCGACATCCTCCGACGAGTATTATCCGATTACTTCGGCTACGATGTCCTTTACGTGATGAATATCACGGATATCGACGATAAGATAATCAAACGAGCGAGGCAAACCCACCTTTACGAGCAGTACGTGGAGAAGGACAAATGCCTGGACGCAGTATTGGAGGATACCAAGAGTGTTCTATCAACATTTGAGGAGACTATTCGGACGACAACAGACCCGGACAAACGTGTCATGTTGGAAAAAATGTTGACACGAGTTAAATCATCTGTTGAGAGTCTCGAGAGCGCTGTGAAAACTGGCGATGACAGCCAAATCAAGGAACAGCAAAAGGTGAGAATCTTCCAATAGACATTTGTGCATCCTAATTCTGATGGAAGAGGAAATTGAAAAGAAATGCCAAAAGTTTTTTCCGAAATTTTAGAATTTTTTTTTCAATTTTGTTCAAACTTTTGAAGTAGTGTTTCAAATGTCTTCGAACTTTTAGTAAAAGTTTTTGAATTAAAGAACAAAAATTCCAAATTGTTTCAAAATTCTTCTGAATTTTTACACAAATTTTCCAATGTTGTTGTAAATTTCTCCGTGAATTTGCTGTAAATTTCTCCGTGAATTTGCCGTAAATTCCTCATAATTTTTTCAAAATGAATTAAAAGTTTTTCAAAATTGTTCCAAAATTCACAACTTTTCAAGTTTTTTTAAAATTGTCCAAACATTTCAAACATTTTTCAACATTTTCCCAAATCTCGTCAAATTTTTGAAAAATTGTTTCAAAAATTTTCTAATTTGTTTAAAACAAATTCCACTTCCTTTCAAAATGTTTGGAAACGCTGCAGCGTATCTGGATATGTACATAATTTTTTTTCAAGTTGTTAAAAAACTGTTCCAAATGTCTTTTAGCAAATTTGTCTCAATTAAAAAAAAGAATTCCAAATTTATTCGGAATTCTTCTGAATTCTTACAAAAAGTTTTCAATTTTGTTGTAAAGTTCTCTGTAAATTTGCTGTAAATTTTTGACAAGTTTTCCAAATTTTGCCAAAAGAAGCCAAATTTTTTCAAGATTTTTTCAATTTTTTTCAAAATTTTTCTAAATTTCCCAAACTTTTCCACCTTTCAAAATTTATTAAAAATTTTTCAAATTTTAAAAAAAAAATTTCCAAATTCCGTCAAATTTTTGAGACACCGCTTCAAAAATTTGCTAATTTGTTAAACAAAATTCGAATTCGTTACAAAACTGTTTAAAACGCTGCAGCGTATCTTGATACGTACATACAACTTGTGTGCATCGCCCCTGTGTCGATGGCAGAGTGGGGGGTGGGGGGGGGTGGGGATGGATAATCAATGCAGTATATCTATATATAGTTGTCCTGGAAATTGCCTATCCCGAGACTAAATTTTTGCCGCATTAGATGGTTCACATAAAAAAAAAAAATTTCCCCATGGAACCCTTGAGCTGTCTACAAGCCAATCCCATTTCCTCCACCTCCCCAAATTTCCTAAACAAGTCCTAATGCTTCCCTAACTCCAGGCTCTCCTGTCCGACGCAAAAGACCCGCTCTCTGACTGGCTCGACCGTCAGTTCGGCGCATCGGTGACATCCAACGCAATATTCACCAAGCTCTCCGAGCACTGGGAATCCGAGTACCATCGCGACATGGACGCCCTGAACATCCTGCGTCCAAACGTTCTCACGCGCGTCAGTGAGTACGTCCCGGAGATAATTGCGTACATCGAGAAGATCCAGGAGCGGGGCTTCGCTTATGAGAGCAACGGCTCTGTTTACTTCGACGTTTCACGTTTCGATCGTTCCGAAAGCCATCATTATGCCAAGCTTGTGCCTGAAGCCTATGGAGATGCTTCCAGCCTGCAGGAGGGCGAGGGCGATCTGTCGACGTCTGCAGAACGACTCTCCGAGAAGCGATCGCCCACGGACTTCGCTCTCTGGAAGTCTTCGAAGGCTGGGGAACCATGGTGGGAGAGCCCCTGGGGACGCGGACGACCTGGCTGGCACATCGAGTGCTCGGTTATGGCCTCTGCTATCTGCGGCGAGAGCTTGGACATGCACACTGGTGGGGTTGACCTGAAATTCCCTCATCATGATAATGAACTTGCACAGGCTGAAGCGTACTTCGATAACTCTCACTGGGTAAGCTGAAATGTCAAGGTTTACAAAAATTCTCTTCTATCCTTAGTGAAGTGGTAGAGCGAGGTAAGTTGACCTACTTGTTTTAATCGATATCTCGAAAAGTAAAAGAGATGGGGGAAAGTTTGTACGAAACTTTTTGTGGGGACAGTCAAGCTCTACAAAAAAGTTCTTATGAAGATTTACTCAAATTCTATAGATTTTGAGATATTCGTTAACAACGAGGGGATAAATACAGTTGGCTGGTTTTATCAATTTACTGGAACAATCATTTTGTGGGGTTTTTTTTATTTGTGCAGTGAGACTTAGGTAATTTTTGTTCGAATGACCATGAGTATTTTTTGCAGGTTCGATACTTCCTGCACTCCGGACACCTCACGATTTCCGGTTGCAAAATGTCGAAGTCTTTGAAGAACTTTATAACAATCCAGGAAGCGCTGAAGAGACATTCGGCTCGCCAATTACGATTGGCTTTTCTTCTGCATTCCTGGAAGGATACTTTGGATTATAGTGATAACACGATGGACATGGCGGTCCAGTATGAGCGATTTATCAATGAGTTCTTCCTGAATGTCAAGTGCAGGATCAGGTCCCTCAGCGCGGGCACCACACTTAATACATTCACCAAATGGACGGATGCTGAAATTGAATTGAATGGGAAGTTCTCCGCTGCCAAAGACGCCCTGCACTTGGCACTCTGCGATAATATTGATACGAGAACTGCTCTTGAGGTGCTCTATATTAATATTTATATTTTAATTTCTGAAGTATTGATATCTCAATGTTCAGAAAGTTGGAAACTCGGAAACTGGGAAATTTTTTATACATTTATTTATATTAAATCGAATGTCGAACATTGAGAATTTTCCGAATTTTTTAAAATTTGAAGGCTAAAAAATTATCGAGAATTTATTCATTTGCATATTTTTCAATTTTTTGTGGAGAAAAGTGGAGAAATTTGAGAAGTCTGGGAATTTTCGAAAATTTGAAATTTTATGTAAATCTACAAATATTAAATCGAATGTCAAAATTGAAATTTTTTTGAAAATCCCAAAATTTGAGGGCTAAAAAATTATGGAGAATTTATTCATTTGCATATTTAAATTTTCGAACATTCCAAGCTCTCCAAGAGGAGAAATTTGAGAAGTTTGGTAATTTTGGAAAATTTGAAATATTGTGTAAATCTACAAATATTAAATCGAATGTCCAAATTGGAAATTTTTTTGGCAATTCCAAAAATTGGAGGCTAAAAAATTGTCGAGAATTTACTCAATTTGTAATCTTCAAATTTTCGAAAATTCCAAGTTCTCGAAGTGGAGAAATTTGAGAAGTTGGGTAATCTTGGAAAATTTGGAATTTTGTATAAATCTACAAATATTAAATCGAATGTCAAACATTGAAATTTTTTGAAAATTCCAAAATTTGAGGGCTAGAAAATTATGGAGAATTTATTCATTTGCATATTTTTAAATTTCCAAAAATTCCAAGTTCTCCAAGTGGAGAAATTCGAAAAGTTTGGGGATATTCGAAAATTTGGCAATTTTTTTATAAATCTACAAATATTACATAAAATGCCAAACATTCAAAAATTTTCAATAATTTATTGGCATATTTGTAAATTTGAAAAAATTCCAAGTTTTCTATGTGAAGAAATTTGACTTTGTTGCATTTCCCAAAATCGAAAAGCAAAATATGGAAAAATTGAAAATTCTCAAAATTTCAAAAGCTCCAGAATCTCCAAAAAAATTGACAATTAAAAAAAAAACAGAAAAATTCAAAATGTCAAAAATGTCAAAGGTGTCAAAAAGATGTCAAACATTCCTCGCCTTTTGGGGGTTTCCAAGAAAAAAGTGACAGATTGTCAAAAAAATTGTTAACGTTTTTTTATCTAATCCATCAGATCATCAGGGACATGGTGGGCCACTGCAATGTATACACGAAAGAGGTCAGCTCCCCGAACACGCTTTTGCTTCGAGACATTGCCGTATACGTAACGAAGATCTTCAGAATTTTCGGAGCTATCGTTGCGCCCGAGGGCATTGGTTTCCCCGTCGAGGGAGAGGGTGTAGGGAATATCGAGGAGACAGTGATGCCCTATTTGGAGATCTTGGGTGAATTCCGAGAAAAAATTCGCGCCCAAGCTAAGACGATAAAAGCCGAGGGAATTCTCCAGGTAATTAATGATTCCATCAAAATTTATCAGTAAAAGTTCGTTAACGTTGCATGCAGCCAAGATTCACGAAGTAATGCCATTAACAGATTCATTACAACCTACCAAGTACTACACCCCATGAAATTCATGGCACTTGGGTATTTGCATGATTTTTATATTCATAAACATTGGATATCTTTACATTTTATATAATTTTTAAAAATTTTTGAAAAAAAATCGATTTTGTTCATAAAAATTTAAATAATTTAATAAGTGAAAAAAGCCAATATTTAAATGAATAAGTAGCTCCATCTCGTGTATGTGACGTCACGATACCTTTTTCATTTGAAATTTATTGTATTATTGTTTATTGAAGGTAGTTGAAATATCATCACGTTATTCAAGTGCAGTTCATCACTTTCTTATCACTCGAAGTCAAGAAATTAATGAACATAACTACCTCTTCAACCTATCACTATACCTTAACATCCGTCTGTCACGTCTCGTAATTTTGTTTCTATGTTCTCGCCCCCACGATTAGGCGCCGATTTGACAGGTGGTCGGTTCATTCACGCCTATACTAATTGTAGACGATACCGCCGGTCAATCGTGTTGCAAAAAAAACGAAAAAGTCATGAATAATGGTACGCGTGTCGGAAATTACGTTTCAAGTGTGTATAGTCCTCCTAGACTTGATCATCAGTGTTTTTTTATCATTGGTGAATCTCAGTGTCATAGTTTCATTAATTCTACCTAAGTGTCATCTGTTTTTCATTGGCACTTAGGCCATTAGGACTCATTATCTATCTTAAGGATCCAATTTTAAAGCAAAATGTGCGAACTTTAATTTGGTATCAAAGACATATTTTTTTACCCATTTTATGGAGTGCCATTGGTATAGGGGTCGAATGATGGAGAACATGAGAAATGTAGGAAATCTGGTGAATAAAAAAAAAACTTCCCGATTTGGTTTTTCAGCACAACCTACTAAATTTATTCTTCTCCAATATACTACGGTTAATCAGTGTGACCACTGTTATTATCATAACGAAAACATGCCTATTTGAGAATTCCAAACTGACTCATTTATGAAGCAGATAATTATCAATACTTGAGTAGACGCATGGTGAGCATGAGGATGAGACTTATGCGTGTTACTTGAGTGAGAGTGAGACGCCAATAAGGATGCGGCTGCAAAACAAAAACTTTAATATTTTACCCAGTGGAACAGTATAAACAATTGCAATTGCTAATAACATTGCATATACTGCACAAAAGCTATCCAAAATGTGATCCGCTCGAGTTTGCATGAAAACGCTTCGATTGGGACCGTCACGACAGCGCTGGGTCCATTCGTTCACTTTGTGGGTGTGATCGGTAGGTATGAGAAGAAGGAGACGATGGCGAAGTTAAATTGTATAAATATATTTGCACTTAAAAGTACAGGTGCGTAATGGTCGTACTGAGAAGTACGGGTGAACGAATTGTGGTACTGACAGGTACCGTCCAGGTTCCGGCCACTGGTTGCTAACGGGGCTGCCAAGGTTTTCCTCTGGTCCGCTTTTGTTGGCTCCTTTGGCAGGGCTGATTGCAGGACTCCCTTGCTCGATGTGTACTGCTGGACTGCTCGTTAGTGAGTGGTGATTTGGGGACTGTCGGTCCGCCTTACATAGGGTCTCAGTACCCTACGTGCGAGCCAATGAGGGTGCATGGCCTACGTGCCATGCCGCTTGGCCTACGTGCGTCGCGGTGACGTCAGTGGCCTAGAATCCCCAATAGGCGCCGATACGGCGCGCTTCATTGTGCAGGAACGAACCTGCTTGTGGGTCTTTCCTATGAGTATGAGTGGGATGGATAACCGAGTTTGGTTTGATTTTCACTTAGTCGCCACAGTACCCCCCTGCTAGTGATTTAGATCACGAATTATAGTACAAGTGGCGAAAAATATGGAACCGTAATATGACATTCACGTGAGTCCTGCTTGGTAGCGGTTGGCGAACCTCACGCGTCTGCCAGAGCGCGTCGTCATGCCACCTCGTGTGGAGGATGGTGCTGGAACTGGTGGTGATGGTGGTGGTGTCCCTGCTACTGCAGGTCGTGGATTGGTGTGCCAACTGTCTGGGTCGTCATCCCTGATGACGTATGCCGGTTTCAGTCGGTCAATGGATACGTTCACGTCCTTCCCCTTGATATGGACAGTGAACGTTTTGGTGCCGCGACGCAGGACTGGAAATGGGCCCTGATAGGGCATCTGGAGTGGCCCCTTAGGAGCGTCGTGTCGGACAAACACTTGCTCCGTTGTGGCCAAGTCCTTGAAAACGAATGTGCGGTGTTCGCCGTGTCGTCGAGTTTTGGCTGGGCGCAATTCGGCGAAGTGTTGCCTCAACTCCTTGACGTAGTCCGCTGCGTCGTCGTGGCGATTGCTCGTACCCGGTGCTAGGAACTCGCCAGACAAGCGCAGAGGTTGACCGTACGTTAGCTCTGCTGCCGAGCTGTCGAGGTCCTCTTTCCAGGCCGCTCTGATCCCCAGTAGGACGCTCGGGAGTACGTCTGTCCACCTGGTGTTGTTGTGGCATTTGATTGCCGCCTTCAATTGCCGATGGAGCCGCTCGATCATGCCGTTAGCTGCGGGATGGTAAGCAGAGGTTTTTATGTGAGTCGTACCTGTCAAGCAGTTTAAATGCTTGAAGAGGTGCGACTCGAATTGACGTCCCTGGTCGGTCGTTACTTGGAGGGGGACCCCGAACCGGCAGATCCATCCATCGTAGAAAGCGCGGGCGACAGTGGGTGCTTCCTGGTCTGGTAGAGGGAACGCTTCGGGCCATCTGGTGAATCGGCCAATGCACGTCAGGCAGTATCGACACCCCTCGGAACTGGAGAGGATGATCAGGTCCATGTGTACGTGCTCGAACCTGCAAGACGGCGGTGCGATGTTGCCTAGCGGTGCAGAAACATGGCGTGTTATTTTTGCCTGTTGGCAGGGGATGCATGCGCGTGCCCATTCACGGCAGTCAGTCTTGATGGACGGCCACACGAATCGCTGTGTCACCAGTTTGACCGTGGCGTTAATCCCCGGATGAGCTAGGTTGTGCACAGAGTGGAATGCGCTGCGCCGGAACGCTGGTGTGAGGTACGGCCGTGGTGATGTGGACGACGCCTCGCAGAAGACAGATACGCCAGTGCCGTGAATCGGGATTTGCTTCAGTTGTAGTCCCGATCCTGTGCGTAAAAATGTCTTCAATTCCTCGTTGTCTGCTTGTGATATTGCCAGTGCTTCATAATTCAGGGGTTGCGAGACCTCCTCGACCCGAGACAGGGCATCAGCCACGACGTTGTCTTTGCCTGCAATGTGGCGGAGTCAGTGGTGAACTGGCTGATGAAATCTAGGTGACGAGTTTGCCGAGGTGACGATTTTTCTGCTTTCTGTCTGAAGGCGAAAGTGATAGGCTTGTGGTCAGTGAAGATTGTGAACATTCTGGCTTCTACCATGTGCCTGAAATGCTTGATGGCGAGGTAGATTGCGAGAAGTTCACGATCGAATGCGCTATACTTCACTTCCGTGGGACTGAGCTTTTTGGAGAAAAATGCCAGAGGTTCCCAGTCACCGTCGACCTTCTGCTGCAGCGCTGCTCCGACGGTGTGATCCGAAGCATCGCAGACCAAGACCAGGGTGGCATTGGCTTCGGGATGAACCAGGAGCGTGGCGTCGGCGAGGCTGGTCTTACAGTGGTTGAAAGCCAACTCGGCTTCCGGAGTCCATAATATCGGAGCCTTTCCCTTGAGGTTTCCCTGGAGAAGATTGTTCAGCGGTGCCTGTTCCTTGGCGGTCCTAGGTATGAATCTCCTGTAAAAATTCAACATACCCAGGAACTGTCGGAGCTGCTTTGCGGTATGCGGTGTCGGGTAGTCCCGGATGGCTTGGATCTTCTCCGGTAGTGGACACGTTCCTTTCCCAGTCACGAGGTATCCCAGGAACTGGACTTCAGGCTGGCCCAGGACGCACTTCTGTGGATTGACGAGGAGGCCATACGTTTGCAGTTTCTCGAAAAGGAGTCTCAGGTGATGGAGATGCTGCTCTGGAGTTACTGACGCAATGAGGATGTCGTCGATGTATGCGTAGCAGAAATCCAGGTCTCGTAGAACCTCGTCGATGAATCCCTGGAACGTCTGGGCTGCGTTTCGAAGACCGAATGACATGAATGGAAATTCAAACATGCCAAACGGAGTGGTGAGTGCGGTTTTTGCGATGTCCTCCTCGGCGACTGGGATTTGGTGGTATGCCCGGATCAAGTCGATCGTTGAAAAGATCTGCTTGCCCCGGAGCGTTTGGCTGAAGTCCTGGATATGGCGTACTGGATAACGGTCTGGGATGGTTCGGGCGTTCAGTGCCCTGTAGTCTCCACAGGGTCTCCAGCTGCTGTCTTTCTTTCTCGCCATATGGAGTGCCGATGACCATTGGCTTTTCGATGGCCTGGCTGTGCCGAGCTGGACCATGGCCCGAAACTCTCTTTTCGCGTCAACCAAGCGATCTGGTGCTAGTCGGCGAGGTTTGGTGCTGATCGGTGGCCCTGGAGTCGTCTGGATGTAGTGGACAGTATCGTGCTGCGGTGGCTTGCCTGCGCCATCTGGTCTGGTCAGATTGGGAAACCCCTGCAGCAGTCGGTGATACTCGGAAGTGCCTGTAACAGTTTTGACGCACGGGAAGTCGATTTCCTCGACTTGTCCGAGCGCCGAGAGTGAGGTGAGGGAGTCCACTAACCGTCCGCTGCGAAGATCCACGAGGAGACCGTAGTGGTACAGAAAGTCTGCACCGATGATGGGCTTGGAGACGTCTGCAATGATGAACCGCCAGGGAAAAATTCGCCTAAGTTTGAGGTCCAACGCGACTGTAATCGTGCCGTAGGTGGGAATAACCATGCCATTCGCCGCCGAAAGTTCGTAGGTGGATTTTCTCTGCGGCCCACGAACTAATCGGCGTGGGAATACGCAGAGGTCTGCTCCGGTGTCGACCAGGAACCTTGTTTTGCTGCCCTAGTCGGTGATGAAAAGGCGGCGGGTCGAAGATGCGGAGTCACTAGCCGCCATTAGTGACCGAGCTGCCCGTTTCCCGGGGCGTTACACGGCTGTTCACACTTCCTGGCGTTCGATCCGAATCTCCAGTGGTACCAGCAAGGTCCTTCGGCTCCAGGTGGACGACTCCTTGACCTGGACCTGGGTCGGGCGCGCCTGGAGTTGCGGCTGTCCCCTCGGCTGGATCTCTTGAGGCTCTCGATTTCACCTCGTAGGGCGCTGAATTTATCCTCCAGGTTGAGAAGGAGCTGGGACATCTTCAGGCTGAGTAGTGCTTCTACTCCGTGGGACTTTGTTTCGGCGATTTGCGCCGTTGTGGGAACGATCCGAGGCTTCAGAATTTGTATGGCCTTGTCGGCAAATTCTGCGGCCTGTTCCAGTGTGGCCGATCCCTGAGTACTGATGAGTGCCTGCACCTCTGGCGGTAGCCGCGTGACCCATAGCGTCTTCAATGCCCCTTCTGGGAAGGCTGGTCCTGCTAGCTCCCGGAGGTGTCTCAGAAACTGGGTTGGTTTGCGGTCACCCATTTCCGCTGTCTCTAGTAATCGCCGGGTTTTCTCTTCCTGAGTTGCGCTGAGACGCTGGATCAGCTCAGTCTTCAGGAAAGTATATGGGTCTGCCGGTGGAGGGTTCACAATAATGTCCCTCACTTCCATGGCGTACTTGGTCTCCAGGCTTCCGCAGACGTGTCCGAACTTGGTGTCCTCGCTGGTGATGCCGGCAGCCTGGAAACTGCGCTCGACCATGCTGAACCATAGTTCTGGGTCAGCGGGTGTGAAAGGCGGGATCTTCACTGCTACTCGGCCGATTTCCGCCAGTCCGGCCGTCCACAGGCTCGTCTGGTCAAGCGACATGCTGGGCTGTGTCGGGTAGCGTGGCTTCGACGAGGTTGATGGGTGTGCGCTGGGCTGCTGGCTGGACTGCGGGGTGGACTGCTGGCTGCTTCCGTCGCGTTCCAAGATCATTCCTTTTTCTTACACCGTTGTTCACTTCCCACCGTTTACAGATCACGTCGGGGTCACCAGTTTGTGGGTGTGATCGGTAGGTATGAGAAGAAGGAGACGATGGCGAAGTTAAATTGTATAAATATATTTGCACTTAAAAGTACAGGTGCGTAATGGTCGTAGTGAGAAGTACGGGTGAACGAATTGTGGTACTGACAGGTACCGTCTAGGTTCCGGCCACTGGTTGCTAACGGGGCTGCCAAGGTTTTCCTCTGGTCCGCTTTTGTTGGCTCCTTTGGCAGGGCTGATTGCAGGACTCCCTTGCTCGATGTGTACTGCTGGACTGCTCGTTAGTGAGTGGTGATTTGGGGACTGTCGGTCCGCCTTACATAGGGTCTCAGTACCCTACGTGCGAGCCAATGAGGGTGCATGGCCTACGTGCCATGCCGCTTGGCTTACGTGCGTCGCGGTGACGTCAGTGGCCTAGAATCCCCAATAGGCGCCGATACGGCGCGCTTCATTGTGCAGGAACGAACCTGCTTGTGGGTCTTTCCTATGAGTATGAGTGGGATGGATAACCGAGTTTGGTTTGATTTTCACTTAGTCGCCACAACTTATTACATACATAATTGTGAAGACTGCTCTACCTCCTTAATTATGCAAATTATCGAAAAAAGGCATTCTACATAAAATACGTATTTCTATATGGCAAACAACTTTTCTTATATGAGTTTTGCGCTAACTCTAATACTTTATGTAGTAGAACATTATAAACAATTGACATTGTTAATAACAATATAAGTACTGGACCACTTTTACTCAAAATTTAATCAGTTATAAAATATGCTTATATCTTTCAACTGTGACATTGAGTACCTGGATTACAACATTTTTGGGTGAATGAACGTTCATTATCACTATTTTCGATTTTTGCTCAACATGAATTTCTCAAAAACAGGGGAACTACTCGATGGATTCGATCAAAAATCTAATCAGCTCTAAGTTACACGGAGACGCAACGATTGAAAAAAAAAATTAATCGAATCGCACGATCCGTTTCCGAGAGAACGTAAACGAAAAATGTTGCCACATACGGACGAACACACACACACACACACATACAGACACTTCTCTGAAATCATTTCAGGATGATGCAAAACGTCAAGAAACGGTAAAATTTCATCAATCCGAGTCTTTCATTTTCGGGGTCATTACAATAACTTCCCTAGATCGGGAAGTTAAAAAAACTGGCGAGGGGCTTAATATATATATATATATATGTTTTAGGAGTGCGATAGACTGAGGGATGAGGTGCTGCCAAATGTCGGAGTGAGACTGGAAGATGACGATGGGGTGTGCAAGGTGAAGCTGGTCAATCGGGAGGAACTTATGAAGGAGAGGGAGGCCAAGCGAAAGGCCGAAGCGGATAAGGCGAGTGAGAAGGAGAGGAAGAGGGCGGAGGCAGCGGCAGCAAGTGCTGCCAAGGAGGCACAGAGGAGGATCAAGCCCTGTGACATGTTCAAGGGCGACACTGACAAGTTCTCCAAGTAAGCTAGTGATGAAAAGTATTTTCTGATATAAAAAAATTTGGACGGTTGTATTTTTTTTTTTATGAATTTTCAAAGTTTTGCACTTTTTACTTTTTTTTTCTTTTGGCCTTTCAATTTTAGAAGTCTTTCACTTTTGCTCCATTCTCTACTTCCAGTTTTTATATAAAAAAAAATCGAGTAGTTTTTTAGAAAAAAATACCTAAATTAAACAAAAATGGGGGTTTTACAAAAAAATTTCCTGCCAATTTTTCTAATTATTGTGTCGAAAAAAAAAAAAAATTTAATTAAAAAAAAAAAAAATTTTAATGAAAAAAAAAAATTGTAAATTAAGTTTACGCGACAACAATTACTTAACTTTATGACTGTGGTCCATTTCAGGTGGGATGACCAGGGTCTGCCAACTCACGATGCTGAGGGTAAGGAGATCAGCAAAGGACTTATGAAAAAATTGCAGAAGCTCATGGGGGCCCAGGAGAAGAAGTATCAGGAGTATTTGGTTGGCCTGCAAAATGGCAATTAATCATTAATTACTGATAGTGACCTACTGTCAAATTTGCCAATCGTGCGACATTTCTATGAGATCCCTTACATGTTGCAATGTAACAAAAGATGCGAAAAGTTCCATAAACACCGTTTGTCTCAATAGCTATCTCAGGATGTAGAGGAAATAGCAAAATGTCTATAGGACCTTTTTTGTAGAGCAAATTGAGATCTACCAAAAAGAATTCTGTCAAAATTTTCCTATTTCCCTTAGAATTCGAAATAACTCGACAAGCGGGAATTTATGGAAAAAAATTGCAATGCATTCACATTTTAGACTCCATAATTTTGTGTTTCAAAAGTTTTTCAAGAAAATCTAAATTGGCGAGTTGGGTAAATTACAAATTACAACAACAATTTGGGTGAATTATTATTCTACATTTTTTGAAAAAAAAAAAAAAAAGGGTTTTAAATTTTGCTGAAAAGGAGCCAAATTTTCGAAAAATACACAAAATTTGGCATTTAGGAGTCGAATTAAAAAAGTAGACTGTAGTTGGATGTTTACACACTTCAAGTTTTTCAAAAATTGTGAGAAAACAAAATTTTTGGTTTAAAAATTAAGTACACTGAAGTATGATTTTTCACCTTTGGATGTTGAAAAATGAGGACGGGTAGAGGAATATTTTTTGTTTTATCGATACTTCATTTTTTTGTACATTTGATCTAGTTGCAATACCTAGGGGGTAAATTGGGACTAGTGGATTTATATTCAATCGTAGTTTTTAGGAGATTACTCGGGAGGTTCTAAATATTTTGAATATTTCATAACAACCTTTTTTATAAAGCACATTTATTTCTACGAAAAAGTGCCTATCAAATATTTGATATCTTCCTCGGGGTTCGAGTTATCTTCTGAAGATGGCGTAGGGTCCAAACGAACGCATCCCAGTTTACCACTTTGATCTAAAATAAAAATTGGTTCTGGATAAATGTATAGGATGCCATTTAAATAGCTCGCGATTCTTAGGACTTGTAGTCTTCTCATGCATTTCATAATGCCTTAGGGACCTTGATCTGATGGGCTGATTGGTCTGAATTTTATCGGTAAAGCCAAAATTAATTATAATCCTTGCATTCTATTTTTTCTTCAATTCTTGTTTTCAAAATGTATATCTAGAGTGTCCACCAATTTTTTTTTCTCAACAGAAAGGAGGTGTTTAGTGGTTAAGAATAAGCGAAAATATTTATCTTTTTTTCATGAATCAAATGTTATGTAGATTAATTACAGGAAAAAATGGAAATAGACAGAGTAAGAAGAATCTAATTGGTTTTGTGGATAGTGGAGGCATTCATTCAGAAAATAATTTTTATGTTAGATCAAGTAGTCTGGGGTCTTTGATATTGTAAAATTTTTTGAAAATTCTTGAGATTCTTGAAAATTTTTGAAATTATTGAAATTATTGAAATTTTTGAAATTTTTGAAATTTTTGAAATTTTTGAAATTTTTGAAATTTTTGAAATTTTTGAAATGTTTGAAATTTTTAAAAATTTTCAAATTTTTGGAATTTTTGAAATTTCGGAAATTTCTGATTTTCTGAAATTTTGAACATTCGTATTTATGATAATTTAACTTTTTGATAACGTTGTATTGTAGGTGGAACTATTCATTCTGCCGTTTGAATAATTGACCTAGTTTTCGGAAGAGATCGTGTGTTTTTTTATATGCTCTATCACTGTAGGATCAAAATCAATACAGCATCTTTAATCAGGACTGTACAGATCTATCATTACCTGGCGCTATTTATTATCCACAGGTGAACTAGCAGAAGTTTGATACTCCAAATGGAAAAATGAATTGGAATGTATTTGACGATTTTATGTGAATACAATGTTTGTATACAAATGAATGTGTTTTAATTTTGAACCCTCTTTTTTTTTATTTTTAAAATCTGCAAAATTTCGACAATTTCAATTTTTTTTTGCTGTTGCAATTTTAAAATCCGTAAAATTTTTTAATTTTTTTTTTTCATTTGAAGATTTTCAAATTTTGCATTTTTTTTTCAAAAAAATTCGATACTTCCGGTTTTATTTTGAAACACTTGCAGTGCCGGAAGCTTTGGGTTTTGTCAGAGATTTTGCAGGAGAATATAAAAACTATTCGTCATTTTACTGAAGTGCTTATTGGGGGGGGGGGGGGGGGGGCGCCCCACTTTTTAGATGGACCAAAGTGAACAATAACTAGTCTATCTGCTCTCGATATACTTCCATTGTGGGGCTGTCTGCAAATATGTGGGAAAATGAGGGAATCGATGGAAGAGACAACAGCTCGATGGACCGAGCAAATGTCACTGGATGCTGGGGGCTTTTTTTCCCTGATTTCAGGTTTTTTTTTTCCGCGATCGACCGATGATGGAACACGTGTCCGCGTTGTCAATATTATGAGTCAATTCCTTTTTTGGTCGAATTTTTTCAATTTCGATTTTTTTTTACGACATATCAATTTGTCCCAAAAATTTTTTTTACTATTTTTGTTGCGGAAATTAAAAAAACGTCCACATTTTTCCAAAATTCCAAAACATCCAAATATTTCCAAAATTTTGAAAATTGGGGGAAAAAAATTCACAATCACATTTTTTTTATTTTTACGTGAAACATCAAATGTGGCGCATGGGATCGGACAAATTTGCTCTCGCGATAGGCAATTTCCTTGATAGATAGATATAGATATACTCCACTGCTTACCCATCGTCCCCGCTCTGCCATCGAAGCAAAGCCGATGCGCACAAGTTGTATGTATATATCAAGATACGCTGCAGTGTTTCGAAAATTTTTTTGACAAATTAGAAAATTTTTGGAAAAAGTGTCAAAAATTTACCGCAACCTTACAGAGACATTTACAACAAAATTGGAAAATTTTTGTAAGAATTCAGAAGAATTTAGATTTTTTTTTTTCAAAAGTTTGACAAAATTTGGAAGACTTTTCTAAAAATTGCAAAAAAATTGGAAAAATTTGCAAAAAAATTAAAAAAACTTTGAACATTGGAAAAAAAATAAAAAATTTTGAACAACTGGAAAAAGTTAGAAAAAAATTGGAACAATTTTCAAAAAATTTGGGAAAATTTTGGAAATGTTTACAAGAACTGAGTATTTCAAAATTTTCAATAATTCTCGAGACATCGTCAAAAATTTTTTTTTCGGGATACCGAAGATGTGGAATATGTTGACTTCCGCGAGAGAATCGCGATGTATCCGCGCAGTTCGTTTTTAACGCTAAATGGTTGGGAAGGGGGGTGGGGGGGGGGGGGGGTAATTGAACGAACGTTGAAATATCGCACCAAGTGGATATCCATTGAGTTCGGCTCCTCAATTTAGAATTCAATTAAAAGAGTCTCACGCGGTTGCGCCGGCGGAATTTCCATATTCTTCTTCTCCTGGAGCTTGTTTGGCCGACGAAGACAAAGTGGGTGCTACGAGAAAAGGGGGCGGAGGGGGGCAAGGGGTGGTGTAATGTATTCTTCCTGAGGGGCCATAATGCCGAGTCCTCACCCCCAATCTTCACTCCCTCTTTTGACCTCTCGATCGATTTACATACTTAAACTATGGTTTTAATAATTTAGGGGTGCTTCGGCCATTTACAGTGGTGGGAAAATTATCTCAAGAGAAAAGTTACTGTCTGAAAATTTCGGTGATTTTTGAAATTTTTGAAATTTTGTAAATTTTGTAAATTTTAAAAATTTTCGACATTTTGGAAAATTTTGGAAACTTTAAAAATTTTGGAAATTTTAGAAATTTTGCAAAATTTTGGAAATTTTGGGAATTTTTGGAAATTTCAAAAATTTTGAAAATTTTGAAAATTTTGGAGATTTTAGAAATTTCGAAAATTTTGGCGATTTTGGAAATTTTGAAAATTTTCGGAAGTTCACGGAATTGGAAATACTCAAAGAAAAAAATAAATTGAAATTACAATGGCTTTCAAAAACCAAAAAAAAATAGTTTCAAAACTGCGCGAGAATTCCAAAAATGACCCAAACCGACATTTCGCACCTCTCGAACCCGCGAAACGACTGCCTAAAACTGTCGGCGCGGTGAGCATAAAAAACCTCGCGGGCACCTTGGAAAGTCGGTTTGGCTCTCGAATTTCTCCCAAAAAAAAACCCAATTTTCTCCCGAAATTTCAAATCCCAAATTATCATGGGGTGTACCACACTATTCAAATTCAACGGTTAAGCCCTCTTGTTCTCCTCTCCCAATTTCGTGACATTTGACGTGCACTTCCAAGCGATCGCATGTCGCTACATTAAAAAAAAAACGCGGCAAAAAAAATTTTTCATCGGCGCGAAAAAGTAAAAAAAAGTGCAGTGGTAAGAGCTCGTTAAATTACAACAGTTATGCCCCCAGGGGGTGCGCGAGGGTGAATCCAACTTTATATGCACGTAGAACATTCAAACGTCAATCAGCGATCAACGATACTCGATTTTTCTGAGGGGATTCCCCCACTTGCCTCGAAAAATTCTCGCGGAACTGAGTCCAAAAAAAAATGCGCTACCAAGTGTGTTTGCGTTTTTTGTCGACTCTTGACTTCATATAGTGTACATTTTTTTTTCCAACCGTCACGCATTGTTAACGTCAACTTTTTACGGGGTTATAGGTTTTTAGGTGTGAAGACAGTTTTTTTCAGACGGTTCGGGTGTCAATTGGAGTTGCGCATTGAGAGGTCAATTTTTTTTTTCCGAATAATTTCCGAGTCATTCTGGCGCTTTTGCGCTCTTTCGATTATGTTCTACTTGACTTGGCTCTTTCCACACAATACAAAAAAATACAAAGTCCAAGCGTTATTTTTTTTAAACATTTTTTTGCCATCACATTTTTCTTCTATCGGCAAATCTCAAGTTTCCCGAAAAATTTACGGCTTACCCCTGGGTGGGGAATTCGAAGCTTGAACGATGAGATCAATCTTGGTGGGACCTTCGATGCCGAAGCTTGGACTTGATAGCTTCGACATAGTTTCATCCCATGTATAAGCCTAGATCAAACCAAGCTTAGTTATATCAAAGATATCCAAGCTTTGTTGGCCCAGCTTGTGCCAAGCTTGGCTCAACCTTAGCGTCGCTAGCGTTGGTCCACAGGCAGAATCCAATCTACGTCCAATATTGGATACATACATACATCCAAGCTTACCAGAATCATCCAAACCCAAGCTTCAGAAACCATGTTGTGCTAAGCTTGGTCCGAGCTCAGCTTTGTTAGCTTTGAATCTTAGCTTTAACAAGCATGAATCCCGGATTGCTCATACCATCTAAACCCAAGCTTCTGAACTAAGGTTCAACTAAGCTGGATTGAAGCATATTTTTCCTAGTTTCGATTTACCGGCTTCAGCAAACCTCTGCTTAATATTGGATTCATATATAAATCCAGGATTGCTGCACCACCTAAACCCAAGCTTGGAAACGAATGTTCAACTAAGCTTGGTCCAACCTCAATGTTCCTATCTTCGAAGTTTGAACCAAGATTAATTTTGGTGGAGTAATTTTTTTGGGAATTTTTTTTTATAAATTTGAAAAGAGGTCTAAAGAGGCGCGAAAATTGTGGGCAAATTCTGGCAAATCTTCTTCATTCACTCCCTAGCTCGCGGTTTGGGGGGGGGGGGGGTAATGGGAGGGTCATTGTTAACAAACTAATGGAGCAAATATGGCAACATCAAGTGGGCACTCTGTGGCGCGCAGAAGCGAAGTTTATACGTGCACGCATCGTCGCACCCCCGAGGGGTCTGAATGGGTGAGAGCAGGCAGAAGGGGGAATTGAGCTCACTTTTATAACTCCATCGACGATTTACTGCTCTCCGCGGGTTACCCACCTCAACTCCGAGCACATCCACTACCAGCAGAACAGAACAAAAAATGAAAAAAAAAAAAAGAAAAATAACCGCACTTATTTCGTTGCTCATGATTTATCTCCCTGGTGTCTACATGTGGTATTGACGGACAATAGTGAAAATACGCTTAAAGTCAGATTATACAATTACCGTCCGTAAAATTGTGCTAAAATATTTTCTCATGGGTTGCGACCGATAGCAGGACCATTCCGGGTGCCCCGACTGTCGTTGCTACCCGTGAGATGAGAGCGCAAGGCCGGGCGGGAACCTAACCCGTCATAGGGGGAGGGGGAGGGGGGGGGGGTCCGGCAGCACAGTAGTTTCTGGAGGTTCACCCTGTGTTTGGAAATACGATGGCCTTAATGGCGAAAGTCGGGCCCAGCCGCATGGATGGGTGTCCATAGGGCCTATTGAATAAATGGTGGAGAATAGCTACCTCTAAATTTATTTAAGCTCGGTTCCCCCATGGAAAAAAATATATCATTTCCCATTCCACATGGGGTACCAATGAATTACATTCATGTACGTTGGTCTATACACTGTTAAAAATGTTTGAACGGTTTTAACACTTTCATAGCACGTATGTATTGGGTGGGTGGGTGAATGGGTGAGTGGGTGGGTGAGTGGGTGAGTGGGTGGGTGGGTGAGTGGGTGGGTGGGTGAGTGGGTGGGTGGTTGGGTGGGTGGGTGGGTGAGTGAGTGGTTGGGTGGGTGGGTGAGTGAGTGGGTGGGTGGGTGGATGAGTGAGTGAGTGGGTAGGTAAGTGGGTGGTGGGCTATGGACCCGTATTGAAAATTTCCATCACCATCATCATGAAAAAATCGCCATCATCTACATCACTCCACAAGGTTCAGCGCTATTTAATTTTATTGCAGCATTAACTTCCGGCTAATTTATTTGGAAAAAAAATTGACGAAGACGCCTTACCTTTTTTTCATGTGCAATTCACCCACGTGGTTTCATTCTACCCGAGTTGGGTGAGGGGTGGGGTGGATATTTTTTTCACGTCATCTCTCATAATTTTTTTTCTACGAATCCATGCGGCTGCTTATGGCATGTAATCTGGCTCTTTATGCTAATCATCAACCCTTCCACAGCTGTCGCTGCCGAAAAGCCATTGTCGCGTGCCGTTAATTTTCCTCCCAACCCCTGTCCCACTCTGATTGTGAATAGTAAAAAAAAATTGTAAAAAAATTTTAGAAAAAAAATGAAACAACACACATCTTCTTATACCCCTTTTTTTCAGAATGCGCCCTTTCATGTGCCACGTTCTTCGTTTCACGGTCTTGTTTTTGGGGCCGAGACAAAACACACGCGTCACGTTTACCGAGAAAGGGGTAGAGGGGTAAAATCTGAAAGATCACATACCCCTTTTTTTTCTAGCGTATTGTTTTTTTTTTGTGGGCCGACGCGCCTGATGTAAAAAATAGAATGCGCGCGCTGTCTTTTGCTTGGTGGGCCACCCACGAACTTCCGCATATTGAGATCACCGAAATACTGAATTTTTTTCATGGTTTTATTGGGAATTTTTAATGCTTCTCACTTACCCACTTACGTACGGACCCACTTACCCACCTACGCACTCACTCATGTACCCACTCACACACCCACCCACCCACGCACCCACCCATCCACCCACAAACCCACCCACCCAACCACCCACTTACTCACCCGCTGACCCATCCACCCACTTATCCACCTACCCACTCACTCACTTACCCACACACTCAGCCACTCACCCACTTAGCTACCCACCCAGCTATTCACCCACCCACTCACCCATTAACCTACCCACTCACTCATTCACCCTTTCACCCACTGCATACAAACAAACACACACACACACACACACACAACTCGAATGTGAAATGTGCTCTAACACGTAAGTGTCTACTAATAAAAAAAACAATATTTTTTGACGGAGATTTACGAAATTCTCCGCACACGCTTAAACGAACCAACTGAAAAATAAAACAGATCGATTTAAACGGGTCGCCCTCCTTATTTCATATTCGAAGGGGCGAGCGTACTCTCCCTCGAAAGGGTTGTCTTAACAACCCTTTCGCGACTTGCGCGTGGGCCATGTTTAACCAAACATAATTAGCCTTTGCAAAATGGACGTTAACCCTTTCTGCAATGGCGAGGGGATTTTCTGTTGTTGGAGTTCCTGTTGTTGGAGTTCCTGTTTTTGCAGTTCCTATTTTTGGCGTTACCGTTTTGGAGTTCCCGATCTGTAATTCTGGAAATCGTAATTTATGATTTTGGAGTTCCCGAATTATCATTCTGGGAACAAGAATTTATGATTTGCGAGTTCCTTATTCCACACTTTGGAAATAAGAATTCAGAACTCCGTTACTTTGCACGCGCGATTCTGGAAACCGTCTTTCACAGTGCTGGCCGTTTGGGTTGTTGCATCTGGCGATCGTGATTCACGATATTCGAGTTCCTGACCCAGCATTGTGGGCATCCTGCTTCGGGTATCTGGAGATTACGATTGATCATTTCCAACATCCTGTTCCATGATTCTGGAGTTCCGGACATCTTCAAAAATGGTCATTCATTTTTTTGGATGTTCCGATTCTGTATTCTACAAGTTCTGCTAACGATATTGCAATTCTCGTTCGGCATTTCAGTTTTTTATATAGAATATTGGGAAAAGGCACTTTGGCGTATTTCCCGGTACATCGCCAAAGACGAAGTATCTCAGCGTAGTTAGCGGGGCGTGTCTCAAGTTTCTTTGAATTAAACATCGTGCCCGCTTCAATCAGCCCCAGGAGCCGACGAAGAAGGCGACCCCCCCCCCTTCCTCCCACCCCCACCCCCTCAACCCTCAAGAAACTTCTTTTTACATTCCTCCTTATTTTTCGCCCACACCAGCTCACCCCGAGTTTCCACCCGACTCAGGCAGCTCCTTCTTCCACGGGGGTGAGTTTTCCGAGTCTCCAAGGGGGTTCAATTCACCCCATCACAGCCCACCCACCCCTTTTTTTGTAGCCACCCTCGAATGGGCGACGTCCCGAGATCTATTTCTTTATAAATTTGTAATCAGACGCCGTGGCGTACTTTTCAGCGGCGCGGTGCGGCGGGGGGGGGGGGGGGGGGGGGGGCTTTTTCTTCACTTTCCTCTTCGACATTCTTAGGACTCGCTCCTCTCCTTTTTTCATCTTACTTCACCTCGCCTGGAAGTCCATCAAAAAGGAAGCCGTGAAAATAAAAGTTTGAGAATTTTTCAGACGATTGTTCTTGGGAGCTGTGTGATGTTTATATTGCTGAAGTTTTATTGTTTTTTTATTTTTTGGAAATCTTTGGGATTTTTTAGATTTTCTGGGTTTTTGGGAATTTTGATTAGGGGCTTTTGATTTTTTTGGTTGAATTTTTTGAAATTTTTGAAATTTTTGAAATTTTCGACAGTTTTGAAATTTTTGAAATTTTTGAAATTTTTGAAATTTTTGGAATTTTTGAAATTTTTGAAATTTTTGAAATTTTCTTGAAATTTTTGAATTTTCAAATTACTTCGATTTTTCTTAATTCTTTGAATAGGAAAGATTTCCAATTTTCAAAAATCACGAAATTTCGTTTTGAAACATGCAATATGAAATTTTCAATTTTCCAAATTTCTCTCATCTTCCCAATTTTCTCAAATTTTCAAATCCTCAAAATTGATAACACTCAAAAAAAAAAAAAAATTGAAACTTGAGATGTTCACAAGCCTAGAAAAATTTCGGAATTTCCAGGACTGCTAAAAAAAATCAAATCCTCCAATTTTCCTCAAGGATCCCGAGTCCTGCAAATTCCCAAAATTTTCGCGGAATTTTTCCACCCGTACCCGCCGACATAATCCGCCAATTTTAAATATTGTTTCTGCTCCACCTTCATGTTCGTTGTTTCAGTCATATAGCACTTTAAAACCATTTGCGGCCCCAGAACAATCACCCACCGGCGAAATCAACTCGATTTTTTAGTGTTTATTCCGAGTCTCAGGTGCTTTTTTTTCTCCTCGTGTTTACACTTTAGCCCCGTGGCACTTTGCTTTTACCGAAATTTCTCTCGCGATATGAGAACCAACGAGTTTCAAAGTTTCTTCAAGTACGTTGGTAGGCGGCTTGGGGGGTGAGTGCTTTCAGGAAATTACAAATTTGTTGTCAAGATTTCGCCCCCCCCCCTCCGCCCCGGGGGGGGGGGGGCTGAGAACACGTGTCAACTTGCGGCACCTTTATGGAGAGAAAAAAAATTGCAAAAAAAATTATTAAGTGCACAGAGTTAACAAATTTTTTTAACTGTGGGTATATATATAGGCAACCACTATTCACATTTTGAAAATTCAAAAATTTTGTAAAATTTTGAAAATTTTGTGCAATTTTCAAAAGTTTGAAAATTTTGAGAATTTTGAGAATTTTGAAAATTTGGAAAATTGGAAAATTTTGAAAACTTTTTCTCATTTGGAAAGATTTAAAAAAATCAGAAAATTGGTCAAAAAATTTTGAATTTTTTTTTTGAAGAATTGAGAAAGTTAAGATGTGTTTTTGAGCAGTTCTTCTGCTCCTCGCGATCGTTTCGAGTGGTCGAAGCAATTCTCAAATCGATTTGCTTCCCTTATTTTTTCGTCTGGTTTTTTCAGGACCCTCTGCGAAGAAAACTACGTTAAAGGGTGTCGCGCGCAGAAGAATCGGATTAACGCGGTTCGCCTTTGTACTCCCATCAATTTCGCCCCCGGGGGCATTTCGCGAGGGACTGAAAATTCGAGCGATATTTCAGATAATCCAGTAGTCCACCGAATCGAAACATCGGAAATTCACGTGAGATCAGACCTACAGGTGATCACAATTTATTTCGTGGACCGCGGAGAGTTTTCATATTTTCTTGAATGTTTGAAATTGTAGAAAATTTGAGGAATTTGAGACATTTTAGAATTGTGAGAAAATTTGAAAATTTCGAGATTTTGGAGAATTTTGAGGATTTTGAGAATTTTGAGAATTTTGAGAATTTTGAGAATTTTGGGAATTTTGAAAATTTTGAGAATTTTGAGAAATTCGAGGATTTTGAGAATTTTGAGAATATTGAGAATTCTGAGAATTTTGAGATATTTGAGATATTTGAGATATTTGAGAATTTTCAGAATTTTGACAAAATTTGAGAATTTTGAGAACATTTGAGAATTTTGAGAACATTTGACAATTTTGAGGAATTTGAGCAAATTTCCAAAATTTGGAAAAAGATTGGGAAGTTTCGAGAAAAATGTAACGTTTTCCCTGCGACCAACGCACCCTTTCCACATGAAAAAGAGAACAGCATTTTGTGTGCATCAAAACAATTCAGATATCTACCTGCAACCCGTCTGTAGTCGCCTTATGAGACTTTTTCTCCCCCAACTTTTCATATTATCGAAGGTATGTTCGACACTCGAAATATTTGTGCAAAACTTTTTCAATGCCCCAACCAGCACCTTCGGTTGTTCACATGCATATACAAATCATGTATACCACGCAGTTAACTTGATGGGAATTATATTCTCAGACTCGATAAGAATTCGCGCGGATCAGGTCATCTCTAAATATTTCAATACATTTCAAATTCCAACATCTCCAACATCCCCACCGCCAACTCGGCACAAGCAGACTGTCCAATTTCACATCCCAGAAAAGATCGAGTTCCGGGCACGCCCTGCGAATCTAATCCCTCCCCACGAATCGGTTGCCATCCGCGGCGAAGTCCCCGTGTAGCCGGAAAAAAATTTGCTCCCTGTTAGGAGGGCAAAAATCTCACTTTCCGCCCCGATGTATGTATTGCGTCTTTATTAAGTCCTACGGCAAAGAGCCCCCTAAGGACTAACCAAGAATATTTACAAAGTATACAGTCCAATTTCACAAAAATCACTCATTAGTCACAACATTATATTACCACAAATTAAGCAGACAGTAAGTCAGTGAAACAAAATGGGACGGAATTTTTAAATTCCCGATCTACGGAAGTTATTGTAATGACCCGGAAAGTGCCAGACCGATGAAATTTTCACGTTGCTCGATGTTTTGCATCATCCTGAAGTGATTTCAGAGAAGTATCTGTATGTGTGTGTGTGTTCGTCCGTATCTGCAAAAATTGTTCGTTTACGTTTTTTCGGAAACGGATCCTGCGGTTCGATTAATTTTTTTTTATTGTTGCGTCTCCGTGTAACTTAGAGCTGATTAGATTTTTGATCGAATCCATCGAGTAGTTCCCTCTTTTTGAGAAATTCATGTTGAGCAAAAATCGAAAATAGTGATAATGAACGTTCATTCACCCAAAAATGTTGTAATCCAGGTACTCAATATCACAGTTGAAACATATAAGCATATTTTATAACTGATTAAATTTTGAGTAAAAGCGGTCCAGCACTTATATTGTTATTAACAATGTCAATTGTTTATAATGTTCTACTGCATAAACTATTAGAGTTAGCGCAAAATTCATATAAGAAAAGTTGTTTGCCATATAGAAATACGTATTTTATGTAGAATGCCTTTTTTCGATAATTTGCATAATTAAGGAGGTATAGCAGTCTCCACAATTAAGTATGTAATAAGTGAACGAATGGACCCAGCGCTGTCATGACGGTCCCAATCGAAGCGTTTTCATGCAAAATCGAGCGGTCACATTTTGGATGGCATTTGTGCAGTATATGCAATGTTATTAGCAATTGCAATTGTTTATACTGTTCCACTGGGTAAAATATTAAAGTTTTTGTTTTGCAGCCGCATCCTTATTGGCGTCTCACTTTCACTCAAGTAACACGCATAAGTCTCATCCTCATGCTCACCATGCGTCTACTCAAGTATTCATAATTATCTGCTTCATAAATGAGTCAGTTTGGAATTCTCAAATAGGCATGTTTTCGTTATGATAATAACAGGGGTCACACTGATTAACCGTAGTATATTGAAGAAAAATAAATTTAGTAGGTGGTGCTGAAAATCCAAATCGGGAAGTTTTGTTTGTGCCCCGAGTGGGGCACACACATGCACACACCACTAGTTTTTTTTTGGTTTTCTGTGGTTTTCTGTGTCTTATCATGCTAATGCGGTGCAGTGTTTGGCCAATATCTATGTATATACCATGTATGCTCAATGGAGCGAAGGCGTCGAAGATGATGGAGAAAAAAAATTGTTGGAAAATTTGCTTCTCTCCTATGGACCGGTATTGATCATTGTTGCTATATTGATGTCCTGATTATTTTATCACTCACCTAAATTCACTAATTTGAGTATGAGTATCCAACGGAATATTCAGTAGGTCAGAATGAATTCTTCATGTGTGAGAAGCTGGTCCTGATTTTTACCTCAGGTAGTTACTGGTGCATTACTAATGGAAATTCAAGGCTCGGTGTTCTGGATATCAACGTTAATTATTCAGGGGACCGATTTCCAATGCATCAGCTTCCATTCTCGGCTACCGAATTCATTGATTATCAATTTTAATAATAATTAATTTTCATTATTAATCTAGTATGAGAATTGATGGATTCAAGAAGTGGCATAAGCTTTCTTGAGGTGAGGCGAAATAATATTGATCAGCCAAATTACTTGACTTTTATATATATTTTTTAAAACCATAGTTATCCGTTTTTAGGAAGCTCAAAATTTTGCGAAAAGTTTTCAAAATTTTTGGGAAATTTTTCCAAAATTTTTCAAAATTTTGCGAAAAATTTTCAAAATTTTTGCAAAACTTTTCAAAATTTTTGGAAAATTTTTCAAAATTTTTGGAAAATTTATCAAAATTTTTGGAAACTTTTTCAAAATTTTTCAAAAAAATGAATTGCCACAAATGTTCAAAACTTCCAAAATTCTTTGGAAAAATAAACAAAAAATTCAAAATTTGGAGGCTCTTCAAAAATTTCAAAATTTCCAAATTTCAAAAAATATCGAACACTTTGTTTAAATTTTCGAAATTTATCTATTGATGAGCAAGTGAAAGTGCCCGAAGTACGTCCAACCAATATCTCCCAACCAAAATATTCACGTGCGATTTCTTATTTCCGGCTCTCCAGTCGTTGCGCGTCCAATGTTTTACCCTTCACGTCCACCCCTAAAAAAAAGATTTGATCATGCGAAGGAGGGTTGAGAAGACGGCCACAGGGACAGCGAGATTCGCGGGTTCCGCGGGTGCGAGTGGGATGAAACAAAAAAAAAAAAAAGAGAGAAAAAAACGCCGGGGATGAAAGTAACCCCTGGGCGAAGCCACCCCCTGGAAAAAAAACTTTTACCCCACTCGCGTAACGATTTTTTTCGCCGCTTCTTTTTTCACCCCCCCCCCCTCCCCCTCCCCCCTGTCGTTGAATTTCTTCAACCCCATCTCTTGGCACACTAATTACGTTTTTAAGCGAAATTGCGCGAGCAGTGGGTGGGTGGGGGGGGGGGGTGAAATAGGGGGGGGGGGCAATTCCTTCTTTTTATTTCTTTTTTTTTTCACGGGCGTCCAGGGCCTCCCTCAAGAACACTCGCCCTGATACTTTTTTTAATGCCTCGTTTTTATTTCTTTTTAACTTTGTCTCACTAAATCTTCCGCGCCTAGAAACTGATTAAAAAAAAAACAATGTTCCAACAAAAATTAAAATGATTTATTAAAAAATAAAAAAAAAGGAAAAATTGAGAAAGGTTGCAAAAAAAAAGAATGGAAAAAAGTAGTAGTTGGTTGAGTTGAAAATTGGGACATTATTGTAGTTGAAAATTGGGACATTATTGTAGTTGAAAATTGGGACAGTTTACTACTTGGAAGTGGGACAATATCGTGAATCATTTTTGAATGTGATGGTGTGAATGTATGCTGAATGTGCGGTTTTCCTGTGAAGCATTGCTCTAGTTGGAAATTGGGACATTGGTGTGGTTGAAAATTGGGACAGTTTCCTACTTGGAAGTGGGACAATATGTTGAATTATTCTTGAATGTGATGTTGTGAATGTGTGGTTTTTCTATGAAGCGTTGATGCAGTTGAAAATTGGGACATTGTTGTGTTCAAAATTGGGACAGTGTCCTGCATGAAAAAGGGGGTAATAATACATACATGATAGTGTGACATTTCTCTGCTTTTAAAATGGAGCATATTCCGAGTTTTACATTGGGACAGTGTCCCGGTTGAAAACTGAGAAATTAGCCTAGCTGAGAATTGGGACATTGTCTCAGATGAAGAATGCCATTTTATCTCAGCTAGACATTGAAACATGGATGTAGTAATAATTTGGGCTTTGCCCTTGTCAAATACTGCGACATTATACTGGTTCAAAATTGGGACAGTTGCCTGGTTGGAATTTGGGACATTGGTCTTTTTGATGATTAGGATATTGTTCTTAGTAGATAATTGGTAAACGCTGTCATCCTCCACTCGAGTTGAAAATTGGGACACCACCCATTTCGAAATCGATATAGGTATTTTACTTGGCTATTGGGACATGATGGCGATTCACAATAGGGATATAGTCCTAGTTAAGAATTGGGACGTCGTCGATGTTGAGAATTAATCGCTGTTGAAAATTGGGACAGGGTCGCAGTTGAAAATTGGGACATGACAGCAGTCGAAAATTGGGACATGATTGCAGTTCAAAATTTAGACATCGTGGAGACTGATAATTCGCACATACTCAACGTTGAAAATTGGGACATTATTACAGTTGAAATTTGGGACATGATCACAGTTTAAAATTATCAACATTTGGGTACTGTCAGACGAGGTGGAGATTTTTCTCTTTTGAAATGTATGAAGATGAGCATCGGAGTTTTCAGTAGTATGGAGCATGAATTTTTTAAGGTAATTAACAAAAATTTAAGGGCAAAGAGGGGGATGAATTAGGGGACAAGTTTTTTTTTCACTTGCGCCCAGCACCTCCCTCAAAAACACTAACCCCACACTTTTTTTTTAATGGTTGATTTTCCTTTCTTTCTAGGTTGGTCTCTCGCTTAATATTATGGGGCTAGAACTGATTACAAAAAAAATGGTAAATGGCATTGTCGGGCGGCATTATTCATTCCAACTTGGGCTCATAAATGTGAGCAATTGGCTCGGGGTGAGTCGGGCCTGCTCAGTAAACGGCATTCTTAATTTTATTCTTAATTTAGTGGTATAGCGCGTATGAAAAATGGGGTAAGAGTTAGTCTTAGGTGTGATTTTGAATACAGATGAGCAATTTTTTACCAATGTTTTTTTTTTTTGCTTTCGAATTGCGGGCAACGGAGAAGCCGGCAGATCAGCAAAGGAGGCCACTGAATCATTGCCGAACACGGGTTCAGTATCATTCACTGACTTCCGAGAAAATTTTACGAAGCAATCTCGAGACGACCCGAACCAAAATTTCAAAAAATCAAAAAAAATTCAAGAATTTCAAGAATTTTTCAAAATTTCAAAAAGTTTTAAAAATGTCAAAAATTTTCAAAAATATCAAAAAATTTGAAAAATTAAACATTTTAACAAATACAATTTTTTTTTAAATTTCCAAAATTTCAAAAAAGCTGCATAAATTGAAGAAAAAAAATTGTGATTTGAAATGAAAAATGAATGTGCGTCTTGAAAGCTCATGCAAAAATTTTATCATCAACCCTTCCTAGTGGTTGTTCTCTCGGCGAAGAGTTGTGCGCATCTCATGAATAATTTGCGCCGGGCCCCACGCTCCTCTGTGGGTCGATCATAAAAAAGGCGCACGTACACATCGTCCACATGTACACATATCCATACGTCACGGGTGGAAAATAGGGGTTGAGAAAAAAATATTAAGTAGGAAGGGGTGCAGCCGGACGGTGGCCCAAATCCCTGTAGATAAAAAGCGTGCGCCACCCCATAAGAACTGCGGAGTCCCCCACACATATATATATATATATATATAGTGCGCGGTATGGGCCACTGAGTCACCACCACCCAGACCCTTTTTTTTTCGCCGCTTCTTTTTTTTAGGCCAGTCTCCTCTGCATAAGGGGTGCCGAAATTCTTTCCTTGTGTCTTATCGGGGGATGAAAAAAAAGGGTTCACCCCTCGATTCAACGGAGCCCGCTGTTTTTTATCTACCTATATTTGTTTTCAAAGAACATGAAATGTGCACGTAACACAAAATTTTTGGAAATTTTGAAAATGAATTTTTTGAAAATTGTGTTTTTTTTTGCAAAAATTGAGATTTTTGAAATTGTGAAAATGGAAATTTTTGAGTCAGATTTTTTAAAAAATTCTCATTTTTTTAAAAATTGAGATTTTTGAAATTTCGAAAATGAAAATTTTCAAGTCCGACTTTTTTTTGAAAATTCTATTTTTTTTTTAATTGAGATTTTTTTTGTGAGATTTTTTAAAATTTCAATATTTCAAAAATATGATTTTCATTTTTGAAATCTGATTTTTTTGACAATTTATTCTTACCGGGTTTTTGAATTAATTTTAAATCGAAAAAAATCAAAATCGTAATTTTGAATTTTCGGTTTTTCGTCTAATTTTGGAAAAAATGGAATTTTTTAATTTGAGGTCCTATTTAGGAATTTTGGATATTCGATGAAGGGTTTTGAAAATTTGAAATTTTTGACATTTTGATTTTTTGGAAATTTTTTAGGTTTGAGTTTTCACAATTATTGAAATTTGTGAAGTTTTCAAAATTTCGAAATTTCATTCTTTTCCAAAATTTCCGAATGTTCACATATTTTTGAATCTCTTCTGCAATTAAATTCTCTAGTTAAAAACACACCAAAATTTGTATCAATTATTGCGCAATCGGAAAATTGATATTCATTTAGTTTCTTTGAGTTTTTACAAATTTTCCAGGTCTATTTAAATCTTCGAATTTTCCACAAAATATGAATAACGGCAAAAATTTTTCATTTGGTTTTTCCAATTGTTGTGTTTGGAATCTTTTCCAAATTTCGAAACTTTTGAATTGGGTGGTGTTTAATAGTTCCATAAAATTTGAGAATAATTGAAGTTTAAAAAAACTTTGAAAATCTCCAAAAAAAAAAAAAAAATCTTTTAGTTCAGGAGCTGAAAATTCGAATTTAAACAGTTGGGAAAAATGAAGAAAAAAAATTTCAGAACGATCCTATAAAAGTTTCACTTTAAAAATCACAGGATTAACTATGCCTGATTTAATACGTCAATGATACTTTGGAAAAAAAATAGGAAGGAGTGCGAGCGACGGGGAAAACTAGGGGGGGGGGAATCGAGACATGACATTTTATCCTATCATATTCATTTAATCCTATCCGTGCCATTTGACGGACGCGCCGTGTTAATTTCCGTATTTATTTTCGTAATATTCAAATGGAGTTGCTCCATATATAACTTGTACATTATTCTCTACTAGCTGACGACCTCATTCCTAACTATCCGATAGGGGTCGCTGTAATTTTCGGTTTGATAACGATAATTTTTTCTTAGGTAACACGCTGACTGCATTTCTTAGGTAGGGCCAACTGGACACCCATCCATTAACATAGTAGAAACTCTGCCCATTACACCTAAACGCGCGTGTGGGTGGGTGGCTAGGTAGGTGGGTGGGTGATTGGGTAGGTGGGTGGGTGAATGGGTCAGTGGGTCGGTGGGTAGGTGGGTGGGTGGCTGAGTGGGCGGGTAAGTAGGCAAGTGGGTGGATGAGCGAGTGGGTGGCTCGGTGAGTGGGTAGGTGGGTGGGTGGATAGGTGGGTAGGTAGGTGAATGAGTGGGTGGGTGGCTGGGTATATGGGTAGGTGGATGGGTGGGTGGGTGTGTAGGTGGGTGGGTGGGCGGGTAGGTGGATGAGTGGGTGGGTGGCTGTGTGGGTAGGTAGGTGGGTGGATGGGTGGGTGGTTTGAGTGGGCGGGTGAGCAGGTGAGTGGGTTTGTGAGTGAGTGGGTGGAAATTTGAAATATCAGGGTTACTTATAAGAGAATTTTCCTATATTGAAAAATTTTGGAAGAAAATCGAGTACATCAAGAAATCATCTGTACACATTTCTAGAAATTTAACTTTCCCGACTGAGATCAATTGTATCTATAATGATGTTATATCACACTATCTCATCATACCCGATCAAAATTATCGACATCTGACTAAACTCCGCGTTTTCATTTCCCCGTTATGCTTGAAAGGTTCTCGAGCGTATGGAAAAGCGTAACTCACATTCAATACCATAAATACCCATCCCTCATGCCGAGTACTCACAATGGAGTTGAAAAAATAAAAAAAAAAAATCATCCCTCGGAAATGTCACAAGCGCGGACATCCCCATCGTGGGGACACAACAATACCCTTGAGTGGACATTCTAAACATTCACATGCAATTTTCCGGACAGCTTTAATTTATTTTCATCGATTTTGGTACTCGGCCGCGCCTTAGGGGAGGAAAATTGTCTCAAGTGATGTTTTGGGGACTTAGCTTTAGTCATCCAATACGCAATTTAATGGATTGGAAAATCTTAAGGTTGTTCATGCAAAACTTAAGTTGCCACTCAACTTTAGTCATTGGGTTCAACTTGCGTCACCTGTGTGTATGTGCGTTAGTGTGTGCGTGTGTGTGTGGCGAACATGCTTAGACCATTTTTAAGGAGGCCTTGTGTGTGTCTGTGTGTGCATCCTAATGTGTGTGCGTGGGTGTAATCGAATATCTTCCGATTTTTCGATATTGAACGAAATCACGAAAACAATCAGAGATACGGAAAAAAGTCTTATATGAATATTGTTCGTCTGTTAATTATCCATCTTTTATGTTGTATGACTTTTTTTCCTAAGTCCCGTAATTTCGGACATACGGTGATCTCAGCATCATTGGCTGAGCTGGTCCACTATCACACACGTAATCCGCTCATTGAAAGTTCGGGTCTAACTCGCGAGGATGAGGGTGGAGGAAAAATTGACATTCAGCTTTTTTGGTGGAAATAAAATTCCCTACCGAAAATGTTTTATAACACTTTTTTGTAAAACCACTCAGTGAGGAGCTACTTCACGGCTAGGATAATCTTGAAGATGGTCAGAGGAAGAAATTTCAAACATCTGAGGATTTTTTTCTTAAAAGATGAAATAACTCTTGGAGTTTATTTGCACGGATCTAAAAATCAGTTTCCCACTCCTCGTCGGAAAGTTTGTACTTTTCGCTCTAGGCGGGAAAGTTTCTACTTTTCGTCCTAGGCCGGAAAATTTGTACTTTTCGTCCTAGGTCGGAAATGTTACACTTTTCGTCCTAGGCCCGAAATGTTGCACTTTTCGTCCTAACCCCGAAATGTTGCACTTTTCGTCCTAGGCCCGAAATGTTGTACTTTTCGTCCTAAGCCATAAAGTTTGTTTTTCTCTCCCTAAACCGAAAGGTTTGTATTTTTCACCCTAGGCCGACAAATTTCTTTCTTTCTCCCTAGAGCGCAAAGTTTGTACTTTTCCTCTTAGACCATAAAGCTTGTATTTTTCGCCCTAGGCTAGAAAGTTTGCATTTTTCGTCCTAGACCCGAAAGTTGGCACTTTCCGCCTTAGACCCGCAAGTTAATACTATCCATCTTAGACGCCTAGGTAAGTTTGTATGCTTCGCCCTAGGCCGGAAAATTTGTTTTTGTCGTCCTAGGCTGGAAAGTTTGTACTTTTCGTCCTAAGCCGGAGAGTTGGTTATTTTCTCCCTAGACCGGAAAGTTTGTACTTTTCGCCCTAGGCCCAAAAGCTTGTACTTTTCGCCCTGGCTCCGAAAACTTGCATGTTCCGCCCTAGGCCGAAAAGTTTGTACTTTTCGTCCTAGGCCGGAAAGTTTCTATTTTCCGTCCTAGACCCAAATGTGTACTTTTCGCCCTCGGCCGAAAAATCCGTCCTTGCGGGCCCTAGGGCCCTCGTCCTATTGGCCGTTGTTGGCACCTCGGGTACACCCAACACACTCGCCGGCAATGTTCAACTTTCCGCCCTAGGTCCCCGACTACCAGTATACTTGCTTGAACCCATTTTTCGCCGATATCTTCAAAACTAAAAGTGCTACGGAATATTCATATAAACCTTTATTGTAGCTCTGAGTGCGCACTACAAAAAACTTTTTTATGAAAATTGCCCTACTTCCTTTACATTTCGAGATATGACCTCAAAACCACTTGTGAAATTTTCTCAGTGCGCGCAGGATGAGTGCCGGGAGATTAATAGTTATTGATGTTTTAATATTAGTTATTGCAAACTGAAAAGGATTATTAGTCGTATATGCCGGATGGGGTGAGCAATGACGGCTTAATTGATTCCATCGATTTTTATGTCTTGAGGCGCGTTTTTCGGGGGGAGGCCAAGTTGGCTCGAGTGATGTTTTCAGATGAAAAGGAGAAAAGCAAAAGTGAGGATGAATGGGGAAATATTGAGGTCAGATGGACCCGGGCTATACCACCACTCGACTTATTTCAAGTGCATCCGAGGAGACCCCTTGTGACTCAAATTTTTTTTCCTACCCGTCTCTTTCATTTTTTCATTGACTCGGATAAAATTCACTAATGAATGCCCGGTAACGGCCACTTCTAACTTTATAATTCCTTCGATGGTCCTCTCACTTTTCACCACCCCATCCAATCACTGGGCCTTGGAGATAGACGCGGAGGTAGCAACTTTTAAATGTGAATTTTAGTTCGGCAACATTTTTCATCTCATGGGAAAAAGGGTGGGTGGATGATGTGTGGATTCGTGGGTATGGATTTTTTTTTTTTCATCCAACCCTCGTAGAGTGATTAATGTACGACGTAAGCGAGTCAACTTTTTCTTTTACATATTATTGTTAATTTTACGGATTAGAAATTTTTGAAAATTTTGTACTCATTTTTTTTTTAATAGAATAATTTGAATTGATGAAATGTAAAATTTTCAAAAAAAAAAAAAAATAAAAAAAATAATACCAATAATGATGACAACGATAACTAGTGGGGTGTGCATGTGTGGGCCCCACTCGGGGCACAAACAAAACTTCCCGATTTGGTTTTTCAGCACAACCTACTAAATTTATTCTTCTCCAATATACTACGGTTAATCAGTGTGACCCCTGTTATTATCATAACGAAAACATGCCTATTTGAGAATTCCAAACTGACTCATTTATGGAGCAGATAATTATGAATACTTGAGTAGACGCATGGTGAGCATGACGATGAGACTTATGCGTGTTACTTGAGTGAGAGTGAGACGCCAATAAGGATGCGGCTGCAAAACAAAAACTTTAATATTTTACCCAGTGGAACAGTATAAACAATTGCAATTGCTAATAACATTGCATATACTGCACAAATGCCATCCAAAATGTGACCGCTCGATTTTGCATGAAAACGCTTCGATTGGGACCGTCATGACAGCGCGGGGTCCATTCGTTCACTTATTACATACATAATTGTGGAGACTGCTATACCTCCTTAATTATGCAAATTATCGAAAAAAGGCATTCTACATAAAATGCGTATTTTTATATGGCAAACAACTTTTCTTATATGAATTTTGCGCTAACTCTAATAGTTTATGCAGTAGAACATTATAAACAATTGACATTGTTAATAACAATATAAGTACTGGACCACTTTGACTCAAAATTTAATCAGTTATAAAATATACTTATATCTTTCAACTGTGACATTGAGTACCTGGATTACAACATTTTTGCGTCAATGAACGTTCATTATCACTATTTTCGATTTTGGCTCAATATGAATTTCTCAAAAACAGGGGAACTACTCGATGGGTTCGATCAAAAATCTAATCAGCTCTAAGTTACACGGAGACGCAACGATAAAGAAAAAATTAATCGAATCGCACGATGCGTTTCCGAGAAAAAGTAAACGAAAAATTTTGCCACATACGTGAAAATTTCATCGATCTGGCACTTTTCATTTTCGGGGTCATTACAATAACTTCCCTAGATCGGGAAGTTAATTAAAGGTTAAACAAAATAGGCAATTTACAACGTAAACATAGACAAAAATTACCATTATCGAATTTCGCGCAAATTATCCGCGGCCCCTCCCCCCTCCCCCCCCCCGCTAAAACCGCGAAATTGGCTTTGTGATAAGCCAAACATTTACATTTTATCTGGCAATTTTAGGACTATCCTTGGTATTGTTTATCCACCAAATTAATTTGGCTCTTCTCCCCTCGACTGAGTGGAGTTGCGCGTTGCAGTTAACTCAGAGGGATGCTGAGAACATCTGAGAGCGCACCCTCGTTGGGTAGGAAGAAAAAGGGAAAGTCCTCGTATCCGGGAAAAAGGGGTGGTGTGGGGTGGGGAAAAGTGAAGGTTACTACGACGCAGAAGTTTCCCTCGGCTTTCACCCTCTTCGATTGCTGGGCGCACGCTTATTTCCCCCCTCCCCCCCCCCCCCACCCACCCACCTCCCAATGGACCCTTTTTCTTAGCAAGAAAAGTATCTTGCGTAATTAAGCAAGGCGCGGCTTGGAATTTAACTGGAGGGCGGCCATATTGGCCCGCCTGCGTCGCACACTGCGCGACACGAGGGGGAGACACGGTAAATGAGCGAGGCGCCAATTTATGGGCATTATGAACACAGTAGAATTTATTGGCGTGATCAATATCAATATTGAATGGCTCAAATTTTAGGGAATTTTCGGGAATATCACAGAATCTGAGGGAGATAGAGGAATTTTTGTTAAGACCGTTTTTGTAGAGCACAGGAAGATCTACAAATTTTGTTTTATGCAAATCTTTGTATCTCTGGTAGATTGCTAGATTTTTGCCGGAAACTTTACCGGAAGTTGATAGTTTTTTGGGGCGTTGAATTATTTTGCATGTCCATAAATTTTTGGAGAGAAATTTTTTTTGAGAGTTTTGAGGGTTGTTGGGGGTGGGAATATATAAAAAAAATCGATTTTTAAAAATGGAAATTGTTAGAAAAAAACAAAATAAAAATTAGGAATTAAGTGGAAATTAATTGTTGGAGTAATTGAATTTTTCCCGCCAGAATTTGATTGAAAAAAATTTGATAATTGAAGGCGCATGTAAGTTTTTGCAATGCAAATTTGTGGGAGCAAAAGATTAAGGGTGGGGGATGAAATTGGTGGGTTAAAATCAGGGAATCCAATTGATCCATCAACCCAATTATCGAGTGAATGAATGAAACACGAGTCGTTTTCCCTAATTAATTTCTCGAGCTGAGACAGTGGATGATGGTTTCGTAGTCGGGAAAATTGAGTTACCAAGTGCTCCAGGGAATCAATGATTCGTGGGTATGTAACCCAGAGGTAACTTGCGCATCTGCCAATCGGAATTATCGCCGACACAGAAATAGTTCAGTCGCGGGTATCTAGCGGATTTAGGAGATGAAGTATCGATTTATTTGACTTGGAAATTTTAGAATTTGTGAGAACAAATATTAGAGAATTTTAGTAGCTTCGGAACTTGAAAAATAATGAAAAATAAATTGAAAAAAGTGGTATATTTCAAAAATATCAAACTTTTGAAAATGTCAAAAATTTCAAATTTTTCCAAAATTTCAAAAATTTCAAAAATTTCAAAAGTTTTAAGAATTTCAAAAATTTCAAAAATTTCAAAAATTTCAAAAATTTCAAAAATTTCAAAAATTTCAAAAATTTCAAAAATTTCAAAAATTTCAAAAATTTCAAAAATATCAAAAATTTCAAAAATTTCAAAAATTTCAAAATTAAAAATTTCAAAATTCCAAAATTTCAAAAATTTTGATATTTTTGAAAATGTATAATTGCAAGAACTTCATAACAGTCACAAAATTTGAGTTTATAAAATAGATATTTCATAAAAAAAAAATTGTAAAATAAAAACAAAATTGCAAAAAAATTTAAAATTCAAATTGTCAAAAATGTGAAAAACATCAGAAAAAATTTCAGAAAAAAAAATCAACTGAGACAAAATCCAATTTTCAATTTTCTCATGCAAATTTGTAATCAAAGCCTCGACTTTTCCATTATAATTACATTCCCATATATTGTTCAATATTCGTCATGTGAGTGGGCGAGCCTTTCCTCCCCCACACGAAACACATGAAACATATGTGAGTCTCACTGCGTCGTCCATTGTGGCTAGCCCGACAATGGAGACCTCGGGATAATAGATATTTTATCGCTTCATGGGCTCCATCATTTACATAATAGTGCGCATACGTATATCTATAACCGGGGACTATCCAGCATCCTCTCGCGATCCCTTCGCCAGCCTCCAGCCGAGCCATCGAGGATTCCCATTTATGATTTATGCAATGATACGTATGAAGCTTGAGCCAATGTCCGCCACCTCCATTCTCCTATTTAGCATATTGAAAATATTTTTCTTAACCCTTCGTGCTCGCGTACATGGCACGGCGCCAGTAGCTTTCGCGCTTTATTTCAAAGGAAGAGGAGTTGTTGAATGCGGCTGCTTCCGGCTTCGCCACTTGAGTCATGATATTCCTATACCTGGGGTAAACCTTCAGAAACTCCTGTGCTACGGTGACGGGCAAGCGTAAGGGACCGCGGGGTGGGTTCGCGTCCGGCGTAGTGTTCTCATTTCGTGGGTACCGCTGATAATACACTGAATGTTCCTGCTATTGGTCGGTATCCATGGGAAAATCCGAGATGTGAGCATCCGTGGGTGTGTGTGGATGAGTGGGTGGGTGTGTGTGGGTGGGTGGGTGCGCGTGAGTAGGTGAGTGGGTGGGTGTGTGGGTGAGTGTCTCGGTGAGTGAGCGAGTGGGTTGGTGTGTGTGGGTGGGTGGGTGAGTGTGTGTGGGTGGATGAGCGGGCGTGTGTGCGAGGGCGGGTGGGTGTGTGTGAGTGGTTGGGTGTGTGTCGGTGAGTGGGTGGGTAGCTGGGTGGATGTGTGGGTGGGCGCGCGTGAGTAGATAAGTGTATGGGTGAGTGAGTGAGTGGGTGTGTATGGTTGTGTGGGTGGATGAGTCGGCATGTGTGCTTGGGCGGATGGGTGTGTGTGCGTGAGTCAGTGGGTGGGTGTGGCTGAGTGTGTGTGTGGGTGGATGAGTGGGCGTGTGTACGTGGGCGGTTGGATGTGTGTGCGTGAGTGGGTGGGTGTGTGTGGGTGAGTGTGTGGGTGAGTGTGTGGGTGGATGGGTGAGTGTGTGTGGGTGGATGAGTGGGCGTGTGTACGTGGGCGGTTGGATGTGTGTGTCGGTGAGTGGGTGGGTGGGTGGGTGGATGTGTGGGTGGGTGGGTGGATGTGTGGGTGGGCGCGTGTGAGTAAGTGAGTGGGTGGGTGTGTGTGGGTCGGTGGGTGGACGTGTGGGTGGGCGCGCGTGAGTAGGTGAGTTAGTGGGTGGGTGTGGCTGAGTGTGTGGGTGAGTGGGTGAGTGTGTGTGGGTGGATGAGTGGGCGTGTGTGCGTGGGCGGGAGGGTGTGTGTGCGTGAGTGGGTGAGTGGGTGGGTGTGTGTCGGTGAGTGGGTGGGTAGGTGGGTGGATGTGTTTGTGTGTTTGAGTGAGCTAGTGTATGGATGTGTATGAAAAAAATTGAAAATTCGAGCTTGTCAAAATTTTCAAAAATTCCAGATTTTTCAAATTCATAATCGCTGTTAAGTCTGTTAATCATTGATTTTCCAAGCTCAATTTTTCCGTGCATTTTGGGATAGTGTAGGTCTGCCTAAAATTTAAAACGCCCATCGCTTACCGCCCGACCTTGAACTTGGCGATCAAACGTATTCGGCGGGGGGAAGTCGCTTCACTCACGATGAATGGCAATCGATATCATCGATTCCTTACTTCCTTTATAATCCCGAGAACCTGCCCCCAGTGATATTTTTCATAGATACAATCACGAACAGTACACTAATTACTCAACTGATTTATCGCATTATTATCAATGTCAGTGTCAATGGTGATTTGTATCTTAACGTGTTTCGCGGATGAGTGGATTTATGAATATAACTGAACTAAATTTATGGCTGATCCCTCAGCCATTTTTCCCGAGTACTTGAAAAATAAATTGATCTTCATCTGACGAGTGGTTCATTTGAAGACCGTTTATAAAACGGACTTTTAATTAGCTCGACGCTCGGTGACACGTGGTGGGAAACCTTTGCAGGTAAAATGTATATTCGCTCTTCGGCATTTCTTCGAGAGGGCCTACTGGACACCCATCCGTGCGTCTGGGGCCGACTTTGCAAAAAGTTCGTATTTCCGAATTCGAATGTTTTTTTTTTAGTTTATAACAAATTCGAGATTCCAAATTTCAGAAGAAAAAAAAATTGTTTTCGGTCTTTTTTCACCCCGCGAAGTGCGTAATGAATAGTTAGCAATTAATTGAATTTCCCTGTATGATTAAGGGAGCTGATTATGGGAATCGTCGCTATTGATTCGACTCTCTTCCTTTTTTTTCATGGTTTTTTTTTCCTTTCGCCTGTTTACGGGACAAGGGGTTATAGGAAAATTATAGTGCGATCGAGGTAATAACGGGATGCACCGGAAGCCGTGGGGACTGCGTGTTTTATGGGTCTTTGATCGCTGCGTTTTGGGCATGGGTTGGACCGCTAAATTATCCACTTTCCAGTCTATAATCATTGTTTTATTAATTTATTACGTTCAATCGTTGAAGCAACTCCTCTTTTTTTTGAGCTCTTCATGAAAACCAATCGGCCGATTCGCGGAAGTACATATATATAGTTATGAAAAAAGGGATGCACTTTCTTTTACTCATCTCATGTGAGTCAATATTTAGCCAATAGGCGCTAATTAATCGAGGGGGCAATTAATAATTATTGCACCGCGCAGAACTTTTTCCAATTTTTTTTGCAAATTTTTGGAATTTTGAAAATGTCAAAACAAATTTTTTCAATTCCTCAAAATTTTGAAAAAAAAATTTTTTTCTTTTTTTCTGAGTCTTAGCATGCTCCTCATATTTTTTTTACAATCTCGTGTGTATGTTTGTTGAGACGATTTTGGATATTTTCAAAATTTTTGAAATTTTGAGAATTTTGAAAATTTTCGAAACTTGAGATTTTAAAGGTTTTGATTTTTGAAAATTTTGACCATTCTTCAAAAAAAAATTCCAAATTACCAACACTTCTAACAAAATTTTCAAAACTGTCAGTTTTCCAAAGTTCTAAAATTTCTGAGATTTAAAAATTCTCAAAATTTAAAAAATTTGATGAATTTCAAAAAACTGAAAAAACTTTATTACGAGTACTTTACTTTTCCCCAATCCCACAAGGACGAAATAAAAATCCCACACGGAAATAGAAAGCGAATGAAATTCATGTCTACACGATTTAAGGGAAAACGGGGACGAGAGAAGTGTAGACTCCTTTTTCTTCTTTTTTTTTTCCTTGGGCGGGGGTGAGGATATGGCGGTATATCGATCACGGAGCGTTGTATTCCCATAAATGTTATCCATAAAAAACAGAGAAGAGTAGTCAGTGAGGAACAAGAAATAGATCACGAGCACGCGCCCATGGGCTATCCCGTGAATTTACTGCATATTGGCTCGTTTGGGATTTCACCGATGATGTATGAAACTCGCAGACACTTTCAATTTTAATAAGCAAAATTATTAGATAAGAAAAAAATGAGTAGGTGAAAAAAGTGGGTCAGATATTTTTTTTTCTTTTTCAAATTGATAAAAAAATTTGCGAATTATTTGCGTGTGTGTGTGTGCGTGTGTGTGTGTGTGCGCGTGTATGTGTGTGTATTCGGCCTAGTACGATTGAGGTAATTCAGGCGGCAATCAAGTAATCTTCATATAGCCAACAGGTGATTCAATGTTTGATAAGATCACCGCAGTGGGAACTCTTATAAACAATTTCAAATGTTTCTAACGCCGTATCTCAAGAACAGTTACACTTAGCAAAAATTGTATAAAAAGAAAATTATTCCCCGCATAAAAATCCACATTTTTTGTCAGATGACTTTTCCTCCTAACTTGCATCGTTGAGGCGCGACCGCATGCACAGTCAGCGGGCAATGCTGGAGCGTTTTAATGTCGCGCATGCGCACTGCACCGAATCACCAACAAGTGCTTCAGGGCTGCGCAATTTTCGAAGAAAACTGTAGATAAAAATGGAAAATGGTGAAGTTTCTTTTCCCTTTCACCCTGGGGACACAGACACATCCGGTGCAGTGGTTTACAAACAATTTTTCAGTAGTTATCATTTCATTTCCACGTTCTATCATGAATGGTACTTGATTGGAAAAAAGAGCCATAATTGGAAAGCGGTCGAACGGCTTCAGGACAGTCTGGTGTCCTTCGGCTTTCGTAATTGTGCGTTACCATGGTAATGCCTGTTTGTTTGGGGTTCTTTTGGTCATGGGAGTGGGCGGCCCAGTCAGCCGATATCGGAAGGGTTGCGAGGGCATTTCCCGGGGGAGTACAACTATTTCTTCCCCTGGAAAAATCGGCCCTCCCAAATTTATCCCAAACCTCCTCGAAAGAATTCCGTTCAGTTCGCCGGAAAATTTTCCTCATTTTTCCTACATGCATATCTCAACAAAAATCATTCAAAAAAACTTGGCAAAAGTAAGGAACGAATGGGTCAAACCTGTGACTTTCTGATGTGTGCATGTGAGCGAATGTTGTTCTCCGTTGGACCCGATGCATACCATACAGAGACACCCCCACCCACCCACCCACTTACCCACTTACCCACTTACCCATTCACCCACCTACCCACTTGCCCACTTACCCATTCACCCACCCACCCACTCACCCACCCACCTACCCCCCATCCACCCGCCCACCTACCACCCACCCACCCACCTACACACACACCCATCCACCCACACCCACACACACACACACACACACCCACACATACGCACCCACACACACGTATAGACATACTGACACACAGACACACACACACACACACATAAACAAAAAAAATAATGGATAAATAAACTGAAGATTTGTTTTAAAAAATTGCACGATATTGCATTGGAGTTCGTGAATGTGGCCAAAAAAAAATTATTTTCACCTCGGTGAAAAAAAAAAAAAAGTTGTGAAAAGCATCCGTGTATCCCTGGGTACATCCCCACCCCTGGTCCTCCACCCCAGAAAAAAGAGTTAATATTGATCCGTTTTTTTATTTGAGTCACCCCCACGTTTTTCACCCTCGCTATTTTTTTTTACTCTCTCTCTCCTCTCGTTTCGGCCCGTGGCTCACCGTTGCCTACCCACTTTCTATTTCACCGCGAGTGCAACAAGGACAAAATTAGTGTTTCTATAGCAACTACCCCTCCGGTTTTTTTCTCGTCCTCGGAACGTCTCGGATCCACGGGTCCGAGCTTCACGAAAGATAGGAAAAGAATGAAGAACACGAACGAGAGGGCATTCCGGTGATATAAGGATTGTGGGAGTTGCGCGGAAAGTTTGGCGAGAGCGATTTTTTTTTTGGGATTTTCCAAATTTTGTTCGGACCTAGAGGTGATTTGGTACCTTCGTAAAATTCCACCAAAAAATTGAGATTTCTATGGAAATTTGAGATTCTCACAGCATTTTACGATTTTTACAAAAATTTTTTAATTTCCACAAAATTTTTGAACTTTTTACAAAATTTTTCAAACTTTTACAAAATTTCTGATATTTTTACAAAGGTTTTGAAATTTTAACAAAATTTTTGAAACTTCTACAAAATTTCTGAAACTTTTACAGAATTTTTGAAATTTTTACAAAATTTTCAAAATTTTTAAAGTTTTCACAAAATTTCAAGATTTGACAGAATTTTGAGATTTTTACAAAATTTTGAGATTTTTACAAAATTTTGAGATTTTTACAAAATTTTGAGATTTTTACAAAATTTTGAGATTTTTACAAAATTTTGAGAACTTTACGAACAAATTAACTCGCCAATTAAAATTTCGGTTGCCATTAAGAAATTTGGAGAAATTCGAAGAGTTTTTGCACAAAGATGGAGTAAATCAAGCAGTTGGAAGGGCTCAACCGTTGGCCCTTCCAATTTGCCATTGAACATTATTAATTCCTATTCCTAATCAGTGATTTGCATTTTCAAATTATCTCAACTGTTTGTGTTTGTGAAACAAAAAAAAATTGCATCTGCTCAAATATTATGATTCACTTTGAACATTGTACGTTTATATTCAATTTCCTGTACAAAATTACATAATTAAATAAGTTACACTGATTATAAGAATTCGATATGCATTGTTAATTTAAAAATTTTCCGTTGATGATGATTATTGTTATTAATTTCATTAATATTCCTTGTATCAGTTATTTTATTTCTTCAATTTTTGGCAATTGTTTTCACACACCTGCACTCAAATAAATTAAGAAAATGTTCATTTCCTACTCCGCGACGTTTAAACTATTCACTATTGATAATAATATACATATATAGAAATTTATTCCTCTTCATCGTTTGGAGTTCACCAAGTGACAACAATAGTTCACGACATTGGGACAAGCGACGAAATTTCAAAAAGCTTAATTATGTACATTGATCATGAACTTGTTGAATACAGGAAACGCGGTTAATTGATGCAACAGATTATTTTTACAAGATGCGCCAGGAACTCACTCCATAATCAATGAGCGCTCGAGTATTCTCAGGATAATTCAAGTGGCAAATAACGATTTATGTCGATGAAGTGGAATAAGAGGCGTGAGAAAATCATTTGCATTTCTTCCAGACTTGTGGCAAATAAAAATTGACAATTTCTCGATGAAATTTTGATAACGCAAAAAATTGGTCAAATGTTCATAAATTTTGGAAAATTGTAAATTACCAGAATTATCAAAATTACAAAATTTTCATCGAAATTGCATAACGAAAAAAAAATTAGAAAAAGTGCAAAAATTAATTGTAAAATGTTCCAAAATTTTCAAAAAATTTCCAAAAAAGTTCCAAATTGGGAATACCAAAATTTTTTTTTGGTACTAGAAAGAGGACGAAATTCCAAGTCGAAAGTTCCTCTTCACCATTTCAATCTGACACCATCCGACGAAGTTATTCAAGTGGGAACTGGAACCATTCCAGCACTGTTCAGGCCACTGGTTCCGAGTGGAAGAACGATGAATTGTTTCACGTGAAGGATCCATTCTGGGAACTGTTCCACGTGGAACTTCAGTTCCGGCAACTGTTCCGGGAACGGCTGCAGATGACAGCTCCATTCCGGGAATGGAACTAAGATGTGGAGGGGGTTCCAGGAATTGCTCCGGGGGGAGGAACAGGTTGAAGAACCGTTCCAACTGAAAATCAAGTTCTCGGAACTGGGAGCACTGATCGAGTGCGCTAAACAGTGCTGTAACTGTCCAACTTCAAATTTCAATAACTCGATCTCCCATTTGGGTGGTGGGTGGGGGGGAGGGGAGGGGGAGGGGGGGGGGAGGCGTCAGACGGAGACTTGCCGAGGAACTTTCGACCCGGAACTTTGCCCTCCTTCCCTCACTCCCAAAGTCCGCAGTTTTGGCCTAATATGCGTTTACAAGCTTGAAAAGTTGTCCGGACGTCTTCTGGACGTCCTCTGGACCTCTTACCACCATTTGCATGGGGAAAAAAAGGACTCTTGATGCCCGTTACTCTAACAGCTCGAACTCGGTGGTCCATTATCGTTCAATTCTTCATCTGTCCAAGAATTTTAATCTCGCCCGAGGGCGACAACTCCCCCGCCCCTCCCCCCCACCCAATTTCCCTTTAATATTTCGCTTTCCAGTCATCGTCTGCGTGATAATGGAAAAGTGGAAAATGTCGGCGCAGCAGGATTTCGGGAGGTTTATTTATGGGGGCGCGAGAATCTCGATGAGGCAGCAGTTTTCGAGAGATTGGGGATGAGGTGGGAGGAAAGGATTATCAATTGCTGTTTTAGGGGTGAATTGTATAAACTGAAAATAGTTACAATTTATTAGAAAGTTTAAAAAATTTCTGTTGTATTGATAATGTATAGTAGGTGAACGTTTTTGCCACCGAAAACGAAACATAAGATTTGATTGCACTTTGTAGATATTTCTCATATTTCTAAGCCATTACTAATGGTGTGTGTGCGTGTGTGTATGTATGTGTGTGTGTGTATGTGTGGGTGTGTATGTGTGGATGGGTGGGCGGCTGGCTGTGTGGGCGCCTAGGTGGGTGGGTGGATGGTCGGGTGGCGGGGGGGGGGGGGGGGGGGGGGGGTGAGTGGGTGGGTGGGCGGCTGGGTGGGTGAGTGGGTGGTTGGGCGGGTGGGTGGATGGGTGGTTGGGTGGGTGGATGGGTGGGTGGGTGGGTGGGTGGATGGGTGGGTGGGTGGGGGACTGGGTGGATGGCTAGGGGGGTTTTCATGTAAGGACACACACACACACACACATACATATATATAAGTAAAAGAAAACTAAGAGTAGAATAATGACATATAAAAAGTATGATGTAAATATACATTTAAAAAAACTGGCAATTCTTCCTCAAAATATTTGTACGAAAATCCGATAATAAAATATGACCTTAATATTGCATGCTCTTGACGGGCGTTTCACCATTGAGAGAAAATAAAATTTTACGTATGGGGAATGTGTGGAAAGGCAGGATTCAACCCTCCCTATCATCAATAATTCTGAGGATATCAAAGCATCCCAATTTCTACAAAAAATTGCCTCCACCAAAGTATGGATCAACAGAATGCTACTGCCACATCAAACGGACTTACTTACGGCCATTTTTTTTTACGACAAAAATTGGAAGCACGAGTGGAAATAATGAGAAGAGAGGAAAATTACATTAAAATCTGCAGATACAAATGGCCTTGGATTTTTTTTCAATTTTTCAAAATGTTTAGTTAAAAAAATTAATCAAAGAAAAAATTCGAATTCCAAAATTTTCGATTTTTTTTCTGACCGTTGACAGCTGAAAATTCCGAAGAAGGTCCAGGTTGAACTCAGTCAATTACAATAACATAGACATGGAAGTCTCTTAAATTTCCAAAGACTGTATAAAAATGTGTACACGAGCCGTTGTCACTTCATAGGTCTTAATCGGATTAAGAACCAGGTGAATGGACGGTCCGTATAATATTGTCCACTTAAAGAAGTGGGTGATATCACAAAAACACAAGTGGCATCTTCCAGAACAATATTCAGTCCTTCACCTGCCATAGACGCGCTTTCCCGACAGATTGATACGACTTGTCCGTTTTATCGGGACATCTTCCGCTGTCGCCTAATGCCGAGCGATAAGGCGTACGCTTCCGCGTGTGCCACCTGCGCAATTGAAAGGTGGCACAATCCGGTTGCACTCGACTAAAACGTTTCCTGATGAAATCCGAAGGTTCTGCTGCAAATCTGATCGACTCACAATTTATAGATTGCAAGTGAACTCCATGGACTTGCATTGATGATTAGTTGTACTACTTGATTCAAGTGGATCCAGTTCATTCAGACCAAAAATCGGCTTGATTCAGGTTGACCCATGACTTGAGTCAAATCGACCTCTTCAAGTCGGCAACGAGTCTAGGCGAAACTCTGCTTGATTCAGTTTCACAACCGACTTGACTCAAATCGACGTCTTCGCGTTGATAATCTACTCGAGTCAAGGGGATTCTCTACTTGAGTCAAGTTGATAGTCGACTTGAGTCAAGTCGACCTCTTTAAGCCGGTAACCTACTTGATTCAAGGCAATACTCTACTTGATTCACGTTGACAGTCGACTTGACTCAAATCGATCTTTTCAAGTCGATAATCTACGTAATTCAAATCGATACTCTACTCGATTTGACAGTCGACTTGACTCAAATTGACCTCTTCAAGTCGATAATTCGCTTGAGTCAAGGCGATACTCTACTTGATTTAAGTTGACAATCGTCTTGAGTCAAGTCGATAATTTACTGAATTTAAGGCGATACTTTACTTGATTCACGTTGACAGTTGACTTGACTCAAATCGACCTCTTCAAGCCGGTAATCTACGTAAATCAAGGCGATACTCTACTTGATTCAAGGTGGCAATCGACTTGAGGCAAGTTGGCCTCATCAACTCGATACCCTAGTGGATTAAAGGCGATGCTTTACTTGATTCACGTTTATAGTCGACTTGATTTAAATCGGCCTCGTCAAGTCGGTAAACTACGTAAGTCAAGGCAATAGTCTACTTGAGTCAAGTTGATAGCCTGTTTGAATCAAGTTGACAGCCTGCTTGAGTCAAATCGACAGGTTAGTTGAGTCAAACTCACAGCCAACTTGAGTCAACTTGATTCAAGTTGACAGTCGACTTGACTCAAGTCGACAGTCGATTTGACTCAAGTTGACAGTCGACTTGACTCAAATCGATCTCTTCAAGTCCATAATCTACGTGATTCGACCTGATACTTTAGCTGATTCATGTCGATATTTGACTCAAGTCGACAATCTACTTGATTTAACTCTATCAGGCTACTTGGCTAAAATCCACTTCGAATTGACACGACTCGATCCTTTCAAGTCAATACTACTTCATTTGAGTCGATGTCTATCTTATCGAAGTTGACACTGTACTTGATTTGAGTCTCCTTCTAGTTAACTCAAATCGACGTTATGCAGTTCCTTAGTACACATTCAAATCGCTGCTCGCATGCCACATCAGGCAGGTACTAAATGAATAAACAAAAATAGATATTTTTTGTGTTATAATGAATGCAATTATCATGATATTTGTGGTAGTTGCGGAACTTTAGTTGATGTGCACTTAGCGAGAACAATTTACAATGGCTTATCATTGATCCACAATTATTATTCAACTATTATGCTGCATTAATTTTTCGTCCTTTTCATTATTCGTAAGGTATGAATTTGTACCGCGCACTCGTTGAGAATCAAATTACTTGAACTTTTGCAATTTTCAGAGTTTTTACTCCCACCAATTTCTATGGTGCATCAACATCACGATAATCAATTACTTCGATCATTTCAATTTTCCCATTGAACATTATCAATTCCTATTACTAATCAGTGATTTGTATTTTCACATTATCTCAACTGTTTGTGTTTGTGAAACAAAAAAAAATTGCATCTGCTCAAATATTATGATTCACTTTGAACATTGTACGTTTATATTCAATTTCCTGTACAAAATTACATAATTAAATTAGTTACACTGATTATAAGAATTCGATATGCATTGTTAATTTAAAATTTTTCCGTTGATGATGATTATTGTTATTAATTTCATTAATATTCCTTGTATCAGTTATTTTATTTCTTCAATTTTTTGGCAATTGTTTTCACACACCTGCACTCAAATAAATTAAGAAAATGTTCATTTCCTACTCCGCGACGTTTAAACTATTCAATATTGATAATAATATACATATATAGAAATTTATTCCTCTTCATCGTTTGGAGTTCACCAAGTGACAACAATAGTTCACGACATTGGGACAAGCGACGAAATTTTCAAAAAACTTAATTAAGTACATTAATCATAAACTCAGTTGAATGCAGAAAATGCGGTTAATTGATGCAATGTATTATTTTTTTTTTTAAGTGCACCTCACACTTAAATTTGAACGACCTTGCTCGAAGGATGTCAGACTTGTTTAGGGGACATTTAATAGAGTAATAATTGATACATTTCATCTTCGGCAATCAGACTTCATAGAAACCAGAAATAGCCAGACAAATTTTTGGGAATTGCATCATTTCCAACATCATTCAGCCAAAAATATGCTGGAATAGAGGAAAGAGTTTAGTGGATTCAAGTCGCTCCGCGCAATCTGAGTTTCGCCGCAGGATATCACGAGATCTTAAATGAGAGCTGGAACACACTGCATCCTTACCTTGATACGCCAACTGTTGTGATACGATTAGTTTCACAAAACCTGAAGCCAATTCAAAAGTCTATAAATTTAAGGAATTTTGAGGGCACTGCAGAAATAGAAAGCAGAAAAAAGAATAGCAAAAAAAAAGGGAAAATTTGCAGGAATTTGTTTTATAGAAACTTCCAACAATTTCAAATTGGTTTAGAAATTTCAAAAGTTTTAAAAATTTCAAAAATTTTAAAAATTTCAAAAATTTCAAAAATTTCAAAAATTTCAAAAATTTCAAAAATTTCAAAAATTTTAAATGATGCCAACATATTTCCATCTTTTCTTCAAATTTCAAAAAAGAGAAGTTAAAAAACGTTAAGAAACTCCGAAAAATTTTCAAAAATTTCAAAAATTCCAAAAACTTCATAAAGTCCAAAATCACCAAAAGGCTTCACTAATCAACCAGGGTAAGCTCGTCTGAGACTAAATTTTCATGGAAAAGCTCAAAATGACAGGGATCCAGCACACCCTCTATAAGACACTTTTCTGCGGAAGGAACCCGTTAGAACCGAGGTGAACTGACTTCGATAGTTTGGCAAAACCACAAGGGCCTAGCTCCACACATTTTGTTAAGAAATTGCAAAATTACCCCGTCTTTCCCCCGTTCGCCCATACATACTGGGGCATCAAATGCATTTGGGGAAAAAAGCCGGTGTCCATTGGCGCGGCAAGATACAGGAACAAATCGTAAAAACTTGAAAGGGTATACGAATAGAGCGAAAAAGAAATTTCAAAAAAAAGTTTTTCAGCAGCTTTATAGCCAGAGATAAAAAATCTACATTCTCACATCGATATGCCACCTGTCGGGGCGATCCATCGGTGTCCTCGAATCATTGAAGGGAGTCCGGCGTTTAGCCGGTAAAAGGGCCTCGACTCCCGAGGATTCGCCATATGGTCCTCCTGGGGATGATGGATCCTTCGGGGAAAGAGGCCCATTTATTTGGCGCGTGCTGTATAATTAAAGATTTGAGAGTCTGGCCTCATTTCGATCTTTTTGTTTTCCTGTGACCTTCGATTCATCAAAAACTACGAACTAGGTTATTTAACCCCTCACGTACGGCGCGTCCGCAAACTGTCCGCACCGCCGCACGACTCATGACGCTCTACATCGCGAGCTCAATCAGCGGGTCACTCCCATTATATTCAGTTTTTTAATTTCCCGATCTAGGGAATTCAGTTCCCGAGCTAGGCAAGTTATTGTAATGACCCCGAAAATGAAAAGTGCCAGATCGATGAATGTGTGTGTGTTCGTCCGTATGTGGCAACATTTTTCGTTTACGTTTTCTCGGAAACGGATCGTGCGATTCAATTAATTTTTTTTTCAATCGTTGCGTCTCCGTGTAACTTAGAGCTGATTAGATTTTTGATCGAATCCATCGAGTAGTTCCCCTCTTTTTGAGAACTTCATGTTGAGCAAAAATCGAAAATAGTAATAATGAACGTTCATTCACACAAAAATGTTGTAATTCAGGTACTCAATGTCACAGTTGAAAGATATAAGCATATTTTATAACTGCTTAAATTTTGAGTAAAAGTGGTCCAGTACTTATATTGTTATTAACAATGTCAATTGTTTATAATGTTTTACTGCATAAACTATTAGAGTTAGCGCAAAATTCATATAAGAAAAGTTGTTCGCCATATAAAAATACGTATTTTATGTAGAATGTCTTTTTTTGATAATTTGCATAATTAAGGAGGTATAGCAGTCTCCACAATTATGTATGTAATAAGTGAACGCATGGACCCAGCGCTGTCATGACGGTCCCAATCGAAGCGTTTTCATGCAAAATCGAGCGGATCACATTTTGGATGGCATTTGTCCAGTATATGTAATGTTATTAGCAATTGCAGTTGTTTATACTGTTCCACTGGGTAAAATATTAAAGTTTTTGTTTTGCAGCCGCATCCTTATTGGCGTCTCACTCTCACTCAAGTAACACGCATAAGTCTCATCGTCATGCTCACCATGCGTCTACTCAAGTATTCAAAATTATCTGCTTCATAAATGAGTCAGTTTGGAATTCTCAAATAGGCATGTTTTCGTTATGATAGTAACAGGGGTCACACTGATTAACCGTAGTATATTGGAGAAGAATAAATTTAGTAGGTTGTGTTGAAAAACCAAAGCGGGAAGTTTGGTTTGCGCCCCGGGTGGGGCAGACACATGCACACACCACTAGTTTATTACGTCATTGGGTTACCATATTTTTTTTTTCAATTTTTATCTTAAACAGTCGTAGCGATAAGTGTAGCGCTCGGGACCGAGCCATTTTTCAGCGTTCCGTTTAGGTTGAGCCCCCTACTTCCCCCACTCCCGCCTGTCACACGAGTCTTCTCGCAAGCAGTTTCGTATCTTATATTGTGCGCAATGAGGTGGCGTTCAAAATAAGGCGCGAGAATTTTCGAGGCATGGGGACGGAGCGTTTGAGGGGGCTCAACGTAGGCGTAGGAGGAGCGCGAGTCAGTGGACTAATGGGATCGTCAACTAACGGGCTGTCAAATTATGGGACAGCCGACTGTACATTACAATATTCCTGGGCGCTCAGTTCGCAAGATGTCTAATGTGCGCAATTTGTTTATAGCAAAACAATTATTTAACCCATCGAAAGTTAACTTGCGCTACTCGATAGAAAAATGTTCAACGTATTTTTAGGGCAGAGTTGAGAATTTTCAGGGGAAATTTCGTCGATAAACGCGGCGGTCGAATACATGGGGGTCGAATACAATAGTGTGGAATTTACAAGTTATAGTTTTGTCCATACAGAAAAAATATAAAAAATAAAATTGAAAAACAGATACTTAATTTACAACCAATGTCATTGGCATTGTCAATACTTTCTCCAGATGTAAATATGTGCTTTGGTATTAGGGAAAATAATGTTTCGAAATTTTCAAAAACTTCAAAAATCTCACGAATTTCAAAACTTCAAAAATTTTAAATATGTCAAAACACTCGAAAAAAATATTTAACAACACCTATAATTCCCAAACATCGAGAAAAATTTCAAAAATTTCAAAAGTTTCAAAAGTTTCAAGAATTTCAAAAATTTCAAAAATTTCAAAAATTTCAAAAATTTCAAAAATTTCAAAAATTTCAAAAATTTCAAAAATTTCAAAAATTTCAAAAATTTCAAAAATTCCAAAAATTTCAAAAATTAAAAAATTCAAAGATTTTAAATTAAGAAATTTAAAAAAAAAGAAAAACAATAAAAATCAAAATTCTCAGAAAAATTAAAAAATGCAAAAATTTGAGAAAGCTTAAAAAACTTCAGAAATTCCCAGAACTTTCCAGAATTAACTAGAAAATTCCTAACTGCAACTGATACCGCCCCCCCCCCCCTCAATTTTGAGATTTTCGTGGGGTTGCCCTTAATTAAAAAACCCTAAGAAGAAGAACAAACGTTCAATATCGAACACAAATCGAAAATCAATTGGCGAACAACAAAGAGAACCCATTGAGCACGCGTCGAGAGCTTTTTTTCTCCATTGTCGAAACCGCCCCAGTCGCGCCCCCCAACGAAAAAATAGCCTCCCGCAACGGGGGATTCTAGTAATTTTCGGGTTTCATCCACAAAACGATATCGCGTTTCCTCGGGACATTGTCCTTCGGATATTTCCCAAAAAAAAAAAAAAAAGAGGTTAAAGCCAACGGTACAGCCCCCTACCCTACTTTTTCTCCCTTTTTCTCCAGGTTTTCGGGACACGCGTGTGTACGGAAGACTTTACTTTCCACTATTTCTCCCTTTTTAAAGGCCACCTCGTGGTATATATTCAATTTCAGAAAATTTCGAAAGTCTCAAAAAACTATCGAAAATTTCTAAATTACTCAAAAAAATTTGGCAACAATTTCAACTTTTCGACGAACTTTTTGAACAAGCGACATTTGTAATTTTTCAGAATCTTCACTCCGTATGTTCACTATCTCTCAATAGCAATTCTTAAAAGATTTTGGTTTTGGAATTTTGAAAATGTTACGAAATGCAAATGTTCAACTTTTGAAATTTTTAATTTTTTCTTGAAATTTTGTATAAAATTTTCATTTTCCTGGTTTTGGTAAGTTTGGATGTAGGCGGTTTTCGCATGGGATGAATGAAGTTACTGACATCCTTTTCCTCTACACACACACACACACACACACACACACACACACACACACACACACACACACACATATATATATATATATATATATATATAGATATTTACACCACCCATATACCGCTACAGTGAAGCATACACACACACACACACACATACCCACATGCATACGCACACACATTCACATTACCCATATTCACGCTACACTAAACAATTTTACATTTTGACTAATTTCAAAAATATTGGAGAGTGTTGTAAGCAGAAAAGGCATGAGAAGTTCTTTTAGAAAAAAACGCCCCAACCCTTTCGATTTTTGCCATCCCAATTATTTCAATGAACTGAAGAACTGATTAAAAAATTATTGCAATGATGAATTCACCTATCGGGGGATCAGTCAGCATCTGCCACGTGGCCCCACATTACAGCATAATGTGTCACTGTGCCAGTGCTCCCCACTCCACCGTTCTCTCGAATCATAAAGAAAAATAAAGATAGAGTGCACAATATACGTAAAAACGTAAACGCGTTTGCGCACACTCGTGGACCCACCCCCCCTATTGTGCACGTGGCACCCGCGTGGAATCCTAGATTTTGGAAAAAAAAGCTGATGGGATTGAATGGCGGCAGCTGAATGCAGGTCGCGCCCCGAGGGGGGGAGGGCACCTCTTCCAAATTTTTTCTCCTTTTTTCCCTCCTGTACTTAAAACGTTTTTTTTTCCGCCGTCGACGTTTTTCCCGGACACTCCATTGACGAGCGCCTGAGTCGGAAGGAGTCGGGGCCAAAATTATAACTTTTCGATGCCTGTGTGTGTGTGTGTGTACTTTCTTTCCAATCTCTCATTTTCCTCACCATAGAGCTATCTAAATGATTTCAATTGTTCAAAACGCTCTAAAGCCGAAACCGTGAAAGATACGAAAAGAGTCAAAGGACACAAAATATGTATTTTTTTTATAAGGAACAACATTTATTGGACACGTTTTTGCGTATCTATAATATTTGAATTTTGAATCTTAAGTTATGCACTTAGAAAAAATATTTTTTGAAAAAAAATAAATATTTCTTTTTTGTAAATATTTTTTGGAAAAAATATATTTTCTTCTTTAATATTTTTTGCGAAAAAATATGTTTTTTTTGTGAATATTTTTTGAAATATATATATATATATTTTTTTTTTTATAAAATATTTTTTGAGAAAAAAAAAATATTTTTTTAAAAATATTTTTTGAAAAAAAAATTAAGAGCGTTATAAATTTATTTCAAAATATGTAAAATTATTTGTGGAATATTTTGTAACGACGACACTTACCTTAGTATGCATGAGAGGTTTTCAAGAATAAAAAATCCAACAGTCGTGAACAATTGAACAGTGAATCTTTAATAATAAAAATATGTTCGACAAGGGCCGAATCAATGGAATGTCCATTTATACACTGATTCGATTTAATGAATTACGCTTAAAAATCGCGATACAATTGCTTCTGCATTTGGACAATTACATCCGCTGTATAATTCAGTAATCACTTCGGAGAGAATAAGTAACATTTAATTGTTGTTATTATTAAAATGAACACGGTATTACTGATGTGTTGTAATTAAATCTAATTTACAAAACAAAAAAAAAAACAAAAAAAAATGTGGTCGTCATCGATGGATAAATCTCTCGCAATTGCATTATTTCACGTTTATTTCATCTATGTTAATTACTTTTCTCTCTTACTTATAGGAATACTATGTAAAATCAGTCTTGTGGTTGAGATATATTAGGTGTCTGGTGAGGTAGTGTCAGTTTCATAGTATACATTTGTTCCTTCATATTATTTCTTTTATAATTTGTTTTTCCTCATTTCATTCATCTTAAATAACGTCTCTGTGTGCCATTTAAATTGCTGCTCGCATGTGTACATCAGGCAGGTACTAAATGAATAAACAAAAATAGATATTTTTCGTGTTATAATGAATGCAATTATCATGATATTTGTGGTAGTTGCGGGACTTTAGTTGATGTGCACTTAGCGAGAACAATTTACAATGGCTTATCATTGATCCACAATTATTATTCAACTATTATGCTGCATTAATTTTTCGTCCTTTTCATTATTCGTAAGGTATGAATTTGTACCGCGCACTCGTTGAGAATCAAATTACTTGAACTTTTGCAATTTTCAGAGTTTTTACTCCCACCAATTTCTATGGTGCATCAACATCACGATAATCAATTACTTCGATCATTTCAATTTTCCCATTGAACATTATCAATTCCTATTACTAATCAGTGATTTGTATTTTCACATTATCTCAACTGTTTGTGTTTGTGAAACAAAAAAAAATTGCATCTGCTCAAATATTATGATTCACTTTGAACATTGTACGTTTATATTCAATTTCCTGTACAAAATTACATAATTAAATAAGTTACACTGATTATAAGAATTCGATATACATTGTTAATTTAAAAATTTTCCGTTGATGATGATTATTGTTATTAATTTCATTAATATTCCTTGTATCAGTTATTTTATTTCTTCAATTTTTTGGCAATTGTTTTCACACACCTGCACTCAAATAAATTAAGAAAATGTTAATTTCCTACTCCACGACGTTTAAACTATTCAATATTGATAATAATATACATATATATAAATTTATTCCTCTTCATCGTTTGGAGTTCACCAAGTGACAACAATAATTCACGACATTGGGACAAGCGACGAAATTTTCAAAAAACTTAATTAGGTACGTTAATCATGAACTCTGTTGAATACAGAAAATGCGATTAATTTTTACAACAGATTAATTTTTTTTTAGTGGACGCTTTAGGAACTTAGTTTGTAATCAATGAACCTTTGATTATTTTGAGGATACAAGTGGCAAATGATGAAGTATTTTAATGAAGTGGAGTGACAAGTGTGGGAGAAAAAATATTGGAGAAAAATTTTGCGGCGAGAATTCACCTGAAATTGAACCGGTTTTGCTCAATGTAATACCAGAAAAAATTCACCCCATGAGATGAAATGAAATTCGTTAGCGGTTTGGATTCACAACGAAAACCCTCGCAAAAGAAAAATAGGAGAAAGGAAACGTTTTGCAAGACCCGAAGGACTGTCCTTTCTCCAAAAGGACCACTGTCACTGATCTCTTCACTATATGTTGCCGCCTTTATATATATCCGTCAACAAAAGTGCGATACATTCGCGCATCTTTTCGGAGCCCATACAAATTTTTTTAATGCCAATTTTAGGTGATACGTGCAAAAAGTTGGGGCTCGCACGTGGTCCTCACCACGTGGGAACTGGACCAAAAATATGAGAAGGAATTTAGAGGAACCCAATCCAGAAACGGCTCCCCCTCCCGCCCCCCCCCCCGCACACACTTTCTACTTGTTGGCTCCCGGTGAAAGTGTAGCATCCCGAAAAATTGACCAATTTAATGTGGAAAAGGTGGAAAAAATGGAAAGTTGGTTCTCCCTTGCAAAAAGTTTTGAATTTTTGCTTTTGAAGTTTTGGAATTTGAAATTTTTAATAACTTCAATTGTACATTTTTTTGTAAATTTTTTGCAACTTCAAACTTTTCAGAAATTTGATATTTCCCAAGTTTTGAAATATTTTTGCAGAAAACTCCCCAAAATTAGAATCTTTTGAAAATTTTACATTTTTAGAAAATTTTACAATTTTGGAAAATTTCACATTTTTAGAAAATTTCAAAATTTTTGAAAATTTCATAATGTTGGAAAATTTTACATTTTTGAAAAATTTCACAATTTTCGAAAATTACACAAGTTTAGAAAATTTCATAATTTTCGAAAATTTCACAATTTTGAAAAAATCCACATTTTTTGAAAATTTCACAATTTTGGAAAATTTCACAATTTTAGGAAATTTCACGATTTAGAAAAATTTCACATTTTTAGAAAATTTCACAATTTTGCAAAATTTTACATTTTTAGAAAATTTCATAATTCCAGAGAATTTCACAATTTTCAAAAATTTCCAATTTTCAAAAATTTCAAAATCCTAGAAAATTTCCAAGTCTTCTCCAATTTTTCAAAACCGTTCTTCGAATTTCCCGTTGTCTCGGACACTAAATTATTTCGTCCAAAAATCCGAAGTCTCCAGACCACCCGACCACTTCCAATTTCCAAAAAAAAGGCCATTCTCCGTCCAAAAAATTCCTGACACACCCATAGCTGATTTCCCGTCGGCCAAAATAAACACTCAAAAAAAAAACCCTCCAAACACCCCTAAACATCCCCCCCTCCCCCTAATCCCCATCCGCCGCTTAGAAATTTTCCACTATTATTTCTCATATTTACAAGCCCCCCCCCCCCCCCCCCCCCCCCCCCCCCGATAAATACCAATTTATAAGCATCATCCGCCATTGGAAAGAATCTCAAGAAAGCAAATCTTGATCGAGTTCGATCGAGCGTAAGAGCGTAGAAACATCCTGGGCACACGCCATTGTCATCTGAAAGTGCATCCACGTCAATGGAGGTGAAACGTGCAGGCCCGAAGCGAAAAAGCGCCGAGAGAGAAGTGAAAACCTTGTGTAAAAAAAAGGGACAGACACCCTGGGTTGGCCCGAGGGCGAAACTCGAGCGGCCAAAATGGCCTGCGGAAGGAAACGAGGGCAATTTCAAGATTTTGTGAGCGACATTTGCACAAACTATTGTAACAGTTTGGCTTTGTCGGCTGGGAGGTCCAGGGCCCTCGAGTGAGAGTGAGAAATATTGGCCCAAGGGCTCACAATGCACTGCCCAAGGCCTCCACCCTCCCTCCCTTTTTACCAGAAAATTTGCATGACGAGACATAAATCAGAAGCGCATTGAGAGAACTAACGAGGGAGCGATCCCTGGTGTGTGTGCTACACTGTCTTTTCATAAGAGAAAAAAAGGGAACACTATTTTTTGAGAAGTCTGAGGTCAAGTTGGGACTTTTGGGGGCGTTACGTGGAGGAGAAGGTAGCTATGGTCTGAGGCTTGGATGTATCCACCTCATCGACTGCTGAATTTTGCCGAATAACAGCTACGATGTGCTGCGAGGTGTTGGGGTGGTAGGGTACTGGGATCCGTAGCAGCAGCTTGATGTTTTAGACCTCTCGATCCTAACCGAATGTACATTCGTCGATGACAATGTCATTGATGGTACCTTCTTCGAACACTCAAGGCTACAAGTTGAGGTTCAAAGGACAGGTCAACGTCAGCGAGATCTTCGACCGAACCAAACTGTCCGGTGGCCAATCCGAAGTTAGGTAAAATTGGAATTTTGACTTGGAATGCCGCTTCTTGGGATGAGACCTTCTGATCAGAAGGATGGTGATGGTTCTCCTGACCAGGGACTCCTTCGACACTGCTGCGAACGGTGATGAAGCATCTTGCTGTCAGCACATACTTGCAAGGTACCCAGAGTTCTGACTATACTAAGGAATTGATTCAGAAAGTGGCGTTCAAGTCGTTAGCGACCGACTGGATCACTTCGGACTTGCAGGTTGTCAAATCGAATGAAAAGAGTCCGACGGATCCATATTTCCCAAACCATCCGCCAAAAGATCCTGAAGATTTGCTCACGCCCTCACTGAAATTTCCCCGTAATTTGACTGACAATCGAGTCCACATGATAAACTTCCAGACGACCTCCCATGAACAAAACATGAATAAAATTTCACCTCCACTTTCCACTCCACTTGTTCAGTATGCATAGATTAAGAAGGGTGTGTTGAACAAAAATTCGGGTGAATCGATCAAAAATGTTTGTTTGTTTTCATCTTTTTAAATTTTGGTAAATTTGTACATGTATTTAACAGTTCTCATATTGTTTTGGCATTTTACAGGTTCATTTAGCAAGAACAAAATATAAAAAAAAAAGAAAATGATGTAAATCAATAACAATGGCACGCAGAAGCCACAAGATGGCATGAAAAATAAATATACATTGTTACCGGCTGAACAATTGAGTTTGCAAAAAGAAAAATAAAACGGTTTACTTGTATTCCCTCTAAGGATTTTGTACACCAGTTACATTCATCCCATTAGACTTCGATAACTTAGTGCCCAGTGCCTCTGCGTTATTCCGATAGAAAGAAAGAAAAAAATTAAACACACTAACTACAACGACTAAACTTAATACATAATATAGGCTCCTCGATATTAATCTGTCCGACTATTTACACCGATATTATCAATTACCTAATGATTCAGACTGGACGAGAGAAACACGGTGGTTTTTTCCACACTGATGTATATATGCATTATTTATAGTATTAACCTACTTCGCATCCCTGAATGAGTTCATTGCATTGCTGAAGGATCAATGAAGTCCTATTCATGATCGTTCAACGAATCAGAATAGCGTTTGTTAATCCAATCCGGTGATAGAAGTAACTTGTCGGAGTTCAACGTTGCATCTGAACGGTAGGAAGGTTGATTCATCATGCAGCAGTCCTCTTCAGCAGCTACTGGGGTTCCAGCGAGGTTTCCTCCATCTCACCCTAACTATTCTCAATAGTTATCGATTCCTTTTCACTGTCTCGCAAATGCTTCTATCAGCGGCAGACTTCCAATACAACTGCTCGATTCCTTTGCACAACGTCTAGAACGTCTTAATCCATCAAGTTCTGTTGATGGCATCCGGCAGCTGACAACAACCCGTAAACACGTGAGTCTACGTACCTGACCCTAACTATGAAGCGTTAGAGCCACCCTTGGCGAGATTAGCAAGGTAAAGTCTGTACTCATCATGATGACGATGTAGGAAGAGGGTGCTAGGACTTGCTTCCGAAACATCCAAGTACTCTTCCTCGTCTTCATGAAGAGTATCACTGCTGGGGCTTCTACTAAGAGGTGAATCCCCACTGCTATGGCTGTGCGATGATGGTCTGTGCATTCCCGTAGACATGGACAAGTCCTCGGGCTCAGTTTGCTCGGGTATATCCATGGCAACGCCAGAAAGGTTGAGCGGAAGTGGTAGAGTGTCCTCCAGGGGACTCGTCAGGGTCCTATGCAACGATCTAATGCCAGATACGTTTGGCTTCTCATCACCAATATCGATATCAAGCTCTTCCTCTAAATCATCACTTGCTATCGAGGGCGATGCCAGTTGCGGGATCCCCACAGATCCTGTGCACTTGTGGTGCATTAGGTGGTGTGTCCTTCGAAAACGCTTTTGACAGTGTCGACACTGCAGTGGCTTCTCATTTGTGTGAATCAAGAGGTGGGCTTTCAGCTGATTTGAATCACTGAATTTCTGGGCGCAAAACTCACAAGCATAGGGACGCTCACCTGTATGGACGCGCAAGTGACGGCGGAGATTTGCTACCTGGACGAATTGGCGATCACAGTGGCTACAATGGTACGGCTTTTCACCCGTGTGCAAACGCATATGTGTTTTCAAGTGGTGGTCCCTGGTAAATCTGGAACATTGGGAATTTGGTTTCGTTAGACGAAAATTGTGAGGTGATCTTTTATCGCCGAAATCCAAGATTCAAGGAACTGTTTCGGGAGAAACGTTGGTTTACAATAGAGGACAGTAGAATTGGGTGGTATTTTACTATTAATTTCAATTTGATGAAATATTAATCGCCACGAAGTGCAATAAGTTATTTCGAATGTCAGATCTTAAAATAGTACCTAGCGCTAGATAATAAAATCCATTTTCAACGATTACGAGTAGCGTTGACATTTGTCGAAATCGAAGTCCATCAACTTGTACTCTAATGTACTCTTGATGATTGACATTTTTAGTGTGTAACTAGACGCCGGTCTATTATTTTTGTGGCCAACAGTTTTTCAACGATTTATTCAGGTGGCGTCAGTGATTACCTAGATGTATGTGCTGAACTGAGGTATGCTGATAATATGAAAAGTTGTACTGAAAGACATATCTTTGTGGGGGGACGTTTCTCCATTTTAACTGATAGATCTTGTCATTGTACTAAGTCACTATCAGTAGATGGCTATCTTGAATGCCTCTTGAATTTCATATCATTCCGTAATGATTGGGCCGTCTAATGAGCTTCAGTTACATGAGTCTTTGGTTGTGAAATCGATGGACATACTCATGATATGAATGGGGTCTTTTTGAAACTACATCGATCTAGCCACCCATCCGCCAAACCACCCCCCCCTCCCACCCATCCGCCAAACAACCCCCCCCCCTCGCGGATATTCGCCAAACCACCCACCCCCTCCCACCCATCCGCCAAACAACCCAAGGGCCCACAGTAGCTTGCCCTGTCGGCAAACTCCTAAAAACCCCATTAAATAGAGATCATATTTACCTTTTATGGCATTCGGGACACTCGAAAGGCTTTTCCCCAGTGTGTGTCCGCTCATGGTTCTGCAGTACATGTTTATATCCAAACGATCTCGAGCACACGCGACACGTGAAAATTTTGTCCTTGCTATCCTTAACGGCCTCTGGACTGATTGAGGCCGGTGGGCTTGGAGGTGCTGCCCCCTCCACCATAGTTGGAAAGCTCATGTCAATTTTACTCTTAGGCCCTCTCTTCTTTCCCTGCACCTTCTTACTCGTCATCCTATCTGCACTACTGCTCACAATATTATTATTATTGCTACTGCTGCTGTTGTTGTTATTACGACCATGTGAAGACTTTGCACTTAGCGCTGGCGATATTGGGCCATGTTGGAGGGGCGATGGAGGCGATGAAGCGGTTGGTGGCCAACCACCGAATAGTGTTTGTGCGTAGAGGGACGGACTTGCTGCTGCCAAATTAGCGTGCAATCGTGGCATACGAGCAGCAGCAGCCGCCATCAATGCTGCTGTATGACTTGCTAGTAAATGCTGCTGCATTGATAGGCCTGCTGCTGCTGATGCATTCATACCCGGAAATAGGGAGACAGAGCTATTGTCGGTCAAAGGTGGAGATAACGGCTGTGCATCACTCTCTTGCTTCATGGCGAATTGCTGAGTTGCTAGAAGTCCTGAAAAATGATAAACAACAGTCTAGTAAGGGAACTTTTGGATTGGGAGTAGAGAAGCCTTATTCTACAGGCAATGCTTTGCCTTCGGGAAGCAATCTACATGAGTTATATCCAATTGGACAACGTTATTGATACACCGTTAGCAGTTCATCAGCAATCTATCGAGAAAAGGTTCAGGGTACGATGCAATCCGTAAAGGATCAGCAATCATTTCGGGAATGCTGAATGCACAATCATGATCAGAATGTCCATATTCGACCAATACTGCGAGAATGGCATTCAGATCTGATCGGAATGTAAACCCCAAATGTCTGATCAGAAAAGCCGGACTAGTGTCGAATGTAAAATCAGCTAGACTGATCAGAATTGTTACTTTTATGTTTCTACGATTCATTAAGTCATTTCCTTATAGATTATGAGGTTAGAGGTGGATGATTTGATGGTAAGATGAGAATGATTAAGGGTGTAAGTGTTTAAGACCGTTCTGCTACCGAATTCAGAAGACTTGTATCGAATTCAGTACATCACAGCGGTGTTGTCCGGTTTGTGAAGTTTGTCTAGTATCTTGATTGGTTTTAATTGACCGCAGAAACCCTGAAACTTGCATCCTTCCATTCAAGATCAACTAATTCAGGGTAGTAATGCGACAAAAGTTTTTCCTATATTGTTCATTGACTCGGCAATTGTCTCGGGAACATGAAATCGCAAGTAAACCGCAAAAAGGAAAAGTAGTTTTACGTATACTCGTCCTCCCATTCACCCACACACCCGATTCATTCACGTAAGCCACCCAACAACCACCCACGCGATCACGGGGCCAACGACTCTCCTCCGTATTTCTTGCACCATTCTCTTTTTCGCTAGTTTCACGTCTCATTGTCTCGTTCTTTTTTCCACGTTTTTTTTTCTTTTATTTTACTCCTCTGTTTTCGGCTGTTTTGTGGACGAGGAACCCCGAGGAGACTACCACCGGTCTTTCCGTAATTTTTTGTGGTTTGCCGACAGAAATATTGGGGGTCATGCGGGCACTGGGACACAGCAATTTTTGACTCAGCTCAATGCACCACTATGATCAACGTTCTGTTGACCCTTAATTTCTTTACATTTTTCATGGTTTCCATTGATAGGCTTTGTTGAAATTGAGGGATTTTTCACAGCCGTTTAAAGGCTTCAACGAACATAGTGGTTCAAGGACTGAGTTTCTAAACAATAAACGTCATATCTATCTATCTATCCAACACCTAGCAACCTCTTTCATCGAATTTTATTTCTCACCCTAGCGTCCACCGTTTCCCGGCAACAAGACTTCCCCGTCGACGCCCCTACACCTCGCCCTCTGTAATTGGTCGCCGTGACGACTTCCAATCACTTTCACCCCAAACCTCGAAACAAAGACCAAAGCTCGCTGTATGATAAAAAGGACTAGATCAAACCTCGAAGAAAACAACTATGCGCTGATAATCACATAGTATTAGGCGGAGAAGTATTCCATTGGGAATCTTATGCTCGTTATAGAAATATAATAGCAGAACAGGAGGTCTATGTTCGGATGCTGCCTGATAGGACTGCTAGTCTGTTAACGTACGATGGAATCCCTGTAGGATGTCGTCCAAAACGTTACGAACAGGTTATATCTTGGTGGATGTCTTCTAGGAAGCTTATAAGCATCCTGTATCTTGTTGTTTCTCGTCTAGGAACTTCATAAGCATCTTGGATACTGTAGGACGTCTAATGAGAACCTTAGAAGCATTCCATCCGGTCTCGGATGTCTTATAGGAACCTAATGAGCATCCTATGCCTTGTAGGATGTTCTACAGGAACCTCGGAAGCATCGTACATAGTCTGGATGGTTTTATGACAACCTTGTAAGCATCCCATGTGTTCTAGAACGTCTTATAGGAGCGTTCTGAGTATCGTAGGTGTTCTACGGTGCCTTATAATAACCTAGTGAGCATCCTCTAGCTTCTAGAATGGCTTATTGCTACCTTGTGAGCATCCCTCATGGTCCAGGATGTCTTATAGGAGCTTCTTGAGCATCCTACGCCTTCGAACGTGTCTTATAGGAACCTCATTAGCATCCGTCATCTTCCAGGATCTCTTATAGGAGCCGCATAAGCAGTCGATACATCGTCGGATGTCATATAGGTATCTTATGAGCGTCCTGCATCTTCTAGCATGTCTTCCAAGAACCTTCTAAGCATCTCCAATGGATTTCAAGGATTCATTTATACTTCTAATCAAGAACAAAGTTAGGGGACATCCGGTTTCCATAATTCGGTGTGTTCTTCCGTTTCTCCATCGTTTCTGGTGGGAATCCTGAGGAACCCAATCGCACAGAAGAGCTATGAAGCTTTCGTACATGCATTGAGTACAAAGTGATCTGCTTTATCGATTAATCGATCTGATAGTATCGATTAATAGACTCTTTCTGATAGTTATAACTTAACCTTTCGCCTTTTCAGATTCCAAAACTACATAATATCTATTTCTATCAGCGGCATTTCTAATCCGGTTTGTCATCATGAGCTTCGGATTGGTGTGTTTGTGTCATTTGGAACGAACGAATGCAACTAACTCTGTTTTGTTATTAAATGTCTTAAACTGGCGGCTTAGTCCACTACTACTGGGGGGTGGGGCATAATGGGATACATCGCGTCGGACTCCGCGGCCGCGACCCGTTCTGCCCCACTCCCTCCAACTTATAGGGTATTTCCACGTGAATGATTGACATAAAAATGGTTTTGGTTTTTATTCGTTCGTTTGAATCAAACGGCAAAAATTTCAGTTATAAAATGTGAATAGGAATACTATAGTTTTATTTAAAATTTAGGCATCATTGAGGGTCTAAAGACATAATTGAAAAAGGGAGGATTTGGAGGAAGTGTTTTACGCAATTTTATTTATGTCACGTAAAGTGCGATATGTCTATATATATATATATATATATATTCCTTAATATTCCTAAATATATATATATATATGATGAATCATATATATATGATATATATGATTTATATATATGTATACTCTGAATATATGTTGACTTCGGTCAATCGAGAAATTCCATTTATGAAATACTGAAATTTCGGGCTTTTTGTTGGAATAAGTTGAAATTTGAATGGGAAATTGGATCACCAATAATATAACTTGTCTCAAGCAAGATTACGTTTTTGACGGTCTTTGGGTAATTGCGGAATTACATGGAGATGATTTGTTAATTAAAATCGTGGGAGCGACTTCAAGTGACATCCTCGATATCCTCATTGCACTTCGAAATTAGGGAACTTAATTCTCATTGATTTGCTCTTCATTTATCGTTATTTTTGGACTTCCTACTTTTGACATTTCCGCACCAATTTTTTTTTTTTTTTTTTTTTTTTTTTTTTTTATGCGCGATGTTATGCAACTTTGTACTTAATACAATAATGGGTGTATGGACTTGTCTCGAGCTCCAAATGAAATTTAAAAAAAAATCGATATAAGATGGGTCCGCGAAGCATTATATATAGCCCTCTTGATGATGGACTGTCAAAAAACGATATTTTCCCATTTTCTCCAAAATTTCGATTTTACGAAATCGAAAAAATTTCCGAAAATTTTTGGAAAAATTGTATGTGAATAAAAAAAAATTAACATTCGGGAAAAGTCTGGAAATTTCGGAACGTTCCATAAAATTTTCATTAAGAGATTTTTTTTTTTCGGCAAAACTGTGTTTTTTTTTTCATAATCGAAAACGCGAGTTTTTTCATGGCAGTTAGCTCGAAGTTCAGAAATATGAGATTTATTTTACGTGGTTATGGATTGCGGGGTTATTCTCTGAAATTTGTCCCAACCGTCGAACTTTGACATTGACTATGTTTTTGTTTGACTCTGCCGCAAGTCAACAGTCAGTAGCTCCGAGAAACGACTTTTGGAATTTCGAGTTGTCCGTGTAAACAAGACCGAGGGGAAAAAGATATTTGACGCAATCCTTTGGCAATTCTATAAATCCAATCGGCTCTTCACGGTAAAGTGTCTTTAATATCCCGGCGAAAATCCAATTTTTCACCACATCAATCATTTTTTTCGTTAAACAAATTTTCCCGCAAAAACCGAAGTTGAGTCTCCAGAGAATTCAAATAACGCGCCAATTTCGCAATTCGATTTACGCAAATGAAAATTTATCCTCAATCTTTTACAAGGAGCGCAATTGCGACTAAAAATAATCTCCCAACCTCGAAAATTTCCATTTTTCAAATATCACTTTGCGCCATCAAAAATGGCGGCAAATTTGTTTCAAAAGGTTGCGTCAATTTGACAAAAAATTGTACATTCTGACACGCCAAATTGTCAAAATGGCGATTGAAATTTCTAAATAATAAATGGACCAAAATTTACCTGCGTTAATCTTTGCCTCCTGCAGATAAGAAAGTGCCATCCTACGATCCGTAATACAAAAATCACTTGTCATACTCCATCCACGAGGGCTTTCACAAAACCGTTGAAATCCACGTAAAATTGAGGGAGGGGGGAAAAATTAGTCACTCACACCCAAAAACCAAAAATTGTATTGCAAAAAAATTCTTCCAATCCTTCAAATTTCACTTTTTTTTCATCTCCACTCAGAGTCCGTGATTCTTCCTTTTATTTGGCGCGAAATTTAAATTTCGTAACTGCCTGCAACTGTGGCGGGAAATTCAAATTTTTAGTTATGCCAATGTTTTGCTTCACTATAAATGAAAAGCAAAAACAAAAATAATGAGAAAAAAATGTAACGTATTCGTCGAGGAACGTTGCTGGAGTGAAAAAGGAAACGACGAGCGATGTTTTCACGGGCTGACCTAACCCAATACTAACTGACAACCAACGCGCGTTCGTAGTATAGGCAAACATCCCCCCACCCCTAGGGTGTCGGGCTTTTTCGTTTCAAGCCAATCCCCACCACCTTGTATCAACCAATCGTTTTGAGGCGCGCGCCAACCCCTCAGCGCGGGCAACCTTAAGGGGGTGAGGTTAAGGGGGAGGGGGGGAGGGGCGGTGGTGGGGGGCAACCTGTTGGCCAATGGGCAGGGGAAGAGGGGAGGAATGTACGATTTAGGGGATATTTTTTTTTTCGTACTCAAGTTCGGAATTTTTTTTTTGACGACTGGGTAACGGATTCTTCGTGAACTTAGCGTTATTAAGGATTTTTTTAAGGATCATTCAAACCCGATTACTCAGGTTCAGGTTCAGACGACCTGACACCTATATCTGTCACAATCACTAACTTTTGTAAATTTTTCGATTTTTGATTTTTGATGGTTTATTTTTTATTTTTACTTTTTTCATTTTCGATTTTTCATTTTCGAGTTTCCAATTTTGATTTTTAATTTTGGATTTTTGATTTTTGATTTTCGATTTTCGATTTTCGATTTTTGATTTTTGATTTTCGATTTTTGATTTTTGATTTTCGATTTTCGATTTTCGATTTTCGATTTTCGATTTTCGATTTTCGATTTTCCAATTTTTAATTTATAATTTTTTTTTTATTTTTGATTTTGGATTTTGAATGTCTGTAAAAAATTGTTTTTCATTATTGTTTTAATTGGAAAAAAAGATTGGGTTTGTGATCCGAAAACTTGTCCCCACAGTTTTTATTCGTTTTTTTTTTGCATGGTTTCAACACTCGACGCGTACCTCCCAAAAATACTCGAGAACGAGAAGCGCGTGTACCCGAGATGAAAATAACAAACGATAGATTTGGTGTTTTTTAGGGTGGAAAAACGCGGGACATGCCGCTCACCTGCCCGCGGGGCGTGCGCCGCGCGTGCCTAAAAAACCATATAGTATAGCTCGGGGGGAGCTGCTCTTCCACGATTGAGGGATAGAAAAAATTCTCGTCTACGCGGAACTCATCTATTTCTCGTTTCCCATTTTGTCAATTTTTTTTTTCGTCAAATTTCTTGATCTCGTGACCACAGCCGACCACAATAACACTTAGCACGCGATCAATTATCACTTCGCCGGAGAACGATATGCCGCGCTTGCCTCCTGTCGCAAAAATGAAAAATCAGAAGTTTTTAGCCATTTTTTACTATTGTCTGATGTTTATGTGGGGAATTAATTAGGTGATAATGATGCGAGATTTGAAGGGAGACAAAATGAGATGGAAATGGGCGGCCTCTTCAAAATTAGACCTTGAAAAATGAGGGCGTCTACAAAAAAAATACATAATTTTGTTTTTAATTTTTGAAATTCTTGAAATTTTTGAAATTTTTGAAATTCTTGATATTTTTGAAATTTTAAAAATTTTTGAAATTTTTGAAATTGTTGAAATTGTTGAAATTGTTGAAATTGTTGAAATTGTTGAAATTGTTGAAATTGTTGAATTTTTTGAAATTTTTGAAACTTTTGAAATTTTTGAAATTTTTGAAATTTTTGACATTTTTGACATTTTTGAAATTTTTGAAATTTTTGAAATTTTTGACATTTACGAAATTTTCGAAATTTTCGAAATTTTCGAAATTTTCGAAATTTTCGAAATTTTCGAAATTTCCGAAATTTCCGAAATTTTCGAAATTTTCGAAATTTTCAAAATTTTCGAAATTTTCGAAATTTTGAAAATTTTTGAACCTTTTGAAATTTTTAAAATATCAAAAATTAAAAAAGAAAATTAAAAATTAACAAAAAACTTCAGAAACTCAAAGCTGAAAAATTGCGGGAATTTCAAAAAAATTTAAAAATTTCGGAAACAATTAAAAACATCTAATTACTCGGTGAACCTGTCGCCGAAAAAATTGCCCCTCATACCGTATTATTGACAATCATTAGGCCTTAACCCTTGGGCGTCCACAGAACGTAAAAGCGTGAAGCTCCACTACCTGGCTCACCTGAGCTCGGTATTGTTATCCTCCCAGTCAACCCTTTACCCGTATACCTGGGGTCCAAAGGGTATAGGCTAGGTACTACAGTGTACACAGTGACACCAGCCTCTGTGCAAGGTACTTGTGTCGAATCACGATCGTCGAGTCCCAGGAAATATTTACGCCCGGAATATCGCCATAATCTACGCCCCTTTCAACACTGACATTAATCGGTCAGAGGCGGAACATAATCTCCAGTTTTGGGACAAACATCATTATTGATACGCAGAAATTGTCAAATTACTGCTCCATAAATTCTGGAGCACTTGAGTCCCGAAATGTCCGGGCAAATTCACAAGAATGGAACCCCTCGAATTTATTACATGTGTGGCACTTTTCAGCTCTAAAATTTTTGAATTTTTCAAAAATATTGAGAATTTCAAAAATTTTGAAATTTTGAAATTTTTAGACATTTAAACTTTTTTTTGGAATTGTCGGAATCTTCAAAATTCACTACCACCCACCCACCCACCTACCTACCCACTCACCCACCCACTCATTCACCCACTTACCCGCTTACCACCCACTTACCTACTTACCCACTCAGCTACCCGCTTACCCACTCACCTACCCGCTTACCCACTCACCTACCCGCTTACCCACTCACCTATCCGTCTACCCGCCCACCCACTCACACACATAATCGAGGCTGGGGGCTTTGGTGTGGCGGGTGCCGTATCTAATACTTTAAAGGTCTTGGGTTCGCGCCCGGCCTCCGGAGAATGTTTTACATAATGGAATATTTTTATGAGACCACACGGCCGGGTGGGAACCTAACCCGACGCAGGGGGGTGCATCATAGGCGCCCACCATCGTAACACAAGGATGCATGGTGGTTTACCCTGTGTTTAGAAATACGATAGCCTAAATAGCCAAAGTCGTCCCCAGCCACATGGATGGGTGTCCACTACTCCCTCTCGAAGGAATGCTAAAGAGCAGCTACTGTGGGGAGTACAAGAGGGAGAGGAGCGGAGGAAACAAAACATAATCTTCTATAATAATAATAATGCTGAACTAGTGCAGTAAACTTGAAAAGGGAAAAATATGCATGATGCTGTCAAGTGAAAAGGTAAAGTGGAAAAATAGCCATACAATTAGTCAACTAAAATTGCTCTAGTTTCACTCGAAAGTTCGCTTTTACCTCCTTATTGGATACCACACCCCTCAACTGACCATTGCATTAGTGCTTGGGGAATAACCAGGACAGCATGAGTTCGTGACTTTTATATTTTTATGGCACAAATTATCGGGTATGGCATATACACGTATACCTGGACACTTGGTACCAATATACTTTGAGTGGGAAGAGCGACTTGGGCGAATTGGGGGTGAATGCATACCTCTTTTGGTCGTACTGGGTGTGTTTAACAGTCGGCATCGCTCCCATTATTCACAAATTTAGAGAGTCGGTTGCGAATTGTAACCCGCTATTGGATGACACTTTTTCGGGCGATGGTTGTTGGGGAGTGGGTGCCGTAAAGTTTTATAGCGCGCCTATTTGCGCGCAAGATTTGCAGTGGTCCTTTGCCTCGATTTTGCGCCAATAATTTTGGGAAGTGGGTAATTATCGAAATTTGGCGCGTTTTGAATTTTTTGAGAAATTCCTGGAATTTGAGAATTTGCAAAAATTTCGAAGGTCGAGGTGAGAATTGACCATGTGTAAGACCAATCCCAGCTCGGAGAATAAGCTTCGTCCTAGCTTGGTTACGTAGGTTAATACAAGCTTCGAACTTTATCTTCATTCAAGCTTCGGACTTTATCTTGGTACAAGCCTCGAAATTCATTTTCGTCCAAGTTCCAAAGTTTCTCGTGGTCGCAGCATCGAAATTAATCTTGGTCCAAGCTACAAAATTAATCTTGGTTCAAACTTCGAAGATAGGAACATTGAGGTTGGACCAAGCTTAGTTGAACATTCGTTTCCAAGCTTGGGTTTAGGTGGTGCAGCAATCCTGGATTTATATATGAATCCAATATTAAGCAGAGTTTTGCTGAAGCCGGTAAATCGAAACTAGGAAAAATATGCTTCAATCCAGCTTAGTTGAACCTTAGTTCAGAAGCTTGGGTTTAGATGGTATGAGCAATCCGGGATTCATGCTTGTTAAAGTTAAGATTCAAAGCTAACAAAGCTGAGCTCGGACCAAGCTTAGCACAACATGGTTTCTGAAGCTTGGGTTTGGATGATTTTAGTAAGCTTGGATGTATGTATGTATCCAATATTGGACGTAGATTGGATTCGGCCTGTGGACCAGCGCTAGCGACGCTAAGGTTGAGCCAAGCTTGGCACAAGCTGGGCCAACAAAGCTTGGATATCTCTGATATAACTAAGCTTGGTTTGATCTAGGCTTATACATGGGATGAAGCTATGTCGAAGCTATCAAGTCCAAGCTTCGGCATCGAAGGTCGGACCAAGATTTATCTCATCGTTCAAGTTTCGAATTTCCCACCTGGATCAGGGACTTTTTTGATAAAAAACAAATAGCGAATCGGAAAATATTTTGAATAAAAAAAAAACGGGAAAATATTTGTGAAAAATATTGTCCGCAGGTCGGATGCGAACCCGCGACCTTTTGGGCACAGTAGTCAGAAAATTCTACCCGATTCAAGTGTTTCCAATTTTTTGAGGCTATTTGTTGTGTCGTAATTTTCAAAGTACCGTAATTAGACCGCATTATGGCCCCGAGGAGGTGTATTACTACATAAAGAGTCGGTTTTGAAAAGTAAGCCAACATTGGATGACACTTTTTGAAGGTAGGTCGTCGGAGGATAGCGCTGTAAAATTTTATAGCGGTTCGATTTACGGGCTTACTCAATTTCCGGGAAGTCAATGAGATTTGCAGGGCATTTTGAGGTAGAAATTTTGCCTGTAGAATTACTTAATTATGTAAAAATCCCCATTCACCTTGCGCCATAAAAAGTATTTGCGTTGAGCATATTTCAAAGTTTTTGGGTGAATTTTGACGTTTTTAAAATTCGAATTTCATGAAATTTATGGAGCAAGAATTTTGGAAATTTGAAAAAAAATTTTCAAGGGTTGAATCTATTTGAGTTTTTTGTAATGCCAAAATTATCAAATTTTTTTTTTTGAAATTTTCAAGATCTTTAAAATTCTTGAAAAATTAAAATTTCGGGAGGTATCAGAATTATTTCTATTTTTTTTTTTTTTTTTGTAGAATTGCAGAATATCAGAACGCTTTAATTTCAGAAAGAAAAAAAAAAGAATTCATTGAGGCGTCATGAGAATCGGGATTCAAGATTTTTTCAAGACATTTTTTTTAATTTCTCCCATTGATACACTTAATTTTTTCCGTTTCCAATGGAAAGAAAAGAAAAAAAAGTTGAAACCGATCCGCATTTCTTATGGAATTAACGAACACGCATGTGCCATCTGGCAAAATCTCCACCGTGAATCGAGATCATACGTCGATCATACCGAGAATGAAGTCACTGAGTCGTGCATGAGATTATTCAGTCATTTGTCCGTTGTGGAGAGAAAAAAAAATGGAAAATGGGACATTTCTGTTTTGGTCATTCGGAAAAAACTAGGTTTTTTTCAACTTGACGGTTGTCTGGTCAGATCTGAGGGAAGATTGGCGTGGATTCATTCAAAATATGTGGAAATCAGAAAAAAATCGAGATGATTCGAGAAAAAATTGGAGTGGTTTTTTTTTTATTAAAAAAATAAAAGAAAAAAAAAGAAACATTCAGCGAAACTTTAGCGTTTCAGACAGCTCTGTCCTGTGCTTGAAAAATCCAGCATTTTATCGATTTCAGTTTGTTAATTTTTTTCCCCTATTTTTTTCCCCTACACGCATATACTGACCCACCCACCTATCGACACATATATAGCAACCCACCCACCCACCTACACACCCACGCAGCCACCCGCCCCCCCCCCACCCACCCATACCCCCATGCGCCCATCCAACCATCCAACCATCCACCCACCCGCCCATACACCCGCCCACCCATCCACCCACCCACCTACACACCCACCCACCCGCCCATACACCCGCCCACCCACCCGCCCATACACCCGCCCACCCATCCAGCCACCCACCTACACACCCACCCACCCACACACATACTGACCGATCCACCCACACATATGATGAAATATTTTCCCATGGATTTCAACCCATAGCAGGAACATAGCGTGTGCTATCGACGCTCCCCATAAAAAGACACCGCACGGCAGCGACAATCTAACCCGGCGCAGGGGTGGGAGGTGGGTTCGTTCATAGGCACCCGCCATCGTAGGAAAGGGGTTTCTGAAGGTTTACTCTGTGTTTAGAAATAGAATGGTCTGGATGGCGAAAGTCGGACCCAGCCATGGATGGGTGTCCAGTACTATCTTCCGAAGAGATGCTCAAGAGTAGCTACCATGGGGAATGGAAAGGAGAAGAATCGGGACACACACGGAAATATTTCAAATGGTTCATTTCCTATGTTCACTGTGTACCCCCGAAAAATGCATATCTATCTAAAACTTTGATTTTTTAACTAAGAAAAAAACATTTTTATTCCTATTTTTTTTTAATTTTGAAATTTTTTGAAAATTCGATGAAAGACGTTTGAAAAATTTTGAAACCATCGTATATCTTTAATATTTATTTATTGCGTTGGCTTTACTACTAGCCAGAGAGTCGTAATTTAGTACAAACGAAGTCAATAACCAATGGAGGGCTACTCGGGTATTTTTGTAGGCCAGAATGACACTGAGTCACATTTTTCACATACCTGCTCTACTCGCATATTTTAAGCTGTAAAAAATCACTTAACTTGAAGGCCACGAGAGATTATTTCACATAGATTATGTAGATATTTTTGTATTAAAAAAGTTCAATTGAACTTTCATAATTTATGAAAATTTTGCCGATTGCTGAGATTTTTTTTTTACAATTGTTCAAAAATTATCATAATTTTTTATAACACTTTTTTCTTGCGTGTCCAACATTTTTCAAATGTCGTAAATTCGAAAACTTTAAATTAGAAAAATTATTCTTCATTTGAAGAGATCGAAAACTGTCCTCCATTTGTTTATTCAAAATTTTCGGTCAAAGGTTCCCCACAATTTTGAAAAATTGTTCGTCACGTGGTTTTGATCTTCGAATTTTAAAGAAATTGTAACTTCCCATAGTGGAGAAAAAAAATTATTTAGAAAATATAATTGAGTCCAAATTTCAACATATGAATATCCACTATGGTGTTCATATATATATAGTACCTATAGTACCTATAGTATATATAGTATATATAGTATATATAGTATATATAGTATATATAGTATATATAGTATATATAGTATATATAGTATATATAGTATATATAGTATATATAGTATATATAGTATATATAGTATATATAGTATATATAGTATATATAGTATATATAGTATATATAGTATATTTAGTATATATATAGTAATACACATCTTTGCGCATACCTGCTCTGGAAAGTACGGTACGAGTTACACATCCTAATTCAAGCTGGAGGTCATGCAGCATTATTGGACCCCAGGACTCGAAGATCGGGTCTTTTTATTTTGGTATTTTTGTATATGGTGAGAGCTTAGTCAAAGTACTCGGGTTTTCTGTTAATCCTAGACATCGGGATTCAGAAACGTGCCATACATTTTCAGCCCCGAAGACGTCCGTAACACGTGTCCGCTTGCATATATATAGACAATCTTCACATTCCCAGGTGATAGCTCTGAATAAAGTCAGCCCTGAAAATTCTTGCGTCATTATCATGCTTACTATGGTGTACATGAATGCTTCTGCCAGTGCGCTTCGTGCTTGAAGCTTGCAAGCTCAGGATAAAGCAGTAGATTTTGAAAACATTGAAAATCTATCTTGAAATATGTTTATTTTGCACGTGGCTGGATTTAAAGCTGTTTTAGATACGTGAATTTTGAATTCAATTGCAGAACTAGTTTTTACGGGTTTGAAACAGTAAAATCAGAGGAATCGGCATACATGACCATATAACTGGAAACGCCTCGTCCAGAGGAACAAGTTTTGTAGGACAAAAAATTGTGATTGCCATTTGAAAAACTTCACTTTGGGCTTGCAGCTTGCAACTCTGAGCTTGCAACATCGAAGTGAAGCTCGTATCAGATGGGCCCCTCAGAACCCTACAACTTTCATATGAAACATTCCTTCATTTATCCCTTATCTTAAGGGTTAGTCAGGTGTTTCAAATGGGACGACCTGTATACATATATAGGTCGATGAATCACGTGGTGTGATACTTTTTTGAATTTTGAAATTGAAAAAAAAAAAATTGAAATTCTCAGAATCTCCCAGATAAAAAAAATACACATTGAAAAAAAAATCGTAAAATAAAAATAGGAAATTTTTTTTATTTTCAAAATCTACGAATAATTTGTCAGTATTTAACGGTTGCGCCGCCAAAATTGAGCAATTCAGTTCAAGGATGTCCCCTTCCTTTTCAGCCCCTGCAACATCCTACATTTCGTAATATTGCGTATTTCTGGAGGACAGGAAAAAGGGGGGGGGGGGTGGGGGGGGGAGGTCCAACTCAAATCCTCTTAAACTATAATAAATCGTAACCAAACAAAACTCCGAGCTCCGACCATTTTTTTTCCACAATTTTTCTTGTCGGACGCTTTTTTTTTTATCAGGAATCGGGGGTCTTAAGCTGGGCGTAATTTTATGACTAGCATTTTCGAGAGGCGATTATCGATAGTGCGCAACGAGCAAACAGTGTATTTAGAAATAATAAAATGGGAATATGTGAGGGAGATTTTTTGGGACCTGCTCGAGGAGATAAGTTGCGCGGTGTGGGAACAAGTGGTGATAAAATTGTGGTAACCACGAAATCATTTGTAAATAAATAATTAGCAATAAAGTTTAATATTCAATTCAATTCAATATATAAAATTTAATTAATGAAAATTACAAAGAATTGTGAGAATTAAAATGATAAAACAAAATAAATCAATAAAATAAAAATAAAATGATAAAGGAGAAAAAATGAAATACAAAAAAAAAAAATCCTGAAAAAACTCGAATTCCAAAAAAAAAGTATAATTTTCTGAAATCTCTTTTTTTTCGATAATTTGTATTTCTTAAAAACTTTTAGTGAACAATGTTTGGTAAACCTTTCTTTGAAGATTTTAGTTAAACATTTTAGTTGAACATTTTAGTTAAAAGGTTTAGTTAGAAATTTTAGTTAAAAATTTTTGTTAAAAATCTTTGTTCAAAATTTTAGTTAAAAATTTTAGTTGATAATTTTACTTAAAAAAATTAGTTAGAAACTTTAGTTAGAAACTTTAGATAGAAACTTTAGTTAGAAACTTTAGTTAGAAACTTTAGTTAGAAATTTTAGTCAGAAACTTTCGTTAGAAACTTTAGGTAGAAACTTTGGTTAGAAACTTTGGTTAGAAACTTTAGGTAGAAACTTTAGTTAGAAACTTTAGTTGGACACTTTAGTTAGAAACTTTAGTTAAAAACTTTAGTTAGAAACTTTAGTTAAAAATTTCAGTTAAAAATTTGAGTCGGAAATGGTAGTTAAGGATTTTAGTTAGAAATTTCAGTTAAAAATTTTAAGAAATTCTCAGGAAAGTGGGGAGCAAAAAATCACTAAACATAAAACTAAATTTTCGCCATTTACTTTCTTCACCCCTGAAAAAAAAACGGCCAGCACAATAAAATTGGTTCTAATGAAGTGAAATGTTGAGAATGAGTTCTTGAGATCGACCACCTGGGCCGTCAGATAGCTGCATAAAGTCCGAAATAGAGCGCAAAAGGGAGGAAAGTCTCGAGACATCGAACTCGTTAGCCAATCGTCTAATTATCAGAGCCATCATGGGCCCACAGGGCTATCCCTAACGGACTAGTCCTAATAACACACGTATATCCCTTCGTCTGTATATTCCTGCATTAATTTTTCAGTCAGGAATAGATGTTGCCCACTTGGCGAACATGTGGTGTGCGAATAGAGCTGAGAAAAAGAAAAGAGCACTAGCCAGTGTAGAGCCGACACCAGCTGGTCTAGGAGGAAGGACGTCCGCTTCATTATACCATCCTTTCTCCGTTCTAAACTCTAGTAGTCCCTAGTAAAAAGCTCTCGGCGAGTTAACAACAGTGAAAAACTTTCAAACTTGTGTGACACTTTTTTCTCCGTAGCCCGAGAAAAATTGGTTTTTCATTAGATCTACATGCTCCAAGCTGTTTAAAGGATTTGAACACCTTGCGCGCATGTGTGTGTATGTGTGTCTGGGGGCGTGGCTGTGAGTGGGTGGGCGGTTGTGCGTGAATCGGCAGATCTATGTGTGTGTGTGTGTGTGTGCCCGAACGTATGGGTGTGTGTGGGTGGGCGAATGGATGTGAGTGAGCTGGTGAGTTGGACAATGGTTGGGCGGATGAGGATGGGTGGGTGCGTACAGGATGGGTGTGGGTGGTTGTGAGATGGGGGTGGGTGGGTCAATATAAGATGGGTGTGAGTGGGTGTAAGGTGGGTGTAGGTGAGTGGGTGAGAAGATGGCTGCCGACGGGTGGGTGGGAAGATCAGTGCAGGTGGGTGAATATGAGGTAGTTGTGGGTGGGTGTAAGATGAGTGTGGGTGGGTGGGTGCGTACAGAATGGGTGTGGGTGGTTGTGAGATAGGGGTGGGTGGGTGTAGGTGAGTGGGTGAAAAGATGGGTGGGTGGGAAGATCGGTGTAGGTGGGTGAATATAAGGTGGGTGTGGGTGGGTAGGTGTAAGATGGGTCTCAGTGGGAGGGCGGAAACATGAGTGTGGGTGGGAGGGTGAAAAGATGGGTGGGTTTGTAGGTGGGAGGATGGGTACCCGCTCAAGATTGCTGACCTCTGATTAGATTTTCACCGAAATAGGTTCAATATTTTTTGCGATCAATTTCAATGGTTTAAAAGGCTCTGTTATGAGAAACATTGGAAATAAGAAAAACAGGGTCTCCCGAATATTGTTCCCATCAAAAATACCTATTTCATGGGATAGGACTGCGATAATTTATGACGTACGGTGATCTCAAAGTTATTGATTCGGCCTGTATGCTATCAGACGCATTTATTGATTATTGAAATTCCCAATTTATCTCGGGAAAAAGAAAAAACGAAATATTTTTTATGTCATATTCTGTTATGACTTCGAAAAATCTGTCTTCATTTTCTTAAAGAGGAAAAGATTTTCTGGGGGTGAAATGGTTGAGCATACGCAATCCATCTCTATTCCTCAGAACTATTGACAAGCCGCGGCAGGCACTCCAGGATTTAATATATCGATTTCCCAATCTCTTCAAATCCCCCCCCCCCCCCACCGCCACCCAATGTCCGTTGCAAAATCGGGGTATTTGGACGTCCTCTGACCGTCCAGGTGCGTCGGTCAAACTCAAACATCCTCGTTTTTTCCCTCTTTTTTCCACCGTCTTATTTCCATCTTTTTTAGGGGAAAACTGGGGGATGTTTCTACGGACAGTTCAATTCCATTCTTCAATCATCCGATTAGCAGAGGCTGCAGAAAAAATCATATATTCGATTGAAAAAAAAAAATGAAAAAAAAACATGCTGTTATGGGGATGTAGGGACCAGGTTGGGGAATTAAAAAAAAAGTGCGATGAAATTTCAATGATTTTCTGAAATTGAAAAAAACCAAATGATGGGAGACGAAATTTTGGAAAATCTAAAAATAAGCCGATCTTCCGTATGTTGAAGAACCGGGTTAATTTATTTAGAAGAAGTCGACGTTGAAAGAAAAAATGGAAATGTAGAAAAACGGGTTTTCTCTTTCCGAAATTGAAAAAAAAAATCAATGAAAAATTTTGGTATTTAAAGAGACGCTAATGGTTCATTATCAGTACGTGGAAAAATCTAGTAGGTCAAAATTTGATGTCAATTAAGCAATCTTCGCTGCATTTCTAGATAAAAAAACTATTAAAAATTGTGCTTACTACAGACTTGAAATACGTGAAAATCACGCGAGTTTTTACCTAACAGGGGCTTTCCTCTCCGCATAATGATAGAATAAATATATACATAACATAATTAGCGTTTTTTTTACTCAAAAGAATTACGAAAGTCTCAATCTGAAAAGGATGGCAATGACACAGAAAATGAGTGTATAATCAAATTTTCTCTTTTCTCGACGTTTGACATACTCCTATGGTATGTGTGTGTGTTCGTATGTGGGTGGTTGGGTGAGAGAGTGAGTGGGTGAGTGGGTGGGCAAGTAGGTGGGTGGGGGGGGGGCGAGAGTCAGTGGGTGAGTGGGTGAGTAGGTGAGTCTGAGTAAGTGGGTGGGTGGGTAGGTCTGTATGTGAGTAAGTCAGTGGGTGGGTGGGTAAGTGAGTGGGTGGGTGAGCGGGTGAGTGGGTAGGTGCGTGGGTGAGTGGGTAGGTGCGTGGGTGAAGGGGTGGGTGGGTGGGTGAAGGGGTGGGTGGGTGGGTGAAGGGGTGGGTGGGTGGGTGGGTGAAGGAGTGGGTGGGTGGGTGGGTGAGGGGGTGGGTGGGTGGGTGAGGGAGTGTGTGGGTGGGGGGGGTTTAGTGGGTAAGTAGGTGAGTGGGTGGGTCATAATGCTCATCATGAGTAATTTGAGTTTCCAGGGCAATTCCGGAAAGAAACAATAATGTCGCTTCGAAAAACTAAATCGGAAAGTTATTGGTATGACCCTGATGAATTAGACTCACTCACTTGTTATCATTTTATTTTATTCAACGTTATCATAGGCTGTCAAACCATAAAAAATAAAAATTGAATGTCAATTGTGCATCTTGTTTTCCTGCCATTTATATTTATTTGTAGTTTCCCTAAAACTTCCGCTTCTTAAGCCCGGAGAAGACGATGTGCCGGGAACGTAACAAGAGCCTAACAGAGTTGTCAATCCTGGGATAAATTGAATGGCGGGGCTAAAACCACCCTACCCTCATCCCCACAGCTTCTCTCATCTTCCCTAAACGCACCACCATTCCTCTCTTCCTCTCCTTTTTATCCACGTTTCGGCTTTTGCAGAGCAAAGGCGAAGAGTCCCTGCATCTGACGTATGACGTATACCTTTCCCCTACGCGTGCCCGCGGTTCATTGGGGGATGACCACCATTTCCCATGTTGGTTGTTGGAAGACGGCACATTTTTGACATGGAATTTAACATATTTTGAGCCGTTTACTTATAAGTGCGAACTACCATTAAAGAGCCGCGACTTTTGAGTTTTATACTTTGAATGGCAAAAAATTTGCAGGTATAAACATTATTATTTATGCTTTGCTGCACCCACTTTTGTTTATTTTATGATTACGTCAAATTTTTAAGATATTTTACATTTTGTAGAATTTGAATTTGTCTTACAAGAATTTTTTTTTTACATTTAAATTGTTTTTTGGAAAAAGAGACATTGATAGATAGCAGCGAAGCTTTTTGAATTGACAAACTCTATAAAACTCAAATTAAGATCGTATGACTTCAAATACTTTTAGTTTCGTTGCGCGTATCAGTAGTAGTGATAATTTCATAATGATTATAAATAAGGCAATTTTTCTTGTAATGTTCGAAATTTTTAAAAATTTAAAATTTTCTAATTTTTTTCTATAAAAAATAAATTATTTGAAATGTTGCAAAATTTGTTTTTGAATTTGTTACACACACACACACACACACACTTACACACACACACACTTACACACACACACACACAAACACATATATATATATATATACGCAGGCACACATATACACACACACACGCGCGCACACACATACACACGAATGCCCTTATAAACCGTTTAGGGTTTTCGAAAATTTCGGAATTGTTGAAATATGAAAATTTTTTAATTTCGTCAAATCACAGAAATATTTTCAAATTTTTTGGGATTTCGAAATGTTTCTCAATTTTTCTAAAATCCCAAATTTCAAAAACCGCCATTTGCAATGCGCATACTGAATTGCACGCAAGGGGTGGACCGGTGGGAGTGGGGCCGGGGGGGGGGAGGGGGGTCATGGAAACAGAACACCCCCAAAAGAAAAGTTGCTCAACCCTCCCTTTTCGTGTGGCAATTCGGGAGTGGACGTTGAATTAAGGAAGGGTGATTCTCGGTGGACCCCCCCCCCCCTTTTCCCATAAGGGTGAACGCCTCGAATTACTCACCACCCTTAACATTCGGCACTCAGTGCTTTCATTCTTCTCCCCTTTCGCTTTTCGCCCAAACAAAAATTTCCCAAAATTGGAAATTGAAGGGGATTTGTCCGTGAAAGAGCGTGCGTAGGGGGTGCACGGTGGTACTACCCTTTTGTGGGAGGGGGAGGCTTACCACGAGAAAAAATTTTTCCGTGTAAATATATAAAATGTACGAGGATGTAAAAAGAGGAGTATATATAGATGTGGATGTTTATGTGTATACAATATATATATATATATATATATACAATGTATATATATATAGATACATTTTATATATTATAATTATATATACAATATATATATATATATACATTGTATATATACATATATACAGGATACATTTCAAAAAAATGTGATTAAATTTTTTTTACGATTTGTAAAAAAAAAATGTCAAATTTCTTGGACACTCCTAATTTCTTTGTTTCAGCATTAGGTGAGCCAAACAAAGTCGGGTCGCTATGACGCGGGCATTAGCATAACGAGGCAGGTGCTTCGAGGGTTTCCGTCTCGATTGGCTCGATTCGAGGGCCCGGGGGTGGCTTCCAGGATAAAACACATAAATGCACACATCGTCGATATACGACTGCACATTGCGCTCAACAATGCCGACTTAATCACACGTTCGGTGAGCACTGCTCGATTGCGCCACGGGGGTTTGTGGGGGGGGGGGGAGGAGGAGGAGGGGGGGGGGGGGTGGTTATACGAGGGGGAAAATGTTGGGGATTGAGGGCGTATAATCTCCGAGTTGTACGACTCAATCCGCCGGGATCGATCCTACCATGTGTGGTCTGTATTCCTTTTCTCCTCCGCAACCGTGCCACGGAATTCATTCCCCGGATTCGCAGGGAAGTACAACATTTTCACATTGTAAGCTGTTCTGAAGGGAGTTTTTGAATTTGCACCTTCTAAGAAGAACTCTGTTCTAAGATGGACCAAGAGGAAACATTAGCGACTTCCAAGTCTCGAGTGATCCAGTCCGGGGTTCTGAATGACCTCATCCTCAGATTGATCCAGACGAATTGGAGAAAAACATATTCGATCAGACCGATTTTTCATCTCGATAATCTTCCGATATAGATACATGAAGAACATCAATCCATTTGAGAATTCTTGGAAAATCGTTTTGGAAAAAAATTTTCATACCTCAAATTGACTATCACAAAACACCAATTGAATGCCATTATCTCCAAATGGAAAGGGTAATTAGCGCCGGTGTAAACCTCATCAAAAAATCGTTATACCAAGCCTTTGGCGTCTAAAACCACAGCTCCAAGGCTTTTGAGCCATTAATATTCCTGTCGTAATGGAATGGAATGTCTTTATCTACCTTATCTCACAACACTTTCTCGCATACAAATGTTTTTGGATTTCACGGTGAGAAATATGAATAAATCGATATGGATCATCGGATGATTCGGGGAGATCTAGCGTTTTCGTTCAAAACCCTTGCCTTTCTTCGATGTTTGGTATTCTCCTGGTAGTTCTCCCTCAGGTGTCTTCGGTTTTATTCTTTTTCCGTTTCTATCACCCCCAGGAACTCTCCTGAGCGCTTCACGGACGATGGTAAGGAGACGGGCACCCATCCAATTAGACTGCAGCCGACTTTCGTTATTCAAACTATGATATTTTGTAATCACAGAGTCAATCATCCAGAAGACCTCTCTGAAACGGTAGCGGGTGCTTATGACCGAGCTCCCCTCCCACCCACCACCACCCCCCCCCCCCTTCCCCGGCTTCGAGTTGTGTCTCCGTCCGGCCTGCGGTGGGCACCGATTAAACGCCCGGATCTTCCTGCTATCGATCGGGATCAATGAGAAATTTTTTTATTATCATGTGTGTGTGTGTGTGTGTGTGTGGGCTCATCTGTAACAATTTTTTGAAAACCATTCAGGTGCGAGAATTCAGATGGAGTCTTGACATTTTATTCGGATAGTAGGATTTTTCTGTAACTTCTTCTATTATGATATATATATGTCATATCTGTGTATATATATATATATAGGTATATCTTTAAACATTAACGGATCGGCTGTGATGACACTTATTGTATTGCCCCTGGCTATCATTATATTCACTATCAGTAATGAAAAAATCTCTATCGGAAAATGAATCTCTATCTCACTATCGGTATTAAGATAATTAAATCGTCAATTTACGAATTCCAAAAGTTGAAATCGTATCAAATTTTTTAAAATATTATGATGGAAAAAGAAACCAGAGAAATTAGATGTCTTTGGGGAAACTTCCAGTTCCTGAAATTTGATTATTTATGATGATGCATGGTGACATATATATATATGATAAATATAAGTCAATATTATATGTGTCCACAGACATATTTCGCATATCCATCTTGGGTCATCCTGAATTTGGGTGTCATTTGATTGACTATATCATATATCTGGACAGTTCATTGCTATTCAAATTAAGTTGGCTCTGAAATTTTTCAAATCAAGATTTTTTTTTGGTTTTTCTGGCAATCACCTGGAGCATCCGTCAACTACGATTCTCCAAAAAAAAAAAAAAAAAAATTCCCAAAAGTTTAGAAAATATTGGCTATTTCAGAAAAAGGTTTGTTGGCCCGCAACATGTGCGTGAAGTTTACCAATATATAAATCCTGGGCGTGAAACGCAAACATCACGTACATGTTTCGGGGCAGGAAAACTTGAGGGAAATACCCCAGCATAGAATTCTGAAGTTTTGGTTAGTTTTTAGAATTCCGTTATTAGTTCTTTAGAAATCGTGACCTGAAGTGTTGGAGGGATATACATACACATGGCGATGATTACATGTACCCTGACCACCCACCGACCTGTCCATTCACCCACCCATTCATTCACCTACCCACTTACCCACACACCCACTCATCCATCCATCCACCCACCCACCCACTCATCCGCCCACTTATTCACACACACACCCACCCACTCATGCACCCACCCACTCACCCATTCACCTACTCACCCACCTGCCCACCTACTCACCCACCCACCCGCCCACCGACCCAGCCACCCACCCACCCACTCATTCACCCACCCACTCACCCATTCACCTACTCACCCACCAACCATCCACCCACCCACCCACCAACACACCCAGCCACCCACCCGCCCACCCATTCACACTCATACACACTTATCCGCCCACCCACTCACACACACACACACACACAGGAACTTCGAGCTGATTGGGATAAGTTATTGTTAACATAATATGGGAAAGTACGAAATAGGTCAATTATTACAATTCCGCCGAGCTCTCGAAATGAACTTCAATGAAGGGTTCAATGAAGGGTATGGCATTTCATGAGTGAATCTAATCTCTATTTTCTATTTTTCTCCACAATGGCACTCTTTTTGGGTGGCTTCGCAGGACTTTCGCGCCTGGGCGCATCTCAAGGGGCTATAGCTATAGTTATAGAGCAGAGGGCCAACTTTCCATATACTCCTTTGGCTGTCGACTGTTGTATGTCAGGAAAAAAAACTCAGGGCTTTCATGAGGACAAACCACTTCTTTCTCATGGGCTCCATTCGCACAGCTGCACAATCGTCTACCACTGCCCACGGTTCATTTAATCCTCGCAAATATACAACTCTTTAACATAGAGTGACGTTTGGATACATGAGAGCACACTAATGGACACTGACAAATGGCTTTGCACGGAGTGTGTCAACGGCTTGAGGTATTCTACCTGTTGTCGGTGGAGAGTAACCGAAGAGACCACCCAAAAAAAAAAAAAAAAATTGAAAATTTTTCAGCCTCAATAAAAGGGTTTTTCCGAGATAAGATGAAGAGCGATTTTCAGGAATTTTAACGAGATGGAAGCAAGTTTTTTCCGATATGAAACTATAACGCAAACGAAGTTGGATGGACCTTATGTAAAAGTTTCGACTTTAAAATTAATTTCCTCTGTTATTTGGTTGAGTGTATATAGTTATATTTTGCAGGGTTATAGATATAGTGAATAGTGTCCTGAACAAAATTATTTTGAGATTTTTATGAAAACTTAGTTCTTATTAAGGAAATTTCACGAGAACATCCTAAGACATAATTTTCAATTTTTTTCCTCCCATCCAAATGGATCAACATCCTTGAACGCATGAAATATTGGTTTTGCCGTTGAGCCCTCAGGTAGCCGTCGACTTTAAGTGTACGTTCGCCTTGTCTACTCATTCTTCCTCGGCCACCCTGGGATTCCCCCGCGGAAGTTCCTATACAAGCACACACGCGGTGGGTCCACGCGACCAGCAACAGGCTGGCTCGTGTCTCGCATTCCCTCTTGGTCCTCACACCACCCGCCGGTCCTCCTCCCATCCAGGGGCTTAACCCGTCTGGAGTTGTGTTATGAGACATTCCTTCACGAAAATTCGTATACTATTGAATACCCACCCACAGAACCACCTATCCACTTACAGATCTGCACACCGCCGCCTTCCCACCCGTCCATCCACCTATCTATCCGTCCATCCATCCACCCACCCATCCATGCATCCACGGCCCCACCCACCTACTCATCCATCCATTCCCTCACCCACTCACCCACCGATTCATCCATTCAAGCACCCACCTATCCACTGATCCATCGACCCACCCATCCACTCACCCACCGACCCATCCACAATCACCCACCCACGCACCCACCCACTCACCCACCCACGCACCCACCCACCCATCTACCGACCCACCTATCCATCCATCCATTCACCCACTCACACCCCTACCCACCCACTCATATATTCGCCCACCCGCCCACTTATTGACTTACCCACCGAACTACCCACCCACCCATCCGCAATCACCCACCCACTCACCCGTCCGTACACCCACCCACACACCCATCCACCCACCCATCTACCGACCCACCCACCCATCTACCGACCCGCCCATCCATCCATTCACCCACTTAAACACCCACCCACCCACTCATCCATCCATCCATTCACCCACCCATGCATCCGCCCACCCATCGACTTACCCACCGACCCACCCACCCATTCACCAATCCATCCATCCACCCTCCCACCCACCCATCCATTTACCGTGAGCCGTGTTATGAGACATGTGATGAGGCATTGAAATATTTGAACGAGATAGGTAAAAAAAATACAAACAGCTCGGTATGTTTCCGAAAATTTCATTGTCGAGAAAGAAAAAATATTCTTACTTTCTAATTTGTATCGATAAACGTAACTTTTTTTCTATGGCTATACCCTCTCCTTAATATCGTCTCATGCATTCATAATTGATCCGAAAATCGCCTCGAGCTTCCTTGCACACCAATGAGCTCTCTACAGAAATTTCTTGGAAATAGTAAGTAATTCTGGGAAGCCTTATCTTATAGATAAGAGCTTTGATAGCCTGCGTCAGATATCCTAGATTTTGGACTTTTACACTTGTAGAAAATGGTTTTAATCGCTTCAAATTTATGGCAAAATATTCAAAATATTGACAATATTGAGATTATTAAAAATATTAAAAATATTGAGAATATTCAAAATATTCAAAATATTGCGGGTTTCAGATTTTTAAATAATGCAGAGCAACTGAATTAGTATCAACAACATTCCAAACTATTCACATTTCCTACCTCAAATTATGTGTAATTAACCTATATAGATTTTTCCCATCTTGATAATCTATAGAATTTTTTCAGTTTCAACGTCACCTATCTCTTCCATTATGAGAGGTAGAAGAAAATTCATAATACATAAAATGCGCTGTTTTAAGTCAGGAACAATTTTTGTTTCACAGTTTTTATCGTACTTGTGTTGGGTGTCCCCCTAGAGCGTTATGAACCAGTGGTGTTGTATAAGAATTGTTGCCAGGGACCAATTTCATCAACCATTGTCGACCCCCCGCCCACACACACACACACACACACACACAATCTAAACAGTATTAGGCGATGTGACGCCAAGAAAAGATCAGCAATATCTTCAAATTTCTTGGTAACTAGAACCGTCTTGGCTTGACATCAATACGGCGTATTTTCTTGAATATTGAGGTGTGTATGTGTGTGTGTGTGGATGCGAAGGTGGGTGGACAGGTGGGTGGTCGGTTGGTTGGGTGGGTAGGTGGGTGGGTGGGTGAGTGGGTAAGTGGGTAAGTGGGTGGGTGGATAGGTGGGTAAGTGGCTAAGTGGGTGGGTGGTTGAATGGGTGGGTGGGTAGATAGGTGGGTAGGTGGGTGGGTAAGTGGGTAGGTGGATAGGTGGGTGGGTGGCTGAATGGGTGAGTGGGTGTGAAGGTGGGTCAGTGGGTGTGAGGGTGGGTGGGTGAGTGGGTGGGCGGGTGGATGTATGTGTGTTGCCAATAGATTCCACTCTTTTATCGACAAATCTCATCGGCCGGCCAAGCCTGATCAGAGTGTTACTGCAAATTCATAATGCGTCCTACCGTTATTAACAATTTCGATTGTTCATAAAGCTTCATCGCGAGAACGGTTAGCAGTAATCAACAGTCTCCACCGAATGTCATTCCTAGTGAAAAATACACATCTTAGGATCTCCAAATGGTCTTCTAACCCCATAAGCTAGGAGATACCACAATTGACAAGTCCAAGCTTCTGCTTTCCCTATAGGCAATCTGTATATTCATAGACACACGATAATTTTTTTCTCAACATAATGATTCCAAATTATCGCAACTTTCACCCTCATCGTTCTGGCAAGCGTCGACACTCTGCCCGTAACTTCAAAGTGACTCTACCGCCCAACTCGTGTTTAGCATCCCTCTTCGCGTCGCGCGGGGGGAAGGAGGGGGGGGGGGTGGGAAATAAGACGGAAATAAGGAGTCGAGTGCCGGCCGTATGGAACTTGTCGATGTGGAAAAAAGTTGGTTAAAAATTGCCGGTCCTCTCCCCAACTTCAAGTGTCGGGACACTCAAGGCCTCTGGAGGCAGAAGAGAAAATACAAATTCAATTTTCGATGGCCAAATGGTAAACAAACTAACCCGAGTTTCTGAAATTTCGCCTTCTATGGGGTCCAAAATATCGACAATTGTGGGTCCATTTCACGTTGAATAAAAATGGGCTTGATTTGGCAATCTCTGAGCACTTGAGTATTATCATTCCTTTTGACGCGCTCATTCAGCGCGCGCCCAGGCGGGGTCTCAATTCCACCATGGGACACTTTACGGAGTCCCCCTCCTCTGTGTAGACGCGCACGTGCGGGAGGAGGGGAAAGCGCGCTGATGAGATTAACAGTAAGAACTCTTTACTGAGCAGGACAGAAGGTGAGGAGGGGGGGGGGGAGTTGCACTATATATATCCAAATAATTCTGGAAAATTTCAGGAAACCTCATTTGGAAAAAATGTTTTCTCCGCGTTTTTTTTTTTTTTAAGGAAATTGAATTGAGATACATTCAGCACGCGCTGAGTTTTAATCTTGTTGAATGCCCGTGGACCGGATTTTCTTGTTCCTGTCGACAGCAGTCTTGATAGGGCGCACACTTCGCACCTCGGGCAGGTGCGCGTATTACAGGGCTTTTCTTTATTCTTTTTTTCTTTTTTCAAGTCACCCACGCGAGATGTGCGATGGAGATTGTAAGATGAAATGGAGGCTCCGTGCGCGTGCATACACGCGCTAGCTTGGAATTATTTTACGCAACCGTCGGCTTTTCCTCGGCTTTGTGCCCCGCGGCAACAGTATATACTATATTTTTCACTCTTCTCATGCGAGACGCGTTAAAACGACATATGTCGCCACAAAATGGGAAAATTAAATCGTCATCGTGACTCAATTCATTTTTCCTTTATTTCTTTCTGAAAGGACTCTTTTTAGGGAATGAATTTTTTTTTTGCCGCAAAAATTGATGGTTTTGGAATCTACAAAAAAAAAAAATTTTATTTTTTTTGACAAAAGGGTTTTTTGGGGATTTTTTTTGAAATGCCGCAAATTTTTTTCAAATTGTAAAATTAAAATTTTTTTTTGCAATTTTAAAAAATTGGAAAATTGGATAAGTTGGAAAAGGGGGAAAAAATTTTGGAATTTTTTTTTTCCGAATTCCCAATTTATCGATCAATTCCATTGAAATTTTTGATGATCTCACCGACAATGGCGCACGCGTCATTAAAAAATGCGCCGAAAAAAAAGCATCGAACAAAACTGGAAAAATCTGTCGACATTGGGCCCGGCATTCACACACAAATTTTCACGTTGAAGAGGGTGGTCTGGTCCATGGCAGATGCCGACACGCATCGATGGTCAAACTTAATCATGTTTATGCAACACGCGTGCCCCTGCCCTCGCGCGTTTTGATTTTTCCCTCTCAGCGGTCTTTCTTTTTTTTTTTTTCATTCTGCGGGCAAAAAAATTTATTCAGGGGAATTAATTTGATGGTCGGAGAATTCCGCTCTTTTGACTCTATATAGACTTTGTGATCGAGTCTCGAGATGGATTTTTCAAAAAACACAATTTTCAGTTTTACCAACTTTTTATTTCTCCAAAATTACAATAAATTGTCGCATTTTAAAATTTCAAAGGTTTTACATATTTTAAAAATTGATTGCCATTTTTTAAATTTTGGATCACTGAAATATTTTCAAAATTTGCAAAATTAGCCATTTTTAAAAATAATTTTCAATGTAAATTGTTTTTCTTTTCGCTAAAATAATTGCACAAAATGATATGCGCCGCCATATATATATATAGTACATAGTATATAGTACATAGTATATAGTACATAGTATATAGTACATAGTATATAGTACATAGTATATAGTACATAGTATATAGTACATAGTATATAGTACATAGTATATAGTACATAGTATATAGTACATAGTATATAGTACATAGTATATAGTAAATAGTATATAGTACATAGTATATAGTACTTAGTATATAGTACATAGTATATAGTACATAGTATAGAGTACATAGTATATAGTACATAGTATATAGTACATAGTATATAGTACATAGTATATAGTACATAGTATATAGTACATAGTATATAGTACATAGTATATAGTGCATAGTACATAGTGCATAGTACATAGTATATAGTATATATACCACGTGGTCTCACGCAGTTTAACCGACACTTATTTCGGAAAACTATCCGGGCGGCACTTTGCTATACGCGCGAGCAAATGCCTTATCGGTCCACTTTTTTTGCCGCCATTTTTAAGAAATTGGGTGAAAGCGGCACCGATAACATAATTGCACTGATAACATAATATTGAAGCGGCCGGTCCCTCGCGCGCGAGCAAGGGTTACATAACTCTGTTTATGAATATACTGAGCCTCATTCGGCGAGGAGCTCTTTTTTCCTCAGTGTATGCGATGGGTAGACGCGTTTTATATACTCCATACCATTATCCACCAATGAGCGCCGTCCCTGTGTTTAACCCTTCCCATCATCCACTCGCTTTTCCCCCACCCATGGCCTCGCCATGTGCGTAACCCTTGCCTACCGCGTCAACTCTTTACTTGCGTAATTATGCGTTCAACTCGGCCGCTCATTGGTGCTCGCGAGTGGGCGTGACTCACCCCTTTCGCCATTATTTATAGCAATGGTATCACTTCCCCCAAGCGGCATTTTTCCGTCACGAGGCCAAACACAAAAATTATGCGATTAATTCAAGTGCAAGTATTGCTTAGAAAAAAATTCTAAAAAATTAGAAAAAAAAAATCAGCGTATTTTCAAAATTTTCAATTTGTCAAATTTTTTGGTCATGTTCCACAGATTGAGAAAAATTTTTAAATATGCATTTTTTTTTTGTACTTTGGAAAAGTGAAAAATTTTCAAAAATTTTTTTGGATCTCGTAAAATTTTTGTCATTTTCAAAATTTGTGCAATTTTTTTGCAAAAATTGCAAATACCATTTAAGAATTTTTGTTAAAAAAATTCCCTCCCAAAAACTTTGTCTACAAACTCGCTCAGTACATTTTTTAAAAAATGAAATTCTCTGCAGTCTGGTCGAAAAATTATCTCCACGCCCCCCGCCCCTCCCCCTCCCGCCAAATGAATCATTAATGACTGCTGAAAATTTCCCAATGCCAAAATTGTGTACTTTTTTCATTTCAACTTTGCCCATCGATTTTTCATGGGGGCCAACGCGAGCGAGGGTGTCACGAAACTGTAGCTTTATCCGCTGGCGCCAAAGTTTCTCCCCCCCCCCCTTCCACCCCGCAGGCTATATATACACGGTACTGTCTCCTTTACTCTTACCGGAGCGCTTAAGCCGCCAGTGCTGCCGGAATTAATTATGTAGGGGACAGAAATGGCACCACCCTCCCCCCCCCCCTCGCCACCCCACCCACCCATCGAGGTCTTACTTTCTGCTGTTCTCGAGCATCGAGGAGTGTAAAGTAAAGAGGAAAAGAGAGCGATAAAAATGGAAAAGAAACGACTGGTTAGAGTGGAGGGGGTGGGGGTGGGAGGGTGTAATTATGGGGGGTGGTATCCCCCCCCCCCCCCGCCACCCCATTACTTCAAGAATCCATGTTTTCATTAAGGAGATTCCACAATGAGCCCATCGCGATTCTTAAGGCAAGTCCACAGATCGGCTCGTTCCGAAAGTTGATTAATTCTGTTGATTTTTTTATCAACAATTTGCAATATCTCACTAATTATGCGAGATAGCGCGAAAAGTCATACCACCTAAGATATGCATTTTTACACAAGGAGTAACTTTTGTTATATATATTTTTTTGTGCCTCCAACGGTTCTCCCGAGACAGGCGATTTTAACCAAAGTTTAATCAGAGAGTTCGTAGGGACGCTCCGATTGCGACGCACACACACACACATGCCATCTCAAGAACGGTTAAAAATTATTCGGGGGGCCATGAAACGTGAAGATGTGATGAATTTGGAGTTACAATAAATTTTTCTATCGCGAAGTTAATTGTTAATTTGATTTTAATGGTCTTCTTTAAAGATATATCTATAGGTTACTATATATATATATATATATATATATATATCGGTTACTGTATAGACTATACATATTTTATGCAATCGAGTACTCAGTTTCGTCTGAAAAAAATTTTAGGGCAAATGCAATTTTGTTTGAGGGATCAATCAGGCATACGGAGTGGGTGGGTGGGTGGGTGGGAGGGGGGGGGGGGGAGGGGGGGGGAGAGCTCGATTAGCCGAATCGATATTCCGCTCTCCCCAACTCGCCGAGTGAATGCGAAATCACAGAATTTCATCTTTTTGTAATGTTTATTTTTTTTCATCTCGAGAAGAGAGGGTTTCTTTACCGAGAATTACGGATGCAAATACATATAATTGGATTATACTTGCAGATTACATAAGCTACTGGCCTTTTTACGCGATTTTTCGGGGCTGATGAGGGCGGAAACAATGTTTATTTGGGGCAAATACGTGTTTTTGAAGTCGTAACAAATTTAGTTTGAAATTGAAAAAATTGATTTATTCGTTTGGTTTGAGTTTTTACATTTTTGGGGAATTTAATTATCACAAATTTTTACAAACTTTTACAAATCTTTCAAATTTCGACAAATTTGTCAAATTGTTCAAATTTTCCCAATTTTTAGGAAAAATTTCTACCGCTTTTTAAATTTTCCAAAAAACTCTTTTTTTTCAAGATTTTTCAAAAAACAGGTTTTTACAAATTTTTACAAACCTCGAATAATTTAAAACATTTATTTTTAAACAGAAATTAAGAAATTGGAAGTGTCACAATGTTCAGCATTTTGAAAAAAAAAAATAGTCTGTTACTAATATTTGTATACTTCATTCAATTGGTATTTGCCAATTTTCCCACTTACTGGAGCATCAGCCAATTTTTTCATACCACATGGATAGCGATTTTTCCCTCTTCCTTTCGGTCCAGTGTTTTCGTAAGGTCCGTTATCTGCCCTTTGTTCCAGCACCCTTTGGCACCCCTCGGCCAGGGCTTCTAGCTACATTTCCTCCGCGGAGGGGCCATTGTCTAACCCCTCCGATCCACCCACCAACAAAATAGAGACTTAAGACCAACCGCGTCCTCAGGAGGGAATTTTCGAGATAAATTAATCCATTTTCGTGCCTCTTGTCCCCCTGCGCCATTTAAAATTCCCGCCTGAGGCGCATAGAGATAATAAGTCACTAGATGCTCAAGGGCGTCGGACATTGAACAAAAGGGGGCTAAAAAATTAATCCAGTAAATTAATCTCAAAGTATTTTTTTCTATACCCCTCCATGAAGCGATAAATCTTCAATTATCAAATCTCATTAGTTTTTTTTATCTTCTAAATTTCCAAAAATTGCTCACTTGCACTGGTGACCCCCCCCCCCCCGCCCCGGTCATTCTCTGCCCAACCAGTACCCCCCCCCCTCCCCCCACTCACTCACCTACCTAGCCACCTACCACCCTACCCACCCACTCACCTACCCCCTACCCACCCACCCACCTACCCCCTGCCCACCCACCCACCTACCCCCTACCCACCCACCCACCTACCCCCTACCCACCCACCCACCTACCCCCTACCCACCTACCACCCTACCCCCCTACCCACCTACCACCCTACCCCCCTACCACCCTACCACCCTACCCACCTACTACCCTACCCACCTACCACCCTACCCACCTACCACCCTACCCCCCTACCACCCTACCCCCCTACCCACCTACCACCCTACCCACCTACCACCCTACCCACCTACCACCCTACCCACCTACCACCCTACCCACCTACCACCCTACCCCCCTACCCACCCACCACCCTACCCACCCATCCACCTACCCCCCCCCCCCCCCCCTACCCACCCACCCACCTACCCATCCACCTACCCACCCGCCCACCTACCCACCCGCCCCCCACACGGCATTCCCCCCCAGCATTCACACCCAATCAATTGTAACTCCGATATTATTCTCCTCCGAAAAACAATTTACTCCACAAACTTTCATTACCAAATACTCCTCGAGGTCATTACTGTCTCCCCCACAAAGATTGATGTTGGGTGGTGAAATAATATAGTTTTTCGCAATGACAAAAACGGCGTCGCTGTCATCCATCTCCGTTTGGTGGGCTCTCCCCACCGGGGGATTCCCCCATTTCATGAGCCCACCCCCCGGACACACGTGGTGTCGTTGCAACTGACCAATAAGGAGGGGGCCCCGGTATTTTTCCTATGTCCACCCCGTTTACTCGATCGATATACCCTCAACCCTAGATGCCTCCTCCCCCCCCCCCCCCCCCCCCCCCCACTACCGCCCTGTGCTGTTTCCCCCCTTTATGCAGCCGTTGGACTTCTGTCGGGTTTTGCCGAGGGAAAATAATGGCACTGACCGAAAACTTTGGACGCATCATCGAGGGAGCATTGTCCATGATGTATATATATCGTTTCACCCAGCCCTTGGGCATTCGCCGATCAACGACCTCCAAGGCCTTGCACTAATGCATGCATAGGATCGATGGCGCGCGGACGGAGTAAAACGGAGTAAACTACACCCAGTGGGTATGTAATTGCTGGAGAATGTGGGAAACATCATCAGGTTATAATATTACATGGTTATTATTTATGGGAATTTGTTGGGGCAACTTTGCTGCGAGGTGGGTTTTAATCGGTGGGGCACGAGGTCGCGGTGGTAAATTAATCTTGCACATTTCTTGATATTTCCCTGGATATGATGTGCAGAAAGGAAAAGGAAATGGTTTGGAAACAGATTGCAAAGACAAATTCTTTCCCCGACGAATTATGCGATTGAGATGCTGTACTCCAGGTGGGGAATTCGAGGCTTGAACGATGAGATCAATCTTGGTCCGACCTTCGATGCCGAAGGTTGGACTTGATAGCTTCGACATAGCTTCATCCCATGTATAAGCCTAGATCAAAGCAAGCTTAGTTATATCAGAGATATCCAAGCTTCGTTGGCCCAGCTTGTGCCAAGCTTGGCTCAACCTTAGCGTCCCTAGCGTTGGTCCACAGGCAGAATCCAATCTACGTCCAATATTGGATACATACATACATCCAAGCTTACTAGAATCATCCAAACCCAAGCTTCAGAAACCATGTTGTGCTAAGCTTGGTCCGAGCTCAGCTTTGTTAGCTTTGAATCTTAGCTTTAACAAGCATGAATTCCGGATTGCTCATACCATCTAAACCCAAGCTTCTGAACTAAGGTTCAACTAAGCTGGATTGAAGCATATTTTTCCTAGTTTCGATTTACCGGCTTCAGCGAAACTCTGCTCAATATTGGATTCATATATAAATCCAGGATTGCTGCACCACCTAAACCCAAGCTTGGAAACGAATGTTCAACTAAGCTTGGTCCAACCTCAATGTTCCTATCTTCGAAGTTTGAACCAAGATAAATTTTGTAGCTTGGACCAAGATTAATTTCGATGCTGCGACCACGAGAAACTTTGGAACTTGGACGAAAATGAATTTCGAGGCTTGTGCCAAGATTTTATTGAAGATAATAGAAGGAGGAACTGTTTTTGTAGGAGAGATGGGGATGTCCATTGGCAATCCGAAAATCCTGGATGGACGTTAATTCGGTGCGGCACCCTCGGATGCGGTCACATGAGACAGTCCCTTGGTCCAAGCTCTCCATTAATCTCTCTCACTTCTTCGGCTAAAGTTCAAGGGAGTAAACCCCCGGTCTTACCCCCGGGATCTAGCAATGTTTCAGCCCACCCCCGCATCACTTCACCCCTGCGTAGAACCACAACTGCATGAAGGAGGTCTCAAATCATTTTTGTTGTTGTTCCTATTACGTATATCCGAAGTGCCCCCAAATGGGGGAAATTTTTTATCGCGTGAAACTTTTTTAGCGGAGACATTCTTTAACTGGGAGGAGTGAAAGTGAAATGTGGAGGAACTTTTGGAGAATTTCATGATTGAACATGGAAAATTAAAAGTTTTGGCGAATTTGGGAAAGCATTGATGGTTTCAAAAATTCAGTCCATTTGCACGATTTTGGAAATTTCAAAACTTAAAAATTTCAAAAATTTTTTATGAATTACAAAAGAAAAATTATATTTCAAAACAAATTGAAAATTGAAAATTCCAAAAATTTCAATAACGAAAAGTTCAGAATTTTTAATTTTTTTTAGAATTTCAATAACTCCAAAACCTTCCAAAGTTTCAAAAATTCAAAAAACTTTGAAATTCCAAAAAAATCAAAATTTCCAAAATAGTCAACATTTTAGAAATTAAAAAAAAATCCTAAATTTTAGAAATTTCCAAAATTTCCAAAATTTCAAAATTTTAAAAATTTTTAAAATTTTAAAATTTTTGAAAATTTCAAAAATTTTAGAAATTAATTTTTTTTTTAACGGCTGCCAAAAAGCATGCGTGTAGGACAGTTAAGTAAGCCAATCGCTATATTTTTAACGACAACTGAATGTTTTAATTGTATTTAGTCTCAGATAATTTAACCAAATTTTCGCGGAAAATTTTTCCCACCCTAAAGCACGGATATAGGAATTTCTCCGTAAAATGGATCATGTCAATAATAGGTAGATATAGAAAATATAATTTAAGAGAGAAATAACAACAGCATAAAAATTTGTAAACACATTATTGTTCCAAAAATTTTTCATTTATGAATAACGAATAGCCCCTGATGATGGTTGGGCATTGAAAACTTATAATTTAGTCTCAGAATTCGTTCGAGTCAGCTCCTAGACCGCAGAGGCCAGAATTCTCACATATGAATTTTAAAATTTTTAAAAATTTTAAAAATTCAAAAAATTTGAACAATTTTTAAAAAATCAGAAATTTTAAAAATTTCAAAAACCGTTGAAACGTTCAAGTGCTCCACTAATTAGCAGAAATTCCCGCTCTAGATTTTTCAAAAGCCTTCCCGATAATAGCATGAGATTTCAGTGCCATCGCGTGCAGATACTACGCCCCCCTTTTTCCTCCTGATGGAAGACGAACTTTGAAAAACGAATTAAAAAGACGCTTTCACTCGATGTTCAACATTTCAAGGGTTTACCGGTAGTGCTTCCGAGCCCTCTATGTCCCGGGAGGTCGTTGTTCCGTACTTTGAAGTTAGAAAGCTTCGGGAACACGATTACCGAGTCAAAGCCCAGGGTTGGCCAGCACTTTGGTCACTTGTAAAGCTTCGTTGATTTTTTTTTTTCACCGTCGCTCTAAAAAGTAAAGGCGTGGGCTGTAACAATTACGCCCCCTAGAAATTAAAAAAAAAATGCGCACACAGGTAGCGCCAAAAATTGTCCGATCTCAAAATTGTCAGAACCTCAAATTCAAAACTTAGAAAATTGAAAGAAAAAAGCTTAATTATTCCTGCGCCTCGGAGGAACGCTCGAAACTGCAAGAGTCATTGAGAAAACAATGAGCAGCATATTCCGAGTTATTGTGTTACATTTGGTTCATTGGCGTCCCGCTGGGTCGCGCCTGCAGCATCACGCGGCATTGGGCGTCATTTAAAAAGGGAGTTTTCTTCGTTAATTTTCCATCACCTCCTAAGACTTCTCAGAACCAGAATGATTAATTGTTTCAACCGTTTTTCGGCTGCAGAAAAAAAATCCTGAAAAACAATGAAGATTCAATTTTTTAAATTCCCGATAGGAAGTTATTGTAATCACCCCGAAAAAATGAAAAGCCTCAGAATCATGAAATTTTTACATTTCTCGACGTTTCACATGTTGCTGATACATTTCCAGCGCGGATTATGTGTGTGTGTGTATGTGCGTCTGTATCTTTTTTTTCCGATTTGAACTTTTTTTTTTGGTTGACGCCGCCCCTTCCTGGTCTCCAGGTCTGAAAGAAGTGCTTTTGCAATTGTCCCATCCGTTCAATGGTTTTTAACATTTCAATTGCTTCATTTCAATTGTTTATAACGCTGTATCTAGAGAACGGTGACAGATACGAGAAAAAGGGTCCTACAAAAGTTGTTCCTCTCGTGAAACTACATATTTCATGTTGTATTACTTTTTTTGCTAGGCATCATATTTTACGAGATATCGATAAAAAATCATAGTAATCGATCAATAGTCGAATTTGCGTAACTGATATACAACTTGACTTCATACGTGCATCGTCACACACACACACACACAAGCGCATCTACGCCGACATTCATACCACTCATATGATGCTAGATTCAAACACACATACACGCACACACACACACACACACATATATATACATATATATATATATATATATAGATTTTTTCAATTAGCTTTAAAAATGCTTTCAATTCTGAAGGAAAATTTGAGAAACAAAAATGGAAATAGTACCTATATGGTAGAATAAGCTAAAACACTTCGAACTAAACCCTTCCTCCCCCCCCCCCCCCCCCCGCCTGCCGGCGGCCAGTGCGAAGTAGATGCCGCGCGTTGGATAGTCACACTGCACGCCATAAAAACAAAGCCCCAGCGTATTCCCCTGACGTTTTATCTCCTCGGGTGAAACGAAAAGTTGCCGTGGCCGAAGGTCGTCCGACCTATCGATCTTCCTGGCCCGAGGCTCACCAGTATCATCCCCAAAACAAGAGGAAACAAAATAACTGGAACTACCGGAGACGCAGTAGCTATTTCTTTCCACAGAATGAATTAAACACTAAACAAGTGGTGGTAAATGTGTGTAACATGAAGGTTTGTAATTTCTGTTCGCCATTCCTAGTTTTTCCGACACGTCAATTAAATGTTTAAAGACTGGTTTCAGAGGACAAAATAGGAATCACGCAATTTGGAATACTGGAATACGACAGGTGTCGCTACATGCGAATATGTCACGTGACGCACGGACCAATCACACTGCGCGCCGCGCAATTTAAAATAAATTGTGGTCATAACTTGTTTTGCCAATACCCGCACAGGGCAATCGAATACGGCCACACATGGGCCCAAGCTCGACATTGCCGAGCCTCGCAACCAACATCGGCCGAAGGCACTGCCGATGCCTGGATGATAATACCGGACCGACTATGGCCCCCTATACTTGGTCAACGGTCGGCACCAATGATGGCCCCATCTAGGATGCAGAAAATAGCCGAGGTTGATGGCGACGTTGCGACCAATGGTACTAAATGCATATAATAATTACAAGCAAGGACTACAAAATAATTTAACCGCGTTTTTGGAGCTAATTATCATCTTACTATTAATCCCTTACCATTTTATTTCCGCCAACCCTGGGAATCTAACCCGGATCATCAGATCTCTGCGCGCTGACCGCTTGTCTACCGCGGAAGTTGGAATAATTCTACATAAAACGATTTATATGAATTTCATTAAATTGATTTTCTATATGTAGAGGCTGATTGAATAGAATATCTTTATCAAATATTAAAGACACGCAGCAACTTGACAAAAGTACATGTAGTTCTGGGATTTGGTTTGAGTTCGCTTAACGGAAACTTGGCGAATCGATGCTGGCCGACATATTGGCCGAGGCTAGTTTCACCAAACTTTGGCGAAACAATGGTAGCCCTAGTATTGGTCCAAGGTCGGGCAGCCGAGCCTGGCAGACCGATCCCGGCCAATGCTTGTTTTACCCAGCATCGAGTCGCCGATGGTGGCCAATACATTGGCCTCATCCGTAAGATCGGCAAATCCTGCTCGGGTATTTCCGGAAAACTTGACAAAATGGGAATAAAAATGTTTTGAAAATGGAATAATACATTGTCACAAGCGTTCCAAATAGAAACTATTTGAAACAGGAAGATGCTTCTCCTTTTTTTCTCAGTGATTCCAAACTTCAGAGCACCTATAAACCTCTTTTGCTATTGCCCCTGCCAAGTTGGGGCACCCCACTTGCTCCCAGTTTTTGGATTAAATTTTCTGATTAACAATTTGGGAAGTTCCTTTAGTTTTCGTCATAGATCCGCCGCACATTTCTCTGCGCATTATTTTCTGAGAAAGTTTCAACAATTTGTCTCCCCTCGGCTTACGGCCAATTCCCTCAATTTCAGGAGCACTTTTCCCCCCCGGGACCACCAGTGCAGGACCTCCTTTTTCAAATCCAGTCAAGGCCATTTTCCCAAGTACCCCTTTTTCGTCCCCAGGCGTCTCCGCCCTCCCCTCAACCCCACCTCAAACGTTAAAGACAATCGTCGGTCAGCGCGTCCTCTCATTATCTGCACTGGCTAATTTACCCCGGTGTTATTTCAACCTTTTTCCGAGGAGCAAAGAGGAGACGAGGTTGAACAAAAAAAAAAAAAAAACAGAAAAATCCTTGCAATTTCATGTCCCCTTCAACCCCCTTTTCATGACAGTGAGCGACCACCTACTTCCGGTTGTCGATTGTCTGGGTAAAACGATTGCCGCCGATAATTATTGGCTTTTTAACTCTACTGATCGCCTTGTGACCTCCATCATCAGTATTTTGTGTTTTTCCGTCGTTCGTATTTTTTGTTTTGTCTCGGGAACGATGAAAGGGTAACGGCGACCACCCGGACGGTTTCAATAGATATTGGCTTTTTGGAATTGGGAGTAATAAAAGAAAAACCGTTTTTATTAAATTCCCAGGGGGACAGATATTCTTGGAACTTTACGTGCACACATACACACACACACGGCAGCACATACACACACATACACATATATATACACACATACACATATAGACTACGGGACATTTTGAAGTGAGAGAATGGAAAAAATTTCAAAAATATCAAAATTTTTTAAGGTTTCAAAAAATTGAAAATCTCCAAAAAATTGAACAATTTCAAAAATTTTGAACATTTATATTTTCTGTTAAATTCAAAAACTTCAAACATTTCAAAAATTTCAAAAATTTCAAAAATTTCAAAAATTTCAAAAATTTCAAAAATTTCAAAAATTTCAAAAATTTCAAAAATTTCAAAAATTTCAAAAATTTCAAAAATTTCAAAAATTTCAAAAATTTCAAAAATTTCAAAAATTTCAAAAATTTCAAAAATTTCAAAAATTTCAAAAATTTCAAAAATTTCAAAAATTTCAAAAATTTCAAAAATTTCAAAAATTTCAAAAATTTCAAAAATTTCAAAAATTTCAAAAATTTCAAAAATTTCAAAAATTTCAAAAATTTCAAAAATTTCAAAAATTTCAAAAATTTCAAAAATTTCAAAAATTTCAAAAATTTCAAAAATTTCAAAAATTTCAAAAATTTCAAAAATTTCAAAAATTTCAAAAATTTCAAAAATTTCAAAAATTTCAAAAATTTCAACAATTTCAAAAATTTCCAAAATTTCCAAAATTTCCAAAATTTCCAAAATTTCTCGACGTTTTTCTTCTTGGCTTCATACTTAGTTCAGATGCAAATAATGAGTTTTCCCTCCACATCTCACTCATTAAGGCTTATCGAGACAGCCTAAAAGTTTCCTTAACCGTCCGACTATTAGTCTCCTCCTTGGTGTCCGAGAAATTTTCCCAGATTTTCGGAGCCAATCCCAACATTGTGGAAAAAAAATGGTTAGAAATCCTTCTCGTGAACTATTGCGTAATCCCTGGGGTTTGGGTCCAATAAACTCATTTACTGCACCTGAGCCCCAAATGATCCTTTTTTTTTGTGGTTTCATCTCTTTTTTTTCCCAGCCCAAGGTTTCAGAAAGGGTAAATTGTGTGAACACCATAAAGCCGGAGCCCCCACATTCCATGCACATGAAAAGGATTGGGACCTTCGACCTTCATCAGGTAATTTTTTTCCCCTTTGGAAATATTGTGTCTATCCACACTATGACATAATAACACGGGGAATCCCTCAAAGGGTTGTTTACTCGGGATTCTTGGGGAGATATACCTGCCGAGCCGAAATGGGAAAGCGAAAGGGGTCCATACCACTTTCATAGAGACTAAAAGCCCGATATTGCTGCAAGTGCAATGTGACAAGTGCAATTATATCATACTCAAGCGAAAGTAAGCCTCTGAGAAAACATAAACTAAATTTTTCAAATTTTTCAAATTCTTCAAGTTTTGGAAATTTTGAAAATTTTGAAAATTTTGAAAATTTTGAAATTTTTGAAAACTGAGGCTTTTAAAAAATTTCAAAAATTTTGAAAATTTTGAAAATTTTGAAAATTTTGAAAATTTTGAAAATTTTGAAAATTCAAAAGAACTTTTTAAACACGGGGAAATTAGAAACCAATTTTCAAAAAATAGGCAAAACAAAAAATTCAAAAATTCGGAAATCCTGTATACTATAAATATCTACGCCACGGCATAATCCGGAGCGCCCATGAAAGGGTTGCTCATTGGGGATTCTCGGGGAAATATACCTGGGTAACCCGCAATTGGAAAGCGAAAGGGGTCGGCAGACCTGTCATTTATTCATGGAGGTTAAAGTCCCGCTCTGCCTACAAGTGCAGGACGACAAGTGGTATTTACGCTGGTTTTTGTTGCGATCAGGCGATCGTGGGGTACTGCAAGGGTTGAGGACCCCTCTGAGGAGCAGGTGATGCTCCATATAGAGGGTATTATGGGCGTGGGAGTGCGGCTGATCAATAACGCAATGTGAGGGATGACACACACACACACACCTACCTACTCACCCACCCACTAACCTACCTACTCACCCACCCACTCACCTACCTACTTACCCACCCACTCACCAACCTACTTACGCACCCACTCACCTACCTACTTACCCACCCACTCACCTACTTACTCACCCACCCACTCACCTACCTACTTACGCACCCACTCACCTACCTACTCACCCACCCACTCATTTAGCCACACACCCACCCACCCACTCACACACACACACACACAGACATACCCACACATTCATATTCCAGTATTCCACATTTTGTGATTCCTGTTTTTTTCTTTGAAACCAGTCTTTGGATATTTAATTGACGTGTCGGGAGATTTAGGAATGGCAAATAGAAATTACAAATCGGGAAGTTTTGTTTGGGCTCCCAGCGGGGCGGACACACTTCCGTCCCGCTACTTTCTTAATGGTTACTTTATGCTTTATACACCTTCACAAATTTTCAGGAAAAAAAAATTCTAGAAATTTACTCGTCTTCATAAATACTGGAATTGAACGATCTTGCTCATGAATTTGTTACTATTTTTTCTGCAAAGACCAAGGATCAATAGTACAATCTGAGGGATGTCATTTTCTCGTTATTTAACCATGAGTGGCGTGTGGGGAACAGCAATTTTATGGTGTTCTTGTACACGTCATGCCAAACCCCTTTTCTCGAGGGTGAATTTTTTATGCCGGCGAGAATCACGAAGCTGCAATTTTTGACCAACAACATTAGTTTCAAAATTGATAATTTTTTCTCTTTTCATCAACTTATTTTATTTTGGAGAAATAATATTGATACAATACAGGTTATATTCGAGGGTTGCATTTTTTAGTTGCTTCTCTTACTGTGGTGGAAACATTATTGAAAGGCGCTATTAAATTGCGAAAATTTTTGAAATTTTTGGAATTTTTAAAATTTTTGAAATTTTTGAAATTTTTGAAATTTTCGAAATTTTTTTAATTTTCGAAATTTTTGAAATTTTTGAAATTTTTGAAATTTTTGAAATTTTTAAAATTTTTGAAATTTTTGAAATTTTTGAAATTTTTGAAATTTTTGAAATTTTTGAAATTTTTGAAATTTTTGAAATTTTTGAAATTTTTGAAATTTTTGAAATTTTTAAAATTTTTGAAATTTTTGAAATTTTTGAAATTTTTGAAATTTTTGAAATTTTTGAAATTTTTGAAATTTTTGAAATTTTTGAAATTTTTGAAATTTTTGAAATTTTTGAAATTTTTGAAATTTTTGAAATTTTTGAAATTTTTGAAATTTTTGAAATTTTTGAAATTTTTGAAATTTTTGAAATTTTTGAAATTTTTGAAATTTTTGAAATTTTTGAAATTTTTGAAATTTTTGAAATTTTTGAAATTTTTGAAATTTTTGAAATTTTTGAAATTTTTGAAATTTTTGAAATTTTTGAAATTTTTGAAATTTTTGAAATTTTTGAAATTTTTGAAATTTTTGAAATTTTTGAAATTTTTGAAATTTTTGAAATTTTTGAAATTTTTGAAATTTTTGAAATTTTTGAAATTTTTGCAATTTTTGCAATTTTTGAAATTTTTGAAATTTTTGAAATTTTCGAAATTTTTGAAATTTTTGAAATTTATTGAAATTTTGAAAATTTCTGAATTTTGCAATTTAAAAAATTTTGAAACTTGTAAAATTTGTACAATTGTTGAAACTCAAACAAAAACTCTGATTTTTAAAAGTTTCTAAATTACAAGTCTCGAAGGCTTTCCAATTTGTATATTGTGCGAATGGGCAATAAAAAATGAATTTATTCGCCGAAAATAGTCGATGTTTAGTGCCCCACAACATGAAAACATACATTGCAATTCAATGAACCCAATAACTGGTGATAAATGAGAAAAAAAAGGTCGCGACAGCTCGATCTGTTTATCGTGCAGGTATAAAAGTCAATAAAGTCAAGGGGTAAATGCTAGAAAAAAAGTGAGTAAAGGGGAGGGAAAGGGGTGGGAAAGGTTTCCAGGTCATGTGATCTATCACTAGGCGGATAAACTGCGGGTAGACCCTCGGTAAAAAAGGAGTGAAGTGAAGTGCGCGGTTATCGAGTGTTTTGTGAGCGCCACGTGGAGCAGGTATAAACGAGCATTTTTTTTCTTCGTGGGAAACACCTCTTACATTACGATGTATTAATTCGATGATCCCTTTTTTTTTGGGAAACGCGCCACACACGCGCCCAGGTAAAGGATGATGATAATTTTGGGGGCTGTTTTTTAACTTCCCGATAGATGTTACAGTTTCACCGCCGACAATGTAAATTCGATTTTTCATCATATCTTAGGTTTCAAATCCTATTTTGAACAACTTACACGTATATGCAGATGCTTATTTTGTCTCCATCGCGTTTGTTTGTGCTTCCTACGGTAGCTTCTCTCCAGTATGTTTTTGGTAGGGAGTACTGGACACCCATCCGTGTGGCTGAAGCCGACTTTCGCTATTTAGGCCATCGTATTTCTAAACAAAGGGTAAACTCCCAGAAACCCCTGTTCTACGATGGCGGGGACCCATGATCCAACCCACCCACACCCACGTCCCGGGAGCGAACCTAGGACCTTCAACGTAGTAAGCAGATGCTCTACACCACAGCTTCGAGAACTGTCTGTGTGTGTGTGTGTGTGTGTATGTGTGTGTGGGTGGGCGAGTAGGTCGGTCAATGGGTGGGTGAGTAGGTAGGTGAGTAGGTGGGTGAGTGGGTGGGTGAGTGAGTGGGTGGGTGAGTGGGTGGGTGAGTGGGTGGGTGAGTGGGTGGGTGAGGAGGTAGACGGGTGGGTGAGTAGGTGGGTGAGTGGGTGGGTGAGGAGGTAGACGGGTGGGTGAGTAGTTAGGTGGGTGGGTGAGTAGGTAGGTGGGTGGGTGAGTGGGTGAATGGGTAGGTGGATGACTAGGTGAATGGGTAGGTGGATGACTAGGTGGGTGTGTGTGTAGTCAAACCCTCACACAATCGAAATATTCCAACGTACCTAAAAGTAGTCGAGCATTTACTCATCTCGCATTTTGCTCATGGAGGAATCGTTTCAGCATCAAAAACCTTGGAACTTTACCACGTATAGGTAGAGCATTTCGGGTACTTCGAAATCGCGAACGTGGCGATTAATCCGAAATTTTTCTCGCCCGGTGATGTCAAAAATCGCCAGTGTGGCGATAAATCGTCACGTCTAGCAACCCTGGAAGGGAACCCAACAGCCCTCAAGTGGGGAGGGCAACGCGCCAAAATTCAAAATCATTTCGTTCGAGACTGGCGGAACCGCCATACTTCACGGGATGTACATTATTATTTTACTGTTCCGAAATTTTTTTTCATGAAGCCAAAATACCATGTGGGGTAAACCCCACACAAAAAAATGCCATGCGGGGTTTTCACCGCCGTCACCCCACACCTTCCGCCGGCCCTCGGTACGATTCCCTGGACCTTTACCTGTCTCCACCGATGTAAAATCACCTAAATAAGAAAAGCAGGAAGCTAGAGTTGCAACACCACCAAAACCGTTGACAATCATTTGGCTGGTGCTAAGCTTCCCAATGAATGGCCAATTCGGCGAATCTAACCGAAATGAAACGTTCAACGGAATTCGTTATGTAGATATAGGCAAATGAAAAATGATTGGGCTATACTGCGCGGCAATATTGAGGAAAAAATCGTCAATAAATGGCGTCCATTGTTATTGGGTCTCTGGGTTACGCCAACGGTCATTCCTTTCACCCCAAAGTCCGGTTAAATTTTATGTACTTTTCAGGAAGGGCGGAGGGAGGGGGGCGGGGGGGGGGGGGGAAGAAAAAAACGGGGAGAAAAAAAAGGAAGGAACGAATGTCCAACGGAGGGTTGAGGGGTCAAGGGGTTGGCCAGCTGGCGCCGGACGGTTGTGCAATGGACCCACCAGAGGAAACAAGAGAGAAAGAGAGGGAGAAGGGCCAAAGTGAGAGCTAGGGCTGCATTGTCATAGCCATTGGGACGAAACGACTGTGACACGATGGCCGGCTGTGTCCAGTCGCCATTGTTGGTGATGATGATTTTTCAAGGGGGGAACACGCTGGTGACCGAGATAAACGCAACTTTTGGGGTTATTGGAGAGATCTCTTGGAGATTGATCCTGGGAGATTATTTATGGACCATGTTTCATGCAATTCATGCAATATTTGGCAATTCGGAAGGACCACGTTATGACATTTCAACTAATGACAGTCCAACTGAAAATTTTTGCCAGGGATGCACTGAGAAAAAGAACTAGTGGTGTGTGCATGTGTGTGCCCCACTCGGGGCACAAACAAAACTTCTCGATTTGGTTTTTCAGCACAACCTACTAAATTTATTCTTCTCCAATATACTACGGTTAATCAGTATGACTCCTGTTATTATCATAACGACAACATGCCTATTTGAGAATTCCAAACTGACTCATTTATGAAGCAGATAATTATGAATACTTGAGTAGACGCATGGTGAACATGAGGATGAGACTTATGCGTGTTACTTGAGTGAGAGTGAGACGCTAATAAGGATGCGGCTGCAAAACAAAAACTTTAATATTTTACCCAGTGGAACAGTATAAACAATTGCAATTGCTAATAACATTGCATATACTGCACAAATGCCATCCAAAATGTGATCCGCTCGATTATGCATGAAAACGCTTCGATTGGGACCGTCATGACAGCGCTGGGTCCATTCGTTCACTTATTACATACATAATTGTGGAGACTGCTATACCTCCTTAATTATGCAAATTATCGAAAAACGGCATTCGACATAAAATACGTATTTTTATATGGCAAACAACTTTTCATATATGAATTTTGCGCTAACTCTAATAGTTTATGCAGTAGAACATTATAAACAATTGACATTGTTAATAACAATATAAGTACTGGACCACTTTTACTCAAAATTGAATCAGTTATAAAATATGCTTATATCTTTCAACTGTGACATTGAGTACCTGGATTACAACATTTTTGTGTGAATGAACGTTCATTATCACTATTTTCGATTTTTGCTCAACAAATATGCTCATAAATAATCAAATTTATGATTATTTCAACGATTTTTATACTATCCTTACAGTCAATTGACGGCAGAACACTATTGCATCCATTACGTTGTGTGCGACGTTTATAAAATTCATATATGTGTATGGTAAAGAGGAGAGACCGAAGAAAATATCGATATACATCGATATTATCGAACGGCGTAAGACCGGAACCGACGCGACACCGCGGCGAAAAAAGGAAATGCGCAATGGGCGCGTCTTGGATTTGAGCTCTAAGTTAGGAAACCATCATAACCGATCGAGCCGTGATAAAAAAAAAGATGAGGACATTTAGGCACATTGGCGACGATTGAAAGAAAGAAAATTTTTAATTAAATTCAGACAAAAAAATTGGAACTAAATTTCAGCCAATGAAGAAGTGGGGATTGACGCTCGAATGGCTGTGTTGTGACAGCAGCACGAATTACCGCCTTTGGGTCGAGCTGAGAGACCGGAAGGGTGAATTAATGGGATAGGGTTGCGCAATGGGTTGAGTAGCATGACTACAAAATGGCGGATTTTTGGAGGATTTAACGAGGTGTCACGTATACAAAAATCAAATCGCTTCCTCATTTCCGGCCAAGATTTTTTGAAAGTACTTCCCTGAAAAGTCAAATAGCTTATGAATAAATGGGTTTGCGAAAAAATGTCATTGATTATATTTTGTCCAGAATTTGATTTCAGGTAAAAAAAGTTATTTGTGATTTCTGGCTAAATTGACTCTTTCTTGGGATAAAACTGCAATTTCTATTTTTTGATTGTTTTCCGGAAAAAAAACTGGAGAACTATGGAGCCAATTTTACCGGAAATTTAATCAGATGTAAGTCACGTGGAGACCCATCAATACCATCACTCCTTCGTGAAGAATCGTTGGAAAAAAATTGCGTACATGCACACACACACACACATCTATTTCATGTTTTTTGTTTCGCCAATTCTTGTTTTGTTTATAACAGAATATCTGGATAACGGATAGAGATAGAGAAAAAAAGTTGAAACAAATGTTATTCCTCGCATCAAAACACTCATTTCTTAATCAGCAACTTTTTTTCCATCGTTGATAGTTTAAGAGTAAATGTGGGTGAGGTCAGCGTGGATGGCGTGTGAGGGCTTGCAGGTGACGCGCGCGAACTCCGCCGCATTTTTTGAGGAAACCAGTAGATATAGAAGAAAATAGTAATAACAAAAAATGTTCGACATGAATAATGTTATCAGTGACCTTTTATGACTTTTCCCCCTATCTCCAATATTTTATGACGTATGGCCGTTGATATGGAACGGGCGCGAGTTCGCACCCCGCTTGACGTTCAACCCCCATTTTTTCAGAAAGTATTACAGATAGCGATATAACTTATAAGACCTAATTGATTCTCCATGAAATAAGGAACATTTTTTATACAAGACTTTTTCTTCCATCTCCATTATTTAACCCAATCGAGACGCGTCAAAATTATAAATCGTAAAAATGCCCCTCCATGGGTCCGCTTCCACAAAATTCCTCCTTCTCAATTTTTATATTCGGTTCCGTTTATCTCCTCGTAAAAATGTCAAATAAATCACTCAATTTTCGCGTCATGAATACATCTCGATCTCGTAAACCACAGTTTCCTGTCACCGGAACCAACTGTAGGTAAGAAAAAAAAAAGAAAAAGCAATGAGAGACGCGAGGAAGAAGTGAATAAGCGAGGGGTGGGTGGGCTGCGAATGAATTATTTAAAGTGAGAGTACGTGAAACGGGGAACAAGAGAGTTTGAGAATACACGAAACACCTCGTAAATTCAGAGGGGGGCCCACGTGTGCCCGGAAAAGGTGCGAAACATGGCGGACTAATGAATCTAACTGGTGCCTGCTTTAAATGCCTGACGAGAGCCTGGCGTGATGGATGGGGGCAATAGATTTTACATTAACAGAATTTTAAGTACGTTTTCCGTAAATAAAATTTTTGAAAAAAAAAACACATGTAGAGGGACGTGCTCATGGTGTTCTTCTACGGGGAAAAATACATGGGAGAAATTTTGGAAAATTCAGGAAGAAATTGATGAGGCTCGAAAATTGAATTTCAAAATTTTTCAAAATCAATTACTGGAACCTTCAAAAAGTTCAAAATTATTTTTCCAAATTGAAAAATTGAAAAATATTACATAGGAAATTTGATAACCTGATTAACATGGAAAACAAGGCAACCTTGATTTAGTTATCCATTTTTTATTCATTTATTCCCGATAAATGCTGCGCGCGCATTTCGGCGTGACAAAATTTCGACATATATCGATTGTTTATGGATATCAGATGTACCTCCTTTTCATAATCGGATAATATTGATACTTTGACACATGAGACTGATTATCATAAGTGCACAATTTCGCTCTGATATATACGTCCTGTTCATTATTATGTATATGTACTTCCACTGTGATAAATATGTGCGCAATGTATATGATCAATCGTCATATGAACACATTGTTCCATGTAAGATTTTCGAACATTGTTGAAAATACACGGTAGTACTTATCTTATCTAACTAATGATTTTGTCGTTAATTTATGGTGACCCTAAGAAATAATAATGATAATAATAAATTGTTCACACATTTAGAAAATTTCATTAATTCAACAGTGTAAAAATTTGAAGATATATTTCTGTCAATATAACTACCAACATGAACACCCACTCTTTGCCAATATTTTCTTTCTTAATAATTGCAACGGATATTTTATGGCACTTTTCAATTTTGGTGTTAATGAACACTGGAGCCAAGAATGAAGGCACAGAAGCATTTCAGCATGAATATCACTCAATCGATTCCTGGCTTTTCGTATTAATAAACCGGCCTTTGAAAAGAGTCGTTCTGAAGTAGCACTTGAAAAATGAAAAAAATCGAGACAAGACGAGACAATACGAGATTGGATTGCATTCTCGAGCCTCGAGACGAGACGAGATAACAATTGGTTTTATAATTTCGATACAAGACGAGAGAGTTGAAATTCTCGCCGCGTCTCGTATCACAGCAACCCTAAACAAAAACTCACTGATCGTTAAAATTATCCCAGATTCATCGCGAATTCTGCAAAAAAATCCCTTTCACACGATCCCGCAATTTCGCCGGATTTTTATGGTGCATAAACGTGATCGAAACGTCCCGCACGCGGATCCTCGATTGGCTATAGGTTCGGTATAAGTGTTCGTAAGTCGAGTGCGCGTTATACGAGAATGGATCGAAACTGCGGGTGTAACAATGAAAAAGAAGGGTGAGTTTAAGTATGACCCCCCCCCCCCCCCCCTGAGTGTTAATGTCCTGCGTTAACTCTACTTTTGTCCTGGTTGGACGATTGGCAACTTCAGTAGCAATGAACTAGACTTTATGACCCTAGCGCTGCAGACGAGAGAAAAAAATTTTTTTTTAAAATAAATAGTAAAAAAAAAATTTGCAAAATTTTTTTTTGTTTTTTTTTTACTGAAAAATTTTTGGTTCAAAAATTTCTTGGAAAAAAAATTTCGAGATCAGTCTCGAGCTGTCTGAAAGTCTCGAGATTTCTAATAAAGTGACAATTTCACCCCCCCCCCCTCCCCCCCCCCTCCCCCCCCCCCCCCCACCCAAAAAAAAATCTTTGTCAAAAATGTTCGTTTTCTCGGAAAAAAATTGAATTAGCCCGTGAAACTGTAAATCAAGGGTTGCGCTCAAAACTTTTTACCCCCCTTTCAAAAACATGGAACAAGAAGGGTAACGAAAGAGTTCCACCCCTTTTCTTCCCCTTTGACGTCGCGAGCGGTTCGCGTGGCCCCGTTTACGCTCCCAAGTGTTACACGATCCCCAAATTTTTGTCGGGGAAAAAAGAGGTGAAAATAAAGGATAGTTTGTGGAGTTTTGAAAAAAAAGTGGGAAAAAATAGTGGAGCGTGCGCTTGCGTTCCAGTTTTCTCCGGTACGCAGATGCCACCCTTCTCGACTTTCCGCTTTTTTTTTCTCAATTTTTTTTCTTTTACCTCATTTTCCATCCCTTTTTAGGTGGTATTATTCCGCGCTTCGAGGAGAATGCCGTAACGAATCGCTGCGTTTTTTTTATCAAACTTTTTCCAGAAATAAAAGGCAGTCCCAGGGGTGCGTCGCGCTTAGGTTAGTTAAAAAAGTGGTTTTAAAATGGAAAACGGGGCTAATGGGTTCGATGGGATGGTTTTTGGGTGCAGTGAGGGGGGGGGGGGTGGGCCGGGGTGGAATGGCGGTTTGTAGGTGATAAGGTATTTAACATATTGGGATATATTTTTGGCACATTGGTGGTACTCGAAACAGCCGCGCAGGCTTTGAAAATTACTAGGGACAACTGTCCTCTCATATGGACCTCAACGCTATCATCTAGTATGTTCATATTCTTAACGTTGATGGAAATTTGAAGTTTTGGAAATTTTTGGAGATTTTGGCAATTTTGGAGATTTTGGGAATTTTGGGAATTTTGGAGATTTTGGAAATTTTGGAGATTTTGGAAATTTTGGAAATTTTGGAAATTTTGGAGATTTTGGAGATTTTGGAAATTTTGGGAATTTTGGGAATTTTGGAAATTTTGAAGATTTTGGAAATTTTGGAAATTTTTGGAAATTTTGGAAATTTTAGAAATTTTGAAAGTTCGGGAAAGTTTGGAAATTCTGGGAATGCTAGAAATTCTGCAAATTTTGGAAGTTTTGGAACTTGTGGGAAATTACGGGAAATTTTGGAAATTTTGGAAATTTTGGAAATTTTGGAAATCTTGAAAGTTTTGGAAATTTGGTAAATTTTGCCAATTTTGGAAATACCAAAATTTTTGAAAACGTCGAAAAAAAAGTCTGGAATTTTTGACATTTTAGAATTTCTGAAATTTTCGAAGCATCCTAGATTTGTAAAGTTCTTTTTTAAAGCATTGACATTAAAAATGTTTGCAATTTAAAAACAGAATTTCTTATTTTGATAATGTTGAAGTTTTTCCAAATTGTGAAAATATTTTCGATATTATAGTTTCCAATATATAAAATTCCTTCAATTTCTTTCGAAATCGTTCAAAATTTCAAAAACTCTCAAATATTCTCTAACCTGTCAAATCCCATTTTTTCCAATTTTTTTCAAAAAAAATATTTTCAAATAACTCATTTTCAAGAAGGAAAATTTTCAAGAGGAAATATTTTTCAAGAAAAAAATAACTTTTTTTTCACTATTTTATGTTCTAAAACAAAAATTATTTTGCTCTCTCTCTGTCGAAAATTATAAAATTTAATTGTATCTATATTAATGGTATTGTTATTAATGTTAAAAATTCTTACCATCCCCACATAATCGCGTGTGAAAAATTAATTCTGTAATTGCATTTGTAGTCTAGAAATTCACTGAAAAAAATAAAATTATCTACAATGAAATAAAGACCAAGCTAAATTAAATGACTTCCTAAGACATTTTTATTACCACCGCAATTTATTATCGCGTACAAAATTGCATTATAACATGAAGGAAAAAATTAACGGAATATTAAAAAATCCCAATGAGACGAATTAGCCTCATTTCCCTCATTAGAAACACTCCTTCCATAATTTTAATTAAACCAAAATTAAAAAATTATTGTTTCTTTTTTTCTGAACGTCTCAATTAGACACCCGCGGCCCTGAATGACCCACCGTAACTGAGTATACTTCTAAGAACCCTCAAATGCAATTCGCGAACTCCAAAATGGGTTCCATTTGTATACCAATTTTCAAAACTTTCATTTCTAAAGACTTCACCTGTAACCTTTAGAAATGGAGTTTCCTGCGCATGCGCAGTTGCAAACTATTACAAATTATTGAAAATGCAATTGACTGACTTTCCACTTTTTCTGACGGAAACTTGTTAAGAAACGATGTTCTTACAGTGCGCTTATAAGGTTTTTTTTTTTTTTTTTTTAAAATAAATTTTATAAACTTTATAAATTAAAAACTGAAAAAAACTCCGGGGGACTGGTATAAAAAAAAGGGATTTGTTATTAACAAATGGGATTTGTTATTATAAAAAGTGATTCTGCAATTCCAACATTATAATTTTTTTCGGAAAGTTCAAGGTATTTGGAGAAGAAAAAGTGGTTATGAATTTACAGTCAAACTTGAAATTATAGCTGTGAGAATTAATTCATTAAAAAAATGGTGACAAAAACGAATTGCGATGTCTCAGCTATACTTCGATAATACATTGTTTATTCCTTCCTACAGGCTTCACCTCGACGGTATTTGGGAGAATGAGCCATATATATGAACCCACAGATATATATGAATACATGTGTACATAAACATATATATATATATATATATATGAATACATATATATATATATATATATATATATATATGAATACATATATATATATATATATATACATATGTATACATATATACATATGTATATATGTATGTATATATGTATACATATATACATATATATATACATATATACATATGAACACATGTTCCGATCCGGCCAGTCCAGTTGGACTACAATTCTGTCGCGCTTTCCGAATTCCTTGGATTCCCAAAGTGTTAACACGAGTGCCCATCCGCAAATAAATACAAATTTTCCATCAAAAGAACGGCCTAATTTATTATTCTCATCCCACCATACTACTTCATAAATGAAAACTTAATCGTCCACCATCTGCAGAGACATTCATCGCTGAATATAACGAAATGCGGAACTCACGTTCTAGGAGTAGGGCTTGAGGTCATTTTTCCTAGGTGCGCCCGTCAGATAGATATCAGGTGACAAAAGTTTGTTAATGCACAAATGGCCGACTAGTTATTTCAATTAGTGAAATTACCCACCGGTGCTGTTACTCAGACGTGGGGGGAAAATTAGCCGTGTGCGTGGGGCTGACGCGCGGGGGCCACTACGATGCTCCCGGGGCCCGTTTTATAGCGGGCGTGGCGGCCTCTTCACGGGGGCGGTCGAGTATTTATGCCCCGATGCCGGCACGCGCCTTTTTTCATCTCTCGACTGCTTATCCCCCTTCCTCCTCCCCCCCCCCCCCCCCCCCCGCCAATCGGCTCTGTTTTTTTCTTATTTCAGGGGGAATTCTCCAAAAAACGCATCTGCTTGTCCGGGCCGCAACTGCGCATGCGCAGGACACCAACACTGATCATGCGCACGTGCTCCATTGTGCTTCGCATGGAGCAGAGCGTTCTCCAATTGAATAATTCGGTTTGATTATACTAATTGCGTAATTTATTCGTAGGTTCTAAGATGAATCTTTCCACGAACTTGTTTCACTGTGTGTTAGTCATCTGCACAATTTGAGAGAGTTGAAGACTTTTGTTGAGACACGGAAAAGTGCACTCGGTGTTGTTTTTTCCATTCATTTTAGCTCTGGTAATTTTCTTCGTTCAATTGGAGAATGAAAGTCTCAGAGTAAAGCGATCTGAGGGTTTTATGTGAGACTTGAAAGTCTTAATTTGAGCCTGGAGATTGATCAAAATTCGGAAACTTTCAATGGTTCTATTTGACACTTAAAAATTTGGCCAAATTCGACCTCGTTTGTAATTTTGACATCTTATTTGAGAATTTAACATCTCAATTTTTCTTATTGTAATGTTTGTAAAACTTTTGATCTTATGTAAAATTTTGGTCTCAATTTGAATTGTCGACATCCAGGTGGGGAATTCGAGACTTGAACGATGAGATCAATCTTGGTCCGGCCTTCGATGCCGAAGCTTGGACTTGATAGCTTTGACATAGCTTCATCCCATGTATAAGCCTAGATCAAACCAAGCTTAGTTATATCAGAGATATCCAAGCTTTGTTGGCCCAGCTTGTGCCAAGCTTGGCTCAATCTTAGCGTCCCTAGCGTTGGTCCACAGGCAGAATCCCATCTACGTCCAATATTGGATACATACATACATCCAAGCTTACTAGAATCATCCAAACCCAAGCTTCAGAAACCATGTTGTGCTAAGCTTGGTCCGAGCTCAGCTTTGTTAGCTTTGAATCTTAGCTTTAACAAGCATGAATCCCGGATTGCTCATATCATCTAAACCCAAGCTTCTGAACTAAGGTTCAACTAAGCTGGATTGAAGCATATTTTTCCTAGTTTCGATTTACCGGCTTCAGCGAAACTCTGCTTAATATTGGATTCATATATAAATCCAGGATTGCTGCACCACCTAAACCCAAGCTTGGAAACGAATGTTCAACTAAGCTTGGTCCAACCTCAATGTTCCTATCTTCGAAGTTTGAACCAAGATTAATTTTGTAGCTTGGACCAAGATTAATTTCGATGCTTCGACCACGAGAAACTTTGGAACTTGGACGAAAATGAATTTCCAGGCTTGTACCAAGATAAAGTCCGAAGCTTGAATGAAGATAAAGTTCGAAGCTTGTATTAACCTACGCAACCAAGTTAGGATGAAGCTTATTCTCTAAGCTGGCATTGGTGTTACATTCGCATGTTCTGCCCAGATTGGCCGATGCTTCAAAACACGGCTTTGACGAACCTTAGTCAAGCCCCGTCCAAGCTTTGATAAAGCTTCATCGCATGGTCAGTTCCCACCTGGGCAGTCTTAAGTTGAGACTTGAAAGTTTCTTGATTTGAGCCGAACATGTTAAGTGGCTCAATTTAATTTGAGACTCCCAAAATGATAATTTGACGAGGCCATTCAAGTCTCAAAGTCTCAAATTAAACAAATTATGATTTGAGATCCTAAGTCCGTTAACGAACAAACTTCGATATTTGGAAGTTTTCCCTAAACTTTTGAGACTTCCTCTTTTCCAGCCAAACACGGTCCAAATCGCGGAATATGTTGAGAATTTGGGAATCAATTGGAATTATAAATTTATTTTCCCATTGATTGCGTGCTGCTGGTGTAAGCGTGCCCAGCACGAGCGGCGCTTATAATTTTTTTTTTTCTTTTCTTCGCATAACAAACTGGCCCATTCTTTCACTGCCAACGCCGCCCCTCGCTTTTATCTACGTTGCTTTTTTTTCTTCACCACCGTTTTATTTCATGTTTTTCCTTCTCTCCATTCTGTTCCTCTTCCAGGGAACATTGTGCGCTGCATTCCGCCCTGATGTTTGGCAATATCTTAGGTGGCGCACTGGGGAGATTATGCAGGGGAGGAGAAAAGTGGGCTCGTTTATTACAACGGGAAGAGCAGGTAGGCACTACTGAGGCCCATGGATTAGCCCAATGCTCAGATAAGAATGGGTGGGCGGGGGGGGGGGGGGGGGGGGGGGGGGGGGATTTTGCTAAAGTCGAGTTAGAACTTTGGATGTTTCTGGAATTTGTTCCCAGCACTGTGCGCTTGTGTGATACGTAGTGATCCATTTTGAAAGTGTGTGTATGTGTGTGTGTGTGTTTGTGTTTGTGTGTGTGTCTGCGTGTACTTAATTTTCTTTGTCAGAAAAACTATATTCTACATCAAGAGTAAGATAGACACACATACACACACACACCCACATATATATATATATATATATATATACGCACACACAACTTGTGTCACCATTTTCATTTTCCTCCTACATTTTTATCTAGTTTATATTGAATGGGGCTCAGCCCTCCCCCCTCCCCTCCCCCCCCCCCCCCCCCCCCCCCCCCCCCCCCCCCCCCCCCCCCCCCCCGCCCCCCCAATTCAGTACCGTAGGCGTAATGTCTCTCATCTATATCGAACCAACAGTTGTGATAAATTTCGAGAGTTATGGATTTATCACAGTCACGCGATAGGCCGACGTAATTGTCGAATTGTGGTATTTCTGTTTTTTTTCTGTTTCATTGCAGCGCGAACCGCTGACCACACTGCTGTCATGGGGTGTGATAAATAATGACTGCTTGCATTTCTCACGGGCGTGACGAAAAAAGGGGGTGCGAGGGGGAGGGGATTTTTTTTTGAATATAGCGAGATGAGTTCATCGGCGAGAGAAACGCGGAGTCTTGATTGGTGCATTTGGTTTCCGCGCCATTTGTCCAAGTCATAATTACCATCTGCATGGAGTACAAGGAGACGTTTCTTATGGTGATGGGATAAATCCTCGGATAACTTATGTTATCCTTATTCCTTATATAAAAAGAATAGGGAACAATCGACAGGAGAATCGACAGATCGACATGAAAGTCGATTAGATGCGAGTAATCGAGGGTTTTGCGACTGACATCGAGAAATCGACACAAAATACATGAATTCTCATGAGCGACACTTGTGTAATGCGTACGCACAATTTGCGATTGACGTCTGCGCAGAAACATTTTTGCTTCTGCGCATCTGCAAGGCATGCGTACTGTGGAACCGCGCGATAGTTACGTACTCTGAGTGTCATAACCGTCTTTTCGTCCAGGCACGTCCTCGACTAAACGTGTTGGTTGTGCATCGTCGACTTCATTCACCACTAATCCTTTCTAAAAATGACCAACCATGTCATGGCAGCGGCCATTGCACCAATTTCAATTGTCATTGGCTGTCATGTGGGCCGCCATACTGTTTTCGTTCGTGTTCAGTCTGATTGGCTTGAAAGGTGCGTCGCCATGTTCCTCTTCGCGCGGGCTCATATTTTAAATTCAAAAAATTTACAATTTCATTTTTGGAATTCCAAAACTCAATTTCACGTAGAAATTTTTTTTTTCAAATTCAAATTCGAATTCCAATGCAAACATTTATATCTATTTTTTATTTCAATTTAAAAAAAATCAAAATCGAACTCAAGTTTAACTATTACAAAAATTGAAAATCAAAATATTCCAAATTCCATTAAAAAAAAAACCAAATCATTTAAATGGAAGGGGACCAATTTGGTACCTGGTTCTGATTTCTCAATTGGCTCAAAAAGGGAGGTGGCTCAGTGCGCTTCGCGCGCTGAATTACAATTTGATATTTAAAGTAACAATATGCTTTCCGAAGTTGAAGATACCGTTAATCATTCACTCCAAACAAAATGAGAGCTTTCAATTTTCCAATTTGGTGCAAGCATCTTTTGTCTCTTCTGTAATTATCGCGTGCATATAAAATCTGTCAACACTGGACAGAATATGTAAAACACTCGAAACTTAATAAATTAACAGAACGTCAAAAAATATTCTGTGTATATGATTTTCAATAACAACATAAGCTATGACAACTTGAACAAATGTCATACTTTTGAAAACTAAACCCGAATCGATATCCCAAATATCGATGTTTATCGATGCAAACGCGATTGCCAACCAACTTGACGATGTTATCTGACTAATCTGATCAAGCAATAAATGAATGGCGATTGAAAAATAAATCATGTCACGATTTTCGAGATATTTCGACTCTAACGATGTTCATTTATGTGTATGTGCTTTCTTGAATGCGATATCGGCTTTTGCAGAAGATTTTCATTACACATGCACCTTTACAAGATGGTACTTCCTCCTTCATTCTGCGGCCCATCGTAATCTCCATGACCTTTCCAAGAACATCTAAGAAATGCAGAACGACGCTTTTGATATCTCCAACCGATTTCTCTTCTACACCACAGAACTTTTTCCAAAAAAATAGAGTGACCATTTTGGTTTTTTTTCTGACTCCACCATGCAGATGAGCATTTCTTCCAAGAGCTTCAAGGTTGTACCTTCGTCGCTCCGATTCTAACAGGCGTGAAAATCTGGAGCGTTGTCAAGCTCATTGTTTCCGGGTTTTCAAAAAGAGGACGCAGTCGTGCGGCGAATTTAGAGCACTTTAGAGGAGAAAATCGACCACCAAGGATATGCTGTTTGGGGAAAAAAATGACCGCGGCATTTTTGTTCCTATAATTTGAGAAATTCGTGTCCATAGAATGCTGTGACGAAGGAAGAGAGTGTCTTGAGTTTGACAATTCAAACAATATTTGTGTACACATCGACATTTAATCACCTATAGACAAGCATATACCCATACACACACACACACACTGAGAGAAATTTCACCTGTAAAGATACCTAATTACATAGGGCTGAGGTCGCATGGTAATGGATACAATATGGTTGGTAACAAATAGGATTTTGGTTCAACTTTCGTTACTAAAACTGTAGTACAATGTACAGGATGAAGCATCACCGTATTTGAGTAGTAACCATAAGACGAATACACACTGGACGCAGTACTCAATTTATTAGGACGTCCCGATCACACAATGTTTAGTTATGAGACCTCAAATTAGACTAGTCCTGGAGTGATGTCAATTCTACTTACATCATCACTAAGTCAATTACTAAGTCATCATAAAACACTAGTCTGTGGGATCATTATCGTGCCCAATAAGTATATAGTTCCATGATCATTTCTCTCTATTTCTGTTAGCTCGTGAGTTAGAACTCACTGACCTAGAAGTTCAAAAAACTGATGACTGTGTGAATGTAGTTGAGGTAACAATTGTGAATTTAGTTGACAAGCGTATGGTTTAATGGTAAAAGTAGCAAAATCTTCTTCACTCTATCTCAATCTGTCCTTAGGGACTATATGCTGGAGCCCTAAACTGCCCTCGTGTCCTTTTGCCTATCGCCTCTTTTCTGCATGACTTACCCTTTATTCCTTTGATATCTCCTCGGTCTCCTAGTGCTCTTAGCTGGCGTTACTAGCTGGTGTTATTAGCTGGGGGCCTGTTACTTGCTGTAGCATTTGCTTATGTAGTTCTGCTTACTGTTACTTTTATTCATACTTTATTCATCTTTGTTTTCTGCTATAATTTTGCTTTTTGTTTCCTCGGACAGTTGGTCCTTCTTTTTGTACAACATAATGTACAGTAATAAACCATCATCAATCAATAGTGAGGGTAACTCAGGAAAATTTTTTTCCTCATATTCTATATGCTGTGAGCATGGAAATTATGTGGGAAATGGAATTCCAAGTGAGCAACTCATTGGGTTGAACGTTTCTCAAGTGGATTAGACTTGGCACGTGATGCTGACAGGTTTATGACGGTATGACCGCCAGTTCTGACGTAATCTCACCGAAGACGGCTACGTACAAAGGGGTGCCGAGACGCGTTTGTCCACCCTCCCCCCCCCCCCATCCCACCCCCCTCGTGGGAGACGCGCACAAACCGACGGATAATCGAATTGTGCTCACTCACCTCCACTTTTATATCAACAAACACATAATCCGCTCTATGGAGGCCAAATATTTGAGGACAAATAATCGTAAACTCTATAGTTCTCGGCCCACCGAATTTTCTCTATTTTTAAAAATCTATCAGCACTGAAATGTCGGATTTTCACCGAAAAACAGGTTTTTGAATTGGGAAAAAACAGAAGCTTTAACTGTTGAAAATCCATTGAATTTTTGATGTAATTAAAAAAAACAAATGGCATCATAAATTACGTAAAAATTGTCGCTTTTCGTTTTGGATAAAAAAAAAAATTTTGCATCGTTGAGTTTTTGGTGAATTTTTCAGGGTTGTAGAAGGCCTTTAGGGGTGGGCCCCCGAGTAAGAAACAGTTAGGTCGGGCTTCTTTGTTCCAAATATCGCTAAAATACGGACGGCATAAAGCCATAAACCGCACTTTTACCATTTTACCATTTTTGGTAAATTGGTAGGACGGAGGTCAGAATTTTGGAGCATGCAAATGCATAGTGAAAATGCGGCTCTATGGTATATATATTATTTTTCAATGGTTGAGACAGGAACGGCTGCATTTGACTTTACGGTTTTTCAGAAAGTGGACAAGACCTTAAATCAGTCTAAAGTTCACAGTTATTTTTCGGGAAATCATGTTTAGAGGTTCTTGGGGATTGGGGGGTGGTCATCCCCTTTCAAATTTCAATTTTTTCCCCGTACATTTTTTTTCCAAGATTCTTTATTTAGAAAGTTGAGAATCTAGTTATCCAAGTGAGTATAAGGCAAAATCTTATTGAAAATTCTTGTTTATTCAGCGAGTTTTCTAGCCACTCACCCACCCATTCATGCACCCACCCATCCATGCACCCACCGACCCATCCATACACCCACCCACCCACTCATCCACACACCCACCCACCCACCCATCCATGCATCCACCCATTCATGCACCGACCCACTCTTCCATACACTCACCCACCCATCCATGCACCCACCCACTCTTCCATACACTCACCCACCCATCCATACACCCCCCCCCCCCACCCACCCATCCATACACCCACCCACCCATCCATACACCCCCTCCCCCCCCCACCCCACCCATCCATACACCCCCTCCCCCCCCCCCCATACACCCACCGACCCACCCACTCACCCATCGATAAATATACTCACCCACCCATACACCCGCCCACCCATCCATATAGGCACCCGCTCACCCACTCACCTATCTACACCGACATACATACACACATACATGTTATCATACATGAATACCGTCTTGGTTTCCTGGGTCACTACTATAACTTACCCTATTGCAGGAATTTAACATGCCATACTGTATTTGAAAGTAAAAACCTAGGTTAACAAAAAATTGTCAACCACCGCCATGGCTTATACCCAATATCTTCATCAACTGTAACTTTGAACTAACAATATTTAAATTTGAAAAAAATTGTATTTGTTTCTATTTCTCCTACGTTCCAACTGTTTTCGCCTTTTTTACTATGTATTCGAAGAAATAACATTATGCGCTTTATGATGGCGACATGCCGCGACGAGCGAGCTGAAGAGAAATATAATACTCGTTACGACATCGTAAAGGAACCTTTCAACGGGTTTATACACGTTTACCCGGTGGCTAACATTCTCATACGATGCGAATATATGGGGGCGCTAGAGAGTGAAAGAAAAGTACCCATCCAACTCAGTGCGTTGCGGGAGCTTAGGGTTAGTGCGCGATGCCTTTTTTATACTTCTTCTGAATTACGACGTAAATTTTCTACTTTGCCCCTCTTTCACTTGGAAAACCCTTTTATGAACATCCGGCCCCATAAATTCATAATCAAGGAGGGGGGGGGGGGGAGGGAGGGAGACTGAAGGGCTACTTGGACAAATTTTAAGAGTAGAGAAGAATCCAACGTTTCGATTTATATGGACATTCGCCCTATTTTTTCTAAATTTGTAGCCATGTATGATATTTATGAAACGTTTTCTCGATATGTTTGAACATAGTGTTGCCGCGATACGAGACAAGGCGAGAATTTCAACTCTCTCGTCTTGTATCGAAATTATAAAACCAATTGTTATCTCGTCTCGTCTCGAGACTCGAGAATGCAATCCAATCTCGTATTGTCTCGTCTTGTCTCGATTTTTTTCATTTTTCAAGTGCTGCTTCAGAACGACTCTTTTCAAAGGCCGGTTTATTAATACGAAAAGCCAGGAATCGATTGAGTGATATTCATGCTGAAATGCTTCTGTGCCTTCATTCTTGGCTCCAGTGTTCATTAACACCAAAATTGAAAAGTGCCATAAAATATCCGTTGCAATTATTAAGAAAGAAAATATTGGCAAAGAGTGGGTGTTCATGTTGGTAGTTATATTGACAGAAATATATCTTCAAATTTTTACACTGTTGAATTAATGAAATTTTCTAAATGTGTGAACAATTTATTATCATCATTATTATTTCTTGGGGTCACCATAAATTTCCGAAAAAATTATTAGTTTGTCGAGTGAAATCGATTGGTTGAAAGTGTTTTTTTTTCGAATTTTTGTCGAGAGATCTCGTCTCTCGTCACATCTCGCTTGTATTGTCTCGACTTGGCGATAATCATGAAATTGCTTTCTCGTATTGTATCGAGCCATAATTATCCTGCTTTACCAGAGAACAGCTGCGACGTCACGAATGTGACCCTGCCCGCAACAGCCAATCACAGGCTCTTCGTAACATGACTCGAGCGGTGGCATCCAATAGAAAGGATGGAAACACCACTGTGACTCTTGTGACGTCACGAGCGACAAACTTGCCGTTTGAAACTGACGAATTTTCTATTACTGATTAAATTTTGTTTTGTTCATTTTAAATTTGCTATAGAACATCCATGGTTACAATCTAATACCACTGTCTTACATGGAACCTTTATACCCAAGCACGAAGCGTCTTGTGATTTTTCTTCTATCTCTACTTTACACACTTTTTCTTCTATCTCTAATCGTTCTCGCGATAGAGCATTTTAAATAATTGAAATTGTGAATAACAATTGAAGGAATTGTTTTTCAAGATTGACACTCCTTTCCTGCCTGCACATCAGTGAGAGGTGATTGTTGGTCAAAGGAGAAACAAATCGATCGAGCCGTTTACGAGGAACTGTTGACTGAAAAATCACTCACGTACGAACACACACCACACAGAAGGCTCACCTAAAATTTGTCGGAATGATGTAAAACGTCGAGTAAAGTGAAAATTTTCCATTTCTGAGACTCTTCATTATCGGGGTCATTACAATAACTTCCCTAAATCGCTAAGTTCAGTAGTATAGTTCCAGGCTGTCAGTCTGCGGAGAGTTTGCGCTCGAGGCGCAGCCGAGAGCAAGCGAAGGCGCGAGCGAGAAAGCCCCAGAGCGACAGTCTGGAGAACATTTTTTCGTAGTAACTTTCGTAGAGTTCGGAACAGGACTATTACCAATCCCCGAATGAGGAAAAGTACAAGGCAGTGCGGGAAAATTTGTATTGTAAAAAATCTCGTCAAAATAATATTTACCCTGGATCATCCCTTTCACCAGTATTCACATTGTTACAATGTTTAGCTCCACCCCCATCATGAGAGACGAGTTACGGTTATACGTTTATGATTGTCATGTTTTGTCAACTCCTGTCTCGTCGCTGGTATGTTTTCTTGGGTGCCGACAAAAGGGATAACAGTGCCTGGTGTATACCAACAAGGACGTAAAGACAACCTTGCGGTTTTTTTTCCGCGTCTCAAGATCGGTTAGCGTTTCAACAAAGATCCGGATGTTTTGGGTCCCGAAAAAAAAAAAAAAAAATTGGATACGTACTGTCGAGAAAAGAAATCCCATTTACTCTTGCTTTCAGGAATTCCATCGGCCGTATTTTCTCTCCTATTCAATACTTACAGATAAATCGTCACGGTTAATTTCATCGAGTGTAAACATTATAGACAGTGCTTACGATATTTGGTTCAGGATTTTTGAGTGACATCTCAGATTTATTTTTCCTAAATTTTCTTCTTTTGGGGAGAGAAAAATCGCGTGCTTTATATGTACCTTATTTGAACTGAATTTGGTTTGAATGAAAGGGTAAGGTAGTGTTCTTTAAAAGGTGCGGTCAACAAAGATATTTAATCTCTCTTACATGTACAAACAATTGGAAAAATAGTTATAAAACAAATAAACGAGACGTGAGGACGGCCCTCGACAGGTCACATCAATACCTTCCCGATAGTCTGTGTGTGTGTGTGTGTGTGTGTGTGAGTATGATCCACGTATGAAGTCAAGTTGTATATCAGTTACGCAAATTCGACTATTGATCGATTATTATGATTTTGTATCGATATCTCGTAAAATATGATGTCTAGCAAAAAAATTAATAAAATTGTCGGCAGGTGGTAACCATCGACAATAAAGCAGATGCACTGAGAGAAATTTCACCTGTAAAGAGACCTAATTACATAGGGCTGAGGTCGCATGGTAATGGATACAATACGGTTGGTAACAAATATGACTTTGCTTCAACTTTCGTTACTAAAACTGTATTACAATGTATAGGAGGAAGCATCACCGTATTTGAGTAGTAACCATAAGACGAATACACACTGGACGCAGTACTCAATTTATTAGGACGTCCCGATCACACAATGTTTAGTTATGAGACCTCAAATTAGACTAGTCCTGGAGTGATGTAAATTCTACTTACATCATCACTAAGTAAATTACTAAGTCATCATAAAATACTAGTCTGTGGGATCATTATCATGACCAATAAGTATATAGTTTCATGATCATTTCTCTCTATTTCTGTTAGCTAGTGAGTTAGAACTCACTGACCTAGAAGTTCAAAAAACTGAGGACTGTGTGAATGTAGTTGAGGTAACAATTGTGAATTTAGTTGACAAGCGTATGGTTTGATGGTAAAAGTAGCAAAATCTTCTTCACTCTATCTCAATAGTGATGGTAACTCAGGAAAATTGTCAAGGTCTTATTTCACTACGTTTTATAGTTGTGAATCCCAGATTTTCCTCTCAGTGTGGTTCATTTTCGGACGAAGTGCTATTCGGCTCATGACCCATTCACTTTGGAGACGAATGGGAAAATATGCTTTCTGCGCAAACTCAAGTCTCCACCAAAAATATAATTTATAGTAGAATACAATTTTACTTTCTTCCGTCATGACTATCCGACAAAACAATAATTCTTTCCCTAAAACGGCAAAAATTGGGGTTCCTGGAGCAATAAAAATTTCCCGCTGGCTAGGAGCGCTCGCAGTCTACCTGCACATCGGTCAGAAGTCAAGTTTTTTTTACCCTCGTACTCATAATTGAATCAGTCCAGTAAAATAGGCTTTCAGAAGCCCCCAAAAATTCCGGGTAATCCACCTTTACAAATTAGGTTAAAACTAACGCGGGAACAATGAACGGGGAAAACATTTGTCATTAAATGTTCCGCAGCGACCGGCAGGGCTCAAACAACCTACCAATAACCCAGCAATTCAGTAATGGACTCCACCTTCCGAGAATGTTTCCTAGTAAGGGTTACACCTTCAAAAACGAGCGGGAAAGTGTCGTAAAGCAATAAAGAATCATCGTTTGAATAGATTATTCATTTCCATCCCTCGACCCAGGGATCCTGGGCATCGACAGCAATAAAACCACTTCGGGCGGTCAGTAGGTCAACTGACCCTGCTGATTGTACTTATGATTTTGGCCAATTGTTACGAAGTCAAAAATTATTACCACCTGGGACAAAAGTACATGATCAAGACTTCCGGGAATGGGCCCTGAAGATGTGGAGAAAAAAAGGACATTGCGGGGGACGGTGTGGGGGCAGAGCATTAGGGGTTTGGGGGATTTTTGGGCGTTTTCATGGTTTTTACTCTCTTTCCATTTTTTTTCATTTTTTCATTTTTGAAATTTTTGAAATTTTTGAAATTTTTGAAATTTTTGAAATTTTTGAAATTTTTGAAATTTTTGAAATTTTTGAAATTTTTGAAATTTTTGAAATTTTTGAAATTTTCGAAACTTTTGAAATTTTTGAATTTTTGAAATTTTTGAAATTTTCAATTTTCAAAATCGCAATATTGCTCTCAATTGTCAATATTTCAAATCAAGTTTACAAATATTCAATTCGTTCGAAATTTCCAAGTTCCAAATTTGTGTTAAACTTTGGCATTCGGCCAACAAAAATGGACACAACAAAACAACATTCTAACTTGCATTGAATGATGAAACACGCCCCCCGTCGGCAGCTGCCCCATTGTGCCCCCATAATTATTCAAAAATCAGAAAAAATCAAATATCGTTTAGACGCGTTTTGTGTAAGAATCGACGAACGCCGGGAGGGTTACATCTACCCATTTTGTCAAAAAAAAAGAGTTGACTCTTTGAGCGGATCTGAGATCCCATGGGAGCGTGTCAGGTCCCTGGAGACGGAGGACAAAGGATACATGACTTGGGAAACGTCAAAGGATTACTCCGGAGGTTTTTTCTTCCGACCTTTGCTATTCCAATGGAATCTCTAGCGATGGGTGTCCACCGAGGGAATCGCTAAACGTAGGTCGTTAGTCATCGAGTGAAGAATGAGGCATTTTTCCTTCTTTGAGAGAACATGAGACTCCAAAATGTTGTGACGTTGAAGTTTTATGAAAAGGGTAAATCATAATTCACGCATAAATCAAACTTATGAAAAATATAATAGTTCGCAGGAGCTTACTCCCGAAATTCCAAAATACAAAAATTATTTTCCTTTTTTTTCAGAAGGATATTCCCAGATGGGAATGAATCTTGATCAAAGCTTGGACGAGGCTTGACTAAGCTTCGCCAAAGCTGTGTTTTGAAGCCTCGGTCAATCTGTGCAGAACATGCGAATGTAACACCAATCCCAGCTTAGAGAATAAGCTTCGTCCTAGCTTGGTTGCGTAGGTTAACACAAGCTTCGAACTTTATCTTCATTCAAGCTTCGGACTTTATCTTGGTACAAGCCTCGAAATTCATTTTCGTTCAAGTTCCAAAGTTTCTCGTGGTCTAAGCATCGAAATTAATCTTGGTCCAAGCTACAAAATTAATCTTGGTTCAAACTTCGAAGATAGGAACATTGAGGTTGGACCAAGCTTAGTTGAACATTCGTTTCCAAGCTTGGGTTTAGGTGGTGCAGCAATCCTGGATTCATATATGAATCCAATATTGAGCAGCGTTTCGCTGAAGCCGGTCAATCGAAACTAGGAAAGATATGCTTCAATCTAGCTTAGTTCAACCTTAGTTCAGAAGCTTGGGTTTAGATGGTATGAGTAATCCGGGACTCATGCTTGTTAAAGCCAAGATTCAAAGCTAACAAAGCTGAGCTCGGACCAAGCTTAGCACAACATGGTTTCTGAAGCTTGGATTTGGATGATTCTGGTAAGCTTGGATGTATGTATGTATCCAATATTGGACGTAGATTGGATTCTGCCTGTGGACCAACGCTAGGGACGCTAAGATTGAGCCAAGCTTGACACAAGCTTGGCCAACATAGCTTGGATATCTCTGATATAACTAAGCTTGGTTTGACCCAGGCTTATACATGGGATGAAGCTATGTCGAAGCTATCACGTCCAAGCTTTGACATCGAAGGTCGGACCAAGATTGATCTCATCGTTCAAGCTTCAATTTCCCCTACCTGGGTTGTTTCCGAATTCAAGAATACTTTTTTCACCCTATTCACAATTTTTCTTTTGGGTCTGTCACTCTCATTTGTACTCTCCATGGTAGCTGCTCTTTAGCATGTCTCAGGTAGGGAGGACTGGACACCCATCCATTTTTTTTTTTGAAAATTCCAATGTTTCAATTAAAATTTGAAATTTCGCTGTTATTGTGATATCGATATTTTCGATTGCCGTAATTTGTGAAGCGTGGTTTCTCACGTATGGAATGTTTCGTGTGTAGTATCGGCGGTACTCATGAAACGGCCCGGCCGGAGGGGAACCTAACCTGCGGCCGGGGGGGGGGCGTCGGCGTTTCTGGGGGTTGGCCCTGTACCTAGAAATACGATGGACTACATGGCGAAAGTCGGACCCAGCCACACGGATGGGTGCCCGGTACGCCCTACCGAAGACATGCTGAAGAGCAAGGAGCTTGATTTTTTGAATTTTTTTTTCAAAACCCAAATTTACCCAACTACCGAGCATCATCTCTTTCTCAATGATTTACGCACCCTAAAAACCTGCCCTAAATCCCCCGACTACGTCAGAAAAAAAAGTGCCCTTCAAATTTGATCTGTAAAAATTTAACAATCTCTCGAAAATTGCATTTTCTCCTCTTGACAAACCCATCAGGTAATATGCTAAAAGTATAACAGTTAAGTTCGGTCTTAAGAGGCCCAAAAGTGACTGTTGGGAGTCAAGGAGGGCCCCACCAATAAATAAATAAATGAATACAACATAATTGTAACACATATTTTTCGCCGATTCTTCCACGAAAAGGCACTTCAAAAGGTTTTTATGCTTTGCTGTTTCTGACTAATAAACCCACCTTCGGTTAGAAAGCGGGTCATTTTCCGGGGCAATGAGGCCGTTGGAATTTGCCGGAGATGGCCTTAGGTATATTGGGACCGAACGGTCGTTTGGGGGATAAGCAGTAACGGGGTAACAGTTTTATCATTAATGAGAGATGTGAGGTAGAAAATGGTATTCAAAAATTTGGAAATTTTGAAAATTTAGAACATTTTGTAAATTTGGGCTAATTGGGAAATTTTAAAAATCTGGCACATTTTGAAAATTTGAGAAATTTTGAAAAATTTGGAAAATGTTGGAAAATTTTGAAAAATCCGGAAGTTTCCAAAATGTCTCATATTTTGAAAATTTAGGAAAGAAGATGCGAATCATCTTTTTTTTCACTGCAAATATAAAAAAAAAAAATATATGAAAAATAGCATTCACACGAGTGCCAGTTGCTTTTATTACTCTTGCTATCTCAAATTTGGAATTTGGCTTTTGGAATGATAGAAAGAAAATTTCCCCAGGAAAAAGTGATTCCTGAGAAAGAAGTTCCTGCCGAAGGTGGCCTCTTTATTTCCTCGAAAGCGGAAAAAAAATTGGGTGTGCTCTTGGCTTGAGCTCGTTTGTAAATAGTCAATGGGCTGTCGCGCCTCCCGTCGTTATGCTGCATGATCACTCATTGCTGTGGGTGTGCAACCCTTTGCACCACCTCGGACAACGCACTGTTGGGTCTCCTTTGACCCCATGCAGCTTGAATTCTGAAAACTTTTGTGTATATGGGCTGAATCCGACAAAGTTTGGGTAATCAATAAATATGGAAAATTGAGGGATCGAAGGGTGGGGCTCAAGTACTAATTTGTGCCTGGTAAATAGAGCCCTTGGGTGTCCAATAAAATCGACGTAGGGTTAAGGTTCTTAATTGAGGTTATGCCGAGGACGTCATAACTAAGGTGTGATAATAAACCAAAATTAGGAAGAATTCTGGTGGGCATTGTGAACGTATTTATTGGATGAAGCGACAGGAAATGACGAATGAATCTTTAAAAATGTTCTTTCCATGAGAAGACTCCAACATTTCTGGATCATCCGTACGAGAATATCTGTTCAGAATATACATGTTCTCTTTCACCGTCCCTCTATCCTGTACTTCCCACGATAGCTGCTCACCATCATGTCTTAGGTAGGGCCTGCTGGACACCCATCCGGCTGGCCGGTTCCGACTTTCGCCATGTAGGCCATCGTACTTCTAAACACAGGGTAAACCTCCAGAAACCCACCGGCAACAGCGGCGGGCACCTATGATGCCCCCCTGCGTCCGGTTAGGTTCCCACCCGGCCTTGAACCCGCAGTTTATGAAAAATCAATTTTTCTTGCAGTCCATCCGGTCTTTTCTATATGTCGGAATGCTGGAGTTTTATCTCTTCTCTGATGTTTGTTCCCCATCCTCAGATTTGATAAAATTTAGGAGACCTGAATTTACGAAAAACGAAGGAAACGTAAATGAAGCATAATGAAATGAGCCGTAACGAGATGAACGAAATGAAGTGAACCTAAACCAAGCGAAAACTCTATTTTCCCACTATTGTACCTTACTTTGTAGTACTTAGTAGATCTGCTGATGAAGAGATTACCGGAAAAGGGTGAGCGCGATGGGCTCATTTTCACGGTTGGATCGCTTGCACGTAAATCTCGATGAATTGGGTCAGTTTAATGCTCTTACATTTAAGCGGGTCGAAAATATTTCGTCGATGGTATCGCTCGCCACGGTGAGAGGGTTTTATCTTCATTCTGCTCGTAGATTAGTCGGAACTTGGCCGAAGGCGGCTGAGAGACGGCGCCACAGGGACAACTTAAGAGGGCTAAAAAATTTTAGTGATTAAACAAAAAAATGAGTCCCCTCATGTTGAGTGTCGATCCTGGTCGGAGAGAAAAATCCTTTGTAAACTCATAAGAAGCTTCAGTAAGAACTTTCAGAATAAGACTATGCAGTACATGAAAAAGCACCATGCTGCTGAATCAATTCAACTTCTCCATCTGTTAACAAGCAGTCCACTGTAAAAAAGTGTCCACCTTCGGAGCACAAACAAAACTTCCCGATTTGGTATTTCAGCACAGGGTCCTAAATTTATTCTTCTCCAATGTATGTAGAGCGTTTATTTAGGTCCTAGGGCAGAAAGTCCCCTAAGGACCAATATAGAGAAAGAAGATACACATATATATATATATACAACACAACAAATTACATTTCTCCGAATCGTCAAAACCATCAATGATTAGTTCCAAAGTTAAAAATTTATGTACATCCACTTCGCTTAGAAAATTATAAAATTAAGATAAATCCATTACGTTAAGACATAACATTATATTATAATTTACGCTCTCCTGATCTCTGACTGTTGTAATTGTAAAAGAGATATACGAAGGTTTGCGCCAAAAACAATAGGAGAGTCAACAGAACGTATACATTCAGGAATACCCCGGATAATCACTGTGACCTCTATTGGTGTCATAATGAAAACTTGCAGATTTGAGAATTCTAAACTGACTCATTTATGAAGCAGATAATTATGAATATTTGAGTAGACGCACGGTGAGCATGAGGTTGAGACTTATGCGCGTTACTTGAGTGGGAGTGAGACACCAATAGGAGCGCGGCCGCAGTAAAAACGATAACTTCAATATTTTACCCAGCGGAACAGTACAAACAATTGCAATTGTTAATAACATTGCATATACTGCACGAATGCCATCCAAAATGTAATTCGCTCGACTCTGCACGGAAATGCTTCGATTGGGACCTTCGTGACAGCGTTGGGCTCATTCATTCACTTATCACATACATAATTGTTGAGACGGCCATACCTCCTTAATTATGCAAATTATCGAAAAAAGTCATTCTAGATAAAATGTGTATTTTTATATGGGCAACAACTTTTCTTCTACAAATTTTGCGCTAACTCTAATAGTTTGTGCCGTAGAACATTATAAACAATTGAACTGGCCAAGTTCCATCCAAAGTGTTGAAAAAACCACGAAAAAAAGATGTATCACCGGTATGAATGAAAATTTTTACCACAAGTGTAATTTGATACTAGAATGGATCGTGGGTTGAAGAACCGGAAAGCGATGATCCAACGAAAAATCTCGAGCGCTCGGCCATTCACTGAAAAAAAAAGTGAAGCGACTTGCATCGGTCAAGCCCGGGGGTCGTAACGTAATATTTGTTAATTGTGAAACTCGATCTAGATGCTCTACCTGCGATCTTCCCTTCTTCTTTTTTTTTCCTCTCGTGGGAAGCGCGTTGTATGGATTCAGTGTGTGTGTTATGTGGCCACGCGAGAAGAAGCTGACCACCCCCGGCTCCTAGAGATCCCAGATAGCGCCACACCTGCCCCCTGATGACGACTTCATTCAACTTTTAGATGGGAACTAGGCTCGAGGCATACGGATGGAATACTATCGCGGTTTCATTCGAAATTTGTAAAACGGAAAGCTCGATACACCGATTTCTATCGTATCGCCGAGAGAAAATACACCAATCAATCTAGCCAATTTTCAATACCTCAGATTTTTAAATGAATTTGGAACTTGCCGATATAGAGAAGTTATTGTAATGCCCCCGGAAATAAAAAACAAAACATTTTCGTCGGGTGTTCACGTTTCAAGGTTTTTCTAACATTTCTAAACTATTTTAAACAAAATGTCTGTCTGTGTGTGTGTAGGTATGTACGTGGTCAAGTTTTTCGCCCACGATTTCTCGCGACTGAATTATGCGATCGAGGTTGTGAATGATTCAACTGAAACACCTTCACCTAACTTAGATCTAATTACATTTATGACGGAATTGGTTCAGTACATATATTGTTATTAACAATTTCAATTGTTTATAATATTCTACGGCATAAACTATTAGAGGTAGCGCAAAATTTATATGAGAAAAGTTGTCCCCCATATAAAGATACGTATTTTATGTAGAATGATTTTTTTCGATAATTTGCATAATTAAGGAGGTATAGCTGTATCAACAATTCTGTATGTAATAAGTGAACCAATGAACCCAGCGCTGTCATGAAGGTCTCAACCGAAGCATTTCCGCGCAGAATCGAGCGGATTACATTTTGGATGGCATTCGTGCAGTATATGCAATGTTATTAACAATTGCAATTGTTTGTACTGTTCCGCTGGGTAAAATATTGAAGTTATCGTTTTTATTGCGGCCGCGCTCCTATTGGTGTCTCACTCCCACTCAAGTAACGCGCATAAGTCTCAACCTCATGCTCACCATGCGCCTACTCAAATATTCATAATTATCTGCTTCATAAATGAGTCAGTTTAGAATTCTCAAATCTGCAAGGTTTCATTATGACACCAATAGGGGTCACAGTGATTATCCGGGGTATTCCTGAATGTATACGTTCTGTTGACTCTCCTATTGTTTTTGGCGCAAACCTTCGTATATCTCTTTTACAATTACAACAGTCAGAGATCAGGAGAGCGGAAATTATAATGTTATGTCTTAACGTAATGGATTTATCTTAATTTCATGATTTCCTAAGCGAAGTGGATGTACATAAATTTTTGACTATGGAACTAATCATTGATAGTTTTGACCATTGTCGATAAATTAATCATAATAATTCGGAGAAATGTAATTTGTTGTGTTGTATATATATATATATTTGTATCTTCTTTCTCGATATTGGTCCTTAGGGGGCTTTCTGCCCTAGGATCTAAATAAACGCTCTATATACATTGGAGAATAATAAATTTAGAAGACTGTGCTGAAATACCAAATCGGGAAGTTTTGTTTATGCCCCAAATGGGGCACGCACATGCTCACACCACTAGTTATAATTTTGGGATTGGCTTCGAACTTCAGATTTTGAGATATCTGACGAAAAAGAACGAAAAATTGCAAACGCAGGCGGGTCTCTGGTCACACCATACCCCCACTCCCTCAACCGAGCTCTGCCGAGCGCGGCCGGGCACACCCGAAAGCCACCTGACTTCGTTTAGGCGCGCCATGAGAAAATGTATCGCGCTGCTCAGTCGCTCTTTTCAATATTTTTTTAAAATTTGTTGACACATTAAAAAAGGTTTTAGAAATGGGAATAAAACATTCGCGTATTGTAACTAACTTATTGAGCTGAACGAAGATGTAAAAAAAATGGAGGCACTATTTTTTCTCAATTTCAAAACGTTTTGAAGTCGTGAATTTATTTTTAATTTGAATATAATTTTTAACCCTCCTCGTTTATCCAACCTTAAACTTGGGAAAATAATATTCTTCTTTGGTCTAATGTGCCAAAGTGTAATGGCCGTGAATTCCGTATTGGAAATTACCCGAAATCCTGTAAAGGGTCCTCATGTCCATTCCAACTAAGCTGCCTAATTTTCATCCCCCTATACTTCTAGATAGTATTTCATCTCTTGGAAATCCCCTGGACAGGTAAAATCATGGGGGAGTGGAGTGTATGCTCCAGAATATGCTATTCCCACGGTCTTGGACTGACATAACTGGAAAATGTTTTTTTTTCGTTCATGTTATGACCATAATATAGATTCTTAGTGTATTGAAATTCTGATATTTTTTTTGAGAGTAGTCTCTCTAGGTGGTGGTGAAAAGCTATTGGATTGTAACACGTTGAGGCTAACCATAAAGCGCTTGCTTTTGTAAACAAAAATTAATATTTATATACCAACAATTTCATGCTGTAGCAGAATCGAGTGAATCATTATTCTTTCATACTAATTCTGGATTTTAATATTGATTTGTGAATGATTACTTGTTAACTTTCCGGTAGGAAGTTATTGTAATCACCCCGAAAATGAAATGTCTCAGAATCATGAAATTTTTACGTTTCTCGACGCGTCTACTGAGTCTCCAAGTCTTTAAGGAGTGTTTTTGCAATTGTACCATCCATTCAATTGTTAACAATTTTAATTGTTTATAACCCCGCATCTCGAGAACGGTGACATATACGAGAAAAAGTGTCAAACAAAAGTTGTTCCTCATGTGAAACTACATATTTCATATTGTGTTACTTTTTTTGTTAGGCATCATATTTTACAAGATATCGACAAAAAATCATAATAATCGATCAATAGTCGAATTTGCGTAACTGATATACAACTTGACTTCATACGTGTTTATCACACACACACACACACACACTATATCGGGGACTGACGGGGCTTTGGTGTAGTGGGTAGAGTGTCTACCTACTATTCTAAAGGTCCCGCGTTCGTGGACAGCAGCTACGTGGGTGAATACGAATAGAAAAGAGTAGAAACAAAAAAAACACTATATTGGGAAGGCATTGATGCGACTCGTCGAGGATCACACTCACATCCCATTTATGTCACTGGGAATTATGTGAGATAGCCTGTATATATAATTTTGGATTACCTTTGGACTCTTTATCCTAGAAGTTAAGGATGTTCCACCTATATTGGCGAAGACATAAGAATTGCTTGAAATTTTGACATAATGTTTTTGAAGCGGTAACAGATGCCTGTATGAAATTTGAGATCGATTCACAACACCGTTTCGTAGTTATTAATTACCAAAGTTCTCAATTAACACGGCCTCTTATGGGAAAAATAAAAATTTCTGTAAATACAGTTCAAAATATGAAAATTTGTTGAAATTTTGAAAATTTACTATTGAAGCAGATATAAAACGATGGTAAAAATTTCATCACGAGTGACTAAATTTTTTTTTCATTAATTTGTTTAAACAATATAATATTGATTCGCAAAATCGAGTACAATATAATAATTTTCTACGGATATCGCTGCAACTAATTAACGCATTGTAATATTAATTGAAAATTATTGGCGATAAATATAACGAATTATAGAAAGGGTCATAAACTTTTGTTTTGACTGTACATGTTGAATATCCTTAATAGAAGCTTTACATACATACATACATTTATGGTATCTTCATACCGAGCGAAACATAGCATCATGCAACCGCTTAGCGGCCAATGGTGGCGTGCTGGGTTAGACAGTGGTGTTACAAACACACCGTAGACCTCCGTCGTTGATTAGCACCCAACGACTACCATAAATATAGCAACGTTAAATAACAATAGGGAAAAAAGATTCGCAACTTAATAGTTCTAAAATTTCCTCTGCTCGTGTAAAACCTCGAGTTTTGCCTCCTCAAAATTAAAAAATGATCTGTCACCTCCGAAGGGTCGGCCGATAAAATTCAAATATTCTCATCGAGGAATCAAAAGCAGATCTTGCATGCATGTGAAATGTGAAAGAACCCTTGCCAGGTATGCCTTCACCCAAAAATTTCATCCCCTTATGTAAACGACTATTCAAATACATGAAAAGATTCACGTCACATACCTGTATTTGGGCCCTTCTTTTTGAGGAAATATATCGGCCCAACGTGAAATAGCTAAACGCAATTTTGCCCATATATCGGGAGAAAAAAGGATGAACACATCGATTATTTTCCCCCCTTTACGGAAACATTTTCCGGGGCCCATTCGGGGCTCACTGTGCGAGGGTGATCCATATTGACCGTGGGAGCTCCACTCATCCTTTTCACCGGGCCGTCCACATGTTTGGCAATTCACCTCGATTCAATTTGAATAGGACCAGCCGTGGGACAACTCTCGTAACTCTTACAAAATTTTTCGTAATTTAGGTTTTCCAATTTTTGGGATGTGGAGAAGTAACGCAACCCTTCCTATTGACGAAGGGTTTATAAAATGACAAGTGTGGGAATTTACATATTTCAATGGATGGGAAATTCCTGCAGATGAAATTTTTCCAGTTCTCCCAATTAAATGAAATTTCAGATTTGTCTAATATTTTTTTTTTTCAAATATGGTAAAATTTTGGAAATTTTTGAAATTCAAAAACAAAGAAGGTTGAGGAAAATTTTGCAGAATTGTTCGGAATTGGATTGAATTTTTTGTACCCGTTTCAGGAAAAAGCGACTTTTTTACGTTTCCTCCACGAGCCCCTTTTTTGGGGGGGGGGGGGGGGGCTCATGAAAGCCGCTGGGATCTCCTGTAGACGCCCATGTTTCCCACACTTCCGGTCACTTCCTCTTCGAAAAAAAACTCTTTCCCCAGTGTTTTTTTTGTGGAAATTTAACCCGAGTTAAAACTATTTTGTTCCTCGGAAAAATGAAAATATCTCTATTTTAGCCCCCAATTTAATACAGGTATAATTTTCCCTCTTGAGGATGTTTTACGCCTTTCTAACAAAAAAGTTAATCTCAGCGTTGCAGTTCTCCAAAGGTATGTCGATTTATCGGTAATTATAAAGCCAAGACAAAGTGTTTGTTTGTGTGTGTGTGTGGGTGGGCGTGTGTGTGTGTGTTTGGATGGGCGGGTGTATGTGGGTGGGTGTGTGTGAGTGGGCGAGTGGGTGGGTGTGTTGGTTTGGCGGGCGGGTGTGGGTGGGTGGGTAGGGAGGTCTATGTGTGTAGGTAGGTGGGTGTATGTGTGTGGGTGGGTAGGTGGGTGTATGTGTGTGGGTGGGTGGGCGGGCGGTTGGCTGGATAGGTGGGTGTATGTGTGCGTGTGTGTTTGTGTAGGTGGGCGGGTGGGTGGCTGTGTGTGTGTGGATGGGTGTGTATTTGTGTGGGTGGGGGGATGGGTGTATTTCAGTGTGGGTGGCTGTGTGTGTGTGAATGGCCGGTTGGCTGTGTGTCTGCGTCGGTGGGTGTGTATGTGGATGTGTGTGTGTGTGTGCGTGGTTGCGCATGTAAGTGGGCGGGTGGGGGAAAGCTGTGGGTGAACGGGTGCTTGTGGGTGAGTGCATACGCAGCGTGTTGTCATTTCTATGGAATTGCAAGGATATAGAAATCCTATAGAAATTCCTAGGAAATTTCTTCATATGTCCTCGATATTTATCCAACCGATTTCCTGCATCTGCATCCAGAAAAGTGGTAAATTATTCCCAAGGACTCGCAGGACAAGCGTTCTAGCTCTTAACCATGTGTTTCGGAAGCGGAAAGCATTCCACAGCCCCCGAAGATTCGTTTTCTCAAGCAGTCCAACAGCGTCCACTCATCCCCATCAAAAGCCCTCCAATGAATTTGTTTATTTAACTTGGCACGTATTTCCGAAGTGGCGGTCGAAGATGCCTCGAGGGTGGAAAAAGTGGTAATCGATGCTGGTGGAAGTGGGGAAGAAAAAGCAGATAGATGAAATGAAGGTTTGGGATGACAATTTTGAGAGACATCTCAGAGTTTTTTCCATGATTTCCTCTCAAAATTTGATTTTTTCTTTCGGAATTTTTATCAAATTCTGAACATTGCTGAGTCCCTTTTTTCAATTTTCTAGAACTTTAGAAAATGTGGAAATTTTAGGAATCGTTGGAATTTTTCAAATTTTGGCAATTTTGGACATTTAGAAATTCTGGAAATTTTCAGTATTTTCTGAAATTTTGGAAGGTTTTGGGAATTTTTGGAAATTTCTGGAAATTTCTAGAAATTCTGGAAATTTCCAGAATTTTTTGATAACTTGGAAATTTTGGAAATTTTGGAAATTTTTTGGAATTTTTTGGAAATTTTTGAAAATTGTGGAGATTTTGGAAATTTTCGGAATTTTTTGGGAATTTTTGGAAATTTGGGAAATTTTAGAAATCGTAGAAGTTTGAGAAGTTTTTTGAGTATTGTGACCGAACCGTCTTTTGAACGGTATGCTTGTAGTATTATATCTAGTTCTCGAAAATGAGGAAAAGGATAGAAACGCATGTTTGGTATCCGGAAAAAGCGGAGAAAGAGGGGCAAGTTATGAGTTGGGCATGATCATGCCAAGACTTTCACACGGGGTGTCATGTGTGGCCACAGGAAAACCTGCAGCCTCCGCACCCTCATCCACTAGTTCTTCCGGTCATTTTCTCAGTCGGACGTGATGGACTATATACATATAGCCTTGTGCACGGTGCACGGAAGAGATTTTCTCTCATAACATTCCAAAAATATGTCCAAACCACATTAACCAAATATTTTTCACTTTACGTAGTTAACGATGCCATGCATTCTTGAGAAATTATGGTAACCGTACCGAAAAAGAATTATTGATCTTCGTCAACTTCGTCCGGATGCGCACTTTATAGAATAGGAAGCAGGTTTTGAATTTGTGTATTTTTCAAAATGTTAGAGATTTGAAAAATTAAAAAAAAAATGTTTCAAATTTTTCAAATGCTTAAAATTTTTCAAATTTTCCACATTTTCCAAATTTTCCAAATTTTCCAAGTTCTTCAATATTTGTCAAAATTTGTCAAAATCTTTAAGCTTTTCAAATTTTTTGAAGGTCTTCAGAATTTTTCAAATTTTTTGATTTTTTTCAAATTTGTCAAAATGTTGAAATTTTTCAAATTTTTGAAAGATTTCCAAAAATTTCAAAATTTTTCAAATTCTTCAAATTTTCCAAATTTTCCAAATTTATCAAATTAAAATTTTTTTTTACATTTTCCAAATTTTCCAATATTTGTCAAAATTTGTCAAAATCTTTAAGTTTTTCAAATTTTTAAAAAAATTTCCAAATCTTTTTCAAAATTTTTCGAATTTCTCAAAATTCTGCAATTGTCTAAATTTTTCAAATTTCCCAAATTTAAAATTGTTTTTGAGGACCTTAAAGTTTTCATAATTATCCCAATTGTCAATTGAATTTCAATGAAGACTGTTTGATCTGCGCGTTTAATTCATAATTATTAAATCACGCATTCCGCCTTCACCCTCAATTAACCTCAATCCTTTCCCCGCACGGGGGCTCTCCCTATCTCCCAGCACGATCAAAACACGTTCACCTCACGGAATAACTATATTCCAAGCTCACCAGGTGTTCCCGAGGATTTTCATAATTACCCCTTTATCGTCACCTCATCGAAATAAATAATTCAATTCAAGCACATCTGTTCCGTGTATATAGTGTTGTGCATGGGCCCAAACCCTTCCTCCACTTTTCGTCCTAGTAATTATAATAAATAGGCGTAGTCGTGGGTCCATTGATCATCGGAGCTGTCAGTCGTCATACAATAAATTTCAAGAATACTGAAATTTGGACAATTAAATTTTTTTTTATTTTTGAAGATTTCAAAATTTTTGAACTTTTTATTTTTTTATTTCAATTAATGTATTGTTCGACTTTTCATATCTCCATGAATGTTTGTGTGTGTGTGTATGTTTCTTCCCCCGTCCCTCCTTCAGGTCCTCCCCAGAGTAGCAGCTCTTCAGCATGTCTTAGGTAGGGCCTACTGGACACCCATCCGTCTGGCTGGAGCCGACTTTCGCCGTTTAGCCCATCGTATTTCTAAACACGGAGTAAACCCCCAGGAACCCCTACGCGGGGATGGCGGGCGCCTATGGTGGAGCCCCCCCCCCTCCCTGCCGCGGGTTAGGTTCCCGGCCGGTTTTGCCAGTTTTCCTTTCTATTTTCAAATTTTACCAAGCTTATAATTAATACACTATGTCAAGAAATTAATTCTTTATCGGCATCTCATCGAAATAAATTATTCAATTGAAACTTTTGTTCCCGGTGGTATTATACATTATCCACAAACCCTTCATCAAATTTCAACCCTAATGATCAGGATAAAGGGGCGTAGTTGGATTTTCATTTATCATCGAAAGTATAAGTTCCCTTCAGTAATTAATGTTCCTGGTGGGGAGTGAACTTCAGATCTTTGGGGAAACCTATTGAAAAAACATGGGAATACAAATGTTTTCCAGTAATTGAAACTGGTTTGCTCGACAAATGCTATCACAAATCGTACTTGGGACAATTAGAGGTTCAACTTGTCTCGCCTTTCGATTTATTCACTTATGCCGGCTAGTGTCGATATGAGGTTATGTTCGGTACATCGATATATCGATAGTTCGATATATTGATAGTTCGATATATCGATAGTTCGATATATCGATAGTTCGATATATCGATAGTTCGATATATCGATAGTTCAATATATCGATAGTTCAATATATCGATAGTTCGATATATCGATAGTTCGATATATCGATAGTTCGATATGTCGATACTTTGGTTTAAAAATACAGAGAATCAGTAAAAAAATTTAGAGATTTCAGAGTTTTAAATTTCCGATAAATTTCAAAATTTCGAAAATCCTAAAAGTCTTTCGAAAAACTGCGGAAACTATCAGTGCAATTTTGATCAGTTGCATAACCAATTAAAGTGTCGAATTTTCACCAATTTCATAAATCGCAAAAAAATTTAATTTTCCAAAAATTCCGATATTTTTGTAAAAGTTGCAAGAAAAAACGAAAAATCCCAAATTCGAAAAACCCGCCGGATTTTAACGATGTGCTGAATGGCCGTGAAGCAACAATTAAAATCTCATAAACGTAAAAATGAGGCTGGGTTAAACCCCTTCGGCAATTAGTGGTGTTTCATGTGTTTTATGGGGAGTGGGAGGGTTTTCTGCCCATTTACTGCTTTTCTGACATAAGCGAGTGGCCCTTCTCGATTTGAAATTTTACGATCACTCTTCAACACGCGCTTCCCCATTTTAAAAGTGGATATTTCCAAAAAATAAAGAAGAAAAAGACGCTCCTCCATATAACATTTGACGGTACGGATTTAACGAATGGGGGAGAACGCGACGAAGAGTTAAAATGTGTTTGACGTTCGACACAAGCGTGGGATGTCAACGATTGTTATGGGCCATTAGCTGTTGTTGGAACACATTGAGAATTACCTCAATTACCGCTGAGTTTTCGAAACGGTAAAGTGTGTTTTCGACAAACATTTTTACAAAAAACAAACACCTCTTTCCTAGCGAAGGGAGTCAATAATAATTGACCCTAAGACCACGAAGATATCCTACAGGAATTTGCATGAGAAATCCCATCGCAATTTGTGTAATAAATTCCATAAGATTCCTATAGAAATTTCCATGGGGAATCCCATGGAAATCCCATAGGATTTTTCATGGGAAGTCCCACAAGATTCGTTTAGAAATTCCTGTGAGGAATGCACTGAAAATTCCATAGGAACTTTTATGGGAATTTCCATGAGATTTCTATAGAATTTTTTATGGGAAACCCCATAAAATTTCCATAGGAATTCGTATAAGAAATTTCATGAGATTTCTACAGAAATTTTCAGGAGTAATTGTATAAGGTATACTTGTAGAAAATTCTACGAGGAATCCCATGAAACCCCCATAGGATTTTTTATGGGAATTTCTATAAGATTGTTATAGAAATTTTTATGAGCAATCCCATCCTAATTTGTACGAGAAATTCCATAAGATTCCTATAGAAATTTCTATCGGGAATCCTATGGAAATCCCATAGGATTTTTTATGGGAAATCCCATAAGACTCGGTTAGAAATCTTTATGAGCAATGCAATGAGAAGTCTACAGGAAACTTTATGAGAAATTCTGTGAGATTTCTATAGAATTTTTTTATGGGAAACCCCATAAAATTTCCATAGGAGTTTGTATAAGAAATTCCCTGAGATTTCTACAGAACTTTCCAGAAATAATTGTATAGGATACTTGTAGAAATTTCTACGCAGAACCCCATAAACATCCCATAGAAACTTTTATGGGAATTTCTATAAAATTGTTATAGAAATTTTCATGAGAAATCCCATAAAATTTCAATGGGCATCTGTTTAAGAAATCCTATGACATTTCTATAGAATTTCTACGAAAAATCCCATAACATTTTTTCAGGAATTCCTATGGGAAATTCCGTAGAAATCCCATAGGAATAGTTATAGGAAATTCTTTGCCATCCCGCCTATAGAAATGTCCATGAGGAATCGTATCAAGTGCTTGTAAAAATTTCTATGGGATTCCGATGAAAGTCCCATAAGATTCCTATAGAAATTTCTATGGAACCTCCGATAAAAATTCCATAGCAATTTTTATAAGAATTTCTGTATCATTCTTATAGACATTTTTATGAGAAATCCCATATAAGTTTCTATAGTAATTTGTATAAGAAATTCCATAAGAGTCCTATAGCAATTACTCGGAGAAATCCTATAAGATTACCATAGAAATTTCTGTCAGAAATTCTACAGGTTTCCCATAGAAATTTTCTATAAGAAATCCCATTACATTTATTGCGGAATTCCTAAGGAATACGAAATTCGATAAGATTCCTTTAGACGTTTCCATTAAACATGAAATGAGATTTCTACAGAAATTTCCATGAGTAATCCCATAAGATGCTTGTAAAAATTTATAGGGAAAACCCAATAATATTCCCATTACAAATCCGAAAAAAAATCTGAAATTTTTTTCATATTACAGATGTAAAAAAATTTTGAAATTTAAAAATGTTGGAATTTGAAAAAAAAAATTGGAGGCATTGAGATTTTGACAAAAAAACTTCCAAATCTTTTGAATTTTTTATTGTAATTTTCTAACGGCTCGACAGTTGGACCATTTTGATGTCTACCCTTTTTTCTTTACGAGGTATTTTCCACTTTCTAAATATTTCACATGATAACCCACACGATTAGCAGAGTAGCATAGAAACTCTTTTGAGTCACTCTGGACGCAGTATCATTCATATGGCTGCTTCGACTAATTGTGTTATGTTTATGAGCCCCAAATGGCCGATTTAGATAGTGCATAGGGAGGAACTAGAAATGTTGCGTAACAACTGGAAAAGTGGTTTTTCGAATAATGTAAAGGCCTTTAGTTTTAAAGGGATCTCGCCCCCAAAGCTACTCCCCTCCATATTTTGACGCCAATTTTTTTCCCGCAATTTCAATATCTCCAAAAATTTAATTTTTCATTTTTTTTCATTTTCTAAATTTTTTGAGAATCGGGAAATTGTAAACAATTTTTCACCAGTTCAACATTCTTACTCGAAATCTTCAAATTTTTAAGATAGACTTTTGTTTAAATTTTTGAATGAAGGTTTTTTATTTTTTTTTTAATTTTTTCAAATTGTTGAAATTCGAAAAAAATGAATTTTCTAAATTTTGAATTAATTTGTTGTTTTCTTTTTATATATTTAAGATAATTGGTTGTTTTAATTTTTGAAAAAAAAAACTTTTTCGAAAATTTCGAGATTTTTTTTTTTACCTAATTTTCGGTATTATTGAGTATATTATATACTAAATACAATTTACACATGCCACCGAATAACATACAACCCCAGTGAACGAGCTGTCAGATCCGATCGATAAGAAGCGCTTCCTATTTTATCGAAGTGTCCCACCATATCCGGTGACTCCGATCTTCCCTAATTAGGCTGATGACGGAAAATACTTGATGACACGTGCCCCCCTTCAACAGGAACAGAGAAAAAAACGACGGAGGGAAATTATCGCCAGCTGCTTTTCCAATGGAAAAATGAACACGAGTCTTCCATTTCAGTATTTAATTGGCTTCTCAACTTAACACCTTGAGTCAAGATATTGAATCAAAAACTAGGCACCGTATAAAGTGTAAGGTATAAAAAATTAATGTAAGGATTAAGGAATATTCGATAAACCACGAAATATCTGATTGTTGAACTTCCTGATCGGAGAGTTATTGTAATCACTTGGAAGATTAAGATTGTCAGAAATGCAAATTACCAATTTTCCCATACCCACTCATTTAGTCACCCGTATACACTCAACCACTCACTCACATCCGCCCACCCACTCATGCACGCATACCCACCTACCCACCCACTGACCCTCCCCCCCCCCCCACCCACCTACTCGCCCACCCAGCTAACATCTCACCCACCCGCTCACCTGCACACCCACTCACCTATGTACCCACCCACCTACTCACCTACTTACCCGCTCACTCAGTCACTTACTCACCCACCCCCCACTCACCTACTTACTCGATCACTCGGTCACGTACTCACCCACCCACTCACCTACTCACCCACCCACCCACCGACCCACTCTCTCACTCACTCACCCACATATGAACACACACACACACACATCATAGGAGCATGCCAAACGTTGAGAAAAGAGAAAATTTGATTATACACTCATTTCCTGTGTCATTATCATACTTTTCCAGATTGAGACTTTCATAATTTTTTTGAGTAAAAAGAATTATATATTTATATATATTTTAAATTATATATATATATATTTTTTCTCTCATGATGCGGAGAGGAAAGCCCCTATTAGATGAAAATTCGCGGAATTTTCACGCGACCACCCACCCACCCACTCACACACACATACCCACTGGGTTACTGATACTAGCAATAAAGCCGTCATTTGGTCCTGCGGTGCTCTGCCGCTTGAAGCATATGACGGAGACCAACAGTCTGGATTCGTTGTGGCCAAGGTGAATGGTATCTATCTTTATAGCTGCTATGCACCACCAAGCCTTTGCTATGAAGACTTCACAGCATTCCTAGATAGACTCGTCGTGGATGCAAAACAGCATTCCCCAGTGGCAATTGCGGGAGACTTCAACTCTTGGGCAGTCGACTGGGGCAGCAAGGAGACGAATCAACGAGGACGGGCTTTACTGGAAGCCATGTCGACCCTAGATGTTGTCCTATTGAACGATGGAAACAAACCGACATTTCGCAGAGGACAAGCGAGCTCATGTATAGATCTCACCTTCGTCAGCAGCAGCCTGATGAAAGGAAACTGTACATGGGAAGTATCCGAGATCTACACTGCCAGTGATCATCAGGCAGTACTCTGGGAGGTGTCGGTTGATTGGAGATCCGCACCCACACCGGAAAGAACAAATGGAGTCGGCTGGAATGTGCGAAAATTTGACATTGCCACCTTCCTTATGGCACTGAAGACTGCCCGATTAGACAGTAAGAATGCCACAGGAAAAGCAGACGAAACCATGCGGAGAGTCACCGACGCCTGCGATGCCACTATGCCCAGGAAATTTAGTGGAAACCGACGGCCACCGGTGTATTGGTGGAGCGGTGAAATCGCGACCCTCCGCAGGGAATGTTTCGCAGCGAGGAGAGCTTGGCAACGCGCAAGGAAGAAGTCCAACCCCGAAAGTCTCGAAGTGGAGTTTAAAGCCGCTAAGCGTAAGCTTACTAAGGCCATAAAGCTTCGCAAACGAGACTGCTGGAACGAACTGTTGGAGGAAGTGGAGAAGGATCCTTGGGGCAGACCGTACAAGGTGGATATGACGTGGCTCAAGAGCCAGCCGATGCCATCACCAACCTGTCCTAGGCTCCTGGAGAGAATTGTCTCAGTCTTATTCCCCCAGCAAATGAGTATGACTGAAAAGCAGGTGGAGGGTGCTATTATCGACGGAATACCGCCGATTACAGCTGAGGAACTATTGCAGGCCTGTAGTAGAGTGGGCAACAACAAGGCCCCCGGTCTCGATGGTGTGCCAAATATAGCGTTGAAAGCCGCCATCAATGCAGCACCCGGCATTTTCCTCGAAATGTATAATACATGCATCCAGGAAGGTATTTTCCCCAGCAGATGGAAGCAACAGAGACTCGTGCTTATCGCCAAGGGGAAAAAGCCACCGGACGAGCCATCATCATATCGTCCACTCTGTATGCTGGATACGGCGGGCAAGATCCTGGAACGCATTATACATCAGAGAATTGAGGCAGTGGTGGAACCCCTATTGGCCGAAGCTCAATACGGTTCCAGACGACGACGATCCACGTTGGATGCTATAGACCTGGTGGTCAAAACAGCAAAAAAAGCAATCGATGGCAGGCGATGGAAAGGAGGTACGAAGCAGTATTGCTTGGTTGTTACCCTGGACATCCAAAATGCCTTCAACTCGGTACGGTGGGATCCCATCCTCGCGGCATTGTCGAAGCTGCAAGTACCGGCATATTTGCAAAAGATGGTAGGTAATTACTTCACCGACAGAGTACTTAGATATGACACAGAGGTTGGTCCTAAAACATATAGGGTGACTGGGGGGGTACCTCAAGGCTCAGTGTTGGGTCCTCTTTTGTGGAATATCGTATATGACGACTTGCTCAAAATAGCATTACCGGCGGGGGCCAAACTCGTAGCTTTTGCGGATGACGTAGCCATAGTCATCGTGGGCAAAGACCTTTCCACGCTCCAGCTCATTTTCGAGAATGTTTTTAACAAGATACGACAATGGATGGACTCGATTGGGCTACAACTTGCGGAGCATAAGACTGAGGCACTCCTCATTACGAGCCGGAAGAAAATAGAGACAATTACACTGCAAGTCGATGAGCACGAAATAATTTCTCAGCCCTACATACGGTACCTGGGAATTATGATTGATGCCCGACTTAGTTTTAGACAGCAAGCTCAACATGCAAGCAGTAAGGCAGGAGCAGTGAAGACTGCTCTTGCAAGACTTATGCCAAATGTTGGAGGGCCAAAACAGAGGAGAAGGCTCCTGCTATCATCAGTTGTCACGTCGGTATTAACATACGGTATTCCTATATGGAGTGATGCATTACGAAGCCAAGCATCTCGGCGGCAAATTGTTCCAGTGTACAGGCTGAGTGCCCTTAGAGTGGTCAGCGCATACCGCACAGTATCGAACGATGCTGTGTGTGTCATTGCTGGGATGCTACCTTTTGAAGTGCTAGCGGAAGAGCGTAGGCGACTCTACACACGCAAAACATCAACTGAGCTGAGCTCAGTGGAACTGAGGACAGAAGAACGAAACCACAGCATCCAGCGATGGCAGCTGCAGTGGGACGCCTCGAGCAAAGGCCGGTGGACTCACCGACTTATTCCGAAGCTAGATGTTTGGCTTGACCGACCACATGGACAAGTCAATTACTACCTAACCCAGATGCTCTCAGGACACGGGTGCTTTCGGGAATATCTTCACAAATTTAAGCATGAGGATTCTCCGGATTGCCCAAAGTGTCCGAGAATGAAGGAAAACGCGGAACATGTTCTCTTTACGTGTCCGCGTTTCGACGTCCAACGAGCTGTATGGGAAAATAGCGCAGGCAAACCCATCAACGGTGGAAATCTTGTGGAAGTTATGCTGTCATCAGAGGCGGCATGGAACGCGACAAGCGACTTCGCAATGGAGGTTTTGCAGGAGCTGCGCCGCGAGGAGCAGTTGCGGAAAAATCCAGAGTAAACGGAGGATCTTCTTACCGTTAACGAGCGGAAAGGATTCGCTACTGAGGAAGCCAAGGCTATCGTCCCCTACACAACGAATTATTGCTCAGCAGATGTTCCGTCGTGGTAAAAAAAAAAAAAAAAAAAAAAAAAAAAAAAAAACACACATACCCACCCACCCACTCACACACACACATACCCACCCACTCACACACACATACCCACCCAGTCACACACACGAACCCACCCATCCACTCACCCACTCACACACATAATTCTGGAGGTTTACCCCGTGTTTAGAAATACGATAGCCTAAATGGCGAAACTCGGCCACACGGATGGGTGTCCAGTACGCCCTACCAAAGACACGCTGAGGAGCAGTTACCGCAGGGAGCACAAGCGAGAAGGACAGCGACCAAAGCGACCTACACTGATGGACGACAATCCATTTGTTGACTGGGCTGACTGTTTTTTTTACTCTTCTGGAAGTTGTGGAATTTTGAAAATTCCACAATTGCTATACACTTGCAATTTTCAAAAAAAAAATCATAGACCCTTTCCCACGAGTCAAAAGTACCTGTTTCTTTTGACTATTGTCAAAATGATTTAATCTCGTTAAATCCCCACCGATCTCGAGGACTGAACCCTTTTCTCCCTCTGTTGTGGTACACGACCGAAAATGCTAGTCTGGGGAAAGAATCTAAAGCGGAAGTGATTTGTATGGAACTTGGCGAATGGAGTATTAGCGCCAATTAGGATGGCATTATCGGGCCTGAATAATAGTGAGTGACACGATGGAAACTCGAGGCCCGTATCCGTTTGAGGAGAGATACATCGAACATGGAAATTCGAGGTGAGAATGGAGTAATCCGGTTAAATGTCAGGTTTTGTAGAAATTCATGCATACACGGGAATGCCGGCTCCCGCACTTGAGTGAATCAAAAAGAAAAATATGAAAGTGAAAGCGCTGGACCCAAAGAACTAATCACTTTGGTACGGGAATTTGAAAAATTTTGGGATCATTGTTTTCAAAAAATTCCAGAATTTTTTTTTTTCCAAAATCCAGAAGGCAATCATTTTTTTCAGAATTTTACGAATTTTGATAATTTTCGGAAATTAAAAATCTGCACTTTTTTCCATTTTAAAAATTCAAAAGAAAATTAAATTTTCTACATTGTCTCCAAAATGTTGAATAAAAAAAAAATCATAAAAAAATTTCTCCAAATTTTCAAATTTTCTTATATAAAAAAAAAAGAAAAAAAATGTTAAAATAAATCGACCGAGAGTTTAGATCAGTAAATCATATTTCTATATTTTTTCATCATTCGACATTGCAACACCCCTCGCGTGGTACCCTCAAATATACCGTTTTTTTCACGTGTACACTAGTAGATATATAACATTTGAGAGAAGAGATATAGCATTTGAGACCGAAACTGAAGATTTGAAAATCGTGTCCGGGTGGGTGGTGGTGGGGGGGGGGGGGGGGGGGGGGATGTCGGTGCCAGTCGATACATTCTTATTTCCGTACAAAGCCTTTCAATTTCCCTGTCGTGCCTTTGATATTTTTGCGCGACCCTTATGTATATTTCTGTTGGAAAAAAAAGGTTACCACCCTCTCAACCTTTTCCCTTATTTTCTTGACGCTCGTCCCTCTACGTCCGGTCGATGCATACACGAGTTTTCTACCCCCCACCCACCCCCATTGCTTTTTAGCCTTTACTCTACTATTCAAATTGTACTGTGAGACTTATTCGATTTCTTTTCTCATACGTCAGATTTTATTCATGCCGTATATTTTTATAGTGATTTCATAGAATGGGAAGGAATTTGAAATCATCCCCAAATTTCTATCTTTTAACTCACCCACAGTAAAGGTTATTGTAATGACCGCAAATAATATTTTTTCCTTTACAAAATATTTTTTCTAGAGACTTGGATTGTCGGAAAACAAAGTTTGTGGCTTTTTCCGTGAATATTTATTTAAAAGATAAATTCGAAAATTGAAATTTTGGGGAGCCAACGAGAAACGGTGCACCCATTGAACGCCTTGCTTGCATGGAAGTTGTAAATAGAATTGAATGGAATTTTTACGGCTAATGGAGGAGTGTACGCTTGAGAACTCCTGAAAATTTCAGAATTTTATGACGTCTAGAAATGGAGAAAAAAAATCTTTTCTTTTTTAATTGAATGTAAATTACACTCATAACTGTTCAAAGGCGATTCCCTTTTTTGTTGTGATGGAATAAATGCCAGCGGCATGATGTCACATCATGACGACTGTGTAACGCCCCAGAATTTCCCAAGTATTCCTAGATCGTCAATATTTGCGTACAATTTGTATACAATGAATGAGTATATTTCTGTTCAATGGAGATAATACTATTAGTGTAATGAAGGATATTATCGGAATAGATATTACGGGGTCGAGATATTGATGCATAGATAAATTGATTGGAAGATATTTTGGGGTGGATATTTTGTCGCGGAATAATTATAGAGAGTCGTACTTTGAATTATCTCGACGTTCAGTCATAAGTTGCAGGGGGGGGGGGGGGGGGAGGACCTGTATGAGCGAAAATTACCTTTCTCACTGAATTCTCATATCCAATCCTGTCAAATACATTCCCATGATGTTCGAAGCACTTGGTCACCAAGTTTCACAGTTCAAACTAAACGGAATATTTTTACACAAGCAAAATTTTGAAGCGGCGCGTCGCCGCCCGGTGCGACTACCGCCTACAGCCACCGTTGTCGTCATACATATGGATCGTACATTGGAATTCACACGTGGACGGTATCGGATGCGAGACTTGTCCAGCCTATGTAACAGACGGGCGGCGTTGCGCTCACCATGCGAGCAGATTTGGATGGTCAACGTAGACGACTTCGGGCGGGATCAATATCGACCAGGGAAAACGAGGAGACTGTCGGTGGCCGGCCTATCCGCCATTTGGCGCGAAATTTGAACACAATACGACGCGCGGCAACAGCGCTTAGAATTTTTATACTACGCATCTGGTAGCGCCACGAGCGCTGCGCCGTCTTTCTCGAGCCACCCTTTATATAAAAATTAATAACTAATTATTCTGCGATTGTGTAAGTGTGAAATCGTAATTTCCGGATCGCAGATATCGCAATTGATGATGTCATAAATCCTGATTGCATAAAGCAATGACAAGACCATGGAAATATCTCTAATCGCCGACAGCTCCATTTAGGGAACAATAATGAAATTTCAAATCTACCTGTTTTCTTCAGAATAGAAGGCCCGCTCTTATTCGTAGAAGGTAATTGGGACAGAATATGCAAGTATCCAATTTCTCAGTAATGGAGTGCATCTTTAATGATCCATTATGCACTGAATTATCGTTTATCATCGCGATCCAGCCTTCAGGATCAGTTATTCATTTCATCAATCAGATGGGAAATTAATCAGTTCCTCGAGAATCGAACCGCATCATTCAATGTAGAATTCGATTGGTATGACAGTTTTTTAATTCGTCATTATCATTTGATGTACATATCTTGTAAAACGGGTCTGACTTTCTGCGCTCTCGAACGAGACTGGACAATCTTAATAAAAAAGAATCGCAGATTTTCCGTGGTAAAGCCCAAACATGATTCAATAATCAAAACGGTTGAAAATGTAGTCGGTAATGTCGATAGTCGATAGTCGATAGTCGATAGTCGATAGTCGATAGTCGATAGTCGATAGTCGATAGTCGATAGTGCACAACCTTAATAGAAAAAAGTTGCAGATTTCGTGTGGTAAACCCCAAACATGATTCAATAATCAAAACGGTTGAATATGTAGTCGAGAATGTCGAGAGTCGATAGTCGATATTCGATAGTGTCGATACGATACGATAAAATTTGTCGATAAATGATTTTGTCTCGTATCATGCGGCGATACCACACGATATTGCTCAACGATAAAGTGTCGATAGCGAGACGATAATCGATAATCTCGTTAAAATCTCCTTGGTAGGACATTCAGTCCTTCATTTGCATTTTCAAACGTAAAGTTCATATTCATAAAGTCAATTTTTGAAAATAAATTAATACTGAAAATTTAGTTCTCCCAAGTTCATGATATACGAGACGACAATATCGTAGCGTCTGGTATCGACATTCTAACACGAGACGAGACAGTAATATGGTATCCTCTCCTGTCGATATTTTAACACGAGACGAGACGATAATATCGTATTGTCTCGTATCGACATTTCAACACAAGAGGACAAGATAATTTTGTTTCGTCTCGGCCTGATATTATAACACGAGATAACACGATTTAACAGAGATTAAATTTTGAGTAAAAGTGGTCCTTTACTTACATTGTTATTAACAATGTCAATTGTTTATAATGTTCTACTGCATAAACTATTGGAGTTAGCGCAAAATTCATATAAGAAAAGTTGTTTGCCATATAGAAATACGTATTTTATGTAGAATGCCTTTTTGCGATAATTTGCGTAATTAAGGAGGTATAGCAGTCTCCACAATTATGTATGTAATAAGTGAACGAATGGACCCAGCGCTGTCATGACGGTCCCAATCGAAGCGTTTTCAGGCAAAATCGAGCGGATCACATTTTGGATGGCATTTGTGCAGTATATGCAATGTTATTAGCAATTGCAATTGTTTATACTGTTCCACTGGGTAAAATATTAAAGTTTTTGTTTTGCAGCCGCATCCTTATTGGCGTCTCACTCTCACTCAAGTAACACGCATAAGTCTCATCCTCATGCTCACCATGCGTCTACTCAAGTATTCATAATTATCTGCTCCATAAATGCGTCAGTTTGGAATTCTCAAATAGGCATGTTTTCGTTATGATAATAACAGGGGTCACACTGATTAACCATAGTATATTGGAGAAGAATAAATTTAGTAGGTTGTGCTGAAAAACCAAATCGGAAAGTTTTGTTTGTGCCCCGAGTGGGGCACACACATGCACACACCACTAGTTTAAAGCATTCAAATTAACGGGTTTACTCTGCTGCGTGGGAATACATTACATATGGATATGTTCAAATTTTGTTTTCCATTACAAAAAATGAAATGATTAAGCGGTGAAAATGGGGAGATGGAGTTAACGCCACTGCTTGCTTCCAATTTCAACCACAAGTGATATTTTTCTTGAAGTACTGGGTGGCTTTTTAACCGCTCACCGAGGCGAATGCCTCAGTCCTTTTTCTCCGTACCATACACAGGAAACGATAAATTTCCACTGGGTAGCACCTCCCCCGTATGGGGGTGCCACTGTAGTGCAAAAAAATAGTCCAAGACACGGGCAGGTCCTAAGAAAGTCCCCTCTATTTTTTTTTTCTGTATGGTACCCGAACGAAAAATAATCCTCAGGATTTTTCCAGATGTGGTCCTCCGATTTTATGAAGAATTTGGTGCTGCAGCCTCCAACTGGGAAGAGTACAAGGTGTATGTATAGAACGGAAGAGGAAGACTTGCGTACAGCCCAGATTGACGAAATTCATCAGGTCCCGACCGCAAATTTGTGGCGCGAAATTTGAAAACAATTTGAAAAAAGCGGCAACAGCACTTAGAATTTTTATACTACGTAAATGGTAAAATAAATGGGCTGTGAGGTTTGACCGCAGGAAAATCGGATGGAAAATCGATTTTTCATTTTCGGGGGCAAAACAATAACTTCCCCTAGCGGCAAATTTAAATGTGAAAAAAAATTAGCAAAATTGAAAATGGAAAAAGAAAATTGTATATCAGAAAATTCGGTGGAATTTTGGAGAAGAGTTCATCTGAAAAAGTTAATTCACCGTAAAAAATTTCACTCGACATTTGCCATTCTCCATTGAGAGGTCAAAGTGAAATTATTGAAAGCGCAATTTTCCGCGTTTGCCTGAAAAATTACAACCGAAAGGGGTCTTCCAAATGCACTCTTCGAGCACCATAACATCATGAATTCCGCCGAGCGCTCAATGTACGCATTATCTGAGATGATGTATCGTGCACGAAGAGTGGATGACACTAGAATTTTCTTTTGTGGAATAAATGGGAAGGTGTGCCATGAGTAGCCAGGTTGTGAGTTAGTTACGCATTTGGCTAATTCGTTCCGTAGATTAGGAGTGCTGCTGGCCACTGTGCGGCAACCCTTTGTCGAGTTGGAAAATTAAGTCGTACGGTCGGATATCGTGATCATAGTTCCCCCTTTTTGTCTATTTTTTCCAAAGCAATATATTATTTTTATGAAGAACGAGCAAGGAAAAGGATATTCAAAACTTGAACACACTGCTCTCTAAAAAAGCAGTCCATCGGAAAATCGATCCCAAAAATTCAAAAATTAAAGCCCCCGTTGAGAGCACAGACAAAACTTTCCGATTTGTAATTTCTCTTTGCCATTTCTAGATTTTCCGACACGTCAATTAAATTCCCAATAACTGGTTCCAGAGAAAAAAACAGAAATTAGTCAGAACAATAACGAAAAATATATTTATAATATTCATAATCCCTCATAAAACCCACAATTTGTTTAACTTTTACACAAAATTTACATGACGTTCCTCGGACCCATTCCTATAAATGCATTTATACTATTCATAAACCCTCATACAACTAACGATTATTATTAACAACTTCGATTGTTCATAACGCTATCTTGTAAACGGTTGGAGTTAGGGACAAAATTTGTTAACATAAGTTGTTCCTCATACAAAAATCCACATTTAATGTTTATTGACCTTTTCCCATAATGTGCATAATTAAGGTGGTAGAGCAGTTAGAAAAAAATAATTCATGTGATGAGTGCATGAATGGAGACTAGATGGCGTCGGCGATGGCAAAAATTGGTCTCTACAGTATACATGGACCGACTTAGAATATAATACTTGTATATGATTTTTGTGTATCAATGCTGCCAGGAGCATGAAGTCGAGGGAGGCCGTTTTTTTTATGTAAAAGGGTAGTTTTTTCGGAAATATGAAAAAACTACAAAACCGATTTCAACCAAAACCTAATCAGCTTTGAAGTCCACAAAGACGGTTCGATTGCGCCATACAGCATCCCAGTCGCATAATTTGATGGCGAGAAATCGGTGAAGAAAGAATTCGGCTTCACACATACGCCGTCACACACACACACATACACACATACATGTTGTTAAAAATGGTCTTAAATGGTCAGAAATGTCATGAAACGTGGAAATATATAGAAAAATCAATGTTCTCCAATGATAAATTGATCTGAAAGAACGTAAAGGATTCTCCAAATCGAACAATGTAGGAAGCTCATTGGTGCGAGGGCCTCGTGCGGAGCTGTTTTATGAATGAGAAGCAGACTAGTTGTACTGAATTGCTCCTGCTGAGCATTTGCACAGGGCACATCGTACGTTTGACATTGTACGAGTGAAAGTTTTCTTCCCTCTCAAGGAGTGACACTCGAGAGATAAATGGTGCCGACTTCTGTTTTTCTCATTCCACGCGCGCCAAAAGTATTCCGGGCCCATTATCCCAGTGACCAGAAGGAGCCATGCGGTTGTCATAAATCCTTGCCCTCACGCTGAGTCGTTTAACGATTTTTGTCCACTGAGAATGTACATTTTCACGCGAATTTTCGGAGCATTTGGCTTGACACTGGCCGAGGAGAATGTGAAAGGGATGTGAGCCTTATGCTCGGGCGATTTTCGAGAGATTATCAACGATTTTGCATGGATAGTAAGCAGGCTGAGTGATGATTTCGTCATCGTGAAAAGAGATGATCTCAAAAGAGTACTTCCAGGGTCCACAATTTTTCCATCTTCCCTGTCAGAGTTTCTGGGTGGTGCAAGAACATCAGCACCCAGGTGGGAATTGACCATGCGATGAAGCTTGATCAAAGCTTGGACGAGGCTTGACTAAGCTTCGCCAAAGTTGTGTTTTGAAGCCTCGGTCAATCTGTGCAGACCATGCGAATGTAACACCAATCCTGGCTTAGAGAATAACCTTCGTCCTAGCTTAGTTACGCAGGTTAATACAAGCTTCGAACTTTATCTTCATTCAAGCTTCGGACTTTATCTTGGTACAAGCCTCGAAATTCATTTTCGTCCAAGTTCCAAAGTTCCTCGTGGTCGAAGCATCGAAATTAATCTTGGTCCAAGCTACAAAATTAATCTTGGTTCAAACTTCGAAGATAGGAACATTGAGGTTGGGCCAAGCTTAGTTGAACATTCGTTTCCAAGCTTGGGTTTAGGTGGTGCAGCAATCCTGGATTTATATATGAATCCAATGTTAAGCAGAGTTTCGCTGAAGCCGGTAAATCGAAACTAGGAAAAACATGCTTCAATCCAGCTTAGTTGAACCTTAGTTCAGAAGCTTGGGTTGAGATGGCATGAGCAATCCGGAATTCATGCTTGTTAAAGCTAAGATTCAAAGCTAACAAAGCTGAGCTCGGACCAAGCTTAGCACAACATGGTTTCTGAAGCTTGGGTTTGGATGATTCTAGTAAGCTTGGATGTATGTATGTATCCAATATTGGACGTAGATTGGATTCTGCCTGTGGACCAACGCTAGGGACGCTAAGATTGAGCCAAGCTTGGCACAAGCTGGGCCAACAAAGCTTGGATATCTTTGATATAACTAAGCTTGGTTTGATCTAGGCCTATACATGGGATGAAGCTATGTCCAAGCTTCGGCATCGCAGGTCGGACCAAGATTGTTCTCATCGTTTAAGCTTCAAATTCCCCATCTAGGTGATTATTCTGCGATTGTGTAACCGTGAAATCGTCATTTCTGGATAGCGGAGATATCAAGTGGGGATGTCATAACCCATGATTGCACAATTCATGATATGCTTCGGGGGCAAAGTAGGGGTAAATGAACAGTCTAAAAATTGTGTATAAATTTAAAAAACCTTGACAGCGCTTTTGAATTCCAGAAACTCACTATTCATTGGGCAATATCGGTCACTTTTTTCCTTTCTGGGTGGCGCAGAAAATCGAAACCCTAAACCGAGAAATCGCGGATCGTTAGACCCAAACGATCCTCAACCCCAACGGTAAAGCCAAAGCCATTCTCGACCTAAATTCCTCCAGAAGTGTTGGAGAATCAGGGCAGTACAGATGTCACAATTAAGTCGTGAAACTTGTGGGCAATAGAAATTTTTTTTCTCGGAACGACGAAAATTGGGGACTTTTTTTTATCAAGAGTTCGGGGAATTTTGTTATTTCGGAAATTGGAAAAATGTGAGGAATTGAAGAATTTCGAAAATTGTGAAACTTAAATACATTTAGTACGACACAATTTGTCAGAAATGAATGTACGATTTTGGAATTTTGGAAGAAATTTTTCAAAAAACTTGGAATGAAAAATTTTTTTGGCAATTTCAGATTTTCGATTGGTTTTTTTTTCTTTTCGATACTCAATTAAACAATTTTTTTCAAGTGCAAAACTGGGTGGAAAATTCACCATTAGCACCAAATATATAACGAATGATCCGTTTTTCTACTCGAGTGATTGATGAATAAATCTTGGAACTGATGAATTCTGCAGTGGAGCCGGTGACAATAAAATCGCTCAAGTGAATTCCAATAGAGTCGAAAGCTCAAAGAAAAGCGAGAAAAGCGAGGGAAAAAAACGACATCCCATTAAAAAAATCTCCCGCAAGTGATCATGACTTTACGAGGGCCCCCCCCCCTCCCCAACCCACGGCAAACTTTTTAAAGCCCAAGGTCACAGGTTTTTTACGAGCAAATTTACGCTGGGCTGCCCTAACCACAGGGATGAGAGCGCACGACTATTTTATAGACAAGTTCACGAGTTTATTTTCATCCCAACACACTCATTGAACTGATGAAAAATGTAAAAACTGTATTTTATCGAATAACATATTTTTCTTAAATCAAAAAATTTTCAAAACAATTTAAACTTAAAGCATTTTACCGCCTCCCCCTGACACCCTCAAATGCACACCGATCCGCCCACCCAAAGACACCCACCCACGTACACCCACCTACGCACATCCACCCACACACACACACATTCACACTCACCCACCCACACATCCCCCACTCACTCACCCCCCCCCCCCCCCCCCCCGCCCACCCCCCACCTACCCACACTCACCCACCCACCCACTCATCCACACCCACCCACCCACACCCACCCACCCACACCCACTCACTCACCCGCCCACACCCACCCACCCACTAACACCCCGCCACCCACCTACACACACACATAGCTTTTTTTCGATATTGGTCAGAAGTATATTGAACGTCGAGAAAATTTCACGGTTCCTATCGGGAATTTGAAAAAAAAAATGAAAATTATTCACTCGTGTCTTTATGCTATTGGACTATCTATATGACTGTCTATGAGATTTACGTTCAACTTTTAGTCCTGCTAAAAATTGAAACTTCATGCCTCATCCAATTACATAGTATAAATTGCAGAACTCGAGATGGTATAAAAAATAAGGGAGTATAAGAAGATCGCCATGAAATCTCAATCGAGAAGGGTACGCTGGGTCGTTAGTGTCGTCGTTACTCTCTGATACTCGCCCGTGGGTAACGATCGTTTCACGTCATTCTATCAGCGTCAGAGGACACGGCGTGCGATGTCGGAAAGCTTTCAATTGTTATGCGGAGCGAATTTTTTTTTCTTCGCCCAACCAGGGCAAATTTCAATCTCAAGGATAATACGACAAGTCTTGCATAATGTCTCGATGCTAGAGGGACAGCTCCTCATAACATTCTTGGAGATTAATCTAATTGAGCCGCGCCATCGATGAAAAGAGGAAAATCAGCTCTTTATGGTCTTATAACGATCATTCTTGGGGAATTCTTTTTTGAGGGAATAATGAGAGTACTGGAGAATATCTCCAGTGAAGTGAGTTGGGGGGGGGGGGGGGGGGAGAGGGATTGTTAAAATTGCGGATGATATAATTATGTTCGTGGGAAATTGATAGTTCTGGCAGTGGGACACAATGTAAGTACCTTGTCATAAAACAAGTAAAATTTTGAAAATTTTTGAAATTTTTGAAATTTTTGAAATCTTTGAAATCTTTGAAATCTTTGAAATTTTTGAAATTTTTGAAAATTTTGAAATTTTTGAAATTTTGACATTTTTTGGAATATTGAAAATTTTTGAAAGCTTTTCAATTTTTTCCGTTTTTTTCCGAACTGTTGGAAATTTTGATGTTTTTAAGTTTTCTCAAATTTTTTAGATGGTTTTAAAATTTGTTGAGTTTCCCATGGGGAACGATAATGTAATATACCCTCAACAATGAAAACGGAAAAGTTTCGTGACCGACTGAATCATTTTGGGACGTTTTTGAGATGGCGCATGTGTGTGCGTGCAAAATAAGTAGCGATAATAATCCAATAATGTGCAATGAAAACCTGTCGATAAGTTGATGACCCGTCTGCACTGAGAGAAATTTCAACTGTAAAGATAACTATAGTATACTTACATAGGACTGAGGTCGTTTGGTAATGGATACAATATGGTTGGTAACAAATATGATTTTGGCTCAACTTTCGTTACTAAAATTGTAGTATAATGTACAGGATGAAGCATCACCGTATTTGAGTAGTAACCATAAGACGAATACACACTGGACGCAGTATTCAATTTATTAGGACGTCCCGATCACACAATGTTTAGTTATGAGACCTAAAATTAGACTAGTCCTGGAGTGATGTAAATTCTACTTACATCATCACTAAGTCAATTACTAAGTCATCATAAAACACTAGTCCGTGGGATCATTATCATGACCAATAAGTATATAGTTTCATGATCATTTCTCTCTATTTCTGTTAGCTAGTGAGTTAGAACTCACTGACCTAGAAGTTCAAAAAACTGATCACTGTGTGAATGTAGTTGAGGTAACAATTGTGAATTTAGTTGACAAGCGTATGGTTTGATGGCAATAGTAGCAAAATCTTCTTCACTCTATCTCAATAGTGATGGTAACTCAGGAAAATTGTCAAGGTCTTATTTCACTATATTTCATAGTTGTGAATCCCACATTTCGGTCGCGGGGTATACAAATGCGTCGCAATTATATGTTTTGAATTTTATCGTATTCAAATTTTGGAAATTTTTGAAGTTGCCCAAACTAAATATTCAGAACTATTTTGTGATATATATTTTTATTCATACATGCGAGGTGGCCACGCGTGTTTACACCGCCAGATGCTCATCCTTAATTTAGAGACGCGGTAATTTGCCAAACCACCAGCAATAATAATAATAATATTAAGGCGTATGATAATCATTTTCGGACGTCATCGAAATTCAATATTTTGACGAATGGAAACGCAAGTCTCTCTTCGTGTTCGCATGTTTTAACATTGCGTCCATCAGTTCACAGTTTCATATTCTCAGCATGGTCAGGAGAGAGCCTCGATTTTCTCACAATTTTCCAATTTTTTCAGCGTTTTAGAAGGTTTTAAAAAAGAGATTTTTTGGAAATTGGAAGAAAATTGACGGCTTCAAATTAACAAAATTTAGAAATGGAAAAAAGTCGAAATGTTTTTAACGATTTGAAATTTGAGAAATTTTGGAAATTCGTGTGAATTTTGAAAGTTTTGAGAATTTTGAGAAATTGAGAATTTTGAGAAATTAAGAATTTTGAGACATTGAGAATTTTGCGAATTTTAGGAATTTTGAGAATTTCGAAAATTTTGAGAATTTCGAAAATTTCGAGCATTTTGAAAATTTTGAGAATTTTGAAAATTTTGAGAATTTTGAGAACGTTAAGAATTTTGAGAATTTCGAGATTTTTGATAATACCATAAGCAAAAAAAAATATACAAAGAAAATTTATTTAAGATGGAAAATTTTCTGACAATTCTTTACAATTAGAAAATTTTTGAGATTACGATCCATTTTCCTACTGCGGTTGAAGCAGTCAAAAAATTTTGAATTGTCTCTTTGTGCCTGAATCTTTCACAATTCCGTCCATTAATTTGAGATTTACTATTCAGCATTTTAATAAGCCGTTAGAGGATGCTCCACAATACGCTGAGCCCTCGGGGATAGGTCCGGGTGAGCCAGAAAAAAAATAAATAAAAGGGATTTTAAAAAAAATTGGGTGAATAGACGAGAGCCGAAGAAAATGTACGGAAGCTGTCAAACACCATCAATGTCAAGGCGATATTTTATTTTCGACGTGCATTTAATTTGAATTTAATGTACGCTCCAGTAATTTTGGAAATATTTTTATTGCAAAAAAATATTTTTCTTCGCAATCCGCGAAATGGACCATTTATGAGATCTGCGCCAGAGATGAGATGCAGCATCCCATCAACATGAATTCCAAATTGTGGAAATGCTACTGATTTAAAATTCAAAAAATCCCAAAAAAATTATAAAAAATTTCTCCCCCCCCCCCCCACCCCCCACCCACAAAAATTGAACAAAAAATTTTTCAACCTCTCGCCGCGTCAATATATGAAAGACGCCTTGAAAAAGCGTCCGAAAAAAAAATCCAAAAAAAGCGGATGGTCCAGATGGAAAAGTCCAGATAGGCTCGACTATTGTGGGCGGAAGGAGTTTCCCTAGTACTTACCATTGTTACGTCATTGGGCCATAGGTTTTGTGTTTCTGCGCAAATCCTTGCCCCCTTGATTCCAAATGTAAAACGAGAACGGTCGCTCGACATAGTAACCCGAGGAACTTTTCTTATGCCTCTATTGTGCATCTTTGCCGGTATGAAAATTCCTATCGACCTTCAGACGCGGCAAAAAAAATTATCTTCGACGAGAAAAAAAAAAAAAGAAAACGAATTCCAGGAAATTGGAAATGGGCGGTATTTGCCATCGAGTGCATTTCCCCGATTACTCCCTTTCTCACGCATTTTTACCCCTCGTCTGTTTGCGAGAGTCGCGTGCTTCATCTCAATTATGAGTTTGTCGATATGGGGATGATCATCGCGTGCGTGAAAAGACCATGAGTCATTTGATCAAATTCAATTATTTACAGGGAAAAAAATTCCAACTTTTCTAGGGCCATTTCAGCGATTTTTTAAGGTATAGTCGATTGGATGCGCAGTGGTCGTCTGCGCATAGAGGGCGTCGCTGCGCGGTAACTCCTTGCGTAGGAGATTTGCAAAGAAGCTTTTGTGCCTAGACTCGGACATGTTAGAGATCCGGTGAAAAAACCGCGGGGATAACTTCCTGAGAGGCGTACGGCGGCAATCTTATCATCTGTTTACTACAGAGTGCATCATGGTCAACCCTCCGTCGCGCAGCTTCCCCGGTTTTTCCGATTGCGCTGTTGTCGCAGCGGCTTTTCGACGCGCAACTTCCATTGCGAGATAGACCATTTTTAGGTGTGAAACATCTAATGCCGCGCATGGGATCGGAAAAAATTGCTATCGGGATAGGCAATTTCCTTGACAAATATATATAGATATACTTCACTGCTTACCCATTGCCCCCTCTCTGCCATCGACGCAAAGGCGATGCGCACAAGTTGTATGTACATATCAAGATACGCTGCAACGTTTCAAAAATTTGACAAAATTTGGAAAAATTTTGAAAAAATTCGAAAAATTTTCAATAAATTTTGAAAAATGTTGGAAATGTTTGGAAAATTTTGGAAAAAATTTGGCTCATTTTAGAAAAATTTGGAAAACTTGTCAAAAATTTATACCAAATTTACAGAGAACTTGACAACAAAATTGGAAACTTTTTGTAAGAATTCAGAAGAATTTTGAATAAATTTGGAATTCGTTTTTTTAATTGAAAAAAATTTGCTAAAAGACATTTGGAACCGTTTTTTAACCCCTTGAACAAAGATTCTAACAATTTTGAAAAATTGGAACAATTTCGAATAAAATCGTAGAAATTTTGGAAACGTGTGGAAAAATTGCGAAAATTTTTTCAAAAATTTTGAGAAAGTTTTGTAAAATTGTGAAAAAAAATTTCAAACATTTAGAAGAACTGAGTATTTGAAAATGTCCAATAATTGGCTTAGAGCGGTTAGACTTTTTGTACTACGCATCTGGTAGCACCTTTGACTACACTTCATTCCAGACGGAACCAACAATCAGAAGCCTTCCGCGAATTGATCAGCGGCACGAACCAGGTAAACATGACACCTCATACTGACCCTAGCCTTTTGTTTACCAACAAAATCCTTCCGCCGATATCTCCATGCATTCCGCCTCTGTCGGCTGAGTCACACATCTTGGAAAAAAAGCAAATCCTACCGAAAGTAACAGCGAGAAATAACCCACAGCGAGGTGTACAATGGCAGTCTTACGATCTGTTTGCTACAAACAGCTCCATTTCTCTCGGGAGATTACCGGATTAGGTGTAAGGGAGAACACGCCTGGCTAGTTGCCAATAACCTTTCATCCTGGAGAACAATAGAGACGCCCGCAGTGTGTACGGTAGTAGTGCAAACGCAAAGTACTGTAAATACCGCATTTTCTATTATTGTAACGCTGCTTTTCAATGAAGGTAAACACGGTGTTTTGGACAAACAAGGGTATCTGTGCTTGGTTGGGTAAGAATGTTTTCTTGCTTAGCAATAGGCCACTGGCCACTCAAACGAGGATAAACTCACGCGGACCTTGCGGGGACATTGCGTTTTTTTTTTCACCGGCCTCGAAGCCTTCAGCAATCACGCTCCAGTACGCGATATGGAAGGGATTGTGGAGGACCTAATGCCCGATGACTGTCACTGGACAACCAATAATAGCGGCACTCGCCAGCTCTTTGAGGTGCAATTTTTGGAGGGTACAGCCATGGTGCAGACCTTTGGAGATATTGGAGTGTAAAATGGGATTGTGGCGAAGTTGGGTGAGGTGGGTGAATGGATGGGTCGTTCGGTGGGTGAGTGGGAGGGACTGGAGGGGGGGGGGGGGTGCGTGAGTCGCTGGGTGGGTGGGTGGGATGGGCTGGTGTGTGTGGGTGAGATGGGATGGGATGGGATGGGGTGGGTGGGATGGGATGGAATGGGATGGGGTGGGTGGGCTGGTGTGTGTGGGTGAGATGGGATGGGGTGGGTGGGTTGGATGGGTGGGTGGGTTGGATGGGTGGGTGGGTTGGATGGGTGAGATGGGATGGGGTGGGTGGGTTGGAATGGTGAGATGGGTGGGTGGGTTGGATGGGTGAGATGGGATGGGATGGAGTGGGCGGGTGGATGGGATGAGTTGGGCGGTGCGATGGGATGGGGTGGGTGGGATGGAGTGGGTGGAATGAAATTGGTGGGTGGGATGAGATGGGGTGGGTGGGTGGGATGAGATGGGTTGGGTGGGTGGGATGAGATGGGTTGGGTGGGTGGGATGCGATAGGTCGGATGGGATAGGGTGAGTGGGTGGTATTGGATTGGGTGGGGGGGGGGGGATGTTTCCACAAGGTAAAAAAATTGATGAACTCCACTAATCCTCCTGGCCCAAAGAGCTCAAATTAAGATGCTACCTCTTGAAATGTTTAGTTTCATTCGGCTGCTTCAGGAAAGCTTTTTCTCTACGTACATGTGAAGACCCTCCTGGACTCTGCCCCTCGCCATTTTCCCCACTATAATTTCCGAGAATGAGATAACGCACATTCGCTCCAGGTCTCCTGCTTTTGGGGTAGCAACCCTCTCCTATGTGTACTAACCCCTCGGATCTAGTGCAAAGGGGGTTGTGTGTTGGGGTTATGCGAGAGAAAAAAAAAGGGGAGAAATCCCTTTTTTTTCTCCTCTGCAACTTGACCATCCGGCCATTGGTCGAGGGCGCTTCCACTGATCAATAAATTGGTCTTGCAACTTTGCTTTGGGAAAAATAAGTTGGAGGACAACCCTAGGCCGACTAGCGCAAGGGGTTGGGAGTGGGCGGTGTGATAGGAACAAAAAAAAAATTCGACTAAAATGGCTGAAGTTTTGTTCAGGTCACTTAAGGGCAAAAATCGGGGGGGAAGTACGTCTAGCGCCATTAAAAGTTTTTCGCTTCTACGTAGTCGGCAGTTTGCGAATTAGCCTTTACCGATTTCCTTTGAAAGCCCACTCATTTTTGCAGAATTTCTGATTTTGCAGGGTATGTCGGGAAGATTGGTTTATGATTTGAGAATATTTACGGGACAAGTGCACTTTTCGGGGTAATTTTTTAATGCGTAATGTGTCCGCTTTACGCACAGCGTGCGGTAAGCGGAGTTTTGCGCACAGCGTGCGGTAAGCGTAGCTTTGCGCACAGCGTGCGGTAAGTGCAGCTTTGCACACTCATGTCTAACTTTGCGACACGAATTTTGGGGACATGGTGCAAAGAGTAGAGTGTGGTTACACGTGCATGGAAAAATGGATCATGCTGGGAATGTCATCATCCTCAATTTTCCTCATTATTCCATATAGCAAAACAGAATAAGTGGAAAAGTTCGGTATCTCACCTCTGATCATGAGATGATGTATTTTCTGGCAAAAAATTCGGACATTTACTCCCCCATCTTGTAATAAGTCTCTGTTTTTGATCGATCGCTCCGTTAGTTCTGGAGGATAACCAAAAGTTAACGCGAGTGTATAAATGAAAAAGATGCGGTATCATCCGTCATCACAATTGTCATGTGTGGAAAAAATTCCCGTTTTCTGCGAAAAGTCACTGGGGAAATTATGCAAACTAATTTGAGTTTTTTTGTTTAGGGAGCAAAAGATGATAGAGAAATTGCATAATTCACCAGACTGTTCAGCCTTTTTGAAAAAGAATTTTGAATGCAGTTTTTGAGAACGCAGGAAGCGCAGTTTTGCGTTTCTTGTCTCTCAATTAATTATGGTATTACCTATGTATGTACTTTTAAATAAATAAAAAACCTATGTATGTACTTACATCATTACGTTTCTCGGACGGAATGCGTTAATTTCCTGATTAGTACACTGTTAAAAAATTCTGACCCGAAAATGCAACACATGTAATGCAACATATGACAGCACTGTAGCAACACCGTATTGAAAATTTTCAATACAGTAATATAAATAAAATTAAAGCGTACTGGTGAAATATTTGAAATCTGTGGTGTTATATTTTCATCCGTTATGTTTTCGCATCCGTGTTGAAAAATTTGAATACGTGCAAGAGTTTAATGCGGAAGTTGAAATTTGCCAATACCGCAGTGCACTAATGCTACACGGTGGTATAAATTTCGAACTCTGTATTCAGAAATTACATGAATTGTAATGTAGTGGAGAATGCATCACGCCATCTTTAATTTTAAATACATTATGTTGAATTTCTACAATACAGTTGTGTTGTAAAAAGTCAACTCGTGCTCCAAAATTTTTGCCTCTGTGTTGGAAAATATAAATACGTGCAAGAGTTTAATGCGGCAGTTGAAATTTTACAATACCGCAGTGCACTAATACTACACGGTGGTATAAATTTCGACCTCTATATTCAGAAATTATATGAAATGTAATATGATTCGGCGCGAAATGATACACACCCACACCCACCCACCCACCCACCCACACACACACATACATACACACACACATAGACGCACACACACATAGACCTACACATTTACAAGCACACACACATATATATATACTGACACATACACACGCACATATACATGCACACACACACACAGACACAAACACATCTTTTTAAAAACGCTCCAAATTTACATCTCATTGGAACATTAATAAATCTCAATTACATCATGCGTTTGCATATTCCTGGTATACGTAGCATAATTCAAACCGTTGAAAGTCCTCGAAAGGAAGAGAAAATCTCAAAATGATTTTTATTTATTTTCCATTATTTTCTGAATGAATCACATTCAAAGAATAAAAATAATGTCTCGGACGAAATAAAGAAAAAAAAAAGGTGCATAAAGGTTCGTAGGGGGATGTTTTTACCGATCTGTAGGTTTTCGCTGGGTTGCACAATCGCCAGTGCATTTTCCCAGAACCACTGGTATTTTTAACAATGGCCTCGGGTTGCGTCCCACCAGGTAAAGCCACTTTGAATACGCATAACGATCATGCATTGTCGTAAGGGTATGGAGAGGAGCGGCGAGGGGCCGGGGGGAGGGGGGGGGCGGCAGATCGCGCGAGAGCCGACCCTTATGCCGCCTTTTTTCCATGGTCCATAACGAAAAATATCAGCGATGCCCTTTACTAAGCCGTGATGTAAGTGATTTGGGAAAAAATACGTGGGGAATTCATGCATACACAGATTTTTATTTTAGTAATTACGATAACTATTGAGAAGTAAATTAGGTAATACGGAAGTACAAATATTGAAGTGGAAACATTGGGAAAAAATTGAAATTTAATTTATAACGGAATGAAAGAGGGAACTATTTAGGAAATTTGGAAAAATTAGAGAAAATTTGAAATTTTTTTGAAAATTTCGAATTTTTGGAAACATTTTGAAGTTTGGGGGAAATTTTAAATTTTTGGAAAAACGGGGAATTTTTCGAAGATTTTGGGAAAAATTTGGAACTTTAGAAAAAAATTTAGGTATTTCGAAAATTTTGATTTTTTTTTAAATTTGGAATTCCATAAAAACACCAGATTTTTTCGAAAAATGTGGAGTTTTTTGAAAAATTTGAGTGCTCAAAAATTTGAAATTCATCCCCAAAACCAGAATTTGCTAAATGCTGAGCAACTCAGAAAGTACAAAAAAAAAATTATACAATCAAATTGTGGAATGTACCAAGAAATTTTAATATATAGATATATAATATGTAAAATGGAAAAAAAAACAATATTCACAAAAAACATTCAGCGACTGATTATCCCCACCAAGAAATCCCATAAAGAAACCCACAAATCTCATTTTCACCCAAATCAAAAAGTTGCTGAGCCCCTCAAAGGGAAAGGAAAACTGAAAATGAATATGTTTGGAGAAGATGATGGAGAACGAGAAAATGATCGAGGGCGCAATACTTCATCGTAATAAATTCCTCATCCCTCGTATTTATATTTCTTTGTTTCTGTATAGTTTTCTTACCGCTCCTGGGGCATTACACGCTGTTTCCCGTAGTCCAACTTTGTTTCAGCAACTTAAGAAGACATCTAGAAATGCTCTTGGGGGAGGTATATATCCCAAGTCGGTAGGATTGGGGCGTTGGTTGCCCCTAGTGACGGTTTCCCGTACTTTTTTTTCTTTCCTGGATTTTACTACCGGCTTTTATCGGATCCATTTGTGTTTACCCTTTGGCCACGTGGATACCTAAAGCTGGACATGTTTCGGGAAAAAAAATTAATATCATGATCACTGCTGAGATTCCGATGATGAAGAATGTGAAGTGAGTAACCATTACTATGCTGAAGGTAGTAGTGGTTACCATGCTGCACATGGTACTAGTTATTATGTCCAACATAGTTATAGTCAGTATGCTGGATATGGTAATGTTCCCTATGTTGATGCAAGTAGCAGTGGCCAGGTTGGCTGGATTGAGATTGGTAATATGTCAAGTAGAGCGTAGGAAATTACATAGAACGAGTTAAGACGCATGTGGTGAGGATGCCGATGTTGAACATGGTGATGGTGCCGATGTTGAACATGAGAATGGTACCAATGTTGAATAGGGTAATAGTCAGTATGTTGAAGAGGGTGGTGGTCGCGATGTTGAAGATGGTGATGGTTACGATGTTGAACATGATGATGGTCACTATGTAAAAGAGGCTGATGGTCCCAATGTTGCCTCTATGGGAAAATATACATTAATTTATGTATGCACAAATATGTCATAATATATTAGATACATCTCATATACATTTAATGTAAAAACATACATTAAAAAAGGAAAATAGAATATAAGATTTATATATTTTCACCATTTATATCTTTTCTGTATCCATAATATATGCATGAAAATATGAATAATACATGTCAAAATATATAATTTTATTATATATGTATACCAAAATCATATTTGTAAATAACATATAAATTCCGATATATGGTATAATATAGTAAGCATATACGCGGAAATTATATATGACTTATGTATAATTCATGTATCTAGAATATATTGAATATATAAGTGAAAATATATCGTTGGATCTAAGAGGTTTATATTAGTCCTAGATAGAAGGTCATAGATGTTAGATAGATACGTATATCTTTTACTTATATATGCTATATAAAATCATGTATATTAGGCATACCCTAAGTGATATACTTGAATTATGTATAGTCGATGCATACTGAATATATTACGTATATAAGTACAGGTGGTATAAAGTTGTGTATTCCGCGATGGAAGTTAGACATCGAAAGAGCGTGCAAATACATCTAGTGGTGAGGTGCAGGTAAAGGAAGGTAAACGAATTGAATATCCTATAGTAAAAAGGAGAATCGAAAGAAACTATCGATAAAAAATAAATATGCGATACTATATTGAATTATGTTAGTACTAGGTCGAGCATAGTAATTGTTACCATGCAATATAGTACTGCTTCACATATATTCCAAAAGTTATCATTTTAGAGAACTATTACTGTAGCAATGTAGCTGCCACTATTGTTTCGTCTCATTTTTCAGGAGAAAATTCAGTTGCCGCTGATGGTTCAACGGAGATAATTCACTTGGGAAATATAAATTGGTGAAAACTGGATGGGAAAAGGGGGCGAAGCCCGGAAAACTCTTTGATGGCCAGACGGGTTTCATTAGCCGCTCTCTCCAGGATATCAAAGGCCACTCGGCCATCATTTTCTGATGAACTTTGCCATTAACGAAAAACACAGCTTTCAGAGTATTTTTTCTTGAGGATAATCGAGTCTGTCTTCGGCAATGTCTTCCTCGGCGAAAAATTGATTAAAAGTGAAGGAAGAAATAAGTGATATATTTGAGGACAATTCATGGAGAGATGGCACGAGTCGTATTTAAATACTTTTCTCAAACTTCGAGAAAATTTTTCCAAAGTTTCCAGAATTGGAAAATTTTTCAAATTTCGGAAATTTTCCACATTCTCCGGAATTCCCAAATTTTCCAAATTCTTCAAATTTTCCAAACTTCCGAAATTTTCCAAATTGTCCAAACTTTTCAACCTTCCTAAAATTTTTATCCCTCTTCTGAAAGTGACAACTTCCTTGTTTTCGCCTTTCGAAATATGCATGCCTTAAAACATGGGAAGGAAAACAATGTCGTCCCGTCGAAAATGTGAAAAAAAATGTATTTATTTTGACCAGCCCACGTGAGTACTGCGGAAGCCCATGACCCGAATATGCAGTCACATTTAGGGTATCCCAACGTCATAGAACTCGAGTGATGACCCAGCGTTTCAATTTATAAGGATTCAACAATACACTCAGTGGTGTCATTCCGGATTAGAAAATTCGATTAGATACAGAAGGGAGGAAGTTATTTTCCCCCATTTTCCAGTGAACCACTCACGATATATCGTGGGTATACCCACATATAAAAAAAAAACAGTTTTTTGTCCACCTCGATGCAACACTGAAGAACAATTTCATGATTATGGCCGAGTCAAGACAATACGAGAGAGATGTGACGAGAGACGAGATGTCTCGACAAGAATTCGAAAAAAAAATCGTTTCAAACCAATCAATGTCACTCACAAACTAATGATTTTTTCGTTAATTTATGGTGATCCTAAGAAATAATACTGATGATAACAAATTGTTCACACATTTAGAAAATTTCATTAATTCAACAGTGTAAAAATTTAAAGATATATTTCTGTCAATATAACTACCAACTTACTTTGGTACTTCTGGCACACTAAGTTTTGAGCATGGCTGTAGTTTTTTGGGTATCATGTGTGCCCGGCATCTTTGCTATTATTTCGTTTTTAAATGTGTTACTTATAGTATTATATGCTTATTCATTCTGTGATTTCTGATTTCTTGGCTTTTGACCTTTTGGTCATGATGTAATTTTGTACAATATAATGTACAGTGAATAAAACTCAATCAATCAATCAATCAATCAACCAACATGAACACGCACTCTTTGCCAATATTTTCTTTCTTAATAATTGCCACGGATATTTTATGGCACTTTTCAATTTTGGTGTTGATGAACACTGGAGCCAAGAGTGAAGGCACAGAAGCATTTCAGCATGAATATCACTCAATCGATTCCTGCCTTTTCGTATTAATAAACCAGCATTTGAAAAGAGTTGTTCTGGAGCAGCACTTAAAAAATGAAAAAGATCGAGACAAGACGAGACAATACCAGATTGGATTGCATTCTCGATCCTCGAGACGAGACGAGTTAACAATTGGTTTTATAGTTTCGATACAAGACGCAAGAGGTCTTTTGGTGATTCAAAAATTTTTAGTTCAATTTTTCTTTTAATATACTTAGAACAAAATTTCCATGTTTCATGATTGTTTTTTTTTCATTTTCTGCGTTGTTTTTCTTAAATTTTTTCCCGGCAGACTTCAGAACCATGCGATTTGAAATTTAAAAGTCCACCCCAGATTCTACAATTATTTTTCCTTAGAGCGGTGTTAAGCGATTTTGCCATTATCAATTCATTCAGGGTCGAGGGCGGATTTGGCGGAATGCGGATGAGCCCAGGGGTTGCCAAGTAATTAAAAATCTTCATTAAGATAACGCGAAATGAATTAAGGAATCCCTCGCAACTGTAGTCAACGCGGGGGAAATTGTGTTATTTCTTTTTGTTGCCCTTTTCTCATTTTCCACCGTTTTCCCACCGTTAATTGTTTCTTCACTTTACAAGGGCGTAAAGTTTAATGAAAACTGTAGAGAGGTAAAATGAAAGGCATTTCTACAGAGTGAAAATTCTTAATTTAGATTTTTTCACAATGCCGCTCCGATTTTACAGCGTTCAAATTAGTGTCTGTAGGGCTTGAGCGGCGGCGCTCCGGTCGCATCGCCGCCGCTCGAGTTGTTGATTAAACTGAAGGCAAAAAAAATCTGAATAAATAAGCTGTGGGTTTGACCCTCCGCGGGCCAAAATTATAACTTCCCGATGTCTGCGTGTGTTTGTCTGCAATTTCTTTCCAGTCTCTCTTTTTTCTCCATAGAGCGCTCCAAATGATTTCCATTGTTTATAACGCTCTAACGCCAAAATAGGTAAAAAATATAGGCCATTTACTTCTCATTAAAGCCTTTAGTCTCATTGAAGCATTTTAAAACCACGAATATACAACAACTACGTTGAAGAAGTTCAATAAGTCCGTATCTCTGGCTTCACTCGACTTCACGTTCCATGGCAGCATTGATACACAAAAGTGATATACAAGTATTATATTCTGAGTCGGTTCATGTTTACTGTAGAGACCAATTTTTGCCATCGCCGACGCCATGTAGTCTCCATTCATGCACTCATCACATGAATCATTTTTTTCTAACGGCTCTACCACCTTAATTATGCACATTATGGGAAAAAGTCAAAATACATTAAATGCATATCTTTGTCTGAGGAACAATTTATGTTAACAAATTTTGTCCCTAACTCCAACCGTTTACGAGATCTAGGCTTATGAACAATTGAAATTGTTAATAACAATGTATATTCTCAACCAATATCTATCAAAAATTAATCAGGGCTAAGTTACATGAAGACGCGTCGATTGAGACCTCCATGGCTTCGATTGGCTTATCCATTCGTGAGAAATTGTTGACCAAAATCTAGGGCACACACATACACAGACATTGACTCAGAATTTTTCGCGGGTCATTTTGATACCCTTAAGACACCAGTTACAGGTCGAAATGAAAAAGTTCGATTTCGGGATGATTACAATAACTTCCCTATCGGGAAGTTAAAAAAATTCTAGTTCGGACAAAGTATTACTCGATGCCCCGAATAATATTAAGAAGAAGAAAGGAGCTAAATTCTTTGAGTTGTATTATATAAATTCACGGTACCCTTGGTACAAAAATTGTAAACTGTCTAGGGAATGTATTGTAACTGTGAATCGTTTTAGAGCTAACCACTATCACCTAGAAGCCTCTTTGCGCCGAATTGGTATTATAGATGATCCAAGTTGTTGTTGTGGGGCGGAAGTCCAAGACCTTGATCATACTTCCTGACATTGCCCGAAACTCGAAGAGCAACGGAGTAAATTACTAATTAGACTAAGAAAGTCGACATGCTCTCCCCCATGGAAAAATATATATTTTTATAACGTAAGAGGATATGAAGTAATTATATTTGTAGGGTGAAAATATTATAAACTGAAATAAATGGCATATATCAAATTAGGACATTGGAGTATACGACACTTATATTAAAAATATACAAATAATATATAACTCTATATATATTTATACATGATACTTATTACTTTATTATATCGATTTAATATTCTATTTATATAATATATACATTAATGATGTATAAATATGTATAAAAGTATGTATGGAGTCACATATTATTGGTTTATTTTTTTAGTATATATTCAATTCGTTTACCTTTCTTCACCTGCGCCTCACCACTAGATAATCCAATATATCGGTATTTGAATGTTATTTATCAATATGATATTGGTAGACATATATGATAAAAATATATATTTTGACATGTATTATTCATATTTTCATGCATATATTATAGACGCAGTAAAAATATAAATTGTGAAAATATATACATCTCATATTCTATTTTATTTTTTTTAATGTATGTTTTTCACATTAAATTTATATGAGATATATCTAATACATTATGATATATTTCCTCATACATAAATTAAAATATATTTTTCCAAGGGGGACACAACAAAAAAATTTACAGATGCAACTGACATCAAGTACGTCGAAGAAATATGTCAATTTTTAAGAGAATGTAAAATTGTCTAAGACAGATTTCTGTTGAAATGTTATTAACAAACTGTGAATTTGCGAGGAATGATGTGTAGTAATATTCCTGTAACAGATAATGTACATAAATCTTATGTATAGATTTCAGCACTTTAAATAAAAAATTTTTTTTAAAATAGAAAATGTTTAAAGTGAAATGTAAGGAACAATTTTTACGAAATATTGAAAATCCGTTGGATTGGACAATGCGCTACAATGGCGTTGTCGGCCATCGTGAAATCGTTTTGATATTCTACCCTTGGTGCAAAAGTCACCCCTAGCCAAGGTCCAGTTTTTCGTGCTCTTACCACACCCTAAATGTTATGGCGATACACAAGAAGGGGAATGGACACTTTTGGACCATTACGACAGCTGGCCAACCCTTGAACTAAATACTCACGTGGGATAATGGGGGGGAACGAAAATTTGGGTCCAGTTCGTCGGACCTTGTGACGAATTCCGCTTATGGAATATGTGAGAATAGATGCAATGAATTCAGCGCAATGAGCGTTTTTTCCCATAATGCACTAGCTATTGGGCGGTTCTTCTGAAAAACTAAAAGATTTTATTGAAGAGAAAGATAATTTTTTTTTTGGAAATTGTTTTAAAATTCTGTTTTTTTTTCGTTTTTTTTTTTTTTTGAAGAAATCTCGTTCTTAGAATCAAAAGACACAAAATGGTCTTAATTTGAAAAGAGTGATAAGTTTTTTGAGGATGTAAACAAGTATGCGAAATTTATAAAAACCGAACGCAGAATTATTTGTATACGTATGGACGAAAAGACCGTTTTTCGTTTTCTTGTACTCTATATGTAAGTGTGTGTATGTGTGTGTGTGTAGAATGTCAAAGTGTAAATAGCGATTTTGAATGTAAAGCATTAAAGGAAACACGTTATTTTATTTGATTCTGTAAGAGTGAAAAAGCGGTTGTACGTAAACCTGTAAAAAGGAATAAAGAATATATCATCAATACTAAATTTGGTACTATATCTATGATTATATTTGTTATCAAACCTCAATCATTTAAAAAATCTGCAAAATTTCCAAAGGTAAAAAAAAAGGAATCATCGTTCTCAAAAATTGGGAGAAAAAATCAAAATTTCCAAAAAACGAAAAAAAAAAGGAAAGGAAAAAAGTGTTAAAAATTGCAAAAGACAATCAAAGTCGTTACAATTTCCTGAAAAGTTTGCATGATAAAAAAAGTTAGAAAAACACTTCAGATTAGCAAGATGTCAAAAATTCCAAGATTCATCGTTATTTTCTTTTAATTGCCCACCACTTGGTTCTATATTTGATTTTCCCCATGTATAATTAGTCCTAAACACACGGTCACATTCTCATACCCCATTCCATTTTTTGCCGCTTCAAAAAAACCTGAAATATACCGGAGGCTGTAAGACTTGAACCCTCATTGTCTCCCCCCTCCACTTCCTCATTGGGCACGTGGACCCCACTTTTTTTTCCACGTTATTATATTTAGCCTGACTTTTTTACTCCTCACATATTTGCCCAGCCCCCCCCCCCCCCCTCCATCCCACATTATTTTCGAGCATCAAAAATATCGAAAGCCGGAGAAAAAACGAGGATTTGTTACACGGGGCACGCGCATATGCAAGTTTTGGATGCTTGGTTTTAGGGTGAAAAACGACGAAATTGGGAAAAAAGTGAGTGGAGAAGTGATGTGGTGACAGTTGCTACAAAAAATGTATTTTTTTTTTCGGGAAAGGATGGGACGCAGTTGGTGAGGAAGTTGAGTGTCATAGATTTCACATTTCAATTCATGGAACAAAATCCGTTTTTTGATAGTGTGTAGGTGCGTCGGTCTGCCTCTGTGTGTGGATGGGTGGGTGGGTGTCTCGGTGTGGATGGATAAGTGGGCGGGTGGGTTGGTGGGTGTGGGTGGCTTGGTGGGTGTGGATGGGTGGGGGGGGTGGATAAGTAGGTGGGTGGATGTGGATGAGCGGGTGGGTGAGTGAGTGCGTGGGTGGGTGATGTGCATGGATGGGTGGGCGGGTGGGTTGGTGGGTGTGGGTGGGTTGGTGGGTGTGGGTGGGTTGGTGGGTGTGGATGGGTGGGCAGGTAGATGGGTGGATGTGGATGAGCGGGTGGGTGGGTCGGTCGGTGGGTGGGTGATGTGGGTGGGTCGGTGGGTGGTGTGAATGGACGGGTGGGCGGGTGGGTGTGGGTGGGTTGGTGGGTTTGGATGAGTGGGTAGGTAGGTGGGTGGATGTATGTATGGGTGGTTGGTTGTATGTATGAGGGGGTAGGTGTGTATACCAACTTACCAATATCAGTAATTTCGATAATAATACAAAAATTTAGCATAGAACGACTCTATACAGGCCAATATTGAGACCTAGATTCTTTGCAACAATAATGAGTACCTCCAGATGGCGAACCCTTCAATGCTTTGATCATCACACCGGTAAAATTGAAAAATTCCGAAGAGCAAGCCGCGTAAATAATTGGACTTGAAATCGATCTCCCGAAGGACCGCCCGTGAGCCGTTAATAAGATTCCCCCGAAAAGATATTTCCCTTCCCTTATTTTTACCATCTTCGTGTACAGTAATTGGCGTGAGCGAATATTTTCCCTCATTTCTACGTTTCCGAATGATCAAAAGGAATATTGGATTTCCAAACGACTTTTCCTCTAGTTTTTTTAAGCGGCCCCCGAGAGTGGCAAGTAATGACGTTCAGTATAAAGGGTACAAAAAAAAAGAGGACTCGTAGAACTTGGGAAAGAATTGCAGGTCTTATCAACTTGATTCAATCAAATTAAATGAGCGAACGTTGTTCTTCAATTTTGAGATTTGCACAAAATTTTTGGAAATTTTTTTTCGGATGTTTAAGAAAATTTCTCATTTTCAAATTGAAATTTTTATCAAAATAAAATATTTGAAAAATGAAATAAAAAACAATTCCATAAAAATTTGTTTCGCATATTTAATTAAAGCACGTGTCACCACTTGCGAAAAAAAAGGTGATAAATGAGCGGGCTAAGCGAATTAACGTCTTTTCTTCGTTGCTAGTGCACAGTGGTTACATGGGGAATGCTTTTAAGCCGAAAAAACCATGCTCTACCGCGGGATTAATTATTCACTGGAGCTTTTTACCCAGCATCAGTTGCTAACAGTTAAATCAGCACACTTGCGCCCCCCACTCCAACCCAAGTTCGTCATTTCACCCCCCCCCCCCCGCCCGCCCATCCGACCCCCTCACCACCCTACCCACTTCGACTACTAAAGCCATGCAATGTAATTACCTTCTGGATGCATTAAGTATTTATTCTTTCATTACTCTTACCACAAGAGCATCCAAGGGAGTTGCCCGATTGGGACAGGAAAATTGGAATATTTACCATAGAATTTTATGCAAGATCATAAAAATACGGAACTCACAAATTTCTACTTTTGAAATTTTCAAAGTTTACTGAATAATTCTTTATTGGACCGAATATATTTGTTAATTTTTGTATAGGAAGTTAGTGCTTTGCTCCAAATACGAATCATTGACTCTTAATCGGATCTGGACTTTTTTGGACAATTGAAACAAATTTAGAGTACGTTCTAAAAATGTGTGTGTGTGTGTGTGTGTGAGTGTGTGTGTGTGTGTGTGTGTGTGTGTGTGTGTGTGAAAAATCTTAAATAACCTTCGAAGGGTGCACGGGCTTCAGCGAGCGGCCTAGGTTGTTCCGCGCGCTCTTCATTTTTTTGGGAAAAGTAGTAGGTATACAGAAAAATAGTAATAATAAAAAATATTAAGCAGGAAGAGCTGCGTCTTTCAACCTTTATCACTTTTTCCCGTATTTCGAATATTTTACAACTTATTCCACTTTATGCGCGCGCTCGTGGAGGAGCCAATTTGCATTCCATCGGACTTTCAACCCCCATTTCTTCCGGAAGTATTATAGATAGCGACATTGTCCATAAGACTTGAATTATTCTCCATGGAGAGGAGAGTATTTTATGTTAATACCTTTTTCCTCTATGCCCATTATTTAGCGTTATAAACTATGGAAATCATTTAGAGAGCTCTATGGTGAGAGAAATGAGAGATTGGAAAGTATTAGTTTGGGTTATTAATCAATTCCATAATGTCTGTTAGACTCCGCCTCGATTCGGTGGATTCGCCAATAAAAATTCGACGAGTCCGATGGTGAAAGGGTTGAAGTGGTGGGGGGAGGGTGGCAAGTACCTTCGTGCGATTGGAGGGCACGTGAAGGGGTATCGCGAGAGGCGAGGACAGTAACTAGAAAAAAAAAGTAATTTGGGGGAAGTCTGGAGAGCATGAAAGGGTTACCACATCTGCCGCTGTGATTGGCCGGGATTGTGAGGGGTGCAACTCGAATATGAAAAAAAAGTTGTGCCCCTCAGGCTCAGAGGATTGAGACAAGTGGTCGACAATTTTTTTTTTTTTTTTTTTATATCCTCTGAACTCAGTTTTTTTTTTTTTTTTTTTTTTTTTTTAAAGGTCACGGGTTCACGGTTTTCTCTCATTTTTTCCCCCGGTTTCATTTTCCATTTAATGTTTCTTATTGATTGCGCGAGTTCCTATTCTGGTCTCAAATTTTCGACATCGGCGATTTTTTGTTTGTAACTTTTATTTACGGAAATATTGAAAAAATTTTAAATTGTGGAAAAAGTTGTTTCGTCAGTTTTTCAAAAAACAAGTTTTTGAAAAAGCAACGTTTCAAAATTTGTGAAAATTTGGGAGATTTAATTTGTTTTTTTTTGTAATTGCGGAAGTTCGTCATTTTTGGGGAATTTTGGAGATTTTGGAAATTTCGAAAATTTTAAAAATTTTGAAAATTTTGAAAATTTTGAAAATTTTGAAAATTTTGGAAATTTTGGGAATTTTGGAAATTTTGGGAATTTTGGAAATCTTGAAATTTTGCAAATTTTGGAACTTTTTAAATTTTTTGCATTTATTTTTAAAAATCAATTTTTTTTTTCAATTTTCAAAAATGACAAAATTTTGGTAATTTTTGAAATTTTTCGAATTTTTGTAATTTTTGAAAATGTTTAGAATCTTCTTCGAAATATTTGAAATTCTTGATTTCAGCTCATATTTGGAATTTTGAGCTTACAATTTTTGAGGTTTAACTTTTTATTCAGCTTTTTCAATTTTCATAGTTTTCGAATTTTTTCAGATTTATGAAACTCGAGGAGTGTTAACGATTTTTGAAATCTCCTGGATCTACAATGAGTTTTTTTCATTCTGCATTTTTCTCCCGTCCACGCGTCGTTAGGTCCCTCCAACCGTTTTTCTTCCGTCACACGTCATTTTTTACATGGACATATTTTTTGCACCGTGCCGGTTGACCGTTGAGGTCATTCTTGTCCGCTGATGGAGCTTCCATGCTCTCTCCGGGGTCCGACAACCCCAACGGAGTGTTCGACCCCCGTTTTCCAACCGTCTCTGGGTATTTCTTATTATTTTTTTTTTTTTTTTCAAACACGTGTTCAATATATGAAGCAACAGGGTGATAAAAAAGAAAGAAAAAAATACATCAACTGATGAATATATATTTCGGATTGCAGCATTGAATTTTCCAAAATTTTCAATAATCGCCGTTTTTGTAAATTTCAAAAAAAAATCTCCATGAATTTAAAAATTTCAAAAATTGCAAAAATTGCAAAAATTGCAAAAATTTCAAAAATTTTAAAAATTTCAAAAATTTCAAAAAATTCAAAAATTTCGAAAATTTTAAAAATTTAAAAAATTTAAAAAATTTCAACAATTTCAAAAATTTCAAAAATTTCAAAAATTTCAAAAATTCCAAAAATTTCCAAAAATTTCAAAAATTTCAAAAATTTCAAAAATTTCAAAAATTTCAAAAATTTCAAAAATTTCAAAAATTTCAAAAATTTCAAAAATTTCAAAAATTTCAAAAATTTCAAAAATTTCAAAAATTTCAAAAATTTCAAAAATTTCAAAAATTTCAAAAATTTCAAAAATTTCAAAAATTTCAAAAATTTCAAAAATTTCAAAAATTTCAAAAATTTCAAAAATTTCAAAAATTTCAAAAATTTCAAAAATTTCAAAAAATTCAAAAATGTTTCCCGAATTTTCAATTTTATCTCAATATTTTGGATAGCAAGATTTCTCACCGGTACCTGTGATCGCAATATATTTTGTACCGTAACATTTCAACCGGATATCAAATAAACTGCTCCATATCGAAATCACTTTATTCGCGATGCAAAATCGCCGAGGGAATACAGATGTTCATAGCGTGTGTACATCCCCCAGAGAAATAAAAAGAAGCATTTGTGAGACGTGAAAAAGATAGAAATTGTCATCCACTCGATAAACTCGCTCTCTCGGTCGCGATAAACTACGAAGTGAGAGATCGAACTCTCGCCGTCCGCGTAAACATCCTTGAGGCACCCCTGGGGGGTCACCCACCCTCACATATGTACTACAGTTGAGATGTTCTCAACAGCAACAGGCGGGCTCGTGGTCCATATATACTGGAAAGTTTTAAAATTCCGGTAATTCAAACCAATTCAAAATTGCAAAACCGAAAAAACATTTTTTTTCTTGCTGAAACGAGAACAACCAAAAATTTTCAAAGCCCATAAATTTCCAATTTTTTCCAATTCTCCAGTTTCCAAAGTCCCCTACAGCATCCTTCAGGAGTTAAAGGAAGCTGTGTTCAACACGATAGTTTTCAAGAATTTTGGAAATTTCTGAAATTGAAAAAAAATCAAAAAATTGTAAAGGTATTTCGAAAAAAAACAAGAATTGAAAAATCAATTTTTTAAATTTCACAAATTTTTCAAAATTTCAAAAATTTTCAAAAATTTCACAAATTCTCACAATTTACAAAACTTTTCAAATTTCCAAAATTTTCAAAATTTAGAAAAAAATTCAAAATTTCAGATCTTTCAGAAACCTTAAAGTATTCCACCCGCAGCCCTGTAGAATTTCCAAAACATCAAAAATTCCCAAAATGTCGAAGATGCGAACAACGTGAAAATGGTAAAAATGGAAAAATCTCTAGAAAGTTGAAGCATAAAATAAAAAACGTAGAGCGATTGAATTCTCATAAACACGCTTGAAGCCGCCCCCAGGATGTCATACCCGCGCTCCTACCCACTCCACACGTCGTACCGCATTCAAGACGTTGTCAGCAGCAACAGGCAGCTCCGCACGTGGCCTACCTCATCCTATCGCGCCTGGGATTTCACATGTGAAAAGTACATATGTGGAAGGTGCCTCCGAAATCTGGGTTATCGGAATCCGATAGCACTGGCGAAATTGATTTAAACTTGAATTTTCTCTTTTCCTCTCCTCGTGAGAGCCTGTGGACTCTGAGGATTTCATATTTTAGTGGAGATAAATTGGACGGTAATTGACACGTTTAAGGATGTCCTGTTTCGTAAAAAAAATCTCTGTCACCTCATAATAATGTTCGGGATAAATCCAGGGAGCATATTTTTGAGTAGGCTCTCACACACACACACACACACCTGCCCACCCACTCACCCACTAACCGACCCCCTCCCCACCCGCGGACCAACCAATGCACCCACCCACCAACCCACCAATGCACCAACCTACCCACCCATCCACCAACCCACCCACCCATCCACCAACCCACTCACCTATCCACCAACCTACCTACCTACCCACCCACCCACCTACCCACCCACCCATTCACCCACCCACCTACCCACCCACCTACCCACCCACCTACCCACCCACCCACCCACCAACCTACCTATCCAACCACCCACCCACCCACCAACCAACCTACCTATCCAACCACCCACCCACCCACCAACCAACCACCCACCCACCCACCCACCAACCAACCTATACCCGCCCACCCACCCAACCATCCGCCCCCCCCCCCCCCCCGCGCACCAACCTACCCACCTATACCCACCAACCGACCCAGGCACGCCTACCCACCCCCCCATCACATGCGTCACAAACCGGAATTGTTTTCAACCGCAACCACTCGCGTAGCGTGAAAATTAAATATCCATAGGACGTACCTCACAAAGGCTAATCTCATTAACCCTTCACTATGTATATCTCAACCCCTTGTCGGTTGTCATAGCAACCCTTCTTTTTCCCCTTTCACAATTTCCCCAACATTCTTCGCCTGTGTGTTAAAGCACTTCCATGGCAACCCGTCAACCTGCCATTTTGGGTCGCAAGGTGGATGTCAGCATCACAAGTGCGGCCACCCCAAAATCATTGAATGAGTTATGTTTTTTTTTTCGTCAAAAACATTTCGTTCTTTTACAAGGAAGTTGATTTTTTTTCAATATCCGAGTTGACATATTTTTCATTGATTGAAGACGTTATGTACGAACGACAGAGCTTAACTTGAAATTTGAGGAGTGTTCAAAAAAAATTCGCAAAACGAAATGCGAGAGGTTCTCGCAATCTCGAGGGGGCGAAAGAGCGGGAAATTTGAATCAAAAAGTGACTTGGCCCGATACGCTACCGCGTATCTTGATGAGCGCGTAACAAACATTGAAAAAATGGCGCGGACACTTAAAAAATTCAAATGGATTAAACTAATTTCAACTTAGTATCCAAAGTGTTCTGACAAAAATGGGTCTAATAAGTGTTCATAATTTTTTTTTTATTTCACCACTTTACCCCTCTTTTTCTTATATTTTTGTTCTCCACCTTCACTTGAGAGGAAAATATTTGAAAATTCTGAAAGAACCCTTTTCACCCGTGCCCACTCAGCTTGAATAAATAATCCGCGATCACTTATCGATTTTAAAAACGAGGGCCTGTCACAACCACGTTTTTTTCACCCTTCAAGATTCTCTTGAGCTGGAGAAAAACGCCCCGGAATATTTGGAAATATTTAAGTGGATCTTGGATGGTCTTGGAGATAGCATTCGAGGCGCAAAGTGAATGCATTGAGCCCGTCAAATTCAATGATGGCCGCTACTGGACCATAGAATTGAATCCAAAAGGGGTTCTAATCTGCATCAAGTGGTGAATGGCATCAAATTTCAGGTGCATTACAATGAATTTTCTTCATTTAAGGTAGCTTAATCCGGTGCTATAGTTCGTTGGTAATACAGTGATGCTGCGCAAGGCGAGAGAAACGAGACAAGAGGAGAAAGAGGAGACAGGATTTTATTATTTTTGTAGCACACACATACACACACACATATATGCCTATACTTACACCCACCACTGTTCCATCAGGCACGGACATACGCATACATACACATTACACACCTACACAGGTGTATACCTGCATCCACACCCACATCCATACACACCAAGCCACCCACCCACCCATTCACCGACTCATCCACCCACCCACTCATCCACTTACCCTGCACCCACTCACTCACCCACCCACTCATTCACCCATCGACCCACTCACCCATCCACCCACTCACCCATCTACCCACTCACCCATCCACCCACTCACCCATCCACCCACTCACCCATCCACCCATCCACCCACTCACTGACTCACCCACGCACTCACTCACCCACCCACTCACTCATCCACTCACCCATTTACCCACTCACCTACACACCCATTCACCCACTTAATCACCCACTCACTCATTCACCCATCCACCCACTCACCCATCCACCTGCTCATCCATCCACCCACTCACTCATCCACTCACCCATTTACCCACCCACTCAGTCACTCCCTTCCACCCACACACACTCACGCGCAGTGTGAGCACCATTAAAGTTTTAGTACCATTAAAGAACTAGTTATGTAGAGAATATACGATTTTCGACCTCGCTCGAAATCGCGAAGTTAAAATCCGGGGGAAATCGGATAAACGGGTACAATACACCGCTAAACTCCCAAGATGATGGAAGTATTTTAAATGTCTTCGTAAGAAAAAAAAAACTTACCAGAATAAACAGAAAATGGAATACGTTGAGTTAACGAGAAGACGAAAATAAATTAGGGAAATGTGGGAACCGCTGTGGATTCTAATTATTGTTTGCTCTTTCTTTTTCGATAAATCTCGGGGTCTCATTCCCCCCCCCCCCCGGCCCCCCAGTGGCTCTTCCGTTTTACACGCCCTCAGCGAGATTAAATCCGCCCGACGCTATCCTACTTGCGAAGCCCTCGCAATGATTCAAACGAAAGGAGTCGAAATTATTTGTCTAGCTAAGGAGAAAAATCAATTGAATTCATTGGAAAATACAGTTACCCTATCATTTGAAATTCTTATTCGAACAATTTGCGCCATTTGAAATTCTTATGCAAGTTTCATTGGATGGAACATGGATAAATGAGAAAATTGTTTCAATTTGCCAATAGGGAAGAGTCTTAAATTCCTCATCACTTCACGTTCCACAACCCCTTGAATCATCTCGGGTCTCTCTGAGATAGTGTTGAGGTGGGCGGGTGGGCATGTGGGAGTGTTGGCAGGCAAGTGGGTGGGTTTGTGTTTGGGTGGATGGGTGGCTGGATATGTGTCCCAGGGTATGGCGGGTGGGTGGGGGGGGGGGGGGTGTTTGGGTGGCTGGGTGGGTGTGTGTTTGTGTGGGCAAGTGGGTGGTTTTATAGGTAGGCAGGTGGGTGGGTGTCTGGCTGGGCGGGTGTGTGTTTTGGGTGGGAAGGTGGGTGGGTGTGTGTTTGAGCAAGTGGGTGGGTGGGTGCGTGTTTGGATAGGCGGGTGGGGGTTGGGGTGGCCGGGTGTGTGTGTGTTTGGATGGGCGGATGGGTGTGTGTGTTTCGGCGGGTAAGGGGGTGGGTGGGTGTTTGGGTGGGTGGGTGTTTGGGTGGGTGGGTGTTTGGGTGGGTGGGTGTGTGGGTGGGTGGGTGTTTGGGTGGGTGGGTGTGTGGGTGGGTGTGTGTGTGGGTGGGTGGGTGTTTGGGTGGGTGGGTGTTTGGGTGGGTGTTTGAGTGGGTGGGTGCGTGTTTGGGTGGGTGCGTGTTTGGGTGGGTGCGTGTTTGGGTGGGTACGTGTTTGGCTGGGTGTTTGAGTGGGTGCGTGTTTGGGTGGGCGGGTGTTTGGGTGGGTGCGTGTTTGGGTGGGTGCGTGTTTGAGTGGGTGGGTGTTTAGGTGGGTGCGTGTTTGGGTGGGTGGGTGTTTGGGCGGGTGGGTGTGTGTTTGGGCGTGGGTGAGTGGATACGTGTTTGGGTGGGCGGGTAGCTCTGTGTGTGTGTGTGTGTGTGTGTGTGTGTGTGTACATGCGTATGCCACTTTTTGACCAGTTACTTCGACCGATAGAAATTTCGATTCTATAGAAAAACGATTTTCTAAATTTGTACGTTCTCAGTCATTCAGTGATTTGTTTAGACTCTGGAAATTTCGGATTATTTCATTTTCCTACAGATTTGATCTCGCATTTGCTCGCGATCATTCTCTAACGCCTCATCAATTATTATTTTTCATTTCCGATAGTTCTGCAGTTCACCACCCATCTCCACCCACCGCTCTTCCCTAAATGACGGCCAACTCAGACAATCAGAATGACATGATTGCGCGGATTTTCTGCATTCCAATGAGAGGAGCATCGTCCCCATATTTCTGGAGCAAAATCTAGGAGGATGAGGTTTCTTCGTTGGAATCGTGGTGAAAAGGGATGAGATGACTTCCCCGAGGATTCTACGACGGACAGAGTCTCTTGGGATTTAGTTATGTCCCCGCCCGCAACAGAAAAAAGAAATATCAACGGAATGTGGCGGGAATCTGGGTCGAACCTACAACTTACCGACCGTGATATTTTTCAATCTGGAGAGGATTATTTCACATAATCATTATGTGTACTTTTACGAAAAGCACAACTTGTAATTAACATTTTCTTTGGTATCCTACCGCTCTCAGTCAACAATTTCAAAAATGTCAGAAATGGCAAAAATGTGAAAAATGTCAGAAATGCCGAAAATTTCAAAAATTTCAAAAATTTCAAAAATTTCAAAAATTTCAAAAATTTCAAAAATTTCAAAAATTTCAAAAATTTCAAAAATTTCAAAAATTTCAAAAATTTCAAAAATTTCAAAAATTTCAAAAATTTCAAAAATTTCAAAAATTTCAAAAATTTCAAAAATTTCAAAAATTTCAAAAATTTCAAAAATTTCAAAAATTTCAAAAATTTCAAAAATTTCAGAAATTTCAAAAATTTCAAAAATTTCAAAAATTTCCAAAAATTTCAAAAATTTCACAAGTTTCAAAAATTTCAAAAATTTCAAAAATTTCAAAAATTTCAAAAATTTCAAAAATTTTAAAAATTTCAAAAATTTCAAAAATTTCAAAAATTTCAAAAATTTCAAAAATTTCAAAATTTCAAAAATTTCAAAAATTTCAAAAATTTCAAAAATTTCAAAAATTTCAAAAATTTCAAAAATTTCAAAAATTTCCAAAAATTTCCAAAAATTTCAAAAAATTTCAAAAATTTCACAAGTTTCAAAAATTTCAAAAATTTCAAAAATTTCAAAAATTTCAAAAATTCCAAAAATTTAAAAACATTCAAAAATTTCCAAAATTTCAAGAATTTTCAAAAATTTCAAAAATCTCACAAATTTCAAAAGTTTCCCAAATGTCAGAAATGTCAAGAATGTCAAACATTTCAAACTCTCGCAAATTTGAAAGAAAATCCAAAAATTTCAAAAGTTCCAAAAATTCAAAAATCCCAGATACCAATTTATTTACCAACGAAAAAAAAAGACTGAGTTTCCTTCGTCGGAATGGAGGCCGAAGTACGAAATGACTTGCCCGTCCCCCACCGTTCAGAGTCTCCCGGGGTATAGTTACGCGCCCGACCAGCCCCCCCCCCCCCCCTCCACCCCGCCACGCAGGGATGATGAATATAAAGGCAGGACGAGCAGTTAGGGGTGGCTTCAACCCTCTCCTCTCTTCCCAGAAGGACTACCTTGAGATCAATACTTTTTTATGCGAGTCCGTAAGGGGTATAAACCCTGGGTACACCAAGGTACCGCACTCCCCACCCCCCGCCCACTTCAGCCCATCTCGTATTCTCTCTCGCCCCTCCACGTGCCGTCGTAATCACGAATATCATTAAACTCTCGGCTTTCACGACCCGTTAAGGAGGCATCTTCTTTGAATTTTTCTTTTATTTATTCTGCAGATTTTTTTCCGAGTCGATGATATTTTTTCAAGGGGTCTAACGAGTGGGTGGTGGGTGGGTGGGGGGGGGGGGGGAAAGGTGGTGGGGTAAGTCTTTATTAAGGAATGGGTAAGTAGCTGATTATTTTCTCAAATGAGACCGCCTATAGCTTTTTTGATAAAAGGGCCCACTTTGTCGGTATTGAGTAATACACGGGCCATCTATATCTTGATTACAAATTCTGGACTTTTTAACCCAAAATCAAGAACTCGGTTCGAATGAAAAACAATATTAATATCTCGGAAACTGAATGCGACAAAGTGGGACCTTTTCACCTGAACGCCCACAACTACTGGCTAAAAATACGCGATTATTCAGTTACGAGCCGTGGTGAAAAAAAAAATTGTGAGGGAAAAAATCCTTGAAAACTTTGTCAAAAGAAAATATTGCAATCTTTAGAAAGAGATTTTACGATTGTCGACCTATCCCCGGAAATAACGAAATGCATGAAATGCAAATGCTCCAGTTTTCGTCCTTGAATTTTTCGGGTAGACTCAAGGGGGATGCGCAGTTACAAGAATAATGGCCCGTAAGCAATTTGCGCAAGCCAAAACTAGAGCAGAAAAACCTTTTCTTCGTGCTTCCATGATTTATTGATGGGCCCAGGTAGGTGTTGGCGTTCAGACCAGCGACATATTTCACGTAGTTTTGGGGACCAATATTGTTATCAACGACACAGAAGTGTTTACACAGGGGCATATTTACATACAACAAAATGGGTGAAAATATGAGTTGTAATTTTCCTTGAAAATTCTCCAAAAAATAGTTGAGACGGAGAATTTTTGCCATTCGCTCCGTAATTTTTCCATTGCGTATCGTAATTTTGCCAGTCCCTGACACAATTTTTTCCAACTCCAAAAAAAATTGACAAAAATGAATACCTCACAGATTAAAAAAAAAAATGTGGAGTTAATGCGCAATGTAAATTTCATGCGTCGAACTGCTAAAAAATTAAATTTAGCATTTTTTCTATCCATGGGAAATCGTGCAATCGTTCATTGAGGGTACATTTAGCCGGCAGGTAATCGAAGGTGCTCAAGGTAAATGGCCCCAAGTTGCCTTTCACAATGAGGAAGGATGTTTCGCGTGTCGTAAATCTATGCGTTACCCAAAACTGGAGCAAAATTTTTCAATGGCTTTACAGTGCTACCCCATGGGGCAGCCAACAGTGGGTGCGATAAACATTCTCCGTACACACCATTCCCCACATTTTTCGCTACCCTCTCACTCCAGCTTATTGCCCGGAGGGGGCTTGCAAAGTTCGCGCTTTGGTGATCGGTGAAAGTTACTCGAGAAGATTACGTCGAGCCTGATTTATTTCCCGGGTTTATTACACCCCCTTTTTCCACACTCAAGTTGCCTTTCTTATTGCGTTTATTTGACTGTTTTAGCGTCTCCAGGATGGTTATTTTTCATTTCGTTGAATACTTTCTTCAGGTTCAAGAAAAGCTATGGATGCTTTTTTTCACACACACACATACATCTCAAAAACGTCCCAAATAGACTAGTCAATCTAGACTAAATAATGCCCAAACCCTGAATTTATTGCCACAGGTATAAAAGAAATACCAATATTTCCGGAAAAATACGCTGAATAACATACATAATTGTTCATTCAATGTTTAACCGAGAACTTATTAAAATTTATTAAAAACTATCAATTAATTTGATACCCCCACCTTTCCCCATCCAGAACTTATTTTCAAATTTCCCAAAAATTTCACTAATTTTCAAAACGGAAAAAAATTTCAAAGAAACGCATTTGAAAATCATCTGGCCTCTGTACTGGACCATACAGAGTCCCGACCCCTCCAGCATCAACTGGAAATCATCCACCCCCAAATCTCTGATTCAACCTTTCTTCCGCCCAACCATAGAGCGGATGTTGCGATGATGCAAAAGAACGAATTGTGGGACCTTGGCTTTCGATATTCACATTGAGTAAGAAACTGTAACATAACAGGAGGAGAGGGGGCGGCGGGGGGGGGGGGGGGAGAGTGTAGCGTTCCCCTGGATGGGATATAAGGAAACGGGTGCCGAGGGCTTGTATTATGTCCAACTGCTCGAGAATCCTACATGCGTCTAAGCAATTCCCCTTCCTACTTTTCCATTTTCCAACAAATGAATACTGAAAGATGTGGCAGACCGAAAAAAAGATTTCGCTCGGCTGGAGAGATGAATTGAAAAAAATGAGGGTTGGACAGGTAGAGATTGTGCAAGTTCCGCTTTCTGAAAAAAAAAGTCTTTAATGCTTCGGTGATTTTGAACACGGCCATTTGAATATGCCATTGAGACAAAGAATATCGTTAGCTAAATAACACACACACACAGAACAGTACAGCACAATCTGCTGCAGTAGTCAAATTGTCTTCACCAACACCATTGCCAGATCTTGGGCTATTCAACATTCAGTATAGAATTCACTGATAGAATTATTTTCTGAGATCGGACTTCCCCCCGCCCCCCCCCCCCCCAGAATTCCCCCGGAAAAATTTTCCCCAAAAATTCTGTCTTATGATTTTGTGAGATTTCGAATATGTGGCCCAATATTTCGGTAATTCTGTACTGACCGCCCCCGAATGTCAGCAGTTATGGGAGATTTTTCCGTGAGGAATTATTTTCAGAGGAAAATTTTTTTGCGGGGAAAACCGTCCGGGAAATTTTGTCGCGGGGAAAAGTCCGGGAACTCTGTGAGATCACAATACTGTATGCTTGAGTAAGGTTCTAGATTTGAAAAATCATATTTCGCCAAGCCTGTCATTCCCAGGTGATTCAATGAGGTCTTCACATACCCTGCAATCATTTTCTATGAGAGCCCTGTGTGTGTGTGTGTGTGTGTGTGTGTGTGATTATGTGTATGTGTGTGTGATTATGTGTATATGTGTGTGAGTATGTATGTGTGAGTGAGTGTGTATGTGTATGTGAGTGCATATATGTGCATATCTATGTGTATGTGTGTGTGATCTCTACGTTTCATATGCTTCTCACAAATTTTCGAAGAAGGTTGTGTGTGTGTGTGTGTGTGTCTGTTTTCGTATCTGATACGCGACAAGACTTCAATTGATCAAGCGATATCGCCTAATTTATGAAAGTCACTGAAAAAAATGATATTACATAACATGCTTATTTCTAAGTGGCGACCTTCTTGGGAGAACCGTACTTGATCATCGTAATTGAATTTTCTAATTTCCATCGGCAACTTATATGGATGTCACACTTCTGATTGACTTCTTGAAATCGCTCAGTTTGTATATGTTAATAATCATGAAAAGCGGGCAATAAAAGTTATCAGCACTTAGTCACACATTATGTTGCGACAGAAACGCCTGTGATGGAACCAGCCTTTGATCACCTTGGAGCAATCACCGTGGCGCAATATGATTTTTTAACTCGAACCTTTATCTCGATTGTCGACACTTAAATCTGTGGTGTTATATTTTCATCCGTTATATTTTCGCATCCGTATTGAAAAATTTGAATATGTGCAAGAGTTTAATGCGGAAGTTGAAATTTTACAATACCGCAGTGCATTAATTATATGAAATGTGATATGATTCAGAGTACATTGCGAGGTGTTGAATGTCTTCAATACCTGCGTCCTGTAAACGTGTTAAAAATTTTCCAACATTTTTAACAGTGTAGCAGCATGGGTATGATTCCTATTTAGGTGTACTGGGTACAATTATTTAGCTAACGACATATCCCTGAAAGATCTTCCATGCTGATTAACAATGAGTCTATGCTTTCTTGGCTGTCTCAGTATCATCTGTGTTTGCCATTCTGGAAAACACGTCGCCCCTGTTCTTCAAATGACAGCAGCAACTAACAGGTAGCATAATGGTATCCTCTGCTAGGTCTCCATTCTTCACACCTAATACTTTACGAGAGATATATTGTTGCTTGCATTCTGTGTCGTAACCTGAGGCTGCAGCTGCATGATTCACAATCTTGCATGTGCTATTTGGATATCTGAAACATTCAGAAAAGTCAGATTGAATCAAGTCATGATGATTATGATTAGAAAGGTGAACAGACCATTTGGGGGAAGCTTTGGAGGGCATGAAGTTAGGTCGAATACACCGTACAGAGTGTCGATCACACATACACGTGTCGGAGTGACTAAAGGTTCTAGGTTCGCGCTCGGCCGGGGGAGAATACACTCGATTCCCCCACCAGTGCACTTCTCACAAGTTGATGGATCCCTATAGTCACTATCGTCATGACCCCACCACTGACTATCCCCTCAAGCGTCGCCTCCCCACCACTGACTCTCTCCTCAAGCGCCGCCTCCCCACCACTGGGCAAATAGTTCCGCGTGACTTTGAAGGCTACCTCAGTGCGCTTACTAGAATTCGGGAGTGGGAGAAGTAGGGGAGGGTCACTTGTGGGACAGGGCGGTGGAGCGTCCGGTCCCGCGCAGTGCACTAGTGGGAGAGTCGACTGTACCTTCAAAAATATTTTCTCATGGATTCCGACCAGGATGATGCAAAACGTCGAGAAACGTGAAAATTTCATCGATCTGGCACTTTTCATTTTCGGGGTTATTACAATAACTTCCCTAGATCGGGAAGTTAAAAAGAAATATCGGGAAGGAAAAAATTTGTCGGAAGTTGAATAGATTGAAACTCACATGCATTTTTCGACCCGAAAGCCCTGATGAAAATTGACTTCATTGCTTTCTTTATATTCCGTATTGACTATGAAGAACCACTCGTCCTCGATGGTTTTCGCGGCCTTTGGATAGACAATACCAAGATCTGTATCGCAGAGGGATTCATACTCCGAAACTCCAACTCTTTGACCCACATCGAAGGGAGGATCGACTACCGCCAAATGCTTAAACTCATTCCGTCTGGCCTTGAGGGCATTCATAATCCACTCCTGGGGATAATTTGGCACATTCTCGCAGAAGGTTGAATTAGCGCATATTGAAGCTGGAATCGGAGATATTCTTGACATCATTCTGATCTCTGCAGGATTGCCACGATCATCAGGGAAGAATATCGGACCGCCTGGGGGAGCGCGCTTGCGCGATGGTGATGCTGAAAGCAAATATGTTTTATTAATTATAACAAATAGAGCAATATATGCTTGCAAATGCGGGAAGGGTCATCTCAAGGCGCATCTTTCTTTACCGATTTCCCCGAATTGTCGGATGAAGCGGGAACTGTTCATTGAGAAGGTATGGTAAAGGGTATAAATGGATGAGGATTCATCAAAAGCGGATTCCCCAGAATATTAATCTTTCGCGGACATAAAAGAATCAACTGCCGTGAAGAACGATCCGTTGGAGATGATGATGTAAGTGACTGTGCGTAGATGATTACACTGAGAGAAATGTCACCTGTAAAGATAACTAATTACATAGGGCTGTCGCATGGTAATGGATACAATATGGTTGGTAACAAATATGATTTTGGTCCAACTTTCGTTATTAAAACTGTAGTACAATGTACAGGCTGAAGCATCACCGTATTTGAGTAGTAACCATAAGACGAATACACACTGGACGCAGTACTCAATTTATTAGGACGTCCCGATCACACAATGTTTAGTTATGAGACCTAAAATTAGACTAGTCCTGCAGTGATGTAAATTCTACTTACATCATCACTAAGTCAATTACTAAGTCATCATAAAACACTAGTCTGTGGGATTATTATCATGACCAATAAGTATATAGTTTCATCATCATTTCTTTCTATTTCTGTTAGCTAGTGAGTTAGAACTCACTGACCTAGAAGTTCAAAAAACTGATCACTGTGTGAATGTAGTTGAGGTAACAATTGTGAATTTAGTTGACAAGCGTATGGTTTGATGGTAAAAGTAGCAAAGTCTTCTTCACTCTATCTCAATAGTGATGGTAACTCAGGAAAATTGTCAAGGTTTTATTTCACTATATTCTATAGTTGTGAATCCCACATTTTTCTCTCAGTGTAACCAAACAATTATCCTATTCGATTTTACTACGACGCTCTACCGTCAGACGGATGGCTTCTCGAAGTTGAGTAACTCCACATCATCTTCGACTATCTTCATCATTCCTACGGATGGTCCCGCTTGGACGATCGAAAATAGGTCAAACGTAGTTTTTCTCTTTCATATCGCAGAAGGGAACGACAATGCTCAAAGCAGACCGTAGTTATCAAAAAAAAAAGACGCGCACGTGGGTACGCGATAAAACAGAAACTTGCTAGTGGTTCATTTCATTAACTGCAAAATTCTTTTTTTTGCTGTTACGATCAATCAATTGAGTGAATAACATATCAACAATTTGCTCATTACCCTTCTATCCTCAACCACTTGTCGACAGAATTAATTAATTACAATGATGATTAAGTTTTAATTCAGTTACTCTTGTAACTGTTCCAACAAAATTCGCAATGACATGCTCTGGTACAGTTTCAACATTAATTGACACTAGCAATACACTCGGTTTACGTTTTTCTACCCACTCTGCTACAGTGCCATGTAACATATTGGAATTTTGGTAACACCCGCTTCACCACTTGCGTTGCACTCCTTCCCTTAAGGATATTCAACACGTATAGTCAAAACAAAAGTCTATGACCCTTTCTATAATTCGTTATATTTATCGCCAATAATTTTCAATTAATATTTCAATACCTTAATTAGTTAAAGGGATAGTCATAGAAAATTATTATATTGTATTTGATTTTGCGAATCAATATTATATTGTTTAAACAAATTAATGGAAAAAAATTTAGTCACTCGTCATGAAATTTTTACCATCGTGTTATATCTGCTTCAATAGTAAATTTTCAAAATTTCAACAAATTTTCATATTTTGAACTGTATTTACAGAAATTTTTATTTTTCCCATAAGTGGCCGTGTTAATTGAGAACTTTGATAATTAATAACTACAAAATGGTGTTGTGAATCAATCTCAAATTCCATACAGGCATCTGTTACCACTTCAAAAACATTATGTCAAAATTTCAAGCAATTCTTATATCTTCGCCAATATAGGTGGAATATCCTTAAAAACGTTGCTTCGAATGTGGTGTTACGCGCCATGAGAAGTTTCATGTAAAAAACTATCGATGATTAAGATAGGTAACAATTCATGCATTAATGTTCAAGAGTTTAAACGTGTTGTGGAATCGTCGATCGGGTACTGCTGCCTAGTCTCCAGCTTCTAAGGCTACAAGCCAGATTAGGCCAGATTAGATCTCAAAGATAATGTGTAACTATTTTCGACTACAATATCAAAACTCTTTCACTATAAGGTATCAGTTGTTTGCTCATTTATTCTAGACGGACGATAGAATGTCGAAGATAATAAGATAGATGGTTCTGTTGATGGTCCGAATACAAAGTCACATGATAACGGAGGTCTTTATATAACAATGTCGAAGTTACCCATGGTAAGAATTCATATGGAGCTGATAGATATGGTACCTCCATAGGACCAGGTTCCAGGACATAGTAATGATGGAATACCTGCAGCAATACCTCCTATGAGCATCCTGTAACTGGATCCATGAAGGTAGCAGACATTAGGACGGTTTACCATTGTAACACAATACAACTTACTATGTTAACATGGGAAAATGTACCAAGCTAGGTTAGCAAGACAACATTATATTAATACACTGAGAGAAAAATGTGGAATTCACAACTATGAAGTATAGTGAAATAAGACCGTAGGAATGATGAAGATTGTCGAAGATGATGTGGAGTTACTCAACTTCGAGAAGGCATCCGTCTGACGGGAGAGCGTCGTCGGAAAATCGAATACGATAATCGTTTGGTTACACTGAGAGAAAAATGTGGGATTCACAACTATAGAATATAGTGAAATAAAACCTTGACAATTTTCCTGAGTTACCATCACTATTGAGATAGAGTGAAGAAGATTTTGCTACATTTACCATCAAACCATACGCTTGTCAACTAAATTCACAATTGTTACCTCAACTACATTCACACAGTGATCAGTTTTTTGAACTTCTAGGTCAGTGAGTTCTAACTCACTAGCTAACAGAAATAGAGAGAAATGATCATGAAACTATATACTTATTGGTCATGATAATAATCCCACAGACTAGTGTTTTATGATGACTTAGTAATTGACTTAGTGATGATGTAAGTAGAATTTACATCACTTCAGGACTAGTCTAATTTGAGGTCTCATAACTAAACATTGTGTAATCGGGACGTCCTAATAAATTGAGTACTGCGTCCAGTGTGTATTCGTCTTATGGTTACTACTCAAATACGGTGATGCTTCATCCTGTACATTGTACTACAGTTTTAGTAACGAAAGTTGAACCAAAATCATATTTGTTACCAACCATATTATATCCATTACCATGCGACCTCAGCCCTATGTAATTAGTTATCTTTACAGTTGAAATTTCCCTCAGTGTATAGTAGCCCTCATCTCGGTTACCCTGGTAACCATGTCAACCAGCAGAACCGCCCGTGCTGGTACCGGAATATCCACCAACCATACTAAGCTACCGGATTCCACCACACCTTTCTCCCCATGTACCCGTCTTCCAAAATTGGGAATGAATCACAGAAATATCCTAATACCTTAAACAAAATAAATTACCCATTGGCCGATGAAGTCTAGGCTTGTGTCCTTGCCCCGCTAACTCATCATCCATCGTTGTACGTTTTGAGCCATCCGGAAATGTTTGTATTATCTCGAATAAAATCTGTGAGGAATAACAATAGGATAACAACAACGTTATGATGATGTCGTTGGGAATGATCATTTGGTGAATCACCCAGTGTTAGTGGGCATTCCCCATATAAGTCCATCCTGGTGGAATATAAAACGCCCGCCATTAACCTTCAGGCGTAATGAAAAATCAGCCAAAGGTCAAGATTCATTCAAGGTAATGACTTCTGTTTCTGTTAAATTACGGATGTTTCAAACACTTGCTGTGTTATACTTAATATTCGGACGGTTATCAATCTGGACGTAGGCTGAGGTGGCGATGTGTAGATCCGTAACTAGGTATTCGTTGCTTATCAAGCTACCAATGGTATCTTTCCAAAAAACTATGAAGGATTAAGCTTTGTGATGTCATTGATAAACGGACGTTTCAAGGTTGCTCCAGCAAGACTAGCAATTAGACGTCTAATAGAGCAGCGAGCATTGCGATGGTCTGCAGTTACTTGCTGAAGCAGCTGAGTTATTATCGAAGATTTACAGCTTCGTTACGACTATTTATCAATTTTTGATCTTGTGAAGGTACGCATGAAGTTAATAGGTCAGTGGAGATAGGTACTGAATGATATGATGCTAGATGTACTGGTGAGCTTTGGCGGACTTACACATATGACGAATAGAACGATCAACACTCTATACAACTTGAACATAACTATATTGTTCACAACTTAGCGAGAATAATAATCACTGAATATCACAAAAGCAGGCTTGAAACTACCGTGGATTTGAGGATTCAATGGCCACTTGGCTAACCGTATCACCGGTTCTCCTGGCCGTCATTTATTCTTTATTTTTTTTTTTAAATAAGCAAGCAGCTTAGACGCGAAACACGTTCTCCCCGTCTGGTTAAACCTGCTTGGAGATGTAACTCAAATACTCTGAAGTGAATCAATGAACACTTATGCAAGATTAACGCGGTTCAGTCAATGTCAAGTGGTGGTGGGGAGGGGGGATTGAGGAGAAGGGGTAATGAAGGAGCTGTAGACGTTTCAATGCTGTCGTTCACCTCTACTTCACAGACACTGAGCAATTCATAACTACCATGCGTAGTGAATCATTTTTTAATGCCATTTTTTTTTCTCATGTTTAATTGTCAGTTTTTTTTCTAGCACTTCTAGCTCGAAATTTTTTTTTAAAAGAATAATTGAATAATGAGCAAGAACTTTTTGTTCCAGAGGTTTAAACGAACCGTAAGCCAAATAGTGACATGAAACTATTTCTGAAAAGATGTTGATGAGATCAGATATCCGAAAGATCGAAGTGTGTGTATGTGGTTGTGTGTGTGTGTGTGTGTTTAAAAGGTGATCCGCCTATACGCCCGTCGCAGAAACGACCGCGCAACACCCGCGCACTTTCAACCACTTACATGTCTTAAACTATAAGAGTTATGAAAAAAGTCATATAACATTAGAGGTGTACTTTTTGGCAAGGAATAATATTTGTTTCACACTTTTTCTTCTATCTCTAACCGTTCCCGCGCTACACTTGAAGCCGTTTAAACACGTGAAGTCGTTGATAACAATCGCAGGTATTATTCAAGGTCACCACTGGTTTTCTGGAGAACAGCTAGATGCAATTTTTTCTCAAAGGAAAAGAAGCGAGAGACATTTGTAGAAGATTTACTGAATAAGAACTATTGAAATTACGTTACAGCAATGAACTCGCTACCCATTTTTGATCTATGTGCACAATTATGAATCTCTTCTATGTTTTTTTTCTTCTGGATTCTTTTTTTTTGGGAATTTTTGTACGCTTTATTTTTTCACGATTTTTCTCATCCCGCTGGCTCTAGGATAGCGAAGTAGATTTCTTCCATCGAAATCGAATACTTCGCTTGAGAAGTCCATGGAGCAGCTACAACCGGCAGGTATCTGAATTCGACCTTTTACTAATTGTTGGTTCTGAACGTATAATGTTTGCTGTATAATATAATCTTGCTGGCATCGTGTACTGTATCCTATGTCCGTTTTACATGTTCCGTTGGGATTCCTGAAACATTGAAGAACGTTTCATGAACCTTTGTGGCATCGATGCCCAGGCAGTTGACTGGGAACAAAGTAATGCCAACTGACCTTATTTATTATATGCAAATTCCCTGTCTGGGTAAAACACACATACATGCACACACTCACACATACACACGCATGCACACACACACACACATACACACATACAGGTGTGGACCAGTTGGGCATAAACACGACAATTGCGAAAGACCGCATAAGTGTACCTTGTGCGCAGAAACTCAAGACTCAACGAAATGTGCGCATAGCGCTGGTAGCAGTAAATGCCTCATCCACCAGGCAGCAATCCAGAAGACCCGCACTAACTCATAGTGCGTGTGCTAAAGGTGAACCTTGCTCATTGCGCTGCCGCACACGATCTACTCACACAGACTATGCTGGGAGCTGAACGTAGAACTCGCGCTTATTTCGGAGCCATTTAAACAACTTGATACACCACCTTAGGTAACGGATGCCAGCAAAACGGTTATACGATCTGGCGGACATCTTTGAACAAGCCATACACCAAAGAATAGGGGCAATTGTTTAGCTCCTGCTGACCAGCAGCCAATAGGGTTTCAGACGAGATCGCTCGACGCTGGGCGCTATCGATTTAGTGGTGAATACTGGGGCTTGTATAGTGGCATACCATATACGATGAATTGCTTAAACTGACAATACCAGATCAGGTAAGACTGGTGGCGTTGGCGAGCGATGTCGCAATAGTCATTACAGAAGAATACCTACCTAAGCTCCAACTGATGTTCGACAACGTATTCTACAGAATAAAACATTGGACTGACTCAGTTGGCTTACTGCTTGCAGAACACAAGACCAAAGCAACGCTGATCACAAGTAGGAAGAAGTTAGAATCCACTGCAAATCAGTGAACACAAGTTGATTTCTCAGCCATACATTTGGTACTTGGGCATTTTGATCGATGCCGGACTGAGCTTAGGGCAGCATGCCGAATGCGCAAGTGATAAAGCAGCTATGGTGAAAAATACCCGGTCGTGACGTATGTCCAACATCGGAGGGTCGAAACAGAAGAGAAAGCTTCTGCTATCGTCAGTTGTAACCTCGGTACTGACATATGGCATTCCTATTTGGTTTGATGCCCTACAAAGGCAAACAGCACCGTGGAAAGTAGAGTCAGTCTACCAACTGAGTGCTCTTAGAGTGGCTAGTGCAGATCAAATGATGTCAAAAGACACTGTGAGCATCATTGCTAGCGTGATTCCTATCAGAATCATAGCGGAGGGCGCTGATTCTTCTTTGCATCTCCGCGATATGACGTGTAGCAGGATGCATGGGAAACCAACACAGGGCTGACCATCAGCGCCGACAACATACACTGAGAGAACGATTTGCTTAATACTACACAAGCTCGGTAACTGTTACCTCGTAGCGCGGTGAAATAAGAACAATTAAATGGTCCGGTAATAGTTACCGAATGGCTCAGTGGAGAGGTTAAGGTTGAGCCAACTGGAGCATTTGGTAATAGTTACCGAATCGCTAGTTGTTTATTAAGCCTGCATTCGTGAGTAACGCGTTGAATTAGCCTCCATCCGGCAACTATTACCAAACGCTCGGTTGTATTAATTAGGTGCCGGTTTGCGTCAACTGAAAAATTCAGTACAACGAAATGGTGTCAAAATCAACTAGCAGTTGAGTGTACCGCCATTAGCTCTAGCTATTAATGAATGTACGGTTATGTGCACCTAATCGGAGTAAAACCTCCAACCGAATCCGCCAGGTAGATACAACCAAATCATTCTCTCAGTGTAATAGAAGTCACGTTGTCATCAAAAGCGGCATGCGATGCGACAAGTACCTTTGCAACGGAGGCACTGGGGGAGCTGCGCTGAGAGGAGCAGCTGGGGAAGCCTCCAGTCTGATGGGAGGAAGCCTGGAGAAGTTGGCCTGAAGGAAGAGCGGCAGATATACCCCCCGCCCCCCCCCCCCCCATTGCGACGAAGTAATGCCTTGCAGGAATAAAACAAACGGAGGGGATTGTCCCTGTAAATGTTCTTGTTCCTGTAATTTGTTCATAATAAAAATAGAGAAAAGAGGAACGAAGAGAAAGAAGGAAGCGCGAGGATTGTAGTTGGCTTCCCTCTTTCTCTTTTTCTGAAAATAAAAGAAACACACATAGACACATACGCACCGTCTCACATCTAGTCAACATCGAGGAACGTTCATATCCATCAATTCAACATTTACATCACTCAACATTTTTCTCATCGACATCTTTCGTTTCAACATTTGGTCAAGATATTCTAAGGAGAAGTTTTAATCTTACGTGCATATTTCGACTTGGTACACCTGACGAAAGTTGACCTCATTATCCTCTTCCGGTTTCACGTTAACTACAAAAACCCATTCACCGTCGACAGTTCGGGCAGCTTTCGGGAAGATAATTTTCGTATGGGAATCGCACAAAGATTCGTAATAGAAAGAACTCTTACGTGATTCGAAAAAATTTGAAACATCGGAATCAACTGGAAAGCGCTGGAGATAATGCTGTCTCGCGAAGTGCGTGAAGTTCTTTTTGTTGCCCTTGAGAATATTTACGATGAACTCCTGGGGATAGGTTGACACATCCTCACAGATGTGCGAATCATTACATATGACAGGAGGAATCGGAGACGATCGGGCAGCTAGGATATTCCTCGTATCAGCATCTCCATGGAAGCCACCTGAAAACAATATATGATAATAATATATTGATTGTACGTAATGCGAATGCGTATATATCAATGTTAACTTCCCGGGAGGAAGTTATTGTAATCACCCCGAAAATGAAATGTCTTAGAATCATGAAATTTTTACGTTTGTCGACGTTTCGAATGCTCCTTATTCATTTTCAGCGCGGGTTATGTGTGTGTGTGTGCGTCCGATTCAACTTTTTTTTTAATCGACGCGTCTCCTGAGTCTCCAGGTCTGAGAGGAGTGTTTTTGCAATTGTACCATCCGTTCACTTGTTATCAACACGTTTCATTGTCTATAACGCTGTATCTCGAGAACGGTGATAGATACGAGAAAAAGTGTCCAACAAAAGTTGTTCCTCTCGTGAAACTACACATTTCATGTTTTATTAATTTTTTTGCTAGGCATCATATTTTACGAGATATCGATACAAAATCATAATAATCCATGAATAGTCGAATTTGCGTAACTGATATACAAATTGACTTCACACTTGTGTTATAGATCATCATATATTGTACAAGACTGACTGCCATATATCTCCTACATTATACATATAGACCTCTGGAAGAAATGATTTTAAAAAATTGTTCATATTATTGCTTGAGTAAAATGCATTACCTATTGATTCGTTGCGTTCTCGTCTATCTCCCTCCAGTGTGCCATTGTTCTCTGGAACTGTCTGATTTGCGGTGATATCAGGAGTTGATCGAATCTCAAACAAAATCTGTCGAAAAAGATAACATCTGTATCTAATGCAATTGGTGGCACCCACAAATGTTAAAAAATTTGGAGTGCAAACGACGTGTTATGCGCGTTACTTGAGTGGGAGTGAGACGCCAATAGGGATGCGACGGCTCGAGGCTAAAACCCGTCATACCTCCTCAATTACGACAATTATGGAAAAAAGTCATAAGAAATTAAATGTGCATTTCCACTTACAGAGAAAATTCTGCTTAATACTTTTTGCTGTATCTCTTACCGTTTTTGAAATAGAGCGTTGTAAACAATTCAATTGTTGATAACAAAAAATTGCTCGGTCAATTTAAGCCAAAAACTAATCCGATCTAAGTTCCATGAAGTCACTCCGAATAAGACCTCGATGACCCAGATCGTTCGATCCGTCCATGAGAAACGGTTAAGCAAACATCAGGTACGAATCGAAAGAAAATCGGTTTAGGGGCCATTACAATAACTTCCCGAAAAATCGGGTACCTCAGAAGATAATCCGTTCCGTCATTGCTACATGGTGGTCTTCTGGGTGTCTAGTAAGGGTTCTGCCGCTCTGATTGGATCGGCCGATATATTAGAACTGTCTTCTTGTTCTCACATATTTTTGTTGATTTCCATAAGTTCATAGTTGCAATTGCGAGATATCGCTAATTTGGTCAGAACAACCACTGTTCTCCAGTAATCTGAATGTGCACATACTTCTCAGTAAGTCGCATAATGTGTCTCAAGAATTTTGAAACCAGTGTCGAGTGTGTTCTATAGCTTCGTCACAAGTTGCTGGAGACACTGATATGATTTGTGGAAACCAAATTCTTGAATTAAACTGAACTTACACATGTGATGGAGAAGATGATCAGCGCTGGGCCCAGAGTAAACATAAGCATATCTTCCCAGAATTTATTAAAATCTCAGACACTGTAATCTCAGACACTTGGCAAAGGACAAGATGACACTGCGATCCCAGACTTCATCAACCACTTCTTAAACGTTTGAATGACGGAACTGATTGTGGTCAAGTTGGGAAAAATCCAACGTAGGAGGTCAAAAATGGTTGGTAAAACCCGCTTGGAGATGTATCACAAACACTCTGCAATTAACCTGAAAGTTATGCAAGCTCATTTCAATTCACTTTATGAAGTGGTGGGGGGATGGTAAAGAAGGGGTAATGGCGAATTGTACGCTTGCCAGTGGTAGCATTATCACTATCAGCACAAGTTAACTTTTCTGACAGATACCGGATGGAACATAATTTTGGCCTTTTTGGAAGGTCTAGTACAAACACACTCTCACTATGGTTGATATTCGCCATGCAGCAGACCTAGTTCTAGGAAGCTCAGGTTGAAGGGAAGCAGCGACAAGCGTCAACTCCTTAAACTCCTTCATCCTGACTTCAAGGGCATTCGTCGTAGGGGTCGAGTACGATTCATCTAAAATCACTTCATCTAAAACCAATTGGTCTAACACCAATTCATCTGAAAACAATTGATCTAATTAATCAACTCATCTGAAAACTAATTGATCTAGAACGAATTGGAGACAATTGGACCTTTAGAATCGAATTGGGTCTCCGGAAAACCTCATCTGACTGGAAGAACTGGCTGCTTCCCTGATGGGCTCATGAGCGTCAACATCAATTCTTTTATTATGCATATTGCGGGCTAGTTGATTGAAATAAGGTCTACACAATAATAATCTTTTTGATTTTTTAATTTCAGATGACTACGGAAGGCTGTGTGCTTCCCCGAAACCGCTCATCATTCTTTAGAGGACCCTCCTTTGACATTACATATTGTAAATAAACAACTGGAAAATTAAATAAAAATTTTTTTTTTGTATCATTTAAAGTACTAAAATAAATATATAAAAGTTCAAAAACGATCGTATATTATTAACTTGTTAAGAAAAGGTCGCGAAAAAAAGTCATTTCTCAGTAATTTTTTAATTCTTTAATTTCAATATCATTCATAAATTTCACAAGTCATTTCATGGATTTAAAGTGAAAATTTATTGCATTATTATTTAATTAGCTTCTGCGGTAACTGAGGTATATATATATATAGTGAAAATTATGTATATTATTTACAATTATTCACTTGCCCTTATATTCTAGTTCAGATATTCACTGACGTACTTGAGGAGAGCCATCCCTGACGAGGACATCATGAGTCTTAGGTCCAACCCAGAAGACATGCCAATGACCTGTCTGGTATTGACCTCCATAGAAAGAGAGGAATTACTTTTGCAACGTCAAGTCAAAAGCCCCTTATTATTATATCTGCCAAAGTTAGACCAAGCTGACCCAAATATTGGGGAAACTATTAAACTATGAAATCATTTTTTGACCTTCTCGCCTAATCTATTTTCTTGCCTAATTGGCATTAGCAGCTTAACTATTATGTAGCCCAGCTGTCATTCTACTAGGCACTGCCCAATGAGCAAAGGTACGTTTCGGGACTAATCTCAAATACATTCCACTGAAGACGTTCCATGTAAACATCGTTTGAACGTACTGTTCTCCTGAGACCGCTTCCGCAAAAACTTTGATTAAACGTAATGTGGAGCTCTTGCGGCCTGAAGGCCCTCGGGCAATGGCCATTTGTAAGATTCTCTGTTTTCTTGCAATAAATACCGTTAAAAGTAAAAGTAAGTTGACATCTTGCTCAGAATGTCCTCGATCTATGCATCGGGAACATTTCCTGAGCGTTTTAGTAAAGTTCTCCCGACACGACATCAATCAGAGCTTGAATTATACATGATATGAACATCCTGCACGGAAGGTACCGCATATGTTCCCTGTGCACATTTCCTGAACGTTCTAGGAGTGTTAACCTCCATAACCATCTCGTAAGGCAAACCAACCAAAGGCCTTGATACCATTGGAAACTGATCTGGCGTCTTCGGAGATAAACTCTCCTAACACCGCTTCTTGTATTACCCGTACTATGAACGTATCTATCATATCGTTTTCAAAAGGCAATGAAATACACATTTACGGCCCGCCTGTGAACACCATATGACAGTTACAACTGGAAGGTATACGGATCCAGTCTACTATTAATTGGTGATTCTGCCATAATAATGTTCGCAGTCCAACGTAATTCTGTCTGCACTCCCTCCTGTATCCGAAACCGTCCTTGCACAATCCCTTTTCATTCCTGAAACATTAAGACAAGTGTGGTCAATTGAAGTTGTTAGAACTGCGTTAAGAGAGCAAACTTGTACGGACCAAACCAGAGATTGTAGGTAAAGGAAACTATTCAAAAGAGGTACAAATTAAATATCTCAGCAAAATCGAAAGTTTGAAAAGTCAAACGAAGGCTTTACGGAGTGATCATGATAGTTTCCTAGGTAAGAAAGGTTTCAGCTTACGTGCAGATGTTGACTTCGTATACCTGGTGAAAATTACTCTCATTATTTCCTTTATCTTCTATGTTAACTACGAAAGCCCACTCGTTCTGGTCCGTCTTCGCAGCCTTGGGGAAAACCAGCTCTGTGTGTGTAGCACAGAGCGCTGTGTAGTTTCGAGGTTCGTACCTATCCGAGTGACTTCTCTCAAGTAGGGTTACACGATTTCGGAATCTTGGATTCCTTGTCCAGAACAGGTGCTCATTCCGGCTGTCGTCAAGGGCCTTCCTAATGAGCTCCCGCGGGTAATTTAGTACATCTTCACATAATGATGAATTAGCGCATATCGCTCCAACAACCGGGGACGATGGTACGTCGAGGTTCTCCAATCGGGAACCAACATCCTGCGTTTTCTCCATCGAACTCCCTGAAATATTGAGCTCAAGACGTTCCTCCACTTGTTCCTGTCTGCCATTGGCAATCGGGGTCATCTGATTTTCTAAGCTATCACCAACAGTTGATGTCCGCTCAAGCAACACCTGTCAACAATAGTATCTATAGAAATGTGAGGTAACTACCAGTAACCGCCAGGGATCTTGGGCAAGGACGGAAAGCAGCATATGACCTAGAAGGGTCTATTGTCCTCTCAGAGCAAGCTACTCCTGGATGACAATGATGATTCTTGTAACGCACAAGGCGATTAGGAAAATACGCAAGCGTCATATGAGAGCCGGATAAGGTTGGCAGACTCTCGCGGGGTCATCTCCGGCTATCAATTGTGGCGGACATACGGTCCTTATCAAGAGCAAAATACTTGGCTACGTCAAGTTCGTCTGAGCAAAGGTTGCATGGTCAACGTTTTAGGAGCCTCACACAGGAACTGAAACCTTCCATCCAAAAGGTATTTTTAACTTCCCGATAGGGGAAGTTATTGTTTTGTCCCCGAAAATGAAAAATCGATTTTCCATCAGATCTCCACGTTTCATGATATTTCCGACCTTTCTAGACTATTTAAAACAAAATGTCTATACGTGTGTGTGTGTGTGTGTGTGTGTGCCGATGTACGTATGTGACCAAAAATTTCCCGGAACGACTTCTCGAGCTGATTAGTTTTTGCTCCATATATGTCTACTGGTTCCTATTGTTATTGAAAATTTCAATTGTTTATAACGCTGTATTTCACGAAATATTATAGATACGCAAAAATGTGTCGAATAAATGTTGTTCCTTATAAAAAAATACATATTTTGTGTTCTTTGACTTTTTTCGTATGTTTAACCGTTTCGGTGGTAGAGCGTTATAAACAATTGAAATCATTGATGATTGTCCACTCATCTAAGATGTACGGAATTAAACTTACGCATGCAACTAACAAGTTGATTAACACTGAATTCATGGTGAGGATTGCCATATTGGCTTGATACTTATTGCAGCAATTTGAATATCAATCACCCCAAGTAGTTGTTTACCACTAGCTTGGAAAATCCGTATTATTGGTTTGTCATTATTTTGACAAATCCAATTGTTTAGACCAGAGACGTCGGGTTAAACCTACTCGAGTATCTTTCATACTCTGAAATTAAACAGTGGAAAATTATGTCAGCTTATCACTCTTCAGTTCCGAAAAAGGAGGGGGAGCGAAAGAGAGGGGCGAGAGGGGGGGGGGAGAACGCGCTTCATCGAAGCGCGTTAAAAAAAATCTCAATGATCGTAACCGGATGGTGGGAGTTCATATGGCAATGTACCATGATGTTTACCTAATAGTAAATTAACTGACGTTGATATTGATATACCAAGAAAATAGGAACTTCCTTTTCCCGGAAGTTAATCAATATTCAAGCAATATTGCGAATATTCCCGGAAGTTTTCAAAACGATATAAGATTTGAGAAAGATACCTATGTCATTGTTTATCGAGGCTGTGATCAGATTTTTTTCCCAATCCTTTGCCGGCAAGTTCGAACCTTGGATCGTAGGGCGGAATGTGCCATCCTCGCACTCCAACCGCTACAAGGAGCATTGCGTACACTGAGTGAAAAATGTGGGATTCACAACTATAAAATATAGTGAAATAAGACCTTGACAATTTTCCTGAGTTACCATCACTATTGAGATAGAGTGAAGAAGATTTTGCTACTATTACCATCAAACCATACGCTTGTCAACTAAATTCACAATTGTTACCTCAACTACATTCACACAGTCATCGGTTTTTTGAACTTCTAGGTCAGTGAGTTCTAACTCACTAGCTAACAGAAATAGAGAGAAATGATCATGAAACTATATACTTATTGGTCATGATAATAATCCCACAGACTAGTGTTTTATGATGACTTAGTAATTGACTTAGTGATGATGTAAGTAGAATTTACATCACTCCAGGACTAGTCTAATTTTAGGTCTCATAACTCAACATTGTGTGATCGGGACGTCCTAATAAATTGAGTACTGCGTCCAGTGTGTATTCGTCTTATAGTTACTACTCAAATACGGTGATGCTTCATCCTGTAGATTGTACTACAGTTTTAGTAACGAAAGTTGAACCAAAATCCTATTTGTTACCAACCATATTGTATCCAGTACCATGCGACCTCAGCCCTATGTAATTAGTTATCTTTACAGGTGGAATTTCTCTCAGTGTATGCGCTATCGGCGGTGGTCATTATATGAGGACGCTAGTCCGGACGGAACCCCAACCCGTCACGGGGTGAGTGGTGGGAGGGGGGGGGGGGGGGGAGGGAGGGAGGTTCCATCACAGATAAATGGCCTGTGGCTGTGATCTTTCGCGGGCCAAAATTATAACGTCCCGATGTCTGCGTGTGTGTGTACTTTCCCCCCAATCCCTCATTTTCCTCACCAGAGAGCTCGCTAAATGATTTCAATTGTTTATAACGCTCTACCGCCGAAACGGTTAAAGATACGAAAAAAGTCACAGAACACAAAATATGTATTTTTTTATAAGGAACAATATTTATTGGACACATTTTTGTGTATCTATAATATTTCGTGAGGTACAGCGTTATAAACAATTGAAATTGTTAATAACAATAGAAACCAGGAGACATATATGGACCAAAAACTAATCAGCTCTAAGTTAAGGAGCTTCGATTGCGTCATACAGGAGCTTGATCGGATAATTTCTTCACGAGAAATCGTTCCGGCAAATTTTTGGTTACATACGTACATCAACACACACACACACACAAACACACATTTTGTTTCAAATAGTCTAGGAAGGTCAGGAATACCATGAAACGTGGAGATCTAATGGAAAATCCATTCTCGATTTTCGGCGGCATAGCAATGACTTCCCCTATCGGGTTGAAAAAAACCCACCTCATCGTTATTAAATGCAGCCTTTCAGAGCCAGAGAGAACAGCCGTTAACCTTTTCAGAATAACGAGAAAAACTGAAGAGTTAAACCGGTGGCTTAATTTTGCCTTTAGCTTGTCCAGCCTCCATAACCCGAAGACAATGCGACCCACTGCGATGATGGACGGGGTAACGAGCGGAAGCGCTAAGAAAATTCGCTGGTGGCCACAGAAGCGAAAAAGGGAACAAGCGAGAAAGTACCTCCAACGGGTGGACAAGGGCATCTGCTAATCCTTCGATTGGCTTTGGACTTTTTTCCAAAAAAAAAAAACTACCTGACTTCCAATTGCCGCGTTGAAGATTCCCAAAAAATTTCGACGTCTCTCCTTATCCCGGATTGTATCCCAACAAGCGGAACAGAGGTTATTTCTGTAATTGCGGCCTTTACCCCCTACAGCTAAATTATGTTTTATTTAATTTCATTTAATGAACAACGTTTACCCCTTTAATTGCCCTGCATTTTATTTATTTTTTCTAAATTTAAGGATCTTGGACATCACTCACCTGATGTTTCCCTCCAAAAAATTTTAATTCCACGATTACCTGTAGACCATCCGGCGAAGTGCGCGCGCATCACATTCAAACGCTCAAGCACCATCCGCAAATTCTACCTGCGATTGCACCTTAATGATGCAAGTTAGGAAAAAAAATAATGAAACATAAAATGCGCATTTTTTTATGACAAATCTTTTTCATTATATACAATTTTGCGTATCTGCAACCGTTATTGAAATACAGCGTTTTGAACGGTTGGAGAGTTGATCGCAAGTGCATTACAGACGGTCCCGTCGCGCGCGTTCTAACACACACATTTTTTTTATAATTCACCGGACAATCAAGGCACATATAAAATCCCATCGCACGAGCCCATAAAAGACCGAATCCGTAGAAATCATAAAGAAAGTGAAAATAAGAAGAAAAAAAAAACGGTCGGGCGACGCCACGCGCTCTTTATTTATTCCATACGGTGTTACGCACGTCGATCATCCCGATCGTGAAGAGGCTCCCCACCCCCCCCCCCCTCACCCGCGATTTTTCGTGACACAACGTGAATAAAGAATGGGGCGAATGCACCCACCCAGGAAAAACTCTTGAGAATCTATGGAATATCTTGAGTGCAGCTGTCGCCCTCGCATGCACACACTCGATTGTGTCGATTTCTCTTGAATTTTCACGCGTCACGGAATCGACGGTGGGTTCGATCGGGCATTGACTGGTGGATCAATGGAAATATTTAAAGTAAATGATCTTGAATCCGAAAAGTTTCGAGGAAAAAAGGGGAGGAATCCAGGGTTAGAAATTATTTTCATTCGGTTCTATGTAAATGCTGTGAGGAAAGTGCCGATTTTTTCGGAGGCCCTAGCAGTAAACGATACGCGACTAGGCACGTAATGCGCGAGGGAAATTCACGGTTTGTAATTTTTTTGTTACGATACATTGGTATGGACATATTTTCGGTATTTTCGATATTGTCGATATGGTGCGATATTTTACGATATTGAACGATAATTTGGATATTTTCGATATTTTTGATATTTTCGGGATTTCTCAATATTTTTCATACCTTCGATAATTTCGATGATTTCGATATTTTCGATATTTTCGATATATTCGATATTTTCGATATTTTCGATATTTTCGATATTTTCGATATTTTCGATATTTTCGATATTTTCGATATTTTCGATATTTTCGATATTTTCGATATTTTCGATATTTTCGATATTTTCAATTTTTGCAATATCATTGATATCTCCTATTCTTGATATTTTCCAAATCTGCGATATTTTCGAGAGTTTCCTTCGCTCCGCCGTTCCACCATGAGAAGAAGAACAATGATATGAATTGAATTCTAACGACTTTTCAAGATAACTTGATCATTAATCACGAAAACACTTGAGGCACGAGAAAAAGGCGTGTGCCGAACACAAAAACCAAATTTACAATCAAAAGAAGCGCGCCCTTAATGATTCTTCAGTCGGCTGAATATTCACCACTGTTTCTTCAACGCTCCCATCCACGTGGTCAAGAGCCCCAAGTAGCCATTGTCTATCATGTTAAGCTCCTACCAAAAAAAGAATAAAGAACTCCACGGGTGAAAAATTGAAATTTGGCCATTCACTAAAGTCAAATCCCTTTCTTCCTTTTAAAGTTGCCCGCACGGTCAACTGAATCATCAGAAGGATCACTAGAAACAAACAAATTTTCTTCAATTTATTTAATCCCACTGCTCAGCAATAAATTTGTATATGGTAAATAATGGTAAATAAATATATTTACCATTATTGGGAAGGTGCTGATTAAAAATATCGACGAAATCTCTTTAGTCCAAGTTTAACATCATCCTGATACATTTTCGCCCGGACAGGCACACGCAGGCACGAATAGCCACCCACACACCCACCTACCCACCTACACACCCATCCACCTACACATCCACCCACCTACAGACCCACCCACCCACCCACATACACAGTCACCCACCCACCCACCTACACACCCACCCACCTACAGACCCACCCACCTACAAACCCACCCACCTACAAACCCACCCACCCACATACACAGCCACCCACCCACCCACCTACACACCCAAAGGATTCGCTGCTTGAAAAAAAAAAAAAAAAAAAAAACCACCTACCGACCCACCCACCTACCCACACACCCACCCACCCACCCACCCACCCACCTACACACCCACCCACCCACCCACCCACCCACCCACCCACCCACCTACACACCCACACACCTCCACACCCACCCACACGCACGCGCAGACACGAAGAGCCACCCACACGCACACCCACCCACGCAGCCATACATACACCCACAAACCCACTCACACACATACACACACGCAGAGGTCGCGGCACAAAAAATGCAAGTGCTCAGGTCATAACGCGACAGGTGGAGCATCAACGCAACCGACTGTCCCAATTTAAGGCATCTCGAGTACTCAATCCTAATTTCAATTTCACCTACCTTTACAAGATGCAACTTAAAACTTTCCAAATATTGAATCGCGTTCGTAATAATTTACATAATTCAACCTACTGAAATTGTTCACACAACAACCGTTATTGAATGCTTAAGGCCTAAAAGGCGTCCGCAGGTGCGCATCTAAACTTCACGTAATCTCAGACGAAACTTCATACAAGAGATATAAAGGGATGCGCCGGGTGTGTGGGTTGCGTAAAGGCTTTTTCCAGGAAGGCACAAAAGTTTCAATATATCAAGTGCAGTTTCTTTTTTCCGTCCTCGAGACACGGAGATCCGGTGAATAAAAAAATCATAATAAAATAGGGAAGGAATGTTGGTCGTAACGATACAGAAGTGAGGGAGGCTCAGGGGATCACATTCATACCGTCAATGGGGGGTGGAAAGGGGAGAGGGGGGTTGGGCAACAATGACCGAAGATCTGGGTCCACACATCAATACCCTCACCACGTATTTTTAACCGATACAAATAACGTCAGTTTTTATTGATCCTCGATTTTTTAAATCACAGGCCTCTCCTTCATTCAGAGAAAAAGAAAAATCATTTCAAGTCGTACGATCTCAATTTGAGTTCAGTGAAGGTTTTAAGGGGTACGATTTTTAAAATTTCTTTCGTTGATCATTTTTGCTTGCTGAATGGAAGTACTGCAATTTGCTCATTTTTATTTATTACGTGCAATCGCCTAAATACTGACTGTGTTGATTATGTCACTTTTCGCTCGATCAAAAGATTGAACAGGAAAACTCGGGTAACTATGTATGGGTGGGTGTTGGCAGATGGGGGTGAACGAGTGGGTGGGGGTGGCCTGGTGGGTAGGTGGGGGTAGGCGAGTGGGTGGGTGGCTGTTGGCAGGTGGGGTGGGTGGGTGTCAGCAGGTGGGGGTGGGTGGGTGTCAGCAGGTGGGGGTGGGCGGGGGGGGGTGTCGGCACGTGGGGTGGGTGGGTGTCGGTAGGTGGGGGTGGGTGTCGGCAGGCGGGGGTGGGTGTCGGCAGGCGGGGGTGGGTGTCGGCAGGCGGGGGTGGGTGGGTGCCGACAGGTACGGGTAGGCAGGTGGGTAGTTTATCATAAAAAATGGCACATTGCTCTTATTAGCTTCATCTATTATCATCAAACGCTGATATATTAGTGCTATCACTTCGGACTAATTTTCAAATTTATAAGAAATTTTTCAACATTCGTCGAATATTCATTGGCATGTCCATACAAGCAAAATATTCAATCTGAATTGTTGACGAAGTGACAGGCCTAGAGTCTATACAGATGCCCAGGCTGCCATTGGACATGACAAGCGCAGCAAGAAGGAATGCGAAATTGATACGTATTCAGGTGTCCAATTTCTTAATGGTTTTTCTCTACTATTGTATGTACAGCAAATTGTTGAACGCATTTGCTATCAAGGCCAGGTTTAATCACTCCACTTCTGCATGGGCGGTCTGGATTCCTGAAACATTGAGAAAGGTATGGTTAAGTCAAGTTAGAATCAGGATCAATATCTTGCATTACAATCAACGAACTTATCATTCAGTCTGCAGATACTTTCGACTATTGTCATTTAGTCAGTAAATAGAGCAGAGCCGGTCGAAATCGTCTTGACCCTAATCGACAAAGTGGGACCAAATCTGTTTCATCGCTACCGCTTTCACTTCAATTTGGAAAGCTTCTTCTAGTGCTTAAAAACCCCGCCTAAACTTCAAATCCTGCGTACTTGGAGTAGTTGCTTGCAAAGGCGGGCAACCACGACCAAGGATGCCAGGCTTGGGTCAGTATTGGCACAGAGTTGGTACCCAAGGGGTATTGCCGGATTAGAATCAACCTGTATCGAGGTTACATTTTACTTTGACGCTTGCTCACCAGCCTTGGTACTGCCTGTGACCAAGCCCGGAGGTCTAGGGTCGGTTAGACCGATCTTAGCACACGTTGTATCCAAGGCTGATGCCAATCCGAGGTAATGTCCTTCATCTGGAAGCTTTCTCACCAGTCTTGGTACAATCTACTCCCAGGTCCAGTTACCACACATGTCTCAGTCTGAATACCAAGCTAAGCTCAGGCTGAATGGTCCATTAGGACTGACATCGGCTTCGTCACCGAGACTAAGGCAGCCAGTTAAAGGGCCTAGCCTGAACCAGTAGTAGTGAAAGGTCGTATTCTCTCGCGAATCTATTCCGGGGATGCAGCTGGAAAAGTAAAAAGATTGGAACTCACTTGCATAATTCAGCCCGGTACCCTTGCTGCAGATTATTTTCCCGGTTATCGACGAAGAAGAAGCTGTCCCTGGTTGTTCCACTCCTGGGATACAAGTATTTAATTTCCGTCTCGCAAATGGATTCGTAGGCTGAAACGTTCGCTGTGTACAATAGTGAAGCTCGACATTAACTTTATTTAGTTCTTTCGAAATACAAGTCGTCTCTCCCCTAAGTGTAGCGCTCGGGACCGAGCCACTTTTCGTCGCTCCGTTTAGGTTGAGTCCCTTCCTCCACTGCCGGCATGTCACGTGAGTCTTCGGGCAAACAGTTCTGTATCTCATATTGTGCGCAATGAGGTGGCGTTCAAAATGAGACGAGAATTTTGCATGGGGTGGGGACAGAGCGTTTGAGGGGACTCTGTTTGAGGAATAGCTATTAAATTTGCCGGGATTAGCGAAAGTGAAAGAATTGGTGGTAGAAAATAATTAATGCACAAAACTCAACTGAACCTATATGGATGATGTACTTTATTAGGCATGAGCCTTGTGTCCTCTTTATACAAAATTATTACTCGTGGAATTTATGACGTTGCAAAATAAAGCCTCAATAGATGATGTACTCGAAAAACCGTTGAACTTCTAATTCTCTCATACTATGTTGAAGCGCTTAATTTTAACTCTCGATACAGACTCTAGACACAAACTATAGATATGAACTGCTCTGGTTGAGTTACTGATACGGACTAGAAAAATACATGTTGCGGATTTTCTACGTGATGTGGCCCCAAATCCGACTGACCCCGAGGTCGCCCGAAATTACTCGATTGATTTGAATCTTAATATGGTGATTTTCTTACGACATTTCAAACAGGCTCCACCTGAAAGGAGCGCGCGTCAGTGGACTAATAGGAGGGTCAACTTATGGGATAGCCGACTGTAATATATTTAGGATGGTGGGAGATATAATTCACCGTCAATGAATCGTAATGTACTATTCAGATTTTGTGCAACCCTTCTTCTGCATGTGACCGAGGGAATTTAGGATTCCGTGGGTCTGGATGAGTGGACTGGTGTGGGTTTCGGATGGGTGGGTGGGTGTATGCAACTTAGGGTGGGTGGACGGGTGTGGGTTTGAGGTGGATGTGACTTTGGGTGGGTGGGGGCAGGTTTGGGTGGATGGGTGTGGGTTGAGGTGGGGTTGGTTGGAGTGGGTGGATGGGTGTGGGTGGGTGGGTATGGGTTGGGATCGGTCGATGTAGGTGTGTTTTGGGGTAAGTGAGTGTCGGCGTAGGTAACTGTGTTTGGTAAAAAAAGAATTCTATAATAATCTGTTCAGACATTGACCAATTTGCAAATTACCACATAAACGAAGCAATGCATCCAAAACTCATCACAACTGTTTTTTATTGGAAATCGAATTCTCTACAAAAAACCTTGAATAACATTTTTACATAAACCGAGTTGTTAACGACATATTCATTCTGTTTTTCAAAAAAAAGGGAAAAATCTTTTGAGCAATTCTTTTCCAAAATTCAAAGCAGATGTAGGAACAATCTAGTTCTCGAAAATTCTCCGGAAAAACCTTCCGCGTGCCTGCGTTAATCTCCATTGCTACCCAGTACCCAAGGAATAAAAGGAGCAAAAAGAAGAAAAAAGGACGTAAAAAAAGGGAATAATAAGAAAAGTCAACCCCTCTAGCATTCCAATGCGGGCCATAAAAATGTTACGAGTACACCCCCATACAGTGGCTGTCGCTGTTGGTTATAATCGAAGATTAATCGTCGTGGTGATCGGCAAAGTGGCAAACTACAAGGCGCACCAAAGAAGAAGAAGAAGAAGAGGAATTGTAAAAAGAATAGGAGCATCTCGTGAAAGGAGATCTCACAGGTTGAACGAGTTTTCCCATCTATATCGTATACCATTGTGCTCATGGTGACAATTACTCCGAGATTAGAGTGAGAATTTGCGAGTGAGTTGTATGGGGGGTGGGGGAATGGAAGAAGGTGAATAGAATCTTCCTGTGATCTTCACATTTACGGTCCACTCGGAGGCCATTCACACATCATGTGAAATATCGTTCTAATGCAATGGGATTGCTTATGCTGTTGACCCTCAACAGATGGAGAAAGTCTATTTGGAAAATGGATGTGCTTTATGTGTCTATTATGCACTGAGAGAAGTTTCACCTGTGAAGATAACTAATTACATAGGGCTGATGTCGCTTGGTAATGGATACAATATGGTTGGTAACAAATATGATTTTGGTTCAACTTTCGTTACTAAAACTGTAGTACAATGTACAGGATGAAGCATCACCGTATTTGAGTAGTAACCATAAGACGAATACACACTGGACGCAATACTCAATTTATTAGGACGTCCCGATCACACAATGTTTAGTTATGAGACCTAAAATTAGACTAGTCCTGGAGTGATGTAAATTCTACTTACATCATCACTAAGTCAATTACTAAGTCATCATAAAACACTAGTCTGTGGGATCATTATCATGACCAATAAGTATATAGTTTCATGATCATTTCTCTCTATTTCTGTTAGCTAGTGAGTTAGAACTCACTGACCTAGAGGTTCAAAATATTGAAGTGAGAAGGCTCGTAAATTTTTGAAACAGACATGATCTCGAAAACTCGAGTTAACAAATCGGGAAGTTTGCATTGTGTCCTCACTGAGGGCACAAATACATGCCACGCACTAGTTTTTTTTTTTTTTTTTGAAACATGCTGCGCATGTGCGGCTCAAATGTGTGTCCTTGAGCCTAGACAAATGGGTAAAAGTGAAAATTCCAAAAACACGCAACTAAAGTGTGCAACCGGATGCAGTCGCGCCACACGTTGACCATACACGGAAAAACCCGAAAATCTCATGCTGTGCATTTTGAATAAATGTCACAAGTGCAGAAGACCAAAAGAAGTATCCGTAGGACAGGGAGAAATGACTTTTCAGACTGACAGATCGCAGGGACAAGTAGCATGGTGTGAGGAATCCCCCTCAATCATTTTGGCATGCATTTGAGATGACCTATGCGTGTGTGTTTGTGTGCGTCTGTATGTTTGTGACCGAAATTTCACGATTGAAACGATAAGGCCGCAATTGAAGCGACCACGCGAGCGCTCGCGCTGATTAGATTTTGGTTAAAATTGGTGTGTTGCATTAATGGTTGTAAACAATTTTAATTGTTTCTGACGCTCTTCCGGGAGAACCGTTGGAGGCACAAAAAAATATGTATAACAAAAGTTGTTCCACGTGTAAATAGGAATATTTTTGGTTGTATGACTTTTCACGCTAGCTCGCATAGTTAGCGAGATATTGCATATTGTTGCTAAAGAAATCCACGAAATTAATAGATTGTCGGAACGGCAGCTTTAGGTTCCAGCATCCACGTTTGGTCTATAACAAGATAACATTCCTCCATCGGAAATCGATGTTTCTGCAGTGTAAATTTTACTTTATACATTTCTGATTTTAAAAAATAGAATAGGGAGCAGGTAAGCTTTACCAAGCGGATCGGTTTTATCAATTTTTTTTTCTACGTGTTAGTCGCAATACAGAGTCATCTTAAGTTACTTAGTGACAAGGTCGATGGAAGCACATGATGAAGCACACTCGCGCAATTCTGGTTGAACGACGAGTACCGCTCAATCTCTTGAAGAATGTGAAGCTCAAGACTTGACAGATCCATTATGGTCTCAGGTGACGCCATTAGACCATTATGTCTTATTCATTTCTTGGCTTACGAGTGTCACCCCCTTTAGTCGGTCACTTCTACTCATATTCACACATGGGGAAAAATGTACCCGAATCGGAAATTGGGGATGACGGAGTTTTTCTCCCCAAAGTTGTCATGCTATTGAAAATATTCTCGAAAATTGAAATTAGACTCATCATTCCAAAACAAAGTGTGAGAGTTTATTTTGAAATTTTTGAAATTTGAAATTTTTGAAATTTGAAATTTTTGAAATTTGAAATTTTTGAAATTTGAAATTTTTGAAATTTGAAATTTTTGAAATTTGAAATTTTTGAAATTTGAAATTTTTGAAATTTGAAATTTTTGAAATTTGAAATTTTTGAAATTTGAAATTTTTGAAATTTGAAATTTTTGAAATTTGAAATTTTTGAAATGTGAAATTTTTGAAATGTGAAATTTTTGAAATTTGAAATTTTTGAAATTTGAAATTTTTGAAATGTGAAATTTTTGAAATTTGAAATTTTTGAAATTTGAAATTTTTGAAATTTGAAATTTTTGAAATTTGAAATTTTTGAAATTTGAAATTTTTGAAATTTGAAATTTTTGAAATTTGAAATTTTTGAAATTTGAAATTTTTGAAATTTGAAATTTTTGAAATTTGAAATTTTTGAAATTTGAAATTTTTGAAATTTGAAATTTTTGAAATTTGAAATTTTTGAAATTTGAAATTTTTGAAATTTGAAATTTTTGAAATTTGAAATTTTTGAAATTTGAAATTTTTGAAATTTGAAATTTTTGAAATTTGAAATTTTTGAAATTTGAAATTTTTGAAATTTGAAATTTTTGAAATTTGAAATTTTTGAAATTTGAAATTTTTGAAATTTGAAATTTTTGAAATTTGAAATTTTTGAAATTTGAAATTTTTGAAATTTGAAATTTTTGAAATGTGAAATTTTTGAAATGTGAAATTTTTGAAATTTGAAATTTTTGAAATTTGAAATTTTTGAAATGTGAAATTTTTGAAATTTGAAATTTTTGAAATTTGAAATTTTTGAAATTTGAAATTTTTGAAATTTGAAATTTTTGAAATTTGAAATTTTTGAAATTTGAAATTTTTGAAATTTGAAATTTTTGAAATTTGAAATTTTTGAAATTTGAAATTTTTGAAATTTGAAATTTTTGAAATTTGAAATTTTTGAAATTTGAAATTTTTGAAATTTGAAATTTTTGAAATTTGAAATTTTTGAAATTTGAAATTTTTGAAATTTGAAATTTTTGAAATTTGAAATTTTTGAAATTTGAAATTTTTGAAATTTGAAATTTTTGAAATTTGAAATTTTTGAAATTTGAAATTTTTGAAATTTGAAATTTTTGAAATTTGAAATTTTTGAAATTTGAAATTTTTGAAATTTGAAATTTTTGAAATTTGAAATTTTTGAAATTTGAAATTTTTGAAATTTGAAATTTTTGAAATTTGAAATTTTTGAAATTTGAAATTTTTGAAATTTGAAATTTTTGAAATTTGAAATTTTTGAAATTTGAAATTTTTGAAATTTGAAATTTTTGAAATTTGTAATTTGTGAAATTGGAAGTTTGTGAAATTTGAAATTTGTGAAATTTGAAATTTGTGAAATTTGAAATTTATGAAATTTGAAATTTCAAATTAGATGTTTTTGAAATGTGAAATTTGAAATTTTTGAAATTTTCATAATTGGAATTCTCAAAATTGGAATTTTAAAAAATGGAATTTTCAAATTTTGGAAATTTGATGTTGCAAATTTTCTTTAAGCTTTCAACATTGTGAAACTATTACGTTTTGTAAACGTTCCAAAGGTCTCAAGCTCCGTCATTTGTTCTCAACATTTGTAACAATCGGTATTATCGCGACGTGAATGTCGCACGTCTTGAAAAATTCAGTATTTTTTAAAAATTTTAGAACGCTAGAAGGATTCAGCGGTAGCTTCTGAAGCTTGCTACTGAAGGCCCTCTAAATTATTAGCCCACTGAATTCTCCTTTGCCATCAGTCCCTCATATAACGCCCTCTCCTCAATTCATTATAAATTCGATACAAAATTTAATACTTGTTCTTGATGGAATGTGAATACCCCTCTTCGACAGAATATGAATTTTGGGGTAATTAATTCACTCAAACATTCATGAATTTAATACATTAGCGCATGAATTTTTCATCAGCACTAGGTGGATGGAATTTCTGTACTCTCATGAAAGAAATATTTTATGACTGAATTTGAGGATGCAGTTTTCGCACTTTTCCCGCTGTTAAAGCGATTAATTATGGAGTTATAATGCGATATAGCGTTTCCTGAAAAATCGTAGAAATTTCCATAACAGCCTTTATCACCCTAATCCCCCCCCCCCCCCCATTTTTCAATCAGTTATCTTTCGTGGGTGCAGAACCCCACTTGTCATGATATCGTTCGGCAAAATCCGGAAACCAATTGAACTTCGGCAATTGCAGCGACTCTCGCGCTAGCTCCGTGCGTGCTGAGAGCTGGTGACTCAAGGGATTTCCCAAGAACAGGTTCAACATGGCCTGATCAGGATCTGGAGCAAAGTTGGCAGGTTCAGGAGGTGGTCTTGGGTGAGCCATACCTGAAATAATACGTAAGAATATTTTTTTTCTTTTCCTCAAGAACTATTACGGAACCATTCAAACGCGCCTATATATGATATTTTCAGCATTGTGTGTGTGAGTGTGTGTGTGTGAGAGAGCGTGTGTGTGTATGTGGGTAAGTGGGTGGGTGGGTGACTAAGTAGGTGGATGGGTGGGTGGCTAAGTAGGTGGATGAGTGGGTAAGTGGGTGGGTGGATAAGTGGGTGAGTGAATAAGTGGGTGAGTGGGCGGTAGTGTGTGAGGGGGGGGCGTGTGGGTGGGTGTGAGGGGCGGGGGAGGGAGTGTGGGTGGATGGGTGCGTTGTTGGGTAGATGGGTTTGTGGGTCAGTGGGTTAATGGGTGGAAATTTGGCATGCATATTAATTCACCAAAAACTATAATTTTTCACTTACAGATAATACAAGGCACCATTATCACAACAGCAACCACAATTGACGCGTTCATAGTCAAACGTTTGAATGCAAATTTACAAATATATTAACGTAGACGCTTCACACTTCAATTCTGAACTTCAAATATTCCTCAGGTGTTCAATGTATTTCTTATATATACCCATTCTTATCGTTCGAAAGTTTCGACGCTTTGGGATGATAGCAACTATGCACTACACAATAACATCATTACCGACGTTGAGTAATATGTGAAAAACATATAGATTGTGTTATGAAGCATTCCAGGAGCGCTCAAATCTCGGTAATGAGTTTTCATTAGAAAAATAAAATTCCGATTGGTAATTGATGTTTCACATATTTTTCCTACGATTTTTGAACACCTTGAGACTGTGGGAAATCCGGAGGAATGCGCATGCGCGCCATTCAAATCTCGAGCGCCATTCGCGGATGTCACTCGCGGTGATGCCTTAATTATACAAGTTAGGAATTGAAAACATAAAACATGTAACATCTCATACTGCTTATAATAATGGAAATAGGGTGACGGCACCAGTAGACGCACGGTTAAGACCAGTAGATGGACGATGCTTTAACACTCAAAATCTCAATGAATTCAAATAAAACTGTCATTGCGTTATTCTAAATTGGTGCCATTCTTGATAATTTCGAACCAAAACTATCTTAATTTTGCTGCAATCTATACAATCTTTGATTAAAGGTCGAATCGTTCTTCTACTGGGGTCGTTCGTCTACTGGTGCCGTTACCCTATAGGAATGAATTTATTAGAAATCTAAGCAGCTCCACACTTCATGAAGTCCTTTTCATTGCGCCTTGAATGACCTCCATCGCATGATTAGTTCGTGTGTTTAATCGTGTACCAAATAGGTACCGAGGCACACACACACACAGCTACACAGACAAACCGGGGCTTTAGGGTAGAGTTTCTGCCTACACTGAGACAAAAATGTGGGATTCACAACTATAAAATATAGTGAAATAAGACCTTGACAATTTTCCTGAGTTACCATCACTATTGAGATAGAGTGAAGAAGATTTTGCTACTTTTACCGTCAAACCATACGCTTGTCAACTAAATTCACAATTGTTACCTCAACTACATTCACACAGTGATCAGTTTTTTGAACTTCTAGGTCAGTGAGTTCTAACTCACTAGCTAACAGAAATAGAGAGAAATGATCATGAAACTATATACTTATTGGTCATGATAATAATCCCACTGACTAGTGTTTTATGATGACTTAGTGATGATGTAAGTAGAATTTACATCACTCCAGGACTAGTCTAATTTTAGGTCTCATAACTCAACATTGTGTGATCGGGACGTCCTAATAAATTGAGTACTGCGTCCAGTGTGTATTCGTCTTATGGTTACTACTCAAATACGATGATGCTTCATCCTGTACATTGTACTACAGTTTTAGTAACGAAAGTTGAACCAAACTCATATTTGTTACCAACCGTATTGTGTCTGTTACCATGCGACCTCAGCCCTATGTGATTAGTTATCTGCACAGGTGAAATGTCCCCAACAATATTTTCTGATGGTTTCGATCTGATAGCAGAAACCTTCCGTGTGTGTTATCCTACGCTAGGCTGGACGGGAACCCTGCCCAGGACAGAGGACAGGGCGAGTTCCATCACAGGTGTCCTCCATCGTAGCACAAGGCTTTATGCTCAAAGTTGATTCTTCAGGTTTCGAATCAGAGGATAATTTTAATCCGATTAAATCAACATAGACAGCGAATACTCATTAAGATGATTTATTTATAGCGCCATAAAGCGATAATTATTTCCAAAAATTGTAATACATCATCATATCACATAATGCCACTAATTCAGTACAATGTTTTACATTTTTTTCCAACGAATAAAGATTTTCTAAGCATATCCAATCTGCGTAATATTTGACGTTTAATGAATTTCGATCTAATTATTTCCCACGTGGTTGACCCCACCTAGCATTATATTCATTGGTGAAGTCGGGGTCCCATTTCCAATTGGGACGCGATCTTCCAACTGCTGCTAAGTAGGAGTCTACTTCCTTATTCATCCTATCAGCTTCACGTTGTTGCAGAGTTGGATATTGGGGCAGTGCCTCCGCTGTATCTGAAACGGGTAATGGGAATTGTAAGTAATTTTTTTTTTTCGTATAGAATTCTTCATTGGGGAATTGAAATATTGTCCCAATTGGAATCCCATGTCCCAAATTGGAATTGCAACTGTGTCCCAGATTGGAATTGCAACTGTGTCCCAGATTGGAATTGCAAAGGTACTCCAAATCGGAATTGCAACCATGTCCCAATTTGGAATTGTGATTATGTTGTAAATTGGAATTGCAATAGTATAGCCCAGATTGGAATTGCAACCATGTCCCAACTGGAGTTGCGACCGTATCGCAAACTGAAATTGCGCGTATGCTCCAAATTGTAATTGGAACCGTGTCCCAAATTGGAATTGCAACTGTGTCCCAAATGAAATTAGCAACCGTATTTCAAATTGAAATTACAACAGTGAAATTACAACAAATGGAATTGCAACCGTGTCCCAAATTGGAATTGCAACAGTGGTCGAATCTGGAATTTCGGTTGTGTCCCAATCCGAAATTGCAACACTGTCCCAATTGGGGGCCACACTGATGTCCCCATTTGAATTTGCAACTGTGTCCCAAATTGAAATTTGCAACCGTGTGCGAATCGGAAATTCCAGTTGTGTCCCAATCCGAAATTGCAACACTGTCCCAATTGGGGGCCATCCTGATGTCCCAATTTGAATTTGCAACTGTGTCCCAAATTGAAATTTGCAACCGTGTGCGAATCGGAAATTCCAGTTGTGTCCCAATTGGGGATCACGTCGGTGTCCCAATTGATAACCGCAATACTGTCCCAAATTGAATTGCAAACATGTCCCAAATTGAAATTGCAACAGTGGTCGAATCTGGAATTTCGGTTGTGTCCCAATCCGAAATTGCAACACTGTCCCAATTGGGGGCCACACTACTGTACCAATTTGAATTTGCAACTGTGTCCCAAATTGAAATTTGCAACTGTGTGCGAATCGGAAATGCCAGTTGTGTTCCAATTGGTAATCACAATACTGTCCCAAATGGAATTGCAACCGTGTCCCAAATCGGAGCCCGAAAAAATAATCAAAATTAAATACTTACAGATAATGCAGGACACCATCATCCCGATAGCAAATAGCACTGTCAGCTTCATGTTCAATAAGTCTATGCAGCAAATTTTTGACCTTATGGATGTGTGTGCGTCACGTCTCAATGCTGGACTCCAACTGACCTCAAGGTCCCCGAAATCCATGGTATATATAGGGGTGCTTATCTCTCCTATTCCAAAATAGTACGAATTACGCTGTAACCAATACCATTTCTACATAACATCGACTAATCACCATCATAATCTACCTAGGCCGAATAAACTGAAATACCCGACAGGCTAAATTCTATTTGTATACTTTGACCCTGAATATCTCGTGGAATATGACAGTTACGGAAAAAAGTCATAAGACATGAATTATGCATTTCGGAATATGGAACAATTTTTATTTAACACTTTTTTATGTATGTCTAATGATTTTCACGTTACGGCTTCATAAATGATTGGGATTGTTCATTAAGCTCTACCGATATAACCGTTGGAGATAAAAAAAAAGTCATAAGACATGCAATATATATGTGAAATTTTTTTTCGGATTGTCAACCCGTGTTCACTTCCTATCTTAAGATATTTTGAAGAATGCTGTGATAAAACTTGACTAATATCTGGTGGCCGAGGTTATCGCAGAAGCTCATTTCCCCATTTCCCGGACTTGATGCACGATCAAAAACAAAAACAAAATAGTTAAGTGCGACTCCTAAATCACCGTTTAATGTTGGAATATTATGTCAACATGAAGACGCAATGTAGGTGAAAATTGGGTCAGGCGGGAAAGCCCATTTTTTGTTACATAATAAATGATAAAACTCAAGAACTAGCCGATCAATTATGGGAGTAATTGATGGAAGGTGGATGTGAATAATTTTGTCATGGCAGTCTATTTCAGAGCGGAAGACACACAAAATTATTGAGCGGCTTGTTCAATTCCACACAAGCACAGACAGAATTTTCTTTCAATTTTTAGATAACTAGCACCACCCCTGAATGTTGGCCAACTTTTCAGATTAACGTTTTTCTTATTTAAATGATTTGGAGTTTGAAATGAAATTGGAAATATTTTGATTTTCAATTTTTGTAATAGTTAAACTTGAGTGTGATTTTGATTTTTTTTAAATTGAATTTAAAAATAGATGTAAATGTTTGCATTGGAATTTGAATTTGAATTAAATTTGAATTTAAAAAAAGAATTCAACGTGAAATTGACTTTTAGAGTTGGAAAAATGAAATTGTAAATTTTTTGAATTTAAAATATAAGCCCGCGCGAAGCGGAACATGGCGACGCGCATTTCAAAGCCAATCAGACTGAACACGAACGAAAACAATATGGCGGCCCACATGACAGCCAATGACAATTGAAATTGGTGTAATGGCCGCTGCCATGACATGGTTGGTCATTTTTAGGAAGAATTGGTGGTGGATGAAGTCGACGATGCACAACCAACACGTTTAGTCGAGGACGTGCCTGGACGAAAAGACGGTTATGACACTCAGAGTACGTAACTATCGCGCGGGAGCACAGTACGCATGCCTTGCAGATGCGCAGAAGCAAAAATGTTTCTGCGCAGACGTCAATCGCAAATTGTGCGTACGCATTACACAAGTGTCGCTCAAGAGAATTCTTGTATTTTGTGCCGATTTCTCGATGTCAGTCGCCAAACAATCGATTACTCGCATCTAATCAACTTTCATGTCAATCTATCGATTCTCCTGTCGATTGTTCCCTGTTCTTTTTATATAAGGAGTAGTTCCTTGCCGGTGGCCGCTACGCGGCCACATGCACTTCCAGATGCGATTTCAATTTTTATCATGGCATCGATAATCGAGATTTTTTTTCGATATTCGATTTATTGCGATTCTCATTCGATTTGTGGTCGAAGCTCTCAATTATATATAAGGACTAGTTCCTTGCTGGTGGCCGCTACGCGGCCACATGTATTTTCAAATGCGATTTCGATTTCAATTTTTCTCGTGGCATCGATAATCGAGATTTTTCTTCGATAATCGAGATTTTTTTCGATAATCGAGATTTTTCTTCGATAATCGAGTTTTTTTTTCGATAATCGATTTATTGCGATTCTCATTCGATTTGTGGTCGAAGCTCTCAATTATATATAAGGATAAGGTATTAATTTACAGCTAAAAACTTGCAAAACTTACAAAACATTATAATGACCCGGATAATGAAGAGTCTCAGAAATGAAAAATTTTTCCTTTTTCTCCACAGTTTAAAACATTTTGACGAATTGTAGAAGAGAGTTCTGTGTTTCTTCGTATGTGATTATTTGGCCAACGGTTCGTCGTAAACGACTCGATCGATTTGTTTCTCCTTTAACGAAAGATCACCTCTCACTGATTTCCAGGCACTAAAGGAGTGTTCATCTTGAAGAACAACTCCTTTAGTTGTTATTAACAATTTCAATTATTTAAAACGCTCTAGGATGAGAACGGTTAGGGATAGGTGAAAAAGTGTATAATGAATGTTATTCCTTATACCAACATACACACATAATATTTTATGACTTTTTCTCATAACTTTCATAGTTCAGGACATATCACTGGTTAACAATTTTAATTGCTCGTATCATTCTATTACACGAACAGTAAGAGTTAGATGGAAAAGTTTTGAATAAAAGTTGTTTCACATGTAGAAACAAAAATTTTTTTGGTGTATGAATTATTTTTTGTAACGCTCATAATCAAGGCGATAGGGTTTAATTTATTCCCGTTTATTAGAATTGTAGATTATTAAAAATTTTAGAAGATTCGGCAAAATTTGCAAAATTGCAAAAATTCTGGAAGTTTCAGAAAGTATCGATAATTTTTTTAACGATAGAAAATGTTGAGAATTCCAAAGCTCCCAATCCTTCCAAAAACTCTGAATTTTCAAAATTCCGCAATTGCCAAAATCCCAAAAAAAATTTCACTATCTCGAATTTTTGAGCCACGACCGCCAAAAATTATGAACTTGAACCATAATTTTGTTTCACCTCAAATTTGTTTTCTATTTCAAGTTTACGGAATTTCGGATCGGAATAAAAAAACATATCGTCGCCTGCCTCCTTGAAACAACATTGAAAAACGGGTTCTAGAGGTAAAAAGAGTAAATGTCAGTTTCTTCTGCATATACGATAATCCCCGGATTTCCAGAGATGGTCGGGTAATGGCAGCTCGATATCAACACCGTATTGATAAGTTTCAATACAGTAATATAAATAAAATTAAAGCGCACTGATGAAATATTTGCAATCTGTGGTGTTATATTTTCATCCGTTATGTTTTCGCATCCGTGTTGAAAAATTTGAATACGTGCAAGAGTTTAATGCGGAAGTTGAAATTTGCCAATACCGCAGTGCACTAATGCTACACGGTGGTATAAATTTCGAACTCTGTATTCAGAAATTACATGAATTGTAATGTAGTGGAGAATGCATCACGCCATCTTTAATTTTAAATACATTATGTTGAATTTCTACAATACAGTTGTGTTGTAAAAACTCAACGCGTGCTCCAAAATTTTTGCCTCTGTGTTGGAAAATATAAATACGTGCAAGAGTTTAATGCGGCAGTTGAAATTTTACAATACCGCAGTGCACTAATACTACACGGTGGTATAAATTTCGACCTCTGTATTCAGAAATTATATGAAATGAAATATGATTCAGAGTGCATTACGAGGTGTTTGATTTTTCCAATACCCCACGTGCTGTAAAAGTGTTGAAAATTTTCAACCACTTTTGGCAGTGCGCTGCTTCAGTTGCGCCGTTTAGTTTTAGTCCCGAAAAAAAAAGTGTCAAGGTACCCTCAACGCTGGCAAAGTATTCTGGGAAATGGGGGGGGGGGGGGGGGCATTTTTCACTAGAGTAGGATATCGAGTCGCGACCATGGACGAAGGACTATACCATCCACTAAAACGTGACAGTTGCGCAAGTGGCCGAGTGTGGGTTCCGTCAGTCTGTCGATGCTTTCCAAAAACAGATGTTACCATCCTAAAACGCACTAGCGTCTGTTCATTACCGTCAACCTGCGACACATTTAATCCATTTCCGAAAGGGCCACCCCCAAAACTCCAAAAGCGTCCATAAATACTCCTAATTCGGAATATGAGCCATCTAACCATGGGTTGCTCGCGTAGGCGGGACAGCGCCGCTGAATTGCCTTCTTCCAAACTCCATATAAATTTATCATCTAGAATTTTAAACATACATGATAAAATCATCATTGATAATAAAAAAATTTGAAAAGAAAAACAAAACAAAAAGAAAAGTTTAGCAGAAAATGCGGAAGTGGATAAATTTTTGAAATATTAAATTTTGATAGGAGAAAGACGGAAAAAATTTCCGAGCGCTCATGGACATCACAATTAGCACCGAGCACCTAGCAGGCTCACTCACCCTCCAGCTGAATCCAACGCCGCAGCAGCTTTTGACCAGCCCCGGAAGATCTCGGTTGGAAGATCTTGAACATGCGGACGGATGGAGTTCCAGAACTCCGTACGATCAATAGTAGAGGCGGCTCTATAGGTGTCAGCTTTGGTGTTTGTAACCACTAAGGTGTGCTGGGCAGGAACCCATAGGGAGCCATCAAAAGTTCTGAAAAATAGAGACAATAGAAAACAATGATACAGTGAGAGAAAAATGTGGGATTCACAACTATAAAATATAGTGAAATAAACCTTGACAATCTTCCTTAGTTACCATCACTATTGAGATAGAGTGAAGAAGATTTTGCTACTTTTACCATCAAACCATACGCTTGTCAACTAAATTCACAATTGTTACCTCAACTACATTCACACAGTCATCAGTTTTTTGAACTTCTAGGTCAGTGAGCTCTAACTGACTAGCTAATAGAAATAGAGAGAAATGACGATGAAACTATATACTTATTGGTCATGATAATGATCCCACAGACTAGTGTTTTATGATGACTTAGTAATTTACTTAGTGATGATGTAAATAGAATTTACATCACTCCAGGACTAGTCTAATTTGAGGTCTCATAACTAAACATTGTGTGATCGGGACGTCCTAATAAATTGAGTACTGCGTCCAGTGTGTATTCGTCTTATGGTTACTACTCAAATACGGTGATGCTTCATCCCATACATTGTACTACAGTTTTAGTAACGAAAGTTCAACCAAAATCATATTTGTTACCAACCATATTGCATCTATTACCATGCGACCTCAGCCCTATGTAATTAGTTATTTTTACAGGTGAAATTTCTCTCAGTGCGTTCTTGCCGAAAGGGCAGCAAGTAAGCGCTTTCCGCGCGTAGGCCGCAAAGTGAGCGCTTTCCGCCCGAGGGAGGACTTTTATGCAGTTTCCGCCCTCCCTAGTAGAAATCGGCCGTAGCTCTGCGAGGTTGAACGGCGCGGCGGTGTTGGGACTGCAACGTTGTGCGGATACAGCACCGCAACGCTTCGGCGGTTTGCCGCGGGGACGTTGCTGACATGTACCGCGGCGACTGCGCCGCAACGTTTGATGCGCATGTTGTCAGGCACTTCAGTTAACTTATGATTTCTAAGTTTATGGTGAATGGTTCGACGGACTGCATATTAGTTACTTGTGTACAGTGAAGAATCATAGAGAAAATAAAAAGATGAATCCGGTGAACAATGGATCCGAAATCCTTAAGGATAAAATATTTGTTATTTTATCCAAGTGTTTTGCTCAGATTTATGTCTCGTAGGATTTTAAAATTTTCAAACATTATTATTGTCGCGGTTTTGCTGTTTTGAGTCTACTTTTAGCTGAAGTAATTAATGAATGACAAGTATTTTAAAAAATTGCACTGATCTCATGAACAACTTGGGTTATAAAAAAAGTGCAAATTAGTTTTTTTTGTGGAAAATCACCGCACTCATGATTCGTTTCTTTTTTCTTCGATTTATTCCAAACTGATGAACGTTTATGTCATTAGGGGCGTGAAGCAGTTATTCTAACCTCACTTCGCTCGGGTAACATGTGGTTTTGCCTTCTATAGACAAAAAAATGAGTAATTTGTCTCGAGAATTAGTTTCTCATACATGTAATCACGATGGAATTTACATTCACCATAAAATCACTTTTCTAATACTCACTAATCACGAAAACTCAGTATTAGATCATAACTAAAAACTCCATCACTAATCTCAATATTATAATCTATCATACTGCGTATTTTCTTCATCGCGTATCAGCGTTATTCCACAGCCTTCTGAGGACACCGCTGCGCTGGGTCCGCAGAACGTTGCGAGGATAGTGCGCGGCGAGGTCTACGCGCCGTTAAATGCCGCCGCGCTGTCCAACACCGCATTGCAACGCCGCGGCGACGTCCACGCGGTGTTAGATTTCTACTAGGGCTAGCGCGGAAAATATGAACTTTCCGGCGAAGGCTGGAAAAATAATTGAAATCGGTGCCGCCCATAGAAACATGAAAGTGTTCTCCAAACTCACGTAAGAAGTTTCACTCCTAAAGAACCAAAACTGAAAAAAATTCAGGGAATAAAAGCCAGTCGTTTATCTGTTTCTCCCCTTTTTTTTCTACAAGAAACTGGACCCATTTCCCATGGTCTCTGACAATGAGTTTTCTGAATGGTCCTAGTTATTGCGGTGGTCCCCATGCATGGGCACTCGTACCAGAATTTTGAAAAAAGCCAGCAACTGGGACCACGGGTGTCCATTCGCCTTGGCTTAAGTTAAGGGTTGCGTTTTTCTGGTCTGGTTTGTCGCATGTCTGTTCTCTCCCCCCCCCCCCCCCGGGGACGATAAATCAGGCCTTTTCAGGGTCAGCACATGGACATGACCCGCGCGGATTCGTCTGGATACGACTTCCAGGTATTTAGGATGAGAGGGAAAAAAAGGAAAATACGTGTTGACCAGTCCGGAGATACCCGGCAGTGGCCCAGGGGCCTTTCGTTCCGATAACTTTTTTTTTTCAATGGGTCTAACAGAGGACCCTGATCATCCGTAAAACGCGATTTGAAAGAACATGATGTTCGATCATTTCTGGAATTTTTTGGGACATGAAAGAACGAGTTTTTTAAGGACGTAATGGATGATTTGTCAAAACATGAACGGAAATTGAGGCTGTTACTACCAGAGTAGCTCATTAGACAAAATTGCGACGTAGACATAGTGCCGCGATACGAGACGAGACAAGAATTTCAACTCTCTCGTCTTGTATCGATATTATAAAACCAATTGTTATCTCGTCTCGTCTCGCGACTCGAGAATGCAATCCAATCTCGTATTGTCTCGTCTTGTCTCGATGTTTTTTCATTTTTCAAGTGCTGCTTCAGAACGACTCTTTTCAAAGGCCGGTTTATTAATACGAAAAGCCAGGAATCGATTGAGTGATATTCATGCTGAAATGCTTCTGTGCCTTCATTCTTGGCTCCAGTGTTCATTAACACCAAAATTGAAAAGTGCCATAAAATATCCGTTGCAATTATTAAGAAAGAAAATATTGGCAAAGAGTGGGTGTTCATGTTGGTAGTTATATTGACAGAAATATATCTTCAAATTTTTACACTGTTGAATTAATGAAATTTTCTAAATGTGTGAACAATTTATTATCATCATTATTATTTCTTAGAGTCACCATAAATTGACGAAAAAATTATTAGTTTGTGAACTAAAAAATTCCACTGGATGCATCGACTGCCCCAAAATACCGGGATATTATGGGACAAAGATGCTGATCGCGTTTCACGAGCTACCACCTTCTAATACCCCCAAGGACCGGCTGATGCGGGTGTCGCAGCTTCATCAAAGAAAACTTCTTCCACTACGTTTTTTTTTTTCATTTCAAACTCTTTTCACTCTATACTGCACCCCTGGTGATCAACACGCCTCGATGAAAGGGTTTTATTTCTATCCAAGTATTGCTTGCCGCAAATACGATTACATGATGAGAATGTCCGATGAAAGGGAAATGTATTTTTCGTAGACGCCTTTTTGGATGAAAGAGTTCCATTCAGAGGTGGCAATTTGAGGAAAATGTTTGGACTGCGTGAAAAGATCTAAACATGTTTTCGATGCTTAATTAAGACAGTTCAATGATTCTTTTTGTACCCTTTCGGGAAGCTGGATGGACCAGTACAGATTGTGGGGTGGGAAATTTTGGGTTTCGGAAGTGTCTTAAAGTATATATGTATACACACACACCTTGAGAAAAAAAAATGGGCTGTGGATTTGAAATTATAATTTCCCGATGTCTGTGTGTGTGTGTGTGTACTTTCTTTCCAATCTCTCATTTTTCTCACCATAGAGCTCTCCAAATGATTTGAATTGTTTATAACGCTCTAACGCCGACACGGTTAAAGATACGAAAAAAGTCAAAGGACACAAAATGTGTATTTTTTTATAAGGAACAACATTTATTCGACACATTTTTGCGTATCTATAATATTTCGTGAGATACAGCGTTATAAACAATTGAAATTGTTAATAACAATAGAAACCAGGGGACATATATGGAGCACAAACTAATCAGCTCTAAGTTACGGCAAGACGCTTCCATTCCGTCATACAGGACCTTGATCGGATAATTTGTTCACGAGAAATCGTTTCGGGAAATTTTTGGTTACATACGTACATCGGCACACACACACACACACACACACACATAATTTCAAAAAGGTCCCAAAATTTTTCGGGGAAAATTAAACTAAAATTGCAAGAAAATTGAAACTTTGCTTCAGAATTTTTTCGAGCACTTCTTGCACTGAAAAAAGGGAAACCGGTAGAGGAAAAAATTGATTCTAGAAATGCTTTTTAGAGGCCACGCGGATGTTCATTTAGATAGATACCCATCATTGTGTAAAACCAATGGGAGTTTCACCGTAGAAAAATGGTCAGAATGGAGAGCATCTGAGTTTGGGATCAGCTGCAACCCATAAATATCCTCAGCCCTTTCATTCCATCAGACACATCACCCACTGTCCTAGCGAATGGGCTCTTGGTGGTGCCGTTGTAATGGTTGACCATAGATCGGCCTTCGGGAAAATATATTGCGTTGCTAGGATTGTTAAACTCTTTCAGACTGGGATGGTCAATGGAAATGAACGGACCAATTTCGGGGTGGCAACTGGTGGTATTTTCAATGCAAGAAATATTGTAATTTGGAAGAGACGCTTCACAGAAATCTTGAGGGACCGTTCATTTCGGGTTTGTTCTGTAAGTTCTTTTTGGGGTCTTGGAATTTTTCAATTTTGTGAACTATTTTTTTGTCAAGTTTTACCATTTTATATTTTTCAAAACTCCAGGATTATTGAGATCTTGCAACTTTCTTGAATTTCTCGAATTTTCGGAAAATGCTTCCAGTTTTGGTACTTTTACGGGAGTTTGTGAAAAATTTTGGAAAAGTTTTGAAAATTTTGGGATTTTTTTTTTTTTGAAAATTCAGATTTTTCTCAAGTTTCGAGGTAGTTCGAATTGTTCAAATTTTTCACTTATTTCAGTTTTTTACATTTTTTTCAAATTTTTCAAACTTTTTCGAAATTTTCCAAATTTTCAAATTTCCCAAATTTCTCAAATTCTTCAAAATTTTTCAAATTTTTCAGATTTTTCAGATTTTTCAAAGTTTGAAAAAAAATTTCATCTTTCGAATATTTTTCAAACTCTGGCCATTTCGAGTTGGCAATGCTCAAATTCTGGACCTTTGCATATTTGAAACGTGGAAAAATTAGGCTATTCTAATTTCTCTATTCTATTGTCTAACAACAGAAAATTGTCTCAGAAAAATTCCCCCGAATAAACCCCCCCCCCCCCCATATTTCAACCGCAGTTCTATCGCGATTTCTAGATTACAAGAAACCCATCTCGGCCACTTCAACCAACCTGAAGGTTCACCGAAATTTTCATTCGGCACCCCTGGAATGACTCAGTATTGACTCTGATAAATTTGTTCATCGGTGGTGGCAGAGAGGGAAACTAAAAGAAGCCGAAATCGAAGAATTCAATCTTTATGGCTGTAAGAAGGCCGTAAATCCCACAATAGACTGATAAATAGTTAGTTTCCGCGGCCATAAAACATAGGAACTGTCATTTTGCGACATATCGTAACATGTTTCCCATTTATTGCCTTCAATTTAATTTGTCCATGTAAGGTCAACCATCAAAGGCAATTACGGATCCAACTACACCTGAGGAATTTCACCAGTAAAGATAACTAATAACATAGGGCTGAGGTCGCATGGTAATGGATACAATATGGTTGGTAACAAATATGATTTTGGTTCGACTTTCGCTACTAAAACTGTAGTACAATGTACAGGATGAAGCATCACCGTATTTGAGTAGTAACCATAAGACGAATACACACTGGACGCAGTACTCAATTTATTAGGACGTCCCGATCACACAATGTTTAGTTATGAGACCTCAAATTAGACTAGTCCTGGAGTGATGTAAATTCTACTTACATCATCACTAAGTAAATTACTAAGTCATCATAAAACACTAGTCTGTGGGATCATTATCATGACCAATAAGTATATAGTTTCATGATCATTTCTCTCTATTTCTGTTAGCTAGTCAGTTAGAGCTCACTGACCTAGAAGTTCAAAAAACTGATGACTGTGTGAATGTAGTTGAGGTAACAATTGTGAATTTAGTTGACAAGCGTATGGTTTGATGGTAAAAGTAGCAAAATCTTCTTCACTCTATCTCAATAGTGATGGTAACTAAGGAAAATTGTCAAGGTCTTATTTCACTATATTTTATGGTTGTGAATCCCACATTTTTCTCTCAGTGTACCTTCTTGATTATTACAATTCTATAAGCATACTCTTATAAATCTACAAATTGACGATACCATTTCCAAAAAAAACTCATTAAGTGATCCTAAATCATGAAAATTACGAAAAAATCATAGTGCATAAGATATTTTATTGTCCCATTTCCAAGCCAGCTTTAATCACCTTGGAATACAATAAGCGTCGCTAAATATGATTTTTCAAATCGACATTTTTCTCGATTGTCGACGCTTAAAGTATCATAAATATAGTGATATTATTTACTATAAAGAAAAAATTGTGCCATAGCAAAGCGAGCCTGTGATGAAGTGCCCGTTTATGACATAGCGATGCCAACCATGCCATAATTATGGTATCCATACCATAATTGGGCACTCGATTGCATATGCCATGGAGAGGTCCATGGTATCCCAATATATACCATAATTTCCAGTTCGGGGGAAAAAAATTCAAAAATTGAAACACAACTCAATTGGCCGAACGAAAATTGACTAGATATTGATGGACTTTATGTTCATGTGGGGAAGTTTTTCGGTGCATCACACTTGAGAATCGTCATCGAATTTGCCAATTTCGATAGGGAAGGCATGCGTATGTCCCGAATGGAGGCCATCCTTTGTCCCCTTCTTTTTGTATTTCCATTCTTCTGTACTGCCAATGAATATTGGTTTTCCTCCCAAAATACAAGAGCCAATTTCCTTTCCGGAAGTTCCCGAGTGCGCTCACTGGACCGCGCATTTAGTTGCGTGGACATCGGTAGAGGGCAGGAACAACAGGTCCACAAAGAACAATGCTTTGCGCAATTTTGATATTCCTAGAAAATTGCAATAAAAAACATTAAATTAATTTACGTCGACACTCCTAAAAGAGTTCTAAAAAAGTTTTCTTTTAAAAGGTCTCTTCTTTAAGACCTTTTTAAAGTTTTCTTGTAAATTTTCGGATCTTTGCATGAGACCAATTTTGGGTTGGGACTCAATGACATACATTGTTATATGAATATATACCACACTATGTGAGAATGTTTTTTTTTGACCCTCCACGGAGAACCAATAACTTGCCGATCCTCATCTGATGGTAAAACCCATAGTCCTTTAAAAATGCTATGTAACTTCTGTGGAACTTACCGTCAGAGTCAAACTCGGTAACTGACCATAAGAGGTCAAATCTTTTTTCTCATTTCTTTTCTATCAACGTTTCCGTAATTATGGAAATTACTTCTTTACTATCTTTATCGCCAGCTGGGTGACGCGTGCTTCGCACGCGCATTTCCTTTTTCCGCCGCGCTGACTGGTGTCGCGGCGGTTTCGCTCTTACAGTTTTCGATAATTTCGATATATATATCGATTGTTTCCTTCGTCTCTCCTTTTTACTATAGGATAAGTTTGAGGTAAAGCTTCTGAATGTGAGCTTCGAATGAAGAAAAGTCCTTTCTTCAGTTACCATAAGAGAGTCAATTGAACCCAACTTCGAGTCTTATGGTAAGGCTACACTGCCGATTAAAGAGAAACACTTTTCTTCCTTAAAATCAAATTCCTAGGGCTTAGGTTATTCTATTCCGACGATGGCGGGAATTCCATTCTGAACATTGAAATAATTCGCAGAACTTATGCGAAATTTGTCTAACATTGGAAGAAACCCAGATGGCTCACAAACTTATTTTTTTTTACTCGCAATTATTATTTTTTTTTTTTGAGTCTTGGAAATTTCAACAATTTCGAAAAACCCCAAAAATAAAAATCCGACGCTTTAAATTTTCAACAATTTCAGAAATATTTTTGTTCTGAGAATATTCCAAATTTTCGAAATAGAAAAAAATTCTCCATAATCGAATCAAATCTGGACATTTCAAAAAATTGAAATCCATATAAAATCGAGGGAATTGAGAATCTTAAAATATAGACGTATTCACCGAATTTCACGTACATTAGAAAAAATATTCACATATTAAATACTTCAATTGATGTCACCTTTTTAATTGCAAGTATGCGCTCCATAATTCAAATTTCAATACAATTTTCCACGAAAATAAAACCTTCACTATCCGCAGTTGCCGCCATTTTGAATGCGCGGGCTTTTCAGTCTAGGGACTTTCCGCGCGCATTTCAAAACCTGCGCGTCCGCCATGATGGCCGAACTTCACGTCGGTGAAGAACTTGTGAAATAAAAATACAGAAAACGTCTTGCCGAGAAATCTTACAAATACGTAGAATTGCGGAAAGTAGCCCTTCCCGCAAATTGCCATAATTGTTAACAATAATTACCCCGCAATACTAGTGGGCCATCTTCAATTTCCCGAAAATCCATCAATCATGCCTGATGAAGAGAAAAGTGAGTTTTCACGCCCACATTTTTGCAAAAATTACCATTACTCTGCAATATTTAATAATATTACCCGAACTATCATTGCATTGCGTACTAAGAAATTATTTTTAGTTATTTAAACATACGCATAAAAAATCTTTGAAGTTTTATGTTTTTAGTATTCCTTACAATAAATATTAATGGCTGATTAATTTTCCAGGGACCACTTCCTGCCAAGGTCTACTTATTAAAAAAAAAGAAAAAGTTCCGTAGAATTTCAGTTACTACATCTACAATAATTCTTCATTGCCTTTTTTTTGCCTTTTTATGTTGATTACATTTTGTCAATTCTCTCGTTTTCGTCTGTTTTTTTTTCAACGGAACATTATTTTTAGAAATTTTTAGTTTAATGCAAAAAGACGATATCTGTATAAAAATCTCTTTATTAATGTCCTCAATCAATTTAATTTTTCTGAAATTTTTATTTTTTTTTAATTCCCAACATTTTTCAAAATTTTTATAAACTCTAAATTGTGTCCCTACACACACAACAATGTCCTCCTTCGTGATTGGTCAAAGAGGCCACGAGCAGCCTGCGAATGAATTATGATTAATTTCGAATTGAATATTTACATCACTATTGAGTCTCTGCATTGATTTATTTCAGCATTTTTTGTAGAAACTCATTTGTTCATTTAAAATGTAAAAATCATGTCTGACAAAGCTGAGCGCAAACAAGTCCCCACTCGGGGCACAAACAAAACTTACCGATTTGGTTTTTCAGCACAACTTACTAAATTTATTCTTCTCGAATATACTACGGTTAATCAGTGTGACCCCCGTTATTATCATACCGAAAACATGCCTATTTGAGAATTCCAAACTGACGCATTTATGGAGCAGATAATTAGGAATACTTGAGTAGACGCATGGTGAGCATGAGGATGAGACTTATGCGTGTTACTTGAGTGAGAGTGAGACGCCAATAAGGATGCGGCTGCAAAACGAAAACTTTAATATTTTACCCAGTGGAACAGTATAAACAATTGCAATTGCTAACAACATTGCATATACTGCACAAATGCCATCCAAAATGTGATCCGCTCGATTTTGCATGAAAACGCTTCGATTGGGACCGTCATGACAGCGCTGGGTCCATTCGTTCACTTATTACATACATAATTGTGGAGACTGCTCTACCTCCTTAATTATGCAAATTATCGAAAAACGGCATTCCACATAAAATACGTATTTTTATATGGCAAACAACTTTTCTCATATGAATTTTGCGCTAACTCTAATAGTTTATGCAGTAGAACATTATAAACAATTGACATTGTTAATAGCAATATAAGTACTGGACCACTTTTACTCAAAATTTAATCAGTTATGAAATATGCTTATATCTTTCAACTGTGACATTGAGTACCTGGATTACAACATTTTTGTGTGAATGAACGTTCATCATCACTATTTTCGATTTTGGCTCAACATGAATTTCTCAAAAACAGGGGAACCACTCGATGGATTCGATCAAAAATCTAATCAGCTCTAAGTTACACGGAGACACAACGATTGAAAAAAAATTAATCGGATCGCACGATTCGTTTCCGAGAGAACGTAAACGAAAAATTTGGCCACATACGGACGAACACACACACACACACATATACAGACACTTCTCTGAATTCGCTTCAGGATGATGCAAAACGTCGAGAAACGTGAAAATTTCATCGATCTGGCACTTTTCATTTTCGGGGTCATTACAATAACTTCCCTAGATCGGGAACCTAAAAATTGGTCCGCCAAAATTAGTGCAATAAATAGTATTATGTGGCATTCAACATAAAAATTTCGTAATAAAAAGTGTAATGAGAGTAATTAACTCTTAATATTTTCAGGTGAAGAGGTGACGAAGCAGATGTTTCGTCGAAGAATCTGGCGTGAGATGCGGAAGAGCGGCCTTGGGAATTACCCATCGAGTGGCTATAAGGGCATTCCAAATATTCCAAATTTCAAAGGTGTGGAGGAGGCGACTAAGCGTCTGTCGGACCTTGCGGAGTTCAAGAGTGCCAAAGTAATCAAAGTAAATCCAGACAGACCGCAGGAATCGGTGAGAGTTACTGCCCTGGAGGCTGGTAAGGAGATCCTGATGCCAATGGCTCGGCTGAAGAAGGGACTCTTCCTCCAGGTGGCGCCCCCTGAGGACAAGGAAGTCGATATGAAAGTGTTTATGTCCGAGGAGGAACTTCTGAAGCATGGAAAACCCCTTGGCATCGACGACAATGTCAAGGTCATTACTAGTTCTTGGATAAACTCGGTCAAACCACCAGAATTCGCATAGTGAGCACCCCGCCGCCGTCTCTCATTTTCAAGGGTTGTGAAAAAACAGAATTGAGGTGGAATGCTTCACAGTCAAAACTGAGTATATTTCACCAATAAAATAGTGAAGCGGCGCATCGCCGCCCGATGCGAGCAATGAGCACAAGGAATCCGAAACACCGCCACTGCCAAGTTATACATTTAAATTCATTACTAAACTCATTACTGAAATTACACAACGTACGGGCGGCGCAACGCTCACCATGCGAGCAAACCTAAATATACGAAACATACGAGTTCAGAAGGGTTAAAGGGTCATTTTTTAAAAATATATTTGAGGAAAAAAAGTTTGAAAATATTTTGAAAATTTGAAAAGTTTAAGAATTTTCGAAAATTAAAAAAAAATAAAATAATTACGATATTGTGATACTTTGAGAGCTTGCAAAAAATTTAATGATTGATAAGGTGAAGAATTTTCGAATTCAAATTTTGAGATTGGAGTGATGGTAAATAAATGCATAATTCAACTAATTGGTTTAGGTGGACCTAGTGGTGATGGGGGCAGTTTGTGTGAGTCGTCTAGGCCACAGGATCGGCAAAGCCGAAGGTTTTGCAGATCTGGAATTTGCCATGCTGATGAGAATGGGCGCTATCACCCAGGATACCCTCGTCGTGACGACTGTTCATGATAATCAAATTGTCGACGACCTCCCTGCGACTCTGTTCCAGAAGCACGATGTGCCAGTTGATGTTATTGTCACACCCACCCAAGTAATCGTTGTCTCAGAGAAGCTGAAAAAACCTGAGGGCATCTTCTGGGATATCTTGACCATGAAGAGGGTCAAGAGCATTCAGATGCTGCAGCAACTGAAGGAAATGGAGGAAAAGTAAAGAGTGCAAAAAAAATCAGAAACTAATTGTTCGGTTCATTTAAATATCGGCCATACCTGATTTGACTCAGGAAACTCAAAATTTTGGAAGCGCAAAAATTCAAAAATTCAAAAACCTCAAACTTTCCAATCCCAAAATTTTTAAAAATTCTAAAATATTACAAACTTCAATTTTTTCGTAATTACAAAAGTTCAATTTCTGTTTATTTTTAAATGGTCCAACTTTTTGGTGCAATTTGGAAAATACTATTTTTTTTACAATTCCAGACATTTTTTTTTAATTTTGGGAAGGAAAATATTTTGCGAAATTTCCAGCAGATTCAAATTTTTGGAACTCCAATTTTTTTAGAATTTTGTAAAAATTTCAAACTGAAATTTTGAACAATTTCGAAAATTTTAAATTGTTATCAAAATTTTCCAATATACTAAAAGTATGAATATGGTTATTAACTTGACATTTTTTTTAAATTTTGGAAATGAAAATATTTTGCGAAATTTCAAGCAGATTCAAATTTTTGAAACTCCAATTTTTTTAGAATTTTGTAAAAATTTCAAACTGAAATTTTGAACAATTTCGAAAATTCTAAATTGTTATCAAAATTTCCCAATATACTAAAAGTGTGAGTAGTTATTAACTTGAAAAAAAAAATCAAATATGAAGAAACCGGAAATTTTTTGGAAGCTCTTCAACATTTTTGACACTTTTTGAAAATACCCTCAAGAACTGCTGTGCTATTTAAATTGACAAACCCTTTCAAATCATGTCGATCTGTACGATATATTATATATAAAATGTGTTTTACAGAGAAGGCAAGGTTATCGTTTTAAAGACGGACGAGCCGCGAGATCATCAAAGGCGAAACAGAGTCAGTAGAGATTTGAGGAAAAAACTGAAAGAGAAAAAACATACAAAATCAAATTCTGAAGACAATAAGGGGAAGCAAGAGGGGGAGGAAGAGGAGGAAAATGGGGAGAAAAAAAGTCGTACGGGCAGGAGACGAAGAACGAGGCCCAGAAAATTGGACAAAACTGATTCTCCAGAAAATGAGGTGAAAAATTAATTTTCTCTTCATTGGCCCTATCTGATTTAACGAACAGTCAACTTATGATCTTATTATTAATATTGTTTCTAATTAGTTGAACACCAGTTTCCCTTGCCCCCATATAAATTTCCCATTAAATAATTTTTTTACCGAAATCTTGATTGACTGTTAAGGAAACATTTGGGAGATATTTATCAGTTCGCAATCTTCACCTTATCACCATCTACTCCCATTGACTCACTGTCTAACTTACTAAAAATCCTCAATGACTTTTAAGCAAAACAAAACAAGAATTTGACAAAAAAATTATCTGCATTACATTTTGCCCCCAAGGGAAAAAAATTTACCTTCATAAATAATTAATGAACAAATGGGCTGTGGGTTGACCGTCCGCGAGCCAAAATTATAACTTCCCGATGTCTGCGTGTGTGTATGTACTTTCTTCCCAATCTCTCATTTGTCTCACCATAGACCTCTCCAAATGATTCCAATTGTTCATAACGCTCTAACGCCGAAACGATTAAAGATACAAAAAAAGTCAGAGGACACAAAATATGTATTTTTTTATAAGGAACAACATTTATTCGACACATTTTTGTGTATCTATAATATTTCGTGAGACACAGCGTTATAAAGAATTGAAACTGTTAATAACAATAGACACCCGGAGACATATATGGACCAACAACTAATCAGCTCTAAGTTAAGGAGCTTCGATTGCGTCATACAGGACCTTGTTCGGATAATTTGTTCACGAGAAATCGTTCCGGGAAATTTTTGGCACACACACACACGGACATTTTGTTTTAAATAGTCTAGAAAGGTAAGAAATAGCATGAAACGTGGAGATCTGATGGAAAAACGATTTTTCATTTTCGGGGGCAAGACATCAAATTCCCCTATGGAGAAGTTAGCGGGGTAATCGATGACAGATACTAAGTGATAAATTCTTCTTTCCCAGAACCCTGAAAAAACCGGGGAGAAAGCTCAGGATAGGCGCCGCAGATACCACAGATACAAGTCCAAGTCCGACATCGATTTTTCACTGAAACTCTCGAACATCGGTGGGGACGTTCGTGTTAGAGATGTGAAAAATGCGCTAATCGAGCGTGGGGTCAGGCCCACGGAAATCACGTGGCGTGGACAGCATGGTTTTTGTTTGCTCCACTTTGGCAAATTGAGGAGCAAAAAATCAGTGCCAGATGAGCCGGTCCAAGTGGACTCAATCGTCGCTAATTTACAAGAATTACGCATCGGGGAGCCAGGAAAGGATGTTGATAACGAATTCATCGTCGTCGAGCCTGCTGAGCCCATCACTAGGATCGAAATTACGGATGTTACTGCCGTTTAATTGTTAATCATGGTTTTTTTCGCAATTTAACAGCAAATAACAGTTGATTTCTCGTTAGAAGTTCCAAAGATCATGGCAAAGAAAAATTGGAAACTAATTCCAAATAGTCTCATTATTTTTTTGAGATTTTTTGAGCAATTTGGAGGCGAAATTTTTAGCGATTTTGGTCGAGCCAGTAACAATTATAAAAAATGCACAAGGCAGATTTTGGAAGTGCAAAACTAAGTTGAATTAGATTTTAAACACTTCTAATGAGAAATTGGGGTAGCATCAAAGCAGATATAAAACTGGAGTTATGGTTTCCATTTTGGTGTCTCCTTAAAGATGTTTAGGCGATATTGAGGGAAACCTGAGAATGTACCCAGGATTCAATATTCTTTCTTATACACTAAGTCGATGCCTTTTCAGTTTTTGGAGAAGAAATTTGTAGAATTCTCGGGTTTTTACAATTCTCAAAATTGCTTTTTTTTTTTACACTCTTGAAATTTCAAAATTTGTGGGGTCTTAATGGTTATGAACATTTGCAGACAAATTTGGAATATTTTCTTTTCTTTAATTCTCGAGCAATTTCGAATTATTGAATTGTTTTTAACTTTGACAAATCTTACAAAACTGAGACTGAAAAATTTGAAAATCATTAAGAGGTTGAAAAATCCTGAATTTTTGTTGGGACTAAATTTTCCATTTTCAATTTTCAATTCTTTTCATAGTTCCAAAATTTTTAAAATTTCTCAAATTTTTTGATATTTGTTAATTTTTAAATATTTCGAAATTTTACGTATTTTTGAAATGCTGCAAATTTGTGGATTTGCAACCTCAAAAATTATCCATAATTGCTCAAAAATTTTCAAAAATCGTGTTTCGATAATTTCGAAATTTTTAGACTACTGAAATTTCCATATTTAAGTTTTTCACATTTTTCTTTAAAGGCATAAAATATGTGTATGAGGATAAATTTCGAATGCTTGACGACATTTTTTAGGTGCTCTCAATTTCACACAGAGCATCGTCAAGAATGTTCTACCAGATTGTTCTTCCTTAAAGTACTCTCATACTTTCTCCAATTTTTTTTTCATCCTGAAATGAATTTCTACATAAAAATACAGAATTAGTGAAAACTCCAAAATAGTAACGGTCCTAAAATTGTCTGAAGGCTTCTACAATTTCCCGAATTTCCCGAAATTTTTTTCAATATCAGAAAAAAATAATCTTCACACCGTTCAAAGTTTTTTTTCGTTGAATCATCTTTTCTCCAATTTGTTCCAATTTTCAATAAATTCGCAGAAAAATGTAGAACAACCAAAAAGACAAAATGGTGGAAATCTGTGCAATAATAATATTTTGGTTTTACGAAATATTCAGCTCAATAAATTGTGTTGAGTTTCCGAAAATTGGGAAAATGCGAACACTGGTAGAATGTTGCCAACATGTACTTTACATGTATGTTTATGATAAATGAAATTGATAACAACTCCATCCAATATCATTAAAATTAGATTCAAATTTTACGGAATTTTTCTTTTCGAAATTTTGAAAATTATTTGAAATTTGCAATCTGAAAAAATTTTTTGCTCTTATATTTTATATTTTGAATTGTTGCAATAATTTGACTTTTCCAGAATATTTCCAAAATTTATAGTTCTAAAATTTGGAAAACACCTGAAATTTCCCAAAATTTGGACATTTGGAAAATTTTCTAAATTATTAAAACGTTCAAAATTTAGAATTTTTTTGGCATACCTAAAATTTGTCAAATTTCTGAATGCCTTTAAATTTCATGATTTCAAATTTTTTTAATTTTTTGATTTACAAAATCTTATTCTCCTAAAATATCTTCAATAATTCTCAAAATTTCGAAAGCTTTCTAATTGCTAACTCAGAAATTTAAGTTTTCTAATTTTGATTCATACGGAAGAATAAACCAAAATGATTTTAAAATTAGACATATTTTTGGAGTAGTTATCTTCCTCATTTATCAGGTTTGCTTTTGCGGAGGCTTAAGTCGTATAGAAAAACTGGAAACGTTTTCTTTACTTATCATGTAACTAGAGTCTTCCCAGGGTTAATCCCGTTGAGATTGGACTATTCAAAGTGTCAAATTAGCGTAATCAAGGGCGTTGTCAAGTGGTGAAATATTTCATAATATTCACATAACTTTGTAAAATTATGGCACAATTTTAGACCTATATGTTCCTGAGATAAAGCGTCAAAAAAATTTTTTTTTTTAATTTTGGAAATTTTTGAGAAATTTTTTTCGGTGAAAATGGAAAATCTTCTTTCACATAATCTGCATTTTACCACTTGACAGCTCAAATTAATGAATTTTTTTTTCCAATGGTGCTTAACGTCCTTAAGACGTTACAAATTACCGTTAATATTTTCCTCATTTTCTTATTTCAACAATATAAAATACGGGAATTAGCGCAATGCTCAATTAATCAGATTAACAGAAAGAGTTTGAAAATATTGCGAAATTTATTTTTTGAGGAATAGAAAAATATTTTGCCACTATTATCGCTCTCTCGTAAAATGAAAAAGTTGAAAAAAAAATCCTTAAGGGTGTTTGTTGACTGGCAAAAAAATGTGATAAAATTCTCGGAAAAATAGTAAAAGTGTTTGGATCTCGGATTTTTTTCCACAAAATTTCAAACGAATTTTCTACTTTTTGCACAAAAAAAAATCAATCATTACTTTATAAATAGTGTTATTTCATTTAAAAAGCACAGCATACTTTTCCTCAATTGGTCAATTTTTTTCAGTTGGTAAAAAAAAAAACGGAAAAATATTTTATGCGTTTTTATCGAAAATCAAATTTTTTTTGGTCCGATTTTTTTTCAAATCGCAAATCCAAAATTCGAACCATCAAAAATAAAAAATCTGCAAAAGAAAAATTCTTAGTACATTCCATTTTACATAAAACTTACTAATACGAATATACAATATATTTAATATTGAAAAAGGAAAAAATTTGATAAATAAATTTTGTGATTCAAAACAAACATAAAAAATGGCCTATAATATGTCAAATGTATAAGAATTATAAAAGCAGGAAAAAATTGTCGTGCGAATTTTGGCAAAATGCCTCTTAAAATTTGCCATTTTGATTTTCCATTTTAAAAATTTCCAGAAAAATTGCTTACATAAAAAAACAAACAAATTTCTGCAAAAATGAGGAAGTTTATTGGGGGTGACCTGCCTCTAAAAAAAAAACAAATTAAATTGAAAAAATTATCAATATTTTTAGGATATCCATAAATTGAACTATATTCAATATTTTATATTGCATTAAATTTTTTTCCTCCAAAAAAAAAATCGACAGACACTCTTACTGAATCATAAGCTGAATATAATATAATTTATATATTGTAACATCGGGTAAATTCAATAATCGACAATTAGTCGTTCCTCATTAATCACTTTATTCAAATGAAAATTTTGATAATGAGTACCCGTATTTTGTGATATTAACATACATAATCTTGTGAACTATTCATTTTTTTTTCTCCCTAATTTAGATTAAATTTGTTATGATTTATCACAATTATCAGTGACACATGGGTATTCTGTGTTACCATACATTAATTATGTTTTATGTTTAAGATATAAAGTTAACACAATCACTCGGCGTGATAACAAGACTCACAATCCATTGTTGTTTCCCTTTTTTTTTTAGTTTCCAATGCAATAAAGCATTTATACTTTCATTCACAAAGTTGCCTTCATTTTTCTCAAATTATCAAAAGGGTCGCCTTAAACCTATTTTTTTTCAGTCATACTATAGTGTAGTCAATTCAGACTTTCTGGGATTTTTTTATGAGTCATTTGCGCAGATTAAAATTTCTGTTGTGCAAAAAATTTTTGTTTCGAAAAATTATTTCTTACGAAAATTTATTCTAAAAAATGGATTTGTTTTTTACAAATGGAAAGGCTGGAAAATGGTAGAAACTTGAACAATATCACAAATTCAAAATATTTTGATTTTCCTTAAATTCTCCAAAATAACAATTCGAAAAATGTGAAAATTTGCAAAATTTTTCAATTCCAAAAATTTTAAAAATGTTGAAAAAATCAAAATGTCCTACAAAAATTCCGAGTTGTTTAAAAGCATAAAAATAGTTGTTCAAAAGTTTCCAAAAGCGAAATTAAATTTTGAGAAAAGGAGAAATGAAATTTGGAAAAAATTCGAGTATTATTAAATTTAAAAAAATCCGTTTCTAAAATTTGTGCAATTTTCGAAACAGCTAAAAGTTTTCAACATTGAACATATCTACATATTTCCATTCCTACACTACATAAAAATGCAAGCACCCAATTGATTTCTATGTTCAAGCTATCCCCGATCAATCGGTATTTCTCTCATGCGCAAATTCCTTTCGAGACAGCTCAAGTCTCCAAATTGACTAAACTATGAGGATAAAAATGCACTTTCACACTCGAATATTCTCAGTTGTTTTTCCTTTGGTTCGAAGGTCGAAAAATACGGAACTCTGGGCCTAAGAGGTAGACGTTTCGGGGGTGACATCGATGTAGTCAATATCCAGGGAATGGGATGTTTCCGATTGTTTAGCTTTACGCGAAGACACATGTTCCAGGCGAGAGCGCAAGCTCAAACGGTTCTTCCGAAGTCTGTCGACGTCAGTCTCTCTGAAAGTCAGATATTTGAATTTGAGAAATTTTCAAAGATTGCAAAGATTCCCATTTTTAAATACCGAAAAGAAAACTTCAGTTTTTGGGTTTTTTCATTGTTTTTTTTTTCAAATTTATTTCTTTTTTAAATTTGTAAAAGTTGTGGATTTAAAAAAAAATTAGGTTTTTTGGGCAGATGATAAAGTCAAAAGTGCAAGCTGAGATGGTTCTCCCATATAGGGAATTCCCCTGATTTCCTGGTATTCATTTCCCTAGTGCGTCACCAGAGGGTGCAGAAGACTACCTAACTTTCGTTCCAACATTAAGTGCAAAGACTACCTGCTCTGTCTCCCAACATGAAAGACTACTTGAGTTGTCTTTCAGCATGTCTTAAGGATATTCCACCTATATTGGCGAAGATATAAGAATTCCTTGAAATTTTGACATAATGTTTTTGAAGCGGTAACAGATGCCTGTATGAAATTTGAGATTGATTCACAACACCATTTTGTAGTTATTAATTATCAATGTTCTCAATTAACACGGCCTCTTATGGGGAAAATAAAAATTTCTGTAAATACAGTTCAAAATATAAAAATTTGTTGAAATTTTGAAAATTTACTATTGAAGCAGATATAAAAAATCTGTTTAAACAATATAATATTGATTCGCAAAGACAAATACAATATAATAATTTTCTATGACTATCCCTTCAACTAATTAACGCATTGTAATATTAATTGAAAATTATTGGCGATAAATATAACAAATTATAGAAAGGTTCATAAACTTTTGTTTTGACTATACGTGTTGAATATCCTTAAAGTACCTGAGTTTTGTTTCAGCATGGGCCATAGCCCGCCTAAGCTCTTCCTCCCACTCGGCTTCTTTGATCTCGCGCTCCCTCCGCTTCATCTCTCGCTCTCTATTATAAACTAAATACTCTGGTACAAAGGCAAGTTTAATTGTATCAATTCCATTCGCCAAGCTCGAGTCAGTGTGCTCAGCAATTTCCTGACAGCGCAGTGATCGCTGCTTAGCCAGCCGCTTCTTCTTCTTGTGCAAGGGCCTTGTCTCGATTATCATCTCCTCGAGCTCGAACGTGGGATCACAGTTTAGGTGGTCCTTGGATGGGGTGAATACTGGTGTCTCCTGCTTCTTCAGAATTCGATCAAAATCAAAGGACAGCATGGCGTCGGTCTTCTGGAGCTCATCGAGTGTTGTCAGGCGATTTTTCGGATCGAATGTTAGGAGGGACTCCAGGAGGGTAACCGTTGCTCTGCTCCATTCTGAGGGAGCCATCGGTCTGCCATCCTGCGGAGCAAGATTCAGTATATTTATTAGCTTCCCGATGACGCAATCGAAGCGTCTTGCCGTAACTTAGAGCTGATTAGTTTATGCTCTATATATGTCTTCTGGTGTCTATCGTTATTAACAATTTCAATTGTTTATAACGCTGTATCTCACGAAATATTATAGATACGCAAAAATGTGTCAAATAAATGTTGTTCCTTATAAAAAAATACATATTTTGTGTCCTTTGACTTTTTTCGTATCTTCAACCATTTCGGCGCTAGAGCGTTATAAACAATTGGAATCATTTGGAGAGCTCTATGGTTAGAAAAATGAGAGATTGAAAAGAAAGTACACACACACACGCAGACATCGGGAAGTTATAAGGTTGGGCCGCGGAGGGTCAAACCCACAGCCTATTTATTTATAACTGTTTGGTATAAACAACGCAGGGACCTTTGATAAAGAAAGGGCCTTTTCTCTGAGGGTCGTTAATCCTCAGGTATGCTGGAATTCGCACGTTTATAGTCCCAAACGGTTACTACGGAAACGTAAGCCGATGTAACATGTAGGTGAGGTAATAAATGAACAAGGAAAAAGAGAGTCAATTATGCGCAATACAATTTGCACTGAAAAAACTGATTTTTAATAACATCAAATAAAACACGTATTGATTACACGAAATGCACAAAATGTCTCGATATAAAAACAATTGTAAGGCCTTGGATATGAACTCGATATTTTAGAAAGAGCAATTGGTCTTTTCTGTTCGCCATCTCGATGGTAACTAAAAAGTCCTAGTTTTTCGGGAAAGATACACTGGAGTCTTATTCTGTAAGAAGTGAGGCTAAATTGGTGGAAAACTCAAAATTTTCCTACACCGAAGGCGGGGACTAAAAATAAATTAAAATTCGTGAAGGCCCATATTTTCTTGTCCCGAAACTCTCCAATTTTTTTGGAATTGGAGCGAACAAGGGTTGCTTGTTGCATTTTACGACTGCATGTGTGACACTCGTGTCGATAGTTCGATGCGAAGGAAATCTGGGACTCCTTTCTTCTATTATGAAGATCTGAAATTTAACGAAAGAGGAAATTTCGCGATGGAAAACAGAGGCGACACTGTCCAAAAATTCTGGCATATTTATGGAATTATTTATAACATCGTGCGAAGCTAAAATCTCAAAATTCTCTCTTGTCTCTCGGTTCCAATACCGAACAATAACATCGACGAATTAAATATTATATTCTATCGCCAACTTAGTTATAAATTTTCCATCCTAGAAACTGTTCGCCTGTCACACCAAACCCCTCGAGAATTCATTATTTTCATGTCCCCTTGGGAAAAGTAGACTTAAACTTTTGATTGACTTTCATAAGAGTTCAAGCGGTGCGCAACGGAAGATCAGGGCTTTCCGAAAAAGTTTAAATAATGAAGTAATAGCAAACTGTCCCGAATGGCAGCTCTCATATTTATCTCCAAATGTTGTCAATGGGGGGAAAAAATCCCAGTTATGAAATTCCCTTAAAGCTGACCTAAATCTGTTATTTCACTCGCTCCTCCACTTCACATAACTATCATGTACCTGGGCTCTATTGTCCGCTATTTATAGCGATAATGAGCACCTCTAGTGGTTAGCGAAGGGAACTTTGTTAGTAATGAGTAAAAACATGATGTGCACATCCCATCTTTTTTAATTATTCAAGATATAGCACATGGATGTTTGGCTGACCTGACAAAATCCTCGCGATAAAATCATCTGTCCAAAATCACTATGTATATGAATCCTCAAATCCAGAATATTTTCGTACCTTTTTCCTCGAATGCAAAATCATTTCTGCAATAATCCCCTTAAAAAAATAGACTTTTGAATTTGTTTTTTTTTTTTTTGGAAAAAAAAGATTTGTACTATCGCAACTGAATTAGGAAAGATTCCGAGCAGGTCACCACCCTAAAATGTGTACTGCCGCACCCGAATGTAGGGACCAGACGGAGGAAAGGTTCCAAGGACGTCACCACCCAAAAAAATGAAAATATTCGAAAAGTAAATTTCTCATGAGATTTTATTCTCTCGTTGAAGCAAGCTATTAGGTTCGCGAATTTGGAGGATATTTCATCTCGATGATTTTTGGTTGATGGGATATTGATTGCGGTGATTATTGTAGAAAATGATTTGATATTCGAGGATTTTGGAATTAAAAAAAAATTGCAATAAAACAAATAATACAACAAACATTACTAGGTAAAAGTCGTTTGCCGCATAAAACTACACATTTCATGTTAAATAACTTGTTTTCTAACTTTCGTAGTTCCAGAGATACAGTACGCTGAAGTTGCCAAATGGAGCGATAAATAATTGTTTATAATGAGTCATAACGAAGATGAACAGAGATTGATTAATTATTGAGTACTTGCCTGCATGATGCGAAGCGCCTCCGAATGGGTGGTGTGAGAGAGGACATGAAAGGGTCTCACACCCTCGAGTGTCTCCCAAGCGAGTACCCCCAGACTCCACCAGTCCACAGAATAATCATAGCCCTGGATTCCGGCATCGCAGGTGCACATGAAAATTTCGGGGGCTGAAAATTTCCAAAAATTGTCACTTCAAGATGCCTTGGAAATTAAAAAAAAAGACATCGAAATGTGGAACCAAAATAAACCAGATTCATATGAACAACTAACAACCAAAATATCGGAGAAAAATTGTTCTTTCCAGAATTACGGAATATATCAAGTTGAGAGGGATCTGAGCAGGGTAAAGCATTCAAAAAAGCGTGTAAAATTGCGAGGTGATGAACCGTACGAGCGCCGCCATATTGTAGGGGGAGGGGAGGGGGGTATCCAGACAAAATGGCGGCCAACGCTCTTCAGTGGTTCGCATCTTTGAACAGCTTCTTGTAAAGAGCTCTTCTTTGAAATCATAGTTCGTTATATTCGAAAGTGATTCGGGACTTTGTAAATCACTATTCACAATATATGAACTGTGAATCACTAATTTTGAAAATGTGATTTCCGATTATGACAATCGTAACTTTCAATACCGGAAGTCGTGATTGGCAATTCCGGAAATGGACATTTACTATTCCGGAAGTCGTGATCGGTAAGGGTGAAATTCGTGATTTTTAAACCGTCATCCTCGCTTGTGATTAAAAAGGAATCGTCGACTTTAAAACTGTCATTCGTGATTTTAACATTATGAATCACTAATTCAAAATGATCCTTCACGATCTCTATGTCGTCATTCATGCTCTTGAGATTACAATCCACAATTCTGGAAAGCAGTCCTCCTGACGCTATAATACGTGATGCACAATTCTGAAAATTGATACCAATCTAGATTGTTGAAGCCTCACCTATGTAGGGCCTCGTTCCTGACACCGACCTCGCCAATTGATTTTCCTCCAACATTGTTGCTACGTTGAAGTCGGTCACGTGGGCATGCCCTTTGACACCAATAATAAATAAGTTTAAAATAGCGAAAATATTATGAGTGTGAAATCATCGGTTATTAATACATTTTATATGTTTTATTCGTGATTAGTCGCGAATCATATTTAGAAAAAGATTTCTTCAATTTTCTCTTTTTTTGATTTTCGTTTCTCGATTTTCGATTCTCGACTCCCGATTTTCGATTCTCGATTTTCGATTCTCGATTTTCGATTCTCGATTCTCGATTTTCGATTCTCGATTTTTGATTCTCAATTTTCGATTCTCGGTTTTCGATTCTCCATTCTCGATTTTCGATTCTCCATTCTCGATTCTCGATTTTCGATTCCCGATCTTCAATTCCCGATTCTCGATTTTCGATTCTCGATTTCCGATTCTCGATTTTCTATTCTCGATTCACGATTCTGGATTTTCGATTTTCGATTCCCGTCCGCCCACCCACCCACACACATTCACCCACCCACCCACACACATTCACCCACCCACCCACACACTCACTCACCCACTCACACACACACACACCCACCTACGCACCAATGCACCCACACACACACACACATCTGATCAAAAACGTATCATAACGATCCCAAACATAGCCAAAAGTAAAAATTTCATCGATAAAAGACAGTACGCTATTTATTTTCGCGTTCATTACCATAACTTTTTCCTCGAACAAGTTAAAAACCTTCCTATTTTCACATTTACAGTGAAGTAAAAATTGAATTACTCTAAGAACAAGTGGTTTTATCGCCTAATATCAAAGAGTTTTCTGTAGGCGATTCAATTTTCTCCCGAAAAAACATGGGTCAACTTTTCCTCATAAAAGCTCCATTTTTACGAGATGAATATGGAATTACTGAAAATTGAGTTTGCCCTATTGAAACTTGCTCTCCGTGGGAAGATTAAAGTATCCAATGAACAAGTAGTTTCATCCGGGAATATACATGGATATTCATTGTAGAATGCAATTGTTCTTAATCAAAGGGTTTTTCATATTCTACCGTGAAATTGCGCGTTTGTGAACTAAATGACAAGCCGTAATGAAAGTGCAATTTTCTCCTCCTAAAATTTCCAATTTATTGCAAATTTAATTATCCCGGAAACATGCTTTTTCGGATGAAAATGGTAAAACACATTTTCTGTAAGCAAACATTCGACCCTTTTGGTGCCCACAAAACTCGCGTTTAGGAAAAAAATATGCTTTTTTTTTTTAATTTTCCAATTTAAATTTTTTAATATTTCAACTGAATCTTCTAGTTGCTCCCCCCAAACGTCAAAATCAATCATACCCCATAGATGAGGGCGGAAAAAATTTTTCCTTGGACTCCGTCAAAATATTCGCGAAATCGCACCCGCGATCGCGGAACGCGGCCGGGCTGGCTGCCGACTATTTCGTAGATATCTTCGAAACTAACGAAAATTAAGGAATTTGTATAAAACCCTTTTTTGTAGCTCTTGCTTCGCTCTACAAAAAAGGTGATTATAAAAATTTCGCTAGCTCCCATAGATTTCGAGATATCTGTGTTTCATCTTAGGTCCGCGAGTTACCGTCGCGGTGCGCGTAATCAGCGGACTGGCCCGCGACTAATTTTTTTCGGCTTTTTCTATTCTGCAAAATTTTTTTCGCTACTTCGAAATTTGGAGTATCTGAAGTGTTACCAAATTGTGAAAAAATAATTTTTTTTTAGTTGAAAAATTTGGAAATTTGAGAATTTGAGAATTCAATTTTTTCAATCGAACAAAATAAATTGTTAAGGCTTGTATGTTTTGATATATGAAATTTGGTGAGGTTATTTATGGCTTTCCACCGGGGAATACTGACCTTCTTCATCGAGCAATATATTATCCGGCTTCAAGTCCCTGTGGACGATCCTCTTGCTTCTCAGGTAATCGAGCGCAAGGCCAATTTCGGCGATGAATAAAACCACACTCGATTCTGTGAATTGCACTTTCTTCTGAATATGGTACCTCAAGTCACCCCCGAGAAGGAGATCCGATACCATAAACAGGTCCTCCTCATCTGAAAGCATACGATTAAATCATTAACTCAATTAAACTCGTCCTATAGGCCTCACCAAAATTAAAGGTTCTACCAAAATTGTATGATCTTCTCTGGAAACTTAAACTAATTTCAGAGAAAAAAAAATGGAAGAAAAATTCAAATCTACAAAATCAGGAGCTGCAAACATTCCAAACATATAAGACACTTCAAAAATTCAAACAATTTTAAAAATTTCCAAAATTCAAAAAACATAATTTTTTGTGAAAAAAATCGAAAAAACTCATATTGTCTATAAGTACAAAAAAAGAAAATTTGAAAAATTTTGAAAGATTCAGTTTTTTAAAAATTTCGAAAAATTCAATTTTCCAAAAATTTTGAAAAATCCATTTTTTTAAATTTAGGAGAATTAATTTTTAGAAAAAATTTTGAAATATTCAATTTTTTCCAAAATTGAAAAAGAACATGAACTCAAAAAGTGAAATTTTTTTGTAATACATAGAATTGGAAAAATTAAAAAAATTGTCAAATTTGAGTGTTTAAATCTCTACCTCTTTCCTTTCCTCCCGTGTGCTTACCTTGAAAACTGAACCAAAGATTCGCGAGAAAGGGGTGCTCCAGCTTCGACAGAATCTCCACCTCACGGAGGACATTCCTAAGAGCCCCTCTTTCCACACATTCCGCTTTATGTACGTATTTCATGGCGTACATTTGCCCGGGCTTCCCCCGTTTCTCCACAATGCAGACCTTGCCAAAGCTCCCCTTGCCGATCGCCCGCAGGATTTGAAAATGATCAAAATTGACTGAAACAAAAAAAACCGCCAAATGGGAAACTCACATTTTTTGAACTAGACCCACAAAATTCTACATGTTCCCTTTTCTGAAGATCTACTTCGCAGAATTTAATCAGTTCCAAATTACCACTCTCCAATTGTTCCATACAAAATCGCAATCGCACATTGTGTTCGCGAGAAATCGTCGGTAGTAGTTTCTATTGCATATTGTATACTATTCTACACACATGCACACACACACACACCCTTCCACACCTACCCACCCACCAGCCCACACACACTCACACACCTACACCCACGGCATCCCAAACACACAACCACCCACCTACACGCGCAGCCACACACCTACACCCACCCACCCTCCCACCTACACCCACCCACCCTCCCACCTACACCCACCCACCCACCTACACCCACCCACCCACCTACACCCACCCATCCACCTACACACCTACAACCAACCACCCACCCACTCTCTCTCTCTCTCTCTCTTTTTCAGGACAGGCTGATTTCCTGTACTTCACCGGCTCAGATCTGGAAGGAACTGAGGCACCTTGGTGTGGCCTTTGTTGCAGGGGAGCCTGCGGACTTGGATCCTGAGTTGTTAAATGCTCACTTTGCGGGAGTGGCATATGATCCTGTAGAACCTCCTCTAGTTGACTATCTTAGGTCTATCCACCGGGATGACTCTACTGCTGCCTTGGGTTTTTCTTTCAGACCAGTCACGGCTGATGAGGTGAGAAATGCGACTATGCATTTCTCCACTGAGGCCAAGGGTTCTGATGGCATTCCTCGAGCGGTAGTAGTGACAGCCCTTCCCGTACTTGGGCCATTTCTGCGACTCCTTTTCAACAGGTCGTTTTCGTCTTCTTCCTTCCCGACCATATGGAAAAAAATCCTCGGTAGTTGCTATTGGCAAGGTAAAGAATCCTTCATCTGCCAATGATTATAGACCGGTTTCTCTTTTGTGTTTTCAGTCGAAAGTGCTGGAGAGACTGGCTGCCGGGCAAATGATGGATTTTCTCACCGTTCGTGCTACCCTGAATCCGCTGCCGACAGGATTTCGGTCTTTCAATAGTACTCAGACGGCGCTACTCAAGCTGACGGATGATATTCGCGTTGGTATAGACCGACGCCAACTGACTATGCTGCTTCTGTTTGACTTTAGCAAGGCATTTGACACTGTTTGCCACTTGCTGCTTCATAGGGTAGGCTTCTCGTCTAGTGCCATCACTTGGGTTGCATCTTACCTTAGTGATCGTCGCCAGGCGATACTGGGTGGTGCCAACAGCATGGCTTCTTTCCGTGACTTGAATCGTGGTGTGCCGCAGGGGTCCGTGCTTTTCCTTATATTTATCAATGATGTTTGTGCGGACTTAGCTCCTGGTATTGAACATCTAATTTATGCGGACGACCTCCAGGTGTACCTACGATTCCCGCAGTGTGAGCTTGAGTCTGCTATCTCAATGATGAGTGATTTGGCTGTGGGCATTGGAGGGTGGGCTCGTGACAATCGGCTGAGGCTGAATGTTGCTAAAACTAAGGCAATTATTTTCGGCTCTCAGGCGTTTGTCAATGATGTCTACTCGCTGAGGGCCAGGTGGTCCCGTTCGAGAGCTCGGTGCGCAGTCTAGGGGTGGTGCTAGATAGTAAGCTCACGTGGAGAAGTCATGTGGCTTCTCTTTCGCAGAGGGTCAACTCTATAATGTACCGTCTCAGATTTTTCCGTGCAAGTACCACTCCTGGACTTCGCAAACACCTTGTCCAGGCATTAATTTTTGCTGCACTGGACTATTGTTGCCTTGTTTATGATGGCCTGTCTGGTGAGCTGTCCACCAGGATCCAGCGTCTTGTCAACATGGGTGTTACGTATGTCACTGGGGCTAGGAAAGATGAGCATATCTCTCCTTATCGTGAGCAGCTTGGTTGGCTGACCTCGGAGGCCCGCAGGGACTACTTTCGTGGCTGCCTCACATATAGCATTGTGCACAGTGGCGAACCTAGCTACCTTGCTGCCTTCTTTGTTGTCAACCACAGTGCACGACCGACTAGGGGTGAGATGCCTCCTTTCCTTATCAAACCGTTTAGGACGGAGTCTCTACGTAACTCCTTTCATGTAGCGGCCTCTTACCAGTGGAATGCACTGTCCTCCTCTGTGCGTGATAGCCCCTCCCTCCCTTCTTTCAAGGTGGCACTGCGGACTGTCCTTAGGGACTATATGCTAGAGCCCTAAACTGCCCTCGTATCCTTTTGCCTATTGCCTCTTTTCTGCATGACTTACCCTTTATTTCTTTGATATCTCCTCGGTCTCCTAGTGCTCTTAGCTGGCGTTACTTGCTGGTGTTACTAGCTGTGGGCCTGTTACTTGCTGTAGCATTTGCTTATGTAGTTCTGCTTACTGTTACTCTTATTCTTACTTTATTCATTTCTGTCTTCTGCTATAATTTTGCTTTTTGTTTCCTCGGACCGTTGGTCCTTCTTATTGTACAACATAATGTACAGTAATAAACCATCATCAATCAATTTCTCTCTCTCTCTCTCTCACACACACACAAACACACACATATATATATGCAGATGCGCACAAGGATTTTGGAAGAGTAGAAGTATCATATCTGGTGTTTTTGCATCGCTTTAGCAGCATCCTTCAAAGATTTGTCCTCTCAGAAAAACAACTACTCACAGTAATATCCACAAAAGCACGTGCAACCATCATCGTTTAGATTGTGTCAATTAACTTAAGTGTATCGATATCAAATTTAAATAGTATTTTATTCAGTCGATAGGTTGTTATACAAGCCCATTGAAAGATATAAATTTTAATCGATAAAACGGGATTACATAAATTGATAGAGGTTCTGTAGTTTCAATGAACGGAATCATTAAAGTTCCATTTGAAGACCTCATTTCTATTTTCAATACTCATCTTGACATGAAAAATTGGATATTAAAAGTAGATTTAGAACTAAAATCTGAATATTTTATTTGTATAACGCCGGAATTAACTTCGGAGAATTGCTCTAAATATGAAATAGGATTTTCAAGATCTCTATTTTCGATAATTATTGAGACGTAGTGCATCAATCATACCTACTCTATGGGTTTTCCGACAATTTTAATGTATCAAAAATTTCGAAAATTTGGGGGAGAAAAATCAAAATTTGTAGTTTTGGAAAATTCAATAATTGAATTTTTTGGAAATTTTAGAGCTTTGAAATATTCTCAAATTTTTCGATTTTCATATTCCTAATCTTTTACTCATTCCGTTTTTTTTCAAAATATTTAATACAACAATTCGATATACAAAGCGTTGCTTCGCTTTTTATCAACCTCACTGATAATGCCAAAAAGCTCATATAACACTTATCCAACTTTTGGATGAATAAAACAAAAATCACGTCACGCGTACAGTATTTTCCCCGACAAAGTAATTGGAATTGGTCGCATATATTTCAATGATTAAAAACAAATTTTATCGCCTTAATATTCATTGGACTACTTCCATAAACTAAACAACCTATATTTATCGCAAGGTACAATGAACCGATTTAGTCCGAAGTTGATATAGCGATGACTAGTCTTAATTACGTGTTTAAATTGACTTTTACAACTTCCGAATTGGCGACCCATTGTAATGGTCTCGAAGAAATTCAATAATTTGTATGTCCCCAGACCACAACGGGACATCTGCGAAACAATACTTCGTTGTGTAGGGAACGACAGCCGATGTCTCCGCAGTGGCAGATTCTTCCGGCTCTCCGCCGACAGGATATCCTCCGTTCACTCCGGATTTTGACGTAGCTGCTCCTCGCGGCGCAGCTCCCTCAGAACCTCCATTGCAAAATCGCTTGTCGCATTCCATGCTGCCTCTGATGACAGCATAGCTTCCACAAGGTTTTCAGCGTTAATGGGTTTGCCTGCGTCAGCATCCCATATAAGTCGTTGCACATCGAAACGCGGACATGCAAAGTAAACATGTTCCGCATTTTCCTGGATTCTCTGACACTTTGGGCAATCCGGGGAATCTGCATGCTTGAATTTGTGAAGATATTCTCGAAAGCATCCGTGTGCTGAGAGCATCTGAGTTGGGTAGTAATTGACTTGTCCATGTGATCGGTCAAGCCGAACATCCAGCTTCGCTATAAGTTGATGAGTCCAGTGACCTATGCTCGAGGCGCCCCACTGTCGCTTAATGCTGTGGCTTCGTTCTTCTCTCCTCAGTTCCACCGGGCTCAGGTTAATTGACCTTCTGCGGGTGTAGAGGCACCTACGCTCCTCCGCTAAAACTTCGATAGGTAGCATCCCAGCAATGACACCCACAGCGTCGTTAGATACTGTCCGGTATGCGCTAGCCACTCTAAGAGCACTCAACTCTGTGTGTGTATTTGTCCTGGTCCCTCCCATTCGTACTCCCCCCCCCCCCCCCGAGGGCTGCTCTTGAGCATTGCTTCGAGAGGGACTAGTGGACACCCATCCATGCGGCTGGTTCCGACCTTCGTCATTTTAGGCGATCGTATTTCTAAACACAGGGTAAACCTCCAGAAACCCCTGTTCTACGACAGCGGGCATCTATGATGGAACCCCCCCTCCCCTCCCCCTGGTTCGGGTTAGCTTCCCGCTCGACCGCATGAGAAAATATTTTTGAGAAAAAAAATATTCTCCAATATTCACCGAAACCTCCATCAGGTAGATATGTGTGTGTGTGTTGGCGTCAATATCAAATACAAAACATTAGAATGATAAGAGCTTGTATATATAACAAGCTAACTGATAGCTTAGCAGTCAGTTGAAACTGAAGATCGTTGTGTACAACACATTAGTGTGTTTATAAATCTACAGCTAAATTATTGACGATGAAGCTGACATTGGTGTACGCGGTTGGGCTATTGGTCTTCTGCATTATCTGTAAATATTTTTATTATTTTAATAGAGAAAGATTTCTTATGTATATGGTGATAGGACCAATGCTCGCACGGTAAAAAATTCGCCCAGTGCTCGCACAACTCCAACTAGTATTCATTATTATTCAAGAAATGTTCTTAAAAATAATATTTTCGACTTGAATTCCAATAAAATCATTAATTTAGGATATTTTAATAGTGATTAAATTTTTTTTAATGAATTTTCAAACGGCCAATACAAGTAGAATTGTTGGCGGGAATGACAAATGGCTGCCGAACCGCGGACTGACACGTCCCCTGTCGCCTATTGGGTGGACCGTTTCATTACTGGCACAATGAGCACGACCGGACTTTTTCGTCATTTACTTAATTAAGTCTTCAATTCTTCACCCGCGATCGATTGTTTTTTCATTATTTATACATTTTTCTACGCTGAACTCCCGCCTTACATTAAAATACCTAACCTTTATATTTTAAGTCCCTCATCGAAATCTACAAGACCCTTAATCGTGCGGGCATTGGTTCAGTCACCCTAAGAGGGTATTTTCCTTGTCGGACGGTCGCCTTGTTTGGCTCCGGCGCTCCGACAACAATAACCTTATCAACAATTGAAATTGTTAACTAGCGGGAGTTAATCAGTGGGATGTCCGTTAGGGACACAAGGAAAACTTGCAGATTTGAGAATTGAGAACGGTCATAGCGCCTTAATTATCACAATTATGGAAAAAAGTGATGAAGAATTAAATGTGCATTTCCATTGACAGAACAAGTTCCATTGAACACTTTATGCTGTATCTCCCACCGTTTTTGCAATAGAGTTGTGAATAATTCAATTGTTAATAACAATGTATATATTGCTCCAATTTCATCCAAAATATTTGACCACCTATTCTGCATGGAAATATGTACTTTCACCGCAACGTTAATGACGACGACGACTCCATTCGTTCATTTACTACATGAATGAGTTCAAACGACCCTACCTCGAAATTCTATAAATTATGAAAAAAGGTCATTGGATATACCAAGCCAGCAGCTACCGTGGGCAGTACAACAGAGATCGACCCAAACATATAACGATTTATTGTGGTCCATGGAACAGCATTCATAACTCAAGTGCAATTTCAGGTACCGCAGAGGCAGATCCTCCAGCACGTGAACATCCTCGAGATATTTTCTGGAGACGAAAGGCAATGCAGGAGCTTCGAGAGAAATTCTTTCAAGGCCTGAGTGATCATTTTGAGGATTTCATTCAAAATAACCCAATAACCCGGTCATTGGCGAAGTCCGTAGATTTAGACAATAATCAAATCATGAGACACCTGAAAACTACACGACATGGACCCATAACAATAAAAACATGAATGCAGGTTTTTTAGAGCACCCCTAGAGGGACTCATCTATTAGCGAATGTTTAGTTAAACCACTATTATATTTATATTTATATTTATATTATATCCATTGAATCGTTCCCTGGCGGTTCATGATTTGCGCGCCACCCGGAGGCGCATCGAACGCTGCGGTCAACCCCTTTGCAAGCCTCAGTCGATGGTGCACTGAGAAAAAAAACTTGTCTGCAAAACACGTTTCTATCTGAAGAAAATGTATTTTTGGGCGAATAGCCTTCGATGGCACTTGAACCTAAGTCGATTGCAGGTCGATAGGGAGTCCGTAATGTACTAGCAACGTCCGCTCAAGACTCGGTCGCAGTCGATGACAGGGTCCCTAGTTTAGAGCCTGGATTCTTCCAATTTATGGAAAATCGACGATTCACACCATCGACAAAGGCAAATGTTGAAACACAAAAACCAAATGTTGGCCAAAAGGGGAAGAATTGACTTCTTTAGTTCTGTGGATTGACCACGCAAACCTGTACCAACCTATAGAAAAAAAATCATGGTCTGAACCAGTGGAACCCTGTGCTGTAAAAAAAATTGTTGACTTGTAATTGTTGTCTTCGAAAATAAAAAATCTCGTTAATAAATTGTTGTATTTATTCTCAACTAGGGAAATCAAATTATCGCAATTTTTCTCTTATGACGATGAAGTTTTGCAAGCCGCGTCCAGCGGCGTTGCCCTTATGGCGCGAGCAACAACGGGTTAGAGACGTTTGAAAGTGTCCGAAATGTTTGTGATCCTCAAAAGTTCTTTTTTAAAAACAACTGTCAAAGATTGTCGAGACCAATTGTGAAATTATCAACTTTGAAAACTTTTTCCTTCATGTTTTTTTTTTTTTTTAGAAAAATGCCAAAAATTTGGTTATTTTTTAACAAGAGCCAACATTTTCTGCTTTTCAAAATTCAAAACTCGACGAATTTCTGAGACAATAACTGGTCGAAATGCCATAGACAAAGTACATGAAATCATGCGGTGAGTCACCGATGCCTGCGACGCGATTATGTACAGGAAAGTTAGTGGAAACCGACGGCCACCGGTGCATTGGTGGAGCGATGAAATTGCGACCCTCCGGACGAAATATTTCGCCGCAAAAAGATCTTGGCAACGCGCGAGGAAGAAACCCAATCCCGAAAACCTCCGATGGAAAGAGGTACGAAACTACATTGTTTGGTTGTTACTCTGGACATCACCAATGGACATCATCTTCAATTGGGTACGGTGGGATTCCATCCTGGCGGCACAGTCGAAGTTGCTAGTACCGGCATATGTGCGAAGATGGTCGCTAATTATTTTACCGACACAGTCCTTAGATATGTCACCGGAGTAAATCTTAGAACATATAAGGTATTAGAACATGAAGGCCAATTTGTTCCAGTCTACAAGCTGAGTGACTTTAGAGTGGCCAGCGCATACCGGACAGTATCTAACGACGCGGTGTGTGCCATTGCTGGGATGCTACCTATTGAAGTTCTAGCGGAGGAGCGTAGGTACCTCTACACCCGCAGGGCAATTAACCTGAGCCCGGTGGAACTGAGGAGAGAAGAACGAAGCCACAGCATTAAGCGACAGTGGGGCGCCTCGAGCATAGGTCACTGGACTCATCAACTTATAACGAAGCTGGATGTTCGGCTTGACCGATCACATGGACAAGTCAATTACTACCTAACTCAGATGCTCTCAGGGCACGGATGCTTTCGGGAATATCTTCACAAATGCAAGCATGAGGATTCCCCAGATTGCGCAAAGTGTCGGAGAATTCAGGAAAATGCGGAACATGTTCTCTCTGCATGTCCACGTTTCGACGTGCAACAATGTATATGGGATGCTAACGCAGGCAAACCCATAAATGCTGAAAGTCTTGTAGAAGTCATGCTGTCATCAGAGGCAGCATAGAACGTAACAAGCGATTTTGCAATGGAGGTTCTGAGGGAACTGCGCTGCGAGAAGCAGCTACGTAAAAATCCGGAGTGAACGGAGGATATCACATTGTATGTCCCAAGGAGTATTGGAAAAAAAGATTCAAAAAACAGGAAGGAAAGGGAAAGAAGCAAGCGTGAGGAAGATGGTTGGCTTCCTGCTTTCTCTTTCTTTTTAAGAAAGCCCACACACGCACACAAGTCGAGGTTTGGTGTAGTGGATAGAACATCTGCCTATTTTCACATGAATCCCAAGTCACAGCAGGAACGTTCCGTATGTGCCATCGGTGGTGTATACCCATAAAATGAGATCACTAAGCCGGGCGAGAACGTAACACGGGAGGGTGGGGGGTGGAGGTTTCTGGAGGTTCACCCTGTGTTTAAAAATACACTGGCCTGAATGGCGAACGTCGGTGTCAGTCGCATCGGTGGGTGTCCAGCACCCCGTTCTGACGAAATGCTCAAGACCAGCTACCGTGAGGAGTACAAAAGAGACGAATGAAGCCAAAAAACATACACACACACACACGCACAAAAGGGTTTCAACTGGATAAACGTCTCGTACCTGGTGTGTCTGCATCGCTTTAGCATCATCCTGATGCTGACGATTTATCATCTGAAAAGAGACCTACCCATGCTCCCACCTATGCACGAAAATATATACAGAAGCACGCGCAACCATTATCCTTTAGATTGTGCAAATCCGCTTAAGTGTATCGATATTAAATTTAAATATTATTACATTGAGTGGATATTCTATTATACAATGCGATTGAATAATTAACCGATTCATTAATAAATACCAATATTGATAAATAGAAGATCTAATCGATCTTAATAAACGAAATCATTAAAGCTCCATTTGAAGACCCCCTTTCTATTTTCAATACTCATCTTGACATGAAAAATTGACCATTAAAAGTCGATTTACCACCAAAATTTGAATATTTTGTTTGTATCAGAGAATTGTTCTAAATATAAAATGGGTTTTTCAAGATCTCTATTTTTGATAATTATCGAGATGTAATGCATAGGTATATGCATCGACCATATTCTATGGTTTTCCCGACAATTTTAATATCTCAAAAATTTTGAACATTTGGGAAAAAAATCAAAATTTGTAGTTTTAACAAATTCAATAATTGAATTTTCTTTTGAATTTAAAAAAGCGTTACTGCGTATTAACCTCACTGGCAATCCTAAAAAACTGTAATAGAAAACTGTATAACACTTTCCAACCTTTGGATTAATAAAACACGAATCATGGACATGCATAGAGTATTTTCTTCGACAAAGTAATTGGAATTGGTCGCATATATTTCAATGATTAAAAACAAATTTTATCGCATTGGTATTGATTGGAATACTTCCACAAACTAAACAACCGATATTTATGGCAAGGTATAATGAACCGATTTGGTCCGAAGTTGATATAGGGATGATTAGTATCAATTAGGTGCTTAAATTGACTTATGCACCTTCGCAATTGGCAGACTCATTGTAATGGTCTCGAAAACATTGAATGATTTTCATATTTCGCTTTTTGCGTCTGTGTGTGTGTGTGTTTGTCTCCATCCCTCCCGTTCCTACTCCACACGGTACCTGACTATTTTGACTATTTCTTCGGTAGGGACTACTGGACACCCATCCACATGGTAAACCTCCAGCAACCCCTGTGCTACGATGGCGCGCACCTATGATGGACCAACCCCTGGGTCGGGTTATGTTCCCGCCCGGCCTTGCGATCTCATTTTATAGGTACCGCCGATAGCACACACGGAACGTTCCTGCTTCGGTCGCAATCCATGAGAAAATATTTTTGAAAAAATATTCTCCGGCGGGCGCAGGCGAAGCTAGGACCTCTGACACAGAAACTCTACCCATCAAGACCTCCATTGGGTCCGCCTCAATATCTCCACTCAAAACAGACGAGATCTTACAAAACATTAGAATGATAAGAACCCGTATATATAAGAAGCTAACCGGTAGCTTAGAAGTCAGTTGAAACTGAAGATCGTTGTGTACACCACATACATTAATTTGTTTATAAATCTATAGTCAAATTATTCACGATGAAGCTGACATTGGTGTACGCTCTGGGGCTATTGGCCTTCTGCATTATGTGTAAGTATAGTTTTTTTATATGTAAGGGAATATTTTTTTTATTTGTTTTTTTTTTTAATCTTAGGAACTTTCAATAATATCCGTAAACTCAAATTTTTGAAAACCAAAATCAATTGTTAATTTTTTATGAATGCTTCGAAGTTTAAATATGATTTGACCGGAAGTAACGATTCTTCACTGCGGAAGAGGGTACGCCGTGTCGCGTCGCTTCCCGCCATTATGTATAGATGATTTGCTGCACCTCGTTCTTCTCTTCCCAATTACATAATTGAGATGATAAAAAATACATTCTCATACGTGGCACGCAAAAAACCTCCAGTTTTGTTGTTCATGTGTGTTTCCAAGATTTTGCAATGCCTAAAGTACCTGCGGGTAAGCCGACGAGGTGCGCGCGCACCCGATTTGACGCTCACCGCCATTCGCACATTCTATCTGCGGTTATGTCTTGATTCTACGAGTTGCAAAAAAATTAGTGGACCATAAATTGTGTATTTTACATGAGGCACATCTTTCTCTATTGTTCTTGACTTACGGCGTTGTAAACATTTCAAACATTATATATAATAGAAATATTACATGGAGAACTTTTCGGTACGAGCTCAATGGAGTATTAGGTTATGGGTAATGGTATGCCAAAACATTGCGTTACACACACATCCATCCACCCACTCACACATCCACACCCAACATTACGATGGCCTAAATGGCGGAAGTCGGCCCCGGCCGCATGGATGGGTGTCCGGTACGCCCTATGAAGGAAGGCTCAGGCAGCAACTACCGAGGGGGGTACAAGAGAGAGGGACGGTGGAAAAAACCACCCATACCCGAACATCTAACGACTCATGGCCAAAAGACCAAATACTTGATGAATCCATGGAACAACATTCATAACTCAAGTGTAATTTCAGGTACCGCAGAGGCAGCACCTCCAGCACGTGAAAATTCTCGAGATATTTTCGGGAGACAAAACGCAATTAAGGAGGTTGCTTGGAAATTCTTTCAAGGGGTGATTGATGATTTTGAGGATTTCATTGAAGACAACCTAATAACCCGGTCATTGGCGAATTCATCAGATTTAAACGCCGATCAAATGCTGAACCACGATCTGGACCCTTCCACAGAACAATAAAAACAGGAATTCGGAGGTGAATGCAGGTTTTTCAGAGCACCGATAGAGGGACTTAACTATTAGTGAATGTTTAGTTAAACCACTATTATATTTATATTTATATTTATATTATATCCATTGAATGGTTCCCTGGCGGTTCATGATTTGCGCGCCACTCGAAGGCGCATCGAACGCTGCGGTCAACCCCTTTGCAAGCCTCAGTCGATGGTGCACTGAGAAAAAAAACTTGTCTGCAAAACACGTTTCTATCTGAAGAAAATGTATTTTTGGGCGAATAGCCTTCGATGGCACTTGAACCTAAGTCGATTGCAGGTCGATAGGGAGTCCGTAATGTACTAGCAACGTCCGCTCAAGACTCGGTCGCAGTCGATGACAGGGTCCCTAGTTTAGAGCCTGGATTCTTCCAATTTATGGAAAATCGACGATTCACACCATCGACAAAGGCAAATGTTGAAACACAAAAACCAAATGTTGGCCAAAAGGGGGAGAATTGACTTCTTTAATTCTGTGGATTGACCACGCAAACCTGTACCAACCTATAGAAAAAAAATCATGGTCTGAGCCAGTGGAACCCTGTGCTGTAAAAAAAATTGTTGACTTGTAATTGTTGTCTTCGAAAATAAAAAATCTCGTTAATAAATTGTTGTATTTATTCTCAACTAGGGAAATCAAATTATCGCAATTTTTCTCTTATGACGATGAAGTTTTGCAAGCCGCGTCCAGCGGCGTTGCCCTCATGGCGCGAGCAACGACAAGTTAGAGATACTTTTTTTTAACAAAAATCAACATTTTTGGAAAGTTAAAATTCGACAAATTTCCAACAAATTTTCAAAAATTTGCACGTGGCAAAGAGGAACAAGATCTTCCTAAAATCAATTCCAAATAAATCTCCTAATTCCACAAATGACTTCTGCAAATTCCATAACAGAAAATATGAAGTGTAAAAAAAATCAAAGAAATAAAAAAAAACGATCGCTGCTAGTATTAAAGTCGAAGAATTCGAAAAATGCCACAACAAAATAGGTTCTTTTTTTACGTGCAGAAAGTGATGAACTAAATGTGAAAAAAAAAAATTTGCAAATATAAAATTTTGCAAACATAAAAAAAAACAAGAGAAATATCTTTAAATATTTTAAAATTGAAAATTAATTTTTACCTTCCTCCCCAGGTATGGGGAAGCTCCGCGACTGGTTTCCCCCCATGGTATCGCCGTATCAAGTACTGGTACTTGAATAACACCCTTTGGACACTGCAATCGATGAGCGTCATTCCCCCGACATAAGAACTTTTCGCATTATCTTAGTTTCACCACAATTGACTCAATTAAAAGCCTTCACATTGTCGTCAATTATTTACATTAATTACCCGAAAAAAAGTCTGTCTCAATCACTAACCCCGTAAACACGCATTGCACACAAGCGACTCATGGTATTGACGTGGTAGACACTTTTTTTCTTCCATCGAAATTGTGTAAAAAAGCGGTGGAAAAACGGGAAAAATTGTGGGTAATTGACGGGGAATTGTTGTGGTGAAGACGCCTCCTCGGGGCACTCCTCCACGAGTCTGCGTCCTGAAAGTGCATTTATAAACATCGGTAAACGTGCGGTCATGTTTGCTGCGGCTGCGCCAAATCCACGATGGAGAATTATTGGATGTCTCGCGGTTACACGATATGCGCTATTATAAGAATACGAAAAAAATGTCCTATATCGAACTTTGTAAAATTTTGACGATTTACAAATTCCCGATCTTGTCATTTTTTTGGAATCACCGGGATTCGCAAAACGGATTTTTGTTAGTGACTAGGGCGCTAAAATGTTTCCCAACAAACGAGTAGGCTGGTGTGTGTGTGTGTGTGTGTGTGTGTGGGTGTGGGTGGGTGGGTGGGTCGATATGGGTGGGTGGGTCGATGTGGGTGGAAGGGGGGGGGGTGTAGGTGGGTGGGGGTGGGAAGGTGGGTGGGGTGGGAGGGTGGATGTGGGTGGGAGGGTGGATGTGGGTGGGAGGGTGGGTGTGAGTGGGAGGGGCGGGGGGTGTAGGTGGGTGGGAGGGGGGGGGGGGGGTGTAGGTGGGTGGGAGGGGGGGGTGTAGGTGGGTGGGAGGGGGGGTGTAGGTGGGTGGGTCAGCGGGTGAGTCGGTGAGAGGATTTGAGATGAAATCGCTCCAGCATTTTTTTCTTATCAAAAATTCCAAATGCTTCTAATTTTCATTTCTTTCAATTCGTTCTAACAAACCGGAAGCTCTATTACATGCACCACCCTACGAAATAAATCTATGAAAAACGTATCTCTTACCCCCTGCAATTATCTCTTATCAATGTGGTAAACAACGTAAAATTATTGGTGATCAAAAGCTTATCAACCACACCTGCAATTATCTCTTATCACCGAAGTACATGGTCTAAAATTATCGGGGATGAATAAGTGATCGAAGATCACTATCTGTGGAAAGCTTTCCCTCATTCCGGTCATGTCGAATTATTTATGGTTATTTTATTTTGACTAATTACATATCATTGTTGTTTTTACTTTCGAGGGCTTCGAAATTGCTGATACGTGCCAATTGTTTTAAAGTTTTCGAAATTTTTTCAGTTTTCGAAATTTTTTAAGTTCGTAAATTTTTAGATCCTTGAAAATTTTACGAAATTTGCCCAATGCGCACACTTTTCGAGATGGTTCAGATTATTTTCAAAACTTTCAATATCACAACGTTCAGAATATTTGGGTTTTTTCAAACTTCGCGGGTCTTCATACCTCCCTTAGGGTCCCCAGCTCACCCCCCCGCCGCGGCCACGCCGTCCAATAGAGTCGGTAAAAGTCGAATTCGCAATGTCACTGCCTCAATCTTTTCCATTCGTTTTTCCATTTTACGTCTCGAATAGTATGTCTCATCAATCCGCACAACGTATGTCCTTGAAATTTGCAAATTTTTCAAAATTCACAAATTTCAAAAATTTTCAAAAAAATTCCGAAATTTCCTAAATTTCCAAAAAATTTCACAAATTTCCAACATTTTACAGATTTCCAAGAAATTTCACAAATTTCCAAAATTTTACAAATTTCCCAAATTTTACAAATTTCCAAAAATTCACAAATTTCCAAAAAAATTCCATAATTTACAAAAAAATTCCAAAATTTCCAACAAAATTCTAAAATTTCCAAAATTTTCAAAATTTCCAAAATTTCACAAATTTCCAAAATTTTACAAATTTCCAAAAATTCACGGATTTCCAAAATTTCACAAATTTCCAAAAAATTGCACAAATTTCCAAAATTTCACGAATTTCCAAAAAAATGCACAAATTCACAAAATTTACAAAACTTCCAAAATTTCACAAATTTCCAAAATTTCCAAAATTAAAAAAAAAATTCACAAATTTCCGGAATTTTCAAAACTGAAGCAATTTCCCACATTTCTCAAAGTTCCAAAATAGCGTTGCAGAATTGTACAAATTTCCAGATATATTAAAATCTCTTAAAGTTCAAGCAGTTTCAATTTTTTCTCAAACTTTCAAAAATTCGCGCCTCCCGGCATGCGCGGCTGGGGTCCCTAGCACCGCCCCCCTTCCGCACGCTCCGCAGACGGTCGAGTCCAAACAGTCCAGTTTCGCATTGTCGTTAGTTCGTTCTTTTTTATTTCCTTTGCATCCTACCGCAGTAATAGTATTACTCATCCATCCGCAAAACACATGTGCTCAAAATTCCTCCGAAGTGCAGACATCGGCTCCCCCCACTAAACGGGGAATTGTGAAATAGCAAATAATGTAAGCCAGTACGCGTCGAAAGGACATCATTGTTTACGGATTTTTTTCCATCGGATTTCATGGAGCAGCTGGACTGAACAATTGTTAAAAAACCGTAGGTGACTGATTGTTTTTCATTGAAAGATATTGAAAAAAATACAATTGCAAATTTTTGTTGAGAACAATCCACGGAGTGCCATTGTTTTCATTGAACAATCGCACATGTGGCAATAATCGAAACAATTGACATATATAGTGTATTCCGATTTACACGAATTTCTTTTTTCTTTCACGTATTAAAAAATGAGTTTGAACAAAAATTTATTTCTTCAAAAGTTTTCAAAATTTTTTTGGAATTTTCGGACTCGAAGTTTTCTCGAATTTGCAAATTTTTTTGGCACTTTCAAGTTTTGACACAGGTTTGACATTTGCAGTCATATGTGACTTTTTGTAAATTCTTTGTAAAATTCACAAGCTCAATTCAAGAAAAAAAATGTTCGCACCACTTTTGCAAAATTCCAAAATATTGCAAAAAAAAAAATGAATTGTACAAAAAATTCAAAATGGTGAAAAGTATTCGACATTCTCTGAATATTTTAATGAAACTGTTTAAAATTTCGAACTTTCGGTGATTTAGTACCTCAAAAAATGCATTTTCCTTGAATTAGAAAAAATTATATAAAACTATATAAACCTTTTTTATAGGTTTTGCATTTGTTAAAATTTTTCGTCATTCTGAAAAGTTCAAAGTTTTTGGAAAATTGTGAAAATTTCCAATTTTTTTTATTTGGATTTTTTCCATCATGTGCTTTTGAACTTTTACGTGCACATATTGATTTTTGCGCAAATTGAGACAATCAACTCCAATTACTCAATTAACGTTGGGCGAATAATTGAAACAATTAGCAACTGGAGCTAGGGCCAAATTACGAAATTCGTAATTCAAGTCTATGGTCGTATGTCAACAAATGTGGACATTATAGAAAAACATAAAGAGTACGATATATATATATATATGTATATAAGATTATACTAAAAATTTAAAAAATTATATTTAAAAACTAGTTTCAATATTTTATTCATTCATTTAGTAATTTTTTATTTATTCATTCATTAATTCATTTATTTTTAATTTAAATACAAGATCGTTCATTTATTGGTTGTGCTCCTATCTTAGTCCGTTTACATAAAAACGAGAAACTTAGTCTACTAACAAAATCTCAATAATTTTCATTTAATTTCAGAAATACGAAAATCGTCTTTTCACCAGACAGGAAAAAAATTCCCGGGGGCGATGGATATCACAAAAGGACTCGATAGCAAGTACGTTATCTAAAGTTTCTACAGAAATTTCTATCACCATTTCCGTGATATGTGAAAGCTCCAGAATTACTGTGGAAGAATTAATCATACATCAAATTTATCATCTTCCAAAAATTTACTTCATTGAAAACAAAATTTCCACTATAACAAATTCTTATTTTCAAAAATTTTAATTTTTTTTCATATATTTCTTCGTATTGAAAGAAAAAATGTCGACTACAAAAACTTCTTATTTTAAGAATTTCCAAATTTCAAAATTTTGTTAATTTTTTTTTTCAAATTTTTGAAGTTTGAAATTTGAAACTTTTATTTTTTATTGAAGAAATTTGAAACTTGAAAGTGAAGCCTGTTTGAAAAATTACTTTTCCGTACAGTCTCATAAAGCTCCTTTTTTTTACTCCATGTTTAATATTTAAGTGAATCATAATCTACAAAAAACGTCTGTTTTTTTTTATGATAGGATGGCAGGTGCAGGTGTTATACCATCGGTCGCCGGTGGCACAGCTACTCTCCCTATAGCCTCAGTAACTTTACCTGGAGAAGTTAAACGAAGTTGGTTGCGTAGGGTTGCACCGTGTGTCGCTTTCCTAGCGGCCTTCTCAAGTGCAATGGCTCTTCTACTTATTTGGAGCGAAGCAGCTGCACAAAGGTAATTGGCTCGTTCGGGATATCTTTACATAATCCAGGAGGGAAAGATGAACAAGGACGTTTTTTTTATGAAGAACTTCAATGCATACTAGTGAATTAAGGATGCTATGAAAAATATGAGGGCACTTGAAAAATGGCAGAAATTGAAAATCATTTCAAAGGTTCTCCTGTTCCCATTTTAACAATTAGCACTGCAAGAAATTTTACAAGTGGCCATATATTTTTAGTAAATGTTCAGCGATAAGTAAGTTGACTTCAAGATATTTATCTCAGTTATTTTTGAGATATTCTGTACGGTAGTGGGGAATTGTCCAGGTTCTAATTCATAAACAGAGAAAAATGTGGGTTTCACAACTATAAAATATAGTGAAATAAGACCTGGACAATTTTCCTGAGTTACCATCACTATTCAGATAGAGTGAAGAAGACTTTGCTACTTTTACCATCAGACCATACGCTTGTCCACTAAATTCACAATTGTTACCTCAACTACATTCACACAGTGATTAGTTTTTTGAACTTCTAGGTCAGTGAGTTCTAACTCACTAGCTAACAGAAATAGAGAGAAGTGATCATGAAACTATATACTTATTGGTCATGATAATGATCCCACAGACTAGTGTTTTATGATGACTTAGTAATTGACTTAGTGATGATGTAAGTAGAATTTACATCACTCCAGGACTAGTCTAATTTGAGGTCTCATAACTAAACATTGTGTGATCAGGACGTCCTAATAAATTGAGTACTGCGTCCAGTGTGTATTCGTCTTATGGTTACTACTCAAATACGGTGATGCTTCATCCTGTACATTGTACTACAGTTTTAGTAGCGAAAGTTGAACCAAAATCATATTTATTACCAATCATATGGTATCCATTACCATGCGACCTCAGCCCTATGTGATTAGTTATCTTTACAGGTGAGATTTTCCTCAGTGTATGGATTCATGATTCTATTGATATCTAAAAGGTTGTGTTTTATTGAAAGGTCGTTCTCCATGCAAAACTCCCATATCTCATGTGACATCTTTGGTTCCTCAGGAGACAAGCTTTCGACGCCAATATGACGAGAGACTATGTCTTCGACGTAGCCATGGACAATCCTCAACTCGTAGCTTACATCCGCCAAATGAATTTCAAGAAGCCTATGAATAAGGAGCCGCACAACATAACAGAAACGCCTGAGGAGAAATTTCTGGTGAACTTTTTCAAGGGGAAACGCGATGGGGTGTATCTTGAATATATCAATCATGCCGGGGCTATTTCAACAAGCTCGTGGTTAGAGGCGGAGTACGGTTGGCGTGGACTCCTTGTGCTAACTGACTTTCGGTCCTTCTTCGAGGCGTGCAGAAGCAACAGGGATCCGAGAACACGCGCCGTACACGCCTGCTTGAGCACTGATAAAGACACGAAAGAAGTAAGAACAAGTTTATGTATGGCAGTGTGAGTGGGTCGATGGGTAGGTGAGTGGATGGGTGGGTGGGTGGATGTCTGCGTGGAGGGGTGGGTGGGTGGGTGTCTGAGTGGATGAGTGGATGGGTGGGTGAGTGTGTGAGTGGATAAGAGAGTGGGTGGGTGTGTGAAAGGATGGATAGGTGGGTGGGTGTCTGAGTGGATGCGTGGGTGGGTGTGTGAGTGGGTGGGTGAGTGTGTGGGTGGATGGGAGGGTGAGTGGGTGAGTGTGTGAGAGGATGGATGGGTGGGTGGGTGTGTGCGAGGATGGGTGGGTGGGTGGGGTGTGAGTGGATGAGTGAGTGGGCGGGTGAATAGATGGGTGGATGGAGGTTTGAGTGGATGGGTGTGTAGGTGGGCGGGAGGGTTGGTAAGGGTGGGTGGGTTGGTAGGGGTGGGTGGGTTGGTAGGGGTGGGTGGGTTGGTAGGGGTGGGTGGGTTGGTAGGGATGAGTGGGTTGGTAGGAATGGGTGGGTGGGTCGGTAGGGATGGGTAGGTGGGTTGGTAGGGATGGGTGGGTTGGTAGGGGTGGGTGGGGATGGGTGGGTGGGTTAGTAGGGATGGGTGTGTAGGTGTATTGGTGGGGATGAGTCTCTATATGTCCGATCTCTAATCGGTCCCACTCACTTCAGCCCACTTGTTTATTCTTCCAAACTTTTTCTTTTTATCATTTTTTATGACTCAACTTATTTCTTTTTTTTTATTCAGATTGCGTATCATCAGGAGTCAGAGGTGCGTGTGACCAAACTCAGTGAGGGACCGAATAGCCTAATATTTTCAGACGAAGGACTTCCAACGATGAGACTCAAGTGCTTCCCACTCTACAGTGTACTACTGGCTTATAATCAAACTACAATTGATTATTTCAGTCTCGACAGTATTGACTCCTCCGATAGCCAGGTGATTATTTCTCATGATGTGATTGTATTTAGTGATTTATGGGACAATGCATTGATAAAAAAAACATTGATAGATAAAAATTAAAAACGCGAGAAACTCATTAAATTATCCTGAACTTGCAATTTTTAAATTAAAAAAAAAAAATTTAGGAAAAAAAGTGATGAACCATTTGCGAAATAACTTACAAATAAAATTGGAATTTTAACTAGTGAAATTTGTGCTTTATCAATTAAAATAAAAAATAACAAATAAGCAGATAATTTTTTTCGTTCAATTCCATCAATCACAAGTCGACAATTTTTTTTTTAATTCTCTGAGGAATCTTACATTCTTAAATAATTAAAATTTTTCATTTCAGGTACTCAACACAATTCCATGGGACATTGTCCGAATATCCGTCCTTTCAATTCGCACAAGTAATCATCAGAGTGAGGCAGATGTGCGATCGCTCATTGATAAATTATCAGCAAGACGATACAAGCTCGTTAACACGACTGACACTGGTAAACTCATATTTACATACTCGAGATTACTCAAAATCTAGAAATCATAAAATGAGAAATTATAATCGAGCAAAAATGCCAGTTTTAGGTATTAGTGAGATAAAAACAAAAATTCATCGCTTTTGAAGCGAAATCAATCGATTGAATACCAGTTAATTATCAATTAATTACCCTTAATCATCATCATAAAAAAATCATTTTCTTTTTATCATTACGGTAAACACTCGTAGGCATTTCTCAGCAAAGTAGTTAATCAGGTCAAGACTATTTTAGAACGTATTCAGTTTTCTATGAATAAATCGAAATCCAAAAGAGATAGCACAATTTTTATAACAACATTTTTTATAGATCTTTGAATTCCCCATAAAAAACTCCTTTATAAAAATTTTTCTATCTTCATTCAGTTAGATGATATTCAACAAAAAAGATCTCACATCAAATAAAAAAATGGAAAAATTGAAAAAACAATTTTGTGGAATATTTCGAAATCTAATGGAGATAGCAAAATGTTTGTATAACATTTTTTGTAGATCTAAAAGTACTGTTTAAAACAGGTCTCTACGTAAATTTTGCTATCTCCCTTAGATTTTGGGTTATTCGTGAAAAATGTTAGTGAGCGCAGTCTTTAACTGATTGGCCACTTTGCCCCTAATTTATTTTACAGCATTTGTAATTAGTTTAAATCTTTTTTTACTGGATCCACTGCCAAGATTTTTTTTCATTTTAGTCCACTACCATGTCAATGTATTTTCTACATTAATTTAAGTAAATTTTTCTACCAATTTATTTGCTTAAACGTCCCGTGTGAGGGATTGAGTCTCGAATTACCACTAGATTTATCATGTTTTCATGTAGAGTGAGGGCCTTATTAGCTCATAAGTAATTGATTTATGGAGCGATTAATTTCAAGTCAGAAATTTAGGGAATTGTTTCCAGGACTTAATCTCATTTATTCAATGTTGGAATCTTCCCCCCCCCCCTTTTTTTATAAAATAAAGTGATTAAACGTACACTGTGTTAAGTCTTTTTATCTCTTATCGTCGTTAATATGTCGCTATATACTCTTTATTTTAGAATACATTTTTTTCATGTGAAATACTGACCATTTTAACTATTTCCAATTTCTGTAAATTTTTCAAAATTTGTCAAAATTTCAATTTACATGCTCAAAAAACATATGAAAAATCTCACATTTTTTCTGATTTAAAAACCAAAAAAATTGCATAATTTTTTTTTACTTACTTTTAATTGTCCTTCACAGTTTAGTTACGGAAAAAATAAATGATGCCTGAAAAAAAATTTGAAAAAAATACTTTTAAGGATGTGAATTATATTGGAATTTTGATAATCCATAAAAAATTAATAAATTTTTTTTTCCACTTGGTCAAACAAATTGTTGAAGACAACTAAAAAAAAAAAGTATTTAAAAAAATTGTGAAAAATTCTGATTGTGCTAACTTGAGCCAATTTTCTTACTTTAAAAAATCTCAAAAAATTTGAGAAATGCAAAAGATAAAAAAATTGAAGAATGTCGCCAAAAATTTGGTCAAACTTCGAATAAAAAAACTTATATCTTCTCCCACTTCATGACCACCCAACAAGCTACCCATCGATACATTCTCAATTTTTAATTTCTCAATGACGAATTATAGACAAACTTAGCTGAGTGCCTTAACAAACATTTTCCACATTTCTTGTGTCAATATAGCCAATAGTGATAAGGGCCGAGGCCCTGGGGCATCCAATGCTCAATTTTCCTTAGAATTAGTCGTAAAAATCTGCTGTTTGAAAGCACTCGTCAGCTTTATCAATTCAATGTGCATGGGACATTTTTTTCTTTTGACATTCTCCATTGGTCAAGATAACTTGAATCGATGATAGTGAAGAGATAGTACAACTTGTGTGTCCGTCCAAGACGGATCTTTGGGGCTTTTTTCCTCGAGAGCGCGTTCGTTGGGACGCGACTCGACAATTTTTCGAGGGCATTTTTAGGGTTCTTCACCATTGGACAAGATTTTTTGGCGAAATGGAGACAACAGGAATGATGCGGGATGGTACCACATCCCCATTGAGCAAACGCGAGAGTTCCAAATTGTGGCAATACCTAGCAGCATGCTCAGGTAAGTTGGAGAGGTCCATGTCTTAAAAACGCTCTTGAAAAAGCTCTTTAAAAAAAACCCTCAGAAAAGCCTGGAACGAGCTGTGGAGAAGAATACATGGGGTGTGACCCTTGATTGGTCCGGACCAATACCCGATAGGATCAGACCGATTGGTCCGGACCAATCGACAATAGGATCAGACCGATTGGTCCGGACCAATCGACAATAGGATCAGACCGATTGATCCGGACCAATCGACAATAGGACCGGGTCAATTGGCTCCAATTATCCGGTATTGATCCGAACGAATTGGCCCTGTCCTATCCGGTATTCGTCTGGACCAATTGACCCGGCCCTACTTGGTATTAATCCGGACCAATGCCCGATAGGACCGAACCAATATCCGATAGGACCGGACGCTCGGTCCGGACCAATATCCGATAGGACCGGATCGATTGGTCCGGACCAATATCTGATAGGGCCGGATCACTCGGTCCGGACCAATATCCGATAAGACCGGAAGGCTTGGTCCAGACCAATATCCGATAGGACCGGACTGATACCTTCTACCCTGGGACAAAAATTCGCATTTGCCGAATCAACGGCAATATATAACGGCAACGGTTATAGTATTCTCCCTCTCAAGTAATCATCTTGGCAGGAGTAAATATAGTTACTACAAGAATACAAGAGTTCGATACAAATACTTATTACGTTGAGTTGAAACTCGGAATAAATATCATTCCTCGTTAATTTCAAATATGCAGGAAAAATGTCCACTATCTTGTCCAAAATAGTCGATGACTATAGATTACAAATGATTTATTCACAGAAATTTCTTATGAACTTCGGATGAAAATTTTAGGGAAAAAACGCTCTGAAAACAATATGAATTTGGGAATAGGAAATACAATTTTTAAGACAGTCAAAATTGTTGATAATTCTTTGCAGAGTTTGATTTCGCGAAAGTTTTTTGAATCGGCATTTCAAGAGATTTTTTGCAGAAGTTTTTGAGACGCGCAAGAAATTAAACTCATCCGTGACAAGCCATCAAACGTGAAACCTAAAATATCAGTATTGAAAATAATTTCGACGATTGCTGAATTTTTAGTATGAATTACACAAATAATAAGTGCGGAAGTTATCACATTTTTTCTCAATCAATAGTCGTTGCATTGACTAGGAACGCTTCAGTTCCGTTGGCGCTGCGCGCAACCGGAAGTTCCGTTCCATTCCGTTTCATGATTCACTTCCCGTTGCGGCCGGTGTCCGCTTTGACCAAATCATACAGCAGAATGCTATTCAAGAAAGTGCATGCACATAAATGATCATCGTCAGAGTCGAAATATCTCGAAAATCGTGACATGATTTATTTTTTAATCGCCATTCATTTATTGCCTGATCAAATTAGCCAGATAATATCGTGAAGTTATTTGGGATATCGATTCGAGGTTAGTTTTCAAAACTCGGACAATTGTTCAAGTTGTCATAGCTTATGTAGTTATTAAAAATCCTATACACAGAATATTTTTTGACATTCTGTTAATTTATTAAGTTTCCAAAATCTAAAAAATTCTAAGATGAAGCTTTAAAAAAAAAGCCTTGATTTTCTCTAGCGAGTGTGCTGGCAGTGGGTGTGGGAACGGCACTGGCGTGGACATCTCCAGTTCTTCCAAAACTCGACGCCAACTCATTTCTACCTGTCACCGAGGAGCAGGGTTCTTGGGTGAGTTCCCTGCTGGCCCTGGGAGCAATAGCCGGAGCCCTTCCCGCGGGCGCACTTGCCGATAAATTGGGCCGGAAGAAAGCCCTCCTCCTCCTCGCGGGGCCCTTCCTCATCTCCTGGATAATGATTGTCTTCGCAAGGAGTGTATGGGTTCTCTACATTGCGAGGTTCTTCGTGGGTATCGCCGTTGGCGCTGCATGTGTCCAGGTAACTAATCCATGCGACAAGCTTCCCAAGTCATTTTTAGGAAGGATTAGCCGTGGATGAAGTCGACAATGCACAAACACGTTTAGTTGACGACGTGGCTGGACGAAAAGACGGTTATGACACTCATAGTACGTAACTATCGCGCGGGACCACAGTACGCATGCCTTGTAGGAGCACTCTATGGCCTATTGCTATGACGCGTTGCTATGACGCGTTGCTATGGCGCGTTGCTATGGCGCGTTGCTATGACGCGTTGCTATGGTGCGTTGCTATGGCGCGTTGCTATGACCCGTTGCTATGTCGCGTTGCTATGTCGCGTTGCTATGACACCTAAGCAAAAGTGTCCGAACAGCGTAACACCTTCAGATAGTCCCATAAGAAGTTTCACTCCAATAATCAAGTCTTCAGAACCAAAACCGGTCTCCAAAGTCAAAAGTCATACAAACTACGATTATCTCTCCCACTACTCTCTTACTACTTTGGCTAAGCATTTACTCATCCGCTCATACGCATCCGGATAAACGCATCCGCTATTATTTTTCCAGGTGCCTTCCTACATAGCTGAAATAGCATCGCCGGAGGCTAGGGGAACCCTCGGAGCAATGTTCCAGCTATTCCTAGGAGGCGGCATCCTCATGTCATTCGTCCTAGGTGCAGCGACCTCCTACACTGTCTTCGGAATCCTCTGCGCTTTGGTGGAGATTGTCTTCCTGGGTAGCTTTGTGTTCATGCCAGAATCACCATCCTGGCTTGTCGTAAGTTGAATGCGGATGTTGGCTGCCAAATCCTCCACAGCAATACCAAGCAAACAAGGCTCATAAACCTTATTTTACCCGAATTCGTCCATAGGTTCATGTTGAACCTCGTCAGAAAGCTAAAGTAAACTCTTACCCGTCTGCCTAATAGTCTGTCACCTCCTGTCCTCAATATCGACCATCCTGCTAGCTAGATTCAATCCAGATATAAGGCTGGAAGTCAATCCCCGAGTCATTGACAATCAGAAGCATCTGGGTATCATCAATTTTTCATTCGACACTGACTAAACTTATGGTAAAGGGTCAAGGAAGGAAGCAGGAAGCGACTAAAGCTTTGGAGACTCTTAGAGGAGACCAGTACGATCCAACTGACGAATTGGAGGAGATGCAGAGAGAAGCTGAGGCTAATGCCACTCGCAACAGCTCGGTTTTCGATCTCATTCGAACGCGGGGTTCTCGACGCGCTGTTCTAGCAACGTTCGGAGTCATGGCCTTTCAACAGCTGTCTGGTATCAACGCTGTCATCTTCTACACCGTTACCATCTTCAAGGCAGCTGGAAGCAGTATGCAACCGGATGTTGCAGCTATAGTTGTGGCTCTTGTACAAGTAAGTTATCAGATGAGAGTGAGGGAGCACGTGAAAAGGGCCCACTTTGACGGTTCGTTGTCACTGAATGCCTAATGGTTAGCTTTCTAGTGCATCGGAGTGGGTCTCAGCTGAAGTGCTGCTCAAAATATTTTCAATTTAATTGTGAATGATTGTTTGTCTTTTGAATATGTTAGAGGGAGCTTTTTGGATCTTGCAGTAACTTTCTCAAACAATCTTTGGTGTCTCGAAATAAATGTGGAGACTCCAATGGCAATCGAGTCACATTTTGAATTTGAATTTGCGCGGGAAGTGGTAGTAATAAACTGTGAAGGGCTCGAAAAATGAAGCCGAGCCCGTGTGGTGGCTTCTCTATTGCGCGTGGCGTCGGTTGGGACCGAGCGTCGCCTGGAAAGGCGACGCTAACCACTGTGAGCGCAGCCGGCTAAGAAGGCCTCTCTGCGCACGGTCCTTTTGAACAATCTATTCTGAAAATTGGGATTAATTATTTATCATTTGTTATTTTTTATTTATTATTTTTTATGTAATAAAAATAATACAGATCTCACCTATGTTGCGACATTGAACTAGCTTCCAGTCTTTTTAGTTTCAAGATGGAAGTGGGTCAAAAATAGAGATAAAAAATGCAATTCGCAATATGGTTTCCAAACAATTGGATAAAAATTGAAAATTGAAGAAATAAAAAATATTTTGGACAATAAAAAATAGTTTGAAATTGAAAATAATGGAGAAAAAAAAACTTTGTTACTTCCTCCAGTTCGTGATGTCGGGAGTTGCTGCTCTGATTGTCGATCGGGCAGGTAGGAAGCCGCTGCTAATCTTCTCGTCGACCCTCATGGGGCTCAGTCTTATTGCGCTGGGGGTTTACTTTAGGCTCAAGGAGGCCGGTGACAATGTTTCCAACTTAGGATGGCTGCCCCTCTTGTCCCTCACGCTCTTCATGATCGCCTTCTCTGTCGGGTGAGTTTCCACATTATACCCATCAGCATTGTTTTTTGCAAAACTGTTCAAAGTCTCTCTAATCGTTCTAGAGCATTTTTAACAAAATGTCTGTATGTATGTGTATATGTGTGTTTACGCGTACGTGTGTGCCCACAATTTTTGGACAACGATTTCTCCCAAACGAATCACCCGATTCGATAATTTTTTTTTAATCGATGCGTCTTCACGCAGATGAGACCTGATTAGATTTCGAAAGAAATTCATGCACCAGTTTCCGGTTTTTTTTTTAAACATGAAGCATGAAAATCGCCAGAAGTTTTAATCAATCATTATTTACGAAGGAAAGTTGTGATCAAGCTAATCAATGTCGCAATTGGAGTGTCTCGGCGCACCTTAGCTCCGATCAAAATTTGACTCACTTTCATGTAGTTATTTATTAGTTATTGGTTGATTTTGAGTGCCGCCAAATTTTAATGACTAATCAAACTTTTATATTCGGTCTAGATCCGAAGTTGTCCGACTACCGCCGGCGCATGCGTGTTTGCCCGCATTTGCACAGGAGAGTCTGAATGTGCGATGCGCAGTGTGATTGGTCAGTGCGTCACGTGACATAGTCGCAGGTAGCGACACCTGTTGTATTCCAGTACTCAAAGTTTCATGATTACTATTTTTTTCTCTGAAACCAGTCTTTGAACATTTAATTGACGTGTCGGAAAATGTAGGAATGGAAAACAGAAATTACAAATCGGGAAGTTTTGTTTGCGCTCCCAACGGGGGCAAACACACTTGCATCCCATTAGTTAGCTCTTGTCCTGTGTTGATATAAGGTAGATTTGGATGGTACATCGCGACTTGTTAAATTTCAGACTTGGACCAATTGCGTGGATGCTGATGCCCGAATTATTCACCATTGAGACAAAAGCCATCGCTTCTGGCCTAGCTGTGATGCTCAATTGGTTCCTAGTTTTTCTCGTAACTAAAACCTTTCCCGCCATGAAGGAGAGCCTAGGCGCTGCCGTAACCTTCTGGATATTCGCTGGTATAATGATAGGTGCCTCCGTCTTTGAGTACTTCTTCGTCCCTGAGACGAAAGGAAAAACACTCCAGGAAATTCAGAATGGACTTAACGGTGTTGCGCCTTAATGAGCCATTTGCACGATTTTATCGCCAATTTTGTAGTTTCTAATGCGCTCTAAGGAAGTGAAAATTTCCTTAAGGATAATGTGATGAAGTTGCAAAGGATCTTAGGACATTGTGTCGAAATTAGGATTAGAGGTCAAAAATTCAACATTTCAGAAAATTTTGAAATTTTGAAAATTTGACATTTTGAAATATTTTGAAATTTTGAAAAAATTTAACATTTGAGAAAATGCTGAAATTTTGAAAATTGGACATTTTGCAATTTTTTTAAAAACTTTGAAATTTAAAAAAAATTAAAATTTTCAAAAATTTTGAAATTTTGAGAAATTTTGAAATGTTGAAAATTTTTGAAATTTTGCAAAATTTTGAAATTTTGAAAAATTTTGAAATTTTGAAAAACTCTGAGAAACTATGAAATTTTGAAAAAATGTGAAATTTTGAAATTTAGGAATTTTGACATTTCTCATTTTTTCAAATATTTGATGTGCCCAAAATTCTGGAATGTTGGAAAATTTTCGATATTTTTCGAATTTTTCGATTTCTTAAACAATCTTTCAAAATAATTAAAAAAAAATAGTCCTGTTTTTTGTAAGACGGAATTCATTTACAATTAATCATCTGTCATACTCACTAACTAATTATTTACGAATAATGCGTAAGAGAATTAAACGATACATAATTTTGATTATTTTTATTACCGTTGTGGAACTAATTTATATAGGATATATTCACCTAGGTATAGAACCTCAACGCGCCTTTTCGAAAACACTGATGTGGACCTTTTTTACATTTTTCTTCTCAAAATTGAAGTAAGTAATAATATCAGGTAAGTTAAAAATTTGAAAATTTCGAGTATAATGAAAACATCCCAAAATATTTTTTTTATGAGAATATTTTCGATTTGTATTTTTAAAAACAATTGAACCGAAAAAATAAATATAATTTTTAAAAAGAGTGTTAAGAAACGTCTAAATTTCGAAAATTTTAAACATTTACAAATATCAATAATTTAATTTTTTTTTTTTTTTGTAATTCAAAATTTTTTTTTGAACTACTCCGAAAAGTGGTCCCGCATGAGCCAAAAAAACTGTCTCAAAATTTCAAACAAAATGATCCCAGCTCGAATTTGTCCATTATCGATATTTTTTAAAGAGTGCTACTCCGTGACCTTGTAAAATAGATCTCATACATAACGACACTGAGCCTACTCAGGACACTGCACAATTCCCAGAGATTAGACTGATTGCATATCTCGAGGGCTCGATGTTCTCCACAATTTTTCATCGACAATCAATTGATAAATCGAACAAATAGGGAATCACGACTCATTGAATCACTGCTTTATTTCTCCGGAGAGATTAACTTCATTGAGAAAAACGGGAAGTAAAAATGCAATCGCTATCTGTGCCACTCGTGTTGCGCCAATGTACACATTGTTTAAGGGTGTTTGTGCGCTGGAAAGGGGAAAAAATTGATAAAATTCTTTTTTCGTCACACAATGTAATCTGAAGTTTTTGATGTCATATATACCGTAAAAGAAATAGAAAGTTTTTTTGCCAAATTTTTCAAATTTTACTAGCCCACGCGTTCACACATCCACATCCACACACCCACCCACCCCCTCCCTCAGGCCAAAACACCCACTCCCCCCCCCCCCACCTACCCACCCACCCACTCAAGCCAACGCACCCAGTCAACCGACCCACCCAGCCCAACCCACCCATCCACCCACCCAACCCACCCAACCCAACCCACCCAACCCAACCCAACCCAACCCAACCCAACCCAACCCAACCCAACCCAACCCAACCCAACCCAACCCACCCAGCCCACCCAGCTCAATCCAACCCAACCCACCCAGCCCACCCAGCTCAACCCACCAGCCCAACCCAACCCAACCCACCCAACCCAACCCAACCCAACCCAACCCACCCACTCAACCCACCCAACCCAACCCACCCAACCCAACCCAACCCACCCAGCTCAATCCAACCCAACCCACCCAGCCCACCCAGCTCAACCCACCAGCCCAACCCAACCCAACCCACCCAACCCAACCCAACCCAACCCAACCCAACCCACCCAGCCCACCCAGCTCAGCCCAACCCATCAACAGACGCACCCACTCAACCTACCCACCCGCCCATGCAACCGACCCACCCATCCACACACACACACAACGTAGCACAACACCGCTTGGGTTCCTAACTTGAAATTCCCGTGATGGCAAGAATTTTTCGGATTGTCTGATGAGCGGGCGGTTGCTCACGAAGTAGCCCTTATCATCCGGTGCAGCTTAAGGTCCACGAGCCCACATATCCCAGAAAAGAATCGAAGGCGTTAAGGATAAAACAAAAATTAAGGAAAAAATAAGGTAGCATCATAGCCACTACATCATCACTATGGGGAGAAGATACGAACGGAGGCAAAGACACACGCCCCGCACATGCGCACAGCATCATCTCAAGATTTCTAGGATAGTGAAATCCGATTTCCGAAATCGGCGAGTTAATAAATGTGATTTTCACCGAAATATTGGGGATTACGCTTTAGAGCGCGATAAGAAGTATAATCATGGTTCGATAGCGATTATCAATCTTGTTACACAATTGAGGATTTATCAGTCTAGGGTGACCATCTCACTTGACCAGCGGACGGTCCCGGGCGCGTACCGAGCCAATTGAATTTTCGCTCAGTGCTCAGTACGGAAGTGGAGTAACGAACTGAACAATTGTTGTTCAGTGAAAATAAATATCAGTTGCGTTTTGTGGTAGAACCCCCACTATGAACCACGAGGAACCAAAGGGGGGACAGTATAAAGAGTATGCTTACACGCCAATAACGAGACGAGTGGCGGATACCGCGGACACTATCCAAAGTCACCGGGTCCTGGTGAAAGAGGATCGAGTTATTTTTCAAAGAGCTCTATCCGGAAACGCGACAATGACGGAGAACGGATCCAAGACTTTTCAGTTTGTAGCTGCAATTGCTGGTAAGTTAAACACCTATATAGTTTTTTCCCTCACTTTTGAAAAATCTCCAACATTCTGGATTTCTCGAAATTTTTTTTTGAAAAAAGTACCATCTTGAAAATTTTGGGAAAGAATTTTTGGTTTTTGAAAATTTTCAAAAATAAGAATTCCCGGAGTTTTCCATTTTTTTCTTTAATGACGGGAAATTTTTGAAATTGGAAATTCTGGGTGGAAATTTGGACAAAGTTTTTGAATTTGTTTTTTTAAAGGCGGGAATTTCCAAAAATTGAAAATTCTGGGTTAAATTTTTGAAATTTTCAAAATCCAAGATTTTTTTATTTTCAGATATTTTGTGGGTTTATAAGATTTCAAAATTTTGAACTTAGCAGCTTTGCAAATAAAAATCACCGCGGAAAAACTGCGATTGCCAATATTATGGTGGGTGGGTGGGGGGGGGGGGGGGCGGAAGAGTGGGGTAGAGCGGTACAGAGACTTGATTTTCAATTTCCCGCGCATTTGGTCCCGCAAAAAAACTTCCTCATTATGGTAACTGTGATCACTCGATTAAGTTAAATAGTATAGAACAATCTCCAAATATTGTTCGTTCCATGGTAAATCATTGAGGTTGGATTAATCATATCGCCATCTGCGATCCTTCCTGAAAGGTTGATCGGATTTCGGACAGGATGCAAACTCGCTTCCCCCTCTAGCATATAAACTGTAATACGCTGTTAAATACTGTAAATACGAAAAAAAGTTATAAAACCTAGCTGACGGGATTTTTCATGGCGAACATTTTTTGTTAACACTATTTTTCTCTATATGTAGTCCTTTCCTCACAAAGCGCTGTCTAGTTCGTGCCACCACCTGCACTACCACCAAATTTTGAACGCTAGGGACAAATTATTAAACATGAAATGTACAAAATTTGTTAATACTTTTTTTCATATAGCCGCTTTTCAAATTTTGTTGTATACAGAATAATTATTGCAAAATCCCAACCCGCCCACCGACACCAACCAAAGCACCGACCCGTCCACCCCCACCACCAACCCAGCCGCCTGCCCGCCCCTGCCAACGAACCCATGAACCCACCCATTCACCCGCCTATCCTCACCAACGGACCCACCCATCCGTCCATTCGCCCACTCCCGCCAACCAACCCACCAAACCACCCACCCACCCGCCTACCCCACCAACCAACCCGCCCACCCCATCAACTAACCCACCCACCCGCTCCCCCACCAACCAACCCACCAAACCATCCATCCACCCGCCTACCCCACCAACCAACCCGCCCACCCCATCAACCAACCCACCCCCCCCCCCCCCCACCAACCAACTCACTCACCCGCCCATCCCCACCAACCACCCCACCCACCCGCCTCCCCCCACCAACCAATTTACTCCCCCCCCCCCGCCCACCAACCAACTCACCCACCCGCCCACTCCCATCAACCAACCCACCCCCACCAACTAACCCAACCACCCGCCCACCCCCGCCAACCAACCCACCAAACCACCCATGGATCCGCCTACCCCACCAACCCGCCCATTCCCATCAACAAACCCACCCACCCACCAACCAACTCACCCACCAACCAACTCACCCACCCTCACCAACTAACCCAACCACCCGCCCACCCCCGCCAACCAACCCACACAAACCAGCCTACCCACACCAACCGACCCACCCACACACACACAGACATTTTGTATATACAATGGATATACAATGGTAAATATTTTTGGGGGGCCATGAGATTTCTCCAGCTTTGTAGAATACTGCATAAATTTGAATTTCTTGAATAATTTCAATACTTAATTCAACAATTTTTTGTTGGTTGCTCATGCTCGTGCACGTCTGTATCGTTCGAAGATGAATGTCATCGGCGCAAAATTGCATAGAGTCTACATGATGTCTAAATTTAAATTGATTTGGATTGATTCCGTTGGGCTGCATTGATTCAAATTTATCTGGACAGTATTTCTTCCGTGAATTGCAAATTTTTTCTCGTTGCAAATCTTAAGTGCACGGAAACTGTAGCTATAGCTATACAGCTAAAGTAGTTCAATCATCTCGGAAACCACTCGCACATCGTAAAATGCAAATTGAGTGCAGCTCATTCTATATGATTTTTTTTTTTCATTTGCCAGACCAATTGAATGTAAAAAAATTGACAATTACAAAAACTATTAACAAAAATATTTTTCCAACTCTAGTTTTTTTCAGCAATTTTGTTAGCTCGATTGAGATGCGTCAAAAGGGCCCGGATGCTGGCAAAATTATTTCGCACATTTTTCCGCACTAATTTAAAAAATTGCGCACATTGTTTATGGATTTTATGGATTTTTTATGGACGCGATAATCGTCGAAACTAAAATTCCCGACGGATGGCGGAAAATATTTTCTGACGTTTTTTTCTTTGCAATTTAAATGATAATTACTTAAGAGGTCGCACAAAAATAATAACGGGGAAACCCAAAAAAAAAGATTTTTTTTTTTAATTTTCCAAATTTTTAGGCTTTCCAAAATTTTTAACGATTTTTTTAATTTTTTTTTTTTTAATATCAATTTTTTTCTGGAAATTGTACAGCAAATAAAGTTACATGTATTTTTCATTCACTAACTTTTTACATCGGTTCCATATTGAATATTTTTACATATTTAACATAGACATATATATTTCAAGTTTTTAATTTTTTTTTAACATTCTTATCATGAGCCTGCATCAAACAATTTTTAAAGAAATATTTTCGCACTCTAGTTGTTGAAATACTGCACTCAATTAAATTTTTTGATCGTCATTAACCGGAATTTATCAAGTGAATAATTGATTTTTATCATTGATATCGTATAATCGCGGTTCCCACGATAGCGCCCTAAAACATTGATTGATTATCAAGAGCTTGGTATTGTAAGTCTGTTAAGCATTTTAAGGGTATTCGAGCGTGCTAACCAAAAAGACCAGAAAATTTCGATTTTTTTTTTGACAAATTCGTTGGCCCATTCAAAAGCTGAGTACAAAATTTCAGATTTTTTCCAAGCCGGGATTAGCTGTTATCGATTTTCAAAAAACGCAATCTAGTATGCAAAGTATGGAAAATACGAAAAACTTTTTTTTTTTTTGTTCAGCCCTCGAACCTTGCGGCCCATTTTCAATATTTCAATGATTTTACAGGAACTTTATATTCGTTCATAAAAAGATACAGACAAAATTTTGATAAAAACATGGAAAAAAAAGCCCAAAATTCTGAAATTTTTCACATGTGTAGAAGTTTTTTTATATGAATGAATGAAAAATATTCGGTTATGATCGCGAGCATTGTTTATAAAAAATTATAATTAACAACAATATATTTTTTTCTTAATATGAGACAAAACAAGTCGAAAAAAAGGAGAACATTTGACATATCATTTCTTTTTTTCGGGGATTGTTTTCCTGCCCTTTTTGGGGTCATATGTCGAAATGTAATGGAGATAACATAATTTTGATGAAAGTGTTGTTTGTAGGGCACACTGAGAGCTACAAAAAAGTTCTATATGAACATTCGTTAATATTCTTAGTTTTGAAGATATCTGCGAATAACGCTTTTGGTTGGTGCCGCGGAGTTTCTCCGTAGACAGGGCAATTCCGGGTAGAGCTGCGCGCGCAACTCACGAGACGTCTGATCGACTCGAAAAATGTTTTTTTCACTTTTTAGAGTTTTGCGGTTCTAATTTTTGGAAAAAAATTTGAAAAAACTTTAGACACTTCAGGAATTTGGAAAATTGAATTTTAGAAAATTTGCAACTTTCTGAAATTACAAAAAAATCAAGAATTCCGGTAATTTTGAAATTACAAAAGTTTCAATTGAAAAAAATTAACAAAAAAAAATTCAGCAATTTTAAAGTCTTGAAAAATTTCAGAAATTCCAAAAATTTTGTAAATGTCAAAATTTGTTGATATTTTACAAATTTAGAAAAATTTCAAAAATTTCAAAAATTTCAAAAATTTCAAAAATTTGAATAATTAAAGAAAAAAATGAATTAAAAATTAAATTATTTGCATAAAGTTCTTTTCTCCAGTTACATTCATTCAATTAACAATATATAATAGAGCACTTTTCGGGAAATGAAAAATCCAAGCGAACACTCCATTGGTCTCCCACGTAAACGTCATCCGGTTGAAAATCCGAGATGAAATCTCGTCCAACGGAATAATTCCGGAAGTCAATCATTACATCGCATTCAGCATCTGCATATATACCTATAAAATAGCAACGGACATAGAGTACATCAGCTGTCATTCTGCAGAGCTTATAAACGTCCTTAACAGTGCCTTTAGCAACAAGAAAAATTTATTAAATTAAAAAACTACCGACTTTTTGAAGTGTTTAATGTTTTTGCAAAACCAAATTTTCAAACGGCAAAATTTCAAAATTTCAAAATTTCAGATTATTAAAATTTCAAAATTGCAAAATTCCAAAATTCCAAAATTTCACAATTTCAAAATTTCAAAATTTCACAAATTTTCCAAAACGCCTGAAATTTTTTTTGTTCAAAATTCTCAACGAGTTCAAAATCCCTGAAATTTTCAATCCTCAAATTCTTAGAATTCACTCGCGAAATTCATCACATATAAATTCCGAGTTGTACGCAAAAGTTTAGAGCTGTTATCAATGTTACGCCTACCACGCTGATTGTACATCTCGCTAAAAACAAAATTACTTGAAGTCAGAATGTCGGTGCAATGAAAATTGAAAAAAAATCCAAATGGAACCAGTGCGATGTGGAAACCGGAAAAAAATTTTTTTTCAATTCATCTTCAATATTTTTTTTTATGTCTCAGTCTAATGTCATTTCTAATCATGAGAATGGAAAATTGTCAATGACTGTTTTTCTGAATGGGGTAATTCAAAAATTTTTCGATCGAACTGATTGAACCACATCTATATATATAAATAATATATCTGACTACTGAGCACAAACGCATAAATTTTTCAAAATTTCGTATCTTTTCATGACTAGAAAAAGAATCTGTTCAATTATTTACTAGAAAAAACAATGACAAAGTCCGTGGATATCTAAAGTTACTGAGACAGAAGTGCTCATTTCAAATTTCCCGCCAAGTGTCGCGACACTACTGTAGTCAGTAGCAACATTTGTCGGGCCTCCCTAACCTCTCCAATCATTCCTCATTTCGATGTTCTGCGACTCGTTGGGATTTAAACCACGCAGAAATATATTGGCGATCACTCCACGCGTCAACATTTTTTTTTTGTTAATTAAGAAAAGTTTGTACCCGATCTTCCCTTCAAAAATCAGTTTCCGAAAATTTGCGCGCTCCCGCTGATTCGCGAAAACTTTTGGAGTCTAATGAATCTACAGATCTCACAAAATTTTCAATTCTTTGGAATTTCCAATGTTGTAAACCAATAAAATTATACAACAATTTTTAACATTTACAAAACCTTGACAATTTGACCTAACCAAACATTGCTCATTCCCTCAATTCAGGAAAACGCGATTCCCGTATTTTCTTACTCATGAGTATGGAATCTGTCTTTAATTTCGCTTCATCAGTTTCGTTTTCCTCCATCAGTTTATTATGTAAAAAGCAAACAAGAGCATTCCTGAAAAATTCCATAATCGGTAATCGGTAATCGATAAATCATCGATACTATCTGATAAGACTCCCTAGAATTTTTGTAGTCACGTATAACGACTGAAGGAACTTGTAATGCGCCTTTCCGCGATCCCGATACCATCCACTCTTCGATAATGACTCTATGACAATTGGCGGGGCAAAATGGAGCAAGTAGATTCTCCATATTACCAGATGCGCAATGCATGGAAAAAATCGGCGCTGCGCTCGTTTGACTTCCGGACCGGAAATCAACTCCGTGGCGCCATTCATTCGTAAATTCACCACCGACCAATCGAATGCTACGCCTCGAAATGTCACGCTAAGATCTCAGCGTCACCGATTTCCTGTTTTACAGATTTTTAATCAAAGGGAAGAAAAGGAAAATCGGGAAAAAAAATATTTCTACTCTGAACTATATAGAAGAAATCTATCGTTTCATATTTGCTCAGGATCGCGTAACGATAGCGTTCAATAATTTAGCGGCTGCGCGCGCATTTCGGCGTGACAAAATATCGAGATATATCGATTGTTTATCGATATTAGATGTATCTCCTTTTTATAATAGGAGGATAGGATTTTAAAAACAAGTTCGGTAAAGAGTTCCTACGTTTAACCTTCAAATTCTCATTTTCCTGATCGAAATCGTTTCGGGCATTGATGTCTCCTTAATTTGGTAATTTTCCCAAATTCAAGTCAAGATTAATTAAATTCAAATATATATTGACGAATTCAAGATACTGCGATGTTAAGATTGAAAAAAAAATAACTTTTTTTGCGGACCTAATGCAAGTTTTGAATTCCAGCTAATTTGTGCATCATCGCGGGAGGCGCAGTACTGGGCTGGACCAGTCCAGTCTTGATAAACCTGAAAGCTAATGTAACGGACCCGGACCTGAGCCCGCTACCAGAGAAGATCACAGATGAAGAAGGTTCATGGATTGGATCCCTGACACCTGTTGGCGCTCTTGTGGGCAGCTTCTTCGCGGGTTATCTCGCTGAAACGTAATTTGCTTTACGAATACCTATGAAATAGCAAATAAAGCAATGTTGAGGTTATTTATGACTCAATTTGAATTCGTTTTGGGGGGTTATCTTCACGATATGACGCCATCTTGCCGCTTCGGTTCAATCTTTTCGCGGGAATGCGCGCGCAACAATTTTAGGTTACGTCGATGTATACATGTCAGTTTATCAGTTATCTATGCACGTTGATTTTTTTCATCTATTCTTTACAGTCTGAACAGTTTTAGCATTTCTGCAAAAATTAATAAACTTGGGAAAAATTTGACAAAATTCTAATGATTTCAGTTTTTACAATAGTGAAAATTTCAACAATTAAAAAAAAACTGAGGTTGACGAAGAGCACTTGAATGTTAATTATTTTCATTGATAATTAATCGTCAGTCACTACACATAATTTTCATTATACAATAGTTGGGCCACTACGCGAGTCATCTTCGGCAGTCTTCGGGTGGCAAGCCGAGCTCTCCCCACCACAGCAAGCGCATGCGCATTGCATTCCTTGACGTGAGTGGAGGGAGTTCAAATGGCGGCGCGCATGCGTCAACGGTGGTGTTGAGAGTTTGGCTCACAACCCGAAGACAATTCTCATATCGTCCCAACTATAGATAGGACTCTAATGATCATTAACTAAGTACACAACTTGACACATTAACATTCCTGATGGAGTGACGAGCAAACGGCCATTAAGCGGACCGCCTACAGTGTTTCTATATATTGGTATACAACCCAAATCACGTCTTCGGCTCTTCAGCAGAATCCTTCAAGATAATCTGTTAGTTTTCTCATCTTTCAAGTATTTGTACAATCGTATTTGTAATTTCTGTTTCCCATTCCTAGATTGTCCGACACGCCAATTAAATGTTGAAAGACTGGTTTCAGAGGAAAAAATAGGAATCATGAAATTTTGAGTACTGGAATACAACAGGTGTCGCTTCCTGCGACTATGTCACGTGACGCACTGACCAATCACACTGCGCATCGCGCATTCAGACTCTCCTGTGGAAATGCGGGTAAACACGCATGCGCCGGCGGTAGTCGGACAACTTCGGATCTAGACCGAATATAAAAGTTTGATTAGTCATTAAAATTTGGCGGCACTCAAAATCAACCAATAACTAATAAATCACTACATGAAAGTGAGTCAAATTTTGATCGGAGCTAAGGTGCGCCGAGACATTCCAATAGCGACATTGATTAGCTTGATCACAACTTTCCTTCGTAAATAATGATTGATTAAAACTTCTGGCGATTTTCATGCTTCATGTTTAAAAAAAAAACCGGAAACTGGTGTATGAATTTCTTTCGAAATCTAATCAGGTCTCAGCTGCGTGAAGACGCATCGATTAAAAAAAAATTATCGAATCGGGTGATTCGTTTGGGAGAAATTGTTGTCCAAAAATTGTTGTCCAGACATTTTGTTAAAAATGCTCTAGAATGATTGGAGAGACTTTGAAATGTGGAGATATGATGAAATTTCCACTTTTGATTTTCGGGGCCATTACAATAACTTCCCTATATATTTTAACCTAAGTTAAAAAAAAAAACTTCTTCTCCATTCAAACGAAATCTCCAATCGGGAAGTTAAAGCTTCCAATTAAAATTCCAGCTCCATCAACATTCCATTTTTAATTTCAGAATCGGCCGAAAGCAGACACTGTTAACGACGATAGTCCCCTTCGCCGTGAGTTGGATATTAATTGCAACAGCGAATAGTGTTGCAATGATGTACGTCGCACGGTTTATCGGAGGTCTTGCGATAGCCTTCGCCTTCACCGTTGTTCCCATGTACGCGGGTGAAATAGCTGAACCATCGATACGCGGCATTCTGGGCTCCTTTCTCCAGGTGTTCATCACAGTGGGACTCCTCTGGGCCTACTGCATTGGGCCCTATGTCACCTACACAGCTTTCTGGATCAGCTGTGTCGTTCTGCCCATCGGCTTCTTCGTGGCCTTCTTCTTTATGCCAGAGTCCCCGTACTTCCTGGCAGCCAAGGGGAAGCATGATCAGGCTATAGCGGCCCTCGCTAGGCTCCGGGGAAAAAGTGAGGACGCCGTTGTCACCGAGGCTGATGAAATTAAGGTAATTACCATGTACGACTAATTCTATAGGGCTCTGATAAGACATGTTACTGAAAATTGGATTGTCGATTTCAGGAAGTTGACCGCGAATTTGAAAATCAGCTTTTTGCGACCTAATTGATCTGTTAAGATCACTAGGATGTTTCTGTGTGCGTGTATGTATGTGTGGGTGTGTGTGTGTGGGCGGGTGGGTGGGTGGGTGTGGGTGGATGGGTGTATGAGTGGGTAGGTTTATGTGGGAGGTGTGTGAATGAGTCGGTGGGTGAGTGGGTGGGTGGGTGTGTGTGTGTGGGCGGGTGGGTGTTTGTGGGTGAGCGGGTGGCTGAGTGGGTGGATGTGTGTGGGGGCTATGTGAATGAGTGTGTGTGGGTTGCTTATGTGGGTGGGTGGGTGTGTGTGTGTGTGTGTCCAACCCTAATTTCCTGTGCTCGATGCCTGTCAAACTAATAAAGCGATTGATGTCATTCAGGTCGACATCCATAGGTCAAATACCTCAAAAATTAGTCTTGAAGAAAATTGCTCCGATATTTCTGTCGTTATCAGCACTTTGAAATGTTTCTAATGCCATCCAGAATGGTGACAGATGGGAAAAAGTGTATGCAATGAAAAGGTTTCTCACGTAAAAATAGACACTTTATGTTACGATGTCCAATAAGCGGAGTTTATCGACCGGAGCGCCACGCGCGGCGTTACCTTACCCCAACTTCTGTGCATGTCAGCATAATATAGTGTAGAGCACTCTGTGATAAATTCTGTTCAAGCAGACTTGTATGTAGTCTTCTCGATTCTGTTTTTTGGTGAATGTGCCTGCAGACCTCACCCTCGAAACTTATCACCTGGGACTCAACTGATTTTTTTCTAACCTAGAAACAGCGGATGGTGCTTGAGCGTTTGAAACTTGCGCATGCGCACTTCACTAGATTACCCACAATCACCAAAGATTTGAAAAACTTTGCATCTCGGACCATAAATAAAAATTATTTTTTAGTTGGGAGGGGGGGGGGGGGAGGAGGAAATATTGAGAAAACTATTTGAATGGACAAAATTAAATTTTCGCGGCATGAAATGACATAGCACTTTGTTTTTTGGCATCTCTGTTTGTTATTACATTATAATTCTCTGTTGACACTTGTGCACAGTGTCACTCCAAAACCAATTTTCTATTCCAATGTTTATCGTAGAAAATTTTCATAATTTTGCGAGTGCCTTCGTGTAATGTGAGCTGTACTGATAAGTGACAAATCTGCATGCGATAACAAATATAAGTAATGAGCTGCGTGTTATAAAGAACAAGATATATTGATGGTAATTTTGGATTTTTTTTTTTCGTCAATCTTGTGTATGAATTGCTTTCATTTTTTACTCCGGACTTTAACCACTTTCGCGTTTAATCTATTTTTCATATCGCGATATTTTTCGATTTTAGATTTTTAGTTTCTAGGAACTAACCCCCCCCCCTCCCCCCTCGGAAGTCTAGCACGTGGAGCCAGCGCCGTTCGCACTTCTCTATGCATTTTTAAGGTACTTTCTACGCCTCGTCACTCACAATCTACATGTTGTTTTTTGTATCCATTGCAAAGAGCAACCTTTCTTACGTCTGCTCAAATTTTTTGGGAATTTTTGCCTACTAATTAAAAAGATATCAATACATAAAGAAGTACATGATTAGAGGGGAGCGGAGCCCGCGCAGAAAAAAAATATATGTCAAAATATATCTCACATATATGTAAATCATACCACATATATGTGGGCCAAAAATGCTGTATTTTACATATAGTTTGAATGTATGTGATAATATATTAGTAAATGTAATGTAGATATTTGCACTATATGGGTAAGATATATTGTACTTATTCATTACATTTATCATTCATATATGTGCGCATATAAAAGAAATATACTTTGCTATATATTATATAAATATGTGAATTAATTATTTTTAATGTTTTTTTTTTTATTTAGCTCGAAACTTTAACAAGTTTATGCAGCTTACAATGATATTATATATAAATATATGTATATAAATATGTATATATATATATATATATATATATATATATATATATATATATATATATATATATATATATCTCTAGATATTAACATGAATGTTACAATAATGATATACAGTTGTGTTTGAAACGGTCAATCTCAACAGACGTATTCCTTGGTATATTTTTAAGGTTTCTGAATTCTAAGGGTAACATGGCCCATAGATCATCCAGCTTGATAGCAGAGGTCCGACTTGGTTCTATTAATTACATAAATTTTCTTTCAATTACACATTGTGATTTGGGATGGACTTCATGGAGATTTCTGACGTTCCGCCTATATATCAATTTTGCATGTGATTAAGTAGTTGGTAACAATCTGAATACATTTCGTGTCCAATTCTTTGAGGATAGTAAGGCTATTATACGGAGGGAAGACTCCATTACTCGCCAGCTGAACCAGCATAATTGGTCTAATTGGGTCGTAAAGGGGGCATTCCCAGAGGATATGATCAAGGGTCTCGTCCAAAAAACCACACCTACATTGTTTCGAGTCAACAAAATTTTTTCTTTGGAGACTGGAAGCCAGGTGGTAGTGGTTGGCTCGAGCCCTGCTTACCCACGAGATGGCTCTCCTGGACAATTTCCTCCCTATAACCATGGCTTACGCCCAGTTTTGTGGTAGTGTTCAAAAAAGTGTGTCCCTTTCTCAAGACTTTGTCTGATGCAGATGGAATCTGTAGTTCCAATGGCCGATATCCGAAATTGTTCTCTGAAGTCAGTGAACGGTAACAATAGAGTCATGTCTGGGGCAACTTGGGTAGCCTCCCCGGCAAGTCTGTCTGCGTCCTCATTGCCAGCTATGCCGGTGTGGGAGGGAACCCATTTAAATTTAATAAAGTTATCACCGTTATTAATTTCTCTAAATCTCCTATAATTTCTTTTGGCTTCGATTATAAATGGGTTCTCCCTCACAGTGGAGGAGGGCCGCGAGAGAGTATCAAGCGCACTTAGCGAATCGGTAACAATTTGATAGTTTTGATAGGGAGACTCAAGTGCCAGCAGAGTGGCTTCATTGATTGCAAAGCATTCGGCGGTAAAAACTGACCCCGTGGGATTTAGGCTGAAGGTTCGGGAGATTGTGAGTTCTGGGGAATAACAAGCGGCCCCAACAGAAAGACCATTGGCCCTTCTGCTTCCGTCGGTAAAAATTTTAATTGCATCAGGGATAATGTCCTCGGTCAGGGGGTCAATTCTTTCGCCTTCATTCCTGGTGGCAGGAGTTGCCATAATGGTTAAAAAAGTGTTTTCGTATAGAACAAAATTCGGGGTTCGGAGTAACTGGAATGCCATTGGAGTAAGGTCAGAAATACATTTGTAAAACAACCGATTCTTATGGTGTAGGGTGACATCCCCGCTCATAATTTCTGAGACGATCGAATTAATGGGGGAGGATTGGTTGGATAGGATTTTGATGAGGTAATTTTTACACAGGAATTCGCTTCTCTTTTCAATAAAGGGTAACTTGGATTCAGCTAAAAGTATATTAGTGGGGGTTGAACATCGATACCCTATACAGTGCCGAATGGCAGAATATTGGAGTCTTTCTAGTTTGAGAACAAGGGATTCTCTAAGGGGAAAGTAAATGAATGTTCCGTAATCGATTCTCGATCGTACAAAGGATTTGTAGAGAATAATGAAGGTCTCGGGGTGGGCTCCCCACCAGACTCCCCTCAGGAATTTGATCATGTTAAGGGCCTTATACCCTTGGTTAAGAATTCTGTCAAGATGTGGCTTAAACGAGAGCTTGGGATCAAAAGTGACCCCAAGAAACCTGGCATCGGTGGAGCAATGTATTATTTCAGTTTGGTTATTTTCATAATTCTTTATCGAGATTGTGGTATCAGGGTTTTTCTTCCTTCTATGAAAATGTATCAGTTTCGTCTTCTGCGGGGAAAGGCTGAGCCCAATATCGTGCAACTTCCGGAAGAGAAGATGTATGGAGGACTCCAGGAGGGATTTGCTGGTCGCGAGGGAAGCGGAACTTGTGTATAAAGTTAGGTCATCTGCAAATTGGGATATGTGAATATTGGGGGATAGATCAGAGGTTATTTGGGACACGTAGATTGTGTACAATAGTGGTGACAGGACTCCTCCCTGGGGAACCCCTTTGTATACTTTTCGGGGTGTTGAGTTATAGGACGAGACGATGTTTCTCTCATAGGTGAGGAACTTAACAAAGTTCATTACTGGAAGAGGGCACCCAATGTCGGTGAGTTTCTGTAGCAATATCTGACAATTTACTTCATCAAAGGCGGACTTAACATCAAGGAAGGCTGCAAGAGTATCCTGGCGGCGACCCAGTTGTGTATCAATGTATAGGAGGAGGTGGCTAAAGTTGTCATAGCACGATCTCCCCCTACGAAAGCCACTCTGGGTACCAGGCAGGACTCCACAGCATTCCACCCACCATTGCATACGGTTCTTGACCATTAGCTCCATTAACTTATTAGCTCCATTAAGCCGAGACAGGAGGTAAGGGCAATGGGTCTGACCCCATTGCCGCTGGGTTTGGGGATAAAGTGGAGATGATGGTTGTTCCAGTCTGAGGGAAAGGAGTTTGCTAGAAACATTTCGTTGTATATGTCCAGAAGAAGAAGGTGGTATTTGGCTGGTATTTTTTTGAGGGCTACATAGTCGATGCCATCAATTCCTGGTGAGGATTTCCCCCCACGAGAGTTTAGTGCTAAATTGAACCCTGCGTATGTGAATGGAATACTCAATTCGGGATTCAGTGAGCACCGAGGGGAGCTTGAGGGGTCAGTGCGACACCAGGGGGGACTTATGGAGTTCAAGGATTTCTCCACTTCCGAGATAATAGGAAGGTTTTCAATTTTGTTCAAGGGAGTGACGTTGACCCAGCTGTTTTTGAAAATTTTGCACGTATTCCAGACATAGGTGCCGTTTTGACTAATATTTATACTTTCTGCAAATGCCCGAAAGCTCGCTTTTTTCTTTTTCTTAAATAATCTGATGGTGTGGGTAAGCTTTTCCTGGTATTTCAAATAATCCTCCGAATCACCGTGGCACGCCATAGGAGAAAGGCGGATATCCGCTCCTTTCTCGCCTCTGAGCACTCGGGATCCCACCTGTGTACAGGATTGCGGTGGATGGAAGGGTGGACTCGTTCCCTCACAGGAGTGTGTTTTTTAATAGATTCGGAGATATGCTTGATGAAGAGGGAGTATTTTTCTACAGGACTGAGGAAGTCATAGGATGGATTAAGGAAGGTGGATGTGAATGAGTTATCAAGGGTTTTGACGAGAGATTTCCAATCGGTCTGTGTAGATGTTAATTTATATGATTCTTTAACATACATGAATTTTTTAATAGGAATGCGAGTCATAATGGGAAAATGATCAGAGCCACGCCCTTCCCGATCATCTACCGAGACCGTAATGAGATGAGCTAGAGATGAAGACGTGATTACCAGGTCTATGTTTGACCTGTTATTCCCGTCCATTCGAGTGATGGTATCGGGGTTGAGAACTACCAGGTCAAACCTATCAATTGAAGCATATAGTTTATCTCCGTTGGGCTTGTTCCGAACACAGTTCCAGGAAATGTGGTGGGAATTGAAGTCCCCCATAAGAATGGCTTTTTCCGAAGGGGATGAGAGGGCGCAAATTTGGTCCCATTGGTTGGAGGAAAGGATGGTCTGAGGAGGTTTGTAAAAGGCGTAAATTTTTGGAGATAGGGTACAGTTCAAGATATGAATCCCGATCCCCTCAATAAGTTCGGCTGGAACATCAGGGGTGTCAATAATCTTATAACTAATATGTTTCCTAATGGCTACAAGAAGGCCTCCCCCACTATTGTATTCCCGATCTTTTCTAATTACGAAAAACCCCGGAAAGAAGTACTGTTTTTTAGTTTGGGGTGTTAACCGAGTTTCCGCACATATCAATACATCCAGATCGTTAAGCATCACTGACAGTTCAAGGTACCTGTTTTCCAGACTGCGAATATTCCAGTATATAAGTCTGAGATCTTGTTTGATGACTCGGGGTCCACTGGTTATCTGAGGATTGTTGATGGCGTGAGGCTCTGCAGTCCCATTGAGGAAGGGTTCCGATATATCATCTGAGTGGTTTGATGTGACCATTAGTCCTGTTTCCTAACACCAGAGTTGCCCCGTCTATTCTTATTCATTTTGTCACCTTTGGTTGGGTGGAACTTATCACATTCTTGGGAGAGAAGTTGAATCATTTTTCCAATTTGTTTCTTACGATTGGTCCCCCCAGGGATGAGCCGTTGCATGGCTTGTAACATGACCAAGAGATCGGGAATTTGTTCGGTGACCTCCTTGGCATTTTTGATTATATGTTGAGGGTTTGTGGTTTTATCCACAAGATCCCGGAATTGCTCAAACGAAAGAATATACGGAGCTTCATCGTGTTCTTCAATGAGGGCCTTAACCCCTTCCCAATCGGGACCTACGTCTTTTTCTGTTCTAAGTCTTTTAGAAGGGTTCCTAACAATCTTCTCCTTGCTCCGTCCGACACCCTGAGATCTTAGAGACAATGTGGATCAGTAGGACCCGTTGGATTCTGCGTCAGAGTCTATGTACATAGCGGTGCACGGCTTTTCTGTGACTGTGGTGGTAGAGGAAAAAGTAGAGGGGATCCCCCGTTTTTCGGCTTCTATTGGATCTTGAGGGAATTGATTCTTAAGGTCGGATGGACTGGTATCTACTTGGTTATCTGTTGGGCACAAAGATGAATCGCTGCTCGTGGGAAGAGGGAGTATGTTAACAGGAGGGTTCGGTGTTGTATCGGGTTCAAGAGGAGGTGGTGATGGGCATGGGCATGGGAGTTTCTGATGCGTTAGGAGTGGTCCTGGAGGCGTTATGCTTGCTATTGTTAGGAGCATTGGTATCATCCGAGTCCTTCGTTGGGCAATTGCGGGCAATATGGCCTGCTCTGCGACAAAGGAAGCAAGTCGTGGAGTCCGTAGAGACAAAAATATAGGTAAGCTTTCCCTCAACCTGTATTTTCTCAGGGAGCTTGCTGATGTCTTCAGGGACAATATAGGCTTGTCGTCTACAGGAGTATACGTGGGCAATATTTGCCCGGCCGTACCCCGCCTTAATTCTGGTAACCGAAGAAGCAACCTTAATACCATAATTTCTCTCCAATATCGTTTCAATTTCCTCGTTGGTGACTTGTGGAAATACATGAGAAAAGGTTATCCTTTTGTTTGTGGTGAGGTACGGTCGAAGGTGAACTATATGATTGGCAACAACGATGTGCTTACGAGATCTGATGAGATCATCCACGGTTTGTTTACAGTTGAGCCATACAACGTAACGATTGTGGGAATTAGGTAAGACCGAGTCAATTTTGGAACCCGGGATTACCTGTGATAATGCGTGAATGTATTCCTCTTGTGGTGCGTCTACGTTTCTCTCAATAATGATTGCGTGTTCGTTTGTGATTTTCTGGGAAGTCTTGGCGGCTGCAACATAGCTGCGTCCACCACTCTGTTGGGTAAGCTCTGCGGATACACTATTTGTTTGGGTCATTTTGCCCCCCTTGACAATGGGTCCCCTTGCTCGGGGATCCACGAAACTTTGGTTTTTCACTCCCCCCTTTGGATAGGGGTAAACTCCTCCACATATCAAGAAGCACAGAGAGTTTGCTGCCGTAGTATCTAGGTACTACGGCAAGATATTGACACCACGTAGTCGGGACGAAGCACCTAGTAAACGCGTCCTATCACTACAAAGGCTCAAGGAGAACTGTATTTTTAATATGTGAGATATATTTGTGGATTCTTCCTCGAATGTCTGTGACCTATACTTGATACATATGTGGTCGATATGCCAAAATATATCTGAAATATACCAGAAAGCATATCGAAATTGTTCGGGGAATATTGGTATGCGATTATATACGGAATACATGTAAAATATATGCCGGATATCTGAAGATATATATATATATGTATATATGTTTGATGATTACTCTAAAACATTTGAAGAATAATGCAACGCAAAAAACATCTACTGTAAGATTGAAATACTTATGAAAATGAAAATGTTTAAAGGACGAACAAAGCTGAAGTAAATTGGATGTACGTAGGAGTTTTACATTCAAGAAGTCGTATGCCCTGCATTGGTTATAAACTTCTGAATTGAACATATTTGTAGCAAGTAAGACACATTTAAGCAAAGGTACATTTGATATATGCGCCATACACGCCATATACTTTTGATGTGTTTAAGTCACTTATAATTGTGAAATATGTCATATATAAAATAACATATATAACTCGTATATAAATCTATATATGTATTGGGCCAAAAATGACACATCAAAAATATATATAAAATATATGTCGAATATATTCAAATTATTGCCGTATATAAGTGGCATATACTTTACATATGCTCGGTGTACATTTCAACATATATGTTACGCATATATATTCTTTTGTGCGGGAGCAAAAATCTCGATTTTTCACCGGAAGTTACTTGCATGAACCTGAGTTGAGGCCTACTTCCGGAACGAGGCTTAGAAAGTACCTTAACTTCCCGCAAGGGTAAGTTATTGTAATCTCCCCGAAAATGAAATGTCTGAGAATCATGAAATTTTTACGTTTCTCGATGGTTCACATGCTCCTGATACATTTTCAGTGCACGTTGTGTGTGTGTGTATGTGCGTCCGTATGCTTTTTCTTGGCAAACGGTTCCTCTTAAACTGCTGGGCCGATTTAACTGTTTGTCTTTTAATCAACGCGTCTCCAGGTCTGAAAGGAGTGGTTTTGCAATTGTACAATCCGTTCAATTGGTATTAACAATTTTAATTGTTTATAACCTTGTATCTCGAGAACGGTGACAGATACGAGAAAAAGTGTCTTACAAAAGTTGTTCCTCTCGTGAAACTACATATTTCATGTTTCATTACTTTTTTTGCTAGGCATCATATTTCATGAGATATCGATGAAAAATCATAATAATCGATCAATAATCGAATTTGTCGATCCGTCGAGGGTCACACTCACGTCCCACTTTTTTCCGACGAATTGGCGCTACAAAGTAAAGAGGTTTATAATCCTTGATATATATGGGTACGAGCTCGGCGGCACGTGCTTCGCCCGCGCAGTTCCATCTTCCGCCGCTCGGCTGGTGTCGCGTCAGTTCCGATCTTAGGCGTTTCGATAATTCCGATATCTATATATATATCGATAGTTTCTTCGGTCTCTCTTTTTCGCTGTAGTCCATAATAATCTATACAATTTGTTATACACTGTGTCCCAACACGATTTATCCATTCGAAATGCAATTAATGGTAACAAAAAGCTTCTCCAATTTTTTTAAACAACTTCTTTTCGTTCCGCAGGCTTCCGTGGACGAGGCATTCAGCAATGAAGCAACGATAATGGATCTTTATCGCGTTAAAAGCAATTTCCGAGCCCTATTATACACAAGCGCTCTAGTGACATTCCAGCAGATGACCGGTATCAACGTTGTTCTATTCTACTCGCAAACAATTTTCGATGCTACCAAAGCAAAGGGGGATCCTGACGGAGGCCTGTCGCCATCACTCGCAACGATCATCGTTGGAATTGTCCAATTAGCAGCATCTTGTGTCACGCCAATTGTCGTCGATAGACTTGGAAGAAAAATTTTGTTGGTTTTCTCAGGAATTGGAGAAACCATCAGCTTGGTGGGTTATCACAACAAAACCAATTTCACCAATCCTTGACCTGGACCTTCTGAACACAACTACAAGAGGTGTATATTTAATTTTCAGATTGCCCTGGGATTATTCTTCTACCTGCAGAAACAGGCGGAGGATAGTGGAGATGACGTCAGTAGTTTAGGTTGGCTACCAGTGACGTCACTCATGGTTTTCATTGCAACGTACTCGGTGGGTTGGGGTCCACTGCCCTGGGCGGTTATGGGCGAAATGTTTGCATCTGATGTTAAAGCCAAAGCATCCAGCATCACGGTATTTGTATGCTGGACTCTAGCCTTCCTAATCACCAAATTCTTCAGCAACGTCGAAGCTGCATTCGGCATGTATACTGCCTTCTGGCTCTTCGCAGTATTCTGTATTCTGAGTATTCTATTCACGATTTTCATACTACCGGAGACGAAGGGAAAAACTCTCCAACAAATCCAGGAGGAGCTGGGCGGTGGTGCTGGCGTTTCTAGTCATTATGCCAATGGGGGTGACTCGCAGAAAGTCAATCTGTCATGAGATAACTGCAGGGGGTTTTGTCGTTCGAATGTCGCAGGGAGATCGCGGCGATGTCACAGGGAGATCGCCGCGATGTCGCGGCGACATCGGCGCGAGCTTATCCAACAACAAGCCACGGTGTCGCTGCGACCTCAGCGCGAGGTTGCGCTACGGAAACGTCGCGGCGACTTGGGCGCGAGGTTGGAGCACCAGGGGATCCATTATGAAGACCATTGAATTTCGTGAAACAATTTGAACTCATTGTGGAGATAATGAATTTACATTTGTTTATATTATGCGATTTGATAGCCTTCTTCACTAGGAACAACTCTGCCATCTATATCAAGTCACTAGGATATGTTCAGTATAGATAATTTTTTTTTCTCTCGGACTTTTAGGTCAGATTATCGTTTAAGGTGAATGCATGGTTTATTTTGCAATTGGTTATAACAAAACGGGACCGAACTTGTTGTTTTGTCGTTAGTTTGAAGGTAGTTATTTTTTTGAAAAAATTATGTTTTCCAAATTTTGGAAAAATTGTGAAAAACATAAATTGTATGTTCCTAGAAAAGAAGTAAATTTTAATTTGAATTTTCAAAAAGTTGGAAATTTTTATCATTTTTAGTAACTGCAAATTTTGGGAGTAAAAAAAAACAAAATTTAAATTAAAAGAAAAACCAATTTTAAAAATTGCAAAAAAAAATCCATTTAATTTGTTTTTTTTTTTAATTTGAATTTTAAAGATGTATTTTAAAAACTTCATATGTAAAATTAAAAACAATCATATCTGATGATTAAGTTGTCTAGTCATCTCTTGTATCAATCTTTTGAATTGTGGAACAAAAACTTTGACGTATGATCGTGGTGGAACTAAGTTGAGGTAATTAAAAGGCAATTTTCAGTCAGGCGCGAGATTTTGGGAATGATAAGACTTACTCATAGTTTGCGTATTTATTCAACTTTTTGTTGTTTTTTTTTCCTTTTTTTTTTCATTTATGCTAGTGGACTAGCGGAAGCAGTGCTTCATATACGGCAAATGTAAAACATTGTATTTTGTCTCAAAAAATGAAGAGTACAACGCCAATTGTATGATTATTTTCTTTTTTATCTTCATCCTACTCATCTTATTCCTCTTGATTTTGCCAACAAAAATATACATTGCACGAATAATCTATCTTACGATATGCGACAATTTCCAATCTTTCTTACTAATTTGATTATTAGTTTTGTTTTGGAATTGGGGGGAGTCAGGAGTTAGAGAACTCGTAGCATTGGACAAATTGTCAATAGCTGCGCAAAATTTTCAAAAAAGAAGTTTTTTTCTTAGTTTTGGAAAGTTTTGCTATGGTTTTTTTTCAATTATGCAAATTTTAGGATAATTCGAAAATTGTGGAATTTTCAAAAAAAAAATTGGTCATTTTTGAAAATTCAATTTTTGAAAAATTGCAATTTTAATTTCTTCGAAAAATTTTAATGTTTGGGAATCGAGTTTTTTTCTTAGTTTTGAATGGTTTTGCCTTGGATTCTTTTTTCAATTATGCGAATTTTGGGATAATTGAAAAATTATGGGATTTTGAAAAGAAAAAAATTGGTCATTTTTGAAAATACAATTTTGGAAAAATTGCAATTTTAGTGTCTTCGGAAAATTTTAATGTTTTTAATTTTTTAGACAAAATTTTTAGAAATTGTGAAGACGTCAATGATTGGAGAGAAAATTTTTTTTGCGAAAATTGGACAAAATTTGAACTTTTGTCAATTTTGAAAATTTTGAAGAGGGAAAAAAGTTACAAAAATTGAGAAAAATTTTGAGGATTTCAAGAAGTTCGAAAATTTCGAGAAGTTTGAACAATTTGAATCAGTTGAAAAATTGAGATGTATAGAAAAGTTTCACAATTTGGAAAATCCAGACTGTCAAAAATTCGTTTTCAAAGCGAGTTTTGAAGAGTTAAAATTTTAAAAAGTTCCGAAATTGTGAAAAAATTTTCAAATTTTTAAAATTGGGAAGTTCAAAAATTTCTGAAGATCCCCATTTTTTCCTAACTCCTAAGACCCAACAGTTGCATGTTTTCAACGTTTTCCAAGAGTTACCAGACTCTGAGTTACCGAATGAAAAATGAATTCTTAAACCAATTTTTAAAACAGAAATTCCCAAAAACAACAGATTTTCCAAAATTTGAAAATACTTCAAACTGGACAAAAAAAGTCTGAAATTACCAAAATTTCGATATTTCAGTAAACAAATTAATAAATTAAGTCTTCCAAAAACTCCAAAAAATTGAGACAAAATCCGAAAATCGAAAAATCTAAAACTCATAATTTCCCAATTTTTTTCAAATTTCTGAAACAATTCACATACTAAATCATCAAAAATCCTGAAAAATTATAACTAATAATTGATGACTCCAGAACTTTGAACAAATTTCCAAACTTCCAAATTTTTGACTTAAGAAAAAAATAAAACTAAAATGAAAAAAGAAAATTGAAGAAAAAAAAAATTATTCGTACTTATTTTTAGAATTTTTTTTCTGTTTAACCCATAATTTTCGAGCAAAGTCCCACTTGACTAAAAGTGGTTCTCCAATTTCCTGGTTCCCCCAAATTGTTAATAGCCTGCCAATGGTTGAGAAAATTGTCTGCTACGCGAATGTCACTGACATTCATTTCCATATAGGCACATGACTTGGGATAAAATATTGAAAACAATGACGTCGTTTCAGCAATGACCTCATAAAATTCTCCCTACCGAATTATGCATTTCCATTCACTTGGAATATCAATTTGGCAGTTACTCTATTTAGTTGCCAAATAGCAGCTCTTCAGTGATAAAAGTTGATAAAAATGTGATAAATTAGGGACGATCGAGCAAACGAATATATAGTCTACCCAATCTAGACTTTGGATTGCCTCCAAAAAAAAAATTGCGCGTGAGAAAAATATCGATCAATCCGAAAATGTCAACAACAGACAAATTGTCTCGGTCCTCGCATTTTTTTCAAATTAAAAAAATTGGTCAACTCCAAAAATTCCAGTTTGGAAAAAGAAAATGGTCATTGAAAAATACAAAAAAGCGAAAAGTTTTTGGGACAAAAATTTGAAAAGCTCCAAATTTCACAAAAGCTCAAGTCCAAAAATTCCTGCAGTATTAAAAATTGAATGAGGAAAATGTGGAATGTTTCAAATTAGGAAATATTCATAACTTTAAGAATTTTAAAGTGACAAATTTTTAAAATCAAAAAAATCTCAAGAACATAAAAAAAATGAAAAATTTCAAATATTTAAAAATTTGAAAATTTCAGAAATTCAAAAAAATAAGAATTCTAAATTCTAAAATTAAAAAATAAAATCGCAAAATAATCACAATTCAGTTTTTCTAATTCCTAGATTTGAGCTCATAATTTCTCCTCCAATCCTCAAAAATTCAAATTAAAAATGTCTGCGAAAAATGTAGGATTCAAAATCATTTCTTTCCTCTTAATTCTAATTTTTCTCACGCCAATTAATTACTAACAATCTGAAAAAATCAGCGCGTCTAGATTGGGTAGACTACTAACTAATTCAAGGAACTTATGATATAAACATGGGATTACATCTACTGTTATTAAAAATGATGGGCGAACCATCGGAAAATTTTACGGTTTAATTATATTAATTAATGAGATAGTTCGTCCATCATTATTCCGATTTTTTTTCCGACTCGTGAAAACTTCTAAATTACGATAAAATGAGGGAAAAGCGGTACAAAATGAGGAATCGATAAAACATTTTTGCATTTCAATTTTCACGTATGAAAAAAACCCTATAAAATTCCCCTATGTCCCAGGAAGTCTTCTCAAAAAGATTGTCAAAAAAATCCCATAAAAATTCTGTGGAAAATTGGAATCTTTTCTACAAAATTGAATCTCCGTTTTAACGAAACGAGTCCGGCGGGTTTTTTTTTTATTTTTTGTTTTTTTCTTATTTTCTTTTTTTATTAATTTATTAAATTTGTTTTTTTTTGACAGTGAAAACAATTCTTCAAGTAAAAAAATTTTTTTTTCTACAGAATTCTTCAGATGGGAATTCTGTGGAATCCAAAATTCCCAAATTCTCAGAGAATTCTATGAAAAATTCTATGAGAAATTGTATTAGAAATTCTATGGGACTTCTTAATTTGGATGAAAAAGTAAGAAATGAAATCAAGTTTAAGGAACATTGGAGTTTAGTAATCTAATGACAAAGTTGTCAATCGAATGGTTTGGTTTTGGTCTCACTTTTTAGTGAATATTTCAAAACTGAAGCACGATAGCGGCATTTTCATAAAAACCTTTTTTGTAGAGCACAATGAGATCTACAATTTTGTATTACAACAAATTTTGATATCTCCCTTAGGTTTGGAGATATTCAGCGAAAGGTGGGATGAGCTGAAAAATGTTAACTCCATTGACTGCACTAAATTCATCTTTTTTTCTATGGGACCCATATGGAATTTCGTATATAGTTTCTTGGGATTTCTGTAGAAAATTGGCAATTTCTGAGAGACATCTTATGGGAATTATATATGCAAGTTTTTTCATATGTGAACATTCATTATGCAGCAGATTATTGTGCACTTTTCGTGAAAATTGGGAATCTAGGAATTAAAAGAGCCGCGCACGACGTTTTATTTCGTTGCGACGCCACTGGGGCAGCCTGTAAAACTCAGCACGACTGAACTGAAGGACCGCCTCGAACTCAGCGTCAGACAAGTGTCGCTGAAAAAAAACACAAAAAAAATTAATGACACAAATACATTTAAAAAATTTTGAAAAACAGACCCTCGAAATTTTTCAAATCTCGCAGAATTTTACTTCACGCACTGATAATTTAAAAAGATTTTGAAAAAGTTATGAACTATCACTAAGTCAAAACTTTTAAGTACTCCCAAATTGCGAAGATCCATAAAATTTTGTTTTAATAAAACTAGGATGAAAATGGCAAGAATTGGAAAAACTCGGAATTTTTAATAGAAATAATTTTTTCTTCATTTTCAAGTTTCGAAAATATGAAATATGATTTTAAAATATGAATTTGAAAACCGAGAAAAATTTGAATATTTCTTGACAATTTAAACATTTGCAAAATTGAAAAATTCCAAATAACAAAAAAATTCAAAGATTCTTAAAATGAAAGAAAAATTTATTGACAAAAAATGTTAACTGTTAAAAATTGCAGAATAAAAAAAAAACATTTTTTTAAAGTCAAAACAGCAAAAAAATTTATTTTAAATTTTGAAAATGTTCAAATTCCCAAAAATAATAAAGTAGGGAGTCCTATAAGAATTCGCTAAAACTTCGAAAAAAATCAACTGTATTATTCACCTCTAGATTGCAGCGATCCACATCGGCAGGCAATCTATAATTCGTGATTATAAGCAGGTGATAGGGGTAAAGCTTTGGTGGTTCTGTGGGGGCGGCCCCCATGTCTGGCAGTGAGCGTCTTATATGGTGACCATGGCCAGTAACAGCGGTTCCGAGACCACCGGTGTACGTCGTCGACGACGGAATGATGGCTCCATCATTCTGCATGATATAAAAATTATTTCTCTGCTTCATTAGTTCAAAACCCTTTCCCGTTGTCCCATGCACGACCGATCCGTTTTTTTTTTCATTCTCACAAATATTTATTATACAATTTTCATATACTCTAAAGTATTATGGTCATAAGATTTGTTTTAGCATTTAGCCGGTCACATATAGATTATTTAGATATCTATATGCACAACAACGTTGCCAAATTGACTCTGCGTAGCTCTAATGTCTTTAACGCCATTCAGCAACGCCGCTAACGTGAAGAAACCTCTCTAACGCGGGAAAAACTTTGATCCACGAATTCTTCGTCAAAATAGTGCACAAAAATATTGAAAATATTTCACAACAAATTATCAGTTTAGTACTCACGGAATAAAGTGAGTTGAGAGTGGTCTGAATAATATAACTAATTGAAAAAAGCTTATGAAAATGCGAAGCGGTTGACTGGCTCGGTCGCCGCCATCTTGCTTTATCCCCTCTCTTCCCCACAATACAGTATATGTTAATCATGCTGCATCTTCAAAGCTCGTTTTCAATCACTGTTAAGCGAGTTCCACCCAATCTCAACTTTCTCATTCCGTAATTACAGAAATAGCGACTTCTTCGAGCTTTCTTTCACATTTTTACACCGCTTTTCAACAATATTTCTGAGACAATTTAATTGAAATGTTCCACGTTTGAACGAGTTTAGGTTTCGACTCAAGCAAAAGAGTTTTAGTATTCTACTGACCATAGTATTTTAAATATTTAGATACCTTAGTGCATGCAACACATGCCACGATTCGATTATTTGATTGTCGAAAATGAATGATAAGTAGAATCGAATTAGCTTGGGGTTTGTCAAATATTTCAAAATCTTGAAATTTTAAAATTTGGAAATTTGGAAATTTGGAAATTTTGAAATTGGGAAATTCTTGAGTTGTCTGGCATTTGTAAAAGTTCCGTAATTTCTGAACTTTCGTTTTCTCTTTAATTTTTTTAATTTATAAGATTATAAAAAAAAATGAAAAAGAGATGCGATTTCAAATTATATTTACGAAATGATGAAGATAAGCACAATTTTCACAAATTTCGATAGGACTATTAGATTTCGAAATATCGAGAAAAACCTGGATCGACTAAATATTTCTAATTCTTGAAATTTGGTGATGAATGAACGATTAATTGGATTTCTCTAATGATAAGCGTGCATGTACGGGATTTGGACATTGACGATGCACAGGACTCTACAAACCATGCTTATTCTTCGTGAGTAGTACGGGGCTGCTGTACATACCAGGGCTCGGCGGTCCACGTCCGTGATGCTGCCTGTTGATACTAGAGACACGTTTCAAATTTGTGAGAAACTAAATTCACATGGGATTGATTAAAGATGTTATAGTGCTAATTTTTCAATTTCTGGAGTTCTTGAAATTCCAAAAATTATTGCAATAATTAATAAAATTTTCATTTTTTTTTTTCAAAATTTGGAAATTCAAATTTTTTTTAACATATTGACTCCGTTTAATTTTCTAAAAATTATTTTGTTTGAAATTCACAAATTTGAGATTTTTTTAAAATTTTGGAAACTATTCAAAATTTGTTTTCTTTCCATTTTTTCCTCAAATCGTCTAAATTTTCAATGAAATAACCGACTATAGCATCCTTAACATCACCCTCATCTATTAGGTGAGTTGATTATCTTTGATATAAATGACAAATCAATCGATAAGTATGTGAAAACATATTAATAACTTATCTACAGCAGAGCAACAAAAAGTAATTGACAATGAAAAAATAATGAGTTTTTTTCTGATGGGACTTTGGCTTTTAATACTTACTATCTGACTTGCCAGATGAAAAATCCGTGCTGTGTGTTTTGTCGCCCATTCCACTGAATGAGTAATCACCCTGATGAATAAAAATTTTGTGATAAAATGGGGAGTAATTTTTCTGCAGCAAAGTGGTCAAACGTTAAACGTAAAAATCGATATTGCGAGCATATTTCGGGAAGGATTCAATTTTCAATAATAATTACACATAATTCTTATGAAATTTCTTAATCGTAAATTTTTACAACCCAATTTTTTAAACAATTTTTCAATTTTTTTCATTTTTAACACATTTGACAATTTTGTATTGTTCTTTGAAATTGGAATTTTTTTTTGTATTTTTAAAATACAAAACAATTTTATTTTAAATTTTTTTAAGATCGCTGTCAGAATTTTTTTTCAGAGAAAATAATTCAATTTTTGAAAAAGTATTGAGAAAAAAAATTAAAATTAAATTATGCAGTCATTCCTCAATCTTGAGATTTTTATTCCAATTTTCAATTTCTTGAGTTTTTGAACTTTTTAGAATTTCCCGATTTTTTTCAGGTTTTTGTTAGTTTGGTTACTGTTGTCAATAAAAGGAAAAAAAATCTCACAATTTTTATTAAATCAGATTTTCGGAAATTTTCAGTTTGAAAATTTCGCAATTTTTTTGCAATGCGAATATTTTTCAATTTTTTCTCGTGGTAGGCCAGATATATCATACATTAACGTTTTGCCACTTTGCAGACGATTCTACCAAACTTTCTCGCTGAACATAAATGCCAAACGTTTGGATCAATCAACTTAATCAACTTAAAATGCCACACGATGATGTCAACTGTCTCAACACCTTTTCGCATTGTTCCGTGACAATTTTGACAATTAAATTGGGGGAAAAAAATAAGAAAACAGTGGATTATGTCATTCGGCTCGAAAGTCATTTTCTGACGGATGTGAACTATATACATGGGTCATTTATCCAAAGCGGATTTATTTATCAAAATACTTCCTACCTGAATACATCCTCATTTGAGCTATCCTCAATTTTATCTACACAATTTTCCCCGAGCCAAGATTTCTTTCAACCAACATATGAACACTTATATTTTTGTCCGTAGTCTCATCCGACCAGAATTTCTTTTAATTTTTGGAAGTGTGGAAAATTTTTAAAAATGTAACTTTGAAATGTCTGTTTTTTTTCATGTATGGAATTTTAAAAAATTGAAAGTTCGAAATTACGCAAATATTCAATCGCAGGAGGATTAATTTAAATAATAAAGACAACAAGCACTCAAAAATCCATTATAGTTTTCATTTCATTTCAAAAGTTCGGGAAGCTTTGAGAGAGACTTTGTATAAACATGTGTTCTCCTATATATCATAACTTCGAAACTTAAGTTTAAGCAGCTGCAAAAAATCTGAAATACACAAGTTCCACCTTGGTAGTATGACCCACATATATTTTTCCATGCGGAAATACGCCTTATGACATAGATGAGGAAAAACGCGGCGGCTATTCAACTTACAGGAAGCGCAGATACTGAACCACCAGTGGACGAGAAGGTGTGACTTCGCGGGGCCAGACCGTATCCCGGCTTCGGGATGTGCCGAAGTGAGCTCACAACTGAATGCCAAACCAATTAATCGTGGTAATTAAGGTATTTAATCAAGGAAACGTAAATGGTGGTTGTTTCGAAATCTACAGAGATGGTATTCAGCGTCTCATGGAGAATGTTCAATGCGTGATTGTCTTCCGCATCATTCCAATAGGATTTTTCCGGCCTTGGGAGGTAACATGAACTACCCTCAGCCGCGTGTTCACCAACCTCGCCTCGGGGTCGCGCCACACGCCGCTCCGCGAGCCGAGGGCGAGGTTTGCAAGCAGGCGACTGTGTACTTACCAACCTCGCCTCCGGCTCGCGCCATAGACGGTGCCGCGAGCCGAGGGCGAGGTTCCGAAGCAAGCGACTGCGTGCTTATCAACCTCGCCTCCGGCTCGCGCCAGGCAAGGCTCCGCGAGCTGACGGCGAGGTTCGGAAGCAGGCGACTGCGTAGCCCATTTTATCTCTCATAGCTAAAACATTGGTTGCTGCTTCGGAGTCAGTACGGAGGAAATATCATTTTCAATTATTGAATGTTTAGCTTATTGAAAATGTTTGTTTCCATGGTATGTAATTATTCAACGATTTGCGCGGCTACTTTACCTAAGAATGATTTCTGAGAAAATTAAAATTAATGACTTTAAAAATTGTACATGATTGAAACATTATGCGGAACGTTCTCCATAGATTTCAGGCGATGCCATCATTTACGTTTGCTCGATTAAATACCTTAAAAAATTATTTTCATCATAGTGAGTTTGCCTTCCCTTTTTTTTTCAACGCACAAAAATCGACGTGATCTATACGAATGCCCAACGTTCGCAGCATCTCTCAGGTATTGTTAATTATTGAGGGTGAACGAAATGTAATGGTAAAAAGCGGCTCAAGCTGTCAATTTTAAGAGGCAAAGATCTGATTTTTTTGGAGAAATTATGATTTCTGGGTTTTATGATGTTTGCAGAAAACTGGTTTTATGGGAAAATGGTAATTTTTTTATAATCGTAAATTCTGCAATTATGGAATTGGACAATGAAAGATTTTTTTTTTAGGATTATAAAATTTTGGAAATTCTCAAAATTTCTTCGATTCTAAAAAATCTTCCAATTTCGCGATTTCAATTTTTTTTTAAATAATTTGAAAAGTTGTAAAAATATTTCAAATATTGCAATTTCCAAAAAAATCAAAATAAAATTAAAAAAAATCGAAATGAAATACCTAAAAGTTTGAAAAATTTTGAGGAAAAAATTGCAAAAAAAAATGGAAAATTTGGAATATTTCCCATCAACTTTTCAATTTTTTTTTTCAAAAAATAATGATCACGGCTCTTAATTAAATTTCTTCAAAACGGAAAAATTCTAAAAATTGCTGTACCATTTTCCCTACCATGTCGTTCGTCTCGTCCATAAAACGTAAAAAAAAACAGTTTAAGAGCGTGTTTGTGATGGTGAAGCCGACTAATAACAACCAACTCACCGACTGATAGTGCCTAGCAGCGTTTGGAAGTGTGGAGGCGCGTTGATTACCGATAGGTGGATAGTTTCTTGGCACCGGGGAGCGAGTCGATGATCTCCCGACTTCACGATGGATCCCAAGTATCGACACAACACACGTACACAAACACAAAACACAGATAGATTCTTTTCTTTTTTTTAATAAATCAAAACAAGAATATTGGTACCCAAACATCAAGTGGCAAAGCCCACTAAATGAAATCCACACCCTGACCAGTGTTTTGCCAATATCTCCAAATCTACAAGATATAGCCAAATTTTGCTTACAAAGTTTTTTGTAGAGAATTTCAAAAGCTACAAAAAAGGTCGATATCAGAATTACGCCATCTCCTCTAGATTCCGAGATATTCACAAACAACTGATAGAAGTTTTTCAATTTTGATTTTCATTGCCTTGAAATCTGGCTTTTTTTGCAAATTTCTCAAAATCTAGAGGAAATAGCGGATTTTTTGTGGGAACATTTTTTGTTGGCAATTGAAAAAGCCACAAAAAAGTTCGTATGCAAATTATCGTATGTCCTCTAGATCTCAAATCGCCATCCAAAAACTATAATGAATTCACTATTTTCATTTTTTTACTACATTCAAAATGCAGTTTTTTGCGAAATCTATAAGAGATAGGAGATTTTTATATCAATGTTTTTGGTAGCTTTTAAACTTGCCCACAATAAATTCTCTCATAAACATTTAACTATTCTCCCTAGATTTCGAGATATTACGAAAAAACTGTAGCTTCGGTTTTACCCCTTGATGACTGAAACCACAAAAAAAAATATTTAAAAAAAACTGATCACAGGAGATGACATAGAGTTTTCGGTAACTTGATGATTGTGTTGAAAATGTCTCATGCGAGGATTTGGAATAAAATGAAACGAAAGAGTGCAGTAATTTGTAGTCAGCCAGAAGAGGCATTAAGGATGTAATGAAGCTGTTATAAAAATCTAAAAAAAAAAATTTGTTTTCTTCACTAGTAGAGGACATAAGTAAGTTCATCAGATAAAAGTTGAATATCGAACCATCTTGAAACGCAGTATTCCATGAAATTTCTCAATTGGAAAAACATTTCTTGTTGTGAACTATTTTCAGAACAACTCGTAATCTAGAGGAGATATCGAAATTTCGATGGGAACATTTTTTGTAGAGAATTCAGTGAGCTATAAAAAATGTTTTTCACAAAATTTCGCTACACTCCCTAGATTACGAGATATTGACCAAAAACGCCACGAAAGATGCAGACGATTTGAGCCAAGCTCGTCAAATTTAAATATCTCAATTTTTCCTTCAACATATAATTCCCCCTACTATTTTTTCCACTATATTGTGAGTTTGTGGTAAGACACTTCAATATATACTATTCGTCCCCTTCACTTCAAAATTTAAAAAAAGATTGATCATTGAAAAAAAAATATATAATTTTTCGAGTCAAAAAAATTATTAAAAAAAATCTGGAAATATTTCCATTGCATCCTCAATGAGCTGAATATTGATGACTTACAACATGCGACGATGATCCTCGTTTGGCCCTCGACCCGAGCTCTCAGCATGCAGCTTCCCAAAATGTTCCTTCTGCCAATTATTCCACCAATAACCCCCCAATATTTTAGTTCACCAAAATCAGTGAAAAATAAATTTCTCAACCAATCTTTCCAGCTACCCCCCCCCCCTCTCTCTCACTTGTACGTAGTTCGGTGGAAGCGCAAATCAGTGGAGATTTTATGTTAGTGTAATGTGCGAACGTGTGGACATGTATGAGATGACGGACTTTTAGTCAATGAAAAAAAAATACTATAGACTATTCGGTTTAGCGTGAAAGTAGCTAAGGTAATTACCGTTGTAGCTGGGCCCACTAGATTTGTAACTTACGCCGTCTTCGTCCTCCCAAGGTCGCGCATGATCGATGTTCCTCGATGGAGCTGTGATATTCAAATACAAAATTAATCACTACAAGCCCGAATGCGCGCTGAATTACAATTTGATATTTGAAATACCAATATATTTTGCGAAGTTAAAGATACTGTTAATCATTGACTCCTAAAAAATTGTTTATCTTCTCAACAAGTGGTTTTATGCAAAAATGTTATCGAATATTTTTCGTCGAGATTTTCATTTCCAACAAAAAATTATTTATGCCATTTTCCTCTCGACCAACTTATTCTCGAGATATATTGCAAGAAAGCTGAAAAAATCGACACTTTCGTCTAATAACTGAACGAATTGTTTTACTAAAATATTTGGACAAGTTTTCTATTCTTGCAGCCTTGAATTAGGTGAAATGAATTTTTCTTACAAGCACCAACTGGACTCTCATATCGCAATCTGTAAGTGGGCTCCCTAGCTGCCGAAGGTGTCCTAGATGCATTTCTCGGATCAACATTGGCTGCCCTATGCCTCAGGTTTTCCCTGTTCTTCTCAATGTCGTGGAGAAAGACTTTTGCAATGCCCGTGTCAATTTTACTCAGCTCGTCCTGCTCCTTTTTCAGCTTCTGCTCTGCCTCTTTAATGTAGTTCTTCTGGACACCATCCAGGATGTCCTTATCATTGGTCTCGGTGGTTGTTACGTCCTCATCCTCGTCGTCGGAAACCCCTTTATACGTGTCTGACCATCTACCCAAAAAATGGCATTGACAATTATTTAAAAATTTTAAATCTTTAAATAAAAAAAAAAAAAAAAAATTATTTCTTCTTATTTCTTGTTTTTTATTTCTGTATACATTCCTGGATTTTTTTCGTTTCCTACTTTTACGGGTAAGCATTCAGTAAATTCGAAGAACTTCGCAAATTCACAAGTTTTGGATGATTGGTGAAACATTCTGAATATTTTATGTCTGTGCCTTCGGCTTGACCCTTCGGAGATTACCTTCGTAAGCGCTGTATGTGAATGTGCCTTGAACCTACCGTGAGAGCCATCTATAGGGGGGGGGGGGGGGGGAGAAGGGGACTTCGAGCCGCTTGAGACGCCGGCTAGGGCGCTTGACGCCAACTTCCTCAGTACGCTTTTGTTTCGTAAAGCGTGTGGATGTGTCATCCTTATAACGTTTTTGTAACGTTCGAATATTAATTCTATTTACAGTTTTTATTCGGTGTGAGAGTGTTACGTCTAGGGTAAGTACTCCCGTAGTCCTATATTTCTCTGTTTCAGATATAATGAAAATGAATATTATATGAGGCGGGCGCCTCAGGCAGGCGCGGGCGGCCAGACGGGCCGGCGAGTGGCTGGGAAGCCGCACCAGCGGCCGCAATCGCAGCGGCAGCCGCACCCGCACCCGCACCACCGGCAATAATGAATAAAATTTTGGTCGATATATAACTGATTTTGACCAGAAAATAGTACCCTTTTCAGGGTCAACCGCTGGGTCCGCCACGGTTCAAAGATATCCTCTTGGTTCACAACCAGTCCTCGACGGCTGTGGTATCGCAGGTTACACCTCGATTTCTATATCACGGGTTGCTCGCAGACTTTCTCGAGCAACATTTCGGGAGATTCTTACTAATGACTCTCCTGGGTTTTCTAGATGGCCACTGGGGATCCGGTATTGATCAGCATGGGCGAGCTATATGGAGTGGCAGCGGATAATGAGGAAGATGATGCTGTATTAGACCAGTTGAAAGCTTTGGCAACTGAATCCCTTCCGCCGGGTTGGCAAGAATTTATAAATCTTCCGGCAGGGACAGTCCTAGGGATAGATTCAAAAGGACAGGTGTCAGATCCACAGGTTCTTAACAAATTGAGATTTGCACTTCCCACGGTCGGTGTAGCCAGGGCTTTTAATGAGCATTGCACCAATTTGAGTGAAAAGAGCTTTAGGGATCACAAGGTTAGGATGGTTCAATGGGACTTCTGTAAAGCCTTGATCACAAGTCCCCCATCGGTGGTGAACAGAATACGGGGCTCGGCAGCTCGGGCGGAGCTGTTCTTGCATTTTATACAACCAATGAGGGAACTCGTGAGTTCTCGGGCGGAGGCGGATAGAGTGCTGAAACAGGAAGCTAGAAAAACGGATACAGAGGATACGGAAGAAGAACCTGAACCCAAACGAACTAAATTGGAAGCCTTGGAAAACCGGGTGAATTACATGTTCCAAGTTCTCTATGATAAACTAGAGGAGCGAGGGACTCGGGAGAGTACCTACTCCGAAAAAGAGAATGGTAGCTCGGAGAGCTTGAGTGAAGGATCTGACGAAGAGGAGATTCCCTGGAGACCTCCAAGAAGTGATTTGGATGCAACTCCGCCCGATGTTCCTGAGCATAACGAGCAGGACCTAGTCCTGACCCCTCAAGTAAAGATTTGTGAGCCCCAAATCGCGGGGCCCAGCCCCAGAATCAAAACCGAAGGGATTGCGTGTCAGAAACTGGGCACAAAGGCATGGAATCAAATCAGATACAAGGATGTGCAGAAAAGACTCCAAGCAGCCCCGGTATTCGACGCTCTTAAAGTAAACACTGAGTTAGGATCCATGGTCCCAAAGTCATTTAGCCAGTCGCTCTTAAGTAAGTCAGATTCGCTGATGGGTTCTATCACTCACGGGCTCTTGATACAGCGAGAGAGGCTCTCATTAGCGGCCAAGTCGTTGGACGAAAGACACCCACAAATCCGAGAAGACGTCAAGACCCTTTTGTTCGCGGATTCGCCTTTCGCAACAATTTCGAATGAGCTTTTACATTTTACTTGTGCACGAAGAGCCGAGATCATAGAATGGAGAAGAAATGCATTTAAGGCTAAAGAGACTCGTCTAGGGGCAAAATTGGCAGAGATTCCTCCCTCGGAGTCTCACTTATTTGATGAGAAGTTGCTTTCAGAATTTTTAGCACAACAGGGGGGAACTTCAAAGGTATTTTTTCAGGCAAAAACCACCCCTCATCCAAGCCAGTTTGCGAACTTTCGTCCCAAACCACAAGATAGACCAACAACCTCTTCTCAGTCCCGTCCATCAGGTGACAAGAGGTCGTCACGCTCAGGCTCTGGTAAACCCCATACCAGAACATCGAGGAAAAGCGCGAAAGGAGGTTCGGGAAAAGATAAGCATTCCAAGAGGGACAATCGATATCGCAGATTTTGACTATCGGTTCAAAGGAGGCCAACTGAGCTCTTTCATCCCTCAGTGGGAAAAATGGGGGGCTCCGGACTACATTTTAAGCATGTTAAGAGGCTACGTGATCCCCTTTATCCGGGAACCCCCAATAGTGGTTTTTACGAGCGAAGTTATCAGAAAAAACGCCTCCAAAGTGTCGGACCAAATGTCAAGGGAAATTCAGTCTATGCTGGCGCAGGGAATATTGGAGAAGGCAAAATGGGAGTCGGGATTCATATCTCCGATGTTCCTGATTCCAAAGTCGGAAGGGAGCTTCAGACAAATTTTAAACCTACGCACGTTACACGAATATCTGCTACCACCGAAGTTTCGCTTAGTAAACCACAGGAAAGTTCCTTATTTCCTACAAAAGGACGATTTTGTTGCAAAAATAACCTCTCGCAAGCCTATCTCCATGTCCCGGTGAGAGAAAATCACCGACGCTACCTTTGCATCTCATACGATCAGCAGATCTTCAACGCAACCTGCCTCCCATTCGGGTTATCAACGGCGCCGTTAGCGTTTTCCCGGTTGAGCAACTGGTTGGCAGAAATTCTTCGCGAGAGGGGGATTCGTGTACTGGTCTACTTGGACGATTTCCTGCGAGCCAACCAAAATGCCATTCAGCTGCAAGAAGAGATATGGTGGGTGGTACGCCTCTTTCAATCCTTAGGATGGGTGATCAACGAGGAAAAATCGGTAACCACTCCAACCCACAAGTTGGAGTTCTTGGGGATGATTTGGGATACTCAGAGCAACAAAATGGCACTCCCCAACGACACAAAGGAACGAATCCTAGCCAATTTGAAACGACTTCTGCAGTCGGGAACCTGGAACTGGAACGGGGGAGCGTCCCTGCTGGGGCAGCTCAATTTTGCATCAATAGTAAATCCGCTAGGCCGCCTCTACTCACGGCAACTCCAGCGGGGCGCTCGGCGGTTACCGAAAAATTCTCCGGCAAGGCTAATGCCCCTAAACGAGTCGAGCGGTTTGGACTGTGTTTGGTGGGAAAAGAACATCCATCGAACAAGAGAGATCTTTTCGACGAGTCCGGACATCTTCCTATCAACGGATGCATCCCTGATGGGATCGGGCTTCCAGCTAGAGGACGTTCATCGAGCAGGAGTGTGGTCACAGGAGCAACAGAATTGGCATATCAATCAGAAAGAATTGTTCACGGTTACCCTGGCGATTGGTATGTTCAAGAACCAGCTTCGAGGTCGATCGGTGATGGTACAGTCGGACAACAGAACAGCAGTAGCTTACATAAAAAACCAGGGAGGAACACGCTCTCAAACCTTGCTGAAGGTAGTCAAGGAACTCTGGCTGATTCTGGATCGGTACAAAATCTGTCTAATTCCGTTTTTCCTACCCGGCATCTACAACACTCTGGCGGACCGCCTTTCCAGAAACTTACCACTCCCAGACTGGCATCTGAGCAGCGAGATGATGGAGATGATTTTCAGGAAGTGGGGCAACCCGGAGATCGACCTTTTTGCGACCGCCCAATCAAAGGTGGTGGAAAGATACGTGTCCTTGGAGGCAACCGATCAGGAGGAAGAATTTGTCAATGCCTTCAGCAAAACCTGGAAGACAACGTTGGCCTGGGTATTTCCACCTCCCCTATTGATCCCGAGAATTCTCAATCATTTGAATTCAGCGAGCGGGACATTTCTGATAGTCGCGCCGAGGTGGCGGAAAACGTTCTGGAGAGGAGACCTCAAGAACCGAGCAATTGCGGCACCGTTTCAGCTCCTGAACCTCCAGGATCACCTGACAGATCTATCGACGGGCTTCCCCCCTCAAAATGCCAAGGAGTTGGTTTTAGAGGTTTGGAGGGTACGGGGTGGGAGTCCCACATAAAAGATCTGAGTAAGGAGGAGGTAGATCTATTGGGAGCAGCCTGGAGGGATTCCACTTGGAGAACGTACTCGGCCGTTTGGAGGCAATGGTTGAGTTGGTGCCAGAAACGAGGCCTACAATCAAATAATCCCAGCGCTCAACAATTGGTGTCGTACTTGAGCTTTCTGTATTATGAACGGGGGCTGTCATACAACTCGATTTTGACCCAGAAGTCCGTTATTTGTACGTTGAATAACCCAACCGGCATAGATAGCCTGAGTTCCACCCCGTTAGTACGTTCGCTCTTAAAGGCTATTGGGCTTCAACGAGCAAAAGAACAAAAACCTCGAAAGAGGGTAATCTGGGATGTTGAGGTATTGATCAATTGGATGTCAGAACACCCACCAGATGAGACGAGCATTTTTCAATGCCATTGGTTAGCCTCGGCCAACAACTAAATGTGATCTGAGGCTTTCTTACTTGCTGGCCGAGGTGTGTATACTATTTTTCTGCTCGACGAAGCCGGAAAGCGGTAACTTCGTTTAGCGCAGCGGCCCGAAAGTTACCGCTTTCTGGCCGAAGGGCAGAAAACGTATATTTTAGGTCTTGCCGAGGCTTGACCCGAGTGAGGGCTAGCCGTCATTCAGAAAAAGGTACTGAGGAAGTTGGCGTCAAGCGCCCTAGCCGGCGTCTCAAGCGGCTCGAAGTCCCCTTCTCCCCCCCCCCCCCCCCCCCCCCCCCTATAGATGGCTCTCACGGTAGGTTCAAGGCACATTCACATGCAGCGCTTACGAAGGTAATCTCCGAAGGGTCAAGCCTCGGCAAGACCTAAAATATACGTTTTCTTCCCTACGGGGTGGAAACCGGTCCTATTTTCAAAATTTTCGACAATGTTAAGCATTCAATTTTTTGTAAGTTTCAGAAATGTGAAAACCTTCAAACATAGCCAAAATCGAACCAAAAATCCACAGACTGTAATGTGTATCAATTTCGAAAAATACCAAAAAAAAATGAAAAGAGAAAATCCCAAAAACTCATCACATTGTTAATGGTCAATTTGAAAATTTTGGACATTTGAAAATATGTTGAAAATTTCGGAAACATGACCAATACAAAATGAAAAGTTTCAGGCAATCTTGATAATTTTCAATTTACATAAATCGAAGCTCAAAATTCTATCCCAAAATTGCCCTCGTTTCCCTTTTTTTATGCTTAATAACAAATGAGTAAGATTATGGTTTACCTGCGACGTCTTTCCGGGTCTGTGTAGGGGTATGGCGGTGCGGGAAAATCGTCACGTTCAATGGGAGGTTTGGCACCTGGGGGACGTTTCATAGCGTCCGGGTAGTGGGCTAATTCGATTGGCTCGTCATTGTCCACCTGGCTACCAGCTGCTGGGGACTTGGGCCGGGTTTCACTCAGGGCGTCCACCAGGGCGCGCATTCCTGACCGACTGCTTCGACCACCACTGCTTCTTATCGATCTCGAAGCTGGAAATAATGACCAATTAGTATTCTGATGATTGGACTTCGTCTCTGACAAGCAGATATTAATTCAGGTAGGAAAGGACATTATTAATTCTGGACGTCCACACAACATCAGCTGGACTCGGGGAAGTCCGCACGACATTCAGAATTTTTTTCTTTTTTCATTTCTCAAAATTTATCGCATTTATCAAAATCATTAAAAAATTTCAAAGTTCTGTAAATTTTTCAACAGTTCTAAAAAAAAAATTTGTTATGTTTTGTATGAAATTGAATACAACAAAAAAAAGTATGCTTCAATATTTTTTTCGTAGCCCCCTTCACTCTCAAGATCCACTTCTAAAAATATTCTCTGGTCTAACTCAGCGAAAGTTGATGGACATAATTACATCTCGGACGATGAACATGTGGGTGTGTTGGAGGCTTGCAGTGCATTTTTGAAATTCAGTTTCTTTACGACGTGCAGTTCTCAATTAAAAAAAAAAAATATTCGTGAATTTTTTTCACCATTTTTCATTTTCGTTTTTTTTTTAATTTTTATCTTTTAACTAAAGTTTTTATGTAATTTTTTTTATTTCCACATTTTTTTTTCTTATCTTTGACATTCCGAAATTTTTGGTATTTCCACCAAATTTGAATTTTTTGTTGCAGATTTTCAAAATTTTCAACATTTTGCCGAACGCTTTTATTCTTGAGGCAACCTAGTTCCAATGACAGCCTATTAAAATTTTCTCTGCTTTATGTCAATGAGAGATAATGGACATAATTACAATTCGGACGATGAAAGTGTGGGCTCGTTGGAGGCTTATCATACGGCTGTATCGGACGTCTCAAGTAGCCTTGACTTGGGGTCTCTGTCAAGTACGAATAAGTGCAGATACGTGAAATGTCCTCACCTCGACCGTACTCTCTAAGAATGAGTCCAGGGGACCCCGTGCGCGCAGGGTAGTACTGTTAAAATAAAATTGGAGAATTAATTTTTTTTTCTTTAAGGAAATTCAAAATGAGAGAAATTTCAAAATTTGAAGAGCTTTAAAAAAGAGCCCATAAGTTTCAAATCGGTCCATTGATAAAATTAACATCAAATTTGGAATCAAGATGAAATGTTCATGTTTCGAGAACTCCAAAAATTTTGGGAGTTTTGCAAGTTTGGAAAAGTTTTTTAAATTTTCAAAACTTCAAGTTTTTGAAATTTTCAATTTCTAAAATTTTCAGAAACTTTCAAAATTTTCAAAGTGATATCTATGCAAAAGAAAAAAAAAGACACTTATCAAATATTGCAGATTGTTCTCGGAATACCAATCTCAAAAAAGTTTTTAAAAATGTTTCTAATTTTTTTTTTAATTGACAATTTTTTAACTTTGAAAATTTCCAAAATTTTGTATTGTTATTCTTTTGCAATTTGCAAAATTAAAAAAAAATACCCTTATCAAATAATGCAATTTTTTTCAAATTTTCGCAGCTGACCAATTTTGAAAAAGCGTTCAAAATTTAAAAAAAAAAAGAAAAAAAATTGACAGTTTTTTAAAATTGAAAATTTTCAAATTAAATTTTTTTTTCAAATTTTGAAGAAATGAGAATTCTGAAAATTGAAATGGTAGTCTTTCTTTACCATTCGATACAATACGAACAAAATATCATACTTGATTTCAAATCGATGAAATTCTAAAGAATTCACCGTTAGTCGAGTCCATTGCGTAATCTCAATGGATTTCAACGTGAAATAAGTAAAATTATCGACTACTGTAATCTACACCATTCATCAATACGTTCTGAATGTGAAAAAAGTGGGAAAAACTGATAAGAACAGTTGTGAAATAATAAAATAAAGAGGATACCTTGCGACTGAGGCTGCTATAAGGGCTGCATAACAACGATCCATTCAAACTGGGTGTGCGTGATCTCAATGAATACTAGGGGAAATCGTGCAGAACACAATAAAACAAAAACCATGGTACAGGGTAAATTGAGTGATCAAATGGCAAATCGTGATGAGTGAAATTCACGAACTTTATTACCAAACTCCATCTCAATTACACGAAAAAAAAAGAAACAATCAAGATTGAGACGATTTTTGTCACTTAAAAAATCTAAAAAAACTAAAAATGAATTTCTACAATTTCAAAAATTTTGAAGGCTGTCAAATTTTGGAACTAACCAGTTTGAAAATTGAACGAAATTTTGAGATTATAAAAAACACTCTTTCAATTTTTTTTCCTAATTTTTAATCTCTTTCATATGTTTTGAAATAATCAAATTTAGAAAATCCTCAATATTTTTTTTCTAGACTCCAATTTTGTGGAAAATTTTACGTTTTGCCATTTGGTTGAAAATACAAAACTAACTAAGAAACTCAACTCATTGATGATTTTGAGGGTGCAAAAAAGGTAAAAAAAAAATTACCTGCATTTCTGAGGCACTGCTGGAGATGCGCTCAGATTGTTCTCTGTGTTGTGGAGTGTGTATATCATTTGCCCCGTGTCCATTGACAATGCCATTTGGTCCAGTTGGGCCTGGACCACATCGTGGATGCCATATGGCAGCTCCCTGAAGGTACATTTCCTCGCCATCGCCAAATGGATCACCACATTTCGTGCAGCGAGCACAAGTTGGATGAAAATGATGATTTTCACCAGCTTGCAGAACCTTACCACTAATATAACGACTGCAGTATGCACATTTCACACCGAACTGCTTTTGGTAGTCCTTTTCACAGTATGGAACACCATCTCTGCAAGACAAATTATTATGAAGGATTTTTTTTTATAACTCAATTTCCTTAATTAATCGGACCATTTTTTTCTCTTAATTTTGAATGATTGAAAATATTTGATATTTTTGAATTTTTCATGCTTTCTAAAATTATTGAAAGTTCATAAAGGTTCATCAATTTATGACATTTCTAGAATTGTTTTTTTTTTTTATTTTTGCAGGCTTCGGCATTTTGGAAATTGTTGACAGTCATTTTAGTTTTGTAAGAAAAAAAAGGAGGAATTTAATTTTCTTATGAAAAGGAAATATTACAAAGATTGTCAATTTTCAAAATAGTTTGAATTTTTCACACATACACACACACACACACAAAGACAGACAGACAGTATCATAATAATGCCAAACAGCAATGAAACTGTGAATTTCTTGCCAGTTTCACTTTTGATTTCCAGGACAATCACAATAGCCTTTTCTGTTTGAAAGTTAACTATGCATATTTGTGTTCTTTCATCCCACATTCACTGCGTGTCACCCAACAATGTAAAACCTCCCATTCGTACAAGCACAATGCTTCCATTCATAATTAGAAATTGCATAATCCCTCACTTTCCCATGTACTCCCCATGGAGGACACTGTCGCAGCTGTGACACTTCAAACACCATACGTGCCACTGTCGGTCCAATGCAACAAGTGCCTGTCCCTCCTGGAGTTTATCACCACATCCAGCACAAGCTCCACCATCATTGCCACTTCCCCTTCCCGTTGTTTTACTTCCACCATCCTGGGATTTGCTTCCTAGAGGTGTGGACGCTTCGCGCACTGGTATACCCACACAACGATGGCATAACGCTTGACCTGGAGGAAAAAAATAAAAATGATGATAGGTTCTCCTTATATCAGAGGAAATATCCAACAAAAAAATAGTGTACATGAGGGCCACTTCCCAATTTGTAATTTGTACCTAAGACCAGTTCTTATCAAGAGTTTTTTAAAAACTCAAGTAGCCCCTCACCAAGTGGTTTTACAGAAAAATGTTATAAGTAACTTTTTGTAGAGAATTTCATTTCTGACAAAAAAGATTAGCGTCAAATTTCCTCTCCGCCAACTCCTTCTTGAGATATTCGAGAATTTGGTAAACACCAGCTTCGAAATCTGTGACTTGGAAACCTCATTTGGGGTCTAAAGTAATTTCTTATTTACTTTTTTTTGCAAAATTTAGACATGGATATGGCTGTATGGTATGAACTAGTTGAGATGCATTTTTTAAATATTTTTTCTCTAATTCCTGAGGGAAAATACTGCCGGAAACCGGGGTCAAACTTAGCCCGAAACTTATGATCTTCGTACCTTGTCTCAAGACGACTTGATAAATAGCTTTGTTTTTGAGGAGTGTTTCGAAATCCAGAAGAGGTATCAAAATTTCGGTGAAGACTTTTTTATAGAGCTGAGTGAGCGCTACAAAAAAGTTCTTGTACGCATTGCCCTACGGTTCTTAGATTGTCAGATATTTGCTAAAAATTTGGAAAAATAAAAAATTCTTAAGATCTTCCAAATGATTGTGATTGTAAACAGGTCGTATCCTCTGGCATAATCCTTACGGATTTCTTATTCACATCACTTCCAATCGGTGATCAACCCATCTCTAGTTCATTATGACTCCACAAAATTTTTATAACATGAAAGACATGTTAAAAAAAATAAAATGTTGGAGTTTTTAGATCGGGGGTGGATATACCATTCGGCAAAATGACTCACATTTATTTCAGTAATATTGTTATCTTACCTTGAACAAGTGTCACTTTGGTTCCTTGATTTAATAATGGCTGACGACATCTCTGGCAGTGGAAACAATTTGGATGGAATGCGTGTTTCTCACCAGCAGTCACAACATCACCCTCCACATATTCTCCACAACCTGCGCATCTTGTTCCCCAGCGTTCGCGATAATCCTTGAATTAAAAAAATTATTAGTTTCTTTCCTCTTGAAATTTTCAAATTTCTCAAAAACTTGGATTGGTATTTTTCCCTCATTTAGACTTAAACTTCAAAAGGATCTTCCAATATTTTCCACTGCAAGCCCGGTGGCGCGTGCTTCGCACGCGCACTTCCGTTTTCCGCCGCACGGGCTGGTGGCGCGTCGGATTCGGTCCTATGGTTTTCGATAATTGCGATATATGTCGATAGTTTCCTTCGTCTCTCCTTTTTGCTATAGGACCATTTACCGATAATTTAATGAATCCATTGAAATTACTTAGATTCTGAATTTGAATTTAATTTTGTTCAGGTTTGTTTTGCGTGCAAATACTCACATTTTTAACTTTCGCGAATAGTCAATTATCTCCTCAACGAGCAATGCAATGGAAAAATTGTATATAACATTTTTTGCGGGGAATTTAATTTCCGACAAAAAAGTTGTATGTGACTTCTCTCTAAAACGACTCATTTTGGGCATACATTGAAAAGTAGAAAAGAAAATCTTAGTTGGGTTGCTCCAGTCGAATGATTGAGAATGTGAATTTTATTTATTAATGCAAGTTAATAAATAGCAATGATAATTCATCATGTAAGTAAAATTGAGGCAGGATTAAGGTGAGTTTATTTCGAAAATTCTGGAAATAAGGTCACCATTAAATACACCTCGGCAAGAGAATAAAAATTTCTGAAAAATTAATTAGTACAAACGAGATAAGGGATTAATAGATTAATAATTGATGAGGTCAGGCGATTGATAAAAGCCCCGAAATGGAATTTCTCATGGACACTTGAATTAAAAGATCGTTAACTCGACATTCCTCAAATTTAAAAAAAAAAAAGCTAATGAGAAATTCTTTAAGGAAACCTTGCCCCAAATTTAGAAATGGATATCCACGAATTATGAAATTCTAAAACATTCTAAAACTTTCAAAATTATGAGAAAAAAACATCCAACAATTTCAGCAGTGTTGAAAATCTTCAAAAAAAAAAATTTCTAATTCATTTAAAATATGAAAAATTTGTCCAAATTTCCTAAATAAAAACAGCAAATAATTCAAAAACTGAATTTCAATTTATAAAAAAGAAAAGTTCGTAACCACCTAAATAATAACCACAAATTTTATAATACCTTAGTACAGTAGTACGAGCCCTCCTTAGCAAAAAATCCCCCTTGTGCTAAGCTGTTTTTACACTGTGAACATTTGAAGCACCCAATGTGAAAGTACTTATCCTGGACCCTAAGCACTTCGCCGCTGCATTTTTTCTTACACGCCTGGCAAAACGTTCTCCCTGTAATCAAGAAAGATTCCATTCAAATTTCTTCAAAATAACTGAATCATATGTGACTTAACATACGCGCCTATACTATAAGGTTTAACCAATAAAAACAGAATTAAAATACAAAAGTATTATGCATGTATTTATGCAGATTGCAAACAGCTAAACAAATTATGGTTAGACGAATACAACGCCCGACGTCGCGCTGCGCGCCCTAATGATTTTGAAATGCGCGCGCATGTGCAGCCCACTTCAGGTCAGTCGGATTGACCAATGAGCAGTCGGGCTCATGCAGTTCGAGATATTTCGACTCTAACTATCTTCACTCATGTGTAGGGAGGAAAAATTCTCAACTTTATTTTATTGTCCTTACTATAATTATGAGAGGGACTTCCGAGAATTTTTTTCCAAACACATGGACAGCTTTGTCAAAATAAAAGGATCGTCTCGCAATGTATTTCCAATCTCCAAATGAATAGACTCATTTGCCAATATGAAGAATGAATGCTAATTGAAGAATTAACAAACTAATGCTCCCATGCTATGCACCGACTATAAAGAGCATTTGAATAAATTAAAATGAAACAAATGATCTGACTCGGTCAATTCCACATGTCGCAGCTGATAGCGCATGCTGTAATGTCATTCATAAGTGGACTAAATAGGATGTCACAAAGTGGGGTCAAACGTCAAATCCCTTAACCGGGCCTCTCGCACTGTGGCCCCAAGCGACATTTCATTCACAATTATTCCAATTTTTTCACCATGTACTACATATTTACATTGCTACGATCCTTTAGCAATTGCCAGCTAATTCAATTTGATCACTTCAAATAGACCTCGGTGGCATGGGATGAAAAATCATTGGCAAATTATCGGGACAAGCCGGTTGGATAATCGGGCATTTCTGTACTTCAAAGCGTACCGAGATAAGATAAGGCGAGTTTGTTATTTTTTTTATTCGGCAGACTACTATTTTTACTTAATGACGTGAGTGAAAACACAGTCCAGAAACTGTTAGGAATGCAATGGATAAGTCTGAAAAAATTAAATTATACAGAAATTTTATTTACGAAAATTTTTCTTTTAAAAAATATTTTAAGAAATTGGAAATAAGTAAAATTGTACAGAATAAATTCTTATTGATAATCATGGATTATGCAATGATTTTGGGGATAAACGAAAACGAAAACTTTGTTTGTAAAGAAATATAATTTCAGCGTGAAACAATGTTGCTACTTCAAAAGCCGCGCTCGTTCACAGAATTCGTTTAATGTTCTGTACAAAATGGCGCCTTCCATTTCGTCACTTTTTTGCGAAAATTCAATTTTTTTCAATAGCGAAATCCGCGGTTCAATGATTTTTCTTAATTATACAAATTGTAAAAGAAAATCCTAAAAATTGAAAAGTGCTGACAAAAAAAATGGAGGAAAAAAGTTGAAAAAATTTATTTTGAAATTTCCCGCTAAAATCGCGGATCTAGGCTCCTGTCAGTGCGCCCCTCCACTCCCATGGAGACAAGTCTCATGGGCACCATGACGTCACGTCTAATAAAAAAAAAACACTGATTCATTTGAAAAATAAGGAAAACCGGTCGCATCCTTTCCATTCCCTATTTATAGACTAATCTCCCAGTCTTCCAATTAACAAAACACTCGACATTGCTACGTGTCTCCATGATATCACCTTGTTACGTAACTCCAGGCGATTTGCAGTTTTCCCCCTACAATGTACATTATAAAACCTATGAAAAAGCGTGTCAATGGGTGGCCGATTACCCTGACCGCTGCATTGGATCGATAGCCCAATGCCCCAACAATTTTTCCCACATTTCATACATTTATTTATTCCCTATAAATGTTTGTTTATTTGGACGATTTTAAGGCGAAATGATGAACTGCACATTGTACGTCAAATTGATGTAAACTTTCTGCGATATATCTCGAAACCTAAGAGAGTTAGGTAAATTTTCATATAAAGTTTTTTATAGAGCTTTTCAAGCTCTACAAAAAAGCTCCAATGAACATTCTTGTAGCGCTTATAGATTCCGAGATATTTGCATTGAATTGACAACTGAATTACGTGTGATACCGTAAAACGAGTATTGTTGATGTGGCGGTGACATTTAAACATTATTAACTTTAAACTCAAAAAGCTATTTTCGAAATTTGAGAACAAAGTTAGAGAAAGAATGTTTAACCACGAAAGAGTTTTTTCCATATATGTAGACACTAAAACGCGCTTTTACGCACGTGCCGATGTATCGCACTATATATACTGAAAAAAGCGGGTAAATTTGAAAAAAACAAAATGTTGGAATACTAAAAATCCAAGTCACCATGAGAGCCCCATAAGACCACATCATCTTCATAGTTTCAATCCCCAAGGTGTGGCCTCTAGTTGGCCGAGCCTCCGCTAACTAAAACTTCTAAAAAAAACTCTCCTCGATGGTAAACAAAACTAACAAAAATCTCGATAATGTCAAAGTAAACTAACTATATGTCATATCTTATTTCATAGAACTGCGCCGAAGAATTCAAATGGTCAACATAAAAAGTGGATTTTCCGTTTCTCAATTCAGCAATCAATAATTAAATGGTGAGAAAAAAAGCGCAGAAAGTAGGGAAAAAAAAAAGTCTCTGGCGTTCCGTAGAAAATGTCAACCTAATTTTAGAGGGGACGGGTCATAAAAGTCATAAGCTATGGGGGTGGGGAAAGCGTTGGAAAATGGTTATTTCGGAAATAGCAAGAGGTGGGACTAGGGCGTAACTCGATTTCCGTTGAATTATTTTATTTCTAAAATTTAGAAATTTTTTTTCGTAAATTGGTCGTGCCTATGGGTTGTTATAGGGCTGTTATGGTGTTAGGTACTACAGGTGAAAATCGTGGACTCACCCATTGTCGGTTGGTTTATGGGAGGATTGTGAAGCGGTGAAAGAAGCTCGTCGTGCTTTATGCGAATGTTGGTTCTTTTTTCAAAAAAAAAGAATTCTTGCGCGGATAAGTTGTTCGATTATATTTGGGGAATTCCCGGAAGAAATTCACGAGAAATAATGCACTAAAACGCTTAATAAGCCCCGAAAAATGGGGGACGGAGGAGGAGACACTAGCACCAACACTTGGCCACTGAGCACTGGGGGAAATTTGGGATTCCAATGGATTCTTGGGTGCTTGAAGATCAATGGAGATGAGACCGGCCTTCGGTAACACCGCGCAGGAGCTTTCTATAACTACCGCGATATCGCGAGAGCGCTAGGTACTAAATAGCTGTCGCGCTGATGGCCATCGATATGTTTCACTTCGAGTTTTCCGAGAATCCATACCTCAATCGTCGGATCGATATAGCGGATGGTCGATATGTCAATTTAACATTGACATTTTCGCGATTCTTACATCGAAAATGTTCAAAAAGTTTTGAATCTTAAAACTTGTAAATCTTGTATTTTTCCTCGGTATATTTAAAGAATTTTTACGACTTAATTTTTTTTTCACATTTTAATTTTAATTTTTGCGACATTTTGAGAATGTTTGAAACTAGCGGGGCGGGGAAATTGACAAGTGGTCGAGATGAGACTAACCTCGGATAACTCGATACTGTGCACTATGTTGGGAATCGATCCTCTTCATTTTGATTTTTTCGGCGATTCGGGGAATCCGGGATACCAATCATAAAATCAATCTAGCGAATAATCGGTACGTCAATCATACGATCGATATAGCGGATAAAATTTTTTGAATATTAAAACTTAAAAATCTTCAATTATTGAAATTACTTTAGATTTTCACATTTCAAAATTTTTAACAAATTTCACAATCAATAACTTTAAAAAAAACGTCAATCGATTTCTTTCATTCGTTATTACGCAATCATTAAGGCTTTCTTCAGTGTATTTAATTGTCCCGTGGTTTTGTAATTTTAATGCATATTATTTAATTGATTTCTGCGGTCACTGGGTTGTATACATATATATATATAGATTATGTTGTGAAGAGTATATCTATATATATACCATCAAGATATACATTAGTGTATCGGGCCAAGTCACGTTTTGATATATATATATTCAGTAGCTTCATATATATATGCATGAAGATAAATCAATATGCAGAAATTGAAAAAAGGAATGCAATTATTAAAATGAAAATAAAAAATGGCGGGAAAGAAATAATTCCGCAGGTTCCAGGATCATATCGACTCTGCTGCACATCGGCAAAGCTGAGATTCGATATATCGATATCGTCCATACCGAAGCGACTGAGCCCGAGTGACGAAAACGTCCGAGTGTGCCACAGACGTTTGTTTGGAGTCGTGAAGACCGGAGGACGTGACTCGAGGATTGACAATCATGGCTGGTGAGTTTAATTAATCCGACTCCCTAAATAATTAAAAAAACCATAATTCAACAATGAAAAAAAAAGAACTGAAGGTCCACACAAACATTTCCCGCCAAGTGTTCTCAATTTGAAAAAAAAGCGGGAAATTTTGGAGAAAAAAACTTTTATCACTGGCAACAGGTACTGTTGTCAAATCATTTACCTGTTTATAATTATTTTACACATTTTTCAGGACAAAACCCGTACGAAAAACTTCTTAAGCCCATCACAGTTGCGGGGAGGAATCTGCAATTTTACGATGTCGGATCGTTCGGTGAAAAATATGGTACGATTGACCTCGTAATCACCTTTTTATCGCATGATCATATGAGCCATTGAGAATGTTTAATTTTTTTGCAATTATTAATGTCATTGGGCGGGGAAAATGGCAATTGTGGAGCTCGATTTTGGAGGCCAATGGTGGCAAACAATTGTCATTGAACCCAAGAAAGTGGCATGCAGTGAACTCTTCTTGTCAAGCATATCTGTCAAAAAAATTAATTTTCTGGTATGTTCCCTTCCCTCACTGACAGTTGCGAAATTCGTGACGAGAATACTGTTGTTCATGTTGGAACCGAGTCTCTGACGAATGGGATTATATCATTCAGTTGTTGATAGAATTTTTTAAGCTAATGATATTACGTGTTATGGTAATTTTATAGAGAGTACTTTACGATATTGGCAGAGAAAGCGAATTTTGAAATAAATGCCCCCTTTTTTTATCCTACTTACTGCGCAAAAAAATCTGATTTCGATGCTTTTAAAAAGTTGAACCATTACAAAAATTCTGGAAAATACAAAACTCGAATTCTTCTTAATATCCCAAAAATTAAAAATCCAACTTTGCCTAAATTCAGGAAATTTGAAAGTTAAAATTTTTTTGGTAAATTTGGTATAGAAAGGAGACAATTCGCTTAATTGCTTGAAAATGACAATTTCATAAAATTACGAATTTTTCGAAAATTTGAAATGAAAAAAAAACAGCAAAAGCTTCATCGTTTGCAAAGATTTAAGTTTGAAAAATTTCAAGCTCGAAAATGCCAAAAAGTTAGAAATTTTAGCCACTTTTAATATTTTACAATTTTTAAAAAGTGCGAAAATGAATTAATTAATTGAACTCTGCATACGAAAAAACTGAATAAATAATTGAATTGTTTTGCAGATCGTTTGCCATTTTCTATAAGAGTACTACTGGAGAGTGCTGTACGAAATTGCGATGAATTCCAGGTGAAAAAATCAGATGTAGAAAAAGTTCTGGAATGGGAACGAAATCAGTCGATGGATGAGGGTGTGGAGGTAGCTTTTAAGCCCTCAAGAGTTATTCTACAGGATCTCACAGGAGTCCCAGCTGTGGTCGACTTTGCGGCTATGAGGGACTCGGTCAAAAGCCTCGGGGGGAACCCTGACAAGATCAACCCAATTTGTCCCTCGGATCTGGTCATTGATCACTCGATCCAAGTGGACTTTGTACGAAGGTGAGCTCGGGTCAAACGGACCCCATTGTTTTCTGATGAGCACTCCATTTTGACTTTTTAAACTTTTCTTTTACAAATAATTCCTAAGCACAATTGCATTCTTTTATCTTTCTAGTCAAATCCCTTTTGAAAAATTGCAACAACTCCGAGAACTTCAAAACTTCATAATTTTCAAAATGCTGAAGGTTTTGAAATCCTGAAAGATTCAAAATTTGAAAATTTTGAACAGTTTCAATAATAACAAAAATTTCGCCATTTTAAAAATTTTAAAAACTGAATTTACCAAGATACCAAAAGTTACTAAATAAAAAAAATCTTTCAGAAATTTTGAAAGTGTCAATTTTGATATGTCAATTTCAATTCTAAGGCGGCTTCCAAATAGATAATAATTATGAATTGATTACGAGATTTGGGACTGAAGATGATTTGAGAAGCGACTGAACGCAACGTTTCCACTTTTATTGAATGAGAAGTTGAAAAATTTGAGGAATATCAATATCTCCAAAAGCGAAAGGTTTTACGAAGTTTTAAAAATTGTAAATGATTTCCAGCTTTTCAGCAATTACCAAATTTTCAAAAATTCACAAATGTCACAAATATTCGAAATAAATCCTTCCCTCACTGACAAAATAATCAAGGAAAAATCAAACAAGTCAAGATTCAAACATTCAAAAAATGGTAAAAGTCTTCCAAATTTCGCAATTATCAAATATCACAAGAATTTATGAAATTTAGAAAAAATTCACAAATTTCGAAAATTTCTATTTTCTAAAATTTGGAAATTTATATTTCTAAAATATGTCAAATTTTGAGAATTTATAAAACGTCTAGAATTTCTAAAATTTCAAAAAATTCAAAGATTTCCACAATTTCGAAAAATTTTTGTTTGTTTGTTTTCATTATTTTGTACAAAATTTCAAAGACTTCACATCTTGACAAAAAATGATTATTCTCCAAATTTCCGAGATATTTCATTTAAAAACATTTCTAATTTTCTCATTTTCCAGTGACAATGCCTTGAAGAGAAACGAAGAGCTCGAGTTCGAGAGGAACAAGGAGCGCTTCATGTTCCTGAAGTGGGGTGCCAAGGCTCTTAAGAACATGTTGATAGTACCCCCAGGGAGTGGCATAGTTCACCAGGTGAATTTGGAGTACCTCGCCAGAGTTGTCTTCGATAAGGATGAACTGCTTTATCCTGATAGTGTGGTCGGAACTGACTCTCACACCACCATGATAAATGGGCTGGGGATTCTGGGGTGGGGAGTGGGTGGAATTGAAGCCGAAGCTGTTATGTTGGGTCAAGCTGTCTCCATGTTGTTGCCCAAGGTCATTGGATATAAACTCATAGGAACGTTGAACCAATACGTTACGTCGACGGATCTTGTGCTGACCATCACGAAGGTAAACACACACACACACACACCTTCTGCTGGGATTTATTGAAACTTGTCAATTTTTTGCAATTGTAACTTTTGCAATTTTGTGTACTTTTTGCTATTCTTTTAATTCAATATTCGTGAAAACTTGTAGCACAAATACTCACACACTATTTACAATAATTGAATGCTTTCGCTTTTCTGAATTTTGCTTTCGGACCCTTCAGCAATAGAACATTTTAAAAAGTGATTTTTTTAATTGAAATAAACAAAAAATGAAAAGAAAATTTTAATAAAAAGGCATTTAAGAAATTAACTTTTTAAGTATGCTATGTTCAACTGCATTTTTGACGTATACAAAATTGGAGTATTTGAAAGACAATGGCTGTGCTTTACGTTAATTTTTTATTATATATGTTCATTACTCGTAATTGCAGAATCTTCGACAACTGGGAGTCGTTGGAAAATTTGTGGAGTTCTACGGACCAGGAGTTTCTGAATTGAGCATTGCGGATAGGGCCACTATCTCCAATATGTGTCCAGAGTACGGTGCCACGGTGGGATTTTTCCCAGTGGATCGACAGAGTCTGGGGTATCTTCGTCAAACTGGTAACTTTAATATTTCTTCTTCGTTGGTCCCTTCAGGTTACATGTTCAAATACCAAAATACAAAAATATGGTCAAGAAATTTCTCTAATGAAAATCAGTTAAGGTGATATAAATTGTCAATGAACCTGTAACCCTCACCTGAGAACAGGTCATAAGATGCAGTCGACTCCTGTGACCCATCTTACGTCAAAAATTTCATTGATTATTTATAAATACTTTGAGATGACCATAAGTGTTGCACGTTGAAATAGCACAATACCAAAATATAATGAACACATTCATCATTGAATTGGATGCAACTTAGTGGTGTTCTTGATGGTCAAAATCCCTTACAGTACTTAAAGGACCTTAAGGACATAAATCACCTAAAGCACCTAAAGCACCCTTCAGACTTCTCCAATTTTATTGCAATTGCCTAGATATTATAATCGATTCCTCTGACCCACCTTCTCATGTCAATAATTCAGATGATTAATTATGAACGTTTTGGGATACTTAATAAATCTATATAAATAAATTGGGATAAATTTATCACAGGAACAATTATCATCAACAAACCTGCATGTCTAATTATTACATGACATAATACCACAGGTGATTTTCACTAGATTTCAAATCTTTGAATTAATTTTAGTTTGCGAATGTAGTAACCAGCTATGTCGTCGTCGTGAGTCCTGGGGCGCACTAAGTACTTGTGAAAATTGAAGTTTTCTTGCCAGTCTTGGTCTTTTCTAAGTTTTTAAAATTCCAAAGTGTTTCTAAATAATTAATTAAATCCAATCACACACACACTTCTTGTAAACTGCCCTAATTTTTCAATGCACTAATTCCGAAGATTCTCTTCGCATATTTAGGGAAAATATCAATTACGTTTTAAGGAGTTAAAACCTGAAATATATTTTTTCTGATCTCTAGGACGCACTGAAGAACACATTGAACGTATTGAGAAGTACCTACAAGCCGTACGAATGCTCAGAGACTACAGTGATGCTTCCCAAGATCCAGTGTTCTCAGAGAGTGTCACCCTGGATCTTGGAACAGTGGTGTCCAGTGTCAGTGGACCAAAAAGACCACACGACAGAGTCTCAGTTGCCGAAATGAAGGTCGACTTCAACAGCTGTCTCACTAATAAGGTCAATCAGTTATTATTCTATTCACTCCTCATTATTTTCGTATACGGTTTCAAATTTAGGCTTATGAGTATACTCTTGCATGTCCTCTATTTTACGCTAGAGAATAAAAATTACAAAAAGTCGTAAAAAGTGTCCGAATCCATTCTCGCTGCATTTCATGGAAAGTCCTCCTATAAGAATTTTTAACTTCAAAAATGAAAAATCGATTTCCCATCAGATCTCCACGTTTCATGGTATTTCTGAACTTTCTAGACTATTTAAAACAAAATGTCTGTATGTGTGTGTGTGTATGTGTGCCGATGTACGTACGTAACTAAAATTTTCCCGGAACGATTTCTCGTGAACAAATTATCCGATCAAGGTTCTGTATGACGCAATCGAAGCGTCTTGCCGTAACTTAGAACTGATTAATTTTTGCTCCATATATATCTCCTGGTTTCTATTGTTATTAACAATTTCAATTGTTTATAACGCTGTATCTCACGAAATATTATAGATACGCAAAAATGTGTCAAATAAATGTTGTTCCTTATAAAAAAATACATATTTTGTGTTCTCTGACTTTTTTCGCATGTTTAACCGTTCCGGCGTTAGAGCGTTATGAACAATTGAATTCATCTAGAGAGCTCTGTGGTGAGAAAAATGAGAGATTGAAAAGAAAGTACACACACACGCAGACATCGGGAAGTTATAATTCTGGGTCGCGGAGATTTTTCTTGTCTTTCCTTTGCGTTCTGTCTTTAACTCATTATGTTATTTTTGTTAACATAATATGGTAGACAGAATTTTGAAATTTTTCGTGTATGAAAATTTATGGTTGTCATAGTAAAATTTCATTGCATATCCTTTCCATGGGTCCCTGTCAATTTTAGTCTGCTCATTTCGACATGATTTCAGTTGTGAAGTGGTAAACTAGGATGAGTGCTTATGACGGTACCACCATTTTTAGCGGATAACTCGAAAACGAAGGGAAATGGCGAATTCTTCATACATACTTTTTTGTAGAGAAGAATGAGATCTATAAAAACGATGGTAAGAAAATATTGGCTATATTCATTTCTTTTCGAGTTATTCTCTGAAAAGTGCGATGAAGTCCAAATGCACTTATCCCAGTTTATCTCTTCGCTACTCATTTGTGACTCTCCACGTGTCGAGGGCTCACTTTAGTGGTATACAGATATCTCTAGTGGAGATTCCTCACAATTTAAACCCAATATCAACCTTATGGAATAGAAAATGGCGGGAGTATAAACATATCAACAAGTGGATTACGAGTGTGAGTCATGGGGCTACACAAAAACCGTTCCAAGTTCTAACTTTGGCTCGGCGTAATTTGCCTAAATAATTGTAATACAGAAAAGGGCTTTTAACATAAAATATTCCTCGCTCCATGAGGGATCATTCAGGTTCTATGAATCATATCGCTATATATAATACTTCCTGAGAAAATGGGGGTTGAATGTCGAAGATTTTCTCTGAAACTTTTAGAATTCGTTAAATACTCCAAACCTTCTTAAATTCCAAAAAAACAAAAAAAATTTTTTTTTGTATATGTGCCACGTGTGCTTGTGTATGGGTTTTAAAAATCTTTTCCATTTTTCAAATGGAATATCCTGTTTCTGACATGTCCATCGTTGACCTCCACATTTTCCGCAACTCCTAAAATTTTCCAATATTTCGTTGTGCTTAAGGATCACGTGACATACATCTATTTCCTTTATCGAATCATTCAGCTTAAAATTGCAAAATTATCACCATTACTTGTTGATATATAATTATACCGGTTACATAATTGTATCAACAAAACAATAAGATTATCGCATAATAGTCATATATAGTTATATACAGTCATATATAGTCATACATTCCACGCTATATATAGTGATATATTTTATACAAGTGGCACTGAAAATAAAACCCAAAATTGGATATTAAAAAACCAATAAATATATTAAAAAAATTTTTTAAATAATAATAATAATTTCGAGATTTAGTGACAGCATCAAATGGTCCGTGATGTTTTTTCAATGCACTCATGGGACAAACTTAACCCAGTGACGATTACTTAGACGTCATTCTGAATTAAGTTCATCCCATTCTGCACTTATTCACCTCTATCCTCAAAGTCCATCTCACAATTTGAAATATCCCCAAAAAAATAGCTAAAATCGGCAGATCGTTGAGACTGATGGCAGAGTTTAAAGTAACTTGTGCTGTGATATGGATATAAATGTTACAAATCACTGCACAAGTCCTTCGAAACTCCAGCATCGCAATATTCTTTTTTTTTTCTCTTTCGAATTAATCGAAAAGGAGAAAAACAAACAAATCGAAATATCCACTGTAGACTCGTCGATTTTTCCAACCGGTTTGACCTTGCTAATCTAGCTTTATGAAAGTCTAAAATTCCCCATACAGTTAGATCACCAAAGAAAAACCAGTGGAACTTAATGATGATCATGTTGAAATGTTAATCGATACTTGCTGCATTTTGCCGATCTCACTTAGATCCAGGGACGAGTATTTCGATCTAGTCACGAGTGTTAATTTGACGCCACTAGACCGATACTACGCCCCCAAATCAAAGTCACTGGGATTTTTTTTTTGATTTTTTTTTTAATTCGATTTTTTGTCTAAACCCAATATCTTTTTTTTTTTAACAATTTTGAACAGCCTTGAAAAATTCCAAATTTTTTTTTCTGGTCTAAAAAATTTGAGTTTAAAAAAAAAGTCAGTTGAAAAAAAAATTGCATTTTGTTGAAACGAAACTTGAGGGTGTCTCAAAATTCCGACTTTAGTTCCGCAAAAAAAAAAAATCAAATTTGAGTTTTAAAAAATCGAGATTTTTCAAAAATCAAATTTGGGTTTCGGAAAATGGAGATTCTTCAAAAAATCAAAAAATTTGAATTTTAAAAAATGGAAAAATGTTGCTTTTACTTTTGTTGGAAAAATCCAAGGCCTGGAATTGTTTCAAAGACACTGGTTTTAGTCGGATTTCCGGTTTAAAATTTTTAATGTTTTAGGAATATTAGGTGGTGAGGGACTAATATTGGATGAATCCTACCCGGTGAGGCTTCGATTTTCCCACACCGGACGAGATTACATCCGACAGCAGTCAACTCGATTATCACTCGAATTCACTTTTTCGTTTTTGGCACTTGAACTTTCACTGGGACCATGGTGGACGCTCCGGGGTTGAAAATGAACTGGTGACCTTGTGTGTGGGGGGGTACCTTTTATAGGGACTGCTTTGGTTCTCCAATCCATGGTACCCCCTCCGACCCCTCTAGGTCCCTGCCATTGGTCGACCACGGGGGTCCCAAGACCAAGGCCACTCCCTTGGGGTTCCTTAGTCACTGGGCCCCGTAATCAGGGGCTCGGGATTATGCAGATACTTTCCACGTTCATTATTTACAAATTAGAAATATATTAGTTCATTTTTAAGAGGCATTGGTGGAAACTAGGATTTTTGGGGCATCGTACAGGAGTTTGAAATTACATTTTTTTGCATTTGTGAATTTAATTTTTTAACTATTTGAATTTTTTGAAAATTCTGAAATTGATTCTTTGGAAAATTTTGAAAAATTGTCAAATTAATTCTTTGGATTTTATCAAAAAATATTAAAATTAATTCTTTGGAATTTTGTAAAAATTGTGAAATGAATTCTTTGGATTTTATTCAAAAATTGTAAAATTAATTGTTTGGAATTTTTCCAAAAATGGTAAAATCAATTCTTTAGAATTTTTTTAAATAATTTATTTTTTTTTTAATTTGTAAAATTAATTGGTTGGCAGCTTCGAAGTTTTTCACTTGACTTTTAATTTTTTGTTTTAACATTGTAAATTACAATTTCCCAATTAAAAAAAAATTTTTGAATGCTTGGAAACGTTTTCCAATAAGAAACTACCGAGTTAATCACCTCTCGATTGCGATTATTGACACAGGTTTCCCCAATTTTTTTTATCTCCTCTATTTGCTCAAATCGATCGCTACCGGCTTCTCATAATTGAGAAATTTGCCTCCATATGTCTTGAAAATAATTGCCCCCTCAAAGCAACTCGAGAATGCATTTTATCGATCGCAGTATCTATTCATTGGTATCAAGCATCAGCGTCTCATTTTTCACGGGGGAAAAATATATACGTACAATTTTTCACCCAATTTATTTAAAGAAAAAAGTAAAAAAAAACGTCCTCAATACCCACTATTTTTCCATATAAATTTTTCTTCTTTTTTCATATAACAACATTCAAACCATTTTTTTCCTCAATTTTCAAATTTTTGTAAAATTTTCAAATTTTTTAATATCTCAGAATTTTCCATTTTTTCAGATTTAAAATTTTCAAATTTTCAATTTTCAATTTTCAATTTTCAATTTTCAATTTTTTTAAACATGTTTTTCGTTTTCCGAATTATTTACAGTTTTGAGAATTTTGATAATGTTGAGATTTTCGAAAATTTGGGACCATAATTTTTTTTGAATTTCTATGTGTGGAATCAATTGCTGAAGATAAATTTTTCAAATTCCAGGTATTTTCTACGAAGTATTTTCTGGGAAATTCCACAGACAACCTAGAGAGTTTCTTTTACAATTGAGTGTAAAATAGTGGAGGGTCAATTAGTCCCTAGAAACGTGGCTAATCCCTTTATTGTCACTTAACGACTAGGATTTCATACCTGGCCTCTTACTTTTATTGCCAAAAGGTTGGAGTATTCGAGATGTGTGCGACACCACTGACAACCAACAGTCAACTGAAATCCTCCCGCGAATCACCTTCAGTTGACTTGCCATCATAATCGCTGATTTGACAATTTTTTTTGGCCAATTCTGCATAATCATTTACAGCGCACACGTGGGAAAATTTATCGAAATTCTTGAATTGGATATTTCCTACATTGAACACTAGGAAATTGATTTTCCTATTTGGAAATTTCGCGAAATTTAAATGAAATTTTTTCAAAACGGAAATCTACAAAAAAAAATCGAAACTTTGAAACTTTTACAAATGTTGAAAATTTTGAAAATTTTGAAAATTTTGAAAATTTTGAAAATTTTAAAAATTTTGAGAATTTTGAAAATTTTGGAAAGTTTAAAATTTTTGATTTTTTTTGAAATTTTGAAAATTTTTGCAAATTTTGAAATTGGTAAAATTATTCAGTTATTTAATTTTTTTCCAATTATTCTGAATTCCCGATTTTTTAAAATTTCTGAATTTCTCATCGTTTTAAAACTTAAAATAAAAATGTTGAGAAAAACTGAAAATAAATTGAAAAAATGTGTTTGCAATTTATTGAGCAATTCTTTAAACTTTGAAAATGTTCTTTTCGAAATGGAAATTTAAATTTTATATTTAAAAATTCCAAAATATCCTAAATTTTCGCAAATCCCTCAAACTCCTGGAACACCTGAGAATTTCGAAATTTTCAAATTTCGTAAACACAATTTAAATCTAGATTCGGAAATACCGTTAAATTCTAGTATGTGTTTATCTCAATGTGTCCAAAATTTAAAGCCTAAAGTAGAAGCACAACAAATGGTCTGTTGATGATGAAAATCTTTCCATTTAACTTGACGACCACCTCAGTATTGAATATCATTGCCCAAATCAGGAAATAAAATTTAATCAAAAATGTTTTCTTCTGCTCCCCAGTCGAAAATTTCCGAAGAATTCTTCAAATCAAATGTTCCCAATAAGAAGTTAAAATTTCCATCAAACCTAGAATACATTTTCCAACGAGAAAATATTATTTCCCAGTGAAAAAAGATGAAAAAATCTCTAAATAATGAAAAAATAAAAAAATTGCGCGAAAATCACAATGCCCCCTCTCACTTCGTTTTTCGATCATAACTCGAAATACGAAAGCGCTAGCCCAAATTTCATGAAAACCTTTTTTGTAGTGTGCACCGAGACCTACAAAAAAGTCTTATAAAAAAATTTGCTAATATTCTTAGTTTGGAAGATATCTTCCAAAAGAGTTTGCGGTCGATGCCGCGGAGCGCCTCCACCGCGGTCGCGACTCCGAGTGCGCAACACGTGGTAATTCCACTCGAGCCGAAGAATATAATTTCCTTTACATGCAATTTTTTTTTCTTGTCAAATAGCCTCTATACGTCGATAGGTAACAAGACCCTATTCTCGCCTCGAAAGTTCCCAAGAATCCTATTCAAGAAAGCGTATACACATAAATGAACATCGTCAGAGTCGAAATATCTCGAAAATCGTGACATGATTTATTTTTCAATCGTCATTCATTTATTGCTTGATCAGATTAGTCAGATAACATCGTCAAGTTGGTTGGCAATCGCGTTTGCATCGATAAACATCGATAATTGGGATATCGATTCGGCTTTAGTTTTCAAAAGTATGACAATGGTTCAAGTTATCATAGCTTATGTAGTTATTGAAAATCATATACACAGAATATTTTTTGACGTTCTGTTAATTTATTAAGTTTCGAGTGTTTTACATATTCTGCCCAGTCTTGACAGATTTTATATGTACGCGATAATTACAGAAAAAGCAAAAGATGCTTGCACCAAATTGGAAAATTGAAAGCTCTCATTTTGTTCGGAGTCCATGATTAACAGTATCGTCGACTTTGGAAAATATATTGTTACTTCAAATATTAAATTGTAATTCAGCGCACGAAGCGCGCATTCGGGCTTGTGGAATAGAAAAGAGCGAAAAAAAAATCAGAAGCAACTTCCTGGAACCAGAAAAATTGTAATTTCAAGAAATGCAGCAGGTGCACTTGCCATTGCAAAATTGCTATTGACCTGTGAGGGATTTATACCACAAAAAGGAGGGGGGGGGGGGCGAGAGAGGGGCGGGGGAATTTATGAAACACGTCATAAAGCCCCATCGGACCAGCAATAAAATTAATTCTCACATATTCATAATTTTCAATCCAATATTCGGTTAATCTCCAAGTTAAGCGGAAATTTTGGCAATTTTGGTAAAAGAGGATTAGAGAAGTTGGATGACGTCGATATAGGTCGATTTTGGCAATTCGAGCAATTACTGTTATGGGAAGATTGTCGTAATATATTTAAATAGTGCGTCAGACGCTTTTCGGGGAATTTTTTCCCATTTCGGTTTGACGACAGAGTAGTGGTCCCTATGATGTCACAAAATTACGTCACTGCCCCCCACGCCCCACCTCCCCGCCCCCCTTACAGTAATAAACACACCAATTGTTTCTATTTGTCGATTACACAATTGTATTGCCTTAAACTTTTTAAAAGACACCCACCCTCCTACCAACCACCCACCCTCCTACCCACCCACCCACCCTCCTAACCACCCACGCACCCTCCTAACCACCCACGCACCCTCCTACCCACCCACCCACCCACCCACCCAACCCCCCACCCACCCAACCCCCCACAGACTGACCCACCCAACCAACCCACCTACCCACCCAACCCACCTCCCCACCCGGCCCAACCCACTCACAAACGGAGGCACCCATCCACCCATCTAACCAACCGACCCAAGACACCCACCCACCCAGACAAAATACCCCCCCCCCCTACATACACACACACACACACACACACACACACACACACACACACATATTAAGCGACCCATTAATTTTGATTGATATTTCACGTATTTGTAGCCTTCCATTGCATCCCCACAAATTAATTACCGCTGATTTTTCATTAAACAGATTGGTTTCAAGGGCTACGGTCTCACCCCCGAGCGAACCAAAATCGAGGGAATATTTCAGTTCGAGGGCAAGGATTATACCCTACGTCATGGATCAGTTGTGATTGCTGCAATTACAAGCTGTACTAATACCAGCAATCCAAGTGTAATGCTTGGTGCAGGTGAGTGATTACTTTGCATTAATTGTATTTAAACTAATAAAAAAAATGTAAAAATTGTATTCAAAGATTTCATCTGTGTTATTTATTGCAATAGGTCTTCTTGCGAAGAAAGCAGTTGAGGCGGGCTTGACTGTCGCTCCTTACATCAAGACATCGCTGTCACCTGGCTCAGGAGTTGTCACTTATTACCTGCAGGAGAGCGGTGTCATTCCACCGCTGACTCAGCTTGGCTTTGACGTTGTTGGCTATGGGTGTATGACGTGCATTGGCAATAGCGGACCTCTGGATGACTCCATCGTAGATGCTATTGAAAAGGTAGAGGGGTCGTAAATGCATATTGCAATATGTGCCAAAGAATTACTAGAGAGAGCAACCAATTGCTATCGACCAAAAGCTATCGGGAAACTTTTTTAAAAATGGCAAAAAAAGAAGAATTCTTTTGACAAACTATATATAACAAATAACGCTATATATCACATAGAGCATATATTAACACTTAGCGATCAGAGATCAATCAGGCCACCTAGCGGCCACATGGGGTAACCCATTACCCCACGAGAAAAATGCAATTAAACAAATTATAAGGTATTATTAAATTTCTTAATTATTCCCTTATGATCGTTGAACAGTTTTTCTGATGATTTAAGTTGCTTGATTCGTAGATGGCGCTGTAAAAAAATGGTCATATAAGTTTGAAAGGCAAGATGTGAATGGCGCTTATGATCATGTCCCTGGTGCCAATTTTTTTATATATTACTTTCATGTATACACTTGTATACTTGTCTTTTGTATATACTTGTATATATTAAAAAAAAAAAAAAAAAAAAAAAAATTGAAAGTTCCTCTAACTTTGCTTGGGGTACCTGGTCACCCCATGTGGCCGCTAGGGGTTACAAAAAATCGAGCTAAAATGAGGTTGATACTTTTTGCAGAATGAGTTGGTGTGTTGCGGTGTGCTCTCTGGTAACCGCAATTTCGAAGGCAGAATTCACCCGAGTACGCGGGCAAATTATCTGGCATCGCCCTTACTCGTAATTGCGTATGCGATTGCGGGTACAGTGGACATTGACTTTGAGAAGGAGCCACTGGGTAGGAGGATGGATGGACGCGATGTTTTCCTGAGGGACATTTGGCCCACGAGGAGTGAAATCCAAGCAGTGGAGCAGCAGTATGTTATTCCAGCAATGTTCAAGAGTGTTTATGAGAGAATTGAGCAGGGCAGTCCACGCTGGGCCAGTCTTGCTGCTCCAGAAGGCCAACTTTATCCCTGGGACACCAATTCAACTTACATCAAACATCCTCCATACTTCGAAGGACTCCAAAAAGTGAGGTTTTTTGCATTGACTCTGCAGGGCTCGCGTGGGCGGCACAGTGCCGCTTGAGTTCGGTCATTGGCGAAAAATTCAAAATGGAGTTTTATTAAAAGTTTGGAAAAATTGGACTCTCTATTGCATTTAAATGAAGTTTTTTTTTTAATTTATTTATTTTTTTTAGAACATGAAAAGTATTCTGTACATTTCACAACACTCAATTCTTTTTTTTTTTGGTCATTTAAAATTATGTTTGAAGTAAAAATGGCGAAATTAATGTAAATGCATTTTCGAGAAATTGATAATTATTTTAGAATTAAAATTTTTGGTTTCTCAGATTTTACAGCTTTTGCAAAAAAAATTTTTTTTACGTTCGTCGAAAAAATTAATTTATATGATTTTTCAGTGTTCAAGAATTTTGTAGATTTAAATAAATGAGTAAATTGAGGTAACTATTCATGGCTAAAATTGGAATTCGCTTACAGGAACTACCGGCAATTAAATCAATTCGAGGGGCGAAAGTACTTTTGAATCTTGGAGATTCTGTTACCACTGATCACATCAGTCCAGCTGGTAGCATCGCTCGTAATTCACCAGCAGCTAGATACCTAGGGTCAAGAGGGTAATTATGTCAAAAAATCTGTCATTACATTACCAGGATGCAATGGAAGTTGGCAAAAAATCCAGTGTTTTTTTTGCTATATATAGTACTTGTTTCAGAATCTTCAAAATTTGTGAATTTTTTTGAAAATTTGTCGAATTATTGGACTTGGTTTTTTTTCAAATTGTCCAAATTTTGCAATATTCCCTTCCGTGATTTGTTTTTGTTATCTCTAAAAAAAAAGTCGTTGACATTCTGTTAATCTATCAAGTTTCGAATGTTTTACATATTCTGTCCAGTGTTGACAAATTTTATATGTACGCGATAATTACAGAAAAACCAAAAGATGCTTGCACCAAATTGGAAAATTGAAAGCTCTAATTTTGTTCGGAGTCAATGATTAACAGTATCTTCAATTGCGGACAATATATTGTTTATACAAAAGTGTCCCATCGCTTGAAATTCAAAATGTCTTGGCAGCGCGGCAACGCAATTGGGCTGCGCGCGCATCAACAGTGTGGCGCTACGCCCACCAGTTCCCGGCATTGACAAATAATTAATAAACCTTATGATGTTTTGGCGCATCAATTACTTCCCGCGGATCATTGACCACTCTAAAGCTCGAGACAATAATTTTTTTCACGTTCTGGAGGTCTTCCTGTGTTTGTAATTGATGCATTTAAGTGGGCACCAGCGCGTTAACCTCAAAACACTTGATAGTTTTTATTCGACTAAAAATAAAGCCCAGGCGTAATCGTAGGGACTAAATTTGTGCTCGACCTCACATTTTTCTGCATCGATGTATAGTTTTTTTCGTTGGATAATTTTTGGATTGTCGAAATATAAAATGATTGCACTAAACCATGGCAGGTTAGTAGCGCTCCCAGCGGATCTATCGGGAATTCACACATGACTCTTGTGACGTCACTGCCAAAGGAATGCGTTAGAAATTGATGGATCTTCAATTAATAATTTCTTAATAAAAAAGAAGTCCCATGTAAAGAGTTTATTAACTTCCCGATACGGAAGTTATTGTAATCACCACGAAATCCAACTTTTTCATTTCGACCTGTAACTGGTGTCTTAAGGGTACCAAAATGATCCCCGAAAAATTCTGAGTCAATGTCTGTGTGTGTGTATGCACCAATCGAAGCCATCGAGATCTCTATCGACGCGTCTTCATGTAACTCAGCCCTGATTAGTTTTTGATGGATATTGGTTCCGAATATACATTGTTATTAACAATTTCAATTGTTCATAACGCTATATCTCGTATACGGTTGAAGTTAGGGAAAAAACTTGTTAACATAAGTTGTTCCTCAGACAAAGGTGCACATTTAATGTTTATTGACTTTTTCCTATAATGTGCATAATTAAGGTGCTAGAGCCGTTCGAAAAAAATAATTGATGTGATGAGTGCATGAATGGAGACTAGATGGCGTCGGCGATCGCAAAAATTGGTCTCTACAGTAAACATGGACCAACTCAGAATATAATACTTGTATATCATTTTTGTGTATCAATGCTGCCAGGAACGTGAAGTCGAGTGAAGCCGGAGATACGGACTTATTGAACTTCTTCAACGTAGTTGTTGTATATTCGTGGTTTAAAAAAGCTGCAATGAGACTCAAAGGCTTCAATGAGAAGTAAATGGCCTTCACGTGGAAGCGGGGGTTATCTCTTGATTATGAAAAAAATTGCAAAAGGCAGCAATATATAGAGAAATGAAAAAAAAAATCAGTAAATACTGAAGTAAGAAGTCTCGTAAATTTTTGAAACAGACACAATCTCGAAAACTCGAGTTACCAAATCGGGAAATTTGCATTGTATTCTCACTGAGGGCACAAATACATTCCACCCACTAGTTACTCATTTGATTTCATAAAGCTGGACTGGGTGTAGTGTCTCCTCTAGTAAAAGGGAGAGACGAAAGAAACTATCGATATATATCGAAATTATCGAAAAGCGTAAGACCGAAACCGACGCGACACCACTCAGCGCGGCGGAAAAAGGAAATACCATCGAGCTCGTGTAATAAAAAGGGAGAGAAATTTTCTTCATTTCTATTTTAGTCAGTATTTAGAAAATGGACTTCCCCAAATAATTGAAGCATTACTGTCACTGCAATATTATGACACTGACTAAATCACTGTAAACTCCTCATTATCTTGCTATCGTCTTATCTGTAACGAAATTTAACAAATGCATTTTTAATTAATTTTTCTTGGTATTTTTCTTGTTTCTCTTCATTTAGGCTTACACCGAAGGAATTCAATTCTTATGGAGCACGTCGTGGTAATGACGCTGTTATGGTCCGTGGAACTTTTGCAAATATTCGATTGGTTAATAAATTTGTGGGAAGACCTGGAGCAAGGACCATCTACATTCCAACTAATGAAGAGGTGAAAATATTTCTTTTCAGTCTATTTTTTTTTCAATGTTCAAAGTTATTTTTATTTTAAAAAAACTTCCTCATCTTTCAACTTTTGAAACTTTGAAAAATTAAAAAAAAAATTTTTAGTAACAGTTTTAAAGTTCAAATTTTTAGAAATTTTTCTGAAAAAAACTGACACAAAATCATTTCGTTAATTTGTTCATTTGTGGATTTGTTTAATTAGATGGACATTTATGACGCAGCTGAGAAATACAGAAGGGACAACACAGCTCTAATAGCTTTGGTAGGAAAGGAATATGGCTCTGGTTCCTCCAGGGATTGGGCGGCAAAGGGGCCTTATCTTCTTGGAATTCGTGCAATAATAGCTGAGTCCTATGAGCGCATTCACAGGTCAAATTTAGTTGGAATGGGCATTGTGCCATTGCAATATTTACCGGGTGAAACGGCGGAAACACTTGGCCTCACTGGCCTCGAATCATACGACATCGACATTCCCCAAAATTGCCAACCACATCAGCAAATCACTGTGCGCACAAATGCGGGAAAACAATTTGATGTCATTGTGCGGTTTGACACTGAGGTCGATCTCACATATTTCAAACATGGTGGCATTCTTAATTATATGATTCGGAAAATGATTTGAGGAACATAATTTTTGTGATTGTTTTATACATTTTTTTCAAATTCCATTTTGGGGGGATTTTTTTTTTTGTGATTTATATAATTTTTTTTTTAATTTTGGGCAATTCGAGGATTTTCAAAATTGGCAAAATTCTGCGCTTTACAAAAAATTGGATTTTTCAGACTTTCTTTTCCAAAATCTCCAGATTTATTCAAATCATTTTTTAAAAACTTTTTTGCATAATTTTAGAATTTGAATAATATTTGTTATTTTGACAAAATTATTTGGTGAGGTATAGGGGAGAGATGTTTCGAAAAAAGACTCTTGACTCTCCTAAAAAAATTTTTCGAGCTTATTCTATAAATCGAGACGCGAACTGAGAAAATTGATCAGTCAGCAAAGTATGTGAACTCTCTTTCAACACTTACTTCTAGAGTTGAATCACCTTCTTCCACCGATTCATCAAATTCCTCGAACAAAATAAAATATTTAATCAAAGGTCCAAATATTAAATTTTTGAAATGTTAACATGAATTAAAATTTCCATGTCGAAATGTCTAATTTTCGTACAGTTCACTATTTTTTTTTTAAGTATCTTTATCAAATAATTTTTTTTAATATCTGTCAAAAAAAAAAAAACGCGAGTGTCGATAAAGTTAATCGATTATACTGTTTTTGAGATTTCTGAATTGTTAAATGATAAATTTAGAAAAAAATGGAATTCGGAAAATCACATCATTAAATATTCGGTATTTGTGAATAAAAAAAAAAAACATTAAATATTTGACTTTATTAAATATTTTAAAATTGTTAGAAATTTTTGTAATGTCTGAAACATTGAAAATTTTGAACATTTTCAAAATTCTCAAAACGTTACAAATTTTTTAAAAAATACAAATTTTTCTGAAAATGCTTGAAATTCTTGATACTTGAAATTTCAGATCCAGCATTTTTCACTTCACCAAATTCCTCGATTTTAAGAAAATAAGACATTTAGAGTAGGGTTTAAAATTCTTTTCACTTAAATTAATATTTTATTGTTTTGTGGGATATTTTACTGTTTTGTACACGAATGGTCATTTAATGTACAACATTACACGGTTTAAGCTGTTTTAAAATGTTTCGTTAATGTCCTTAATTATCCCTTAAGTATCCAATATCCCTCATTTTAGGACGTCACGATAATCTCTTGGGCGATTATTGCTTTCAGTAAATGTGAATTCTACTAAGTGCCTGTCTGTTGCACCAATCAAGTGGGTGCTATCGAAGGATATACTGTAGACGGGACTTGACGTTTTTCGAGGGTTTATGAAGTACAGCTGAACGTAATGGGGCGAACGCTGATCCCAGAGAACTGCTTTCCCATTGTACTGGGTACCCGTGATCATCGTATGACTGTAATCCGAAGCGATACAGTATATTGTGGCATCTGTGGGGTCCGCCCAGGATGCGACACACGTTCCCGTTCTGAAAAATCATAATCATTTGCTTAATTGCTCCTTTTGTTAATCCCATAATCAGCGAAAAGGTCAGTGTACTGTTTTCAGCGTGATGCAAAAACTTCAAAAATTTCAGATTTCCGGGGTTTGGAATCGCAAAAAAAATACATTTCAAAATTTTTTTCAAGGTTTTGAATTTTTTGAAATTGTTTAAATTTTCGTTTTTTTTTTTGAAATTTGACAAATTTTTAAAATTTCTAAATTTTTGAAATTTTTAAAATTTTTTAAATTTTGGAAATTTTCAAAAAATTAAAATTTTTTGAAATTTCTAAAAATTTTGAAATTTTTTAATTTTTGGATTTTTTTTTAATTTCTGTAATAATGAGCTCTATCATGAAAAGTGTCAGACAGGTCCATGCAGTGAAATACTTCAGGTCTTACGAGGTGCGAGAAATTTTACGAAGGTTCTACATTTAAACTATTCAGCCAATCACAATTTTTTTCGATTTCAAAATCTAAAGGAAAACTGGCGACAAATCCAGAAATATTGACTTTTCGAAATTTTTAGAAACTACAAGTTTGAAATACGTTAAAAGCTATAAAGTTTTCGGTATGTCAAAAGGTTCAAATTTCGAAAATTTCAAATTTTGCGATTGTAAGTTTTCGTAAATCTTCCGAAATCTTTGGAATTTTTCCAATTTTCCAGACTCGGAGGTTGGGGAATTTATCAAGTGGTTGACTTTTGAGAATTTGAAAATTGTTGTAACTTTCCAAGCTCTTTTTTTTCAATCAAAAAAAAAATCATGTCCTAGCTGTCCCCTCTTTTGTTATATTGGACATTCTTCAAATTTTAAATCGTTCGACTGGTTCTTAAATCTATAGTGAAATGAGCCACAAGAGAAACTCCATAGAAAAGAGAAAATTTCACACACATACCCAAATTTATTATCTTCTTAACTAAGAATGAAATACCTTAAATCCCACTTGTGAATATACGTGTCGTATCCACACGATAAGAGGCAATGAGGACTCTCCCAAGAGAGGTCCAAGACACCTGCTCCATACCTCCAATTGAAGTTCACGGCACTTCGCTCTCTGCAACTAAAAATTTGAAATTAAATTTCAATACAGGTATTTCGGGCGTGATGTGAGGGTAATGAAATTCAGCAGTCAATTTTTTCAAATTTTTCATATACATTCTGTAAATTATTCTAAAATCGCGTGCAAATTTTCAGAGTCCTGGGGAGCATGGTTATTTTTTATTCATTTCTGCAAACAAAGTCATTTAACCCGTGTTCTTATGGGAATCGGGGAAAAGGGTGATAAAGCAAAAAATCCAGCAGCCAAAGTGACGAAATTTTTTTCCCACATTCAATGATTGGAAATAATTTCTTTTGCATAAAAAAACATATCCCTTCAGAGCTTGGTTTATGAACAATTATTGAAAAACTAAAAAAAGGAGGATGCGGCGCGCGCCCGAATTTACGGCAACGTCGCAGCTACGGCTCGACTGGGGGCTATCGCGGTTGATTCAAATGGGTCTGGAGGTAAACGGATCGTTTAATTACAGAGAATTCCTATATAATCCAACCCAACTTACAAATTTTTTATGTGAACGTTAACTTGAGATAATTTTTTTACGAACGATTGCACTTAAGCTTTTTTACAGGTTATGTCACACTGTTGGTAATGTGTCACACCGAACGTTCAAAAATTCGCGGTTGAGAGTTACCAAATCTGTGAACCAGCGCTGTTGCCACGTCGTCTTCAAAATTTTATCAATTTCATTAATTCTTGAAAAATGTATTGCAAAATTATTTGATACATATATTATATCTGGATGAATTCGTTAATTTTTCATATACTTTTTAGAAGCGCAAGGTGTGGGCATAGCATCTACTTAGGCATTTTATAAAAGTTCAGATTCATTGTTCAGGGGTTGGATTTTTCAGAAAAACCATTGTGCCCCCCCCCCCCCCTGTTCCACCGCCTACAGTCCGTCCGCGCCCGAAACACCTTCACGACTTCAAAAATGCAAAGCGAACTGTTGGATGACAGACTTTTAATGAAGACTTTTATGATTTGGAAGGCATAAAATTGCCATCGGTCCGTAGCGTGCTCCAAGTTTTAAAAAGTACTCTAGCAGAATTTGGCCCATTCAGGGGCACTTTGTAAATGATCCAACATATAATTCATCTTGGGTTGATCTGGGAAACTTACTCATGTGCTTGATATCTCTTTTTTCCTTTTTTTTTAACGAGTCTGACCGCGCGTGCGAAGCATGGGAATTTCCTTTTTCCGCCGCACTGACTAGTGTCGCGTCCGTTTCAGTCTTCCGCTTTTCGATAATTTCGATATACATCGATCATTCGTTCCATCTCTCCTTTTTACTATAGGATTTCGATATACATCGATAGTTCGTTTCATCTCTCCTTTTTACTATAGGACAATCCCAAATGCGCGCATCGCGCACTGAATTACAAGTTGATATTTGAAGCAACAATATATTTTTCGAAGTTGAAGATACTGTTAATCATTAACTCCGAACAAAATGAGAGCTTTCAATTTTCCAATTTGGTGCAAGCATCTTTTATTTTTTCTGTAATTATCGCGTACATATAAAATTTTTCAACACTGGACAGAATATGTAAAACACTCGAAATTTAATAAATTAACAGAACGTCAAAAAATATTCTGTGTATATGATTTTCAATAACTACGTAAGCTATGACAACTTGAACGATTGTCATACTTTTGAAAACTAAACTCGAATTGATATCCCAAGTGTCGATGTTTATCGACGCAAATGCGATTACCGACCAACTTCACGATGTTATCTGACTAATCTGATCAAGCAATAAATGAATGACGATTGTAAAATAAATCATGTCACGATTTTCGAGATATTTCGACTCTAACGATGTTCATTCATGTGTATGCGCTTTCTTGAATAGGGTAGAGAATTAAGATTTGTTTTCACCACAGCCTGCAATTCTCTTATTGCCCTTGGATTTTCAAAATCATTCAAAGTAATGAATGAATGAATGAATATATAAATAAATAAATAAATAAATCTTTTCAAAACTTGTCATCTAAAAATAGGGAATTGGAAATTATCAAAATCCGTGAATAGTTTTGGGGAAATTCTATAAAATTGTGGAATGTAGGAAAAACTCCAAATCCAAATTTTGATTGTCTGTAAAAGAAAAAAATATGATGATTTTGTTTACCACTCAATGTCATATAATCGAAGTGGAGGTCCAGTACTTATGCCCGAAGATCCCACAGCAAGGGCAGTTCCCCCTGGATCGATTCCCAGAGACCAGATTCTGTCGAAGACGTTGAAGGTTGCTATTGCTCTGATATCGTACATCTCTGATGTTTGAGGCCACACCTAAACATCCAAATATGGGTTAACTCATGACAAGATCATCATAAATTTCCGTTGATTAAACACAATTTTTTTATTTTTTAACGCTATTGAATTGAAGAGAAAAAAAAAACTATTTAAAAAAAAATTATTTTCTTAATCAATCCATTTTTTCATCAGGTACAGCTGTTTTATTGTCAGCGGAAATTGTAATAATTAAATATGGAGTTGATAACTATTAAAGCGAACACCCAATTTGTTTTTTACCTTGACAGTCCCATCAGCAGCCCCAGAAATCACAGCTTCTGGTATTTCATCAATGGCATTAACACTGGCGGCATGAGCTTCGTCAATTCCGAAGTTGAAGTGACCCTCGTGGCCCTCATTTTTCAGCCAAAACCAAATTCTTCCATCTCTGTAATAATCAATCATATAAAACACAATTCAAACCATGAGCTGCATGGTGAGTTCTAGCCATCCAAGGTTTTGATCAGCTGCATATAAAAAAAAACTAGTGGGATGGAAGTGGGTTTGGCACCGTTGGGAGCATAAATGAACTTCCCAATTTATAATTTGAGTTTCCCATTCCTAGATTTTCCGACACGTTAATTAAATGTTCAAAGACTGGTTTCAGAGAAAAAAATAGGAATCATAAAATTTTGAGTACTGGAATACAACAGGTGTCGCTACCTGCGACTATGTCACGTGACGCACTGACCAATCACACTGCGCATCGCGCATTCAGACTCTCCTGTGCAAATGCGGACAAACATGGTTGCTACAAATTGGACAACTGAAAGCTCTCATTTTTTCGGAATCGATGATGAACAGTATCTTCAACTTCGGAAAAGAATTGTTTTTACTTCAAGTTGCATATCGTAATGCAGATTGTTGATAACCCTAACGGAACCTGTCGACAGTTAGTCGAGAATTAGTCGACTGTTTGTCGATTTTTCTCTCGACCGGTGGCAATTTTCGAGAGTAACTATCGACAGGTTCCGCGAGGGAAAATCGAGCTTGTTAATAAAAAAAAATGAAGAAATTCTCACCTGTGCCCACTGACGACATACTCATCCCTTACGACAAATTTGCAGATATCACTGGGAATATTGTCCCAAGCGAAGAGGCATCTAGGAACCCGCCAACGTCCATGATTCTTTATCCGAGTCCTGGAATAACCATGGAGCCGATTTCCCCCACTCCACCATAGGACATTTTCTGTCAATCGAATCCAGGGTATCGTGTTCACTCTTTCCGTGTGAACTATCCATTCCTTATAACTTCCGGTTTTCCAATTGTGTGACACCTGCAATTTTTTCCTCAACAACAATACCGGATTGCATCTGAAAAATATAAGGGAATTATATAAATGGACCAAGCAAAATGGTGTTTTAAAAGTACCAGATTGTGTCGTTTGGGCCCGGAAGTTCATATCCTCGATTGGGCGAGATTTTTTTCTGATTGTCTGATGAGCGGGCTGTGCTCATGGCGCAACAGGTTATATAGATTTCTGTTTGTCTTATCATGCCAATGCGGCGCAGTGTATGACGCACAGGTCCGCATATCCTGAAGGATTAATGGCGTTGCGTGTAAAAAACACAATCGGAGCCCGCACGGAAAATCACATATGCGGGAAATATATGTCAACATATATACCGAATATATCTGAAGTATATGTCGCATATAGGCGTTTATAATTGTTATATATTCAACATATATTTCACGAACATTTTTGAAATGCCATTTTTGGCCGAATTCATATATGAATTTATATATATAGCATATATGTCATTTTTTTATTTAACAAATTTTTCGATTATATGCCAATTAAAGTTGACATACACAAGTATATAAATTTCAGATATATAACATTTATATGTTGGTAATTGTATACTATGTGCCTGTGATTAGGAATATAATGAAAATGTCTTAGATATAGGTATTATATATGTGCAATATAAACGTAGATAGATATATGAATAGAATCGCAAATCCCTTCCCTCATATATATTAAATCTGTTTTTTCGGGGGAGTTTCCAATTCAATCGATTTTGTATGCACTGATTGACAATAATCATGACAATAAATCAAATAAAAATGGACAAGCATTAGTAAGGATAGACAATGGTTTTTGACAAAAATTGACAAGGTTTGGAGGATAATTGTAAACATTTTGAAAAATTTTTGAAGAAGTTTCGTTTTGGTTAGTATATCTCGAACCAGCGATGTGTATATATATATAAGCTATAGATGTAGGTTATATGCCGCATATGTTTCACATATATTTTGCATATGTACATAAGCTTTAATAATCATCGAAGTCACATATTTATGATGCGAACAGCGACATATATGTTGTATAAATGCTGTCTTATATTTTTAGAATATGACGAGATATATCATTCATACATGGAATAAGTAATTCACATATATATTGATGATAAGTGGTAACATATACTTTGATTATATCTCCAAATATATGAGCCGTTGATGTGAGAAATAATGAATCTCTATTCCACATATACAACACAATATATCTGCATTAGATTTTGACATATACAATGACATATATTTCACATATCTTTCGCATACCACATTTTTGGCCGACATATATGTTATATGATTCACATATATGTTTTATATATGTCAGAATATATTTTTTTTCCGTGCGGGAGATGACAGATTGCCAAACGTCAAACATTATACTACCGTCCCATTGTACATAGCAAAATGACATTGCATGACATATAGAGCTAATCGCATGACATAATACATCACATGTGAAAATCAGTGAATGGCATAAAATGAGCCATGCTCAAAGTTCCTGACATGTAACACATTATACCAGATTTTCTTTGGACATGTGACTAAGAATCACGTGATCTGTCAAAAGCTCATATCAACATTGGATGATTGTACACTGCTAAATGACCTGTCAAACCCGTTCGAAATGCATATTAACTATAGATATACAAAATATATTCAACATAAAAAGCGGAAAAATTATGATTCATCCTAATTACGAAATATAACGTTTAGTCTAATTTTGTTTTTTGGACATATATATATATATATAGTCACAGGATTATTTGTCATTTAAAAATTTGACATAATCTGTTAAGTAAATTGACAGTTTAAATTTGCAATTCCATCGATATTCCAAAGTTTGTCCGTACAGATTTTTTCCCCGCTCGTGGAAAAACAGTGCAACACTTTTCTGAAACATAAATTGATGGACAACATAACCTCAAACAGACCTGTCACGAAATCTCTTAGACGCCTGGCTCGTAACTAATGGTTTGCGATTCTCCTTCAGCCACAAAGTGTCATCACTGATGATTGCGTAAAATCTTTTGCACACTTGGGTGAACCTGATGAGATCGGCTACACTGCAACAGTCGAATATGTGGAGAAGAATCTCTGTGGGAAGAGCGTCCAATGAACACTCCCCTGTCATCTTGCTGCGCTACTACCCATGTAACTACCCACGTGGACATTGACATATATTTTGGTACACGATGGTAAAAAATATTTTTATAAAATTTGTAGTATTGAATATTTGTTGTCAGGGAGAGAATTAGTTGGCTCAACGAATTATGGCATTGTGAGAATTGACTAATTGATTGATTAATCTGAGTAGCTCAATTATGGCAATTTTGATTTTAGGGAAAATTGCAATTTTTTCGGTCATTTATTTGAAACTTGAATGTCATTTCTATTAACGTATTTTCAAGAATTACGAGAGAGCTATTTGAATTGATCATCAGTAGATGATTGATCGAAATTTGACCAATCAAAAAAAATTCCGGTTTCCAAAAATTTGGAAAGTTTCAAGCGCAAGTTCATAAATTTTGGAGAAATTAAAAGAGTAGAAATAGTTTCGAGGGAATTTCTAGATTAAGAAAAAATCGAAGATTTCGAAATATTGATTTATCTTTTGATTTTCTCAATTCAGGAATTTAGAAAAATTAAAAAAAAATCCGATACTATCAACGTTCAAATATGCAAACGACAGAATAGAAAAAAAAAGAAACTTGAAAATTAGTGTTCCAAAAGTTTAGAAAAATTCAAAAATTCAATTAATTATTTAATCAAGCGTCAAGTGTCTGACACTCCTCAACCGCAGCTTCCGGCGTTTTCCACTCGACCTCGTTTTGACACGTCGAGTTGTCGGCATTTCTTTTTTGAGTATTGTCCAGACGATGCTGAAGGAAGTCACAGCATTTATTGCAACCAGAGTCGAAAATATTTGCAGCGTAGACTGGTCCTCGAAATTTTCGTACAGGATGCCTCCCAGCAAGCTGCCTATTGCGAAACCTGAAAAATAGAAAAGATTATTGAAAAACTAAAAAAAAAAATTTGAAAATTTTGAGAAACATCAAAAACTCGAAAAGTTTGAAAAAAAAATTCTAAAAAATTGAGCTATGATTTTTTTCTATTTTGCGAAAATTTAAACATATTGTGAAACGTTTCAAGGAATGTTGAGCGTCAAGAAAAAAGAAGGAAAAAATTGTTGGTAAACAAAAACCAAAAATGTTGAAAAAGGAGAAAAAAAAAGTTTAAGGGAAAAATTGAAAAATTGCCCTGGAGTGTCGCTGAAGTTCCTGGTGGTGCGGCAACTGACGCGAACCCCACGATGATGGTATAGCAAAGAGCATAAGTCGACCCTTGTATGCTTTTTTTTTTTTATTTATTTAAAGCATTCAGACCTGATAGTCTATTCTGCTATATAACCAACAACATTACAATTATGTGAAATGCTCTTATATTCTATTTTACATAAATGGTAGTACATTCTTTCTTCAGATCGTTATATTGCATGAGGTCAAAAAGGAGTCTATGATTAAGAGGGTTCTTCTTTTTAACATTTTCAAAAAAGTGCTAGCTTCATACGGCGGGTAGAAGCCTTCTTTTCGAAGGGCTCTAATCATTTTTTCTCGATTTTGCTTGTGGATTGGACAGTGCCAGAGCACATGATCTAGATCTTCCTCCGGATCACCACAATCGCATTCAGACGAACCAATAATATGGATCCTAGCCAAAGAACTCGCGAGATTGTAGTGGTTGGCCCTGGCCCTGTTAACCCACGAGATGATTCTACGTGGTAATTTTTCATGTCGATAATACCAGGGTTTTCGTTTTTCACTGTAATATAAATCGAAGAATTCTTCTCCTTTCCCCACACTTAGTTCTACGATTTTCTCCTTCGTCTGAGCTACAGATTCTTTCTTAAAATTTTCTGTTAAATCTGAAAAGGGTAGCTTGAACTCGACGTCGTATGACAGGGTTGTTGCTTCCCTCGCAAGGCGATCTGCCTCCTCATTGCCCTCGATACCCATATGTGATGGTACCCATGTGAATTTGATTGCGTCTGATCTGTCATTTCGAAGAGTATTCTTACATGTCTCCTTGATTTCTAGTATATATTTGTTAGCACGGATACTCATGATAGGTTGTGATAGGCATTGCAGAGCACTAAGAGAATCGCTTACAATTTCAAAATCGCGATCAGGGTGAGCAGCAGCGATCTTGACAGCCTCCCTCAGTGTCAAGCACTCCGCTGTGTATATCGAGGAAAGAGGGTTAATACCTATGCTTCGTTGTATATTTAATTGCGGACAATGGCAAGCGACTCCTACCGAAGTCGCATCGTCTTTTTTGCTACCGTCAGTAAATATCTGAATGATTTCGGATGATTCTATTTGGATGAGTGGATTAGGATTGGTTCCAGTCTTGGCTACTGTCCTAATCACTTTCCCTCTTTGATCATCAAGACATGGAGTATTCATGAGTGTATCGTATTCAGCATTAAATATATTGAACCGCTTTCCGGTGTGTATAGATGGTATTAATAAACCTATATCCTCAATACAGAATTTCATCAGCCTCGGCCTAACCAGTGTCTTGTTTATGTAATATTTCGTAATTGTAGACGAGATCTGGAGGTCGGTATTTGTTTGCTTTCTGCAAGGAGTATCCCCCTCGGAGTAGAATTTCTGTACCCTAGAGATAATCGGATGGCCGCAAATTGTAGTTTTTCTAATTTATCTAGGTTGCTTTTTGAAGAAGGAATGTAGATAAACAAACTATACTCTAGAATTGATCGAACAAATGCTTTGTACATTGTGATAAGAGTGATAGGATCTGCTCCCCACCATGTACCTCGAATGTATTTGATCATATTTAGGGTTTTTAAAGAAAGACGCAAGACTTTCTCAATCTGTGGTTTGAACGTGAGTTTATGATCAAATACAAGACCTAAGAAAAGTGCCGTCGGGCTACATTTCACGTCATATTCATCTATTTTCACCTTCGTATCAGTAGGGGGAACTCTTCTCTTATTAAAATGGATTACTTCTGTTTTGTGTGGTGCTAGAGTGAGGCCTAGTTTGCGGAGGTTCCGGCCGATTATCGCAACGGAGTGCTCCATTATTTTTATACTTCTGGGGACTGAAGGACAACTATAATACAAAGCAATGTCATCCGCGAACTGTGAGTCAATCACACCCGTTGGAAGACCCTGCGCAACTTCTGACACATAAATTATATACAAAAGTGGTGATAGAACCCCTCCTTGAGGTACTCCTTTGTATACTTTTCTGGCGGAACTTAGGTATTGGGACTCGATGCTCCTCTCATACGAAAGATGTTTAACAAATTGGATTGTGTTCCTTGGGCATCCTATAGTTGAAAGTTTCTCAAGGAGTGTGGTTATATCAACATTGTCAAATGCTGATTTGACATCTAGGAATACAGCCACCGTTTCCCGATTTCTTGACAACTCATAATCCGCCTGGAGGAAAAGATTGCTAATATTATCATAACATGAGCGACCCGTTCGGAATCCACTTTGTGAAGTCGAAATAATCCCCTCTTTCTCAACCCACCATTGAAGACGATTTTTCAGCATGGTTTCAAAAACTTTGCATACGCACGATGATAGGGCAATCGGGCGTACATCATGTCCGTTGGGTTTGGGAATGAAATGTACGTACTGTATAGTAGGGCTCGTCATTTAAAACTTTTTTTCTTTTTTGTCTCCAAAAACAACCTAAACCGTTAGTATTCTACGTAATAATGATCATGCTGAAAGACGGGCGCAGTCGGATAATTCTAAAAGGTGGCGCATCGAGTCTGTTTGTTTTGCATTTACTTAACACGTAAAATTTTTCGTATTTTGATGTTTCCAGGGTTTCAACGTTTCTTTTGCGATTGAGGAAGGTCTGATGTGTGGGGGCATTTTGGCTAAATAGTAAATTTGGGTCTGAGATGCCGATTAATGTCTGTTTGTGCGAATGAAGGTGCTCAACTTGCTAAAAATTGACAATTTTCTTGAAAATTATCAATTTACTGCCAATAGCTCGCGAACTATTGAGTGGAACAAAAAATAGCATAATAACATTTTTACAGCAAATTAAATTCCCCACAAAAAAGCTCTTATGAATAACTCCTCTAATTATCACCATTTCCGAGATATTCGCGAATAAACGTGATCTGATCAGAAAAAATGAGAAAAATTTGTGGAAATTCACACTTTATTGAAAGTCTCTCTGAACGTATCGAGTTTAACAAAAAAAATAAGATAACATTTTCACAACAAATTAAATTTTCTACAACAAAGCTCCCATAAATATTCCCTTTAAGTCTCATCATTTCCGAGATAATTGTACAATGATTCACCTTGTCTTTCTTCCATATAACACATAAACTAATATCAGTTTTAACATGGTTAGTTATATCAAACAATCAATAGCTACATAGAATCAGTCGGATTTGATCAATTCTGTAGTGAATTGGTCAATTATAGTACATATTTTCATCAAAGTCGAGGTGTATTTTTTACATAATTCTCATCTGAGAAATTTTCATCGTACTTTTCTTTCGTCCTAATCAATCTAGAATTAGCCTCTTCCTTCTTCATTCGTCATTATCACTGAGAAGATTTTCTTCCAGTGAAACAGAGTTTGTGAAATTCTTCTTATTACAATTGGGGTATTTTTTCCGATGGTCTTTGACCATCTGCAGAAGATATTGGTATTGCTCTTCATCACGAGTCATTAATCCAGTATACTCTTCAGCAAGTGCCACCCCACGTTCCGCGACATCATTGACAACCTTCAACTCTTTGAAAACTTTGGAACACTCAATAAAACTCTCATCATCTTGCCAATGGATCAGACTCTTATCAAGGAAATCATGGGGAAGTTCACACATTTCGAATAGACGCATTGATTTTGTCGAGATAAAATCACTGAGGTCCATCTCTCGCAATAATTGGCACTGTTTCTCACTCAAAATAATACGTTTCACATCTACGTTCGGGTTTTCTCGCTGTTTGATTGCATTCACCATTTTCAGTTTGATCTCAACAGAGACCGAGGCATCAAACATAGCCAAGGCTGTGAGTTCGTCGCTTAAGTACCACAAGTGTCGTTGCATTTTACTCAGAACTGCCCTAGAGACATCAGCATTTACTTCTTGAAATTGGATCAGTTCTTGTATCAATAACAAATCACGCTGAGGAGCTCTGATGGCGCAAGGAGCAGTAAACCATATGCCAACGTAAAATTGTATAATGAACGTACAAATGTGACGCAGAGCACTGATGTCACGAGACCGAGAATTTTTGAAGAATTGATTCTGGAAGAGAAACATTTTGAGGCAGTAGATTGCTTTCGCAAGCCACCGAGCATGATAGTTTACTCCAGGTTTCTTGAATTTGATACCTCGAGGCGGTATCCCGCCCAAGAAAATACATGCCAATTCCAAAAACTCTTGATAATCATCTCGAGGTTGAGATATCTAGAAGAATTAGGTCAACAATCAGTTGAAATGCAAAAATGAGGGAAATATTTTATATCAAATAATACACAGCGCTATTACAGTACCTCATACTGCTCTGCAATGAAAGCCAAAATTCGATCTTTGCTCGGATTCAGGATCGCAGCAACCTCATCATCATTTATTCCAGTTTGATATTGAGTCTTATCAATTTGAGCCCATTCTTTCTGAAATCTCTGGAACAACAATACACTAGGACCACTAGTTCCTCTCCAGTAGACTTCGTATGCACTTTTGAATAACAATTCCGCGATGTGATGACGGCAAGCCAGGTGTAGGAAAGGTCTTCCCAAACGCTGTGTCAGCAAAGTGCATACTCCAGAATGGCATCCTGATGAAAATTAGATCAATGATTTCATAGGATTGCTCGGAAAAAGCATGAGTGATTTTCGCCATTATTCCTGGATTAAAGGAACTATCAGATTTGAATCTTATGCATAGTTCAACTGAAATATCTTTCAATCAAGAATAAAGCTAGAGAAAGGTTGATTATTTCTCTTCCCAGAGTCAAATTATGACTGCTACGCAATTCGCCTCAAACTGTCATCAATGTACGAAAAATAATTTGATTTGAAATGAAACTTTGAAGAAATAACGAGAATACTGAGGCAGCTTTGTGGTAGTTATTTCATATTAGTGGACAAGACTCAGCAAGATTGGTTTCAATTCATTGATCGATTAGCTTCATTCAAAAATGTAACATCAGGTATTTTAATTTGAGAGGAATGCAAGCATTAATTATAACGAAAACATTCTGAAAACTGGAGTAGTTCTTTGACGCGACGTATGGGAAATATCGAACCAATTGGTATTTACTACAGAAAATTTTATAGATTTTTTTTCGAATGTTATTTGTGTTGGGGCTCGGTTCATTGGGAATGATGCAAGTACCTCGAGCTTATGCCGAGAGGTATTTTATTTAGAGAAAAATAAACATATTAATGTTGTATAAAAATCTATCCAAATCAAATTTCTTTCAGTAAACAATCAGGGCCACTTTTCAGCTTGAACAAAATTTGACCTTTCTCTCCTCAGTTATTATTATGGGAAATTGATGAAAAGGATTGACTGGAGGAAAATTCGAAAATGGAAGTACAATTATTTCGTAGGAGAATTTTCTATAGAAAATCCGAATCCCGGAAGACGAATTTGCTAAAAAATTCTAGTGAATTTCTATAAAAAAAATAAGTCAGTAGCATTTGGGTTTGTCCATGAAACTTTTTTCATTAAAATATGTTCTACAGAAACTTCTCGACATAGATTTTCCAAGCTTTTTTCATTTCGTTTCCATCTTTTACTGATTAAAAAATATGAAAAACAATTTAGGAAATTCATGTCGAGAAATTTCTATAGTAAGGATTTCAATAAAAAAGTTTCATAGGAAAATACAAATTTTATTGACCTTCTTATATGAATTATTGTTAATAGAAAACGCCGAAGATTCGTAAAATTTTCCATAGAAGTTTAATAGAATTTCCTAGCAAATTCGTTCTAGTTGTTAAAAGATTCTTCATATATTTCTATGAAAAATTTTTATACGTGTTTTCATCCGAATATCTCAACCGAATAGGAGAGAATATGGATGAGATTCCCTCGTGAAATCTGAATATAATTTATATAAAATCCATAGATTTTTCTGCCACATTTGTTCACTTTTAGCAATATCGAAAAATAAAACCTTTATCTTACCTGTGTTGGAAATAGTGGTGTCAAAACAAAGAGCTTTTATCTTGTCAGCCACGTTCCACTCATTAATGGTCTGAATAATCGCTTCCGCCATATCTATTCCTTTTCCAGCATCAAGAGCTGGTGCGCCTAATAGCTGTTCTTTCCCGAGACCAGTGACAATAATCGGTAGGCGATCAATTTTGCCTTCTCCAGTGACATTTGGAAGCAATTTTCCATCCCAATGTAATACCAGAAATTTTCCGGCATTCAGATTCATCTTTAGTTGCTGGGCCATTTTTTTACGATGATCATTTCGCTGTCGCCGAAATGTACTTTCACTGAAGGTATAAGTATTCACGTCTAGACCAAGACGCTGAAGGATAGCTCCTGTGAAGAGTGTCGCTGCCGGATTGCTAATACGTATTCTGTCACTTACAGCTGCTATGGTAGCGTCGATAAGTTTTAACTTCTTAGGCGGCGGTTGGACAAGCTCGTCCTCGAAATTAGAAGGAATTCTTTCCAACGGCTGCGGGCTGCAGGACTGAATGGAGGAGATACTTGAGAAACTCGGACCCCCTTCTAACGATTGGCTCAGAACTAAAAAATGGTACTTGGAGTTATCTATATTGAAATAATGCAGTACCGTCGAGGTACGCCTACCTGAACATGGACGGATAGCGCGATAACTGATTAACTTCATAACTAAAGTTAGTCACGCGTTCCATCCTTAGATGTTCTGACACGGAGACATCCACGGTATACGATAAGAATGAAAATAATAATAAGCACAATACCTTCTTCCTCTGCATGAACTTCTGTACCATCGTCAATAATCTCAGGTGATGAATCGAACATTGAAGTGGATGCTTCGATCTTCACCGAATCGTTTGTATTATCATCTTCAACATCCCTGTACTCTGTGAATGATTTTCTCGTGGGACTCTCAGAAGACACCGATGCACTCATTGGAAGAAAACCGCGTCGATTTGGATTCCTTTGTGAGACCAAAAATATCCGTTCATTTTCGCCCAGCTTATCTATGACATCTTTTTCCGCAATATCAAATAAATTATTCAGCTGCTTTTTGAAGTCTTCTTCTTTCCTTTTGTGAGTTAAAGAGGTCCTCTTACCATTTTTTTTCAGAGCTTTCCAATCCGAATGTAGTTTTTCCACTTTCGATATTGCATATTGCAAACCGCACACTGGGATATTTCCTTGATGCCATTTTAATTGAACTTCCTCAACCGTTTCCCTTGCACTTTGTCGAATGGTGAGATGACATTCAAGATGTTTGTGAAAAAAAAATTGCAACACTTGGCGAATCGTCGGTAGCTTTCGTCCTATCATCACTGCATTAGAGGGGCCCACGAAATCAATGATTTTCTCTTTTTCTTTCTCCATTTTAGGCGCGATAAATACACGGTTGGAATTTTTTAACACGATCTAACCCTTTGTTTTTCTTAAAACAGAGGAATCCAACATACCTCATATCATATTTTGGATTATTCCGCCAACTACCAACACTAATACAAAACACTCACGAATGTAACTCAGTCGATAAAAAAGAGTGAGAATTTCCCTTTTTACCAATGGGGATGTGATAAGTGGCGCTGTTGGTAAAAAAATCTGATTTTTTTGGAATTGAAATGTTTACTTGGAAAATTTCTCATATTGATATAATTCGACTGATTCTATTTCGTATGAATAATTTGCTAGAGAATTTAATTTGCTGTAAAAATGTTCTCCAACTTTTTTTGGTGAAACTCAATGATTCCAGAGATATTGTCAATAAAGTGCAAATTTTCACATTTTTCGTAATTTTTTACTGAGTAGAGCGCCTCTATTTGCGAATATCTCGAAAATGGTGATAGTTAGGGTAATTATTCATAAGAGTTTTTTTGTAGAGCATTTAATTTGCGGTAAAAATGTTTCCCTACTATTTTCTGTTAAGCTCTATAGTTTGCGAGATATTGGCAATCAAGTGCCAATTTTCACGACAATTGTCACTTGTAACTAAGTGGAGTACCTTCATTCGTACAAATAGACATTAATCGGCATCTTAGACTCAAGCTTACTATTCAATTGAAATGCCCCCACGAATAAGATCTTCCACAATCGCAAAGCAAATGTTAAAACCCTAAAAATACCAAAAGAGAAAAAAATTATGTGTTAATCAAATGGGAAACAAACATTCTCGATGCGCCACCTTTTAGAATTATCCGACTGCGTCCATCTTTCGGCATAACCGTTGTTATGTAGAATACTAACATTTCAGGTTGTTTTTGGAAAGAAAAAAAAAAAAAAAGTTTTAATTGACGAGCCCTACTGTATAGTCCAATCTGAAGGATATTCTGAGCTGGTATACATTTCGTTGAAAATATCTAATAAGATCAATTGATATTGAGGCGTTAAATTTTTTAGAACTTCATAATTAATGCCATCCATCCCAGGAGAAGAGTTGGTCTTGCGAGTACTGAGTGCAAGATTAAATTCAGTGTAGTTAAAAATGTGATTCAGAACTTCATTCTCCTGGCACGCAGGTAGGTAATTGGGATCATTTGGGCACCAAGGAGGACTCAATGGCCTGAGGGATTTTAGTTTCAAATTGAGGATGGTCTTGCTTGTTTATGGTGTCATTGTTAACCCACGCATTTTTTAGTATTTTACAGGTTTCCCACGTGTATGAAATATTTGTACGTATGTCTATTGTTTCTGCGAAATTTCTAAAACTTGTTGTTCTGTTTTGTTTGAATATTCTACTCGCTTGGGTGACCGTCTCCTTGTATTGAGCAAGATCTTCGCTATTCCCGGTGTACGACCATTTTTTAAAAGCTGCCCGTCGCAATCTTTTAGCTTTGTCACATTCAGAATCCCACCAGGCCACAGGATTCCTATGCTTTTCTGGCGGAATTCTCCTCCTTCTTGGAGTATATTTTGTTATCTTATTGCTAACATGGTTGATAAAGAATTGATATTTCCCAGATGGAGAAAGACTATCATATTGAGGTTGAAGGAAAACCGCATAGGTTTTTTTCAATTCCTCAGTTACTTCTTTCCAATTTGTTTTAACTGAACTGAGTTTGAATGATTGTTTATGATAGATATGTTTTTCTATAGATATTTCAATATGTACTGGGAAGTGGTCAGACCCCCAGGTCTCATCTTCTATGCGAACGCGAACTTTATCTGACAACGAGGAAGTTGTCAAGACTAAGTCTATATTAGACTGGCTGTGCTCATCCTGTCGGGTGATAGTATCAGGGTTAATTAAAACTAGATCATGATCTCTTATACTATTGTACAAGCAAAAACCATCGGTTTTATTTCCCGGACAGTTCCAAGACAGATGATGCGCATTTAAGTCTCCCACCAATATTGTATTCGCCGCAGTATTCGATAACAGTGCTATTTGGTTCCATTCATATTGTGTTAACGACGGCTTAGGTGGACGATATAATGCAAAAAGATTGAACTGCGGATTTGTATTTGTCACACTAATCCCTACCATTTCTAACGATGGGATATCATTAATATCATTGACGATTCTTTTATACGCTAACTTATTCCTAATGGCAACAATTATTCCTCCTCCAGCCCCCTGGGCCCGATCCGCTCTAATCACATTAAATCCAGGAAATTTGTATACCGTAGGGTTGCTCGGACTCAGTAGAGTTTCACTACAAATGATAATAGCAAATTTCTTGGACATAACTTGTAATTCCGGATACCGTAGGTTAAGGCCCCTACAATTCCAGTGAATAATCCGCAAATTTTGAGATATTATATGACTAGTGGGATATTGTGATTGGTTTTGTTGGTTATCAGTGCTCATTTATGGGAAGTATGTAACGAGATAAGAATTTTCAACTCATTCAGTTCCAAACAATTAGAACCGAATCATATGAATAATAAATAAATAGTCAATCTATAAAATAACAATATTGACAGATTTATGAGACTTGTCAAACCGCATTTATAATATTCCCAACAAATGGTAAGTCGTTGATGTTTGAAAACTGAGAGACAAAACACATTGATATACAAATACCCACACAGAAAGTTGTTCAGAATGCGACGGGTAGTATTTTTCCTATTATAATAATTGAGGGCTTCAACCAGGAGAATAAATCGATTATCGAATTCGAAAACTTGAAACTCAGTTGGGGGTAACGCAGTGGGTTATCGGAGTAAGATAAGCTTGTAAGCTTTTGATGGTAACACAGATTGACCGCGGACCCTAACCTCGAAATTCAAAGTCGGGTGAAACTCGAGCCATGCTTGAATGGAGCTCACGGAGCTCCACTAATAAACAATGTCAATTTACTGTGGACAATTGTGCTCTGCGATATTACTCGAGCATTATGGGAGTATTGTTCAATCAGTGGGCGATTGTTTATTTAAAAACACTTCACAGCCATTGCAATTTATATGCACGAATACCGGCATTCCACTTGTCAAGGTATAGTATTATAGTGTATCCTTATTTGTTGTTGTTGTTAACCTGAATATTAACTCTAATGCATCATTTTTTTTAAAGGTGAAAGAGGCACTTTGTGTTTTAATAAAGTATGGTTTCGTCTTTCACGAGATGACGGAGAGGGGAATGCGATATACTCTCATGCCTGATAAAGTTATCACAGTTCTTAGGTATTCAAGGTAATGCAAATGTCCAATCATTACTCAAGCGGAATTTTTACTATTTTAATTTACACGTAGAAGTGATATGTACCACCCTAATTTCGACACTGAAGATTTTCATGAATATGGAATTATTTCATTGAATTTAGGGCTCAGGGGAAAATGCGCTTTTTCTCTGCAGCCTCTCATTTTCGAAAAAAATTGAATTTTTATGATGCTCCTGGAGTCGAAATTAGATTGGGGCTAGTCAGTAATTGACAGATGTATGGTCAAAAATATTTATCCTTAAGTACTTCAGGAAATTCATTTATTTGAAATTCAAGTATTGATTTAACAATTTTTTTTAACTATAATTTAGTTACTTTATTTTTGTTCTTTTATTATAGGGTTTCCAAAATTTGTCAATTATTGATAATTAGATTTAGGTGGGGTGGGGCAAAATGGGCAGTGCGGGATATGTAGACATCTTCGAAAATTGTCTTTCGTCGATATGGAATTTTGCAATTTTTATCATTTTGATTTTTTTTCGTTTTTTTTTTTAAACTAAATTCTTGATATTTTCATTTTGCCTGTGCAGTTTTCGGAATTTATGAAGTTTTCTGATGTCGTTTTTTCGTGGAAAAAAGTTTGTCATATTGTTTGAAAAAGGGCCATGAACAGTTTGATAATATAAATCATATCATGGCATAATCTGTACAAAAATCTGGACATCAAGTTTATGGTGTTTTTGTTATTGGGATTTTCCCTAATTTTTCAACAGAATATTATACCCCCATTTCAACGAAGTTACCCACGAAAATTACTTCTTTATTCATATATCGAATACGATACATTACGAATTAATAAATCATGATAATGAATTTTTTATTTTTTCTAGATTTATGTTTTTCGTCAAAAAATGTTGCGGCGACGAGGGGGAGTTTATTCTAGAGGAAGTGCTCAAGCAGGGATATGATACAGCATCACAAATTATCATGAAAGTGTATATGAAGATAGTTGAGAGGCAGGGTATAAATCTATTGAATTACATTTTTTATAACGATACTAGTCATTAGGTTTTCCATATGAATTTTTTCGGGAAAAATTTTTAGCTCCATTAATTTTTTTAAGTGTTCAACAACATTCATATCATCATGGTTTCCCATGATCCTCATATCATTTATTTTCACTCTAAATTTTCGGAAAAGTATATCTATGCAAATTCAGCCTGACATATCTCTTGAGTTTTTAAATTTATGTCAAAAAAAAATTGTGCACCACAAACTACTTTTTCACATTAATCTCCAGCTGTTACAGAAAATTAATAAACCCAGACATTTTTGCGCCTTCCAAACCGTGATGGTTTTCAGAATTCCGGAAGTTGTAATTTTTTTGTAATTATTGAAATGATAAAATTGACATTCTGAAAATTTTTGCAATTTTACATTTTCTGATAATTTTTTGATAATTTTGTTCTCACATGTCTGCCTGAAATTTCACTTTTGCCCCAACATGAAGCTAATAATATTGACCTAATTTTCAGGTGTCAACCCTCCATCGATTGAATACCTGAAGGAAAAATTTGAATTGCTCGTAGAAAATCAGTTTTTAATGCGCAGTTCTGCAACAGACGAGATGGGTAAAATGCCGGAAGAGAAGCCAGACTTCAGTATGCCAACCCTAACCCTGAAGACCCTCAAAAGTCTGATTGAAGGCAACGATGTTGATCCAGGAGATAAGGGTGTGTACTGGCGCGTTAATGTCGACAGATTAATTCAGGATTTAAGAGACAAAATCCTAGTTGAGGCTGTCTCAAAAATGGTGGATGATAATGCAGGTGAATTGATGAGACAGATGTTATTCCTGATGTACGAGAGAACAGCATCTTGGGCAGACACATCCAATCCCATTCCCTATATCGAGATCAAGTCAAAAGTTAAACAACTGAATATACCAGCACTTACCCAGTATCTAGATCAATATTTGCGGCTCATTGAGGGCGATTCCAGGCAGTTGTTGAAGCGAGTTGGTGACTCTGGTGGTGGTCAATTTAGCATAGATGTCAAGGAAGCTTTTGCCCAAATTGCATGGGCAACATTGGAGATCATAGTTATGGAGAGATTTGGATCGAAAGCTGCGAGAATTTTTAGACTAGTTAAAACTAAGAAATATATCGAAGTGGAGCAGATACAACAGCTGGCTATGATTCCTGCTAAAGAAGCTAAACACTTGACCTTTATCCTTCTTCAAGAAAATTATCTACAAATGCAGGAAGTCAAGAAGACTGGGGTCTCTCAGGCACCTTCCAAGGCTTTCTTTCTTTTTCACATTGATCTGAATCAGGTTGTTAGAATGGAAATTCAACGATGCTATCATTCACTTAAGAATGTCATGCAGAGGAGGGAGCATGAAACTATGGATAACAGGAGAATGATTGATAAGCAATTGAGGATTCAGACGCTTATCAGCAATTTGAAGGAACGGGGAGCACCCGAGGCGCAACTGCATGAGGTTAGCCAAAGTTCTTTGGGCATTTAGTGGAGGATTTATAACCAATAAAAGTTCATTTAAATCCCATATTTTTGGACATCTAAACTAGACTTTTTTTTTAAAGACACCAGCTTGGAGCCTTATTAGAATTGTAAATTCGATATTTCAAATTGGAATAACTTATGTGGGTACTATTTGAATTTTCCGCAGCTCTTAAAGCACTTTGGAATATTTTATAGTTCAGGATTTTTAGATTTTTGAATTTTCAAACACAAGTTTAATTTGTTAGACAATCCTATAATTTCAAAATTCTTGTGATTTTTTTGAAGCGGAATCTTGGAATTATTCGAGTTAGTTTGGAATAATTTTAGTTTTCTAAGTTTTTTTTTGAGATTTTTTATAAAAAGTTTCAATAATTTTTAATTAAAAAAAAAAGTTTTTTTGGTTGCTTTAAGAAAATTTTGAAATGTAGGCCTTTAAAAATTTCAGGATGTTTTCAATTTGGTAAGATTTTGTGGAATATTTTTTTGCTGTAAGATAGCAGAATGTCAAAGGGATTGCCTTTTAAATTTTTAATTTGTTGGTTTATAGATTGAAGAAATGATGACACCAGCTGAGGAACGCCAATTAGAAAAGGTGCATAATGTTATTAAGATCTTGGGTGGAGCTGAACTCCAGATTGAAGATGCATTATTTCTCTTTTTAATGTACCTGCGTTATCACTAACGACTACTATAAATAAATGGAAAATAAATTGATAATTTATATAATTTATAGAGATATTTATTTATTATTTAATAATAATTGATTATGGTTGTAAAATACAAACAACAAAGAGTATCTAAATTTTAAATTAATAATAAATATAATGATACATTTATGTTTATAATGGCCCTGTTTCTCCCTATACAAAACAGGGCATTGAATCATTTTATTTTTTTTCCAATTTAAATAATTTTTTTTTTTCATCTGCTCTCATTATCTCATTGACACTATAACAGAAAAAAGTCACTGCCAGAAATTGTACAATTACATTATTCTAACGATCTTTTCTATTGTAACAAAATTTCACTTGAAATTGTTTTCATTTGATTTTCTTCATTTTTTCTCAGTAAAAACCGCCAAAAAAGATTAGATTAACAAGAGAATATGTTCCAGCTGTGACTTTTCCAATTATTGCTTTTGCTATCTAATGCTCTATTTTTTTTTGACGTCTCACCTTAACAAAATTGCCAAATTAAAAATGACAAATTTTTCACAACAAATATAAGCATTGAGGGAAAATTTTTCCCCACCAATATCAACTATAAATAACTGAAATTTCCCTCGGACTTTTTCATTCAAAAATGTTTTTTTTTTATTTATTAAATTGAATATTTACCATTACAATTTTTATGTTAAGGTGGGCGTGAGAATGTTAATTGCATCAACACTTGCATTCAATTTTCCTCTTTTTTTTTTCATCGCATAACTACATAACTTTCATTCACACCTTTTGATTCACTTACGCACATACACACATCACTGACCCAGTATTGCATGACTATGTACACTGCTTATTTTTTTTCCATCATTTCTACAAGAAAATCTCAATGCCAGAAAAGCATTACATACGTGTATGAATAGTGAATGCTTGGAATATTGAAATTTTTGTATTTTTTTTTTTTGCTTTTTTCTTTTTTCATGTAATGTTAGTTTCACTTTCTTTCTCCTCTTACATTGTATATTATAATAATTAGTTAATATAATATATTTGATTTACAGTTTCACTATTTTCTACAGAGATTGCGATTTTGCACTGATTTTTTTTTCTGTTCTTTCATCTATTACTGTTTTTGTTTTTTGCTTTTTTGTTGCTTTTTTTTTCTCTTTCGTTTTATTTTATTAAAGCCTGTAAAACGTAGTGCGCTATTTTTTATATGGGGCTCAGTTATTTACCAAACGAGAACTTGATAAGAAGGAGAGAACTCTCATTGACATGTGCACTCGACAGAAAAAAAAAGGAAAAAAATTAAATGGATGAATGGAAAAAAAAAACAAAACGTAAATGGGATATTATGGCACATCAATAGCTAATTAAAAAAATGCAAGATTCATTATTTTATTCCCAATCAACCTTTGGAGAACTATCATTCAACAGTTGAATATTCACTGGCAATTAAAAAAAAAAAATACAGAATAATTTGAAAAGTTAAATCAATTATAAAATTGAGTTAAAATTCTGGGGCAATTTTTGTTTTTCTCATTTTTTGGGGTTGCAAAACTTTTCTCCTTTTGAGGAAAAAACAAATTATAATTTTCAACATGTTACATTTATCGTTGCATTGTCGTTACCCACTCCCGTTTTAACTGGCACATACAATCCTTTTTGCTTCTGTACAAATTGAAATAGATACAATTAAAAAATGTAAAGCTAATGTAACTTAAATTATTAACAATTATTAAATCATTCAAGAACAAAATTTATAAATTTATAACGCCAATGTTTTTTTTTTTTAATTTTTATTTTGGAAAATCAAATATGGCTAAAAATACAAGTTCAATTGAAAAAGTGAACACTAAACATTTGTTTGCCTTTTTTTTTCGCGCCCCCCTTTCACTCGTTTTTTATTAATAAAAAAACTATAGCATTTTTGCCACTCACTTCAACATCAGTTAATATTTAGGGTGATCGAGTAGTTGTCACGTAAAAATCTACGTGCATGCATCACAAGTAATATAATTACACTGTACAATGAAGGGGGGGGGGGCTGGGGGGTAGAGAGAAAGACCCCTCGTGGAAATCGACTTGTCAGATTTTGGCTAAAAATTTTAATGGATGACGAAGGCAAAGATTTTGACAAATTTGTTTTTTGTTTTGTGATATATGAGACAAGTTCGGATAATTTTTTTTGAAAATATCTCGTAATGTGATGATTATATCATACAATTACCTAATATGTCAAATTTGGCAATATGCGAAATTTCCTAAAACTTCCTGTCATACATCAGAAAAATGTCAGTTTGTGATTATTTTGTCTAAGGCGGTCAGTTTTTGGGCGAAATATCTCACAGTGCGTCCGAATCAGAGAATGACAGAAAATTTCGCTATGTTTGGAAAATGCGTCTTGATCATTGGATGTCATGAAAGTTGGATTTTGGCAGAATGACAGAAAATGTAAAATTTGTATAATTGTGTATGGTAATGTGAGCGATGCCCTTGGAAAATTTGACGGTGAATGAGATGATCTGTCTGAAGTTCTTCGGACAAATTATGACATATTGTGACAGCTACGGCAACTAATAGATTATAACAGATTCGGAAAGTTGAACATTTCCGGCGGGGGTGTTGCATGTGCCTGAAATGGTCATCCATAAATGGTCCCAAAAAATGGGCCCAAAAATGGGCCCAAAATGGTCCCCAAAGATGGGCCCCAAAAATGGTCCCAAAAACGGGTCCCAAAAGATGGTCAACAGCAGGAGGGCCGCAGGGCTAAGCTACCCGACCCCCTCCCCTGGAATATTGACCTGTACGCCTCAGTTGCACATACTATTTTCCCCACCTCTCACCGGAAGTTCTCTTCCGAAGCCCGGAAGTACTTTCCGCCTGAGGTAGGACGTCTATGCGCTTTCCCTCCAAGGGCGAAAAGTACCAAGTTCCCGGCGCGGTATGGGAAAAAAAGACATGACATACACAATCCAACGAGCGACACATCCCACAATCTGCCAAACCCAACCAAACTTCGACATATTCTTCCCAAAGTTGAATCCCAAAAATTCTGATCTTCACCACTGTCGTCTCGACAGTCTCTGTCGCATCCATTTATTCTATAGCAAAATCTACCAAACTCAATTTCCACGAGGGAGGGCACAGCGTGAACTAGAGTCAACCCAACGTACATCCTTCATTTATATATATAAAATAAATAATTATTATTAACATTCAGCTAATTAATATTTCTTTTGCTTCTCTCGCATGCAATTTCACCCTCGCAATATATCTACTGGTTCGCTGCCACTCGGATATATGATATTCGAGGATACTGGCTCTCTTTATAAAATTATATTAGGTACACTTGTTGATAAATTGCACTGACTATAAAAAAATAAATGAGAAAAAAAAAAGAAATGAACAATAGTTATAATATTAATAATAATAATAAAGAAACATGGAGATGCAAAACGTTAAAGGATTGATTGCAACGAAGTGTTGATCGTCCTTTAGTGATTTCTAGTTTATTTCCTATTGTTTAAAAAAAAAAATTTCTTTCCGTTTCATTATGTCAAGGCCAATATGGCGTTTCGGAACTATGGAGATTTTGGAATTTTAATTAATGTTTAAAAGAAAAAAATTTTAATTACCCTCTCCGTGTTACCGATAACGCTATTTGGCACATAAGTAGTTATCACATCAAGCTCCCCAAACTCATCGGTTCTCGGTTTTTTCGTTTTCTTTTCCTTTATTTTATATTAAAAAAAAGGACAAAAAAAATAACAAACCCGCTAGATAACAATTAATTGGTACGTTTGAAAAGAAAAAAAAAATGACAAATCTTGTTCTTTCGCAATCACTCCTATTACACTTTCTGCACTATCATCTAATTCAATCATAATGATATGAGATTCAATAAATAAATGATAAAAATACTATAAGTACTAAGCAATTTACATAGAGTCATTTTCTATACACTATGTGGAAATAATTCACAAGTTCTAGAGTTCATTATCAATGTTGCATTGTCAACATTTTCCATCAGAGATTGGAACAAGAGTTCATTCGTTATTTTTTTTTTTATTGCACTGATAAGAGGAAGAAAAAAAGGAGAATTATTGTTAAGAATATTGGCAGCCTCATATTTCCTGTTCTCCAAATAACTGATTTTTTTTTAATTGGTGGCGATATAGGATGAATCTAAATATGGTTTTTTGAATTTTTATTTTACTCCTTTTTAATCGCAAAATGGCAGAGCTTCGACAATATGATTATTGAGTCATTGCAATTTTGTCGGGGTAAATTTTCTTATTGCGTATATATGATAAATTCCAATGTGATTGGGAAATCCACACAATATCAAAAGTATAATGGTCCAAGGTTGAATTTTATTGCTGAAACTACTGCCACTTGGATTTGATCAGACAATTTTTTGGCAAGTTGAGTGGTTTTGTCCGATGGGAAATAAACGATACTTGTCTCATGGCACCGGGGTAGTTCATTTTTCAGAAAAAAAAGAAGGAGAAAATAATGATTTTGTTGTATCACAAGATTTAATTGCCCCCCCCCCCCTCCGCAATTTGGCACTGTAATTTATCCTGCGCGAATTCAATACTAGGGGTGTAGGGATATTTTTATTATTGACTTTATTTTTTTAATCGAATTTTTGATATATATTTTCGAATATTTTTCCGTCAGGATTTTATCACGGGCTGGATTATATATTGCCATCACGAATGCATCATGTAGAATTTTTGGAGAAAATTTGGAGAAAATTCGATTTTGGGGATTTTTGTAAATTTTCACAATTTTTGACAATTCAGAAAATTTTGGAAATTGCAAATAAATTGCAAATAAAATACGTGGAAACAATTAAGATTGAGCATACAGTCCCAAACGTCGATAACACTAGCATATTTCCTACATTACCGGCCATTCGGTAGCACAGGAAAAGTGCTAAGACGCTACAGTCCCGACCTAACTTGATGCTTCAGCACCTCAGGACCTGCTTGACCAATTCTCCTACAACCATCGAATTTTCACATAGTTTTGTTAATCCAGCTGTTCCAAAAAAGTCACGAAATTGGCTGGGTTTGTTCAAATGTTCCAGAGGACACCTGTACTACCTCACCACAATGCATTCTGATCGATGTAAAAACGCTCCGCACACCCCTACTAAGTACGTACATAAGCGAACATAACGAATGGCTTAATTATCATTTCTACCAGAAGAGTTCACGTGCGTGATAAGTTCTTGGTGCTCCGGGTCGACATGCTGGGTGACCCGGAGCTGCGGTTCAATCCTCGTCATGATGCCTTGGACTAGCGTCATATCCGCCAATGGAGCCAGAATTGTCAGGTGAAAAATTAATCATATCCGAGGGTGATAGACTATCTTGTGGATAATAGAACGAGGAATGATCCTGACTGGGTCCAGCTGTGCCATTGAGCAATGATGCTGGTGGTGATACCGAGGGCCTTGCTGATGGGCCTGGACCAGCTGGGTGATGCTGGGAACCCATATCACTACCAACTGGCGATAGAAAACCCATTTCTGGTCCACCATCTCGACACCACAACTGTCGCATCTCTTGTCGCCTTTGGCGCATCAGTGATTTATACTCGGAAATTCTCATCTTCTTACCATCTACGATACAGGTGCGCTTTGGGCGTGGCCTATACCTGTAATCCGGATGCTTTTCCATGTGCAATTTTGATAATCGAGATTGCTCCTCGTAATATGGCTGCTTTTCAGCGTTCGACATGGCTTTCCATCGTGCACCTGAAGAAATTCAATGGTATTAATGATTTTGAAGTGGATTTGTAGAGCCTGATCTGATTGAGGATGAGGAAGAAAGCGACTCTCTTGAAACCAAAATTAAATGTCAATCAATAAAGTTGTTTGGGCCATATATCCGGTCGTGTAAAACTCCAATTTATTCCATCCACTGCCATTTTATGATAATACTAATACAACGTTTCAAACGCTCTGGGCGTTCATCTTCAGGTACTCAAACTAAAATAAACAAATTTGTACATAAACCAACAAATTCTTGTCACAATTACTCTTCAAATGAACTTTTTCCATAAATAAAAATTAACCTACCAAAAATCACATCTGACAACTTTTCCTTTGGTTCACGAGCATTTTCTTAAAACACTGTATTTTCTCCATGTGCTTCTTCCTTATTACACAGATGCGTTCGACCTTTTAATTTTTTCTTTTTTCTTTTAAATGGCATTGTCTTTTTTGACAGAATTAACTCCAACAATCAACAATGTCTGTTGAACATGTGTTACCACAACAAAATTGGAATATATGGCCCAAGCAACTTTATTGATTGAAATTACGAAACGGTCTGGTTATTATATTACATTAAAATTAAATGTCAATGAAAAATGTAATTTTTGACAAGCAGGTAACACGGTTAATTCATTATAATTTATTATACCCATTAAAAAAAAATATATCTTACCAAGAATTTTAGATATGTTTGAGTTATGCATATCCGGACAAGCTTTCAAAATTTTTCTCCGCTCATCCTTAGCCCAAACCATGAATGCATTCATTGGCCTCTTGATATGTGGCTTATTCTCATTCTCCCTCTTCTGTTGTCTAACCATTTTCGCTTTCTCCGTATTATCCTCCAATACTTTATAAGATTGATCTCTCCAGAGATGTGGAGATGATAGAAACTCTTGATCATCTTGCGTCGGCTCTTCTCTACTGCTCGAGTGTTTAATTGGCCTTTGGGATTGTGGTGAAGAGGGAATGGCATTGGAAGTTGGTGGCAAACCGTACATTCCATGCATAGCAAAATGCTTTTCAACTGCTGCAACACCAGCTCCCGACTCTTCCTTAACCATGACTTTGCCCATTGGTGATGATAAAGTACTTAAATGCGGTGGTAAACCCCCGTAAGATAGTGATGGCAGATAATTTCTGGGTATTGGAAGACCTGGGGGAAATAATTTTGGTGCTGTTGCTGCTAATGGTTGCTCTTGTTGGCCACTATTGCCAGCACCAGTTGAATGTGAATCACTACCAGGTGATGATGATGCAGTTATGCTTGATGAGGAAAATTTCGGTTTTGTAAGGTTGAGCGGGGCATCGGGATCTTGGAGTGGCGGTGCTGTCGGCGCTATCGCGGATGATACTGGCGTCGGTGATGTCTCTTTATCCATGTGTGTTGTCATTTGCGCTAAATGTGCCGTCGCCCAACTTTGAGTCTCTCTGTGGCTGCTGATCATCTGTAATTGAGATATTTGGCATTGGTGAAATGGTCGCTATATTTGAGGTTGGGGATGGATTGAGAATTACTTGGAAGTTTGTTACACACACATACCCACCCACTCACCCATCCACACAACACACGTACCTACCCACCCACCCCCCCCAGCCACCCAACCCACCTACCCACACAACCCACCCACTCACTCACAGACCCATACAACCGACCCACCCACTCACCCACCCCCGTAGAAAAATATATATTAATTTATGTATGAGGAAATATATCATAATACATTAGATATATCTCACATAAATTTAATGTAAAAAACATACATTAAAAAAAGAAAATAGAATATAAGATTTATATATTTTCACCATTTATATCTTCATGATATGCATAATATATGCATGAAAACATGAATAATACATGTCAAAATATATAATTGTATTATATATGTATACCAAAATCATATTTATAAATAACATATAAATTCCGATACATAGTATAATATAGTAAGCATATACGCGGAAATTATATATGACTTATGTATAATTCATGTATCTAGAATATATTAAATATATAAGTGGAAATATATCGTTGGATCGAAGAGGTTTATATTAGTCCTAGATAGAAGGTCATAGATGTTAGATAGATACGTATATCTTTCACTTATATATGCTATATCAAACTCTCAGCGCCGTTGTTACGCATCCTATTGTTTTCAAATATAGTGCCCCAATGGTCGAATATGCCGATCAGCGATAGTACGTGATATTATTAAGTGATATTTTCGACATAGCTAATTCAAGTAATTAGAAAAAGTTGTGTATTCCGCGATGGAAGTTAGACATCGAAAGAGCGTGCAAATACATCTAGTGGTGAGGCGCAGGTAAAGAAAGGTAAACGAATTGAATATATACCAAAAAAATAAACCAATAATATGTGACTCCATACATACTTTTATATATATTTATACATCATTAATCTATATATTATATAAATAGAATATTAAAAGGATATAAGAAAGTAATAAGTATCATGTATTAATATATATGGAGTCAGATACTATTTGTATATTTTTAATATAAGTGTCGTATACTCCAATGGGCCAATTTGATATATGCCATATATTTCAGTTTATAATATCTTCACCCTACAAATATAATCATGTTATATCTTCTTGCGTTATAAAAATATATTTTTTTGATATATAGTGATATCTACAGAAATATATATTTTTCCACGGGGGCACCCACACATACACATCGATTCAAAATCCGTTGGATATCATTTTTGTATACTTAAAGATAAAAAATAAAACTTACATTAGCTATTGAATTGATATGCTTATTCCCCGTAGTAGTGGATGTAGGTGGTGGCATAGATGTTACTGGTAAGCCTCGTAGCTGCTCGAGAAATGGCAGAAACATCAGTGATTGGGCACTTGGCATACTCAACTGTCCCTTTGTTATTTGCGCCTGGAGCTCTTGTATATTATTATGGTGCTGCATCATGTGCTCCTGCTGTCTCTTCAAGTGTTCACTCTGCAATCGTTGCATCTCCATTTGCTTTTGCGAGTCCACAGCCATGTGACTCGGATATGTCTGCAATATTCCATAAGAGAAGTAAATCAATAAAATTGCGTTCGAGTAAATCATCTTCCAATTTCAATAGAACATTTGTCCGAGCAAAAAATATATAGGTCGAATAAAATCAATTTTTGGGTTTGTCTGTGCATCATAAAATTAAATGCACCGTTGATATTTTTAAAAATCCATCTTTTGAATTGTCAATAACCAAAGTTCTTTTATTTTCAATCCGAGTATAATGTCGCCTGTATATGTATACATTGCATATAGTTTCATCATTTTGCGGCGAACAAAATTTTGGGGAAATACGAGAGTAGCAAGAGATAATTGCCAGAGGGTCCCTGTCCTAGGTATCTCCGCTCTCTCCTCACCGCATCTGGCTGTGATCCAGATATGCATCAAGTTTAAAGTCTATTTTAGGAGATAAGGAAGACGTTTATTCATGCAGTGCAGTAGCAGGCATGCCACAGTTACTACTAGTACCGGTTCACTGGTTATTTTTATTATTTTTTGAATTTGTTAGTAATTTTTTTCTCGTTGTTAGTTGCTCTTCTAGCATCTTATGACATTCAGGGTTTGCAGCAGAATGCCTTGTGTATTTGGACCTGTCCAGATTTCTTGGGCAAATTTTAGACCTGCAGCAAGTGCTAAGTCAAAAGATTTTGTTTAGAGGACGTCCCCGGGACATGTTCTCCGGACAGTGGTACCGTGGTTCACGGACATTGGATAACATCAGATTAGATACCATTTATTTCTAAGTAATTTAAAAAATAGCACGTGATAATATCACAACAATATATCACAGTCACATTGCTTCATTATTGCTCATTGTTGGTCAGTCTTATGCGCTAAATTGTAAGATATAAATGCTAATATTGAGTTAAAAGAAAATTTCACTACTAAGACTAACTTAACCAAACAAACGAATATTGTATATGGTAAACATCAGTCAAAAAAAAAATTGAAAATGTTCAAATAAAATATGACTACACAAGTGCAATATAAAATTTTGACTGGGGTTTTTTTTTTTTTTTATTAAGTCGTATCAACTACTTGGTTCTTAGCGACTTTGTAAGAAACGGTACAGTTTTATCCATTATTTTATATTCTGTTGTTCGATCAGATTGATTTATAACATATATTCATTTGTTTGAGTAGCACCATAATTTTTTTCAAATTAATTTTATCACTCAGCAGTTCGTTCAAGGTCTTTGACTGGGTTGATACGTGTAATTCAGGCATTAGTTTTTGGGAACTACGACCCTCATCAAATGAACAAGACAAGAGAAAGGTTAAGACGAATGAGGTAAAGTTGGGGTTGTAATGGGTTGTTCAGAGTCGAAGAGATGCTTGAAGAGAATATTTTTGAAGCAAGCCAGAGAGGGAGCGGCTCGCATGTGATAGGGCTCGGATCTGCTGGTACCCCATATGGGTAAGACACTCAGGGTTCGCATTTTTTTACTAGGCCCTGTGCATTCAGTTGGAAAGATATGGAACCATTGGAGCATAGATTTACACTTGGCCTAGGTTGATCAATTGAAACTGTGTGGATAGCAGTCGATGAGGATCGTAGATTCATTATTCATCGGGCGCACCGGTCTCAGTTATGCCGATGATACGTATCCATGACAGCTATACCGCCCACAGTGGCTAAATATAAACAGGCGGGGTGCCAGCAAGTTCCATTCACATTCACGTATTATACACTGATGCATTGGACAGTAGGCAGTGGGGCAACTCAACTACCATGTTTCTATAATTTTCATCTCACTCGCTCATTTGACTATAGAGTTGCATCCCAGTTGAGGGAATACTCACAGAGGATTTTAGTCAGTCAGAAAGTGCATAATATAAGAATATAAGGAGTGGGTATGCTCTGAATATGCATCCGCCGCTGCACATTCACGCCAACTGCAAAGTGTACAGCAGCAAGTGATAATTTTAGCATAGCAATTAGCGGTGACATAGGTAAATGCTGATGGGTCGATAACAATAACGGGAATTTTGAAGGAATCAACGGAATTTTTTTGCTCGGAAGAATTTGGGAGGGTGAGACAATGTGATGGCTCTTCTTGGTGGTGCTCACTTCAGGTGTGGTCAATGAAGCTTCCGGGGAACTGGATTTTTTGAACGTGTCAATTTTTCGGGAAGTTATTGTCATTACTCGTAAATCGATTTTGTGTATTTCGATTCGTAACTAGGGGGTTTAGTTACATTAAGGAGGTATGATGGGTTCAACCCTCGAGCGTTCGCACCCCTATTGGCGCCTCACTCCCACTCTAGTAACGTGAAAACAAAAAAAAAAAACAAATCGAATTTCAAAATTTTAACAAACTTTTTTGCATTTTTGACAACGTAAAAAAAAAGTAAAATAACTGTAGAAATTGTACCGTAAAAAAATTGGAAACTTGAGAAAGCGTTAGGAAAACATAGTTCAATTAACCGCCGAGACAATGTTTTGCTCCAGTTGTTTATAATCCATTCAAAACTACTGACACGAAACATAGAGGCGTCAAAGAATAATCATAGATCAGAGGAAGAATCTTTTTGGTGGCCACAGTCGTGTGTATACAGCGAGATGTTCTCGGATATCTTTATCGGCAAATGTTTATTATCTATCCTCCGTCTCTCAAATCTTTTGATACTTTTCCCACTACTCTATGTTCCTCCCCCCCTCGCTCCCACCCAACTCCATCCCCACCTCGCCCACAACCGGTGGAAATTCGTTCGTGAATAAACAAATTGCATACACGAGTTGCATTAAAGTGTATGGGATGAGGGTGGTTTGTATGCGGTTTTCTTGAAAAGTGGTAGTATTAATAATTCCCTTTGGTGTTTTTGATTATCAGTCACAATATTGAGCTTGCAGACCAAGCACTGCATATAGGTCTATGCATTCTGTATATCTATATACATTTACATATGTTATTGGGGTCAGCGATAGGCATTAGACGAAAAGTTCATATTTCGCTGGACTTAATTTGCTTCGTTTGTTCCATGGACAGATGTCATTTACATGCTGTTGGAAAAATGCGAACTTTAGTTTTGAAGTTGCAAAGGTTGTAAAATTTTGAGATTAAACTCAGGTGGGAATTGACCATGCGATGAAGCTGATCAAAGCTTGGACGAGGCTTGGCTAAGCTTCGCCAAAGCTCTGCTTTGAAGCCTCGGTCAATCTATGCAGAACATGCGAATGTAACACCAATCCTAGCTTAGAGAATAAGCTTCGTCCTAGCTTGGTTACGTAGGTTAATACAAGCTTCGAACTTTATCTTCATTCAAGATTCGGACTTTATCTTGGTACAAGCCTCGAAATTCATTTTCGTCCAAGTTCCAAAGTTTCTCGTGGTCGAAGCATCGAAATTAATCTTGGTCCAAGCTACAAAATTTATCTTGGTTTAAACTTCGAAGATAGGAATATTGAGGTTGGACCAAGCTTAGTTGAACATTCGTTTCCAAGCTTGGGTGTAGGTGGTGCAGCGCTCCTGGATTTATACATGAATCCAATATTAAGCAGAGTTTCGCTGAAGCCGGTAAATCGAAACTAGGAAAAATATGCTTCAATCCAGCTTAGTTGAACCTTAATTCAGAAGCTTGGGTTTAGATGGTATGAGCAATCCGGGATTCATGCTTGTTGAAGCTAAGATTCAAAGCTAACAAAGCTGAGCTCGGACCAAGCTTAGCATAACATGGTTTCTGAAGCGTGGGTTTGGATGATTCTAGTAAGCTTGGATGTATGTATGTATCCAATATTGGACGTAGATTGGATTCTGCTTGTGGACTAACGCTAGGGACCCTTGGCACAAGCTGGGCCAACAAAGCTTCGATATCTTTGACATAACTAAGCTTGGTTTGATCTAGGCTTATACATGGGATGAAGCTATGTCGAAGCTATCAAGTCCAAGCTTCGGCATCGAAGGTCGGACCAAGATTGATCTCATCGTTCAAGCTTCGAATTCCCCACTTGGGAAGTTCGCTTACGTCTTTTCCATGGCACACGAAACCATCAAGGTATTCAACTCCAAAGTTCACCAATTACTGAGCTAGGAGTTCCAGGAGGAGGTTCCAGTTCCCAAAGGGTTTTCAGCGGAAAGGACAGTTCCGGGAACTGCTCCAGACACAGTTGTGGCAACGGTTCCTAGTTGAGATACAGGTTCGAGAACTGTTCCAGGCGGGGCTCGGTTCTAGCAAACGGTACGGGCGCCGGGAACTTTTCAAGATAAAAATGCTATTGCGGAAAGTGTTCCAGGTTGAGATTCAGTTCCGTGAATTGTTCGAAGTGGAGGAACAGTGCCGCGAGCTGTCTCAGGTGACGGCGGTTCCTCCGATGTAAATCGAGATGTCTACTTGGAACCGTTTTCGGAACTGTACATCCGCCTGGAACCGTTTCCGGAACTGTTCCCATACCTGGAACCGCCGAGCTTTTTGGCGGTATGGCACCGCTATTGATGAAATTCAAAGTTGAATACGTTGACGTAAGGTTTTTCACGCGATTTCAGGTTTGTCTTCCTTTTCGCTCTTGAAAGTTCGGAGAGGAAAAAATCCGCCAAAGTTCCACAATTGTCCCCGAAAATTTCTTGATCTTATGAAAATTTGTGCCTCAGTGGGCAAAATTTTTGGGAAGTTTCGAACACTTTTAACGTGAGCGTTCCGCAATTGTAACGGTTCTGGGAATTTTCATGGAACTCTTTTCCTGTAGCGCTACCTGTCACGGCTTACTATGGGCAATTGGCCTAAGAATTTTTTATTGTTCATAAGTATATTTTACATGTTAATGCATTAGGTCATAATTCACCCGATCTAAAAGGACATTCATCCGATTAAATTCCATGAAAATCTCATACACATAATCATGTGAAATCGGTGTGATGGGTGGACGTAAAAGAGATAAAGAAAAAAGTTGAAGGAATAAGCCGACGAGTACATCGAGTCAGCCGTCAGAAGGATTATTGTCTTCGGCTTCTTATCTCCATGGCGTTACATGTTGGGAAAAGAGCGACAATTCTCTGGGGATCCAGTATGGGATATAGGGGGAGTTCAACGTTGACGCGCTTCAGTTTGGGAGACCTCGTCGAGGTGATCCCGTCACCTCGAGGCAAAGCGAACTCGACTACCGAGACTATCTTCTCTTTTATATGTCTTCCACCCCCTCCGCCCCCCCACCCCCCTGTCGCCACAGTCCTTTTATTTTCGCTTTATTTCTTTTCTCGTCTACCCTTCAGCTGAAGACGATAGAAAAAAAATGAAGAAATAATTACACAATGATAGAACCACCCCCCCCTCCCCCCCAATACAGCATCACTGGTTGCAAGCGCTCCTACTAAAATAAACCAGATGATAACAAGATGATGAGGTTGAACCCAGAAGGGCCACTCAAAAAATTTCTCTGTAATTTGCTTACAATTAAAATAACACCGCAATCCATTCATCTCACTGTTGGCGCAGTGGTGTCTAGAAAGTGATTAATTCTTAACAAGGCCGAGGTTTTGCACTCGAGTCACTTGAGTCAACCGGCGATGTTAGTGCGAGATCAGGAGCGAAGGGCAAAAAGAAGAAGAAGAATGAGAAATAAAGCAGAACCGGCTACAATACCCGTGTTATCAGCCCCTCCCCCTCACCCCCCCCCCCCCCCCCCTCCCTGCACCCCACCCCCCTGCACCCCACCAAACGTCTTTTTTTCATGTGCTCTGCCGCAAAATCAACGATGATGGGGTCACAATATAAACGGCCCCTCTCCATTCCTCTCACTCGGCCTCAATCCACAGACTTTAATTAATTTTGTATGTGCAGCACGCGCCCATAAGAATAAAGTCACGAGGCACAAACGACTACTTGGTACAGCCAAAGTACAACAGAGAGTCGAGACCACCGCAGACGTGCCCGGGGAGCTCCACTCCAAGCGAAAATAATGCGAGTGATGCACGTGGCTTCATATAACAACTACTCTCTTGGCCTGTTCCCTCGCTTTGTCCTTTGCATTCTATTATTTAGGAAAAGAGAGAGAAAAAAGAGGGGAAATCTCAATGAGGAGAAGTGGTGGAAACCGATAAATGTGCATAGGTGAGGTTTTTGAAGGGATTTAAGGCACAAGTTTGTGGATGAAGGTGACCGCAGACAATTTTTGTTTAATGGAGGTCTATGACAATCAGCTGTGCACTTTTGTCAGGTTCGCTGCTGATCCTCGGTGACATATTAATCCATGAAAACCGAAGTCAATTTGCTACATGAAGATGTGCAAGAGCGTTGCCAGGAGTTGGCGGCCCATCAATGGTCCTTGCAGGGGAGGTCCAAGGTGTAATGGGGAAGATTATTGGTCCACCATTGAAACGTTCGAGCAAGTGAGACTGTATACATCAATTGCCGACATGACATGTCACAATCGATGATGCAGATCGATGGTGTACTGATCAAGCAAATACCTTCGTCAAGTATTCCGAATACATACAATTGAATGGAACCATGTCTATGTGTGTGCTTTTGTCCGTCCCTCTCTTCTCTACTCACTACGGTAGCTGCTCTTCAGCATTTCTTTAATAGGGTCTACTGGACCCCCTCCCCTTGCGTCGGGTTAGGTTCCCGCCCGACCTTGCGGTCTCATTTTATGGGTAGCGTACGATAGTACGAACGGAATGCTGATGGTGTTGGCTGGAAGTTATGAAAAAATATTTCATTATGTGAAACATTCACCGGAGGCTGGGCGCGAACCTAGGATTTTTGAGGTAGTAGACAGACACATAATTCACTATCAATTTTTTTTTGCCAGTTACTAGTGCTTCAAGTACACCAAAATTATTCCCAACAAATTCTGAATCGATGTGTGTGTGTGTGTGTGGGTGGGTGGGTGGGTGGATAGGTGGGTAGATGGGCGGGTGAGTGTGTGTGTGTGTGGGTAGGTAGGTGAGTGGGTGGGTAGGTGGGTGAGTGTGTGTGTGTGGGCGGGTGGGTGGGTGGGCGAATGTGTGTGTGTGGGTGGGTGAGTGTGTGGGTGAGTGGGTGGGTGAGTGGGTGGGTGAGTGTGTGTAATAAAATGATGCAGTTCCTGTGAATATCCTACGTTAATTTCGCTTACAGTTAACCAATCCGGTTCCGAACAAACCAATTCGCCCATCTTCTTTATCAGTCTGAAGCAATCGAAGGGTCTTCACGTAACTCGCAATTGATTGAATGCCCTCAACAGCATCAAACAAATGCAAATTGTGTATTAATTTCAAGAGTACGTTGATAAGAAAAATCATAAAAGACTTTTTTTTTATGTTCAAACAAATTTTCTACAAAAAATCTTCATTAGTAGATTCTCTTACAGTAATTTGCTAATGTTATTTCTCATTTTCATTCTGCTTTTTCGAAAAATAGATATAGTCATTTCACTTATTAGGTAATGACGTTTCCAACGTAATATCATCAATCTATTTTTAGTTATTGAAAATTGATATATTTTCTGGAAGAACAAACTATTCAGGATGTAATTAGGCCAAGGATTTCATCGTTTTCGTTACGTTGTAATTTACGTATTAAGATTTCCAAATTTCCAAAAACCTAAATTAAAAAAAAAATCATCCTTTTCTTCATCCCTTGCACTTTATAATCGCCAACAAAAAAAAAACAAAAAACAAAAAAAAACAAAAAAAAACAAACAAAAACAAAAAAAAACAAAAAAAAACTCAGGCCATCAACAGTGCATAGTCTATGTTATTGTTCCCCGCCCCATCATTTTATTCCTCCATTTATATTTATTTTAACAACACGAATGAGGTGAAAGTATAATGTGAGGAGGGGCCCAAAATAAAGGTTTCGCGAATTCTTTTATCTCCTTTTTTCACAACTAAAAATATCATCTGAAAACGGCAGACTTTAATGAACGAGACTCACCCCCCCCCCCCCCCCCCCCACCATTCACGGTGATGTATTTAATTGTCTGCCTGTGAAATGCAAAATAATTGTCGACTTTATTTTCGATAATTAAATTTAATTGTCGCACCGAGTCATGCGGTGGCTCATTAATTTTCTCCGCAAAAACAAAAAAAAAAGCCAAAAAATCAGCGATAAGAAATGAAATTTAATCAAATGAAATAAAGTGTGGAAATGCCATTCAGACAGGATAATTTGGTATTTATATCCTTGGGAATATTTCCACCGTTTGCCATTCAATACGGCAAGATCCTAAAGCCACGCCGACAAGGGGCTTAAATTATTATTATAAAATAAAAGGGCTAAAGGAAAATGCACAAATGATGGTATGCAGGAATGTAGCAGCTGCACGAATCATTCACATACACCCGGTTATATTGGAATTTCATACTATAACATTTGCGGATAAAACAAGAGAAAAAGAAAAAGGAAATGAGAGAGATTATTCTTAAAATTTTACTAGAGCCAGTAGAAATGAAATTCACTGTTCAGTATTGGCCATTTAATTTGCCCACCGACTGTAATTTACCAAGGACTTATTATTCATTTTCATTTATTTTTCAAGGCTCCTCACTCCGCTCTTGGCTTCTTCCTTTTGCCAATGGCTCGCGCACCATCCAGATCCTTTCGGTGATAAGGCCCCGAACAGATTGCGGTACAATGGGCAAGATTGATTGTACTGCCTACCAGGGCAATTATTATTATTTTCAGGTTTTCTCTTTCTTTTTTCTCCCTTCTTCATTTACGTTCTGTCATTATTCGTTAATCATGCGGATTTCATGGAACTCGTTTACGTTCCACCATCAATATTTCAGGGCTTTTTTTTTGTCAATGTCAATTTGATAATTTCGTTGAGATTTTTTGTTGTTTTTTTTTTTTTTTTTATTGACGGAAATGATTTGTTTCATTGGCAATTGCTTTAGAGGTAGTTGGTGGCAGTTGAAATGCGCGCGAAAAGGTTGAGTAGGTGGCGCCGCGCGCATGCGCACCAGCGGCGTCGATAATCACGTGTTCTCAACGAAACTATGAAACATAGAAGATACAAATTTTAAACGAAGATAAATGGCATAAATTTTGATTATGAAAAGATTTTTTTAATGGGTTTTGATGGGTAGTACGAAGATTCCGCGGTAACAGTTGAAGAAGAGCGCTAAGCTGGATGAGAGACCAACCCAGCGCGGCCGGGGGGGGGGGGCGGTGGCTTGCAGTATAGGTATGAATAATCGTAACAGGATTTTTGTTCTCCATCTTTTGCTGAGTGAAATGCACTAATTGAAAAGTGGGTATTATTGGAATTAAAATGTGAAAAAAGACAGAAATGTAAATCGTTGAGGATTTAACAAGACTCCCTCCTCCCCCCCCCCCTCCCGAAAATGAAACAAGACGTTAATGAGGAGAGTAATTATCTCGTTTACTTACATACCCTTGAGAATAGCAAGACCCAACCGACTAAAGCGCGCACTCAACACTCGTACGTATATAATGTTGTTATTCTCTCCATATTATATGAGAGAAAAAAAAAATGTTGGTATAGTGATAAATACCCCTCATCAACCCCACGTCTTACTGCGGTCTAGTATGACCATCGAGCATAAATAATTCACCGTCTACCACTGGTAATGTTTAATGCAACAATTAATGGACTCGTTAAGCACTTTGTCCAGTTTATTCTCGGTAAATTCTTTAATTAAACCAACTACTGAATGTGCAATTTCTTCCATGTTTAACACATTTAATACTGAGCAAGGGGTGGAAATTTCTCCCTCAATTTTTGTCATCGTGAAATAAAATTTTCCCAGTAAAAATGACACTGATAAATTGATAGATGGGTGGCACGTGACTGGGAGTCGATGGATAAACGCGTGCGTGAGGAGCATCCATAAAATGATAGTGTCCTGACCCACGACAATTGTCCCTCTCAGAAAAACTCAATGGAATTAATTAGGTGATGAATTGATGAAAAATGGATTGAATACTGAATAATACTACCGATGCTACCGATTGCTACCGATACTTTGGTAAAAATTACGAAATACTCCTTCTTGTCATGAGGGTTTTCCAGGTTAAATGACGAACAGTGTTTTATCACTTCCGGTCCGATAATGCGCGATCGGTCGATAAGAAAATGGTTACGGACGCACATACACACACACACAGGTTCTGTGTGTGCTGCCGGTGGTCCCCGAAAAATGCGACCCCAAGGCCGGGCGGGAACCTAACCCGACACGAGGTCTGGGTTCCATCATGGGGGCCCGCCGCCGTAGCATAGGGGTTTCTGGAGGTTTGCCCTGGGTTCAGAAATACGATGGCCTAAATGGTGAAAGTCGGCTCCGGCTACATGGATGGGTGTCCAGAGCTCCCTCCTGGCGACATGCTCAAGATTCGTTACCGTGGGGACCACACACAAGTGGTACGGACGCGAAAAAATTATCAGTTGAAGATTTTCGTGGAGAACATTGTAATACCCTTGGAAGACTAATCTAAGTACTCAGTTGGAAGATTAAAATAAAATATACACATATGCACATCAGGAAGTCATTGGTTGAATTCGAGAAGGCGCTCGTATAAATTTCAAATGCGCAAAGAGCAAGAAATGGCGACACAAGATGTTGAAGGATAGTAGGAAAATGGTTGTAATTTGAGTGAGTGGCATCAGAGACAGTCGGCAGGAGTTTAATGAGGTTAGCTGCAATTACATGCATTAGTACGAAAAGAAGGCGTTTGCTGCCTTTCCGAGGGAGTATATAGTTACACATACACTAGACATCGAGGGTGAGAGGGTTGGTAATGTAGTCTAGGTGAAATTCCGTACCTCTCCAGGGTTGATGATTTCAACGTGAACACGGATATATGAGAAAAGAGCGGAAACGAGTGGCGCCCCACTAGAGCCCGTTCACCTCATCCGCCCCCCCCCCGGGCCCGGACCGCATTAATTGTTTCAATTGCCTACGATTTACATAGTTTCTTCAAGAACCTTCTAAAAAAAATTGTGACTACAAATAATGCTCAGACTACTCGATATCTCTAAATTTCTCCTGTCCGTGACATTTGGTTCATTAAAAAAAAAATTCTTTACTCCGCGTACATTGGCAATAGTACCTGTCCTGTTTCGTACTGAAAAGATCAAATGTTACATATTTGGACGGTTTTCGGAATTGGGAAATATCTTGCGTAAAAAACTCACAATGTTTAATATTTAGTATTAATATTTCAATAGTCTCTATACCATTATTCTATGTTTTTCAAATGATTTATGACTTCGCAACAAATGTGAATAGAAACGTTTGACCGTTTTTCATATCGTAAAAAATTTACTTTTGACTATCGTAAAATTAATCCTCGGGAAATCACGTTTAATCTTGTCTGTCGCCAAAATGGTACTGTTACCCACAATTTGCAGACAAATTTTACAACTTTACACCTTTTACAACTCGAACTTCTAGACAATTTTGACGACTCAATGTAGATACTAAATAACCACCTCATTTCTATATCTGAGCATACCTATACTTGAACCCTCAGGTATTCCACACGGACGCTTCGCATTTTCCTACTCGAGTACGTCCAGAAAACCCTAGTGGACCAATCACATAAGTCTATTGCATTTTTGGTCAATCCACTATCAGCTATCCGTACCACTAAGAACAGAGGAGGACAGACCTCAATTGTTCACCTCAACTAGGTAGAAACAAATTTCTGGAGGTACTTGTAATCGACAGCTAGACCGGCTAACTACTCAATCAAACTTTGTGCGCAAATATTAAATCATGAGATATTTCCCAATTTGTGAAAACAAAAAGGACTAAAGTTGTGACTTGTTCTCAGTTTTGACTCTACGTAAATTCGTTATTAGTTTAAATAAGGTTTGAGAAAACCGTTTAGCTTTCCGATGTAAAATTCACTAATAATCATATAAAATGTCGATATGTAAACAAGTGAAATATAAACAATTTTATCTAAAGTTTGTGTTAATCATCATTTAAATTAGAACCCATAAAAAAAAGTCGTTAATTTTTTCGAGTGAATTTAGTCATTAGCTCGACAGTATTGGCTATTGTAAGGGTTAGTCGATACATGCCCTATGGCTCCCCATAAAACTTCCATTAATCCGACAATTAAAATTCTCGTTGAGTTCTCTTTTCACTTGCTATCCTAAACACTGTCTTTATGATCTCACGACTCGTTTGATAATCCCCGAGTGAGAATAAAAGAAGCCAGACACATACATACACACAGAGAGCGCCATTCTAAATATAGTCACAAAGTAACATTTCTATTGACAGAGAGCGAATGAGAGGTATTTGAGAGAAACACAGAGATCAGTAGAAAATGGATGAGGAGACATACAAGGGAAAGCGACAGCCGTTGGCGAGACACAGGGATGACGCGGGGGGTGGGTGGTTGGGGCGGAGCGGTGGTTGGCATGTAGAAACGGCGCTGATTATACTTGGTGATCATATCGCTCGTATATTGACAAACACCGAGGCCGCACAGTGGAATAATCGTCGGGCTTCCCATTCCAATTGCCATTCTCCGGGCAAAACATATTGTATGTACATATAGTATGGTTCATCCCTTATAGCTATCCCTCTCTATACAGTAGTATGTATCATTCCAACCCCCCTTCATTCCTGTTGTATCCTCTCTTGTATAAGCCGTGTTTCTCCTGCACCAGTGCACATTGCCCGCCCACTGACAACCCACAATACACCGCTAATTCCTATAAAGCATCCCCCCCTCCCCATACCCAGCAACTCGATACGCAAATGGACAAACGGATGCGCGCACAAACATTGGTGTCCGCCTAGTTCGACCAATCCAACCATTCTCCCCTTCGTATATTTTGCTCATCAGTGTAGGCATATGTAGGGATATAGCTTTAATATACCAGAATTTTATCACAACAGTGGGAATATCAGTGGATTTGCTTTGTGTCTAGGTATCAATGATCATTTCAATTGGAAGTATTTAACGGAATTATAGGCAGGGTATTTTCAGTGGGCTCATGCCCGGGGAAATTGGAGATTATTCAGGTGATTGGGAGAAAAATACACTGATATGGGTGCCTGTGTGTGGGTGTGTTGGTGAGTGGATGGGCGTGTGTGTGTGTGTGTGTTGGTGACTGTGTGTGTGTGTGTATTTATTTTTCTGTTCACTCAAAACAAATTACTCTCTGGACAACTTATCTACAGATATCTTCAAGCATTGCTTAGCAGAAGCACAATCTATGCCCAAATTAATATAAGTATAGATGTGAGCTAGATGAGGCTTTCACTACAGCAGCTTTAACAACCGCATTAAAATCATGGTTCTCCTAAAAAAAATCTATTTTGTTTTCCTGCGTCCCCAAATGATACATGCTCTATTATACACCAGAGCCATTCAAGACACTAGGGGCGTGGTGCATCATAAAACAGTGGCTCACATACAGTGTACAAAATTTTGCAGGTGTGCACAACCATCTTTTGGGCTGGACTTGGTGAACGTTGCAATGGAGGTGAGCAGTCGACTTGATCCACCCACGCAGTTGAGACAAATGGGACAGATGGAATACAGAAGTTGATATTATCGACCAAAGCTCCACGGGGTTACCTGCCCTCCTCCCCCTCCTCCTTCGGCTTTTTTGGGGAGGGTACTAACGTTTTTTGCCCCTCATAAATGTACACAGAGATGAAAGAATTCGAAATGAGGAAAATTAGATGCAGCATCTCACCAGATAGACCGATGCATAGATATATATGACATACCTGGCAAGATGGTAGGATTCGCTAGGAGGTGGGGGAGCGGCAGGAGGCGGCGGCGGGGGGGGGGGGGGGGAGGGTGGTAACGCAGGTGGAAAGTGGGATAGAGATGGAGCTATTGTGCTTGTATTTGAGCAAGCGACGTTTATGTATATGCACTAAAAGAGGAAGGTTTCTTGCAGTATCCCCACCACTATTCGTTTTAGTGACTTGCAACACTGGCTAAGTCTCAAGCCACCGAGTGAACATTACTATACGCCCTCTCCTTTCCCGCTCCCAGATAGGAGGAGGTACGACGAGCACGCCCTCCCCTCTCCACCCACCCACCACCACCACCAACACCACCCCCGCTTTTTCTGTTCTTCTCCCGTCAAACATGTACATATAACCTCTCTCTTTGCTACTGTCCTGTCTCCTATTCTCCAACCAACGTCATAGGTCCTCCTATTTCTCTCCTGGTGGCTGCACACTATATATAGGATAGGTCCTTTTCTTCTGGTGCTGTCTTCTTCGGGTTTTCTGCGTCTTTTCACTGGGAGCTTCTACTTTATTCGATTTTTTTTGTTTTTTTTTCTCGCTTTTGCGCTTTTCTGTCTCACTCGATGGAGAAAAATATTACCAACCATAGACTACTTCCGGTGCACCGTAAACCTTCCGCCAACTCATCCTGAATCGACTTGGTCTTTTATATTTGTTCCCATCGATTCTATTGGCCACTGAATTTACCGATGTTCTGATAACGCCAGTGAGGAAATTTACGGACTGAATGGATTTCCTATGCGTATTGCTATTTCTGGTTTTTTAGGTATGTGTGTATGTGTGTATGTGTGTAAGTATGGCAGTTTCGAGAGGTCCTGGGGGAATCAAGATTTATAATGTAAATTGAGTATAGGACAGTCTTAACTTAAGACTTTCGAATTTAATTTTTAACAAGCTCAAATGCGCGCTTCGCGCGCTGAATTGCGAGTTCCAATTTGAAGTAACAATATCTTTCCCGAAGTTGAAGATTTTTCTGTAATCGCGTACATATAAAATTTTTCAACACTGACAGAATATGTAAAACACTCGAAACTTAATAAATTAACAGAACGTGAAAACATGTTCTGTGTATATGATTTTCAATAACTACATAAGTTATGACAACTTGAACAATTGTCATCCTTTTGAAAACTATAGTCGAATCGATATCCCAAAGATGTTTATCGACGCAAACGCGATTACCAACCAACTTCACGATGTTATCTGACTAATCCGATCAACCAATAAATTAATTACGTTTAAAAAATAATTTAGGGCAGATCAATAAGGGATCGTCTTCCGTAATTTCAATACGGATTGTAGAAAGATTGGGAATATTTATGATCCATTGATTCAGGCTTTAAATTCATAGTTGTTCCCTATTTAATTGAATTTTGATCATTGAAGGTAATTAGGTCATTGAACTATGACTGTTGCTTTTAGGTTTGAAGTTTACCGCTCATATTGCCGGTGTGGTCACCGTAGTTTGTTGCAAACCGGTCCAACTGACAGTTCTAACCTCAACTAAGGGTATCAACATGTGCAATACACCTTGTTTTTTCACAATGAATTTTTCATTCAATTTTCATTAAAATTATGGATTTTATGAATATGGATGGAAAACAAAAAATGGAATTTAAGTTTTTGGTAAGTTTTCGTCAAAAAAAAGCCTTTAACTTAGATTGTGGTTAATTGTTGACTTTTTCCAGGTTACAATGTTATGTAAAAAAGTAGAAAGAAATTGATAGTTTTAAATACGGCGCTTGTGATTCTCGGTTGTAATACCCCGAGACCTTAAAATTTATCGGATAATTCCCGATAGCTTCGTTGCGTACGAGACCGAGAAGTTTGGCAGCTTAAAAATCCTGAGCGCGAGGGATTTTTCTGCCAAACTTATCCTGATGTTGAGCACTGTACACGAAATGTAGTCTCCACATCGCGTTTTTTGTCTTCGTGGTGTTGGCTAGTATATTTTCTTTAATCTTGAGATCAATTCCAGGCAGTGACTCTTTGCCGAATCGACTCATTTTGCACAGGTTTTGAAAATGGACAGAACCTCTAATAGAAGTTTTAATCACAACGAAATGTCAAAATCCGGAAAAACAATTGAGGATCTACCGGGGTTTTATCAGTTTGATAAAACTCCTATGGCCCGGTGATTTACCAAAATAAAACCAACGTGAAGGTGTCATGTGACCGCGAATACTGCGCTCTGATTGGTCGAAATCGGGGGGTAAAAAATAATCAAGGTAAATTTTATATTTTTTATATTGTTATGAGAGGAATAGTATAATTGAAAATTGTGTATATTTATATTATATTGTTTTTGTCCAGATTAAACGAAACCCTGAAGATGAACACATTTAGTGGTCGAAACGTTGGTTCTACGTGAAGATTTGTTGTTTTATTTATTTATTGAAGAATTTTTATTGAAGACCGCTACAATGGCCGGAGTTGGAATATTGACAATAAATTTAATTCATCGCGGTTATGTTAATTTTGATCAATTGAGGAATCGTCTTACGACCTTCGACTCTGACGTTCATTTTCGTGTATGCACTTTCTTGAATAGGATTAAATTTGATTTATGTCTGAAGATCCGAGTAATTTACGTGAGCGAAATTACCGGATGATCGGCAATATCCGCACCTTCCCTATTCAAGAAAATCACCAGTTTATTTTTGCCCAATTATTAACTCACTCCACTGAAAAACAATTAATGGAAATGCTTTTTTAAACACACGGAGGTAATGTATGCGTAACAAAAGGGACCTTTTGCGAAAGTACGGTGCACCGAATATTTTGGGGGGGGGGGGGGGTTGGGCGGCGGGGGGGGGGGGGGGGGGGGGAATTACATAAAATTAAACACGTAAGACAACGTGTTGCACGCATCTCTTTCAACTGATGTTTGCATAAACGCATTCGAAGAATTGTATGCTCGCAGGCCAATGGTGTATAGCGGTTCATATTTGCGAGCATAATAACGGTCATACCAAAGCACAAACTGACATTATCTGCACGCGCGAACGCATTTTTTTGCTTGTAGTCACATACACATATAGAACGCGCGACCTCATACAGTCTCAATTATTTTTTCTTCATTTTGCAAATATAATCGTTTATTCTTGTTTTTATTTTTTATTTCACAACATTTGATTGTATTGCTTGTGTGTCCTACGTAGAAGTAATTATTATCATTTTCCTAGTGTTTCACGTATCATGATGTATTGCAATTTCTAGTTCTGTTGATTTTCTTGTATTTGACTGTATGTGAGTACGTAATTAAGAGGAAGTTCCTGGTACTTGTGCCCTTGTGGAAATCCAGTTGTCAGATTCCATTAAATTATTATAGGCTGTTTTTTTCTCGTTCTCTCTCATTGCTTCTTCATATGAATTTCAAGCCGGGAAATTACGCCATTTGAGACATGAAGTTCAATTTACACGTAAGTAGATCCTTTGAGAAATGTGCTACGGTGGCGTGCGTCTGTGATGCAACCCTCCCCCCACCCCTAACCCCCCGTGACGGACTGGGTTCCCGCTTAGCGTTCTCGTTTTATATATACGTTTAGGGGGATGGGTGCACATGTATATATACATATATATATGCATACACACATATATACGTATATGTATACATATATATATATATATATATATGTGTGTGTGTGTGTGTGCGTGTGCGTACGCTTTTTCACGATAATTTCCTTAGACACCTGTTTCACTAAACTTACTTAACCCATTTCAACTGTTTTTTAAACAGAAAACCATTAGAGATAGTCCGCCTGCTCTACATTTTTCAATATTCTCTATAATTAATCCAGCTCTACGAAATTATCAGTTACAAAACCGTTGGTATTATCCCATGATGTCAACATGTGGACCAATTTTATTGGTCCACATTCGTATCGTCAAGATAATGCACACAATGATACAATTTTGGGGGGTGTAAATCGTTTTATTGTTGCATTTGGAATAACATTCGACAACGATCAATGAATATCCCCACGGTATATATTTAGTTGATTCAACGCCGTCTGTATTGACCGAAGACTTTCTCGTGTTATGTGTTATCTCACCGGTATTATACGATCGCATGTGATATTTCGGAATACGCGACACAAACAGATGGAACAACGCGCATTTTTATTATGGCTACGCACTCAGCAACACGGAGAAAACTGAATGGTAGAGATTATTTTTATATATGAGATATTACCATAAAACATGGTAAATGGTTTTTCGACTTGACTTTTATGGTAATTTTTACCATGTTGAGTAGTAAAAATTACTTAGCACTATGGTGATCACTCCCATGGGGGTATGGTAGACATTACTATACACTAGAGCAATGACAATCATTATTATAGGAAGGATTACCATTGTGGATAGCAAATATTACTATTTACACCTTGGAGCCTTTACTATGTTCGATATCGTAGCAACTACAAAACATATGGTAACGCTTACCATAGTTATGGGAATGAGTCCTATATGCATAGGATGCGTCCCTACAGTGTATGGCTGTCAGGTCTATGCCTGACATGAAATTGATCTGAATAACCACACATGCTCCATATTAACAATTCAGGAAATAAAATTTTGTTACCTATCATATGTGGCTACCTCCGGCAATGGAAAGAACTGTGTACCAAAACGATGGGTTTGAATTCTCGCTCAAAATTGTAAAATTAAATTACTCATGACGTTTTTTTTCTCCAATAATTTTTTTAGAATTTAAACCACGAACTAATGCTATCATAAACTCTTTCAGTGTCCATGTGTAATGTCCTGAGGATATTGTACTATTTTATATATAGATGTAAAGATTGATATTAAGGTATTGATGTAAATTGTTGTTGAATTTCGTTCTTAATGTAGTCATGACTGCGGTAGGATGACTAATGGGTAAACCAATGAATAGTTATTATTATATTAATAAGTAGTATTCGAAACTAAGTTCGTTAAATAAACAAATATATCATCAAAAAAATCTACGTTATTAAACCGACCATCATCGTGCATAATGATCTAGAGATCTTTAACCTCGATCTCTGTGATGTTTTATTGCTTCTTTACATTTTACCATATAGTATAGGCCATCTTACTATGTTGCATGGTAATTTTCCCCATACATCTATGGTAAGGGTTACCAAACAACTATGGTAACTCTTACTATGTAACCTAGTACACGTTACTATCGAGAATGGTAATTTTTTCCTATATTGAAAGGCTTCATTCCCATCGAGAGTCTTACTATGTCCTATAGTACCCGTTGCTAGAGCCTATAGGAACTATTACCATAGCATAGTAATGCTTCCCACAGTTTGGTAATTCTTACTAGTCGTAAATATTCACATGGAATTCTCTACCATCACTCTTTTCTCCGTGAAGGGGTGATGGAATCACTTTTTTTTCCTGTCTAAATTTTACTTTCAAGCCAATGATGCTGTGTCAATTGTACTTTTTTTTTGGCCGATTTTGTTGGTATTCAAGCGGATTGTTCACTCGCGGTGATCAATAAAGTGAGCCAAGTGAATTGCAGGATAATCTAAACGTCGCTATATGCGACGAGTGTTGGTTTTTTTTGCCTCCCCCCCCCCCAATTCATGCGAAATCAATGACTCCCATTCAACAGATCACTGCACGCTGTAAAAGCATTTTGGAGATTGGTGAAAGAATTGCAAAACGAGATATAGTTCAACGGCAAATTGGAGTTGATTTGGCTGTAAAAAAAAGGACATTCAGATAAATATTCCTGACAGATACATTCCGTGTGTGCCATGTGCGGTCCCCGAAAAATGAGAGCGCAAGGCTGGGCGGGAACCCGACCCAAAGCGGGGAGTGGGTTGCATCATAGGTGCCCGCCATTGTAGCACAGGGGTTTCTGGGGGTTTACCCTGTGTTCAGAAATACGATGGCCTAAATGGCGAAAGTCGGTCCCAGCTACATGGATGGGTGCCCAGTATGCCCTATCGGAGAAATGGTGAAGAGCAGCTACCGTGAGGAGTACAAGGAGGAGGGGGGGGGGAGAAGTGACAAAAAGTGACATCAATAAATAAATCTAGAAAATGGAGATTTTGAGATCGACCTTCAAATTATAATTCGCGCTATCACAGAATCTACAAGTGAACAACAGCTCGTGCGCAATGATACGTTGATACCTGGGCCAATGTATAATTCATGGACAGAAGAAAAAAAAGCGACCATTTCCGCTCCAATTCCCATACATAAAAGAAACTCACCTTAATCTGGTCCTGCTGCTGGAGCAGTTGTTCTCTGAGGAACTGCAACTGCAGAATCATCTCGGACAATCTTCGTTCTTTCTCCACAAAACTGTCGGCACAGAGGACCCTGTGGAGGGCCGCAGCACCGTCCTGGTTGGATTCCGTATTCGGTGACCTTCCGCTCGCTGTCGGCGAGGCTGCCAGGCTGTTTGATACACTGCTGCTAATGCTGGAATCAATAACATAATAGTTGGGGATAAATTTATTGGTCGTTGTTACAAGCCAACTGTTGGGCAAGGAATTTGATTTTTTGAATTTTTAGGGTTTCGTGGAAATTTGAGGTTTTTTTTTAATTTTATAAAAATTGGAAATTTACGAAATTTTGAGAATTTTCAGAAGAATTAAAAATGCTTATAAAAAAAAACAAAATCAAAATTTCTAAAATTGTCAAATATTTTTCTTTAAATCCTCAAAATTAAAAAATATCAATTTGAATTTTAGCGAATTAATAAAGTCGAAAAATTCCCCAAAATTCTAACACTTTAAAAGTAACAAAATCTTTTTAAATGTGGCTAGGGGATGGGGGAGGGATGTCAGAGTTGTTCGAAATTCTGAACTGAAATTTTGGTTTCCAAATTTTTTCACGTTGAAAAAAAAATGGAACACCTATGAGAAATAAGTTTTATTTCACAAATCCAGAATTTGCAAAATGTTTGAAAAGGCCAAAATTGCAATTAGAAAAAAATTCAAATTTCGAAAAAATTTTTGAAGTTTCAAAAATAAAAAAAACGGAAAATGCAATAAATGCAAAAAATGCAATGCACTATTCAAAAACAGAAAATGATGAATATCCAAATGTTTTATAAAATTTCCAAGCCTACAAAATAAAAATTCTGAAAATTTCAAAAAATTTAAGAGTTTTGAAAATTTGAAAATGGAGAGAAAATGTAAATTCTAAGAATTTCCTGCTACCGGGGGTCTATTTTCACGTTGTCCACTAACACACAAGTACGACTAGTGGGCTGTTGTTGGGGTAGGAGGCGTGGTGGTAGCTGCCAGTGTACACGACTACTGCCACTCGACTACGGCCCGAGTTAGTGAATAATAAATAGGGTCGCGGCCGCGCAATCTCGGCGAAGAGCGAGTGTTTGCACCGGTGATGATGGGTCCGGGGATACCACCCCAATGCGCTCCTCACCTAGCCCGCTACCGCGCTTCTTTCTCTTTTGTACACAGGGAAATACGAGCCCACGAATAAGTCATACGAGCCACTATTGTGCAGTGTCTACATGGTGTGTATATGAGTGACCTCACTTTTTTTCCGTCCATTTTTTTCATTCTCCTCTCCTCTTTGACAATGTGTTGCGTCAATATCTTGGGTCTAAATATATACGTCATTTTCTCGACGATTGGAGTACCTTGAGCAAGAAAAAAATGCAAATTTTTCGCCATTTGCGACAAGAGATAAATTTGCGTTATGGGACACTTCAAATGAAAAAAAAAGTGAGGCGTCATGGGACACCTGGTGGATGTGAAACATGAAAACACTAAGTTTGATCTAAATTGATTCAAAATTTATGACGATTTCTCGAAAATTATTGGAAATTTTCAAATTCTCAGTTCTTTTGAATGTTTGAAAAGTCTTTTCAAAATTTTACAAAACTTGCCCAAATTTTTCAAAGAAATTTCAAATTTTCCAAACATTCCCAAATTTGTGAAAATTTTTGAGAAAGTGTTTCAAAAATTTTCTAATTTCAATTCTTTTCAAAATTTTTTGACACGCTGCAGCGTATCTTGATATGTACATACAACTTGTGCGCATCGCTTTTGCGTCGATGGCAGAGAGGGGGCGATGGGTAAGCAGTGGAGTATATCTATATATATTTGTCAAGGAAATTGCCTATGCCGAGAGCACATTTTTCCGAACCCATGTGTCTTTCCGAACCCATTGCACCTGAATTTTCGAAAATGTTAAACTAAATTTTTTCCAACGAATTTTCCTTCAGTTGAAAACATGTGCAAATTTTCCAATATTTCCAAATGTATTTTTCCCAATTTCCGACTCTTCAAAACTTCAAAAATTATAAATTTCACAAAAAGTTTAAATACTAAATACAGAATCCACTGGCTTCATATGACAAACAAATCAAAATGGCACAAGAATAAACTTTCAAAAATATGTCAAAAGTAATTATCAAAAAATTTTCAGAATTTTCAAATTTTTCTCTGAAATTCTGCGATTTTTCAAAAAATCTAAAACCTGGAAATTTCGACATTCTTCCAAATTTTGAAAATGTCACAAAGCTCAAAATTGTGAAGTCACAAAAAAAAACAAAAAATTCTCACGCTTCCCCCAGCTGAATAGAGCGTAAAGTACTAAATAGAAGCCCCTATTTTCCCGACGAGTCAAGATGAATGCATCCGTAATAACGCGTATTCATCTCATGTTTCATTATTTTCTTATTAAATTCAAAACGCTAGTTAAAATGTGCGGTCATTAGTAAAGAATGCGTCTTATCCCCCACTCCCCTCCCCCTACCACCGCCCACCCCACTGCATAGCGTTAGGTATACTGCAAGCATTTGCTACAAATGAATGCCCATGACTGTGAAGAGGGCCATATATCCTTCTGGTCTCGATAATAATCAATGGCTTGAAGAAGCCGCGAGCTCTATTCGCGCCCAGTGACCCCACACAAGCCCATAGCATTGCTATCCACTCAACAAAAGCCTCATTCTGTCATTATTACTGTGCATGGGGTGGTGAAGAAGTTCAGTATATACTGAGGCGTTGAGAAATAATCCAAGGGCCTATTTCCTTATGCCAAGGCACTATGGAAAACAGCCTCTGTTCATACACAATATTACTTTGTATCTAGACATTAGATACAGTACATTCATTTATTATTATCATCGCTCTTTCTTACCGCCATTATTTTTTTTTTTTTTTGCATCACAATTTTATCCGACTACAGAGGATGCGTTTCATCCATCAAGCGCACTAATCACCAGCAATTTCATTTACAAAATACAGCAGCGGATTTATCAATGTACTCTTGGAAAATGAGAATGATGAATCTAATTTGTAGCTACTGTCATTGACAATATGTGAGATATGTATCAATGTAGTGGTACGGTACAACACCCTGACATTTTTCAAGATTTTTGAAAACTATGAGGAGTGGAGGGGAAGAAATTATATTGCAAAACAGGATTTTTAATGTGTGTCAATTTGTTTACAATTTTTGACAATTGTCAATCTTTGACAACTGACAATTTTTGACAATTATTCATTTTGTGACAAGTGTGAACTTTTTATGATTGTCAAGTTTTGACAACTGTCAAGTTTTGACAACTGTCAATTTTTGACAACTGTCAATTTTTGACAACTGTCAAGTTTTGACAACTGTCAAGTTTTGACAACTGTCAAGTTTTGACAACTGTCAAGTTTTGACAACTGTCAAGTTTAGTCAACTGTCAATTTTTGACAAGTGTCAATTTTCCCCACCCACCCACACCACCCACCCACCCACACCACCCAACCTACCCACCCACCCACACAACACCACCCACCATACACACACACTCCTCAGAGTCGATTTCTGATTTATCGAACTGAAAAAATAAATTCCCACCGAAAAGTTAATCATTAATGAATATGAATATCCAACTTAACCAGTTTTTCGTACATGATCTTACTTCCTTGCAACTCTTGACACAAACACAGCCCAAGTGTTGTTATATTCTTAGATGCAAAAATGCATCATCCCAAGCACAGAACACGAATAACTTCATTTCAAAAATTCAAATTGAACCATTTCCAGAAAAAAACGTCACTAAAAGCGCCTTCAACCTCTATACATATATATTTAGATTATTTCAATGTGTACCAAAAATGTTGGCTAGTAGTCCATTGCAATTGTACGTGGCAATGATTTTATAATAATCCCACCTTTGATGATTAAATTTACTGCCAACACTCGTGAACACATTAAACTGCATCAGCTACTTTTCGTATCAAATCATCACAAGCTGGTGAACAGTGAGACAAAAGAAATATAAATAAAACGTGATATCCTAAAACAGTGGTACCAGAGTTTTGGGGATCAACGGTATCAACTTATATAGTACTGGGACGCGCCTATCGGAGGGGTCTGCCTCAGATAGCCCAAAAATAAATGCCAGAGTGGCCGGGTTTCTTATCGCCCTTTGCTCAACGGAAAAAAATCATAATAGTCGCCTGTTATTTCACGCGATAAAAAAGCGGCCGAAGAATTGTGTCCACAAATGAATAAAAAAAAAAGCGATGGAAGTATCATCATTGATGGGTGCGGTAGGTTTGGTCTAGAATCATTTGGTCCAGAATGACCTGATCTAGCATCATCTGGACCAGCATTAGCTGGGCCAGAATCATCTGGTCCAGAATCATGTGATCCAGCATCATCTGATCCAGAATCATCTGATCCAGAATCATCTGATCCAGAATCATCTGATCCAGAATCATCTGATCCAGAATCATCTGATTCAGAATCATCTGATCCAGAATCATCTGACCCAGAATCATCTGATCCAGAATCATCTGATCCAGAATCATCTGGACCAGAATCATCTGATCCAGAATCATCTGGACCAGAATCATCTGGTCCAGAATCATCTGATCCAGAATCATCTGGTCCAGAATCATTTGGTCCAGAATCATCTGATCCAGAATCACCTGATCCAGAATCCTCTGATCCAGAATCATCTGATCCAGAATCATCTGGTCCAGAATCATCTGATCCAGAATCACCTGATCCAGAATCCTCTGATCCAGAATCATCTGATCCAGAATCATCTGATCCAGAATCATCTGATCCAGAATCATCTGATCCAGAATCATCTGGTCCAGAATCATCTGATCCAGCAGCATCTGATGCAAACTTATCCGGTGCAGCATCATCTGGTCCAAGGAATATTTAAAGTGGGCGAAAGGTCCACTATGTCCAATTATCGGTCTTCAACTGACCTATCACAAATGAAACCGGAATCGATGGGACTGGGTGGAGAAATTCAGCATATTGGAAGGTTACGGACTCAAGTAGATGAACCTTAAACAAACATGAAGTGAATAAACAGAGTGGAAAATGGAGATACTGAGAAAATGACAAATGTTTCACGCAATGAGACAACAGAATTTTCTGTGTATTGGATTTGATAAGTTGACATCCATGAATGGAATTAGAGACAACCGAGTATTGGACAAATTGGGACTGACGCGTCGATATTGATCCTCACATTATCTTGATTATGAGTTTTCCGATTTTGGGAAGTTATTGTCATTTGGTCTCTCAAATATACTATAACAACGTATGTGTGTGTGTGTGTGTGTGTGTCACCAAAATTTGGTTCCCAACTTTCCCACCACCGAATTGAATGATCGAGGCGATGGAGATCGCAACTTTCATCCAAATTAGAGGAGATAACATACTGGATGCAAATCCTCCGGTGACAATTTCAATTGTTCATAACGCTCTATTGTGTAAACGGGTAGAGCTAATGGAATAAGTTTCTAACAAAATTTGTTCATCATGCAAACATACACATTTTATGTGTAATGACTTTTTTCATAATTTCCATAATTAAGGAGGTATCGTCGTTTGGAGTATTATCTATATGATAAGCGAATAAGTCGAAAAAAAAAATAAAATTGGTAAACGATATATAGATATATGTGTGTATTTGTGTTTTGAACTTTTTGGGTCTTTCAATATTTCCAATAAGATACACATATTGACTCTGGGAAAGTGCAATCTAGTTTTGTCCATAGGACATCTAATTAGAACCTATGGACGAATGGTACCATTGGGCAAGGTATAGAAGCAAGTGCTTTTAGATCCACTGAATCAAAATAGATAATACTCGCTAAAATGAGGCTCAACTGACCTATGTGTATTGTGATTTGGTGTTGATCCGGATAATGGTGGTGTCCTTCTGTTGGGATCATCCTGAAGTGATAGGGCACCACTGTTGACCTTGCATGTAAGCCTCTTGAGCACGTCGTCCATAGATCTTTTGCTACCAGCTGTAGCTGATCCACCGTTGTTACTACTATTATTTGTATTATTATTATTATGCGTTACTGTATTATTATTATTATTATTATTATTATTATTATTATGTATTGAATGATGATGGATGTAGTACTGGTCGTTGTGGCCGATTGGCGGTGATCCACACTCAGACGAACCCGCTGCCTCTTGGCTCAATATATTACCCGATGTTTGATGATTATACTGATGATTATGATGATGCTGGCTGTGCTGATAAGATGAATTTATTGTATCACGATTATTGTTATATAATGGAAGCCTCTGTCTCTTGTTTGGCGGTGAATTTGGTGATGATGATGGTGAATCCTGGGAATCGTGATCACTTGTACCAGGTGATGAACAAACTGATGATTCACAATCACCACGTTGATGAGTATAATCACAATCCTCAAGACGATCACTAGTATCTTCTCTTCTACAGCTACCTGGATTAATACCTCCAATGTCAGTCAGTATGTCACCTACACCAACCACCGAAGTGTTGGTGTCCTCCTCCTCCTCGGCACCCGCCACTGTTCCCACACCGCCCCCGCCCTCCGATAGCTTAGTTGGTGGTGATTTCCTCTTAGAGGACATCCTTAGTCTGCAACACAAGTGCAACGATAGCTCAGTTTTATCGGTTATTTCCAGGGTGAGGTTTTTGGTATTTTTTGGTTTTTTTTTTTTTTTTTTTTGTTTATATAGTGTGGTGTTATTCAGGTTCAATATACAGTGGTAATTATATTTGTGCCGCCAAGGAGGAGAGGATCCTCCTCTTCGTCTTATTTTTCTTATTGTACTAAGGGGTTTCTGGGATTTTCTCTTTCCTGTATGTACACCTATAAAACAATACACCTACACCTTAATTTTGCATATCGAGTCGCGTATGTCTTTAGCGGTAGTAATTTAGAAAACAGGTCTGTCTGACAATAATGCTTAATTAAATGTAAGGGGGTTAGGATGATTCAGGCAAATGTTTATGAATTTATAAATTTGTGTGTGTGTTTTTGTTTGTCTCTGTCCATCTCATTTTTACTGTGTGTGTATGTGTGTGTGGGTGCAGATGGGTGGGTGGATGTCTGTGAGGGGGTGGGTGGGTGGGCGGGTGGGTGCCTGTGAGGGGGTGAGCGGGTGGATGTTTGTGAGGGGGTGGGTGGGTGGGAGTCTGTGAGGGGGTGGGCGGGTGGATGTCTGTAAGGGGGTGGGTGGGTGGGTGTCTGTGAGGGGGTGGGTGGGTGGGCGGGTGGGTGTCTGTGAGGGGGTGGGTGGGTGTCTGTGAGGGGGTGGGTGGGTGTCTGTGAGGGGGTGGGTGGGTGTCTGTGAGGGGGTGGGTGGGTGGCCGGGTGGGCGGGTGGGTGTCTGTGAGGGGGTGGGCGGGTGGACGTGTGTGGATAGTAGGTGGTTGAGTGGGTTCAAAATCCATATTCTATGACTCCTTCTCTTCCCATTTGTAATACCCCAAGACCTTCAAAATTATCGGATAATTCGGTAGCTTCGTTGTGTAAAATTTGAGGGGGAAAAAACAATCTTTTCAATTCAACAATTCAAGACATTCTAAGATGTGCATGAAAAATGGATGATCCCTGCAAATATCGTTATCGTAGTTTACCACTTCCCTGCATATATTCCGTACAAGATAATATGTAAATAGTAATTAGGGTTTTATGCTCTTGCTGATGAATTAATCGTGATGAGAAACTTTCGGCTAGCTTGACCCAATCTGCCGGAGGAAATTGGCTTGCTTGTCAAACACCTTATTGAACTATCAGCCAACACCCCCCACCCCCCCCCCCCCCTCCCCTCCCCAGACCCTTGGCTAAGCATCAACTCCTTAATGTTCACAGATAGGGTTTGGTGTACACATGCAATAGACGATCTAGAGTAAACGTTTACCTCTACAACCCTTGGCCACTCAGGTGACCAGGTGTTAATAGGGCTCGGTCCTTTCCAAGTACAACGCAATCCATTAATTTCCGGACGAAAATTACTAAATCTAAATCATTCTATTAGCCAAGAGATGCACCTTCTTCATTGAATATTTTATATATTGACACTTGATATTTTATATATTGGCACATATTATGAGCCTTGTATCGTTTTTTATCAAGCTTTATTCAATATCTCAAAATCTAAGAGAGATAGGGAAATTTACCGTGAAACAAAATTGTAGGTCTTAGTCTGTTCTACAATAAAGGTCGTTATCAAAGTCGATGCATCTGCATTAGTTTTCGAGATATTTGTGGAAAAGCGGTAGCAGGTCGACACCGACACGGTCCGCCACTTCGCTACTTCAGGTGTTGATAGAATTAATGGGGTTTGTGCTGAGGCGAAGTTTTTAGGGAAATCAATCATGACAGAAGTGATCGAAATATATTCCAGATTTTTTACAATAAAAATTTCAGTAATTATTGTTTAAACGACGATTTTTGGTTGACGGGATTGAACTGACGGATGTAGTTCGGATGACAGCCGCACGGTGCGCGCACAGCCGTTTCGCCGGGCGCGAAATTCAATTTATCAATTTATCAATAACAAATTTCATGGTAAATTAATTTTCAATAAAATTTAAAAAAATATTCATTGCGAAGAAATGAAACGCTAAATTTTTACTTCAGTAGCGATTGATGTTTGTCAAGCACTCAGGTCCATCCAATGCTAGACAAATGCTAGATGTTATACGAGTTTTATTTATTTTCTTATGTGAAAAAAAAAAATAAAACAAATAGCTTGTTACATAAGAAAAGGCGCAGTAACCCACGTTATCAATCACTCTGGTGCTGTGCCACGAGTGATTGTTGTAATTTCGTAATGATCATCATCTGAGTGAGTTGAAACGAATGGGATTGCGTGGGGGGTAGGGTGGGTGGGTGGGAGGGAGGGGCGGCAGAAGTATGGGGTCGAGATGTACATTATTATCATGAGTTTTACGTATTACGCGTATTTCTATGTGCCATTATCTACTTATCGGTCTGCGATGGGTCGTGAGGGGTCGCGATCCATTCCGTCTCCGGTTTTGTTTCTAAATAACGGATTATAGTATTTTGTTTAAGTTTTTTTCATCAATCTTATCACAATTGGATTTATAAATCGATAATTTTGTATACTCGTGTACCATAGATGGGATGATTTAATGCTTTCCTCATTCGTCATTTCATAATTTTTCAGATATAATTTTTTTTTTTTTTTTTTTTTTTTTTTTTTTTTGAGAATTAAACTCTGTGGAATTTATCGGTTAATCTTAGACGAAGTTGATGAGAGATTTATGAATCGTGGTGATGAAATGAGAGAGAAAGTTGACCATGACCATTTTGTTTGAATCGGGAAGTACCAATTAATTTTCCTGTTTTCTGTACCAAAAAAAAAAAACACCGTCTATGAATAAATAATTTCAAAAAATTGGGAAAAAGTTAATGGAAAAATTTCTGTAAATTCCATGCAAGCTAGTATATATATGGAAATACAAAAAAATATTACAAAGTTATTTACAATGTATCAATATATTCCCTTAATTGCTCAGGCTCTTATTGTAATAAGAGTGGAGAGAAATCTCTCATTATTTTCATTGATTGAATGTGAACTTCAGACACTGGTAATTGTAAATTGTACTCATCCCCCCCCCCCTTCCCCTGTAGTCTCGTAATTCATATGCTTATTACGTGATATCTGAAGCAATTTCTACAATGTATATGAATGAGTGATATTAAGCAGGCGCCAACGAACCATTGGGCATTGATCAATATCGTTATTATTTATGATTTTGTCAATTCCAATCAACTCGTGTCGACGAGTGATTTAGATTTTTAGTTTTGACATTTGGTTTTATACGCATGACTATAAATGTGGTCTGATCAATTTAATATTTGGTATGTGTAGAATAGAAAAAAAATGGCTGCAAAAGTAGAGTTACACACACACACACACACACACACACACACACACACACACATATATATATATATACTCAGGGCTTGGAAGTGTATGAAATATTTTCTCATTAATTTTTTTTCCGTGTGTGCTATCTGTGGTACCCATGACATGAGAGCGCAAGGCCGGGCGGGAACCTAACCGGAAGCAGGGCGAAGGCTCCATCATAGGTGTCCTCCAGGCATAGTTTCTGGAGGTTTACCCTGTGTTTAGAAATACCATGGCTCAAATCGCGAAAGTCCATTCCAGCTAGATGGATGGGTGCCCAGTATGCCCTACCAAAGAAATGCTAAAGAGGACCTACCTTGGGGCGGACAAGGGAGGGGGAAAGTAGGGAAAATGGCGAAAATACGTAGGTAAAAATTTTCTCGTTCAACTAGAAATGGCTCTGTATAATTTTTTCAGTACTCGTACTCGAATTTCAAAAAGATATTACAAATCTTTGTAAATGTGTTGCGATACGATGGAGGTGGACTTGCGCGGAACTCTCCGCTGGGCTAGTAATCTCCATTCATTCGGTGTTGGCTTATTCATTGACGAGACCGAGAGAACAACAGCGTTTTGTTAAGAATCTCCCCCTCTTCATATCTCAGTCCACGAAACGCGTCTCGTGGCGCTTTGCTTCCCTTTCTCAGATTGCTACAGTACGCAATTGTGTATGGAAAAAAAATTGAGTACAAAAAACAAAAGAGAGGGAGAGCAAGAGCAAAAGAGAGAGAGAGAGAGAGAGAGAGAAAGAGGGAATATCCCAAGAATGGGCGATATTGTTGGTATCGTGCAATCTGTCTCAAGTATCGGTTTATGCTTGGATCTATACATAAAAAAGTGGGAAAAACATGAGTCAAGTGCTGAAACGTGATTTTAAGCTGGGCGGAAAAGGTGATTTAAGTCTAATTGAATAAACTCAACTTAAGCTCTGTGAATGTCTTGACTTGAATTAGTCAAGCTTCAAATTTGTTTGCCCACCCATCCACACTTATCAACACACCAACACACACCGACACACACCAACCCACACCAACCCACACCAACGCACATCGGCACACACCAACACACGCCGGCACACACCACCACACATATATACAGATCTACACAGATACATATATGCACACCCATACCCATCCACCCAACCACACTCACCGGCCGCCAAATATGCAAAAATAAGAAGAAAAAGGGGCAAGCAATTGAGATAAATTGTGAATGCTAAATAACGAGTGTTATATTGTTTCGCGTATTATCAGAATATCCATGTGGTAAATTGTAAAACATAAAATGTCATGTGTATACTTGGGGTGTAACGGATGTGGATTGAATGTACAGAATGAGAGGCGCGCATCTCCCTTTACATTCATCGAGTAAAGGTCGCACATCACGGCTACATTTACTCGCGCTGAGATAATGTATCATTGAAAGAAATGTTATGGCTATATATTAAAGGCCCCGCGTTATCACAGTGGTTTAATCCCGATTAGTACATATTATATTTTCATCTTTTTTTTTTTACAGGCACGATCATATATTGATGCTTTTCTGCAATTGAAACTGTTGAAGGGAAATTTCTGAATGAGCCAATTTTATCATTCACGATTAAGGATGATGGTCCATTTTTTTTTTTAATTTTATACGGACATGAATACGGAAATTTCGTGGATGTCTATTTCTGTTACAAGCACAATGGAAATGTGTTTTTTCTTCGGTTAGGATCCATCAGAGTAAAGAGGGGTGGTAGGAGGGGGGGGGGTGGTGAGGGGCGGAGGCATCTGTTCGGGCTCAAGTAACATGGCCAACAGACCCGCTCAAGCCAGCATACGATATATCTCGACCTAGCAAATGATTTCGTGACTTCCGTCACTCGAGTCTTCCACAATCTCAGTGTGAGAAAAAAAAAAGAAGAAGAAAATATTTTTCTCCCCCTCCATCCCCATAATTTAAGCTCCTCATGTTTTTGTTGTTTCAAAAAAATTCTCTCCTCGTCGTGATACAGTAAAAATGACAAGTGAAATAGAGATAAAGGTATGAAGTACAGCTAGCGCCTGCACACTGTCGCTCGTCAGAGAAAGCCATATCGTTAGTATTCTTCATAGGAGCCAGCGTGGGATATGCTCTACATAATGGAGTCCCAGCCCGAGTCACTTCTTTTGATGCCGCCTCGGCCGATCTCTTGTTTATGTATGAACCGAGCAGCGCCGACCACACCCCACCTACCCACCCACAATATGCTACCGTCTGATGATGACTAGCACATCTTGGCGACGATTATTATTAAGTGTTCCATGGGAAGTCTTATTGTAATATTTCCAAAAAAATTTAACATGGAAATTAAAAAATTCATTACTGCGTATGTGTGTGTATGTTTTTTCCCACCGTCCCTCGTGTATGTGCACCCCTCGTGTATGTGCGGGTGGGTGAGTAGGTGGGTACGTGGGTGAGTAGGTGGGTACGTGGGTGAGTGGGTAGGTGGGTACGTGGGTGAGTGGGTAGGTGGGTGGATGGGTGGGTGGGTGGGTGGGTGAGTGGGTGGGTGAGTGGGTGGGTGAGTGGGTGGGTGGGTAGGTGGGTAGATGGGTAAGTGGGTGAGTGGGGAGGTGGTTCAGTGAGTAGGTGGGTGAGTGAGTAGGTAGATGAGTAGGTGGGCGGGCGAGTGGGTGGCGCATTGCACCCTTACAATTTTTTCTGATGGTTTTTGGTTTGGTTTTGAGAGTGAACCACTAACATTGTTGTGGCCTAACCGCAGAATGGTTAATAAACCTTTACCGTGTCTTCAATTTGACAAATTATGAATAATTCACTCCACAAAATGATAATTTTGACAATACATTGAGTCAAAAGATTTACTTGCCGAACTTTTTTTTTCCGTTGAAATAAAGGAAAAATAAATGGAAGAACCCTGAGAAAGACAGAGACTGATGAATGACTTGGGCTAGGACGAGAAGTTACATATCAGATTTCACGGAGTTTACATGCCAGAATTCTTGGACGTTGGCAGCTCGACAGATGGCGAGGAGAGATGACAAGCCGACGCGTTTTTTTACCCCCATGTTTTCAATAATATGTGAGCTGAGTGGAAGTGGCGGAATGAATTATTTTATTATATTGGTTTGAGGAATTATAGCAGCAATGCTAGTTCCACTGGGGGTGCAGGTGAGCTCTTGCACTTGAGTAAATTAATGAGCGATTTTGTTTGAACCTTAGTCAGCGTTAATTCCTTATATTATTATTGCCATCGTATGATTCCCAAACTGAATGAGACCCGAATACATTTCGATGATGGAATGGTTGAGTATCCACTAACCAAAAATACTATCAACTCTTGATTGGGAAAGGTCTCTAGCGACTCGCAAAATTGAACATCCATTTAAAAAAAACACCCCCACACAGAAATACACGGACATGGACACGGATACGAACACACGGACACACGCCTGTGTAAAAAAAGATCAAGAATTAACTCCACGAATTTTGTTTGGCCGTAACAGATGCCTGTATGAGATTTGAGAAAAATAAAAATTTACTATTGAAGCAGATATAAAATGATGGTAAAAATTTCATCACGATTGACTAAAATTTTTTTTTCATTAATTTGTTTAAACAATATAATATTGATTCGCAAAATCAAATACAATATAATAATTTTCTTAGATAGTAGCCGATATAATTAATCTCGATCTGGTTGCTTCAATCAGGATTGAGTGATCAATAGGTGGCATCATTGGATTAAAAAGTTGAGCGGTCAATACAAAGTCAGTAGGAAATTAACTTCACACCCTAGGAAATCTCAGTTGTATCATTAGTCATACGCGACGCATGAGATTAACGTAGTGTAATGCTAATCCAGAGTTGAGTTATGTTTTTCAAGACATATAATAAAGTGTGTGTGTGTGTGTGTGTTTGTTTGTTTTTCCTCTTGTCCTCCGCACGGTAGCTCCCAGGTAAGAATTGATGATCGAGACAGGGCTTATTCAGCCCTTAGTAAGGCCTGCCCCACCCTCGAATGAGGGTCAGGCTGAACCCCGATTCAACCCTGCCGGAGGCCCTGAATGATAACATCGATTTAGGCTCGTGACCCACGGCTGATTTGAGGCTCACGCGGGAGCCTCGAGGGAGATTCAAAAAATCACCAAAAAAGTGACCACACGCTGCACCGTATTTAGATGATAAAACCCACGAGACCACAAGGAACATATGTCGGTGCAGGCGTCTACTCTATGAGCAACCTCCTGCTTATCGGACAATCCGAAGAAATTCTCGCCCTGTCGGGGATTCAAAGTCGGGAAGCCACGCGGCAGTGTACCCCTATGGAAAAATATATATTAATTTATGTATGAGGAAATATATCATAATATATTGAATATATCTCATATAAATTTAATGTAAAAACATACATTAAAAAAAGAAAATAGAATATAAGATTTATATATTTTCACCATTTATATCTTTACTGTATCCATAATATATGCATGAAAATATGAATAATACATGTCAAAATATATAATTTTATTATATATGTATACCAAAATCATATTTATAAATAATATATAAATTCCGATTTATGGTATAATATAGTAAGCGTATACGCGAAAATTATATATGACTTATGTATAATTCATGTATCTAGAATATATTAAATATATAAGTGAAAATATATCGTTGGATCTAAGAGGTTTATATCAGTCCTAGATAGAAGGCCATAGATGTTAGACAGATACGTATATCTTTTACTTATATATGCTATATAAAATCATGTATATTAGGCATACCTTAAGTGATATACTTGAATTATGTATAGTCGATACATACTGAATATATTTCGTATATAAGTACAGGTGGTATAAAGTTGTGTATTCCGCGATGGAAGTTAGACATCGAAAGAGCGTGCAAATACATCTAGTGGTGAGGCGCAGGTAAAGGAAGGTAAACGAATTGAATATCCTATAGTAAAAAGGAGAAACGAAAGAACTATCGATATATATCAAAATTATCGAAAACCGTGAGACCGAAACTAACGCCACACCAGTCAGTGTGGCGGAAAAAGAAAATGCGCGTGCGAAGCACGCACCAACGGTCTCGTATACCAAAGAAATAAACCAATAATATGTGACTCCATACATACTTTTATATATATGGATACATCATTAATGTATATATTATATGAATAGAATATTAAAAGGAGATAAGGAAGTGATAAGTATCATGTATAAATATATATGGAGTTATATATTATTTGTATATTTTTAATATAATTGTATACTCCAATGGGCCAATTTGATATATATGGCCGGGGTTAGACAAGCCTGTCATGCTCGTCAACCCTGGATATTCCTACTTGGGCTATTCTCCACCATTTCTGCGAACGGGCCTACTGGACACCCATCCACGCGGCTGGAGCCGACGTCCATCATTTAGCTCATCGTATTTCTAAACACAGGGTAAACCCCCAGCAATCCCTGTGCTACGATGGTGGGCACCTATGATAGAACCCACGCCCCTGGCTTGGGTTAGGTTCCCGCCCGGCCTTGCGGTCTCATTTTGTGGGTACCGCCGTTAGCACACTTCAACAATTTTTTTTCTTCCAATCTCCGGCAAATATTGAATAAATATTGAACTTTCATCGATATCAGACCTTCTTGAGGCCATTGTAATAACTTGCGTTGTTAAAAATGTGCGGTAATAAACGGTGTAACAAAATAAGCCTATTGTCAATGATAATATACAATAGAGGCCGTAATAAATTGGAGTGAAGATTGTATTGTGCTAAAGACATGTATGATCTCGTCTTCTGGGCCGAGCTTGATCTAAAGCACCTTAACCTAGGACCATAAACATAATCGTGTCCCGATCAAATTCAATTTCTTGTGGATTAATTGGAACGTGAGTATTTGAAGAATCGGGGGATGTTCACTGAATGGGGTGAATGCGAGTGTGACAGAAAAAAGAGAGATAGACAGACGAAAGAAAAAGAAAAAAAAAAGGAACAACCGCGAGGGCCTTCTGGTCCGAGTGTGGCTTTAAGGAGAAGTGGGGGGCCATGTGTTCAGTGTCAAATTGCTTTGGCTAGCCTCGTGTGAGCCTACACAATATACCCGTCTTCCTTTTCTCTGCCTCTTGGAGCCACACTCTACATATATTTTCTTCATAGTCTCTTAGTTTTTAAATACTCCATTATTCTCTACTAAGAAAATCTCAGTTGTCAAATTTGTGTGTCTAAGAGCGGTTTGGAACATATTCTCGCATTATCGGTGCGGAGGAAAAGATTTGATAAACAAAATGCGGGTAGAGGGTGGTCACCTACCCACCCACTCACCCACATCTATCCGCTCCCCCACACCCATCTACTCATCCACGCCCACCCACTCACCCACACCGACCCACTCATCTACACCCACCCACTGACCCACTCACCTACACCCACCCACTGACCCACTCACCTACACCCACCCACCCACCTAATCACCTACACCCACCCACCCACCTAATCACCTACACCCACCCACCCACCTACACCCACCCACCCACCCACCTATACCCACCCACTCACCTACACCCACCTACTCACCTATACCCATCCACTCACCCAAACCCACCCACCTACACCCACCCATCTATACCCACCTACTCCCCTATACCCATCCACTCACCCACACCCACACCCACCCACTCACCCACCTACTCACACATACACACACACAGAGCACTAGTAGAGTAAAATTATTATTCACCAGTAACTCAAATTTTAATTTAGATGTGAATAATAAAATACCTAGTCCTCACCATAAAGTTTACTTCCGGCCGCTAAATAAATTATGAGCATGGAGTATTTTGCGTGAGAGTAAAATAATATTTATAAAATAGCGATTAAAATTTTATCATCCGCTGCTAATTTTCGGTACACTAAACTCCGCAATTTTTTTTTTCAGTTTTAAACATTACGCAAAATTAAGATGGGTTGAGCTTTTTAGTCCAACCACAGTGTTTCACTATTCAATCCTCGATTTCGTGTAAAAACCATTTCAGTTGACAAAAATTCTTTTGTCTAATCGAGGTGTTGAAAAAAAAAAAATATATTTTTACATCATCCTCTAGGTCTTTCTTCTATTGTGAACGAGTTTTGTTGAGCATAAAAATATTTGAAACACAAGAGTTTCAGGGGAATGGAACAAAAGCAGTCGGCATCTGGAACGCGTTAAAGCGAACCATGTGCCTTCATTGGTACATTTTTGAACTTTTTCCTTTTTCCCCGCCTCTTGTTTCTAGACTTTTTTTTCTCACCACGTTGTTGTTTTTTTTTTCTACTTCTTTTCCATTTATTCAAAACGACTGGCCGTGGTGGAGCAGATAGAGCACTTGAGAGGCATCCACGTGTGTTGAACATTATCCTCGTTTGGCCTCTATTGCATGGAAGAGGAGCAATGGACAAAGAAGAATTTTCTGTTATTTTTGGGTAAGAGGAGGGTGGAAAAAATTTTTTATTGAGTAAGTGGGACCTTTTGGAGTCACAGAAAAAAGCGTGAATTTTTTATTTCCTCAGAAAAGAATTTTTTCAGGAAAAATGTTGAACGCGTTTGTGGATCGCCTTACGAGATCGGCGAAATTTTCGAATGGGCAATATTTTGGAAGATTGTATCGATTGCGGTAAATTTTTGTAAGATCTTGGAAAACCTTTTTTAATTCACTTGGATGGAAATGGAATTTTTTTTTGCTATATTCAGAGTGTGTGTATGTGTGTGTGTGTTCTTATGTAGAAATTGAAAAATAAATAATTCTGTCGTGTGGCGCCAAAATTTCTTCGCCTAAAATCTCTCGCGACAAAAATTTGCTCACACACACACACGCGTGTGTGAAAAAACTCGAATTACACATTCTTCTCACATACCGCTCAAGCCTCAAGAAACCCCGATAAACATTCAAACTACGATAACTGCGAAGAGAGAAAAAAAAAATTGAGGCTACGTACAAAAAAAAGTGCGTATAAATATGCCGATACTTATATGCCGCACGAGCAATATATAAGATAAATAAAATATATACGACCGCTCTATTCTCTTCTCAGGATCAAAGGTCCACAACCATTATTCCCGCTGTGTTTTTCCTTTTTTTTTTTTTTTACTTCATTTAATTATTCATCATGGTTCTCCTCGATACGGGTATTATCCTTTAGTTGTCCGCGGGCAAAATACCTTATTATGCAAAATTTTATAGGTAAATAGTCGACGGCTTTATCACGTTAGCGACATTATGCCAATTTTTTTTTCCACAATTTCATTGACTTTACCGTCTTATTATGTCTCCCTCCTCCCGCTCCCCCTCCCCCTCCCCCCACTCCCCCTCTCACTCCCCCTCCCACTCCCCCTCTCACTTCTCCCTCCCCCCCCCCCAATTGCCATCTGAATTGAATAAATTACAGGTGATTTATTGGTTGTATGTAATTAGATAAAACGATGAGTGTGAACAGTGCTTTTTATTGGTGTGCGTTGGCTGGTTTAATAGTTCACTTTCCGACGAAGGTACAGCTCCAAATATTTCAAAAAAATTACCAACAGTCGTTTCAATTATAAAAAAAAATCCTTCAAATTAAACTGCGATATATAGATTCTCCCATATTCATTAAAATAAAAAAACTGAACAATCTACAACTTCATCAGGAAAACTACAAACACTTTTGTCATTCCCTCCTTTTTCCTTATAACATTTTCCTATTCTTACGTGCTATTGAATGTAAATTGTTGAACAATATGTAAATTAATTATGTCTCGTATATTTCAATATTGATGATTGAGAAACAATGCGATATGTTATTGTACAATTGCACAAAGTTGTTTATGTAACTTCAAATAGTAGACAGTGGCATTGTTGCTCGATTGCTTCCTCTTAAAAGAATAATGTCAAGCCAATCTTACGTTGTCCCTGTTGTAATTTTCAAATCAGCCTTGCGCTGACTAGGGCGCTATTGGGGCTCATGGAAGAAGAATGGAATGTCGGTGGAATATAGACTCGGTGAAAAAAAAAATGTACTATTGAAAAGTAACAGCAGGTAATTGTGGCAAGTAAACTTTTGAAATGAAGTAGGCTTGCTTTGGGTACGCTTGCGGTACTTGGCTCGGATGCGCGCTATTGGTAGGCAAGTGCATAGAATATTATTAACAAGTTAGTTCAGTCCTTTTTCAAAGCTCCCGAGACTTTACAGAGAATGCTGTAGCACTGTTCGAAGTTCCTTTCGTACTTTTCACAAGCTCCGTTGTAATTTTTCATAAGTTCCTTCGGTACTGTTGAAAAGTTCCGTTTGCATTTGTTAAAAGTTCTTTCTTTACCGTTTACAAATTCCGTTGGGAATTTTTACAAAGTCCCATTGGGAACTTTCCCAAAGTTCCGTTGGGAACTTTTCCAAAGTTCCGTTGGCAACTTTTCCCATAGTCCTTGGGAGTTTTTCCAAAGTTCCTTGGAAAATTTTCCAAAGTTCCTTGGGATTCTTTCCAAAGTTCCTTGGGAACTTTTCCAAAGTGCCTTGGGAATTTATCCAAAGTTCCTTGGGAACTTTTCCAAAGTGCCTTGGGAATTTTTCCAAAGTTCCTTGGGAATTTTTCCAAAGTTCCTTGGGAATCTTTCCGAAGTTCCTTGGGGACTTTTCCAGAGTTCTTTGGGAACTTTTCCAAAGTTCCTTCTATGCTGGTGAAAAGTTCCGTTGTGACTTTACAGAAGTTCCTTCGATACTATTCAAGAGTTCCGTTTGTAATTTTCAAAAGTTCTGTCTGTACCGTTTCAAGGTTACTTTGGTAATTCAAAAAATTTCCGGCTACACTATTCAAAAGTTCCTTCGGTTCTTTCCAAGAGTTCCTTAGGTACTTTTGGAACGTTACATTGGTACTTTTCAAAAGTTCTTTGGTACTTTTCCGAAGTTCCTTTGGTACCTTTCAAAAGTTCCGTTAGTTCCATTAACAAGTTCCTTCCGTACTTTTCCAGAGTTCTTTCATCATCTTTTCAAAGTTCCTTCGGTACTTTCCAAATGTTCTTTCGAGACTTGCTGTAAATTCAAAATGAATGGTAGATATTTGCCTAGAACCCGTGTAGAAAATCAGATTCTTCCTCAAAATGTTCCCCACCAGCGCAAACGCAAAATTTTCATTTTGGAAATTTTCGATCGAATTACAGATGACAACGTGGTCCATTAAACCTGAATGATTCTCCATTGGCTCGACAATATTCTATATATAGTGCCTTTCGGTCTGCCCTCATTTTTAATTAAATCGCGTACAATGAAAACCAGTCCAGGAATCACTTGTGTGTTTGTTTTTGCAGTTAGGAAGAAAAATTGCAATGACCACAAAGTGGTCCAGAATTGCGTCCCTCCGTCACATTGGCTTTTTCTCCCCCGTCTCACTACTGTGACATCCAATCTTCTTATTGTTCTTGAAATACTCGTGAAATATTTAACAAGTGATGTGTATATAGTGAATATATGCGCGAGAATAGGCCGTCGGAACGGACTTCGAGAGTGTAATAATGAGAGAAACGATGATTTGCTCTGACATTATATGTGCAACACACAGTAGGGCTTTTTAGTATGTTCAAGTCACTTGACGTTGCACATGGTTGGTGGTGAACAGCTTTACTACCACTATTATTCATCCACGGAGTGCGAATATGCACACAGCACAAAGCCTAATTATTCGTGAATTTTTTAAACAAAATTATGCAAAATTGGGATGGGAAATCATTATATTTTGGATAGGCGGTCAACTTGAAAAATCACGTAAAAAATATTGCCACTTGCAAATTGATGGAGCAATGGAGGAGCGGGACGCTCAAAAATTGGATCGATAATCATTGACATTGCTAAAAAAAATTTAAGAGGAAAAACCCGAGAATTATCAAAGTAATCTTCAAAAAATATGTGTTTTTTCACTGACAATCAGTACTTTTAATTTTTTCATTATTGTTGGTAGCATTCTTATCGTTGATACAAGGTCAAATTATGGGCCATAGTTATCGACAATTTTGCAGCGGTCCTTCATTTTTTAGATAATAGTTTTGAATGAGCAATTTGGGAATGAACATGTGTTTTTAGCACTCGCAATGACGAAGACGTATTTTCTAGATTTTTTTTCCGGGGTGTTATATGTATAGGATCCATTGGCGCATTGTAGTGACGTCATACTGAAAATTTACAAAACATGTGGCGCGTAGTTATCAATCTCCAGGCACTTTGTATATCGTCTAGGCTAATGTAGGCGATTTATACCATTCGGACATTCGTAATTTTATGACTTGGGTCGACAGATTGTCTTTTGGAAGAGAAAAAAATTTTAGCGAATGGGGAAAGGAGAGACAGTGAGGTGGAATTTCCATTGATAGTGTGACGCTTGTTTTTTTTTTAATCGGTTGTGTGTTAAGTTTCCCAGTGTCGGAAAAAATAATTTTGAAGATTTCGTAATTGTTGGAAAACCTTCGACATTTTCGGCTGTCATCGGATATTTCCGGAACTGCAAAAATGGAAACCGATTGATATGGGGTCAAAAGTCGTAAGACTTTTATCTGCATTTTTACGCAAGGCACAAAATTTGTTAAGGACAATATTTGTCTATTTGTCGCTCTTTAGTGGATAATGCATTTTAAACAATTAAAATTGTCAGACGAAAATTACAAATCGAGAATTTTTTTTTTGCCGCTCCAATGGGGGCACACATCCAGACAACCCACTAGTTTCTCTCTGTTTCTCCCTCATTCTTCTCATTTTTTTCTTTTACGATTTCACCCGACTATTTTAAAACAACGGGCCTCTCAACTGCTCAAACACTAGCGGATCAGACTCATAATCGCTTCATCCGCGGCAGACGAATCCGTCGCATGGAAATAAAAATTCCAATCTTATTCGCGACCATTGTAATTTCAATTTCCGGTGTATTATTTGCGCAATAAATTGTTACATACTCGGTGATGGATGATTAGATAAGGGTATTGAGTATATTCAGATCGTAATATGATGCAAATGAGCTCAAGCGTGGTTGCAAGTTTGAGTTTTGAATTCGCGAAATTGAACTTTCGCCGAATTTCCGTTTTTTTTTTTTTTTTTTAAATTATTTGAATATCGCAAAATTTTGAAAAATGCCAAATTAGAGATTACATAATGTACAATATGAAATACATTGAGTTTACACAGACTATATGTATCTCATGAATACCATTTCACATATCTTTCATGTAAAAACGCGGACCAATTCAGTTGTATGCTATATATATCGGCCTATATATGTTGTCGCGTAAGACGGACCAAAACAAGTTACGAGAAAATTCCGCAGTTTTTTAATCAGCAAATTGGCCGTTTAGACAATTACACAGTTTCATAATAAAATTAAATTATCATCATTGGGAGTATGAATTGCGAGGAAAAATATGGTATTTAATGCATCAAAAGAATATGTAATGAGTGAAAACGCGGCGGGGGTCACTGGGTCAGTTCCCTTGAAAGCTCCGCATTTTATTTGGCCCTATGGGCTTATAGCTCCTTACTGTGTGTTCTCCATTGAGTTTAGTTCCCTGAGCCTACTTAACACATGGCCTCCCCCCCCCCCCCCCCCCTCCCACCGCCCGCCGTCAGCCCAGATGCACCGCACAGAGAAGCCGTCATATAGTATCGCGCTTTTTCCCCAAATATCTCAGAATGTAAAAGAGATTCAAAGGTTTCAGTAATAACCTTTATTGTAGATCTCACTCTACTCTATAAAAAACAATATAACCAAATTTTAGCTATCTCTCTTAGATTTCGAGATAACTGGAAAAAACTGCGTGCAAATTGTTGGCTTCACTTGAAAAAAAAATCCACTGTGCGTGCGCACCAGTCATTACAATATCACGCACAAATCCGTATAATTATCGTTTCATGATCACTTAATATCATTCCAAAGGATAAACTACACATGTTATTCATGGGAATTATCACAAAACTCACCTGCCAAGTGTGCTCATTGCATCCTGCCTGCCGCGTTGCGGCCCGTAATCACTCAAACGGCCTAACTATTTCACACTATTAATTAATTTTTTTAATTATCAATGAGTATAATCACCCCACAATTATTCACAATAAAAATATTGTCACTCTGTTTAGGCTATTTACCAATTTTCAATAATCATTTTCAATTGTCAACTGCGATTGAATGGCCGGAAACTAAAAAAATTTTGAGCTTTTGTCGCTATCACCACGCTTCCGGCAATTATTTTTTTTGCATTTATAGGGGGGGGGGGCGGGTGGGTGGGTTCCCAGGGGGGAAGGGGGGGGGCGGCGCTGAGCTATATCTCACTGTGCAATACCTGCGTTCCGCCAAGTGCACTAACCAGCTACCTTGCCTACCACCCGTATGTCAATCGATTGATCCGCTGATTAAACTTTTTCATTCACCAACTGTCACGTGTTCTCCATCAACCATCAATTGCAACTTGATATATGAATCCAACTTATCAGATTTAATTTTGTCAGTTGTCCCAAAATCGTCGGCTTTTTTTTTCAAGGGGCCGTTGAAAATTTTGATTAAAAAAAAAAAATAAATAAATAAAACCACGACTGTCGATAGGGCCGATTGGTATCAATAGGTCCCGCGCGATTGCCGGGTTATATCCATATAACCCGGAGTAACGGACAATAGTAATAATCACCGAGTGCGTCGGCTGACTGACTGAAGGCGGCCGAGGGTCCGCGGGACGGTGAGAGTTTCGGCGCGGGCGCTGGGTTCTCCGGCGCAGAACATCGAGCGCCGTACAACACAAATTGCCCGCCAACACATACACCGCCCCCCCCCCCCCAACTGTTAATAATGCGTCCTTCTCCCTCCAGGCACATAACCTCTCACAACTAAAGCTGAGTCGTCCCCAAAGAGCCACGCGACTTGTTCGCGGGCCCCCCCACTCTGCCGCCCAACAATATCCCTCACTCTCCGGCCGCGAACTTTGCTCCAATATCTCACTCGTTTTTGCTACGTAGGTAATCGGTGGCTCTCGCTCGCTCTAGCACAAAAGCTAGCGCACGGGAACGACGGACAACTGCCGCACGGTAGCCGGCAAGCGGCGTTTACCACGCCCTTTTTCGGGAGGGGGGGGGGGCACTGTAGTTACCGCCTACTTTCGCCCTGCACCCACGCAGCGTCTATGTGTATGTGTGTGTGTGTGTGTGTGTGTGTATGTGTGTGAGAGAGCAGAACGACGGAGAATAATATCCCCACCTCTTTGGGTCTTGTTCCTTTATTGCAGATTCTCGCTTTTCTCTCGGTGCAGTAGTTTGATGGAGAGAGAAAATTCTTCCGGTGTCTTTTTTCCGGGGTTTTTCTTTGCTGATGGCAGAGTATATTCTTCACTATTTGATGGGAGTCTCGTTCTTGTTATGGAAGGGGGCCGGGGGGGGGGGGGGGGGGGGGAGGGGGTTTATTCAGGTGGTCAGTTTTTTTTCGCGGGGTGGTAGAGGCTTGGGATTATTTGGGATTCTGCGATTTTTGGGAGAGTAAGGGGAAGTTTTGTTTAATGGAACATTCGGTGTGTGTAGGTTTGTGTGTAGTGAAAATGTTATAAGCAAAGTATTTACCAAAAATTTGCTGATGAAATTTCGCATGAAAAATTTGAGAAATAAAATGAGAAAAAAAATTGATAGAAGTATGCCCCTAAATCGGAACACTTGTACCAATCACGGAACATGGCCCATGAACACTTGAAAAATTGATAAAAACTGTTTAAAAAAGGAAATTGAAGAGAGGGATGAGGGACAGTTGTTTGACGCAAAATATGGGAAATCTTCTGACATTTATGTGTACTACGCAGATGTACAGGTTGATACAATCAACGGATGCTGCGTCTGGACCACTAGAAATTTTCAGTTTTTCCTCTACATGCTCCACGTTTTGGGCGCTCGAGCAATGATGCGCGGAATATGGTCAGCGCGAAAACGAGGGATGCAAAATTGCGGTTGAATCCCATGAGTTGACCGAGTAATTCATCAACATTGATGATTTTTTTATGTATCCAGAAAAATGTTGAAATTTCAGAAATTGAAATTCAATTGAAACTGACTTTTCTGATAACTCGGATGACATAATTTCGAAAATTTCCATTTTTTTCACAGCGTAGGAGCCGGGCAACCCTCAGTTGCGCTTGAAACCGCCAGATCCAATGGGGGCCGCGAAGGGTGGGAGGATGAATACCAGCGAGGCGACCAATAAGGCTCCAAGGTGCCACCCGCGCAAATCACAATGCTCATTGTTATCGGCCTCTCCTCCGCCCACACCCCCGTCTTCTTCCAACTGGCTGTGTTAGCTTGCTCTCACTCTCTTTCTCTCTCTCCCTCTTTCCCTCACTATCTATCTCTCTCTGTATGAGCCCCGGCGTAACAACTGGTTGCGCGCAGGTATTCCCGGTACATACACCTTGGTTCTCGCGGGGCGTTTCGTTAAATTCTCTGCGCAAACGCTTACGGTAATTCGCTGCACAGACTGCACAATGCACACATAATGGGATGTATTGTTGAAACGTACGTCTACTAAATTTTAAAAAATGGGATAAAATTGTGGAAGAAATGCGGAGTGAAGAGTATTCCAACATTGACTAAAGCGCCGGAATTGCAAAGTGCGGTAACAGCTTTGTATGACATAATCTTATTGTTATTTTTAAAATGTGGTATTCACTTGGAGCTAGGGTGAAAAATAATGACAAGATATAACACACGTTTGCACTAGTTAGTGGTAGTTAGAGAACATAAAAGTGTACTCTACTCCTGATGAGGATGTGTGTGTGTGTGTGAATTTACATGCATAAAAAAAGTTCTAACGACTTTACACGTATTTGTTGCGTGGGGGGGGGGGGGGGGGGGGGGTGAAAAATTTCGACATTACAAAAATTATGCTGGGGTGGGAGGTGTTTACGCATGTCTTGTTGGCACAGATTTTCTCCAGCCTTTTGACGTCAGTTAGAGAGTGTTTCTAGTTGAACTATAATGAGAACTTGAATGAATAAAACCTCAACAGATTTGTATTTCACCCTGCGAAAAGAGAGAGCTCAATGAATACGATATCAATTTATGTTTGATAGGGTCTCAGTTCTTGGGGGTACAACGGGTTACATAGGAAAAAAAAGTATATAGTTTGAGGCAATTTTCTATACTTCATGATATGCCTCAAAACCATTTTTTCATATATTTTTTTTCATCAAGTACTGAAGTGCAATGATTATAATACTTAAAGCAAGTATATTTAAGTATACTTAATTCAGATTTAAAAAATCCGAATGTTTTGGATTTAAGCATATTTGATGTGAGCATACTTGATTAAAGTATGCTTGATTGGAATATACTTGCCTCGACTATACTTTATTTCCGGTATACTTGATTCAAGCATATTTTATTTGAATATACTTGCCGCTAATGTACTTCGTTCAAATATACTTGATTGAAGTATACGTGATTTGATACTACTTGCCTCTAACATACTTGTTTCTCATATACTTGATTCAAGTATATGTGATTTGATCATACTTGCATCTAGCATACTTGGTTCGGATATACTTGATTCAAGTATACTTGATTAAAGTATACTTGATTGTCATCTACTTGCCTCAAATATACTTTGTTTCGGATATACTTGATACAAGCATGCTTGATTTGAATATACTTGTCGCTAATGTACTTCGTTCAAATATACTTGATTCAAGTATATATAATTTACTCATATTTGCCTCTAACATATTTGGTTCGAATATACTTGATTCGACCGTATATGAAATGCCCGAAATTTTTTAACTTTTCCACCTTAAATTAAGGTTTTTTCCTTTCTAGATATACAAAAAAATCGACCCTGTCCTCAGATGCGTTCAAATAGACAATTTATATGGAAATTTCTATTTGCATCGGAAAAATGCAGAATACTCTTGACATCATTTTCATATTTTATCCTATCAGGTAGACATATATTGAGTTAGATTTGCTGGTGCCAAAATATCACAGGCTGTGCCTTTTCCGCTAAACAACGTTCAATATTAGAAGTACTTCAACGAGTTACGTATCTGGAATATTTGTGCTTAACCCCCCAAGTGTGGGCTGTATATATATATATATATATATATATATATATATATATATATATATATATATATATATATATATATATCCATTTACGGACCCACTGGGCTATCGCGCAAACGTTTCCGCGACAACGTATCCGCCAACCAATATCTCTATCCTCACTTGGGTATCTGAATGCGGATATTGGGGGCCCGTGGGGGTCCCACCCAACCCCCTCCCTCTCCCCCCCCCCCCCTTCGGCCCTGCTAGGGCGCGGCAGGTTGAACCGTGAGGGCCAGCGCGATCACTTCTCATTTCACTCCTGGATTTGAATCATTAATTGGCTTAAAAACAAAAATAGTATCTCAATTATAAGATGAATGAAAATGGTCGCAAGATTTTTCACGTTAAATTTCAAGAGTAACTTTTTGAATGTAGGATATCACAGTATTTATGTAATATCTTGTGTTCGCCCTTAAGGGGCTACTTTGCTCTAGGACTCCAAGTAACTTCTACATATACATATAAACATTGCCGCCATTATCAAACATTAATATTCCACTGAAAATAAATACATTTGCAAAATTGTGCAACATTTAAAATGATGTATCCAAACTCCATGTGCACCTGTTTCCAGCATATGTTATTTTAAGTGAATAGAATTTGTCCAAAATGTATTTTGATATATTCACTGCGCCGGTCGATTTCAACGGCCTTCGAGGCCCAATACACGGGGGTAAATTTAGTTCACTAGAGTATGCGGTTGAATATGACAGAACAGAATAACTCGATCTCTCACATCTCGTTAATTATTCAATAATTTTGATTCTCATAGTTTACACTATTATGCTTTTTTTTCATTTCCTTTCATTTCATTTCATTTTATTTCATCTAATTTTATTTCATTTAATTTCGTTTCATTTCATTTCATTTCATTTCATTTCATTTCATTTCATTTCATTTCATTTCATTTCATTTCATTTCATTTCATTTCATTTCATTTCATTTCATTTCATTTCATTTCATTTCATTTCATTTCATTTCATTTCATTTCATTTCATTTCATTTCATTTCATTTCATTTCATTTCATTTCATTTCATGTCATGTCATTTTATTTCATCTTCGTTATTTAATTTTTTTATATTGTTTCTTTATAAACAAAAATTGTTTTGCATTTCAGACAGTAAAATGAGATTGAACCTTAATGTTGCAAATTATAAATCACATCCTATATGTACAAATAGGATTGATGAATTATAAAAAAGGGGATGTGAGTCTTGAAAATAGACAAATTTCTCTATAGCAAAAATTTCCCAACACCTCATTTTCAGCTTATTCCCCGTTGTCTTAATTCGAACAGTTAATTCTGATTATGTAACTGGTGTATGTGGGCTTTGATATCCATTAAAATGATGGCTTGCATCAGGAAATGTTTGATGTTTTCTCTAAGTTATCGCCGTTGCGGTGTCTTGGGTGTAGCATCACGTCTGCTTTTTGTCCACTTGCCACCAACGACCTGTCCTTCCTCAACTCCATTAGCTCTACTTCTATAACACATCCAATGTTGCAGTATACACGATCAGGCGTAAAACATGAATAAAATGAAAATTTTCACGTAAAAAGTGTGCCCCCGTAGGCTATATAGTGGGAAAACTGGTATGACTTATACGTGATTGAATTAATTCGGTTCACGATTGTATTTCATAAATCGCAGACCGATGATTACCGGACACGAGAGAGGTGACACTGTCTCGCGGCAAAACAAAAAAAAAACAAAACATATCCAATTAGATGGTAGTTTTTAATTTAGAATTTTCTGTTCCTTGTTCTCATGACGACTTTCTCTTTCTTTTTCTGTCGTCAATGTTTTTTACAGATCGCACGTCTGTTCAGTACAGGAGACCGATATGGGACGAATCCGCATAGAACGAAGTCACTAAGAAAAAATGAAATGGTTCTTTGATTAGCGCTCTTCATTGGCCTATTCTACATAGGCTATCACTGAATTAGACCCATATAAGGTGTGTATGTGTGTATGTGTGTGGATGGTTGGGGATGTGTGGGTGGATAATGATTTTACTCTACTGGTACTGTGTGTATGTGTGTGTGGGTAGGTGGGTGGCTGTCCATGCGTGGGGGGTGGATGTCCATGTGTCGGTGGGTGAGTGTCCATGGGTAGGTGGGTGGGCTTCCATGTGTAGGTGGGTGAGTGGGTGGGTGTGTGTGGGTGAATGGGCGGGTGGGTGTGTGTGAGTGGATGGGCGGGTGAGGGTGTGTGGGTGGGTGGATGTGGGTCGATGGAGGGGTGGGTGTGGGTGGCTGGAGGGGTGGGTGGGTGGGTGGGCAGGTGGATGTGGGTGGGTGTGTGTGTGTGGGCGGGTGGGTGTGTGGGGGTGGATGGGTGGGCGGGTGGGTGTAGATGGTTGAGCGGGTATCCAAACTTCATAGAAAAAAATTTAAAAACCATTGAAACCGCAAAATGCCCGGACTCTTTATGTTCAATATGATTGACACCTTATGATCTGATAATTCGCTGTCCTATCTGTCACATCGATAATTATACCCTGTGAAATCAACTAATCAGCATATTAAGTGTCAACCTGCGATATAAGCTCGTGTAATTTTTTTCCATCGATCTTGATTCAATCTCCTACTGAGTAAGATCATATAATTTTTTATTCGTACAGTCAAGGTCGTATAAGCATTTTTCTCGGTTTTGCACAACAATGAATTATGTGTAAAAAATTATACTGTTAGAAGTATATTGAATTTTCATGGACAATCGACTAGTGTGTTTTATAAGAATGACGGTGCAGTAAATTTACGAGCTTTGAGCTGAACTAGGCCAGATGATTCCCCATCCTTGTTGATGTTTTAATCCAAAATGAATATTAGAAAGATCCCACCTTCCCCCACCCCCACATATCGAATGGCAGTGGAATAATTTGCAGCACAAACGAAGACTTTTGGGGTCCAGGGTGGTACCTTAACCTAAGGTTGTCTTCTACAAGTCGTCCGTACTTGAAGGTCGATCTTCGGCTTCATCCCAGTCGAATAGGAGCTTTTTCAGCGCCGCGAATCTTATCCTCACCTCATCCTGTTTCTTCTATGAGAATAAAGTACATCCTTCTTCAGCCCTCTTACGCGGTTTCGAGGAGCCTAAGTGGAGTAGGTCCATAGCTCGTCCGCCACTTCCTCCTTTCATCCCCACCCCATAATTCCATCAAGACAGTTAGCAACTACTTGAAAAGTTCTGAACTCATTGATAGAAAATTGAAAATTGGACTTGGTCCAATCTAATGGAGCCGATCCCAGCTGTGACTCATTCCAGAACGATTGGTAAAATTTCGGTGGTAACTCGATTCGAGTCAAGCCGAGTCAAATCGACATCGTCGACTCAATCAGAACGTAATTATTATTGTCTCCTTCTCGTATACTCTTTCGGGTCTTTTCGATTTGTTCCCATCCCAACCCCTTTTCCCGCCTCTGAACCCCCTGTACCGCATTCGCCGAGGGACGAGGAAAAACCTGCCCAGGTACAGTCGTCTCTTTTTCGAGACTACCGCTCGACAGTGAAACTATGAGATTAGAGCGCTATAAATTTTAACCACCGATACCCAGGATTGAACCCGGGATATTTGGCACGGATAGTCTGGCACCCTAACCGCACGGCCACTCCCGTCGGTAATCAGAACTTACCCTTTTCTGTATGCACGAATACTTAGGGAACTTTTATAAGACACAAGTAAACGAGCGAGCTAACTTTACCGAGTCATTCTAGGGCCTCCACCGGTCTTGGGTCTATTGGAATACGATTAAGACTCACTTCATCAAATTGAATTGAGTGTAAGTTGTCTACTTGAGTCAAGTTGATCGCTACTTCATTCAGTTCGGTCTCTTTTCAACTAAAGTCGATTTTCACTTGAGTCAAGTCGATACCGATTTGACTTAGATTCATCTCAGCTGGACTCAAATTGGTCGCTACTCAACTCCAGCCGATCTCTGCTAAGAACAAGTTGCCACTCTACTTAAGTCAATGCTATACTTGACAGTTTTGTTCCTGAATAACCGTTTTTATGTTCAATATCGGCAAGTCAATCCACTCGACTTGACTCGATCTCTTTCCACTCAATTCGAGTTTCAATCAATTAATCAATCAATCAGTCAATCAATCAGCCAATCAATCAGCCAATCAATCAGCCAATCAATCAATCAATCAATCAATCAATCAATCAATCAATCAATCAATCAATCAATCAATCAATCAATCAATCAATCAATCAATCAATCAACCAATCAATCAATCAATCAATCAATCAATCAATCAGTCAATCAATCAATCAATCAATCAATCAATCGATCGATCAATCAATCAACCTATCACTCAATCAATCTATCAATCAATCAATTAATTAATGAATCAATGAATCAATAAATCAATGAATCAATAAATGTATCAATCAATCTATCTATCAATCTATCAATCAATCAATCAATCAATCAATCAATCAATCAATCAATCAATCAATCAGTCAATCAGTCAATCAGTCAATCAATCAATCAATCATTCAATCAATCACTCACTCAATCAATCAATCAATCAATCAATCTATCAATCTATCAATCTATCAATCTATCAATCTATCAATGTAACAATCATTTGTTGATCGATTCAGACAAATAATGATATTACCCTCTAATATGATAATTTTGTCGAATAAATAAAAATTTCTACAATTTGCACAACTTAAGCCAAACTCGGGGCGTTTAAACTGCCAGTAACCCATAAAAATGCCGACTATTCTTGTTCAAAATACATAAACAGAACAAGAACAATGAGTCTTGCCAACGGGGGTATAATTCCCGTAGCACTGGCAGGCGCATGTGTCCATGTGGGTGTACTTCAAGTTGGCGTTTGCAGAAAATGAATAAAATAAATGAAAAAAAAAAAAAAAAAAACTAAAAATGAGAGTAAAAAAAACATTGAGATTTATGTTCAGCAACGGCTGGTGTGGTGTCACTGGGTATGTACAGTACTCTTGCCAGAGGTTCACTCTCTTGATTTGTATGTACGTAAGGAGTGCGGGTGACTTGGTTTTTGGGGACATTTTGTTTCTATCATGGTAAAAGGAGAAGAGAAGCAGCGAAATATCACTTGGTAGTTTCGGGTTAACCTCGTAGTAATGAGAGCAATGAGAGCCACAGCATTACGAATGCCTGAAGACTTGTTCTGTTCTCTGTGCTATGTTCTGTACATGTTGGACTCTCTCATCCTCCCTTTTTGAATGAAAAATTACTATCGTTTAGAATGGGTAGCGAAAATGCTATACTCGTTGAATGTAATGGCCAACTTTGTTGTGTTATTAACTTCCGGATGTGAGGAAAAAAATTTGGCCGCTTGAAATTTGCGATGGATTACAGGAAAATTTTGAAATCTGTAAATTAAGACTTTAAGTATGGATAGTTCTTGATGGTTCACATTGAGACAATATTGCAAATCAAGCACTTTAAATAGTGTGTGTGTGGGTGGGTGGGTAGGTGGTAGGTGTGGGTGGGTGGGTGGGTAGGTGTGGGTGGGTGGGTGGGTGTAGGTGTGTGCGGGCGGGTGTGTGTGTGTGGGTCTGTGTGCGTGGGTGGGTGGGTGTGGGTGTGTGTGTGGGTGTGGGTGACGTGGGTGTATGGGTATGTGGGTGGGTGGGTAGGTGCTTGTGGGTGTGTGTATATATCTTAAGAATTCTTGAATCATTTTCTGAAAAAGTGAAAAATGTATACAGAATTTGTTTATTGGAAGGTAGAAAATTTCATATTCAGAATATTTTCCAATCAACATTCACAAACAATGTAAAGCCCAAGTATCCTTAGGGGCTCACCATATCCCAGAGCTTATAATAACTACCATTCTCTCTCTCTCTCTCTCTCTCTCTTCCTCTCTTTTCCTCTCCGTCGAGGTAACTTTACTTGTGAATGAACTTCAGTTTGGGAGCATTTCCGGCCGCTCTTCTGCCTCTTCTTGTTCCCTTTCGTGGATGTCTTCGTGTACATATGCGAGAGAAGAGGGCAACGCCGCTCAACATTGCATGTCTCTCTTCATCTCTTTCTCTCCTCCACCTCCTCATGAATGAGTCCCCAGTTGGGTCGCGATAGGCAGAGGAAATAAAACGTTGTGGAAGACGAGAGCCGACGAGGCAAATGCAACCGGGATACACCAGGACGGATTTAGATACCGAGATGAGTGCCTCTACCCTCGCAGTACGTAACTTTCTCTCTTCACCTTCTTTTATCTTGATTTTTCTTTTCAACATGTCTTTTTTCTTTCCCGGCCCATCGGGATGTATGTTTTCATCGTGCCTCAGTCCATGGCTTTGTTGCTATCATTATTAATATATTGCTGTTCACTTGGGTCAACTCCGAATCGTTCATTATAAATAGGAATTCGTTGTATGCAAAAATTTGTATAAAAAGGAATAATTTTTGTTTCTCGAAGTGTAGGTGGAGAGTTAAATTTTTTGCTGAAAAATGTTGATTCTACACATACACATAGACAATTACCCATCTACCCGCCGATCCACATAACCAACCCGCCCATCTGCCGAATCCACCCACCCACCTGGGCACTCATCCAGCCATACAACCAGTTCACCCACCTACCCACTCACACAACAAAGCCTTCACACACACACACACACAGAGGCACATATACATATTATGTTGAAAATGCTGTGAAATGGAGATATCATGAAGAATTTTCATTTTCGGGGACGAATCAATAACTTCTCCTATTCAGAAGTTGAACATCGTTCAAGATGAATTGGAAATTACTAAATGAACGGGTAATTAGTATCAATGAACTATCAAGTGGGTGGGTAATTTTTATTCACTATAATATATTACCGAATGGCCTGGTGATTTTCATCAATTTCGATTTTTCATATATATATATCAATGTTGTACACAACATGAGTATTAGGGCTTATCTACGATGGTAAGGTTATATACTAGTTTGACGTCAAGCCGGTGAGGGTATAGGTAGTGGGAGAAGTGAGCGCGTGCCGCGCTAGTTGATGCCTTCGCAACTGCAAACGGCGAGTAAAGTCGCCGAAAAATTCCAACTCTGCGTGTTCGAATCCCAGTGTTTATGACGTTTCCGGGGCATTTTCCAAGTTGGAGAAGTAAGTATAAATAAATCTAATAGAATTTTATTTTGTGTAGCACAGAAAAATTGTGCGACCAGGTTACAACATTTTTCTCTATTGTTTTTCCGTAGGATTGAAAAGACTGACCAGATCTTAGGTGCGAATTTTCCACCCACCCATACCCACCTGCCCGCTTATTCACTCACCCGCACACATCCGTCCACCCATCCATATACACACCCATCCGCCCACCTATCTACCCACACACATTCACCCGCGCCCACTCATCCCCCTACACACAACCACCCGCCCTCCTATACACCCACCCATCCTTCCATCCACCCACCCTTCCAGCCACCCACCCTTCTACCCACCCACCCATCCACACGCACACACCCACCCACTCGCCCACTAACCCACCCACACACATTCATCCGCCCGCCCACCCATGCACCCACACATACCCACCCGCGCCCACTCATCCCCATACACACAACCACCCGCCCTCCTATCCACCCACCCACCCTTCCACCCACCCATCCACACGCACACACCCACCCACTCGCCCACTGACCCACCACTGACTCATCCACCCACGCACATTCACCCGGCCGCCCACCCATCCACCCACTCAGACCCACCCATCCCCATACATACACCCACCCGCCCACCTATCCACCTACACATAGCCACCCGCCGACGTATCCACCCGCACCCACCCGTCCAACCAGCCACACGCCCTCACCCACCCACCGATCCACTCATACACACCCACCCGCCCACACACACCCACACACGCGCACACACACACATACACAATAATTTTCTTAGATTGGGATATTGCAGAAAATTAGTTAATGAACATGTGAGACACCGTGAAGGAAATTGCACCAATGCAACCATTGTTCTCCATCCACTCATCCTAACGAATGCTTTTGGATGTTACTTCGCATGTTAATTCGTATAAATAGGTACACGTTACTGTCCGGCCTCGTGATATGTGTGACAGGTGTCGTCAGTGGCGTTGCCCACTTATAATGCACCTAAGAGAACTATCGAAAACTATGTAGGTCCCGTAATAGAACAAAACTTCAGCTCGTAAAATTTATTTTTATTGGGCTTTTCAACGGTGCAGCATCAAGGAATGAGTGCATTTTTCAAGGGCAATTTGTGGTAACAGGAGGTGATGAGGATTGGGTCTGCTGGATTGGAGTCACATTTTTTCAAGATTTTGTCCCCCTCCGGCCGCCCCCTTATTTTACTCAATACACAAGCTGATGATTTTTGGATGGACTTCCCAATGCGAATGCAAGGAATGACAGGCTGAAGAATTGGAGATTGTGGAGATTCAACAAGGCCAGAAGTTCTCTTTCTGGTTCCACATTTTCCTGCCGCCAAGCCAACACATCTACAACCCACCCAGCAAGTAGTTTAATTAGTAATGCGGGACCACCGTTATCCGTATGTTTTCACTCTGCCCTAATAAAATCGCTGTCACCAATTTAGGTCCAGGCTTCCACAACTTGACACCTCCAATTAAACATTTCCCATCAGCGATTGCAAAAAAAATTATTTAAAATTGTCGGTTGTAATTGATCCCCCCCCCTCCCCCCCCAGCAGGTGGTAATGCTCATTTGGTGTTAATGGAATAGACTAGTGAAAATACCGTAAGAACAATTAAAGCCCACCATAATTGTTTCTCCATACGTATATTGGCATAAATGCGCTTGGGGCCACTTATACAGGACTCGTTGCACTCGGTTAAATTGTGCCCCGGTGTTCGCCGACTCAAGAGTAATAAAGTGAGAGGTAGAGGGGGAGGGGGGGGGGAGGTGAGGCGTGGGCGTGAATTACGGTCACTAGTGTGAGGCGTTTATTGCCATGTGGAAGGTAATACAAATCCAAGTGAAATCGTGCGGGACATTGGCTGCCTCACTCGACTCGCATTGTTAGCTATATGTATTGGTTGATGCTGACGTGATCAAGGGTGTTTGGTGGATTGTTTGAAAAATACATGCACTGTAGATGCAACACTTACATGCCTGTGGGATAATGAGAAAAGCCGAGTTTGCCAATTGTAGTCACTCCCACGTAGTGGAAAAACGGGTTAAACATTAATTACGTCATTGCTATTTCGTGGCTTTGGCGAATTATGCATTCAGAGTTTGGGATTTTGGATTTGAAATTTTTAGATAGATTTTTTTCCGATGTAGGGAAGTTATTGTAAGGACCCCGAAAATGGAAAGTGCCAGATCGATGAAATTTTCACGTTTCTCGACTTTTTGCATCATCCTGAAGTGATTTCAGAGAAGTGTCTGTATGTGTGTGTGTGTGTGTGTTCTCGGAAACGGATCGTGCGATTCGATTAAATTTGTTGTCCATCGTTGCGTCTCCGCGTAACTTAGAGCTGATTAGATTTTTGATCGAATCCATCGAGTAGTTCCCCTGTTTTTGAGAAATTCAGGTTGAGCAAAAATCGAAAATAGTGATAATGAACATTCATTCACACAAAAATGTTGTAATCCAGGTACTCAATGTCACAGTTGAAAGATATAAGCATATTTTATAACTGATTAAATTTTGAGTCAAAGTGGTCTAGTACTTATATTGTTATTAACAATGTCAATTCTTTATAATGTTCTACTGCATAAACTATTAGAGTTAGCGCAAAACTCATGTAAGAAAAGTTGTTTGCCATATAGAAATACGTATTTTATGTAGAATGCCTTTTTTCGATAATTTGCATAATTAAGGAGGTATAGCAGTCTCCACAATTATGTATGTAATAAGTGAAGGAATGGACCCAGCGCTGTCATGACGGTCCCAATCGAAGCGTTTTCATGCAAAATCGAGCGGATCACATTTTGGATGGCATTTGTGCAGTATATGCAATGTTATTAGCAATTGCAATTGTTTATACTGTTCCACTGGGTAAAATATTAAAGTTTTTGTTTTGCAGCCGCATCCTTATTGGTGTCTCACTCTCACTCAAGTAACACGCATAAGTCTCATCCTCATGCTCACCATGCGTCTACTCAAGTATTCATAATAATCTGCTTCATAAATGAGTCAGTTTGGAATTCCCAAATAGGCATGTTTTCGTTATGATAATAACAGGGGTCACACTGATTAACCGTAGTATATTGGGGAAGAATCAATTTAGCCTAGCCCGTCGTAGGGGGGCGGGGGGAGGCGGGGGGGGGTGGCTTCCATCATAGGCGCCCGCCAGATGGCACGGTGGCTTCTGACGGTTTACCCTGTGTTCAGAAATACGATGGCCTAGATGGCGAAAGTCGGGTCCCGGGGTTAGGGGGGGGGGGGGAGGGGGCAGGGGTGGAAAAGAGCATTAACTGCATATGGGAAAGGAATGAACTTTACTGTCCACATGAACTTTCCCGTTTCATAAAAGCCCACTTTTGTCGGATGTTCACCATAAACAATTGCTCCAACAATTTTCATTTTGCCCAACCAACGTACTAGTGCTATCCATAAAATTGGAAAAAAACACACAACGGCTCTCCCATGCAATGAAGCTAATGCAGAAATTGTTTTATTGATAGTAAATCAGTGAGCGCTCTTTTTATAACATATTCAAACCAATTTACGTCCTCACGTGTTTGTGGGCAATAAAAATAGTGAAGAAAATTGTAATTAGATTTCTTTCAATAACAATTGCAATAGTCCATCGGGTGCTAATGGATTTCAAAATGTCAATTCAATGAACCTTGACCGCTATCATGATGATCATAAAATAGATGATGTATCAAATACCAAGTGTCTGATATGGGCGCTATTTAAATGCCCATCTATCAATAAAAAATAGTATATATATATATATACATATATTAAAATATATATATATATATATATATATATATATATATATGTATATATATATTAAAAATTGTGCACCAACGATTTGGTTCAACGTGGAATCAGATGCGGCGTCGTTTTTTTTTTTTTTTTTTTTGGTGTAGGAAAAAAGCTATCCAACGGATTTTATATTGAAACTGCATTCAGGGAAGAGAGTTTCAATTTTTTTTTCGATTGAACAGTTACACTATCTCCTACAAAAAAAATCGGTTGGCTCTGTAATAATAAATAAAAGAGTTCATAATAAACGAAGCTGTCGGCTGCGTTTACCATAATAATGCCTTTTTACTCAATAGATGAGCATATAGCGGTGGCTCGGGAAGAGAGATACGAGGGATTGGTTCGCGCGCGCGACTCAGCTGCAACTCGCGAGAGCCAAATGAACGAATAAAGTATGGTCTATAAATAGTTTATCATTCCTTCTTGCTCGTCCCGAAGTGGTCAGCTCACTCTCTCTGCGGGGTAGTGGTGGGGAGGGGGGGGGGGGGGGGGGGCTTTCACCTACTCTTTGTGCAATGTGCATGTGAGACATTCCACGAAATATCGGACAAGTGCTGTGCGCGTATTTCGAATCACGTTGACACCAAATGGAAGGGTAATTTTTATCAACATGTTGGCATCCCCTCTAAGCTTCAACCCCCATTTACGCAGGAACTATGAGAGATAGCGTTCGGTTGAGTAAAACCTAATTGATTGCTCATGATACGCAGAATATTTTATAATTGGCGTCTTTTGTTCTATCTCCATTATTTAGTCAAATTAAATCGGGTCAAAATTTTAAATCGGGAAATTTTTTTGGGGAATTCTTCTTCAAGAACACATTTGCAGAATTTGGTAAATCTGTTTCAAATGAACCGCACATCAGATGAAGAGCAATTTAATTGTCAAGTATCTTTGATACATTTCATCGCTGTCCTATTTTCATAAAAGAAAAAAAATTGAAAACATTTTCCAGACCGAATTTTTACGTCCAAGTCGGAGTAACTTAACCCAATGCCCAGGTGCTGAAAATGGGACTCGATAGCTTCGACATAGCTTCATCCCATGTATAACGCTAGATCAAACCAAGCTCAGTTATATCAAAGATATCCAAGCTTTGTTGGCCCAGCTTGTGCCAAGGTTGGCTCAATCTTAGCGTCCCTAGCGTTGGTCCCCAAGCAGAATCCAATCTACGTCCAATATTGGATACATACATACATCCAAGCTTACTAGAATCATCCAAACCCAAGCTTCAGAAACCATGTTGTGCTAAGCTTGGTCCGAGCTCAGCTTTGTTAGCTTTGAATCTTAGCTTCAACAAGCATGAATCCCGGATTGCTCATACCATCTAAACCCAAGCTTCTGAACTAAGGTTCAACTAAGCTGGATTGAAGCATACTTTTCCTAGTTTCGATTTACCGGCTTCAGCGAAACTCTGCTTAATATTGGATTCATATATAAATCCAGGAGCGCTGCACCACCTACACCCAAGCTTGGAAGCGAATGTTCAACTAAGCTTGGTCCAACCTCAATGTTCCTATCTTCGAAGTTTGAACCAAGATAAATTTTGTAGCTTGGGCCAAGATTAATTTCGATGCTTCGACCACGAGAAACTTTTGAACTTGGATGAAAATTAATTTCGAGGCTTGTACTAAGATAAAGTCCGAAGCTTGAATGAAGATAAAGTTCGAAGCTTGTGTTAGCCTACGTAACCAAGCTAGGACGAAGCTTATTCTCTAAGCTGGGATTGGTGTTACATTCGCATGTTCTGCGCAGATTGACCGAGGCTTCAAAACAGAGCTTTGGCGAAGCTTAGTCAAGCCTCGTCCAAGCTGTGATCAGCTTCATCCCATGAGTGCTAGCCCTGAAAGAGGGGATGAAAAAAATCAACTTTGGGATTTTTTTTCTGCATTTGTAGACGTCAGAAAATTTTTAAATTTTCAGGATCTCTCAATCATAGACTTCCCTACTAGTCATAAAATTTTTATCCAACTATATTTATAATCTATCGTTTCATTCCAAAAATAAGTTAATGAAATCAAGCCAAAATTCTTCATATGCCCATCGTCTTCTTCAGTATTCTACTACACGTTGTCGTTTGCTAACTCTGCAAATGCCCTCTCGCGCACCCACAGTTATTTCAGAAGAGCAAATCTCCGTCGTGGATATTATTGTATACAACACTGTGTACTGAGATAGTGTGCACGGTGCCTTCTCTCGTTATGCGTGACCGTTTCCGCTCTATACACCTACACCATTGCATACTCTTCTCATTCACCAATTCTCAGCTTTTATGTTCATTCCATTTTTCGCTAAGTAACCGACGGCTCTTCTAGATTTTACAAGGAAATCTATGGTACGAGAATATTCAGAACAATTAAGCAATCAAGTTTTCACGGCGGAAAAGCACTGGCGAGTAATTTTGAATGATTTTTAGAGTGGCTGTTGAAGTTTTAAAATTTGGATTTTTCAAATATCCGTCTGTGTGTGTATGTGTGTGTGTTTTTTTCCTCCCTCCCTCTCATTTGTACGCCCCCCGGTAGCGGCCGTGTAAGCATTCCTTCAGGGGGCGTACCGGACACCCACCCATGCGGCTGGGGCCGACTTTCGCCATTTTTAGGCCATCGTATTTCTAAACACAGGGTAAACCTCCAGAAACCCCTGTGCTACGATGGCCGGCGCCTATGATGGAACCCCCCCCCCCCCTGCGTCGGGTTAGGTTCCCGCTCGGCCGGGCGGTCTCATTTTATGGGTACCGCCGATAGCACACACGGAAGTTCCTGCATCGGTCGGAATCCATGAGAAAATATTTTGAAAAAATATTCTCCGGCGGCCGGGCGCGAACCTAGGACCTTCGGAGTAGTAGGCAGATACTCTACCACTACGCCAAAGCCCCGACTGATGTGTGTGTGTGTGTGTGTGTGTGTGTGTGTGCAACATGTTGAAAAAAAAAATGTTGGATGGAACTGACGACACGGAAAGCCTTTTGAAAAATCAATTAATTAGTTTAATTTGTTGATAAAATACATCTAGTAGCTTTTAATCACGTCAGTTTCTCCAGTCTGAACAAAAATTCTGGTTTATTTACTACGTTCAACTCACCATGATTTATTTACGCTGGTGGTGATATAATTTATTGGAGATCTAACAGGTGTGAATGGGTGTTGCAGTGTGTAATTTTCGTCACCTAGCGCAGGGGGGGAGGGGGGAAATTCGCCCAGTAATTTGATACACGCGAGTATGTCGAGAAGCCAGTCACACGTGAGGTCGCGGAAGATCAGCGGGTCGCGCTTATAAATCGAGAGTTACGTCCTTGAACTCAGTTTGCGGGGCCTCGCACAAGACATATCTACCGCTGGTTCTAAATGCGTGCGATATATTTAACTCAAGCGTGGCAAAAAGCCCCACCATTGTGGTTCTTACCGGCGACAGTGTGACATGACACGAGTCATTGAATTGGGATCATTCAAGATAATGTATCGGTGGGAATTGAGAAAATTTCGTAATGGCAAGTGTCAGGTACTTCTTTTTTTTTCTTCGGTTAATATTTCTTTTTCCCCAAAATGTTTGCATGTGTGTCGTAGCTCAAAATCCCTAAAACTAAAATTTTTAAATTCGTAAAATTGAAGAATTTCAAAAAAGTTCCAAATTTCAAAATTTCATGTGGTTCAGTAAAATAACAAATTACAACTATTCCACAATTTACAAAAACGTGAAAAAAAAACAGATAAAACCAAAAATTGGCAAAATTGAAATTTTTTTGAAAGCCTCAAAAAAAAAAAATGAAAAAAAAAATGTCAAAGTTTTAAAACTTGTCAAAAATCTGTCACAAAATCGGAAAAAATCGAAAAAAAAATCAATTTGAAAAATGAGAAAATTATAAAAAAATAAAAAAATTGAAAATCTCCAAAATTTGCAAAGTTTGGCAAATGCGAAAATTTCAAAATAATTGATTTTAGACCATCAACTCTACATCAATATGTATTGACAAAATATGTCCTACTGGCGAAAAAAAGGTATTTCAGATACTGATTGCGGCATTATTGGAGTATTTCTTTTTTCATCACAACCAAAAAAGGTGGAGGGCTAAAATATACTTTTTCACCTCTACAGGGCTAAAAAAAATCACCAGGGGAAATTACTCATTAAGCATACCTTTGCGTTCAGATTTTCGAAGTGAAACTTTTTGCAGTGCGCCAGGACTTTTTTCACTGAATGGCTTTCCCCTATGTAATGACTATCCCGCACTCTCCATGTAACGAAAGATTCGGCAGTTTTGCTCTATGTCCGTCATAGCGTTCTACTGGTTCTTTCGTCTGGAACATCTTAAAATAAAAATAAAAAATTATTTAAAAACTCAAAAATAGAGTAACACACAAAAAAGAAAAAAACAAAAATCAATTGCATTTTTCAAAAAAAAACGTTTACTAAAAAAATTATAATTTTTAAAAATTCCATGGATAAAAAAAAAATTTACAAATTTAAAACTTCAAAAAAATGTTGAAATTTTCAAAATTTCAGAATTTTTGTATTCGTTCGATTCGCCCCTCAAAAAATGAATAATCACCTCCCCTAAAACAATATTCACCTATCCTTCAAATTCCATTATCCCGAGCGTGTCGCCCTCCTCCGAATTACTCTCGGGCTTTTCGTGAATGAAGATTCGGCGGGTGGGGGGAGGGGGGGGGGGGTCGCAGCCCGCTTGTCAGCGGAATGATTAATGGCTTAACGCATTACCAGACTATTGACAGAACTCTCCCTCCCCCCCCCCCCCTCCTCCCCACCCCCCTCCCCCTCCCCCTCCCCCTCCTTATAGCCAATGCAACGCTTTTTGGTGTTCCATGGTCCACCCCTTATCATCCCCAATGTGTCACCTTAGTGTCGTAACGTTTTGGGGGAGGTGTGGGGTGGCGAAAAAAGCGCTGTTGAAATGAAAGGAGAGAAAGGAATGGCATAGTGGTTAAAGAAAGGGCTGAGGGGGTGGAGCTTCCTTAAATCGTTGTCCCTACCGCGTCGTCGTCGAAATAAAGTGGAATGCCAAGATGACGGTGGTGGGAAAACTGGCGGTTGTTGGATCCGGAGGGGGGGGGGGTGGGGGCAGGATGGGAAGAAGCTGCCGGGGGATGAGGCATAAAACGAGGAAGAAGACTTGAGATCCTGCTACAAAAACTCATTCCCTGCTACTACGTTTGTCGCGCCAATCCCCCCCCCCCCACCTCCCGCCCACTCCCACCCACTTCTTCAAGGGGCAGAAGAGAAGAGAGGAAAAGAAGAATAAAGTGGGAGATACTGCTGGTGGGTGTCTGAGCCGTTTCAATTCACCCTACCCCCTCCCCCCCCCCCCCCCCCCCCCCCCCCCCTCCTCCCGGCTGCCTTTGGTTCTCGGGTAAAATCTCTTCGACAAAAAAGACTCCTATCGGTCTCGATTTCCCTTGTCGACAGCCCCCCCCCCCCCGATAACGTTCAAACCGAGGAGACAACTTTGATTTAAACTTTCCCAGACATGTTGAATGAACGATTTTTAAATGTGCTACATACCAGACAAGCGTAATATACAATCATAACGATTTTGAAAGAGCCAATGAGTGATTGAACCCGAAAGTCTTTCGGACTTTGAATTTGCCTCCGAAAATTTTTTTTTAGCGGGAAAAAAAAATTTCCTATCTATCTGCAAAAGTTTAGTATCTAAATTTTTGGTTAGATCATTTTTAAAATTTTCAAAGTGTTATCAAGTTTTGTTCTAAGTAAATTTGAGAACGAATTCGTTAACGAGCAATAGAGGCCATTTTTTCGAGTCCGTACAAACAGGATAGGCTCTTTCTCTCTGAATGGTGCGAGCAAGCCCCCCCCCCTCATTCTCCCACCGCCACGGCCTGGCATACTTCACCCTCAACACTGAAAAAAAGCATCTTGACCACCACCCTACTACCCCCTCACCCCTGGTCCATCGAGGCGGACTGAAAAAAATACCCTCCCCCCCCACCCGCCCCACTCATCACTGGTCCATCAGAGCAATAGTGAAAAAAATACCCAACAGGATAAAAAATACAAGCCACAGAGTGCGCCCCTCGTTTTTCTGCGAGAATAAGAGCGAAAGCAGTACTTGTATAAGGGTGCATTTGCATTATCCATAGTCGAATTCCGCCGACAATTGACTCTGCTGCTCATATCCCATCGTTATCCCCTAGGTCCCGAATAAAAGCCAATGAAAATCAAATCGACACGGGGTTCGAATGCTATATATATATGCCTGTGTTACAAGGGAGGTTTCATGAGATTAGACGTTATAATTGAGCGTGTGGACACTCTCGAAAGGTCTTGAGTGCGTAGAAGCGCTCGTGCCGATTCATTAGCACCAGTCGCCCGCTAGGGTCATCCACGTGTCCTGAATGGGTAGACCTGGTACTGTGGATCAACTTGAGGTGTTCGTACTTGAGGCAGGTCGGTCATGGAGAGATAAACGTGATTAAAATTACCTCATTTTAACTTCCCCATATAGGGAAATTATTGTAATGGCCCCGATAATCAAAAGTGGAAATTTCATCATATCTCCACGTTTCAAAGTCTCTGTAATCGTTCTAGAAGATTTTTAACAAATGTCTGTATGTGGGTTGACCCGAGTAGAAATCCAACACCGCGTGGACGTCGCCGCGGCGTTGCAATGCGGTGTTAGACAGCGCGGCGGCATTGGCATTTGACGGCGCGTAGACCTCGCCGCGCACTATCCTCGCAACGTTCTGCGGACCCAGCGCAGCGGTGTCCTCAGAAGGCTGCGGAATAACGCTGATGCGCGATGAAGAAAATACGCAGTATGATAGATTATAATATTGAGATTAGTGATTGAGTTTTTAGTTATGATTTAATACTGAGTTTTAGTGATTACTGAGTATTAGAGAAGTGATTTTATGATGAATGTAAATTCCATCGTGATTACATGTGTGAGAAACTAATTCTCGAGACAAATTACTCATTTTTGTGGCTATAGAAGGCAAAACCACATGTTACCCGAGCGAAGTGAGGTTAGAATGACTGCTTCACGCCCCTAATGACATAAACGTTTATCAGTTTGGAATAAATCGAAGAAAAAATAAACGAATCATGAGTGCGGTGATTTTTCACAAAAAAAACTAACTTGCACTTTTTTTTATAACCCAAGTTGTTCATGAGATCAGTGCAATTTTTTAAAATACTTGTCATTCATTAATTACTTCAGCTAAACGTAGACTCAAAACAGCAAAACCGCGACAATAATCATGTTTGAAAATTTTAAAATCCTACGAGACATAAATCTGAGCAAAACACTTGGACAAAATAATAAATATTTTATCCTTAAGGATTTTGGATCCATTGTTCACCGGATTCATCTTTTTATTTTCTCTATGACTCTTCAGTGTACACAAGTAACTAATATGCACGCCGTCGAACCAGTCACCATAACCTCAGAAATCATAAGTTAACTGAAGTGCCTGACAACATGCGCATCAAACGTTGCGGCGCAGTCGCCGCGGTACATGTCGGCAACGTCCCCGCGGCAAACCGCCAGAGCGTTGCGGCGCTGTATCCGCACAACGTTGCAGTCCCAACACCGCCGCGCCGTTCAACCTCGCAGAGCTATGACTATTCAAACTTTCATATTTGGTCTAGATCCGAAGTTCTCCGACTACCGCCGGCGCATGCGTGTTTGCCCGCATTTGCACAGGAGAGCCTGAATGCGCGAGGCGCAGTGTGATTGGTCAGTGGATCACGTGACATAGTCGCAAGTAGCGACACCTGTTGTATTCCACTATTCAAAATTTCATGATTCCTATTTTTTTTCTGATACCAATTTGATCTGGTCATCACATCTAGGACCAGATGTTCAACAGATCTGACTGAGACGTTTATTGCTTTACCCGAGGGATCTACCGAGGATATATTCCATGGATGTCCTCTTGAGAGCTACGGGAGACAGCTTCTGAGGATCTACGGGGCATATCTTCCAGAGACCTACCAGAAACATCTCCAGACATGTCGAGACGAGTATATTGCATCCCCAAAATCGAATTTGGGAATCGAATATTATTTTTTCAGATATATCTATATATATATGTATATCTTCTAAATGGTGTATGTATAGAATTGCTGGGAGGGAGACTTCGTACGATTACACGATATAATTGAGCGTGCGGTCACTCTCGAAAGGCCTGGTCTTGTGCGCGTTGTGCCACGAACCGGCCTCTTGTCCCTTTATTTGCCCCGTTCGTCTGCTAATGTGACCCACGTGTTTTGAATGGAAAAGGCTGCCACTGCTATGCAGGCTCTCGAGGAGGCGCGGGCTTCGTTATATATAGGGCCTCAACAAGGCCATCCAACACGTGTGTATGAGATATAAGATATATTCGCCCCTTCCCCTCCCCCCCCCCCCCTGTTCGACGACTTTCAGCGATTCCTCGTACAAAACCCATATAGTTCTTGAACAGCAGTCCCATTGTTAGGTCTCGACTTTTCGTAGCCTCGGAACGTGCTCCCTTCCTTCCAATGATGTATTATACATATTTTTTTTCATTCAAACGGATGTATCAAATTAAACCTGATAATTTCTCGCAAGTTTTTAGGACACTGCTGGTGGTTTCTGTGCGTTGTCTTGAGAAAACAAGCTGACCCCCGCATATGCCCGCATTCTATTTTATGAATGGAGGTTTTTGTAAGTTTAGGGAAGTTGTTGTGATAAAGTGGAAAATTCAATGGAACCTTGTGTGTGTATGTGTGTGTGTGTGCGTGCGTGTGTGCATGTGTGTTGAGTGGGTGGGTGAGTGGGTGGGTGGGTGGGTGGGTGAGTGGGTAAGTGAGTGAGTGAGTGAGTGGGTGAGTGAGTGGGTGAGTGAGTGGGTGGGTGAGTGGGTAACTAGAATGGTGGGCAAGGGGGGTGGGTGGATGTTGGTGAGGGTTTGCCAAGCTATATCCTACCAGTCCAGAAATATTCGTTCTACCTCACGAGTCCATACACAGCATCTTTAAATCTCCACAAAATTCATCTCAAATCATCAAACTTTAGATGAAATTATTTCTGTCTGAAAAAAATTCCAATAGCACATAGGACGACTTCATGAAATGGACAGGTAATTTTTATCCAACTATTGTCTCCGTATAGTGCGATATGATTGTACAAGCTTCTGATTTTATTTCATAAAGTGCTCTTCTTCTTGCAGCCCCTCCCTCTCCCTTTATTTTTCCTTCGTCGCTTCCATTTTATACGTAAAAGCAAATTTATAATATTGTACGAAGAATGATATGACAGGGGCTCTACAGACTCACTGAAAACTCGAGACCTTTATTCAATGAATGCCAAAGGCAGGGAGGGAAAAGGGGAAAATCATTCCTATAGAAAAGGTTAATAACAATAATCATCATAATTTCCCTTCTCTTTTCACGAAATGTTCTGTGTTCAAAGCTCAGGATTGAGCTGACTAGTGTACGCAGGGGGCGGGCGAGGAGGTGGGTGGGAGGGGAGGGGGGGGGCTTTTCATTCGGGACTACGTGAATGGTACGAACGAGTTGAGCCACATCCTCGGACGTCGTCTCTTCCCTTTTCACGTCGACCTCCTCTATACCATTTTTCTCCACTGTTATTTCAGGCTTCGATCTAGAAAATCTCTCTCCTTCATGCTCCTTCAGATTTCCACAATAAATTAACGTTACTCTTATCATAGCTGATGGAATATCTGAGAGGGGAACCGATGGGTGTAAGCAGTATGACCCACGCACACACACGCACTTCGTTACATATGACGTAAGTTACCATTAGTCCTTGAGTGGCCGAGAGACCCATATGCTTGTTACCGTTGAATCCGCGATACCTCCTTAATTAAGCAAATCAGGTAAAAACTCATTAAACATAAATAGTATATTACACCATAAGGGCAGAAAGTATGAAATTCCTGCACTGCGCGCGATGATGCCCGAGGCGAAGCCGAGGGCATCATGGCGCGCAGTTCAGGGCTTTCAAACTTCTGCCCGTGTGGTGTATACTATTTTTCTTTATAGCCGGTCGAAAGTACGAAAATTCATAATTTGTGTTATAGATACTGATGCCTGCCCCGACATTTGCAGCACGAGCGAAGCGAGTGCTGCTGGTCGGGGGCAGGCATATCATAAAAAAGAAATGTCATCCCATTTGAACACTGCAGATTTTTTCGGCTTGTAACCTTTGGAATTATTTTTTATCATAATTTTCAAATTTTGAAATTTGCTAATATCGACATTATCTCTCGTGTTCAATGTTTTTTTCAGCATCGACCGAATGCTCCACAGTGTTGAAGGTCTCAGCTTCTTACTCAAGTCTTTGAAATATATCACTAAATTAGCTTCATCTGACTGTTACAAAGAATTTTGATGTTCCATTTGCCATTTTTTATAAGTATCGTAAACTAATTTATAGCGATCAGCTGACTTCTTTGGCAATGTTTCTGTCTCGATTATCAATCGTGCTTCTGCATCAAAATCCCTCAGAAGCTCCTCCTCGTCCATCGACTCATCACTGGACGTCATTGCCTTAATTAATATTTTTTTTTATATTTCATTAATTGCAAAGAAGTCGTTTTGAGGTTACATTTGACATTATCGTAGATAGGTGATGACTAGTGACTGACAGCAGTCCCACGCACCGATGCGCGGAAAAAAAAATTTCGTCCCGCTGTTGTAGATGGCGTACGCGTCGTTTCATCGATGCACGAATCTTAGACTTTCTGCTTCGAAATCGATGACGAATATACGTACTTTCGACCGAGGTATAAAGAAAATGTGTATTTTTGTACGGGGCACAAATTTGGTTATTACTATTTGTACTGTATCTCTAACCGTTCAGTTAATAGATCGTGTAGTGATTGAACTGCCGATGGTTTCGATGTTTTTGTACCACGCTGAGGTTATCACGTGCCCTGGATGTCTATGCCCTATGTTTGTGAAAATTGATATTTCCTATTTTATTACGATATTTCTAATACTGTTGACGAACCCAATATAGTGGGAAATTTTATGTAGAACAACATGGAAGTGTAAAACGGGCAATAAAATGAACTACGAATATTTGTGTGATAAAGTTCTTAATCATAATTAATGAAAAAATATAACAATCGTTATAAAGTTTACCCAAGATAGAACCGACTCTGCGTACTACATATATATATTTCAGGGAATCGCCAGGATAGAAAATTTTAGTTAGTTATGCTATATATATATATCACATTTATTGTATCTATATTGTTGGTTTGAATGCCCTTATTTGTACCTGTACACTCATTTCGTTATATACGGCGATGAGGGTTTTTGTAAGTGCTTGAAAGTGGAGATTACAAATGCATAATCCAATCAAATGGTAAAGTGGATAGCAACAAAAAAAAAGAGGGACCGCATGGCGGACAACCTATCCATACATCGTTGAAATTTCAAATGTATACCCAATCCTACTCCCTACCACTGAATACCGTTTTCTCTTTTTTTTCTTCTGTATATAGCTGATATGCCCAGATAACTACCCTATCCTATTCGCGCAACTATACGAATACACCATATGAAAGGCTGAATGCCAAAAACCCAGAATGTACCCTGCAATGATAGCATGTCGACCTCTCGAAATCGGTCTGCTTCGGAGTATCTGCAAGTGCCCTCACCTCCATCCCTCTCCACCAGATTGGCTTGAATCCATCGGTAGAGAAAATTGAATGAAAATTATTATTATTTTCTACCTCCCATCATTATTCTATATTTTCAATAATTATAAAACGTAAAGGATATACGAAGCTTCAACGATTATACATTTGTTCATTGCTGGAGTATGAGTTTTCGGCGGATACGCACTGGAAAACTGAATTGTAATTTACGATCTCCGGCTTGGGTTTACGAGCTCAAATCACATTTTACGCTCCTAAAAACACGAATTACGAGTTTGACAGTGCAATTTTTAATAGCGAAATATAATTTGAAAATCGTACATACGGATTTTGAGAATTGTCTATTACGAGTTTGAGAATCGTAAATTACGATTTTGAAAATTGTAAATTACGATTCTGAACATAATAAATTACGATTTTGAAAATCGTAAATTACGATTCTGAACATAGTAAATCACGATTTTGAAAATCGTAAATTACGAGTCTGCACATAGTAGATTACGATTTTGAAAGTCGTAAATTACGATTCTGAACACAGTAAATTACGATTTTGAAAATCGTAAATTACGATTCTGCAGATTGTCAATTACGTTTCCGAAAATCGTAAGTGCCGATTTTCAACATCTTAAATTACGATTCTGAGAATCGTAAACGCTAAAGATCCCCTTGTATAAACTTTGAAATCGTCAACTACGATTCGCGAATAGGAATGGATTAATCGAAGACGGTAAATTACAATTTTCAGAAGGTAAGGTGCTAATGGCAATCTATAATACACGCCCATTAAATCATAATTTACGATTTCTTCATTGTAAGTTACGATTACAAAATCGTAAATTACAATTTCGCAATGTATAATCGCAATTTTAACAATCGCAGTTTACGACTTCACATCGTAGTTTACGATATTTAAAGTACTATTTACAATTTGGATATCTTAAATTATCATTTTCAAATCCTAAATTACGATTGTGAATATCGTAAATTACGGTTCTAAACTTCGTTATTCATAATGTTTAAAATCGTAACCCGTAATCTGGAAATAGTTAATCAGTCCAAGACCGTAAATTACTATTTCAAGGTGGCACGCTGGTCCTGGCAAATCGTAATACATAACTATCAAACCGTAATTTACGGTTTCAAAATCGTAAAATACAATTTTTAAATCTGAAGTCACAATTATTTCAATCCCAATTTTCAACTTTGAAATCCCAGTTTACGATATTTGAACCGTAATTTACAATTTCGCTACCGCAAATTGCCCCGCTCACAATCGTAATTTACGGTTTTGGAATAGTAATTTACGATTTTTCAAAATGTGAAAATAATTACAGACTAAATAATAGTAAAAAAAAATGTAAACGTGAACTGGAGACGAAACCAAAAATTTTTGACCGTGATTACGCGATTGACGTTATACAAATTTAACGTTTTCTATTTTTGTAATTGTTCCCGCCCCGCGCGAAAAATCTCGAGAAAAAAAAAACTTTTTTTTCTCAACTGTATCAATCTATCAGCTGCCACAAGTATATTCCCAGTGAGTAAAAAAAAGGTTGAATACTCCTGGATATAAGTATATATAATAAGAGATGAGGGACGACGAGGTAGTATTCCGGTCACGGGGTGCCAGAGCAAGAAGTAGCGCACTGCCGCCTAGGGGGTGAGCAAAGACGTTCGTTACAAGCAAAGGTGGAATGAGGCATCTCATCTCCTTGGCCAGCTCCGCTATCATGTCATAAAAATAATCAACTCCCATCCAATGAGCCCCCCGAGCTACTTTGATCTCGCGCATTTGTTTCCTCGTCAGAGAAGACCGTCATCCTGCCCACCCCTTCTCCTTGCCCACATCTCTTTTATTTCCCTCCTCGTCTTGACGGCATTTTTTTTCCCCCACCGGTCTTCATAATGTTATGTCTGTCATACTTTTTCGATCCCGCCCCCACGTCATCTTCTTCGTGGTTTGAAGGAGAAGGAAAAAAGGGGAGTGATTGGAGAAGAGTCACTAGCTATAGTTACTCTTGTAGTACTATGTGTAGTAACTTTTCTACATGCAACGTTTTGAGATATTTTACTATTCTTTGAAAATTTTTGCACCAATATAATAATTCATTTTATATATATGTTATTAAAATGACCCACACATCTCCAAAAAAAAAAAAAATAAATAATTTTAACAAAACATTCTATACCAATCCACTCTTCTATTGCATAATCATGTGATAATACATGTGAAAAATATATAATATTAATGTTTTTTTTTCAACCTCCAATTCATGTAATTTCGCACACCGCTTCATTATTTCACTATCGCTATAAGCTCCACGAGAGTAATTACAACTAATCATTCAAACGGCCATTGCCTCTGGCCACTCAATTCCACCGTGTCCCAAGCAATTGCAAATAATCGAGAATAGCGCCAAGATTGTCCACATCCGGCCATTTTTTTTCCACCTCTCTCTCTCACACAGAATAACTCAATTGCAAAATCTAATGTTTCAACTTGCATTGATATTATTCAATGCGCCATTTCACTCTGATTGGCCCGAATAATGTTATTACCTAATATGAGCTGGTGATTGGTCGTAAAGTCCAGTGAATTGTGTAACTCAGTGACTTGGCTATCACATACTGATGTTCTCCAGCGTATATATAAGGGAAATAAATTGGTAAATATTACGTTACTAAATTAAACGCATAGCTTATCCGTGGTTTTAGCAAATGTGTGTATATGTCTGCACGCGCGCGTTTGTGTGTGTGTGTGTGTGTGTGGTTGGGTATAGGTGGGTGTGCGTGTGTGTGTGTGTGTGTATGGGTGTGGGTAGGCGGGCGGGTGGGTGGGTGGCCGGATGTGTGTGAGTGGGTAAGTGAGTGTGTGTGAGTTTTTTTTTTTTTTTTTTTTTTTTTTTTTTTCACTCTTTCTCTATTCGTATTCACCCACGTCCCCGCTGGTAAGCATTACTACATGGGCAATACTACGGATCAGAGTACCCACCCATTGCGGCTGGGGCCGACTTCGCCATTTCAGCTCATCGTATTTCTAATCACAGGGTAAACCTCCAGAAACCCCTGTGATACGATGGCGGACGTCTACGATGGAACCCTCCCTCCCCCCCCGCGCGACGGGTCGCGTTCGGTCCCGGCTCACGGTCTCACTTCATGGATACCGCCGATAGCACACACGGAATGTTCCTGCCATCGGTCGGAGTCCGTGAGAAAATATTTTTCAGAAAAAATATTTTTGCAGTGAGCGGGAATCGAACGCGGGACCTTTAGAATAGTAGGCAGACACTCTACCGACTACGCCAAAGCCCCGTCATAGGGGCTTGAGTGTGTGTGAGTGGGTGTGTGGGTGGGTGGGTGAGTGGGTGGGTGGGTGAGTGGGTGTGTGGGTGGATGGGTGAACGGCAGAATGGGTGGATGGCTGAATGGGTGGGCGGGTGGCTGAGTGGGTGAGTGAGTGGCCGGATGTGTGTGAGTGGGTGTGTGGGTGGGTGGGTGAGTGGGTGTGTGGGTGGATGGGTGGGCGGGTGGCTAAGTGGGTGGGTGGGTGGTTGAGTGGCCGGATGTGTGTGAGTGGGTGGGTGTGGGCGGGTGGGTAAGTGAGTGGGTCGGTATCAGTGGGTGGGTGTGCGTAGGGGAGTAGATTTTGCCACTATCTCGTGATCAAGAATCTGTATGGACCATTGGAAGTGTCACGATAGTATCCATCATTTCAAAATATGTACTCAAATGATGTTGCATTGAAATGACAAATCAAAAATCGGAATGCGGTTTTCTGTCAATGGGCGAGCGAGGTGGGTGGGGGTGGCGCACTCATTCAGCTCACTAGTCGAGTTATGGAATTTTTCGACGTGTATCAGAATCAGGGAGCCACCGTAGAGACGATCAACTCATTGGAAAATAATGAACTTAATGAACGAGTGGAGATGGGCGAGGGTACCAGCGAGTTGGGTCGTTTGCTATGAAATATTCAGACTAGATCAATCCTGCTGGGACGATGGGTCCATTTCGTACATGTCTATACAAGTACTGATATAGCGGAGGGGGATTTTCCGAAGGGGTTGGTGCGAGTTGTAGCAAAGCGTAACGGAGGCTCCGCTTAACCCCTTGAGTTTGCGGGCATAAAGTAGTTATGTTTGTCCTTTGAGTCGTTCGAGCAGCATCATTGGCGGGGGGGGGGGGAAGGGGGGGGGGAGAGGCACAAGAGGGGTATATAACGCCCAGGGGCACTCTGTTTAGATCCTTCGGGACTTGATCTATCTACACTTAATGGTGAGCTACATGCTGTAAACAACTTTGTCATCAGTTCTATTCCATTGGGCTTATAGGCGCCCTCGGGTCAATTGGAAATTGATATAGTTTCAAGTTGTCTCAGATTTTTTTACACATTTTGAGGGAACTTTACCTTCACCGATTCGAAATTTTCATAAAAGATGTTTTTTTTCCGAAATTGCTGCAATGAGTTTCAATGTCCGTAAAATTTCGTTTTACGCCCAGTAAAAAGAAAAATTCAGTTCGTTACACGAACTTGAAAAGGTACTTCTGTCCATGGGTCCATTAAAAATTATTATCAATTTTTTCCAATTGAACAATTTTAACTTCACTTTGAATTGAAAATTCGAGTGGGCACTTGATTTTTCTAGCAGTGATTTTCGAAATTTTTTTTTTTTTATTCATTAATTTTCCGCAGCCAATAGGGCACCTCAGATCTCTACGTTCATGCACTTCAAAATAGCATAAAATTTTTAGCCAAAAAATGTACAAAAATTTCATACTTCTTTTTTTGCAAACGTCTTAATGAAGGTTTCAGTTAATTCCAGCAGTATATTAGAGGAGATTCGATGCTGCCTCATCCGTTTTAATTTCCGGACTTTCTCCACTCACCAAGTAAGAAAATACCTTTCAGAGCCGCAAGTAACAGTCGTTCCAGGTTTGAACGAGCATAATCCCATAAAACGTTGATTAACCCGTTAAGTCAATCCCCATCAGGAAGTACCGAGAGTGGCTATAAGAGCAGGGCGAAGGAGGGGGAGGGGGGGGGGGGCGAACGGTCTCCCTAACGAAGTGGCTACACGCATATTTGCAGGTGTAATTCCAATGTCTAGTCTTTCTTTAACTGCATACAGTGCATGCTGTCATAAATATCGAGACTCGTCGAATGTCTCGATGTTTCATCAGTGAAGGATAATTATAAATTATTATTGACTTCCCGCTAGGGGAAGTTAAGGTAAGCGATTCTAAGACGAGACTGTGTGTGTCGGTATGTGTGTGTGTGTGTGTGTGTATGTGTGTGCATGTGTTTTTTTTTTTAATAGTGTTTTCCTGTTTTACTTTGAATATAGCCCATTGAAAGGTGATCCTTCCTCATCAATCGACATTTCGTTCTTCTATCCTGAATGAGAATGGGGATATTGGACAATCGTGGGTACGCGATAATGTATAAAGGTGTTGGAATGATCGAAATGTCGGAAGACGGATTAAGGAGTGTGGCTAATGAGTCGAGGGATGATTGATATCACTGATTCTGGGTTCATTCTCCTTGGTAAACTCAAAGTCCATGGTTCTTTGGCTCATTTACCTCTACTGGAGCTTCACCCCCTACTTCACGCGAGAATATTCTGTGTATAGTGATTTCTATAAGTTCTGTATTATAGAACATCCACCCACTCACCCACTCACGCCCCCCCCACACACACACCCATTCACCCACCCACCCACTTACTCACCCACTCACCCACCCACTCACCCACCCATTCAACCACCCACCTACTCACCCACTCACCCACCCACCCACTCACCCACCCACCCACTCACCCACTCATTCACCCACCCACCCACTCACCCACCCGCCCACACACCCACTCACACACCCACTCACACATTCACTCACACACATCCGGTCACCCACCCACTCACTCACTCACACCCACCCCCTCACTCACTCACACCCACCCACCCACCCACTCGCACACACAAGGGTTTCTGGAGGTTTACCGTGTGTCTAGCAATGCTGAAGCGTAGCTACCACGGTAAGTACAAAAAAGGGATGGAGGAAAAAAACATACACACACGTACATTGTGTTTCACCAGCGATACCACAATCTATAATCTAATCGATTTCCTTCAACTTTTTTATCATAGACATCCCTCACAGGGTTAATCCACGAATATATTAATGATACCCTAATGTAATCCCAGACAGTACGATATCACTGTGTGGGGAAAATGCGCCAAGTCATTTACACCATGAGCTTACTCATCATTTCGCACGAATTACAACAGACATGTGTTATCAGCTTATCACCCCGCTTGTATGGATCTTCCTCATGTCCTCGTGGGAGATGCTTTGAATCACTGCGCTTTTGAAATTCGAGTCATGCACCTTAAACCTTTGTATAAATTTTCCACCCTCCGGAGAGAATACATTTCTCATACACATTCGGTGATCCTGTATTAGGTGGCGCGGTTATTGTCGGGGTGTCGGTGATTTTAGATGGATCACACTGGATTCATATAATTTTTTTTTCCGCCTATGACGGAGTGCTCTTTTCATTTTCAATTTAATGGAATTGAAAGCTATTCGCCGCATATAGTTTTTTTACATTTTTCTTTTTAATTTTTTTCTTTTTCTAAAATTTCTAAAAAAATTTCTAAAAAAATCTTTTTTTATTTTCATTTATCAAGTTGATTTTGTTACGCTCAATGCGTTGAATCATTATCGAACAAAAATTTATCTCGAATCATTTGGAAAGACTAAATTAAATTGTAATTCCGAAATTTTTAACACCCAAATTTTTCGGGATAAATAATTTTTTTTTGTGCTCGCCAAATGTGATTAAACATTAATTTTGACAAGACAATTCAAATTACCCATTTAGTTCACAGTGTCCCTAGAAATAGGTTGACAGAATGAATGAATGTGTGATGTTTTGTCGAGTGAGAGATGAATTGAGTTTCGACAGCGGGGACTAGGAGTCGGGGTATGAGTTACCCTACATAGGGTAGCGCTTCTCGGGGGTTATACCCTCAGTAACAGCGAAACGAACCACACACTGTGAGCGGGACCAAAGCGAGCAATCAAAGGGAATAATTCAAGAGTGGGCGACCCACATTGTTCCATGGGACTGGGCATACCTGGACAATTGCCAGGGGAATTAACCGTCTTTTCCCTTTTATTTTCGTTTATAATAAATAGATTAAAGGGAACAAAATTCGACTATCGTTGCTTTATCGGTGGGAATTTTTTTGTTGTCGGCATGATGATGGATGATGAATGTTCCATCGTTACGGCGCATCAGTATGTCGTCGGTAGGGCCTAGTGGACACCCATCCAGGTGGCGGTTGCGGACTTCCGCTATTTGGGCGATTGTATTACCAAACACAGGGTAAACCCCCAGAAACGCCTATGCTACGATGGTGGGCACCTATGATTGCACCCACCCCCTCCTTTGGTTTAGGTTCCCGCCCGACCTTGTGGTCTCATTTCATGGGTATCGCCAATAGCACACACGGAATCTTCCTGCTATCGGTTGGACTTCATGAGAAAATATTTTATCATGTGAAACCGGAAGCTGGGCGCGAACCCAAAAATTCAAGGTCAGTGCTTCCTCCAATGGAAGGATAATTTTGATCTGTTTATTATCTCCGCATACAACTATCAACTTTACGTCTCTGACTATGTACCGATTGAGACATAACTACCTTTCACATATCATTTTAGATTATTAACGGTTCACCGAAAGATTTAACGATACAAGTATGACATCTCCCCTTCGTAAGTATACGATATTATATTATAATCCCCATTCGTAAGTTAGGATCACGAGTGGGTGTTCATGGGGGGTGGCGGCGATACGTATAACACAAAATAAAAGCAACGCCAAAGAGGGGCTTATGAGAGTGTCTAAAAGATCAGCACCTCGTTTAAAAGTTGTGGGTAGGATGGGAATAAATGAAATGTGAGTGTTTACGGATCAAACCCATAACCTACCGCTAGAAATTCGGAACGTTGGTTATGTGGTTAACGAGTGGATATATGGCAAATTGAGACTACATGTTTTAGGTGGAGAATTTAATTCGCAATAAAAAAGTTTAATGTGATTATTCTCTAAACCTACTTGTCGATGAGATAAAAAATTGACAAATGTGGTATACACGAAGCCACTATGAGATACATTTGAGCTAGAAACGGTTTACACAGTCACACACACACACACACACACACCCACACATACCAACACACACACACACCAACACACAGCCAGTTACACACACACACACACACATACACACGTTTTTAGTTGGCACGTTTTTGGAAAGTGCAGGTTATCAATTACAAGTTGCTTTATGCGAAATTCACTTCCGAATAATAATGTTACTTTTTTTCCCACAACGATAAATGTTTTTTCAATTTACAGAAATCTCTCGTTGAATATGGTGATTTATATCATAAATTGAAAAAAGATTGCATGCATGTTACTTTGTAGAAAATGATTTTCACCGGAATGTTATATAGAATCTAATGGGATTTGACTCAGAAATTGTGATCCAAATGAGTGAAGTGAGATTGAGGTTTGATGAAGCTCGCTCCAGCCACTTCACCTAAGTTGGCTCATATGAAGCTGAAAGTTCAATCATATTTTTACTTCAATTACTAATGGCCAGTAATCGCGATAGAAACAACACTAATTATTGGGGAAGAACTTAAATGGCCATTTCCTCATTTCATTTTTGAATAGCCTAGGTCCGCTATGCGACCGCTTTTCTGTATTTACTAGCAGTTTGAAAATTGTCTGAAAATTTGGAAATTTTTCGAATTTTTTTTCGATTACTTCAATTCACTCAATTTTCCCGTATTTTCATTTTTTTCGGATTTGGGAATTTTCGGGGTTGTTGACGTTTATCAATTTTAATTTTTTATATTTTGGAAATTTTTGAGATTTTTGGAATTTAGAAATTTTTTTAGATCTTTCCATGTTTTGATTAATGTTTCTGTCATTTGGGAATTTTTTTATTTTCTGGAGTGGAAACCATAATTTTAGGAATTACTTTATAAAATTTAAACTTCTGCGATTGGGATTTTTTTAGATTTTTATTTTTTTTTCATTTCGATATTTTTAAAATTTGAGTAATTCTGAAAGTTGTTAATAATTCTGTTGCATAGTTATTTGGATGCTCAGGTTTTTTCTAAACTGACAATAAAGCTCTGTGGAAGTCAATGCCATATTGTCGACTCATTACAATAACGCGCCTTCGAACGAGCTAACAAGCAAATTGTTTTTGGTACCGGCGAGACGCCTTACACTCAAAACGGTTCAATAAAAACTGAACCGAGAGCGATCGTACTTTCTCTCATCTTTTCTTTTTTTTATTTTAATGGCTCTCAACTCTTTTACAGGTATTCGGATAGTATACTAATTTCGGAAAAGTTTTGATCATGTAAGAAATAAATATAAGGCCGAGATTTGTAACCAGACGTATATTTAGCCGTCACTAGAAAATACAAAAGACGAAAAGGTGTTGTCCCGTTTATGTCCACAAGAGGAGTACCCCTTGGCTGTCTCTTGGACCACACCTACGACCTGCTGTAGCTTCACCCTGTGACGTCAGGGGTGTTACTTACACAGCATCGCCCGTGTGTATTCGTGTACAAAATTCTCTACAATCATTAGAATTTTGAACGATATTGTAAGTCAAAATTTGGAATTTTTTGACTTTTTTTAATTTGTCATTTTTTTCAATGACTTTTGGAAAATGTTGCGAATTTTCGGAAATTTTCGGAAATTTTTGAAATCTTTGAAATTTTAAAAAATTTTGAAACTTGAAATTTTTGAACTTTTGAAATTTTTGAAATTTTTGAAATTTTTGAAATTATTGAAATTTTTGCAATTTTTGAATTTTTTGAAATTTTTGAAATTTTTGAAATTTTTGAATTTTTTGAATTTTTTGAAATTTTCAGTTATTACTTTCCGAACCTTCCAAACTCTCCAATGGTCGTAATTTTTCAAAAATTTCACCACTATCAAAATTTCTGCGCCGCCTAAAATTCCGTAGGTTTCCAAGATGTTCAAAATTTCCAAAACTCCCAGGTCCCCGGATCCCCCATAACTTCCGCAATTCAAAAAAAAATACGCCTTCCTCCATCATCACCGAGCCACACCATCCTAAATTCGACCTAGCACACCTATTCCTGGCTTTTAGTTGCCAATATGTCGACGAAAAACTGAGCTCAGCGGCTCCTCACTTTCTCTCCTCTCATTCTCTCTATTATTTTCTTTTTCTTTCCTCTCAGCTCCCTTATAGGTAGCTCCATGGCTGTACGTAAAGCTCTCGCACCAACACAACTGCACACCGTGTTTCAGCCCGCTAGGAGGGAAAATTAGTTTTCAGAAAATTTTTATGAAAGAAAATGGTGAAAGGAAACTGTAAGGTTCCTTTTCTCATTGGTAAGGCTATTTTTGTTCGCAAAGGCGCGAGCGGAAGAAAAGCGTATAAGAAAAAAAGGGGGGGGGGGGGAGGGGTGGGTGGGTGGCAAAGAGAAAGAGATAGAGGAAAAAAAAAATTGAAGGAGCAGATTCTGAGCCGCCAAGTCAGGGGGATTCAATAGCTTTTATTTTTCTCTCGTGTTAACCCGCGTAGGCGCCACACTCATTTCCACCAAGAGCTTGGAAAAAAAGAGAGTCACCGAGAGAGGGAATGAGAGAGAGAAAATAAAAATAAAAGGGTTCCCTCTGCTTATTTCTTTATTAAATTTTATTTCACTTTCTTCTCCCCATTTTTCTTTCACCTCACTCTATGCTCTTTCCTTATATGCGTGAAACGATATAAAACATTTGCAATTTTACTAATTAGTATTGAATAATTAAAAAAAAAAAAAAGAAGGAAGTTGTGTCTTGAAACAAGCGACTTCACATTATGACGTTAATTTTTTTCCTAATTAAGTAACGAGGAGAATGAAGGCACTGTCTGTTGGGTGCCATTATAGTCTTATTTCGCGCCTTCAAAATTGAGTACAATAGGGCTGAGGGGGGGTGGGAGGGGATGAAAAAGTAAAGCTCCTTTTTTCATCTTTGCTAATGATGTAATCATGCACTTTTACAAGGTTATTAGGATGAATTCTAGGGTATATATATTTTCCAAGGCATTCGGAAAACATTGAAAAGAATTAAGTTGAGGTATGTAAGCGTTGAGGACGATATTGAAAAGATAAAATTTTTTTTTGCACTAAATTGTGAATTTTTAAAAAATTTCTTATTTGGGTGGGTGGGCGGGTGGGTATGTGGATGGGTGGGTGGGTGGGTGGATGGGTGGGCGGGTGGGTGTGTGAGTGGGTGAGTGGGTGGGTGGGTGTGTGGATGGGTGGGTGGGTGGGTATGTGGGTGGGTGGGCGGGTGTGTCAGTCGGTGAGTGGGTTGGTGGGTGTGTGCGTGGGTGGGTGGGTATGTGGATGGGTGGGTGGGTATGTGGATGGGTGGGTGGGCGGATGGGTGGGTGGGTGTGTGGGCGGGTGAGTGGGTCGGTGAGTGTATGCGTGGGTGGATGGGTGCCGAATTGGCTCACACATATTAAACACCGCTCCTTCCCATTTATGTTTACAATCTTTAATTTTGGTGATTCTGAAAAAGACGATAATAATGAAGAAATTTTTTCGTCTTGATATTTCCAATCCTGATTTCTATATTTGTGTCTTATTTTTCCCAAAGAACTAATCACCTCATTTTCCTCGAGAATTTAATTAGATAAAATTTTAATTGCCATTGCGTTCCATAAACTACTGCAATGTATATAACGTAATTACATGTCTATGAGATTGTGTTATTTGAGATATAAGGTAATAGCGGCATTCTCTTCATCTCACTCGATCACCTTCTTCACAAACGCCACATATCATCGTCGTCTTAGCAACATGGTCCACTTAGCATTGTCCAATAACCATAATTGCCATCGGCGCTGGTCACGGAACGAAACTTGTTCATGCGTGTGTTACCTCTCTTTCTTTATATGTACCACATATCCGCCATGTTGAAACCCGTATTCTGCCTTTACACATACTGAGTGCAAAAAAAAAAATCGTCGATGTCAATTATCTTGCGTACGGCTTGGGTGCAATGAACGATACAAAATTCAATAGACAAGACAAAGCAGTCTAATTGATTGAGTGCAATAATATGGATTTTTGGTTTATTCTTCCCATACCTCCCGTTTGTGCTCCCCACGGTAGCTGCTCTTGAGCATTCCTCCAGAGGGGAGCACTGGGCATGTACCTTCGACTGGGGCCGACTTTCGCTATTTAGGCCATTGTATTTCTAAACACAGGGTAAACCTCCAGAAACCCCTGGACTACGATCGCGGGCGCCTATGATGGAAGCCACCCCATAGGGTGTATGATGGTGGGGGTGGATGGGTAGGTGTATGGGGGTGGGAGTTGGTGGGTCGGTGTATGTGGATGGGTGGGTGTATGAGGGTGGGAGTGGGTGGGTGGGTGGTTATATGAGGGTGGGAGTTTGTGGGTGGGTGTATGAGGGTGGGGGTTCGTGGGTGGGAGTGGGTGGGTGGGTGTATGTGGGTAGGTGGGTGTATGAGGGTGAGAGTGCGCGGGTGGGTGGGTATATGAGGGTGGGTGTATGAAGGTGGGGGTTCGTGGGCGGGTGGATGAGGGTAAAGGTGGGTGGGGGGTTGTATGAGGGTGGGAGTTGGTGGGTGGGAGTGGGTGGGTATATGAGGGTGGGAGTGGGTGGGTGGGTGTGTGGGGGGCGGGAGTGGATGGGTGGGTGTGTGGGGGGGCGGGAGTGGGTGTATGAGGGTGGGGGTGGGTGTATGAGGGTGAGTTCCAATACCTCAATTTAAGTATGTCGCAAGATTCGAATTGAGATTGTACTTGAAATAAGATTCTCAATTTTCGAGTGCGCTTAAGTTAAACTGTTTAAACCTCAAGTTAAGCCATTCATTCAAGGGGATTTATCGCTGTCTCAAATTAAGCGAAATTATGAAACTTAATTTGAATACTCCATAAAAAGGAGCACTTTCTTGCATGAGGCTAAATAAACATTTTTCTATGTGTCATATACTCTATTCATTATGAAGAATTCACTATACTCATACCAATGTCTTGATATATTTATCAAAAGTAAACATACATCAAAGAAATCCACAACTCCACTCTTCATTTCCTGTTTCATCAATTTCCCCAACAAAAATAAATATGTGTATCGAAAAAATGACAAGATCAAAGACTGCATTGTATACCACTTGATATTGGAAATTCTCATTACTTGATAGGACTCCCTCAAGATGTTGGAATTTTTCCTATAATTTTTGTCATTTCAACGCCAGGTCATTCAATTTCTTACGGATATCGTCGCTACTTCGTAGAAGTATCAAGAAGGCATTGATTTTTTAATTACCTGCCACCAACAATGTACTTATTTATTTCAGAAAATGTCATCATAGATATAGGAAATTACAAATTGCAATGGTCAATCGGAAAATAACATGAGACTTGAGTCGAGTAGAGATGGAGTTGAGCGAAGCAGAAATTGACTTGAGTCAATCCTATTTCGACTTGAGTTAAAGATATGCCGACTTAGATCAAGTCGAAAAATTACACTGAATACGAGTTGATGAAGCCTTCTTGGTGATTTTTCGACCTATTTCAAGTCTACCAATATCATGTAAAAGTGCCGAATCGAATGGCTTTCTGCTGTGGGCTCAGTCTTCGCCGAGTTTAATGGTCTTTGCCATAGCGCTTAATATACTGTTACGAGCTAAGTTACTCAATTGTATGACTTTATGGATTTATTCTATCTGCGCTGATAGCAAAAAAAAAGATGTTGAAGATTCCTCCTAGATATGCGAAAATCAAATGGAAATTCCATTTTTTATTTTCGGCAGCACAAACTCATAACGGAAAGCTGGAAGTGCAAAGCTTTACTGGAGGTTTGCTGCATGTAAAATATAGAAGTTGTAGTATTGAAGGAAAATATTGCTTTGAATATAGAGCATGGAGGATAAAAAGCAAAAAAAATCCTTCAATTTTATTTCCTTTGCATGATTTGCCTACGATACTAAAAATGTGGCAACCACAGCCACAAACACACACACACACACACTTCTTATATTGCAAAGGACACTCATCTGACTGTTGCCCGGACATCCTTAAGGAAGTTAAGGGATCTTGTTGGACTGAACGAGAGTGGGAGGACAGAGGGTGTCTGACAACGTGCACTATATAGCAATGTTGTATGTTCTTAGGTGGAATGTAGTTGCAAAGCCGCATCAATACGAAGCTCGTAGGAAAAGCCGGCGGGCGGGGGGGGGGGGGGGGGTGCGTTGGGTGGGTGGGATGCTCGGTGGTTGGTTCGTATTTGTGAGATGAGAGCAAGGAGGATAGGTATGAACAGTTACATGATCCAAGATAGAGAGAGAACTAGGGCGGAGACTACTACAGGGTGATACCGTGACTCTATACTTTGGAGGGGGCCAGAGATCACTGCTGCGCCAATATTACTGCCAGCCACCAAGATTACCAATATCCTTGAGAGGCGCTTCCACAACCCTGTCATAAAAGACGGAGCTTACCAAGATATTACCAACCACTACCACTACCGAACCCATTGCACTTTCAGGGAAAGCTAACACAAACTATGACCACATTCGTTGCAATCATCAATTCCAATTTGTTGCCTCAATTCCAATGGGCATAATTACTTAAAATGTTGGCTAAATATTGATGGTCAGCCTAGCTGCGGATACCCACCTACCCACTCACCCACCTACTCACTCACCCACCCACCCACCTACCCACTCACTCATCCATTCATCCACCTACCCACTCACCCACTTACCCACTCACCCACCTACTCACTCACCCACTTACCCACCTACCCACTCACCCGCCTAATCACTCAGCCAGCTACCCACTCACCCACGTATCCACCTACCCACCTACTCACCCACCCACACAAACACACAGGACCATAGTCAAAACGTGCCAGAATGATATCAAACTTTTGGCACTTTTTATTCTCGGGGCGATTACAGTAACTTCTGTAGATCGAGAAGATGAAGACAATATATATGTTGACCAAGATTTTAAATATCAATTCCCATATTCACTCGTATACAACTTTATATTTCAATACTAATATTAGAACTAACCGCCGTCGTATTGACCACTCTGACTCAGTGATGGATTACCCAAATATATTGACGTACTGTACGTTGAGGGGCACAAGGTCGTCGATGTCAATGTATATAGCAATAACCATGGGTCCATTGTGCAAACGTTTTGTATGACACAAAGCTTTAATCCGCGAGCGGATCTACCCAATGTCAACATGGTTGTTCCATGGCCCATAGGTTAGAAGATGGTGACACAGTCCATGTATATAAGCAGAAGGCTATCCCATAGTTTAGTCATCGCCCTGAGGGACCCACATATACACACGAATACACCTACACACACATGTCAAGTTCAATATCCAAACCCATAATCCACCCCATCATGGCCCCCTGAATAATCGTCATTCTGAGTGGGGTATTGTGTCTCTTACCTAACCCCGAAGCGATTACATTGCTGAAAGATACATCGCTGTTTTATATGCAACCCACTATGCACCACTTGACGATGGGGCCTTCATTAAGGATTGACAACTCCCTTGTCGAGTTTTTTTATTGTTGCAATTTCACCTCCTTGTCCGAAATTTCCGGTAGGGAGACTTCATATTTCCCTCCTCCCCCCCCCCCCCCCCCCCACCCACCTAATAAGTTCATTTCGATGAGGTCTACAATTTTTTCAGGCTATTCCGTCCAAATTCTGAGTGTCCATGTATGAGTTTTTTTTCCTCCGTCCCTCTTGTACTCCTCACGGTGGCTGCTGTTCAGTATTTCGAAGGGAACTATTGGACACCCATCCGTTCGGCTGGGGCCGACCATCGCCATTTAGGCCATCGCATTTCTTAACACAGGGTAAAGCCTCAGAAAGCCCTGTGCAACGATTACGGGGACCTATGATGGAACCCACCCCCTGTGTCGGATTAGGTTCCCGCCCGGCCTTGCGGTCTCATTTTATGAGAGAATCTTTGTGGGTAAAATTATGTCAGGCGGAAATTACCAATCGGCAAGTTTTTTGTGGTCCCGAAGGGCCACACTCACCCAGTCCACATTTATTTTTTTTTTTACTTTAATCTGAATGCGATGCATATCGCGAAATCGTTTACTCGGATTACCGATCTTATCTAGGGAGATTAAGTATTATTGTTCATGTTATAGTGGGCTGGCGGACCGAGGAAAATCACGAGTATTATGTATTATAGGTATAGGCTTGTACACATGTCCACACAATTACGCCACATCAAACGTGACAGATCCAACGAATTACTCGTTTTTGGGTTATTGGCCAATCAAAGGACATGATGGTGTGTAACATCGTAGAATATACTTTTGTAGTAGATGGGTAGAACGCAATTAGGGTGATGCTTGGGACGAATTGGCGAAGGGATTATTTTGACACTCTTATCTTACATAGATTGAGGGAGGGAGGGGGGGGGGGGGGGGGGGGGGGCTTATCCCTTGGGTCTAAATGGTATGTTATAGAAGTTCGGGGAGAATTCATTGAAGACCTTGCTTAGGCATTGACAGATCTACACTATAGTGTAAAAAATGGGAATTACGGGAATAATATTAATAAAATTTTCATAAATCGGAATCCGAATTGGATTTACAGAAGAATAAGTGAATTTATGCCTGGTTAAGTTGTAATTGTTTCGATTTTGCGAATTACACTTTTTTCTACATATCAGACCAACTTTGAACTGTGTGTGTGTGTGGGCGGGTGTGGGTGGGTGCGGGTGGGTGTGGGTGGGTGTGGGTGTGGGTGGGTGTGGGTGTGGGTGGGTGTGGGTGGGTGTGGGTGGGTGTGGGTGGGTGGGTGTGGGTGGGTGTGGGTGGGTGTAGGTGTGTGAGGATGTGCGTATGTGTGTGTGTGAGGAGGTGTGTATGTGTGTGTGTGTGTGAAAGGGGTGTGTGTACGTATACATATTATTCCGCCCTGCGAAATCCATTTTGCCCCGAGGATGACATTGTAAAAAATTCTACCGTGTATTGTAATTACACAGGAACCTGATATCCTGTCAATTTGCAACTAATAAATTTTATGGTCAATTTGCGTCTTGACTGGAATTGCCCCCATCGCACAATCATCAATTAGATTTATAAATTCCTGCGTAAACAAGGGAGAAATAAATCATCATGATGATTCGCCGAAGGAGTTATTCTTGATGTTTATGGGCACTACGAATTGACGTGTCTTCATTAACTTCACTCTTTTCTACGATTCTCCCAGTTCTCGTTCGATTTCTTCTCATTCAGAACTTCTTTAAATGCTTGAACAAATCAATGGACTTTGCAAAGACACCAATAAGGCTAATATTAAAAGTCGGAAAGTCATGGGATTTTTCGCAAAGTTTGAGTTCCAAATGGGTTGTCCCAAAATGTTAAAAACGTGCATGGAATAATTTTGGAAAAAATCTTGTTCCCGTGTCCGCCATACCGATGTCCGTATCTGTATTCGTTTTTCTGTCGTCCTTCTATATCTATATGTCTGTGTGTGTATTTTTTTCCTCCGTCCCTCTCTCTTGTACTCCCCACGATAGGTGCTCTCCAGTATTTCTTCGGTAGAGAGTCCTGGACACGAATATGTGCGGCTGGGACCGACTTTTGCCATTTAGGCCATCGTATTTCTAAGTGCAGGGTAAATCTCCAGAAACCACTGTGCTACGACGGTGGGCGCATAGGGTGGGGTGGACGGGTGGGAGAGGGTGTTGCTGGGCGGGTGTGTGGGTGGGTGTGTGTGGGTGGGCGGGTTGGTGGGTGGGTGGTGGGCGGGTGTGTGGATGGGTGGGTGGGTAGGTGGATGGGTCGATGGATGGGTGGGTCGATGGATGGGTGGGTGGGTGGTTAGGTGGGTGGGTGGAAACTATAGATAATTTTTTTAAATATATCCTCAATGTATCACACTCATACCCTCTACGACTTCAACTACCAAATGCCGTAATTTGCCGAGTAAACAAGGTAGAAATATATTATGATGATTCCTCCAAAGGAATTACTCCCGACATTTATAGTTACTACAAATTGACGTGGCTTCATTAACTTAAGATTTTTTAATGATTTTCCCGTGTCTTATTTTGCTTTTTTCTTGTTGGTACTTCTGCCTTTTTTTGCCAACACTCTGATAGACGAATGGGTGTTGTAAGGGTCGGCGGATGGGGGGGGGGGTGACAGGGGGTAATACGTATATAGAGCACCGCCAGAGGTTTCTGCTCAACGGAGCAAGAACGTAGCGTGGTAGTGCACGGTATATGCGAACAATTTCAGCGATTTGTCCGCTTTGAAAGCTCAAGTAGAAGCAGCGGTATCGCACATCTCCGTGTGGCATCCGATGTGATGATGAGATGGGGGATGAAGGGGGGCGGGGAGAGATTTTTCGTCTCTTCAGCCTCTACCCTTGCCCCCTCCCCCCCCCTCGCCCCAGCAAATCTCGCAACGACACGCGTTTGGTTTGCCGCTGAAATTAACGGTGCGCATCCGCGCAAGCGGCACTGGCGCGCTTTTAACGATTCTCCATGTCGTTTAATTTAATTTGACGATTGCTCGTTAAAGCCCGCGGAGACGGGCATTAAATCTCGCACCTTTAGCCAACAGAAGCATGCCTGAATTGCTTATTGTAGGAATATGTCAATTGAATTTGTTTGGATTAATATAGGGTGAAATTTTTAGGCAGCGACCTAGAATCGGGCGATCGGTTGGGATTTGTCAATCAGAGATTTGAACTCCAAATTCAAGCTGCGCCTCTTGGTACCAGCACATCGCCATTTATCTATAAGCGCTTTCTTTACAAGTACATCGTGAACCTCCGTTGTTGATTAGTAGTCAAAGGTAACATAACTTTAGCAACGGTAATTAAAAATGAGATGAAACTTGGCCAACAGTGCTAGCATATGAGCTCGTTCCAGACAGACAATAATTTTCTGCATAGAATTGTATCAAACGGAAATGTAATTTTTATAAAATTTCCTTGACGTGTACTGATAGATCATCAAGATGCGGATAGACAGTCTTGTTATGCTGGCGTTGAAATCCAATACCCTTGACGCAAATAAAAAACAAGAAACGACAATGCGAAGGGTCGATTCCACCTCAAGCAAGACCAATCAATTATCCGCTCTCGACACCTGACGAACCCTTCCTAATTTGCTCGTCAAGACTCGATAAACTCAAGTTTTAGGATCATCCAGACTGCCTCTAATTCAAGGGAATATTGGGGAACAGCAACATTCTCTTGGAGTGACATTTATGAATGGATATGTCATTTTTTTAATGGAACATCCTTGTAGCTGGAAGACGAAACATGATGATGTGTTCTGATTTGCTCTTCATGTCGTGAGTAAAAAAAAATTGAAATTAGTGGAATGCACTTATTTTTTTCAGGGATTTCGTGACAAATTGAAGAATATGTTATGTATATGTATGTGAGTGTACGTGTATGGGTGTGTGCGTGTGGGTGAGTGGTTGGGTGAATGGCTAGGTGGGTGGGTGGGTCAATGCCTGAGTGGGTGGGTGGGTGAGTGTGTGTGTGGGTGGGTGGGTGAGTGGATGTGGGTGAGTGGATGTGGGTGTGACTAAGCGGGTGTGTGGGTGTGAGTGGGCAGGTGGTTAGGTGGGTGAGTGGGTAGGTGGGTAAGCGGGTGGATCGGTGAGTGTGTGGATGGGTGAGTGTGGGTGGGTGGGTGTGTAAGTGGGTGAGTGTGGGTGAGTGGTTGGGTGAATGGCTAGTTGGGTGGGTGGGTCAATGCCTGGGTGGGTGGGAGGGTCAATGCCTGGGTGGGTGGGTGGGTCAATGCCTGGGTGGGTGGGTGGGTCAATGCCTGGGTTGGTGGGTGGGTGAGTGTGGGTGGGTGGGTGAGTGTGGGTGGGTGGGTGAGTGTGGGTAGGTGGGTGGGTGAATGGGTAGGTGGGTGGATGGGTCAATGGCTGGGTGGGTGGGTGCGTGTGAGTGAGTATGTGCGTGTGTGTCGTTTACCCTCCATAAAATTGGTTTCCAATCAATTAAATTTAAATCATAGAAATTAAATTTATAATTTTTTCTGTATGAAGTAGGGATGATACAAAAAGAGTTAAAGCAATTTAGTTCCTTACATAACTTTCTATCTAACCTTCCTAAGACACTTTATTCACGAGAAATCGCTGGCAAAATATTTTCACGACTGAAACAGACACAGAAACATATACGCAGATACACATGCACGTATGTATAAATTTTGTTGAAAGTGGTCCAAATATTTTGGATTTGCCGAGAAACGTGGACTTTCCTGAGAAACAGATTTTTCGGTTGCGGGAAGTTAAAAAAATGGAGTACTATTAGGGGGCGGTGCCTTCCGTCGTAGTCTGACGAGTCACAAGAAAAGGAGCGGTTATATTTTAGAACAATAATAATTTAGACACGTGTGGACCATACGTCCCAGCAGTAGACAGTTTAGATGGCAAAAGAGGGGAACGTGATAGACATAGCGGTGGAACGAAAAAAATATACACACGAAGAAAAAAACTTTAAAAATTTTAAGTCGTATGGTGTTAACTCAAATATTATGTAAAAATGATGTAAAGAGTGGAAATGTCTTAGAACGTGGATGTAGGACGAAAGATTCATCAGTGTCCTATTTTTTTCTTCAAAGGAAGGAGGGAAATTGGGCTAATAATTTTTGGGATGGAATGGCAAAAAGTACTGGTCGACGGGTAAATTTTACCCCAACTGTTGGATAAGAACTACTCAACTCAATCCGTAATATCTGCTGTTGTTTAGGAAAATGATATAACACGATGAAATTTTTACCGAGGGACTAGTAAAATTTAATGTGCTGAAGGTAAAAATTCCATTCCGCTCTGTAATTTTTACGGAACGACTGGTAAAATTCACTGTGCTAGAGGTAACATTTTTTCAATTTTTTCACAATTCATTTCAGTCACTGATGCTTAGAACCGCAATTTTTTCGGAATTTTTCTGATAATTCTCATCAAACTTTTCACGCAATACATGATAATGTTGTTTTTTCAATTTACCTAATTCCGAAAAAAAAAATTAATGAAAATATTTCACGTTTACATTAAACTGCCGTGGCATTCACAAATTCCACGTGTCCTTACTTCCCACATACCAATAAACCTGTACTGGCTGGTTAATTAAGTCTACAATTAACTCTCGATAATTCGACTACAAGGGATTATCGGGGTCAAAAATCTCGCTATCCATTACCCGGTACTAGTGAAATTGTCTCGCCATACGTATACATGCATAAACTGTTAACACAGTAACTATCGGTAAGTGGGATCGGGGAAAGACAATTGGATCGAGTAAAACATTATAAGGGGGAGACTGGCACACAAGAGGAAGGAGGAAAACACGGTACAGATAACGTGAATAATGCTATTGGGGACAATTATTTTGAACTCGAAACTATGGTGATAATTATTATTGTTACCCTCACCCAACTTTTTTTACCTATTTACATTTCAGAGATTCAAAAGTTATAGACGTGTCAAAAATTTATATATATTGCATATATATGTTGCATATATATATGTTGCATATATATATTGCATATATATATTGCACATATATATTGCACATATATATTGCATATATATATATATTGCATATATATATATTGCATATATCTATATTGCACATATGTATAGTACATATATATACATTGCAGCTATATACACATATGTGAACCCCATTTTCAAAATTTGAACGCACTTCAATTTTAGTCGCGTAATTCCGTTGATAACCTCTGAGAAAAACGATTGTAGGGGGGGGGGGTGTTTTGTCCTCCTCCCCCCGGCCGCCCCCTTGAGGCGCGCGGTAAAATCCAACGAATAAATACTTGGAGATGTAATCGCTGAAGGAAACAAGCGGCGGGATTGTTTGCAGCGGAATAATTGAAAGCGCCGCTTGTGAGAGCTTCCTCTCTCATTCCCATTCTTGGTGCCTGCTACTGTTGCTATATAGTAGTTTGTATTATACGGTGTAACAGAGTTGGAATTGGAGTTGGAGGGATTTTGTTTGGAGTCAAGTTGAGAGTGTCGTATGGTGGATGGTATAGGCGGAATGAGATGGTTGTGTCGACTCGTACTGATCCAATCGGAAAAAGGGTGAGGGGGGAGGGGTGGTGGGGGGGGGGGGGCGGGTCGCATGGAGATGGCTAATGTATGCGTAATGCTGGGATGCTGGAGACCTGGACCACGGGATAGTCGCTCATTAACGCCTGGCAAGAATAACCTCGAACCACTTTGCCCGTTCTCCATCTGTGACCACATATATAGGTATGGAACGCAATAAGGGCTCACATATATAGCTACAAATATAGACCTCATGTTTTGTTTGGGAGATAAAAAAGGGGCGAAAAAAACACTCAGCCCATGCATTTCAGATAAAATCCCGAGAGAGTGAATGCCCAAGTTTTCGTTCTCACTTCGTTCAATTTGTTCGTTTGGTCGGTGGGAGGGGGTAAGGGGGGGGGGGACAGTTGTGAGCCAAAATGGAACTCTTTTCAGTGAGGTAAATTAACACTTGTGTTTGTGATGTAGGGAGGCTTTTGTGGGGTAGGAGGGCTGAGATTAGAAAGACGGATTAGGGGAGCAACGAGGTGCGTAAGCCTCTTGAATGAGGATTATGACTCAATTTCGTTTTTCTAGAAAATTTCTTCGAAGAAGTTTGAAGTGAGGGGAGCCGGGTGAGGGTGATTTTGAGAATTTATGCGATCCGTATGTTGTTAGTGGTTACTTTTAACACCTGTTGGATCTAGTCTCGCTCGACGATACTGTATATCCAACCGATCTTAATTAATTTTCCATCAACGAAGTCTTAGAATAACTTGTAGGTTAAGACATTCATAAGACATAAGAGGGTATTGAGTGCGAAAAAAAATTTTTTTTTGAGGAAAAACGAGAGCCCAGATCAGTTCAATTGTCAATTTTCTTTTCTTCGTCCATGAATTCTTTTCAATTTCCCGGTGCATGTAAAATTGCGAGTTCAATAATACAGGGAGCAAGAGAAATTGTGAAGGCTGCTTGGTGCGAGAGGCTATTGGAAAGCGATAGCTCAAGCCCATGGCCGTTCTTATACGTTGAATAAATAATGGGACAATATTTTTAAAACGCCTATAATTCGCAGGAGGCAGCCGGAAAAGTGAACCCTCGCCCACCCCTCTTCCTCCCCCCCCCCCCCCCACCCCCCGCCCCTCGCCGCCTTCTCAGCTCTATCACTCGGAATGGTCGAGTATTTATTGGCCCACAGAGTATACAGCACACAGTGGGTTACGCGAAAAGAAGAAGGATCATTTATATTGCCCTTTATATGGTATCAGTAACGCCCTAGACAGAGTGGTTCCAAATAAATTAATGTTATTAATGTGCCTAAGAATAGGTAGATAGAAAGGTGGAAATGTTGGTGGAAATTTGAGTGATAATGGAGTGACAGGCTGCTTTTATTGGGTGTCTTTTCTCTGATGAGAAGTCCGAGAATAAAGTATGGACCTAAACTGGGATGCTGCGCTCCGTTTGTCCGACCAAGATTTTTGTCTAACCATTCATATTCAGAAGTCGTTAGCTTGACTTTTTTGTTTTTTTTTTATTTTTTGAAATTTCGCAACGTCTCTAAAATTCCTGAAAATTTTGGAATTTTAGGAATTTTAGGTATTTTTGGGATTTTGGAAATTTCTGAAATTTTTGAAATTTTTGAAATTTTGCACTTTTTGAAATTTTTTCAAAAGTGGGAAATCGTGAAAATTTTTCTAAAATTTTGAAGATTTTGGAAAAGTTTGAACTTTCAAAATTTTTATCAAACCCGCCATAGTCAAAAATTTTCTGCTGATTGAAATTTTCAAAAATCCGCTGTTCAATAATCCATTAATCAACTTCGATATTTAACCTCACTACTCACATGCACGTAGTTGAGTGATCCGGATTCGAATTCGTAAAAGACTGTTAAAGCCCTCCAAATGATCTCGATTATTTCAATCTATTTTGAAACATCCTGTACACGTTAGGCAACTGGAATAAAGTGCATACACGCTTGAAAACCCTTGAGTTTTTACTTCTATATACTTGTACAATCGTCTCGGTGTAGCAGGTTCGATCCTCGGAATTATTGCGGCCATTTATCCGCGGGGCCCTCCTTACTGTTTTAGTAATGACGTCCGATCCTCAGTGGATACAGCTACACGTGTGCACACTGACAACTATCCGATTACCTCATGTGTACGAGTGGAGGGACATCAGCGGTGTAAAATAAAAATCCGTCGGGGAGCAGGGTAAAAGCCCGAATCGGGCATGAAGAACCGGTCACGTGCGTCGAGTTATGTTTGCGGGATGAAAAACTTGTTTGTGAGAGGTACAATCCAGTGAGGGATGATACTATTGAGGGAAATTTTTTTCTTACACATAATTTTTTATTGAAGGACCGCAATGAAAGTTCAAAATTGCTGAAGGTTTTATATGCAGCACTGGCGACGCTACAATTTCTGTGTTATCAGTGACATTATCAAACACGATGAGAAAAACATTTTGAACAATTATTGATGCGCAAACAAATTTTCTGAGCCTGTATTTTTTTCTCACCTCCCAAGAACAACCTTAAATGTCTTGATAAGAAGAACTTGGTCCATCAGAACTTAAAAAAAAAAAAAAAAAAAAAAAAAAAAAACTTGAAAGAGGAAATATTTTTTTTCTCCTGTCGTCGGTATCCCCTTTACGATTGTCGATTGCCTATAAACATTATCTTGGCTTTCTATTCCATTGGTATGTATAAAGGCGGACGAACTTGCTACTTTCACGAGAGAGCCCGCATTGGATTGTGTGAAAGCAGGACGCACTTGTTGGCCGCGGCTGAGAGGAGTCATCTCCTGTGTACTGGTATTGTGTTGATTGTCAACGCATACACACACGCATCCTCCATCGTCCAGCATCACTCTGGACCATTCAACTCTCAACAAAAAGTTGTCACAATCTTGACTCAGGTGTTTTTTTGCCGAGTTTCTTGCGCTCTGAGAAAAAAATTGGCGTGTAGCACGATCAGGAAAGTTCCAAATCGAAATATAAACAAAATATATATCAATATTATTCTCAAAAAAATTCAATATTTTTCAAAAATTTTAATACACGTGATATTTTAAAAACAAGATTTTTAGATTTTGAAATTTTTCATCTTTCATTCACTTCCAACATTCCTAGACCTTGTTTCACGCTATGGGTGTATGCACTTGTATGTGTGTGAGTTTATGTCCGTATGTGGGTGTGTGTGTTTGTGTGTGTGAGTATAGATATCTATGTCCGTAGTGAATTTATGATTTAAGATGAAGAACCAATGTCCCATGTTTATACCGCTCTATGGCTTAAACGGATGAAGATAAGAGAAAAATGATAATAACCAAAATTATTCCTCATAAAAAAATACACATTTTATGTTCAATGACTTTTATTGTCAAATGCATAATTAATCAGGTATGGTCGGTTGACCCCTCGAGCGGTTGCACTGCTGTTGGCGTCTCGCTCCCACTCGCGTATCGCGCATAATTCTGTCACTGTTGCGCTCGCTTAAGGGTCATCGATAACTCACCTAATAAGGTCCTGGATTCGTGCATGGGTGTAGGCTTGTGGGTGCATGTGCATGCTTGTGTGTTTGTGTGTGTGTGAATTAAGAAGTACAATACAATTGGCACACTTAAATCGTTTCGATCTCATGCAAAATTTATCGATTGCAGGGGAAAAATCGTCTTTCACGTTGTAACTTTCCCAGCAAATGAAATATCAATTTCTAGGGACTTGTTTCCTCCGTCTAATGTGGGCTGTGATTGAGCTGCCATGACTTGAGAAAAATAAGAAAATGTAATGGACAAATGAGAATTGGAATGACTGAAAAATAATGAAAAAGAAAAATACCAACGATCGGCCAAAACAATTTATGGCGCTGATAGCAAGTCCCAGCTATCTCCTTCCGTGTATACTACCTACCCTGTACTTTAGCTACCAGTAAGGCCCGTGTGGTGTCCTCTCAATGTATATACGCCTCTCACATGAAACTTACAAATAAGAATAAATAGTATGACAATAAAACGATATGCAAGCAACACTAACTGTCCTCGTCACTTGACCACGAATCCTCACCGCCTCTTTCTCTTATTCCATATGTATATGTGTACCTACTCCATATCCAAACGAGTTTTCGGTCATCCATGAGAAGTCGCGAGATAACGCTATCTTCTGACAATCCAGCGTTACACAGGGAGGAATATAGTCGCAAATTAAATGTATCATTTTCGCATATTGGTGACTTAATGACGCGCGTGCCTACGCAACATGGAACTGAAACTTTGAGACGGACGTGAATGTCTTTTAGAATTTTTTTGTGAATTGATGGGCTGAATGAGATGGATTTGTAATTTTTTCTAAAGCTACTCATTGTGAAACTGAGTGTAATTTCTCATTTGGTATTGAAATACGCCAAAATGTACGTGAACATATACACACATCCATCCGCCCACCCGCTCATCCATCCAGTTAAACACCCACCCACCTGCCTGCAGCCATCCGCCCATCCACACCCACCCGCCCGTCCACACCCACTCATCTACCCACCCAGCTACACACCCACCCACTTACCCATCCACCCATTCAGCCACCCACCCACCACCCCCCCCCCCCCACCCAACCACCCACCCACACACACATACACACATATACACACACGCCCGTCGCGGCTTTGGCATAGTAAAATGAAACCCTTACATCGCGTGGGAACCCATCCCGACGCACAATGAAGGGGGGAGGGGTCCCATGATAGGCCCGCCATCTGGAGGTTTACCCTCTGTTTAGAAATGGGATGTCCTAAATGGTGAAGTCGGCCCCAGCCGCACGGATGGGTGTCCACCCCCATGGAAAAATATATATTTCTTTATATATCACTATATATCAAAAAAATATATTTTTATAACGTAAGAGGATATAACATAATTATACTTGTAGGGTGAAGATATTATAAACTGAAATATATGGCTTATATCAAATTGGCCCATTGGAGTATACGACACTTATTAAAAATGTACAAATAGTATCTGACTCCATATATATAAATACATGATACTTATTACTTTCTTATATCCTTTTAATATTCTATTTATATAATATATAGATTAATGATGTATAAATATATATAAAAGTATGTATGGAGTCACATATTATTGGTTTATTTTTTTGGTACATATTCAATTCGTTTACCTTTCTTTACCTGCGCCTCACCACTAGATGTATTTGCACGCTCTTTCAATGTCTAACTTCCATCGCGGAATATACAACTTTTTCTAATTACTTGAATTAGCTATGTCGAAAATTTCATTTAATAATATCACGTACTATCGCAGATCGGCCTATTCGACCATTGGGGCACTATATTTCAAAGCAATACGATGCGTAACAACGGCGCTGAGAGTTTGATATAGCATATATAGGTGAAAGACATACGTATCTATCTAACATCTATGAGCTTCTATGTAGGACTAATATAAACCTCTTAGATCCAACGATATATTTTCACTTATATATTTAATATATTCTAGATACATGAATTATACATAAGTCATATATAATTTCCGCGTATATGCTTACTATATTATACCATGTATCGGAATTTTTATGTTATTTATAAATATGATTCTGGTATACATATATAATAAAATTATATATTTTGACATGTATTATTCATATTTTCGTGCATATATTATGCATATCATGAAGATATAAATGGTAAAAATATATAAATCTTATATTCTATTTTCTTTTTTTAATGTATGTTTTTTATTAAATTTATATGAGATATGTCTAATGTATTATGATATATTTCCTCATACATAGATTAATATATATTTTTCCATGGGGGCAGTACTCCCTCCAGAAGAAAACGCTGCAGAACGGCGACCGTGGGGAATAGAAGAACCTGGGATCGAGGAAAAAAACCACCCACCCACAGGTGGACACATTATGAAAAAATAATTTTCCCCTTTCGAGGTATAATAACTCATATCCGAGAGAAAAAATTAATGTTCAGGGTCATTCTAATAACTTTCCTCAACATCAGGAAGTTGAAAAAGCGGGAAAAGATTCTGAACGAGGACACGATGGGTACCAAACACATGTTGCACACTCGGTTCACATATATAGAGAAGAGACGATAGTCGGTGCGTAGTAAGGGTCCAGAGGAGACGTAATGTAAGACTAACAACACAATGGAGGCAACAGCTGCATGATAGATGGCCCCAACGAGCGAGACCCAGCATCCAGGGCCCAGTTCGATTCACTCTCTGCCCGCCCCCCCCCCCTCCCACTCTACTCCTTTTTTCTCTTCCCCTTTAATCCCTTGTCTTCTTGGCTGGTGAAGTCGCGAGACTTCTTTTGCCCTGTCGTGGGGACCGGTCGTTATCGTCACATTTATTCGCGGAAGCGACGAAAAAGGAGGCGACTTCTCTTGGTCCATGGGCCGAGGTATCTGCCTTATATATTACTCGTGGTAAGTCGCCTCGAAACTTTCCAATCGTTCTCATATTGTCATTAATTTCAGTGATATTGAACGATTGGGTTTGATGATCGAGTCATCAGAGGCACTCTACGATGTTTTGATATTGTCTAAAGATGTAACAATTTTTCTCATGTAAAACACACAGAGACTTGGAAATATTGTCCTGACATTTTTGCAGCATCCTTCCACTTTTCAAGTTATAGAAAAATCTCGCAACACCCGCGTAAAAATTCAGGGGCCTATGACCCCCTGACGTCGCCGAGGAATTCCGCGAAACCGCGAGCTCGCTCTGTAATTCTCGCGAAACTCGCGACATTTCAATCGGCAGTGACGCAACTTCTTCAGCTAATTTTTCTCCTCATGCAAATGTTTCACTTCACACCTACACATCAATTGCCCTCTGAGGTCCATTGTCCACATTACCCCAAATTTATGCCATAAGCAGTGCGTAGAATAAGGGGATTATCATACGTGTTTCGCTCATACAAGATGTGATGTTGACCTCGGTGGATCCAGCGAAAAGCCCTAGGCGCATTGAACGTAACATTCAAAAGTCGAGGGTCCATTGTCAAGCGATTTATTTGTAAGAAACCAAAATGGTTATAATCGCTTAACACGGCTCTTACATTCAGAACTACCTAACAGCCATTGTCATTGTCATGTCCTCTTCATGTGACTATACCTTGGTCTTTTTTTTTTATCTCCTCCTCGCACGAAAAATCCCCGAGTCGGATGCCCAGGCGCGTCTTCACATTTTTTTTTTCTTTTTCTTAACTCAAGTTCCTCCACATAAGCCCGACAAGGAGCTTATAAGCCCTCAATCCCAAATGATAAATCGACGTATCACAGTTACTCCGCATGTGTTAGAATCACCAAAGAGGTGAAAATTGTTAAGGAGATATATTGGTACTAGAGTGATACAGACGCGTAATAAATCTCACCTCGTAATTCCACGTGAATAATTAATCTCAATTGCTGGTGAAAGTACAACTCTCCCCGTGGCTCTCCTGACTCTAATTAATAAGTTGATACCCTGTGTGTGTATGTATGTATGCATGTATGTATGTATGTATGTATGTATGTATGTATGTATGTGTGTATGTATGTATGTATGTATGTATGTATGTGTGTGTGTATATGTATATATGTATGTATGTATGTGTGTGTGTATGCATGTATGTGTGCGCGTGTGTGTGTGTGGGTAGGTGGGTGTGTGTGGGGTGGGTGGGTGTGTGTAGGGTTTTTTTTTTTTTTTTTTTTTTTTTTTTTTTTTTTTTCACTCTTTCTCTATTCGTATTCACCCACGTCCCCGCTGGTAAGCATTACTACATGGGCAATACTACGGATCAGAGTACCCACCCATTGCGGCTGGGGCCGACTTCGCCATTTCAGCTCATCGTATTTCTAATCACAGGGTAAACCTCCAGAAACCCCTGTGATACGATGGCGGGCGTCTACGATGGAACCCTCCCTCCCCCCCCGCGCGACGGGTCGCGTTCGGTCCCGGCTCACGGTCTCACTTCATGGATACCGCCGATAGCACACACGGAATGTTCCTGCCATCGGTCGGAGTCCGTGAGAAAATATTTTTCACGGTGTGTAGGGTGTGTGTGTGTGTGTGTGTGGGTGGGTGGGTGTGAGTGTGTGTGTGGGGGGGTGGGTGTTAGTGTGTGTGGGTGGGTGGATGTGTGGGTGTGCGGGTGTGTGTGTGTCATTGAACATGTGCTCTCCTTATTTCCTCAAAGACCATTGTCAATGCACGATAACGATAATTGAAATTCTAATTCAGTTTACTTTATCCAATGTGGGCAAATTGACGGGCAATCAATGGGGGCGTCAATCGACGATTTTTATTTACCATTGAAATTTATCTATGTAATGAATTGTGAAGAGTACAGGTTGGTTCATTCTTCAAATTGAGGGCAATAATGTATAATTGATTGATGATAAAGTAAGTATGGAAATTGTGGACAATTCATAATGCAAAATTGGAGATATTATTTCGACTCAAATCAAGAGTGGATAATGTGTGAATCTATTAAGACTAATTAGTACAGTATTAATTTGTTGGTTGGAAATTTTTAGAAATCGTATTGTGCCTTACTATCGCTATATTTTTACTTGTCGATAGAAAACAAATTTGACCATAGATACACGTTTAGAGGAATTTGCAAGATCTATCTATCATTTTCCAGGCAATGTATGTGTGGGTGTGTGTATGTGTGTGTGGGTGGGTGGGTGGGTGTCTGGGTGAGTGGGTGAATAAGTGGCTGGGTGGGTGTGTGAATGGGTGGGTGGGTGGGTGAGTGGGTGTGTGAATGGGTAGGTGGGTGGGTGAATGGGTGGGTCGGTGTTTTTCAATCGTTGCGTCTCCGTGTAGCTTAGATCTGATTAGATTTTTGATCGAATCCATCGAGTAGTTCTCCTGTTTTTGAGAAATTCACGTTGAGCAAAAATCGAAAGTAGTGATAATGAACGTTCATACACACAAATGTTGCAATCCAGGTACTCAATGTCACAGTTGAAAGATATAAGCATATTTTCTAACTGATTAAATTTTGAGTAAAAGTGGTCCAGTACTTATATTGTTATTAACGATGTTAATTTTTTATAATGTTCTACAGCATAAACTATTAGAGTTAGCGCAAAAGTCATATAAGAAAAGTTGTTTGCCATATAGAAATACGTATTTTATGTAGAATGCCTTTTTTCGATAATTTGCATAATTAAGGAGGTATAGCAGTCTCCACAATTAAGTATGTAATAAGTGAACGAATGGACCCAGCGCTGTCATGACGGTCCCAATCGAAGCGTTTTCATGCAAAATCGAGCGGATCACATTTTGGATGGCATTTGTGCAGTATATGCAGTGTTATTAGCAATTGCAATTGTTCATACTGTTCCACTGGGTAAAATATTAAAGTTTTTGTTTTGCAGCCGCATCCTTATTGGCGTCTCACTCTCACTCAAGTAACACGCATAAGTCTCATCCTCATGCTCACCATGCGTCTACTCAAGTATTCATAATTATCTGCTTCATAAATGAGTCAGTTTGGAATTCTCAAATAGGCATGTTTTCGTTATGATAATAACAGTGGTCACACTGATTAACCGTAGTATATTGGAGAAGAATAAATTTAGTAGGTTGTGCTGAAAAACCAAATCGGGAAGTTTTGTTTGTGCCCCGAGTGGGGCACACACATGCACAGACCACTAGTTCATAACTAATTCGCCACAGAACAACATCCATATGTGAAAAACACATGTGAAAACCTATTGTAAATATGTATAATATGTAATATATATGAAAAACATAATTTTTCACCCATCATATATACTGATATGAATAATATATGCACACATATATACAGTATGAATGTGAAAATATAACTATGATATAATTCGGATATGAAATTGGAGTAATAGTCAGGTTTGATTCATAAGAGGATAAAGTTGGAATATATTGAGACTAATTAAAAGAATGAATTTAAAAAAAATGTATAGGAAGGCTCTCCTTTGAAAAATGGGATGGTGCTTTGACTGATTTGCAAACAGGGCTGCATTCGTTCACTCTCTATTGAAACATTGAGGGAGTGAGGGGGGCGTAGAATGGTAGGGTGGGGTGGGGGAGGGGGGGGGGGGTGCTACGAGGGTGGCTTCGGAAGAGTGGGATGGGGGTCAGGGGTGGTTGTCGGTACGAAAGAGACACGAAACAGAGAGATTTTGTTCTCTAGGGAGCAGTCAAAGCGCGTGGCCCTTACCATGACGATCTGAGGCACCAAACAAGCCATCGTATTCGCACACTCGGCCCGACTAAAGGGGGAATGAATGGCCTGTATAAACTTATTGAGCAATGAAAAAATAACCGATTGCATCTATTGGTCTGAATATTGCATGGTATATGTTTGCTTGAGGATTCAACCCTAAAAAAAAAATTGATCTGGGTGGTGGATATATAGATATACGTTGTAGGGCGCGGTTGAAACAAGTGTTAGACTCTGGGATTAATTTTATTTCGACCAAATTTTCTGCCGAAAGTCCGCAGTGGACCCTCAATTTAATTATCTCGAATAATTTTTTTAAACAACAATTCTGATTGTGTAAATTGATTGATGTAAGAATAGATTTTAATCCACGCAGAAATTGTCCTATTTCCTATCATACCTGCTGAATGGCTGCAGTTATATATATATCTACCAACAACCAATGACATCTCAACCACAATGTTAAGTCATTAATTTACATCGCCAATTAATTACTCTTCCCTTCAATTACATTCGCGATTCAAATGGAACGTCTCTTTGATAAATTATGATGATTTCAAGATGAAATGTGCACACAATTAGTAAGCGATTATAGTTGACTCAACTAACGAGAAATGCCGTAATACAAGCGACAAGAAGCAAACTTACGTATCCATTGTCTTAATATGTGTTAAATAAAAGTCTCAAAAAGACATTGAAACCTCACCTGTTGAGAAATGTTAGTTTCTGCCTTTAGTGACAGGCGGGGCGAAATATCATTTTTGCGACCTCCGGGACGAAAAATGGTCTTTTCAGTTGAGGTTCTTTTGTAATGTTGGGAAAAATTTTAATTTATGTGGAGAGGGCTAAATATAGCTATATCCAGAGGGGATGTATTCTTTTCGATACCTCATTCTAAAAACAAACAGTCATTTCACGGCATTAGGTATTATCTGTTAAACGTCTAAGTAGTGAAAAAAAAATCCAGAAAATTGTATGCTCTCACCAAAAGCCTACAATTTCATGTAAATTTATGTAGAGCATCGCATCATTAAGATCACAGATTACTCTATATATATACATATATATATATATGTGTATGTATATCTTTCTCACTTAACTTAAGTCTCTTTTGAACGCCAGTTTAGTTGAGCACGCGCCGGTGTATTACGTCGTTTTACGGGCTCATAATACAGCAAACTCATCGTATTTTATGTCTTGAAGGACTAAGTGAGATACGGAAGGGAAAAAAACAAAATATTAAACGTTCCAAGTATGATTTTTACTGGATCGATTTTTTTAGGGCCCAGTTCAATTGCCAATTATCTTCGGTATATCATTAAGCATATGGAATAAATTTGGGAGTGAAAATTTGGAGAATTCACACCACTCATTATGAAATAATAATGATATGTAAATATTATCGATTATCCAGAGACTCCCCCACCCACCCATTCCCCCACGCATTCCTAAAAAAAAAAATGCCCACCCACCTCCTCTCCATCTCACCAACTCATTCTCCCACCCACCCGCCCACCCACCCACCCACCCACCCGTCCGCCCACCCACCCGCCCACCCATCCACCCACCCACCCATCCACCCACCCACCTACCCGTCCACACACACACACACGCATACACATACACAACTGCCGTTAAAAAAGTATGAGAAAGAATGTGAAACATCAAAATGAAAATTTCATGATTCTAAGATACTTCATTTTCGGGTGATACCGATAACTTCCCGCTCGTGAAGTTAAAAAAATGTATTGGCCCACCGTATAACGCTATGTAAGATGTACACCAATAGAAACAATACAAACGTACAAGAAGATGCAAAAAGGTGGGAGGGGGTTGGCAAAACGAATGATGATGATGTGTATTGAACTAGGGAAAGGAGAGTTTTTGAGGCTACGGAAGCCGTCTATCCCCCCAGGGGAGCAGCAATTTATAAATAATTGAGACACGTCCGGTAAAAAATGAATTACGTCTCCCTCTGTACAATATGAGGAGTTGTTTTACAGTAAAACGAGGCAGGGCGATACCCGCGAGACATGGTCCAAGTGATGTATATAGAGAGAAAAACCGTGGAAAAAGACGCGTGGAGAGGAAAAAAAAGGGAGGATAAAAAAAAACGTAACATAAGCCACATCAATTTTGCAATTGGAGAATTTTATGTCGCCCGGACGCTATATATTATGAAAGAGTGTGGCCGGGTGGGCCGCCCCCTGTGTTATCCACTCACTTCTTTTTTTTTCCCCCTTTTTTTTCCTTCGTGCATATCTCACGTGATGCCTCGAGGGCTTCTTGCGTTTCATACAAATGCACAAAAATTTTTCTTCCCCCTCCATTTATTATTGACAGGTGGCGAGTCACATTTTTCCTTATTTTCCATTAAATTCGATGTATATGAGAGTTTCCACGAAATAGTGAACCAGCGGTGTGCACACATTCGGAATTTCTTGGAAAGTTTAGCAGTGATGTAGGCTGGGCGAAGAAGTATGCGTGAGGAGAGCTTTTTGTTCAAGTTGGGAAATTGAAAAAAAAAATCAAATTTTGAAGATTTTGAGGTTCTAAATAAAACAATTTTTCAATTTTCCAAAAATTTTTAAAATTCCGGAAATTTCAATTTGTTGAACAATTGGAAAAATTTCGAGGAATTTTCAAGTTTCGAAATTTTAGGGTTATCAAAAAATTTCCATATGGCCAAAATGTGGCAATGGTCGAAAAAAATTTGAAATAAAAAAAAAACGAAAGTGTTTCCGAAAATCTTGACTATTTCAAAAAAATTCTGTTGAAAGATTCCGGAACAGACAAACCTGGACTATTGAAGATTTTTTCTTCGAAGAGAATTTTGTTTTTTAATTACCCTGACTTTTGGTGTCTCCAACAACTCCAAAAGCCGTCAAAAAATTAAAAAAAAAAAAAAATCCGCGATTGCAAAATTGAAAAAAAAATTCCAGACTCGTAAAAATTTCAGATAAATTTCCAAAAAAATATTATCATAAAAGTCCAAATGATCAAAAAATAAAAAAATAACCAAAACTGGACCAAACCTCAGAACAAGATGTGAATGCACCACCAGGAAAATTTCATAATGGTCTGCCATGAACCCCCCAAACCGTTTCTTGTGCCCAATATCAATAACGACAGGGAAAAAAAACATTAACCATAAAAGAACACCATAAAACAAAATAGTAGTTCCCCGTTTTGTGTTTCATTCGTTTCAGTTTGAAAATTAGGAGTACAAATAGTCGGCGAGCGACGCACAGGGACGCACGAGATAAGAGATAAAAGGCAAAGGGACTAATACGACGTACTTCAGAAAGATAAAGTTTGTAAAGCATTTGGCTTTCACGCAAACATCATTTTAATCCGAATGGCCCAGCGAAGAGAAAGAGAATGAGAGAGATGAGGGAGAGAGTTTTTGGGGGGAGGGGGGGGGGGAATGGGAAACAGTGGACTCAGGGAAAATTCATTGGGGGTTGGAGGAAAGGCCAGTGAGCTCCACTGAAGCAAATAATCAGGGAGACATTATTTCTCTTTGAGTTGTACAACGTGTATATATAATCCTTATTATCCTTATTTTTCTTATTTTTTTATTATTAGTTTAGTTTTTTCTGTTTTTCTTTATTATCCCAATTTTATTTGTATATTTTTCCTTTTTTTCACTATTGTTCGTTTTTACCAGGACACCAATGCATTTTTCTTTTTATATTAATTCATCTATTTCTGAATTTTCTTATATCTTTAAATTTGTGTATATATAGTAAATAAATAAATAAATGCCTACTAAAATGCTGAAGAAATATTCATATCAGGCTTTTTCAAAAATCTTTCGCCTTTCAATTTTGGAGGCAGAGAAAAAAATTGTGTGCGTTAATCAACGCACGAGTTGAAAAATTTTGGGTGACATTCGTGTGGTGTTTTGCTTTGTTTGTAACAAAATATCTCGCGAACGAATAGGTATGGGGAAAAAAGGTTGAAACAAATTTTGTTCCTTACATCGAAATACACATTTTATGTTGAATAAGTTTTTTTGTGCCGTTCGTAGTTTAAGAGCAATACGGGGTGGAAGCGTCGCGGAAGGCGTGTGACATGCGTGAACCAGGCGTCTATGACGGAAGCCACCCCCACTGAAGAATCGGTACATTGCCGCAATTGTTCCGAAACATTTTAAGTGGTCGCAAAGCTCTTCCAGGAGAACTGTTGGTGGCATAAAAACAATGCATTTTTTTGGTCATGTGACTTTTCATTGTACCTCGCAAAATTACTGAGATATTGCACATTATTGCTGAAAGAAAGTTAGGCGTCATGGGACATCTGGTAGATGTAAAAGATGGAAACACTGATTTCTAAATTGATCTAAAAATTTTTCCAATTCTCTTCAAAATTGTTCCAAATTTTTAAAAAAATTTTCCACAGTTTTTCAAACTTTTGAGAATTTTTTTCGAATTTTTAGACAAGTGTTCCGAATTTCTTTGAATTTTGAGCAAAATTTTTTCAATTTACAAAGAAAGTTCCAAATGTTTCTGAATTTTTACTAAAATTTTCCAATTATGTTCTAAATTTCTGTGCAAATTTGTTTTAACTCTGTGACAATTTTTTCAAATTTCTCCAAAGTCAACCAAATTTTTACCGAAATTTAACGATAATCGTTCCGAAAATTTTGAAAATCTATTCAATTTTTTCCACATTATCTCAAAATTTTCCAAATTTTTTCCACATTTTTCCAAAATTTTTCGCCGTTTTTTCAAAAATTTTCAAATTTTCTCCACATTTTTTCAAAATTTTTATAAATTTTCAAGAAATTGTTCAAAAAATGTTCTAATTTATTAAAAAAATTTCCAATTCTGTTCAAAATTTTTTAAAACGCTGCAGCGTATCTTAACATATACATACAACTTATGCGCATCGTCTTTGCGTCGATACCAGAGTGGGGGCGATGGGTGAGCAGTGTATGTGAGTATATCTATATATATTTGTCAAGGAAATTGCCTATCCGGAGAGCAATTTTTTTTCCGATCCCACGTGCCGCATTAGATGTTTCGCATTAAAAAAATGAGGAAAATCCATCAATTTCGGGAAAAGTGCCCCGACCTACGCGTGCATCTGTGTGTGTCTGCAAAATGCGCAGCATTTTTTCAATTTCCCCAGTTCCATTTCGAAACTTTCCAATTTTCACTATCGACAAATTTCGTAACAACGGTTACATTCATCTAAACGTACTTAGCATATATAGTTTCAATTTAACGATGACGTGTGTATATCTTGTATTTCTATCCAACTGCTGGCCGGATGTCGTATAATGGCGCGTTCACCGACAAAAGAACATTTCTTCCTCGGGATTTTCACCTCCCTTTCTGCCTCCCTCCGCTCCCTGTCCCCCTCCCCCCGGCCACCTCCCCCTCCCCCCCCCCCCGCCCACCCACCCATTCTCCACCACCATAGCTCCATCTAATCGTCCTCTCTCACTCCCATAGTTTAATGCGCGCACACGCCTGCCCCGCCGACAGTTCGCTAAGTTTATACGCTCGCGGATGCGATTCTGGGATGTGACACAAACCCGGGAGAATATCTCGCGTTTTATTATTGCCACCACTACGCCGTTTGTGCAGCTGTACATTTCACTGTTATAACTGTTGCTGCACCATGTGATAAAGGATCCTCGTTACAATAAGACACTTTACATATGGGGTTAAACATATTGAGGAGAAAAAAATAACAATAAAAATAAAAATTGAGAATTACTGAATAGCCTGTATGCTATTGAGCGATAAAGAAAAAATTGATTGCATCTAGGCCTTTGCATATTGCGGGAAATATTTGACTTCCGGGTGCAATGTAATGATGAATCTGGGAGAGGGAGAAGGAAGAGGTGTATATTTTTTCCCATATATACGTATGTGTGTGTGTGTGTTGATCTGTGCAACGAATTTTAGCGCAAATCTTTGGTGAAGACATTGTCATAATTTTCGACGATAACTCGGAACCGAAAGGTGCTAGAGAATAATTTATATAGACTTTTTTGTACAGAAAGATGTGCTCTACAAAAAAGGTCATAGCAAGGTACCGCCTATATCCATTTGTTTTCAAGTTATTCCCCCGATACGTGCGATGAATCCAAATGCGCTTATCCCGCGTTACCACTTTGCTCCTGAAAAATTATATATAACCGCAGAGTATCTAATATTTCAATATATTCATAGAAGGTAATTTGTTTCTACAATCGATAGCGATGATAATACGTTTTCATTGAATAATTAATATGCCAGTCGAAAGCTTTTTTCGAGTGTTTTTTTTTCATCGTAGGGTTACGCGCATGTAGGACGCTATCGACGATAGACATTATGATTTATTCAATAGGTGCCTTCTACGCTGGGTTAAAAAAATGTAAATGACAAAGAAATATGCCCAAAGCCAGGAATAATTCCCCAGCTATGGATATCTCCCCCTCAACGATTGCTTTATCATTCGAAATATTTGCGGATCGAGAATTGATACGACCCCAATGTTTGGATAGTATACAAACGTATGACTCATGCAGATTTCTATGGAAAAAGTTCGACAATAAAAAACGACATTATTGATCTATATTTTGAGTGACATATACGATAAATAAATGTATGAATCTCAGGTACAAAGTGCCCTTGTACCTATCACTCGCATCCTATAATATCATCTCCATCTATGTCTGCAGATGCTGCAATTGCATCAAGGTACTGGTCATCTTGGTAAAAACATCTTTTTTATAAACTCCATTCAGAAATGAAGGCAAAATTGAATCGGACAAACAGGATGTACATGTGACCCTCGACGATTCGCATCATGAAATTCCCGATGTGTTAGCCCCTGTGTGTACGTGTGTGTATGTGTGTGTGTGTGTGTGTGTTGAACATTTGGAATAAATTGAACGCTATCGCCTTCCCTATGAGTGTTACAAAAAAAATCATACAACAAAAAATGTATGTTTCTATATGGGGAACAACTTTTATTTAGAACTTTTCCGTCTAACTCTCACTCTTCGTGTAATAGAGCGATATGGACAATTAAAATCGTTAACCAGTGATATGTCCTAAGCTATGGAAATTATGAATAAAAGTCGTAAAACGTTATGTGTGTATTTTTGTATGACGAATAACATTTATTATACACTTTTTCTCCTAGCTCTGACCGTTCTCGCGATAGAGCGTTTTAAATAATCAAAATTGTTAATAACAATTGGAGGAATTGTTTTTGAAGATTCACCCTCCTTTCCCATCTGAACTTTAGCGAGAGGTGATTCTTGGTCAAAGGAGAAACAAATCGATCCAGCCGGTTACGAGGATCAGGTGACTAAAAAATCACTCACATATGAACACACACACACACACAGAATCTTCATATAAAATTTGTCAGAATGCTGCGAAACGTCGAGAAAAGTGAAAATTTTTCATTTCTGAGATTCTTCATTATCGGGGTCATTACAATAACTTTCCTAAATCTCTTTTCTCAATCAGTCTCTCATATATTTATTTTTGTCACATGATATTTAGTTCTATTACCATTGACACTAGCCAACCAAAGTCGGAGGGCAGAATGAGCCAAGCAGATACACTATAGTCTTACAAGTCATGGGAAAATAAATCTTGTGGACACTCACAAGGGGGGGGAGGGGGAGGGAGTGGACACTGGACGCTGTCACCGGACACGGGTTCCAAGCGACTTGCAACAGATCGCGTGCGTGGAAAGAGAGGACGGCTATCAATGGCTGCATTTGTGCCCCGCTGTATTCACTGCTTGTGTAAGTTGGTGACTTCCTATCCATGAACAGCTCGATTCGATTTACACACGTGTGTATAGAACATTCGACGAATGGGGTGGAGGTCGGTGGGTGGGGGGGGGGGGGGGAAATCGGCGATTCGCGAGAGAACAAGAGAATACCTTCACACTACATATATCGTACGGGAGTGTAACGAAGTCACGCTGGAACGCCCTGTTGTTACTGCTTACGACTATAAGAGATCTTTGGCGTGAGACTCCGTTCCTGTTCTGTTGTCTTAACTCACACGCCTCTCGCTTGGTATACGTGTGAGACATTCCGGGGAGTAGTGCAGCTGATCTGTGCATGGAGCGAATGAAAAAAAAAATATTGTCAAGCAGACTGAATGACTGCAAGCCTATCAGCTCTGGACCAATCACTTGCTGAGGTACGGTGATCATCCAGCGCTGTTGGCGTTCCAGATTGGCCCAAGCTGCGTGGATGTGCTACAGCTTGGGAAGAGCCGGTTTCAATCACGAGTGCTCTGTCAATTTTCACCTGGACCAAATACATGATGGACCGCGAGGTATGGAATCACTTCAAGTTTGATACTCGATGAGATATCAGAAGACCTCCCAAAGATAGGCGCACAACACTTGTCTACTATTCTACGGAATGCCGCGAGTGTCTATGGGAGGGGGGGGGGGGGGAAGGAAAGTTGTATGCTGTGGGAATCCAGCGTACCCTCTACCTCTATCATCCTATCCCGACTCACAACCCCATGAGTACTCCGGAATTTACCTTTACACCGTGCCAACGCATTCCGCCGATTAGATATACTTCGTCTTCTGATGCTACGGTAAACACCGGAATCCCGCGCATTCGATTATCGGTTTCACCGGAAACCCTGCAGCCACGGTACTTTATTGTGTTATTTGAAGGGGAACTCATAGGGGATTTTCTTTCACTGTGATTTTTTTTTTTTTTTTATTTACGCGGCGATCGGATTTAGGATATAGCGCAACCAGTCTGGTGGTAGCGATGGATATTTTCAACTTCTGAAAAGATATTGTTAAACCATTTTGGCAAGGTCGGCTTCGATCGTTCTTGAAATTCTAATTTTTTTTCAGCGCTGGTGCTCTAGATTATGATGTCTAGATGTGTGTAGGTTAATAAATAAACTCACCGGGATCTAATCTGCTTCGAGGAAATTGTCTTCACGGTAGGACTGTGTCCACCCACCGTCGAGCGGCAGCCGTGCACATAGGGTAGCACTTCGGCACTCTGAAAAGGAAGCCAAATAAATTACATTATATCTTACAATTTTTCTCTTATTTTATCGTCTCTTATTCTTTATTTCCCCTCATTATCATATTTTATCTTATCCTCTCGTACTTCCTCGATGAACAGAAAACAGTTTCATCGAACAATTTTAAGTGAAGGAGTGGTATTTTGACATGATGATGACGTCTGCTTTTGAATTGATAAACATCAAGTTCTTTAAAACTGAATTGAGAAAAACATAAAATTTTTGGGAAAACTGATACACACAACTGAATTGTCCCAAATATTTTTCGTTCAACCAGCCATCGTGATGAAACCTTGAAAACACCATCCGGCGGCACTGTGCTCACCGTGCGTCCAACGGCTGATTAAATTCACCCAAAATTTCAGTTAAGTTCGCGACTTTTGAAATCAACTAGTGGTGCGCAAATGTGTGTGCCCCATACGGGGCACAAACAAAACTTCCCGATTTGGTATTTCAGCACAGCATAAGAACGCAACTATATATGGTTATGAGCAAACCCAAGAGTGATATCAATAATTGAACTTGTGACTAATAATTACTGCACACGATACTCACCCATCCATACAACACACCTACCTACCCACCCAACCCACCTACCCCCCCCCCCATCCGCCACCCACACAACTCATACAACCCACCCACTCACTCACAGACCCATACAACCGACCCACCCACTCACCCACCCCCATGGAAAAATATATATTAATTTATGTATGAGGAAATATATCATAATATATTAGATATATCTCATATAAATTTAATGTAAAAAACATCCATTAAAAAAAGAAAATAGAATATAAGATTTATATATTTTCACCATTTATATCTTCATGATATGCATAATATATACATGAAAATATGAATAATACATGTCAAAATATATAATTTCATTATATATGTATACCAAAATCATATTTATAAATAACATATAAATTCCGATACATGGTATAATATAGTAAGCATATACGCGGAAATTATATATGACTTATGTATAATTCATGTATCTAGAATATATTAAATATATGAGTGAAAATATATTGTTGGATCTAAGAGGTTTATATTAGTCCCAGATAGAAGGTCATAGATGTTAGATAGATACGTATATCTTTCACTCATATATCCTATATCAAACTCTCAGCGCCGTTATTACGCATCGTATTGTTTTGAAATATAGTGCCCCAATGGTCGAATAGGCCGATCAGCGATAGTACGTGATATTATTAAGTGATATTTTCGACATAGCTAATTCAAGTAATTAGGAAAAGTTGTGTATTCCGCGATGGAAGTTAGACATCGAAAAAGCGTGCAAATACATCTAGTGGTGAGGCGCAGGTAAAGAAAGGTAAACGAATTGAATATATACCAAAAAAATAAACCAATAATATGTGACTCCATACATACTTTTATATATATTTATACATCATTAATCTATATATTATATAAATAGAATATTAAAAGGATATAAGAAAGTAATAAGTACCATGTATTAATATATATGGAGTCAGATACTATTTGTATATTTTTAATATAAGTGTTGTATACTCCAATGGGCCAATTTGATATATGCCATATATTTCAGTTTATAATATCTTCACCCTACAAATATAATTATGTTATATCCTCTTACGTTATAAAAATATATTTTTTTGATATATAGTGATATATAAAAAAATATACATTTTTCCATGGGGCCGAACGAATGATTCTTTCAATTGTTATCAACAAATTGAATTGTTTATATCGCTCTATCGTAAGCACAGTTCGAGATACGAAAAAAACGGTTTAATTGATTATCTTACAGAGAAATTCGCATGTGATATTTTCTCGATATTTTCACATTCTTCGCATCGCCTGTATCTAACTTCGATCTGGAAGGAGAATTTGAACGAAATAAGGATTTTGTCTATTATTATTAACCATTGTCATTTCGTATCGTTAACCGTTTCGACTCGCGAACAAATGGAATAACAAAATTTCGCCGATATTGTTGACGATTGCAAAGTCATTGTAGTCATTACTCGGAATGAAGTGACATGTAGAAAGTGCGCGGAAGGATGCCGTTATACATCGGAAGCTGCAGGTGGTTAACTACAGCTCTATAAATAGACAACTATGTATCTCTCTTGATGTAAGTCATATGGTAGTAGCTTCTGAATTATTGCACTCATAATTCAATTAGTTTTCATTCTCTGAAATTGAATAGGCATCTGTTGGGTGGACAGAAATGGCGGGCTGTGTGTGTGTGTCGGTGTGTGTATGTGTGTGTGTGTGTGTGTGTGGGGGGGGGGGGTTGTGTTTGGCTGGGTGAGTGGGTGGGTGGGTTGATGTATGGCTGGGTGGTTCGGGGGAGGGTAGATGTGTGTGTGGGTGTGTGTGTGTGTGTGTATGTATATGTGTAAAACTAATTTTTCGACATAATTATGTTAGGCCCTCCATGAGCACACAAACACACTTCCGGCCCAATTTTTTTTTTCATCTAAAAAATCTACTGTGCGGCATAATAGTAATCACATAACCAATCATATGGTAGGCAATGGAAAATCCTCTTTGCATTTTCAGGGGCAAAACCTCAACGCCCTCTATATGAAAGTTAATAACTCAATTAATTTTTTTTTCTGCTATCCATTGAAAGCGTATTTATCCCATCGGCAAAAAATGGGCGTTTGAGGATCTAATCGGTCAAGTAGGTGTTCCGAGTGGGTGAGCCGGTTGCCATCACTGACATCAGAGTCGTAGCAGTTGCGAGGACACCAGTGAAGATAGTCTGGTGAATCAAGAGGGGAATGATGAGGGAGAAAGGCGGAGATAAAGATGGAGAGAGATGTGTGTGCGAAGGATGCTGGAAAGTCCGAGTGGTGGCGGTACGGCCAGTACGGTCAGGTGGCTCGCAAGGACGCGGCAGGCCGTTCACCCGCTTCTCAGCTTGGGTTCAGTCAGAGGCTACCAATCCCCTCCATACCCCACCATACAGCCACGTCGACACACGCACCTTTATATAGTATCTATTCCGCACCCTTTTTTTGTTTTTTCTCCATTTTTACTAGCCTCACTTCTGAGACATTTCGCGGAGAGACAAATATTGTAGACTATAACTACAATATGGTTTACGAAGTAATGCTACTTTTCACGCCGCAACATAGTAGTTTCTACTATGTTAAATGGTAAACTACTATGCTAAATGATAACTCCTACTAGGCGATGTAATTTTTACAATACTGGAAAAACATATCATGCGGACATGGTGAAACATCCAATGTTGACACGGTAATTATTACTATGTTCATCATAGTAAACGGAATTGTGTTCCATAGTCGGTTTTACTATGCCACCATAGTGAGATTGATCATGTTAACACAGTAAGATTTATTATGCCAAAGTAGGATTGACCATACTAATCTTGTAGGATTAACTATGCCAACGTAGTAGGATTGATTACGTCAGCTTAGTTGGTTTGACTTTGAGAAGGTAGTTGGATTGAGTCTGTCAAATTATAGTTGGATTGACTATGTCAACCTATAGTTGGATTGACTATGTCAATCTACCAGGATTGACCATGTCAATCTACCAGGATTGATCATGTCAATCTACCAGCATTGACCATGTCAATCTACCAGCATTGACCATGTCAATCTACCAGGATTGACCACGTCAATCTACCAGGATTGACCATGTCAATCTACCAGGATTGACCATGTCAATCTACCAGGATTGACTATGTCAATCTACCAGGATTGACTATCTCAATCTACCAGGATTGACAATATCAATCTACCAGGATTGACAATATCAATCTACCAGGATTGACCATGTCAATCTACCAGCATTGACCATGTCAATCTACCAGGATTGACCACGTCAATCTACCAGGATTGACCATGTCAATCTACCAGGATTGACCACGTCAATCTACCAGGATTGACCATGTCAATCTACCAGGATTGACTATGTCAATCTACCAGGATTGACTGTGTCAATCTACCAGGATTGACTATGTCAATCTACCAGGATTGACAATATCAATCTACCAGGATCGACCATGTCAATCTACCAGCATTGACCATGTCAATCTACCAGCATTGACTATATCAATCTACCAGCATTGACTTTGTCAATCGAGTAGAATTGACTATGTCAATCTAGTAGAATTGACTATGTCAATCTAGTAGAATTGACTATGTCAATCTAGTAGAATTGACTATGTCAATCTAGTAGAATTGACTATGTCAATCTGGTAGGATTGACTATGTCAATCTAGCAGGATTGACTATGTCTATCTAGCGGGATTGACTACGACAACATCGCAACGCTCTACTATGATGACATAGCAATATTTGCTATGCTGGTCTCGTAAAACAAGTTATTGTCTTCCGTTGCGTTTTTAACGAACATATTATAACACTATGTCTGTGATAAATCTGCTTTTTCATTATCTACATTCACTTTTTATGTCTATATCTATATGTGTATGGATATATACGCATGCGTATGCGCAGTAGGAAACGGACGAATGTTCCAATCCCAGTTTCTATCGAACAATTTAGCCGATTAAGATGTACCATACGGTAATCAACCCAGCATTACGTAATTAAAACCTGACTCGATCCGTATCGAAATTACATCAGCCGTCCATGAGTTATTAACATAAAAGAGGACAATTTTTTTTTTTTTTTTTTTTTTTTAATATTTCCAAATCTAATCGCAGAACAGAAAGGACGGAAGATCATTTTTTTTTGGGCGATAAGAGAGACCTACATTTCGTTTCAATTGATTGTATTGCACTTCATTTTCTGGCATTTAATCTTTTTTTCCTACATGTTGAAATGTTAGACCTCAATTAAAATATACATTGCAGATTTATAAAAAAATTCCCAAATATTGTTTTTTTCCAGATAATTTCAATTAAAAAAGATTTTTTTTTCGAGAATTGTAAAGAATTTCCAAATTTCGAAAATTTTGGACTTTTGAATTTTGCAATTTTTCCCGAAAATCTCGCACTTGCTCCTCAAAAAACTTGACCTGTTTGTGCTGTGTTATAGCGTGTTGAATCCGTGTATTGACCCTGTCTTCTGGTGAATATTCATGGCAGCGACCTTCGCATAATCTCCATAAAGCGCTTCTCCGATTTGTGGTCCTCTGCTATCACTAACCGAGTCATTCACTGCATTTGACTTCCCCTAATTTCCACATTTTATTTCTCCACAGAGTGACTCTGTGTTACGATTTTTTTTGCAAAATACTCTCAAGGAAGGAATATAGGTAAATAAAAAGATAAGATGCCCAGCATGCGGAAGTCAAAGGCAGAAGTAAAACGTGGGCGTAGCGCGAGAGAAGAAGCTCTCCCGCAGAGAACTAATAACCGAGTGATTTGGTCCCGGTATTTTACACACACACACACACACACACATACACATCCAAATAACAGCACACACCTAATGTACATGAAGGAAATACGTGTATTCCTTTTTTTTTCTTACTCCGATAAACCGCGCGCTGTTATTAGCTTTCTTTTCGTAATACTTGCCCTGTCAACAGCAGGATACGTAAGAGACCAACTTTTACGTTGTGATCTTTGTTAGTGCACGTATTTTTCCCCGATTACAATGGGCTTTTACTTGGCCCGGTGTTTCTCGCTCTCGCGCCAAAACTTTTTGTCGATTAGTTTTCGGAGTTGAGGAGGGTAGCTAGAATAGGAGTGGGGGTGGCATGAGGGGGACACCCTAAATCGTTTTACAACATTCTTTCTCACTTCAAGATTACACGAGGAGGACAGTTTGATAAAAATTACATTTTTGGTTAGTACAGATGTAGTATTGTCAATTTTCAGTGGGTTTTGAATTAATTAAACAATTTATTTCTTGGAGAATGCATTTGATGTCGCTAAGTGTAAAAATTTCGCATAGTAAATTTTATCATGGGTGAGTGAGGGTGGGTGTGTGTGTGGGTGGGTGTGGGTGGGTGTGGGTGGGTGTGGGTGGGCGTGGGGGGGATTACCGTCCAGAATCGCTTAATCAAGACGGAAAGATCGCAAAGTAATGCGGCATTGGAATTTATCTCAACAAAAAGTTACTATACCGAAAAATCACAAACATAAAATGTTCTCCAAAAAAAAAAAAAAAAAAAAATTGCTTCACAAAAATATTCAATGTCATTTTTCCCTAAACTCCTCCTTCAGCAAGATGACTTTTCAAGAAAATAATTATTATTCATTCATAATTCCATATATATATATATATATATATATATAAATCATATAATCAGTAATAGTGTGTGTGGTCCACGCGTAGAAGACTTCCATTGCATGTTCAATCCCCAAAGTTAACAACAGCAGTGGGAGAGAATCTCACATTGACAATAAATGAATGAAAAAGAAAAAGCGAAAGAGAAGACGAATTTCAGGGGTCTAAGAGGGCCACGGCCTAAAGAGGGTGAGGAAGGCGGGGGGAGGGTGGGAGCAGAAGTCGATTGAACAGAAATTGAATGATTGGGGCATGCCTCGAGGGTGCTTGATTGTTCATTCAAACAACAATCGTAATTGCGTTACACACCGTGCGTTTTTCGGTGGAAAGGGAGCAAGTCACCAAGTGAGTGTGAAGGGGTTCACTCTATCTCTGTCTTATTCACATGGCTGTAGTTATTTGGTTTAACGACATGGGAAACTACTTCTCCCCACTGGTGAAACACATACGCTCACAGAACTCGAGCACCTTAACTATTCGACACACCTCTTGACGTGCGTTAACATTGTTAGCGCTACTGCGAATTGTTCAGGCACGCGCTCATTCTTGTTTCACTCATTAGTTTTATTTTTCTCATGATTTGTTTTTCACTTTGAAGCCAATTTGAAGGATTAATGGACTAATTGAATATTGCAAAATAATTGTTACAGCGTAAAGTGGAAAAAAATGTTCGTCGTTAAACGGCCTTTGGCCAAGAAGCGGGAACTTACATTCGAACACACACTTAGCCACCCGCCCATCCACCCACGCGCCCACCCGCCCACCCACCCGTCCACCCACCCGCTCACCCTCGAACCCGCCCAACCACCCACCCGCCCACCCACCCACCCGTCCACCCACCCACCCATCGGCTCACCCTCAAACCCGCCCAGCCTCCCACCCTCCCAACCACCCACTCACCGACCCACCCACCCACTCACCGATACACCTACCCACCCACCCACTTACCCCTTTACCCACTTACCCACCCACTTTTCCAACCACTTACCCACTCACACTTACCTACCCACTTACACTTACCCACCCACTCACATACACACACACACACCCACAGCACATACTGCCTCCAGAAACATTAATTTTCACGGTACCGCAGCTGTATGAACTTGTTGTTAGAAAGTTAATAGCTACATGAATATCAGAGTGTTCCCTACTATTTGACATATGTATACAAAAAAATCTTTGATAATAACAATGATAATAATACTTTTCTTGTCCCTGCTTTCACATTATTGTGTAATGCAAGATCTGGAAATTAAACAAAAACAATCATAAATTTGTATTTAAGATATTTCTCCACACCCAACTAAAATTGCCCACTAATGAATCCACCAAAATTCTTCATTTAACATCTAATTTATTCGTCTGCATGTATATGTATACGATATATTATAGTACGGGTGAAACATTATGTGGTGGCTAGACCCCTGGGGAAATAACTAATGATTTGCTTAGTTAATATTTGTTCAGCTACACGTTTCTTTCAAGTCGCTTCCTAAATTGAGGTTGACGCATTGTCAGCGCCTCTTAATTTTTTTTTCCTTTTTTTCCTTCACTACCACAATCTCTCGCCTTTTTTTTTCCACATAATTAACATAATAATGCAAATACAATGATGGCGACGCGCTCAGTGCGATGGGTTTTGTTTGACCAGGTGAAAATTCCACCATGCCGAATTACGTCGCTAAGGACAACCTGTACACATCATTGTTTTATCTGTGTGTGTGTGTGTGTGTTTGCTTTTTTTCCGTACATTTTTTTTACCTGGCCGTCTATCCTCTTGTCACCTGACAATGGTTTTCTAATGCAATTAGTAGGTAAATGTGAAATTACGCAAACCAAAGTGACAAGTCCCGCCAGAGACTGACTATACATTAATTTTTTTTTCTTCTCGAAGAAAAAAAAATGAAGAAGAAGAAAGAAAAAAAAAACGACTGAGAGAGAAGCGGAATCTCGTGAGATGAATGACGTAAAATGTGCGAAACAAAAATAGACCCAGTGGTGGTCCAGGGCCAAGTTGATCTACTGCCAGTGTATTAGAGACTTTGTATTATTATATATACAGATCAAAGGACAGTTTTTACCTACCATTGAGCTCAATACCATAGTGAGTAATATACAGAAAGGAAAGAAAGAGTCAACCGGAGATTTCTCATTTCCAGGTAATTAATTTACAATGAAGCTTTTGCTCTATGGCTCCCTACATGCGCCAAAAGGGGAGCTAATCCTTGTTTTCGAGGGTTACTTATGGCTTCGATCTTCCGACGGGGATGCCGACTCCCGACGAGTGGCTTGTGTGTGCGCGAGAAAAAAAAAACGATGGGTGGGGTGGGGGGCGGGGGGGGGGGGGGGGGGGGGGGGAGCTCGACCGATTGGGAACAGCACACTTTGGTGGTCCAGCGCATACCACAGGCCACTTCATACAGTATATCTTTTATTTTTCTCTCTTGTCTTTATACCCAGCAAAAATTAACTGACTCGGGCAATACACTTCGGGATTTCACTATATAAATATCCCCGTTTTGTGGGGATTTGGGGGATATAACCACATATTTGAGCATATTTTTGTCCGTGACCCCAAGATATGGCCCCAAAAATGGGGAATATTTTATCCCCAAATTGAGGATATTCAAGTTCGGGGATCGGGGATATGTTATCCCCAGCCGGGGTCTATTGATATACCGAAGTAACATTTTCATAGATTCCTTAATTTCTTATCAGTTAAATTCCTGGTCATTGATATCATAAATCGTCCATTCAAGTCAATTGAAGTTTTCACGCAAGTTCATTATATAGATGACTAAAGAATATTCCATATTCCATTTATGTGGAAGGGATACATGATCGAATCAATCAAGTTATAAGTCAGGTGGAGTCTAAAAAAAGGCATTTGATGAAAATCATTGTCAAGCAGAGGAGCGACTTTACTCAAGTAGAGGTTGAGTTGAACCGAATGGAGTGTCTTGAGGTCGAGTGAAAAAGCGATGGACTCGAGTTAAATGGACATTGACTTAAGTCAAGCAGAGGTCAGGTTGAGTCAAGTACAGATTGAGTTGAGTCAAGTGCATATTGACTTGAGTCAAGCACAGATTGATTAGAGTCAAGTAGAGATTGACTTCAGTTAAGTAGAGATTGATTCGAGTCAAGTAGAGTTTGACTTGAGTCAAGTAGAGTTTGACTTGAGTCAAGTAGAGTTCGATTTGAGTTAAATAGAGATTGGCTTGACTCAAGTAGAGATTGACTTGAGTCAAGTAGACATTGACTTCAGTCAAGTTGCGATTGATTCGAGTCAAGTAGAGTTTGACTTGAGTCATGTAGAGTTCGACTTGAGTCAAGTAGAGTTCGACTTGAGTCAAGTAGAATTCGACTTGAGTCAAGTCGAGCTTGCCTTGAGTCAAGTAGAGATTGACTTCAGCCAAGTAGAGATCGATTCGAGTCAAGTAGAGTTTGACTTGAGTCAAGAAGAGATCAGCGTGAGTCAACTAGAGATGAACCTGCGTTAAATAGAGGTCGACCTGACTCAAGCAGACATCAACCTGACCCAACTCGAGGGAAACTCCACTGAAGTAGATATAGATATAGATTCCTATCGAGTTAAAAACCGGCTGGAGTCAAATATAGGTGGGCCTGATCCAAGTCGAGATGAACCTGACTCACGCAGAGACGGCCTTGACCTAAGTTTCCAATGACCGTTTATAACTCATCGACTCAAGTTTATAGTGATCGACATGACTAAAATAGAATGGTTGAATTATCGACTTGATTTAATTACAACCGAGTTAAATAGACTTTCTGAATTGGATCAGCAAACTTGTTGTTTAGAATAACAAAATTTAACAAAAAAAGCGGCAATTCCCGGCGACATAACTCATGGCATACTCAATGACTTGATAAGCTGTAGCTACTTTAATTTTCTTTCGCATGAGAAGCTGAAAAAAAAATGTGGAGAAGAATCGAGGGCACGTATGTACATGACGATGAGGTAATTGCAGACGGGGATTCTCTTGATCGTGAAAAAAAATAATTGAAAGAGGAGTGTGTGCAGAAAAAACCGGATGTCAGCCGGAAAATGACAATCACCTACCCGACGGATCGACTGTTTTCTCTGTCTGACGTCGAATTGACATTTCACGGAAGGGGGGGGGTAGAAAATGAGTGAGGAAAGGCAAATATGAGGAATTGCGAATGGGACACGTGGAGGAACTAGGAAAAAAAAAATACAAATAAGAATGTTTCTCTTGCTCTCATATTTGACAAGACATCGATTGAATATGGCGTATAATTATTGTTATGTGTAATAATTTTTTTTTTCAACTTTTTTGTAGTGTTTGACATAATGAAACGTCTTTTTTGTTTTTGTCGCAACCAGCACTTTGCATTTTTCTTCTGATGAACGGTAATGCCGTATCATCTAGACAATTATTACTTGAAAAAAGAAATATGAATAGTGTATGTGACGTTTTTCATCTCGCTCAGAACATGGACAATGGTTAGACTTAAGTTCTGAAACTCGTGTTATCGATAAAATGTTAATTTTTCGATTTCCGAAATGGCATCAAATTTTGATCGATGCTATCTCGGTGTACATGATATTAAATTAAAAGGATAGTTTTCCGGAAATCTTATACTGAATTTTTGACAAACTGGAGAACACCACTGGAAACACCACAGCATCCAATTACCCAGCTCCCTCCACCTGTTTCTCTCACTTTCAATTGATGGACAGCTTTTGGAGAATATCGCTATACAGAGCTCATTGGAGGTATATAGAAAATCCTCATTACTTGAATTTACTTGCGGCCCACTGCCGCAAAATGGAATGAGTCAGGAATGTGGAAGCGGCACCTCAATAGACGTCTATATGTACATTCAATAGAACCCTTTGAAATTAAGAGGGTGATGGGGGAGGTGTAGGTGTGTACAGAATTAGAAGGGGGGATTGGTTGTTTTGTGACTATTGCAAATGGGGATAATATGTATATCTACATTAAAATCCCATGACAGCCGTTGAAATGTCCAATTCAAGACACAATGTGAAATCACGGGATATATTCGATGTATACCAAAAGTACACACAAGTCACCCACCCACCCGCTCACCCGTCCACTCACCCACCCACCCACCTTCCCACACAGACATCCACTCACCCACCCACCAACTCGCCCATCCACTCACCCCCCCCCCGCCACCCACCCACCCACCAATCCACTCAGGATCCACTAAGCCACCCACCCACCCATCCACTCACCCAGCCACCCACCCACCCATCCACTCACCCACACACCCACCCACCCATCCACTCACCCACCCACTCACTCATCCACTCACCCACCCACCCAGCCATCCACTCACTCACCCACACACCCATGCATCCACTCACCCACCTACCCACCCACTCACCCACCCACCCATCCACTCAGCCACCCATCCACTCAGCCACTCACCCACCCGCCCACCCACTCTCCCGCCCACCCACTCACCCGCCCACCCACTCACCCGCCCACCCACCCATTCACTCACTCACCCACCCACCCATGCACTCACCCACCCATCCACTCAGCCACCCACCCACTCAGCCACCCACCCACCCATTCACTCACTCACCCACCCACCCACCCACCTACCCACCCATCCACTCACCCACCCACCCTCCTACACCCACTCACCCTCGTACACCCACCGACACACACACATTCAATTATCCACTCACCCATCAACTCATTCACGTATCAACACACGAGCGCGCAGACACACATATATACATGCACAGAGCGTCTGTATTATATACAGCAAGCCAAAGTAGCAAGCTTCTATGTTTCCCTCTCTCCTCCAATTTTCTCGTCGACGCCTCTTGTGTATATATATATACGTAAACCTGAAAGCTCTTTTCGTTGGCTGTCATCTTTTCTGAAAAGAATAATATCTCTCTTTGAAAACATTAGCAATTCTATGATTACAGTCTTTTATTTGGTCTCCTCTTCGTCCCATTCATTCTACCCCCCCCCCCTTTCCAGGTCCTTGATGTATATATTTTTTGTAGGAATTCTCTGGAAAGCGGGGAAAATATATATTGTCGGCCTTATTATCGTCAACGTGAAATATGTAGGATATATACGTTAGTTAATGACTTTTTGGACAAGTGGAAGGGACAGGAGACAATTGCAAACGTAAATAATATTGACGGAAAGAAACGTAATTAATTAGGGTATATGAGTATACCAAATTCTGGTGTATTTTAACTTCAATGAAATTACAACCGAAGTGCGCAAATTACGATTTTCAAATCGGTATTCACTCGATGACATTAGGGATCAGTATCAAGGGTATCAAAATATTCTTCAGCATATCTTAAAATGCTAACTGTGTGTTTGTGTATGTGTGTTTCTTTTTGCCTCCGTCCGCCTATTCTGCACTCTCCCCGGTACCTGCTCTTGAGATTTCATAAGTCGGGGCACGACTTCCGCCATTGCCCAGGTGGGGAATTCGAAGCTTGAACGATGAGATCAATCTTGGTCCGACCTGCGCTGCCGAAGCTTGGACTCGATAGCTTCGGCATAGCTTCATCCCATGAATAAGCCTAGACCAAACCCAGCTTAGTTATGTCAAAGATATCCAAGCTTCGTTGGCCCAGCTTGTGCCAAGCTTGGCTCAACCTTAGCGTCCCTAGCGCTGGTCCACAGGCAGAATCCAATCTACGTCCAATATTGGATACATACATACATCCAAGCTTACTAGAATCATCCAAACCCAAGCTTCAGAAACCATGTTGTGCTAAGCTTGGTCCGAGCTCAGCTTTGTTAGCTTTGAATCTTAGCTTCAACAAGCATGAATCCCGGATTGCCCATAACATCTAAATCCAAGCTCCTGAACTGAGGTTGAACTAGGCTGGATTGAAGCATATTTTTCCTAGTTGCGATTTACCGGCTTCAGCGAAACTCTGCTTAATATTGGATTCATATATAAATCCAGGATTGCTGCACCACCTAAACCCAGGCTTGGAAACGAATGTTCAACCAAGCTTGGTCCAACCTCAATATTCCTATCTTCGGAGTTTGAATCAAGATAAATTTTGTAGCTTGGACCAAGATTAATTGTGATGCTTCGACCACGAGAAACTTTGGAACTTGGACGAAAATGAATTTCGAGGCTTGTACCAAGATAAAGTCCGAAGCTTGAATGAAGATAAAGTTCGCAGCTTGTATTAACCTACGTAACTAAGCTAGGACGAAGCTTATTTTCCAAGCTGGGATTGGTGTTACATTCGCATGTTCGGCGTAGATTGACCGAGGCTTCAAAACCCAGTTTTGACGAAGCTTAGTTGGGCCTCGTCCAAGCTTTGATCAAGCTTCATCGCATGGTCAATTCCCGACTAGGTGTAAGCCATCGTGGTTTTGAACCCAGGGAAAACTGTCAGAAACCCCTGTGCTACGATGGCGGGCGCCTATGGTGGAATCCCCTCCCCCTCCCCCTCCCCCGCAGATAATCCCCGAAGACCGAACGCGGACCCAGGACATTCGACGTCTGTGTCTGTGTGTGTGTGTGTGTGTGTTTGGGTGCAAACTGTGCTAAAACAGAAATGTTCATGATTTTTGTCTCAACTAATATAATGAAGACGTAACCTAATTCAACAGATTACCCGATTCAACAGAAGTGTATATTCGGTGTACGCGCAACACAACCGGATTACCCCCAAGTACTCTGATTCTGAAAAAAATTTGGAACAATATTTCAAACAATAATTACAACCAGGCAATTTTGTTTGTGTCCCCTCGTGGCGGTACAAATACATTCAGCCCACTAGTTCTCTATCTTGAATCAACTATCTAGTATAGTAATTAAGTATATTTTTTTCCCTGTGATTAGCACAGGCAGGACTAGTAGCCATATCTTGTGTAGGACCTTATACAGGCGACAAAGACTTTCATTGTTTCGGCAACTTGACGTGGGCCGTTAAGGGGGAGGGAGGGGGGGGGGCGCGATTATTGCTGTCGGATATATCTACTCATGAAAGCCGACTCTTTTCATGTTGAGGCTTAAAATAATTTCAATTCAACGAATGGCTTCCTCCTCTGTACACACATTTCTTTTCTTCGGGACCCTCTTCTTTCCCTCCCCAGCCACCCCCCCCCCCCCTCCTCTTTTTATCTGTCTGTAAACTTTAGACTGCAGGAAGCATGGAAAATTATCATTCCACTGCTAATTATCAGTCTAATGTGTGGTTTCAAAGAATTGACGACGAAATATTGGGCGAATGTCGTATGATGCATTTAAAGTAGCTTCACAGATATATATGTTTGTTGAGGGTGTGGAAAGAAGTAACTTGACGGATGGATCGATGAGGGATGGAGGATTTGACGAATATGGAGCTTAGAGATGTTACACACACCTACCCACACAGTTGCCACTCACCCACTCACACTCACCCACTCATCCACACTGACCCACTGACCCACTCACTCACCCACCCACCCACACTCACCCACTCATCCACACTCACCCGCCCACTCGGACACCCGCCCACCCACTCATCCACACTCACCCACCCACCCATACTCACCCACCCACACTCACACACTCACCCACCCACCCACCCGCCCACTCACTAACCCACTCACTCACTCACCCATTCACTCACCCACTCACTCACCCACCCACTCACTCACCCACCGACACACACACACACACACACACAGACATATATATACAGTCAGATTTCAAGAACATTTTTTCATGCTTCTAGAGCGAAGTTAAAAAGTTCAGTCGGACACCTAAGCAAATGTTCATAAAGTCTTCCAAATTTGCACAGTAAAATCCATAAAACATTATTATTTTTATGCTAATTATCGGTTTCAAAGAATTTGTCTGAGAAACATTGAAGAATATTGCGCCATGTCGTTAATACATTTCTTCTGGGTATCGGTAGTCTCGGCGAAAGAGTTTGGGCGGAAAAAAAATTTGGTATTTAACGTCTACATGTGCGGTGTAGGTGATGGCTGATGATGTGTGAGGGTTCATTTGCAATTGCACTGAAGTTCAACACTATCATTGGTGTATGTATACATGGCTTATATGGCCATTAAAGTAAGTCGTTTTAAATTACAACGTACGTATAAATGCGCTGACTGACATAGACTGATTGCACCCTGGGTCCCTCCATGTTTTTGTCAATGAATAATTATTGTTCTGCTCAGCTCGATGATAAAAAAATCTACGCCGGGGATGGACTTGTGATGTGCAAGGTTGTGCAAAAAAATGTGCAATATATCAAGACGGTCAAGGGGTTATAATCACTATGTGCCCCTATGGAACGAAAGATGTACATGAAAAATATTGCACATTTTGGAAAAAATGTCTTCGCGGTTCCGAGAAAGACTACCCCCACATTGGGGATGAAATCTCCCTTTGAGGTTTGCATTATACCCAGGGCAATGGTATAGTAGTGTGGAATTTTTCAGGCTCTAATACGAGTTCATCGTTCAACGACTGGTCCATGCAAGATAAGGATGTAGAAATTGAGGTTTTCTATGGCTCTCCCTCAATCACTGGATGGACCGAGAATGATGTCCATTGGATGCTGTGGTCCACAGTTTGAACTGTGTGAATGTGGCGCGGTTTGGGAGAAAAGTCCCCGTTAATCGGGTTGAAGCGTCAATGAAAAAAAAAGGATGGATGGATTACATCCGCGTCGGGGATTCCAATATCTCCGATTAGAGGATTTGGAGATTGAAAATCAGGAGATTCAAGATAGAATTCCGAAAATTTTCTTCACGTTTTTTATATGCACTCGTTGTTTTTTTTTTTATCCACGAGGGATATTCGGCCCACTCATTCTTTCATGATGCTCTCGGTATATATGATTATCACAATTGCAGCTTCTCCTCACTAAAAGAGGTCATTCCCCGAAATAAATTGCAGGTTCATAATTGCCAGATTCTGGGAATATTACAGCGCATACCTGTACAGCAAATTTCACCGATAGTCTTTGGTGTACTGATATGAAAACATAATTTTATTGAGATTATTTCCCCCCCCCCCCCATAAACATGTATTATTTTCGTGAACAGAAATCAGTTTAATGAGGTATTACCGTGAAAGTAATTTTTTTGTGAGACACATTTCGAGGGGATTAAATCAGATTCGATTGTATCATATATCATATATCAGATATCATATATCATATATCATATATCATATATCATATATCATATATCATATATCATATATCATATATCATATATCATATATCATATATCATATATCATATATCATATATCATATAATTTTTTTTTCAAATATATTTATATTTTCATTACCAAAATTTTCTACAAAAAGAAATGTAGCAATCCCTCAAATCTTGTGCGATTACAGCCGCCGCAAGGGGGCGGGGGGGGGGGTCTCGGATAGAGGACCTAATGAGGTCCTCCTTACTCATTATTTAGTGCCAAGACCTAATTTCCGACCTGGTACCATCTCAAATCTTTCAGTTGGTACCGAACTGATATTTTTCCACACATTCAACGATTCTTTACACACACCATTTTTTCCCCCTACCATCAATGCAAACAAAATTGAATCAAGCAAGACTAATAAAAAAAAAAAAAAACCTGCATAAAATATAAATTCTCCCGGCAGATACACTTAATTAATTTAATTGTCGACAGATATTTGACAAAGAGTTTTACTGCAGTACAATTTCAATGGTAAGTTCAATTAGTGTGATTGCAAAGAAAGATGAGAGGATGCAGAGAGAGGAATGGACCGAGTAAAAGAAACGAGTAAACCTTCTGGCCAAACAAACGGCATGCGGCCTGGATGTGAGATGTTTTGTTTATTTATTTATTTTCATCTTTCTCTCTCTACTTTCCGTTTTCGTTAAAGTCCCTATCCACCCCCCCCCCCACCCGCCCTACGTTTACGGGAGTGATTTTCTTACTTGGCCTATTACTGTACCAGAAGCGGTGGCAGTTTCTCATTCCCAATTGTTTGTATGCAGATTCAGTAGAATAGATATACCTATTATGCTTATTTCACCAGCAGTGGTCGGAACAATGAGACAGAAAAAAATCAAAGTACTGCGCGAGAGCTGCTGTTATTCGGGAAGATCGCTATGTGCGTGTGTGTGTATCTGTGACGATTGAAAATTTTGAATTTTAATTTACTGATATCGGAAATTATTATTGTGCTCTCAAAGATGGAACTGTGAGTGTCTACATGTATGTGTATGGGTGGGTGTGTGGGTGGGTGTGTGTGTGTGGGTGGATGGGTGGGTGTGTGGGTGGGTGTGTGGGTGGGTGTGTGGGTGGGTGTGTGGGTGGGTGTGTGGGTGGGTGTGTGGGTAGGTGTGTGGGTGGGTGTGTGGGTGGGTGTGTGTGTGTGTGGGTGGGTGGGTGGGTGGGTGTGTGTGTGTGGGTGGCTGGGTGCGTGGGTGGGTATGTGTGTGTGGCGGTTGGGGGCGGCGTGGGGGGGGGGGTGTATGTGGGTGTACGCAAAGTTTCGTTAACGATTTATCAGGAGAAATTTGTGTGATGGTTGTAATCGATTCAGAAGTTTTTGTCTTTCTTCCTGTTGTTAAAGAATCCTGATCTTCAAAGTTTCTCATAAAATGAAATGAACTCAAAAATTACACAGTACAATTTTTTTTATCCGAAATTTTCTACACTTTTCACTCTACGCATTTCAATGCTGTGAAGAGCTCCTGCAAACTCGTTCTCATTAGTGTTTCCGTGACTTTTGTTTGATTATTGCAGTCCGCGAATCAACGGTAATTGGGCGAGACGGAGTGGACTCCAAACTGAACCGTGCGATCATCTCAACTACAAGGAGACAGGGGAGAGTGAAAGTACCGTATTCTACTCCTCTCCCCTTCTTTTTTCATCAAATCCTCTCTACGATATAATAGCATTCAAACTAGATCTGAGTTGAATGATTGATTGATGTCATGTCGCTTGATATTGATTATTTTCACACGAGCCGATCAATTGACATAGATTAAGGAACCAATCGTGAATAATTATCAATAACATTCGGATGAAATTTCGATATGGGGAAATGATTGTAGTGATTGACAACTAGAAAACTATTAGTTACTATCTGATGCATATGTGCCTGTGGCTTTGCTGTCCTCTCTTGCATTCGCCACGGTAGCTGCTCTTCATCATTTCGTCTAAAGGGCCTACTGGACACCCATCCATGTGTCTGCGGCCGACATGTGTCTGGTCATCCTATGTCTGAAAACAGGGTCAACCTCTAGAAGCTCCTATGCTACGATGGCGGGTGCCTATGATGGGATCCCCCCCCCCTGCGACGGGTTAGATTCCCGCTCGGCCTTGCGGTCTCATTTGATGGGCATCACCGATAAGACTTACGGAATGTTCCTGCTCCTAACCTAGGACCTTGAACCAGATACTTCACCCACTACACCCAGGCCCCGTTTGTGGGTGTGTGTGTGTGGGTGGGTGGATGAGTGGATGGGTGGGTGAGTGGATGGGTGGGTGAGTGGGTGGGTGGGTGAGTGGGTGGGTGGGTGGGTGAGTGGGTGGGTGAGTGGGCAGATGGACGAATGGGTGGGTGGGTGGGCGGTTGGCTGTATGAGGGTGTGTCAGCACATGACAAAATTTTTGGTAAATTGAGGTTATATTTGAAGCAACTACGTGCCACTTATCGCGAAATCTTTTAAAGATAGGAAAAAATATCTCCAACAAAAATTGTTCGCCAGTAAAAAATGTAGATTTTAAGTACAGTGCCTTTTTGTCCTTACGTCGGTGGTTCATAAGATATTACGTATTGAATTCCAAGAAATTAAAAATGATCAGCCAGTTGAAAGCACACACCTTCAACAATAAACTTGACCACTAGTTACTCGCTCATTCGGCAGGTGCAATTCAAAGGTGAATTACGGGAAGCCATCGGTTGTATTTTAATCGTCCGATTTTTGGCTGTGATAATGGCTTCAGTGCACGATATATTCTGCATAACGAACCTGATGCAACATGAAAATGTGTCAGAGTTGAGTGTGCAAATCGGTAGTATACATATATTTTTTTGTTATTTTCGTAATTAGCGGGAGAATACGTTTCCAGTTTGGATACCTTTGTGGTATGTTTTTTTTTTTTTTTTTTTTTTCCACTCTTTCTCTATTTGTATTCACCCACGTCCCCGCTGGTAAGCATTACTACATGGGCAATACTACGGATCAGAGTACCCACCCATTGCGGCTGGGGCCGACTTCGCCGTTTCAGCTCATCGTATTTCTGATCACAGGGTAAACCTCCAGAAACCCCTGTGATACGATGGCGGGCGTCTACGATGGAACCCTCCCCCCCCCCCGCGCGACGGGTCGCGTTCGGTCCCGGCTCACGGTCTCACTTCATGGATACCGCCGATAGCACACACGGAATGTTCCTGCCATCGGTCGGAGTCCGTGAGAAAATATTTTTCAGAAAAAATATTTGCAGCGAGCGGGAATCGAACGCGGAACCTTTGGAATAGTAGGCAGACACTCTACCCACTACACCAAAGCCCCGTCACTACCTTTGTGGTATGTGTGTGTGTGTGTGTGTGTGTGTGGTATGGGGCTTGCTTGTCTTGACTCTTTATTTACTTTATTAAGGCTACAACTGTAATAACGGTATATCCTCAGCATCTATTACATCTTCTTCGCTGGGGAAGATTGTGTATTTTGTTCTCCGCCGTATCATTATCTTCCTCATGCTACTTCTATTGGTGTGAATTAGTCCCATTTTGTGGGAAAAGGTTTGTAATATCTTATTTTAGGCGATTGTGTCCTACTTGGAGAAAAATACATGTATCTGTGCGTTTACGAGTGTGTGTGTATGTTTGTTTGTGTGCTTTTTTTTTCCTCCGTCTCTCTCATTTGTACGCCCCCGGTAGCGGCCGTGTAAGCATTCCTCCAGGGGGCGTACCGGACACCCACCCATGCGGCTGGGGCCGACTTTCGCCATTTTTAGGCCATCGTATTTCTAAACACAGGGTAAACCTCCAGAAACCCCTGGGCTACGATGGCCGGCGCCTATGATGGAACCCACCCCCCCCCCCTGCGTCGGGTTAGGTTCCCGCTCGGCCGGGCGGTCTCATTTTATGGGTACCGCCGATAGCACACACGGAAGTTCCTGCATCGGTCGGAATCCATGAGAAAATATTTTGAAAAAATATTCTCCGGCGGCCGGGCGCGAACCTAGGACCTTCGGAGTAGGAGGCAGATACTCTACCACTACGCCAAAGCCCCGACTGTGTTTATGTGCTTGTGTGTGTTCATGTGATTGTATGTATCCTATGAAGACCCATGCACACACACACACACATACACAGCTAGCTCCGAAAAAAATTACAAAATCTCTATCTCTTGCCTGTCTAAAAGTGATATTTCTGAGTATTCAAAGAAAAATTTACACCCATTGTAAGAGTTTCAAGACATTAAAATTAAGTTTGCATTTTTATGGGAAAAGCACCATCATTTGCCTGGAATTCACCACAATTTTTCGTTATATATGTATTATGTATTTGATCTTCTCAAGTTGCTCAATTTCATCATGACCCAAATATTCCCGTTAACTTTCTTACTATCTCCTTCTTCGTTTATTTTCTCTCCTTGCCTCTCGCATCTTTGGATTCTGTATGAGACACATGTGTATATAGTAGGTAACATCTCACGCGTAAATTTGATACAATGTTACATTGCCTTGCGCTACACATTAATCCTTCTCGGGTTACGAGGGCTCTACGAGTCCTCGTTAATATGTTAGATTATTATTATTGATAGTAAGATTAGGTGAGAAACAAAAATATTTATTTTATGCGAATTGTGGAAAGTTTATATCAGGGAAGCAGGTGATGTTTCTTCTCTGTCTACGTGGTATGTGCATTTAAATCAGTGTCTTGAATGCGAAAAATGAAGTTTTGGAATTTTAATGACGGTTAATATTTTGATAATAATAACATTAGGACCACTATAAATGCTTTTGGCGATTGCGAAATGTACTCCCTTACATGGCATATATTTTCTAAAAATAATCTGAGAGTAACAAATATTTCGAAATAATTGTACTAGTCATTAGAGAGAAGAACGTGAATTAAGTTTAGTCGATTTGAGTCAAGTACAATGTCAAGTTGAGTCCAGTAGAGGGTCGACTTGAGTCATATAGAGTGGCGACTTGAGGTAATCACGATTTGAGTCAAGTGGAGTATCGACTTGAGTCAAGTAGAATTACGACTTGAGTCAAGTAGACTTTCGACATGAGTCACGTAGACTTTGGACATGAGTCACGTAGCATTTCGACGTGGCTCAACAATAATCTCGACTTGAGTCAAGCACCATATAGACTTGAGTTAAGTAGGATATCGACTTGAGTCAAGTAGAATTTTGGCTTGAGTCAAGTCGACTTTCGACATGAGTCATGTAGCATTTCGTCGTGACTGAACAAGAATCTCGACGTGAATCAAGCAGAATTTCGAATTGAATCAAGTAGAATTTCGACGTGACTCAACAAGAATCTCGACTTGAGTCAAGCAGAATATAGACTTGAGTCAAGTAGAATTTCGACTTCAGTCAAGTAGACTTTTGACATGAGTCACGTAGCATTTCTTCGTAACTGAACAAGAATCTCGACGTGAGTCAAGCAGAATTTCGAATTGAATCAAGTAGAATTTCGACGTGACTCAACAAGAATCTCGACTTGAGTCAAGTAGAATTTTGAATTGGGTCAAGTAGAATTTCGATTTGAGTCAACTAGAATTTCAACTTGAGTCAAGCAGGATTTGTACTTGAGCCAACTAGAATTTCGATTTCAGCCAAGTAGAATTTCGACTTGAGTCAAGTAGACTTTCGACATGAGTCACGTAGCATTTCAACGTGACTCAAAAAGAATCTCGACTTGAGTCAAGCAGAATTTCGAATTGGGTCAAGTAGAATTTCGATGTGAGTCAACTAGAATTTCGACTTGAGTCAAGCAGGATTTGTACTTGAGTCAACTAAAATTTCGATTTCAGTCAAGTGGAATTTCGACTTGAGTCAAGTAGAATATCGGCTTGGGTCAAGTAGAATATCGATTTGAGTCAAGTAGAATATCGATTTGACGCGAGCAAATCGTAGTTTTGAGTCATATAGAGTGTTGATTTAAGTCAAGCAAATGGTCCACTTGAGTCAACTATAGTATCGATTTGAGTCAAGTAGAATGGTGGCTTGAGTGCCATAGTGATCAATTAAAGTCATGTAGAGTATCAAGTAGTTGAATCAAGTAGTCTTCGGTGGAGTCAAGCACAGATAGACCTATTTTACTCCACTTTCAGTCAAGTAGAACTTTCGGATTGAATCATTAAAATTTGGTTTTGAGGATAAATGTCGATATGTAATCGGATACCATTATTCGCATTTGCATTTTAATTTCAATGCTGAACACATTATTGAATAAATGACCTTGAGGAGGGATACTCGGCACTCGAAATGGATAGGAAAAAATAAATTTGTTAGTTGAGTTTAGTTTCTTAAATTGGAATCAACCACAAAATGGCCACAAGAAGAGGTGTTTTTAATTATTTGAATGAATACTTCATCCTCGGGTTAGGAGCTGCGGTATAAGCCGATGAGCATGTATGGAGATCATCGACCTTCTTAAATTCCTCATTTTGGGGTTTCTATTTGGTTAGTCATTTTTTTAAGGCCCACTCCACTGTCCCTTCTGTGTTCCAAAATAAAAAAAAAATGAAAAACTGGTAATTTATGCACGAAGCGGCCCTTTTCAACCGATAAGATTGGATTGTCACGGCAGGGTATTATGGATACTCACCTCTCTCAGAATGGATTCACTCACTATTTTTTCCTCCTTTTTATTGTCATGCGGCTTCACCTAATGATTCCATAAAAAAAAGAGAAAGAGAAATAATAATCGTTAAAATTTCAGGTTTTTATCTCATTCTCTTCTCCTTTTTTTTTCGTTTTTTCCTTCACTTGACTCTCATTGTGGCTGATGAAATTACAAACGTTTACGGTAGATGCATCTCAAACAAGGAGGGGAGCCAAGTGTATGTAATTGATGCGGAAGAGGGAACGTCACGGATTCACACCCTCGTGTGATTTTGGTATGCAGGATGCTTGGGTACCGTAACAATCGAAGATCCACAAAATAAGAGGGGGGCGGGGGGGGGGGGGGGAGAAGGAGAGAGAGAGAGGGGAAAAAATAAATAACAGATTTTGTGACTCTTGTTCGAAGAATTTGAAATCGAGTGACGGCAGCTGAGACCTCGGTCCATGTAAACAGATTGTGTCCCTTCTCTATATCCATCTCACTTTTACTCATACCAGCTGGACTCGTCTTTTTGGTGATCCCCCACCCATTCCTGCCAGAGGCAGGTCCACCCAGATTTACACGCGCTCACCTGCTCATCCGTTTCAAGAGTGGCCCACTTGTCGCATAAACTTTGGAGAGCCACCTCTTTTACTGGACTGCTCTACACACCTCCACAAGAGCGACTCCAGTTATGAGATGACGCGGCACATGTCAATTTTTATACATCCCAAGAAATTTTTTTTCTCCGATTTCATCCGGTGTTTTTACGGGATCTGAGTAGGATGGGATTACGTGAAGTATTACCACATCTCGATCATTACTTAAGTCAAGTTCTGACTTGACTCCTACTTGATTCACATCGACAGAAGTAGAAACTTGACTCAAGTCAATTCTTTTTTACTGGACTTGAGTGAGGGGCTTGAATCAAGTCCATCATTATTTAACTCAAGTTGAGACTTAACTCAAGTCACATTGAACTTGAATCAACTGGACATTTTACTTCATTGAATTCAGCCAGGATTTGAGTCAAGTCGACTTCTACTTGATTCACATCGCCAGAACTAGAAACTTGACTCGAGTCAAGTCTTTTCATGACGCCAATGGACCTTTACTTGTTTTGACTCGATATGTTTTTTTCTCGGTTACGTTCAAGTCGACGTGTACTTGATTCAGGTTGGGTCGTACTTAGTTCAAGTCAATTACTACTTCAGCCAAGTCGAGACTTTGCTTGAATGAATGCACTATGTACTTGAGTCAAGTCGACTCCTACTTGAGTCAAGGCAACACTGTTCCTGACCAAAGTTGTTGTCGGCTGGATTAAAGGTGACGTTGTACTTAACATTGATTTTCAAGCCGAATGATTTTGAAACACAGCCCCCCCCCCCCCCGCCTGGGTTGGGTTTCTGCCCGGAAAAATCTTACTTCGTTTATGACAAATGAGAAATCTATGAGAGAATAGCCTCCCTCCCCTCCGACACACGCACACACACACACAAATATATAAAAAAATACGGTGTGTCATGAAGACACGCGACAGAAGTGAAACTTTATAGGGAGTAGCTGAAATAATAATTCGACTTTTCGATTTGGTGGGAGAGAATGCATTTAAATTACTAATCAATAATTTTTCCACATCATACTCGCATTTATTCAATGTGATAATTACACTCTTCTCTCAAGACGCAAAAATAATCGAGGAGATGTCGCGTCAAGCAATGCCGGAGATCTGAGCCTCTAGCTCTACTTTACTCTATCCCCTTTGTGGCCAGCGTAGATGAGCCCAAGTAGAAGTTTCTATCATTAAATTCTAAAAAAAGGGGGGCTATCTTTTGGGCCAATTTTTTGAAAATTCATTAAAAACAAAATTTAGTCAATCAAATTATTTTTATAATCAATCATTGTCTATCATTCGCCTATCACTGAATTCTGATGATCGTAATAATAAATTTTTAATAAGCAGGGGCTAACTTCACGGAGCTCCAACAGCTGTGTTCGGCGATCGTCACGGCGCCTAAACATTGTAATTTTAAGTACAGGTACCTAAGGCAAGCGAGTCACGGCCCCCACTCTCTCGACGCTACGTGTTATCCCCACCACCTACTTCCGTCACAGAAAAGGTTGCCGATCCGAATTTCAATACCCTCCCATAAGAAGTTTCACTTCAAAAATCACTGGGATCACTCCAAAAATTGTAAAAATCGAAATGATTACATTAACTTGTTAAAACTGGAGAGCAATAAGTCCTTGAAATTGTCGATGAGAGAAGACTAATGTCAACTCTACGAGAGAGAAATAATGAAATTAAGGAAATATCTTTTTGGAATTTCCCTTTAAAATCAAGAGCGGTATTAATGTTGTCGTTGGTATGCATAATAATGGATAAAGAGTGGCTGCTCTGAGCAAAAGTGGTGGTGGCCCATGGTGAAAAATACCGCGTGAGTTCGGGATGATGGTGTGCGGTGTACGCGGGAACGTCCGTAAAATATAAAGCATTAAGCGTTAATCTCAAACCGGTGGACAAGATAATGCCCGAACGTCGGCGTTCGCGGTGAGGAGCCTTTGAGTGTCTATTTATCTCGAGTTTGAATCGATTTGTATGCTAATCCCCCCGCTTGGCCAGCATCGAAGAAATCCGCCTGCGTACATAAAACTGAAGGAGACCTACAAAACTCGCCTTGGCTTCACCTCATGAGATTACAATCCCTGACTAATTAGGCCCATGCAATGTCGTTCGTGTCACTCCATGCAGAGAGAGAGAGAGAGAGAGGATGCAACTGTGTTGTCTTCCACAAGAACTCGCGGCAACAATATATAGGTAATTCCGCGGAAAATTGCGATACTTAATGTAAGTACCATGAGGTATATATCAATTACATATCAAATGTATTCGTATATATATCACAATGAGCAACCCTGAACATATTACAATTGCGTAAAATAGTCTCGAACTATGATCAAAGTATTTCAGAGCTTTCTGCAAATGAATAGTCCGAAGTACCGTTCTCACATCTCAAGATGGAAAATAAAAAATGTCACTCAGCATCATTCAGCATACTTGCCAAGACTCTCAGAAAATACTAGTAAAGCTCTCCGAACGATTTCGTCCAAAAGACACGAAAGGGCAAAGAGAAAGAGGTGAATCCTAACCCGCGTTAAATCCCCACCCGCGATCTTTAATATTCATTTCTACCCGAGTCTTCAACTGTGAGTTGCGCTGAGAAGAGGATTCGATGAGTCCAAGTGGGCGAACCGGGTCTTCTGCTATATTCGCGCGGTCGCTCACATCCATTTGATAACGCTGACTCATAAACGCTTGGGGATCACTGAAAAAAAAATCCGTCAAAGTATCTTAAGGTACTTCCTTGGTAAAATAGATGGAAAAAATTGGCAGAATCTTCTGGAGGTATCGCAGTTTGATAATATGTTGGTAGATATAGTTAGTAACATCTTCCAAAGGAGATCGCTGCAAGACTATATATAATAGGTGAAAAAACAATTGATGCCGTTTTTCACAATTTTTTTTTCTTCGTTCGATGGGTCCAACCAATTACTACTGCATGTCTGTGGGCTATTCCGTACCAACTTGGAGAACCCGTCACCCTTACGGCTTCAGATTTTGATGGCGATTTTTTCTGAGGTTTTACCATGCAAAAAAAGTACTCTAGAGTTTTGTTTCTTTTTTTTTCCATGAGAAAAAAGCTGTAGCAAAAATAGGCCGCGATATAAAATTCGGAAAAAATTCACAAAAATTTAGCAAATTTGGATAAAAAAAAAAGAAACATGGAAAAACACAGAGAGTACTTTTTTTTTCATCTTAGAATCTCAGAAAAAATCGCCATCGAAATCTGACGAGGTAAGGGTCTCGGGTTGTCCAAGTTGGTATGTAATACCCCATATATATGCACTGTATGTTATGGATACAATCGCCAAAGAAATTGAACAAACAAGTAGTTCCAAATGGGGATGGCCAAGGAAAAATCTAACGATTTTTAATTTCGTCTTAAGCCGATTTCCATAAACGATTTTCTTCAAACCTCGTTAGCTCTCCACCGGGTGATTTTAATGGGAAATGTTACATGACTTTTGTGGAAAATTTCCTCCTTAGCAGAAAAGTTGTATGTCATTTATCTTCACCAACTGACTCGTGAGATAGATTTGAAATCGTAATAAACGAGATATGGGCGTGATAGGGGGCATTCGTCAAATCAATGGCGGTATGTCCGTAATTATGAAACTTAATGAAGTACATGCATACATACACACTTGTTTTGATAAATTATGTTAACGTTTTGTAAGTACCCACCCACTCACCCACCCATCCACAGCCACCCACCCACCCACTCACCCATCCACACCCAGGCACCCACCCACCCATTCACACCCAGCCACCCACCCATTCATAGCCACCCACCCACCCATTCATACCCACCCGCCCATTCATAAAACACACCCATTCACACCCACCTACCCACCCATCCACACCCACCTACCCACCCATCCACACCCACCTACCCACCCATCCACACCCACCTACCCACCCATTCACACCCACCTACCCACCCATCAACACCCGCCTACCCACCCATTCACACACACACACACACACACAGTGTCGGCAGGATGCCAATATAAACTATCTCATAATAACCAAAATAGTTTACTCGCATTGTTCAATTTTTATTCTTTTCATAAAATGTATTTACTTTTAAACGCCGACAGATAATTCCTTCACGTTTTGTATGGTTTTTCCATGCCAAGGAGAACTGGACTCGCCACCATGCGGGATAAGGATTATGCTCTACAATGACTGCGCGAGAAGCGACACGTCTCATTGTGCTCTACAAGATACATAGAGACAGTGTGTGAGAGAGAGAGAGAGAGCGAGATACAGACATACACACACAACGAACATACAACAAAATATAAAAAAAAAAATATAAAACCACCTGTTTCGCAAAGGAGACAAACTACATCGTTCATCACCCGGTGTTTCATGGGTGAGAAAGTTTAATTCTTTTGAAAAGCCAAACGACAATGCATGTCCGAGCACCCAATAAACCATCTTTTATCGTTAATAAAATGAGCCGCAGGGCAGAACCAACAAAAATAAGAAAGAAGAAAAATACAATAAACAACAAAGTCAAGTGGAGGTTACAAAAGAGCAAGAGAAAAAGGATGAGCGTTTTAATTGGATGCACGTAAACTAGGGATTTTTCTCAAGTGGGCAAAAGATATCGCAACAAAAAAGGAGCCGAAAAAGGGGCTAAATAGAAAAAAAAAAATAAGATTTAAGCAGTGTTGCATTTCTTCAAAGAGAAGTGCAAGCGAGATTGAGGGAGCTGGGGCATTACGGGTGTGTGCAGTGTGCCGCGGGGGTTGAAGTTTCCTCGCAAGGATGAGTCCCCTCTTCATTCTGTTCATGTCCTCAACAACATCATAACACAGTGCTCGTGTGCAGGGGAGCAGTAAACTCTGTGACTCTCCTTTGTGATCCAGTCCGTAAATGTATTTCCTTTGCTGTGTAATCTTTGCATGGATGATTCATGCAAAATATAGAATCACAAATGTTCTATGTCTGGATGACTTATTTCTGCATATTCAAATTTGTCACTTGCTGATGGGGCGCCTAATGGTGTTGCGGGGAAAGTGAAAATTTCAAATTTGTTAAGGCATCTCCGATGTCTAAAAACATGTCTGGGTATGTGTGTGTGTGTTTGTTTTTATTTTTATTTTTAAGAAACAACAGAAAGAGGGAAGTAACAGACACACACACACATACACACCCATATTCACACACACACACATTCACACACACACACACACACATTCACACACACACGTACACATACACACAAACATATATATACACCCACAAACACAAAAATGTCTTCATAAAAAAACATTGCAGAAAATATCATCCAAGATATCGCACAAGCTCATCACAATTCCACCAAAATCTGTCAGCCAACATTCCCCCACAATTTTTACCCATAATCCATTACAAAACCTGCCCCCCCCCTCCGCCCCCCCCAAACACCTGATAACACGTTTGGTTATTATCACTGGAAGCTCTCCAGCCTTTTGCTTACATGTGTATTAGTTACAATTGTTACTTGGCCGTCATAAAAATAATAGCCGGTTGTTTACTGTGGATTATAACCGCGGGTGCCTAGCGCAACCGCAATTTCATTTGAGATCACCCAACACTGTGGGCATTGTACAATTTGGTAGGGATATAACATTTATGAGTGAGCCGCTTAAACCAACTATCGTGTATCAATTGTATTTCAATTGCAAAAAAAAAAAGAATATAAGCTCAACCATTCAATGATCTCAACACCCACCAAGAGTCCATTATATTAATTATTGATTATGATCACTGTGGAAAAAGGCGATAGAAGAAAATTGTCTTATCTCCCTCACATGCCTGGAATTTTGATATTAACAAGAGATATTGTAGACTGTCCAATGGTAGAATTGTCCATTTCCAATTGACTAATTGACAACGGATTGATTTATAATAGATAGAATGTGACGCTTGAGTATCATGATTCATAAAAACAAGGCATTCTGGATAATGGGGTGAAGGCTGTTAGCCAATACTGATGGTGCCCAATCAAATTTCACCCCACAACCATCTCCACCAGTGGACACCAAGTATGGTCCAGCGAAAGAACAAACTCCACTGTAATGTTAAACATTTTGATTTGTCCAGGTGGAAATAATACTTGATGAGTTATTTGTGGAATCTCGTTCGCACACCGCACAAATCGCCACCGGCCCAAAAGAAAAGGATAATACGGAGAATTCTTGGTATCAACTCTCTTTTGGATTGGTGTGTTTGTGAGTGGACAAGGTATGCGGAGATGGACAATCGATTCATTCTATATAAGTATGGAGACACGGATAAGTCCAATGGAGAGAAGAAAACTCACCGTCAATTCTGCGTAGTAGCAGCCATGTAAGTAAACCGTACCAGGCACTGATCACTTCTCATCGTACAATTCAATATCCCCCGTTTTTTTTTCCCTTCAACAATTCTCTAAGAGGGGAATCAATGAATGACAATAAAACTTGTTACTTCCGATGATCTCGTCAATCGGAAAAAATAAAAAAAAAAACAAACACACCAACAACGAAAAAACAATTTCTACTATTCACATAATCACAGGAATAATCACTGAAATCACTATCATTAATCAGCTACTGCAGGGAATGGGTTGAATTGAGCAGTGAAGCTATTCACATGTGGGTAGGCTCGACGCGCGTCACCGTGCTATTGCTAACAGGTGGATTCCCATAATTCCTGTTATCAACATTTCACTGGTTCCTCACCGCGCACACTGTCATTCACCACATTGGCAATTGTTCAATGCTAATAGACAGTTACACAGGTGTAACCACCAAAAAATAACTCAAAGATTGATTCTTTTCGCCAAAAATTTCAGTTGCTTGCGCTGGACAAGACGATAACAACTCACTATGATTGTGATAACAAACACTTGCGCTAGGTCCGTACTTCCCTCGAGCCACACTATGGCCGACCTTCCTTCGTTTGATTCGGTTAGAGAGTGGCGTGTACCGCTTTCATTGTATCTCACTCCTTCGTGGATCATTCACTGGAGGCTGGGTGGGAGACTTGCCTCTTTCAATATCACCCCTTCGTACAAGCCTACTACATTATCAAACTATTCCACACAACGATAACACAATTGACCAGTGTTAACGCCACCACCACCTCGGCCCGTTTTGCCAATACACTTATAAGCGCTAACACTTCCAGAACAATTAATCTCAAAGTCTAATGGATTTAATTAGGCGTCAAGCCCTGGTCCTCTGTACCATCAATTCTCGGAGCTCCAAGCCTGACCTCATCTCAACTCTTGTCATCATTAACTATCAACAACTCAATAGACATTCATCCACTCTATCACAATTATCAATGCAATTACAAATTCACCAACTAAATCAGGGCAATGTCTTTCTGTCTCTTTGAATCTCTCTGAATTACATTAACCACCTGTCATCTAACATTGCACAATATAACAAATAAAGAACAAATAACGATAATAATCACAGATAAACAGTATCATAGGCACATCCGAATTTGCACAGTTTATCACCACAAAATTCACGAAAAATTAAAAGCAAATGAAGAAAATAAACAAAATGGCATATGTACGAGCAACGATGAAGCAAGCAGCAACTTCAATATCTTATTGATAATGATAATGATATAACAATAGGCCCGTGCGTTCTCCGCAGGTTCGGATCTTATACTGAAGACCCGGCAACACACACACGTGTGCGTGCCCCAGCCGGCTGGTCCCCAGCAGGTAGAGAAGAAGGAGGTAGTGGGCCGCTAAAGGTACCCAGGCCAGTGAGAAAACACCCGGAGTAGGAGGTGGTGGAGTGTGTGTGGAACATACTGCTCGATTGTATAGAATGTTTGAGCGAGAGAGATTGTACTGATGGTGGGAGGGGGTGGGAGGGGGGAGGGGGAGGGGGTGGGAGGGGGAGGGGGAGGGGGGGCAGAGGGGGGCAACACACTCTCGTGTGTACCAGTGGGGAGTATGAGGCTTATAAGAACCAACGAGAGAAGTCTCATGGTTTCATGTATATACATGTATACAGCACACACGTGGACGTTTAATACAATGACGAGATGGTACATATAACGTCAACAGGTAGGAAATAAAAGGATGGGATGGAGCAAATGGGTGAGATCGGCGGGGGGGGGGAGGGGGGGGTGAAAAAAAGGGAAACCAAGGGACAAGGAGATGAAGAAGGAAAAGGGAGACGGAGAGGAAGATGGAATGAAAACGCTCAGGTGAAAACGAGGGAGACAAGCCTTGGCCATCACCAAAGGAACTTTTAAACCTGTACGTGTACTGGTATCACCCAACAAGGATGGTATAAAACTCTTCTTACACATACACATGCAATAAACTATCCACCTGATCCTCCGTCTTTGCACGCACACATAGGGTCAGCATGGAGTGGTGTATGCAGGCACAAGTGGCCGGCAGGCGCAGGTAGCGTTAACCATACTGGCCTCAAGGATTAGCTGATGCGCTGAATTGCCACTGCTTGCTCCTGATGGTTTTCGCTGATGCTCTCTTTTTTTTTTCAAGTCCATGGGTTTCCTACCAAGAGCATAACAAACCCCTACGGTGGTAGGCACTTGAGCATGATGCCACATTACCGTATGCCATTCATTGACCCGTGAGTCGTACGGTATCCATAGTTGAAGGGGCAGTCTACAATCGTCCCAGCCAATGATGTAGACTAGTCCAGTATATAACCAATCATTCACCAACCTGATTCATTCATCCAACTCAACCATCACGAACAGCTTCAGGTTCATGTTGGTGAGTAGGGTTATTCATGAAGGACATTGGTTAAACGAGATGGTGAAAGCCAGACCACCACTGTCTATATTTTCAATGTGTTTGGACCAAGTTGTTGGATGGAGAGGACGGGACGGCTTTATCTGGACCTCTCTCTCTCTCATGGGCGACTTTGTCCAACTTACCTGTCATCTCGTCTTATCGGCAACGCTCCGTCCATCCATCTCCTCAGGTTCTCCACCCCCCCCCCCTCCCATCTTTGATTTTTTATTTTCTTCCCTCATTTTATATCTTCTTTTTTCATCTCTTGTCATTCTTTATTTTCTTCATCCTGTACGTTTTCTTCTACTCGTTATCTCACGATCCTTTCGCCTGTTCCTCTAATTCCCTTGGGGATCCCAACTCCATGTCCCGATGATCCAAAGATCGATTCACTGACAAATTGAGGGTGACTTTTTACCTTGAAATCATTATTGATACATTAAACCCTAGTATTTATATCTATGAATATGATTTATGGCTCATTGGGTTCGTTGAAAATTAACCATTGGAGTAAATTCTGAAAGTGCAGGAGAAAAAAAAAGGAAGGGACAGAGTTAATTAGACATGCTATAGGAACTAGTGAGTCTGTTTAACGAGATAAGAATTACATGCACAACGGACTCTGCCTCCTTTGCTGCAGCACTTACTGAAACTATACCTAGTGCAATTGCCATTACGATACGACAGGAGTAAGTCTAATAATAAGGAAGTGAGGTATAGCGCTTGATTGAGGCTATTGAACCCTTTCTCAGACACTTGACCACGTCCGATAATTTGATAAGGTGTCCTCTCATTACCCTATTGATTGGCCCATTGTGACCCTTCAAGTATATGGAGCAGTGGAGATGACTCATTTGCCCCCTTGCCTTTGATGACAGCTTTTCACATTTCATTGATCCGGCCTATACTAAGAAAGGTAGTGAAGACGATGGTGGATGGTAGATGCCTGAATCCTAATTGAATCGTTGGGGTGCTCGGTTACCAGCAGTGTTCATCGCCTGGCATATTATACCGTGTGGACAGCGAGAATGCGACAGACATCGGTCGATGTCGTCTCACTTCAATGGCAAAAGGGACGAGAACAAGGGAACGATGTAGAGAGGTGAGTATAGGATTGGATATATATATATTCGTTTGGGTGTTGAACATTCCTCAGGCAGTATAGCCCGGGGGGGGGGGCGGTGGATTATACCTGACCGTGTAATTGTGAACAACTGCACACTGCACTGTTAGTGCTGTTGCTGCTGCTGCACTGGATATACTGTGGGCGGGGCCGCACTCTATACCATTCTATTTTCCACTGCGGATCTCATTCATAACTCGGTTTTTAATAGCCCTACTCTCTGTGGCCTTTTCCGAGTTGCGAGCACAGATAGAAGGCTTTGCGAGTAACTACTCAACGAATTTGGTTGAGTGTTTCTTAACGATTAGGCTCACGGAACTTAGCATTCATTGATAACTGGGTCTAATTGCCGTGTACTCAACTGTTAGGTGATTTTGATAGTATTTGATTATAATGATTCTTTTGCGCTTGTCGATGACATAGGCAATGAGGCGAATACAAGTGGATAGTCAAATATGAAACACTTGATGGTGGCAAGTGCTGTCATTGGTGATGCAAGCCGAGAATCGTTTGGGGCATCTGATTCTTCTGATGCGCGAACTTTCTGTGTGTTAGCATATGAGCGGAGTTTGATATGATAAGCCTTGAAGGGCAGATCGGTATCAGCTGCTCGTATTACAGTTGAAGCGCTTGTTCTTGAGTCCACTTTACCGTTTTCGTCACCTATCACCATGACAATGGTATAATTCGGTTGGTCCACTGCAGTGCGCGATTCCTATCCTCCCTTGCAATGCTCCGTACGTCAAGCCTCAAGCACCCATCAAAATTCATACTAAACCAAGCGAATAACTAGACAAACTAGTCTATTCAACGCCCGGATGAAATTTTTATTTAGTACGTAATATGGAGAGATAAGGAAAGAAGCAGAATAATCAAGTGGGCGAGTCAAGTTGCCGGCAACGATTGGGCCCTCCTATAAATAGAGCCTCGGATAATCACTCTGGATTTATGGTAACCACGGATTATCAAGTTGTACAAGAGGGCATATTTCATATCGCGACGTTGGCTTATTTCAATGGGAGGAATACCTGTTTGTGGACTATAGGCGGCACATGCAGCCCCATACGAGAGATGGAGAAAAAAAAAAAGGTAAGAGAGATAAAGAATATATATATATTATATATCATGGTGGGGCACTCTTGGTGCAGAGTGATGCGAAAACTCGCTCGATCTTTATACACACTCTATTGCCATCTCTCTCTACCCTTTTGTATATATGAATCTTATATAGCTGAATGAGGATGGCAGCTCGAGAAGTTGTAAGTGAGATTCCCACGAGTTCCACTGTAGCCAACATTGCCCTATGAATGTCTCGATATACTTCAGCTCGGGCTAATAAACCATCTGACGTTGTTGTTGTTCTTGTTATTTGGTATGGTTTTTTATTTTCTCTTTTTTCCACCGCTTCGTCTCCTATCTCGCGGATGAGTGGAGATGACCGATCGGCTCGCATTGATATTTATCGATCCACGCGATCGCATATCTAAGTGTAATTTCAACAAAAATTATATTTACTCCGTTAACGAGCTGTAAAATTGATAAATCATCTGTTGAATCTTGACTGAAACGTATTATTATACGGTAAAAATTGGTAATTTATACGTTAAAATGTTGTTGCAGGTGAAGCGACAATAGGTGGAAAAAAATATTATCAGCAAGTTGAAGTAAATGGAGAAAAATAATTTTTTCTTGAGGATCTTATGCATGGGATAGGTATCTTATGCTCAACCGAGACACGTTTGACAGGCATGTTGAGAGAGATAACCCTTATCTCAAGCTATCCACCATAATACTATACCAAATTCCCCCGTCGTCCTCATTAATTTTCCAGTCCTACGAGCCGTGCACACACGCCAGGAGGAACTCCACTCGCCGTGGAATTCCAATTTGTAAATGAAGCCGTCGATAAGTGATCGTAGGCGCGCGCGCACGCGAGTAACCAAGTGTGCGTTGGCCAGCGCCCGCCGCCGCCCCTGTGGCCGCGTACGCCGATCTACCTGTGGCGATTTGCAGTGAAGATATCCGGAAGCGGTGCGTTTGCCTTCTTTATTTTTCCACGATTTCACATCTATCATGATGTATAAGTGAATGCACATTCTCTCAACTGTACAGAGATTAGAAGGCTCACAAATAATTTCAATGCCCAGTCATAACCAGAAGTGTGCCATTTTCCGTGGGTGATCACGGAACTGGGAAGTTATTTTAGTACACTGTGAAGCGGTGTCTTGAATTATTATTGATATGTCACTCTTTCCCAAGTGCCGAATATGAAACTTGAACGATGGGATCAATCTTGATCCGACCTTCGATGCCGAAACTTGGACTTGATAGCTTCGACATAGCTGCATCCCATGTATAAGCCTAGATCAAACCAAGGTTAGTTATATCAAAGATATCCAAGCTTTGTTGGCCAAGCTTGTGTCAAGCTTGGCTCAATCTTAGCGTCCCTAGCGTCGGTCCACGGGCAGAATCCAATCTTCGTCCAATATTAGATACATACATACGTCCAAGCTTGCTAGGATCATCCAAACCCAAGCTCCAGAAATCATGTTGTGCTGAGCTTGGTCCGAGCTCAGCTTTGTTAGCTTTGAATCTTCAACAAGCATGAATCCCGGACTGCTCATACCATCTAAACCTAAGCTTCTGAACTAAGCTTGAACTAGGCTGGGTTGAAGCATATTTTTCCTAGTTGCGATTCACCGGCTTCAGCGAAACTCGGCTTAATATTGGATTCATGTATAAATCCAGGATTGCTGCATCACCTAAAGCCAAGCTTGGAAACGAATGTTCAACTAAGCTTGGTCCAACCTCAATATTCCTATCTTCGGAGTTTGAATCAAGATAAATTTTGTAGCTTGGATCAAGATTAATTTCGATGCTTCGACCACGAGAAACTTTGGAACTTGGACGAAAATGAATTTCGAGGCTTGTACCAAGATAAAGTCCGAAGCTTCAATGAAGATAAAATTCGAAGCTTGTATTAACCTGCGTAACCAAGCTAGGACGAAGCTTATTCTTCAAGCTGGGATTAGTGTTACATTCGCATGTTCTGCGCAGATTGACTGAGGCTTTAAAACACAGCTTTGGCGAAGATTAGTCAGGCCTCGTCCAAGCTTTGATCAAGCTTCATCGCATGGTCAATTTCCACCCGGGATTAGATCATTAACTTCCCGATCTTAGGGAAGACATTGTTATGGGTCGGAAAATCGAAATTGGAATTTTCACTTGATCTCCACGTTTCATGACCCCTAGAAACGTTTCCAACCATTTTAAGCGAGATGTTTGTGTGTGTGTGTGCGTGCGTATGTGAGCAAAATTTTGTCGAACGATTTCTCCCAGACAAATTATGGGATTTGGGTTTTTTTATACTCATTGGATACGTTTTCGCCTAAATTAGCCCTGATTAGATTTTGAACATAATCGACCCAGCAGTTTTATAGTTATTAACAAATGAATTGTTTATATCGCTACGTCGTGAGAACGATCGAAGATACGAAAAAAATTATTAAATCAAATTTGTTCCACATACAAAAATACATATTAGATGGTTTATGGCTTTTTTGCCAACACTCATAGTTCTTCACAAATTGAATTGTTTATCTAACTCTATCGCAAGAAAGGATATATTGTTTAAAAATCTTTTTATATTTTAAGAATGTGTAAGAAATAAATATAAGGCCGAGATTTGTAACCAAACGTATATTTAGCCGTCACTAGAAAATACAAAAGACGAAAAGGTGTTGTCCCGTTTATGTCCACAAGAGGAGTACCCCTTGGATGTCCCTTGGTGACCCTTGCCCAGGTCAGTCCGCAACCGTGGTAAGAGTGGGGGTAGGACCCCACCTACGACCTGCTGTAGCTTCACCCTGTGACGTCAGGGGTGTTACTTACACAGCACCGCCCGTGTGTATTCGTGTACAAAATTCTCTACAAATGATAAAATTTCGCATATCTGGTAATTTTGAAAAGTTTAAAACGTTCACAATTTGAGACAGAAACCGAAATTTTGTATATAACATATACGGGGAACGATCGGGAAGTTATTGGTTCGACCCGTAGAGGGTCAAACCCAAATCCCGTTTATTTGAGCCTAAGACCACATTCGGTCGCTCATGCTAAATTCCCGCCGGTCTGAAAGTTAATGTCGAAAAATTTCCGGAGAAAGTCCATATTCCTCTAGTGTGCATTTTTGTTTGAAAGTTCCCGGGTTCAATTATCCATTAAGTATGAAAAAGGAAAATTTGGTTTTGGTATGATATGTCGGTATATGAAGGGGGATAATTTTCATAAGAACCCTTTTTGTACCACACACTGAAAGCTACAGTAAAGTTTTATATGAACATTCGTTAACATTCTTGGTTTTCACGATATCTGCGAAAAATGAGGGTTGCTGATGCCGCGGAATTTCCCCATTGATGGCGCGAGTCCAATTCCAACGGCGCGCGAACACCTGCAAGGTCTGGTCCAGTCGGAAAATACAATTTTGCATTAACTTAACTATGTGGTACATATGCTTTTCATCTCCAGCCAAATAAACTGGAAGAGATGCTGGAGGCATTAACAAAATTCTGTACACACATTTGTAGAGACATTTTCGAGAATATGGAAATTTTGAAAGAGAAGGCGACCCAAAAAAAAACCTGTATCTTAGATCCATGAAATTTTCGCGCTTCGCGATGTTTCACATGCTCAGGAATTATTTCCAATGAGGGTGCCCCCCCCCCCGCCCCCTCTCTCATACTCGGCACGGCAGCATCTCTTCAGCATTTCCTCCGAAGGAACTACTGAACACCCATCCATGAGGCTGGGGCCGACCTTCCCAATTGAGGTCATCGTATTTCTAACCACAGGGTGAACCTCCAGAAACACCTGCGCGAGGATGGCGGATACCTATTATGGAAGCCACCCCCTGCGTCGGCTTAGGTTCCCCCCCGGCCTTGCGGTATCATTCTATGGGTACTACACACGGAATGTTTCGGCCTTCCGTTGGAATCCACGAGCAAATATACCATTCCGTGAAACAGTCTCCGGAGGCCGGGCGCGAATGTAGGACCTTTAACCTAGTAGACAAATACTCTACCCACCACCTTGGATCCCCAAGATACAGTAGATTAAGCGATATCACCTAAATCATAAGTTTTTGTTAAAATTATTTATTTAAAGTGTTGAAATATATACGTTAGATTTATTTACACTGTCAGTTACATGTGCTTATATTGGACAGGATTATTAAGCTGTTTTTTACAATTCGTTTGGTTTAGCAGTTATCACTATGCTAGTTTACACTTTAATTTTGCAATCTCTCAAGAATTTACAGATTTTTCCAACAAATTGGAGGTCAGTTGCATTTGCAAATTTTTTTGATGTATAAGGAGGAGAGCGCGAAGAGTTTCTCAAACTGGTTAGAAGTTCATTGCACTGTATTTCAAGTTTCGGGCAGTGCCATAAAATGTGCTCAAAATCTTAGATTTCCACCTCGCAACAACAAATCGGATCATTAATGATACCAATTCTGTGCAGGAAGGCTCCAAGATGATAGTGATCGGCTCTAATTCTAACACGCTTACAATAGTTTCTCTAGATAAATTACAATGTTCATACCAAGGATATTGAGATGGCTAATAGTATGATTCGAAGTATTTAGCTCCTTTCTTCTTATAGTTATTTCAAGCAAGAGAGACAATTTTCTCTGAGGTAGAAGAGGTGTCAACGGATTTAAATGAATTTCGAAAGTCTGAGAGAGGAACGCAGAATTCGACAGCGATGTCTTCATTTGCGTTGGCTGTTAACCTGCCTCGTTCTTCATTGCCCACAATTCCGCGATGCCAGGGAATCCAAACAATTTTGATTTTAGGATACCTATTATTATTTGCCGTTATATTCGCATATCGGTCTTTTATTTTGAAGATATATGGATTAGTCTTAATAGTCAATTTAGCTGAATTTAAGGCCTGCAGTGCCCTGAGGGCGTCAGATAGTATAACATAATCTCTACCGGGGTTGTCGTCAATAAGGTCTATTGCAAGCAGAAGCGCAATACATTCTGCTGTATAACTACAGATAAGACTATTCAATCTTACGTTTATGCTCACAAATCATAAGATCCATAAGACGCTTTTTTCTACGTGGAGAATGTTCGTGTAGAATCGTAATTGAGTTTACTAATTTCTATGAGCAACTTATATATGTTTCCCGAATGGAAGTGACACTTCGCCCACTTGTCATCACTTGGATCCTTGTCCTCTAGACATCTATAAAGTTGACAACATGGGAACTACTCACAGAAAAAGTCGTAAACGAAATGAAGAAATAGACATAAAATGCGATTGAAAGTGAAATCGCTTAAGTAAAAGATGCCTTACGCATTTTATCCGAGAGATGCGTGGAGAAGACACGTTGCGTTACGTGTACAACACGAGTCTTTGGCAGTGTTCGGTGTTTCTGGAACAAATGGGTTGAGCATCCAGAGCGGCACTCTGCATTTTGTGTCTCTCCGTGGAAGAAATCAGTGAGAAAGAGAGGGATAAGTGCATTGTTCTCCTCCCCCCCCTTTAACCCCCTGTTGATATTCCCTCGTTTTATTTCTTACCGTCCACATTTCATACCGCGTGACGGCAGCAAACGTTAGCGTGCCACGAAGCGATGCCGCGCGATCCTCGAGATTCTCTCTCACTCTCTCCCCTCTCTCTCTCTCCCTCTAACACTGTTGCCCCCCCCCCCTTTTATTTCTCTGTTATAAAGGGGGAACCGACTGCTCTCTCAAAAGCACCGCGGCGTTCCTCAGGTGTGCACCATTGTTAAATTCACCCTGATACTAGGGTCCTCAAGGTATTTCTTCTCCACCCCCCCCCCCCCCCCCCCCCTCCTACACCCATCCAACACACTCGGCAGGCCCGTTTATCCTCTTTATTACACACGAGTCTCACCAGCCAATGGGCTGCCTCTCATTTTGGAATAAATTCTACTTGACGCCTACAAGTAGTGTAAGATCTCGTTGGATAAAAAATGAATTGAGTAGTGATAGGGGGTGGTGAAATTTTATGGGAATGAGATTTGTGGGTATATTGATCATGACTATGGCATGACAAGTAAAGTGGTGCAGAGGGAATTCGGCACGTCTATGTAATTTAAGTGTTTGGAAGGTAATGTAGCTTCGATCACTCTTTGGCATTTGAAAAATGCGTTGGATTCATCGGAGAATTATTGAACATTTTGGGAAATCGAATACTGGATCCTGGCGGCATTACGTGGTCCCTACACTATCGGAACTATCCTCTGGTAAAGAGGAGAAACGAAAGAAACTTATCGAAAAATCTCCATATCATATCGATATTAGCGTAAGAGATCGATATCGATATTACCGTAAGGATGAAATCGACGCGCCACTAGTCAGTGCGGCGGAAGAAGGAAATGCGCGTGCGAGGCACGCGCTGCCGGACTTGTCCTAATATAAAAAAGACATGACAGTCGAATTGAAATGGAATCGACTAATCGAACATCGAATCGAATTTGAGAAGGTTCACAGGGACACCGACAGATGGCACTGAAAAAGGAGATTCAACATCGCGGCCACTTGTGGCTGCGGTGGCGCTAGTGTAACTAAAATTGAGACAATCCGAGAGAGGGTCGTTGAGTGCATCCAAGGAGAAGGGTTGGGTCCATCTGATTTCTGTTGTATACTGAGTGTCAAGTTGAATCAGCTTGAGAATACGTCTAGTCAGTTTGAGTTACGTCAGCAGCAGCTTCTTCAAGTTCAGCAACATCTTCTTTACGTTCAGCAACAGCGGCTTCTTCAAGTTCCGTAACGGTTTCTTCAAGTTCAGCAGCATCTTCTTCAAGTTTAGCAGCAGCAGCTTCTCCAACTTCAGTAACATGTTCGTCAAGTTTAGCAGCAGCAGCCTCTGCAAGTTCAGCAATAGCTTCTTCAACTTCAGTAGCATCTTCTTCAGGTTCAGCAGGAGCAGCTTCTTCAAGTTCCGCAGCATCTCCTTCAGGTTCAGCAGCAGCGGCTTCTTCAAACTCAGTAACAGATTTTTCAAGCTCAGCAACAGTTTCTTCAAGTACAGCAGCATCTTCTTCAGCTTCAGCAGCAGCTGATTCAACTCTTACTGAGAAATTGAATCAACTTGATTCCCCGTTTAACCAAACCGTTGAACTCCTTGACCAACTTTAACACCAAAGTGCTTCTCTGATCTGAAGATCGCTATTACTCAAGGATCGAATCCTCCTACGGGGAATCTGCTTTCGGAGCAATGTGTAATTGTTCAGATTCTAGGTCATGCGGATTCATCGCTGAACGGGAGTCTCATCAAGGAAACGGCTGTACAAATTCAGGGTTTCCATGGTCCTTTCTCGATCCGGGGATGAACTAAGAAACCTAATCTCTACTGGGCATTCTGTTCGTTGGTCTAGACTATGTGGATGCTGCATAGTTTGGGGAAAAGTCGGTTTCCATTGGTATCGCCGGGGTGGGGGGGGGGGGGGGGGGGGGGTCACGGTATATGCTAAATGAGGTCGGAAGGTAAATGATAAAACAATATTTCATTTAGAGGATAGTTGTGGGACTCAACATCAGCTTAATGCGTATATTCAACAGTCCGTTTATTCATATATAATTAATTGAATTCTGGACATAAGGAGGTACGTCGAACGCATAGATTCCAATAGGCACACAACTGATATGTGTGTATGTGTGTGTGAGAGAGCGTGTGTGTGTATGTGTGTAAAAGGCGGTGGGTGGGGGGGGGGGGGTAGGGGGGGTGTAGACGGGCGAGTGGGTGGGTGGAGGGGGGGGAGGAGGGCGAGTGGGTGGGTGGAGGGGGGGGAGGAGGGCGAGTGGGTGGGTGGAGGGGGGGAGGAGGGCGAGTGGGTGGGAGGAGGGGAGGGTGTAGACACGCGAGTGGGTGAGTGAGGAGTGGGCATGTGTGTGTTCAAAATTTCCCCTCAGTATGACAACATGCACCCTAAATACTGCAATGAATTATCGCCATAAATCATTATTCATAATACTATAAAAGTGAATGCCTGAATAGGTCTAAGTCGCAATAATCAGCCCGCATAAATAACTAACACATAAAAAACTACAAACTAGCAACTAACGGTAAATGAATTTTCACATATAACCAAATAAAAAGAGTTCTAACAGTTATATTTATCTCTCAATACATACACATAAAAAAATCTATTTCATTTTACCATGAAAAAAAAATCCCCAAGAATTCTAAATTTATACGCAATAATCACTCCTCAGGAAGCGAACATTTTAAAAATCATTCATTTAAATTTCTTACTCTATCTAATTTATAAAATTGCTCAAGAATACAGCGATTCTATTGCCCAGAACTATAATTTTTCACCAAGCATTCCACCGTATGTTGTAAACACGTTCAATCTCTTCTCCATTGAAGCAGAAAATCCTCTCTTGTTATATCCTCAATTTTTCTGTATTTATTATGAGATACTATTACTATAATAGAAATTGTATATGCGTATGCTAGGAGCGTATATATGTAGAGCGATGGATCTATATCGCGAGACGCTGCACATATCATTGGGCGGTGGGGGGGGGGGGGGGGGGTGGGGGGGGGGAGGGGGAGTGGCTGGGAGCCTTCCAGTACGATTGAAACACTATACCTGGGCTATATCTCAGCAGGTTCGCTTATGAGTATAGCATCTCTAACACGGTATTATGTTCTGGATGGTGCAGGAGAGAAAAGCAGAACGGTGGAACAAAATACAGAAGTAGGGGGGGGGGGAGGGGGAGGGCGGGCGGCGGGGGTAAGGGAGAGATGCGAGGATACTGACCGCACTCGTACTTGAGAGAATCAGAAATCGCATATTATCGGTGGCATGGGCACTGCATATGTATACGAGATGTACTGGGCACCCTGGGGCAGGTGGTTATATACTTTGGTCTTGTAGGACAGCATGCAGAGATCTTTAATAGACATTTCCACTCACTTTGCTCCTGACTGTGAGTCCTCCATGTAATTGTGAAAAAAAATAAAACTAAATTTAGATTCAATTGATTTATTTGGTTTCATTTGGAGAGGATGATATGTGATGGTTCGGTGGAACTAATCATATTGTATGGAAAACATGTAATTGGTGTCGAAATTATATTAAACGGAATGGCTTCCAGGAAAGAAATTACTAGCTCTTTGAAAAGTGGATTCATAAAAAAAAATACTATCAATTATTTTTTGTAGGGAATTCAATTTTCAGCAAAACATTCCGTGTGTGCTAGCGGTGGTTCCCACAAAATAAGACCGCAAGGCCGGGCGGGAACCTAACCCGACGCGGGGGGTGGGTGCGATCCTAGGTACCCGCCATCGTAGCATAATGGTTTCTGGAGGCTTATCCTGTGTTTAGAAATACGATGTGTACGCCGCATGGATGGGTGTCCAGTAGGGCCTTTCGAAGAAACACTGTAGAGCGGCCACCGTCGGCAGTACAAGAGCCAGCGACGGAAAAGAAATTGGTCAAAAAAATTCTACCGATAAAAAAAATTTTTCCCTCAGTAGATAGTCCCGCTACCCCTCCAAAACCACTCATGCGCTCATTTTCTGCAACGAAAAAAAAAAAAACAAAAAACCAAAAACAAACCTGTAAAGTACTTGCCAGCAAGGCGGTGCCTTCACATAATTCCAATTACGATACATCTGTCATCAATTGATATATCTATCAGCGATACATTTGCCAGGGTAACTCGTTTTACCCTGAATAATACCATATTACATGTACAAAAATTCCTCAATGGTACTCGAGGCGCTGATTGAAAAATCCGTGAAAAATATCTCCGTCAACTCGCGCTTGCGTAGAGACATTACCAACATTATGCAGATGTGGAATTTATGCAAAAAAAAAAAAGCCATCGGAACTAGATTGGTTACTGATAGAGAGCCGATCATTTTCTACCTCGTATTGAATTCTTCAACCATAATTGATCCTCATAAATATGATAGCACACGGGTAATTAGTAATTCAGATGGATTGGGATCTGAGTAAGACATTACCGCGCATGTTTCATCAATTAAAAACGGGCGAGCCAAATACTTAAATCCATGATTAACTGCGGTTCTTTTGAAAAAGTTTCTCTCTTCGCAACTGTTTTTTTTATTTCCCCCTTTTTTTTTCATCTCCTTTAAATGTTATCCCTCTTAATAGGGTATGGGAGGGGGGAGGGGGGGGGGACGGGATGCACGAGTCAATACCGTTCGATTTGGTTGGTTAGAGCAATTAAAAGGTGGAGTGTCCTTAAATGACCATGCGGTTGTGGTTAAATTTAGAGAAGATTTAGCATAACATTGAGTTAATTAGTCGAGTGGAATCTAAGGCACGTCGATTGCCTCGCGTACAGAAATATGGCCGAAGGTGGATAATGAGAGGCAGGGAGAATGCTTGTGGAAATTGTGTGCTTAAGGAGGATAGAACGGGACGTGGACTCGTAGCGACATCTACTTGGCGCCAGACTACTCGTTCTACAACTGCTTTCCTCCTATATGTCCCTTGCATGTACATGCCACCTTTTCTGGCATGTAATTTCTGGCTTTATTTTAGGCGGCACTATGCTCATTTAATGACTATGGGGGGGGGGGGACATATGTCAGACTTCAAACTTGCCGATTTGCTATCAGCGCCGAAGATGACTTTTCCGTTTTCCATTTTTCAAAATTTATTGTCTCTTCTGATGATGTAAATGGATGTATTGACACTGAAATTTTCAAGTAGGACGTTTTACCGCCAAATTTTTCAAAAGGATATTGTACAGCACGCACAGTTACACCGGCCCAAGTAGTGTTTTTCAATACAGGATCGATCTTTTGGCGGATCGATACTGAACTCTTCGATTCGATTCACTGCAGAGTGTCGACACTCTTTGGTGTATCGGAAGACACTAGGCCGAAGTCAAAGAGAAGTTCTTGAGTAGAAGTTGAGAGTCATTGTATCTCCGGATGGCGCATAGGGGACTTTGCAAGTTTGAATGTGAAGAAAAATTTCGCGCCATTTGCAAAAAGTGAATGACTATTAAATGTGTAGATGAATTTTCCCCAAATTTCACACAAGCGTGAAAACCGCATTCATCTTCAAATCATGACTTTTATTCACTCAATCATAACATGCGCTCTTACTTACGTCCAAGCGCATCGATTTAAAAAAAAGTTAATCAAAGTGCTTCATGGGTGTTGAGGAAATCGTTGGACAAAAATTTATGGCACATACATACGAATGCACATGTAGCGTTACATACATATATGAATTTATTACAATAGCTTTAAACCATTGGCAATAGTTTGAGACGTGGAGATATGATGAACCTTTGATTTTTTGGTTTTGGGGGCCATTACAGTAACTCTACAGGCAGTTTTTCCGTCATACAAGTGATCTTGGGACAGCGTATTGAAATACGAAAGCCTGAAGTGTTGTCCTTAGTTGAGCGTTACACCCTCCCACCAAGTAACGCAATCACGAAAATTGTTGGACTCATCAAGACGGCTTCTGCCCCTCATCTTCTCAATGTCTTATTTACTTCGCCTATTAATCCCCGTGAGAAATCCCTATAAATTGTTATTGCGAGTCAACGAGTAAAAGTTGCTGACGCATGTCCCCCTAGTTTGTATGCCCAAGTATTGGTGAGACAATCAGCCGGGCGAACAAAAAAAAACGAACCAACATAAGATGAAAATAAGAAGAAAAGGATGTAAAATAAATTTAAAAAAAAGAAGTGAGTGAAACTTTCACTCGAACGCTCGCACAGAAGACAGCGCACTTCACGATCACTTGCTGGAATATGTGCGCACAAACGCTGCGCAGTTATTATGCCGTTGAGCTGTCCGAGTATAATAACGTCGAGATGTTTATTGGTTTTGGTATCGAGCGCACATATATGCGTTTTGTGTCTTTAAACTTCTTTGGAGAAAACCGGTCGATGGACTACCGTTAATGGTATTTTATAACGTAACGCGTCTTCTTCTCCGTCCTCTTCTTCTTCTTTTGATAGTTAAATTACCACCCCAATATAAAGTTTTATATGCCTCCCATACACGAGAACTTTAACTTTAATTAATAATTATTTGTGCATTTTCACTGGGGGAAAATTTTAATCTTTATTAGATGGCATTTTGTTTGTCATCTCTTCTCTCTGTTTGTTACATTAGCCATTCACGATTAGTTTTATTGCGGCAAAATACTCACATGGTGAAATTGCTAAATAACGGCTTACACTTATTTCGTACCAAGTTCTTTATGAAAATTATATTTCGTTATTATGACTGTTACATTGCTGAGAAAATTTGCGTGTTATCAAAATATTTTGAGCTCGTTAATGAATTGATGATGATGAGCCGCCTTCTTCAGAAACTATTTGAGAAATTGTAATAGAAATTCTTGGTGATGGTGATATGGAAAATTATCGCATATTTAACATTGCGACTAGAAAAGTCGGTAGTTAGTGGATAAATGCAATGATCTTACGGAAACTTTTCAGTGGAATTCTTTTAGGATATGGTGGGGAGTAAAATCTCATAAATTTTACAATGATGATAAGATATATTGATGCAATTTCCCCTGTTAATAGTCGGTAAGTGCACTCGCCTTGTAATTAACTTAGCGATTTTTCGAGAGTTATTGTAATCATCCGAAATCTAAATTCTTCGAAAGGCCCTACTGGACACCCATCCGTGCGGCTGGGGCCGACTGTTGCAATTGAGACCATCGTATTTCTAAACGCAGGGTAAACTCCTAGAAACCCCTGTGCTACGATGACGGGCACCGATGATGCAGGCCCGGCCTGGCGGTCTCATTCTATGAGTCCCGTCGATAGGACACACGGAATCTTCCTGCCATCGGTCGGAATCCATGAGAACATATTTCTTCATGTAAAACATTCTCCGGAGGCCGGGCGCGAACCTGGAACCTTTAACGTAGTAAGCAGGTACTCTACCCACTACTCCAGCTGTGTGTGTGTATGTGGTGGGAGGGGGTGGGGGTAAGAGTAACCCACAATTGTAACGCATGGACAAGTCACTTTATCCACTGCATAATTTTGAATTGCATCACACATACCTATATACATACACCGTCGAGAAAAGTGAAAATTTCATGGACATTACTCTTTTTTCCACTGTTATTACATTAACTTTCCCACATCGGCAAGTCAGTAAATCATGGAAAATTGACATTTAAAATCTACAATAAATCATTGATTGGAAGTGAAAGAAAGTCGTCTATGAATAAATGACGTAAAAGAAAGTGTGTACAAGGGCGTGAAGCGGGTTGAAAAAAATGGTGAGAAACAAAAAAAAAAAAAAAGAAAGAAAAGAAACAAACATAAATAAATCGACGTAGCACGCTGGAGGCGAATAGTGAAGCGACTTGGATCGGAAGTCAAGTGCGTTGAGTCGTTAATCATGGGGTCTTCGGGCGTAGAAAGAAACTCGCCCATTGGAAATCTTGGGCGACTCACCGCACACACCACTTTACCATCTAGTCGACTTTTGCGCGTGGTGGGTAATACATACTGCGCTTGGGCATTTGTTGTGGACTATATTCTATCCAGGCCGCGTCTATTGTATCAACCCATTGTTAACTCACATACATTTTCGACGGCCAACCGATAAATCTCTGTCACTTCAACTTTACAAGCCATTAGTGAATGAGCCACATAAAAGTATCCATGTGTATTTCCTTGTACCATGCTCTTTTTCCGTGATCCATTAATGCCAAAGTGCCTATTATGTATATTAAGCGGCTGTTAGAGATTTGTCTGATAATTTTGTAAAGTCCACATGGATCTCTAACGATATATCGAGGAGGCGAATTTGACTAGTGGTATTGATGCAAGAATTGTGTAGAAATTCAAATAATACTTGAGAGAGAAAACGTAGAAACTAATTTTATCGACTATATGTAAAAGTAAACTTGGGCCGGAAATAGTCGTCGAGAATTCTATCTGACCAAATATTATTTATTATGACCAAAACGTCTATATAAGGACGATAAACCCAAGGTTCTCTCTCATTCTCGCTGGCCATTTAGATAAGTAGACTTCTCCACATATAGCTGGGTACCCAAAACACCAAATATCACTCTCAGGTCCGATTGACCATATGGGCAAGTGATCGGTTATTTATTTCTAAATAAATAACCGGAGAGTCTTTTTTGATCACTGATCTGCGAGTTTGAGCAAACATTTTTTTGTTGGTCTTGTCTTGATAATTTATTATAAAGGTGTGATATGAAATTTAGATCAAAAGTGCCTTGGTCTAAATTTCATAGTCAAACGATCCATTCTCATTTTCGAATAAATCGGACGTCCGTAACAAAGGGAAAATATAGAATCCTAGATTGATACAGCAAATTTGTCTAATAAACTGAATAAATTAAGTTACTTATAATATTGCTCTTATAATAAATAAATCGAGAATACGCGATGATTTTAAGTTTTAATTATTTCATGTAAGTTTATAATCTTTTGTTTTTACCCAAAGGACGGATGAATGTATTGATGACCGCGAGAATTTTCCTCAACTGTTTCGCTCTATTGCTTGTTGCCCAATTTTTCGCTTTGATGTGTTCTGTGATTAATTGTACACTACTCGATCTTCCAATTATTGTAATTTTCAATCCGTTGTACCACAAATCATTACAATTGGCATCAGGAGCATGGCACGTAACACGGCATTGTGTACCTTTCGGCTGTATATTTTACGGGGAAAAATCCAATTTTACCCCTAACGTTAGATTGAGCCAATGGGTTAATTCAGGACTAGTTACTTATGAAATACTTTTATTTAATACTCACGTTTCATTTGCCTCTAAGTTGAATAAGAATAACACACTGGTTAACTGAGTCTGAATAACATTTTGAATGAATCGGAGTGGTTGAAATATGTGTATTCCGCCACGAATGGAACGAACTGTTTCAAGTAAACTAAACATGAGTGGCGTATAACAATATGTACGCTGACTCGACTGAGAATGGAACTATTGAAAATTTGGAAAAACCGATCTTAAATACTAAATGCCGACATTACGAGGAGCCAATCCGATTGTCCGAAGGTGGTGAGGTAGGGAATATAAGGGCAGAGAGTAAAATGGGAGTACAAGGTAGTGAGGATCGTCAGGGAGAGACAATTTATTGAAGATGACGATTGCTCATCGCTGTAATGAGGTACCCTCAAGGGGTCGACAAGGTAATACAATGAACCATAAAGACAGTCTAGTCTAACAGTATTGAAATAAATGAAAAGATAGGCGTCTTAGGAAAATGTTTTCGTTAAATTTTGAAAATGATTATGTTTTAAATATTCTTTTATTGACGGTACGGAACTGTCCGGCAAGTGTTGAATATTGTAATCGATTTGTCTCCAAATTGTCAAAGACTCGTGTCGTTCTCATTAGAGATCCAAGTATCTTCTTTGCATCCAAAGAATTAATTATTAATTGGCAATGGGAAGACGGTTTCTGGTTGGATGAAGACGCTCAGGTAATGACCAACTAGGCTTAATAGCTTTTCCTTGCGCTACACTGTGAAGAGCATCTGAAGTTTTGAAGCACCTTAAGCGGCTTATTTTTCAAATCCTAGTATGCTGGTACACCTGTGAAGCGCTTGATTTATAATTGTGAATGAGTTTTTTAATTCCACCGCGCGATTCATACCAGCGGCGGTTTCATTCCACAGATTCAATTATGCACATCATCCATGTATTAACTGAAACTTACAAAATATTGCAATTGAGTATTGGATAAATAATTAAATTGAGTAATGTATTTCGACAGTTCGGCAAACATTTGAATAAATACATATGTATATATTCAAACATGATTATTTCGTTCGTGGATAGGATATTATGGAAAAAGGATGTTGTTTGTCGGCCTTGTGGTCCTAAATTACTAAAACATCAATTAGGTGTAACGTGCTTTGCCGTGCTCATTTCAATCGCTTTGGACATCGCCATCCAATCACTCTCACAAATTTTTATTAATCCTTACAGGGAAATAATTTGATGAGGAAATTATTTATATATTATACTCAATTTTGCGTTTGAATATTAATAAAAATTAATACAAAACAAAATTATGGATGAGGCATATACGGAAACAGAAAATGACAGAAGCCAAACATATCTATGCATAGTTGTTCCTGACAACAGTCTCTCATCGGCTGCTCTTCTTCTGCAGGCCCCCCTCTTATATCGAACTCTATCCTCGAACTTTAATTCCTGCAACTCTCGAATTAAAATACATGAACTTCTGTCCCTAATTGCTGAAAGTAAGCAGCCAAAAAGAAAACATCTCAAGACGGTTATAGCGACTGTCATTAGGTGGGTCGAGCTCGAGGGAGGATGAGGAGGTTCGTTCGGTACTTTTGCGTATAAGCAAAGTAAGGGGTAAAGTGGGGGTGGGGGGAGGGGGGTAGACATGAAGTCAAGGCTGTGTGACGGTAGAAAAGCCATGAGAGAGGCCGCCGTTGGAGGAGATGACCAAACGAGATGCTCTTTGAGACACTGAGGAGGCACCAATAAAGCCGGACCAATTACTGACCACCGTCCTTTTCTCCTCCCCCCCCCCCCCCACTTCCCTATTGATTTGCATTCAAATAGATGTTATACTCTAAGTAGACGGATCCTAATGGATTATCAGTGGTGAGTTATCGGTAGGAAGAGGGCTTCAAAGGATGGTATGGGCTCAGTCGCGCTATACGCGGGGCCCACCCTATACCTCGCGATATCCGCAAACGAAAACCGCCCTGCGCCGGCCTCTGCTGCTTCATCTCTCTCACTACCATCCCTCTTTTCCGTTTCAATCCTTCTGCATCTCTCTACTGTTTCATCCATTTCCTAATGAAAATCCACCGTCCGCATCAGCTGCCCCTCCATGTTTTTTTTCTAAACTTTTAACCAGAAAGAAGTTAACTACTTTAAGTAGGGAGCATCATACAATGGGAGGGGGGGGGGGGGCTAAATTGATCTGATGAGCCTATTCAGGAGCAGATCGGTTAATATGTTCATACCGGGTCAGTCCCAAATGAGAAAAGAGAACAGAAGAATTTAAAAACTCTCAAGGTTATGATTGTGAGTTGAAAAATGGCCAAAGTTTGATGCGGATCGCTGGGGATAAGAAGACGGCTGAAGGCAGGGGCTTTTCGGCTACGCTGCCGGTACCCACCCCCCGCCCCCCGCCCCCTCCATTGCCGCGCGGGGCAAGGTCAGCTGCGCAGCCTTGATGGTACCCCCATGGAAAAATATATATTAATTTATGTATAAGGAAATATATCATAATATATTAGATATATCTCATATAAATTTAATGTGAAAAACATACATTAAAAAAAGAAAATAGAATATAAGATTTATATATTTTCACCATTTATATCTTCATGATATGCATAATATATGCATGAAAATATGAATAATACATGTCAAAATATATAATTTTATTATATATGTATACCAAAATCATATTTATAAATAACATATAAATTCCGATACATAGTATAATATAGTAAGCATATACGCGGAAATTATATATGACTTATGTATAATTCATGTATCTAGAATATATTAAATATATAACTGAAAATATATCGTTGGATCTAAGAGGTTTATATTAGTCCTAGATAGAAGGTCATAGATGTTAGATAGATACGTATATCTTTCACTCATATATGCTATATCAAACTCTCAGCGCCGTTGTTACGCATCGTATTGTTTTGAAATATAGTGCCCCAATGGTCGAATAGGCCGATCTGCGATAGTACGTGATATTATTAAGTGATATTTTCGACATAGCTAATTCAAGTAATTAGAAAAAGTTGTGTATTCCGCGATGGAAGTTAGACATCGAAAGAGCGTGCAAATACATCTGGTGGTGAGGCGCAGGTAAAGAAAGGTAAACGAGTTGAATATGTACCAAAAAAATAAACCAATAATATGTGACTCCATACATACTTTTATATATATTTATACATCATTAATCTATATATTATATAAATAGAATACTAAAAGGATATAAGAAAGTAATAAGTATCATGTATTAATATATATGAAGTTATATATTATTTGTATATTTTTAATATAAGTGTTGTATACTCCAATGGGCCAGTTTGATATATGCCATATATTTCAGCTTATAATATCTTCACCCTACAAATATAATGATGTTACATCCTCTTACGTTATAAGAATATATTTTTTAAATATATAGTGATATATAAAGAAATATATATTTTTCCATGGGGGTAGTTACTGTCTATCAAATCATTTGCCAAATTGAATATCTGATTGCAAAATAATCTAGGTATATTTTCACTCATTTTCTAATAAAAATTCATCATGCCCATTTCCGCTTTTCACATTTCTTTTATTCTCAATTTACAACCAAAAATACCTGAACGACTGCCGTATAAAACATAATAAAAAGGACGTGGAAAAAGGATGGAATTAATCTGGTGAGCGCACAACTAGAAGTAAATATACCGCCGAGGAATAACCCGAAAAAAAAATTGTCCTTTATTTTCTTTCATTTTTAAAGTCTAGTTGAAAATGAGTTTGAAAGTATAATAAATCACTCCAGTTGGTCCAGTTGGTCATCATACATTTTTTGGACGAGTGTATGAAAGCGAGTGCCCGAGGAAAAAAGTGAAAAAAATATATGCGGGGTGAGGGGGGGGGGTATATGCTTGCGTGTCCCGTGTACACCGCTAATTAGCTGCTCAAAATTAAATGAAAGTTTAAAAAAACAGAACAAAAAAATGGTAAAAAAATATTCAGGAGGACACGTACACGACACACGCAAGGGGATGCATTCTGGAAAAAACATACGTCCCCCTGCTACTTTATGTATGCGAATACTTGAAAAATTTAAAGGCAAAAGCATAACTATAACTCTTCATGGTTATCGCTTATGGTATGGCAATAATCCGCAAAATTATCCACAACGTAATTTTCTATTTCGTAATGGTTGAATCATATTTTCACTTTTCATTTGGTCCTTTACCTGTTTCATTTGCAGCTGGATAACTCTCAGTGGTTGGTATAAATGATGGGTGGAAAATTTTGCCAAGCGTTGGACTTTATAGATTTGATGAAGGGATGACAGGGTCGCGGGTCGAGGACGTTTAAATTCGAATTTATTTGAATGATTTTACACCCTAGATCGTTAATCGCTGTTACCCTGTGACATCCCCTGAATCATATGGGCTCGCTATTATATTATACGGGTGAGAACCAGGGGATTGAGGAATATGTGAATCAAGAGGAGAGAGGAGTGAAAAAAAAAATTTTATTCTCTCTCTGTCTCTCCCTCTCTCTTAACTCTCGCAAATGCTGCGGGTAAGCGTAGGCGTGGAAACGGGGGGTGAGTGGTTTACGACGACATTATTTGCGCTAACTCACGACACCGCGCATAATAAAGTGCACGGGGTCAACGATAGGCGAGAGAGGAGGCTCTCCTTCCTGGATGTCCTCGACTATATGCATGTATTAATGTATTATGCTCGGTTGAATGCGTGCATAGGAAAGATAAAAAAAACATATTCAAGTCGAAAACGTGCGATTATAATGATGAGGAATGTGTGGATAATTGGTTGATCGTGAGATCATCAAGGGAGGTTATGATATTGGCCTTGCACTCGGTGTAAACGCAGGTGGGAACTTTATGATGGAGGACCAAGTTTCGGTTCTCCGTTGAGATCTCCATCAGGATCGGTATGTTTTACTTGGTTTGGTTGGATGAGGTACTCTTCTTCAGGACAGAACTTTACCGCTAGGTTATCAGCACAATTGGAATGAATTGTTCTGCTGTGGTGACGAAGAAGGTTCGACATTCAGAGACCAGCATCAGCCCGACGTTATCCAAGTCAGAGATGCGTGGCAGCTTTAGGTGCTTGGGTCCCATGCTTGGTACACTGGTACCTGGTCTCAGACGGTTCATGACACTTAAACTCTTCTGACTTGGGTTAGATGGTCAAGCCATTCATCAGCCGTTCTATCTCCATCAAGTTTCAGAGTTCCAATTGCTACAAGCAGACCAAATATCCACTACGCGGATGAACTCATGGAAATACAAATTGACATCTATAATTATTGCTCGGAAATTTCACATTTGAAGCACCTTTTCTGTAACTTGAGAATTATCAAGACCAAATGCGCATAAATTTATAAGTGGTATATCATCACAGGGGGACGAGTGTGATACGAGCAGCACATCCTCAAGAGCATGTAGAAAGTGGTCGCGACCCTTGCGGTCTCCCTATGATGGTATCTATCATCTTTCATGTAATTACTGGGCTGAAAATACACCAAGCAGATTTCTTTTTCACCTTCATATGCCCAATGGAGAAATAGCAGGAATCGGGAAGGTGTCTCTCTCACTGTTTTTTTCTTCCTACTTTTTTGTTTTACCTGATATAACACACCAACGGAGAGTAGGAAAATTTTCAATTCCATTCATGTAAATTATTGTAGCGCACCAACTCCTCGACATGTGCAACTTGTATTAATGACGCAGTAAAGGAGCAGACGGGCGGAGAGGCTGGCCATTAGCGGATGAAAGCGGAGAGGGCTCTCAGCGTATAGCCCCCCCCCCCCCCCCGATAATAGCCCGACTTATACTCACCCAGGCGCTTGTGTAGTTTAGCCCACGTTACGCGAAGCGTCCCAAAGAGAGTGAGTGAGTCCAAGGGAGATGCTATGATTAAATAACAGAGATGGAGTTAGCCAAGAGAGACCAGTAGCTCGTGGTAGAGGTTATAGCACTGCACACCAGTGACCGCCGGCGCATCACGCCAAGCTCTACCTCTTGATACATATATATATCCATCATGTATCCTTGCCATTTGCCCGCAAACTCCACCCCCTCCCCCGCCCACCCCCAAGAGTTTTATGTACTTTTCGTTCTACTCATAATCAACTCTATTCATCGGGAGACAACAACGTTGAGACAATTAACAATCGGTTTGTCTTTTCCACTACGCCAAAGCCCCGACATATCTGTGTGTGTGTGTGTGGGTGGAAGGGTGGGTGGGTGGCTGAGTGGCCGGGTGTATGGGTGGGTGGGTGAGTGAGTAACTAAGTGGGTGGGTGAGTTGGTGGGTGGGTGGGCGGTCGGGCGGGCGGGTGGGTGGGTGGGTAAGTGTATGGGTGGGTGTATGGGTGGATGGATGTGTGTGTGGGTGGGTGAATGGGTAAGCGGGTGGGTGGGTACGTGGCTGAGTGGCCGGGTGTATGGGTGGGTAAGTGGGTAGGTGAATGGGTGGGTGAGTGGGTGGGTGAGTGGGTGCGTGAGTGGGTGGGTGAGTGGGTGGGTGAGTGAGTCGGTGAGCCGGCGGGTGGGTGGGTGGGTAAGTGTATGGATGGGTGAATGGGCGGATGAATGTGTGTGTGGGTGGGTGGGCGGTTGGGTGGGTGTACGGGTGTGGGTGTGTGTACTACAGCAAACTAGCAGAGCTCCGGCTTTCGGATCTCAAATTTGCAATATTTCAATTCATCGACTCTTGATTTCGAGAGCCCCTTTCCAGACTCATGTCCACCGTCCAGAAGACTACTCGAACCGAATATGTTGCAGCTATTAAGCTCATAAAATTCTTGTTTTCAATTTACTAAAAAGGGGTAGAAGAACGATAGAAAAGTCGTAGCTATCGGCCGCGGTAACAATAAAAACAGCGGCATCTTATCCCCAGAAGAGGCGATAGTCGAACTGTCCAACTACACGAGCATCTGAATCGTAAAGAGCTGAAGTCGATTGCCCAGCTATTGCTAAAAGAAAACGAGGATTCTCGATCCTCGCGATTTCTACATTGGCCACAGCTACAGTATCATTCGCAAAAAAAAAAGAGAAAAAAAAACTTGTGTGGCTGCACACACCACACTCGACTACTGTTTACGAGGTCAGGATTCACCCTGCTATAATATCCTTGTCTCGTTAAAACCAATACAAAGTAAATTTTCAAGATGCTGAGAATCGTTGGATACCTGCGCGATACAGAGTGCAGTGATGCATATACATGTCCTCGATGTTATTAAAGAACGGGGGCGCGAGATCCGGTGCACACATATAAACTAACACATATACACATGTGCATTTGAATTCACCATCGTTACATAAAGAAGACGAGCTGATTGCCAGCTTCCATGTTTTCCTACTAGAATCTCGTACAGGATTTCTGGAAAACGAGCGTGTGCCGTTAGTTATGAGGTCAAAACACAACGGACATTCACATTTCTATTATCTTCATGTAGACCAGCCCAACGAATTTTGCTTAAAGGATGGGTACAGCGAACTAAAAATTTTCGTTTTTTTTTCTCGAAACTCATTTTTTATTGATTCTAAATGGCTTTTTTTATCCGGAGCCATATTTTTAAGACAATGATTTTTTTTGCAGGCTATTTCAGATCCAAATTTTTTTGGCATTTTGCGGAAATCGACGTGTCTGTGTGTGTGTGCACGCGCGCGTATGTGTGTGTGTATGTGTGTGTGCGTGGACGATTGGGCCGGGTCAGTTGTCGAGTGGGTGGATGGGTGGGTGTGTGGGTGGATGGGCGAGTGGGTAGGTGGGTGGTTGGGTGGATGTGTAGGTGGGTGGGTGGGTGCGTGGGTGAGCGAGTGGGTAGGTGGGTGGGTGGGCGAATGGGAAGGTAGGTGGGTGAGTGGGTAGGTGGGTGGATAGGTAGGTGGGTGGGTGGGTAGGTGAGTGGGTGGGTGGGCGAGTGGGTACGTGGGTGGGTGGGCGAGTGGGTAGGTGGGTGGGTGGGCGGCTGAGTGTGTGGGTGGGTCTGTGCGCGTGTGTATGCCAATAACAAATCGTAATGTTCGTTATGCCCCTACGAGGTCATACTGACTTGTCCCGCTAGTTCATTCGATTTAAAATTCACTCCATCAAATAAAGAAAAAAATTGGAACTACTTTGTCTAGACTCAATGTATTACACTTCCTTATTTCCAGTTTTATCCACCCCTTAACACTAATTTGTGTAATTCTTCTCACGACTAACATTCAGTAATTCTGATAGAGATTTCTCCACTAAGATCTCTTATTCAACAAGGTTCACACACACATGTGCATACACCTTTTATTGCACTCTATCTTGCAAGAATGTTCATCGTTTAACACACATTTGGACTCATGATGGTTATTTATGCAAATTCTTTATAAAAATGCGATAGGCAAAGTCATTGCGGTTAAAGTTTTTAAATCAAGATAAAATCGTATGAAAGTTTTGTTATCTTACTTTCTCATCAAGAGATCAAAAGTTAGAGACACAGAGGCCTTTGGGAAGACAATATCATACGGATCTCCACTCGAACTTGGAAATAGTGTTATGTAGTGTTACCTATAACGGTATTTATACCAGTCCTCTTGGCATTCTCTATTTTCATATCTTTGAATAGGCTAATCCAGCTAAACGCCAAACACATGGGAGAATCGTTACGTCATGACGAATGAGCATTATTATTATTTCTTTTTTTTTTTCTAGAAAAAAATTTTTATTGCTCGATAAGTATTTGATTATCGTGAATTTCCATAGCGTCATTTTTTCGTACGTTGATGTTATTGAGACATAAAATGAAAATGGGAATGCGGTGATTGATGCTGTAGGAATTTGTGAGGAGATATGAGTAAGTATGTGATAATTATTCACAACTTTGTAGAAATTACATGTTCTATGTAGTAGAATGATATTTTGAGGTGCATTCCTTCAAAATAATATGAAGCTACTTTTCAATTTGTCGAAAGGGGAACGTTTGACACTTAACGCTAATCATTGGATTGTTCTCCACGATTTAAATTGGGGTCTATCCAATATTTCGGACCACTTTTACTAACATGTGTATGTTTTCGTGCGTGTGCGTGTATGTGTGTGAATGGGTGGGTCGGTAGGTGGGTTTTTTTTTTTTTTTTTTTTTCTAGTAGGTGGGTGTATGTGTGTGTCTGTGTGTGTGTGTGTGTGGGGTGTGTGTATGTGAGTGGGTGGATCCATGTGTGTGGGCGGATGTATATCTGTGTATGGGCGGATGCGTGGGTGTATGTGTGTGGGTGGGTGTATGTGTGTGGGTGGGCGGGTGCGTGGGTGTATGTGTGTGGGTGGATGTAGATCTATGTGTGGGCGGGTGCGTGGGTGAATGTGTGTAGGTAGGCGGGTAGGTGTATGTGTGGGTGGGCGGGTGGGTGAGTGTATGTGTGTGGGTGGGCGCGTGTATGTGTATGGGTGGGCGGTTGGGTGAGTGTATGTGTGTGTGTGGCTCGGTGGGTGGGTGTATGTACGTGGCTATTTAAATCAAGATAAAATCGTAGACGGGTAGGTATGTGTTTTTTGCCACAGGGTACACCTCCAGAACGTCCCATGCCATGACGGAACCGATCCCTCCCATCCCGCAGCGAGTTGGCCTCGCGCTCTCCGTCTCGCAGTCTCATTTCAAAAATTTACCACCGCCCAAATTCTATTCACACCTAGATAATCAGAAAACATTCCTCCTAAGTCATCAATTCTACTCCTCCCTTACTCTCCCTCAATTATTCAACAGCACAATAAAAAAAAAACAGATGCATTGATAAATCCGCATCAGACATCTCGTCTGATGAAGAGTAAAGGCAGGAAGAAAAAAAAATCCCCGTAGCAGAGGGAAAACACAGGAGGGGTTGGAATGAGAGATATATAGAAAGAGAGATGAGCCCCATACCAATAACATAATACATGACGCGCTCCATGGACCAAACAATACTTCGTTGGATTACCCCACAATGGCCGATGATTTACTTTTGCTCTCATTACCCAGCTTTGTCGTCGGGCACCGTTGACGACGTCTATCATTAGAAAAGTAATGGAGGAGCCAGTGCTCGATGTCGACCTTTTTCCACTCTTATATTATCCTTTGCATCGTCAAGACGGAACAAGATGCTGGGGAAAAAAGGAGAGGGTTGAATGAGCAAGAGAGAGAGAGAGAGGGTTGAATAAGGGCGGAAGGGAGAGGGTTAAATAGAAGAGGGAAAGTGAGAAAGCGAGAGAGCGAGAGCGAATAGGTTAAATGAGGAAGAGATAAGGAGAGAGGGAACATTAGGGAAAATCATCCCCTAGAGTCTTCAGGAAACTATTATGCCAACACCTCATTCCCAAGCCATTTCATCGCTCATTCTCATCTTTTTCATTTCATTTTTGCCAGTTGTTGGATAGTTGATCATTGAGTTCTAGTAGCAATGCCAACAGCTAAAGCGGAAACTGCCTCTCGTTTCTCTTTGATATCTTAAACAAGCATTCCCTGTTCCCTGGTTCGTATAATGCAAGATGTAGAGTTGTACTAGAGACTGTTAGAATGAGTCTTCTAGAATTTCTGCCTCGCGTCCTCACGCACCGAGACTTCAAAAGATCACGGCAAATACTTGAAGATGGGGTTTTTAATTAATTATGCGGTTCGATGAAATATTTGGGTGACCTTAAACCTACATGAGGAGAAGTACTCCTTTGAATGATGTGGATTTTGAAAAAAATCCTCAAACCGGTATAACTGTACCATATCCTTTCGAAAAATTTTGGGGCAAAACGTCTTACTTGAAAATGTCAGTGTCAATACATCCATTTAAATCATCAGAAAAGATTATAAATGTTGGAGCTGAGGATACAGCCGTATAATTAATGTGACGTCATTTTTACCCAATTCTAAAATTTAATTCAACTCGTCTTGCTTGATATTCACATCTCAAGTCCGTGCCTACAATGTTCCAGACTTTTCAATTTCAATATAATCATCCGAAAGCTGAAGAATCGCCGCTCCTCCTCTATCTCAGCAGTGCGTTTCCTTGGATATGCAATAAATCGTCCATCATGTGATCCTCGCGGTTCTTCTCTGCGCATATACGCACATATCAGCCAGACACGCGTTGTTATTTATGAAAGTTCGACGATGAAAATTTCCCTGTGTTTAACGTAAACCTAATTTACGGTCTCTCTGGACGGTGGTATAACGGCCGTTCAACGTGTATTCATAAATCATAATCGCCTCTTCTGGCTTGCGCGAGAGAGTTTGCACTGGGTGAAGATAATGGTTTTGCCAGTGAGGATCATTTTCAGGGGTCAACGGCACGTGACTTACACCCCTTCATCACCTGGTGTGCTCAATCCACCATTAGAGTCTATCGAGGGGAGGAGATGAAAAAAATGGAAGACTAAAGTGGTCTTACAGGAAATAATTAATTGAAAACATTCCACAAAGTTACGCGCTGAGGGAAGTCTTCGGAAAATTGTTATCAGCTCAATTGGAGGCTTGGATGATTACGTATCCAGAAAAAAGATTTTTCGAAAAATTTTGATAATTCCCCCCCCCCCCTCCCCCAACTGGTGCACCCGGATGCGGATCCTGCTATTGGTTTCTTCAGAAATTCTTATTCGTGTTCATACGTTTTCGGTAATGGAACTCTGCAATGACTTTCGCAAAATTAAATTTTTAATATCTCGATCTCTCGAAACTCGATGGAACTTTCATGTTTCGGGTCACTTAATGAGTCCAAGCTGTCCCATGAAACAATTATAATTAATGTCACATAGCATGTTGATGCCCCACAGATTTTGAACTAAATATCATGGTTGTCATATGGCGATTAGGGAGGGGTTGGTCCCACAAGTGGAGTGCGATGATCGATGGTGGCCATAAATAATGCAACAACCCTCTACTGTACTCTACCCGCTTCACTGAGAGGCACCCACTTTCTCCACTACAACAGTGTTACACCGAATCTCACCCTCGTTCCGGTGACAGCCCTGCAATAGTATTTCCGATACACCACGCAACCCATGGCATTCAGGGCTCTATCTCATTCTATGCCTCTCTTTTTCTCTCACTGTCCTTCGCTCTTCCCGTGGACCGTGACCCCTCTATTATTGAACCCCTGCCAAGCCATTTAATTCCGATACGCATTATTAATTACGTAATTACTGATTTCTGTCCAGTTGAACTAATGGGCTTTTGATTGACAAATTTTTGATGGCATCAATGATTTCTCAGTTCAGTCGGAATTTTCATTTTAAAAATCATTGTAAAAAACGTGAATTTTTGGGAAAAGTTCGATTTCAGAGAAGTGTCTGTATGTGTGTGTGTATGTGTGTGTGTGTGAGTGTTCGTTTGTATGCGGCAAAATTTTTCGTTTACGTTTTCTCGGAAACGGATCGTGCGATTCGATTAATTTTTTTTTCAATCGTTGCGTCTCGGTGTAACTTAGACCTGATTAGATTTTTGATCGAATCCATCGAGTATTTCCTCTGTTTTTGAGAAATTCATGTTGAGCAAAAATCGAAAATAGTGATAATGAACGTTCATTCACACAAAAATGTTGTAATCCAAGTCCTCAATGTCACAGTTGAAAGATATAAGCATATTTTATAACTGATTAAATTCTGAGTAAAAGTACTCCAGTACTTCTATTGTTATTAACAATGTCAATTGTTTATAATGTTCTACTGCATAAACTATTAGAGTTAGCGCAAAACTCATATAAGAAAAGTTGTTTGCCATATAAAAATACGTATTTTATGTAGGATGCCTTTTTTCGATAATTTGCATAATTAAGGAGGTATAGCAGTCTCCACAATTATGTATGTAATGAGTGAACGAATGGACCCAGCGCTGTCATGACGGTCCCAATCGAAGCGTTTTCATGCACAATCGAGCGGATCACATGTTGGATGGCATTTGTGCAGTATATGCAATGTTATTAGCAATTGCAATTGTTTATACTGTTCCACTGGGTAAAATATTAAAGTTTTTGTTTTGCAGCCACATCCTTATTGGCGTCTCACTCTCACTCAAGTAACACGCATAAGTCTCATCCTCTTGCTCACCATGCGTCTACTCAAGTATTCATAATTATCTGCTTGATAAATGAGTCAGTTTGGAATTCTCAAATAGGCATGCTTTCGTTTGATAATAACAGGGGTCACACTGATTAACCGTAGTGAATTGGGGAAGGATAAATTTAGTAGGTTGTGGTGAAAAACCAAATCGGCAAGTTTTGTTTGTGCCCCGAGTGGGGCACACACAACTAATTTTGCTTTTCTTTGACATAGAAATTATTGAAGGGCAAATTTTTTCTGTAATATTGGAAAAATTGGACACGTAACGCAATGTAACTTTTACCAAATATTCGTTGTAAACTACTTTTCACAAGTCTATATCCTATCCTCAACAGAAATTTCCACACTAGGTGCTATGGAAGATCCTCCAGGACATCCTAAAGGGAGTTCTATGCAAGATCCTGGAAGAGTTCCTATCGGATATCAAGAAAATTCCTAGATTTCTTGGCAATATCCTATGGGATATCTTGGAAAATTTTCTATGAAGTGTCCTATACGAATACTACCGGGCTTCGTCCTACGTCCGAGCGTCTGACCTAAACCGACGTATTTCCACTATTTATTTTACTCCACTACCTCATCCTACACTGTTAAGAATTTTCTCAGAATTTCCTGGCATGAGGGTTTTGGGAAATCACATTTTAGCTGAATTATCCTCTATAGTGTTTCTAAAATTAGGGAAGGAGGAATGAGGAGTGCTCTGTCCCTAGTATGCATCCATTTTGCTTTATTATCCGTTTCTGTTTTTTTTTCATTATTCTCCAGTTTCAAAGAAAATTATATTATTTATTTTATTTCTTCCATCATATTCAACTAAATTCAAAATAATTTATTTTCCGATAGTTAGAATAATTTGAATGCAATAAATATTTTTCCCATTCCTAGATTTTCCGCCACGTCAATTGAATGTTCAAAGACTGGTTTCAGAGGAAAAAATAGGAATCATCAAATTTTGAATAGTGGCATATAACAGGTGTCGCTACCTGCGACTATGTCACGTGACGCATTGACCAATCACACTGCGCATCGCGCATTCCGACTCTCCCATGCAAATGCGGGCAAACGCGCATGCGCCGGCGGTAGTCGGACAACTTCGAAGCTAGACCGAATATGAAAGTTTGAATAGTCATTAAAATTTCGCGCCATTCAAAATCAACCAATAACTAATAATTCACTATATGAAAGTGAGTCAAATTTTGATCGTAGCCAAGGTTCGCCGAGAGACTCCAATTGCGACATCGATTAGCTTGATCACAACTTTCCTTCGTAAATAATAATTGATTAACACTTTTCGCGATTTTCATGCTTCATGTTTAAAAAAAAGACCGGAAACTAGTGCAGGAATTTCTTTCAAAATCTAATTTTTGAATGAAAAATTTATATTTCTGATCCCCGTAAAATTGTCCAATATTTTTTGAACCATGAACTTCCATACCGCCACTGAATCAAATAATTAATTGTATTTCCTCAACCTACGCCTAAAAACTGTGAAAAAAAACGCCGATAAATGCCCACATTGCAAAATTATGGAAATATCGGTCAATGTGAACACCAGGTGTTGAAATATTAACCCATGAAACAATATTTGCGTGTTACACTGTGCAATAGTATACTATATACACGCGTAACGCCAACGTCATACAGACTGGGCTTTGAGATATATGGGATATCCGTGTTTGACCTCAACGAAACGATAACGTACTACGGAGAGGTACGGACAGTTTGACGCGCAATTAAACACAACATAAATGTTGAAGGGTATATAGCGCGCTAAAACGCAAAGGCGGGTGCCTGCGGTGATATAGCTCCTCATAATGCTATATCTGAGACACGCGCGGGGGCCCACTGCTGTGGATATTTATTTAGGCATTATCAATTTATGGGATTCAATTCGTTAATGAGACTTTACGATGATCAACACGTTCATTCCCAGTGCTCCATAATTTCAACAGTTTTGACAATTTATTTATAAGGACTATAGTGTTAACATGAACGCAACACAAATCACGAGTAATATTATTTTTTAATAGATGAACATTGCTGCGCATGCTGTTTTGTCGGCCGTGGATGTCCGCATTATTCGGGGCACAAACAAAACTTCCCGATTTGGTATTTCAGCACAGCGTACTAAATTTATTCTTCTCCAATATACCCCGGCTAATCAGTAGTGTCATACTGAAAAATCGCAGATTTGAGAATTCTAAACTGAGTCATTAATGAAGCAGATAATGATGAATATTTGAGTAGATGCACGGTGAGCACGAGGATGAGACTTATGGGCGTTACTTGAGTGGGAGTGAGACGCCAATAACAGTGCGGCCGCAATAAAGACGATAACTTTAATATTTTACCCAGCGGAACAGTATAAACAATTGCAATTGTTAATAGCATTGCATATACTCCACGAATGCCATCCAAAATGTAATCCGCTCGATTATGAACGGAAATGCTTCGATTGAGATCTTCATGATAGCGCTACGTTCATTCATTCACTTATTACATACATAATTGTTGAGCCGGCCATACCTCCTTAATTATGCAAATTATGGAAAAAAGTCATTCTGCATAAAATGTGTATTTTTGCATGGGCAATAACTTTTGTTGTATACATTTTCTGCTAACACCAAGAATTCATGCGCTATAGCGTTATAACCAATTAAAATTGTTAATAACAATATAAGTACTGGACCAATTCCATCCAAAATCTAATTCGGTCTAAGTTACATGAAACTCTTCCGTTTGAGTCATCAACAACTTCGACCGAATGATTCGTTCACAAGAAATCGTTGACCAAAAATTTTGACCACATACATACATCGTCACACACACACACACACACACATACAGACTTTTTGTTTTAAATAGTCTAGAAAGGTCAGAAATGCCATGAAACGTGGAGATCTGATGGAAAGTTAAAAAATAGTAGATCATACAATGAGTGTCTCACCAGCCAAAAATATAATCTAATAATTATAATAATAGATATAATAAAAATAATAAATAGTATAAGAGTATACTATATAATAGTATAGTATAATAGTATATAATAGTATAATAAATCTAAATAACTGAAAATCCAAGATATATTTTTTGGTATTTCGGTGAATAATAAAAAAGCAAAATGAAATTGTAAAAAAATTGCAAAATCACCACTCCCTACTTGCAAATCCCATCATTGTTTATCAACATTTGCCGACAAGTTGATATTTATCCCAGGAGACCTGGACCCATGCAGATTTTATATCGTTATCCAGCGATCTCCGTGCAAGCGCCTCTCCCCTAAAAAAGCATAATGGAAGCTAATACAGTTATCCCGAACCACCTTGGCAAAAGGTCCAGTGGCAGTGGAGACTCAACTCCGTAAGTAAATTCCAGGAGATTCGTTCTCAATACAGAATTGAGAGCTTTTTTCGTCGTCTTCTTTCCTTACATTTTTGGTCCCACCCTCCATTTCACTAAGAAGGGCCATTGAGGCTGCATATTATGCTCGGGGAGAAAAGTCACAGCAAAATTCCAACTGCGACGGCTAGGATTGTGGTGCATGTGAGGTGTCTCAGGAAAATTCTGACTCGCCATTAGAATACTAGTGAGATACCGCTTTCTCTGTAGTGAACATGAAGAGCAGAATTCAAGCCAGAATTAGCACGTGTAATTGGGGTGTTGACATCCTTGGAATTTCCGAACATGTTCCATGGACTTCACAGATTTTCACTCCGAAAACTGATGAATTGTGGTGACTTTTTTAGCAATACTTTGCAATATCTCATTAATTATGCGATGTAGCGAGAAAAGTCATACAACCTAAAATACGCATTTGGTCACGAGGACCAACTTTTGTTATAGACTTTTTTTTGTATCTCCAACGGTTCTCCCGAAAGAGCGGGGGAAACAATCAAAATTATGTGTACCAATCAATGCCATGAACCGATTTTAAACAGAATCTCTTCAGTGCGCGGTCAAAAACGTCCCGAAATGATTCACAAAATCATGAAACGTGACGATATGATGAATTTGGGACTCTCCATTACAATGACTTGCCCTACATATGGAGAAGAGTTCGAAAAACTTCCGAAAATCGGCTAAAAAGTTTCTAAGTGTAAATAAAAATACTGTGTACCAATTATTTCACTGGCTTGTGCTTCAATGGAAAATTGAGAGGCTGCTTTTCTCGTCCTCTTTTCTTACAAATTTTCTTCCCAACCCTCGATTTCGATAAGAAGGGCCATTGAGAGTATTGCGACAGTGGCGGAACACCGACACTGAGGGTGAAGCTTGCCGTTTGTTGCTCATTCTATTGAGTCGCTTGGGCTGTGGAGACAAATCGTCAGTTGTTGGGAAAGCCCAGCATTCTTTACACCCACTTCCCCTCGAGAATGTACACACATGATCGGATTTATTGGCTTCCCAACCGGACATATACATAACAAGTGTTATTTAAATTCACTTTTTTCCTCCTTTATCCCTCGCCTTTTTATTCAACTATTGAATTGCTTACTTTTTTAGTACAGGATAAAAGACAGGCATTTGTCATATCATTTCTCCACCCTTCGCTATTTCAACGATGTATAATTTTTGAGTTCACAGTAACCGTCTCTCTGGTACCCCCTCCGGTAGCTGCTCTTCAGCATTGCTTCTGAAGGGACCACTGGACACCCATCCATGTAGCTGGGGCCGACTTTCGCCATTGGGCCAATCGTATTCCTAAGCGCAGGATAAACCTCCAGAAACTCCTGTGCTACGATGGTGGGCACCTATAATGGTTCCCACCCGCCATGGAAAAATATATATTTCTTTATATATCACTATATATTAAAAAGATATATTTTTACAACGTAAGAGGATATAACATCATTACATTTGTAGGGTGAAGATATTATAAACTGAAATATATGGCATATATCAAATTGGCCCATTGGAGTATACGACACTTATATTAAAAATATACAAATAATATATAACTCCATATATATTAATACATGATACTTATTACTTTCTTATATCCTTTTAGTATTCTATTTATATAATATATAGATTAATGATGTATAAATATATATAAAAGTATGTATGGAGTCACATATTATTGGTTTATTTTTTTGGTATATATTCAATTCGTTTATCTTTCTTTACCTGCGCCTCACCACTAGATGTATTTGCACGCTCTTTCGATGTCTAACTTCCATCGCGGAATACACAACTTTCTCTAATTACTTGAATTAGCTATGTCGAAAATATCACTTAATAATATCACGTACTATCGCTGATCGGCCTATTCGACCATTGGAGCACTATATTTCAAAACAATACGATGCGTAACAACGGCGCTGAGAGTTTGATATAGCATATATGAGTGAAAGATATACGTATCTATCTAACATCTATGACCTTCTATCTAGGACTAATATAAACCTCTTAGATCCAACGATATATTTTCACTTATATATTTAATATATTCTAGATACATGAATTATACATAAGTCATATATAATTTCCGCGTATACGCTTACTATATTGTATCATGTATCGCAATTTATATGTTATTTATAAATATGATTCTGGTATACATATATAATAAAATTATATATTTTGATATGTATTATTCATATTTTCATGCATATATTATGCATATAATGAAGATATAAATGGCGAAAATATATAAATCTTATATTCTATTTTCTTTTTTTAATGTATGTTTTTTACATTAAATTTATATGAGATATATCTAATATAGTATGATATATTTCCTCATACATAAATTAATATATATTTTTCCATGGGGGCTGCGTCGGGTTAGGTTCCCGCCCGGTTTTGCGATCTCATTTCATGGGTACCGTCAATAGGACACACAGAATATTCCTGCATGCGAAACATCCTCCATAAACAGCTAACTTATTGCAAGTGTGTATTTAAAAGTATCCCTAAAACGACTCGTCAACAAAATATATCACAGTCCATGAAAATTTCACAAAACCCTTGGTAGCCAATCGGGAAGTAATTTGTATTGCCCCAAATGGGTCTAACACATTCGCCGCCACTTGTTATCTTCAACCAAATGGCTGGATTTTTCAAGTATTTCCGTACAAAATAGGAGAACTGACAAGCCTGAGGGTGAGGGAGGAAAGAATAAGAAATGGAACAGCATTTCCGTCGCATCCTTATTTAGGGAGGGGAAAAAAAAGAGAGAGAGAGAAGTGTTTCTAAACCAAAGGTTGGAGATGGTGGAGAAGTGCCACCAGGCACTTGGCGGCGCCTAAGTTACTGCCTTGGAGCCGCTGTGAATATAAATTCTCAATAGCCCTCTCCACGCCGGCTCCGTTATTGTTTTCCAGATCAGGAGAAAATATATGTATAGATGAGTGGGACTGTACTACTGTGCCTTTATGCAGCCAGATTCTATACGCACTTTGTGCCAAGTGAGTGTAAAAGCCTGCCGCAAATGCTAACAAAATGCTTATTGAGCGTTTTTTTTTTTGGTTGTTGTTTTGCTTTTTCATCTTTTAGTTTCAGTGTGAATGCTCGCAAGCTGCCCTGTGACATGCATTTATTACGGTAAACTCGGGAACAACTAGAGGGAAATACTGTAAATTCATGACAATTAATGCGGTAGCATGGAAATTGTGAGGTCTGATTGAACATTCTTGGCTGATAAATAGCGCACATTAATCTTGGGATATCAAAGTGATAATCGGTACAGATTATCACGTAATATATAATTCCTTCTAGTCTCACCAAAGAAAACCAAAGGAGGCAAAAGGAAGGAAACTGGTAATGTGATGGAGGAAGACGAGACTTATGCCCGTTGCTGGAGTGGGAGTGAGACGACAATACTGATGCGACGGCTCGAGGGTTAAACCCGTCGTACCTCCTTAATTATGACAAATATGGAAAAAACTGATATGAAATAAAATGTGCATTTCCACTTACAGAGCAAGTTCTGTTCAATACTTTTTGCCGTATCTCTCACCGTTTTTGCAATAGAGCGTTGTAAACAATTCAATTGTCAATAACAGAAAAACTGTTCGGTCAATTTAAACTAAAAACAAATGCGATCTAAGTTCCATGAAGATGCTCTGAATAAGACCTCGATGACCAAGATCGTTCTACCCGTTCGTGAAAAATCGGTAATGAAAAATTTAGATTCCCCGCATACAAACATACACACACACAGAGGCATACAAGGACACAGACACTTGTTCAGAATTTGACAGGAAGCATTTTGGTATACTTAACACACCAGTTACGAAGCGCAAAAAAAATTGATTTACAGGTCATTACAATAACTTCCCGAAAAATCGGGAATTTAAAAAAATAGCATTCCACCATTTCTGTAAACGGATTCAGAGAAAATTTATCAATTTTCAGCAATATGAGAAAAATTTGAATTTGAACATTATCATCAGAGTATGACCGCCTCGGCCCGAGCGTCCCACGTGACATCTACGTGACGCGTGGTGATTACGGAGCGCCGTGCGCATGCTCATTGAATCAGCCAATCACAGCGGAGATCGCGTAAGCGGCTTCTTTCAGGCGACGCTAGGAGTTTCCTTTGAAATCGGTGAAAATGGGATCTATCTAGAAATTCTGAACTGCTAATTTTGTGTTAGTGAACGCGCTCATTCTTTCAATGGTCAACAAATTAATCCACCGGTCTACCTAGATGATAATGAGTCGTTATCAATCAACCCACCGCCATATTCTGTATTACTTCAACCACGACATTATAATATTTAAATGACGGTGAAAATTCTAGGTGAAGAATTCGCTAATAATCTGATGCAGGTGTTTACCCTGTCAGTGGACCAATTTTTTAAAAATTGACGTATCACTTGAATCTAGTAGATGTTAATAATCATGGACCAAGAGGCTGTAAGACAGGCTGCATCTACACCGTTGGTTTCGTATGAGTAAACAGGAATTTAGCAGTTGTCCCCATGTCGCATTAGCTCAACATGGATACCTGAGTGAGCGTTAATAACCGGAACTATGTGGGATAGATTAAACTGTCAAATGGTCTGGCATTATCTGCCGAATTAAAATACCACATATTTAAAACTTGATCTCGCCATATAGCTGGTGATATTCCAAACACTTTACAAGAGACAGGTGAAACCCATTTTACCAAGAATAGTAATAGACGTACATATACGAACCATTGCCTGTTTTACCGCTATACACCGGGACAGTAGGAAAAATGTTAATTGAAACCAGTCCAGGAACTTTCGAATTATCTGAGAGTAATCCAGCTATTTGTGAAGAAATTGTTATGTCCAATGAGCTTTCCTATATGCATGCTCTTGCCGATACATCGATTTTTCAGGTTTGAAAAAATCAATTGGAAAAATTTTTTGCATTAAAAAAGAAAGTTGGCGAAATCTTTAGAGGATCAGGCATTTTTATTTATTTTTATTCAAAAAAATTGTACTTGTGTGTCGCTGAGATATGGTCCATCTTGGAGTTTGTTTTCTCTGGGAAAAAGTTTTCTCAGACATAATTTTCAAGGAACTTGTCTCGTTGCGTAATTGAGTCTGCGGAAGATGCTGTACCATTGAAGATGCGACAATGTAGGAAGGCTGGATGCATCGGTTCAGTTGTTCAATAGCGGCGGACAAGCTTCACAGTAGAGCATAATGATATGCGTAAGATCCCACGGTCAATCGGAAGCCATTTATCGACTAATTGGATATTTTTTCCAATGCAAATCTCCGAGATAATTGGTCGGATTATGTGGGGATTAAAAGATTCTTATTCTTAACCTGCAATTTCTTTTTTACTGTCGCCATGATCTATTATGAGCAACGTGCCCCAATCACTATGATAATTGTTGGTTTTGGAAATTTTTGATATCTTGGAATTTCTTATTTTGAATTTTTCAATTGTTCAATTTTCTCAACTTCTCAATTTTTCAATTTTTCAATTTGTCAATTTTTCAATTTTTCAATTTTTCAATTTTTCAATTTTTCAATTTTTCAATTTTTCAATTTATTCAATTTATCCAATTTTTCAATTTTTCAATTTTTCAATTTTTCAATTTTTCAATTTTTCAATTTTTCAATTTTTCAATTTTTCAATTTTTCAATTTTTCAATTTTTCAATTTATTCAATTTATCCAATTTTTCAATTTTTCAATTTTTCAATTTTTTCAATTTTTCAATTTTTCAATTTTTCAATTTTTCAATTTTTCAATTTTTCAATTTTTCAATTTTTCAATTTTTCAATTTTTCAATTTTTCAATTTTTCAATTTTTCCATTTTTTCAATTTTTCAATTTTTTCAATTTTTGAAAAGTTTTTAGTTTGAACATTTTTTAGACATTTTTACAATTTCTGTAACCTCGCGAGAATTGTTGTGGCTCCTTAAATTCTTGAAATATATAGTGGATAATTTCCTATTACCGACTAATTGGATACAGCATCGAATGCACATCCCAAAGATAATCAATCTGATTACCCTCACTGTTAAAGAATGCTCATTCTGGCCTCGAGACCAATTTTTCTCTCATCCACAGATTTATTATTCTCCCGATGACTATCGTACTGATAATTATTAACTGGTGTCATGATAAATAATAATAAGCATAGCAGGTGATCCATCATTGTGAATTTATTTAGTAAGTCTTGAAGTTACTTTTCAGTTGCGTGCAAAAGTGAGCACGTAGGGAAGTACATCGCCCCAGTTAATGTCGTATAATTTCTTCTTGACGTTTCGAGTTGTTTGGTAAAGGGGGACGACCAGTCGTTTACGTGGGACGCTCGAGATATCGATAGTTGTCTCATACACCGTAGACTGTCCACGGTATGCCATTGGCATTAGACGAAGATGGATGGATACGAAGATTCATGTATTTTATAAAGTGACACCACACCCATCAAAATTCCGCCATCTTTACCCGACTCCTATTTTCGATTGTCAACTAAACTGCAAAAAAAAACTGGGAACTTTCATGAACCTAACTTTTCAGAGACTGTGGACTGAATTCGATTTAGGAGAAGACAGGGTCCAGCGTGACCACCAACACTGGCATGTGTGGTATCGGTGGTACCCATAAAATGAGACCGCAAGGCCGGCCGAGAACCTAACCCGACATGGGGGGACGAGTTCATTATTAGTGCCCACCATCGGTGTCTGAAGGTTTAGCCTGTGTTCAGAAATACGATTGCCTAAATGACGAAAGTCGGTCCCAGCCGTATGGATGGGTGTCCAGTGTTCCCTCTCGAAAAAATTGTGAAAAGCGGATACCATACGTCGGGAAGTTAATGTATCTTGACACAATGACGGTCACGGTTTTTCCGTAATCGTATAACAATGCAATATTTTCCTAATTTTACAATATTGTCAAAAATTTGCGCCTCCTTCAACACTTGTAATATATCACGTGGCAAAGTTGTAAACAAACGGAGGAACCGGAGAAATAATTTTGCATGGGGTCATATGGGTCGGTAAATAAAAGTCACTGATGGATTAATGTTCCCCTGCTCTTTTATTATTCCCCTGATTTTTCCGCCATATAAAATACGTTTGGGGGAAGCTATAGCTATAGTCGCATTGGTGCACTGTTATCTCTTTCTAGACCGCTGCTCCTTGATTGGCTAATGAAACGCATTCGCTAACTAGCACTTCGTCTTTATGCAGATATTGTTATGACTCTTTTTGCCATGTAACTTGCAGTTACATCGTGACATTAATGTCCCACAGTCGTAAAGAAAAGCCGTATTAAACGTTTGCCCTTTTATTTTAAATAGTATACGAGTGCCCAGTGCAGCTAAACTTTGTGGTACCAATCATCATCGAAACGCTTTTCCTCACTGAAAGTAATTTTTGTTTTTGTTTTGAGTAGATGCATGGTGACCATGAGGATGAGACTTATGGGCGTTACTTTAGTTGGAGTAAGACGCCAATAAGACTGCGGCCGCAATAAAGACGATAACTTTAATATTTTACTCAGTGGAACAGTATAAATAATTGCAATTGTTAATAGCATTGCATATACTCCACGAATGCCATCCAAAATGTAATCCGCTCGATTATGAACGGAAATACTTCGATTGAGATCTTCATGACAGCGCTACGTTCATTCATTCACTTATTACATACATAATTGTTGAGCCGGCCATACCTCCTTAATTATGCAAATTATGGAAAAAAGTCATTCTACATAAAATGTGGATTTTTGCATGGGGAATAACTTTTGTTATATACATTTTCTACTAACACCAATAATTCATGCACTATAGCGTTATAAACAATTAAAATTGTTAATAACAATATAAGTACTGGACCAATTCCATCCAAAATCTAATTCGGTTTAAGTTACATGAAACTCTTCCGTTTGAGTCATCACCAACTTCGACCGAATGATTCGTGCACAAGAAATCGTTGACCAAAAATCTTGACCACATACATACATCGTCACTCATTGAGCATGTTCCCACTATGTGGGGGGCCCAATCATCTTAGAAGCTGATGTTGCAAGGATCCTACCAATAAAGCAATTGAGCAATTGAAAGGAATTTATAGGTTCTAGCAGAATTTTGTCAGAACTATTCTTAAATGATTACACAATGTCTAGACGACTGGAAAATCTACTCAAAATTTTGCGAGACAAATGTTGCACAACTTAAAGACAAGTTCCATCCTTATTGCACTCTCCATCTGTGGGCTCGCAACAATAACTCCGTCTATCGGAAAATTAATTATCCACTTTCTGAAATTCCAGATTCCAATGTAGCCCACAGTTACATCGGGCCATTAGTGTCGCCCAGTCATAAAGAAAAGTCGTATTGCGCGCTTGCCCTTTTGTTTGAAATATTATACCAATCATCGAAAAATATTATTGAAAAAAAAAAACAGTAAAGCTTGATATATATATTGCTGCATATTTTATCGTGAGTTCCTATATAGCGTCGACTAATATGACCGATACACGGAAAAGTAATATAATACACGAGTAGCGACTGGCATGCCTGATGTTGCTGCCGTTGGTGCTCCTATCTCGCTTCTGTTTCAGGAGGCGAACGGGCGTCTGTGCTTAACGCAAATGCGCTGCATCATTACCCAAACGCCCTGCGGCACTCTTTGTATCGTGGGTTAGCCAGCAGAGTAAAACACTCATGACTGGCTGATAACCATCCAAATAAACTGTCAAAGTATGCGTCTGATTTGTTGGAGGTGAATGCGCGATTTCATTGAGATTACCGTGCAATTTTCGAGGAGAAATCCAGCACGTGTGGAAATGTCTTACACCAAGACCAGCAGTATGTGAATCTAGTATTGATGGCTGGAGAACATTTGAGGAAATGTTTCGGTGAGACTGATTAGTTGTGGGGGACCATTGTGCGCGACATTACCATCCGCGGTGATATCTAGGATGGCAAGCCTAGACGGGAGATCATAAGCCAAGTCGAAGCGGGAAGGGGGGGGGGGGGGAGGGAGGTCCATCGCAGCCACCCACGATCTTTTGCGAAAATTTTGAAAAAAAAATAGAGCAGATCGAGACTCTTGCGATCCTTAAGGCTTGCAGCTAAATTTCGATTTGTCCTGAAAAACCTTGTTAGCAGCTGCAGCACCCATCTAAGGCGGACAGGATTGTAATGAATGAATTAATTGACTGTCAGTTTAAATGTTCACACAAAAAATAACGGCTCTTCATGACGCGCTTTGGACAGCTAATTGTGCATATATAAAGCTATCTGCTGTGAAAAATTGGTGAGCGACGTGACTGGCATATTTTCGGTATAATGAAGTTTATCTTTGAAAGTTAGTTATGCCATTAATTAATTTTGGTGGATAAAATTGGATGAGATCTTTGATAAGAATGAAACATTTATCATCGATCATGCATGTAAATAGTTCAGTAGCTGATCATTTTATTTTTCACTTCCGGCGACTGGCAATTATTATTGTTTCCTTAACAATGATGGATGGACCATCCTAGGTTCGCGCCCGGCCGCCGGAGAATATTTTTTCAAAATATTTTCTCATGAATTCCGACCGATGCAGGAACTTCCGTGTGTGCTATCGGCGGTACCCATAAAATGAGACCGCCCGGCCGAGCGAGAAGCTAACCCGACGCAGGGGGGGGGGGGTGGGTTCCATCATAGGCGCCGGCCATCGTAGCACAGGGGTTTCTGGAGGTTTACCCTGTGTTTAGAAATACGATGGCCTAAAAATGGCGAAAGTCGGCCCCAGCCGCATGGGTGGGTGTCCGGTACGCCCCCTGAAGGAATGCTTACACGGCCGCTACCGGGGGCGTACAAATGAGAGGGACGGAGGAAAAAAAAATATACATTGGTTCGGAATTCGAAGGGAAGCATTTTGGTATGCTTAAAACCCGAGTTACGAATCGAAATAAACAAAATCGATTTAGGGCTCATTACAATAACATCCCGAAGAAATCGGGAAGTTAAAAAATATTTGCAATATCACTGCATTATGACGTAACGGATAATCAGAAAAAAAATTGGTTATACTGAAAGGCTGCCCTTGGATCGATGAATCCCTCGTCCACGCATAGAACACCTTTTATCTTTCAGAAACTGCTGCATTGGGAGCCCTTGGAATAAAGCCCTCTGTACAAGCTACCCTGCTTAAATCCAACCTCTACTCACCTACTATCCCCTCTCACTCCATCCTCTTGGCATACCCAACACCTTCAGGACGTACGTACACAGAATACCAAAAACGGCAATCTCTCCTAATGGGTCTCTCAGAGACCTCGAGGCCCTCCCGTGTTTCCAAGCCCCAGTAATGAATGCAGGATCGCCACGTTGTAACGCGTAAAGATACAAAAGAGACAGTGGTGAGGGACGTGGGCTTGTAAAGAAGACAAAAGGGACACGAGGGGGATGAGATGAAGAAAGAGAAGAAATTGATATTGAATCCTGAAAACGATTCTTCGTCACCCGGTCAAAAAGTTCCTCGGCTAGAGTGATTCATTCAGTGATAAATTATAGCCTTTCCCTTTCAAGTTGTCAATGTTGTTTTTTCTGGGAATATTAGCATTTCAGATATTTCATTCATAGGGTTGTAATACCCGAAACTAGAGAAGCTTACGAGATTTGTCAACATAATGATAGAAGGTCAATAAACAAAAAAGATGTTAGAATTCATATGCATCCGAAACAATGGACCCTGCATCCCATCCAACATTGAACCCCCATTTCTTCAGGAAGAATTACAGATTGCAGCATGAGTCATGGGACCCGAGGAATTGCGCCTGAAATGACGAGAGACGAGACGAGAGACGAGACGAGACGAGAGACGAGACGAGACGAGAGACGAGACGAGACGAGAGACGAGACGAGACGAGAGACGAGACGAGACGAGAGACGAGACGAGACGAGACGAGACGAGACGAGAGACGAGACGAGACGAGAGACGAGACGAGAGACGAGAGACGAGACGAGACGAGAGACGAGAGACGAGAGACGAGAGACGAGAGACGAGAGACGAGAGACGAGAGACGAGAGACGAGAGACGAGAGACGAGAGACGAGAGACGAGACGAGAGAGGAGACGAGACGACAGACGAGAGACGAGCGACGAGACGAGAGACGAGAGATGAGAGACGAGACGAGCGAGACATTCAAATTGAGTTGGACGAAACCTATCAGAAGAATATTCCTCGAATTAGGTAATTTCCTCGTAGAACACCCGCTGAGTTACACCAATCAGAGAATCCACTCTAATATTGATTGCCCAAACAACGATTGTTCTCTCGGTCAGCAAGTTTCATTCTCGACTGATTCATTCACTGATAAAGCTCAATTTCCCTTTCAAGTTGTCAACTCTTTTTGTGTATACAGTCAAATTGTCTCATCAAGGGGCCATGAAGGGTGGACAAGAGAAGGGGGCGGCTCTAAATTAACATTATTCTTGTGACAAAGATGGGGAAAGTGCAGTGGACCACTGGCGTCTACATTAGGCCCCTCCCCAGAATCAGAAATACACGACAGACACCATGTGCTAGAAGCTTCAGCGTATGAAACAGAGGGCATACGACGCAATCCTTGGGTAAACAATTCCACTTGATGATCGGCCTCGTTTGATGTCGCCCGATTACCCATCGTAAACAATCGTTGATTCACGTAAAAATATACGTTGAACTTTGTCTCTTGTAGTTTACATTTTTTTTTAATGCCCTTTGGGCTTTGATTGGAAGATACGACTTCGTTATTAACGTCATTTTGTCTCTTTGCCCTTCAGCATCGTCTCCAAACACTTCAAGTTGTATGCTCACCAATCGATTTGTAAGATTAAAATGTGAAAGAATTACTCCATAACCGACAGTGGTGATTGCTAAGGGCTAGTACGGGCTGAGAACCCAACCCATGGCGCGGGGGTGGGGGGTCTCGCATCAGCTGCCGCAGTCGGCTCCAGTGCTCCAGGCTCCAGGCTCCAGGCATACTGGATTGGTCCAGCGCAGCTGCCTTTGGAAGTACACGAGAAAAGGACGAACGCGATAGCACACACACACACACACACACACACACACACACACACAGCACATACACCTATTTCATCAAGAACGGTCTAAGTCCTTCTTATGTTCCAGGTCTCTGCAATACCATCCCTCATCCAGGAATCAAAAAACCCGAATACAAACTAAGGAAAAAAAGAAACCACTTGGAAGCTAAAAGGGCTGATAAGTTTGTAGCCCTAATTAGGCTTCAGAGAAATGAAAAACGATTGCCAATCGGAAGGGGGTAGTGTCAGGGCGGGGGGGAGGGGAGTGGGAGGGGGGTCTAGGGAATAAGAAGGCCGAAGAATAAGGGACAACCACACGACAATGGGTCGGCGATGGCCAATCATAAAGAGATTCACTCTGTTCGCGGGTAACGCGTAATCTGAATAAAATATACGATTGAATCGATAGATAAAGGACAATGCTCTTTTGATCGGCATAAAGGAGGTGAGTACACCCCCCCCCCCTTTTTCCTCATCGACATTTTTCTCCTCTTCTTCTTTGACCTGCTCTTCTGCAACCCTCCACCCGCCACCCCCCCCCCCCTCTCATTTCACTACTGGACTTCTCTGTCTCGACGAGAACGAGAGAATAAGCTCTCCTCTCGTGTGCCTCCCGTTCGTTTGGCCCTCAGACCATCTCACTTGCCCCCCCCCCCTTACCACCCCCCGCCCGCCAACTCGACAAAGAGCGCTCCTTCTATGCAAATTAAATGCTGTTTCCATAACCATTCGTCCGTTCCATTGAGTGAGGTTCGCCCGTTCGCTCGGGCTCTTTGTCATCGAGGTAAAGGGAACTTTCACAAGAGGACCGCCTCCGTACACTCTTCTTGTTTTTTTTTTTTTTTTTATGTTAGTCATTCACTCGAGATGAGGGTCAATCAAATTGTATTATCATGTTATCACATTAGTGGAATTAAGCGTAAAAAAAATATCTAGTTCAAGCCTCAATGTGCCTCAGGAAATTACTGATTCGACCCATGGGCTCACACCCACATTCTGATTATCCAACATCAATCGATCATTAAACCATCACTTCTTTCAATCCTCCAAGTCCCGCAAGAGAAAAACCACCCGAATACATGCACATCAATTTTAAAATACCCTCAAACCCAAGTCTTCTTCCCTGCAATAATAAATCCTCCAGATTTATCGTTTCTTCTTTCACTCGTGAATCTCCGTGCAAAAAAAAACAGCAGCAGCTACAGTTTTCTGTTTATTTATTCCTACAAGTACAGTTCATTCAAACTCCCAGGATGAAGCGGCTCTGCGATGTTTGTATGCTGTTTCCTCGTTTGATGGCGCAAAACTACCTAGCTAACTGTGACTGATTTGACGGTGTGACACTGGAAGTATACTGGGGGAGGGAGGGGGGGGGGTGGAAGAGTAGCCGAGTAGTCCTGCAACTCCAGAACAAAGTTAGTTGATGAGTCTGTGGGTGGTTGTGTCTCTCTGTCAGAGTTGTCAGTCCATGGAGGTGGAAAAGACCTCCCCCTCCCCCCCCCCCCCCTCCCACCCCACCCTTGACTACACCCAAAATGTATATACCAAATACTGCTGGATATATCTATGTATATAATTTAACCGGGCGTTCTTGGTATCCGTCGCCCAATAAGCCACCCCACCCGGTACTCCTTCAAACCGCTCCCTTAGCGAGTTACCTCTTCGTTACCGTCTCTTTAGTATCACATGAACCAATAAACATCTTCTTTGATGTTTCGGGGGAGGAAGAGAGGCTGCATTAATTAGTAAACGAGAAAATTGTATTTAAACAATGGAGGGAGAGTACTTAGGCTCTTAGTCTTCGATATTTTAGTGTGTTGGATAACGTAAAGGAGGGTCTTATGCAATGGGGGTTTTTTTTTTTGCAATTTTGACAATTGTGTGGTATTTTGTTATTGGGAGATATTGATAAGATAAAATAGGTTGATTTCTATTTTATGCTTGCGCTTGGTAATACTAGAATATGAAGGTTTAGTGGTTGCCAGAGTGCCAGGTGCACAGTGCGTGCCTCAAGTTTGTGTGGAATGTCCAAAATCTGGAGACACCAAGAAACTTGCTAGTGGTTGATTTCATCGACTGGGAAATTCTTATTCTTTGCTGCTTCGATCAATCAATTCAGTGAATAACATATCAAAAATTTACTCATTACCCTTCTATCCTTAACCACTTATCGGCTGAATTAATTAATTACAATCATGATTAAGTTTTATTTCACGTACTCTTGTAACTGTCCCGACAAAATTCGAAACTAGGGGTGAGCAAATGTGCGTGCCCCATACGGGGCGCAAACAAATCTTCCCGATTTGGTATTTCAGTACAGCATAACCACGCAATCATTGTGATGACCAAACTCAACAGTGATATCAATAATTGAAATTGCGACTAATAATTACTGCACACGATCACTTTCGTTTGATTTTTAAGCCCATCAAACTATTCAACTGGAATTCGTCCGCCTGGTTCCCCCATCTACCTCTGTACTTCCTTAGTTATCCCGCTCTTCGACAGTTTTCCAGCAATTGTCGACATATTCACTCGCCAAATATATTCTAGTTTATCTCGCGATATGTTCTAACCTATATTGAAAAAAGTCATATTGGATGTGCATTTTTGTATAAGGAACGAACTGGGTGATATGCATTGTGCCCACCTTTCAAATTGCTCAGACGACCATACCTCCTTAATTATGCAAATTATGGAAAAAAGTCATTACACCTAAAATAGAACATTATGAACAATTGAAATTGTTAATAACAATATATATACGGCACTAATTCCATCCAAGATCTAATCAGTTCTAATTTATACGGAAATGCTTCGAAGGCGACCTTGAAATCTTCCATAACTTCATTTGTTCATGAGACATCGTTGCGCAAAATTTTGTACACATGCATACATATACACACACACACACACACGCACAGACGCCAATTCAGAATTCGACGGGGATCATTTTGCTATAATTAAAACCCTAGTTAGATAATGAAATAACAAATTTGGATTTTGGGGGTATTACAATAACTTCCCGAAAAATCGGGAAGTTAATAACATGCTCTGGTACAGTTTCAATATTCTGATGATTGCTCGGTTGATTCACATGTGAGAGGTTACGATCCTTAACGTTGACATTGATTGCTTAAGCCCTGGCCCGAAGATCCCGCGTACATTCGGCCGCGCTTTTGCCTACTGTATTTATTTTCTTTGGTTTTAAAGCATTCTTTTCACGTAAACCATCACGATATTCATTACAACGTGCTGCATTGGTTTGCCTCATAATTGACACCAGCAATACACTCGGTTCACGTTCCTCTCCCCACTCCGCCACAGTGCTATGTAGCATGTCGGAGTTTTCGTAACGCCCACTCCACCACTCGCGTTCCACCCCTTCCCTTAAAAACGCTGCATCGACTTTTGTGTTACGCGCCATAAGATGTTTCACGTACCGTTTTTTCCTACTAGGACGTCATAAACTTTTACTTTTTCACCTGCTTACCCCAAACCCGTCCAAAATGGCGCACTCCGCAGTTTCGCGAGAAGAAAAGTCGACGTTGATCAAACTTTTCCCTCAGCATGAACAATTGCCTCTTCTTGCTCCCCCTTCCTCTAAATAGCTTGGATAGACAAATGCCGGAATAAACCAAAAACTTCTCATCCTCCGGTGAATGCGCATCCGGCACAGCGCAGTCTAGTTACCACCAATGCTGATTGCAAACATGCCACGTCTATTTATATACCAAGCTTAACCGAACCGAAACACAAGCGCTATATCCCTCTAAAGGATTACCCGCCTATACAAGGGGGTCGGGGGGGGGGGTACGAATACACCCGCAGAGAGAGGTACCGACTGGGGGGGTAGCAGAGCGAGTGGGATGGAGAGAGATGTGGGTGGAGAATGCGACCGCGTCCGATTCATTTGTATCTGTCGGTGGATAAGGGTGGAGGCAACTCAAAATCAATCAAAAGCGTCCAGCATGGATAGGCAGATTCACGGGTATTAATTGCGGCTACATTTTCCCTATACACCCACTATTTCAATCATCTGCAACCAACCCCCTCATCCACACAGAGTCACATCCAACCGTTTTCAATGGGCATTAGTGTATTTTATATCATTGGAAATATTGATTTATCATCTGCTCGTGTACACATTGATTTCTATGAGGAAACTGGAAAAGGGATTTTACCTATAACTGATTACCAGTCCTTTTATTTTTGAATTTGTACCGAGAAGCCGTTGCGTTTATTGTTTATCGGGATTATTGTTTATTGTTTATTGTTTATGATCTTCGGAAAGTGATCTTCATTCAGCATCCCAACACAGTCCAGGAAAAGAAATGGATGGCGTCCTGGATGGCGGCACTATTCGGGACTGCCCCGGCGCTTCCGGCTCCTCACATGTGACAATTTTCTCGGGGACTCACTTCTCCACCGCTCTAGAGTTAACACGTGTTATGAAAATCCTCCCAGTCTCCTTCACAGATTGTACCGGATTGTTGATCCGCCCAGAATCTTACGAAGCGATTAATTATAAACAATCATCCCAGTGTTAGTTATGTTAAGGATTAGATTCAACGAAATTTTTTGTACGATTCTTGACTTCACTGTTAATTAGTGATAATTAAAATGAATATTGACCCGAGACATTCGCACCCGAGTTCAATTAATTTTTCTCATATTTTACTTCCTGAAACGATCGTTAAAAAACGAGAAAATCAAATTTCCCAGACTATCGTTCTCGCACTAACGCGTAAAATTATACCCGCATTGAAAATAGTACAGTCCACTTGCTCAAGGCCACCGAATTATCAAAATGATTCACTGAGAAAGAGGATGGAGCTGTTTTAGCGCGGCAAACCCATAACCTGGGTAACCTCCCCGGGCCGACATGATCGGGTATTGGCCAAGGTCTGGCTCGGGATGGAGATGCTAACGCTTAGCGCTGCATTTGGAGGCTATACTAATAACATTTGTGAATTATGAACATTGCAACGGATTAGGCCAGAACGACGCTTGCGAAGCGTACGGAGTCCAAGAAGCAAGAGACTCCTTGTTGCGAACTACAGTAGGCTAGTACAGTCAACTCCCCGACCAGTGCACGTCCCACAAGTTGATGGATCCCTACAGTCACTATCGTCATGACCCCACCACTGACTATCTCCTCAAGCGCCGCCTCCCCACCACTGTTCAAATGGTCCCGCGCGACTTTGAATGCTACCTCACGGCGCTTACTAGCATCCGTGAGTGGGGGAAGTAGGGGAGCGGTGGCGGGTTCTTGCATCAAGCACCTTCATTACCGTGATTGATTCCTGCTCCGATTTTTCTCATAAAGATAATTCCAAAAGTCTAAAACAGCTTATTCCCAGCCTGCACTTGTGTCAACACCGATATTAATTAGCAGAAATCTTTGGCAATTTGCCGACTCACTGAGCCCAACGATAGTACATGAGTAATGGCGGCTAATCTGCAATTACACAGTTGCATTAATTCTTCCCCGCCAAATGATTCAGACATTGGATCAACTACGAGACATGTGTGAATTGCTGATACATACCTTGCAGCAACATCACCTCATGCTTGGCGTGTAATCAGTGACTTGTGTGTGTTTCAGTACTCCATATTCAGTATATTTATTCATGAACAGATACATAAGATTTGCTGGAAACCCACTCTAGTGCGCTCTTCTCCTGTGTATCTTGGCCCCCGTCGATATCCTATCCTTCCCAAACCGCCAGGAATATTTAGTCAGATGAGGAGACTCGAACAAACGCCTCTAAGGCTTTCTATTAAGCTGACTCTTTGATGTGAGTTACCGGGGAAGCGCTTTGGTTGCATACCATATATAACCTCTATAACTTTGTGCCCACCATTTTTACCCCTAGCGGCCACGAGAATGGTGTATATCAGCTATTTTACCTATAATTGCCCAGTATTTTTGCATCGGGACCGGTAGAGATAGCAGAGCAGGGCAAAAATTAAGAAAATACTATCGTAGTGGGAGTTGAAGAGCAGAAAAATCCTGAAAAAACCAAAAACGTCCAAAGCACCCGACGACCTGTGGTTCGCAACAAAATGCGCTGTTTGAAGGATATCTGGCATCCACATTTTCTCAGTTACGCATCAGTGTTGGTGAGTAATAAAATCATCCAGCATCACTGGTCCACGAATGTAAATGTTACAATAAACAAATGGTAGTCTGGGTATAGAGCTGCGGCGCCCCGCTATTTAACACTATTTAGTTTTCTTTGTAAAGGTTTAAACAGTGCTGACTGCATCCACTTTTTTTCTGCTTCATCTTTAAGTAGCGCTATCGTTTACGGAATATAGCGATCATAAAAAACGGAGGAATTTGCCAGACGGCTTGAATAGATTTAATGTCCTTCTTACTTTAGACCAATGGTGTTGCATCAGCAACCTATCAGAAACGAACCTGATAGATTGGTATTTGGACAGAACGTTTCCAATGTCTTAAGTGAGGTTCAATCCTTGTTATTAAATGGTAACCCACTGGTATCAAATGGGATCGGATGATGCCAAGTGTTATCAAATGGGACCAGGTGATACCAAGTGTTACAAAATGGAAACAAATGGGTAGCAACTAGGTTCTAACTGGTACCAAATGGTTACCAAACGGTACCAATTGGTTACCAAACGGTACCAATTGGTTACCAAACGGTACCAATTGCTTACCAAACAGTACTAATTGGATACCAACCGGTACCAAATGGAACTTAAACTGGATCCGTCGCAAGCCCGCAGTCCAAAGTTGGATGCTTGCTTCCTACACTATTCCCCGCAAGACCAAACCCAACCAAAGACATACACAGAGAATCCATCAGATAGGAGTAGGAGGATGCTGAACTCGCGAAAAGTGAAAATTCCATCGGTATTACATCCTCCATTTTCCGGCCTCATTACAATAACTTGCCCCACAGGGAAGTCTGAACAAAAAGTAAAACTAATGGAAAAGACTTAGCAGGGTGGTTATGACAGACAGCGCTATCCTATATTTCATTCTCCCAGCCAATTTGAATAGAATTGTTTATTGGCTTCCACTACCCATCCAACCAATTGAATCACATATCCCATCCTTAAGCGCAATAAAGTTACTGAAGGTCGATTTACAGTAATAGAGGGAATGCAACGACAACCGGGGGGGGGGGGGCTCCTCTCATATCATGACGAGTACATTCATATGGGATGATACAAACTCTCGTTCAGTGCTAACTGCCTGTGGGGCAATGTAACTGCCCAGCCACAAAGCCCATTTCACTCGACCACAATACGCACTGGCCCAACACGTACGTTACATCCTTGGACGCATCCAATATGCCTGGTTATATACATCTATTCTACCAGGAAATTCCTTCAGCCAACCGCACTTATTAAGACATCGTTGTCCGATGGAATTTTCTCGCGGTCTTTTCAACATTTTTATTTCTCATTATGCATGAAAATTCACTATACGCAATCTAATTTGTTATTTTTACTAACGTGAACTCACATGGTAAATGTGTGCTTGAATAGCGGTGGGGGGTGAGGGGGCGGGGGGGGGGGGAATGGTGGTAGATGAGTGGGCCCCATTGAGACCACAGAAGCTCTCTCATTTGACATTTCTGTGTGATGTTTTGTTTAGCTTGGGTGCATAAGTTAACTATAGCGGTTTTGAGAACATGCTGCAAGTTTTTTTGTGGGGAAGTCAAGTTCGGATGTGGAAGCTGCAACAAGTGTTGAAAACATTCAAAACATTGATTTTCCAATGTATCTCCACGTTTCATGACATTTCTGATCATTCTAGAGCATTTTTAAGAAGATGTGTGACGCCTACGAGGGCTCGATTGGTTAAGGCGACGGATTCGTAACTCAGAAGTCCTGAATTCAAACTCTATTCCTTTGCTTGACTATATCCTCTGAGAGAGGCAAGGGTCGAACCTGAATTCAAATCATAGCCGTGCTGATTGATACGAGCACCAATGTCATTTATTCAGAAGTGCTTTGTTTACAAACACATCGTAGACCTTCGTCGCTGATTAGCACTTGGGGAGAGAGCATAAATGCAGCGACGTTAAATAAAATGAAAAAAAAAAACAAGATCTGTGTGTGTATGTGACGGAGTTTGTATGAAGACAAATTCATTCTCCAACGATTTCTCACCATCAAATTATGCGATTGAGATGCTGTATGGCGCAATCGAAGCGTCTATGTGGCCGTCAAAGCTCATTAGGTTTTGGTTGGAATCGGTTTTGTATTTTTTTCATATTTCCGAAAAAACTACCGTTTTACACAAAAAAAAAGGAGAACGATCTTCCCGTTTCAAATAGTTTCTATTTGGAACGGTTGTGACAACGTATTATTCGATTTTGAAAATATTTTTATTCCAATTTTGTCAAGTTTTCCAGAAATATTGGCGAAACAAGTTACCAACAAGGTATCAACAGAATTTTTTTTAATTGATGCGCAGTGGGATTGGTCAGTGCGTCACGTGACATATTCGCATGTAGCGACACCTGCCGTATTCCAGTATTCCAAATCTCATGATTCCTATTAATTTCCCGATTTTCGGGAAGTTGTAATAACCCCGAAATCGATTTTTTTTGTTTCGTCCTGTGACTGGTGTTTTAAGTATACCAAGATGGCACCCAAGAAGATTCGAGTCGATGTGGGTGTGTGTGTGTGTCGCTGAATTTTGATCCTAAGTTTCTCACGAACGAATGCTGCCATCGAGATTATTGAGGTCGGAATCAAAGCGATTCCATGTAACCTAAAGCTGATTAGATTTTGAATAAAATCGGTACAGTCTATATTTCGTTATTAACGATTTCAATTGTGTATAATCAAAAGCAGTCTTTAAACATTTAATTAACCTGTCGGAAAATCTAGAAGTGGCAAACGGAAATTACAAATCGGGAAGTTTTGTTTGTGTAATTTAAATAAATAATGTTTTTTTCCAACATTATTTACCTCGTTTAAGTGAAAATTTAATGGTAACAATTTTAGTGAACACAGAAAATAATGAAATATATAGCGTCGTTATTTATTGTAATTGTTCGAGCCAACAATTTCCATTGACTTAATGATCCCCCATAAATTGTATCAGCTCTTCCGGCTCTGCAACTGCCAATCTCCAAAATCCCATCAACCCCCCCTTTTGCACAAACGCAATCCGACATATTTTAATTTACACCACAAACGTATCAATCAATCTTCGCCTCTTTGCGCGCCTCATACCCGCCACTGGATTGTTCCCATGTGCCTAAAATTGAGGTCTTCACAGAGTAGGGAGCTGGTTCTTGTGGTTTTGCCACACTTCAAAGCATATCCGAGAAGGAAGTCATAACATTCGACTCTTAATAAATATTCCAAAAGCAGGATACGCTTTCTAATGTGTCTGTATATATACACTAACATCACCAGGCAAAATACGTCTGTACAATCAAAGTGGGGCCAAGGAAAAAGCAAAGGAACAGAAAAATCTTGGTTAACTTTTTAATGACTAATTGTTGAAAATTTGTGGAAAAAAAATTCTTCCATTAACGGAGATTTTTCAAGATGCACCAGACAACTTACCAAATATGCTGGAGATATTCTGCGGTGAAAACGCTGAACAATTTACCAATCGGAAATGTTTTATTTTTCATTTAAGGATGTAACGAGTTTCAGGACTTAAGGATGCAATGCGCTAGTGAACTATTTTTTAACTTCCCGATTTTTCGGGAAGTTATTGCAATGCCCTCGAAATCCAAATTGGTTGTTTCGTTATGTGACTAGGGTTTTAAGTATACCAAAACGATCCCCGACAGCATCTGAGTTGGGATCTATGTATGTGTGTGTATGTATGTGTACAAAATTTTGGGCAACGGTTTCTCATGAACGACCGAAGTTATGGAAGTTATCAGAGTCGGGCTCGAAGCGTTTCCATATAACTTAGAACTGATTAGATTTTGGATGAAATTGATACAGTATATATATTATTATTAACAATTTGAATTGTGTATAATGTTCTGTTGCATAAATTATTAGAGTTAGCGTAAAATTTATATAAGAAAAGTTGTTCCCCATATAAAAATACGTATTTCATGCAGAATGACTTTTTTCGATAATTTGCATGATTAAGGAGGTATGGCCGACTCAGGAATTATGTATGTAATAAGTGAATTAATGAACCCAGCGCCGTCATGAAGGTCTCAATCGAAGCAATTCCGTGCAGAATCGAGTGGATTACATTTTGGATGGCATTCGTGCAGTATGTGCAATGCTATTAACAATTGCAATTGTTTATACTGTTCCACTGGGTAAAATATTGGCGTCTCAATCCCACTCAAGTAACGCGCATAAGTCTCATCCTCATGCCCACCATGCGTCTACTCAGATACTCATAATTATCTGCTTCATAACTGAGTCAGTTTCGAGTTCTCAAATCTGCAATTTTTCATTAGGACACTAATAGGGGTCACTCTTATTGAAATTACAAATTATTTGTCAGTATGTAAATAAGGACGATAATTCCGTGGCATATTGTATCCCCGAATCGGTGTAAATAACTTCCGATAACGATATCTCCCGAATGATGGAAGGTAGAACAAAAAGTCAGAAGACAGGAAATGTCTATTTTTATGTGCGGAACATTTTTTATAAGACACTTTTCTTCGTATCTCTAAGGGTTTTCATGATAGAGGGTTAACAACATTGAAATTGGTACTAACAGAAATAAAACTAGTGGTGTGTGCATGTGTGTGCCCCACTCGGGACACAAACAAAACTTCCCGATTTGGTTTTTCAGCACAACCTACTAAATTTATTCTTCTCCAATATACTACGGTTAATCAGTGTGACCGCTGTTATTATTATAACATGCGCATGGTGAGCATGAGGATGAGACTTATACGTGTTACTTGAGTGAGAGTGAGACGCCAATAAGGATGCGGCTGCAAAACAAAAACTTTAATATTTTACCCAGTGGAACAGTATAAACAATTGCAATTGCTGATAACATCGCAGATACTACACAAATGCCATCCAAAATGTGATCAGCTCGATTTTGCATGAAAACGCTTCGATTGGGACCGCCATGACAGCGCTGGGTCCATTCGTTCACTTATTACATACATAATTGTGGAGACTGCTATACCTCCTTAATTATGCAAATTATGGAGAAAAGGCATTGTACATAAAATACGTTTTTTTATATGGGAAACAACTGTGGCGACTAAGTAAAATCAAACCAAACTCGGTTATCCATCCCACTCATACTCATAGGAAACACCCACAAGCAGGTTTGTTCCTGCACAATGAAGCGCGCCGTATCGGCGCCTATTGGGGACTTTAGGCCACTGACGTCACCGCGACGCACGTAGGCCAAGCGGCATGGCACGTAGGCCATGCACCCTCATTGGCTCGCACGTAGGCCATGCACCCTCATTGGCTCGCACGTAGGGTACTGAGACCCTATGTAAGGCGGACCGACAGTTCCCAAATCACCACTTACTAACGAGCAGTCCAGCAGTACGCTTCGAGCAAGGGAGCCCTGCAATCAGCCCTGCCAAAGGAGCCAACAAAAGCGGACCAGAGGAAAACCTTGGCAGCCCCGTCAGCAACCAGTGGCCGGAACCTAGACGGTATCTGTCAGTACCACAATTCGTTCACCCGTACTTCTCAGTACGACCATTACGCACCTGTACTTTTAAGTGCAAATATATCTGTGCAATTTAACTTCGCCATCGTCTCCTTCTTCTCACACCTACCGTTCACACCCACAAACTGGTGACCCCGACGTGATCTGTAAACGGTGGGAAGGGAACAACGGTGTAAGAAAAAGGAATGATCTTGGAACGCGACGGAAGCAGCCAGCAGTCCACCCCGCAGTCCAGCCAGCAGCCCAGCGCACACCCATCAACCTCGTCGAAGCCACGCTACCCGACACAGCCCAGCATGTCGCTTGACCAGACGAGCCTGTGGACGGCCGGACTGGCGGAAATCGGCCGAGTAGCAGTGAAGATCCCGCCTTTCACACCCGCTGACCCAGAACTATGGTTCAGCATGGTCGAGCGCAGTTTCCAGGCTGCCGGCCTCACCAGCGATCAGTACTCAGGGATCGGCCACACTGGAACAGGCCGCAGAATTTGCCGACCAGACCATACAAATTCTGAAGGCTCGGATCGTTTCCACAACGGCGCAAATCGCCGAAACAGAGTCCCACGGAGTAGAAGCACTACTCAGCCTGAAGATGTCCCAGCTCCTTCTCAACCTGGAGGATAAATTCAGCGCCGATACGAGGTGAAATCGAGAGCCTCCAGAGATCCAGCCGAGGGGACAGCAGCAACTCCAGGCGCGCCCGACCCAGGTCCAGGTCAAGGAGTCGTCCACCTGGAGCCGAAGGACCTTGCTGGTACCACTGGAGATTCGGATCGAACGCCAGGAAGTGTGAACAGCCGTGTAACGCCCCGGGAAACGGGCAGCTCGGTCACTAATGGCGGCTAGTGACTCCGCATCTTCGACCCGCCGCCTTTTCATCACCGACCAGGGCAGCAAAACAAGGTTCCTGGTCGACACCGGAGCAGACCTCTGCGTATTCCCACGCCGATTAGTTCGTGGGCCGCAGAGAAAATCCACCTACGAACTTTCGGCGGCGAATGGCACAGTTATTCCCACCTACGGCACGATTACAGTCGCGTTGGACCTCAAACTTAGGCGAATTTTTCCCTGGCGGTTCGTCATTGCAGACGTCTCCAAGCCCATCATCGGTGCAGACTTTCTGTACCACTACGGTCTCCTCGTGGATCTTCGCAGCGGACGGTTAGTGGACTCCCTCACCTCACACTCGGCGCTCGGACAAGTCGAGGAAATCGACTTCCCGTGCGTCAAAACTGTTACAGGCACTTCCGAGTATCACCGACTGCTGCAGGGGTTTCCCAATCTGACCAGACCAGATGGCGCAGGGAAGCCACCGCAGCACGATACTGTCCACTACATCCAGACGACTCCAGGGCCATCGATCAGCACCAAACCTCGCCGACTAGCACCAGATCGCTTGGTTGACGCGAAAAGAGAGTTTCGGTCCATGGTTCAGCTCGGCACAGCCAGGCCATCGAAAAGCCAATGGTCATCGGCACTCCATATGGCGAGAAAGAAAGACAGCAGCTGGAGACCCTGTGGAGACTACAGGGCACTGAACGCCCGAACCATCCCAGACCGTTATCCAGTACGCCATATCCAGGACTTCAGCCAAACGCTCCGGGGCAAGCAGATCTTTTCAACGATTGACTTGATCCGGGCATACCACCAAATCCCAGTCGCCGAGGAGGACATCGCAAAAACCGCACTCACCACTCCGTTTGGCATGTTTGAATTTCCATTCATGTCATTCGGTCTTCGAAACGCAGCCCAGACGTTCCAGCGATTCATCGACGAGGTTCTACGAGACCTGGATTTCTGCTACGCATACATCGACGACATCCTCATTGCGTCAGTAACTCCAGAGCAGCATCTCCATCACCTGAGACTCCTTTTCGAGAAACTGCAAACGTATGGCCTCCTCGTCAATCCACAGAAGTGCGTCCTGGGCCAGCCTGAAGTCCAGTTCCTGGGATACCTCGTGACTGGGAAAGGAACGTGTCCACTACCGGAGAAGATCCAAGCCATCCGGGACTACCCGACACCGCATACCGTAAAGCAGCTCCGACAGTTCCTGGGTATGTTGAATTTTTACAGGAGATTCATACCTAGGACCGCCAAGGAACAGGCACCGCTGAACAATCTTCTCCAGGGAAACCTCAAAGGAAAAGCTCCGATATTATGGACTCCGGAAGCCGAGTTGGCTTTCAACCACTGTAAGACCAGCCTCGCCGATGCCACGCTCCTGGTTCATCCCGAAGCCAATGCCACCCTGGCCTTGGTCTGCGATGCTTCGGATCACACCGTCGGAGCAGCGCTCCAGCAGAAGGTCGACGGTGGCTGGGAACCTCTGGCATTTTTCTCCAAAAAGCTCAGTCCCACGGAAGTGAAGTATAGCGCATTCGATCGTGAACTTCTCGCAATCTACCTCGCCATCAAGCATTTCAGGCACATGGTAGAAGCCAGAACGTTCACGATCTTCAATGACCACAAGCCAATCACTTTCGCCTTCAGACAGAAAGCAGAAAAATCTTCGCCTCGGCAAACTCGTCACCTAGATTTCATCAGCCAGTTCACCACCGACATCCGCCACATTGCAGGCAAAGACAACGTCGTGGCTGATGCCCTGTCTCGGATCGAGGAGGTCTCGCAACCCCTGAATTATGAAGCACTGGCAATATCACAAGCAGACAACGAGGAATTGAAGACATTTTTACGCACAGGATCGGGACTACAACTGAAGCAAATCCCGATTCCCGGCACTGGCGTATCTGTCTTCTGCGAGGTGTCGTCCACATCACCACGGCCGTACCTCACCCCAGCGTTCCGGCGCAGCGCATTCCACGCTGTGCACAACCTAGCTCATCCGGGGATTAACGCCACGGTCAAACTGGTGACACAGCGATTCGTGTGGCCGTCCATCAAGACTGACTGCCGTGAATGGGCACGCGCATGCATCCTCTGCCAACAGGCAAAAATAACACGCCATGTTTCTGCACCGCTAGGCAACATCGCACCGCCATCTTGCAGGTTCGAGCACGTACACATGGACCTGATCATCCTCTCCAGTTCCGAGGGGTGTCGATACTGCCTGACGTGCAGTGACCGATTCACCAGATGGCCCGAAGCGTTCCCTCTACCAGACCAGGAAGCACCCACTGTCGCCCGCGCTTTCTACGATGGATGGATATGCCGGTTCGGGGTCCCCCTCCGAGTAATGACCGACCAGGGACGTCAATTCGAGTCGCACCTCTTCAAGCATTTAAACTGCTTGACAGGTACGACACACATAAAAACCTCTGCTTACCATCCCGCAGCTAACGGCATGATCGAGCGGCTCCATCGGCAATTGAAGGCGGCGATCAAATGCCACAACAACACCAGGTGGACAGACGTACTCCCGAGCGTCCTACTGGGGATCAGAGCGGCCTGGAAAGAGGACCTCGACAGCTCGGCAGCAGAGCTAACGTACGGTCAACCTCTGCGCTTGCCTGGCGAGTTCCTAGCACCGGGTACAAGCAATCGCTACGACGACGCAGCGGATTACGTCAAGGAGTTGAGGCAACACTTCGCCGAATTGCGCCCTGCCAAAACTCGACGACACGGCGAACACCGCACATTCGTTTTCAAGGATTTGGCCACAACGAAGCAAGTGTTTGTCCGACACGACGCTCCTATGGGGCCACTCCAGATGCCCTATCAAGGCCCATTTCCAGTCCTGCGGCGCGGCACCAAAACGTTCACTGTCCATATCAAGGGTAAGGACGTGAACGTATCCATTGACCGACTGAAACCGGCATACGTCATCAGGGATGACGACCCAGACAGTTGGCACACCAATCCACGACCCGCAGTAGCAGGGACACCACCACCATCACCATCATCCTCAACACGAGGTGGCATGACGACGCGCTCTGGCAGACGCGTGAGGTTCGCCAACCGCTACCAAGCAGGACTCACGTGAATATCATATTACGTTTCCATATTTTTCGCCACTTGTACTATAATTCGTGATCTAAATCACTAGCAGGGGGGTACTGTGGCGACTAAGTAAAATCAAACCAAACTCGGTTATCCATCCCACTCATACTCATAGGAAAGACCCACAAGCAGGTTTGTTCCTGCACAATGAAGGGCGCCGTATCGGCGCCTATTGGGGACTTTAGGCCACTGACGTCACCGCGACGCACGTAGGCCAAGCGGCATGGCACGTAGGCCATGCACCCTCATTGGCTCGCACGTAGGGTACTGAGACCCTATGTAAGGCGGACTGACAGTCCCCAAATCACCACTTACTAACGAGCAGTCCAGCAGTACGCTTCGAGCAAGGGAGCCCTGCAATCAGCCCTGCCAAAGGAGCCAACAAAAGCGGACCAGAGGAAAACCTTGGCAGCCCCGTCAGCAACCAGTGGCCGGAACCTAGACGGTATCTGTCAGTACCACAATTCGTTCACCCGTACTTCTCAGTACGACCATTACGCACCTGTACTTTTAAGTGCAAATATATCTGTGCAATTTAACTTCGCCATCGTCTCCTTCTTCTCACACCTACCGTTCACACCCACACAACTTTTCTTATATGTATTTCGCGCTGACTCTAATAGTTTATACAGTAGAACATTATAAACAATTGACATTGTTAATAACAATATAAGGACTGGACCACTTTTACTCAAAATTTAATCAGTTATAAAATGTGTTTATATCTTTCAACTATGGCGTTGAGTACCTGGATTACAACATTTTTGTGTGAATGAACGTTCATTATCACTATTATCGATTTTTACTTAACATGAATTTCTCAAAAACAGAGGAACTACGCGATGGATTCGATCCAAAATCTAATCAGCTCCAAGTTACACGGAGACGCAACAATTGAAAAAAAAATTTATCGAATCACACGATAAACGAAAAATTTCGCCACATACGGACGAACACACACACACACACACATAAAGACACTTTTCTGAAATCACTTCAGGATGATGCAAAACGTCGAGAAACGTGAAAATTTCATCGATCTGGCACTTTTCATTTTCGGGGTCATTACAATAACTTCCCTAGATCGGGAACTTAGAAAGGAAGTGTCCGAGGAAAGGAGCGACAGTTTCATACACACACTCACAAGAACATCCACTTCACTGATCTTTTCAAAATTCATCCATTACATGCTGAATAGTTAAGTCAAACATGGCGGCATTCCAATGATCAATCAACGATCGTGTATTCTACCATTCAATAAAAGTGGTTCTCAAAAGGAGAAAAAAAAATCTCACGTAATAAGAGCCACCTGCTAGAAGATGCGTACCGAGTACGACACAAATCGCATTGGGAGAAAAAACAAACCCACCAACACAGTTGCGCATATGGAACAACAGAGCTACATGCGATTTACCTTCTAACGTCTGTAAAGCTGAATGTTTGGTATGATGCCTCCAAGCAAACGCATATTTTGACTTGTTTTCACGTATATATACAACATCACTTGGCACGCAAGAAACTCCACGAGATGCCCACGGAGATCTGTGGCCGATTGGCTGCGTGTGCGTGACGTGCAATGGAAAAACAGCTTTACATCATGCTACGGTTACAGGAAATCTTGTGAGCCAAGGAGTAAGGAGTGCGGGGAGTTAGATACAGGGACAGGGTTGCTCAAACAATTATCTCTAATGGCGCACGATACTATAAATCGACATGTGTGCATGGAAGTATATAACAAGAGAAGCCCCAAGACCCGATGAAATCGGTCTCGAGAGATTCCCCCCCACATGGGCTTACACACTTGTGGGTTTATGTACAAAACCGCGATGGTTATAAGTCTCGACGAAGAAAATTGAAACATGCGTGACTGGTCATAGGACTTGGACGCTTGTTTGTATATATGCAATGCTTGTTTAAGAGACTTGAGGTATATACCAAGTTGTGTAAGTAGTGGCACCTGACTGCAATGCCAATATAGTTTACGTTACAATTGGTGTAGATGTGGATTGGAGTGATACCAATGGACAACTCAAGTAGCTAGGTGATGTGGTCAACGTGGGAGCACCAGTGATTTTGGATTGGTGGAGAATTCTGGATGTAGATCGAAATAGAGCTTTGAGGGGGAGGTGTTGCTGACATTTTTGAAATCCAAAGGATTTCCATTTCCCAATCCTCCTTCCCCAGAATAGACATTTTTTGACGTGAAACATCTGATGCGGCGTATGGGATCGGAAAAAATTTGCTCTCGGGATAGGCATTTTCCTTGACAAATATGTATAGATATACTCCACTGCTTACCCATCGCCCCCTCTCTGCCATCGACGCAAAGGCAATGCGCACAAGTTGTATGTACATATCAAGACACGCTGCGCTTCAGAAAATTTTGAAAAGAATTGGAGAACTTTTTAACAAATCAGAAAATTTTCGAAACACTTCGTCAAAAATTTGGAAAAATTTTGAAAAAATTGCAAAAATCTTGAAAAATTATGAAAAATTTTGGGAAAAATTTGGCTCATTTTGGGAAGATTGTAAAAAATTCACAATATGTTTACGGAGAAATTCACAACAAAATTGGAAAAGTTTGGTAAGAATTCAGAAGAGATTTAGAAAAATCTTGCTAAAAGTTCGAAGAAATTTGGAACACTCGTTTCAAAATCTGAAAAAAATTTGAAAATGTTTCCAAAATTTGAAAATTTGCTTAAAAACTTGGGAAAGTTTTGTAAAATTTTCAAACATTTAAAAGAACTGAGTAGTCGAAAATTTCCACTAATTCTCGAGTAATCGCCAAAAATTTTGGATCCATTTAGACCAAAATCAATGTTTCCATGTTTCACATCTACTAGGTGTCCCGCAACGCCTCACTTTTTTTCGGAGATATAAAAACATTTTTTTGAAATTCATAAATCATCACATCGTCAAACTTTTGGAATGCAATATTTTTTTTAATTTGTATTTTTTTTTGAAGTTGTTGACATTTTCGAAATTTGCATACTCGAAAAAATTTAGAACTTTCCGCACTTTTTCAGCTTTCAACAAACATCTCCAAACTATTAAAATTTTCAGAGCCCAAGCAAAGTTGGAATTTTTTTTAATGTCTGCGATTCATCAAATTATTTATAGCTATTCACCATTCGTAGCTTTCCTAGCGTGATGCCGAAGTGATTCCAGGTGATAGGTCGGAGGGTGATTGGAAGTCATTCATAACAGCGGGGTGCTGTGCATGTAATTTTTTTTGTTCATATTAAGACGTATCAAAACTTTATTCTGCAATAATATAGCTGTTGGCGAGAGGTCTTATCGGGCTAATGAAATTAATGAAAAACCCAGCGAGAGTGAAAGGAAATTAGATATTCGATCTGTTGTCAGGTGTGTCGCATGATTAACAACACCGGCCATGCATCCAGTCGAGCGTGTGATGACTCGTGGTAAGCCAAGTGCACGTTACCGATGTGTGTACTAGCGGGGGTGGTATGTGTGTGTATATACAGGGCGGCCCAAAAGTGATAGTATTTATTGAGCCCATGGAGAAAAAAAAATGTCAGAAATTAGTGTCACTTCTCACCAACGCATGGGCCAAGCGGGGTCTAAGAAAACAATAAATTTGTGGGCGCTAGTTCTCTGCGCGAGCCATCACTGCTTAATTCTACGAGCATTTTCCCCTGAGGTCTTACCGTATGCCCGTACGCAAACTATTTTGTATGCTTGTGGAAAAAATATGGAAATTATTTTTTATTTAACAGAACTTATTTTTGATAATAATAATTTTTAATAACAGACAATATCTGTTATTTATTTTTTACTATCTATTTTTGCAGAAAACTAGAATCGTCAGTTTCACTAGAATTGTGACATTACAAAAGGACGCAAGCTAAAATGTCTCAAACTCAAATTTTCCTTGTTCCACAATACTGATAATGAAAACAATACAGCTGGTAAGGAAATAATGAAGCTCTCGGGCCCCGTAAGAGGTGGAGTGGGAGAAGCGCTCGAGCAGAGGCTCATTGATATGCGCTATTAACGGAGGCGATTTTAATGCAGTTCCACTGCACTTAGGGGCTGTCCATATATTACGTAAGTTTTCTGCGAGGCCTTCCATACATTTTCCCCTTGATTTATTTTGCACGTAGTATATGGTTTATTTGGTAATGGGCGATGATATGAGGATCTTATATATATGGGCGATTCCGTCCCAACTCGACAAACATTTTCAAACTGCATATTCGAGTTTTTTGGAAATTTTATATCTAGTAGGACTGGTTAGGATTAACTTCTGCGATTTTTTTTTATCGCACCACTGGCAAGATATGAATTGTTAAAAATCCCACTTTTGACCAATCCTTCCTTAAACATATTCCTAACTTTGCAAAAAATGAACGGATTTTTATTTTTTTCGTTTTTTCAAAATTCTTGTTTTTAAATGTACTTTTCGATTCAGGGGGTGAAAATGGAATTCGTTCCCTATTATGGGGATATTTTCACTTTTTAAAGATAAATCATGATTTTTGGGAATGTATGACTGCATCAATTTTTCTTGAATCTTTATATAAAAAACTGTTGGCCATTTCACAAATTTTAAGCTTATCGTAGATCTTGGAATTCTTCGTATAGAATTTCAATGAAAATTTTGGGAAGCGAAGAGTATCATATAAATGAAATCGAGTCATTCTGGGTGTGTGGGCGGGTGGTCAAGTGATCTAAAATGTTGAAAACAAGTCTTATGTGTTTCATCAATTTTGAAAAAAATGCTCAAATAATAGTTAGATTTAAAAATGAAAATGGAACTTCTGTAACTATCAGTTTTGGGACACCCTGTATGTGAGACTGTTGCATGAGACCCATGCGATGAGTAGGACCGATAACTCGTCTTGTCCTGAGATAGGACCTGGCTATTGGTGACAAATGATGGTGTCCCATGCTCATGCCGTATACCGTTCACCGCAGTGTTGTTGGCAACTTCATTTGGGACATTTCCATCTCCAGATTCACTCACCCACACACACACGCACACACATTCATAATAGTATTTCCAACGCTCAACGAGAGATCTCTCATACAGACTGAACAACATTTCGCATTTCTCATACCAAGTCGATTATTTATTTCTCCGAGCGAGAAACAATTTTAAGCTTGGTATTCATGCGCCACCATTGCACACACTACACAAATGTATACCTCGTTCATCACGATTATTTATTAAAGGTCTCAACGTGCGACAAGTCTTGTAACAGCCTATTCACTCTTTAACGCTACGTGAAATCTAACGTGGTTTTATATCCTTGCGTAGATTTTGTAGAATGAAGATATAAATGAAGGTGTCCTCGTGCAAAACCAATGTTACCTTCTCGGGTACTGACTTCTTGCTCAACATAATAGCATTCGTAGTCCAATTATATGCAATCCAATCGATCAATCGACTTCATTTGATAACAATAGCTAAACCGTTCTATCGGTGTACGTATTCCCATCCGATTTTTGAAGTGAAACTTATTATGGGAGGGTATTGAAATTCGGATCGGCAACCTTTTCTGTGACGGAAGTAGGTGGTGGGGGTAACACGTAGCGTCGAGAGAGTGGGGGCGTGACTCGCTTGCCTTAGGTACCTGTTGTTAAAATTACAATGTTTAGGCGGCGTGATGATCGCCGAACACAGCTGTTGGAGCTCCATGAAATGAGCCCCTGCTTATTAAAAATTTATTATTACGACCATCAGAATTCATTGATAGTCGAATGATAGACAATGATCGATTATAAAAACAATTTGATTGACCAAATTTTTTTTAAAATGAATTTTCAAAAAATTGGCCCAAAAGATAGCCCCTCTTTTTCTAGAATTTAATGATAGAAACTCCTACTTGGCCTCATTCTACGCAGAATCATTTGATAGAAATTGATAGACACTTGGCCAAAGTCTATCAATTCGATAAACTAACGTAAAGTAAGAAAAACCTAATGCTGAATCAGAGCGGCAGGGAAGGGGGGCGGGGTGCTGTCCCATGGCTGGCCACAAAGAGGATAGACTAAAGTAGAGCTAGAGGCTCAGGGCTCCGGCATTGCTTGATGCCACATCCCCTCGATTATTTTTGCGTCTTGAGAGAAGAGTGTAATTATCACATTGAATAAATACGAGTATGTTGTGGAAAAATTATTGATTAGTAATTTAAATGCTTTCTCTCCCATCAAACCGAAAAGTCGAATTATTATTTTAGCTACGCCCTAAGAAGTTTCACTTCTGTCGCGTGCCTTCATGACACACCGTATTTTTTTTTTTTTTTTCTGAGTGAAATTCAATGCAATGTTTTTAAGGTAAGGGGTGGAACGCAACTGGTGGAGGGGGCGTTACGAAAATTCCGACATGCTACATGGCAGTGTAGGAGAGTGGAGAGAAGAACGCTAACCGGGTGTGTTGCTGGTGTCAATTATGGGGAAAACCAATGCCGAACGTTGCAAAGAATATCGTGATCGTCTGCGTGAAAAGAATGCTTTAAAATCAAAGAAAACAAAAACTGTAGGCAAAAGTGCGGCCGAACGTATGAGGGATCATCAGGCCAGGGCTTAAGCATTCAATGCCAACGTTGAGGATCATAACCTCTCACATGTGAATCAACGGAGCGATGATCAGAATATTGAAACTGTACCAGAGCATGTCATTTCGAATTTTGTCGGGCCAGTTACAAGAGCAAGTGAAATAAGACTTAACCATGATTGTAATTAATTAATTCAGCTGATAAGTAGTTACGGATAGAAGAGTAATGAGTAAATTTTTGATACGTTATTCACTGAATTAATTGATCGAAACACAAAAAGAATTTCGTAATAATGAAATGAACCACTGGCAAGTTTCACTTGTGTTCCATACCCTCGCGCACATCCTTTTTCTTCCTTCAATGCTCGTCAAAAGAGCGCAGAACTTGCATTCCAATTTGCAAATACCAAGGAACAAATCTCTTCCTTATGAATGTGACGACCACGGCGCCATCCACCGCACATAATAGCTCATTCGGAATGTTAGCATGAGTGCATCACTTTTATAAGTCACCAACAATTATCCCTGCAATCTTGAGCCACACATACATACATTTGTTTACGTATATTTTCAGATCTAACCAAGAGAGTTTCATCGTCGGCGATGGGCATCAACGATGAATCACACCGCGTGTAACGCGTACATGGCGCAGGCATTGTAATGCGCGGTGTAAAAACAAGCCGGCCCGAAGGATTTGCGCGGGGTCCGTCGCTGGGGGTGGGGGGGGGGGGGGGGGTGGCGATGTGCTGTGCGGATGAAGAGGGAGAAAAATGCTTGAGGAAGAGGACAAGGAAAAAGAAAACATGCAGCGGTTACACGAATGTTATACACACATGTGTAAAATCCAGTAATGTATATACGTATGGATAGATTGAAGAGGGGCGGGGGGGGGGGGGGGGGGGGGGGGGGAGGCAGGGCCCTCCTCTTGGGCTATGCATTTCGCCTCTCTTTGCGCGTTGGGCAATAAATAAGGTGTCCCGTGCGTTCACGGCGGAAATAAAAGGGACACGCAAAGAGGGGCAGAAGAAGTAAAGCCCCAGTGGGTATTACACCAGAGCAGGAGAAAATGAATCGGAAAAAGAGAGCGCACCACCAACAACCACCACCATCAAGTGCCACCCAATAGGAATTATATTCTTCCTTCTTTTCAAGGTGTTTTATCACATCTTATGGAGGCACATGCACCTATAAGTACAAGATTGTACTTAGTACTTCTTGGTGCATGTGCTTTACAATGGCTCTGGAGGATAGAAGGTTATACATTTACAAGTGGTTATCGGGGGGGGGGGGGTAGAGAGGGTGGCCGGGGGAGAGGTGATTTACATTATGGCGCACTGCTGGAGTATCATCATAGATTATGCCAAACCAAAGATAAATCAAATGTCGGGAGGAAAAATTTGCCGATAGTCGTAAACGGGTTTCGAACCCGGGTCTCGCACTTACTGACCGCCCATTCTACCAAGTAGACTTGTGAGTTGGCGGGAAATGTTGACCCTCGAATTCGTCACTATCATTGCCTGCCGTAAGAAATCTCGTACATCGGAAGAATACATCAAATATCGCGGGAATATTGAAAATCGTGGAATCTATTATAGTATTTTTTGTTTTGAAACTACTTTATCACGTTCTATGTAGGTATATGCAACTATGAGTGTATTTAGTACTGTCCATACATGAGCTTTACAGTGACCCTACAGGATAGAAGGTTATACGTTTACAAGTAGTGATGGTGGGCAGTAAACCGCGAGGGGAAGGGTGGAGGAATGATTTATGTTATTCCCGATGCACTGCTGAGTTAGCGATGTATATTGCTATAATCCTTCAATTTTCAGTTTTCAACGCATTTATCATTTCATCAAATTTGCGCTTGCGCTTGTTATGATAACCGTTTCTGATGTATGGGCTCACAGCTTGCAATTCGGAGGGAAATGACAGTTATTTTAGATTCCAAAAGCCTTGTGTTTAATTTTGCTCTCCTGGCCACTGGTCGCTGTACCATTTTTAACTGCCCGATCTAGGGAAGTTATTGTAATGACCCCGAAAATGAAAAGTGCCAGATCGATGAAATTTTCATGTTTCTCGCCATTTTGTATCATCCTGAAGTGATTTCAGAGAAGTGTGTTTTTTTTTTACTCTTTCTCTATTCGTATTCACCCCCGTAACCGCTGGTAGGCATTACTTCATGGGCAATACTACGGATAAGAGTACCCACCCATTGCGGCCGGGGCCGACTTCGCCATTTCAGCTCATCCTATTTCTAATCACAGGGTGAACCTCCAGAAACCCCTGTGCTACGATGGCGGACACCTAGGATGGAACCCACCATCCGCATCGGATTAGGTTCCCGCCCGGCCTTGCGGTCTCATTTTATGGAAACAATGTCTTCACTTCAAAAAGTCTGGCCAACGATTACCTAGTGATATCAACTCTCTTCTCGTATACTATATATATAATGGAATACATTTTTTCCACCGGCTTAAAAATAGCATATATATAGTTTTTCGTGAGAGCACCCGGAAGCGAAAGTAAGGAAAAATTTGAGATTGCAGCCATTGACCCAAAACACCTGAAAAAAAATAGGAATTATAGTCTTCCCCCTTTTCAAAGTGTTTTATCACGTCTTACAGAACCACATGCACCTATAAGTACTCAAGTGTACTTAGTACTCTCGGTGCATGAGCTTTACAATGGCCCCATAGGATAGAAGGTTATACCTTTACAGGTAGTTATAGGGGGCAGTAAATAGCAAGGGGGACGAGAGAGCGGGAGCGGGGGGGATGATTTACATTATTCTCAACGCACCGCTGTGACCCCGCACGAATATCGCCAATCCTCCTCATACTAGTTATCTTCTCTTGTTATGTAACAGTTCTCAATATTGTGCATAAAGATTGGAATTTTCAATCTAATAAATCAAATGATGGAGATTTGGAAAAGAAAAAATAAGGAATATTGTAATGATGAATATATAGGAAGCGATGCGCTTGATGTACGCAGATGATGCATTAGAAAGTGGGCAGTGCGGAGATGGTACAACCCGTAATTAAGACCGCTGCTGTTGCAAAACCAGTAACTGAAAGAAAATTAACAAATTGAAATAAGAAGAGAGAATAAAATGCGGGTAGGGGAGTGCAGGATGAAGAAAAAGGCAAACTTAATTTAAGATCTGAAAAATCTAAAAATAAGTTTCTCCAATGGATTAATACAAGGTATTCCAATATCTTAATTCTCTAGTGCCTTCATTTTAGTGGTGGATTATTCGTTGAGATTGAATGCTCTGAAATATTCATTTCCCTTGATATTTTTTGAGACCCTTCAAATAATATATATATATGTGTGTGTGTGTGTGTAAAAGTGGGAGTAAGTGGGTGGGTGGGGGGTGTGGGTGGGTAGGGGGGTGTGGGTGGGTAGGGGGGTGTGGGTGGGTACGGGGGTGTGGGTGGGTACGGGGGTGTGGGTGGGTACGGGGGTGTGGGTGGGTAGGAGGGTGTGGGTGGGTAGGGGGGTGTAGGTGGGTAGGGGGGTGTGGGTGGGTGGGGGGGTGTTGGTGGGTGGGTGTGGGACCGGGTGGGTAAGTCGATAAGTGTGGGACTGGGTGGGTGGGTGGATGAGTGTCCATGAACGAAACTGGTCTAGTATATATATTGTTATTAACAAATGTCAATTGTCGCCATTGTTCATAACATTCTGTTGCATAAACGGTTAAAGCTACCGCAAAAATTGTTCAGCAAAAATTATTGCCCATGGAAAACTATATTTTCTGGGTTTAATGACTTCTTCCACAAGTTCATATCTATAGCTTGACATCACTTTATCTCAACAATTATTTTCTTTCACCTGCACCTAGTGCATTTATATTTAATTGGTATGAAAAAAACTTGCGGTATGGTAGATTACTTAATGGTATTTCCATACATGCAGTAAGAGAAAAATGAGGTATTATACTTAATTTAGTTGATGGAGTCCTGGGAATAAAAAATAAAAGATCTTTCAATGGTAATTCACTGCTGATTAAATAAGTGCTAATCTCCAATGATTATCCCCTATCTTAAGAGAAATTGCTCATTGCCATTATGCGGTCAATTTGCAGTTTGAATCATTAATTGAATCAATTTGAGTGCTCAATTCATTCGTTTTCAATAGTGACGTTTTATTTTATTCTGTTAATAGACAACCGATGCAACTGATGCAATTGCAACCTTAAAGTTTCTTGGCCCGCGCCTTTTCACCCGCGGTATTAGCGCCTTCCACGGAGTCCAACTTTCATTGCGAAATAGACAATTTTTTGTAAATTGCCTGAATTAGTTATCGCGGCAACAGCGCTTAGATTTTTCTCCTACACGGAGAAAAGAGTGACGGTAGAGAATTCCATGTGAATATTTACGACTAGGAAGAATTACCAAAGTTTGGGAAGCATTACTATGCTATGGTAATAGTTCCTATAGGCTCTAGCAACGGATACTATAGGACATAGTAAGACTTGCGATGTGAATGAAGCCTTTAAATATAGGAAAAAATTACCATTTTGGATAGTAACGTGTACTAGGTTACATAGTAAGAGTTACCAGAGTTGTTTGGTGACCCTTACCATAGATGTATGGGGAAAATCACCATGCAACATAGTAACATGGCCTATACTGTATGGTAAAATGTAAAGCAGCAATATAACATCACAGTGATCGAGGTTAAAGATCTCTAGATTATTATGCACGATGATGGTCGGTTTAATAACGTAGATTTTTTTGATGAAATATATTTGTTTATTTAACGAACTTAGTTTCGAATACTACTTATTAATACAATAATAACTATTCATTGGTTTACCCATTAGTCATCCTACTGCAGTCATGACTACATTAAGAACGAAATTCAACAACAATTTACATCAATACCTTAACATCAATATTTACCTCTATATATAAAATAGTACAATATCCTCAGGACATTACACATCGACACTGAATGAGTTTATGATAGCATTAGTTCATGGTTTAAATTCTAAAAAAAGTATTGGAGAAAAAAAACGTCATGAGTAATTTAATTTTACCATTTTGAGCGAGAATTCAAACCCATCGTTTTGGTACACAATTCTTTCCATTGCCGGAGGTAGCCACATATGATAAGTAACAAAATTTTATTTCCTGAAGTGTTAATATGGACTATGTGTGGTTATTCAGATCAATTTCATGCCAGGCATAGATCTAACAGCCATACACTGTAGGGACGCATCCTATGCATATAGGACTCATTCCCATAAATATGGTAAGCGTTACCATATGTTTTGTAGTTGCTACGATATCGAACATAGTAAAGGCTCCAAGGTGTAAATAGTAATATTTGCTATCCACAATGGTAATCCCTCCTATAATAATGGTTGTCATTGCTCTAGCGTATAGTGATGTCTACCATACCCCCATGGGAGTGATCACCATAGTGCTAAGTAAATTTTACTACTCAACATCGTAAAAATTACCATAAAAATCAAGTCGAAAAACCATTTACCATATTTTATGGTAATATCTCATATATGAAAGTAATCTCTACCATTCAGTTTTCTCCGTGTACGTATCCGCTGGCGCCACGAGCGCAGCGCCGTTCTTCTCGATCCGCACGTCATTTAAAAATGAATAACTAATTATTCTGCGATTATGTAAGCATGGAATCGTCATTTCTGGATAGCAGACATATCAATTGCGGATATCATAAATCCTAGTTGCACTATTCATGATACGTTTCGATTGATTCTGGAAATAAAAAAAATCACTGCGCTCACAGTATAGCGCGTGCAAAGAAGGGTTGAACACAATTGTTTCAAGGTCCTACGTGAATCCATAACTAATTCAAGAAGTAATTAGGGATACCAAAGACACCAACAATGGTGAGAATATGATCTATCGGCATCAGCACTTAGCATGCCGCACTTAACACTTAGCGTCCCACGAGTCTCCTCTGACGATCTTGGAACGCTGACAATAAAATGTTCAATATATGCAACGTGAAGACCATTCATCTCCCTTCTATGCAGGTCACCAATAAGTGGGAACCAATGCAAAAATTGCCAATATTATGCTTTCCACTGCTACCACATGATATCAAACAATGCCCTTTTATTGGTTGGAATCCCCTCAAGAAACGAGCTCTCGGATAACACAAAAATTTATGCACTATCAAGAGAGGGAGAGAAAGAGAGAGAGAAAGCCACCTGTACGCGTGACCCTGAAAATTGGCGGGAGCGGTACTCGGCCTTGCCACTCTCCCCTGTGCAGGGCTCTACCCCCCACTCTCGTCGCCATCAACTCGCGCGAGAAAGAGAACGAGAGAGTGAGAGAGAGAGAGAGAAACACAGAGGGAAGATAGATACATACGATGAGACGAGAGAAAACGAGTCTGAGGCCTAAAATAAAAGGCCATATCCCATTGTTGTTTGTCTTGGTGAATATTTTAATTGGCTGTAGACCCCGTGCGCGGTGGCCCCTCCGGGTGTTATTTATCGTCTAACAATGCCTGCTCGACTGGTAATTAATTACCCGTTGTTTTGTTGATTTTATTACGCAAATATAAAGATAGCAGGTCGATAGGACTTAAGCGGGCCGCTGTAGAAGCCACAGAGCAAGTACTGGGGTGTATTGGTATACAATGCGCAATTAGCGGGGCGCAGCTCAGAAACAATGGCGGGGGGTGGGGGGGGGGGGGGAGTTGGGCGGTAGGAGGGACTTGTCTCAGGGACGATATCACTGTGCGTGTGCCGGGTAAGAGTATAAGAATCTCACTAATGTACACTCGTGCATTGTCAGTGATATTTTCAGAGCTTTTAATGCACATGTGCTTGGCATGCCTACACTGTGTAGGTCATTTTTTAATCAACACGAGGCTAACGAGTCTGAACCACTTCCACTCAGCCGCACTAGATTCTTCTGTTAGACTTATTGTTAATCGGGAGCTCTTGGAGCATTGTTTCCACTGGCCCGTAAAAGGTTGGACCATTCTGAGGGACTAAAATTGTTTGCTACCAGCCCTTAACATACTGACTTCAAGTCGTTCAGTCAAGAGCGAGAGCGGTCATCGCAGCTTATCTCTGACCCCGAGAGCAGTGAAATTTTCGGTGGGGTAGGAGTTTTGTGTAGTGTTAACTCAGTGGTAGCGGGCTGGGCAAGAATTTGTTTCTGATTGTCCGAGGAGTAGCATGTTCACAGGGTGGACAACCGGAACCGATACAGGTTTCCTGGGGTTCGCTGGATTTTATCGTAGGAATGTGGTGCCCATGGGCACACCTATCCGTGATGGGCAGAAGGCTGTAGAAAAAACAGTTTATGGGGGAACAATGACATTGGACCTTCAAGCCTTCTTCCTTCAGTTGCTCATCTCCATGCAGAGGTATGGAAGAAAAAGGTGGTTATTCGATTATCGACTATCACAGAAGGCAATATGATATCGAATAGTGGCGAGCCTCACCGAAAATGTATTTACGTTATTTTCTCTGTGTTTCGTTCGTTTATTTGAATTCCAAAATTGAATGAAAATATTTACCTATTGCAGGATGTTGCAGTGTCCGAGTGTATGGACCGTGTCGAACGACGAATGAGGTTACAGTCAATATTTGACGCAGAATTGCCAACCACCATGGGTAAATAACACTATGTGAATCCAAGATAAGTAACAATTGCGAGATGGGAGACAACTCATCTATTTTGTTACATAATCACTAACCTGTACTGTCACAAAAAAACTGTTTTTTTTTATGTCATAAAATACTCACTGAGCCACTCAACCACCCACCCTCCCAACCGCCCACCCACCCTCCACACTCACCCACCCTCACACCCACCCACCCTCACACCCACCCACCCTCACACCCACCCACCCTCACACCCACCCACCCTCACACCCACCCACCCTCACACCCACCCACCCTCACACCCACCCACCCTCACACCCACCCACCCTCACACCCACCCACCCTCACGCTAAGCCACCCACCCTCACACTCACCCACCTACCTACCCACCCTCACACTCACCCACCCGCCTATCCATCTACCCGCACCCTCACCCACCCATCCGCCCGCCACTATAGGATAGGGGTTTCTGGGGGTTTACCCTGTATCTGGAAATCCAGTGGTCTAAATGAAGGAAGTGGGTCTTAGCTGCACACACACACATCCCAAGATTGTTAGTATCCTTAGAAGACCAATTAAGTGGCAAAAATAGAATTTTCTGAAATTTGTGAAGTTCAGTGGTAGCTCTAATTCCAACCGTTTTTTAATATTTTTACATGCCAAATGAATGAAAGCAGATTGTGAGATTATATCATTTTGAAATTTCATGCTAGAAAAACATAAATTAAGCCTAGTGTCACTGAAATGTCCTATGACAATTACTCATTAGATTTAATGATAACCACAAATAGCTCGGTATCCGGGCTAAATTTCTCCTCCCGAAACTTCTCCCAAAATTCTTCTAACAATAATTTCTCTTACCAAAAATTCTCTTTCCAAAATTTCTCTTCCCAAAACTCCTCGCAACGAAAACTTCTCCATTTTTCAAAATTTTAATGTTTTTATTAGTTACATGTGAACTTAAACAATTCAATTTAATCTGTAATTAAAAAACGTCTCGAAACGAAAACTTCTCCATGTCTCCAATAGCTCGAATTCATGCGTTTCATCTGCTGATTTCTGTTTAAGTTTCGAGTCACAAATCTTGTCTCAAATTTCGATACGTGGTAATGAGCTCGACAACATAAGATCATTAAAATCCGCAAAATCGACAATTTGCATTTTTAATTTCCACCAAAAATGACCGATTGACAAGTGTTTTATTGGCCAAGCGACTTATGCTAATTCCCATTACTATTTTAATTTGCAAATTATTCCAATTAATTCCTTCAGTGTACGTCTCTAGGCGGAGGTCACAAGGAAGATCCATCGACAAAGATTAAATTGATAAATAATGTGGAGTGACATCGGTCTCTTTGCTCGGGCTAGTCATGAGAAAATAGATAGTCGTTGGATTTGAAGTGGATAGACATAAATACGCGAAGAGATTAATTTTTGCCAACCAGCTATTAACTCCAGATGTGTTTTTTTCGAAGCAAATTATTGTGGCCTAGTTATTTTTATTAGTCATTAAGGTCCAACTATGTCTAATATTTTAGGCGATGATTGGGGATAGATATTCTCGTCACGAAGACGTTAGCATTAGCAAAATTTCGAAAATAACTTGAAAATTTTGAGTTTGGAAATGTTTAAATTAAAAAAAAAATTAATTAATTTGACCAATCTGGAGATTATCGTAAGATACCTACAGGACAACTTATGGGAAGCCCTTCAGGAACTCTGATAATATTTTTCAATACATATCGCACCAACTCACTGGGTATTTAATAGAGAAGGTTGTACCACAGAAACACAAAGCAGAAACAGATACCTCCTCCGGCACCAGCCAGCCAGCAGGCGGTATGGTCATTTAACTCAGAGGTATAGATTTTTTCTCAGTATAAAAGTTTATGGACTTTCTCGAAAGTTTTTAACAGTTTAAGAACTTCACACAAATTCCAAAAATTTCAAAAAATTCCAAAAAATTCAAGACTTTCAAAAATTTCCAAAATTTCCAAAATTTCCAAAATTTCCAAAATTTCCAAAATTTCCAAAATTTCCAAAATTTCCAAAATTTCCAAAATTTCAGAAATTTCCGAAATTTGACAAAATTTCATAAATTTTCAACATTGTCCAACATCATCAAACTGAAAAATTTCAAAATTTTAGAAATTCCAAAAATCCAAAAAAATTAACAAAATCTCAAAAATTTCAGAAATTTAAAAAATTGCACAAAATTTCAGAAATGTTGGAAAGTTCAAAATGTTGAAAGGCAACATTTCACACACACACACACACACACACTATTGTCAGAAACAGCTCGAGACATTGAGAATCGAATGAAAATTTTCATAAGTCAAAAAGCTTACATGCTAGATTTCTCCAAGAACCACATTACAAACGCAAAGGAGAAAGAGACAACACTTCATCAGGCACCATAGAGCCGGCAGGCGGTATTGTCATTTGCCACACAGCAACATATATTTCCTCCAGCTTTTCTGCCTGTGGCATCGTTAGTCGTACCACCACTCCAGTATAGCACCAGTACTCCACCTTTACCTCTTGTTCATCCCATAGAAATGTTGTTTTCTTTTTCCTCATTTAATTCATTCTTCTCATTCCCCCCTTCCACCACCACCTTTTGTCTGCATCCACTCATTTTTTCTCCCACAAAAAGCACAAGCTCTATTTCACACGCACATGTGCATGAAACATAAGCGCAGTTGCTCATTCTTCATCTAAAAAAAAATGATAATAATCACGACAATTTCGTACCCGTTGAACTTTAGAATTGTCCCCGTATTCGTACCATATGACACGAGGCTAAAATACATTTGCATGTTAAATTATTGGAATAATTGTGGTATACTGAGTATATGCACAGTATATTGTGCAAAATCTAGAGAACATCTCCTGCTGTTTCACAGCACTCGAAGGAGAATCTACAGCATCCCTGTATACATGTGGAACAAATGCTCGCTTGATTTTCGCCTGATTGTTACCCATTCTGTTGAATGATGAGGCGGATACAGGATTATATACGGCGGTATACAAACTCTACGCAAATTTATTTCATTATTCGAGTTAATTTTTGGAATTCATTAAATTGTTATGGCAGAATAAACTATTGTATTGTCCAGGCTTTGCTGCTATCCCGATGACAGAGAAATCCACTGAGAATATACATTTCCATTTTCTTTTTGGACACTTCACACGCGCCCAGATATGATTTTTTAAAGGCGTTCACTGAAATTTTTAACTTCCCGCTAGAGAAGTTATCGCAATCATCCGTAAAATCAAGTGTCTCAAAACGTGTGTGTGTGTGTGTGTGTTTTCCTCCGTCCTTCTCTTTTAGACTTCCCACAGCTTCAGCATTGCTTCGAAAGGGACTACTGGACACCCATCCATGTAGCTGGAGCCAACTTGCGTCGTTTAAACCATCGTATTTCTAGACACAGGGTAAACCCCCAGAAATCCCTCTGCTACGATGGGAGGGGGGGGGGCATGATGACACCCCCCCCCCTGTGCGTCGGGTTAGGTTCCCACCCGGCCGAGCAGTCTCATCTTATGTTAGCGCACAGGAAACGTGCCTGCTAGCGGTTGAAATCTATGAGAAAATATTTCATCCTGTGAAACATTCTCCAGGTGTGTGTGTGTGTGTTTGTGTGTGTGTGTGTGTGTTTGTGTGTGTGTGTGTGTTTGTGTGTGTGTGTGTGTTTGTGTGCGGGTGTGTTTGTGTGCGGGTGTGCTCAAATGTCTGAGAACCTACAGTTCTCCATGAGTGGCATGGACCCACAGCATCCCATTTTGCCCCCCTCCTCTCTATTAATAGAGCAATTGATTGAATTGTTGTGCATTTCCAAGTCGATCTTTTTTTCACAGATAACATCGGTGGGAGTGAGATAAGGGGGGAAAAAAAGAGAGAAAGAAAAATATAGAGGACAATCAACGCAAGCTCATCGTCCGGTGATTGCATGTATTGTCTGGTGGTTGCCTGGGGAACAATGAACGTCCGGCTTTATCACACGTACACCAACTCCCCTTTCAAGATGTTTGGCGCTTTGTACTGTCTAGTCACAAGAGGCGGTCATCTCTCTTACACACGTACAGTTTAATGCATATTACATAACACTGTGGAGTACTCGTGAAGCCCTGACGTTGAGCCATATATGATCGCTTCAAGGCACATAATAACGCTATGGTTACATTGTAAGGGAGCACTCTTTTCTTTCCCCTTTCCTTTCTTTTTTTTTTTTGTCTTTTTAGTTTTTGTTTTACAACGTTTTTCGGATGGTAATTTTCGTGATTGGTGAATTCAGCTTGAATTTCGTGGATAATGTAAAGCGAAACCATTACCTACATGCGATCAATTGCCGGGGGGATAAAAATCACGTATTCAAGAAAAAAAAAATTGTAATGGATTCACGCGAATTTTCGCAAATGCGGAAGAGAAAATTGCAATAGTCTTTTAATAGGAAACTATACGGAAAGTAAGTTTGATAATTATTACCTTTCCCGTTAGTGAATCTGTGCGCTATTTATATTTTTTCATCGGAAAATCCAGCGGAAATGAGGGAATGGAAATGAAAATTGGTGTCATCATTGAGTACTGATGCATTGTAAATTTTTCTGTAACACTTCGCAACGTTCGCAGCACTTTTGCAACACTCTGCAACTTTGTTTACTTGTCTCAAGCAGGTACTTCGCAGTAGTCCATTTTCAGAGCGTAGATATTAATTGTCGCTTGTGTAGAACCGCAGCACTTTGCAACCATTCGCCGTTCACCGTCTTACCGCTGCACATTAGTATTCAAGGGAACGTAGAGGTTAATGATTGCTTCTTCAAAACACTTACAACATTTTGCAATACATAGCAACCCTTTTCCACCCTTTGCAACAATTTTGCAGCGGTTCGCCTACATCATAGATCAGTATTCAAAAGCATGTAGATGTTAATTGCTGCTGCTTCGAAGCCATTTGTAACACTTATCATACTCTGCAATACCACATCAATTCGCTGTCTTCTAGGCTGGTACCATAGATGGTAGCATATAATATTGGAATGTAGATGATGGATGTTCCTAGCTTGGTAGGCTCTCGGTACTATCCAACATTTTGCAACACTGTCCTTTGCAATAGCATCCAACATTTGGCAACCAGCTGTACCATATAGATCACAATTCAAACGCAATGTAGATGATAAATATTGCTCCTTAGCAACTTTCGACATTATTTTGTAATATTAGTACAGGTAAAAAAATTGCAACCATGAGAAAAAAGGATGCAGACTCTTGCACGGATCCACACCCATAGGGTCGGATCGCCGCCCAATTATACATGAGTCAAAAGTCACTCAATAAATGTCCATGATTCCTTTGAGGATTACATGTGATTCAGGTGTATCTCTATATATACCTCTTCCTATCTGCAAGTAATAATAATTATAAATAACTAGTGGGATGGAAGTGTGTTTGCCTCCGTTGGGAGCACAACCAAAATTTCCCGATTTGTAATTTCTGTTTGCCATTCCTAGATTTTCCGACACGTCAATCAAATGTTCAAAGACTGGTTTCAGAGGAAAAAATGGAAATCATGAGATTTTGAATACTGGAATACAACAGGCGTTGCTATCTGCGACTATATCACGTGACGCACTGACCAATCACAGTGCACATCGCGCCCTCACACTCTCCTGTGCAAATGCGGGCAAACACGCATGCGCCGGCGGTAGTCGGACAACTTCGGATCTAGACCGAATATGAAAGTTTGAATAGTCATTGAAATTTCGCGTCACTCAAAATCCACCAATAACTAATAATTCACTACATGAAAGTGACGCAAATTTTGATTGAAACTGAGTAGAGGTGCGCCGAGACACTCCAATTAGCGACATTGATTCGTAAATAATGATTGATTAAAACTATTGGTGATTTTCATGTTTCGTGTTCAAAGAAAAATTGGCATGTAGTTCCTGACGCGCCAGAGAAGTGAAACTTCAGAAGAGGAATGTGAATTTTTCCTGATCCATTTGAAATAATAATATACGATGAAAGTGTAGAAGGGTAAAACATTGGTAGGGCAGGAGGAGATTATACATAAGAAATTATGTATAGATTTTTTGTATAAGGAATAACATTGATGATAAACTTTTTCTCCTACCTTTGAGGATGATAGGGCATTACAGTCCATTGTAGCTAACAAAAAATATGGTGCGTCTAAGCTAACACCGCTATTCCCCAGGCTAGAGAATTATCACTAGCAGTAACTCTCTCATCTTGACAACGTTGCAAGGACCGTCCAATCATGGGCCCCTCAGCGTATACGAATATATTTATGTGTGCAAGTCGAAACGTCATGGCGTCAAATGATCCGGGTGAAATTGTATTCGATAAAAATGGCAAAAAACTCTTCATATGGAAGCCAAAACGTGTGTCAGAAAATTTATCCACAGAGATTAAGCCAGGTGCAAATGGGTAAAAGTAGTAAGGATGGTGGGAGTGTACAGATGAGAAAGAAAATTGCTGAGTCGGACATAAGTTTTGAAATTATTTGTGATACATTTCGAACTTGTTAAGAGAATGGCATAAAAATACTTCCGGACATTGATGAGAATGGGGTTGTAAGAGTTACAAAGACCAGAAAAATTATCCAAAGCATTGTAGATTTGTTAAAGAAATTTCCTGGGGACATATAATTTTATATTTGAATTGAAGTTTACGAGTTGTTTGAGGTTTGAGATCCATGCAATGGCTATAACGAGGATAGAAATTTATTATGTCTCCAGACATTTTTGTTATTTGTATGCTGTGACTGCCAAAAATTAATACAAATAAAGTTGGTTTGATAAGAAGTTACATAAATCCAATGATCCTATGCCTTCACGTGTGGTAAGCCGGTATACCACCGATAGACACTTAAATTTGCTGCGCGTCACTGTGGCGTTGTCACGTTGAACGAGAGAGAGAATTTTTGTAACTAGACGGGTGAAATAATTCATTTAAAAATCGCAAAGCTTCCTAATGTTTTTAGAAAAAAATTGAAAAAAATCTTAATAACTTTTGCGAGTACACCCAAAAAGTTTCAGATTTTTATCACCGTTTTAAAGCTTACAGTTTTTTTCAACGCTTTTCCCGATAAGAACCTATGTTAATTTTAAACTTGATTATCTCCTACAAAAGCTTTCTAAAGTACTTGAAATTTTTACTGATTTTTTTTTTAGGGGAAACTTAATACAAATTATTTTTTTCAGATTTTTATCCCTTTTTTTTGACGTGATGCCCTGTCATCCTTAACCGTTCTCGCAACAGAGAACTTTGACATAGTTAACCAGGAACCTGGTGTGACCTAGAGACGTTATAGAAAAAAAACGCCTTCCCGCATTCCCGCCCTTGACCCCCCACCACCACTCGGTCCTCACCCCCCCCCCCCCCCCCCCCCCCCCCCCCCGTAAGTGTCCGAACAGCGTAACAGCTTCCGATAGTCCCATAAGAAGTTTCACTTAAAAAAAAAAGGAAACTAGTGCATGAATTTCTCTCAAAATCTACGTATAGTGCATACGTATGCGTAAACAGACACACACAGAGATACAGACATTTTGTTAAAAATATGATGGAAATATGATGAAATTTTCCCCCTTAATTTTTGGGGCCACTGCAATAACTTGCCTATACGTATCGGGAAGTTAAAAATGGAAATTGCTATAATCCTGTAATCGACAACTACTACACTGCAATTTTTTTACAACTATACAAAACATCATGCATGTACTAATTTTTTCCCCTCACCTCTCGGTAGCTCATTTGAATTTCACTAATCAATTTACACATTTACATTCTATTTTTCTCAACGGCGAGTACGTTTTTTCGATTATTGTAATAAAATAATTTTATTACTGCACTGAAGTAATGCCGTTTGTGTTCATCAGCGCTGTCTCAATAATAGTCCCCACCGATTCTCATAAATACAATTTTTTCTGATTGTTTGTCAACGAAACTTTTTACCAACTGACAAATCTTTTATTAATGATCCTAATGAAATAAACTTGTTTCATGGCATTAATGTACGAGATATGCCATTATGACGTGTCTTACCAAGTTGATCTCGCTCCTGCTAAGGGCAACACCCCCCCCCCCTTCCCCTAACCACCCGCCGCCCCCCTGCCATTATCAAACATCAGGTCTTCTTGGACACTCGTAAGATCAGCTAAACGAGAGCCATATAGAATGCAAGCCGCACTCCCTGTCGCGTCTCGTCGCCATTATATCGCGCGATGAGAAAAATAAAAATAAGAGCAATTAAATATCTTAATTAAGGCTATTAATCAAGTTGTCGGGGATGCGGCTCCCGTGTCTTGATTCAGGAATGGTAGCGGTCGGCAATTTCTTGTGCTACTACTGCTCTGCGTGCAAGCCGCTTCACATTTGCGGTCCAACTCAATGCTAAGAGAGCACTTGGTGAGAGAGAACGATAGATCGACAGGTTAACATTAGCCATATGCTTTTGTGCTGACGGTACCAATGCACGCAAGCAAACACTCTGTCTCGTATCAACGTGTAATTACAATTTTACTAGAAGAATTAAAACGACTATCTAATGAAGTAAAAATGTTTATAATCAAGCGGTGCATGAGAATGCGGTGGTTTCATGGGTTTTTTCATTGAGGCAAGCTAACAGATATAGTTTCAATTTTTTTAAATTTACGCTTGGATCCGACTGAGGATGCATCGCGAAGCGCGCACGGCGGTACCAATGGAAACCGCCTTTTTCCCAAACTTCAGATATTTTTTTGAAGTGCAACTTCTTATGGCAGGGTATTGAAATTCGGATCGGCAATCTTTTCTGTGACGAAAGTAGGTGGTGAGGGTAACACGTAGCGTCGAGAGAGTGGGGACCATGACTCGATTGCCTTAGGTACCTGTTGTTAAAATTACAATGTTTAGGCGGCGTGACGATCACCGAACACAGCTGTTGGAGCTCCATGAAGTTAGCCCCGGCTTATTAAAAATTTATTATTACGACCATCAGAATTCATTGATAGGCAAATGATAGACAATGATTGAATATAAAAACAATTTGATTGACTAAATTTTTTTTAAATGAATTTTCAAAAAATTGGCCAAAATGATGGCCCTCCTTTTTTTAGAATTTAATGAAGAAACTTCTACTTGGGCTCATTCTACACAGAATCATTTGATAGAAATTAATAGACACTTGGCCGAAGTCGATCAATTCAATAAATTAACGTAAAGTAAGAAAAATCTAATGAAGACCATGACGCTGCGGCGAGTCGAATCAGAGCGGCAGGGAAGAGGGGCGGGGTGATCTCCCATCGCTGGCCACAAAGAGGATAAACTAAAGTAGAGCTAGAGCGTAATTAGTTATCACATTGAATAATTATTGATTAGCAATTTAAATGCTTTCTCTCCCATCAAACCGAAAAGTCAAATTATTATTTCAGCTACTCCCTATGAAGTTTCAGTTCTGTCGCGTGTCTTCATGACACACCGCATTTTTTTTCACTTAGAGGTTATAGCGAAATGATCGTGATGGCCCCGAAAATCAAAAGTGGAAATTTCATCATATCTCCACGTTCCAAAGCCTCTCTAATCGTTCTAAAGGATTTTTAACAAAATGTTTATATCACCCGATTCTATCATTTTTTTTAATCGATGCGTCATCACCCAACTGAGACCTAATTAGATTTTGAAAGAAAAACATTAGCCTCCGTTTTTTTTAAACATGCATGAAGCATGAAAATCGCCAAAAGTTTTAAACTATTATTTACGAAGTAAAGTTGTGATCAAGCTAATCAATGCCGCAATTGGAGTTTCTCGAAGGACCTTGGCAATTACGGATTACCATTCAAATTTTCATATTCGGTCTAGATCCGAAGTTGTCCGACTACCGTCGACGCATGCGTCTTTGCCCGCATTTGCGCAGGAGAGTCTGAATGCGCAATGCGCAGTGTGATTGGTCAGTACGTCACGTGACATAGTCGCAGGTAGCAACACCTGTTTTATGCCACTATTCAAAATTTAATGATTCCTAATTTTTTCTCTGAAACCAGACTTTGAACATTTAATTGACGTGTCGGAAAATCTAGGAATGGCAAACAGAAATTACAAATCGGCAAGTGTTGTTTGTGCTCCCAACCGGGGCTAACACACTTCCATCCCACTAGGTTTTTTTAAGCCGCTTAATGCACAAGTCACCCACGAAGTTTCACCATAAAATACAATTTCACAATGGCAACGAAAAAAAGGTAAATGTTCCATCATTCGATCACGAAAAAAGCGACATAACCTTAAGTGGTAATATAAAACAGACAATTAGTGAGTGCGTCACGCAGGACATCCTGTCGTTGGCCATTGATCAATCATCAAGTGGCTACCACACCTCCTGTTTCGCCGCATGTTTTTTCCCTCCCAAACCTATCAAATTGACCAAGCAGTCCTAGTTAGCTCGTTCATCCTCCTGCACCCAATCACCAAGATTTACGTGCCGCAAATCAACCGATCATAATCATATTTCGCAATAAAATTGAAATGAATGAGAGAAGAAGATGAAAAAAAACGAAGCAGTCAACTCTCATCTCCAGTAAAAAGCATATCAAAGAATAAATTTAGCAAAGGAATTCCAAATGGTATCTGTGCATATTATATGAGTGGGTCGTTCATTCGCGACCTCCTTGTAAACCAGGAACTCGTCATCTCATAATCCTTTTGCTCATTGGTAATTTCATTCCACCAGCGTATCCCGTCGTGTCATAAAATTCGAATATTTATTATCGCTTATTACGTAAGGATTTTGCCTATTATACATATAGCAATGCCTGTACTCGTCCGCAGCTCAATCACCTATCAATGTACAAATTTTTGTTTTTATCATCTACCTATGCCAAGAAGTAAAATGCGATCTATATTATATCTATTTTAATCTAATGAAAATTATCCAGCCAATTTGATTGATATTTTATTTATCACTTTGCTTAGTTTCTAGGTTTATGATGGCCATATTTACTCATGCCATTTACAGGTGGCCCGAAGGAATTTACACTTTTCCCATGGGTGCTTCTTGCTAACTTTGATTACTCGCAATCATATTGGTCAACAAAGTTGTGAGTTTATGAGTAGCCATGTACAATTTGCTTTAATTTTCATATGTAATGGAGAAATTAAAATGTTTTGAGTGGGCACCCTCAGGCAATGGGATATTATCATAATTTTTTCTGGATGGTTGTTGTAATGGAGTGTAATGAACATGAGAAGTAAATGATAAGTTGTAGGATTGGGGATAAGTGGGTCACACAAAACAATTTTCAGTGTCCTCTGACAGGGACGCAAACGCGGACACGGACGGAAACCGGGACAGGAACGCAAACCCGGACACGAACGGAAACCGGGACAGGGACGCAAACCGGGACAGGGTCGCGAATCGAAACAGGGACGCGAACCCGGACACGAATACAAACAGCACTTTTGTACCCAAACGGAGAACAATCGCAGATTCGATTAATCGTGATGCAATATACAAAACCATTATTATTGTATAATACAATGTGCAATTTCATCGTAAAAGGAGAATAATTCAATCGTGAATTGCAGATTTCACGAATTTTGCTTCATTCAGAAAATTGCTTTCCCACAAAGTTCGTTCGATGCAGTCACGTTCGTCAATAAAGTGTATTTTCGTTTTATTGCAAACACGATTTGGTGAAGTATCATGTTTATTTCCTGACTCGAATGCTAGTAATTGTATTCCTTATCAATCAATTCGTATGAGTTACGAATGAAAAAATACAATACAATTTGATATGGCGTTTTTAAAAGGATTATTACATTTTTGATGAATGGAATAAACATATCATCCTGTAGATAAAAATTGGAACATATGTATGCACACACACACACTCACTTATACACACACACACGTATGAAGTCATGTTGTATATCAGTTACGCAAATTTGACAATTGATCGATTATTACGATTTTTTATCGATATCTCGTAAAATATGATGCCTAGTAAAAAAAGTAATAAATCAAGAAATATGTAGTTTCATGAGAGGAACAACTTTTGTTAAATACTTTTTCTCGTATCTGTCACCTCGTACTGTCTCGTATCTATTCGACCATTGGCGCTGAGAGTTTTTATACTACCTATCTGGGAAAGGGGCGAGCGCTGCGCTGCTTTTAGCGATCGGCACTTCATTGAAAAATTACGCAGTTAGGAAGTGACTCGAGGAGGGCTGGGAAATCTTGGATTGGGGCTGAGTGCCAACTCTGATTCAGGGGTTGGCCATACCCCATTACCGCCGTTTGAGGCTCGTAAACCAAGCCTTAGCTCAGAGTTCATGAAGGGCCTCAACGCAGCCTTGAAATCCCATCGAGCACGGTCGAGACAAACCTCGAAAAGCATTGTTCTCCCATGGGAACCCCCAAAATCTTGAAAATCGGAGAATCAACATTTTTACCACTTAAATGAATAAATCTAGGGAAGGAATGGGAGATTTTGTGAAAAGGCGATTCAAGGTCATTCATGGGAGCCAGTCAGCACGAAGCAATCGACCGCGTGCTGAGAGTGATCGATATCCTTTAATTTTCACCATCTTTCACCTGGGCATTCTACTTTTCCTCAATTTATCGTTAATCCAAGCCCTGTAATACCCGTGGCATAGTTAACGTGAATTTATAATAATCCATTTATTGTACCGTTAGTGCTGCATAGCTCGATATAAGTGGAAATGAAGGGCTTAAGGCGTCATAGACGGATTAAAACAATTTCAGCATTTTTCATCTGCTCGAGATTTATTTTATAATTCAACGTGCTTATACCCTGAATTGCAATTAAAATTTCACTACTTTACAATGTAACAATTTTACTATGTAATTGCATAAAAGTTTGTAGTTTATAATATCATAATTTTCAATTTCTCTACCTCCGCGATAATACCAATACAACTCGGAGCTAAATGTTGATTAAGCATTGTACATTAAATTCCATACATCTCAATTAATATTGAATAAACAATAAATTCCATGTCAACCGCTAACACACCCACTTTGTAAGAATATGAAAAGCCAATGGTGTATGACTTTCATGGGAAATAATTTTACTTCTCGACTTCATTAGCTTCAACTTCATCGTTACTTCGAGTCAAAATGTCTACTACTTGTTTCATAAACTTCACAAAATATTAGTTACATACCCGTAGGCTATGTGTTAAGCAGCTTGCATTAAATGAGAAATCGTCTTCACACGATTGTCTAGGATATAATTTACGGATCGTCTAAAAATTCATGTGAGTTTGGGAAAAAAATCATCTGAAAAAGACATTTGAGATAACTTGACAAACTTTCTCCGAAAGGGTAGTGATTTATGATCCATTATTGTGTGGTCGTCATAGAAAGTACATCCTGACTGGCCACCTTAAGGGGCAATATCACTCAAGTCCCAAATAAAGCATTTTTTTATTCCTCGATAGGCAGCAGGCTGAAAATAAAAAGTGAAATTTTTAAGAAATGTTCCCGTTCATCGATGTTTGGAATTACGCTGGCGCCTCATGAGAAAGCTGTTCGTATGTATATATATATATGTATGTGTATACTCATATACACGCCGCTCTTTTTTTACTCCCGACAGTAGCTCTTGGACAGTGCTTTTGAAGGGAGTACTGAACACCCTCCCATGCAGCTGGGACCAACTTTCGCTATTTCAGCCATCGTATTCCTGAACATAGGGTAAATCTCCAGAAACCCCTATACAACGATAGGAGGAGCTGGCCCCCCCCCCCCCCGTCGGATTAGGTTCACGGACGGCCTAGCGGTCTCATTTTCTGGGTATGTTCTGGGAATGTTCATGATGTTGATGCGAAACCAGGGAACCATGGTGGGTGTGTGTGTGTGTGGGTCCGCGGGTGGGATGAATGTGGGAGTGGTTGGTGGGTGGGTTGGTGGATAAGTGGGCGGATGGGTGGGTGAGTGGGTGGATGGACGGATGGGTGGGTGAGTGGGTGGATGGACGGATGGGTGGGTTGGTTGGCGGATTGGTGGGTGGGTGGGTGGATGGGTGGGTAGGTGGGTCGGGGGGGGGGGGGGTAGGTGGGTAGGTGGGTGGGTGGATGGGTGGGTGGGTAAATGGATGGGTAGGTGGGTGGGTGGGTTGGTGGATGAATGGGCGGGTCGATGTGTAGGTGGTCGTGAGTGTCTGTGCCTCTGTTTGGAAAATTCACAATTGCCTTACCCTCCAAAAGCGTTAATTTCTCTTATCCTAATTTGCAATCATTGACCTCTCTGCTGGATATCGCAAAATTACAATTCCTTCTCACTCAGATCGAAATCTAACTCAATATCACAACATTGGAAACTCCATTCATAACGACTTAATTATATGCAATATTAAAATATTCAGCCCATTAATTAACGGAGAAATCTTCGCATTTTAATGAATTTTAATTTATACAAAAATTTTCTACCTCCATGAAAAAAAAAACAGAAAGAGCCGTGAACGTCGGTGAAATATGTCGCAGACTTTGAAGGGATATAACAGTTATCCACACGTGATATTTCACGGTCTTAAAATGATGCATTATGAAATTTGTTCGTCTATCATTCCATCGCCACTATTTGTGATGAATTGGCAGTTCTAAGAATAATTCGCTGATATCAATCAAAAAAACTAGTGGGATGGAAGCGTGTTTGCCCCCGTTGAGAGCATACACATAACTTCCCGATTTGTAATTTCGGTTTGCCATTTCTGAATTTTTTTAAGACACATCAATTAAATGTTCAGAGACTGGTTCCAGAGAACAAAATAGGAATCATAAAATTCGAAATACAACAGATGCCGCTGCATGTGAATATGTCACGTGACGCACTGACCAATCACACGGCGTACCACGCTATTTAAAAAAATTGGGTTGATAACGTGTTTTGCCAATATTTCCGCAAACCTTGACAAAATTGGAATAAAAACGTTTTCAAAACCGTCACATACACACACACACACATGCATATATCTTGTTAAAAATGGTCTAAAATGATAAAAAATGTCATGAAACATGGAGATATATTGAAAAATCATTTTTTTTTAAATCGGGGGCATTGCAATAACTTCCTCTATCGGAAAGTTAATCGGAAAATCTATGATGTTGCGTGGTACTTGGAAATGCCAAGAGAATTACTCATGTCACTGAGTCAACACCCAGTGTCTCTAAAAATTTATAATTTATATAATATGAATGTGCTATTCAATTATATTCAATTTGCGGTGTGGATATGAGTAAAGTGAAACTGATAAAGAGGCTGAGGAAAAGCTACTGAATCTATTAAGCCCTATCGCAATTGAATAAGTGTGCAATTATCGAAAGTTGATGCGCGTGAAGTTAAACAATTATTCAATATGAAATATCATTCCCTCTTTATTCATTAATTTAATTAAATTAATTAATAATTGTGAAGAATTCCCTGTTTTATTTTCTGAGATTATTTAATTGCCATGTGAGAGTCATTCAGACGTGTAGCTACATGACGCTTTGTGAATATAATAAATCACTAGCGCAGTGAGGACCGAACACCTGTAATCATGGAAGAATCGATGATTGATGATTCGGTGAAACATGTGCGGATCTTGTCATTTGAAGAAGTTCAGAGGTTTCCTGGTAGTACATAAATTGATTTGAAAAAAATTGGCATTCCATGGATAATGTAGTTGTGAGCTACAGGCGAGTTACATGTAGCTTGTTTGAGGGAGAAAAATCTTACACACGACGATAGAAAAATTTCGATAAGTCATAGAGACTTCATTCATCTTTTTGTCGATACCTTAAATTACAGATGTGTGTCCTGGGGAAGTGGTGGGGGGGGGGGGGGATTCGCGTTTTAAATGCGATCCGATGTTACGAAATTTCAACATTTTCATCTTAATCTGAGACCTGTCTTACTGCTGTATAGTATGCACATGAACTGGTGCAACAGAAATGAGTCTACTTATGTTCCATATGAGCCAAGCAGTATCCTGAGAAAGGGGGTTGTTGAGTGCTCGATGCAAGGGGGTGAAGCTAGGTTGTGACGTAATTAGGTTGTCTGGAACACTCATGTCACGTCATGTCGGGGTAGAGCGACGAAGAGCGATCTACAGAGATGGGGAAGGATCGATGAGGAGAAAGAGAGAAAGACAAAAAGAGAGAGAGGGGGGAGAAGAAAAGAGAGAGAGAGAAGGTTGGGCATTGCTGGAGGACCAAAGACATAATGCGACGTCTATATGCTTAACTGGCAATGCCGGTTGTACACAGTATATATACTTGAGTTTACCAAGACTCAGGCTCTTTGCTGCTCTCTCGCGCATTTCCGTCAAGCCATCCCAACACCATACTCCACCTCCACCTCCTCCTCCTCCTCCTCCTCTCTTGTCCTACGCCTTATATTACCTCTTAGCCCACCCAAAGCCTCCTATTTAGACATTGCACGGGGCGGTGCGATAATACATTTCACTGTAACATAAAATTTGAAGAAGTGGACGTTACGACTGGAGGAACCGAATGGTGAAGATTAATAGAAGAATTCGGTTGATAGTTCAGGGGTTCAGCAACTATAGTCCCACATGGTAGACTTTGAGAAACGGGCGAGCTAGAAGGTTAACGTTAAAATAGCTGAACGAGCTGATTGTCGGCATGCGACTTGGAGATTGGTAACTCTGAATTTCTTTTCATACTGAGCGGAATGTGTTTCTGCTGATTTGGCAAACACACACCAACTCACCCATATACCCACGCACCCGCCTACGCACTCATCCATACACCTACCCTTCCAACCACCCACACCCCCACCCACCTATTCATGCACCTACCCATAACCTGACCTACCCAACCACCCATGCAACCACCCACCCACCCATACACCCACCTACCCATATACCCACCCACCCATACACCCACCTACCCATATACCCACCCACCCATGCAACCACCCACCCACCCATACACCCACCTACGCATATACCCACCCACCCACCCATCGATCCACCCACCCATCCATCCACCCACCCATCCACCCATCCATCCACCCATCCATCCACCCATCCATCCACCCATCCATCCACCCATCCATCCACCCATCCATCCACCCATCCATCCATCCACTCATCCATCCACCCATCCATCCACCCATCCATTCACCCATCCATCCACCCATCCATCCACCCATCCATTCACCCATCCATCTACCTATCCATCCACCCATCCATTCACCAATCTATCCACCAATCTGTCCACCCATCCACCCCTTTACACACACACATGCGCGGTTCCAGCTTTTCACCACGGGACAACTTTGAAAATAAATTCCGTAACATTACAAAAGTGTCATTAAAAGAGGTGTTACCTCACTCACACACACATTGAAAATGGCGCATAATACATTATAACAAATCTAATGGTGATTTTTCATAAACTTTGTGATCTCCGTCAGCTTGGGATAAAAAATTATATTCCCAAATAAAACTTGTTATTTAATTCAAATAAACGATGTTGCTCTCATATACTTATATCTTTGTAGAGTTAATGTCCTCGACAGAAGGGAGGTTGTAACGACGGATAAATAATTTGATGAAACGACAACGATCCTTGGGGAATAAGTAGACCGCGATGTTTTTGGATCTCAAGTGCATTCTCATTCTCTCTGTCACTCTTACTTTTTCCCTGATCCATCTCACTGTGTTTAACTGGCAAGACAGGAGGAGCCATTACCAAAAGCCCCTGAAGAGCGAATAAATGAGGGGTTGTCTCGCTCACTTTTATCTCTATCTTTATCTCACTGAGCGGCTAAGTGCAGCATCCACCCCAGGTATGTACCAGCGTAATGACAAGGTCCTCTTGCGCCAGACTCGCCGAAAATCATATACCCAAACGTGCATTCATTTGTGAATTACAAAGATACTCAGTGTACGATTGTAATTAATCAAAAAAACTGACAGATTAGGAGTGCACTGAACTTGAATTCTTAGTCTCTTACCAGGGGTATCATATTTTTCCAGTGGAATTTTTTTTTTACTGTCTTTTAAGACACATCAAATGCAAATCAAGAATGTCTGAAACGTAATCGTGAAATTAGATGTTAGCTACTAAAGGACAAAAGTCACTTCTTGCAGGATTCCATTCTGGTTCCAAGATTGGTTTCTTGAAGAATAAAGACTAGGAGACAGTTCTTGAAAAAGTAGTAAAATCACGAATGAAAAATCACGCATAAAAAATCCCGAATGAAAAATCACGAATGAAAGATCACAAATTAAAAATCATAAATGGAAAATCACGAATGGAAAATCACGAATGGAAATCACAAATGAAAAATCACGAATGAAAATCACGAATGAAAATCACGAATGAAAATCACGAATGGAAAATCACGAATGGAAAATTACGAATGCAAAATCAGGAATCAAAAATCACGAATGAACAAGCAGAAAACGTAACCGAAAAATTTTGCAACATACAGAACACACACACACACATACAGACACTTCTCTGAAATCACTTCAGGATGATGCAAAACGTCGAGAAACGTGAAAATTTCATCGATCTGGCACTTTTCATTTTCGGGGTCATTACAATGACTTCCCTAGATCGGGAAGTTAAATATGTCTATTTAGAAGCGAATTGATAATTTATCTGCAAAAAAATGATATTTTCTCTTTAGCGGAGAACTGAAAATTTGTCAAATTTCCGCTTCCACCTGGACGTAGATGCCGCAGGATATAAGATGGGAATTCGAACCTTGATTTAGCGCGGTTATTAGTTTTCCAGCGTGCATGCCAATCCAACTATAGGAAAAGAGCCAACTTTTACTACGTAGCGTTGGAAAGCGTCTGTACCACCCTACCAACCCCCTGCCCCCCTCCCCTTGCCGCCATGCCTTTCTATCAGTCAAGTAAAATCGAGTTCTGCATTCAATCGCGCGAATCGCAACGTTCTAAACGTAATATCTTTACTTTGGAAACTAAGATTGCCTTCGATTTTTCTCAATAGCGAACGAGACGGAATTGCACATGTCGAAAAATGAGGATATAGGTTGGGACAAAGAGAAATGAATTTGACGTTGTAGGATGGATGAATCGAGTGAAACATTTGTTTATGGAGAAATATGCGATGTCGATTATCGGCACATTTATATATATATTTACGATGATTTTGTGATATTTGTGATGATTACGAATTAAGGGGGTGTAGAGACTCAGGCTTTGAAGGGTGCTAAAATGTTTTTTACATCGAGATAATGTCTGCATACCCGCGGGCGTCTATGTGTGTGTGGATGAGTAAGCGGGTATGGGTAGGTGTGCGCGGACGGGCCGGCGGTTGGGTGGGTGGGTGTGTGTAGATGGGTAGGCGGGTGGGTGTGGTTGGGTGGACGGGTGAGTAGGTGGGTGTGGATGGGTGGGTGTATGTGGATCGGTGGGGGGGGGGGCTGAGTGTGGATGAATGGGTGAGTGTGGGTGGGTGTGTGTGGTTGGGTGGACGGGTGAGTAGGTGGGTGTGGATAGGTGGGGGGGGGGGGGGGGGAGTGGATCGGTGTGGGTGTGGTTGGGTGGACGGGTGAGTAGGTGGGTGTGGATGGGTGGGTAGATGTGGATCGGTGGGGGGGGGGGGGGCAGGGCTGAGTGTGGATGAATGGGTGGGTGTGTGTAGATGGATAGGTGGGTGGGTGCGGACGGGTGGGTTTGGTTGGGTGGACGGGTGAGTAGGTGGGTGTGGATGGGTAGGTGGGTGTGGATAGGTGGGGGGGGGGGTGTGGATCGGTGTGGGTGTGTGTAGATGGGTAGGCGGGTGGGCGTGGATGGGTGGGTGTGGTTGGGTGGACAGGTGGGTAGGTGGCTGTGGATGGGTGGGTGGGTGTATGTGGATGGATGGAGGGGGGGGGTGGCTGAGTATGGATGAATAGGTGGGTGGGTGTGGGTGTGGCCGAGTATGTGGATGGGTGTTTATTGCTCTTGCAAAATATATATATATTCTGTTGAACAAATTCATTTCTCCATAACGCTCAATTCTGTAAGTGGTTACAGCTGCAACAAGAATTATTCAACAAAACTTGTTCTCCATGTAAAGATACCCTCTTTATGTTTCAATATTTTTCTCATAATCTGCATAATTAAGGAGGTACGATCAGTTAACACATTACCCAGATAATAAGTGAATAAGTAAAGAATAACTGTAAAATCGAAAAAAATCCTCATTGTTTTGCAATATATATATGCACTTTTTTATTTTTTATTCCAAATTTTTTTTTCAACACCTTCAAATTACATATCTGTAAAAAAAAGTTACAGTTTCTTTTTATATTCTCAATGGAGGCCACCAATTATTTTCGCGTATTTCCAAAAACCAAAAAAATGGTAAAATCAATGAACAAACAGCGTTGAAATACCCTACATCAATTGAGTATTGTTTATTTAAAGCAATATCCTACGTAAGGAGGTTACACAATCAAGCGTCATTACTTGGACGAAGCGCGGTAGCTAGTATTCGAACGTGGTAATTGTATTTCCACGCTCTGCAGTTAGATCGACGTTCCTAGGAAGGGCAGCAGGGTGCCTTGCCAGACTGTGTATTGCCAAGCAATGGGCTAGACTAAAGTTACGCTGCAGAGCGGTGTATAGGGCGAAGGTGGTGGTAAATCAGAGACGAGAGAATCACAGAGAATAGATGGAACAAACGATAATAATTCTGTGGCCTTAAGCCTCCTACATCCCACTACCCATTGATCGATCGTGTTTCTCGTTTGCCAACCCGCTGTATCTCGTCAATTCCTCTCACTCCGTCCCCCAACTCCCCCAATCCCACCCCTTAATTCACCTATCTTCGTCGTGCAACATCACGGAAACGTGGCTTTTCAAACCGTTTATACTATTGTCGAATGTCAACCCCTCACAACCTATGTTAACCCACCGGAATTTAATGTTTTACGAAACAATATCCGTAGTCGATATTGCATCGTTTATATACCGGTTATTCGTTGCGGAAATGTGATTGTTTGATTGTTTTCATTTTATCGTTCATTGGACGGAGGGGGAATTCAATTCAATAATCTCATGGGAATATTCATTCGATTCTCCTCCGAGGCAATTCTTCCTTCTGTTTTCAAAGAATACGGAGGGATTTTTTTTTTTTTTGGGACGGTTTAATTATTTGTGTGTGTCAGTGATCAATCAATCTTTCGTGGGCGCGCAATTAAAAATCGATGGCTGTCTATGGAAATGTGATAAAAATATTTTGAGGAATTGGTCGAGTTTTCTTTTTTTAGTCGGGCTGAAAATGTTTATGGTATCAATATGGTATATATACCAGATTGATCTGAAATATCAGATGAAGGCTTGCTGACCAGTATTTAACGTCCCGATCTAGGGAAGTTATTGTAATGAATCCGAAAATGAAAAGTGCCAGAACGATGAAGTTCTCACGTTTCTCGACGTTTTGCATCATCCTTTTCCGCCGAAGTCAGCTTCAAGTTGGTTCTTAGACGGATTCTCGATACATCCTGATTATTTCCAGATATATATATATCTGTAATGTATTTCTTATATAGCCAAAGTATATTTCCACTTTTGCGTGCGGGTTCATACGTAAATCTTGGCCCAAAAAAATTCATTTTCCACACATTGCAAAATTGTGTTGCATAATAGAAAATTATGCTTATGTTGACGAATGGGTTTCACTTCCCAGCATGAAGTCCAGCATAGAAAGTCGATAGAAAAAAAAAGAACCAATGTGGTAAATTCTGGAGCAGAGGTGTTTATCACGCAAACAGCTCGGTGGAATAAAATTAATACCAGCCGTAAGTTGGATATTCTAGTTCGTTACGGTTTAGAGTCGTCAGTTAAACGCACCCTGATTATGCGAGTCTACTGGGCTTTTAATGGAAAAAAAAATTGAATAAAAAAAAAAGAAATGGCGAAAAGTTATAATCCACGTTAAAGCAAGAGGCTAAGAGTCGACCGTTGCTCAATTAAAATATCAAAGGCATCGTTGGTGGGTTTAATCTAAAGAGAAATATGCGAAAATCCATACATAATTATGTGGTGAAATGGAATACCCCAATAGTAAATTGATAATTCATGCAGAACAAAAATATCAACGAGTGTTAATCAACGGAGGTAATTTAGTTCAATCTCTGTCACATTCATTTGAGAAATCATTAATTCTATTGAATTCTCATTAGGTCGACAAGACGTAAAATTAATTTCTTCTTTTTTTTCTCGTTTGCTTTTTCCCTTTTCTCTTGGCCAATTAATGAGGTCTTCCTAGTACATTTACTCAGCCCATATCTTGGACTATAATTTCTACAAACCGGTATATGGATTCATAAAACTAGAAATGACCTTGAACTGAGGCACTTTACGGCCAACTGAAATCTTGATTATGATTTTTGCCGATTAGAAACCGCGATATCGGGGAAATAGTAGGGGAGTGGGAATAATAAAATTATTGTGTCTGGTCGTTAAAATTCGATGGGATATGTGGGGGGGGGGGGGGGGGGGGGGGGGATGGAGAGCAGGAGTGAAGGGGAATGGAGAATTTTTTTTTAAGAATTCCTAAATTCAAAAACTCATTTTGAAATTGTCAAAATTGTCAAAACTTTTCAAAATTTCCAAAATTTTCCAAATTTTCCAAATTTTCCAAATTTTCAAAAATTTTAAAGTTTTCAGAATTTAGAAAAGGTTCAAAATTTCCCAAATTTCTTCACCTCATAAATATCAGGAAACGATAAGAAAAGTGAAATTTGTCGAAACTTCCAAAATTGAAGAAAGAAAAAGTCTGAATGTGGAAAGAATGCCAACAATTTTCCCTTTTTTGTTCGAAATCTCATCACGGAAAAGAATTATGTGAGAATCCGTAAGAGTGTCGCAGGGGGACGATACATAGGTTTGCAAAAGAGGGAATAATGGGTGACGCCCCCCAAACGTGAGAAGGATAAAACGTGGGAGAGAGCAAAAGAGGCCTAAGGCGAGGACAGCTATGAGACAATGTAGCTTGAGATTGAATGAATGAATACGTTGATGAATGCCCACAATGGGCACAAGAGCTTGACACAATGCCAAAGGACAAAAAAAAAAAGAAAGAATCTCCTTTGCTCACCTTCATCGTTGGGTGGATACTCGACGAGTCCAATAGTCACGCAAAACGCCAATAACTCTCAATTCATTCGATTCATCTATTTTTACGGTTTAAATCGTAACCGTATCACCATTACCATTCCCATTTCGCCACTCCGGTCTTGTTCAATGAGCAAGTAAGTGATTGTTTTTTAATTTCCCGATGTTGAGGGAAGTTATTTTTTTTGGAAATATGGATGTCTCTATGTGTGTGTGTGTGTGTGTGCTCCCCACGGTAGCTGCACTTCAGCATTTCTTCGAAAGGGAGTAGTGGACACCCATCCATACGGCTCGGACCGACTTTCGCCATTTAGGTCATCGTATTTCTTAACGCAAGGTAATCCTCCAGAAACCTCTGTATATATGGGAGTGCAGGTCTGTGGGTGGGCAGGCGTGTGGGTGGTTGGGGGGTGGGTGGCTGGGTGGGTGAGTGTGGGTGGGGAAGGGGGGGGGGGGTAGGCGGGTGGGTGGGGATGCGAAAGGGCGGGTGGGTGGGGATGCGGGTGGGTGGGGATGCGGGTGGGTGAGTATGCAAGTGGGTGGGTGTGCGAGTGGGTAGGCGGGTGGGTGGGCATGCAAGAGGGCGGGTGGGTGGGCATGCGAGAGAGGGCGGGTGGGTGGGCATGCGAGAGGGCGGGTGGGTGGGTGAGTGGGTGGGACTGTGTGTGGGAGTGCGTGGGTTAGTATGCGTGTGTATATACACGTGTATGTGACTGTGCAAAAGTTTCGTGTCTAGATATGCAGAAAATGTTTTTCATCAAAAAAACATCTTTAGTTAATTTTCAAGTCAACATTTGACCGAATCTCAGCGCACAATGACACGTGATGGTAGAACCCAATGGCGGTCTACTTCCCCCATTACGGATAGAAATAAAATAATTGTCAAAAAAATGAGAATAGCTGAGGCATCTGACTATACCTACAACTAACAGCCTGCTTGTTTCTTTTTTTTATATAACGAAAACTTTCATGTGAGAGCATAATTCCACACCCAAATTTCACTTGTCAAGTGGCCGATAAAAAAATCCATAAAACTCCAAAAAATTTCCATCTAATGCTATGGAATTTTCACTCAATCATCAGAATGAGGTTACATAGGGATTCTCCCATAGTACCGTTATGAACAGAGAGGGATTAACGCTTTGTTCTCTTTGGTAAAATTCCTAAAGTCTCTCGTGTATTGTGTCGTGTGTGTAGGTATATAACCGCCAGGGGGGGTTGCACAACAGAGAGCGCTCCCCCCCCCCTTGCCCCTCCCCGCCGCCCCGTCGTTTCTTGGCTTCTTTGAGAGGAGAGAAAAAATCTGTAGCTACGGGATACTAATGTCTCGCTTAATAGAATCTTAAGCCCATGGATAGGGCCGAGAACACGACGTGCGGCCTATTTATATTCCAAGTATTTTGGTGTATCTAATATGACTATTTGTCTGGCAATTAAAAACCAAAGTGATTGACATGCGAGCATTACAAATATTTAAATCGTTCTTTTGAGCTGCTATGGAAAGCGTTGTATGCTAATTTCCATATTCATTTTTTTTTCTTCGTGCAGAATGAATTGTAGATGCCTGGACACATTTGGGTGAGAAAGACGAATTAATGTATGACGAGATTTTTTTTTCTCGAGGGGTTCTTGCGCGTGCAGCCCTTCTGAATATATATTCACAAGTGTCAAATCCATCAGTAGAATAAATTGTGTTACAAACATACTCGTGGAACTTTAACAATTTGCATGTGATTAACCAGCAAAATATCGATAATTTGTGTGTGTGTGTGTGTGTGTAATCAAGTTTATTTCGTCGTCTATGCAAGAGATTGTAAATAAACCCTGAATTATCCACTCATCAACATATTTGCTAACCAAAATACCTAAACTTGACCATGCTTAACTATTCCATGAGGTGGGTGACCACTAGTCACTCCTAAATCGAGCGTAAGGTGTTCAAGTCCCTCTTGGAGACACACATTCCCGGGGTATCACCAAGGGCCGGCGATGTAGAGACGGTCCAGGACAAACAAAGCCCATTTAGTGAATTCCCTCACTGCCACTGTTATCCGAGCGCCATATGTCAATGTTTGTCGATTAGTCGTTGCTCGTGCAGGCTCTTGGAATTCAGCTACATCACTTGTTCTTTCTTTAAGAGGATACGTCGATGAAAAGGAACAATTCTTTTCTTTGGGAATTGAAAAAAAAACAAAAATTCTTGGATCATACCATTCACAGTAGATAATTATGTAAATTGAATATTTGGATGAAAATTTAATTATATGTTCAATTTGGAATTTCGACGACTTCACTTTAGAGTGCCAAAGAAACGGCTTTCTTGCATTTAACGCGAAAGTGGCAGATCCAAACTCTTACAGTTTTTCTAAGTTATCAGCATGTTCTCAATTTTCAGGTAATTCTAATGAGAAAAAGAAGATTTGAATGCAGGTGATTGAAATTTGGAATCAAAGGGTCCTTTTCATTTTTCTGTGCGACGAACTTCCCCCAGATTATTTAATATAGAAGTTGATCTGAGCGTTAGCCGTCCATAGAGGTGCACCCCTCGTGACTTCACTCTGCTCACTCGGTCAGTTACTAGTTTTACATGGTGATCCAGATCCAGGTACACGATGACAGGCCTAATTCCGAATCTGTTTCACAGCTTGGGACATTCTCCGATCTGTTCCACGACCTGCAACCTTTCTTCAGCCTGTTCCACCGCCTGGTACCGGTTCCCAATTGGTTCTACCACCTGAAACTACCCTCCACTACCTCTCAAACTACCATGCACCGTTCTCCAACCTGCTCTACCACGCCGATTGATTTTTCAACTTGTTCCAACATCTGGTACCGTTCACCAACCTGCGACACTACCTGAAACCATTCTCCAACCTGTTCCACCGGCTTGCTCAACCACCAGGAACCATTTTCCAACCTGTTCAACCAACCTGCGCCACCACCTAGAACTGCCCTCCAACTTGTTCCACCACCTGAGACCATTGTCCAACCTGTTCCACCAAGCTGTACCACCACCTGGACCCATTCTCCAGTATATGTCGCCGACCTGCGGCATGACCTGGAACTGTCCTCCAACCTGTTCCACCACTTGAAACCGGTCTCCAACCTATTTCACCAACCTGTACCACCACCTGGAACCATTCCTCAATATGTTCCGCCGACCTGCGCGACCACCTGGAACCATTCTTCAATATGTTCCGCCGACCTGCGCGACCACCTGGAACTGTCCTCCAACCTGTTCCACCACCTGAAACGATTCGCCAACCTGTTCCACCACCTGGAACCATTCTTGAATATGTTCCGCCGACCTGCGCGACCACCTGGAACTGTTCTCCAACCTGTTCCACCACCTGAAACCATTCGCCAACCTGTTCCACCACCTGGAACCATCCTCCAACCTGTTCCATCGACTTGCACCACCACCTGGAATCCTGCTCTAACATACTCCACCACCTGCAACTATTTTCCCATCTGTGCCACTACCCAGGACTGTGCCTGAACCTGCACCGTCAGGTGGAAGAGTTACGGTGCGCCTAGCGTAGTGACCGACTATAAGCGTCAAACGGACCTCAAGCCAATGACAATTCAGTGCCACTATTCCCAATTTAGAGATTGATTCTTCTTCGTCTTTGGGAAACACAGCTAAAGGCTCCCACCTATTGCCATATACTGACGGGGCTTTGGCGTAGTCGGTAGAGAATCTGCCTACTATTCTAAAGGTCCCGCGTTCGATTCCCGCTCACTGCAAAATATTTTTTCTGAAAAATATTTTCTCACGGACTCCGACCGATGGCAGGAACATTCCGTGTGTGCTATCGGCGGTATCCATGAAGTGAGACCGTGAGCCGGGACCGAACGCGACCCGTCGCGCGGGGGGGGGGGGGGGAGGGTTCCATCGTAGACGCCCGCCATCGCATCACAGGGGTTTCTGGAGGTTTACCCTGTGATTAGAAATACGATGACCTGAAATGGCGAAGTCGGCCCCAGCCGCAATGGGTGGGTACTCTGATCCGTAGTATTGCTCATGAAGTAATGCCTACCAGCGGTTACGTGGGTGAATACGAATAGAGAAAGAGTGAAAAAAAAAAACCTATTGCCATATGCTGAAGAGCCAGCATCGATAAAAAAATCTTCAAGCCCTGGACGAAATGTGATACCTTTAAACAATTAATAGACAATCATATATGTTTCAATTCGGCTAATGTAATATTCCTCATTGACATAAATTTTTCCACGTTTATTCGTAGTTTGCTCGATTTTTTTTCCAAGCAACTTTACGGACATGCTACCCATACAACTTGTCTCCACTCCAGCTTCAACATTCCTCCATATAATAAACCATTGGCTCTGATATTGTAATTATCCATATTATAAATTACTCCTCATAATTCTTATATTTTTCATCTTCAAATCGTTTAGGGCCGCGCGTGATGAATACGTAGAGCATCAGCATGGGGTCCCGTTAACTCAACCCCAAGTGTGTGCAATAGTTGCACATCCTCATCTTCCTGTTATTCCTTATCCCCCTTCACGTGAAAATACGTTAACTCCTTTATCTAAACAGCATTGCAGCGTTGCATTGCATTATTCTTGTTCATGAAATAGTGAAAGAAACAAAGGGGTCAAGTGATTGAAATAAATGATGATTTAGACGTCGGATAACTGACAAGATACTGGATGAGCTCAAGCACTCGCCTGTATTATTCGCTAAAACTCTTGGATAACATGTAGATGCATCAGACAGTGGTGGCGGAGTTTCTAAGTGTTATACCGTTATGATAAGCTTAATGCATGCCTGCCCGTACCAAACGTCGCGATGCCTCCTTGATGCAACAATAAAACATTGTTAACTCTGATTGGCCTGCGGTCAGCCATGCTCCAGCCGTTTACCGTTGGAATTCCACGGCTTTTTTCTCTCTTTTATCCTCATTTCCCCTCTCCCCCCCCCCCTCCCCTGTTTTTTTCATTTTGCTCCTTTTCACATATTGAATCTTGTCGTTGCACTTGTTCGTTTTTATCAGCATAACTAGTATTCCAATGTAAGAGAATTGTTATTTTCTTACGTTGTGGAAGGTTTTTTAGAAAAAAAATTTAATTGATTAATGGGTGGATGGGAAAAGTTCGTGACTGGCGGTTGGATATACGCGGCTCATTGCGCACATACACACAGCATCCGCAGATCAGCTGGTTCCGAAAATTGATCGATTTTGCTGATTTTTTTTAACAACAATTTGCAATATCTCACTAACTGTGCGAGCTAGCGCGAAAAGTTATATGACCTGAAATATACATCTTTAGACGTAGATCAATTTTTGTTGTATACATTTTTTGTGCCTCCAACAGGTCTCCCGTAAGAGCATTCTAAACCACTAAAATTGGTTATACCAATTAATGCAATGGACCAATTTTAACCGAAATCTCATCAGCGCGAGACTTCCTGGGGACACTTCGTGGGGAATTATTATCATTATTATTATTATTACAGATTATTATAAATTATTATAGATTATGTTTGGACAATGTTTGTAAACTCTAATTCTTTGCTCAACATATTTGTTTTTGGGATCTCAATGATTCAATTTAACTCAGACTATCCATAATAGATTTACCAAATTATACTGTTGTGGTGGTCTAAGTGGTTATAATAGGTTAGATGCTCAGAAATAATTGAGGCGAACAATTTTTCATTATGTACCATGTTTAGTTAGGAGAAATCATTTATTAAAAATTGATATGATGAATGAGTGACATGAAAACTCGTAAGAATTGATTGAAGATAGGAGATGAATGTGTAATGAGGCGGACCACCCTAAACAACGGGTATCAATCAAATAGAAATTTCGGCTTGACGTATGTTTTCTCAAAAATATTTTCTCCATTTAATCTTCTTCTCTTTTCAAGCTTTTTATCAACTTCAAGATAGGAAAAGTTATTATTCTCTCCGAAAATCGTATGTGTGTGTGCATGTAGGTGTCCGTATGTGTGTGTGTGTGTGTGGGTGGGTGGGTGGATGGGTGAGTGAGTGAGTGGGTGGGTGGGTGTGTGGGTGGTTGGGTGGGTCTGGATGGGTGGGTGTAGGTGGGTCTGGGTGGGTGGGTGTAGGTGGGTCTGGGTGGGTGGGTGGGTGGCTTGTTTTTTTTTTGTAATTTTCCATCAGACAGGTTTGGAAAGAGAGGTACCAGCGATGCAGTTTGCATTTTGAGTTTTCACATTTCAGACCATTTTGCATTCTTTCCTGATGAAAACAGTAAATGGACAAATGGAAAAGTTGAACCTAGCAGTACTTCGATTGGGAAGCAGAAACATATAAAATACTCCCAGATGAAATGAGACGAGAAAATCCTCGGATTCTCGACGAGCAGTAACACTTTCTCTCATATTACGGGATGAGACGAAATGCACAGCTAGTTTTCTCTTGACGAGAAACGCATCGATGCCATAAGGCGAGATGAGACAAATGCTTCTCTCATCTTGCAGCATTACTACCCATCCTATGTTGGAAAGTGCCAAATTGCGTTACAATATAGATAGAAACTCGATATTTATAGTAGCGGGAATTGATAACAGGATCCACGAGAAAAATGCTCATTTCGGCTGTGTTAACGTACGTTCAATAATAACTTGGTAATTTTGAGAATTAACAACAAGTGGGCGCAGTTTGATCCCCCCTTGGGCCATACCGATAACTTCCCGATAGAAATTAGCAAATTCAATTACGTTCCGAGAGAAAAGTTTCTCGATCAGGTATACAAACACACACCCACACACACACACACACACACCCTTGCATAGACATGCACACATCGAACAGTCACGGTTCGAGCCTTGGAGTCTCAATTTGGTTTCGTAAGACTGGAATTCAATCAGAGCTACAAATAAATATCATAAAATCTTTTATGCAGAAAATATGATTGGTAGAAAAGATTAGGAAAACACGAAATAAAAACGTCAATATCCGTGAAAATGCAGTCGACCACGTAGGCCCTTCTCATATGGGTAATCCTATACATATATATTCTTCCCATCATGTACTAATCTGGCCCCTGTTTCCATGGGACAGCAATATCCAGGATGACATGAGCAAATTGGCAAGACTCCTCGGCGACTGGACACTATTCAATCGTTGCATAATTTACGAAGCTCAAATGCGCAATCTGATGTAACAAGACGATACACAATTGCGTCATCAGTACAGCTAAAATGATATCGAGGTAAAATGAAATAATGACCTGGACTTTCGTCAAGAATAAGGATGCGAGTCTTTTTGCAATGAGCAATAAGCATAAAAATGTCATTATGTGTAGTTGGACCAATGTCAAAATCAGTCCCAAAGTTTTTAACATCCTGAACACAAGTGCCACTCTCGAATTGCACGCAGATCTCTCAACTGGTAAGGCAAGAAGAAGATTCAAAAAATTTCGGCCTCCAATTGCATCAATTACCTTTCCCAAGAAAAATCTATCAATCACCTCAACATTTCCTCTAAAGTCCACAGCAAGATTAGCTTCCTTGCAGCCCACGTATGCCAGTAGTCAGCCAACAATCTCCAATCTTCAATCTGCGACTATAAAAAAAAACAGCAGTAATACATACGCCAAGTTGACCAAACCTATCGCATATCTTCGCAGCAGGGTGTCAAGCTAAATAACGCAATAACCTGTAGAATTATATCAAACATGCCGATAGTTAACGTTTAATTACAACCTACGTATTACTCCATACCCCTAGCTGACAATAATCTATTGTCTTTTATTTATAATGACGATGAAAACCAAGATGACGGCATCTGATGAGATTCTGGATTGACGGCGGTGGTACGAATAAGAAGCGATTAAAAATAATTACTGGTGGGTAATACTGCCATAGAGTGAGGGTACCAAGGGAGACAGATATACAGGGATTTGTCTTGCTCTCGAATATTACAGGACGTTCAGTTTTAATACAGCGTATGAGGATGAGACGTGCGCGCGGGTCTTAGCGCTTCACAGTAGATAATTTATAAGCGTAATATGTAAAGTGGTAATGGAGCGAGAGGGAATGAGATGAGGGGCCTTACCAAGGGATTGAGGACTAAGCAGTGCGACGGACGAGGTGCGGCATGCAACATTGGGTATCTACAGAGATAAAATGAGAGAGACCAAAGGAGAAAAAAATAAAGAAGCAAATTGTGAAAAAAGTTATTGCAGAAAGTAGTTTGCGCCAAGGGGACGAAACGGGTGGTGTGTTACCTGGCTTCCTCCTCAGTCTGGGCCCCATGCCAAGAGAATGAACGGGCGAGAGTGCAAGAAGACAGAGGGATGCATATATGCACAAGGTAGACGGAAAGCCGTAAGACGAAAGATGAAAGAAGAAAAGTAAGAATATTGCAATAATAAGAAATAAAAAGGGGTGAAGAGGCAAAAGGGGGAGATGGGTGGGAGGGGGGGTGGGGGAGGGGCAGCCCACCGCTTGCGTGTCGAGGCTTAATGAATGCAAACCACGATCCGGAGGCAGGCCTCGGAACCTTCTACCTGTTGTTTTCCAGACCAGATAGCCTATAATTTTTATTGTCACGGGGAGAAATAGCGGCCCTGATGGAGGCACGGCTTATCTCGGGCTCCTCGTTTTGTCCAGCAGTAAGAGTAGTATTGGCCTCTTCTTCTACCTTACAACCTATACACATACATACTGGCTGTCCTCTTGTATCCACTTGATGGGGTTTTGTTGGTGCGTTCCAAAGCAACAAACATTTATTTCTCCTCTCTCTTCGTCTCTCTTGATCGTAATGTATACATATATTTTCATTTGGTTTGTATTTCTAGGGTTCCTACGGGCCCCGTATCATGCCGCGACTACCTCTTCTCACGGTCTTTTACGCCTTCTCTAATCGTCTAGCCACTTGGACCACTCGACTCCATGGCTCCGCCACTTCCATTTCAATACAGAATTGTCTTAGTTTGAGGATTTTTATAATGCTTTGGAGTTTCAGGTAATCTTAATGAAATTTATCAATTCGGAGAAGTAGAAGTGGGAGAGGGAGACGAGACAAATAAGGATGGTGAGGATGAACAGTCCTGGATGGGATGTGCTAATGCAGAGAACGGGAATGTTTACTGGGAGGAATGAGACTACAATGAGTCAAGGGGTCGTCATTGCTGAGGGGCAGAGATCTAGAACAAATCTGGAAGTCTGGAATCAGAATCATCCCTTTTAGCAGAGCGACGTTTCCAACTGCCCTCACTCGACTCATGATAACATTTTTCGTTGGCAAATTTATGGGCCGATAGACTTCTCGTTGCTCAATCCGACACAAATCGTTGCTCAAGTTTCTCAACTCATATGTGAAATGTGATTTAATTGCAATACGTAATTATTTCATTAGTATGGGTGAAATTATATCGAGCATATGATAATAATGCCGGAGTTATAAATAGGATAAGTCAATGTCTGCTTTTTCCACTCAACTGTCAGCCAATAAAATTGCAGCATTCGATGGTACTTTATGGAAAAATTCACTTGATTTTAGTATATTAGATACTAAATTCTGGTGTCAATTTCCGCGATTCTAGTATATCAATAAATTTGATTTTAGTACCGTGTCTCCTTGATTATTGTACGTTCTCCATTCGAATTAAGTATCTTGAAACTGGATGTTTATTTCTAAAAATTTTTGATTTCTTTCTACAGCAGATGATTATCTGCATGTCGCAACTGTAGTCTGTGGTAATTTTTCCTTCTTTCGACCTTTCTGGACCTTTTTGTTAGCATCCATAACGACTTTTGGTTAGTAGGTGTGTATTTTTTGGAGAGGGCCTACTGGACACCCATCCATGTAGCTGGGACCGACTTTCACCATCTAGCCCATCGCGTTTCTAAGCACAGGGTAAACCTCCAGAAATCCCTGTGCTACGATGGCGGGTACCTCTGATGGGACCCACCCCCGCCCCCTGCGTCGGGTTAGGTTCCCGCCCGGCCTTGCGGCTCATGTGACCACCGATGGCAGACACGGAACATTCCTGCTATCGGTCGGAATCCATGAGGAACTATATCATGGTCTCATAGTCTTCTAAATCGCCACCCATCCCCCTCCCCCTCCCCAAATTGCTTTAAAAAAAAGCATAGCATTTAACATTACCTAGTAGCAATGCAAAAAAAATATATCGTTAATTTTAGGATAATCTGGCAGCTACCGCTAAGCGACACCAGCAATAAATCCTCACTTCAATTTAATATACGCACATATCAGAAACATCAAACCGACAGTTATGTTCGTCGATATGAGCCATAAAAGCAATCGATTTGGTAATGAATCCTTCGAAGTCATTAAAAAAAAATAAAGAGAGCAACCCAATTAACACGCCAAGTAGTAAGTCGATTTTCTCGATTTCGATCAGAAAAAAAAATATATGTTTACTGCTATACCTCCTGATGTAATTTGATTTCGTGGTGACCCATCAATTGCTTCCCATAATGCGAATCGCACAGGAAAAAAAAAACTATCAGCGTATTTTTACAAATATTCCCACATGGCGCTGCCGAGCTGAACGTAGTACTGTCGGTGTATGTATATAGACACTGGCCAACAGAACAAGCACTCCTCAATGGCGTCACGAGAGCTTTCAGAGCTTTTTGAATTTGGACTCTGTCATGGATTAATGATTACTGGGCCAATCAAAATTTCCTTGAAATGGAAAACTGGACGGACCCCAAGGGGATTATTGTACCGAGGTCGAGTACCCAGGGCCAGTCCCGTACCGAGCATTGCAAGATTGGCACTTAAAGACGGACAGCAGTTGCATTTATCGCATACTTATAACATTAAATCATAGCGGTGTATATATTTCAATTATATAAAGACTATTAGAAAATTTGAACAAGTATAACAAACCAAATTGTTGAGTGAAGGCGTGTCTAAAAAAAAAAACAAGGGAATGAAATTAGAGATATGCTCCCATTTATTCAGTCGACCCCACCAAAATTCATCAATTCAATAAAGAGCAAAAGCCACAAGCTCGCATAGAAAAAGAAGAACAATCTCACATTAAGTGAATGAGGTTAAAAATAAAAACAAGGTGAGAAATAATGTTGAGGAGCCACCAACAAGGCACTGAGTCAAAGCAAAAGATAAAAATGAAGAATTCCAAAAAACATTACATTACATTTATAAGTCATTTATTATGAATTACACGATGGTACCTATATTTAAAATGTGTAGTGGGGAGGCAGTGTCTTGTACGTGGATATATGGCATATCGAGATTATAATGCACGGACACTATGAGTGCGTCCGAGGGAGAAAGAGGGAGGTAGACTTGTACCATACACGGCAGTATATAACACCCCCTGCCCCCCCCCCCCTTGTTCGCTGTATGCGAAACAAAAAGGAGCGAGGGAGAGGGATGGCGAAAAAAAAGAAGACAGAGAAATGAGCGAGGGAGGGAGAGAGAAAGAGAATGATATAGCGAGGGAGAATCTCCAATGTGAATATGCGCGCCCCGGTGGTGAGTGTAGGTAACCTCCGCAGCGTTTACCTCGCATGGATATTGCGATTAAAGCCTCGATTGCCCGTTCCGCGTTGTATACGCGCTTGGGCCTCTCCAACTCCCCCGCCCCCCCCCCCTCCCCTTTACCGCTCACCGTATACACTACAAATTGACTCACGTGTGTCTGCACACTCCAGCCCCCCAGTAATGTGCGTCCTGAGAGCTTCCGAATACATTTTAAAAAATTGTTTATCTGTATTAGTATGATTCCATCGAGGTTGTAGTTCAAAGGCTAGGTCAAGGGATGATGGATGGTTACGGAAATAATATTGGTGAAAATTTAGCAGGAATAGTAGATTGTATCATCGATGCTCTGGAGCTATTTTTTAATCAATATGAGTTATTGACCGCGATAAAAGTGAGTGCAATTTTTAGAGCCAAAATTGGACTCCCTCACCTCTTAACTGTTCGTAACGCAACTTCCCCGTCACTTACAAATATGTCTCCCCGCTCACTAAACTTCCCCGCCACGCTCATGCCCCCGCCGCTCGGCACCTATGTCACTGCGCAGTCTACTGCGCAGCTGACGGCTGCACAAACGATACTTTATTGGCTATTAGAGAACTTTAATACTCAGATGCTCACTAAATTTTTTTACAAAAAATAATCACCAAGATTGTTTTCTTGTATTGGCTTGTTGATGAGTTGTTAGAGATTTTGGACAAATTTCGATAAACGCGATCGGGCTGGAGGAAACCACGAAATCGGTAAGTTACTGATGTGACGTGATGTATCAAACTCACTGCTTGCGGTTATTGCGTATGCATTTATTGGTTAAAAGCTTTTGGAGGAACAGGTGCTGCGACCATTGACCGCTCTTGGTTACCCACTAAATTATCATACACCTCGTCTTGGTGGTAAACAGGGGAATGAGGGGGGTACCGGATCACTCGGCGCGCGACGTACCCGCTCCACGGAACGAATGAGGCCGCGCGATTTAATCGGTTCGTCTCCCATCGGGGACCGCCTTAAAGAAAGAGATCTCTCATTCTCCCCCATAGCTAGCATTATTTCTCTCCCTCTCTCTCATGGCATGTGTGTATTGAAAAACACTTGATGTCTATACACAGATACCCCAAGAGATGGAATAATAAACGCGCTTGGCTTTAGCATTATAGCTAATCGGATTTTGACAGTTTTCAGTCACGAATGAGTTGTCAGATTCTACTCTCATCTGCTGTCACTGAGCAAATAATTCTCTTTGTGGGCATTTTTGATATGATACATAATGTCGAACACCTGTGTGAAGTAAAAATCGTTCGGAAGATAGATTGATTGATTATCGGGCTTGAGCATTTACTTGACTGTGAGGAATTCATTGAGGAGAGTATGATGGTTGAGATAATTTTAATTGGGAGCACAAACAGAATTTCCCGATTTGTAATTTCTGTTATCCATGACTAAATTTTCCAACACGTCAATTGAGTGTTCAACGACTGGTTTCAGAGAAAAAATAGGAATCATGACATTTTGAATACTGGAATACAACAGGTGTCGCTACCTGCGACTATGTCACGTGACGCACTGACCAATCACACTGCGCATCGCGCATTCAGACTCTCCGGTGCAAATGCGGGCGAACACGCATGCGCCGGCGGTAGTCGGACAACTTCGGATCTAGACCGAATATTTTTTTTTAACTTCCCGATCTAGGGAAGTTATTGTAATGACCCCGTGTCTGTATGTATGTGTGTGTGTGTGTTCGTCCGTATATGACAAAATTTTTCGTTTACGTTTTCTCGGTAACGGATTGTGCGATTCGATTATTTTTTTTTTCAATGGTTGTCTCCGTGTAAATTAGAGGTGATTAGATTTTTGATCGAATCCATCGAGTAGTTCCCCTGTTTTTTGAGAAATTCATGTTGAGCAAAAATCGAAAATAGTGATAATGAACGTTCATTTACACAAAAATGTTGTAATCCAGATACTCAATGTCACAGTTGAAAGATATAAGCATATTTTATAACTGATTAAATTTTGAGTAAAAGTGGTCCAGTACTTATATTGTTATTAACAATGTCATTTGTTTATAATGTTCTATTGCATAAACTATTGGAGTTAGTGCAAAATTCATATAAGAAAAGTTATTTGCCATATAAAAATACGTATTTTATGTAGAATGCCTTTTTTCGATAATTTGCATAATTGAGGAGGTATAGCAGTCTCCACAATTATGTATGTAATGAGTGAACGAATGGACCCAGCGTTGTCATGACGGTCCCAATCGAAGCGTTTTCATGCAAAATCGAGCGGATCACATTTTGGATGGCATTTGTGCAGTATATGCAATATTATTAGCAATTGCAATTGTTTATACTGTTCCACTGGGTAAAATATTAAAGTTTTTGTTTTGCAGCTACATCCTTATTGGCGTCTTACTCTCACTCAAGTAACACGTATAAGTCTCATCCTCATGCTCACATTGTGTCTACTCAAGTATTCATAATTATCTGCTTCATAAATGAGTCAGTTTGGAATTCTCAAAAAGGCATGTTTTTGTTATGATAATAACAGAGGTCACACTGATTAATCGTAGTATATTGGAGAAGAATAAATTTAGTAGGTTGTGCTGAAAAACCAAATCGGGAAGTTTTATTTGTACCTCGAGTGGGGCACACACATGCTGACACCACTAGTTTATTTACACTTCGATGCGATTATGCATATGTGGCGACCCTCCCACGATGCCGGTGGAAACCGAATTCTTCCCAAACTGTACAGCATTCACTTAGTTCGACCCAATGAATGCAAAGCCTACCAGACTTTACATTGCTTGGGTCAATCTACAATTGAAGGAAAAACCACGGAAAACCTCAATTTGTACAGGCGTTTCTTTGACGACACTCCCGTTCGACTATGAATCCCTATGAACCCGAGCGCTGGACAATTCCACTCTACTATACCAATCGAAGAGTTCCCAAGCGGGGACTCGATTCGTGGACCTCGTGTGTCGAAGGCCAGCGCTCTAACCACTCGGCCATAGCCGAATATGAAAGTTTAAATAGCCATTAAAATTTCGCGGCACTCAGAATCAGCCAATAACGAATAAATCACTACATGAAGGTGAGACAAATTTTGATCGAAGCTAAGGTCCGCCGAGACGCTCCAATTGCGACATTGATTACCTTGATCACAACTTTGCTTCGTAAATAATGATTGCCATGCTTCATTTTCGCATGAAATTAGCAAATCGAAAAATCAATCGCAATGCTTCCATTAGGACGCAAAAAGCGCGAGATACATGTGCGAGCTCGTTAGAGTCGAGTGTTTGTAAGGGCTACAAGCCGTTATTGTCGTGAATCGACACGCGTCCTTCCGCATGAGATTAATGACACTTGCTAGGTACTATGTGTTCACTGAAGTATCTCGGATTAGCGATACAAAAAGCACTTGAATACCTGAAGGCTGGGGGAGGGGGGGGGGGGAGGGGGATGCTAGTGACCCCGCGAGAAAACTATAAACGGTAAGAAAGCGTGTCCGTGAATCCGGCAGGGCACAACGTGTGCCAACAGCGTGCGTGGGCCTGACAGGTTGACATGTCTGACGGTGCTTGGACCCGACCACCCGACACCTCAACTGTCAAGTGAGACCTCTACTCTCTCCTAACTCTTATTCACAATTTTCTTAGTCTGTCTTTTGTATTTTAGTCTCAACTCGCCTTATTTTTTCAACACTCAGCCCTTATCTTTATTTACACTTCTCGTAGCCTCAATGTTGGATTCTTAGTTTACAATTGTGGTGTTTTGATATATACTGGTCGTGGGACTGATCTTAGCCTATTGTGTGTGAGGTAATTTTTCGTTATTGTTTTTGCCGCGTGAATTTTAATCAGTATTCGAGGTTGCAAGCTCGAGAGCGGGTCGACGTTTTTTTATACTTATGATGAACAACTCGTTGCATGACAACGGGATACGAAATACTTCCCGAAACCGTAGGACATGGCATTTCAGGAGAGTTACAGTGAGAAAAGTACCTGTTAATTAGGGAAAAAAAATGTCAATTTCGTGCCCAACGCGAAATTACGAGCCCGGGTTCAAATCCCGACTGACTCTATCGGAATGCCTCTTGGATGTGGGTGGTGATATAATTTTCAACTAGATTGTTGGAAAATTCCCAAAAATCGGAATGTCAAAAAAGTCAAAATTAAAAAAAAAACAATGGAATTTGAAAACAACAATATGGAATTTTGAAAAAATATAAATGTTTGAATAAATGCAAATTTTTGCTGTTTTGTAGAAGTGGCGAGACACTTGGTTTTTGGCGTGATCACATTAAGGATATTCCACCTATATTGACGAAGGTATAAGAATTGCTTGAAATTTTGACATAATGTTTTTGAAGCGGTAACAGATGCCTCTATGAAATTTGAGATTGATTCACAACACCGTTTTGTGGTTATTAATTATCAAAATTCTCAATTAACACGGCCTCTTATAAAAATAAAAATTTCTGTAAATACAGTTCAAAATATAAAAATTTGTTGAAATTTTTAAAATTTACTATTGAAGCAGATATAAAACGATGGTAAAAATTTCATGACGATTGACTAAAATTTTTTTTCATTAATTTGTTTAAACAATATAATATTGATTCGCAAAATCAAATACAATATAATAATTTTCTATGGCTATCAGTTCAACTGATTAACGCATTGAAATATTAATTAAAAATTATTGGCGATAAATATACCGAATTATAGAAAGGGTCATAAACTTTTGTTTTGACTATACGTGTTGAATATCCTTAACTAACCGATCGGGGAGTCAAACAGTGATTGGCCAAAGTAAAAG